>JAUMJK010000671.1:0-2717652 GCA_033558105.1 Coccyzus lansbergi
CCCGCCCCATTCGGCGCATGCGCGGTGGCGGCGGAGGCTGCGGCTGTTGCGGCGGTGCAGGCGGCGCATGGGGCGCGGGCCGTGCTGCGCATGGAGCCGCTGCGCCATGGCGGCGGGCGCGGGGCCGTGCGGGACGCTGATAGCGGGCCCTCGCCGCGCCGGAGCAGCGGCAGCGCGGCGGGGATGGAGCCCCACGAACGGGGCGGAGCTGGCAGCTGGCAGCGCCGGGATTCGGTGCGCAAGAGCCGCCCGCGTGAGTGAGGGGAGAAGGGGGGGGGGGCTCGGAGAGGGCGGGGCTTCGGTTGGGGGGCGTATGGTAATATGCGGGTGGGCGTGGCCCACTCAGGGATGGGTGGGGCTTGTGCGCGAGGGGGCGGGGCCAGGAGGAAGCTGGGGGTGGTGGGGGAGGCGGGGTCACAGGGGATGGGGTCTGTGGGGGCACCTTGGGAACAACATTCCCAGCTTGGGGAGAGAGTCTCGTGTTTGGGGACAGCATTCCCAGCTTGAGGACAACGTGGCAGGCTTGGGGACAGCACAGTGGGGTGGTGACATGAGGCCAGTGTGGCCAGCTTGGGGATGGCATTCCCAGCTTGGGGACAGCATGCCCAGCTTGAGGAGAGCGTGGCCACCTTGGGAACAGCATTCCTTGCTTGGGGACAGCGTGGTCAGCTTGGGGACGGCACAGTAGTGTGGTGACATGAGCCCAACATGGCCGGCTTGGGGGCAGCATGTCCTCTTTGGGGCCAGCTTGGCCAGCTTGAGGATGGCATCCCCAGCTTGAGGAGAGTGTGGCCAGCTTGGGGACAGCACAGTAGTGTGGTGACATGAGCCCAGCATGAATATGGCCAGCTTGGGGACATCGTTCCCATCTTGGGGACAGCGTGGTCAGCTTGGGGTCAGCAGCCTCAGCTTGGGGACAGTGTGGTTAGCTTGGGGGTGTCATCCCTTGCTTGGGGACAGCATAGCCAGCTTGGGGATGTCATCCCTAGCTTGGGGACAGTGTGGTCAGCTTGGTTACAGCATCCTCAGCTTGGGAACAGCATGGTCATCTTGGGGATGGCATCCCCAGCTCGAGGGGACAGCGTCACCAGCTTGGAAACAGCACATTCGTGTGGTGACATGAGCTCGGCATGAGCGTGGCCAGCTCGGGGACATCATTCCCAGCTCGAGGGGACAGCGTCACCAGCTTGGAAACAGCACATTCGTGTGGTGACATGAGCTCGGCATGAGCGTGGCCAGCTCGGGGACATCATTCCCAGCTTGGCCAGCATGGGGATGGCTTCCTTAGTTCAAGGAGAGTGTGGCTAGATTGGAGATGGCAACTCCAGTTTGGGGACAGCACAGTAACATGGTGACATCAGCCCAGCACAACCAGCTAGGAGACAGCATGGCCAGTTTGAGGACGTCATTCCCAGTTTGGGGCAGCACTGTGAGGTGGTGACATGGGTCTAGCATGGCCAGCTGGGGGACAACACAATGGGGATGTGGTGGGACAAGTACATGGACTTGGCAAGCTGTAGTGCAGGATGGGAAAGCTAAGCTACAGGAGCTCGGGTTGACTGAGGGCGAAACCTGGCCTGGTGGGTCAGGATGCAGAGTTTGGGGCTGAGATGTTTGAGTCAAGGACCCTGGACCAGAGGGCGAGAGGGACGGTCACTGGTGAGGACGCGGAGGACAAGGAGAAGGAGATGGATGGGCAGATGGAGCGGTCAGTGGTGATGGCTATGCAGCTGGGCTGGTAACTGGTGGAGAAAAAGCGAAGGAGAGCGAAGGGAATGGTGAAAATCTGAGGATGGGAGAACCCAAGGTTTGCCAGGACTGGGCACAGAGCGAACCAGGCGAAGCCACTTCCCTCGACCAGGTTTATAAGCACCATTACCAGAAAAGGTCTGTGGAACGAGTTAGGTACAAAATGGATGCAGCTTTCATTTTGGCAGCAGCAGGAGCTGTGTTCAGGTGGCTCTGGCTGGTGACTTCAGCCATGTTTGTCGTGGAACAACAATTCTTTACTCGTGCTGGAATCCTTCCTGCTGGAAGGAAATTGCTGTGCCTTGGAACTGAAATAGCATCTGAGTAAGTTCTTCATTACCTGCGCAGCTGGGAGAAGGGCATCCAGGCTGAAAAACGGGAATCGGAATCGCCTGGCGTCTCGGAGCCAGGCTGGGTGTTTGTCGTTACTGTGTCAATGCAAAGTTCTAAGTAGCATTCTTCCGCTTTTTTTTGACTGCTGGAAAATGGAAAGTTTCTCTTTTTTCCCCCCTTTTAGTGTGAAAAATAGGAATTATCTCTCAGAAGGCTTCAAAAGGCATTTGCTGAGTGGGTGCTGCTTGCATTATTGATTTCGGGCGAGTGCAGCTCAGCAGAGCTAAGGTCACATCGGTGTGGTTTGGCGAACCTGCCTCCCTTCGCCTCTCTCCCTTCCATTTCCACATCGTTGCTGGATTATAAGATTGATCCTGCACCAGGAAATGTTTGTGAGGTTAACATTAAATAGCTGAGGTAATAGTGGGGTTTTTGCTTGCTGAAGATGGAATAGGATGAAAGAGAAATCACAGCAAGCTGTGGGTGGTTAATGAGGGACGCGCTGGTTAAGAGGTTGCAGCCAGCTGTAGGGCAGTGAAGGAGATCCCTGGTATGAAGATTAGGGTGGGTTTAGATGGAGCGAGGCATTAGGGGATTATAGTTTTCAGCTTGGCTCGGGGGCAGGTTCTGTGGAAAATGTGGATTGAAGTTGGCCATTGAGGTTCGGGTTTGTTGTGCTGAGGTTTGAAGAGGAGACTGAGTGCGAGAACAGCAGTTCTGGCAGCTTCTGTGACACGATTTACATCCTGGCTGGAAGGTCAGTGTAGTGTGATTTGGGATTACAAGATTTTTAAGGGAGGGGAGAGTTAGACTGGTTATAAGGAAGAAATTTGTTACAGTGAGGGTGGTGAAGTCCTGGCCCAGGTTGCCCAGAGAGGTGGTTGATGCCCCATCCGTGGAAATATCCAGGGTCAGGTTGGATGGGGCTCTGAACTGTCTGATCTGGTTAAAAGTGTCCCTGCTCCTGTAGGGAGCTGGACGCTATGGGCTTTAAAGATGCCTTCCAACCCAAAGCATTCTCTGATTCTATGATTACAATGTAGCTCATCTTCACTAAATGATTTTTGTGGTAATTGGAAGAGGAAAAAAAATGGAAGAGAGTGAGTGCACAATGCCTAGTGTCAATGTAGATCATGCTTTGAAGTTAAAACGCTCCGTCTCACCTTAAGGAAGATTCAAGCAAGCCTAAATGAAAGCAAACCATTTGGTGGGCGTCTGATCAAAACTGCCTTCCTTTAGCTCCTGCTTGTCCGCTGCTGGATTGTGGCGACCGAGCTCCGTGACCTTGAGGCTCCTCTTGCCTGCCGGCGCTGGCAGATGCCCTGGCAGACGATCCCTGCTTCCCCAGGAATGAAAGGATTTCAGTGGGCTGCAATTCAAGCTCGTGATCTTTCTTCCTCCCTGCTCGTCTGTCTTGTTCCAGTGCTGTGCAGCGAGGGCTGTTCTGCTGCGGAAACCAGGGAAGAAAGGAATTGAAATGGATGTATCTGCAACAACGTGACATGCAGCGTCTGAGCCGTGCGCCTTCCTGCACCTCAGGCCACTCAATATTCCCTGCTGCGCGTCGTAGGGAGGAAAAAGCAGTAACACAGGTGCCTGTGGTTTTCAGTGTGCCACGGGGAAAGGAGCAGAAATCAAGAATGCTGCTGCTCTTGGAAGGAAGCAAGAAGTATCCTGGAAGATGTTGTGGAGCGGAGATTTGATTAAGTTCCTGATTGCTTTGGAGTGTCATGGTGGTGGGGTGTGAAGGGGAGCCTGGTAGGATTACTAGTACAGGCAGAAATGATAGAATAGACCAGTTCTATAATGATACATCCTATCCTATCCTACCCTACCTTACTGTATATAACATACAATGCATAGTTGTATCTTCTGTATTATATGTTCTATATTACATATTATGTATAAATAAAGCTAGGGAGAGGCTCCTTGTGAGGGAGTGCAGGGATAGGATGAAGGGGAACGGATTTAAGGTGAAAGAGGGGAAATTGAGATGAAATCTTGGGAAGAAATGTTCTCCTGTGAGGGTGGTGAGGCCCTGGTGCAGGTAGCTCACAGAAGTGGTGGCTGCCCCATCCCTGGAGGACTTCAAGGCCAGGTTGGATGGGGCTTGGAGCAATCTGACTGAGTAGGAGATGTCCCTGCCCATGGCAGGGGGGTTGGAACTGGATGGGCTTTAAGATCCGTTCAACTCAAACCATTCTATGACTCTTATAATCTATGATGGCTTTATCAGCTCCGAAGGCAATACAGAAGATTTCCTTTTGGAATTGTGGGTACCATTACTGAAATCTGCACATACAAAGTGGGCTGGAAATCCCCTGGCTGAGTGAAGAGGACATTCCCGTTATGTTTATGTTGAGGAATGTATCAAAGAGGTTGTTGTGGGCAGAGTTAAATGCCAAGCAAAACACTAGTGTTGATGAGATCTTAATGAGCAGGGGAACAGTTTTTATAATGAATCTTCCTCACAGTAAGAGGAATAGGTCAGCACCTCTGTTAATCCAGGTCTTCCTTTTCCCCCTTCTCATTTCCTCCTGGCTCTCCTGTGCTGCTGCACATGTCCTTGGTAAAAGTCCCTCCCCAGCTTTCCTGTAGCCCCTTCAGGTACTGGGAGGCAACTCTAAGGTCTGCTCAAAGTTGCATAAACTATTTGATTGTAGAGTAGTGATGGATTCTGACAGAAAGCCTGTACCAAAAACATCAAGAAGAGTAGCCTGCAAATCATTTCTAGAAGCATATGCATGTGTGGTTTCAAAAGAAAAACCCATATCCTCAGCCATCTTGTAGTCCTTTCAAGCTGATCCCTTTTTTTTTTTTTTTTTAGCTTAGTATCTTAAATCAGGATTTTGCAAAGCCATAATGTAAACATTGCCTTAAGTTCTCAATACAGACCATGTGCAAGTAGAGTTGCAAATAATCCTGTTCTGGCAGCTCCTTTGCAGTAGAACATTTTGTAGAATCATAGAATGGTTTGGGTTGGGAAGGGACCATAAAGCCCATCCAGTTCCACCCCCCACTGTGGGCAGGGATACCTCCCACTGGAGCAGGTTGCTCAAGGCCTCATCCAACCTGGCCCTGAACATCTCCAGGGATGGGGCAGCCACAGGTTCTCTGGGCAGCCTGGATCAGTTCCTCTTCACTCTCATTGTGAAGAATTTCTTCTTAATGTCTTGTCTAAATCTTCCCCGTTCTGCTTTGATTTTTACTACCTTTATATCATCTGGAATTGTGTGTGAAATGTGGATTTCAAGCGAAGCCTTTTTGTACTGACGGTGGGTTGTGCAGTCTTAGCATCGCTTTATGCTGATGAATCCTTTCTTCCCCAGTTGTGAGATTTCCATAGTGGTAGAACACCGTGAAAATGTAATGTTGGATATTCTAGAGTAAGCATAGAGATGCTGTCAAACGCTCAGCTATCCTTGCTTCTTGCAGGCTGATCTTTTTAGCTTTGGGTCTAATTGGCTCATAACTTCGGGATAAGTCTGCAACACGACTTGAGCCGCTTGTCGCACGGAGAAAATCTTAATTACATCGCCTCTTTCATCTTGATGGTTCTGCAGCTTTCCAAATAAGTCTGTTGAGGGTTTGTTATTTATATACTGTCCAGTTTTATAATGTGATTAGTGTAACAGATTAAGGCATTGTCTTTTTCTTGCCCCAGAGAGCTTTCAATCTACCTCTAAAAGGGATTTGAAGATGAAGGGAGGGTGCAGTGGGAACACGGTGGATCCTTGAGCTCTTCACTCTGTGAGCGGTGAGCCCAGAGATTTCTTTACAGGCTGTTTTATTTTGTTGTTGTTGCATATTAATAGTTTTCCTATTAGAAGAGAGTTTATTCAGCAAAGAACTGTGTGTAAAAGTGTGTATGAAAATGTGTCTGTGGAGCTGCCTTTTAAAAGTGCTGCAGCTCGGGGGAAACAGGACTTTGTTGAGCCAAAACAATACCTTCTCGAGCCAAAAGAAGAGCTTTTTTTTTTCTTGGAGAGAAAAAAAATTGCTGTAAGGATCCTTGATAAGATGGGGAGGGGCTCTTTATCAGGGAATGCAGGGACAGGATGAGGGGAACGGTTTGAAGCTGAAAGAGGGGAGATTGAGAGGGGATATTAGGAAGAAATATTTTCCTGTGAGGGTGAGGAGGCCCTGGCCCAGGTTGCCCAGGGAAGTTGTGGCTGCTCCATCCCTAGAAGCGTTCAAGGCCAGATTGGATGGGGCTTGGAGCAACCTGATCCAGTGGGAGGTGCCCCTGTCCATGGCAGGAGGTTTGGAACTGGATGGGCTTTAAGGTCCCTTCCAACCCAAATCATTTCATCATTCTATAACTGCTGTTGCAGGGTGTTGGGTTTAGGAGGCAGGTGGACACGTGGCTCTTGGTTGTGTGCCTGAGCTGCAGTCTTGCCAGGTCCTTCAATTCCATTGTTGGACCTTGCTGCTTTTCACCTTGAATTCCCTTGCATTTATATTCTTGTCTCACACAGTGTTTGAGAGCAGGATTCCTGTGTCTTGTGCTAACTAAGTAACACATGGAATTTCTTTAAACAAAAGACTGTGGAAGGTTTGAAGTTGTGGCATTAGGAAGAGGATTTCCTGCCTTTCTTGCAAATGTTCAAATACCCAGGGAGAGATGAAACGCTTCTTGGGAGGCGCTGGGCAAGAGGAGAGGCTGGATGCTTGTACAGTGAGGCCCTTCCCCTGCTCTGCTGCTGGGTTTCTCATCCTTCCTGTGGATGATCTTGAAGGTCTTTTCTAACCCAGTGATTGTATGATTCTATTTTCTTCTCTGAAATGGTTCTTAGGCCCTGGTAGAGGCTGCTTGGGGAGGTGGTGGATTCCCCATCCCTGGAGGTATTTAACAGACAGGTAGATGAAGTTCTTAAGGATACAGGCATGGTTGGGCTTGATGATCTGAAAGTTTTTTTCCAACCTAGTGATTCTATGATTCTCTGGCTGGAGAGTGCTTGGGAAGGAGAGACATATGAGGCTTCTTCCCATTGTGGACGGCTCCAGACAGAAGCAAAGACGGCGAAGGGAGACAGTGTTTGCATTTCTGCATTGGCTGTTGAAGCTGGTGTTGTCTTGTGCTGGTTGCTTCAGCAGAGCTTTTGACTGATGAGCACTGCCCTCCAGGCTGCCCTAAGGCTGCTGGGCGCCACCAGTTCTCATGCTGCTCTAGATCCATTGTCTTCTGGAGCAGCCATCCTGGAAAACATGCTGTGGAAGCTTACAAGGGAGAGACCTTTAGGTGCCTCTGAGCCACACTCTAGATGCTGGGAAAAAAAAAAAAAAATCAGTGTTTTAAGAGAGATCTCAGTGGCAGATGGTGATGGCGTTCATCCAAGAGACCTTCCTCCTTCCCCTCCTCTGAAGACATGGATTTGTGTAGTTCTTGGGTATGAAAACGCTGCCACTGCCCTGTGTGTTCGTGTTAGGTTGACTTCCTGTAAGAGTCAGAGAAGAAAATGATTCTCCATGTCATTGGAATAATTTACTCCTCTTGTTTGTGTCCCACAGCCCCTTCCTACAAAAACAGGTTTGTAGGGAAAGTTCTGTCCATGCCCCAGATTATTTGAGTGCTCTGTGTAGGTTTTACTGCACAGAAAATCCTTTTCCTGTGTGGTAAATTAAAGAAATACTTAATTTTGAGCTGGCACACTTCTTCCTTGGCTTCCTAACCTGTGGCTGGCATGTATAGAACGAGAGATGCATAATTAAGAATCATTTGGTTTAAGTTAATTACCTTAATAGGCTATCTTTTTGAATCTCTCCCTGGTGACTTACTGAAGGTACAGCTGAGCCCTTGGCAGATGGAGAACCCCAGCTGCTGTATCGCAGCCTTTTCTGCAGCTGTAGCTGAGGAGGCACCTGGAGCCAACTCTGTCCTGGGCTGGATCCGTGGGTTTGGGGCCTGGTTGAGCCCTGTGTCCAAGCTCTGCAGGCTTCATTTCTCTTTGAAGGAATAGAATCTTAGAATCATGGAATGGTTTTTGTTGGAAGGGATGTAGGTGGAACTAGATGATCTTTAAGATCCCTTCCAACTCAAACTATTTTATGACTTTAAAACCCATACAGGTCCAACCCCCTGCTATGGGCAGGGACACCTCCCACTGCATCAGGCTGCCCCAAAGCTCCATTCAGTGTGGGCCTGAACACCTCCAGGGATGGCACAGCCACAGCTCCCTGGGCAACCTGGGCCAGGGCCTCCCCACCCTCACAGGAAAACGTTTCTTCCAAAGATCTCATCTCAATCTTCCCCTCTTTCAGCTTCAAGCCATCCCCTCCTCGATCTATCCCTCCACTTCGTGAATAAGAGCCCCTCCCCAGCTTTCTTGTAGCCCCATTAGATACTGGAAGGCTGCTCTGAGATCTCCCCAGAGCTTTCTAGATGATCTTTAAGGTCCCTTCCAACCCAACCTGTTTCATGATTCTGTGAAGACACATGTGCTCAACTTTTCTCCATGTAAAACCCTTGGTTAAGTTTCCATCCTGCAATGCTGATAGGCTTTGCAATTCTCAATTCTGGAGTACAAGAGAAGTTGTGAAAGAAGTCCTTGAATCACTCCTGCTTTCTCTTTCTGTTGGACTTTTGATTTAAATTTCTCTCTCATTCATGAATAGATACTTCTATGCCTGTTCTTGTTTGAAGTAAATGCGTTAGAAATAGAGGATGATTGAGGTGTGGATATGTCTCCTAAAATAGAACTTCCATCTTCATTCAAAATTCCCTTTGGTGATGGTTCAGGGTGGCCTCGATGTAAATATATAAAAATAACTTGGCGATTTAAAAATAACATGCGTAACTGATGGTTGTGGCAGCGCCTGAGGAGCCATGATGCTCTAAAAGGGGTTGCATCACCTCCGCTCTGTACAGCGGCCAGGTTAGCCCTCCAAGGAGAGTGATGTCTCCTCAGACCTGTGCTTGCATGGGGACACAACAGTCCTGTGCAGCTCCAGCCTTGGGGACGAGTGGCTGGAAAGCTGCCTGGCAGAGAAGGATGTGGGGGTGTTGGTTGACAGTGGCTGAACTTGAGCTGGCAGTGGCCCAGGTGGCCAAGAAGGCCAACAGCATCCTGGCTTGGATCAGCCATGGTGTGACCAGCAGGAGTAGGGAAGGGATTGTGCCCCTCGACTCGGCTCTGGTGAGGTCACACCTCAAATCCCGGGTTCAGTTTTGGGCCCCTCACTCCAAGAGGGACATTGAGAGGCTGGAGTGCGTCCAGAGCTGGGGAAGGAACTGGAGATCACGTCTTTACAAGTTGTTGCTGAGGGACTTGGGGTTGTTTGGCCTGCTCAAAAGGAGGTTGAGGGGAGATCTCAAGGCTGTCTACTGCTCCCTGAAAGGAGGTTGTAGTGACGTGGGTGCTGGTCTCTTCTCCCAAGTGACAGGCGATAGGATGAGAGGAAATGGCCTCAGGTTGCACCAGGGCAGCTTCAGATTGGACAGTAGGAAAAATTTCTTCTGAAAGGGTTTGCAGGCACTGACAGAGGCTGCTCAGGGAGGTGGTGGAGTTCCCCACCCCTGGAGGTGTTTAAAAGCTGGGGAGATGAGGTGCTCAGGGATCTAGTTGAGTAGTGGACAGGTACGGTTTGACTCCATGATCTCAAAGCTCTTTTTTAGCCGAATCATTCTGTGATTCCCTGAGCCTGACTAGTGGAACGCCCACCCCTCTTTGGATGGAGCGAGCCAGGCTGCTGCGTGACACACACTTGTCTGCCTGCAGATAGCAAACACGCTTTGCAAATCAACAGTAGCGTGTTGGCAACCCTGTCTCCTGACATGTAAGGACATTACTGAAACCAGAGATGCTTCTTTCCAGAGGAACTTAAGTAGCAGCTACGTTCCATTCGTTCCGATTTGTTTTCTAACCACCCCTTTTTTGGCTTTGTCAAAACCATCAGGGTTTAATCCTGCTGCCATAAGCCATGACATGTGGCTATGTTTTTCCCTCTGTGCTGGAGCCCGTCTATCTCGTTAGCTGCAGCCTATCCTTTAGCTCATTAATAGTAATATTAATCTGTTCCAGTTCTCAGCTCTAATCGCAGATTCCATCTGATCAGGTTTTTCTCTTGATCTCTTCCAAGCAACTCATTATCTGGTACAGCTGTAAACGTTGCTGGGCCTGACACTAATGTATATTTTGTACCGTGGGGGAATTTAACTAATAAAATAATCCAATTAGGCATTTGTTTTTGTCTCCCTGGGGCATCTTAGATTACTTGTCTACCTCAGTTACGTGTTGTAATTAGTTAACGTTTGTGCATCCCTTTGATGTAAAAGTATTGGTTTTAGCTCTGGCTCTGGCTCAGGACTTTATAAAATAACAAAGTAGCTGGGGATTAAAGTCGCAGACCTGCACTGTGTGCATTGTCAGCGCTGCGTGGGGCGATGTGAGCGCTGTGAGGGTTGCATATCAAGTGTTGAGAGTCGCTGGACGTGAGGTGCCTCCAAGCAGGCGTTGCTTTCCCACACAGCAGAGTCTCTTTCTTTGTTTACCCCTAAGTGAATAGATGGAGTGGAGGTGGATCTGATGGAGAATGGCATTAATTAATTCAGTTTATAAGCATTCTTTTAAGAGAAGGACACAGATTTCTTGGAACAGGTCCAGAGGAAGCCGTGAAGATGATGCGAGGGCTGGAGCACCTCCCGTATGAGGACAGGCTGAGAGAGTTTGGGTTGTTCAGCCTGGAGAAGAGAGACCATATAGTGGCTTCCCATTACTTAAAGGGGGCTCCGGGGTAGCTGGGGACAGACTTTTTATGAGGGCTTGTTGCGACAGGACAAGGGGGAATGGTTTTGAACCAAGGGAGGGGAGATTCAGGCTAGATATAAGGAAGAAATGTTTCACAATGAGGGTGGTAAAACACCGGCACAGGTTGCCCAGAAAGCTGGTAGATGCCCCATCCCTGGTAACATCTGAAGTCCGCTTGGTTGGGGCTCTGAGCAGCCTAATTCAGTTCAAGATGCCCCTGCTGCTGCAGTGGGGTTGGAATGGATGATTTGCAAAGTTCCCTTTGAACCCAAACCACATTCTGTGATCCTGTGATGTGTCTTGCCTGGTTAGGGATGTGCAGCACTGGTGTGAGCACATTTCTTCCTGGGCAGCCACACCTTCACATAGAATCATAGAACAACCAGGTTGGAAGCGACCCACTGGATCATCGAGTCCAACCATTTCTATCAAACACTAAACCAAGTCCCTCAAGGCCTCATCCACCTGTACCTTAAACACCTCCAGGGAAGGTGACTCAACCACCTTCCTGGGCAGCCTATTCCAATGCCCAATGACCCTCTGTGTGAAAAACTTCCTCCTAATCTCCAGCCTAAATCTCCCCTGGTGGAGCTTGAGGCCATTCCCTCTTGTCCTGTCCCCTGTCACTTGGGAGAAGAGCCCAGCTCCCTCCTCTCTACAACCTCCTTTCGGGTAGTTGTAGAGAGCAATGAGGTCTCCTCTCAGCCTCCTCTTCTCTAGGCTAAACAACCCCAGCTCTCCCAACCGCTCCTCATAGGCTGCTCCTCCTACATAGTGCTGCATTGATGCAACTCTTGTCCTGCGTATGCTAGTGATGAAGAGAATCTTTCTCAAACCTGTGCTCTGCCACCTTCCACCTTGCTGGCACGTAAATGTGCTGTGGGGCCAAACCTCAGACGAGCTCTGTGTCCTCCAGACCTTGGTACATCAATGGTGTCCAGGGTCTTGCTCACTCAGCCTGTAGAGCAGAGGTTGAACCTGAGATTGGTTTCTTGTGTAACCTGTCCATGGGGGTATTCTGACCTCGATTCACCTGCAGCACAATGGAGATAGTGTGGGATTTACTTTTGGTCTTTGGGATTCTGTGATTATTTTGCCAGTGGTGTGCCAATATCATAACCTGTTCTCTTTGGTTTTTTCCCTCTTTTCTCTTTTAGTCTTTCCTTGGTTCGGCTTGGATATCGGAGGAACCTTGGTCAAACTGGTTTATTTCGAACCCAAAGACATCACCGCTGAAGAAGAGGTGGAAGAAGTGGAAAACCTCAAAAGCATCCGCAAGTACCTGACCTCGAACGTAGCCTATGGATCTACAGGCATTCGGGATGTGCACCTTGAACTAAAAGACCTTACACTGTGTGGACGTAAAGGCAATCTGCACTTTATACGCTTTCCTACTCATGACATGCCTGCTTTTATTCAAATGGGAAGCGAAAAGCACTTCTCAAGCCTCCATACTACCTTATGTGCCACGGGAGGTGGAGCGTACAAATTTGAGCAGGACTTTCGCACAGTAGGCATTTTTGGCTTCTATACCATTAGGATCTGGTAGTGGACTGTTCTTTAAAGTTTAAAACTAGAACTAGTTTAAAACTTTCTCTGCAGACTCTAAAACTTCTCTAAATCTTTGCTTTTGAAGAGTGTACCTAACTGTAATTAAACTCGGTTTGGGAAGCAGCATGGGGAGGCACGTTTGCATCTCTAAATTAGGAGAGAACAGCACAGCATTCCTGTAACTCTAATATTCTCTAACTTCCATGGCTCTATGAAGGCTCTCCCTATCTTTTTAATTTCTTATCTTGCTGATCTCAGTCTTGTGGTTTTTTTTTTTTCTCCTTGCTGTCTTTTCACATGCTTAGTGTTTGGTTTTTTGTTCCTTTGCTCACATTGTTTCACCTCTAACGTGTGTGTGAGGGAGTTGGTGGAGCCTTGGTCACATTTGATGCTGGGCTTACTGGCTGGGGTTTGACATCGTTCTGCGGCTTCATTACAAGCTTGAGTCATGTTCATACGTGAAAAACATGTCTGATAAATTCGTTGTTTAGCCAGGGCTTGAAAAAAATGCACCAGAAAAAGGGCTTTTTATGCAGTCGAGGCAGTGACGCAGGGGGAAAACAATTTCATAACTTCCTCTGTTTTCTGGGTGGTTTGGGGTTGATTTTTTTTTTTTTTTTTCAGCCCAGCAGTTATATCCCTTCACATTTTTCTTTGGGTTTTGTGTCTCAGACTCCAGTCCTAAATCACCGAATCATAGAATGGTTCGGGTTGGAGTTGATCTTAAAGCCCATCCAGTTCCCACTGGAACTGATGCCGTGAGCAGGGACACCTCCCACTGGACCAGGCTGCTCAAAGCCCCATCCAGCCTGGCCTTGAACACCTCCAGTGATGGGGCAGCCACGACTTCCCAGAGCTTCCTAATGTCCAGTCTAAAACCTCCCCCTCCAATTTCAAGCCATTTAAAAAATCAGGCCTGTAGAAGTTGATGGGATTTTCTTGGCATCCATCTGTGGATCCGATTCTTCTTTTCCTCCCTTGTCTGTACCTGCACACTTCAGGGCCAGGTAGTTAGGAATCCACATGCGTGGGGAGAGATGGAGCCTTTCTGCAGCCCATGCTTCCCTCTCAGCCACCACAGGGAGTTCAGCTGGCTGAGTTTAGCTGGCAGGGAAGGTGTTTTTCCAGCCCTGAGCACAAACACTTTGGGTCCTTGGCCGCTACTTGAATAATATTCTTCTTTTTTGATCCGCCAGATGGGTGACCTTCAGCTTTGTAAGCTCGATGAGCTCGATTGCCTTATTAAAGGAGTTCTGTACATTGATTCGGTTGGATTCAATGGGCATTCAGAGTGCTACTATTTTGAAAACCCAACGGATGCCGAAAGATGTCAGAAGCTCCCATTCAACCTGGAGAATCCATATCCTCTCCTGTTGGTGAACATTGGCTCAGGGGTCAGCATTTTGGCTGTGTATTCAAAAGAGAACTATAAACGGGTAACGGGCACCAGGTAAGTGCTGTGTGGGGGTAAAATGTGTTCCCCCCTCTACTCTGCTCTGGTGAGACCCCATGTGGACTCCTGTCTCCAGTTCTGGAATCTCCAACACCTGAAGGAGGTGGAACTGTTCAAACGTGTCCAGAGGAGGCCACAAAGATGATCAGAGCAATGGAGCAGGAGACCAACCCCCACCTCACTACAGCCTCATTTCAGGGAGTTATAGAGAGCAATGAGGTCTCCCCTCAGCCTCGCTTCTCCAGGCTAAATAACCCCAGGTCCCTCAGCTGCCTCCTATAAAACTTGTTCTCCAGCCCTTCCCCAGCTCTGTTCCCCTTCTCTAGACACGCTTCGGCCCCTTATTGTCTTTCTTGTAGTGAGGGGCCCAAAACTGAACCCAGGATTCCAGGTGCAGCCTCACCAGTGAGGCTCACCCTGTACTCACCCTGACTACAGGGACAGAATCACTTCTCTGTTCCTGCTGGACATGCTGTTTCTGATCCAAGCCAGGATGCTGTTTGCCTTCTTGGCCACCTGGGCCACTGCTGGCTCATGTTCAGCTGCTGTCAACCAATACCTCCAGGTTCTTCTCTGCCAGGCAACTTTCCAGCTACTCTTCCCCAAGAAGAGTGCTCCTGTAACCCCTCTGGAATGGTGTTTGTTTTAGAATCGGCTTCTCCAAGTTCTGAGAAGAAGGTGGATATTGTAAAATGAGAAACTTGATGTCTCATTTAGCAGCCTGCCCTCTGTGGAAGGTGGTGAGGGTGTGGGGGTTCCTACAAGCTGTGTGTTACTTGAAGTAATAGATGTAAAGAAAACGGCTCCTCTTTCATGACTGCTCTTTGTGAAAAGAGGAGAAGCTGGAGGAATGGGGCAACCTGAGCTCACGGAGCATGGCTGAGCAATCTGAGCTGTCAGTGGAAGGGGCTGTTTCCTTCTCTGTCTCAGAGCCAAGGTGGATGACCTGGATTTTGCTTTGTGTTGCAGCCTTGGAGGGGGAACCTTTTTTGGTCTCTGCTGCCTTCTTACTGGTTGCTCCACTTTTGAAGAGGCCCTCGAGATGGCATCTCATGGGGACAGTACCAAAGTGGACAAACTAGTGCGGGACATTTATGGAGGAGACTACGAGCGGTTCGGATTGCCAGGCTGGGCTGTAGCATCCAGGTAAGAATGACTGGGGTGGGGTTTTTTTTGTGGGAGGTTCCGCAAGGGTGAAAACCTGGATTGATGTGTCTTCAGATAGAATCATAGAATGACCAGGTTGGAAAAGACCCACCGGATCATCAAGTCCAACCATTCTTATCAATGAGATAGGAATCAGAGCTGCCATTCTGCTGTTCTATTTTACGTGATCTAAATCAGTGATAGCAACACTTTTTAAAGTTACAAGTGATAGAATCATAGAATGGCTTAGGTTGGAAGGGACCTTAAAGCCCATCCAGTTCCACCCCACTACCGTGGGCAGGGACATCTCCTGCTGGACCAGGCTTGTCAAGGCCCATCCAACCTGACCTTGCTGAACCTCATGAGGTCCAGACCTTTAACCCGAGAACTGTTCTTACAGCTTTGGAAACATGATGAGCAAGGAGAAGCGGGAATCTGTCAGCAAAGAAGACCTCGCCAAGGCTACTCTGATAACCATCACGAATAACATCGGCTCCATAGCCCGGATGTGTGCGCTCAATGAGGTATTCACGGGAGATTTATTCCATTGCTTCCTGCCTGACCCATCGCTCCTCTGCTACTGTCATGCAGCATCTCTCTTTAACTCCACACTCTCCTGTAGATGCCTGTTCACGCTCATCTTTTTGGGTGTTCAGTAAGTTATGATCTGCTAGTTTCATGTTCTTCAGTAAACGTTATCCTTTCTCGTCTCTGTGGTTTGAGCCAGAACGTTGTGCAGTGAGCTGAAGAGCTGGGGATGATTTAGGGGTTGGCTGTGGGTCTCCTTAGCTCCTCTGCAGTGTCAGGACTTGAGCAGCATCTCTGTGGTGGCTGGAGAAGTTCTGCAAGAAGTGACAGACCTTGGGACCACTGAGAGAGAAGGGAAGGTGGGGTGGAGGCACATAGAGGCTGGAGACCTCCGTTATATATGAGTTGCTGTTGATACCTGGGTCAGGCCCCACCACTTCCACAAGTGCTCCAGTATCTTTGGGCTTTCAGCTTCTTTACAGTGCTGCCTTGTTGAATTCATGTCAAGCAGCATTGTACAGGGCTATGAAAGAACAGAGGCAAGCTCTCCGTTCCGAGCCTGTTCCTACAGGATGAGATGAAGGATCCTCCTGCCTCCTGTCACTGTTGGTGGATGCTCACTGTTCACCTTCATTTCCTTCTGGAATTAGGCATAATGTGTTATGAACAGGATCTTGCTCCCTCTGGAGCACACAGCTGATTGCAAAGAGGGTGCTGAGGAGGTAGGGGAAAGAGTTAATGAATGTGAGGATGGAGGGAAAGTCTGTGGAAGGACATAATCACAGAATTACCTGAGTTGGAAGGGATCCACAAGTATCATCGAGTCAAACTTCTGGCCCTGCTTAGGACAACCCCAGCATTCACACCGTGTGTGTCTGAAGGTGTTGGCCAAACTCTTACTGAATATTTTCAGGCTTAGTGCTGTGTCATCTTTCCTGGGATGCTGTTCCAACGCTCCAGCCACCCTCTGAGTGAAGAACCTTCTCCTAATGTCCAGCCTGGTACATCTTCCTGCCATTCCCTTAGGTCCTATCATTGGTCACCTGAGAGAAGAGATCAGCACCTGCTCCTCTTCCTTCCCCTCTTAGGAAACAGTAAACTGCGATGAGGTTCCTCCCTCAGTCTCCTCTTCTCCAGTCTGAACAGACCAAGTGACTTCAGCTGCTCCTCATATGACTTCCCCTCTAAGTCCTTCACCAGCTTTGCGGCCTCTGGACTCTCTCCAGTAACTTTAGATCCTTTTTATACTGCAGTGCCCAAAACTTCATGTGAGTGAAGGAGCAGATAGGACTTGATCCCAATTTCTCAGCAAGAGAAGGAACTGGAAATTATTTTCTTATTGGAGAACAAGAAAGCTTCAGAGTTGATCACCTGGTTTAGGAGAACTATTTTGGGATTGCAGAGTTTGACTGGGAGTCTGATTTAAATCCGAAATCTCACTCCTTGGTTGGTCTTCTCTTTTCTTTTGGAATTGTATTCATTGCTTTTTCCTGATTACAGTAGAGCCATTCAGCTTTTTAATAATGAGTCAAAGGCCAGAGTTGGAGCAGAGAGTGGAGGTGGCACTTGATCAGTGTTTCTGGCGAGTACAAGGATTTCAGAGCCGAAAATCAACCATTCTATTCAAATGCCAAAGCTGGAAAGGCTGTATTTAGACCTGTGGGTTGTGTAGAGGAGTGGGTGAAAGAGCCTGGCTTAATGTGACATGACTGGTGCTGCTTTCTGAGAGAATTGTGGATGTTTATAATATTCTGCACATCCTACCCAATGCATTCAGCAGTCACTTAATTCATAGCATAGTTTAGGTTGGAAAAGACCTTTAAGATCACTGAGACCAAATGTAAAACTAAATCTAGTAAGTCCACCTTTAAACCATGTCACACATCTCCATGTCTTTTAAATATCTCCAGGGATGGTGACTCCACGACTTCCCTGGGCAGCCTTTCCCAATGCTTGACAGTCCTTTCTGTGAAGGCATTTTTCCCAATACCCAATCTCAACCTCCCCTGGCAGAACTTGAGGCCATTTCCTCTCGTTCTATTGCTTGTTGCTTGGGAGAAAAGACCAACTCTCACCTCATTACAGCCTCCGTTCAGGGAGCTGTAGAGAGCAATGAGGTCTCCCTTCAACCTCTGCTAATCCAGACTAAAAACCTCGGTTACCTCAGCTGCTCTTCGTAATCCCCATGCTCCAGACACTTCCTCAACAACATTCCCCATCTTGGGATGCTCTCCAGCCCCTGAATGTCATCTTTTAGTGAGGGGCCCAAAACTGCACCCAGGCTTTGAGGTGCAGCCTCACCAGCATTTGCCTTCAACATCTCCAGGAATGGGGCATCTACAGCTTCTCTGGGCAACTTTTTGTTCTTATTTTAAGGTGAGTTTTTCAAACAGAAAATGGAATTTAGCCTAACAGATGTTGATTTTATTTTTTTTTTCTTTAATACCTGCAGAACATCAATCGAGTGGTGTTTGTCGGCAATTTCCTTCGGATCAATACAATCTCAATGAGGCTCCTGGCCTATGCTTTGGACTACTGGTCGAAGGGACAGTTAAAAGCGCTTTTCTTGGAGCATGAGGTGAAATTGCTTTCTATATTTCTTGTATCTCCTATCAGAGTGCCAACCCTGGCTATGGGAAAGTTGGGGAGGGGCTCTTGATCAGGGAGAGCAGGGGTAGGATGAGGGGGAATAGGTTTAAGCTGAAAGGGGAGATTGAGGTCAGATCTTGGGAGGAAATGTTTTTCTGTGAGGCTGGTGAGGCCCTGGCATGGGTTGCCCAGAAAAGTCGTGGCTGCTCCATAACTGGAGATGTTCAGTGCCAGGTTGGATGGGGCTTTGAGCAACCTGATCCAGTGGGAGGTGCCCCTGCCCATGGCAGTGAGTTTGGAACTGGATGAGCTTCAAGGTCTCTTCCAACCCAAACCGTTCTGTGATTCTATTTCGTAATGTACCCACCTGGAGGTAATCCTTTCCACCGTCTTTTCTAACTGTTAAACTTGCAGGATGTGTGTAATATTCCAGTTCTTTATCATATTTGAGATCTTGATATCCCTATTTGCTCCTCAGGGTTATTTTGGTGCAGTTGGAGCTCTTCTGGAACTTCTGGATTCAGCCTGATTCAGTACGTTGAACCTGGGAAGTCAGGGCACTTCTTGGGTCCCAGAGCCCATGTTTCTTTTCAGAACGTCTCTCAGTGACTGCTGAACTACCGTGGGTGGCCAAGCTGGGAAGAAGAGGACTGTTGTCTTTCTGCCTGTAGCAGCTGAAATCGATCCTCAGTTGCATCACAGGTTTGTTTGAGAGCAGTTTGTATGCAGGCACGTTGATGGAAGCTGCGGGTTCCATCTAGAGAATCCACAAGGCATTCGCAGTCCTGGTTTGTCAGGATGGTGGCATCACAGGAGACTTCCGCTCTGTTCCCTCCATCGCAATCCCCTCAAGTGCTGATTGTCACAGAGCTCGGCTGCAGCATTTTGTATCCGCAACGGAAAGGTATTGCGTTCGCAGAGCTGGTCTGTGAAGGAAAAGGAAAACCAGCATGGCCCTGGTGGGTAGAAACCATACGGAAAGCTTCTCTGTCCAAACTGTACTGTGGGCTCTCAGATACCGCTGTGCTCTCGGTGAGGTTTTGTTTCAGTTACTGCAGTTTCTTTTCTGTCTTTTCTTGTTGTTAGAGGCAAAAGGTGAAGCAGAGGTCCTCAAGTGCCCTAGATCTGCTCAGGCTGATCCTGGCTTCAGCCTCCTGTACAGAGCACGGGAACCTTTTGGAGGATGCATAGTGTCAGGAGCATCTCCTGACCTCCAAACCTGAGATCTGCTAACACCGAGTTTAAGATGAAATTGTGTTGGGTTTCCGTGGTTTTTTTTTTTTTCACTCTGTTGTAAAACTTGTCTGTGTGTAACCACACCAAAGAATTTCCTCTTTCCTTCAGTCAAGCACTTGGGAATCTCTTCTGTAATGTTCCATTTTATGTTTATTAATTGCTGAATGAGCAGTTCCCAGCGAAACATCTCCTCCTTCTCCACACGATGGACTCTCCTCTGCTTTCTCTGTGTGTGCCCTCTCGTATAGAACCTGCAAGCTGGGTGGCTGCAGCCTGGAACCCCAAAGGATCTCAGGATGTGGATTTTGAGGTGGCTTCCTGCACCCTGAAGGAATGATCTCACACCCACAGAGATGCTGGCAGCAGAGGGTAGCCCGATAAAAGAGAAGCAACAGCAGACAGGCTGTAATCTGAGCTTCCTTCCTGCTCTTTGTAGTTCTTCCCAGGCTGGATTGTGCGTGATGACAGGAATCTTCAGTGCAGAAGGTGTCCGTTTGCCTTGTGTCTTGCTGCTGCTGCTGTTTTTTGCCAGGCAAGGAGCATGAAGCTGCTTCTCTGAAGAGCCACCGCACCTTCCCTCGATGCTGTGAGCCAAGTGGAGACGGCTCTTCCAAGCGTTCTCTGCCGTGTGATGCTCTGGCTGTGCAGCTGAGCGGCTCTGCTCCATGTGGACACTGTCCTTTCATGTGTGGTGGAGCAGCCTGGGGAGATGGAAGTGCAGATCTCTCCAGTGAGTACATGCTGGCCTCTACCTGCTGCCACCACCTGAGATCCAAATCCTCATGGGGTGCTTCGCAGCTTGCTGGGTTCTTTGCATGGTACCTGCCTCTCTTTTTGAGCCTGAAAAGGGAAGAAGACCCCAATTCCAAAGACAGACTCTGCTACATCAGCTCCTGTGTGGCATTCCTCTTAAGGCCCATCCTGTCCTCTCCGTGGATTCCAGACACACATGGTGTAAAGAAAGGCATTTTCTAAACTGTAGGCCCAGAACTTTCTGATTCCAGTAACTTGACAACCACAATGAAATGGAACCACGTGGAAGAGAATCCTTGCTGTGTGCTGCCTGCAGAAGATGGTGTCCATGCTTCCCTGGCAGTCCAGGAGCAGCCGATTCCTGCTCTGCATTCCGGGTTGTGGGTGCCTCGTGGAGCTGAGGGCTGCAAGCAGGATAACGCAGAATCCTGGCCAGGTTTGGCTTGGAAAGGGACCTTCAGAGGTCTCCTAGCCCAGCCTGTTTGGGATCTGTTGGATCTCAGACCTCATTTATTTGTCATTCCTGTATTAAACCCCCTCTGCATTCGCATTTCTGACTGTAGCTTTGCTAGATGTGGCTCTTCCTCTACAACACAACCTGTTACCATTTCAGTCCTGTCCCGCAGCCCAAACTTCTCCAGTGGAGAAGAGAAGGAAATGTTCTCCGGCTATTGGCAGCATCGAGGTGCCTGGGACCAGCTCAGCTCCTGGTTGTCATATTCCCACGATGCCCTGGGCTGGCGTTTCAGCCACCCCAGGCTTCGGCACAGCCCACAGTGCTGTGAGGTGGCATCTCTTGGGTATTGAGGCTGCCCAGAATCCTTGTCCTACACAGAAGGTTTTTCATGACCTTCAGGAACGGAAGGCTGAGGGAAGGAAGAAGCTGCGTTGGAATGAGGAGGGAAGCTGTGAGGAGCTGAGGAACGGAACAGTGAAGCCTCCAGCAGCCTGCAAGGTGTCTCTGCCCTGCATCCCTGGGAGCCGCATCTCCCTTGCTTTCCTAGTGTTCATTCTTGGCTCTGCAGCGCCTCTTTCTGTGAATTCTGAGTGGATCCTGCCTGGTCTGGTGTCCAACACCAAAGTTCCCCGTGCACTGCGAGTGGGTGTTTTTGTAAGTTCCGGTTTTTTTTTTCCTTCTTGGAATAAAATCTTCCAGTTATTTTTACATCCTTGCCACTCTTTGGTTTTCTTCTTGTCTCCCTCTGCCTCTGGCTGGACTTTGCTCTGAGCAGCCATCTATGACGTCTTTGTCCATCACGATGTCCTTACAAAATGATATTTCTACTGAAGCATCGAGAGTCTCGTTTGTATCATTAAAGAACACTCCCAGCATGCTCTGGTCTCTGGAAATCCATTGCATTCCAAAGCCTGGTAATAGAGGAGGAAAAAAGACCCTAAAAATTCCATGGTTGCTGGTAATTATGGTCCCATCTTGATGCTCTGTGTCTTGATGCTCGTGGTGGTTTTAACCAGGTACCTTAAAAAGAGGCCTCTGTGCCTGGTTTACCGGGAATCGGATGCTCACGTGCGTTGGGGCTTCTGGGAGCAGGTGGGGTTGGGTGCGATGGATGCTCTTTCTGGGCCAGGTTTTACAGCTCAAAGCCCCGAAGGTTTCCAGGGCTTTTTTCATGATGTTCCATGTCTTTTTTTTTTTTTTTTTTTTTTGGTAATATTTTGCGAACAAGGTCCTGAGGGACATGGTTTAGTGTTTGATAGGAATGGTTGGACTCGATGATCCAGTGAGTCTCTTCCAGCCTGGTGATTCTGTGATTCTACAACTTAAACAGAGGGGAGTTGATGACCTTTCTCTTTAGGTTCCCTGTATGGAAACAGAGAATGCTTAAAAAAAAATAAGTTCTCTTCACTTAAGGCTAAAACTCCTTAAATATTATCAGCCTGATTGTCATTTCTTAATATTCCCAATTTGACAAAAATGGCATGATGGCTTCAGTCTGAACTGAGCACGTTTGTATCTGAAATGGGAAGCAAGATATGGATGAATTTGTAGCTCATGAAACATTTAAAGAGGCTGGAATGTTTTCTTACTCTTTTTATTAAACTCTGCTTTGCAGAAACAGAAAAGAGAGGTTTCAGTAGAGTTCCTTGACGATAGACTGATGTGTGTTCAGTTGTGGGCCCCTCACCACAAGGAGCATCTGAGAGAGCTGGGGGTGTTTATCCTGGAGAAGAGGAGGCTGAGAGGAGACCTCATTGCTCTCCACAACTGCCTGAAAGGAGGTTGTAGAGAGGAGGGAGCTGGGCTCTTCTCCCAAGGGACAGGGGACAGGACAAGAGGGAATGGCCTCAAGCTCCACCAGGGAAGGTTTAGTCTGGACATTAGGAAAAAAGTTTTGATGGAAAGGGTCACTGAGGACTGACAGGGGCTGCCCAGGGAGGTGGTTGATTCACCTTCCCTGGAGATGTTTAAGGGACGGGTGGACAAGGTTCTGAGTGACATGGTTTAGTGTTTGATAGGAATGGTTGGACCATTGGGTCTCTTCCAACCTGATGATTCTATGATGGTTCGTGCTTTGGAGGCTTGTTGGTCTCGAGTGGCTGGATAGCAGGGTTTGGGTTGGAGGTGGAAAGTGTTGTTGCTCCAGAGCAGGAACTGTGGGGTGGAAATAACGGAAATGCTGCTGGTTTGTGCACTTTGGCCCTGGATCCAATTTGTTACTTAGCTGCTTTGTCCCACCAGCTGGAATCTGCACCCTGCAAGCCCTTCACCGCCGTGACTGGAACTTTCAGAAGTTGAGGAGGAGGGTGTCTCCCTGCGTTTCCTTCTGGAGGAGGGGAAGCAGCCAGCACTAGAGGGCAGCAGCCTTGCGTGCTGGGAGGGCTGGTGGGACAGGGGACAGGACAGTGGGATGGGGGGGGCAAGGTGAGACCACCGTGTCCTCCACACCAGACTCCTGGGCTGTCCCAGCTCAGCAACCCAAGGAGGTACCGGCAGTGGAGAGTTTGGAGAGGAGGAAAAGGGGATTTTCCTTCCATCTGGAAGAGCAACGAGGGGATGGGAGATAAAGATGGGAGGTGGACACCAGGAAGGCCCATGGTGTGTAGGCTGGGAGCTGACCCCCTTCCAGAGAAGGGAAACAGAGGCAGGGAACAGGTTAGGAGAGGCAGCTGAGGGACCTGGGGTTGTTCAGCCTGGAGAAAAGGAGGCTGAGGGGAGACCTTATCACTCCTTACAACTCCCTAAAGAGAGGTTGTAGTGAGGTGGGGGCTGGGCTCTTCTCCCAAGTGACAAGTGATGGGACAAGAAGAAATGGCCTCAAGTTGCACCAGGGCAGGTTCAGTTTGGACATCAAGAAAAATTTAGGAAGTGGTGGAGGCTGCTCAGGTTGGTGGGGAAGTCCCCATCCCTGGAGGTGTTTAAAAGACAGGTGGATGAAATGCTCAGGTATGTGGTAGTGGACAGGTAGGTTGGGCCTGATGATCTCAAAGGTCTTTTCTGACCAAGCGATTCTATGACATCCCTGGAAGTTGGTGTTGGGAAGATTTGGGGGAGGGGGGGGGGGGGGGGGGGGAGGGGAGGAACCTCTTCCTGAGTGTGGCAGCCCAGGATGTGCAAAATGCCCCTCAGCTGAGGATTGCTTGGGAGCATTGGGGTGATTTCCCTGATCTGTCTGGGAACAAAGCTCTTCTCCAGGCCAGGAGATGCAGCCACTACAGGGAGACAAAACCAAGGGGAACCCCCAGCTCGTTTTCCAGGCTCCCCTTCCCAAGAAAGGGCTGGGACCAGATTGGAGCAGTGACTCCAGCCCTGCTGGGGACAGCACTGAGCAACCTGGGATTGTAGAATGAACCATAGGATGGTTTGGATTGGAAGGGACATTGAAGATCATCCAGTTCCAACGCCCCCTGCCATGGGCAGGGACACCTCCTGCTGGACCAGGTTGCTCAAAACCCCATCCAACCTGGCCTTGAACACCTCCAGGGATGGAGGATCCAAGCCTTCCCTGCAACACTTTGGGGAAGGATGCTCCCTTTACCTAGAGGTGAGTCTCCCAGGTGCAGCCTCCCCCCTATACACACACCTCTGCTTCCAAAACCTGCTTTTATTTACATTTCAAGTCAAATCACATGCAAACTGGTGTGGTTTGTTGTTTTTTTTTTTTTTTTTCTTTTCTTTCCTCGCTTTTCCTTAAGAACAGAGTGATTAGCAAAAAAGACCCATTATTAGAATCTTAAAATAGCAATTAAATATACAAAAATATAGCTTACAAAAACAACCAAAAAAAAAAAAAAGAGATCACCCCCCCCCCCCCCAAAAACAGCGAATGTTTTAAAAAATATTCTGCTGCAGAATTCGTAGTGTACAAACAACGTCTATGAGGCTCCACGCTCCATAAACAGTCTCGGGAAGGTTTGGGAGTCGCGCGGTATTTACAGGAGGAAGGACGACCCCCCCAGAGGCTTCCCAGCCCGTGTCCCACCCTTTCCCAGGGTCTGGGAAAGCCGCTGTTAATACTGACACCCCTAACCCAAAAAAAGAAAGGGAATAATGGTTGCAAAGATGAGGGGGACGCAGGGGCAGTTTGCTACGGCGCCCGGATCCCCCAGTGCTGGGAGCTGAGAGGTGAGGGGGGGGCACAGAGCCCCCCAAAAGCTCTTGGGGGAGGGGTTGGGTGAAGCAAAGGCTGCTAGATCACATGCTCCGTGCCCAGAATCCCCCTTAGAACCAGGTTGAAGGTGACGGGATGAACCCCAAGGACAAGATTTGTGCCCGTGCCGGCGGTTGGAGAAGCCGGTGGCTCCCACCGGTGATGGTTCGTGCTGGGATCGTGCCCGTCGGAGGGACTGACGGCCTCACTGAGGTAGCCGGCTGCGCTGAGAAGGGGGCAGCCACCCCCAATGCGCAGCCAAAGCCCATGAGACCCTACGGAATGACAGCTCCTGGGGGAAACGCCGGCTTCTCTGCCCTGCTAGCCCTTCCAGAGGAGCAGTGGGTGCCGAGGAGGCACCCAAGTGTGGCACGAACCCACCATCGCTGCACCCAAGGGACCATTTCCCAGTTTTCTAGGTAGAGATTGCAAAGGTGAAGGCAATGCCGTTAAAATAATGGCAGAGAGGGGACAGGGAGCAGCTGTGGTGCTCCGGGACCCTCCCTGCATCCTGGGCATCATCGATGGCACAGAAGTGCGGAGAGCAGCAGGGCTGGGAAGCGTACGGGTGCGTTCGGGTGCTCTTGGCATCACACCAGGCTTTTGGGCACTGCTGAAGGCTGCTCCGTCGTGCCCCACGTGGCTTCCTGGTGGATGAAGGGATGTGCTGGAAGAAGAACACGGTGCAGGGTGTCTGTGGAGCACCCCGAGTCCCCTCCTCGCCCCGGATTCGAGTGCAAGACCCTTAGTCCTGGCACGGCACCGCAGAGGCAAGTTTTTGGGGTGCAGGGCTCTTCTGTGTCAGCCGTTGGGGATGAGTCCCCTGCTAAAGTGCTCCGGGCCGGGCGCCCGGCTGCCCGTGGCTGCCCCTCGGTGCTGGTGCCGTAGTGCTTTGGTTGTGTCCGGGTCGGTGGGGCCAGCAATGGGGCAGTCCCGGGAACAGCGGAGCTATACGAGGTTCTCTGCGCCGGGAAGGGGACCTTGAGGGGGCCCAGGGTCTGGCTGGCTGTGCAGCTGTGCCAACTGCAGCACTGGCATGTTGCACAACGGGCAGACTTTCCGCACCTCCAGCCACTTGATGAGGCACCTGGGGGGACAGAGACACAGTGATGGAGTTACAGGGGTACTGCAACCCCCCAGACTGGTGCCCAGGGCACCTGTTTTTCACAGAATCATAGAATCACCAGGTTGGAAAAGACCCACCAGATCGAGTCCAACCATTCCTATCAAACACTAAACCATGTCCCTCAGTGCCCTCATCCACCCATCCCTTAAATGCCTCCAGGGAGGGTGAATCAACCACCTCCCGGGGCAGCCTCTGCCAGTGCCCAGTGACCCTTTCTATCAAAACTTTTTTCTAATGTCCAGCCTAAACCTTCCCTGGTGGAACTTGAGGACATTCCCTCTCGTCCTGTCCCCTGTCACTTGGGAGAAGAGCCCAGCTCTCTCCTCTCCACAACCTCCTCTCAGGGAGTTGTAGAGAGCAATGAGGTCTCCCCTCAGCCTCCTCTTCTCCAGGATAAACACCCCCAGCTCTCTCAGCCGTTCCTCGTAAGGCCTGTTCTCCAGCCCCTTCACCAGCTTTGTTGCTCTTCTCTGGACTCACTCCGGAGCCTCAACATCCTTCTTGTGCTGAGGGGCCCACAACTGAACACAGGATTCAAGGAGTGGCCTCACCAGTGCTGAGTACAGAGGGAGAATAACCTCCCTGGACCTACTGGTCACACCTTTTCTGATACAAGCCAAGAATCATAGAATTGTTCTGGTGATTCTATGACTCTATGGAATATCCTGAATAGGAAAGGGTCCCAAAGGACCATCAACACCAATTTTGGTCTCCCCAGAAGGCAGCCTACAAGTTAAACCATGTAGCCAAGAGCAATATTTAAATGCTTCTTGACCATCAACAGGCTCAGGGACGTGACTGCTCCCCTGGGGACCTTGTTCCAGTGTTTAGAAGCATTGGAAGAGGATGTCCAGAGAAGTGGTAGAGTCTCCAGCCCTGGAGGTGTTGAGAAAATGCGCAGACGTGGCGCTTTTAGAAATGGCTTTGTAGGCATGGTGGGGTTGGGCTGATGATCTGAGAGTTCTTTTCCAGCCTCAATGATTCTATCATAAGGGGCTTTTGCTGCCATTCCCCTCCTTCCCTTGGAACTCAAGTGGGAAGAAACCCTGAATGAGAAGCAGTGGCACCAGCAGACGTCCCTTGTTGCATGCACTTACTTTCTGTGGAAGGCATGTTTACAGGGACAGATCCCCAACTCGTCCTTGGGCTTGAACTCCTCCAAGCAAACGGCACAGATCTGGAAGACAGGAAAAGCAGAGAGAAAGCCGTGAGCTGCTGGAAAGCAAAAACACTCCCCAAAGCCTCCCCCAAGTGATATCCTTGGCCAGTTTTCATCCCCCTAGCACTCACCTCAGCCTTTGGCTGGGGAAAAGAAAGGGGAATTTGGTTTCTGATGCCACCAAGGATACACGGTGGTGGGGAGAGGAACTCCTCCCTGTACCAAGAAGAAACCAGCCTCCTTTTTCACTATAAAGCCTCCATTTTGACCAAGCAGCTTCTTTTTTTGCTCCTCCCCAGTGAATCATAGAATCATAGAACAACCAGGTTGGAAGAGACCCATCAGATCATCAAGTCCAACCATTCCTATCAAACACTAAACCATGTCCCTCAGCACCTCATCTACCCGTGTCTTAAACACCTCCAGGGAAGGTGAATCAACCACCTCCCTGGGCAGCCTCTGCCAATGCCCAATGACCCTTTCTGTGAAAAATTTCCTCCTAATCTCTAGCCTAAATCTCCCCTGGTGGAGCTTGAGGACATTCCCTCTTGTCCTGTCCCCTGTCCCTTGGGAGAAGAGCCCAGCTCCCTCCTCTCTACAACCTCCTCTCAGGCAGTTGTAGAGAGTAATGAGGTCTCCTCTCAGCCTCCTCTTCTCCAGGGTAAACACCCCCAGATCTCTCAGCCGCTCCTCATAGGGCCTGTTCTCCAGCCCCTTCACCAGCCTCGTCGCTCTTCTCTAGACTTGCTCCAGAGCCTCAACATCCTTCTTGTGGTGAGGGCTCAGTGCTGCAGGGAAAACGTTTTGGAAGTTTCTGTATCACAGAGGGGGCAAAATCCTCCCTAAAGCTTTCCCAGACCTTTCTGCCTGGGCTTTGGGATTACAGGTTGAGGCTCGGGTCAACTTTTCCTGGTGGAGAGGACCCTGAAGTCCCCCTGGAGCAGGAGCTGCAAGGCTGGGATGCGTTTTGACACATGAGGAGGCTTCAGGGAGCAGGGAGACAGAGATGCATCCACAAGGATAACTCTGGGAAGGGGAAAAGGCAACAGGTTCATCACTGTTCCAGGGCTGGGAAGGTCTCCTAACAGGCAAGAGACTCAGCTGAAATCTGCTTCCCGCAAATTGCTGTTTTTTCCTGACTCATTTTGGACATTCCTGGGGATTTGGATATTCCAAACCATTTTTCCCTTGGTTTGGGAGTCTCTGGCAGCCCAGACTACGGGCTGGCCCTGCTGCCAAAGCCCTGGAGATGAGGCAGGCGGCTGCCAAGAATCGCGGGAGGCTCCTGGCTTTCCTGGGAATGCAGTGCCCATTGATGCTTTCCAGCCACCCACCTCATCAGAGACTTTTACCGAGCGAGGAATGTGAGTGTAGCTGCTCGGGTCAGCCCCTGAGGAACTTGCATGCCTAGAGCTCTGTGAAAGGCCGGGAGAGGCAGCAGGATGGAAAAAAGGGGAAAAACAAACCCAAAATCATGGGGGTAAAGAGCTCGGCAGGGACTTTCCCCTCTGCAGGGCTCCGGATGAGCCCTGGCAGCCACTCTGTGATGTTGCAAAACACCCACCCCGTGCTCTGCTTTCCAGAGCCGCTTACTGTAAATACCACAAAGCCAAATGCCCAAAAACGGAGACTTTGGAGGGAGCCAGAGAAAATCCTTTCCAACCTTTCCTGAATCCCAAAGAAAAGCTCGAGCTGCTCTACCCTCCTTGCCATAGAACCACTAGGTTGGAAAGGACCCACTGGATCATCAAGTCCAACCATTCCCATCAATTACTGAACCGTGTCCCTGAGCCATGGACCCCTTGTCCTCCCCTTTGGGCTGGGAAAGCTGCAGAAAACTGGGATGGAGGAGGAGGAGAGAGGGTTATCATTGCTGTTTCCACTCCAGCAAGCTCCAAAATGCCAAAAAGATTTAGACTAGACATTAGAAAGATATTCTTCCCAATGAGGGTGGGCAGACGCTGGCCCAGGTTGCCCATGCAAGTCCTGTCTGCCCCATCCCTAGAGGTGTTCAAGGCCAGGTTGGATGGGGCTTGGAGAATCTTGCTCCAGTGGGAGGTGTCCCTGTCCATGGCAGGGGGGTTGGAACTGGATGGACCTTAAGGTCTTTTCCAACCCAAACCATTCTATGATTCTATGAAATATTAACAATGCAGCAGAATATAATAATAACAGTAATAGTAATAATAATAATGATACAACAGATAATGATAATGCAGTAAAAGGACCCAGAAGGAGGAGAGTAATGATTTCATCCAGGCTCCTTTAGAAGATGCGATTTTCCCAGCTGTAGTAACAAGTAATTGGATTTTCCGGAAGAGAAAAGCAGCGTCAGAGAGAGAAGGAGCTGCCAGCAAAGCCGTTAACCTGCTCACACCATGTTATGGGGTGAGAAGCTGCAGAGCAAACCCGCTGCTGGCAACAAGCAGGTAGGGATGTCAGCACACAGAGCTTTGCATTTTCCTCCTGAAGGAGTCAATTTTAATGTTCAGGGTCTGGAGCAAGTCCAGAGGAGAGCAACAAAGCTGGTGAAGGGGCTGGAGAACAGGCCTTATGAGGAACAGCTGAGAGAGCTGGGGGTGTTTAGGCTGGAGAAGAGGAGGCTGAGAGGAGACCTCATTGCTCTCTACAACTGCCTGAAAGGAGGTTGTAGAGAGGAGGGAGCTGGGCTCTTCTCCTAAGTGACAGGGGACAGGACGAGAGGGAATGTCCTCAAGCTCCACCAGGGGAGATTTAGACTCAACATTAGGAAAAAGTTTTTCCCAGAAAGGGTCATTGGGCAGTGGCAGAGGCTGCCCAGGGAGGGGGTTGAGTCACCTTCCCAGGAGGTGTTTAAGGGACGGGTGGATGAGGTGCTAAGGGGCATGGTTTAGTGTTTGATAGGAACTGTTGGACTTGATGATCTGGTGGGTCTCTTCTAACCTGGTTGTTTCTATGAGTCTATGAAATTCAAGGTTTTGCACCTTCCTAACCATACCAGACTTCACCTGTCCCCCGTGCCCTCTCCAGCTCAATGAAGAGGAGAGTGAGGAAATTTTTGCCAAGAAAAGGAGGGTAAGGGAGCATTTGCCGCTATGTTACCGCCTTGGGGACACACTCACCTCATGTAGGTTCAGCTCCTTCACCTTTTCCTTGAGTATAACCTGTAAGACAAGAGCGGTGGGGTCAGGACACAGCTTCTGCCACGAGCATCTGCAGGAAGAATCTCCATAGAGAGAGATCCCATTTATTGTCCCAGTAGAACTGCGATCTCCCCAGTAAATACAACACAGCCAAGGAGCACACAAGCTCTTCAAGTCGGTGCAGGAACAGGAGGAAGGCAGCTCCAGCACAGCTATAACCCCTAATGTGAGGGCCAAATCCAGAAGGCCTCCTCTGGAATTTAAACCTCCTGGGCTCCCACACTCTGCAACAAGCTCCTGCGGGGAAGTCTGCCTCTTTGTTTTCACTCCATCAAGGCCAAACACCTGGAGAGGGCTATAAATCCAGGACGACTACACGCTGTTGGATCATGTAAGTGCAACTCCAGCCCGTTTCCTGCTCAGATGACAGATCGGAGGCAGAAAAATTACACAAGCCCTGGAGAAAGCAGGACTTTGAAGCAGCAACCTGACACCGATCTCCTGGCTGTGTTTATTTTAACAAGGGCACTGGCGTGTGTGGGTGCATGCAGAAAACAGCTGGGTTTGCCAAGGTGACGTGGAGGTGTCCCCTGTGAGAGGTCCCTGTGAGAGCCCCGTGGCTGCGGGTGGTCCAGAGCAGCCTGGTCCAACCCAGGGAGCAGATCCAGGTCCCACAAAACATTGTTTATTCGCTGGGGAAGCAAGAGAATTGCTGCTCACCAGTGGGAAATAAGGTTGGGGTTGGGAGAGGCGGCCCAGCTGAGGACACAGAGATGTCCCCACTGCTCAGGGTCCACGCCTGAAAACACGGAGACCTGCAGACTAACAGGTGAGAGATGCTCCTGGGGTGCCCCAAACCAATTAAGTCAGCAGGGACAGAGGGCTGCCCGCACATTACAACTTCTCTTTGAAGACCAAAAGCCTCCCAAGGAGAAAGAACAGCACGACCAATGAAGAAGATAACTTACTTGTTTGTAGGCGTAAAGCTCTTTGTGTGCTTGATGTCTGAGCCTGCAAGAAGAAGAGAGGGAAACATGAATAGAAGCCCAAGGACTAGTCCCATTGTAACACCTCCAACATTTCATTTTCCTCCTTTCCAGATTTAATCTTTGGTTTTTAGACTTTTTCATTTCATAAACAAGAAAAGCCAGACAAATGATACTTTTTTTTATTTTTTTTTCCCTGCAGTTGGGAAGGCAGCATCTCCATCCAGAAGTGCAGCCTTCCAGTACTTACAGGAGAGCTGGGGAGGGGCTCTTGGTCAGGGAGTGCAGGGATAGGATGAAGGGGAATGGTTTTCAGCTAAAAGAGGGGAGATTGAGATGAGATCTTAGAAAAAAAAATATTCTCCTGTGAGGGTGGGGAGGCCCTGATCCAGGTTGCCCAGGGAAGCTGTGGCTGCCCCATCCCTGGAGGTGTTCAAGGTCAGGTTGGATGAGGCTTTGAGCAACCTGATCCAGTGGGAGGTGTCCCTGCCCATGGCAGGGGGGTTGGAACTGGATGGACTTTAAGGTCCCTTCTGACCCAAAGCATTCTAAGATCTCCCATTTTCCTCTATTTTGACTTCCCTAGTTTTCCATATAGACATCACCAGCATGCTAAGACCCACAAAAGCTGCTGAGTCAACTAGGAGCTGCCACAAACACCCCCAGTTTCCAACCACTTCTGCTGCCAACAATTTCTAGGCTGAACACAGCTCCTTTTGCCAAGCGATGGGTATTCAGACCCAGGCAAACCTCTGCTTCCAGTCAAACGAGACTGGGGAAGGAGACCTCTCTGCTCAGAGGTTTCCCACTGAATTTGGGTGATGTTAGGTTCCTCAAAGACAACTTTATTTTCAGCTTCTCACACTCTGCAGGAGAAGCGCTCAATGAGAAGTCATCCACCTGACTGAGCAAGCAGAGAAGTTTTATCCAAAGTTATTTATCCGAAGACAGCACCAGAGCAGAAAGCTTTGGAAGAGAAGCAATGCGATGCCTTCCATCTCTCACCTCCTATCACAGGGGACGATTTTAAAAACGAAAGAACCAACTGCCAAAACCCACAAGAAAATGAAGCTGTATCTTGGGATTTGTGGGGTTTTTGTCAGGAGAACAGACACAAGCAGAGGGTGACAAGCCCACACAGTGACCCAGGGTGCTCCCTGCCCCAGGGAAGGAACTGAGACCACAGCCAATGCCAGGGTGGAGTAAAATCTGGATTAGAAACGGCATAAGCCGCTTCCTCCCATCTACCTTTCCAAGCACTGCGCAATTTAGGTTTTTCAGGGACTTTTTTTCCCCAATAAAATCACAGAACAGTCTGGTTGGAAGGGACCATGAAGGTCATCCAGTCAGTCCAACCCCTCTGCAGCAGCAGGGGCCTCTTTAACAAGACCAGGTTGCTCAGAGCCCCATCCAACCTGACCAGGGACGGGGTCTCCCCCACCTCTCTCGGCAACCACCACACTCAGCAAAAAAAAAATTTTCTTCCTTATAGCATCCATCCCTGGATTAAATCAAGAGATGGAAGGGATGAATATATTCCAAGAACTCCTGCTGCGGTGGGAAGAACAGCTGGTGGCAGCAGGAATTTGAGAACAGGAGCAAAGGGCTGGTCCTATCCCCTCCCTCTTCAGCCTCCCACCTCCAGGAGCACAAATGGAAGCATCTGTCCCCATTCCTGGGGACCAATGAAAACAGCAAATATAAAATGACATCAGTTCAGTTTGCTCCAAGCGCCATCCAGCCTGGCCCTGAAAACCTCCAGGGATGGGGCAGCCACAACTTCCCTGGGCAACCTGTGCTGGGGCCTCACTACCCTCATCAGGAAGAATTTCTTCTTAATGTCTAATCTAAATCTTCCCCCTTCCAATGTAAAATCACTCCCCCTTGTCCTATCACTCCACGCTCTTCCAAAAAGTCCCTCTCCAGCTTTCTTGTAGGCCCCCTACGAGAACAAAGGGCTGAGGACTTTTACTAAGAGGTCAGCATGTGTCTGCAGGGCCACGACAGTGACAGGTGGATTTTCCCCACACAGCCTCAAGTGTGATTTCATTTGGGAATCCCCCTTGCCTGTAATTTCACTTCTGGAGGCTGCCTCAGAGCCCAGCTCTTTCATCCTGAGCTTTTGGAGACTTCTGGTACTGCAAGGCTGTAGTGGGTGAGTTACAAAGCTAGATATTAAAATCTAACCCTGTCCTTTTTGCTCAAAACCGCAAATGTCATTGGCCTTAAAAGCTGAGGAATGGGTAAAAATGCACTTTAATGTTTCAGAGAAAGCTCAGAGACGCAGTAAATCAGCTCCCGAGACCTAAACTTCTTGGGGAGTCTTGTTGCCTCCTCTAATGATGCTGCCTGGCAGGGAACCTGCCTGCAGAGCCACGGATGGAATCGCAGCAGGCAGGAAGGAGAAGGCTGGGGTCGCACCCCGGTGCCAGCAACCCTGAGCAGAAATACGAGCAGAAGATACGCGAACAATAGAGCAAACAGGATGAAACCAGCCCAATCCACAGGGATCCTGGCGGCTGGGAAACTGGTTATGAAACACAGATGGGGCAAAGCAAGATGCGCCACTGGAGATCGTGTACAAGGGGAAAAATTCTCCTGGCGTGGGGAAAAGCATCTGTCTTACGGAACACTGAGCGGCTGTGGAGACGTTGGTCCCCGTGAGCCAAAGGCACTGGAGGGAAAGGTACCATACAGATCAAGCCCAAAAAGCTGTGGACATGGTGGTGGCATCTGGACCAGCGATGTGGAAGAAGCGACTCCCTGGCTGTGGATCCCTGCAGCTCCGTGCTGCCGGAGGAGCTCACGGACGCTCAGCAGAATGGGTTGGTGCTGAGCTGTACAGGGAGACTTTGCCAAAAGAAACCCCTCCGTGAAGGTTATGGGGAACGGCAGGAGTACATCTGGTCTCAAAGCCTGCGAGCTCCGTCTCCTCTTCCACGCTCTCCTTTAAAAGCCAGGATCCTGGGCCAGACAGGTCCCAGTTGGACCTAGCACAGCCCTCGTAACGAGACATCGGATCCTGGCAAGTGTTATTCCCCATCAGACTCAGGGCTTCATCCATCTCGTGTCAAGAGCTGCGACTCCGGAGGAATTTCTGGCAGATGGATTTAGATAAGAGACCACACAGCATCTTGACAGCCAGCATGTGGCTGCAGCAGACCATGCGTGCAGGCACGCCGTCACCCGCTTATGAGTTTAATAACTACTTCTCATGGATTTTGTGATCTCTTCCCAAGCTTTCCATGTCTCCCGTGGGAAAGGGAACACCTTTTTCCTCTGGGTGACTCCAAATCGTCTGCGGCAAGTGAACAACTACAGAAATAAAATGCAGAGGGCACAGCTTTTTGCAGGTTTACCTCCCAGATCTCCTTATTTTATGCTTTATGGTAGAAAGAGCGGAAAGTAGCTGGACATCAGCTATTTGCCCTGTTGTCACATCCCAGCCATGGTCCTTGGGCTCTTCCAATCCAAGTGCTGTGTTTGATCCGGGCAGGTTCAACCACAGAAAGAGCCCTATAAAAATTGCTTTTTAAGGGCTGTGTACCCTGAGGCTCCTGTAGAGTTTGAGCAGCTCTGTTCCAGGCAGAGAGGAGCCTCGTGCAACTCACAGCAAAGCACAGGAAGAGAGGATGCTGCAATATTTATCCAGGATGAGCATTCACGTCATTCAAATGCTTGGAAAGCACAGCATCATTCAGCCCAGCATCCTTCTCAACTGAGTTTTACGGGACATGTGGTTATTACTGTCAATTCAGTAGAAATCAGAGACAAATATGTGCCTGCAAAGTTTAATTTCCTTTTTCTTCCCATTTTTCCCAAGCAGAGGCAGCAGCTGTGAGGGTGGGACCTGTGCTTTGAACCAGAGTGGTCTGCAGCAGCAGCAGAGCTCGAGATTCGCCTGGACTGCATACAGTGTTGATCTTTGCTTTCCTTTCGTCTGAAATTCTTATCAGATTGTGTTTTGAGCCAACTTGATTAAAAACATTACTTCTTCCTCCCATCGGAGCAGGCAGCACACTTTATATTGACACAATTGTGAAGTGCAGCCTGTGTGCACTCCTCCCCCACACATCCTTTATTTAATGCCATCGGCTCTGCGATTAGGGTTAAACACAGCAGATATTGGCTCTTCCACACTCCAGAGGCCTCCCAGGCTGGGGATGCGGAGGAGGGCTGCACGGGATGCTCTGATATGGAGCAGGCGATGAGAACCAGGGCCTGGAGGATGGCGTCACGAGCTCCACTCCTCGTTTGCCAAACATTTGCAGATGTGGGAGTCACGAAAAGATGGAAAGGATGGGCTCTGCACCTAAGCAGGGCCTGGAGAAAGCCACAAGCTGCTGTTACCTGCAAACAATCTCTATGGGTGCAAGCAGAGCCCTGGAATTCCCAAGGAGACAATTCCTGTCTGCATGCTGGGGTTGGTTTCTCCGTGATGACACGGTGTGATCCACACTACATCTGCTTGTTAAATTAACACCTCTCTTATACAGCATCCAGATGCAATTTTGCATTAAAGCCACGCATCTCATAGAATTGCAAGGTTGGAAAAGACCTTTGAAATCACGTCTAACTTCACCAGTCCACTACTAACCACGTCCCCAAGCACCTCATCTACACAGCTTTTAAACACCTCCAGGGATGGGGATTCCACCACCTCCCTCGGGAGCCTCTGCCAGGGCCTGAGAATCCTTTCAGTGAAGAAATTTTTTCTAATGTGAACCTGCCCTGGTGCAACTTGAAGCCATTTCCTCTAATCCTGTCACCTGTCACTTGTGTTTGCTTGCTACACAGACAGGCACCAACAATACTTTGTCGTTAACTGGCACTGAAAAGGGCCAACACTGAAGAATAACAGAATCACCAGGTTGGAAAAGACCCATTGGATCATCGAGTCCAACCATTCCTATCAAACACTAAACCATGTCCCTCAGCACATCATCCACCCGAAGAGGACAAACCCTTCCTGAAACAATCATATGAGATGCTCTTGTAGGTGCACAGTCCCCGTCCCCCCGTCTACGAGTCTTTCCAAACCAGACTGAAGCTCACTCAAGCTTTTCTTCCCCACACCAGCTGAGATCACGCAGCACATTCAAGGGAGGTGGATGCTCCCAGGGCACATGGGCACAGCTAAAACTCATGAAATGGCAAAACCATCCAAAATGAGGGCTGGAGGATTCTTGTTTGGCACCGTTTTGCCAATAACAGAGCTGGGGGTGGTGGTTTGAAGAGCAATTTATAGTCCCTACAGAGTTTAGGGCTATAAAGGGATCATTAGAAGATCTAATCCAACCTCCCATCTATCATAAGTCGTTAAACAGCACTTCGTTACTCCTGGGAATGGGAGCCAAAACATTTTATCCAGAAAGGCCCTCTGTCTTGATTTAAAGACACGAAGAGATGGACGACTTGCCACTTCCCCTGCTGGCTTGTTTCACCAGTTACTCACCCTCTCTCTTACAACACGCCTTCAGCTTCTACATTTAAAGATTTTCTGGCTTGATCTTCCAGACATTACTACTTGTTTTTGTTTCTTTGGGGCAGAACACACCCAGCAAGACCTGGTGCCCAGGAAAACACTCCGAAAGCCCAAACACCTCTTCATCTTGCAAGGGAGCCATATAGATTCAGGATCAATCTGTACAAAACACGTCCTTGAGCCTTCTGAACACCGTCTGTCTATTTTTTTTTCTGCATCCTCTCCCACTGGCATCCTGGAGGAAAAGTGAACACTGGATGCAGATGCAATTATGCCAGCACAGACCTTGTTAACATCGAGCACTGTGATAAAAAGGGGTTGGGGATGACCTCCTGATCTCTTTCTGCCTTGGCTGTCAGGGGGTGGACAGCTGCATTGTACCTTCAAACACCTTTTCCTTGTGCAAAAGTGAAGATTTGATGCTTAGACAGCCCAAATCGCCCCTGGATAAGCCTGGGTTTGGGCTCACCTTGTCAGTTCTATGAGACTCCGCTTCATACAGAGCTGAAAATAGCTTGAAATTATCAAATATTTAGAAGGCAGCACTGAAATCTTGCTTCCCTGGGTCTACAAAAGCAGGACAAAACATTTTCAGCACCCTCTGGAGAGGAATCCAATGGGACTGGCTACTATGTGCCAGGCAGACTCAGCCTCGGCAGTGCAAGAAGAGCCCGTGATGGTGTCTTATGGGGACAGAGGGAGGGGATGCGATGGATGTATGGCTAAAAGGGAGCTGGGGCCACTCAAAAAGCCAGAGGGAGGAGGAAGAGGATGGAAAAGCTCTTGGCAGGAGATCTCTGGGTGCGCAGGATTTTGGCAGCCAGCGTGGGCAGAGCGGTTGCAGGGAGAGGCACGACTGGCCCTGCATTCCAGGTTATCAGCACAACTTGACCTCATCATCACCTCAATACCCAGGCACCATCCTTTTCCCTCCAGCAGGAAGTTTCCTCTCAATTAGTGGCCTAACTCTCTCCCCAGTGGCCCATAAAACAATTAAAACAAGCCCCAAACTGGAACAACCTTTAACCCTCCCATCCCGCTCCTCGTCTTTCAGATTAACAAATTAACTCTGCATCATTAATCCCTAAACTGCGTTGTTGAATGAGCAATTTGTGTACAATAACAAACGGAGCAGGTATTAAACATTTCTTAAGCTCACAGTACACAAGTTACTCATTAAAGAGGGAAGCGTGTTGAAACATTAAGCAGAAAGCAAGAACCATAAAACATCCTTTTCCAGTGCTTCTGAGCAGCCAACCAGGTTTTCGTGCCTGTTTGAGTACATGTATAAACATGACTCACATTTTATAAGCAGATAATGGAACTGCCTTGCCAGACTAGTACCTCCTAGATGTGCTGGGCAGACAGCGTTCGGTACCCACTGCGTCTGTTGGTGTTATTAAGGATCAATATTGGGTCTGATGCTACAAAGTTGAGCAAATTCTTTGACAACAAGGAAAACTTAAATCACTTTAAGAACCACAGAATCATAGAATGGTTTGAGTTGGAAGGGAACTTAAAGCCCATCCAGTTCCAAGCCCCTGCCATGGGCAGGGACACCTCCCACTGGATCAGGCTGCTCAAAGCCTCATCCAACCTGGTCTTGAACACCTCTAGTGCCTCACCACCACCACCACACTCAAGGATTTCCTCCTTATTAGACATTTAGACTTATTAGTCTAAATCTGCCCCTCTAAGTCAAATCAGGTTGACACAAGACGCATCACGGAAGGACAAGGTGATCCATCGTTATTTTGGCATCAGTGATGGGCTTGCTATGAATCAGGGCAGCTCTTCAAAGCAAAAAAGATCCCTTACCTGATCAAGTAGCAACAGAAGAGCAAACTGAGGATGAAGACGAAGATAGCTGTGCCGAAAACCACGATGTATATGTTGAGAGGCAGGTTCTGGAACCCGATGTTCGGCATCCTGAAACTGTAATGCTGGAAGTCTGAGCTCATGGGTAGGCTGTGGAGATAGGGAGAAAATACATGGATGTCAGGATGACAGGATCACAGAACTGTTTGGTTGGAAAAGGCCTTTAAGATCATGGAGTCCAACCATAACTGTCCAGTACTAAACAATATCCCTAAGCATCTCATCTACCTGTCCTTTAAACACCTCCAGAGGTGGTGACTCAACCACTTCCCTGACAGTGGATCCTTTGGGACAATGCCCTTCGATGGCCCCTCCAACAGGCAGGTGAGTGGAGGAGAAGAAGAGGGCAGCCAGCAATACTGCCTTCCCACTCCTTGGCCCCTGGGGTGAAGGCATCCTTGCCCAAAACTGAGCCCCAGTGCAGCAACCCTGAAAACAAAGCAGGGCTGGATTTTTTTCTGCTCCCACTATGACCTTCTCTGGCTATTTTCCCCTCTTCCTTACACACATCATCCTTCAAGTTAAATATTGCGATGGACAGTGGGGATCTGCATCCAAGTGGCCCCAGCTGCAGGCAACGCCCCCCAGGCCCCTCATTAATTAAGCCAAAACACTGAAAGCAAACAGAAAGCCTTGCAGCGAGGCAGGTTTTCCTTCCCTTCCCCTGCTGTGGTTTCCATGACCGATTCTTCATTCCATAAAAAGCCCCCCCTCCAAAACCACTGAGCACACACTGGCACAGGTCCAACACACTCCCAGCGCATCCCAGGCAGGACAGAAAAGACAAGGACAAGAAATTACCTCATTACTCTCTACAAGTACCTGAAAGGTGGTTGTGGAGAGGAGGGAGCTGGGCTCTTCTCCCAAGTGACAGGGGACAGGACGAGAGGAAATGGCCTCAAGCTCCGCCAGGGGAGATTTAGGCTGGAGATTAGGAGGAGGTTTTTCATGCAGAGGGTCATTGGGCATTGGAATAGGCTGCCCAGGGAGGTGGTTGAGTCACCTTCCCTGGAGGTGTTTAAGACACGGGTGGATGAGGTATTGAGGGACTTGGTTTAGTGTTAGATAGGAATGGTTGGACTAGAAGATCCGATGGGTCCCTTCCAACCTGGTTGTTCTGTGATTCTGTGAAATTATTTGGGCTGTAAAAGAGATTTGGGTTGTTCTTTTCCACGTGGGATCCAGGTTGGGTGGTTTTAAGGCATTTTTGTAGGTTTCAGCTTTATTCTTCAGTACAATCCCATGCTGCTTCCCCTCAGCAGAACCCCACAGCACTCGTGAGCAGCGGCTAAGAAGATACAACAACTTTGGCTGTCGACGTATCACGTCTCAGACGCGTGACCAAAACCTCCCTCCCCTGAGAGAGATGCAATTAAAGCATGAGCAGCTGCCTGGGCTAACGACTGCAGCCTAAGATCGCTCCCGTGACTTCAGTTCTATTGCACAGATGCCAAAATTTTACAATAACCCTCATGGAGTGTTTTTTCAGGAGTCAGTAAACCAACCCGATGTCTCTGTATTGCCACAAACCCCCCTCACTGCCATAATGCCATGTTAACACACAAAAACCTTCACTGCAAAACACGTATTTCTTATTTCTTCTTATTGTTCCTTTCCATTGCAATCATTCTCAGAGCTATTCACCCTTGAATGATCACGATCGTCTCTGGCCAAGCACAAAGTTCACCCACTCCCAGAATAGGAAGTTAAAAAATATGCCTTGTTTTCCTTTCTGCCCACGGGAGAGGGCTGGACGTGCAATTAAATTTCACAACAACCAGGGAAAGTACCTGAAGTCTGAACCTTGTTTCCCAAATAAAACTACCAAGGGATATCAAAACCCTCCCCCGGAGCAGGGAGTTTTCAGCGTCAGCGGCGCATTAATCGCACAGCTCCCAGCTTTTGCACAGGGTGAGAAGGCAGTGAGAAACCCAAAGGCACTGGGGAGCAATGCCCCAAAAATCAAAGCATCCTCTGAATGCCCTGCTCCTTTTCCAAGCAGCATCCTTGCTCCTGCATCTCCGTTCCCCTCTGAAACCCACTCTCTGCCAAATCCACTGGGTTTTCCTCCTCCCTCCCACCTTTTACGCATCATCTATATGTTTGCATGCTCCCCGGCTGCTTTGGAGGATGCAGACTCACCTTTCATCCCGGCTCATCTGCCAGCGCTAACCCCTCACCCACATCCTCCTCTCACCAAAGGCAGCATCTCCACTGGCACCCAACGCCCGTCCGACAGCCTCCTCTCCTCCGGCTGCTTTCGATTTCCTCAGCTCGATGGAAGTTTCCAGGCTAGTTTTTGGGAAAGCCTGGATTTGATTAAAGCCTCCAGAGACCAACACGCATGTTCAGAAACTCCCAAGCAACACGGAAATGCTAGGAGAGCTTGGGGAGCAGCTCGTGGAGCTGGCAAACCCCCCTGAGCACTGGTGGGGGTGGGATTTTATAGCACACACAGCAACCACCCGGCAGCTCACACGCCTCCACCGACGTTTGCTCCGCTCAGCTGAGCTGTTTTGCTTTGCAAATAAATTTTTAAAAGTGCCAAAACCAGCCCCTAAACCTTTGTTCCCAGCTCAGCAGAGTTAATGCCCCAGCTCAGCATCGCTGCACACGGTTGGGTTTGGTTTTCATCTCCGTGAAGTTTGCCAGGTCAAAGGGATTTTAGATGGTTCAGGGGCTCTGTCCTCAGTCACGCTCACGCGACAGAGGATGTTTCGGCTGCAGAAGGCTCTGCCTGCCCCTGCTCGCCCTTGAAACGTGACAGAGGATGTTTCAGCTGCAGGAGAAAGCTCTGACTGCCCTTAGCTGCCCTCGGGCTGGTGCTGACAGTGCCTGGCTTTGACCAAGAAATTGCCAAAGGTTGGCCAGCTCCTCAACCACCCAAGAGAAAATCAAGCATCCTCCATCTGGGAAAGCTTTGGATTATTTCTTTTCCAGGGAAGGATAAGAAAGAACAAAACCAACCAGCATCCGACCAGCATCTTTTTTCTTTCCATCTCATAGAATCATAGAACAACCAGGTTGGAAGAGACCCATCGGATCATCGAGTCCAACCATTCCTATCTCCTTTAACTGTTTCTTCTTACTGGAGCCGGGGCTGTGGGTTTTGGGTCAGCCCTCCCACCAGGGGATGGGGACCAAGAACAAAAGCAAAGATAGCAAGTAAGGAAGACTCAGGCTGGATTTAGTGTGTTAAATATCATCAAGCCAGAAAAATTCCTTATGGTCATGTCCAGCTGGAGCCATGCAGCTCTTCCATTGGTCCCCACGGCTGCAGTTGCAGCTACAAACCATTACAGCCCCCAGCAAACGAACGGTTGGAAGAAACACAGCTCCATCCCACCCACAGCATCCTACTCTCTTCTTCCAACGATACCATTTCCCTAGTATTTTGTCCCAAAAGGACATCACTGATGGAGTTGTGACCTACCTGCCAGCCAGACCAGCAGGGCTCAGCCTCATGGGGATTGTGCAAGTCCAGCAGGTTCCACACCAGATTCATCCAACCCCCGTGTGAAATAATGTTCTCTGTATCAAGAGCTACCTTGGTCCTCCCTCCCTCCTGCTGTAACAGCTGAGAAATGTTATGGCAAAAACCATAGAGTTAGAGGGAAAAGTAAGTTTGCCTGCACAGGATCCAGGAAACTGTTAACTTTAAAAGACTTCACTGAAATCTGATGATTTTAAACAGCCAGGCATTGGGGTTGGTGTTTTTTTTTTTTTTTTTTTTATGGGGAGTGGAGGGGGAGGGAGAGGAACTGTATTTTAATCTGCTTCAGATTTGTGAAAGCACAGCCAAAAGAAATAAAAAGAGCTGTAAAGAAGGATGAAAAGTTTCTGGTGCAGAACAAAAGCTTCCCTGTTGCTCTCTTGCTGGGTGAAGCATTTCAGGGCAGGCAGATGCCTCTTTCTGGAGCACCCATCACCCCTAGGATAGGGAACATGTGGTGCCTGGAGGAAAGCGGGTCAGTGCTGCAGAAACCCTGCAGAGGGAAGGATTTCATAGAATCATAAAGATTGGAATAGACCTCCAAGATCATCCAGTCCAGCCATCGGCCCAACACCACCCTGCCTACTAAGCCATGTCCCAAAGGGCTGCGTGTACATGTTCATTCAACACCCCGAGGGATGGAGACTACACCACTGCCCTGGGCTTCACTGCCCCAGTGAGGTGGAGCCTCTTCCAATGCTTCAACACTCTTGCAGTAAAGACACTTTTCCTAATATCCAACCTAAACCACCCCTGGTGCAACTTGAGGCCATTTCCTCTTGTCAGATCATTTGGTACTTGGGAGAAGAGTTTTATCCAGGCTGGATGAGACCCTCTCTGCAGTGTGAGGTTACTTAGTGGGAAGATGCTGTCTTGCTCTTCACCTGAAAAATGAACCTGCCGTGACAGCAGGGACAAAGCGGTGGGGAATCCAAGGAGGCACTTTCCTCATGCTGCACTTCCTCGAGGTCTCTGACTGACCAGGTCCATGGGGTCTGTATAGCCTCACAATGCATGAAATCATGAGAAGAGGACCATGAAAACTGTGGGCCAAGAAAGCTACCTGCCACCCAAGAGTGCTCAGGAGAGAAGAAGGAAATTTGCTAAAGAAAGATAAACCTGGAGAAAGAGTGGGAAGAAAAAGCTCTGAACCAGGGAAGTGCTATGGGAGTCACAGAACAGAACTATGGAATTGTTAAGGTTGGAAAAGGCCTCTAAGATCATCCAGTTCAACTGTCTGCCCAACCACTGTGCCTACTTAACCATGTCATGAAGTCCCCCACGGGGACAAGGACTCCACCACTTCCCTGGCAGAGGGAAGGATTTCATAGACTCATAAAGATTGGAATAGACCTCCAAGATCATCCAGTCCAGCCATTGGCCCAACACCACCATGCCTACTAAGCCATGTCCCAAAGCATCTCTTCCAACATTTCATCACTCCTTCGATAAAGAAATTTTTCCTAATATCCAATCTGAACTACCCCGGCGCAACTTTAGGCCATTTCCTCTCTTCCTACCCTTTGTTACTTGGGAGAAGAGACCAAACCTCACCTCACCATAACCCCCTTTCAGGGAGCTGTAGAGAGTGACAAGGTCTCCCCTCAGTCTCCTCTTATCCAGACTAAAAAATCCCAGGTCCCTCAGAGTCCCAAAGCCTGGCTGGAGGAAAATCCTACATGTGCACATAAAAATAAATAAATAAATAAATGCATATGTATATTTCTTTTGAAATATTTTTATACTGCAATATATTGTATGAATAATGCATTGCAAACACCTTCCACAAAAGCAAAGGAGAGAGAATCTGATTTTCCCAGGCTGCAGCACAGAGGGAACTGGAAGGTATTTATTTAACAATATAAAAGCTTGGAAAATTAAAAAGGACCGTCAGTGTCCTCGCGCTGGGGCCATTTGTGGGGATGCAGAGAGAACTGGGAATGGTGATGCCACAAAGAAAAGTGATCCGAGCTCCGCGTCTCCTCCCTCGCTACATCCACCAGTGAATCAGCAATGCGGGGCCAAGCACATCCCCATTTCTTCAAGGACTACAAAACGAAGCTTTAATTAAAAGCCAGGTGATGGTTAATGGCCTGTCAGGAAGTGAAGTGTTACAGGTCAGCATTAACTTGCCGGCTTCGCAGCGCTTTGATTACACATTGGGCTGTTAAAGGCAAACCTAAATAGGCCACCTGGCCAAATTAATCCTTGTTATAATCATAGCAAGCACTTAATGCGCTTAATAAGCGGGGCCAACCTCTTACCCACAGCTTTCATCAGGAGATCTCAAAGGGATTCATAAGGAGGCAATTATCTTCTCCTAAGAGGAGAAACTGAGGCAGGGAAGAGGGGAGCGAGACAGAAGAGACCCAGCCCCAAAGCTGGGGATGTAGCTGTAGGTGATGCCATGAGCATCATTCATGGGCTGGAAGCTGCAACCTTTTTCTTTCCTGCTGTTTTGCTGCATGGATTTGAACTGTGAGCCCCTTCTCTGGGTTTTACTTATCCAAGGGAGTTTCAATTATTTATTTCACTGTTATTTATTTATAAAACCAGTGGATAAAGGGACCATACAACTACTGTGGATCACACCTAAATTTAGCCCATGTGCTGAGAATTGGGGTTGGTTTCTGCCTTTGCTGTTGTAAATAAAAGTAAAATAATAAAACTCTACATAAAAGCCCATTTTCAAAGGCATTTACCTTATGTTTTGAGATTAATAATTTCCTTCACGGGGATTCAAATCAAATCTAGGCTGGTTTCAACCTCCTGAACAATTGAGCTGGATGAATGAGCGCTGGATGGAGCTGAGCCCCTCCACATCCCACCAGCCAAGCTGGTGAAGCCAACCCATCTCCAGCTTTAGAAACTCCACAAACCCAGACACAAGCAGGTTCTTGTCGCCCAATCAAAACCATGAGTCTCAAGGAAAAGAAAATGCGAAGCTGTGGCGAAAGTCCAAGTCAAAATATTTTATCGATGGGAAAGATTTCAAGCGGGCGCGTACGGCGTCTCGAGTTTCAAAGGCGTGACGCAAGCCCACAAAGAAGATTTATACAGGTTCAACCCAAATGGTTATGAACTCAGTTGGGAGCTAAACTGTGAGCAGCCGACAAGACCTTTCCAAAATAGCCCAAGCTGTATTGTGAACTGAGGTTTTCTTCGTGCAATAAATCATAGAATGGTTTGGGTTAGAAGGGACCTTAAAGATCATCTAGTTCCAATCCCCTGCCATGGGCAGGGACACCTCACACCAGACCAGGTTGCTCAAGGCTCCATCCAATCTGGCCTTGAACACCTCCAGCAACAGGGCAGGCAAAATGTCTCTAGGCAACCTGGGACAATGTCTCACCACCGTCGTCACAAAGAATACCTTCCTAATGTTTAATCTAAATCCTCCCCCTTCCAATCTAAAGTCATTCCCCCTCATCCTATCACTCCAGATCCTTGTAAAAAGTCCCTCCCCAGCTTTCCTGGAGCCCCTTCAGGTACCAGAAGCCACTCTAAGGTCTGCTCGGAGTCTTCTCCTCTCCAGGCTGAACAACCCCAACTCTCTCAGCCTGTGCTCAGAGCAGAGGTGCTCCAGCCCTTGCTTCATCTTCATGGCCTCCTCTGGACCCTTTCCAACAGTTCCATCTCTTTCTTATATTGGGGATTCCAGAACTCCAGGGCACAGGACTCCAGGTAGGGTCTCATGAGAGCGAAGCAGAGGGCCAGACCCCGTTCCCTCGCCCTGTTGGCCCCACTGCTTTTGAAGCAGCCCAGGACACCTCTGGCCTTCTGGGCTGTGAGTGCACATTGTCAGCTCATGAGAAGCTTGACTTCAACCTCAAGCAGCCTCAAGGATTGCTCTCAATGTAAGGGTTATTGAATGACTATGAATAATGAGATATTTTGAAAAAAAAAATATATATATACACACACACACAATTCTAGGAATTTAAAAAGCAGCAGCAAGAGATGCCTGCTCTTAACTTGCAGGCAAACCCCTCCCCTAGGGAACCCTGAAAGGAAAGCAAAGCCCTGACCTTAAGCAGCTGGAAGGAATTCCCGTTAGCTCCACCTCTGCAGCTGGTCCAGCACAGGGATCTGCAGCACAGCAGTGGGAAAACTGCAAGCAGGGCCAGAGCCAGCATCTGATACCAGCATGGAGAGGCCGAGATGCCCTGCAGCCACATCACCTTCAGCTTGCATAGAACTGGGGGAAACATAACCTTGCTCCAGCTGGGAGTGATGTCCTTTGCCATCCAAAAATGGGGAACAGCAGGATTGAGAGCAGGGAAAAGCCATCTCAATGTGATGTTGTTTCAGTAGAGCTACGATGCTGCTACAGGGACAGTGTCAGAACACAGCCTGGTTGCATCCAGCACCGGCTCAGAGCATCCAACTAGACCCATGTGCTGTGTTGCAAAACCTTGGCAGTTTGTGGAGGAGGAGCATGAACGACAGTGCAGGGCTCGGCAGAGATATTGATTAGAGAAATTAATAAGCACGTGGCAGAGCGCACTGGGAATGGAGAGCAACCCGACAGCTCCTCTGCTCACTGACACCGCGGAGCAGACTAGCAAAGCCTGCCCAGAGCGATGCTGCATTGCATCTGGGAAACAGAGGAAATTTCTGGGCATCAGACAGAACAAAACCTGTTTATTTTATTCATTTCAGCTGCATGCAGGTCTCAGGGACAGCAGGGGATTTTTGTTGCGTGCCTGAAAAACCAAGAATTCAAACTGACCTCCAACCAAGAAGCGCTTCAAAACTTTGATCCCTTCACCCCAAGAGAGAATCCGATGCCTTTTTTGAACTGGAATCAGGAAGTTTCCTGGCTGCATTCCCTGCCTGGCTGACACTAAGCCCAAAACCTTAACCCTCTCCACTGCCTTTGGGCAGGGGAGACACAGAGAGAGCGATGGGACAATGTGACAAAGCACTGGAAAAAAAGAGAAAAGGCTTTATAATGAAAGAACTACTTGGCAGTGTAACCTTTCAGCAAGCACTTTTGATTCTGAACAGTTTAACAGACAAATGATCCCATGACCTTAATATCGAAGAGCACCTTTACACGTGAAAGTGTTTTTGCTACTGTTGGCAGAGAAACAGGCAGAAAATAGGTCAGCTGTAGCTCCCATTGCAGAGTTTAAAATCAAGTGCTCTTGCCCAATGCCATCGGGAAAGCAAACCAGAGGTTTGCTCAGGGCTGACTCTGTAAGCTTCGGGGGGGAAAAAAAAGCAAAAATAAATAGAGAAAAAAACCTCAATAGCACTTTTCAATCTTGCCTGCAGGAGGGGGGAAGCGGTATTTGGAGGAGAGCCCTGCCTGGGCTCCCATCAGAGAAAGAAGAAATGGAAATCACTTATCAGGGAAGTTTGAGGTGAAGTTGGCAACTTCTTGCTCCAAAAGGTGCACACAAGCTGCCTGGGTACAGCTCAGTTTGCTTCTCCACATGAAATAACACTTCAGGAATGTTTTCCCTTTGGCTCTAGAGATTTTTTTTTTTCTCTCATTTTTTCCCCCCTCTTTCCTGGCATTCGGCTCCATCCTGGAACCAACGTCATGACCCACTGAGCTCACTCTTCCTCTCGGAAGCATGATGGGAAAGGATGCGCAGCTGCCTCCTCCTGCCCCCAGCCCCGTTCCTGCTCACGGCACTGGAAGCAGAAGGCAGGGTCACGGTGATGGGACCACATCACCCCAGTGCTCCCATGGCACTCAGAGGAACAGTATCACCCTGTGCCATGTAGCTCAGGTGCTAAAAAAAAAAAAATGAATAACAGGTATGTAATTAAAACCAGGAGTGTTTTAGATGCAGCAAAGTACTGGAAGTCGGGGCCGAAGTCAGAAACCACCACAGGGTGGTCGGCTTCAAACCACACATCGCAGTCCTATAACCCTGGGAAATAATCTTCCCTTTGTTTGCAGCTGTGAAGAATCATAGAATTGTTAAGGTTGGACAAGACCTCTAAGATCATCCAGTCCAGCTGTCAGCCCAACACCATCGTGCCTACTAAACCATGTCCTGAAGTGCCATATCTATGGATTTCTTGAACCCCTCCAGGCATGGGGAGTCCACCACTGCCCTGGGCAGCCTCTTCCAGTGCTCGACAACCCTTTCCGTGAAGGCATTTTTCCCAACAGCCAATCTAAACCTCCCCTGGCAGAACCTGAGGCTATTTCCTCTCATCCTATCACTTGCTACTTGGAAGGAGCAACCAGCTTCTCCTCATTTGCAGCATTTCCCCCAGTTAGCAGGGAAAGCGGATCAGTAACCCCTCAAGAAAAGCTCAGCCTACACCACTGAAGGGCCAGACCAGAAGAGTTGATGTTAAACCTTCTGTGGAATTTGTACATTCCTGGGTGATGACACCAGCAGCCAGGGGAAAGCAACAGGGGCTCCCAAAGAAAAAAAAAAAAAATCACATCTGGAAGAAAATTCTCACTTTGATCAAGTCATCTGCAGGCTGAACAAAAGCAAATCACTTTCTGCAGAGCAGAAGAGCCACCAGTTTTTCTCTGCTCTTTTATACCAAGAAGCAGATGGACTAAATGACCTCCTGAAACCCTTTCCCCTCTGTTTCCTAGGCTCTTTAATGGGGAAAAGAAAAACAACAACAAAAAAACCTGGTGCGCCATCCAGGGATCAATAATCCCTACAAAATCCCCCTGGAGGTAGGCAGCCTGTGCTGGGAATCGCAGCTGCTAGCAGCCATCCTATAAAAGCAGTCAGAAGAGCCAAGCACAATTTGGGATGCAGGAAGGCATAATGCTCTCGTTTACACTAAATAAGGTTGCTAGGTTATGGATTTTTTTTTTTCTGCGACATAATCTGAAAGGGGATCCAGATGGCTGTAAAGCCTCACAGTGGAAAAGCAGCATGAGGCCAGAGAGGGAAGAATTCCTCTTATGCTGCTGCTGTCTCCCCCGGGATCCAGGATTTCAATCCTCAGGAATGCTCTCTGCAGACTCTTTTAATTGCACCAATTATATTTGCAGTAAAAATTAAGGAGAAGAAGTAGCTGGATGCAAAGGGGCAAGAAAAGTTGGTATCTGAATACCAGAAAAAGAATCACGAACACAAATCCAAGGGAGGAACCGACCCCCAGAGCCCACGCAATTCTGCAAGCTTTGTATTTTAAGCTGCTGACAACATTAAAAAGCCTCCAGGAAAAACCCAAACAAACCCAGAGCTCAGTTTGCTGAGAATTCACACTGCTGCCACGTCACTGCCATTTACTGTTTTTCCTAATACAGAAAACAAAGATGCACAGTCATCCTGCCCTTCCTCTGGCCCAAATCTGGTGATTTTCCTCCTCCACTCCTGCTCTTGCGAGACCCCACCTGGAGTCCTGTGTTCAGTTCTGGAATCCTCACCGTAAGAAGAAGACAGAACTGTTGGAACAGGTCCAGAGGAGGCCACAAAGGTGATCTGAGGGCTGAAGCACCTCTGGCTCTGAGGACAGGCTGAGAGAGTTGGGGTTGTTCAGCCTGGAAAAGAGAAGGCTCCAGGGGGACCTTAAAGTAGCTTCCAATACCTGAAGGGGCTATAAGAAAACAGGACTGTTTACAAAGGCTTAGAGTCATAAGACAAAGGAGAGCGGCTATAAGTCGAAGAGGGAAAGATTTAGACTAGACATTAGCAAGAAATGATCTTTAAGGTCCCTTCCAACCCAAACCATTCTGTGATTCTATTAATTTCATCTAAATAATCTAAATCTTCCCCCTTCCAATTTAAAGCCATTCCCCCTCATCCTGTCACTCCAGGCCCTTGTAAAATGTCCCTCCCCAGCTTTCCTGGAGACCCTCCAGGTACTAGAAGTTGCTCTAGGGTCTTCCCAGAGCCTTCTCTTCTCCAGGCTGAAGAACTTCAACTCTCTCGGCCTGTCCTCACAGCAGAGGTGCTCCAGAGGCCTCTGTGGCCTCCTCTGGACCTGTTCCAGCAGCAGATGGAGACATGCATGAATTTTCTGCATTACCTGCCTGCACCCAAGGACATTGATGCTGCCCAAGGACATTGCTTCTTACATGCATTTCTCATAAATTGAGCCCTAAATAAGTAAACCCACAAGTTTTTGGGTGCGCTGCTGCTGCAAGACTGACTTAAAAAAAAACCCAAACAACTTTTGAGTTACTTAAAGTTTGCATTTTCCTTGTAACTTGCTAAATATTTTCCAGTTCTTTCAAGGATACAGATGGCAAAGATTAACCCCAACACAACTTTCAGGCATGGAATAGTTCACTGTCGGACCTTTACAAATTCCCAGGCGCTGAATTGCCTACTAGAAGGCAAAATATATGAGAAGCATTAACGAGTCGGCTTAGCAACGAGCGGGCAGGCTGCCTTGAATGTCTCTTTAAAGGTCAACGGAGCACATGATGCTTGGGAGCCCTCGCCTTCCGTTTTTACTACGAGTTAAAGATGCTTCCAGCAAGTCTGGTTATTAAATCACCACCTCGCACCAGCCAGCCCATGGCAGCGGGGTTGGAACTGGATGATCTTTAAGGTCTTTTCCAACCCAAACCATTCTATGATTCTATGATCTTTTAAAACCAGTGTTTCAAACCAAAGCTTTCCACTCCTCAAACAGCACTGGCTCTGTTTCAACTCATTCCTACACTTGCCTGCCTACCCAAAAATGGTGTTATTTAAAGGGAAAACCCACAGCAAGACTAAATGCAACGACAGGTCCCACTGCTGCTTGGATTTTCATGTAGTGCTGCCGACAAGCATCATTGAAATTCAGTGGCAGAAGGCAGTTTTCCTCTGCTCCGCGGGGGCTGCCATGTTAAATCACATTTAGATTCACAGGACTAGGCTGCTAAAATACCACCGTGGCGGCTATTGGCACATTTCAATGAAACCACCGTGGCCTCATTAGTATAGTGGAAATTATGAGCTTGCCTTTGTATATATTTGAAAGCTTGCCTGTGAAAGTATATTGGTTTGGGGCCAGAAATTCCTGGCTTGGAGCTCCTACCACTCGGCAGTTCAGGATTGCCTCGCTCATGCAGGTCAAGCAGCCGTGTAGCCATCGACCCAGGAGAAAAGGTATTTAAAGAACACCCTGCAGGGAAAGGCGTGGGGTGATGCTGCAAAAAGAGGCAGAGCAAAGGAGTTTAAACTAAAACTTTCTCCATGTCAGCTCCATGACTGGTTTTCCTTATGAGCCAAGATCATGTCCTAATGAAAGTGCAGGTTGTAATTAAGACGATGGAGGAATGTGGGGTGTGGAGTTTCACCCTGCTCCCATTGCTCCTGAAAGCCAGGACAAGAGCTTCCCATCAATCCAAACTCACTGCTCCTCTTGGAGGACGAACCACAAAAGCCTGAATTATAAAATAGGTTGGGTTGGAAGGGACCTCAAAGACCATCCAGTTTCAGCTCCCTTGCCATGGGCAGGGATACCTCCCACTGGATCAGGCTGCTCAAATCCCCATCCAACCTGGCCTGGAACACCTCCAGGGATGGGGCAGCCATGACTTCACTAGGCAACTTGTGCCAGTGCCTCATCACCCTCAATGGGAAGAAGTTCCTCCTAATATCAAATCTAAATCATAGAATCATAGAACAACCAGGTTGGAATCACAGAATCACAGAACAACCAGGTTGGAAGGGACCCATCGGATCATCGAGTCCAACCATTCCTATCTAACACTAAACCAAGTCCCTCAATACCTCATCCACCCGTGTCTTAAACGCCTCCATGGAAGGTGACTCAACCACCTCCCTGGGCAGCCTATTCCAATGCCCAATGACCCTCTGTGTGAAAAACCTCCTCCTAATCTCCAGCCTAAATCTCCCCTGGTGGAGCTTGAGGTCATTCCCTCTTGTCCTGTCCCCTGTCACTTGGGAGAAGAGGCCAGCTCACTCCTCTCTACAACCTCCCTTCTGGTACTTGTAGAGAGCAATGAGGTCTCCTCTCAGCCTCCTCTTCTCCAGGCTAAACAACCCCAGCTCTCTCAGCCGCTCCTCATAAGGCCTGTTCTCCAGCCCCTTCACCAGCCTCGTTGCTCTTCTCTGGACTTGCTCCAGAGCCTCAACATCCTTCTTGTGGTGAGGGGCTCAGAACTGGACACAATATTCAAGAAGCGGCCTCACCAGTGCTGAGTACAGAGGGAGAATCACCTCCCTGGAACTGCTGGTCACACCATTTCTGATACAAGCCAGGATGCCATTGGCCTTCTTGGCCAGCTGGGCACACTGCTGGCTCATGTTCAGTCGGCTGTCAACCAACACCCCCAGGTCCATCTCCTCCTGGCAGTTTTCCAGCCAGGCTTCTCCCAGTCTGTAGTTCTGCATAGGGTTGTTGTGCCCCAAGTGCAGGACCCGCCATTTGGCCGTGTTAAACCTCATGCCATTGGACATTGCCCAGCAGTCCAGCCTGTTTAGGTCCCTTTGCAGAGCCTCCCTACCCTCCAGCAGATCGACACTTGCACACAGCTTTGTGTCATCTGCAAACTTGCTACGGGTACCCTCAATGCCCTCATCCAGGTCACTGATGAAGACATTGAAGAGACCCACCGGATCATCGAGTCCAACCATTCCTATCAAACACTAAACCATGTCCCTCAGCACGTCCCCTGCCTTAAACACCTCCATGGAGGGTGAATCAACCACCTCCCTCAGTAGCCTGTTCCAGTGCCCAATGACCCTTTCTGTGAAATAATCATAGAATAATGTCTAATCTAAATCCTCCCCTTCCAATTTACAGCCATTCCTCCTCATTCTATCACTTCAAGCCCTGGTAAAAACTCCCTTCCTGGCCTTTTTGTAGTCCCTTCAGTTACTGTGAGGCTGTTCTAAGGTCCCTCTCGAGTATTCTCTTCTCCAGGCCGAAAAATTCCAATGCTCTCAGTCTGGCCTCACATCAGAGGTGCTTCAGCCCTCGGATCATCTTTGTGGCCTCCTCTGGACCCGTTCCAAAGGTTCCATCTCCTTCTTATGTTTGGGATTCCAGAACTGGATACAGGACTCCAGGTAGAGTCTCACAAGAGCGCAACAGAGGAGAAGAATCCCCTCCCTTGCCCTTCTGCCCACACTTCTTTTGATCTGTGGCCCAGATCCTTTGCAATAAGGGCCAACCTCATGAAATAACACACTTTTCAGGATCTATTCATTAAAATGCGAGATTTTTCAAGTCTCTATCAAGGAAAGCTTTCAGGTCAGCTCCCTACTTACCCGCACGGGCGCTGCAACGCAGCCAAGCCACGCAAAGTCAACGTTATCTGCTGAACGGCGATCGTGGTTTGCTGCCAGGGACGCTGGAAAAAAAAAAAGAAGAAAACCAACCCTTTTATTGCACAAAAAGCCAAAGAGAGCAAGGGAGAGGATGAAGATATTGTTTCTAAACGCTTTGATTTACAAAGACTCCTATAAATTGGTTCAGCTCTTAGAAACAGCAGAGAGATCCCTTTTTAAAAAACGGCAATGACATTACACGTCACAGAGTAAAAAGGAGGGGTGGGGGGGGAAAGGTTCAGCTAATCCTTGCAATTTTATAAGCATCTGAGACACTAATCCGTTGATCTCATTGAAAAGGATTAGAATTACTCCTTTGCCAGTAAATTTAAGAAGTTTTTGAGCAGACATAAACAAAAGAGGAGAGCAGCTCATGGAGACGACTGCCATACAGTGAGTCCTCACTCAGAAATCAGCTGGTTTTGGAGTGGAAAAGGAGAATTTCCCTTGAGGGTTGGTTGGAGCGGTGTTGGTGTTTAAGGCAAGCCCAGCCAGCTCGCCCAGCTGCGGCTGAAAGGCAGCGTCCCACCCTGAGCAAGCATCCCAACGGGGCATCACAACCCTTTTTGGGTCTCCCTCTTACAGGAATGATACTTCAGCTTAAAAAAAAAAAAAAAAAAAAAAATCAACTGCCCCCAACCCCCCTGACTGGTTCTGCACTGGCTAAGGAAAATCCTATTAGTAAGGGGGAAAAGAGTGAACTTTTAAGCAGTAGATTGGATCATTCACACAAAATCTTCTGCTTTGCAGGATCCTTCATCCACAAAGCTTTTTCCACAAAGCACATTATAAAGGTGGAAAAATAGAACACAGCACCCTTGTATAAACAGTCCAGCACCTGTTTGTCATGAATAACTTATAATAAAGAATAAATTATGTGACTTAGACGAAGCAGGCAACGTGCAACCTGGTTTTTGATACAAACCACAGTTGTCTTCCTAAGCTTTCTGTTCTGGCTCTTAGGAGAACCATTAGCGGCATTAATGAATTAAAATAAAAAATAATAATTAATCTAAACCTACAAGAAGCTTCAGGCAAAAAGGGCTCAGGCAATCCTTTTGGGAGAGAAAGCCACTTTTGTTAGAAAGCAAATTTTTGTTTACGTCTACTTCTTTTCTCTTTAATTCCACCCAAAAAAGAAAGTGAAAGAGACTGAAGTTTTGGTCTCAGCGTAATACAGGACTATCTTATCAGGGCTGGTCTGAAAAATCCTTCTCTTGGAGCTGCCTGATGGGTCAGCAGCAGGATCCCTTTCCTCCAGCCCATTTTAATGGGGTAGTAGTTATTTTTTTCCTTAGGCACAGAAAAAATGTTCTCTTGGCTTTGGGAAAACGCGTGCCATCCCCATGGAGCCCAACACCTAACTCCCTGCAACACTCCTGCTCCCAGCTTTAGCATCCAGGGCTCCTCCAAACTGGAATAAGCCGCGAGACGCTAGGCTGGCTTCCAGCCTGACCTTTCTGACCCAGCTGCAACACAGCCCTTTGCCGTCACCAGCCTGACCCGCTCCTCCTGCTGCATTAACAGTAAATGCAGGGTGGGATCCTTCAGCAGACGCAAGAGAAGGGGGACAACGCTGCAGGACACGCAATGGGGGATGATGACAATACCACAGGACAGAGCGAGGGGGGATGACGACGACGCTGCAGGACATGCAAAGAGGGGAAGACACAAGAGGGAAGCCCTGAGTGCAGTTAGGAGCACACAACAACTCAGCACCCGCCAGACAAAGCTGCAGCCGAGGGAATGATCAATTTTTCCTGGTTTTACTCCCAAAGGGCCATCTCCAAACAACGCTCAAGCAAGAGGGGGTCGAGGGCTGAGCTGAGAGACAGCCGACCTGCACAAGCGCCAGCAGATGGGCTCCAGCCAGCTCTCAGAAGAGATCGTCCCTATTCAGCCACAAACCCACCGAATGCCACGTAGTCCAGCCCCGCTTTGGATGGCCACCACTCTCACAGAGTCTCCAAAATCCTTATCTGTTATTTCAGATGCCAAGAGACTGAGTTGTTGTGGATTAATCTGGCACTTCTGAGCTAAAAAGCAAAAGCAAAAGCAAAACCCACAGCTGCATTTGTAACCCAAGAGCCAAGAAATCACTCTGGGGAAAGCCCAGCCTGGTGATGGGTTTTGATCCAGAACAACAGAGAAAGGAGGCTGTTTAAAGCACCCCAAAGCATTTGCCTGCTTGAGACAAAGCTCTGTGTGGGGAAAAGTTTAATTCGATCCTTATGGAACACCAGCAATTTAACTATGTGCAGGCTGCAGGCACAAAGAGCCTGGTCAGCAGCAGGCGTGACACCTGGAGGGATTAATTTGAGTTGGAAGCCCTCAGATGGGAGACCATGCTCCCTCCCATCTAATTCTGATGAGTGATTTGGCTTCACCCACCTTCTTACCTGCTGGGCTGCTCCTCCTGGCTTCAAACAGTCCGATCAAAACCTCCTGCCTCAATGCTTGTGGATTCCCAGGATGGGAATCTGCACGTCCTTGGAGCACTTACAGCTTCCCCTAAAAACTCTTCCAAGGCAAGTAGCTGCGCAAACCACTGCTATCTGCAGGCAGGGAGAGCGATCACGTATGCGATGGCTGAAGTAAGGAAGGCGGCACTTTCAGTTTCTCTCTTCCAAACGCACTCTTGGCGTGGTTTCCTCTAAGGCGCTTTGTGAGTTAAAAGCTGTATTAGCGGCAAGATTAATCCTCCATGAGGATAAAAGAAATAAACCAGAAGAAGTTATTCCTGCTTGCGTCTCGCATTTGCAGCACTGGAGCAGAAAGAGCGAGTGGACGAAGAACTTCCCTGGGCTTCCCACAGCCCTGCCCTCGCTCCTCCTCCTGCTTCTTGGCATCTCGCCCGCTTTTTCCAAAGGCTGATCCAGTTTTAGCGTCAGCGTCGGAGCAACCCGAGACCTCACAGGCTTCGGCTACGCCAAGGCAGCTGCTTGTGGCTAATTTGGTCTGTGGGCTTTGGCACCTGGCTCCTGCCACCCATCCACACATTGGCATTGGAGCTTTCTCCTTCTCTCAGAGCTGTGAGGTTGTCCATCCTCTCCAAGCGTGTCTTCTCTCCTGCTCATTCCTACCTCACAGGCTTCACAACCGCTCTAACCTCACCACCGCTGCTATTTCTGGCGTCCTTTTGAGGTGCCTTGGATGGCTGCTGTTTCTTCCCATCAACACCCCTCTGGCACCACAATCAACTCATTAACAGGATGCAGGAGCCCTTGACACGTGGCTGGAATTGTTTGGGTTCCTTTTTTTATCACTTTGTTGGAAATTCAATGTACCAAACAGGTAGGAAAACAACACAGATAGCCTGTGTCATCATTCCCAGCATCCAAAACCAAGGCAGCTCCATCCACAGCAAGCACTTGGGTACCACTGCATCCCAGGATGGGGGGAAAACTGGGTACCACTCCAAGCCACCGTGCTTCACAGAGAAGATGTTGAGGTTTTCCTGCTCCTAAAGTCAGGAATTTACCTCTGTCCATCGTTATTGTGAATCACAGAATGGTTTGGGCTGGAAGGGACCTTAAAGCCCATCCAATTTCAAGCCCCTGCCATGGGCAGGGAAACCTCCCACCAGACCAAGTTGCTCAAATCCTCATCCAACTTAGACCCAAACACCTCCAGGGAAAGGGCTGCCACAACTTCACTGGACAACCTGGGCCAGGGCCTCCCCACTCTTACTGTGAAGAATTTCCTCCTTAATGTCTAATCTAAATCTCCCCCCATGCAATTTAAAGCCATTCTCTTCCATACTACCACTCCAGGTCCTTGTAAAAAGTTGCTTTCCTGGAGCCCCTTTCAGCACTGGAAGCTGTGCTAAGGTCTCCCTTGAACTTTCCAGGCTCAACAATTCCAAATCTCTCAGCCTGTCCTTGCAGCAGAGGTGCTCCAGCCCTCACATCATCTGTGTGTCCTCCTCTGGACCTGTTCCAACAGTTCCGTATTCTTCTTATGCTGGGGATTCCAGAGCTGGACACAGGGGTCCAGGTGGGATCTCAAGAGAGCAGAGCAGAGGAGGAGAATCCCATCCCTCGCCCTGCTGAAGAAACCATGGAGTGGGGCTTTGCATCCTCACCTCGAAAGCATCATCTGCATTTCTCAACCAAGGAAGTGGCAGCGCCAGGATCAGGCGATGGCCAAGCAATCTTGCAGATAAGCGCCACAGTGCATCATTGTTGATGTTATTTTAAAGCACTGTCAGTGAGTCAGGGTGGGGACGTGGGCAGGACAGCCGCTCCCGACAGAGTCCGAGAGGCTTCAGGGCAACAATGCTATGAAGGTGCAGGTTGAAGGAAGTCTCCGTGAGGCAGACGTTATCTTATGTCAACAATGCTTGGTTTTACAATGAATGATTGCAGGAAACAAAGAGAAACCCAGTTCAGCAACACCAACTGCAGCTGAAACTGAGACACTTGAAGACCAGAGGAAGCTTCAAACCCTCCAAAATCACTCTCCATGCTTTGACGCTGATGGTTCAAGGATGGTTGAAGACCACCAGAAGCCTCTACACCTCCTACTTTGGCCTGAGGGACAATGTTGCCTGGAGTGTACCCGGAGCGAGAAAACAGGAGTTTGACCTGATGGGAGAGGACCTTGTTTCACCCGTGCAAAGTCCTGCAATGGCGGCACAGAAGCATTTCAGGTCGCGGTGGTGGGAGCGGGAGGAGGTGAGTGTGCCCAGCCATACCTCTCTCCACCTATTCGACATCCAGGTGGTGTTTCATGTCTACGAGCTAATCACTCACAATACATCATCTGCTATACAGCCAACGTGGAGGCAACAGTCAGGCTGTGGGCAGGGATGAGCCATGAGAGAACACGTGAAGAGGTGATCCATAAAGATGAAAACCCTCCCAGCAAAAGCCAGGTGTCCTCATAACATCTCGCACATCGCTCAGTCCAGGAAATCAGCTAGAAACATCAGTACTTCTTGGGTAAAACCTCCAGGTAGCTCTGCTGCTTCCTCGCCACGTAACCCTCAACCTCCTCTTCCTTATCACATAGGGATGCCCACCCCTACCTTTCCTCCAGGACACAGCCAGGACCACCACCTGACCAAGAATGGCAGTAGCAACCAGTGGTCATCATCTTATGTCCCATTTGGCTTTCTTATTTGAAGGTCAGGCAGATTCTACAACATCCAGAGCACATTGACCAAGGTGGCCTTTAGGGCTGATCTGTCACAGGCATCTCAAATCGCGTTTTGGAGGAGAGTGGACTGGAGCCGGGGCTGCACAAACAAGAGGACCCACCACATCTTACCCACCTCCACATCTTGCCCCCAAAAATCTGAGACAAGCTTTGACTGAATGACAACACCAGTACCCCAATAAGTGTTCAAATCCAGCTAGAGAAGAGAAGGAAGGTTCTAGCTGGCTGGCCAGCCTCAGCATAAACATTTAACAGGACAAAACAAGCAAACCTGGGTTGAGCATGTGGTCTGGTGGAGCCTTGGGAGATGGTGGAGGGAGTTTCCTTTGACAATAACACAGGGAGACCTAGAAGGTCACCACCACACTCACCTCCAGTGGCTCCACCACCCATTCCGGATCAGGACCTTCACCTGCGGGCATCAGCCCTACAACTTGGTAGCTCATCACATCATCTCTCCTGGCTGCTTTTGGCATGCAGGGTTGGAAGGATTTCTTTCCCCCCCACCACCTTTTTTTTTTCGTATGCATTCTAAATAACTCTCTTAGAGAATTTTGGGTTCCTTCCATGTTGCCCCTAATCATTTCTTCTGTCAGGGGTCAGTTATCTGGGGCAAAGGCTTGTTCTTTTTCCAGGCTGGAGGCCAAATTGGTATTTAATCTTTGCTCCAGATGGCACAGCACTCCAGATACATCAGCTGGAGCATCTCACCTGTATGAATAAAGTGATAGAGCAAACAAGCCCATTTGTTCAGGGGCTGTTGGACAGGCTCGAGGCAGCTCTGTTTACACCCATCATAAAGAAGAAGTGTTCATGCGAATTCAGGCTATGCTCTCACTTATCAAACTGAACACCCACGGGAACCAAAACAACAACAGGAACCTAAAGAATAATAATCACATCAAGCCTTGTGTTTTGCTTTCTCGCAAGTCAAGCGTAAATGAGAAGCTTATTTCAGCCACTGGGGAAGTCAGGGTTGAGCCTGGACCTAGGTTTTGTTCGCCTTCTGCCATCCTTGACGGCCCCAAAGTCACTGCCAGCAGCGGGTGGTGCCAACCAGCATCCAAATTATCATAGAATTGTAGAACAGGCTGAGTTGAAAAGGACCTCAAAGCCCATCCAGTTCCAGTCCCCTGACATGGGCAGAGACACCTCACACCAGACCAGGCTGCTCAAAGCCCCATTCAGCCTGGCCTTGAACACCTCCAGAGATGGGGCACTCATGACTTCTCTGGGCAACCTAAGACAACGTCTCACCACCATCATCATCAAGAATATCTTCCTAATGTTAATCTAAATCTTCCCCCTTGCAATCTAAAGCCATTCCCCCTCATCCTGTCACTCCAGGCCCTTGTCCCTCCTCAGCTTTCCTGGAGCCCCTTCAGGTACTGGAAGCCACTCTAAGGTTTCATAGAATCATAGAACAACCAGGTTGGAAGAGACCCATCGGATCATCGAGTCCAACCATAGTTTGCTCAGAGCCTTCTCTTCTCCAGGCTGAACAACCCCAACTCTCTCAGCCTGTCCTCCCGGCAGAGGTGCTCCAGCCCTTAGATCATCTTTGTGGCCTCCTCTGGACCTCTTCCAACAGTTTCATGTTCTTACGTTGATGATTCCATACCTGGGCACAGGACTCGAGGTGGGGTCACACAAAAGCGGGGGAGAGGGGCAGAATCCCCTCCCTGGCTCTGCTGGCGACACTGCTTCTGATGCAGCCCAGGACACAGTTGTTTTCTGAGATATGAGCAGATGTTGCCAGCTCATGTCGAGCTTCTCATTAACCAGCACCCCAAGTCCTTCTCCGCAAGTCTGGTCCCAATCACATCATCCCCAAGCCAGGATTGAAATCGTGGATTGCCCTAACCCTGGTGTAGGATCTTGCACTTACATCATCTCCTCCTCCACACAAGGAGGAGGGGTGGTGAACCCAGATTTTAGTGCACAGTGATGAGAGCTCACGGCTGTGCTCGCCACGAGTCATGAGGAGGCCATGAGAGGACAACCACGGGGATGCTCCACTTACACCTCTGGCTAATTCACCCATTCTAGGTAGCGGCTACAGCCCTCCTGGCACAACCTACAGCCAGGATGCACTCCCTGCAAACTACATGCCACCAAATAACCTCGAGAAACAAAACAAGAGACGTGACGAGTCGGTTCATCTGCCTGGGCACACGGACCACCACCTAAAATCAGCTGAGCCCATGAAACAAAGGGACAGAGGGGGTTTTGTGCTTCATTGAGAGCATCCTCTGGCTTCCAGAGCCCGTCCTGGTGGCAGCTGAGACAAAGAAAGCCGGGAGCTGTTGGCAGGAGCCAGCCAGGGTGAGGAGGCACCCACTTCACCCTCCCCGGCAGCCGCCGAGCCGGGTTCGCGTGTTGCCGAACACGTTGTACACGGCAGCAAACCCGAGATCAAAGGCGAGGAGCGTGCCAGAGCAAGATGTCATCCAACCCTCCTGCCAAAGGTGTGCCAGGGACAGCGGAAACAACCCCCCAGACACTGGCGCATCTAAAGGGTGCAACCAGACCCATGGAGACGCTCCACTCCACACGCCCAACCTAAACAAAAGAAAGACTACACTCAACAAAACCGCCCCAAAACCCCAAGAGGTGCAGTTTTACTGGTGGGTTTTGCGTCCCACGGGACCCGTGCGTGTCCCTTGCCAGCGTGGGGGAAGCGGCAGATGCTGGGAGGGCTCTGTATGTGTCCGCGCAGCCGGAACGTCAGCACTGTACAACTCCAAAAAGCAGCCTTTCACGTTGCTGGGTGGGATTTTAAAGCCAAAGAAACCCACAACGTCCTGTTTTGGCCCCAGGAAAGCGACGGGACGTGCCCGATTGCAAGCTGTTGGCTGCTGGGAATGGGGGTGAGCAGGGGTCACGGAGCAAAGCGCAGAACGTGCCTGGTTCCAAGCCTTGGGCTGCTGAGAACAGGGTGGACCAGAGACAGCAAGCCGAGCGTGGGGTGTGACCTCCAGGAGCTCCAGAGGGTCCAGGTGGGATGGGTGCTGAGTGGGGACACTGGGGCGCGTCCCCTGTCCCTTTGCATCACCCCTGGGTGATGTGGTCCCAGGCCACAGTCCAGTCCTCGCTGCTGCCTTCTGCCCCACAAGTGGGGATGGGGGGGTCCCAAGCACGGATCTCATGGCAACTCATAGGGCTAGAAGCCACCCCAGGGGGTAGGCCGGTCACCCTGAGGTGGACCTGCCCCATAGGGTCAGTGAGAGGGGTAGCCCAAATGCCCTATGGCAGCCCCTGCCCCACAGCTCGGTGCACAGGGAGGGCAGCCTCTGCCCCATAGAGCGATGCACAGCAGTCTCCCTGCCCCATAGGGCGATGCACAGCACAGCCTCCCTGCCCCATAGAGCAGCGCACAGCACAGCCTCCCTGCCCCACAGAGCAGCGCACAGCACAGTCTCCCTGCCCCATAGAGCAGCGCACAGCACAGCCTCCCTGCCCCATAGAGCAGTGCACAGAGAGGGCAGCCCCTGCCCCCCAGGTCGGTGCAGAGGCAGGTCTCTCCCTGCCCCACATCCCTGCTGTCCCGCCCCGCCCCTCTCCCCCCTCCCTCCCTCACTCACCGCTGGCGCCCCGGCTCGCGCCGCCCGCACTGCCCAGCGCCGGGCGGGGAGCGCTAGGGGTAGTGCTGGGGGGGGGGAGTTGGGGGAGGGAGGACCCGGATGGAGGCAGCTCCGCCCCCCCGCCCTCCCCCCCCTGCTGCGCGTGCGCCGCCCGCCTAGGGTATTGGGGGAGGGGGGTGGGGAGGCAGGGGGTGTGATGGGGCCAGGAGGGGAGTGTAGGGACAGGGAGAGGGTGTAGGGTAAGGAGGTAGCAGTGGGACAGGGAGATGGCGTGGGGAGGGGAGGTAACACTGGGAACAGGAGGTGACAGTGGGGAAGGGATGTGGCAGTGGGGACAGGAGGTGGCAGTGGGGACAGTGGCACTGAGGACACAGAATCACAGAACAACCAGGTTGGAAGAGACCCATCGAATCTTCTAGTCCAACCATTCCTATCTAACACTAAACCAAGTCCCTCAATACCTCATCCACCCGTGTCTTAAACACCTCCAGGGAAGGTGACTCAACCACCTCCCTGGGCAGCCTATTCCAATGCCCAATGACCCTCTGTGTGAAAAACCTCCTCCTAATCTCCAGCCTAAATCTCCCCTGGTGGAGCTTGAGGCCATTCCCTCTCGTCCTGTCCCCTGTCACTTGGGAGAAGAGCCCAGCTCCCTCCTCTCCACAACCTCCTTTCAGGTAGTTGGTAGAGAGCAATGAGGTCTCCTCTCAGCCTCCTCTTCTCCAGGATAAACACCCCCAGCTCTCTCAGCTGCTCCTCATAGGGTCTGTTCTCCAGCCCCTTCACCAGCCTCGTCGCTCTTCTCTGGACTTGCTCCACAGCCTCAACATCCTTCTTGTGCTGAGGGGCCCAGAACTGGACACACAGGGATGATGTAGTGGGGATGTGAGGTGACTGTAGGTACAGAGATGGTGGGAGGGCAGGAGGTGACACTGGGGACAGGAGGCAGCAATGGGGACAGAGGCACTGAGGACACAGGGATGATGTGGTGGCATGAGGTGACTGTGGAGATGGAGAGATGGTGGTGGGGACAGTGCTGGGGACATGAAGTGGTAGTAGGGACATGAGGTGGCAGTGGGGATGGTGTGGCACTGAGGACACAGGGATAATGTGACATGAGGTAACTGGAGATGGAGTCACCTGGAGATGGACAGAACTCCCAGTACTGTCCCCAACACCATCTCTCCATCTCCAGTCACCTCATGTCGCATCATCCCTGTGTCCTCAGTGCCACACCAACCATTGGTGTTGGGGACAGCACTGGGGACATGAAGTGGTAGTAGGGACATGAGGTGGCAGTGGGGATGGTGTGGCACTGAGGACACAGGGATGATGTAGTGACGACTTGAGGTGACTGTAGGGGCAGGTTGAAGGCAGGAGATGGCACTGGGGCAGGAGGTGACACTAGGGCAGGAGGTGGCAATGGGGACAGGAGGCAGCAACGGGGACAGTGGCACTGAGAACACAGGGATGATGTAGACATGACTCTCGAGATGAAGAGATGATGTTGGGAGCGGGAGATGGCGTTGGGGACAGTACTGGGGACACAGATGATGGAGTGGGGATATGAGGTGACTAGGGGGGCAGGGAGATGGTGTGGGAACAGGAGGTGGCTGTGGGGACAGGAGATGGTATCGGGGACATGAGATGGTATTGAGAACAGGGAGATGGTGTAGGGACAGGAGGTGACACTGGGGATGAGGTGGTAGTTGGGACGGTGTGGCACTGAGGACACAGGGATGATGTAGTGGGGACACGAGGTGACTCTCGGGACAGAGAGATGCTGTGGGGACAGGGTGGCACTGGAGATAACGACTGGAGACAGGAGATGGCACTGAGAACAGGGTGATGGTGTTGGAACAGGAGCTGAAACTGGGAACAGGAGGTAGCACTGGGGACAGTGTGGAGTCGTGGGGGCAGTTGGGATGGGAGGTGGCAGTGGGGACCAGGATGGGGTGGCAGCAGGTGAAGATTGGGCATGGTGGTGGGGATAGGGTGATGGGTGGTGACAAGGCTGTGACACCATGATAGGGGGTGGTGGCAGTAGTGGGGTCAAGAGAGGGTGGCACTGGGGAGGGTCTGTCCTGCTCAGGTCATCTCCACCAGCATCCACACCCAGAAGAACCCACCCCTGTCCCCATCCCTGTCCCCATGCCCTTGGACTTGATGTCAATTGCGAAAGAAATGACATCACCCTTTGGCACCGAGATATCTGTGGCAGCTCTGCGTCCCAATGGGAACTGAGTCACCTCCGATGTGATGGTGTCATGTGTGCTGCCCATCTGCACGTCACCATCAGTTATCAGGCTCAGGATCATAGGGGTATCAGTGACTCATGGCAGCCTTATCAGGCTCCTTGTGAGGCCGAGGTGTGTGGGCTCGGCTGGAGGATGCTATCAGTATGCGAGGAGAACCTTATTTTCTTTCCCATCCAGGCAAGGCCAGGTCCAGTGGTGGGAAAGGCAGGGCTGTAATTAACTGTGAGCCTGTAATGAGGGACACGGGAACAGAATTCCAGAACTGAACACAGGACCCCAGGTGAGGTCTCACCAGAGCAGAGCAGAGGGGGAGATTCCACTCCCTTGCACTGCTGGCCAAGCTGCTTTTCATGCAGCGCAGGACATGCTTGGTCTTCTGGGCTATGAGTACACACTGCCAGCCCCTGTCGAGCTTCTCATCCACCAGCACCCCAAGTCCTTCCCCACCGGTCTGCTCTCAATCACATTGTCCCCCAACCTGCATAGAATCTGTGAATTGCACTGACCCAGGTGCGGGACCTTGCACTTGGCCTTGTTGAACCTCATGAGGTTCTCACAGTCCCACTTCTCGAGCTTGTCCAGGTGCCTCTGGACAACATCCCATCCTTCTGGTGTGACAACTGCACCACTCAGCTCAGCATCATCTGCAAATTTGCTGATGGTGCACTCGATCCCATTGTCTATGCCATGAATGAAAGTATTGAACAACACTGAGGGACACCAGTTGACACGGATCTCCATCTGGACATCAAGTCATGACCCCAAGCTCAAGCTGTCAGCGTTGTCCAGCGATGATGTCCAGGTTGTTAATTTTCCCCTGGCACATTTTGGCATGGAACCATGTGGACACAGACTCTGCTGTGCCATCTCCAAGCACCTGAAAGTAGGCCCCGACTCTATTTACTTCCCAGCATGGATGTGAGTGGTGGTTACGTGATTCCATGTTCCTATTTGGACTGGCAGGATCCCGCTCCTCAGCTGAGACCCACAGTGTGTTGATGGAGAGGAAGAGCCTTGGAGTTTGAGTTGCCTCCCAGAAGCAATACTTGCTCTGCTCGTTAAGCTGGATGTGATGCTCAAAGTGAGATTGCCTGGGGTGGGTGCAAGGATCAAGGAGGTGGATCACGAAGAGCTGGATCACAGGGAGGTGGGTCATCTGTGGGCAAAACAGAGTGCAGGCAGCGTTGTTCCTTGACTCACAGAGTCATTCATGAGTCAAAGCTCCCAGGTAATTGTGCCCTGCTACAAGGAAGAATCTGCCCCACTCCACCCCTCTGGGGCAAAAGTAAAGTCCTTCTGATGCTGTGGAAGGGGTGGAGAAGAAGTCTGAGAAAGCAATCCTGCACCCCAAGCTTGCAGCGATGCCTGTGCTACTGGTTGAACAACACCACCACAGCAGGAGTGGAAGGAGGGAGGTTCCCCACATCCTGTTTCAAAGGCAGTGATGGGATGGGCATGCTCTGCACGTGTCTGATTTCCATCACCAAGTGTCCTTTGCTGGCCATGCTCCCTCTACACCATAGACCTTGGGTAAAAGGAAAGAGAAGGGGAGGCAAGGAAGGGGGAGACCAAACAGTCATGGGAGGTGAAGAAGAATAAAAGGGGCAGAGTGAGGGAAATCGTTTCCAGCAAAATAGCTGGAAGAGGAAACCTGGTCTAAGAAGGTGTCCAGGACCTCATAGCAACATGCCATGGATGCTGGGACCACAGAAGGAGATGATCTGCAGGACCACATCTCTTCCTCTGCCCACCAGGTCTCCCATCCACAATACCTGTAGGATCAGCTTGGCCAGGCTGGTGAGGATGAAAGTCCCCTCGACTGGGCAGAGACAAGGTATGGGGACAGACGCTCCAGGTCGCCTGTTTTTATGTCGTCTCTACTGGCAACACATGCCAAGGTGACCAAAGCCCATTTCTGGGCTTTCTGCTGGTAGAGTTGAGCCCAAACCTCATCTTCTGATGCTGGCAGATGGGCTGAGGCTGAGATTTCAGTAGCATGGATCCCACCTGGCAACATGACTCACCAAAAAGCCTGAGGGAAACAGCCAGTGGGAGAAGGGAAAGTCAGACAAACCCTCCCATGATACCCACTAACATCTTCTTGGTTGGACTCAATGATCCTATGTGTCTTTTCCAACCTGGTGATTCTATGATTCTTCTGCCTTGTCATCACTTGGGCAGTGACAAGTTAGGTACCAGCATTTGCTTCCAGAGGGCTCGAGAGCACCAAAAGTGCAGGTACCTTATTGGGTTTGCCCAGCTCACTTCTCCATTGGGACCACTCAAGCCCATGGAGCAGACCATAGCTCTCCTTAGGCTGCATGGCTGGATGTAGGTCTAACTCACCACAGGGAACCCAAAACTCTGCCACCACCTGCAAGCAAGGCTGAAATGACACCGGGAAAGAGTTTGTCCCTGTCAGCCCAATCATGATCCAATCTAGGCAACCTCAGAAGTGCAGGAGATCCTGGAGGGCTGCAAGTGGTGAGTCAGGGAGGCTCCCCAGACACTGCCACCACTCCAGCCTTCAGAGGGACACAGGTCCCACCCCTGGGCCTGTCATTCCATTTGTCCTGGGATGAGAACAGATCTGTTGTGTCATTTGTGGTCCAGCACCACCTGAACTCAGGACTGTGCAGAACTCAGCCTGTGTTCTACAGGCTGGATCAACCCAGAGGATCATTACATGGATTGAAGAGGAGAATGAGATCCCTTTCCCAGGAGAAGGCAACCTCTGTTCCATCTGCTTTATGGATATTGGCAGTGAGGACTATGCTTGTGAAGCTCAGAGAAGCTTTGCAAAGGGGTGGAAGGAGGTGGAGGAGGTCCACCAGTGGCCTTGTGAGCCCTCCTACACCTTAAGAGAGGGGATTATCACAAAGCAAGAATATCTCAGGGAGGAATGAGAGGAGGAAGGAGGCATCTTCCACCTTCTCAACACAGCAGACCCACCCTACTTTATCACCCCATCTCTACATTGTAAGGTCCGGGCATGCAGCTCTGCTGGATCTCAGCTGCCTTTGCTCATTGAGTAGGAAAAACTGGATCTTCTTATGCATAAAGTGGGGTGTTCTTAGCAGGGAGAAAGTGAGCAGCGTGGTTTCCTCCACACCAACCCCAGATGAGCTGGTTTGGGGTGTCCCCATCCCGCAAACCTCACATGACCAGCCCGCAGGCAGGACACCACACCTGTCATCCAATCTGTTCCCTCCCACCAAGGGGACTTTCTTTGCCACATCCCCCTGGAGGCAGCAGTGTCTCCCAAAGGGGAAACTGAGGCAAGGAGGATGGTGTGTCACATGGAGATGTTTGCTATGACGGGCAGCAGAGCTTGGGTGCAGGACTATGTCCAGGAGCCCAGTGCCAGCAGTGGCAGTACCAACAGCTACTCCACCATCCTGGCCACCATGCCAGGTGGTGTCCAGAGGCCGAAGATTCCTGGATAAGGGCCTGGTTTGGGTTTTTTTTTCTGTCTTGCAGGGAATTTCTCCCTCCAGTGAAATGTCACAGCTTGGTTTCACCTGCACCGTGAACTCCTTCGTCCTTGTGTTTGTCACCTCCTTAGGGTGGACATCATCAGTCCTCGCAGAATTCACAAAGGTGTAGGGGATACCCTGCTCCATGCATCCTTGGAGTCTGGTGACAACCAGCAGAGCTGTGCTGTGAGACTTGTCCAGATCCATGGAAAGTCCACACTCACGCACCATCCAGCTGGGCAGCATCTTCTGCCTGAACCTCACGGGTGAGTTTGAGCTGGAGTATTTTTCCCTCTCCAGCCCCAAGGACTGAAGCTCTGTGCTGATTCCACCAAGCAGCTCAAGGATAACAGGTATTGAGGGACTTGGTTTAGTGTTAGATAGGAATGGTTGGACTAGAAGATCCGATGGGTCCCTTCCAACCTGGTTGTTCTGTGTGATTTATTAATAAGGACCAAGCTCTCTCTTCCTTGAATATGGATAATGGAGGCAGTGGTGGGATCAGAGGCAGTGCATATCTTGCCTTCACGCATTATCACAGAATCATAGAAGGTTTGAGTTGGAAGGGAACTCAAAGCCCATCCATTTCCACCCCCACCCCCCACCATGGGTAGGGACACCTCCCACTGGATCAGGTTTCTCAAAGCCCCATCCAACCTGGTCTTCAACACCTCCAGGAAAGGGGCAACCAGGGTTCTGGGGGTTAACCAGCATGGGAGGAGCCCAGAACCTGATCTCCGAGTGCATTTGTTTCCCAAATGCATCCTGTCAGCTGCCTCCAGCAGGTCCCTGTGGGGCCCTGGCCCAGTCTCAACACCAGGAGTCCCAGGCAGCTCCAGCACGTTCAGGCAAATCCCTCCCGTGCAAAGCGGGGATTCCCACAGAGGGAATAAAGCTCCGCTCAGTGAAAACAGCCAGCAAACCAACTCCCTGTCTCATCACTCAGGCATCCAGAGGTCAGGGCCAGAGTTGAATTCAAAGCTGCTGTGACTCCTCCCACGACACCTCGCTACGGCATAGAATCATACAATCACCAGGTTGGAAAAGACCCGCCAGATCATCGAGTCCAACCATTCCTATCAAACACTTAACCATGTCCCTCAGCGCCTTCTTCCCCTGGTTGGGGGGACAAGGTCACAGCCAGGATTCATTTGTGTCCTCTCACCACCCGGAGACCATCATGTCTCAGCCCTCTCTGCAGAGTCTTGAGAGAGGGGAGGCAGGAAATTGCCCTCAGATGCTGCTGCAGGAAGTGTTTGATAAAGGCCACCCGATCTCACCAGGATGCAGCTGCTGCCATGGCACAGCCTGGTGCTTTGGGCCAAGAGATGAGAACACACATAAATCATATTCTGGGCGGCATCAAAGGAAACACGGCCAGCAGGTCAAGTGAGGGGATTCTTGTCCTCTGCTCTGCTCTTGTGACACCCGACCTGGATCCTGTGTCCAGCTCTGGAATCTCCAGCATGAGAAGGAGATGGATCTGTTTGAACAGGTCCAGAGGAGGCCACAAAGATGATCTGAGGGCTGGAGAACCTCTGCTCTGAGGACAAGCTGAGAGAGTTTGGGTTGTTCAGCCAAGGGAAGGAAAAGGAAGGGATTCTATGACACATGGCTGTAGAGCTCAGAGCTACAGGCAGGGACTGATCCTGCTGTGGGTGCCCAGCTCCTGGCAGTTTGGGGTGTTGAGCACAGCCTGTGTCTAGACTCAGCATGATCATTACCATAGAATCATAGAATCGTAGAATCACTAGGTTGGAAAGTACCTTAGAGATCATCAAGTCCAACCATCTCTGTCCATTACTAAACCATATCCCTAAGTTCTTCATCTAATCCTCTTTTAAACACTTCCGGGCATGGAGACTCCACTGACTCTGCCAATGCCTAAGAACCCTTTTGGTGAAGAAATTTTTCCTAATATTCAATCTGAACCTCCCTGGCGCAACTCGAGGCCATTCCCTCTTGTCCTAAATTTGATGGAGAGCTAAGTGCCATAGACATTCCTGTAGCACTGAGGTCAGAAAATCTCAAGTGCCTTCTTCCGCAGCAGGGACCACTTACTGGTGGATGCAGGCAGTTTCCTGAGATGCGTGGAAGTGCTTGGGAATTCCTGTCAGGCAGCCAGACCCTCCGTCACTCCATTAACACCATCAGACTCTGCCTGCACCCTCCTGCTCTGCAAAAAAGGCACTTATTGAGTCTGAGTGCCCTTGGCCGGTGCAGGATCCAGCACAGGCATAAGGATGGACAGACAGTGAAAAGCAAAGGGTGGGAAGCAAACGAAGAAGCAGGCTCAGGCAGATGCAGCCCTGGTGATCAGCAGGTTTTGAGAGGAGAGGGCAGGACTTCTCCTCATCCTTGGTGAAGTATGGACTGTGGAGGGATGAGGAGGGAGAAGACAAAGGAGGTATGTCTTTGGCAAGAAAAAAAAAGTCAGTCTATAAATAGTAAATGAGAATGTTCCATAAACGGGAATCGAACCGGTTTGTCTGAGATAGTGTGTGCGTCGGCTGCATGGTGACTAATCTGGGGAAAATGTGATGCCTCACTGTGTCGCTGCTGTTGTGGCCACCATGGCCTTGTTCCATGGCCAGGGATCTGCCATATCCCTGCTGGAGATGGGACGCTTCCCAGCAGAGACCAAGCTGAATGCTGCCACACTCAATTGCCTACAGGGACCAAACCAGAGCCTAGAGCTGAGGGTGAGGAACCAAATTCCCCCTTATCCCTTAGGAACGCACCAAGCATGTTGTCCCACACACAGAAGAAACAGAGAGAGTGAAACTGGACAGGTCTTAGGTTGTAAACTCCATTTGATAAACAAAATCCATCTAAACAGGACAAGATGGGCAAGGGACACGCATGCAAGGTGGGATAAGAGATCCTCCTGGCTCAGAGCCACAGACTATCCCTGCTAGTATCTCTCCATTGGCCAGGACCAAGGGGAGCCGCTTGGGAGGAATGCAAGGCGAGGGCCAAGCCAGGGTAATGCTTTCCACATTATATTCTCTCAGTTTCCGGCAATTTGCTGCTTCGGGACTTCCTGAGCCAGAGGTTGTATCCGTATCTTTCCGTTTAACAGCACTTGTTAGACTTGTGGAGCAGGGGTGATCACATGCGAGGTGTTTCCTTGGGAAAAAAGAGTTCAAAAGCAAGAGCGAGCACTGGAGCAGGCACTTTTCTGCAGTTGTGGTTCAGCCCCAGGGTTGCTTTAAATATACTTTAAATCTAATAAAGGCCGTGCACACAGTGATGTAATCGTCCTCCTCCTCTCTGCTGAGTGTCACGTGGAAGGCTGAGCAGGATTCAGCCACAGGGCCAATGGGTTTCCACATGAGGCTGCAATATGAAACATCTGGAGAACATCAGCCAGAAAGAGACAGGAATGCTCCAAACTAGGAATGGGTCCAGCCTCAGACAGTCACATGTGTGCACACACACACACACACAGACACACAGACACTCTGTCTCATCCTGAAGCTGTGCCAGAGCTCCATCTGTGCTTCTGCAGTAGATGCATCCCACCCAGGAGTGTCTGGGGTTTGCAGATGGGACCCATCCCAAGCAGATTTTTGGGGCACACTCAGTTGTGATGCTGTGTAGGTGCTGGAGTTCACAGATCCTGTGATCTACCACCCCCTCCATCTCACCAGCATCCCCCTGAGGCTCAGAAGCTTCATGTATTTTACAGCCCTCCAAGCAGCTTAGTTGGAAAGAGAAGGTTCTTCTCACCTTACCAGAAGCACCCGCTTCCCTCTAACATGTTAATTTAACTTTCAGGTGCATGATGGGCCAAAATTCATAGAATCGTATAATCATAGAATAACCAGGTTGGAAAAGACCCACTGATCATCGAGTCCAACCATTCCTATCAAAAACTAAACCATGTTCCTCAACACCTTGTCCACTCATCCCTTAAACACCTCCAGGGAAGGTGAATCAACCACTGTCCCAGGGTTTTAGAAAGCAATTTGCATTTCAGAGAGGTTTATTTTGGTGGAAATAGAGGTCTTGCAGTCAAAGCAGGAGAGTGCTGAGAGCATCTTTATTAAATAGCATTCCTTCCTCAAATCTATAATCAGCTAGGATTGATTCGAAATTAGGCAGGGAAAAGCCTTGGAGTGGTGTCTGCAAGGAGAGGGTCTCCAGATAAAGCCAAGGGCTGGAGAACAGGCCTTATGAGGAGTGGCTGAGAGAGCTGGGGATGTTTAGCCTGGAGAAGAGGAGGCTGAGGGGAGACCTCATTGCTCTCTACAACTGCCTGAAAGGAGGTTGTGGAGAGGAGGGAGCTAGACTCTTCTCCCTAGTGACAGGAGGCAGGATGAGAGGGAATGGCCTCAAGCTCCAACAGGGTAGGTTTAGGCTGGACATTAGGAAAAAAGTTTTGATGGAAAGGGTCATTGGGCGTTGGCAGAGGCTGCCCAGGAAGGTGGTTGAGTCACCTTCCCTGGAGGGGTTTAAGGGACGGGTGGATGAGGTGCTGAGGGACATGGTTTAGTGTTTGATAGGAATGGTTGGACTCGATGAGCCATTGGGTCTCTTCCAACCTGGTGATTCTATGATTCTATGACTTTGTGTGGGGGATGATTTCCCAGCAGGTGAAAATTGAAGAAGCTCCACACCTTCTGTGTGGAGGTGATTGGATGCTACCTGGCTTGTGGCAGGTTATTGGAAATAACTTAGGTGGGCAGGAGTGCAGGATGTCCTCTGTCCCATGGTTGGTCAATGGGAGATGAGGATGCTGCTGTGTGTGTGAGACAACAGCATCTGGGAGGAATCAGAGGTGAACTCATGCAACAGACAACATCAGGGGTCTCTGGGCATGCAGGGCCACCAATGCAACAACCAGCAGAGGGGATGACTTCTGGAGTCCTCAGCACAGGAAGGACATGGATCTGTTGGAGTGAGTCCAGTGGAGGCCATGAAGATGACCTGAGGGCTGGAGCACCCATACAGGGACAGGCTGAGAGAGTTGGGGTTATTGAGCCTGGAAAAGAGGAGGCTCTGGGGAGACTTTAGAGCAGCCTTTCAATCCTTAAAAGGGACCTTCAGGAAAGTCTGGGAGGGGCTCTTTGTCAGGGAGTGCAAGGACAGGATGAGGGGGAATGGTTTTCAGCTGAAAGGGGAGATTGAGATGAGATCTTAGGAAGGGACTGTCCACAGAGGCTTGTAGTGATAGGAACAGGTATAAACTGGAGAGGGGCAGATTTAGGCTTGATGTAAGGAAGAGTTTCTTCATCATGAGAGCGGTGAGGGACTGGAACAGGTTGCCCAGAGAAGTTGTGGGAGCTCTATCCCTAGAAGTGTTGAAGGACAGGTTAGATGAAGCTTTGAGCAACCTGATCTTGTGGGAGGTGTCCCTGCCCGTGGCAGCAGGGGGTGGAACTGGATGATCCTTAAGGTCGCTTCCAACAAAAACTATTCTGTGATTCTATGATTCTATGTTTCTATGACCAGAGGTCTTCTGATCACTTAATTGTTTTGAAGCTGAGGACACTGACTTTGGAACCCGGCCCACTGTTTTGGTGATTCTCCTGCCTCGCTTGAAGAGTGGGTCCCACATAGAACGAAGTAGCAAGCATGTATGCAGAGCAAAACAGCATTTCTATTGTGAATTAATTAAACAAAAAAGAGAGGAAACAAAATCCCCTGGAGCTTCTGCAAGAAATAACATCTACAGCCCCGTTCTCATGGCTACCAGTGGCCCCAAGTGGAAGGGGCCAATTAACTTGCCTTTTCCATGTCTGCAAATGTCTGGAAAAGTGGTCATCAAATGCCTGCTCTTGTTGCATGCTAATGAGGGGCAGATGCTACTTCTCTGAAGCTGCATACAAGTCAAGAGTGAGGAAAGTCCCCACCTTTTGTACCAAATGCAGGTTTGCCTCCTGCAAGTACAGGCAGAGCTGGAACTCCTGATAGTATCACATGTTGCTAAAAACAGGGAGCCGGCAAAACCTTCCCATGGAGCAGGTAATGGTTTGGGTTGGATGGGACTTTAAAGCCCATCTAGTTCCAACCCCCTGCCATGGGCAGGGACATCTCCCACTGGATCGGGTTGCTCAAGGCTCCATCCAACCTGGCCTTGAACACCTCCAGGGATGGGGCAGCCACAGCCTCCCTGGGCAACCTGGGCCAGGGCCTCCCCACCCTCACAGTAAAGAGTTTCTTCCTCATAACTAACCTAAATCTCCTCTTTTTCAGCTGAAAAACTTTCTACCTCATCCTATCCCTGCGCTCTGTGGTAAAGAGCCCCTCCCCAGCTTTCCTGTAGCCCCTTCAGCTACTGGAAGGCTGCTTTAAAGTGTTTCCACAGTCTTCTCTCCAGGCTGAACACTCCCAACTCTCTCAGACTGTTCCTTGAAATATTGCCCCTGTTTATAGGAAGATGCACTCCTTGCTCTGAGCACCATCCAGCTCTGGCTTCTCCCTTATCCAGCATGTGAGGAGAGACCTGAGGACTTGCTGGTTCACCACATCCTGCCCCTGGGTCATTTCTAACTGGTTTTTTTTCTCTCTTTCTCTCTGCATCTCCTTCTTGGAACTAGACATGAGAGCACCTTGTAAACACAGTGTTATGCTGACAGCAGCATGATGAGCTGGTCACCCTGAGCATCCAATTTGAGCTTCTGGATCTGCCTTTACACCCTGATGGGATTTTGCAGATCCCAGCACCATCCTGACCCCCTTGCACCAAAGCAAGGTGACAAAGGACAATGATGCAAGTGCTCACCACCTCTGCTATGAGGACAGGATGAGAGAGTTTGGGTTGTGGAGCCTGGAGAAGAGAAGGCTCCAGGGATACCTCAGAGCAGCTTCCAGTACTTGAAGGGGCTCCAGGAAAGCCAGGGAGGGACTTTTGACAAAGGTGTGGAGTGATGGGACAGGGGGGGAATAGCTTGAAATTGGAAGGGGGAAGATTTAGATTAAATACTAGGAGGAAATTCTTCACAATGAGTGTTGGGAGGCCCTGGCATAGGTTGCCCAAAGAACTTGTGGCTACCCCCTCCCTGGAGGTGGCCAAGACCAGGTTGGATGAGGCTTTGAGCAATCTGATCCAGTGGGAGGTTGGAGCTGGATGATCTTTAAGGCTCCTTCCAACCCAATCCATCCTATGACTCTATGATACTGTGAACTTCCCATGCTACCTACAGACAACAGCTCTGATGCTCCTGCAAATCTTCCTTTTTTGGGTGGTTGACATCATTGTCACATTGGGACATGGAAGTTTTGGAGATTGAGTGAAGGATACTGGTGGGAAGCATCAGAGCTGGGTTTGCAACATGAGACGTCTCGTTACTCTGCGCCATGGGAAATGATCCCAACTGATCTCCCTGGAGCCATCTGGCCCTGTAACAGGAGAAGGTTAGCTCCTCACCGGGGATTAAATCTGCTCAGGCAGCAGTAAATCAGTGTGCAATGACCAAGGAAAGAATGGCAGGGGGTGAGGAGGGAGAGGTGGGGTCCTCTGCCAAAGTCTTAATTAAGGTTATTACGTAAGGAAGGAGCCGATGAGAGTGTCGGCATCCCTTGCTCTGCACCGTCTGGGCCAAGAAAATGCAACAAGACGTAAGAGCCTGAACGCACCCCAAGATTACTCATCACTCACAGAAAAACACTGGTTTGGAACTCTCTGGACAAGCTGCACCCATGCCTCAGTTTCCCCAGGTGGATGAAGCCCTTGATGGGAGTTTCCTTGCTCTTGGGTGGGCTTGGGGCTTCCTAGACCGGGTGCTGGGGGGATAAACAAGAGAATTTCTCCACACTGCTATGAAATCCTCCTCCAAACACCTCTTTGACAGGAGAAATCCCAGCCCAGAAGTACCTTCACAAAGTGGCAGTAGAGCCAGGAAAGGATTTCACCTCTCCCCCCACTTCAGCATGCGAGTGGTTGGTCTTGTAGGGCAGGTGCGGCACCTTCCCATAAACCCTCTCTGCATTTGCTGTCCAGATGAACGGGGAGACTGGAAGAACTGGTGCTCAGCAATTGAAGTAATTTCTGGGCATAGGAGAACCCAGCACACCACGTGTCCATCCCTGTGGTGTCACTGCCTGTCACTGGGCTAATAGGGATGACAAGACTTCAGCAGATCTCCTCTTCCTGGGTGGTGCTGGGAGCAGCCCAGCAAAGCTGCCACTTGTGAGGTGCTCAGTCCTGCCCTGCTGGTGTTTATTTCTGAGATTCATGACATCCTGAAAACAAACTAATCCTGTCTTAATAGGTGGGGAAACTGAGGCACAGCCCACTGGGGTGACCTGTTCTCCCCAAAGACATCCAGCTTTGTTTTGTTGTCCTTCTCAGGGCACTGAATGATGGTCTTTCATGCTGCCCTTGGGAATAGAGGGGGGGAAAGTCAACATATCCTATGGGAAATGGCAGGACACCATTACATGGAGAGGAGAGTACAGGAGACCCTGGAAAACACTGCAGCTCCCTCAGAATTGGAGGAGTCAAGGTCAGGGCTTTGGCTTGAACTGGAGAGCAATATTACTTCTGCAGAGCAGGGCTGGGAGACCTGCAGCTCACAATGTTTTCCCGAGGCCTTGGGAGAGGCCAGCCTTGCTGGGTTGACCCAGAAAATTTGGGATGTGTCCCCACACTTTTGGTGTTGGTCAATTGTGTTGGGTAAACCCACTCAGCATTTGGCCAAAGTCCATCTTGAACCTGGGTGTTGCAGCAGAGGCTCCTTATGGAGCTCCAGAAGGTACTCTGCAGCAGCTGTCCCACCAGAGCCAGGGAGAGCCAGGAGACCTCATAATGCTCTTCCAGCCAAGGGCTTTCCCATAGGGCAGCAAGATTTTCTAAACTGAGCTTTGCTGATATTATTTATGATCGATGGAGAAGGTTGATCCTGCGGTGGAGCCACCTGCCTCTATTCACATAGCCCATGCCCCATTTTGTGCACGAGTGAGGAGTGCTTGACCTGGACAATGCTTCATATGCCTCTTGGCTGGATGCCTTCCATAAAAAACTAGGGTGCCTCACATCCAGCTGGCAAGCCAGTAGGGACCTTTGACTGAGCTGGACTTGGCTCCAGCTCTGAAACTTCAGCCTAGTCCCTTTTGAAAACCTACTCTTCTCTCTAGAAGGAATTTGCTGGAGAAACCTCAGGTCTCACAGTATCTTTTTATAACTCTGTTTGGGTGGAGAAAGCTGAGACACTTCATGAAAATCCCTGCTGGATAGAATAGGGGTCTGGACGCTCTGTGAGATGGTATGTGTGAGGGTGGCAGAGGACACTGAGCTGAGGTCCCCCTCTGAAGGCACCACAGGGTGGGAGACCAACAATAGTTTTGCTACCACCTGCCCCTTTTTTGGAGGGGGAAAACCTCTTCCTCAGACACCGCAGCAACCTCTGTCCCTCCTGTACCTGTGCCAAACTGGGGGCCACTGGCACTGCCACAAGGAGGGAGGAGGCAAGTGGGGAGCCAGGGTTTGGGGAATCTAATTCCATCTCTGCCCTTCACGCAGCATGGAGTCCTGGCCCCCCCGGGTGTTACGCAACAGCTTGGCATCCAAACACCAACGTCATAGTCTTGAATTAGCAGTGAGAAAGTGCTTCAAGGATGCTGCGAGTGGATGCCATGCCACCAGGTCCCTCTTCCTGGGATTGGATTATGGTTATTGGTACCACCATGCCCATCTGGCCCCTAAGAGCACCCAACAGATGGTGCAGGTGGCCAAAGCAACGTGTCCTTAATGTGTGTGGAGTGACCTGGGGGGCTATAGGAGCTTTATTCATAGAATCATAGAATCACCAGGTTGGAAAAGATCCACCAGATCATTGAGTCTAACCATTCCTATCAAACACTAAAGCATGTCCCTCAGGACCTCGTCCACCCATCCCTTAAACACCTCCAGGGAAGATGAATCAACCAGCTCCCTGGGCAGCCTGTTCCAGTGCCCAATGACCCCTTCTGTGAATTTTTTTTCCTAATGTCCATCCTAAGCCTCCCCTGGTGGAGCTTGAGGCCATTCCCTCTCATCCTGTCTCCTGCCACTTGGGAGAAGAGCCCAGCTCCTTCCTCTCTACAACCTCCTTCCAGTAGTTATAGAGAGCAATGAGGTCTCCTCTCAGCCTCCTCTTCTCCAGTCTAAACACCCCCAGCTCTCTCAGCCGCTCCTCATAGGGCCTGTTCTCTAGCCCCTTCACCAGCTTTGTTGCTCTTCTCTGGACTCACTCCAGAGCCTCAACATCCTTCTTGTGGTGAGGGGCACACAACTGAACACAGGATTTGAGGAGCGGTCTCACCAGTGCTGAGTACAGAGGGAGAATCACCTCCCTGGCCCTGCTGGTCACACCATTTCTGATCCAAGCCAGGATGCCATTGGCCTTCTTGACCACCTGGGCACACTGCTGGCTCATGTTCAGTTGGCTGTTAACCAACACCCCCAGGTGCCTCTCCGCCAGGCGGCTTTCTACACAGACTTCTCCCAGTCTGTAGCTGCTCAGGGTTGTTGTGCCCCAATTGCAGGACCCGGCATTTGGCCATTAAACCTTATGCCATTGGACTCTGCCCAGCGGTCCAGCCTGTTCAGATCCCTTTGGAGCCTCCCTATACTCTCCAGCAGATCCAGTTTCCAGCCTGGTTAGTATCATCAGCAAAGATTGCTGGTCTCTGAAGGGGTTGCTTTTGGTCGGGATGTGGAGGGAGCTCAGGGCTGGGGGTTTTCAGGTTGTGATTTGGGCTTGAGTGATGTGGGATGGGAGTTTTTGATGACCTGGTCTCTGATGCAGGTGGTTTCCAAAGCTGGATCTGGGTGATTTCCAGTGGTCGGCCGGTGGCCTAGGACATTGCCATCCTCTAGTGGCTGTAGCCAGAAACACAACATAGCTGATGGAGCTGACATGTCTCTGGAGCAGCAAGATCTGTGCAGGGCGTGTAGCTCTTCTTGGGGGAGGTGGGCACATGGGTTTGGGCAAACCACCATGGATGATCCCTCTTCTCCTTCCTCCATCGAGTGCACACATTGGGGGCAGCTTTTCTTGCCTGAAAACTTCTTGGTGTCCACTGCACTCTGCTTTGGAAACCTGTATATGAAAATCTGCTTTGCTCAGAGGCTGATGCTTTGGCATGGTCTGTGTCAACAGGACAAGTGAGATGTTGCGTTACCTGCTATGTGTGAAGACAACAAGGCTGCCCTGCTGGGTTTTTCAGTGTATTTATATGATCATCGTCTGTGGAGACTGTGGACAGAGACCCAAACCCAGGCTTTGCTGTGAGCTGGTCCATGTACAAGTCCTCCTGTCCAGGCTGATGTCTGCAGCTGACAGCAGGCTCCTCCATGGGCTACTCATCTTGGGTCTGGCCCTCCAAGCAGAGGTGGATTTTGGGGCCAGCTACTACCTCCATTCATCCGGATGAATTCCTGTGCACTGTCACAGTGAGTTATGAACGTGAGATCCCTATCTTTGGAAAACTTTTGCCAGTTGTAGGTTCTGGTCTAGGTGCCTCTCCCTCTCACTTCAGACCCATCATCAAAGTGTTCTTGATTTAAACCTACTGCTCGGACTTACAACTGTATTGAGGTTGTGCAGTATTGGGGAAGAGAGAAAAGACTCTTGTTTTCTTTTTCCCAGAAGGAGAAAGTGTGTTGAGAGCTGCTCCAGGGACAAGGAGACGCCTGGTGAAGGGTAGAGGAGCAGGGAGGAGATCCTAGGCTGGAGGTCCTATGGGCCAGGAGACAGGGTTACTGCAGAAGGGATGGCTCTGGAAAGACCACATCTGAGCACCTTTCTGTTGCAGAGACAGATGATGACCAAGCTGGGGATGTCTCAGAGATAACAGGACTGATGGACCACTGACCATTGCAAAAATAAGCCCAACTTTGGGATTTTTTTTTTTTTTTTTTTGGCAAAGCCAGGGTTTTACCGTGTCTCCATCAGAGCACCAGGTCTTGCCACATTCTCATGCTTGGTGCAGGGCTGGAGGCATCACTTTGTCATGGAGGAGCATGTGGTAGGAAGTATCTCTGGAGGTTCACATCTTGAAGGAACAGAACTGGTGGCTGTTGGGGTTCAGCAGACAGAGCCATGCTCTGCATGGGAAACCAGGAACTCAGTGCATTGATGGGCAGGAGTTCAGTGGAAACAAGGAGATGGAGGAGAGATTTCCACAGAGGGGAGCCTTAAAACAAATGAGTTTTGTTTTGTTTTGGTTTTATTTAAAAAGGACCCAGAACGGGGCTAGGACCTGAGCCAGATCTCCTTAAGTTCTTATGGGGACATGAGCATCACAGGGCCTGTGACGTGGCTGGCACAGGATATTTGCTTTGAATCCTGACAGCCCCATTTCCCCTGCCTTCCTTCCTCTTCCAGAAAAAGTTTCTCCTCACTGCAGGATTTCCTGCAGCGATGGACACAGCTGTCCCAGCTACAGCAGACCTCAGCTTGGACATCAGTGGAGAGGGATATGGGATTCAGGACCTGCTTCCCTGCAGGTGATGCTCGTGCCCAAGGCTGGTGTAGCAGCATCTCTGGCTCCCTGGTGGGAGATGCCTGTTGTTGGGTGTGCCTTTTGGGATGCTCACCCTACTTCTCTATCACTCCAAGACAACAAAGGTTTGAAATCTCACCTAGTTCTTGAATTCAGCACATACTTAGAATACAGCTTGAAAAAGCAATGGAAATCCCATCCCTTCACACCAGAAACTAATTTTTTGGGGTATTTTTTGTTACATCCTTGCATAAAGTGATTCTAGTCTGTGAAATGATAGCTGGGGTGCTTTTGCTGGGGTAGAGTTAGTTTTCTTCACAGTAGTTGGCATGGGGCTGTGTTTTGGATTAGTATTGGAAACAGTGTTGATAACCCAGGGATGTTTTAGTTACCGCTGAGCAGGGCTAACACAGAGCCAAGGGCTTTTCAGCTCCTCACCCTGCCAGTGAGCACTGAGGGTACATGAGGATTTAGGAGGGGATATGGTTAGGACGACTCAGCTGACCAAAAGCAATATTCCAGATCGCTGATAACTGATGAGAAGCTCGACATGAGCTGGCAATGTGCGCTCGCAGCCCAGGAGTGTCCAGGGCTGCATCCAAAACAGTGTGGCCAGAAGGGAGAGGGAAGGGATTCTGCCCCTCAACTCCACTCTTGTGAGACCCCACCTGGAGTCCTGGGTCTGGAGTCCCCAGCACAGGAAGGACATGGATGTCTTTTAGTGAGTCCAGAGGAGGCCATGAAGATGATCTGATGGCTGGAGCACCTCTGCTCTGAGGACCGGATGAGAGAGCTGGGGTTGTTCAGCCTGGAGAAGAGGAGGCTGAGGGGAGACCTTAGAGCAGCCTTGGAGTACTAGAAGGGGCTCCAGGAAAGCTGAGAAGGGACTTTTTACAGGGGCCTGGAGTGATGACTTTAAATTGGAAGGGGGAAGATTTAGGTTAAACATTAGGAAGAAACTCTTAGTGCTGAGGGTGGTGTGGTCCTGGCACAGGTTGCCCAGAGAGGTGATAGATGCCCCCATCCCTGGAGGTGTTCAAGGCCAGGTTGGGTGGGGTTTGGAGCAGCCTGATCCAGTGGGAGGTGTCATTGCCCATGGCAGAGGGTTGGAACTAGGTGATCATTAAGTTTGCTTCCAAGCCAAACTATTCTATGATTCTATAATTCTGTACTACGTCATACTTGGCAATAAAAGCTGATGGAAGATGGACGAAACAGGGACATTCAGTGTGATGCTGTTCGTGTTCCTAGGTAACTATTCTACATAGCAGAGCCCTGCTTTCCTGGAGATGGCTGAACACTTGCCTGCTGATTGGAAGTTATGAATGAATTCCTCATTTTGCTCCCTTTATGTGATAAACTTTTGCTTCACCTGTTAGCCTGTCTTTATCTCAACCCACGAGTTTTCTCATTTTTGCTCTCTTGATTCTCTCCCCGTCCGACTAAGAGGGGAGTGAGCAGTGAGGATCTTAGTAGCCAGTTGGGGTTGAAACACAATAGCTTAAAAACAAAAGCAATAAAATAAATAGAGAAATTATTATAGAAACTAATTAAGCAAAATATACCAGGGATACAGACCATGTTGGCTGTTGAGTGGAATCTCCAGTGCTTTTAGTTACTTGTGTGAGTGTGCACAAGGATATTGTGTGAATGAATCTTCATGCAAGAACAATGTCTGCTGCACAGAGGAGGCTGAAAAGAAGGCAGACCAAAAAAATGCCCAAACGAGGCACTTTAGCAATCCAAGAATTCCTGAGTCAATGTCCCTGAGGTCTGAACGTGCTGGTCTGTCCGTCCTGCTGATCCCAAATGAGATGTAAATGTTCTTGGCCAAGGCAGAGATGGTTCACAGCTTTTGCTGCCTCTGCAATTCCGATGGTTTGTGGTTTTGATGGAAATCTGCTACCCTCCAGCTGTCTGTCGCTGGATTACAGTCTCTGGCTGCATTTCTCACTGGAGCATGGGCTCTGGCGTGAGTGAGCCCAGAGCTCGGCGATGATGTTTCCATGTGTGTTCAATGCCTGAATTGACTAGAAGCCCTAGGTCAGTCTGCGCAGGGCTGCATCCTGGGGAAGCTTTTGGTGGTCTTCAAGTAGGTCATGAACCTGCTTTTCCCAGGGCAAAGAGATCTGCTTTGTGCTGTTGGAGCAAGCTGTCTGCGAACAGCTTTGTTTGCACAGTGTTAAGCTAATTTTCCAGTACCATCCCCTTGATAGATCCCAAAGCATCTCTCATAGGAATGGTTGGACTCAATGATCCAGTGGGTCCTTTCCAACTTACTGATTCTGTGATTCTATGATTCTATGATTCATATTTCAGGAAGAGGTTTGTCTTCTGCTAAAGGTGCCATCTTCCGTGGTCCAAGCACTGAAAGGCCATGAAATCATGGTTTGAATTGGAATGGACCTTAAAGGTCATCCAGTTTCAAGCCCCCTGCCATGGGCAGGGACGCCTCCCATTGGATCAGGCTACCCAAGGCCCCATCCAGTCTGGCCTTGAACACCTCCAGGGAAGGGGCAGTGATGACTTCCCTGGGCAACCTCTTTCAGTTCCTCACCACCTTCACTGTGAAGAATTTCATAGAATCATATAATAGGTTGGGTTGGAAAGGACCTTAAAGATCATTTAGTTTAAACCCCCAAATTTCCTTCTTATGTCTAGCCTAAATCTTCTCCCTTCCAATTTAAAACCATTTCTCTGCCTCCTACCACTCCACATCTTTGTAAAAAGTCACTCCCCAGCTTTCTCGTAGGCTCCCTTCAGGTACTGGAAGGTCACCATAAGGTCTCCTTGGAACCTTCTCTTCCCCAGGCTGAACAACCCCAACTCTGTCAGCCTGTCCTCTTATGGGAGGTGTTCCAGCAATGTACGATGTTGCTGTGATTCTACATAAAGCTCAGAGGAAGCATCACCTCTGGGAAGACTGGTGCTCTAGGAGCTTCTCATGGTCGGGAGAAGACCAAGGGATCCTGTGGACGCTGATGGAAAACTCTGAAATGGATTAGTTTGCACACCCCTTCTCCCAGTGAGATGACAACCCATGACACCAGTACCAGGGGTTGTGGGACAGCTGTGAAGGGCAGCCTGAAGTGATTCTGATGCCTGTGGGGAAGGGGCTGAGAGGATATCCTCTGACTGTGGCTGTGCTTGTAAGGCTTTACCTGGAGGACATCCATCCATCCATCCATCCATCCATCCATCCATCCATCCATCCACCCACCCATCCATCCATCCATCCATTCATAATTCACTCAATCCACTCCATTCTTGTGGCCCAGGGCAGCTGGTGTGGTGCTGCCCATCTAAAGGGAGAGCTAGTATCTATCATTAGCGTGTTCTTGTTTCCTATTATTACAAAACTTTGCTTTAATTACTGATAACTCCTCCAGCCTCTGCTTTTTCTGCAGGCTGGCTGGTTGCCTCCAGCCTGAAATATGTTTGGAAAGTTTCAGCTAAAATAGGTCAGCATTTTGCAAGACTGAGATTAGGAGAAGGAAAAATGTTGTGTCTCTGTTGGGTGGGGAGGGAAGCTTCCAGCTGTTTTCTGTAGCTGTTTAATTCCTCGTGCATCAGAGGAGTCCCTGAAACTTAGAGTTGGAGAAGGTCTTTTGCAGTCACTGTTATCAACAACACTTGACAAGGACTGGGTTGTGTTGTCGAGCAGATCTCGTCCTTGGCTGGCAGCAAACTCCCCTCTGTTGGCCCCATGCCCACTGCAACCTCTTCCTGGCAGAGCTGCTTCTTCCTGCAATCAGGGACAAGGCAGCTGCCCGAAATTCCTTTTCAGTCACAGAGCAGTTTGTAATATGTGCATTCTATGGACCTAGTGCTTCCTCCATCCCTAAAGTTCAATCCAGTAGAGAATCATAGGATGCTTTGGGCCGGAAGAGACCCCAAAGCCCATCCAGTTCCAAACCCCCTGCTATGAGCAGGGACACCTCCCACTGGACCAGGATGCTCAAAGACTCGTCCAACCTACCCCTGAACACCTCCAGGGATGGGGCATCTATCACCTCTCTGGGCAACCTGTGCCTCTGCCTCCCCACCCTCATCATCAAGAATTTTCCTCTGATGTCTAATCTTCTTCCTTCCAATTTAAAAACGTTCCCCTTCATCCTATCACTCCAGACCCTTGTAAAAAGTCCCTCCTCAGCTTTCCTGGAGCCCCTTGTGGTACTGGAAGGCTGCTTTAGGTTCTCTCCTCAGCCTTCTCTTCTCCAGGCTGAACAACCCCAACTCTCTCAGCCTGTCCTCAGAGCAGAGGAGCTCAGCCTTCACATCATCTTTGTGGCCTCCTCTGGACCCACTCCAACAGTTCCACATTTGTATGGAGAGCTGGAAAGGGAAAAGCTGGACTCATTCCAACCTCTTTGCAATCTGAAGTGAGGTTTGGGGCTGTACGTGCTAATTCTCTACCAATGACCCCAGATGGGGCAAGTGCCTTCCTAGACCTTGGCCAGAAGGAACCTGTTGTTACGTTGCTCATAAAACTCTTAATTAAATTTGCTCCACTTTTTATTTCTGCAGATGTGAACCTTCCTTTTCTTTTTGCTGAACAGCTGTTTCTGGTGGCTTTTGTGGCATGGAGGAGAGGGTGCAGAGAACATTGGAGCAGGTTGCTCAGAGAGGTAGTAGATGTCCCTCCCAACCCTGGAAACACTTTGAGTCAGTTTAGATCGGGCTTTAAGCAACATGATCTGGTTGGACATGTCCCTGATCATGGCAGGAGGGTTGGGCTAGATGATCTTCAAAGATCTCTTCCAACCCAAACCACGCAAAGATTCTATGATTCTATGAAGTCACCACACTCTGCTCTTCACGTGGCGCTGTGGGTTTCCCAGGGATGCTGGAGGACAAGGGAGAAGCTGAGACATGCTATATCCATCCCTCCTGCTCCTCTGCCACAGGACCCTTGTGTGGCACTTCTGGGTTGACCCAACACCCTCCAACACAAGAGGCTTATGCTCTGCAGCAGGGCGTGCAGGCAGCTGTGCAAATAACTGAGTTTCGGCTTCAGCTCACACTGAAAAATCAAAGGGAATTTTAGGGCTGAGTCAAACAAAGTAAATAAACAGAAGAACCCCCTCCACTGAAAAAGAAAGACTGGATTAAAAAAAAGGGAAATCTGATCCAAAACAAAAGAGCTGTTTTGTTTTTGTTTCTAGCCCTAACTCTGTTTTGACTCGGTTCTGCTTCTGTGAATAAGCTGTGGCAGATGTTGACTTTTCTGAACACCCCCTCCACTTTTGTGTACTTTCATCTGGCCAGAGGAAATTTTCAAGTTCATGGGTTTTTCAGGCCACTTAAATTCACATTTTTTTTAATGGAAAAGGCAGTCTGAGCCAGATTTTGTTACATTAGGGTGCAGTATCTCACGTAGGGCACTGGTGCAGACACAGACTCATAGTGCTGTCTTAGCTCTTGGTCTCCAGATGCTGCTCTGGAAGGACCTTTGGTCATATCAACCAGCCCTTGCTGGTGGTGACCTGAGCTTCTCCATAGCCCAGCTGTCCCTACTGGGTAGTTGCATCCCTCCCCAGAGCCTGCTAAGGCTGTCAGGCTTTACAATTCATGCACTTCATTCAACCTATGTCAGTATTCCATGGGGTGACACATGTCACAGGGTCTGAGGAGCCACCTTCTCTATGTGACCTTGATGAAAGAGGATTTGAGAGAAGGTTGAAATGGTGGCCTGTGGAGTTTTACAATGACATTTCTGTGTTGCAGGATAATAAATACACCTGGATAGTCTTGCTAATTTATTACAATGTCTTGAGAAAAGCATGGTTATTTCAGTTTTGCAGAAGGAAGGAAGAAAGATTTGGCAACAAGAGTGGTCCTGGCTGTCCTTCACCATCTTTTCTCAGAGCACTTTGCGAGAGCTGAGTCATTAAGCTTCATAATATCTATACGCTGATGCAAAGCTGATTAGTGCACCTTGGCTGCTGAGAGGGGACATCTGACCACACAGTTGTGACCCACACCACCGTGCCATATTTGGACAACCCTTGGAAATTGTAGTAGGATCTGAAGGAGGCTGGAGGTAAATGTGCTTTGGAAAGTACATGGTTAATGACATAGCTCTCACCAAAAATCCTGGAGACTCACTAATAGTGAAGAGGTGATGGGACCTAGGCTTCGTTTGCCACGGAAGGCAGGACCTCCAGCAGTCCAGCAACTTAATTTTGCTCCCATAAGATGGTCAGGGTCCAGAGCACATGGTGTGTAAGGAAAGGCTGATGGTATTAAAGGGTAGCTATAAAAACCATTGCCCACCCTATGGGCTCTTATCAGGGTGGGCCCAACCCTGAACTCTGCTGAGCCTTAGGTCGCTTTGAGTAATTTCCAATCCAGATGTGGGTCTCCATCTCTGTCTCTCTTGGCTTCATCAGTACAATATGGCAGGTTTGAACACTTTGCTTCCAGCCTCTGCTGTTGCCGGAGGGAAGGTGGATGCTGGTGGGACAGAGAAGGAGACCTACCCACCCATTGCCAAGGATTTATATGGGGATAGAGAGACGGTGGGAACAAGGGGGTCTGCAAATACCCCTCATCAAGGAAGGAAACCATGTGTCCTAATGGAAATGCTGAGCCTTGAATCCTTCTCCCATGGAGGTAAACCACCCCAAACTGCTGGCGTGATGACTACTGTAAATGCAAAAATCATTTAAATCTGAAGTAAAACAGCAAAACTGAGCCCAAACACATCCTCACTCCCCCTAATGTTGTGTTCTAGGAGGATGCAAACTGGGATGTTTGCAGAACAGGGGCAGGGAATGTATCCTGCTGAGATACACACCTATACACCTGTAATTGTTTTTGAGAAGGAAGACGAGTTTGTCCAAATATTTCTGACCAGCTGAAGCCTGGAGGCAGTGGGTAGAGCCCTGTGCTGGGAAGAGTTGCAGAGGTGTGGGTACATGCACATGGCTTCCTGGTTATGTCCTTGGCTTGTGACTAGAGTAGGGTGGGGAATGAAAAAAGCAAGTAGGATGGAAACTCCTGGGTAGCCCAGAAACTCCCTTTGGGTCAGGAATTAGTGTTCCACCCCCTAACACAAAACTGCATGGAGGGTGGTTGGATTTGAGCTCTGTAGGGCTTGTGTGGCAAGCAGGGCATGGTGGAGAAGGAGCTGATGTACGCAAGGATCTCACTTGGATGTGGAGTGGGGAGGCTGGGACCTTGAGAGGACTTCGAGGTCTCCTGGGTTTTATGTGGAGATTGAGTTTGAAAGGATTCACTACCCTCAGATCCTCTCCTTACATGACTTCACCTTGTAGGAGCACCACATTGCTGTGAGCATGATTGCTCAGGGAGGTAGTGGAAACATTCAAGGTCATGTTGGATGGAACTCCGCGTGATTTTATCATGTTGTAGACGTCCTTGTTCCTGCAGTGGGGCTGGTCTGGATGAGCTTTAAAGCTCCTTTCCAGCCCAAACCATTCCATGATTCTGTGATTCCATGATGTGTCTTGCCTGGTTAGGGATGCACTGGTGTGAGCACATTTCTTTCTGGGCAGCATCATCTTCACAAGATGAGACCTCATTGCTCTCTACAACTACCTAAAAGGAAGTTGTGGAGAGGAGGGTGCTGGTCTCTTCTTCCAAGTGACAGGGGACAGGACAAGAGGGAATGACCTCAAGCTCTGCCAGGGGAGGTTTAGGCTGAACATTAGGAAAACATTTTCACAGAAAGGGTCATTGGGCACTGGAACAGGCTGCCCAGAGAGGGGGCTGAGCCACATTCCCTGGAGGGGTTTAAGAGACAGGTGGACGAGGTGCTGAGGGACATGGTTTAGAGACTGATAGGAATGGTTGGACTTGATGATCCAGTGGGTCTTTTCCAACCTGGTGATTCTATGATTCTATGAACCATAGGGTTAAATTGATGCAATTCTTGGTCTGCCTGTGCTGGTAGTGAAGAGTATTGCTCAAGCCTGTGCTCTGCCATCTTCATGCCTTGCTGGCACATAAATTTGCCGTTGAGCCAAACTTCAGCCGAGCTCTGAGTCCTCTAGACTTTGGTGCATTAATGGTGTCCAAGGTACTGCTCATCCAGGCGATAGAGCAGGGGTTGAAGCTGGGATGAGTGACCGGTGCAGCCTGCCTTGGCCTCGGTTCACCTGCAGCACAATGGAAATAGTGTGGGTTGTGCTTTCGGTCTGTGGGAGCCTGACTCCAGCTTGCTGTCGCCTTGCAGCTGGGGCAGAGCCTTGTCTGTGGTTCAACCCTGCCTTGAGTCCTGCCCTTTCTTGAAACACAAGTTGCCGGTTGACCTTGACAACTCAGTGCTCTCTTATTTTCTTTGCAGAGAGAGCCCTCAGGGTTTTCCCAAGCTAGATTAAAACCAGGCCCCCCTTGGATTAAAAAAATGGAGCTGCAGTCACATCTTTTTCCTACTCCCTACCAATTCTTCCCAGTGCAGACAGACCAGCTGGAGCCACTGGCACTAAAAGTCATCCAGAACCCTGCAGGCACTGGTTGACTCCCAACCAGCCAGCCAAGAAACTTGAGCTGGGCTCAGGAGTTGTGGGAGAAAAGCAACAGCCAAATATTTGGAGGTTCAGGCTGGGAGGACCAGGAGGTCTCTGGAGAGAGAGGCTTTGAAGCACTACAGAGGGTGACCCAACTGCATGTAGCTGTGGGCAAACCTGATCTTCTTGCTCCTGCATAGCCACTGTGTCTCAGCGGGTCTTCCATCCCCATAAGAAATGAAAATCTCCCAAGGAAACACCAGCTACAACCACATCCTGAACTTCTTCAGGTGAAATCTAGTGTCTCATCATCATCAGTGTGCCTGTCTGAAAACGAGAGGTATTAGTGGGTACAGTCCACTTAGGGTAGTTATATCCTCATGGGCAAATTCCTTTTGTATTTGCTGGCCAAGCACCCTGCAGCATTCCCCTGCGGAGGTAAGATGTGCTAAAGTCCACACCATTGGTGTCTGTAGCTGGGAAGCAGGGTGAACCACCTCAGCTCAAAATGACCCCTGTGAAAAAGGGGAAGGAGACGGAAGAAAGCTTGTGGCCACAATGAAGTGCAGAAGCCAAATAAGTAGATCTCAGTGAGGTAGTGACCATCACCTGAGGTGGTGGCTTTCACCTTGGATTTGCAACTCAAGCAAGAAGAGTTGGGATGTCTACAGAGTCTCCCACGAGCAGGACAACAAGTCCAGAGTCTATCTGCTACGGAAGCCCTAACTCAAAAGCAAAGACATTGCTGACGGGCAGTGTGCAATCATCAGCAGGACCAGCAGCAGTTCATAGAATCATAGAATCACCAGGTTGGAAAAGACCCACCAGATCATCGAGTCCAACCATTCCTATCGAACACTAAATCATGTCACTCAATGCCTCGTCCACCCGTCCCTTAAATACCTCCAGGGAAGGTGAATCAACCACCTCCCTGGGCAGCCTCTGATAGTGCCCAATGACCCTTTCTGGGAAAAAAAATTTCCTAACGTCCAGCCTAAACCTCTCCTGGAGGAGCTTGCGGCCATTCCCTCTCGTCCTGTCCCCTGTCACTTGGGAGAAGAGGCCAGCATCCTCCTCTCCACAACCTCCTTTCAGGTAGTTACAGAGACCAATGAGGTCTCCCCTCAGCCTCCTCTTCTCCAGGCTAAACAACCCCAGCTCTCTCAGCCGTTCCTCATAAGGCCTGTTCTCCAGCCTCTTCACCAGCTTTGTTGCTCTTCTCTGGACTTGCTCCAGAGCCTCAACATCCTTCTTGTGATGAGGGGCCAGGGCTTACAGCTAAGAGCTGTAAGCAGAGCTAGCACTTGCCAAAGGTAACCTCGATTCCTGAGGTCCTTGGTGCTGGTGTTTCTGTTGGCTTTGGCTGCTGGCATACACTCTACAACCCACAAGGAGCCAGCTTCACCCAGGGCTTGTAAGGGCGGGCAGGGGATCTGAAAGGAGAGGGATTCCCCATTTGGGTTACTGTTAGCTACAGCCGCAGGGAAAAGGGGGCTTGTTTGTGTGGCTGCCAGTCAGATGGGTGTAGTCTGCAAGATAGTGGGAGATTGGGAGATGCCTACAGGCTTCCTCAGATGGTCTGTTTATGTTCATGGGGGTGGGCACCACTCCCACCCTTCCCATGTGCTGGCAGACAAGACCTGGAGTACCATCTCCTCCACCAAAGTCCTCAAAAGCAGCCTGGTTCCTCTTCCATACCCCATCCATTATCCATGGAATGGTTGGACTTGATGATCCAGTGGGTCTTTTCCAACCTAGGGCTGCTGTGATTCTGTGAAACCAGAGGCACTATGTGCTCCAGTGGGCTTCGGGCCAGATCTACACGTCTGGCAATGATTCCATGTGGGTTTGCAGGAATGAGGAGTAAAATATTGCTCCATTTAAGGGGAGAAGCCTACTTCTTGCATCTTGAATAACTCTTGAATGATCTCTTCTTATCAGTGAAGGGCAAGGGAGGCTGGCAGAAGACAACCAGGTCAGAGCTGAGCTGGGACCAATGGTCACACAGTTTTTTTTTAACTTGCAAAGTCTTTCACCAGTTTTCAAACAGGATCCCTAAGATGTCTATCATAGCAGCACAGAATCGTTTAAGTTGGAAAAGACCTTTAAGATCATTGAGTCCAACAATAAACCAAACACTTCCAAGTCTACCATTAATACATGTCCCTAAGACCTTCCTTCTTGAAGAATATCCAACCTCCCTGGGGCCTTTGTCCTTCACAGCTGCCTCCCAGGGGACTCTGTTGTTCAGTCTCCTAGACAGGGCAAAGTCTACCCTCTGGAAGTCAAGGTGGTAGTTCTGCTGATCCCCTTCCTTGCTTCTCCAAGGATCAAAACCTATCATTTTGTGATCTTTGTTCCCAAGATCACCTCCAAACATCACATCACCCTCACCTTCTCTATTAATGAACAACAATGGGGCATCTTCATCAGTCAGCTCCCTCACTTATGTCAGGAAATGCGGCACCTTAGGGGTCAAAAGAGAACTTAGGTTAGATGACAGGGAGCTGGTGTTGGTTCTACCCCTTCCCAACGCTTGTCTCCTTGCAGTCTGAAATTGCAACTCATCTTGATGCCACAAAGACTTTTGGAACAGCTCACGTTGCCACAGCATTTGCTTGGTGAATCAGTAAGAGAGTTTTGCTCACTGCAAGGCATCAATTCCTGTCTCTTATGGCCAAGGTATTCTGAAGGACTGACCAGCCCCTTGTGACGCCACAACCCACGAACCTTCCTGAGGACACGAATGCTTTGTGTTGTTGCTAGCATGGGAACTGACCTTTCCTGAAGTTGAATTTAGAATCAGTTTTCAGTGTAAATGCATAAAAAGAAGACTGCCTTCCTTCCTTGGGTGGAGTTCTTTCCCTTCCAGCCACATGCCTTTGTTTGCTCATGGGTATTAATGTTCAGAAGAGATAATATCCCCAAAGCCATCGGTTGGCGTCACAGCAGAATAGCTTCCCTGCTGGGCTGCAGTAAAAACAGGCACCAAATGTCAGAGTTTCTAAGCTCCTTAACTTCCAGCTGCATTACCCACTAATTAGATGATTTCTACACCTCAAAGGGTGATAAAAGGTGATGCAGACTTGTGAGCTGCAGAGGTCTTCTGGACTGGATGTGGTGCTGCTTCCTTGGGGGTCTTGAATACTTCACTGAGCAGACACAACACAAGCCCTGGAGGCGGAAAGGAGTGATGATGAAGCAAACCTAGGGAAGCAGTCATGGTGCTGAACCTAGCAACATTCCAGAAGCATTTGGACAACACCCTCAGACACACAGTGTGAATGTTGGGGATGTCCCGTGCAGGGACAGGAGTTGGACCCGATGATCCTTGTGGTTCCCTTCCAACGCAGGTCACTCTGTGACTCTGTGAACTGCCACTTAAATGAGGTCAGCATGAGAAATGAAGAATGGTGTTTATAATATGTGAAAACAAGATATCTGAGTGTGTTCTAGAATCATAGAGTCATTTGGGTTGGAAGGGACCTTTGGGCTGGAGGATCATTCCATTCCAACCCCCCTGCCATGGTGGGACACCACCCACTTGATCAGGTTGTTCAAAGTCTCATCCAACTTGGCCTTGAACACCTCTAGGGATGGGGCAGCTTGTGAAGAAACATTTCTTCCTAAGATCTCATCTAAATCTCCCCTCTTTCAGCTGAAAACTGTTCCCCCAGGTCTTATCCCTACAGTCGCTGATAAAGAGCCCCTGAGGTGAAGTGTTTTTGCTGGCCCTTTTAGAGTTTTTGGCTTCCTAACGCCTCAAGCACCTTTGCTGACATGTTCAGCTTGTGCCACTGCATGAACAGGTGTCATTTCCCAAGAATAAGGCTCCACCCAGCTCCCCATGCACAGGTGTCTTCTGCCATCAGAGAGAGCCTTGTTGTCAAGGCTCTGAGGGCACTAATATGCCTTAATGGACATGACCAGCCTCAGCTGGGGCCTCCACTCCTACCTATGGGCCCTTGAGCTCTATTTAATCTCAGGCTGGGGCCTTCTCTCTCTGTTTAGGGTGTTTTGGTGGAGTGGAGGTGTCTTGTTAGCTTTATGTTAGCTGCGTGAAGAGTTGGTATTTCATGTATCTTGAATGCAAGTAAGCCTTGACTGAAGCACAGAATAGAATCATAGAATCACCAGGTTGGAAGAGAACCGCTAGATCATCGAGTCCAACCATTCCTATCAAACACTAAACCATGTCCCTCAGCACCTCATCCACCCGTGCCTTAAACACCTCCAGGGAAGGTGACTCAACCACCTTCCTGGACAGCCTGTTCCAGTGCCCAATGACCCTTTCTGTGGAAATTTTTTTCTATTTTCAGGCATAAGAGCCTGCAGTGTCTCCTGGTCCTTGTTTCCTGGCTGCAGATGTCTCTGTGATAGCATCTCTGAGTATGTGTGTGCAGGAACCAGAAATCAAGTGAGGGATTTGGCTCACGGACTGAGATGCCTGTGGATGGAGGTATCAGTGGGATGGGTTTGGGTGTTCCAAGGAAGATGTGTACTCAGTATTGGTGCAGCCACACCTGGAATCCTGTGTTCAGTTTTGGGCCCCTCACTCTAAGAAGGGCATTGAGGGGCTGGAGTGTGTCTAGAGGAGTGGAACAGGGCTGGGGAAGGGTATGGCAAACAAGTCTTACAAGGAGCTGCTGAGGGACCTGGGATTGTTTATCCTGGAGAAGAGGAGGCTGAGGGGAGACCTTATCGCTCTCTACAACTACCTGAAAGGAGGTTGTAGCCAGGGAGGTGCTGGGCTCTTCTCCCAAGTGATGGGTGATAAGACAAGAAGAAATGGTCTCAAGTTGCACCAGGGCAGGTTTAGATTAGACAGTAGTTAAAAATTCTTTGCAGAAAGGGCTCTGGGGCACTGGCAGAGGCTGCCCAGGGAGGTAGTAGAGTCAAAAATCCTTGGAAGCGTTTAAAGGATATGCAGATGTGGCTCTTAGTAATGTGGTTTAGAGGTGGGCTTGGCAGTTTGAGATGTTTATGGTTGGACTCAATGACCTTAAGGGTATTTTCCAACCTAAACAACTCTGATCCATTCATTATTTTCTCCACTATCTGTGATGGTCGCTACAGTTGAAAGCCCTGTTTAACATACAGCAACTGATCCACACACAGCAGAGTCTGGTTGAAGGGAGGATGGGGAGATTTAGAGCAGCATGAATGTCCACCCTGGTGCACTGTGCCAGGAGAAGACTTGGCTCTCTCTGTCCCATGGATCTGCAGGAAGCAGCTGTGCTGGTAGCCTTTGAACTTGAGAACTGGAGGATGACAATGAGGATGCTCATTGCAAACAGAGGGAGAGGTGGCTGTACTCAAACCCTTCAGTGAACAGGTCACCAGTTTGGGAGCTTCAGCTGTGAGGCTGGGTAGGGCAGCCCTCCCAGCTCTCAGTCCTGTGGAGTGGTGGAAAACTGTGGCCATCCATCAGCATCTCCTTTCTCTTTCCTTGTCAAATCTGCACCTTCCAAAAAAGCTGTAAAACCCTGATTGCAACAGAAAATAATACAGCTCCTTCCCTTGGGTGCATGCCAGGCTAAAAGAGTTGGGGTTCTTCAGCCTGGACAAGAGAAGGCTGTGGGGAGACCTTAGAACTTCCTTCCAGTACTTGAAGGGGCTCCAGGAAAGATGTGGAGGCACTTTTTACAAGGGTGTGGAGTGATGGGACAAGAGGGAATGGCTTTAAATTGAAACGGGGAAGATTTAGATGAGATATTAGGAAGAAATTGTTCATGATGAGGGTGGTGAGGCCCTGGCACAGGTTGCCCAGGGAAGCTGTGGCTGCCCCACCCCTGGAGGTGTTCAAGGCCAGGTTGGATGAGGTTTTGAGCAGCCTGACCTAGTGGGAGGTGTCCCTGCCCATGGCAGAGGTGTTGGAAATGGATGAGCTTTAAGGTTCTTTCCAACCCAAATTATTCTATGATCCTGTATTGCTGCCCAGCACCCCTAGGCAGTGGGGTTGGGCTCAGCTTGGACTTCTAGGCTGAAGGAAGTCCGTGCTGTTCTTCCAGTCTGAACTTCCAGAGGGAAAACCCCATTGTTTGTGTGTGCAGCCCGTGAGGAGCAGGGAAGAGCACTGCAGTGAGGATTTGTGAGGTCCAGGATCTATAAAGGGAAGGATGCAAGCTCTCTTTGTGAAGTTGCATGTGACATTTGCTGCAGAGGGGAAAGTCTGCTGGGTCTCAGCTGGTGATCAGCTGTCTCTATCCTGTAACATCAGGGCTGTGAAGTGCTGCAGCTGCCTCTGAGTCAGAGTGGCAGCAGATGCTGCTTGTGGAGACGTCAAAATATTTAATCCTTTGTAGGGAATTATTATCCCTGGTGTCATTGCAAAAGTGGAGATCAAAAGAGCACAATAAATGTGTCAAAATAAAACCGGAGACGAAGGGGAGTTGCTAGCAGAGGATAATTATCAAACAAAGATCTTTTCATCTTTGGAAATTCCCTCTCCTGTGAAAATAAAGTCACTGGGTGGAAGTCAGGGGCCATCGTATTTCTCATGGCAGTTCTGCTGCCTCCAGCAGATCCATGATCATTCCCCTTGGGAAAGAAATTGGCTCTCTGCTCCCATGGGCCATGAAAAAGCAATGTCAGGAGTTGGGATGTGACTTATAAGTCCCAGCAGGAGAATTTGTACTTTAGGGTTCCTAAAATACAATTGATATTTTTCCCTTATTGATTCCCTTGGTGTTAAGTTTGTATTTCTTTCCTAGGCTGGAGGAGTTTGCAGGGCTCCCCTGGCTGATGGTGGCTTCCTCTGTGCTTGCTTGATCATGTCTCTCTGCTAAAGACATGCCCATTTAATCCCCCAATTATCTCCTCTGGATGAGGTGTGCTGGCAGCACTTGTGCAGATGTTTTGTATTGGATTTGGAACAAGACTGTGCCGAGCAGTGCCCACACCTTCTTTAATTCCAGAACATCCTTCTAGACTGAGCAGATGCTGCAGAAAACACTTTTCTCAGGGAGAGAGCCTTGGATTTAACTGCTGCCCCCATGGACAATCTCCTTTCCTGCACTGGAAGTGGGATAGAAAGCCAACGGATGCTACACAAGCATCTTTCCTCTTCAATCTTTACCCAACTCCTCTATTTTTAGGCAACTGCAAGAATTTAGTAGCTTAACTTTTACTGTGCTGGCTGTGGGTTTCGTCTTAGCTATTGTGGAGAGGAACAATAGAAAAGGCTGAGAGAGTTGGGGTTATTCAATCTGATGAAGAGGAAGCTCTGGGGAGATGTTAGAGCAACCTTCCAGGTCTTAAAGGAAAGCTGGGGAGGGGCTCTTTGTCAGGGAGTGCAGGGAGAGGAGGAGGATGAGTGGTTTTAAGGTGAAAGAGGGGAGATTGAGATGAGATCTTAAGAAGAAATGTTTTCCTGTGAGGATGGTGAGGCCCTGGCACAGGTTGCCTGGTGAAGTGGTGGCTTCCCCATCCCTTGATGTGTTCGGTGACAGGCTGGATGAGGCTTTTAACAACCTGATCCAGTGGGAGGTGTCTCTGCCCATGGCACAGAGGTTCGAACTGGATGGGCTTTGAGGTCTTTTCCAACCCAAACCGTTCTCTGATCCATTAGAAAGCTCCTAGTAGATCTTGGTGCTGAGCGTTTGGTCTAGATCTGCTACTGAGTGTCGTGAGTGAGGAATCCCAGGAAGAAAATCTTATCCTCTGTGCTCTCCTGTTTTTCCTGTTAAAATAATTTTCCAGAAAATGTGGCCACTTTTCCTGGTACCCGTGGCAGCATAGTAGCATGGGACTGAAATGGGCTGTTTCCATTTCATCAATCCAAAAAAAAATCTTTGAGGCTAAACAGACCCTATCTACCTTGATAGGACTGTTTGTTAGGGGAATTGTGCTTTAGAGAGGAAATTTGGCTCATGCCGAGGTAAAATATAAAGGGAGTAGAGATGGAAATGTTTTCCATGCGGAGGTCTCCCTATTGACTCCCTAGGCCCTGGCATGATCATGGGACCTGCCCATGAGATCTGCATACAGCACCTGAGATCTGTCCTGCACTGGAGATTCATTGTCTACCCTCATCTGTATGTAAACTCTGCTTCAAACACAGATTGTTTGCTTCCTAGGCCAAAAAACCAACATGGGGAAGTGGCATGGATGTGATGGGAGATGCTCCTGCACCCCAAACATGCAGGAGTGGTTTTCAGGGAAGACTGGTCTTGGATAAGCAGTTTGGGTAAATGGAAAATGTGGCTCATAACCAACACTGGTACAAGATCTGTGCTGGAGTAGCAGATCAGGTGAAGAACTCGCTATGTGTGACTGGAAAGGCTCATCCAAATGTTGGCACCTGGGGTTGCTTAGATGGCCTGAGAACAGACACCTGGCGGCATTTGAGAGCTGGAGTTGTTTAACTTGGAGAAGAGGAGGTTGAGGGGAGATCTTATTGCTCTCTACAACTGCCTGAAAAGAGGTTGTGGAGAGGAGGGAGCTGGGCTCTTCTCCCAAGTGGGGAGAGGACAAGAGGGAATGGCCTCAAGCTCCACCAGGGAAGGTTCATGCTTGACATCAGGAAGAAATATTTCACGGTAAGGGTCATTGAACACTGGCAGAGTCTGCCCAGGGAGGGGCTTGAGTCACCTTCCCTGGAGGGGTTTAAGGGACAGGTGGATGAGGCACTGAGGGACATGGTTTAGTGATTGATGGGAATAGTTGGACTCGATGATCCGGTGGGTCTTTTCCAACCTAGTGATTCTATGATTCTATATGCTGGAACCTATGAGGAGCGGCTGAGAGAGCTGGGGTTGTTTAGCCTGGAGAAGAGGAGGCTGAGGGGAGACCTCATTACTCTCTACAGGTACCTGAAAGGAGGTTGTAGAGAGGAGGGAGCTGGCCTCTTCTCCCAAGTGACAGGGGACAGGACAAGAGGGAATGGCCTCAAGCTCCGCCAGGAGAGATTTAGGCTGGAGATTAGGAGGAGGTTTTTCACACAGAGGGTCATTGGGTATTGGAATAGGCTGCCCAGGGAGGTGGTTGATTCACCTTCCCTGGAGGTGTTTAAGGCACTGGTGGATGAGGTCTTGAGGGACTTGGTTTAGTGTTAGATAGGAATGGTTGGACTAGAAGATCCGAGGGGTCCCTTCCAACCTGGTTGTTCTATGATTCTATGATTCTATGATTCTATGATAAAGAGTGATTTTTGGAAACCCTTTTGGGGCTGTGATTCCCAGAGGTGCCTGAGTCATTGGTGATTGTCCCAGAAGCTGAAGGAGGACCCCACTGGACCTGGAGGTGGATCTTACAGACAGGAAATACCATGAGGACTTCAGACCATTTGGGACCAAGAGCAGGGAAGATGGTTGCGGTGCACCACGGGGATGTAGTTAGAGTTGGCTGTTAGGGAAGCTGGTCCTGTGGGCAGAGCATCTTTGGGAGACCTGGGGTGTGAAGCAGGGAAGTGAAGACTTAGCAAGCTGGCAACAAGCCTTTCTCAGTAAGGAAGCAACATGTCTGGGAGGAAAGCCAGACAGAATTGAGCTAAGGCTGGTCAAAAAACCACCAGGAACTTGAGATACGTAAGCTGCTTTGAGGTTGGGGATTTTGTCCCTTCAGGGTTGTGTTTTTAGTGGGTTTACCTTTGATATTTAATCTTTCATTTTCTGTTCTTTCAAACTTTGTGCCTGTGCTTGAGGTTATTTCCTACAAAACTCCAGCCGTCACCCTGACGTTCAGCGCGTGCTCAGACAGGTCCTGTCGGAAGTGATGCTCAAAAACACAGTCAGGAGCTCAGGTTTAAGGATAAGATGGGATGCAGAGCTGAGTGGGCAGGCAGTTCCTGACCTGGTGATGTAACTGGTGGCAAGGGAGCAGCTTTGGCTCCAGTAGGTGATGTCGGGACAGGTCCAGGTTTCACCAACAGAACCCCAATGAGGAGGTCTGGAAGGCAATGTCATGCACAAAACCGTAGCAATGAGAGCTCCTCAGGAGACTGTAGCCCTTTGATTTTACAGGAGGTACCACCTGATGACTTTGCAAAGCCAGATCTTCTGGCCTCTCTCCCTTTCTCGGTGTATATGCCCACTTAGAATCATAGAATCACCTGGTTGGAAGAGACCCATTGGATCATTGAATCCAACCCTAAACCATGTCCCTCAGGACCTCTTCTACCTGTGCCTTAAACACCTCCAGGGAAGGTGAACCAACCAGCTCCCTGGGCAGCCTGTTCCAATGCCCAATGAACCTTTGCGTGAAAGGCCAGAAAATCCTCACCACAGGCCAGAGTGCTGAGGATTCACCAGAGCCTGGTGGGCATCTAAAATATGACCCAACTGATGAGCCAAGCAATTGCCTGTCTGCTTTCAGGATTGTGCCACCCTGGCCCTGCTCTCGGAACAAGGCATGATGTGTGAGGATGGGATCTGGAGCCCCTTGCAGCTGCCTGCTTGTGCACCTGGGTACTTTCATCTCCCTGCTCTCCAGGAAGAAGGTTGCCAGGTGCTTTCCCATAGAGCTGGAGCATTGTTACTGCCTGTCCTGATGATGAGCCCTTTGGATTAAGTTCTTCAGTGGCTCTTCTACTGTGTGGTTCACCCTGCACTGCTGGGAGCGCCCTGATGCAAGGCAGCAACCAGTGCCTGCCCACAGGCTGTAGGTCCCATTGAGGCATGCTGAAGTCCCCGTGTGCTTGAGAGGGTCCAGGAATTTGGTTTAGAATTTAGAAAAAAAAGAAAAGCTGTCCTGAGATACACATGTCTGCTTGCACAAGAGGAATGTTCAACATGACGAAACCATTCCACGAAAGGGAAAGACTTTCTGTGATAAGCCATATCACGTGCTCTTATACAACATCTCACGTCCCTGAGAGATGGGATCCATAATGGTGATGATGAGAACTGGCTTGTCTTTCAGCTCAGTGCTGTGTCAGGACCTGAGTGGGTGCTGGGAAAAGGTAGGATCACATAGCTGGAAAGAAGCAGGGAGATATGAAGAGTTAAGGCTCTTCCCCTCTTCAGCTACATTGGCTCAGCTGCTGGCCACAGAGTTAATTTTTCTCCTGCAATATCTTGTGCATGTCTTGCAAGGAGGCATTGGTACCCAGGCAGGTGGATTTGGTGCCCTTGGTCTCTGGAGACCAGTTACAAGTGGTGACCCCAGGGCTCAGTGCTGGATCTAGCCCTTGTCAATATCTTTATCCATGACCTGGATGAAGGCATTGAGTGCTCCCTTAGCAAGTTTGCAGAAGACACTAAGCTGGGGGGAAGCTGGATCTGCTGGAGGGTAGGGAGGCTCTGCAAAGGGATCTGAACAGGCTGGACCACTGGGTTTAGACCAATGGCATGAGGTTTAACACGGCCAAATGCCGGGTCCCACACTTGGGGCACAACAACCCTATGCAGCTACAGACTAGAAGAAGTCTGGCTGGAAAGCTGCCTGGAGGAGAAAGACCTGGCATCTTGGCTTGTATCAGAAACGGTGTGGCCAGCAGGTCCAGGGAGGTTATTCTCCCTCTGTACTCAGCACTGGTGAGACTGCTCCTCAAATCCTGTGTTCAGTTCTGGGCCCCTCACCACAAGAAGGATGTTGAGGCTCTGGAGTGAGTCCAGAGAAGAGCAACAAAGCTGGTGAAGGGGCTGGAGAACAGGCCTTATGAGGAATGGCTGAGAGAGTTGGGGGTGTTTAGCCTGGAGAAGAGGAGGCTGAGGGGAGACCTCATTGCTCTCTACAGCTACTTGAAAGGAGGTGGCCTCTTCTCCCAAGTGACAGGGGACAGGATGAGAGGGAATGGCCTCAAGCTCGTCCAGGGGAGGTTTAGGCTGGAGATTAGGAAAAAATATTTCCCAGAAAGGGTCATTGAGCACTGGCAGAGGCTGCCCAGGGTGGGGGTTGATTCACCTTCCCTGGACGTGTTTAAGGCACGGGTGAACGAGGTCCTGAGGGACATGGTTTAGTGATTGATAGGAGTGGTTGGACTTGATGATCTGGTGGGTCTTTTCCAACCTGGTGATTCTATGATTCTGTGCTAAAGCATATCTGTTTTCCTAGTGCTCTCATGGGTAGTGATTTACAGGCAGGGCTGCCCATAAATGTCCTAAAAGCAACATGTGAGTTAATACTCCAGGGAATATGAAAGAATGTGAAAGTTGGTTCACAGTAAGGTCCATTTCCCAGCAGCGAGTGGAAGTGACAGCACTTGCCACAATATCCTTTTTATGACAATAAAGGTCTGACTTTGCATGGTGAGACCAAGAACATTCATAGATGAAAACTATCCTTAAATCACCTCTCAAGGGCCTTGCTAGATGCAGGTGCCAGGGAAATACAGGATGTTTTGTGTTCTCTCGGCACATTTAGTCTCATCTCGAGGAAAGGAGTGTGCTTGGGCTGGAGTAAAGTCAATAGCCCTTTGCTCTGTCTGCCTGGGTCACCCTTTGCAGCTGCAAAGAGATGTAAAGTGTGAAGTGTCATGCAAGGGGCGATTGTGCCTAATGTGACAAAGGAGGCAGGAAGGAGAGCTTGAAAACATTCAATGTGTAGGGGTGGGTCTAAGGTGGTGTACTTCTTGGTCCTCATCCTTAATGGTGAAAGGAATCCCTGGTGAGTGAGATGCTAGAGTGACAGGAGGACAAGCAATGGGAGAAATGCAGAATCATAGAATGGTCTAGCTTAGGAAGAAACTTAAAGCTCATCCAGTTCTAACCCCAGTGCCATGCACAGGGATACCTTCCACTTGATCGGGTTGCTCAAAACCTCATCCAGCCTGGCCTTGAACACTCTGGGGATGGGCATCCACAATATCTCTGGGCAACTTGTGCCAGAGCCTCACCAGAAGCCTGTATTGCTTTTGGAGTAAATGAATGTCTCCTGTGAGAGGAGAGTGTCTCCTGAGTGTGATTCTGGGGATAGTTTGCACCAGAAACCCCCTCCTCTCATCCATTTTGAGCTGCAAAAATAATAAGACTAGACTTAGCCCTTTGCACCCTTTGCAGTTCTCAAGCCCTTCAGATCCCAGGTGACACACTTAGATTCTCTGTGTAGCCACGTGGTCCTTTGCAAGACACAACTGTGCTGCACACACAACTTTCTGGGCTGGGACACCACAGGGAAGTTACTCCAGGCACTATGAATGAGACAGAAACATAAGAAATGTGTGTGATATCTCCTGGGCACAGGAGGTGTAATGGGGATGTACACAAATGTGGTCTAGCTGTGAAGAGTGCTCTGCACTGCTGAGACCTGGCACCGATTCTCTCTCTCTGGTGGGGTTGCCTTTACCAGAATAGTTATGGGCAATGGGAGGTGAAAACATTGGAGGAGAGAAGGAGGTAAAAGGAAAGAAACGACGTACCAAGGAGATTAGAGTGGTTAAAGGAAACAGAGGAGGAGCAACTCTCTCCCCCCTTTCCTTTATCCCACAAATGAGAAGATACGGGGAGGAAGCAACACAAGTGGAGAGAGGAGATGGTGCTAGTGCCCCTCTATTCCACTCTTGTGAGGCCTCACCTGGAGTCTTGTGTCCAGTTCTGGAATCCTCAAAATAAGGAGATGGAAATGTTGGAACGGGTCCAGAGGAGGCCACAAAGATGATCCGAGGGCTGGAGCATCTCTGCTATGAGGATGGGCTGAGAGAGTTCGGGTTGTTCGGCTTAGAGAGGAGAAGGGTCCATGGAGATCTTAGACAGCCTGCAGTACATGGAGAGGTTCCAGGAAAGCTGGGGAGGACCTTTTAACAAAGGCATGTAGTGATAGGATGAGTGGGAATGGCTTTAAATTGGAGGGGGCAGATTTAGACTAGACATTAGGAGGAAATTCTTCATGATGACGGTGGTAGGCCCTGGAACAGGCAGCCCCGGCCCTGGAGGTGTTCAAGGCCGGGTTGGATGGGGCTTTGATCAGCCTGGTCCTGTGGGAGGTGGCCCTCCCCATGGTAGGGGGTTGGAACTGGATGATCTTTAAGGTCTGTTCCAACTGAAATCATTCTATGATTCTAGTGGGTCACCTTTGAGAGACCCATGCAAAAAGGTGTGAGGATGGGAAGGGGGAGAGTTAAAAGAGAAACACTATGCCTTTCACACACTGAGGGGGGAAGGAAATCCCTTGCATTCAGGGAAGAAAAAAAAATGAGCCAGATGGAGGCCAGAACACAACCTGCTTGATTTCCCATCACCCGCGGTGGATCTAACGTGGCTGGATTTTTTGGCAATGAATTGCACCGTCTCTGCGAGTGGTGTGAAATAGTGTTTCCTTTTGTTTGCTTTAAGCCTCTGCCAGGTTATCTTGGGACCTTCCAGTTCCTGCAGAGTGGGAAAGCTGTCAGCTGCCCTCTGGCCCAATTCTGTACCATCTAGAAGCACAAACGCTTGATCTGAATTTGCCTTCATGTGCAGGAAGCTGTTGCATTGTGGCTGACCAAAGGCTGGACACCCTGATGCCCTGAGCTGCCACAGGTCTGGCTTCTCACACCCTGACTTGTAGGAGTTTGCTTTGATCTGCCTGGCTGGGAAAGTTCATTGTGCCGAAGCACTGATGATAAGCTGGGTTCTTGCTCTTCTTTGAAGTGCCAAGGAGGTGGCAGGGACAGAGACAGCAGCTGGGCTGATCATCGGGGAAACCCAAATATCTGAGATACCTGCAAGATGCTGGTGGAGGCTGAGTTCAACCTAACCCAAACCCTTCCACCAACCCTTACCCCTGGGTAAGCCTGGCCTTGTCGCTGGCTGTCCCATCTTCTTCTCATGGAGTCATTAAGGCTGGAAAAGACCCCTAAGACCATCCAGTCCAAATGTCAGCTCAACAGCACCATGCCTACTAAACCATGTCATGAAGTGCCAAGGCTATGTGGTTTTTGAACACCTCCAAGGATGGGGACTCCACTGCTTCCCTGGGCAGCCTGTTCCAATGCTCCACCACTCTTTCAGTAAAAAAAAAATTTCCCTAATATCCAATCTAAACCTCTTCTGGTGTAACTTGAGGCCATGTGCTCTTGTCCTATCATTTGTTACTTGGGAGAGGAGACCAGCACCTGCTTGGCTACAACCTCCTTTCAGGTAGTTGTAGAGAGTGATAAGGTCTCCCCACAGCCTCCTCTTCTCCAGACTAAACAATCCCAGTTCCCTCAGTTGCTCCCCATAATCCCTGTGCTCCTGACCCTTCTCCTGCTCAGTTGCTTTCCTGTGGACATGCTCCATCAACTTGATACCCTTCTCGTTCTTCTTCTGATTATGGATATTAAAAGGCCAGCCTTGAGAAGCAAAGTTTCTGCTGAAAGTACAGCTTGGTGGTGAAGGGAAGCCAATATAAACACCTGGCAAGCTCCCCTGGCCAAGTTTCACACCTAGCATGAATCAAAACATCTTCCTTCCTGCTCAGGCAGCCCCCAAGGAGCCACTTGTTCCTGCTTCACACGCTTTCTTTTCTTTCCAGGAGTAAAGTTGCTTCCTCTGTAAAGTTCACACGATGAAACCTTTTATTTTAGACTGGGCCCCTCGACTGATTCCAACTGAAGGCTGGGAATGGGGAATGCTGGTCCCTCTCCTGTGCTGACTTTCAGGCATGTTTAGCTTGGGAGGTCTGTGCATCTGTCATTAACTCGGGCTCCACATTAAAAAAAAACTATGGAATAAACCCAATAACAGTTCAGGGGGAGGAGAAATGCTGACCCATCTCTCCTGGTGGTGAGGTTTCTTTGGCTTTATGCAACCTGGGGTTTGGTCATTGTCCAAACAGCTATGGATAGGTGGGAGTGACAAAGTCTTCTCTGTCTTGATAGGAACGGTTGGACTCGATGATCCGGTGGGTCTTTTCCAACCTGGTGATGCTATGCTTCTATGATTCATTCTGATACCCTATCTATGAGGTGCTGGCTGTTGCCCTGACATGCCTGGTTAGGTGGTCCTTACTTTTATTTTGCTTTGAAAGAATAAGTATTTTCAGGAGAGGATGTGAACTATGATGAAGACAAGGAGGATAATGGTTTTAAACTGAGGGAGGGGAGATTTAGACTGAGTATAAGGAAGAAATTTTTGCAATGAGGGTGGTGAGGCACTGGCACAGGTTGCCCAGGGAGGCAGTGGAGGCCCCATCTCTGGAAATGTTCCACGTCAGATTGGATGGGGCTCTGAGCAACCTGATCTAGTTGAAGTTGTCCCTGTTTCTGCAGGAGGACTGGATGGCCCTTGAAGGTCCCTTCCAACCCAAACCATTCTGTGATTCCATGAAGAACTCTCTAGACATCTCAACAAATCCATAAATAAATAACCCACTCCTCTGTACTCTTACAGAGGAAAATCGCATCACCTGCAAGTCAACCTGGTGCCCCACCAACTCTCCCTGCCCACCTTCTCTTTCCCTCTGGTTTCTCTTTATAATCCTTATCTCACCCAACTCATTTAAGCTGCTGAACTGTAAGTGACAAGTGTTGTTTGATGTGACTTGGGATATGCCCTATCTCTTGAGGTTACTGGTCCAGAAGGATGTGAGTCTCTTGCATGTTCTCAGGCATCTTGGATCCCAATGATCCCAAGTGATGGCAAAGATCTGTCAGGACTTTAGTGGTTGGGCAGGTCAAGACTCCTTAGCTTGGAAAGAAGAGGGGAAATACAGCAAGTCCATCAAATCCCACGTGACATGAAGAGGTGGGAGGGAACGACTTGTTCATTGAAAAGCCATTTCTTGGAGGAATTTCTGGCCAAAGTTCAGGGGGCGAAGATTCTTAGGGGATGCCTACGCCAGAGCTGTGGCCGTGCACTTTGCATTGTTGGAGAGTATTAGGTGTGCTGGTTGAAGAGCAAAGCAACCCTCTGATTCAGCTTTCCATCATGAAACCTGGTGATTTGCAAACCCACCTTCAAACATGTTTCCAGGCATTAAACTCAGTGCCAGCCCAAGATTCCAAGTGGAAGGAGTAAAGCACAGCTGACAAAATGAATTTTATTCATACAAATATGTACATGGAAAAGAAGTGCATCCTGTTGTATTCCGTCAGAAGAGTGGCTACCCCATGCTCCTCCAGAGGAGAAGCGGTAGTGGAAAGAAATTCTTCATGATGAGGGCGGTGAGGCACTGGCCCAGGTTGCCCAGAGAAGTGGTGGCTGCCCCATCCCTGGAGGTATTCAAGGCCAGGCTGAATGGGGCTTTGAGCAACCTGATCCAGTGGGAGGTGTTCCTGCCTGTGGCATGGGGGTTGGAACTGGATGGTCTTTGCGGTCCCTTCCAACCCAAACCATTCTATGATCCTATGATCCTTTAGCATTTACATGTTCACATCCTCGGGTGAAAGCTGACACAAGGCTGCCCAGGGATGTGATAACGGAGGACTTTTGTTTTCTACTTTTACAAAGTCTACCTCCTGAATGACCTGATGATGTAAAATCTTACATTTGGAATTACCTTAAAAGCCCTTCTAGTCTTCCCCCTGCCAAATTGGGAGGGAAACAGTGATTTCATAGCCCATCTCTTTTCAAATTGCTCTGCTGTCACCAACAACAGCAGAAAGCACTGAGGAGCAATACATTTCCTTTGTCACCAGCAAATTTTGCTTCATTTCAGAACAATGTATTCCTTGTCTTAGCTATTGACTCAAGTGATTAACTCACTGTCAATGATTTATGACTCCTCTTAAGCTGTTGCCAGGGATATTGGGCTGACATCATCCAATTGCCCCACTTAAGAGCAGGCAGAGCCAGCAGATAAACAATCCTGACTCGTTGCTACCGTTCCAGGCAGGATTTTCTGGAATATCACTGGTGTGAATGCAGAGGTTGAGTTTTCTCACCCACCTCTTTCTTTTCCTGGGTGATGGTCCAAGCTCAGGCATTGAAGCACAAACTTGTGCTTCACAATCAAGAAGCTCCATCAGTGGTTTCCGGTGGAAGCAAAGGTAAAGACAAGAAGCCAGTCGCTACATGCTGCTAATTAAGATTAGATGCACCCAGCAGCTGACAACCCTCAGGCTTTGAGCAAAATATGAAGCATCCCAAAGTCGACTCCTCCTTGCACCCCTGAAAAGGGGCCTCTGTAGTTGCTGTGCGGAGCAGATCTTGTTATTGGAAGCAGAGATGGACTCTCGTTAGCAGTTCTCGTTGTGCCCTGGGAGGGTTTGTGCTTACAGCTTGTGGCAATGCTATTTCAACGTCCCCTCAAACACACCTTGATGGGATGACTGACAGACCTGTACTGGTTAAATTTTTGTACGATGCACTGTACCCCTTACAAGGAAATGCTCTGATGAGTCCTGGCATGAATTTTCCAGCTGCAGCTGTGGACGAGCAAGGAACTGGCATTGGTTTTCTTTCGTCACCCTGAATCTTTCTGCTCATCTGAGTCTTCTACCTCATCTGGGATTGTAAAGCTATCTTGTAGGCAGATCTCTGGTGGTTTTTGCCCTTGCTTCAATTGTTCTTCCTTTCCCATTAGGTGTCTTCTGCAAAAATGCTTCCTTCTGGAGCTTGAATACCCTCTGAAGCAAATCTCTGTGTCACTCTCACCAGTCTGAGTAGTTCTCCAGCCAAGAGCAAAGAGGAGGAGATGAGGGTGGCAGAAGGTATCTGGAAGGACTAGGGCCAGTCGAGCTCTTGGAAATATCCATCTGTTCTTTGTATCTCATCCCCCACTCTTCTGCCTCTCCTTCTCCTTTTCCTTCTGCATATTCTGTCCCCTCTGGTGTCCTGGTGGGAACGGGTCACGGTTGAGTTGGAAGCTCATCTATACACGCCAAAATGTCTGCAGTGCCTGCAGCAGGTAGCTGGTGGAGTCACCTGCGTTTGCCATATGAATCCTCCTTCTGGTCCTTAAATGGATGGGAGCCAGGTCTGGCAGACCTGGACAGGCAGGGTCTGAGGCTGTCACTGTTCTGTGAGCTGCAGATCAAATGTTCATCCATCTGGGGTGCCAGCAGAGCGAAACAGCTCCCTGTTCATAGCCTGTTTGCAAGGCTGGCCAAGAGGGAAAGCAAGCAGGAGGACGTTGTTCTGCAAAGGGTACGCATCCTCCTTCCTTCCTCAGGCAACTTTCTCCTTGTTCAGGGTGGTTGCACAGCTTCTGCTGCATTGTGTCTTTACCCATCTCCTCCCACTCTTCTCCCACCCAACCAGAAATGTCTTCAAATACAGCCCAAAATGTAGCCTGTGCCTCCAGGTCTAAAGGAGGAAGAACAAACAGGTCCTGGAGACGGCCATGGGTGGTGCCACCTCCTGAGATGCTCCACTGGAGTCACGCTTTGGTGGGACACCCCTCTTCTAACTCTGCAGCTCAGTCTTACGGAGGGTTTACATTCCTCTGCCACCACACCCTACAGCCCAGCCTCCTGCCTTCATTGTGCTCCCTCTGACCCATGGTTTCTGCTGTATCCTGGTCATCCTGCAGCGGTGACCTGGCATCTCTGATCAGAGCAGCTCCTGTGCTCCCACATCAACCACTCCTCCTTTTCTAGAGGGCAAGTCCTACCTGCTCCCTGCTCCTTAGTAGTCACAGGCTACAGGCTGGGCTGGATGCAAAAGGAAAATAGTATGTCCGTGCAGAGGCTCAAGGGTGATGGATTCAAGGTCATGTTCAGTACAACTCTCTTCCACCACCTGTTTGCAAGGGCTTTGCTCTCTCACTTCCACTGGGAGCTGCTTGGCTGTGGTGGCACCGCACAGCTCTGAAATAGGATGCTGGCTGTTTTCTTTTCAAGGTGGACACCTTTGTCAAAACAAAATTTCTGAGATCAAACATGCTGCTGTTCACTCCTGGGGTCACCACTTTGAACAGCCTGAGCTTATCGGGTCCCACCTGGCCATGGGTGGGAGATGAACTGAACGTGCTGATGAGGCCCTGGCACAGGTTGTCCAGGGAAGTTGTGGCTGCCCCATTTCTGAAGGTGTTCGAGACCAGGCTGGATGGGGCCTTGAGCAGCCTAATCCAGTGGGAGGTGTCCCTGCCCATGGCAAGGAGGTGAAAATGGATGATCTTTAAGGTGCCTTCTAACCCAAACCATTCTATGATTCTTTGCTTCTATGATTTTATATTATTTTTATCAATATTATTTTTTGTTGTTGTTGTTATTATTATTATTATTGCTTCTTTAAAGCTGTTTTAGTTTCCAGCACACAAGTCTCCTTCTCTCATCACCCTTTTTCCTTTCCCTGTGGGATGGTGGGATGGGGGTTTGTCCTCAACTGCTCATACTTAGCTGTTAGTCTGACATCCAGTCACTCTCCCACCCTTCCCTTGAAATTTCAACACATTTCCAGTGTGTCACTAACTTTTTAGAAAACCCTAATCCTGTCACTACCTCAGTGACTCAGTTTCTCCAGGTGAGTATTTGAGACGAAGCTGTTTCACCTCTATGCTCTTTAGCACAATGTGGGCTGTCTCCTGCTATGTCATGCACGGCACCAGGCATGTCAGAGGACTTGGATGTCCTGGGGACAAGTGGTGGCTATTGGATTATCATCACTGTGGCAGATGGTAGCTCCTCCTGTAATGGGTACGAGTGATGTTATTCAGCAAGTCAGCACATTAGTTTACTCACTGTCCTGCTGTCAATTCCCATTTTTACCAGCTCAGAAGGTATCTGGCACCCCCACATCTCCAAGGACCAGCAATGCAAATGCTGGGCTGATGAAACACCTCGGTTCAAAAGAAGCCGTTGAGATTCCCACTCCAAATGAGACTGAAGGCGTAGCGTGCAGTGGTTAGAGTATTATCTTCACCATAAACCAGGAAAAGGCTGCTGTGATACCCCCTGCCCAGAATTTCTGCTCAGCTGATCTGGGCATTGTCCCACTGAGGGATGTGAACACAAAGACAGCAAGGGAGCATCAGCAAGCATGATGCCAGATGATCCTCCTGCACTCAGTGGTGCAGTGAAAGCAGTTGCTTGGTCTCGGTACAAAGTCCAAAGGATGAAAAATTAACCGAGAACCTTGAAGTGTATGTGAAGTCTGTTCGCAGGGATGCTGTAGCTCAGTCCAGTTAAGCAGCCACAGGCTGTTGGAGGTGCCCTAGGATCTGCTGATCTCCGGCTCTGATGGTCTCCCAGAGGACCTGGGACACGTGCAGATGTTTAAGGTATCATTGAGCATCTTGTATATCATCAGGCATCTTGCAGGTAGCCAGCTGACCCCTGAGAGGAGACTCATTACTGAGGAGACCTCATTACTCTCTACAAGTACCTGAAAGGTGGTTGTGGAGAGGAGGGAGCTGGGCTCTTCTCCCAAGTGACAGGGGACAGGACAAGAGGGAATGGCCTCAAGCTCCGCCAGGAGAGATTTAGGCTGGAGATTAGGAGGAGGTTTTTCACACAGAGGGTCATTGGGCATTGGAATAGGCTGCCCAGGGTTGATTCACCCTCCCTGGAGGTGTTTAAGACACGGGTGGATGAGGTCTTGAGGGACTTGGTTTAGTGTTAGATAGGAATGGTTGGACTAGAAGATCCGATGGGTCCCTTCCAACCTGGTTGTTCTGTGATTCTGTGATTCTGTAAATCCCCAAGACGGCTCTGCCTGCCAACTACTGGGCTAAATTCATCATCTGCTTCTGGTGTCTTCTCATCTCTGAAAATGTACTTTGGGTCAAGTTGGAAGAAGCAGCAGCAGAGGGAGCTGGTTGGCCGGTAGATGGTTGAAAAATATTGCTGAAAAGGTGTTCTTGCTTCACTGAGTAGAACTTCAGGGCTCAGCGGGACTTGACTTGGAAATATTGCACCTTGCTCCTGTCGCTGGGCTAGATTCTGCATGGTGAGCAGGAAAATGACCGTGTGTCCTTGCAAATAAATCTGGGAGATGGCAGTGGGACTGCAGGAGCTGCCTGTATATCATGAGTCCATCATCACAGGCTGTACTTGACCAATAAACCCCACCCTGCATTGGTCTCATGGAAGGGCAACCTCGGAGCTACACTACCAGCATTAGGACTAAATCTCTTCGGGGTTCCATTAGAGGGAAGGAACCCCCATCAGACATGGGGGGTGATTTTATATCTGCCTGATTTACCTTCACAGGTCTGAGTGAAGTCACATTTCGGATCCCCCAGGGTGGAGTGTGACCCTGTAGGGAGGGCATATTCCAGCAGCACTAGTCCAAATGTGCTGGGTTTCCCAGAAAGTGTCTCTGCTGAAGGAGAGCATTGCCCAAGCTCCTCTACATTTGACCTTTTTTTTCTACTTCATTTGCAAAAGCATTCAAGCTAAAGATGCCTCTTTCCTTTTTGCAAGCAACATCTTTTCAAGATTATCTCTCTCCTTTCAGAAGCAGATGTTGGCAGGAATCTTAATTTCATGTCATTTAAATTTGCTTTGATTTTTTTTTTAATCACTTAGTTTAAATTACAGACTTTAAGGACTGCTCTGCAGTTTAGGAAGATGTTTGTGGCTCAGGAAAAACAAACAAAAAAAATGAGTCCCCTGATTCTTCTGTGAGTATGAGTGTGCTTGGTACATTTTTAATACATCAGCTATTGATATTCTGTTCAGGTTGATGTCCTTTCAAAGAATAACCATTCATAGAAAGGAATCATAGACTAATAAAATAGTTCAGTTGGAAAAGATCTTTAAGATCATCAAGTCCAACTGTACCTGCCCACTACTAAACCAGATGCCTGAGCACCTCATCTACCCATCTTTTACACACCTTCAGTGATGGTGATTCCACCGCCTATCAACCTCTCCTCATAAAAGTTGTTCTCCAGTCCCTCTACCATCTTTGTTGCCCTTCCCTGGACATGCTTAGTCCAGGGACTTTAGGATTTTGGTCTAAACCTATCCTTGCTTTTGCTTGCAGTAATTCTGTTGTTGTGAAATGAGGATGACGACTGCCCCATCTCAGTGAGCTCTTGGGAGGATTTGTCCAGGTCTGCTGGAGAGGCTTAGGGCTGGCTGGAGCTCCCACTTAGGCAGCGAGGTCACATCTCCTGTCCCATGATGTACCCCAGCTGCCTCATCTCCTAGGAAAGAAGATCTTTGACTTGTCAAAGAGCTCCCTGTTATGGAATTTGCTTTGCCGTGAAGGCTTATGGAAATCACCCAACTCCTGCCTGTGATTTCTTGCTCATCTTTCACAATTTCTGCACTGCCAGAGAGGACTTTTCACTCTCTTAAACTCGACTCCCTTTTGGGGCTTTGAACAGATCAATGTCTTGTGAACCTCCTCCACCAAGATGAGTGTGATTTGCTGCTATGCTGCAGCTTTCTCCACTGGAAGCTTTATCACTCTCCCTCTCATCTCCTTATTCCCACCACGAGCACATTAAGCCTTGGCACAGGCAGAGGTCCATCAAAGGTTATAGCTCCTGTGGATGTTTACTTAAATGTCTTATTTAGAAGATGATGAGGCTTGAGTGCTTATCCTAACGCAGTCATAATTCAAAGTTACTGGCGTGCTCTTAACTAATAAACTTGCAATTGCAGACAGGATTGAAAGGTCTGTAATCACATAAAATTACTTTCTGATGGCGTGAAAATGCATGAGCCTGGGGCTGAGATTTGCTTCCATTCCCTTTTCTCCTTGTGTCTTCAGGCAGGAGTAGAAGGCTTCTGGGGAGCCAGAGATTTTGCCTGATGGGAGCGGTGTGGAAGGGTGAGGGAGGCAGGAGCTTGCTGGAGTGATGGCTCTTTTTGAAGTGCTCAGCTTTCAAATTGGATTTGACACTGGTTATCACTGCAAATTGTGATTATGGGGCAGATGGCATTATCTGAGGCACTATGAAAGCTTCCCTGCTCTGGACTTCACCCAACTGGTCGCTAAACTTTTCTCAGTGGTGCCAAGTCCCCCTTCCCCTGGAAAGGAGGATGTTAGTATTCCTGGGAGAGGTGCACCACGTGGTGAGGAGCGGACTGGGAAACAGCGCTCTCTGCGACAATCTTGGTGGCCTCCATCCCTTCATCCATGTTGTCTGAAGTATCTATGATTCAACTGGGGACTGGGGGTAAGAGAGCTCCAAAGAGAGCTGGGAGACCCTGAGCCCTGTCAGAGACATCGTTCAGAGTAACATAAGACCTTGGCTTGAGAGTGGGTGAAGAGTTCTCCAACTGGGTGGGAAATATCCCAATGCCTCCAGCTGGAGAAATCCTGAGTGTTCTTCAAGAGAGAGTGAAGTAAAGGGCTTTGGATGCTGCAGAGAAATGACTCAGTTGGACACAGGGGCTTAAAGTTGTGGGCTGAAGTGCCAGGTTATCTGGTCTACATGCAGAAAACACCACCTCTCACTGCTGGGGCAGGAACATCTCCCTCCATGTCTTTCTGGGGGTGCAAATCTCAGTCAGATGAGCCGCCTGATGCGAGGCATCACGGGAAGCACGTCACTGGCAGAGCACCGTGTGACACCGAGCACTCTCTGAGGAGACTTCCAGGGCCAGGATCACAGCAGAGCCATCTCCCTGGCTGTTACTCACGTGCAGAGAAGGAGACACTCCCGGGACACTAGTGCGGCTGTCCTGATGTCAACCCAACTGAGACTGGAGTGAAGGCCAGGATGTTCCCTCAGCTGGAGACTTGCCTGTCCGAGCTCGGCTTTCCAGAGGCAGGAAGAATCACGTCCCCAGAGACATCTGATGCACTGTGTGTGCAGTGACAGTGGCTGACGGATGGATGGCTTCATGCCCACATGGCTGAATCAATGCTTCTCTGTCTATAAAACACAGTCCTTAGGCACAGCACATGCAATGTGGGCACAAGGCAGCAAGGGAAGATGCCCAGGAGTTACAATTCACGTGCTTTCAACTCCAAACTTGATCTTAAACTCCAAATTCTGTAAAATAAAAAGGTTAGATCCGCATTTCTCTTGGTAAGGTTTGTCCTTAATTGGGACTTTGGTGTTTGTTCGCAATTATTCAATAATTTCCTTTTTCATACAGATACGTTTTGGTTATCCTGCTGAGTCTCAAGTTTGGGTTGGAAGGGACCTTAAAGCCCATTCAGTTCCAACCCTCCTGCCATGGGAAGGGACACTTCCCACTGGATCAGACTGCTCAAAGCTCCATCCAGCCTGGCCTTAAACACCTCCAGGGATGGGGCAGCCACCACTTCCCTGGGCAACCTGGGCCAGGGCCTCACCACCCTCACAGTGAAAAATGTCTTCCTAATATCTAATCTAATCTTTCAGCTTAAACATTAATACTCATTAAGTAATACTTATCCTTATCCTTTTTCATTCTATTTCCCCCCTTAATTTGTGCTGCTCTTTCTTCAGTAACTCAAGATAAGACCATCCCATCAGAACCTTCCTGGAGATCCCTGCCTTGCAGTTCACCTGGAGTAAGCCAATATCTATATATTAAGGAACCTGATATGCTTTACTAGCAGAAATCAAGATGCTTTACCAATTCATTTCTGGCTTGGGGGAGGAATGCATGGTCTGGAGCATGTGTACTAAGATCAGACTCAGAAGTGGCTCAGCCAAAATCACTCACTCTCAATGAGGACCATGACTATTGCAGTTTCCAAGCCGGGATCACCACCTTGTAGGTTCAGCTTATGGCTGATACTTCAGGGCTGTAGAAGGCCATAGGTGGCTGAGGGTAGTCCCTCTTTCACCTGTGCCTCACACCACTGAGTGGTGGCCGTAGAGGTACCTGCATCTAGAACCAAGGACTGTCTGACAGAGCCAGTGTTGGGCTGCTAGACCATGGCTTCCTGTGGTGCTGGTCTCCCAAGGAGATGAATTTTGGTGGTACAAGATTTCTTCCAATGTGTTATGTTGTCCTTCCAAGGCAGAGTGAGCTACAGCTGTTGAGACTGAAGACCTCCGCTCTGTGGGAAACTGCAACCAGGTCCGAGGATGAGATGATGATGAGGTGCCAGATTAAGGTCAGGGCTAGCTGGGAGGGAGCATATCTTTCCCATCACAGCTTCTGGGATGCTTGGGGGAAGTGAAGAGGACACAGAAGCTGCAGTATGACATGGTGTTCTGAGGGCGGAGGTCTTGGACAAGGGGAAAATCTCCAGCAGCTACAACTCCATCCACACTCTTGCCTCTGCCTCTCTTCCTCTTGCCGTGTTTGGGCTGGGAAAAAAACCTCTTGAGTATAAGAGGACTCTCTTCGCTCCCTGCCAAGCTGAGGGACTGGGCCAGGACAGGGGCTGCGTCATAGGGCCATCCGCTTGGGAACATTGTCCTGCGTGGGAAGGTGTTTGGGTCTCAGAGGGGGCCTCCCTGAGTCTCTGAGCTAAATGACAGACCCCACACTTGCCTGGCCAGGACCAGTGGGAGTCCTCTCTCCAAGCTCTGAGCTACTTTAGCCTTTACAGCATTTACAGAGTAAATAACGAAATTAAATAGGAACAAACAAGCACAGAGATCAGAATTCAAGACTCCTCAGTGCTTCTGGCCTGACAGAGTCTCGCAACAAAACCTTTCCTCAGCTGACTCTGAAAGGGAAACCCACACAAGATCCTTTTTCTATTCAGCCCAAACACAGGGCTGCTACTCATTCGAGCCCTCTGAATGTTTTCTTAGCTCTCGGGTACATTGGGCAGTGCCAAGAGCACAAACACTGAGGCCATGGGTTGTAGGTGGGCAGGAAACAACAGCGGTGGAGGAAAGTATTTTCCAGAGCAGGGTAATCAGGGCATGTCCCAGCCTTCTCATCCCTTTTTTATACAATGGCAAATGGGGAGAAGCAGAAGAGGACATCCTGGAGTTTGCTTAACTTCCTCTTGTAATTTCTAATAGTGCTTTGGCTCAGTTTGCAAGTCAAAGCTAAGCTGTTCATCCTTGCTCAGCTCCAGCAAGAGCAGGGCTAGCACAGGAACCTTTTGTCTGAGCCATCACACGTGGACTGAACGCTGAGCCGAAATAATTCCACAGCCCAACCACTGGTTTGAAACCACCCACCGCTATGTGTGCTAGGGAGCATGGCTGCTTTGGAGGAAAGCGTAGAACTGGGATTTTCTCTTTGAGTTGCGCAGAATCATAGAATGGTTTGGGTTGGAAGGGACTTCAAAGCCCATCCAGCTCCAACCCCCTGGATCAGGTTGCTCAAGGCCCATCCAACCTGGCCTTGAACACCTCCAGGGATGGGGCAGCCACAGCTTCCCTGGACAACTTGTGCCAGTGCCTCCCCACCCTCATCGAGAAGAATTTCTTCCAATTTAAAGCCATTGTTCCTAGTCCTATCACTCCAGGCCCTTGTAAAAAGCCCCTCTCCAGCTTTCCTAGAGCCCTTTCAGGTACTGGAAGGTCTCCCAGCAGCCTTCCCTTTCCAGGCTCTAAGCTTGTGCTCGTATGGGAGGTTCTCCAGCCCCAGGATTATCTTTGTAGCCTCCTCTGGACCTCTTCCAACAGTTCCATCTCCTTCTTATGTTGGGAATTCCAGAACTGGACACAGGACTCCAGGTGGGGTCTCATGAAAGAGGGGCAGAGGCGGAGAATCCCCTCCTTCAGCCTATCTGTACCTCAGTTTCCTCTCAACCTTATTGCCACCTTACTGGGATGCTGCATATTTCATCAACTGATCTAGTGGAGGAAGTCCTAAAACTGGGTCCTTTCCATCCCTGTGATGCAGGTGATGCTCTGATCCAAATCCTGGTACAAAGCTGAGTGCCAGGGAGCTCAGTAAATCCAGGAGACCCTGTGCAGTCTGCCCTTCCTTAAATGCATCCAGGAAACACACTCCAGTTTGCTTATCTGTGCCATACTGCAGCCAACAGTGAAATAAGCTCAGCAAACCATGAAGAACAAGAGGTAGATGTTAGCTGGTGTAGTCTGGATGCAGGACATAGCAGCCTGCAGTGGGTGGAAGGAGTGCAAAGGCTCACAAGCCCTGTACTGATGTGATCCAAAACTGCAAGAGTTTTTTGGCTCATCTCCACGATCTGGGGAAGTTATGCTGTCCAAGTCCCCCACAGGGCTGAAGCCGTAAGGTGGTGTCTCCTGGGTCATCTGGGACCACAGCAGGAACAGGAAAGGGATTTTACACATTGCCTGCATTTTATTTTTTCTGCTCCTAAGAAGATTTTGGCCCTTCTCCACGTTTCGCAGCAACCTTCAGGAAGTCCTGGATGCACCTCCAGAAACCCTCGTTGAAAGCTTTGATTATTAGCCCAAAGAATATCAGCAAGAGAAACAGCTTGTCCTCATGGTGAGATCAAGGAGAAAGCGTCAGGTTGTGCTGCTCCTGTTGCTTGTCCCTGAAGTCCCTGTGTTTTCCCTTCTATTACAAGGTGGAGGTTACAACGCTCGTTTTACCTTCATGAAAGCCTGTGGTGGTCTCAGAGATGTGTTTCCACACAGAACTCCTATCATCCAAAGCAGTTTCTCCCAGCTCTGTGGCTTTTGCTCTGTACTCTACTACAAAGCAAGCTCCTCGTAGCCCACAGTCACCGCTTTAGTATCTTCCCTTCTCCATCGCCCGGACTCATCCCAAGGAAATCCCCTCAGAAAATCCCTCTGAGTGCATATCTGTTTGATCTCCTGCCTTTGCCAGCCAGCACCACCTTACAGCATGAGGGCTAATTGGTGCCGGTGCTACTTATATGTGATTTTAAACCCCTTCTTAGATAACAAAGCAGGGATTCAGATTTATAGCCTGTGAGTATGGACCGTGCTAGGAGCACTACCTATGCCAGGAAATTCCTTGCATTGTCTTGGGCAATTTGTTCCACTGTGCCTCCTCAGCTCTGACACAGTTTTTGTTTGTTGCAGCTGTGGGACAGCAGAGCTATCAGTGTTCCTTTCCTTCGTAGGTGAAGCGTGTTCTTTCAGAAAGGAAGCTGGCATTTTCAGAAACCTGCTGAATTAGCATCTGAGATGCCAACGTGCTCTTGGCCCAGAGCTAACACAGCATGAGCTCCTCATCATCCAGTTGTTTTGTGCTCTCTTTGGGATCAACACACCTCTGGACTGGGAAGAATCATAGAATCACCAGGTTGGAAAAGACCCAGTGGATCATCCAGTCCAACCATTCCTATCAATCTCTAAATCATGTCCTTCAGCACCTTGTCCACCCATCCCTTAAACACCTCCAGGGAAGGTGAATCAACACCCTCCCTGGGCAGTCTCTGACAGTGCCCTGTGACCCTTTCTGTGAAAAGTTTTTTCTTAATGTCCAGCCTAAACCTCCCCTGGATGAGCTTGAGGCCATTCCCTCTTGTCCTGTCCCCTGGCACTTGGGAGAAGAGCCCAGCTCCCTCCCCTCCACAACCTCCTTTCAGGTAGTTGTAGAGAGCAATGAGGTCTCCCCTCAGCCTCCTCTTCTCCAGGCTAAACAACCCCAGCTGTCATTGCTCTTCTCTGGACACACTCCAGGACCTCAGTGTCTTTCTTCTAATGAGTGGCCCAAAACTGAACACAGTATTTGAGGTGTGGCCCCACCAGTGCTGAGTACAAGGGCACAAACACTTCTCTGGTCAAACCCTGGATGGGTTTGTGTATGATGTATTGCTGGAATCAGTGTCTGTAAACATCCCACAGCCTGTATAAGATGGAAACAAGCCAAAGGAGAGATGCTGCTCTCTGGCCAGAGGCCTCTTTTCACTCACCAGGTGCTTGGTGTTGGTCACATCTCTGTTAGTTTTGCTGGACCAGAATTGTGAGTTTGGAGTTGCCCTGGTAGAGACGTGCTCCCACAAAAGGGTTTGGGCAGTGATGGAGGGGAAAGACAAGCCCCACCGGTTGCCTTTGCAATGACTGCTTACAGAGAGGGTGGCAATAAATGCAAACTCAGTTAAAAGCTCTCTATGCCACAGGCGGGGGAAAGCTTGTTTTGTTCTGGTTCCCTTTGGAAGCCAGAGTAAACTTGGATGTTGTCAGGGATAATAAATGTTGCTAAGCAACACGTGATCCCAAATCAGCTTCATCAGCCCAGTCCTATAGGGAGGAAAAGACAAAAGGCATCTGAGCTGGGAAGATCAGTAGAAAACATCTGGTCGGGTGCTGGAGAACAGAAACAGCCTATGCACCCACTGGAGGAGTGAGGGCAGAACTGAGGACTGGCTGTGATTGTGTGTGTCCTGAGTACACCATCATGGAGAAGTGCAGGGTGGCCTCCACGTGGACCAATCCCAAGAGAATCCCAGCTATAGGCAGTGCCCACCCCTATCCTCCTTGCTGGCTCGAGCTCTGGTGTTGTCACCTCTGGCCCATGAGCCTCTCATGAGCTTGAGCAGAGAGACAGACAGACAGTCTGCAAAAGCCAGAGACGCAACAACCTCAGTGGAAAGCTTGCTGATATCCAGAGGGGTTTCCTGATGAAGAATAAAACAGAAATTGACTTCTCTTGCTTTTTTGTCTTCCTGGTATAATTACGCCACCTCTCCCCATTGTTGTAAGCTGACACTGGATGCTCATAGAATCATAGAATCACCAGGTTGGAAAAGACCTACCGGATAATCCAGTTGTAGAGAACAATAAGGTCTCCCCTCAGCCTCCTCTTCTCCAGGCTAAACACCCCCAGCTCTCTCAGCCGTTCCTCATAGGGCCTTTTCTCCAGCCCCTTCACCAGCTTCGTTGCTCTTCTCTGGACTTGCCCCAGAGCCTCAACATCCTTCTTGTGGTGAAGGGCACAGTTTGTCCACCAGAGAGAGCAGTGGGTGCTCAATGCACATGTCTCCAAGCACCTCTGAGGAAGGCCAAGCAGTTTCCTGCCCTCTCCTGCACTGTCAGTAGCTCTTCAAGCTCTGAAGAGCTCTCGCTTTAGGCTGCCTCGCTGCAACAGAGATGTAACCATGCCCATTGACTCTTTTCCATGTGGATTATGGAGGCAGGAAGAGGATAGTTCAAGCCTCTCCATCCTCATCTTCCTCAGAGATACGTTCCCTGCCACTGAGTCTCTTTTCCATGTATGTCCTGCTTAGGTATGTCAACTCTTTATTGAAGCTGTCTCCAGCATGGGTGAAGTGCTACCAACTTTCACACAGGAATTAATAACAGAAAGGAAACAGGATAATAGCTCTGAGCTGCACCATGGGTATGGTGTCCACTATGCCAGAGGAGATATTGCTGGGAAAGGTCCAGAGAACGCCGTGAGCTGGGTAGAGGCATGGAGTGATATTCCTGCAAGGAACAGCCAGGTAAATACTTCTTGGTTTTGACGAGATAACTGTGGGAGGACACAAAAGTGGTCCAGAGAGCGTGAACAAGGACTAGCTAGTCTGTCTCACACAGCTCAAGAACTAGCAGTCATCAGATGAAGCTGCTAGGACAAATGGTTTAAATTTCAGGAAATCCCAGAGATGATTCCTTCATCTGGCTTGCTTTGGTTCTGTTTCAATTACGTGTTAGCTATTTGCATAAGGTAGATGGTCAACAGGCATCCCCCTACGACGTCCACCTGGTGTGGAAGCGCACTTCCCATTGGCAAATGCGGCTTTATTGTTGCCTTTGAGGGTGGCTGGAGAGGACACACACACTGCCATAGGTCACCCCTCCTCAGTTGTGTCCCCCAGTACGAGCTTGGAGTGGAGCTCAGAGTCTCTTCTCACCCTCTTAAATGACTCACTGCTAGTGAGGGAAGGATCTAACTGGGTTTTGCAACAGGACTGGATCCTGTGTGATGCAAGAAATAAGAGTTACTTGTCACCCGCTGGGTTACTGACTTCTTTTTCACCTTCCAGTTCGGTTCCAGCTCTCCTTTGCCTGCTGGCACTGAATCACCACGTGTTTGTTTTTTCAGCATCACTGCAGGATATTTTATTTAAAAATATTTATGCTTCTTTTCCCAGTTGATTTCGTACAGCATTAGTTTTGGTCCCAGCCCAGCAGTTCCAAAATGGCACCCCACTGGGCAACCTTCACAGTGTCCTGGGGACAAAAATGGATTGTGGGGGGAAGATTTTAAGCTTTCTTGTAGCTCCTTCAGGGACTGGGAGGCTGCTCCAAGGTCTCCCTAGAGCCTTCTCTTCCACAGGCTAAATAACCCCAACTCTCTCAGCCTTTTACGGGAGGCGCTCCAGATCATTTTCATGGCCTCCTCTAGACTTGCTCTAACAGATTCAATTTCTTCCTGTGCTGAAGGAATCATAGGAAGCTCTGACCTGTTCCTTCTTGTCCCTGAGTAGCTGCATTATGTCTTCCACCCCAGCAAACTCTCCCCAGGACGTTTACACTTAGCTGATTTGACTGTACAAACATAGATGCCTTAACCTATGAGGAATTCTCGGGGAGAAGGGAAGAATAATGTTGGAGGATCAGAATGTTCCATTTAAAAAACCCTGAAACAAAGAGAAAGTTCACCCAAACAAACCTTGTATTTAGCCCCTGTTAACAGCACTTGGTCTGATCTCTTTTGGATGCTGGTGCTGTATGAGCTGACCAGGGTAGATATTCTGCTGGACCATGATCAGGAGGAAATTATAGAATCATAGAATCACCAGGTTGGAAAGGACCCAGCAGATCATCAAGTCCAACCGTTGCTATCAAACACTAAACCATGCCCCTCAGCACCTCGTCCACCTGTCCTCTAAACATCTCCAGGGAAGGTGACTCAACCACCTCCCTGGGCAGCCTCTGCCAGTGCCCAATGACCCTTTCCATGAAATGATGTGATGGTTGAGAGCACCTTAATTTTTATGGGTTTGTCTCCATTTTTAACACAGGGTCAGTGAACACTTGCATGGTGACCTTACACCGCTGCGGCAAATGGTTGGTTGGGGTGAGAAAGGTCTTCCACAATGGTTTCTGTGTGCACCCGAGTTAAGGTCTAACCAAGGAGGAGTAAGCAAGGGATGTTCATGAAGATGTGGAGTCTTTGTGAGAGGAGCAGTGGCCACTAGAGGGTGGCCATGTCACAGCTGGCACTGGCCTTGGTGACACAGCCTTCCAGGGGCAACTCTCTTCTCTCAAGAAGGTAAACTAACCTCTGATATGTGACCTGCCCAGTTACAACACTTCTGATCTGAAGGAGATTTGGTAAGCTCTGATGGCTGATAGAGAGGGAACAAGTTTTCATGTCATGAGTCAGAGAAACATAGAATCATAGAATTACCAGGTTGGAAAAGAACCATTGGATCATCAAGTCTAACTATTGCTGTCAAACACTAAACCATGTCCCTCAGCGCCTCACCCACCCGTCCCTTAAACCCCTCTAGGGAAGGAGACTCAACCACCTCCCTGGGCAGCCTCTGCCAGTTCCTAATGACCCTTTCTGGGAAATACTTTTCCTAATGTCCAGCCTAAACATCCCCTGGTGGAGCTTGAGGCCATTCCCTCTCGTTCTGTCCCCTGTCACTTGGGAGAAGAGGCCATTACCCTCCTCTCCACAACCTCCCTTCAGGTAGCAACGAGGTCTCCTCTCAGCCTCCTCTTCTCCAGGCTAAACAACCCCGGGAAGAAGGAGTAGAGGTATTTGGATATCTGGGAAGGAAGAAGAGGAAAGGCATGAGAGTTGAATAGTTGCCATTGCAGGGCCATAAAAATAGCCATTGCAACTATTTGCCATGAGTCTCCTGATCCTCTCAAGCTGGGGGTACCTATGGAATGTTTCCATTGGCTTAGAACTGCAAAGCCAGTTTTCTGAGCTCCAGAGTTTGTCTGCTTGCATCATGACCTGACTTGACATCCAAGCCAATGCAAACACTGCTGTTTTATTGCTTGAAGGCCACAATACTGTCAGCGAACATAATGAATCCTCCACCCTTCGTGTTATGGCAGGTAGAGGAGGCAGGAGCTGTTCTGCTGCTGCCTGCGAATATATTTCAAAATCTGAAGGACAGACTTCCTCAGCTGGAAGTGGCCCTAGGATAAGGGATGGTATGAACTATCCTGAAAAGGGACAAAACCAATTCTGTCCTCAGCACCTGACCCTCTGCAGCTGAGTGCAGGTCCCCCAGGCCTGTGGCAGCTTTCCAGCAACCGCCTCTCCTCCTCTGTCCTACTGTGGTGTGTCTCGTGTTAAGGCTGATTTCCTCGTTCATCCTCCCCCATTTTGGCTCTGAACGGTTCTCTGTTCTCTTCTAAGGAGACTTTGGCAAACAAGCACATTTCTTCTCTTCCCTTTAGCAGCCCCTTTCCTGCCTCAGAGCTGTCCCTGCCGTCCTCCCCGCTTTGTCAGCTGATGCTCCCTTCTGCTTTGGCTCCTTTTTTGCTTACCCATCCACTGGTGTCTGGTCCTCCTCCTCACAGCTCAAACACATTTTAATCTTTCCCATCTGAAACAACTCTCCCTTGTCTCTGATTTCCTCTCCAGCTCAATCTGACTGCCACTTCTGTGCACATGCCGTGCCAAGACCTAGCTCATGTCTTCACTAAAACCTTCACCTATGTCTAACAAAACCTCATGGATTTTGGGTCAAGCCCAGCATAGTTAATTTGTTCCTCCTGTGTTGTCTTGGTGTCTTTTTTTTTTTTTGAAGTCCGAGGACATCACTGTGCCTGCTGACACAGCGAATTTGTCCCCTGTTGCTTACACACGTGTTATGCCAGATCCTGAAAACTAAGTTGTGTCCTTCCTACCTCTCTGCACAGCTGCTCATCTCATCCATGGCCTTTGCTATCTGGTACCTTCATCACTACATGGATCTCTCTTGTCAACAACTATTTTCCTGTACCACATGGCTGACCCCCTACTTCTGTTCGACCCATGGTATCTGCAGTCATCTTACTCTGTTTTCAGACACACGCCTCTGGGCTCTCTCCTGCACTGCTCTTTCAAACACAGGAAGTGAAAATTTCTTTTCAACATCCTTATTTAAAAGTTCTCCTTCATAGAATCATAGAACAACCAGGTTGGAAGGGACCCCTCGGATCTTCTAGTCCAACCATTCCTATCTAACACTAAACCAAGTCCCTCAAGATCTCATTCACCTGTGCCTTAAACACCTCCAGGGAATGTGACTCAACCACCTCCCTGGGCAGCCTATTCCAATGCCCAATGACCCTTTCTGTGAAGAACTTCCTCCTAATCTCTAGCCTAAATCTCCCCTGGTGGAGCTTGAGGTCATTCCCTCTTGTGCTGTCCCCTGTCACTTGGGAGAAGAGGCCAGCTCCCTCCTCTCTACAACCTCCTTTCAGGTACTTGCAGAGAGTAATGAGGTCTCCTCTCAGCCTCCTCTTCTCCAGGCTAAATAACCCCAGCTCTCTCAGCTGCTCCTCACAGGGTCTGTTCTCCAGCCCCTTCACCAGCCTCGTCGCTCTTCTCTGGACTTGCTCCAGAGCCTCAACATCCTTCTTGTGGTGAGGAGCCCAGAACTGGACACAGGATTCAAGGAGCGGCCTCACCAGTGCAGAGTACAGAGGGAGAATCACAGTATTCAAAACAGAACGTTTGTGAAGAGCCAGTATTGTTTCTTTTTCTTTCTTTATACTCACTTTGAGTTCATAGAATCATAGAATGGTTTAGATTAGAAAGAACCTTAAAGCTCATCCAGTTCCAATCCCTCTGCCATGGGCAGAGACACCTCCCACTGGATCAGGTTGCCCAAAGCCCCATCCAACCTGTCCTTGAACACCTCCAGGGATGGGGCAGCCACAGCTTCTCTGGGCAACCTGGGCCAGGGCCTCATAACACTCACAGGAAAACATTTCTTCCTAATATCTCCTCTCAATCTCCTCTCTTTCAGCTTAAAACCATTCCCCCTTGTCCTGTCCATTCACTTCCTGATCAAGATCCCCTCCCCAGCTTTCCTTCCAATACTGGAAGCTACTTGAAAGTCTCCGTGGAGCTTTCTCTTCTCCTGGCTGAACAAGCTCAACTGTCTCAGTCTGTCCTCATATGAGAGATGCTCTAGCCTTCAGATCATCTTTGTGGCCTCGTCCAGACTCATTCCAGTTGGTGTTTGCTAGTGGTATCTGACCATATGTATTTGAGTCCTGCATTTATGGGGTTTTGAATGAACAGGAATTAGAATCATCTTGGAATTAAGAAGTATCTCTAATTTAAGCATCTCTTGCTGGAGTTGTGATATCAACAGAAATTAATCTGGTTCCCTGGGGTGTCTCAGACAGGCAAAGCTGTGGGATGCTGCCTAGAAAGGACACTTGGATGCTGGGGAGACAGACGGATGTTTCTGTGGCAGGCAGGCTGTTATTGCCAGCCAACACCAGCTGGTCTCAAACAGGATCTGCTCGTGATTTTGCAGTTCCGTTTGAGCCTCTTAAAGGCTTAGCTGCATTCACAAGGAAGGGCTGTCCCTGTTTTTACTCCCCTGAACACACTGCAGACCTGTGCTCCAACGAGCTCTTTAGGTGACAACAAAGAAGCAGGGGGAGATGTGGAACAGTCTCACAATAGCTTTTCAATTTTGTGATTTCTGTGATTGGGGCAGAATATACTCAACAAAATCCTAGAATCACCAGGTTGGAAAAGACCCATCGGATCATTGAGTCCAACCATTCCTATCAAACACTAAACCACACCTTACATCCTCTTACACTCCCAATCCTTGCAGACTTTGGACTGGGATCACCATGCTCAGCAGTACTTCGCAGGGACCTCATCCCTTGGCTGTTGGAGGTTCCTTACGTGCCAGTATTTGTGGAACAAGCTGGCCCTCTGGGGCTGGTTCCTACCTCTGCTGACTTTGCAAACATCAGGCAGACACAAACGTTTGCCCAGCAAAGCATGTGTGAGATCTGCTCCGGCCTGCTCTAAGCAGTGAAGACGTTGCATGCTCAGCAATGTGAGTGCTGGAGGTGGTTCACTCTGCACCTGCTGAAAGAGAACAGGGAGAGATTCACGATGGACACCACTGCACAGAGATCTCTGCACTTTCACGTCAGCCATCCTGCAAACTTCCATGCAGGGAAGTCACCCTGGAGAAAGTCAAGTCTACGCTGCTATTTTTCTCCCATCCAGCATCCTTGGAATCTAATACAAAAATATTGCCATGTTTCTCTCCTTTTGAAAAATGCATCCCTCCAATACCATTTGCAAACACTGAGTGCTATAAGCCCTATCTCCTCAGTGAAGCAAGAAGAAATGTTAGTTAGAGATGCTTTGGCCTGATGGACTTCCTTGTTCAAGTGTTTGGCAGCCCCTTTGATTTGAGCCTATACTATATTATTTGGAGACTTTATTGCTCCCTACAACTACCTGAAAGGAGGTTGTGGAGAGCAGGGAGCTGGGCTCTTCACCTAAGTGATAGGGGACAGGATGGGAGGGAATGGCCTCAAGCTCCACCAAGGGAGGTTCAGGCTTGACATCAGGAAAAAATATTTCACGGAAAGGGTCACTGGGCACTGGCAGAGGCTGCCCAGGGAGGGGGTTGAGTCACCTTCCCTGGAGGTGTCTAAGGGATGGATGGATGAGGTGCTGAGGGACATGGTTTAGTGTTTGATGGGAATGGTGGGACTTGATGATCCGGTGGGTCCTTTCCAACCTAGTAATTCTGTAATTCTGTGATACACACACCCTCATGGGAAGAGGCTTCAGCTGCTTGTGGTCTCTTTTAGGGAGCATTTGAAAGATGTTTCCCTGACCTCAAAAGGCAAATAGACGCAAAGTGAAGTTGGAAAAGATACAGGAAAAGGAGAAGCTCAAAACTCTGTGCTGGCCTTCACACCACTAAAGTAGTCGAGGACTCATCAGGCTGGAAGGGCTGTGACAGAGGACTAGAGATCAATGTGAAGGGTGAACAGGGAGAATCTCTGTCTGTACAAGGATTACAGGACATCAGATGAAACCAGAAATTACATGTCCAAAATAAACAAAAGAGGCTGGTTCTTCTGCCAGTGTATAATTAAGCTGTGGAACTTCTTGCAGCAGGATGTTGTAGATGTTGAAAATTGATGGGAGTTCATAAAGCAGCTGGATAAATTAATGGAATAACAATTCACTAGGGGTAATTAAATATGAAAATACTGTCTATGGCAAAGGAAGCCACACATTGTTGGAAGCTGACTGGATATTTTAGGGATGTATCCCAAACTTTTTGCTTTTCTGACTCTCTCCTCTAGACACCCACAATCAACCTTGGCCAAAGACAACTCACTGGGATGAACGGACCTTGATGGCCATTCAGATGGTCCCACATTCTCCTACCTGGATACCTGATGGTAAGAGGTTAGGGCCTTCATTTCTTTGTAGGTCTCAGGACTTATGAGGATGCTGTGGATACTTTTGTGGTACTCTGTAGGAACTTCTCCTGTCTTCTGATAATATGATGCTAAGATTAACTACTAGCCAGAGATTTTGTGCAGGTAAAGGGTAAGTCACCTCCACAGAGATTACGTATAAATGGCTTAAAAACTCCGCCATCCCTTTTGTGCTTGATATTCTGTACTCACCCTACTCTTCAAATCCTCTAATACCAAGTCAAAGAACTCCTTAAGCTGCATCTGCAGATCAGTTGTGGATCCTTTACAGTGAGCCCCTCTGGGTTCAATGGCAACCAGCTGCTGCAGATAGATTTAACTGTTTCTAAATTAGAGTTTAGACACCTGCATCAAGGCTGGTTGTGATCGACATCTCATTGGTTTCTTGATCCTAATCCACAAGTATAATCTCAGCAAGGCTTAGACCAAGCGTTCTTATTTCTTTGTTTGCAGTTTAGAGCAAGTACTTGTTCTACAGCTGAGGAACGTAAGAGAAGACGATGTTGCCTTCTTCCCCAGATTTGTGTGGATCATCAGCACCAAGCAGACCACTCAGCACCTTTGGGACCTGAAGGCACTTACCTGTCCTTAAATCTGCTTAGCCTGAGTGCTGCAGTACTAGTAAAGCATAAATATGCATGTCCTTCCCAGTGCCTGTACCCAGTTGTGTCCATGTCATCTCTCTGTACAGTCAGGAAGAGATGCAATTATGGGAGCTGATCTGTCTAAAAAAGAGACCAATAACACCAACAACAGCAAATGTGGTTGTTTTGGAAGCTGTGCTAGTTGCAGCCGAGAGGACAACACAGTTGCAGTTCATGGTGATGGGTGGAGAAGATGAAGCAGGCAGTGATACCTTCAGCATGTTTATCTGCAAAGACTTGGTTCTGTGAAGCCACAAACAATACGTGTTGGTTGTTTGCATGATGCTGTTAGCCAACAGGCTGGTTTTTAAGGCAGGCTGTTGTGATCTCTGGTTTCACGTCCCATTAACAGGACTTGTACTTCAGGCAAGAAGAACGAAGGCTTGAGGTAAGTTTTGATTTCTTTGTAAAAATGGCTTTCCAGTGGGGAATGCAGGGGAATCAGCAGGGATAGAAATCGTGACCCTAAAATAAGGACGTGACCTGGGCCATAAACTGTACTGTGCACTGTCTGTGGTCCGTGCTAGCCCAGTTCAACTTGGTGACCTTTAAAAACAGCACATTCCCTTTGGATATCAGTGGGTGACATATTGAGGCAAAAAAAGAGGTGTCTGTGCCTGGGAAGCTCTAGGTTGTTGAGTCTCCCCATGCGGAGCCTGGCTGTCCGCCCATTTCCCACAGATCACAAGGGAAGAGGGAAGTCACAATGCCAGCACTTGTTGTTTTGACGGCTACAAGTCTCTGCTTTGCTGCAGCTGCAAATTAACATCAGCTTCCCCATCTGGCTTCCCTCTGCAGGGCCAAGTAGAACATTTTGTGCCAGAGGTAGCTGGGGACAAGCTGAGGCATGCACCTGACTGAGAGCTGCCCTGTTGAGAGCCAAAAGTGAGACGTGACTTTGTCCACAAGGTAAGACACGAGGCTGGTTAGTTGCCCTGGTGACGGTTCTTGCTGGTTTGCAGCTGGAGGGTCTGAGGTACGGAGGTGAGGGCACAAAGACAGGCTGAGGTCAACATAGAATCATTGAATCACTAGGTTGGAAGAGACCCACTAGATCATCAAGTCCAACCATTCCTATCAAACCCTAAACCATGTCCCTCAGGACCTTGTCCACCCCTGCCTTAAACACCTCCAGGGAAGGTGAATCAACCACCTCCCTGGGCAGCCTATCCCAGTGCCCAATAACCCTTTGTGTGAAAAACTTCCTCCTAATGTCTAGACTAAATCTCCCTCTTGTCCTGTCCCCTGTCACTTGGGAGAAGAGCCCAGCACCCTCCTCCCCACAACTTCCTCTCAGGTAGTTATAGAGAGCAATAAGGTCTCTCAGCCTCCTCTTCTCCAGGTTAAACACCTCCAGCTGTCTCAGCCATTCCTCATAAAGCCTGTTCTCCAGCCCCTTCACCAGCTTTTTTGCTCTTCTCTGGACTCGCTCCAGAGCCTCAACATCCTTCTTGTGCTGAGGGGCCCAGAACTGAACACAGGATTCGAGAAGCGGTCTCACCAGTGCTGAGTCCAGAGAGAGAATAACCTCCCTGGACCTGCTGTTCACGCCATTTCTGATCCAAGCCAGGATGCCATTGGCCTTCTTGGCCACCTGGGCACACTGCTGGCTCATGTTCAGTCACTGTCAACCAACACCCCCAGGTCCTTCTACTCCAGGCAGCTTTCTAACATCATCCCATTGAAGGCACTGAGTCTCTGTGCTGCATCTGAGCATCACGAGGGAAGCCACAACTGGGCAGCATTGAAGGTGGTGGCTTTTATATCTGGAGGCCAGTGCCAAGTACTCTACTGAGACACACCAGCTGTGGATCAGTGGAGATCTCCTGTCATGGAAACCTGGAATCACAGGGTCATTGAATGGTTTGGGTTGGGAGGAACCTTAAAGATCACCCAGTTCGAATCTCTCTGCCACACACCTTCCACTGGATCAGGCTGCTCAAAGCTTCATCCAACCTGACCTTAAACACCTCCAGGTGTGGGGCATCTACTGGTTCTCTGGACAATGTCCTGTCCCTTGAGCAGACAATGAAATGCAGCTTTGATTCAGTAGTTACCTTTCCAAAAGCTAAAAGAAAACATTTCTGCCTAAAACTTTGATATCTCTTTTCTATAGTTAAGACAAGAAACCCTGCAATTTCTAGCTCATTAACCTCTGATACAGGGCGAGTGTGCTCGCTGCTTGCTGCAAATGTGGTGTCAATTAGCCTCTTATGAGCAAAAGGACATTACTGGGATTCAGATGCATGAAGTTCATAGGCTGCATTCTGAGCTGCCTAATAAGAGATGGAAGTTTGGAATACCTGCAGACTGCAATAAAAAGTGTTGCATGTAACGGTTTTTAAAGTTGAGATATTGTGAACCTTTGTAGGATGAGGGGTGACCCAGCATGCAGAGCTGTGGGTTTCTATGGGCCCAAGTGCAAGTGTCACTGTGAACAGAGGACTTGAGAGTCCAGGATCCAGCATTCTGATCATAACTTTACTTCTCTTCTCTTTAGCATGTTTAATGTGTCCTCTGCCAAGTTGTCCTAAGGAGACATTTGAAGCTGGATTAAATGCATTTACTTATAGCGAGTTAAGTCATCCCTTGAGTTTACTGTGGTTTAGATGTGAACTTTGTGCTGCTTGGTCCTTGCCCAGCCAGGACATCTTGGGCAGAAGTGCTGCGTCACAGCAGGCTCTTTTTCATACTTATATGCAAAGATTTTCCATTGGGATTAATTTCATAGATTCATAGATCGGTTTGGGTGGGAAGGGACCTTAAAGATAATCCAGTTTCACCCCCCTGCCATGGGCAGGGACACCTCTCACTGGATCAGGCTGCTCAAAGCCCCATCCAACCTGGCCTTGAACATTTCCAGGGATGGGGCAGCCACAACTCCTATGGACAACTTGGGCCAGGGCCTCACCACCTTCTTCTTCCTAATCTCTGATCTAAATCTCCCCTCTTTCAGCTTAAAACATTCCCCACTCTGTTCTATCCTTGCACTCCCTGATCAAGAGCCCCTCTCCAGCTTTCCTGTAGCCCATTTCAGTACTGAAAGGCTGCTATAACATCTCCACTGAGTCTTTTCTTCTCCAGGTTGAACAACCCCCGCTCTGTCAGCCTGTCCTCATATAGGAGGCACTCCAGTTGTACTGATCACATCTGTGGCCCTTACTTTAGCCATAAAAAATGTCAGGTATTGAATCTAAATATTGCCCAGAGTCAAAAGACGGGCTGAAGCTTGAGTCAGTGCCGAGCCACCTTACTGCTTCAGCTGTGATGCACGTGGAGAAGGTCTTCCTTGCGGCGCCCAAGCCAAGTGTCTCATGTGCAGCTGGTTGCTTGCTGTGGTTTGAGTTTGTCCATAAAGACAACTTGCTCACCCCTGGGATTGCTGCTTGTGCTGCTGAACCCAAACTGCAGCCAAAGGTCATAGTCTCAGTCCTCAAGTGTCTTGAAGAGGAAGTGCTGTACATGCTGAAACTGTCTCCATGACAAAAGAAAAACAAGACGAACCCTGCAAATGGTGGTTAAACAGACTGACCTTAAGTAACACAGGCTTACGAGATTTAAGAGAAATCTAAATGCCCTGTTTGGGCTTGGGAAGGCAATTGAGGGAAGGAACAATCTAGCTTGCAGAAGAGGTGAGGGGCAGATTCCCAGCTGCCTAGAAGACCAAGTGTGTCTCCATTCCACATGGTGACAGGACAAGTAATGGTGTGCAGGTGCCCTGCAGAGTACGTATGTGCCCCATGTGTGCATTGCCAGGGCCCCTGGGAAAACTGGACTGGACGTCATCAGTCTCCCAGTCATGGATGTAGCTACTGAGGCTGTCTTGTGGGTAAAAATCTGGTCCCTGGATTGAGACCAGGAGCACACTGAGCACGGTGATAACTGTGTGCTGCAGTTTATTATGGGCCCTGACAGAATAACCTGATCATGGGGAAGTGCTGTCCTCACCCAAGTTTGTAAGCACTGAGTTCATGCTGGGGCTGAAGAGCCTGTGGCTGGGGTCTGCATGTAGCCTGGGACTCCATTCCATGTGCCTTGCTCCCTCGTTAGGGCACCATGGCTAAAAGTATTCAAGCTGTAGGCTGGTCCTGGTCAACCAACAGGATCTTCTTCAACACATCTTGCCATGTCCATATGCCCACAATTTTGATGAAGGGCACTCAGCACATACTCTGGACACCACTCTGGTGGGTTGTGACACAACCTCCACAAGATGCTTGAACTGAAAAAAAGAAGAACATTTTCATTTTGTGCCCCAAAGGACCAAGGGACTCAAATGAGGCTTGCAGCAAGCACAGTTCAGAGTAGACATGGCTACTCTGTTCATGGCTAGTCTGTTCCAGGGAAATAATATAGACAGGAGCTCGTGGCATTTAGCCTTGACACCAGACCTGGCTTCCCAGAGAGGCGGCTTTGGCAGTATGGAGTTAGTTCAAATTAATTACGTCATTTGTAGCTTGTTCAAGGGGTGTGAAGAATCTGTTTGACCTTTTGTAATGAAAAAGTCCACGGCCTTGTTTCACACGGTAAAACGGGAAGGTCTAAACTCTTGAGAAACTACTTACACTCAACAAATGTGACTGACCAGATGGACAGTTGACCTGCAAGGTCCTCTTTTCCAAAGAGAGATTGAAACTGGGTAATTAGTTGTCCTGGTGTGGCTTTATTTGGGGGTTTCTGTGTGCTTTCTTGCAATGGGAGCAGTGATAGTGGGAAGGGCATTTCCCAGCAGGAGAATGGAAAGAGGTTCATGATTCCCTCTCCAGGGAGCAATTGCAACCAACCTATTTTTTTGGTTTAGAGATGGATGAAAGCGGTATATGTGGACATAAATGGCCATGAGTGTCTTGGATAAAAAGAAAATCCATCAAGACGTGCATAAAAGGTCTTGGAGAAGAGGTCTTGGTACTGTGGCCAGCAGTGTGCTCTTGTGATGATGGGCCATAAATAACAATGTAATAGCAAGAGTGCAGGTGGAGAGATGTGGTTATTTCCTTCTACACAACACTGTCAGACAGATCGAACTCCTGTGTCCCGTTTTGGTCTTCCTGGTAAAAGACAGACATTGTACTAGAGTGAGCCCAGGGAAAGCTGCGGGTCAGGGTTTGTTCAGCCAGCAGGAAGGTAGGGCAAGATGGTAACTTCTTGCTGTTTAGAACTACCCAATGGGAGATGATAGAGAAGACTCATCTTGGAGGTGGGTGGTGGAAAGACAACATGCAGAGGGCACAAGCTGCCAGATGGGAAATTCCAATTAGATACGAGGACAGAATTCTTCCCCGTGAGGATGGTCAAACACTGCAGCAGGGCACCAAGAGGTGGGAGAATTCACATTCTTGGAGATACTGAAAAGTCAACTGGAGAAGGCCCTGAGCAACCAGAGTTACCTCTTTGAGCAGATGGTTGGACCAGAAACCTTTAGAGGCACCTCCCAACCTAAAACATTCATTGACTCTAAGACACGTGAGTATATGTGTATACAGACAATATGTATAGATAGACATCTCAGAGGTGGTTACTGTGTGATCTGATGTGCCTACTGGAGTTATCTGTAATACCATCACTGTGCAGTGTTCCGTGATCTGTTAGTGAACGTGGAGTACGAAGGAGTGAGTACCTACTGTAGTAACAGATTCAGGTACAGCTACCCGAAAAACCCAGTGATTTCCACTTCTTTTCCTTTAATATTCCTTAATTGTTTTTCATTATTCTCTTGTTCTGACTAACCTAAAATATGAAATGTTGATTTGTCCCTCCTGGGCCCCTTTAATTGGGTCACCAGCCTATTCAAGCATGAGTTCTTATCTGGTGCTGTGGCTAAGGGATTTGGAGGAGGGGGTGAGAGGGGAAGTGACTGCCATGTGTCTTGGCAATTCTGTCCCCTCCAGCAATAGTAGCAGGAGGAGAAAACCTGGCTCTCCTGTACTTGTGCTCCACTCTTTTCTCTCATCTTCATTCATTTCATCTTCTTTTCTGAGGGAAGTCACCAACTCTCCACTCTGTGGGAGAAGTTTGAGCCTGCTCTGGTTGCAAGGCATCACGCGACGCCACCAGATGAATCTTCTGCATTTTGGTCTGCAAACTCAAAAAAACTCCTCCCATTGGCACCAAAGGCTTCTCCAAGTGCATGAAAATCCTCTGCCACTCTCTGCATCAGGGATGAGACTGCTAATCCTTTGGTGCAGGCAGCTGGGCCCTTTCTTACCTTGGGAATCTCTGGTTTCTGGAAAGTCCACAATGCAAAGGAATGATAATCATAAGAAAAATGGGGGCTGAGATTGCAGATTTCTCAGGAATGTCACTATTACTGTATCACTGATAATGACATTAAAGACTTCTAATGGAGACTAACCTATCTTTTCCTTCGTCACAATATCACCAATACATGTAACAAATGGGGCAAGAGTCTAGAGTGATGGAATTTCCATTCTGTACGTCAGATCTACCAAAGCCAATAAATGGTTCAGCGGTGCTGCAGGAGGGAAAGATTGTGCAGAGATAACCTTGAATGTGTTCCTTTCCAAGCTTCACACAGCTGATGGTTGTGGGTTACTGTGCCCTCACCTGTGCTTCATTTGTATGCATGAAATCATTGGCCAGAGTTGCAAATCCTTGGTCCTGAGATCAGGAAGAAGTACACTTCTATCATCTTAGAGACGTAGCTTGGTGGGACAAGGTTAGCAGATGAGTTTGAAGAGTTCAGGGCTGGCAGAGCATGAGTGTAGCCAGCACTAGAAATTTCTTGGAAGGGTAAATTTCTTTTATGTCCTCACTGGCCACAGAAATATATATTTTCCCTTCCAAATGGAAATCACATAACATTTTTCTTTCAAGATATGCCAAATTTGATTGCTTCCAGTCTCAAACGTGGACCCCAGGACCCAGAAGTGCAGACTGGACTTGGTGTGATTCTTACCAGTTTTAATGCTGGTATTTCAAGCAGACAATTGAGGTGGTTTCAGACTGTGGGGACAGGAATTTCAAGAGGTAAAAGAAGGTGTCCAACCAGATTTGGGCCTACCCAGGCCATTCGTTTAGATGGCTCCTTGGAATGCTTGGCTGATGGGGCAGTGAAGCTTGCGAAAGGACAGTCCAACATCCTGGAGATGATGTGAATTGGGATAACACGTGCATTGAGCTGCCCCAGAGCCTCAAACTGCAAAGTTTATCCCAGTATTTGACTAGGAGCTATCAGAGAGACTTCTCTAAAAGCCCTGAGTTCATCAAGCCCTCTGTCTGGGTAAGCTGGGATTGTGATTGCAAATCTGCAGGTCGGGATCCCTGGAAATATGGAGAAGACAATTTTAAGGATTTCCTCATACTGCCACATGAGCCAGCAGTCAGGTTGCCAACAGTAATTTGTTTTGTCTGGTGAAACCATCTCCATACCTGTGACCATCAGAGGTTCACGGAATGCAATGTGCTTTCTGTGAAATGTTCAGTGCTCCATAAATCTGCACATTTTGATGGGGAAAAAACGCTTGTATGGAAAACTCCCAAGTAGCTTGTCTATGTCAGCCTAGTGTGCAGCACACCTGGGAGTAGGGTAGCGTTGAGAAACACCACTGTGTCACACTGTCCATCCTGTCTCTTGGGTGTAACCTCATCCCAGACTTGAATAACCTGTTGCTCTTGGCTAAAGGCTTTGACTTTCTGTCCCTGCTTCCGGCTCCGCATCTCTATTGAGCTTGTTTCCATGGATATCTGCCATGATGATAACTTTATCTTGGTCTCCAAAGGAAAAATAACTTCTGTGAACACCCTTTGTGTGTGTATGGAAGAGATGTCCAACTTCATTCATGTCCTTCTCTAGTTCAACTTCTCTTGAAGTGTTTGACCGACTCCCACCAGACCTCATGGCAGAAGAGTAATGGATATAAAGCTTTGATAAATTTGCAGTAAACTTATACCACAAGGCACAAGTTCACATGGAGGGATTGGACATTATCAGCTTTGTTGCATATTGAACTCCTCGTTCTTGCTTCCCTTCTCCTTTTGTGCCTGCAGAGTGTGCCTGAGTGGGCTAGGGAAGGTCCAGAGACTTCATCCACGTCTGCAAGAAAGAAATTGCAGTCTTGGGTATCTTTTCTCTCCTGTGTGGGGTCTGTAGTAGGTGTCCCCAACTATGAGTCAGGCTGGGTCACTTCTCTTCTCCCTCTGGATAGTCCTCAGCAGAGCAGAGATCTCATGACAGCTGCCAGGAAGCTGCCCTCCAGATCCCATGTTGGCCTCCAAAACCCTCTGAGGTTCTGCAGCTTTACAAAAGGAGGCGATGTTCATGTTTCGAGTTAATGAAGCACTCCTGGCTTAGCCAGCTGGAAGCCTGCACTGTGGAAACAACAAACATTCCTGCTTGAAAATTCATGCACTCCTCGAGGCTCCAGGGGTAACTAATTCACGCATTTGAAACCCATAAGTAAGTCCTTCCTCCTTTTTCTCAACAAGTGTGGCATTCAGCTTAAGTTTCAGGCTTAACTTCGCCTTTCGCATAAAGCACCAAACTGGAGGCTAGAAGGTTTATGGGATTCTAGTGTGTACATTGCATCATAAATCCTAGACTGCCCTTCTAATTGAGCAACTGCAAGAATGGGCCTTAGGAAGGATGCCAAGGATCAGGACACTCCTGATGAGAGGGTGTGAGCTGGCAATGTCCCTTGTCCCCACCTGTCCTCAGGTGGATAAAAGTTGTCAATGCAGAAATGACGTGTTTTCTGGCATCTGATGAAAACCTTTGGATTCTGGCATCCAGACCCTGCCCTGCTTGTAAAACAGCTACAGTTGCCACCAAAATTAAGACACATATGTTGCCTGCACCTGCACAGAAGGTTTGGAATAAGCTCCAGGACTCACTTCCCTCAAAGATGCCAAAGTCGTTTGAGGATGGAGTTCATAGAGTGGTTCAAATCTGCTGGTGTACGTGGGCTGAATGGTGACTCTGCTGCCAGCTGTGTCCCTAGAGTCCTGCAGGAAAGACGGATTTTGTAATCAAGTAGCAAGCCAGGGATATCTTTGAAGAACATTCTGGTGCTGCCAAGCCAGCTCTGCACCTGCTTCTTTTTGCTGCTGACAGCAAACTCCAGCCTCCGGGGACTACAAGCTTTCGTTTGCCTCTTTGTTTTGCTTTGCAGCTCCATGTTTGATGCTGTTCTGGGCTGACAGGACTGCTCCCTGACCCTGCTCTTCTGGAACCATGACACATTGGCTCCTTGTGCTCCTGATTTTGAATAGGAGTCCCCTCCTCAACAGTAAAATATGCAACTGCTGACAGTGCCAAATAGGTTTTCACAACCTCTTGCGTGGCAGCAGTGGACGCGAGGAAAGGTGATGATGTCAACCGTGGTTGCTGCAGCAACCCAACAGCAGGGCGCGTGTGTCCTTTCCAAGAATGCAGTTGTGATGCAGACCTGACACGGAGCCAGAGTTGGAGCCCTTGGATGAGCTGGGCAAGACCCAGATGGTGCTGGGGTTGTTTGGAGACAGATACAAGTGTGCGTTCCATCCTGAGTGACTCCCTCCAGTGTGTGGCTGTGAACACAGGGAAAGGATTTCCAGAGAAGTGCTCAGTGTGCTGGGTAGTGGTGGGATCTCTGCAACAATCCAGCCTTGCCCTCAAGAATGAAACATGGGGATCAGTGCGATTTTAAACCAGACTGAGCAGGAGGAGGTGAAATGTAGGAAAAGGCCACAAAGGAATTTGAGGGGAATGATGGGAATCCATGAAGGATGGTATAATTAAAGGTCTGATCCTGCTGATACGTGCCACTTCTGGGAGTGGCCACTAACCAATCCAGATGTCAGTGGCATTTGACCATCAAGCATGCAGTTCCTTGCTGAGTTGATTTGACCAAGCAGGGAGACTAAATGGTGGAGGGAAGGCAACAGGCTGCTCTTGCAACCCTGATTCATGTCAAAAGCAGAATGGAGGCCTCTATCTGATTAGAAAAGCTTTAATCAAAAAAAAAGTTAAAGAATAAGCAGAGTTGCCCAGCGGGATGTCACCGAGCTGGTTACTAAGGTTGCAGCAGCTCACCAGAGGATGGACCTGTGTTGGGACTAAGGGAGAAGATCCCAGTGAGAAGGGCAAAGAGAGTCCATGGAGCAGTAGAGACCAGTGCTCTCTTCTCCATGGAGGTTTTAACTTTCAGGTGTAGAGCGTGGTGGGCACAGGGAAGCCAGCATGTGGCGATCAATTGCATAATTGGACCATCCTTTGCAATCTCCTTGCCAGATCCCTGAGCAACAGATGTGTAGAAAGGTAGCTCATCATATTGCTGTGTCTGCAGAGCTCAGAAAGGCCAGCTGGCGTGGCTTTTTTTCTTCTAAGTGTTGCTAGCTGGGACTTGTGGGGACCCAGCTGCAGAGCTCAACTACTCATACAGGACAAAGCCTGGCTCAGTCTTGGCTCTGTGTTGGCACAGGTTAGAGGTAAGAGGGTGATCGCTCCCCTCCCTCCTCTGGAAATGGTCTTGGGAGTCCAAGGGACTAACCTTTATTCTTCAAATCTCCACCTCACCTTCTTTTCCTCTGGGAAAAGCACCCTAGTTCCCTTCCGCTCTCTTCCCATACACCAGACACAGGAGGCCTTGATCACAAGACCTGAAGTGGGAGGACGACAGCAGCACTGCGGCCCTGCTGTTAGCAGTGATTAACGTTCATGGGATGAACCCTCTGTGCCGCAGATACCTTTTCTGTCACATCACAGAATCACAGAATCACTAGATAGGAAAAGACCTATTGGATCGTCAAGTCCAGCCATTCCCATCAATCACTTAACCAGGCCCCTCAGCACCTCGTCCACCTGTCTTTTAAACCCCTCCAGGGATGGGGACTCCACCACCTCCCTGGGCAGCCTCTGCCAGTGTCCAATAACCCTTTTTGTGAAAAATTTTTTTCTGATGTCCAGCCTGAACCTCCCCTGGTGGAGAGGGAACCCCTTTGTCCTGTCCCCTGTTACTTGGGAGAAGAGCCCAGATCCCTCCTCTCCACAACCTCCTTTCAGGTAGTTGTAGAGAGCAATAAGGTCTCCCCTCAGCCTCTTCTTTTCAAGGTTAAACAACCTCAGCTCCCTCAGCTGCTCCTCATAAGACATGGTTGGATGTGCTTGGGTGCTCCTATGTGTCCCAACATGCACCTCTCAGCACCTCATTGTGTGACCCAGCATGCGGCTCTCAGGTGCCCACACCATGAAAAATGGCCGTTGCTTAGGCTGCTTTGACATTACAAAGAGATCATCTCAGCCTTGTTGCTCCTTACCTTCGCCCTTTCCCATGGCCACAAGGGTGTCCTCCCTCCACTGCAGCAGACCCTTCTGAGAGTAGATTTAACTCCCTAATCTGGCAGGACACTATCCCGCTGTCCAGAGGCAAAGAGGACGGGGGTGGGAGGAAGAACGCTCTTCTAAGGCATGAAACTGTTCATTTAACTCATCACATCTGCTAGACTTGGCCCTTAATCTGAAAAGGTACCAAAATGCGTATGAGAAAGCACCATGCATTCTTGCGCAATCCAAACCCATCTCCAGGCTCCCTGCTGGATCGCAGCCCAGAGGTATTTGTTGCAATTCAGTAACGCTCTCTGATGTGTGGGCTTTATTAAAAAATAAGCATGTGTTTTGAATTACCTGTGTACTGCAAAGAGAGGTTTCAGCACTTTGTTGCTTCACGACTCGCAGCTCAGTTCTGGAAAAAGGGTGTATATTGAACACGAGAGGTGCACCAAAACATTGATCAACAGGCTTGTCAAGTAGCCTTGATTCTGAGTCACTCATCCCATTAGGATCCCAGAGGAAAACATCCGAAGAAATCCTCTACCTTCCAAGCACACAAAGGCAACAGGCTGGAAGGGCTTTCTCAGAGTTCCTTCAGCCTGATATTCTCTGTTTTTAATGGCGAAAACATATGAAGGCAAGTGATCCCATGTTTCTTGGTGAGCAAGGACAATTAGATCGCCGTAACTATATGCTGTGAAGTGCTCTTGCTACTATAAATAAAGGTCAAACGCAAGGCACTTCCGGCTACTTTTGCTGACACGTGGCTGCCATTTAGTGATTCATAATCTCTACACACGGCTTGGCAAACCGACCAGAGGTTTTTTTTAATAGGAGCTGTTTTCCACTTGTGCAAGCACAACAAAAGATTTAAAGAGACCTGCTTCGCTCTACCTACACAACCAGCAAGTTTCAGCAGAAGGTAAGACAGACAAGTAGGATTGTGGTCTGTAAACTGAACTATGCAGAAGAGGGGGCTGATCCTCCACTAGCTGTTAGGGGTCTTCAAGCTGGAAAAAGGTTAAAGCTATGACTATTTTTACATTTGAAATAGAATCATCAAATGGCTTGAGTTAGAAGAGACCTCAAAGATCATCCAGTTCCAACCTCCCTGCCATAGATCAGGTTGCTCAAAGCCCCATCCAACCTGGCCTTGAGCACCTCCAGGGATTGAGCATCCACAACTCCCCTGGACAATCTGTTCCAAAGCAAAACCACCCTCACAGGAAAACATTTCTTTGTAGTATCTAATCTAAATCTCCTCTCTTTCACCTTAAAATCATTCTCTGTGTCCTCTCCCTGCATGCCCTGGCTAAGTGTCCCTCCCCAGCTTTCCTGTAGGCCCCCTGTTAACTACTGGAAGGCTGCTACAAGGTCTCCACAAAGCCTTCTCTTCTCTAGGCTGAACAACCTCAAGTGCCTCAGCCTGTCCTCATTCATATACCATTTTTCTTTGTATATCACACTGCCTTGTGCAACTGCACAAACACTGATATGACTGAGCAGCAGAGGGGGAAAACGGATGACGGGAGATAAGAAAATGTGACAGTGTTTGGACAGGATTGTAGTGGGCTGTGGTCTTCTGGTCCACGGGCTGGGCTTTAATTGTGAGATAGACTCTAATGAGAATAATTTCATTATCTGGACAGGAATAGGAAAATATTGTACATGGTTTAAGCACCTTTCCATGCTGAGTCTGTTCTGTGATTTGTATGATGCCTTAGTAGCAGGAATATCATGGCGGTCTTGAAGTTTTGAGGTAATTACAAAGGGTGAAAAAGACTTTTCATGTTTAGGAAGACAACTGGGCTTAATGTGCTTGTTTCATCAAACAGGCATTCATAATATGAAATATTCCTATTTACGTTGGGTAGGATTGTGGTTATTTAATTTGAGACAGCTCTTCTCTGTTTGTGTGCAAGATGCAAACACGAAACATCAGGATTTAGAGAGCTGCTAGCATTCTGATGTTTGGTCTAAATGCAGAGAAGAGAAATTACTTCTTCAATGCACTCTCACCGTTTCTTGGACCACATTAGAGAACTGCCTCATCTCCTATTTTGATTTGCTTTAATAACCTGGTAAGATGTTTCCAGATGGAGCTGAACTGGGATGTATGATCCAGGGTGTGTATCTGTGAGCAAGTATTTCCATGAAGGATCATCTTTTACCTTTGATGATTGGCCTATTTTATCTCCTTTCCATAACCTATTTTTTTATATGTGTGTGTGTGTGTGTGTGTGTGTGTGTATGTGTTTTCATTGAAAGTTCAGGAAAATGGCTTGAATTCTGTCTTTTGAATGAATTCATCACTCAGTCACTTCAGTGATTGTATTACAGACCAGTTTAGAGTTTCCACTGTGCTGAGCACCATTTAGATGTGCCGCAAGGGCCAGTCCTTGCATGGACATATAACAGCTGAAGGAAACAGGAGGGGAAAAGCTGGCTGGGCAAGGGAAACCTGGAGTGAGCACCCAAGCAGGAGACTCCAACCATTCACAGAATCATAGAATCACCAGGTTGGAAGAGACCCACCGGATCATCGAGTCCAACCATTCCTATCAAACACTGGTCCAACCAACTGAACACATGGTCCGACCAACTGAATCATGCTGCTGATGTAATTTATTAAGGTTGATTCCTGTTGAGGAAGAGACTTGGCACTATACTGGTCACCAGCCACCGCGGGTACACTCAAGAGTAGTGAATCACCGATGCTGTTGAGCTGAGTCACTTGCATGGACAGAGACCTTTTCACAGAAAATGTTCTGTGGTGAACAGAAAGTCCCACCAATTCAATAAAAAAAAAACCAGCTCCCTTTTCAGTGTCCTTTGACCAGTGAAAGGAGCATTTTGCTCAGTCACATATCATCTCCTTCTGAGGCTCTGGTCCGGGTGCAGAGCGACCTGTGGTTTCCAGCTGGCAGAACAAAGGCTGGGGATCGTGTTTGCAGGCTGTTTGTTCAGCGTCCCGGTAACAGGACATTGGGCACCTGGAAACTTTGGCATGCAAAACCTGTATTTCATCATCTTTTTTTTTTATTTTCCTCTGAATCCTAAAGCAACTGAGGAAAAAAAAATTAATATTCTTTCTCCTTTTAAACAAAAAACACAAATTGTGCAAGGGTGGGGGTGGGAGGGAGGAATTTTCCTGAGGCCAAATTATCACCTGCTCGCTTAAAAGCTGCTTCAATATTGGCCCAGAGGAGATAAGTGAAAGCAGACTGTGGCTCTAGATACTGAAGGAGCACATGAGGTGGGTCTGGAAAATCTTACGTGTTAGGCATGGTGTGGCAAGGGAACGGCTGTCTGGTGTCTCAGCCAGAACAAGAACCGAGGGCCAGCAAATTAAGTCAGTGAGATATGGGACCAGAGCAAACCAATGGAGAAGGGTCTTCATGCAACGGGTAGCTGACCTGCAAACTTCTTGCAGAAGGATATTGGTTCAAGTGGTGAATGGGCAAATTCATGGATGAGAGGCCTACTAGGATTTACTAAGCTCACAAGCCCTTCAGGCTTAAGAGATGCTCCAAGCTGAATTAAAAGAAGGTGAGGAGAACAGGCCATCCAGGGAAATGGTGGAGTCTCCTTCCCTGGACAGGTTCTAAAAATGTGTAGATACAGCACATCATGATATGGTTTAGTAGGCACAGTGGTGATAGGCTGATGGTTGGACTGGATGATCTTAGAGGTCTTTTCTAACCTTAATGATTCTATGATTCTATGAGTTTTGGAGAGAAGTATCGTATGTGTTTGATTCACCCTTTTGTGTCTGCTCATGGCCACTGTTTTTGTCTAATTTTTTCATCTTGATGACTTGGAATAGCAGGTAGCAAAATGAGCTTATTCCGCCAAAGCCACCGCACATTCCAGTGTGTGATTAGAGCTGGGAACAGCATCCTTGGTCACATGCAGTGGGAATGTGTTCTCCACAGGTCTCTATTTAGGTAATCTAAGGTTTTGAGATGCCCCGAATGCTACCAGAGAGCACCTCATGAGGATGCTCACATTTATCTTTCCTTTCCTTTTCCAAGTCCTTTCCCACCTTTAGCTGTCCCCACCAAAGCAGCTGCCCAAGCTGGATAAACCCTGGACTAGAGCAATGTAGCTGGTTTTATGCTCTTAATGTGTCTCAGCAGCACTGGGCAGCCAGCCTAGCATTTTGACTGAGATTTTGATGGCTTCCTATTACCAATTCCCTCCTTGTGTTTCTCTCCTGGGTAATTTTACCAGTTTTGTAAAAGTCTTGTTTTGCTTTTCTTTTGGGGATTAGAACAAGGGACCTATTTCCACAAATGCGATTTGGCTGCCAGAGCCCTGCTAGTGCCTGTCGCCAGCTGCATTGTGCTGCTACCTTTCTCCTTCCCCACCTCTGAGTCAAGTAAACACATTCTGTCCTTCTGCAATTATATCCTAGAGATCTGAATGTCACAGCAGGCTGCTTGGTTTAACACAGGAAACATTTGTGCCTGCTATTTAAGAGAAATAAGTTGCTCAGGTTTCCCTGGGAACCAGCCTGTCAATCCAGCTTGCCTGACTCCCCTGCTATTAAAACAAAATGTGGAAGAGTAAATGGATATGTGGCAAGTTGTGGAAGGGTAAAAAGGTATCTGGATATATTTCATATCCAAACCGTGTGCTTTTATGTAAAGAAGTAGCTAAATTTGAGTGCTTTTTCACATCATTATTCTTTTGGGGTTACTTGTGCAGCGCTGCATCTTCATGCACAGAACTTGGAGGCTGGCTGTAAAAAACCTTGTGGCTCAGCAGTTGTCATATTATGTCTGCGTGCAGGTTATACATAATACTTGCTCCCTGGGCCCCTTGGCACTAGTTTCTTCTGCTGCTTGTGGCTGTACCGAGGCTGCATTCTCTATTATACCTCTTAGCCTATTTCTTCAGAGTTTTTCTCTTCACCCTAGGAGAGCCTTGGCTTCTTGTTTTGTACAGGTTATAGCAGGGTTTATCTTCAAGACCCGGGACTTTTAAAGACTGCAGGTTATCTGTGGGGCAAGCTATTTTTAGGAAAAGCGGTACCAGGATGGGTCATAGCACTCGGCAGCGTCCACGTGCAGAACACAAAGGCAGCCTCTGTGCTGGATAGCTTGAAAACTGAGCATCGTCAGGAGCTGAGAGACAGGCACGGCCAGACAGTGGGGCACAACGAAACAACAAGGCTGTTTTAGTCAGCAAGGATGGCTGCAGCCTGTGACCAGGCATCTGTGGGCATCACAGTGCTTGGAGTGAAGGCAGAGGAGGAGAGGCAGGGGCTGCTGAGACTGAGATGGAATCAGTGGTGGGTGCAAGAGGGCTCAGAGTTGTTCACCAGCCTGTAAAGGAAACATCCAAGCCAGTGAGATATTGGCTGGAAGAGAGATCTATTGGCTGGAAGTACTGCTGTCACCTGGCCAGAGCTAGAGATTGAAAATGAGACTCGTAGGACGAGTTTGCATTTTTTCCACTGTGCTCAGTGCAGTTGGCATTGATTGCACTTTCCTCTATTACCTGCTGTGAGATAAGGCAGGAGCTGCTCTGCTGTCATCAAGACTCCTCCCCGATTTCCACATTCATCCCTGTTTCTTTGTACCTGCCAAATCTTCATTTCCTGCATTCTTTGTGTTCAGAATACTTTGAGTGATTGCGGTTTCAGGCACCCTGTGCTGAATTGGCAGCAAAGTGGAGTAAAGGTCCACAACTGCTTTTATAAGAAGGCACACTTGGTGAGCTAGGACTTCCTTGGGACTTAAGAAGGATATAATTACACAAATAGTAAGATAAGTCATCTGTTCACTGTCTCTTCCAATATAAGAACATGGGGTCATCAAATGAAGATAGCAAGCGCTAAGTAAATGGAAGGATGTGTCATTTTGATATAGTTCCTTAGTGGAATTCCTTGCTGGAGGACTATCAATATTAGGAGGCAAGCTCCTGAAAACAAAACCCAGAGAAGTCTACTGAATACAGAGAAACCATATCTATCATCTAATGAAGTCCCTGAGCAGGAAATAACTGGGAGGTTAGAGAGGCGAGTCTTATTCTTCCACTTGCAGAGGCAGCACACTGGCCTAGGATGATCTCCATTCTCACCTGGGACTGTTGTTCTGCTGTTCCATGTTTCTGCTTCTTTATTGTTTTCACCTTTTTTTCAAAGGCAAGTCCTTTGTGGTGTGGCTGGGTTACTGCTGTCCTTCCTGTTGTCTCCTAAAGATAACTTTCTGCAGGATTCTTTGAGAGATGATCAAGAACAAGGATCAGGAAAAAGACCAGTAACTTTTTTTTCACGGAAAGGGCCACTGGCCACTGGCAAAGGCTGCCCAGGGAGAGGGTTGAGTCACTTAAACACTTCCCTGGACAGGCGGACGAGTTGCTGAGTGACACGGTTTAGTGTTTGATAGCAATGGTTGGACTCGATGATCCAGTGGGTTCTTTCCAACTTGGTGATTTTATCATTCTATGAAGATGCAAGGGAAAAGAGTGTGTAATAAAAGCATGAAATGCTGAGGCCAGGATCACCAATAGCCTTGCTCACCTGACGACAGTGAGGACCAAAGGTCTGGGAGGATTTGTCTCCTGTGCACTTTCTCACTCTGGTATGGACAGATGACCTTGGCTGTACCAACTCAGGTTGTTGCCACTATACATCCCAGAGAGTCTTGCAGCACTTGTGCAGCCCACGTAAGGCATAGCAGTTATTCAAGCTCCTTCCCAAACGGGTCAGATGTTGTGTACTCCAAGGCACGGGGGGATATCCTGCTGCAGGACAGCACGTAGAGTTCTGTTTGTGTGGAATGAGTGTGCGTATGAGACAGTGACATCTTTTCACTTGCTTTCTGCCTGTGCTCCAGGGAAAGTATTTCCAGTGTTCCTAATCCAAATGAAACCAAAGGGGAGCTTTAGCTACTAGAACTCACAGACATGGAATCATGAAGGATTTTTCAATTTAGCAGAGAGACGCTTGAGGTAAGAAAAAGTATCTGGGACTCAAAGCTTGACAGATACAAGCCAGAAATAGCGACATGTTTCAAGCATTCAGGGTGCATGCTACAATTTATTAAGGATTGCAATGGATCTTCTACACATAGAGGTGAGTTTTTTTCTGTTGTTGAGATCAGATACTTTTTCAGCAGCAATACCCTTCCAGGAACCCATGCAAGAAATTGTTAAAGCCTGTAGCTCTCGTGATATTAGAAGAAATTGTTGTTTGAGCTGTATCAGCACAGAATTATAGAATGTTTTTTGTCAGAAGAGACCTTAAAGTCCATGAAGTTCCAACCCACCTGCCATGGGCAGGGACACCTCCCACTGGATGAGGTTGTTCAAAGCTCCATCCACCCTGGCCTTGAATATCTCCAGGGATGCGGCAGGCATGACTCTTCTGGGAAACCTGTGCAAGTGCCTCATCACCCTCAAAATAAAATGTTTCTTCCTAAAATCGCATCTAAACCTCCCACTTTTCAGCATAAAACTATTTCCCCTCATGCTATCCCTGCACTCCCTGATAAAGAGCAATTCCCAGCTTTCCTGTAGCCCCTTTCAGTACTGGAAGCTGCTCTAAGGTCTCCCTGGAGCCTTCTCTTCTCCAGGGTGAACAACTCTACTTTCTCAGCCTGACCTCTTATGGGAGGTTCTCCAACCTTCAGATCATCTCCATGGCCTCCTCTGGACTTGCTCCAACAGATCCCTGCCCTCCCTGTGCTGAGGACTACAGAACTGAACACACTACTGGAATCACCCTGCAAATCACCTTCCTGGAAAGCAATAGGAAAGAAAACACCTGCAAGGGGAATTTCAGGAGTTCTCCTCCTCACCTGGGCTTGGTTTTTACTAACGAAAAAAGTAAGCTGGATGGTTTCTTCTGTGTCTAGGTTGTTTATCATCACACAGAAATATTTATGACAGATCTCTCTGTCACTTAGACAAATGATGACTGAATAGCAAACGTCATTATTACTCATTCGTATGAATTGCTGTAGCTATGCTGGAATGACTGGAAGGTCACCAGACTTTTTTAGCAAAGGGCAGACTCTCAGAAGTGACTTTTGAAACTGCCTGTAGCCTCAATATACTTCCAAAGGGAGGCTGCAGGGTTTTCACATTCTCTTTGTAGTCCCAGTAAAACCTTTTTTTGACTTATTGTCAGGGGACTGTGAGGAAAAGGGGAAAACATTCACAAGAAGCGATGCCATTTGATCTTTGCCCTTCCTCGCTGTGTTTATGATCAGTGGTCTTGCTTCAGATAAAACTTCTAGTGGGATTCTGTGTTTATATTTGAATGTTTTCCTCTCCTGCACCGGACGTGGTTTTGGTTTTTCTCCTGGGAATATATGTTTTTGTTTGACTGTTCAAGCGTTCCTCAAGTGGGTGAATGAATCATGGAAAATCCGTATTACGTACGGGTGGAAAGATAATAAAGCATTACATCTGAGGCCTCACAGTAAGTTTGCTTTGTCTGCTTTGCAGGTAAAATGGATTAGCCTCTCTCTAATGTACAAACAGTGTAGCGGAAAAGTCAGCTGGGCTGTTTGGAGCTGCTGTAATGTGATTATTTAGCACAGGCATTTCCAAACTGTACCTAGTGTACGTCTTGGGGGAACACAGTGGATCTCCACCCCAGAGCAGGAGACAAAATCAGAGCCCATCTGCCCTGACAAGAATGATTCATGGGTCAGTAAACTGGAGAAGCCCTGTTCTAAGCTACATAATTTGTGTTTGCTTTTGAGTTCCATTTTTACTTGACGAGGGTCCTGCTGGGTGTTGGTGTGCAAGCGAATCCTCTAAAGATTAGAGCACATGCTAAACTTCTGATGTACAGATGCACTCCTAGTGCCAACTCTGGATCTAAGCAAGAGTGGGCAATCTGTAAAGCATAACATGACCTGTGAATTGTCTCAGGTGGCTTCACATTGAAGGATTGCTGACTTCTAGTGGATAACAGCTCTTTTACCAACATTGTTAAATGTGAGGATGAAAAAGAGTGTGTGTGAGAACAGCATGTAGTAAAGCCTTTTTATAGTGAACACCAGGAATGTGGTGTTTTGGTGCATGGAGGAGTACGGAACGCTGCCTGTTTTTCATCTCCACTCCTGCTCTCTTCTCCAGGCAACTCGATCATTATTTTCCTAAAAAACCCCTTCATGCCAGGCTTGATCCTCATCTCGCCTGACAGTTCTAGGAATGGGGCATTATGTTGGTCAATAGGAATCTAGAGGGCAACCGCTTTAATGGCTTTAAATCATTATTTTGCTTTGGAAAAAAAACCCAAATCTGTGTCATTCCATCCCCTTGACAAGATTTCCAACAGACCCAAACCCAAAAGTGCAACTTAATACCATGTCCAGGCACTTTGCCACCCCCTCATGCTCACCATAAGCTCTTCTGATTATTTTGCTGGAATCCTTTCCCCATTTCAATGTGTGTGTGTTGAAGCATAGGAGACCTGATCTATTTCTGTCCATCCCTGGGAGGCTCTGCTTTGTGGCAAAACTCCCCCAGTGACCTTTCAGGTAATAATACCCTTTTCTTTCTTCGTGCCTTTTATGTCTCTGACTTGCAGCTCTTGGCAGCCTTCTCAGGTGTACTGCACAAAGTAGGGCTTTCTTCCTAGCTTGTGATTTACACTCTCTGGATTTCTATCATTCATTTTTCATTTCATTCATAAACCTGTGGCTCATGGGTTTTTTTCCCATGAAAGATGCCATTTTTACCTTGAAGCCCAGCTGCTCACAGACGACAAGCTAAGAAAACAAATGTCAGAGGCACCAAAAGTGCTTATCTTAGGATTTCATCAGAGTTCTTTGGAATTGCTGTCTGACTATGGCACCATCAGCCGTATCTGTCAATTCCTCTTTCTTAATGCATCAAGCACTGTATTAAACGTGTGCTTGCAATGCATTTTAGCTTTCTGTTCCCACTGGTAATTGCCCTTCTATGTAGCTTCAAAACACCTTGTGAGCATATCTAGGGCTTTTGAGCTGGCTGGGCTCTGTTGCCAAATTTAAACTGGAGAAAGAGGGTAGAGCCCAGGGGATCCCGGCTACTCAGAGCTTTCAAGATTTACTTCAAATCCTCCAAATTGCAGCCAAGTGAGCTGAGAGCTAGCGCGGTCCTGGAGCATGGTTGTTTATTTGCTGTGGAGGAAATAGAAGTGCCATTCAGTCGGAATTGGTTCACCAGCTTTTCCAGCTGCTGGATGACTAGCGTCTCTTATGGGTCAGCTTCTCTGTGGGAACAGGGAGCACCAGTCTGTTCTTCACTGTGACTCCTCTTTGACCACAAAAAAGGTTAGAGGCATCCCCAGGGGCAGGTATTGCTCTGTGAGATGCTCAGTAAATTCCAGCTTTCTCTCTGTCCCCTCCAGATAGGTAGCTCCAAGCTGGACCATCAAACTGACCCTATTTCCTCATCATCTCAGCCTCTGTCCGGTCCAGTGAGAAAGACAGCTCTTTACAGCCAAAATAACCAACCTCGTTGCCAATTCCTCTTTCCAGATATGGCTGGTTAAATCAGGGATATGGCTCATTTCCCTGAAGTCCTTTAATTTGCAAAGCTCTGCTTCCATCTGTAGGCTCGGCTGAGACCCCGTGCAGAGGCTGAAAGTGAGGGCAGAGCTGCTGCCTCTTCTGTTAGGCTTAGGCTGAACATTAGGAAAAAATTTCTCACTGAAAGGTTCATTGGGCACTGGAACAGCCTGCTCTGGGCCATGGGTTAGTGTTTGATAGGAAGGGTTGGAGTCGATGATCTGATACGTCTCTTCCAACCTGGTGATTCTATGACTCTATGATCTCATGATACTCAGCCTGGCCCAGGAGCACTGGTTGGCTCCTGCAGCATGCCGGATGGGAACAGCCATCCTTGTGGCTTCAAAGGCTCAAAAACCACATTTCAAACACTGTCTGTGCCTGTGAGATGCCCATTGTCTTAGACTGGCTCTCAAAGTCTACTGTGGCTTCACTATTTGGGTATTTTGAGATGCTCTGAGCGTATCAATTGCAGCAGTGACAGCATCAACAAAGGGCTGTCATGAGGACACAAGGTCTGGAAGAAAATGGCCTGCAAACACTGTCTATATGAAATGGAAAAGTCTGCAGTTATTAATATCTGGTTGAACCTGGGAAACCCGAGCCTGTATTATTCTTGCTGTTTGCTCCAGATGTTCTGGCTGGTTAAGTGATCTCATCCCAGTTGTGCAGGTGGGAATGTCTGGCAGGGAGATGAACATGTCTTATAAAGCCTTAAAATGCTTGAAGGCAATTTGCAAACATGACAACGTTCATCCGAGGTGCAGCCTTTTCTCCAGACATCCAAAAGCGATTTCAGCTGGTGTTTAATGGCAAGGGTGGGGGATGTCTGGATATTTGAGCTCCACTAGTGTGTATGTTCATCCCGGTGTTATATATTGTAAATTATTGGAAAGAGAATATAATTTAATAAAATGTGCTGTGTTCAGAGTGGCTGCTTGAAGACAAGACTTGTACCATTCGGGTGCATAAAAGGCAGCAAATTCAGCAGCAGGAAATACCCGTCCCCTCTGCTTTAGAGCTCTGAACACTGTCTCCTGACATCCTCTGAATCTAGGGTTCTCTGATTCTCTCATCCTATGAATCTAGGATTCTCTGATTCTCAGATCAGGATTCTTTGATTCTCCAATTCTAGGATTCAATGATTCTGTGTGTCTGTGATTCTCTGAATCTAGGATTCTCTCATTCTCTGATTCTGGGATTCTAGGATTCTTTGATTCTGCTGTTCCCTAAATCTAGGATACTCTGATTCTGTGATTCAATGATTCTGTGACTCTGTGATTCTAGGGTTCTATAATTACGTGATTCTAGGATTCTGTGATTATGATTCTTTGATTCTATAGTTCTATGATTCTGTGATTCTCGGATTCTGGGATTCTAGGATTTTTTGGATCCAGGATTCTCTGATTCTCTGAATACAGGATTCTCCGATTTGGGGATTCTAGGATTCTTTGGATCTAGGATTCTCCAATTTTCTGAATATATGATTACCTGATTCTGAGATTCTAGGATTCTTTGATTCTCCAGTTCTAGACTTCATTGATTCTGTGGGTCTGTTGTTCTCTGAATCCAGGATTCTGAGATTCTCTCATCTTATGATTCTCTCATTCTCCCGACTCTGGGGTTCTAGGATTCTGTGACTGTAGGATTCTCCGACTCTGGGGTTCTAGGATTCTGTGACTCTAGGATTCTCCGACTCTGGGGTTCTAGGATTCTGTGACTCTAGGATTCTGTGACTGTAGGATTCTCCGATTCTGGGGTTCTAGGATTCTGTGACTCTAGGATTCTCCGATTCTGGGGTTCTAGGATTCTGTGACTGTAGGATTCTCCGATTCTGGGGTTCTAGGATTCTGTGACTCTAGGATTCTCTGATTCTGTGACTCTAGGATTCTCCAACTCTGGGGTTCTACGATTCTGTGACTGTAGGATTCTCCGATTCTGGAGTTCTAGGATTCTGTGACTCTAGGATTCTCCGATTCTGGGGTTCTAGGATTCTGTGACTGTAGGATTCTCCGATTCTGGGGTTCTAGGATTCTGTGACTCTAGGATTCTCCGATTCTGTGACTCTAGGATTCTGTGACTGTAGGATTCTCCGATTCTGGGGTTCTAGGATTCTGTGACTCTAGGATTCTCTGATTCTGTGACTCTAGGATTCTCCAACTCTGGGGTTCTAGGATTCTGTGACTGTAGGATTCTCCGATTCTGGGGCTCTAGGATTCTGTGACTGTAGGATTCTCCGATTCTGGGGCTCTAGGATTCTGTGACTGTAGGATTCTCCGATTCTGGGGCTCTAGGATTCTGTGACTCTAGGATTCTCCGATTCTGGGGTTCTAGGATTCTGTGACTCTAGGATTCTGTGATTCTGAGGTTCTAGGATTCTGTGATTCTGTGGTTCTAGGATTCTCCGATTCTGGGGTTCTGTGACTCTAGGATTCTCTGATTCAGGGATTCAGTGACTCTGCAGGTGCCGTTGCTGGTGCCGCTGGTCCCTGGTCCCAGGCAGGAGCCTCTCGGCCGCGGGGCGGGGGAAGCTGGCCGGGGAGGAGGAGGAGGAGGAGGAGGAGGAGGAGGAGGAGGAGGAAGAGGAGGAGGAGGAGGCGTGGTGCTGTTTGAGGCGGGGCCGGGGCAGGCTGGAAAACAGGCTGCCGCTGGTTTGTGTGCTCGCAGTGCCAGCAGCGCCGCAGCCGCCAGCGCGGGGGGGGCAGCGAGGAGCGCACAACCCGTCCCTCCGGCCACCGCAGAGAGAGGTACCGGGGGGGGCTCAGCAGGGGCCAGGGGGGCTCAGAGAGGACCGGGGGACGCGAGGGACCGGCCCGACCCTGCCCCCGAGCCGCAGCGTCAGCCTGGAGCGGGGACAGAGGGATGCGGCGGCTTGGGGGGGGTGAGGGTGTAAACCCCCCATCACCATCATCCCCAAAGAAAACAAGGATCAAGTGGAGTGGTGGCGTTTCAGATGCTGAGGGTTTAAATTGCCCAGCGCCCTCATCCCTCAGCCCTAAAGGAAGCAAAGATCAAGTGGAGTAGTTGCATTTTAGGTGCTGAGGATATAACCCCCCCATGACCCTCATCCTTCAGCTCCAAAGAAGACAAGGATCAAGTAGAGCAGCTGCGTTTCAGATGCTGAGGTTAGAAACCTGCTGCCACCCTCATCTCTCAGCCCCCGAGAAAGCCAGGACCAAGTGGAGCAGCATCATTTCAGATGCTGAGGGTTTCAGTTCTCCAGCACCCTCATCCCTCAGCCCAAACGAAAGCAAGGAGCAGGTGGAGTGGCTGTATTTTAAGGGCTGAGGGTATAAATTCCCCATTACCCTCCTCCCTCAGCCCCAAAGAAAGCCAGGACTAAGTGGAGTAGTTGCATTTCAGGCAATGAGGTTATAAACCTGCTGTCACCCTCATCTCTCAATCCCAAAGAAAGCCGGGATCAAGTGGAGTAGCTGCATTTCAGGGGATGAGGGTATAAATTCCCACGTGACCCTCAGCCCTAAGGAAAGCCAGGAACAAGTGGAGCAGCAGCATTTCAGATGCTGAGGATTTAAATTCCCCAGCACCCTCATCCCTCAGCCCCAAAGAAAGCAAGGATCAAGTGGAGCAGCTGCGTTTCAGGTGCTGAGGCTCTAAATCCCCCCCAAACCCTCATCTCCAAAGAAAGCAAGGATCAAGTGGAGTTGTTGCATTTCAGGGGCTGAGGGTATAAATCCCCCCTTGCACTCATCCCTCAGTCCCAAAGAAAGTCAGGACCAAGTGGAGCAGCTGCATCTCAGGGACTGGGTGTTTAAATCCCTCTTGTGACCCTCATCCCCAAGCAAATCCAGCAGAGAGCGGGAGGCTGCAGAGAGTTTTATTCCAACTTTGGTTTTGGGGAGAGGTGGGGAAGGACCCTCACCCCATTGCTATATGCTGTTCATTTGGGGTAGAACACCCGGTTTTGGGGTTGTTTTTCCCCTTCTCTGTGTTGATGTCGGTGTTATCACCTGCTTATGATGCTGTCACATTGGGGTTTTGTCGTGGTTTATGGTTTTCTCTCCCCTCTGTGTGTTTATGTTGAGGTTCTTGCCTGCATGTGCTGTGTGTCCGTGTGCGTCTCTGCTTTCTCCCCCCAACATTTCAGGCGATGACATGAAGAATAAAGGTTAAGTGGGAAAGTCACCATAACCTGACACGTGAGGCGGAATGTGAATTACGAGCTGTGAAGACTCTCAGTTCCTCTGCCTTCTGGTATTTCTTGTTTACACAAAGCTGTTACCATAACTTGGGGCTTTGACACTTCATAGCCATCTCCTGTTTTCAGGCGAATCTGTTGGCTTCCATGGAATTGCTCTGGCTTTTAAATCGCTGTGGCGGATGAGGGATTAGTTCTGGACGTGCAGTAGCAAAATGCACAAAGCCAATTGTCAGTTACCCGAACCTGACCTGAAAACAAAGCTTTTTAGCAAGTTATGCCCTCGGCCCCTGAAACGCAGCTGCTCTGCTTGGTCATTGCTTTCTGATCACCCTTAAAAATCCTTTGCATGGTGTCTGGGCTCACTGTCTCAAATCCAGCTGTAATTGCCCTGATATAGTAATGTAAACACCAGCTTTATGTAAAAGTGAAACCATATGTATCGGCTAACGCGCGTCCACTCCATGATCCTGCACAAATAGAGTCAAGCCCAGAGCTCTGTCCTCAGCTCACCCTGTTGATCCACTTTTCCCTTAGCCTGTATAACACAGTCCCGTTCCCGGAGTCACCAGACAGGTTTAGCAGAGGACAAGAAATCAGCCTTTCTGCACGTTGTGCAAGAATGCTTTATGTTTTCAGTCTTCTACAAATGTTGTTTTATTGAATTACTGATAACATTCTGCTTCCCTAGGTCCTTTTCCCTTTCCAGATTGTTAGCCCAGCACTTACTAATCATTCATGGCAGTGCTGTGGAACAGATGTATGGTGTTTTTCAGCAGGAAGGTCTGCAGTTTCAGCTGGCTTTGCCTCTAAAAAAGACAGTGCTGCCTTTCCCTTGTAGTCTCCTTGTGGAGGGGGGAGCCAGACTGGGAAACATATTTGGATGACAGCTGAGCTGGCAAATCCCCAATGGTCTTAGGTCTGACTCAGTGCCTGAATCCAAATCAACACATAGTGTTCAAATGTTTACCTGGGCATCTTCGGGTTTACAGGAGCATCTGGCTGGTAACCTGTATGTGGAAAGAGGTGCGGAGGTCTGGTTCTTTAAGTCTTGAAAGCACCAGCTGATGTTGGGTGCTGTGGTTACTTATCCTCAATCCTTTGGCTTGGCAGAGCAGAGCTGTACCCTTATGTACAGCTGTCTTGGAATGGGCGAGCACGTGGCTGGGAAACCACAAACACCATGCACGTATCCTGGGAGCCCCTGTCCTCGTCTCTGCTGTTGCTCAAAGCACTCCTGGAGAGCCCTCTCTGGTTTTCACTTGAAGGGTGTTCTCTCTCCCTTGTCTTTTCCGTGGAAATGTGTTTGAGTGCTGTCACAAGTTAGCTGCGATGTCTCTGAAATACAGTCTTTTCCTGGCTTGGGGGAATCTCAGTAGATGTGGTGAGGATGGAGAGGTTTAGATAGAGTTTGGGAAGTGCTGTGAAATCATAGAATGGTTTGGGTTGGAAGGGACCTTACAGTTCATCCAGTTCTGACACCTCCCCAGTGGGCAGGGACACCTCCCACTGGATCAGATTGTTCAAAGCCTCATCCAACCTGGCTTTGAACACCTCTGGGGATGAAGCATCCACGACTTCTCCGGGCAACCTGTGCTAGTGCCTCCCCATCCTCACAGGAGTAAGTTTCTTCCTAAGATCTCATCTCAATCTCCTCTCTTTCAGCTTAAAACCGTTCCACCTCATCTTATCCCTGTGTTCCCTGAGAAAGAGCCCCTCCCCAGCTTTCCTTTAGCTCCATTTAAGTCCTGGAAGACTGCTATAAGGTCTCTCTGGAGTCTTCTCTTCTCCAGGCTGAACAAGCCCAACTCTCTTAGCCTGTCCTTGTATGGGAGGGGTTCCAGCCTTCAGATCACTGGAATGTTCCTCACAAGGAGAAGGACACCTATGGTTTATGGGGTCCATACAAGACCCTTTGGTGTAAAAGGTGTGGCGGTGCTCTTTTGCTGATCTCCACCTTAGCCAAGTAGACTCATTTAGTATTTTCACATTCCTCCATCTGCAAAGGGTAGTGGACTCCTGTCCATTGCTGCCTTGGAATCTGGGAGGGATATTCCTGCCTGTAGTGAATTCCTGCTGGCTACTCCAGGAGAGCAGCTGCCTGTCCTCTCAACCCCAGTTATATCACTTCATGTTTCCTGTGACTGTCATCCCACAGAAAAGTAATCCTGTCTGACGAAATCCAAGATTCCTCCACTCATTTCCTTCTGGCCCAAAATGAGGTTCTCAGGAGAAAGACGATACCAGCTTCTGAAGTATGTGGGTTTACTTACTCTGTGTGGTTGGGTTATATAAAGAAAGAGAGATTATTTTCTCTGTGTCTGTATATTACAATACAGCCTGTTGTATTTCACAAATCAAACTACTGTCTCCTTTCTCTCAGTAGCTGTAATTAACAGACCAGAAAATGGAAAAATGTGGAAATGTCCTTTCCCGTGGCCACAAACGTTAGTCCTCTCCAAGAGTTAATGAAGACAAGTCTATGGAAATTAAATAACTGGGTTGTTTTTAGCTCTGTTGGGGAGCTAAAATGTTGTGCCAGTGTGGTAAACAGTAAATTAATGAGGTATAAAGATTACCTCTTGGAAATGAAATGGGTGGAGGATGGATTTGAACTTTTCTTTCTCAACAGAGCATTTAAACCATCTGGCTTAAGGATCTGTCCTGCTCTGCACGGCTGCAAAAATTGATGTCTAGCACAGCAGCAATGTGGGAGAGAGGCAGTAACTCCCCATAGCTGGTGAGCAAGGTGCTCTCTCATGGCTGATATGAGCTGGGCTTCAAATCCTCTTGCGCACCAAGTGTGCTGGCAGGTCTGTGACAAGAGGATGGAAGCATGACCATAAAAACCCAAATGGAACCAATTCCTTGTGTTATGGGCTTCTAAGAAGTGTACAGTTTAACAAATGACATCACAGAATGTTGTGGTGTTCCCCATCTGCATATTCCTGTTGAAGGAACATGAAAATTGTCAGCCGCTTGGATGATGTGTCCCATTTTTCTCAGCTTTTGTTGATGTGTTGGTTTGCTGTGTCTCTGTATCCTATGCTACGCGTTGAGAGGACGTGGGTGTGTGCATGGTAATACCACTTGTGTTCTTAGTAGTGAAAATTGGTTACAAGTCTTCGGTTTTCTTTTTAAATCTAATGTTTCTGTGGTTTCTTTGTATTTTAAGAAAAGATTCCAGACATACTGTGGGTGGGAATGCGAACTCCTTGGAAAATAAACTTCTCCAGTTAGCATGATGTGCATGGTGGCATGTCAGGAGCACGGTGATGTGGTGCAGCCGTTTCACATGGCGTGTGGTTCTGCTCTGGAGTGTGGCTTTGTTAGAACCTGAGTTTGAGGTCCTGCGTTTGCGTCTGTGGACACATTTTGGGCAGACTGTGGGGTTCAGATCCCCCCTGTACCTTCTGAGAGTCTGCTGTAACCTTCTTGAGGTTGTACTTGATGCATGTGACTGTCTTTTCTTTGGTAGGATGTGGTCAGTTGGTATTGCAGAGGCGTTGCTCTTCAGCTCTTCTGAGCATGTGCTCTTTATGGAGTTTATGGCTCCATCCTTCACGTTGACCTGATCAGAGAGCATCCATCATGTCGCATCATGACAGAGAGTTCTTTATTCATCATATGGGAAGAAACGGCTTTGGGTACCAGAGCCAGCACCCTTGGGGGACCCTGGGGTAGAAATGGGACTGCAGGCTGGAGGAACAGTGGAGGTGATAGAGGTTGAATTGGATGAACTTTAATGTCCTTTCCAAGCCAAACCATTCTACGATTCAGCTGATCTAGGCTGTGAATAATGCAGCTTGTGGGAGTTTTATACCAGCCTTCTTGCAGGTGGAACCTGACAGCAGTGTGACCTTTGTTCTGGGAGATGCATTGTAGGTATTGGTGACCTTTTCCTCTGCAGACCTTTAAATGCAGTGGATTTGTCAAAAGCACTGCTTCTTCGGTGAATTTTAAACACTTCCTTGGTTTTAAGTGCATTTAAAACTGGAGTTTTTGTTTTGTGACACCTCTGGGCCAGGGATGCAAAGTTGTAAGGATGCCTGGAGCAGGGGGGGTTTGCCTGGGCTGCTCTGAAGGCAGCGAGATAAGCTCATCAGCAGGGATGCAATGCAAGAGGCATCACAAAGCCCCTCCCAGCTCTTCATGCTGGAGTGTGATCGCTGGGCTGTTTCAGGGTGGTTCTCTGCAACCAAGCCATCCTTGAAGATTTTCTGCAAGTCTTGGTAAAACAAGACGACTATTGTTAGTGCTGCTGGATAACAAAAAAAAAAAATGAGGGCGGCTGGAAGCTTGCTGGTTCTGAAGGAAGGAAACAGATTTTGCAGCCCTTGTGTAGTGATTTACACAGAACTGTGGTTGTCACACTTTCCTTCTTCAAAGCTGTATTCCACATCATCCTCTAAGACCACAGTTATCTCATTTCTGAGAATAGGAGGATGGAGGGAGAGAGCTGGACCAGGCATGTTCTCAGCTGTGGGGAACCCAGAGAGCTGAACTGGTGTAAATAGGATGATACCAGCTTGTGGGGTAGCTTTGGTTTTGATCACTTGCCTTTCTTTTATGTAATAGGTCTTTAAAGGACTACAGAATCTTGGTGATGGCTTGAAAATTGCATTAAAAACCATTTTTTGTACCTATTGAATTCAAAGACAGGAACTACTTTTTAAGAAATAAGAAAATATTTGTTTTCCTGAATGACGAAGTTGAGAACTCAATGGAGGCAGATAATTTCTGATAAATGAATAGTTATTTGTGCCTTTCTTTATCATTTATTATTCTGCACAGTGCCAGAATTTTCCTGAGCATGTCCTCTAGATTTAGCTGAGTGGCATTTAGCAGTGTAGGTTGCTGGCATGCTTGGAATGACTGAAATATTGGCCAGGATATGATGATGTTTGCACTCTCTGAGATTGGGGGGGGGGAGTGCTTTGGTTGGAACCATTTCTGTTGTGAAATACCTCCTCAAGCTACTTTCTAGCTAAAGTATCTGGAAAATACCTTCTGCTAAGCTAAGCAGGTAGTTCTGGCTTGTCCCTGATCTGGGAATTGCATTGGAAAGGAGCAGTTACTTTTCCTTTCAGGGAGTTCTGTTCAGTTTAATTCATTCTACAGGGCAGATGGGGAATGGAGAGATTGTAGAGGTGTCATATTCAAATACGCTCACCTAATAATTCCACTAATAATTCCACAGACATTTAGTCTGAAACAGAATCAAATGCTGTCCTGCCCCATGGGCATGCATGTTCCAGGATGTAGGTGTAACTGCTTGCTTTGTTCTCCAGTCTTTTTTGAACAGGATTTTCTCTTTTTGGAATCAGTCGCAGTTGTGATCCCAGAGGACCCTGCCAGGAAGATGTGCATCATGAGCCTGTCTGGGAATCCTTTGGTTGAACTCCTAAAAATCACAGACCCTTTCGGAAAGTCTGGGAAGCCAGAGGGAACATCGTTTTGCAAGACACAGGCTTCAGCAGTTAAACTGTATTCAGATATTTTCACTGTGCCGTCCTATCTCTGGCTGCTTGTTTCCTTTCTTGCATAACCCTTCTCCACCCCCACCAGGGCATGGTCTTACGGGTGCTTTATAGCAAGTTAAGGCACTACTTCTAGTGAAAGGGTGTACGTCCGGGTGTGACCATGAGTGAGTGATCTTGATCAGGCAGCCCACACACTTTGCAGCTGATTATTACTTATTTTATTGGGGTTGTTTCCTCAATTGGATCCAATCCCTGCCATGTCCCATGACTGCTACTGTCAGTAGTAGGGAGAGAGCAGGACTGTCTGCCCCAGACTATCTCTGTCATCTCGCTCACTGCATGCTTTGAGGGACAGACACGATGGAGAGCTTGGAGATCAACTGTTTTTTTCCAAGAGTGAGCTGGGAGGATTTGCAGGGAGCATGCAAGGAAGCAAAAACTTCTGAATTCCCTTTGCTGCTGGAGTTGGTAGCTCAAGCCCTAGTCCTGAAATAAAGATGAGTATTTTGGAGCTTGGAGTTTACACTCTGCTGTTTGGATGGTCTGATCTCACAGAACACTTACATTAATTAATGTTGGCAGAAGCATGGTGCTTCCAGTAATGTAGTAGACTAAATTAAATGCCCTGTTTATAGTCATGGGGAGATCACACTGTTGATCCAGTTATACAATTGCATCTGGTGCCTCTATTTGGACTTTGAAGAGAACTTGACAAAGGGCTTTAGAGCCATTACCCATTTTGTCCCCCTGATTCCCTTGGGGTGGGATCCAGGACGGTGTGTTGGGATCCAGGAATGTGTGGTGGGATCCCTGCCCAGTGGAGCATTAGGAGAAGATCCCAAGTTTTGATGAGACTGCTACGTGAAGTCTGCTCTGCTTTCAAATAGCTGCCATGGGCAAGCCTGGAGGAAGCACCAAAAGTTGCAGCTCTTGGGGATGACTGAGAGGTGAGCACTAACGAGGTGTTTCTGCATGAAGAGCTTATGCAGGTGGGAATTCTCATGCTGGGCTCCCAGCTGAGCAGGAGGAGAGGCAGTGCTGGAGGGCAGATGGGAATCTGTAATGCTGAGCACACAATCTGTGAGCTTTTTTGTTGTTAGAAGCACAGACGTTTTGCTCAGGGCTTCCCCAGAACATGAAAGGGATCCAATCCTGAAGATCTTACACATGAAAATATTGCACAGAGGAAAAGAAGAAAGGCCTAAAGAGAAGACAAAGAGAGCTCTGCCGAGTGCTGAGAGGGATGTAATAAGGCAAAATGGGAGAAAAATTGCTGATGGACTCCTGTTAACAACCGTTCCAGTGTTGAGGGATGTGAGAGGGATGGCCCCACTGGGGAGGCTCCTGTTCACATATCTCTTCTGTAGGACTGAGGTCCAGAGAAGGCTACAAAGATGATCAGAAGGCTGCAGCACCTCCCACACAAGGACAGGCTGAGAGAGTTGGGATTGTTCAGCCCTGAGAAGACTGCAAGGAGACCTTATAGTGACCTTCCAGTACCTGAAGGGGCTGCAAGAAAGCTGGGGAGGGACTATGTTTACAAAGGCTTGTGGTGACAGGACTAGGGGCAAATGGCTACAAATTGGAGAGGGGAAAATTTAGACTAGACATAAGGAGGAAATTCCTCATGCTGAGTGTGGAGAGGCCCTGGAACAGGTTGCCCAGGGAAGTCGTGGCTGCCCCATCCCTGGACGTGTTCAAGGTCAGGTTGGATGAGGCTTTGAGCATCCTGGTCCAGCAGGAGGTGTCCCTGCCCATGGCAGGGGGTTGGAACTGGCTGATCTTTAAGGTGCCTTCCAATTCAATCTCTTGTGTGATTATATGGTGCACCACTTCTCCAGGGACAGAGAGCAATGTTGCCTATTGGGAGTGGGTGACTGCTTCACACAGAATCTTGCAGCAGTTCTCTAATGTGTTATGGAGATGTTAGGGAAGTGTGTGTGCTGCTCTGTTGTCATATTTCTGTTTTAAGCAAAAAACAGTTGGGCCAGAAGGGACCTTCGTAAATAATCTGTCCTCCTGCCCCAGGACTGGGTCAGATCAATCTAAACTTTCCCAGCAGATGTTTGTCCAACACAGTTGTTAAAAGCCTCCAGTAATGGACTTTCCTCATCCTCCCTGGGTAATCCTTTAAAGTCTCTCATTGTTCTTAGCATTACCAAGATTTTCCTAGCTTCTGGCTTGGATTTCTTGTCTTAGAGTTGAAAATTGCTGACCTCCTGCCCTTTTGTTACTGTACAGAGTGAGCTGTTCTGTCCTTTCTTTCAGCAGACTTTGGGAATGCTTGGGTCATGGCTTCCTTGAGCTACAGGTCCCAAAACTTGCTCGTCCGGCAGCTACCTTGAACTCAGCCGATAGATGTGGTTTTGTGACTCTTATTATTAGATTTTGGGGTATGATGGATGCATGATTTTTGTTTTCTGGCAGCAGCAGAGATGAAGTGTTTTGGCATGCAAGGTTTCATTATGGTTTTGTGGTTTTACCTGCTATAAAATCAGGGCACTCACTCATCTTAATAGATGTCCCTGCAGGAGGGTTGGGCCAGATGACTTGTACACGTCTCTTCCAACCCAAACCATTCTATGATTTTATGTTTTTTCTCTAGTGACATCTTTTCCACAGGGACGTGTTATGGATCTCCACCAGCTATTCCAGAACAGTGCTTCTCTGGTGTAAGGTGAAAGTCCTTGCTAGCTGCTCTCCTTAAGGCTCTCCTGGTGACTAGCTGGATTGCAACCTGGGTAATTGTGCTCTCCTGATCCTACCTTCCAGATGTTTTCAGGAGTCACCTTCCATTCTCTCTCCCTGCAGTGGTTACGTTCCCTGCATCTGATTTTGTGACTTGCTGTGAAGGATACAGCTATTCATGCATTTCTAGAGACGATATAAATTTTTCTGGGCAAGTTATTGAGAGGAGAAGTGGCACTCGAACATAAAACACTTCAGAAAATGCAGCAGATAAACACTAGAAACATCACTTTGTAAGGTAAACTGGGTAACTTGCTAGACAGCTTTAAAGGAACAATTAGCCATTTGCTTGAGTGATTGCTGTTTGATGGTTGTAATTTTAGGAAAATGATTCCAAATGGCTATGACAGATTTCTGAGGGCTCCTTGTCCATCTGGGTGAAGTGAATTTGGGTCTTTATGCTTCCAGGTGGGCAGATGTCCACATTACTCAAAATACTGCAGTTGCATTTGTTGACCTTGATGTACACCATAGTTACATCAATTCAGGGAGTGCAGGGATAGAATGAGGGGTAATGGTTTTAAGCTGAAAGAAGGAAGATCGAGATGAGATTTTTCAGGAAGAAATGTTTTCCTGTGAGTGTTGTGAGGCCCTGGCCCAGGTTACCCAAAGAGGTGGTGGCTGCGCCATCCCTGGAGGTGTTCAAGGACAGGTTGGATGGAGCTTTGAGTAACCTGATCCAGCGGGAGGTGTCCCTGCCCATGACAGGGGGTTGGAACTGGATCATCTTTAAGGTCCATGCTGACCCAAACCATTCTATGATGTTATCAGCTTTAAGGGGGTTTGTTTCACAGGATAATCAGAAGGTGGCAGGTAAATTTGCACTGTATCTGAGTGCTTCACTTGATTTTTGGCAAAAAAATCAGCTGTCTGTGTTGTTGCAGGCATTTTCTCCAAATCAATCTCTTATACCTTACATTGTAGAAAGAGGGAGTGGGATGTACGTATGGAAGGTATGTTCCTATACAGAGAGCCTGTGTCCTGAGACAGCTGAAGAAGGCTGGTCTGGACAAGTCTGAAATGCCATTTGGCATCAACTCATATTTATTGTGGTGGGAAGCACAGGTAGGGAGGAGCAATCTTGATTTTGTTTGAGCTATCAGCATGTATCATCTTCGAATTCCTTACACCTTGCTTGCAGAGCTTTTATGTGATAACTTGTAAGATGCAAGTTTCCAGTTTCTCTTGTTCTGTTCCAAATAACAAGGAAAGCTCCAGTGTTTTCTTTCTTATTCTTTTTCTCCCTTCATTACAGATGCAGGGACCTTTAGTCATGTGGAAGGTATTTTATTGACAGCTTTTGCACCTGAAGTACTTGTTATCACTGAACAGGTGTAGAGTGCTGCGGTCTCGTTAACAAAATCCCTTGTTTAGTGTTTCTTCATAATGATTTCTTAGAACTGAAGAGTAATTTAGGTTGCGTAGGGCATCTGGAGCTCTCTCGTCTGACCTCCTGCTCTAAGTAGAGCCAGAATCAAAGGCTGGTTTCTCTTGAACTTTTCTGATCAGGTTTCAGTCCTTTTCCAGTCAAAGGTGGCCAGTTGATGGTTAGTACTCTCATGTTGAGGAATATTTTCCTCTTGGCTGATCAGAATTTCCCTTGCTGCAAGTTATGCCCATTATTTCTTTTGTTCATTTTTGTTGAGAAGAGTCTAGCTCCATCTTCTCTAGAACGCCCCAGTTAAGTAGTTGAAGATAGGAATTGAATCCTCCACTTACTACCATTTCTTCTCCAAGTTAAGCAGCCCCAGCTCCCTAGGCAGCTGGTCCCCAGTCTGTGCTTACAGTGGGTATTTTTTGTTTCAGGTGGGGGACTTCATGTTTGTATTTCTCAACTTCATGAGGTTTCCTTCGGCCTGTTCCTCCAGCTGGCTGAGCAGTTCTGCCCTCCAGTGGATCAACCACTCACCCAGCATACTGTGGTCTCTAAACTTGCTGAGGGAGCTCTCCACCCCATCATCCAGGGCATTAATTAAGAATTTGAACAGTATCAGTGTCACTACTAGCTGTTTGTTGAGGACAGGGCTGCTGGTTAAGACTTCAGCCTGTTTGCTGCTACATTTTGAGCTCAATGATCCAGCCAAATTTTAATCACCTTGTGTTCCACTCAACCGACTTATATTTCCCCATTTGTGGGGACAGATTAAGCATCTCTAGGTTGGTCACTCTTTAAAAGACTTGATAACAAGTGAGTTGCTTCAAAACAGCAAAAAAGGTGTGTTCAGACAGACCTGTGTGGGACTTTCCTATGGGGCAAGTGTGCTAGAAGAGGAGGGATGTGGAGTAAAGGCACGTGGGATTAGAATTGTAGAATCATAGATTGGTTTGACCTGGAAGGGACCTTAAAGACCATCCAGTTCCAACCCCCTTGCCATGGGCAGGGACACCTCCCATTGGACCAGGCTGCTCAGTGCCCTATCCAGCCTAACCATGAACACCTCCAGGGACAGGGCAGCCAAAGCATCTCTGGGCAACCTGTGCAAGTGCCTCATCACCCTCACAGTCAAAAATTTCTTCCTAATATCTATAGAATCAGAATCATAGATTCTGTACAATCTACAAAACTTCTGAAAAGCAGTTCCTAGTCTATTTTTCTGCATACCCATGGACTCTCGTTCTTCCCATCCATATTGATGGTTTGTTTTTAACAGAGTGTTAAGAATCAGGCTGTTAGACTGTGACAAGGTTATGTGTCGATTTTTCCAGCTGGGCTTAGGAATAAGGGGATGTGAAGCATCTTAGGAAGAAGCAGGCTGTGACCTGCCTGCTTACCTGGGCTGGTTTGTTCTTAGGAATGTGTCTGGCTTAAATGGATCCAGTTTAATCCCAAGCCTGGTGTTTTTTAATTCTATTTTTCTCCACAATGTTCTCTCCAGTCTGCAGTTATAAAAGATGCATTAGCTGCACAGCAGTGAGCAGCTAAGGGCAAAACTTTACAAGGTTAGCTTGCTTTCCACAGATCATCTCTGCAGGCTGAGGTTTGCCTTTGTGCAGCTGTGGGATGTTGTTGAACCTCACAATTGTATCATGACCCTCTAAAACGCCAGAGCCATTTCTGGAATCTTGCTGTATAGGAAGCTGCTCCTCATTTTTGCATTTGTACCTGTGACTTCTCTTTCTTAAGTGTTTCCTCTTGTTAACGTCGGACCAGCGTGTCAAGATCATTTGGATATCTAAATCTGCACACCATAATGCTTGAAAATCCCTTCCAGCTGAATCATGTGTTGAGTTTGTGGCTATACATTCCAGTCCATCATCCAAACTGGCAATGAAAATAATGCATCACTCCTTTGTCTGTATGGACCCGCTGGAATTTCCAGTGCCCTCCCTGTTAGATAGCAAACCCTTGATAATTATGCTCTGAGAACTATGTTGTCAAGCAGCTGTTTTATGATGATTACATCTAATTCATGTTTTCTTAGCTGGATCTTATAGGAATGTCATGTGGAACAGTGTCAGAGCCAATAAAGATTGCATTTATGGATATCCTCATGACTTCTGTACAGTCATACATTTTATACCTGCTGAATACATAGATCCTTTATTGTTCCATAGATTTTTGGAGCTAGAAGGGATCTTAAAGGTGATGACATCTGCCCCTATCTACACTGAAAGTTAAGATGTGCAAAAGCCAAGCCAGACTTACCAGGGCTTTTGTAATGGGACAGTTGCCATATGACAGTTCCCGGAGATCAAGAGGAAACAAATTTGATGTGTTTATGGGTCCCAAATAAAATTAAGCAATTACCTGAATCCAGTGTTCAGAACAGCCTTTGAACGAATCCCAACCCGTTTTCTGCAAAGGCTGGAAAATTAAAGACCGTGTCTAATCTGTACCAGATATCAGCCACCGGCTATCAGTGCCTACGTGCTGTTACTCAGATCTTGTTACTGTCTAAGTGGATAACAGGCACTACACTTCACAACTACATAAGTATATTAAGCCTAATCTGCTTTGGAGCAGGGAGGGGAAGATGCGCTTGGTGACAAATGACACAAGAAGCTGCACAGTGGAGCAGTGGTGTAAATATGATCTCGTGTCCCCATCACTTCAGTTCCAGGAAATTTCTGTGGCAGAGGCTCTGTATGTCTATAGCATTTACATGAATATTTGAGTCCCAGAGCAGAGAGTTGCCTCACTTTCAGACTTTGACTGTGTTAGCAAGGCAATTTCACTTTCAGAAACATAGTTTTTCCAGTGGTTAAATCTGTTTCAGAGGTGTATTTTAATAAGAGAAGCAGGAGAAAAGATTAAAGATTGTGAAGCATTGGAACAGACTACCCAGTGAAGTGGTGGAGTCTCCATCCATCGAGGTGTTCAAAAAACATATACAGATGGCACTTTGGGACATGGTTTAGTGGGCATGGTGGTGTTGGGATGACGGTTAATCTTGGAGGTCTTTTCCAACTTCAGTGGTTCTATAACTTCATTCCTGAAGCTTCTTTCCAGCTTGTGAAGAAGATAGAGTGAACAGGATCAGAAAGCTTGTGTGAGGGTTGGCGTGACCTGTTCTCTACCTGAAAGAGAGAAGCTATTTGCTTGTGGAAGTACTCTTCCTTTTATTTTTTTCCTGAGCAGATGCATGCATTTACCTATTTAAAGACTTGCAAAGGCATAATGTAAACTAAGTCAGACTCTTATAGAAGATATGTGTTTATATTTCCCCAGCAGATAGCTTATGTCTTGAAAGATGTGGATATGAACACATTTCGCTAGTTGTGACCACCTGTTATGTTCTCAGAAGAAGGTATTTGCAAGGGACGTTTCTGGTGTGTCTACCAAGGGGATCTTTTGCTCAAGAGAGTTGGAGAGTGACTGTGTGAAACAAAGAATCATAGAATAGTTTGGGTTGGAAAAGACCTTAAAGATCATCTAGTTCCAAACCCCCTGTCATGGGCAGGAACACCTCACACTAGGTCAGGCTGCCCAAGGCCCCATCCAAGCTGGCCTTGAACACCTCCAGGGATGGAGCATCTACACCTTCCCTGGGCAACTTGTTCCAGTGCTTCACCATCCTTATTTTCCCTGTAGAAAATCTTCTTAGACAACAATTCATCTAGATCACCCTTACAGCAGCTTTCCAGTACTTAAAGGGGTCCTATGGGAAAGCAGAGCAGGGGTGTCATTATCAGGGAGTGCAGAGACAGGACAAGGGACAACAGTTTTGAGCTGAAAAAGGAGAGATTTAGATGAGATCTTAGGAAGAAATGTTTTCCTGTGAGGGCGATGAGGTCCTGGCCCAGGTTGCCCAGAGAAGCTCTGTGGCTACCTCATCCCTGGAGGTGTTCAAGGCCAGGTTGGATGGGGCTTTGAGCAACCTGATCCAGTGGGAGATGTCTCTGCCCTTGTCAGGGGGATTGAAACTGGATGGGCTTCAAGGTCCTTTCCAACACAAACCACTCTATGATTCTATTAAAAGATTGCGGGGTAACTGCTTTGTTCCTTTTCAGTGTAGACAAACTCCCAAACCATCACTTTATTTTGGATGAACTAGAGAACGGCTGGTGAATGCAGAGGAGTTGTTACAGTTATCCACACCTGATTTAGTGCCTGGACTAAAAGCATGGTCAATAGGGAAAATCCTGTTTTTTTCCAAAGGGTGGTTCACTTCTCAGCATCTAAATTACTGGGACAGGCTGTGGAGACGATCTGTGGCCTTGTTTTTACTGTGTAGAAAGCCTGCTCTCCTAGCTGGTGCACTGGGGGTAGCTACTGGTTAAGTGTTCACTTCTGGTGCTACGTGACTAGGTCAGATTTCAATATGAGCCAGCCAGAGAAATGAAGTAGAGTGCTCTGTTATAGATGGTCTCCTCTAAGTGTTAAACAAGGCGAAGGCTGCATGCTTTCTGTACTACTATATGCTAATAATACTTTTTTTCTCCCATGCCAGTGTGCTGTATATTGAAGTAAACTCCCATACTCAAGCCATCATCAACTTTGAATCAGGTTGACTTTGACATATTACTTATTAAAAGGTGGAGAATACTCTGTCATATATAGTTGATAAGGGATTACAGATATAAAAGTGGATGTTGAATTGTCAGTGGCTTTTCTTTCCATTTAGCTTTAGCTGGAAAAAATTAATGCCATAGGTTGTTTTACTCCTCCTGTGTGGGCAATGTCTAGACATGCCCAGCACTTTCAGGATTGCTTTTCAAAACCAAGATAACCATTATTGTGGTTCTGTCTGGCTGCTGCCTGCTGCACATCAAACCCACGCTCAGGAACTTCTGAATCAAAGGCAGAACACCTGCTTGGTTGGTCATGGAATTATAGAATGGTTTGGGTTGGAAGGGACCTTAGAGGTCATCCAATTCCAACCCCCCTGCCATGGGCAAGGACACCTCGCACTGGATCAGATCGCTCAAAGCCTCCTCCAACCTGGCCTTGAACACCTCCAGGGATGGGATAACTTCTCTGGGCAACCTGGGCCAGTGCCTCACCACCCTCAGAGGCAAAAATGTCTTTCTAGTATTTAATCTAAGTCTTCCTTCTTTCAAGTTAAACCTGTTCCCTGTCATCCTGCCTCTCCATTCCCTAATAAAGACACCCTCCCCAGCTTTCCTGTAGCACCCCTTTAAGTACTATCATTAGTGTTTTCTTTTTAAAATCAGAACCAGATGAATGCTGTACGTTTTCAGGAAAAACACGCTGTGAGATTTGTGATGGTTTTAGCTCTTGGGGAGAATTCATCTTGTGGTAGTGTCTGAGGCTGGGTGAGCTGCCCTCCTGGAGAACTCCACAGCGTTCAGAGAGTTAATGTGTCACTCTGGGTCGTCATTGGGGTCTTTAAGCAATGGTTTAAGTTTCCTGATTAAGTCCCAGAGCATCTCATGCCTGGAGTCAAGGCCTTGACTGTGACAGGCAGTCCTTTGGAGAGCCGTGCAAAGATCCTCGTGTCTCTCACAAACAGTGGCCTGTGTTTCAGAAAAGGACATTGTGAGCGAGGAGAACAAGTTTCACATCACATGTCCCCCAGTGAGTGTCGTTCTTTTGATAGGAAGACTTGTTGGAGAATGTTAATTGAGTCCCTTTTTAAATGAAGGAGGCTTTGCTTCCTTCCCAAGTTTTCAAAACAAATTTTCCAAGTACAGAGCCTGTGTTTCATTCAAGTGTAAACCCTTTCTCTTTAACCTGGAAGTTATCCCAGAAAAAAGCCTATCCATTCACTGCAGGACAGACCCTTGCGCTTGTGGTGGCAAAAAAAGAAGTGGATCAAATTGTCCAAACAGGAAGGGAATTAAGAAAAGACTTAGCTCAGTGGGCAGAGCTCTCACTTAAGTTTTAATAGTCGTCCTATAAACTCGCTTTGTATCTCTGTTGCTTTTGTAGCATTGTACAGTCATTGGAGTGTTGGCTAAATTTAGAAATGACAATTTTTAATTGCTAACATGCCAGCCTATCTGTAAGCTGGATGGATTTTAGCAGGTAGTTATGGGAAGGGTGCAAACAGTGATCTGAAATTTACTGGCTTGTTATCCCTCCCGACTCCCACATAGCTCAGTTCTAGTGGGTAACTAAGTTTTTATACAGATTCTTTTTCATTTGAGGGTGTTAAAATGATTTTTTGGCACGGGTAGGTGCTAATGGTATTTTACTTATGGTGAACCTGGAGTTTTGAAAGGATAAAGCGTGATGTGCTGAATAAAACACATTGACATTGTCCTATATTTTTAGCAACTTATGGATAGGATTGTCATCCCTTTACCCTCATTCTTTTACTCATACGATGGCTGTGAAAGAACAGATAAATCACAAATGTCCCAGTTTCTGCTGTTTACTGCTTAACAAGTCTTTGTGCTCTGTGAAAAATCTCTTACATCTAAAATCTGTCTTTTTTGTTTTCCCCAGCCTGTGCTATTTATTTTTTCTCTTTCTGAGCAATGTTTTGTCTTCATTCTCCAAAGCTGTTTGAGAGGCAGTTTCCTGAAGCAGAGGAACGCAAAGTAAACTTCCTTTCAGTAAAATGCCTTGATTGTCAGAGAGAAGAAATGTTTTTGGGTTCATGTGTGTTAGGAGGAATGTCAGGACCTTGCAGAAGTGATAATCCATCATTAGGCTACATCTATGGCACTCCAGGTTGCAGCTGCAGGGCAAGGCACTTGGTAACCTCAAAGCACAAGACGCCAGCTGGAGCAGGTTTGCTGTTAGAATCTCCAGCCAAACTATCATCCTTGGGCCTTGTTTTGAAGTTTGCAACAAGGTGGGAACAAAGACAAAAGTGTCACTGTTGTGTTTTCCTGTCTTTCTTCTCCTACCCTTCTTTTTCTTGCCTTTCATGAGCAGCTTCTGCTGCCTGCTGTCTTTCAATGTACCCAGTGCTCAGGAGGAAGATCCCTCAGCAGGGGAAATTGTGTTGCGTTACAGCACAGATACATTCCTGTATAAGGTCGTTTTTTGTTGCAGTCACTGGTTTCTTCTGGATATCTCTAAGTAACCTGAATGCAGACAGTATTTAGTTAGGAGAAAGGCAGTGCTTTTGTATTGAAGCATTTCATCGAATCAGAATGGTTTGGATTGGAAGGGAGATGAAAGTCCATCCAGTTGCAGACACCCTGCGATGGGCAGGGACACCTCCCACTGGATCAGGCTGCTCAAAACCCCATCCAGCCTGGCCTTGAACACCTTCAGGGATGAGGCATCCATGCCTTCTCTGGGCAACCTGTACCAGTGCCTCACTACCCTCACAGTAACAAATTTATTCCTGATATCTCATCTAAATCTTCCCTCTTTCAGCTTAAAATCATTCCTTTTTGTCCTATCCCTGCGATCCCTGATAAAGAGCTCCTTCCTAACTTTCCTTTAGCCATTTCTTGCTGTCATATGCAACCCTCCACACCCCAAGCAGCGTGGAGCAACACTGATCTTCAAGGGAAACCTCTGGTGGGTAGAAATCTCAGAAAACCAGCCTGCTAGACTTCATGGAGATCTAGGGACACACTTTGTAACCTGAATTTCTCTGCCTTGGGCTTTTGTCGGATATGTGAGCAGACAGTGGGATGGAAAAAAACTGTGTGTATTGCAGCCAGCCCTGGCTATGTGTCTACTGTCTTAAAGACGGAACATTTGGTTTGCGTTTAATATTCCAGCAGAGCACAGACCCAGGAGAAGTTCCCTCATACAGGTCCACCTGGAGTGACACACTTTTTCCGGGAGTCACATCTAATCTGTTCCAGGCTGAAGTCAATCCAGTTATTGTGGGAGTAAATCCATGTTCGGCTTTTCTAATTTTGGTTCTTATCCTCGAGTATTACTGTTGTGTTTAATGATTTTCCCTGTGGCTTGAGTGGTAAAGATGTGGTAACTGCTCAGGGATGGCTTAAAATCAAAGATTTAGTGTGGGTGTTGCTTTCAAACAGAGAAGAAATGATTCTATTTAGAGAGCTGTGTTGCTATTTCAGGGCAGTTTGTTAGGTCTGGCTTCTGAGAAGGGGTGAGAAAAAATAATTGCTTTTGGGCCAGTGTGTCTCATATGGTGTGTCCTGAAGTGATCCTCATGTACACATTGAGTTGAAATCGGTACCGAGCTTCTCTGTGTGCAGATTTATTCCCTCTCTCACCCTCCTATTACACAGGATGGGAGGAGAAGAAAAGACGCCTGTTGAAACTTTGCTCCCAAGCTTGCTGCAACAAATTTAAAACCCCAAACCACAGAGAATTCCCAAATGTAATATGGACAGCAGTGTTTATTTGACTGAGACCCCATTGTGTTCTGAGTTGTGCAAACACGGGCAAGTTTCCTATTTAATTTAGGCTAGGTTTATCAATTAAGATTCCCAAACAATTGGAAAGAGGAGGAGGGTAATGGAGATAAGATCGCATGATTATGCAGACGCGAGAGGGTACAGCTCTTTTTGGCAGTCGGAACACAAGTTCTGCAGGAAAGTTATTTGCAGCATTTTTCTGATCCATTTTGCCAGTGGTTTTAGTTTGTAACCTCGTTTTTTATTTTTTTCCTATATTTTCCTGCCTGTTTCTCCTTCCTTTTGCAGTCCTGAAACAGCAAGTTTTGCTTTCCTGAGACCCTTAGCAGTGACAGATACCTCCCAATACTGAATGCGATGGAGGAGCTGGAAATAAAGGGAAGATTCCTACCATGAAGTGAACCAGGGCTTGGCAGGCTTACAAAGACAGGGTAAAAGGCAAAGGAGTTTGAGTCTGGTCGTTGCCTGTCTTGGGTAGCTCAGCAGCTCTACCCTCATGCTATTAGCCTTCTGGCTTGTGTGAGGCTAGCAGCCAAACTGCATCTTGCTGTGCTGGTTTTGGTTCTGGTGTTGTTGGTAGGTGTCTGAAGGTCTATGGGGTGTGGATACATAGTGGTTTCTACTACAGGTGGTAGAATTTGTGGCCGCATCATGGTTTCTATCACCAGGGTTGAGATAGGAGTGTCCCATTCACTGCAGTAGGTTGAGTTCCACTCTGGTCTCCCTATTTTCTCCAGTTTCTCCTGATGCAGTAGAAGAGTGTCCTGGCAGTGTAAGCTGTCCCTGGTGATGGGGAATGCCTTCTAGGTAGATGAGCCTTTGTACCTGTCTCTGCAACCTCGCAAGTAAAGGGGATGCTGGTAGGCATATACTTGTTTTGTCTTCAGGGGATTTGTAGAGCAGATGATTTTTGCTGGATTTTTTCCTCCGCTGGGCAAGGAACATGCTGAAGCTGTGCTTTTTGTCATTGCTGTGAACTGTGTTTTGACTGTGTCCTGTGTAATACTGCAGCCTCTGGCACAGGAACCAACCACGACATTGGAGTGTTCTGATGTCATTCACTGCATTCATTCTGCTCCATAGTGCAGACCTCATGTCACAGACAAGTGCTTGTCTCAGATGTTGACAAGCTCATCAGCTTTTTGTGACCAGAGAAGCTACAATAGAAGAGAGAAGGAAGAGACCGTCACACGGTGCCCTTGCTATATGTTCCTGAAAGGTCTTTGACTTCATTCTCGGCTTATTTCTCTGGGAATCACTTGGGGTTGGTGACCACCTGCTAGTACTTCTATGGGAACTTCTGATGGTGGAGGAAATCATAGAATGGTTTGGGTTGGAAAGGACCATGAAAGTTATCCAGTCCAACCCCCCTGCAGTAAATAGGGACATTATCAGATCAAGTTGCTCCTAGCCCCATCCGACCTTGAATGCTTCCAGGAATTGGGCGTCTACCACCTGTCTGGGCAATCTGGGCCAATGTTTCACCACCCTCAGCATAAAAAAAATCCTAATATCCAGTCTAAACCTCTTCCCTTTCCTATTGCTACAGGCCCTGCTAAAAAAATTTTCCCCATCTTTCTTTTAAGCCCCCTTTCAGTATTGAAAGGCTGCAGCAAGGTCTCCCCAGAGTCTTTTTCTTCTCCAAGCTGAACAACCCTAACTTCTTCAGCCTGTCTTCATAAGGGAGGTGATCCACATCTTTAATCATTTCTGTGGCCTCCTCTGGCCTTGCTGCAACAGGTCCGTGTCCCTCCTGGGCTGAGGGCTCTAGAACTGCACACAGTATTCCAGGCATCATCATCTAGTCCTTAATTCTAGCCCCAAACGCTAAATGAAGATACTGACTGGTGTTTTCCAGCAGGCTGTCAGAGGGGCCTTTGAAGAGTATTCAGGATAGCTTGCTCCCTTCCTGGTATTCCAGAGCTGGTGAACCTGTTGTATCCTCATGGTGCCCTTTAGCCAGAGGAACGTGCCTGAGAGTCAGTCGTAGGCCAGAACAATTATTATGAATTATTTTCTTTTCCTTCAGATGAGAATGGTTTAAAAAACACATAATGGTGCATTTTATCAGTGGATTTTAAATGGCGTGATTCATCCCCTCTGTTCTTGGCCTGACGTTCTTTGGTTTATTTCTTGGATATCCTTGTAGTTCTGTCAGTGCCAAGCACTGTATGGAAGTGCCCCGTGGCAGACAACCTGCTCTGCCCATATGTTTGCTTTAAAAGAAAACAGCTCATAATAGGAAGTCTTTATGCTGCGTGCCAAGATGCTTGGGGCTTGTTAAATATATTTTACTTGTCAACAACCTCCCAGTTTAAAAAGTAGCCTTGGTGTGAATCAGCTTTGAACGAGTTCATTTGACTCAAGGGATATTTGCAGGCATTAAAACAAGTTAGATCACAGTGGTAAAAATGTGCAGTGATTTCCTGATCCAAAGCACCATCCAGTGACCCGTTTTTTTGTGGTTTTAATGTCCTCTAAATATTCCAGTGTACAGAGATTTTCCCAGTTAGCAGGTTTTCGGTGACTTTGAGAGCAGAGGAGGCTTGTTGGGGTGAGTGTTTCTGGGAGCCACTTGGTGTGTTCCTGGAACGCTTGCTGCCATTGATGCAAAATAAATGTCTGTGCACGGGGTTATAGGTGTAACAGGACAAAGCATCCTGACACTTCTTTGCCTGGAGTCCCTGTTATTCAGTGGGGCTCACTGGCTGCAGCAGTGGATTCCTCGCTGGTGTATAAATCACATGCAACGCTTGTGTTACTCCTCAACAGGCTGATTTATGAAGTCAGAGCTGTGGTACTCATTTACAAAGTGAGCTCTGCTCTTGTTGTTGTTGAAGACCTTCAGACATTTCTGCTTCATTTTCTAGGCCAGCAGTGCAGGAACATGGAGTGAAGTTGTTGGAGCCTGTAGCCTGCATAAGGTCTGATGGCCTCAGCCCTAAGATCTAGCAGCTTTTGGCTGCTTCTTGTTCTTAGCTGATGGGAGTGCTGAGAGGTGGCTCTGGGTGGACATCCTTAAGTGACACAGAGAGGGGAAATGGCTTGCCCAAGGTCCCGCAGACCATCCGTTGTCACACTAGGATTAGGAGTCCAGTGTTTGTTGTGTGTGTATTGAAGAAGCACATCTTCTTCCCAGATTAGGAAGAGGAAACAATTTAGTGTGGTTGAGAGAGAGGTTTCTTCCCTCCACTCTGCTCTCATAAGACCTCATCTGGAGTCTTGACTTCAGTTCTGGAGTCCTCAGCATGCAAAAGGACAAGTCCAGAGAAGGCCATGAAGATGCTCCAAGGGTTGCAGCACCTCCGATATGAGGACAGGCTGAGACAGTTGGGATTGTCCAGCCTGCAGAAGAGAACACCCTGAGGAGACCTCATAGTAGCCTTCCAGTACTTATAAAGGGGTTCTACAGGAAAGCTGTGAAGGGGCTCTTTATCAGGGAGTGAAGGGACAGGGCAAGGGGGAATGGTTTTAAGCTGAAAGAGGGGAGATTTAGATGAGATGTTAGGAAGAAATGTCTTCCTGTGAGGGTGGTGAGACACTGGCCCAGGTTGCCCAGGGAAGCTGTGGCTGCCCCATCCATCACTGGAGGTGTTCAAGGACAGGTTGGCTGAGGCTTTGAGCAACATGATCTCGTAAGAGGTGTCCCTGCCTATAGTAGGGAGGTTGGAACTGGATGACGTCTAAGGTCCCTTCCAACCCATTCTGTGGTGGTTCTATGGTCTCTGTCTCTCCTGAGATGTAATGAGCTAATACTTCTGGAAGTAAGAGTGTAAATGTAGATAAGGATTGCAGTGTTTTATTACAAAGATAAATTCTGTTATAAGATTAAAGACAAAGTGGCCGTCAAGGTCATCTTCCCAGGCTGGAGGAGACCTAAGTTTGAAGAGGCAAAGGTTGATGCTGTGATTTCCCTCTGTCTCTTTTGGGATGTGTCCAGAGGAAGAAGAGTGTGGAGTCAGACTGAAGGTCTCTGTTGCCTTCAAAAAAAGGATGCCAAGGAAGTTTTAAGCACAAGGCTGCAGGTTTGGCATATGGGTAAGCCAGGAAGCATCCTGTTCATGCTGCTGTCTAAGAGTACATGTGGTGTTACTAATGTGCTTCCTTCCTTTATGTGTGATCCAGCTCTGCATTCACAGTGTGTCAGTCATCGGGGTGTCAGTCAGCAATACTGAACTGCAGCCTTTTCAGTGCCTCAAGCCATGTTTAATAGCTTGGGCTTTTACACAGGCAAATTTTAGTGGATGGTAGCGTTTGTCCTCAGTTCCAACTCATTTTTCTCTCTCAGCCACTGCTGTAAATTCCAGTGGCTCTCTGGAAATCTAACCACTTAATTTCTGCTTCTGCCTGCAGAAATGGAAGGGAGGGCATGAGTTGCTTGTCTGCAGCTGGAATGCTGGCTTGCTTTTTTGAAAAGCTGTTTGGCTTGGTTGTGCCACCACAATAAGAAGGATGAGCATGGTCTGCTCTCTGTCACCAGGGCAGAGGTGAAGCATACAGGATTTATGGGTTGTAGTGATGGTGAGGGGTGCAGTGGGGAGGGTGCTGTGGGGATGGTGGAAATTCTTCACTCAGAATCTGCTTGGGTCCAGGGTGAGCTGCTTACTCAGGCTCACATGTCCCCATGCTGTATCTGCAAGGCCCCTGGCTGCCAAGGCATGAAGAGGTGATGAGGAGCAAGGGGCCCGATTCTCACTGATGGGAAGAACAGGGAATTTGGATCTGTCTTGCTTGTTTCAAGCACTGAAAAGTGCTGCATTCAAGGACACCGTGCTGGTAATGGTCCTATGTGGAGCAGGAGGTTGACGTAGAGCCTTCCGGGGTTCTACTCTGAACCAGCTTCTGTGAGTTGTCGGAACAGGTTTCCTCTGCCAAGACCTGCTGCCTGCCCACACTTGGCAGCTTCCTGCAAAAGCAAGCAGTAGGACTGGTCTGGGGCTGAGTGACTGCCCACATCCAGCTAGCAAACCTGTTTAGATTAAAAAACTGAATTGGATAAAGCCTGAGCATGAGGATGACGAGGAAATGCTACTCTCCAGGTGGTTTCAGCCCAGCTGGAGGTGGCTTTGCAAGTGTTTGCAGGTGTGACCCGTATGCTGTCAGTGACACAGGTTTATGAGCTTGGGAAGGGCCCTGGCCTGTACGAAGATAGCTCTGGATCATTATCCTGCTCCTGCAGCTCTCCAGGTAGCTGAGTAAATGAGGTGTGTCTGCTTCCAATGCAATAAAGGTCCCGTTGCGCTGCAGATGCAACCTTGCCGCGTTGGTGTTTGCACAAGTACTGTACAAAGGTGGTTTGTAACAGAAGGCTTGTTGTGCTCATGTATCTGATGGATGTGGAGTGTTTAAGTTCAATTAATGATGCTCCTGCCTTCTTTTTGAAAGGATGTCTCTGCTTAACCTGTGCTGGTATAAATGCTGATTCTGAAAAGGATTGTGAGTGAGTTTGGTGTGCAACCTCCTGGAATAAAAAGGAGGAGGGATATATGGGGAAGGAAAAAAAGAGACCTGTCTTCTAGTTTGACATGTTTACAGCCTGGAGAGCTTGAAAGAGCATCTTGAAATAACAGACAGTAAGGATTAATGTGCTCACTTCTGAGAAGCACATTTCTGATGAAAGGGAAAAGAGGGAGCAGTTACAGAATGCTTGTTGTTTGTGCCAGGAGCCGTGGCGAACCACAGTGAACAGGGCTGGGAGGCACTGCGACAGGCACTGCCGGGACCAGCACGAGAATCTCCTTCCACTTCATTTTTTGAGTAGCTACTCAGAGATACGATCTGCTCTTTCCTGCTTTACACTCAGCAGACAGTTTGACTCTGAGGCCTGGAATGGTGTTAAAGGAGATAAAATTGCTTTAGCTAGAGTAATCCTTCCAAACCTTTCTCCTTCAGCTTAGAAAAAAGGGTACATTAGAGATGATGGTTGAAAATGTTATTGCAGTTACTTAGCTGAAGGTTATTCATTACAGCCATGCAGTTGCTCAGTACAAGTTGTTCTAGAGTATGTGATGAGTTAATGGCTGAAATGCTGGAGTATCTTAATATCTGCTAAATATGTTGCTTTTCTGTTGTTGTAGAGCTTTTGTGTATGGGCTCTGCTAGTATTGCTCTCCGGTAATGACTCTTCTGTACATGGTTGATGAAATAATCCGAGAATCATATAATGGTTTGGATTGGAAGGGAGCTTAAAGCCCATCCAGCTCCAACCCTTCTGCCACGTGCAGGGACACCTCCCACTGGATCAGGTTGCTCAAAGCCCCATCCAGCCTGGCCTTGAACACCTCCAGGGATAGGGCAGCCATGACTTCTCTGGGCAACCTGGGCCAGTGTCTCACCACCCTCACAGGAAAACATTTCTTCCTACCATCTCATCTACATCTCGCCTCTTTCAGCTTAAAACCATTCCCCCATGTCCTCTCCCTCCACTCACTGACAAAGAGCCCTTCCCCAGCTTTCCTTTAGCCCTCTTTAAGTACTGGAAGACTACTACGAGGTCTCCCTGGAGCCTTCTCTTCTCTAGGCTGAACAACTCCAACTCTCTCAGCCTGTCCTCTCATGGGAAGTGCTCCAGCCCTCAGATCATCTTTGTAGCCTCTTCTGGACTCACTTTAACAGATCCGCATAATAGAAGTTGTTACATCCATTAAAAAAAAGGCTTTCAAAACTCAGTATCAAAAAGTTTGCTGGTTTTTTTTTTTTTTTTACAGCTTTCTGAAGGCCAGGAAATGCCCTGTACTGGGTGGTCTGTGTGAATTTCCATTCCTTAGGCATTACTGAAAACCACCTTCATCTCTGTAACACTACCCTAATAATGCATGTGTTCACAGCTGTAGAGTTCTGCATCGCAGGAGATTCCTGAGATGCAGAGGCCAGAGGTTTTATCTTGAACATCTCTCTCGGCCCCTCTGTCGCGTAGGCAGGAGCATCACAACCCTGTCTCATGGTGCGACAGGAATATAAACATCTATGAGAGACAGAATCCTGCTTTAAAAGCTTCAAGCAATGTCCTCTCTGTCTTTAGGGAAAGTGTTTCAACAGCTGATTAGTGTCATTGTTAAAAATAGCCATCTTAGTTCTGTTCTGAATTTTTCTAGCTTCTGCTCTTGGTTGCCCAATCTCGCTTTGTCTCTGCTTGGATTAAATTAATCCTTTGGTGTCAAGTAGTCTCTGTTTGTAAATGCTTTCAGACTGTGATGACAAACCTGCATTATAAACTCATGTGTCTGTAGGGCCCCTTCATGTGCTGATAGTATCTTGAACAGTTGCACTTTAATAATAAAACCATAGTTTGTTTATTTCTTGTGCTTCTATTTATTCTTTAAACTCTTGTTGGCTTTATCTGAGTTCCTTTCAAACACACACAATATTGTTATTTAGGCTTCTGATTAAGTGTTACTCTTAATTCCATTTCCATCAATTACAAAACTAGAGGGAATAAAGTGATTCTGGTAAATTATTGTCGGTTGATGCTGGAGGTCTTTGTCTGTGCGATCAGCAGGGAATTTGTTTGTGTTGATGATACATTTCTCACCCTCCAGACTGACTCATGCACTTGTTAATGTGAAGACTGTCAGTTCAACACTCTTCAGAAGGACTGCAAAATTCAGGCAAATAGCATAGGAGAGAAACCCAGGTTCTCTTGTAGGAGTCTCACCATAGCATGTGGAAGTGCAGCCACTGGCTGCCTCTTCTGGAGATGTGGTTCCTCTCAACCTCATTTTAGCTGTTAGAAGCTATTTCTAGCTCAGTAAGTATGTCTGAGGTGATATCTTGAGAGAGTCAGTGCAGAAGTCCCCGTGTCTATAAGTGTGTGTCCTTGGAGGCTTCAGGCTAGACTTGTAGTGCTCTAGCCTCATGAATGCCCCTTAGTGGCTGAGATATATTTTGGCTCTCCTGAGGTGCATCTTCTTCGGTTCACGCTCATCCACAAGGAGTGAAGCTGTTCAGCTGCTTCAGTGTCATTGCCCAACATGAATGAAAGTGTGGGAAGCAGAGGGGTTAAGGTCACCCCAAAGCAAACTCCTGATCCTGGCTGAACTGCTAACATAAAAGGACTCTGAATGCTTAGGTTTTAAACTGGTCTCCCAGCTTCTTTTCAGCTTGCCCCTCTTAAGATAAGTGTGCTGAACATGAGCAAGATGGATTACTCCTTCTCCCCATCACCTGAAAGGCTGCAGGCAGCTGATGCACTCAACTCAAGAAATACCCTGAGACAAGTCCCACCTGGACTGACCGTGATTCTGGTCTGGGGTGTGCTGGGAGCTGACAGCTGTGGCTCCTGGGTAGAAAACAACCTGGGGTGTGATATGCACTCCGAGGGGAGAGAGGAGGTCATTTTTAAAAGCTTTTCATCAGGGTTGCTTAAATATAAACCTCTCTATGTTGGTTTTTTTTTTTTTTTTTGTTTTGTTAACTCAGTCAAGCACCAGAGAAGCCCTTAGGCATGCAGGCCTTGTTTTTAGTGTGCTACCTTGCCTAAGTCCTTGTGTCATCACAGCTAGGACAAGACTACTGCGAGGGTATTTGGGTGAGCAGGTTTCTTTGAGAAATGTTTTTGTTTATTTTGGTTTTGTGTTTTTAAATTGTTGGAGCCTCAGTGACCTTTTTCTTCAGGCTCCTAGAAGAATAGTCTGATCAGAGCATATTGTTGTAATAAGGAGGGCAGTTGTGAACTGCCTTCATGCTTTGGCTGCTTCCTTGTGACCTGTAAGGCTTTACCAGCAAAATAGAAAAAAAAATGAAATAAGCATACTTTATTGCTGCTGGATTAAAGGTGGAGAAGCCCAGTGTGACACTTGCATCTATGCAGTTTCTACGTTGTCATTGTCTATGAGGTTACAGTATCTTAAATAAGTAGAAGGTACTTTGTGTTAAAGGGACTATATCCAGAATATGCCTTTATTAAAAGGGTGAAATGCAATAATCTGTTCAAAATGATTTCTAAGTTGGTGCTAGGATAGCTCTGGTGTCAAGTTCTGCTGGAAGCTGATGAGGTTCCTCTGTGTGGATGAAGAATCATTTCCCTGGGAGCAGCCAGGGGGCTGGGTGTGTAACAAAGATCAGCAGAGATTAAGGGATAAGGAGCTTGTTGGATTGAAGGTTACAAATGCCAATGCCAGGAATGGAAACCCATTATTCTGAGTTGGCAGGATTATGCTCATTTTAGAAAATATAGTTTTTCAAAGACTTGTTTGCTGGGGAACAGCAGTTGGTCTCAGGATTTTATTTTAGGAGGGGATTGGTTTAAGGGATGTTTTTATAAGGTATTTTTTTGAAGGAAATTGACAGCAGGGAGAAGGAATGAATGAAAGGTGCTTGCAGCTAGGGAGACAAGGACAGAATGGCGATAAAGACTGAGAAAATGGAGCAGGTCTGGAAGAAGCGATTAAGATATCATGATTGAGGCACTTGAATACAGAAGAGGTGAGGTGATCAAAGCTGTATTCTTAAACGCTGAAAGAAGATGTGTGCTTGCAGCCCAGGCTCTCAATTGGATCTTGGGCTGAAGGTTGAAAGGGTTGCTCTGGTGAGACTCCACCTGGAATGCTGTGTCCAGGGAGACCTTATCACAGCATTTCAGTGCTTATAAGAGAGATGGGGACAAGTTTTTTAGCAGGGCTTGTAGCAATAGGAGGAGGGGGAATAGTTTTAAACTAAGAGAAGGTAAGTTTAGACGAGATATTAGGAAGAATTTCTTTACGCTGAGGGTGGTGAAACACTAGCCCAGGTTGCCCAGAGGGGTGATGGATGCCCCATCCCTGGAAACATTCAAGGTCAGGTTGGATGGGGCTCTGAGCAAGCTGATCTGGTTGAAGATGTCCCTGCTCATTGCAGGGAGGGTGGTCTGTATGACCTTTATGGTCTCTTTCCACCCAAACTATTATATGATTCTGTGCATATTTCGATTTTTTTTTTTATGGTGGGTAATGAATACCTGCCAGCTGTCTCATGGGAAAGCTCTAAGCAAGACAAGGCAAGGGGAGTTTAACTTCTAGTGAAGCTATGATTTATTACTACCCTTGATTTTAGAAGGGTACAAAGTAAAATTACAGCCTCGGAGAGATTTGCAGTGCAACAGCTAACACGCTGCTTACCCTGTGATTTAAAAAAGAAGAAAGAAGAAACAAACCTTTTTGGCAGTCAAGAAGAAGGAAAAAAAAAAACCTGTCTTTGTGTCAGAAGACCTGGTAATATTCACTGGCTCAAGCCCTGGCTCGTGGCTTGGCAAGTACTGAAGGCAGAGCATTGTACTTAATAGAGTGTTTTATATGCTTGTCGTACTTATGAACCTAACAGAGTGTATAATTGATACTGAAATAAAGTGTAGTGGGGATTTGTATGTTTGTATCGTCTGCTTGTTTCACAATGGAGCGTGCATCCTGGTTGGAAAGCTGAAGCTCTTGCTATAATTTTAATTGCCTTCCCCTGCCGATCATATAAGAAAGGTTGTTGGCTAATTAAGAATGGTTTCTAAATCAGGATTCTGTACACACAAAGTACCCTGTTATTTTTCTCATCTGTCTAAACAGGTCACCTAATGCAGTGTTAAAATGCTGAAACTGGAGGGGAAAACATATTCTTGAATCTTTCAAGTGAGGAATTTACATGAGTTTGCCAAAGCCAGGATTAGGAAAGCTGTACTTAAAGAACTGAGCTAAATTGGTTCAGTTTCTGTAGGATTCAAATGACAAAAATGTTGTTTCATTAAAGTGACAGTAAAAATACATGCATTGAAGTGTTATCTGGAGATTGGATGAGAAATCGAGGGTTCTGGAGATTGGATGAGAATTCGAGGGTTTTGTAGAGTGTCTATAGATTGCAATAAATTTTGAAGGCATTTATAGTAAGAGATATTTCAGGTGTAGGTCTTTAATTGCTTACAAATAAGAAAGGAATAGTCATATTAATATATATCTCCTCTTGAAAAAGAAAACACTGGGATCATATGTGAACGTCCTTAGCACTGAGGAGAATGTGAACAGGGAATGACCCTTCAGTGTTTCTCATAATGCACTTTTGGGAGATGCCCTCAGTTTTCTTTGGGGTACAACTTTGAAACTCCAAATGACACTGGTGTTTGCCTAAGGTTGATAAACTGTGGAAATCCTCACCACAAAATTATTGTGAAGGCCAGAAGTATGGAGGGATTTGGAAAGAAGTCTGCAAATGGAAGGGGGAGAAGTCTCCAGGGGCTGGACATTAGCTCTACCTTATGATGCTTGTATTGGACTTTAGAAGCTGATGCTGCCAGGTGGTGGTCATTCCTCTTTGTGCCAACCCCAGACTCCTCCATACAACTTTCTTTGGCATTTCTTATGTACCTTTTAATAACTGTACTGCTATGCCCTTCATGGAACAGGTGATCTTGAGTACTATCATGAAGCTCATGCAAGGGAACCAGGTGATCAGGCCCAGTCAACATGGGTTCACAAAAGGCAGGTCTTGCCAAATTAACCTGATCGCCTTCTATGACAAAGTGACTCGGCGGCTGGATGAGGGAAAGGCTGTGGATGTATCTTCCTGGACTTCAGTAAAGCCTTGGACACAGTTTCTCACAGCATTCTACTACGGAAACTGTCACCTCTGGCCTGGACAGGCGCACACTCTCCTGGTTGGAAAACTGGTTGACTGGCCAGGCCCAGAGAGTGGTAGTAAATGGTGTTAAGTCCAGCTGGAGGCCAGCGACAAGTGGGGTTCCCCAGGGCTCAGTGCTGGGTCCAGCCCTGTTCAATGTCTTCATCAATGACCTGGATGAAGGCATCAATTGCACCCTTAGCAAGTTTGCAGACAACACTAAGCTGGGTGGAAGTGTGGATCTGCTGGAGGGTAGGGAGGCTCTGCAAAGGGATCTGAACAGGCTGCACCACTGGGCAGAGTCCAGTGGCAAGAGGTCTAACAAGGCCAAATGGCAGGTCCTGCACTTGGGGCACAACAACCCTGTGCAGAGCTACAGACTAGGAGAAGTCTGTCTAGAAAGCTGCCTGGAGAAGGACCTGGGGTGTGTTGGTTGACAGCCGACTGAACATGAGCCAACAGTGTGCCCAGCTGGCCAAGAAGGCCAATGGCATCCTGGCTTGTATCAGAAATGGTGTGAGCAGCAGGTCCAGGGAAGTGATTCTCCCTCTGTACTCAGCACTGGTGAGGCCGCTCCTTGAATACTGTGTCCAGTTCTGGGCCCCTCACAAGAAGGATGTTGAGGCTCTGGAGCAAGTCCAGAGAAGAGCGACGAGGCTGGTGAAGGGACTGGAGAGCTGATCCTATGAGGAGCGGCTGAGAGAGCTGGGGTTGTTTAGCCTGGAGAAGAGGAGACTGAGAGGAGACCTCATTGCTCTCTACAAGTACCTGAAAGGAGGTTGTAGAGAGGAGGGAGCTGGCCTCTTCTCCCAAGTGACAGGGGACAGGACAAGAGGGAATGGCCTCAAGCTCCGCCAGGGGAGATTTAGGCTGGAGATTAGGAGGAGGTTTTTCACGGAAAGGGTCATTGGGCATTGGAATAGGCTGCCCAGGGAGGTGGTTGATTCACCTTCCCTGGAGGTGTTTAAGACACGGGTGGATGAGATGCTGAGGGACATGGTTTAGTGTTTGATAGGAATGGTTGGACTCGATGATCCCATGGGTCTCTTCCAACCTGGTGATTCTGATTCTATGATAAAGTCAAGTAGGCACAAGTCCCCAGGAAAGATGGAGAGGGGCTCTTTATGAGAGAGTGCAAGGAGAGAATGAGGGGGGACAGTTTTAAGTTGAAACATGGGAGATCTAGTTTAGTTTATAGGAGTAAATTCTTTACTGTGGCGGTGGTGAGACACTGAAGGAGGTTGCCCAGACAAGTTGTGGATGTGCCATCCTTGGAGGTGTTCAAGACCAGATTGGATGGAGCTTTGAGCAGCCTGGTCCAGTGGGAGGTGTCCCTGCCCATAGCAGGGAAGAAATCATTCACTGCTACCTTCTTCAAAATGTTGTATACTGCTTTTGTATCTGACTTGCTCACATGTGAGTCGGGTGCCTTGTTTTGGCTGCTCACAGCTATTCTGCTTGTCAAATGACCGTGATTCATGACTCTTCCACTATGAATTAGAAAGCATTGGATGCTTAACATGTTTGACTTTGGCTTGGAAATAACTTCCCAAACACTGGTGTCTGGCTTCCCATGAGAGGCATCTGCTAGCTGAGATCTGTTGGCCAGGAGATGAAAACTGTGAGATGATTGATGTAATCGCAGGTAGAAGTTTTCAGCATTGCCACAGCCAGAGCTCACTCAATGCCACTTCTTCCGTTGCTCAGTGGCAGTTGGAACGAGCTGTACTGGCAGAAGCAGAGTGCCTTACAGGCACTTTACTAATCTTTCTTAAGGGTGAGCCCAGGTAGAATGAGTTGAGCTGAACTTGTTCCTGTTGCAGCTAACTAAACATGTTCACAGTAGTTGTGTAGAGCTCCATTAGGACCACTTTTTATACCACTGCTTTAATCACTACTGACCAGTCTGGTGTTATCTCTGCTTCAGAGACCAGGAGATGTTTGGGCAACATACATAAATGCCACAGTAAAAAGGGCTCTCCAAATGAAAGCACTCTTGGTTTGTACTTCACTAGTACGCATACATACATACACTGTGATAGTCCAGTAGTGTTTTATGAACAAAGGGTTGACTCTCCTGCTGTTTTAAGAGAAAAACAGGAGTCTTCAACACTGGTCAAGTGTCAGGTGAATTGAGGAAGAGCTCAGAAAGTGTAACTAGCAGCTTGGCAACAGGCAGAGGCAGCACACTACCTCCTTTGATTTCTCCTCTTCCAGTAAGTATTGGGTAGGGAGGATGGTAAGGCTAGAAATGACATATATGCTTTATCCATATGAGGACAGGCTGGGTTACTCAGCCTAGAAAAGAGAAGGCTCTGGGGACACCTTCTAGCAGTCTTCTAGTACTTGAAGAGGCCGTACTGGATGGCTAGGCAGGGACTTTTTATCAGGGAGTGCAGGAACAGGACAAGGGGGAACAGTTGGAAGTTGAGAGGGGAGATTTAGATGAGTTCTTAGGAAAAAATATTTTCCTGTGAGAGTAATGAGGCACTGGCACAGGTTGCCCAGAGAAGTCATGTATGCTCCCTCCTTGGAGGTGTTCAAGGCCAAGTTGGCTAAGGCTTTGACGAACCTGATCCAGTGGGAGGTGTCCCTGCCCATGGCAGGGGGGTTGGAACTGGATGGGCTTTAAAGTCCTTTCCAACTCAAACCATTGAGCACCAGCTGATTCAAAAGCTGATAAATCCTGGGCTGTGTGTTTATCCTCTGAAAGTCATGAGTGATGTCTTCTTGGGTCTGAGGGAGTATGGGTTACTATACCTTGTTCCTTCATGCTCTTGAGGGCAGATGTAAACCTGCCTGGAACCAGATGACCTGATGTTTGTATATAAAGCCATCCTACACTGGTGATTGCTGATTAAACCTTAACCATGGACTTACACTCTGTACCAAAAATAAGGTGATGGGACCTGAGAACTAAGGGTATTCACAGTTAAAAAGTGGCTTTTAGGAATTTGTGAAGAAAAATGGGATACTGCCTGGAGAAACAGTTCAGCACATTGTGTAGGTACTGGTAGAATTAGAGTAGCCAGAAGTGGTATGGATTTTGAACTTCTCTTCATCAAAGCCTGAGACTGATCCTAATGTGGCAGGACACAGACTCTAGGGACTGCATCATGGGGCTGCGAATTTTTGAACTGGCCTGTGTTGGCATTCATAGTTTTAAATGTTTTTCCGTCTGTACCATTTCTGTAATGATTGGTTGGGTGTCTGATCTCCCTACTTTGAGCTAAATTCTCCTTACTTAGTCCCATAGATGATCTGAAGCTTTGTGGTTGCCACAGAGGCCAAGTGAAGCTTCATTGCTGTGTTGTGGAGCTTGTTGGTACTGGGGCGTGTAGTTTTCTTTTTCTTCTTTTTTTCTTTTTTTTTTCTCTTTTCGAGTCTGTACCACAAAATTGCCACTTTTGGAAGTTATATAAAGAGATGGGAGTTTGAAAATCCTTTGACTTCTCTGGAAATAGTCTACGTGGTACATAAGGGTGGAGATTTCTGGAGTTTCCAGTACTGGTGCTTGAGGCCAAAATATTGTTGCATCCCAATTTGACCTGAATTATCCTTCCTATGCATTTCATTTTGAAGGCTGGATCCAATTCACAACAAGTCTTCTTTCTTCCCTGCTGGATATTTCATAGACTTTTTTAGGACTTGCAGAGAATAAATCTGAGTTCCCTGAACACCTTTTTTTGCTTTTTCCATAGGTTTCTTAGAAAGAGAGCTTGGACGGCATGCAAAGTTGTGAAATATCTGGAGACAGCACGGATGATCCTCTCAGTAGTGGCCTACAGAGACAGCGACAGCCTCGAATAGTAATTGTTGGTGCTGGGCTTGCAGGCCTGTCAGCAGCCAAAACACTTTTGGAAAGCGGTTTCACGGATGTAACTATCCTTGAGGCGACTGACCGAATTGGAGGCCGCGTGCAAAGTGTGAAGCTTGGTAAGAGCAGCATTTTGGGAGTGATGCACTGGGGAGGTTGATTCTGGTAGCGAGGGATTACGTTCTCGTTGGGTTAATTTGGCCTCGGAAATGTGCTTTTCCAGTCAGCGTGTGCATGCCAGAGGTTATTTGAGGTGTGATGTTGTCAGGAACATGAATCCGTGGGTGGGTAGCTAATTCTGAGCTATCTCATGCATCTCTTCTGAGGCAAGGTAGCTCCAAAACCATGTTTCTGTAGAATAAAGATCTTGGGGATTGTTTTCACTCATAGAGGAAGAGCTCTGTGTAACGGGTCTGTGAAAAGCATTCTGTGATTAAATAACTGTATTGAGATGGTTTTCACCAACGTTTTCATTCTTGACTAGGAGCTGTCAGTAAATCTCCTGGCTAGAGGCTGTTTCTCACTGACTTAATCACTTCCAAAGAGGCAAACTTTAAGCTATTCTGTTTCACAAACAGCCCCATTCATTTCCCTAGAACTAATTTACTGTGCAGAGCACTACCCACTGTGAATCAGGCTGCTGGAGAAACCTCTTCAGTGTATCCTTTCATCTTGATTTGCAGCTTCCCTGCCTCTGTGGCTTCATTTCTCAGCATGTAATAAAGGTGCAGGTACTGGATAGTTTAATCCCATGTCAGTTGGAAGGGCTTGTAAAATGTCTAAATTCAAAGCTGAGGGGATGATCTTGACTCTTTGCAGCACAGGAGCCAATGAAACGTTCCCTGGTATCTAGGAGGGCATTGCTTGTCTCTTTTCTGCAGGAGAGTTCAATTAACTCATTCTGTTTCTGACCCCACTCTCTGTATTTATTAACTTTGGCCTCCTGCTGCCCTTTCTTTTTATTTGTTAGCTGCTTACATCACTTACTATGCTTTACTCGATAAACTCGCCCCAGTAAATAAACAGCAATGTCCTATGAACTTTCAGAAGGGAAATGAATGAAAAGATAGTCAGACAAATCTAATCTCCAGGGTTTGAATAGGGCACTTTACATTCTACTGAGACTTGGCATAGAGGTTAGGATGGGAAGTGTGTCCTTTACACACAGTGCACTGACATAAAAATATCCTGGATTGTGTCTATGAGAGGAGGGAAACGATGAAGACCTGGGATCTTCAGGGAGCAATGTATAATTTTGTCAATGCTTCTGTGAAAGAGTTTTTTTTTTTTTTTTAATGAATATTGAGACCAATTCTCTTGCCTTTGGACACCCTCACTGGTTTTGAAGGGACTGCTCAATCATTCTGACTTTTCAAAGACTGATTTGGTTCACAAAATGGTTTTGATGTTTGCAAATTAGGTTTCTCTCTAAGGAAACTAAACCAGAAGCATTTAGAATCATAGAATCAAAGGATGGTTTGGTTTGTAAGGGACCTTAAAGCCCATCCAACTCTAACCCCCCTGCCAAGGCAGAGACACATCCCACTCAATCAAGTTGTGCAAAGTCTCATCCAACCTGACTTTTATGACAATTTAAATCTTAGGCAGAGCTGTGGTGGCAGCCTCTCAGGGCTGTATCCCAGTACTTCCACTCTCACTGAGCTGTGATGTATCTTGCAGGGGACACTATTTTCCCTTGATCACACAGAGTGTGTTGCTGATAAGCACAAGGGTATAATTTTGATTTTCAGAGGTTTACTTCATAAAGATGAAGATGAGGTGGATTGGAGAGGGGCTTTTTATCAGGGAATGCAGTCATAGGATGAAGGGAAACAATTTTAAGCAGAAAGAGGAGAGGTTTAAATTAGATATTCGGAAGAAATTTTTTACTGTGTGAGGGTGGGGAGGCATTGGCACAGGCTGCCCAGAGAACGCTTGGATGTTCCATCCCAGGAGGTATTCAAGGCCAGGTTGGATGGGGTTTTGAGGAACCTGATCCAGTGGGAGGTGTCCCTGCAGGGGGGATTGCAACTGGATGATTTTTAAGGTTCTTTCCATTTCAAACTCTTTTATGATTCCATGATTCTCCCTCTAGCACAACTGATGCAGAGGGTTTGCATGTTTGTGGTTTTGTACATGATCTATAACATCACTGCAGATATTTCATGACAGGATGCACAAGGAATAGTCAGGGCTAAAAAAGGGAAATGTGGAAGTTCCTGTGTGTATCCTGAAGGCTTCATATTCTGTCTGTGCATTCTGTTGGAGAACTGCTGGTGTGTTATATTGTTGTGTATGGGCCTGTTTTGGCTGCTGCTTGTGTCTCAGTAATTACGTTCACAATATAGGAAACAGATTTTTTTTTTTCCTATTTTTGTTGTATTGTACGATTCATTTGAAATAGGTTAATAGTGAAAAAGAAAACCTCGTAAGGCCCTGAAAGTAAATTAGCTGTTCAAAAAGATGTTATTTAATTTTACACTTGTAAATAGTTTATCATGTAACTTACACTGAGTAACAACTGACTTATCCACTTGGTAGTGATGACAGTGAGTTTCTGTGTTTTACAGGCAAGAATGACTATTTTTAATTTAGTGGTGTTCGATTATATTCCACACAGCTACTGGAAACAGCTCGGAACACATCATAATTGTTACCGAGCACCAAGCAGGACTTGCTGGCATTTTTTTCTTTCAGAGATCAGATCCTTCATAAATAAGAGCTGGAGGATTGTTAGTGTAGCAGAGAGCAAGCTGCTGACATAAAGCAGCAGGCAATATTCCTGCTGCTGATCTGGTGTGTGATGACTCGCAGGAGGATTGCATTAACAAGGTGACTGCCACATGCAATATTTATAAGCTTTGTACCTTTGGCTGCCAATGTAGAGCAGTCATTTCTGCCAGGCTGGGTGCTCTGGGGGTGTTTTAGAGTTTGTGGCACCTTAAATATTCACTCATTTGTGACTTGATGCTGCACACCCTGCAGCACGTGCTTTGTTTCAGGTACATGGAGAAATCTTGAGCTCTCAACTCATGTAATGCATATTTTGATGGGCAATCAGCTTGCTCCTTAATGATGAGGTGGTTGTCTGCTTGAGAAACAGGATACATGGAGCTTCCCCTCAGAGACAGTGTGCCAGCTGGAGAGAAGCATTCCTGGGAGCTTTCTCCCCTTGAACCTGAGTGTGTTATAGCGAAGTGCTGCAGTGTCTTTCTGTCTGAGCATATATTTACATGTTAAACAGCACATGATGGCTGGAAGTGCACTATTCTTCCTTCATCATGCAGGATCCTATTAACTTAACCCACTTAATCAGGCATTTCCACACCACTGCAGAGCGGGCTGTGTGGTGTGGTGTTGACTGGGATGCTGGGAGAAATACACCTTCATCAGACTTTAAAGCAGTTATGTTTGGACTTCAGAGAATCTGTGGAAATAGGGGTGGAGGGCATGACCCAAGTGTATTTTTAGCACCTCTTTTTCAGCTGCCGAACATCTGATGCTGTCAGCCCAGCTGTGGCAGTGCTGTTTCGCGGAGAGTTGGCATCCTGATGCAAACCCTGTTAGTTATAAGGAAGGGAGAGAGTGGGGCTGACTAAATTCTTTGTGTTTTGCAGGCAGAGAGTGCAGGTGATGAAGATTAAATGACTTTGGTGTTTAAATTGACTGTGCATCTTTTTAAAGAACCTGATTCCAGTTTTCAGAGGCATAAATAATATAACTTATTTACGCTTTTGGGGAAAGAAAATGCGTTTTTGTATTGCAGTTAAGCTAAGGTATATTTGTAAAGAAGAAGCATTTTTAACCACAGGGTAAGGTTCAATATGCAGGGCCGTGTTCCTATCCCAGGGCAATCCATTTTTTTCCCTGATTTCCTTGCTGCAGATACTTTTCTTCCTGTGTCTGGCTATCCATCCCCTCCTCTCAAATACCGAGGATGCTCGAAGTCTTTAGGTACTCTATTCTTTCCCTATGACTTTAATATTTATATCAGTATACTTTTATGTTCTTTATGCAATAGAACAGTGTAGCTTCTCAGCTATTTTCCTTCCCACACCTCCTTCCCTATACCATGCTTGTACTGCAGTACTAGCAGTGCATCCTTGCTCTCTGGTCACATTCTTAAGTGCAGGTTTAGAGAAGATGATTTAAAAAGGATAAGTAACACGGACAGAGCAGCCAGGGACAACCATGGCAAGAACTAGGAACCTAGAAGGTCATGAATTTTGCCTGAAGTATCAGAGGGGTGTCGCTGTAATGTGTCTTTATTGGAAACATCCCATCTTTCTAGCCCTATCTAAGCTTGTACCCCAAAGGACTGGATTGAAGAACTCCTGCATTGGCCTTGACTAACAGAGAAAGCTCACTTAAGTGCTGTTCAAACATGTGGTATCATAGAATTGTTTGGATTGTAAGGGATCATGAAGGTCATCTAATCTAACACCCTTGCAGTAAGCAGGGACATCTTCATCTAGATCAGATTGCTCAGAGCCCCATCCAAACCGACCTTCAGTATTTCCAGCTATGAGACATCTACCACCTCTCTGGGCCACTTGTGCCAGTGTTTTACCACCCTCCTAGAATCATAGAACAACCAGGTTGGAAGAGACTCACCGGATCATCGAGTCCAACCATTCCTATTGGGTCCCTCTCCTCCAGGCAGCTTTCTAAATAGACTTTTCCCAGTCTGTAGCTGCATAGGGTTGTTGTGCCCCAAGTGCAGGACCTGCCATTTGGCCACGTTAAACCTCATCCCACTGGACTCAGCCCAGCTGTCCAGCCTGTTCAGATCCCTTTGCAAAGCCTCCCTACCCTCCAGCAGATCCACACTTCCACCCAGCTTAGTGTTGTCTGCAAACTTGCTAAGGGTACACTTGATGCCTTCATTCAGGTCATTGATGAAGACATTAAACAGGGCTGGACCCAGCACTAAGCCCTGGGGAACACCACTTGTCGCTGGCCTCCAGCTGGATTTAACACCATTTACTACCATTCTCTGGGCCTGGCCATCCAACTAGTTTTCCAACCAGGAGAGTGTATACCTGTCCAGGCCAGCAGCCGAGTCACTTTGTCATAGAAGGCGACTGGGATGGTTTGGCTCTAGATGGTGTTAAAAGTTAACATTATATCATTGCGTATCTACTTTATGACCACTGCCTCCTACAAGATAAACTATTTTTACCTACAATACAAAAAGCTAAAGAAGTTGTGACTGCTATACTATTGTTTTAACAGCAACATAATGAGTTAATGTAACTCATTAATTTCTGTAACTCATTAATCATTTTGTGGCACAAATTTGGATTCAGGTTGCTGGATCAGAGATGGATTAATTCATTCCTTGGTGTAACTGAGATAAAGATCAAGACCAACAAGAGATTAGAAGACTTTTTGAGTATTTAAAAAAAGTATTTTTTGTTGTTTTTTACGATTCTTTGAATTTGCATTCTATCATCTACCTCTAGTTGGGTGGTCAGTTTCTTGACTGCCTTCATACTCAACTGCTGCTTCATGCTAAGGAACTTGCCAGTGGCGTGCTCTTCTCTCAGGCACAAGGGTCAGGCAACTAGGGAATAGATATTCTTCTTGTAGAAAAGGCTGCTGGTTCATTACTCTTTTCTATGATTCTTCCCATAAAATGAGAATTTCTTCCTAAAATGTGTCTTTGGGCGATTGCTTTGATTTTACATGTATACATTTTATTAGAAAAATGGGCTCCAGTAACCGGTCTGCTTGGTTTAGTTGGGGCTCCAATAACTAGTGTGCTTGTTTTATTCTCCTGCAGGGCACGCCACTTTTGAACTGGGAGCTACGTGGATTCATGGTTCACATGGAAACCCAGTCTATCATCTAGCAGAAGACAATGGTTTACTTGAAGAGACTACTGATGGCGAGAGAAGTGTCGGACGGATCAGTCTTTACTCCAAGAATGGGGTGGCTTATCATCTTACCAACAACGGGCAAAGGATCCCGAAAGATGTGGTTGAAGAATTCAGTGATTTATACAACGAGGTTGGTATTCTGCTGCTTTTTCAGGATTTGCTTGAAACCCTGGGACACCTTGACAGTTAGAATGTTCCAGGCACTGGGCAAAGGTAGAAGCCGGTAATATCTTTAATTTCTTTGCAACAAATCAACACGTAATTTCCTCTTATCTGTGTAACTATACTCCATTTGTCCTTGATGTGGGATTAACTCACTGTTGTTAGGAAGAACAATCTTTCCACAATTGTCATCAATTTAATCACTTCTAGCAGCTATTGCTGGGGAGATCCAGTGACTTGCTCTAGGAAGTTGCTATTTAATTAAAAGGGTAAAGGAGGGATCAAATTACTAATCAAAGTAGAATGTAAAACCTTAGCAACAACCAGCTAAATACTGTTAGTCTTGTGACATTTTATTGATGTTATAAATACCATAGTGTGCTGTGTAGTGTGTCAAAGTCAGAAATTGTGAGATCTCTTGCATCAGAAGGAAAGGAACATCTTTTCTGCTAGATTCAGACTGGTGTGGACTTCAATTTAGGGTTATTTTATCTTGTTTTGCTCAGTGTTTAATGACTTCTGTCGGTTACACTGAACTGAAGAAGAGCCAAATAGAAAAAAAACAAACCAAAACAAACAACTACAGGCACACAGAACCTAAAAATATAAATTAGAAGCCTGCAAGATGGAAATGAAAATGCATGTTTACCTTCTTCTAAAAGGGGTATAACACAATGTTAGACTCTGATAAAAAAAGGTCAAATTCACTTTCATGTAAATTGGCGCTGCTGCTGTCATCCTGGTGTTCCTTTCAGAGAGTAAATGTTTTTTCTTACTGATTTGTGTGTTAAAAATATGAAAGATTGTGTTAGTTCTATCTGCTTTCAGTAGGAAGATGTGGCCTTAAGGTAGACTGATGTGAAAGAAGAAAGCTTGACATAATTAAAGTGAATAATGATTATTCCACACGGGGTTTTTTTTATGTCACTTTAGAGGTACATTTAGAGGGGGCAGTGCAGAATGTCTGATCCTTCAGGTAATGTGATCCCTCAGTGGGATATATAAAAAATGGAACAAAATGTTATTTCCATCAGGCTCTAGCCATGCCTAAAACCTTCACATTTTTACCTGACAGTGGGTTTCACCAGTATTTGACTCTTGGCTAAACACCCAGTAGATTCAGGTTACTGTTGCATATCTTATGCTTAAAAATATGTCCGCAAGCATTTAGACAGCCATGAAGAGAAAAGCTCCTGTAGCATGCAAATAATAATCAAGAATAGGGATTTATTTATTTTTTTTCTTTGAAAAGATTTCTGACACTATCCTAGGGCTCTAACCTGGTATTTGTGATGGGATGGCATGAAATCATTTCAGTTTTAGGAAGGGGTAGTAGGAATTTCAGAGCCCTCACTTTGGAAGGAATTTAGCAACCCATGGTGGAGAAATACAGGTGGAGATAATTCATCTGACAGCTTTTTTGTATTTATGGATTGAAAACAGAACCACAACCAGCCAGGAAAAAAAGGTAAGATGCTTGTGGAGCAAGATTAACAGTAACTAAGCCTCCAAAAGAGAGAGGGAGTAAGCGAGAACACTGCAGTGAGCAGCATTATTTATGTAAATGGAACACTGCCAACCTGCGTGCAGTGCTAGGCGATCATCCTGTCTCCAACATGATAGGAAAATCTCCAGCAAAAGGAGGATGTCAGAAGCAGGCAGACTCTGAAATGAGAATACAAAGATGAGAGCTACTTAGGTTTGAGATACAGCTGATAAGATGCAGGCTGTAATGAGGTGCTGGTGTTTTAGAAATGATTAATTTGGTAAATCTACCCTTTCTTTTAAAGCAGGAGAAAGGGGGCAGCCAGTGACATGAGAGAACAAAACATTAAAAGTTAATCTTCTTTACGCAACACATAATTAGCTTATCGTTGCCACAGGATATCTTTATCACTTGGAGACAGAAAAGGCTTTCACATTCATGGATTGTAAAAATGTCTGCAGCTACTTTTTTGGGATTAAAAAATGTGTAAGGGACAGCTTAAGCCAAGAAGAGGACATCAGTCAGCCTCTTGATTGGTGTTGCTGGGGAGGGGCTTTCTCTGTCTTCCTGCAAAGTGTGGTGGAATTTCTTGCAGAGGCAGCTCATGGTTTTGTTGTCCCAACCTCTTGGGGTGTCAGGTTGGGTGATCTGTAGTGATTTCAGACAGCTGGCTGTGGTTTCTTCCCTGTGCCCCATAGGAAAAGCAGGAATTAAGGCAAGCTAGGTGATCTGAAAAATCTATAATTAAACCAGGCTATATGAAGTACAAGTGGGTGGGCAGTCAGGGGCTTGTGCAGCAGATGTGGGGATTTAGAGACCTTTTCCTCTGGCACAAAGTGCAGAGATGTGTCTGTTTACATGTGCTGAGTCTGCCTGGAGCATTTCTGTTTCGTTGAGTTCCCCCACTCAACCAGTTGTTTTTTTTTTTTTCATTTTCACTGTAGTCTATTGTATTTTTTTTTTTTTTTTAATCCTGGCTGGCCAATAGTCTCTTAACTGGTAATGAAATGACTGCCAGGGAGGAACAGTAGAAACTTAGTCTTCAGTTTTGTATCTCAGGTTTTTTGAGAGGTTTTTATTAATGTCTTGAAGTTGCCCAGGATTAAAAGCCATCTTGCATGTCACCAGATACTGAGGTCAGGCTCCTTCTCGGCCTTGTAGAAGCTCCCAGACCCTTCTCAGAGTCTTGGCAATCCAACCATCATGCTCCCTCGTTTGTCAGCCCCTTTAGAAGAAACTGAGATAGGAGAGGCTGTGACACATGCTGTCCTGACTTCACAAAAAAAAAAAAAAAATCCAAACAAACAGAAGACACATGATAGATGGAAAGCCTAATCTGGGACAGAACACTGGCATTAACAGTGGAAAATGTGTTTCTGAATGAATGGGGCTAAATTTGTCACAGTTTCAAATGCCTGCCCTCCCCTGCTTCCCATGTGCTCACATGCTGCCCTTCTTGCACTGCAGCTGCTGCCGTGAGCTCAAGCTTGTGCCTCCAGACCTGCTTCTCCATCTATATTGCTCTAGCCCCAGTTATTTTGTCATCTGGACACCAAATTCTAGCGGATGCAAAGTGCAGAGGGTCCCCCTCAAGAGTTTCACTTGAGTGCGTGGAGTGACTGAAGCTGGAGCCTGGCAGCGTGCAGTCTCTCCTCTGCATGCTGAATTTTCCTAGGGTCAAAGGCAAGGCACCCCAGTATCTCCAGAGCTTTGCCTTGCTAGTTCATTTGGAAAGTCCTTATGATTTTCCAGGCACTTATCCAGTCTTTTTTGGCAGGCTTCTTCTACTTCAATACAAGTTTTGCTTCTTTTTATTTGCAGTAGCCTGAATTTTTAATGGCTATAGGGATGCCTTACAGAAGTCTGTATTTGGTTAAGAGGAAGCCAAGCAGTAAGACTACTCAGCCTTCATTTCTGCAGCAGAAAGTTCTCTTTGAGAAGCTGTCTTAACTGAGAGGCTGGTAACACTGCATTGAAGTCAGTGAAGATCTCTCATGAGCTTGTGACCACGGTGACCCAGATCCTCCTCTGTGAGAGCACTGGTAAACTGAGCAATGGCTACAAGAGAAGGTCTCCGATCCTTCAGAGAATCCACCTAGATATTCAACCATGCATTGCCAAGCAACACACCTTGAGAGAGGGCTTCAAGCTGTTGTTTTCAGACTATTCTCCTTAGCTCTAGTACTGCCTGGGGCTGGCATTGCTCTGGGTCATGGACAGTACATTTAGTCAATCTCTGAAAGAAAGGGAGCACCAGTGTCATGTCTGTGCCAGGTCTTCATAATCACAGAATCATAGAATGGTTTGGGTTGGAAGAGACCTTAGGGCCCATCCAGTTACACCCTGTCTGCTATGGGCAAGGGCATCTTCCAACTGCATCAGGTTGCTCAAAGCTCCATCCAACCTGGTCTTGAGAACCCCAGGGATGGGGCAGCCACGACTTCTCTGAGCAACCTGTGCCAACTCCTCACTACCTTCAGAGTAAATTTCTTCTTAAGATGTCATCTAAATCTTCCCTGTTTCAGCCTAAAACCATTCCCCCTCCTCCTATCCCTGTTCTTCCTTATAAACAGCTGCTCCCCATCTTTCCTGTAGGCCCCCTTTTAAGTACTGGAAGTTTGCAATAAGCCTTCTTTCCTCTAGGCTAAACAAGCCCAACTCTCACTGGTCCTTGTATGGGAGGTGCTCCAGCCTTCCGGCTGGAGGTTGTTTTGGCCTCAGTCTGCTTACACCACATCTGCTTGGCCCTCAAAGAAGAGTGACAGGAGTGTGACCTTTAAGGATATTGTCTCTAGCTTCAGCATCTGTGCGTATAAGTGCTGGGGAAAGTGGATAGGGACAACCTATCTCAGAGAGCTGTTCTGTCCCTGCTAAGTTCATATTTCACTCTCCAAAGAGGTATTTGAGGTCAGTTCCCAGGTATTTGTGAAGAGTAGGAGGGAGATGGAGATCTTGACAAGTTAAATGGGAGTGAAAAGTCACACTGCTTTACCTGCCCAAGAATTTCACAGTCCATCAGCCTGCCTGATTTGGAAGAAGTGCCTGTTTTTACTTAGGTTTTTCATTAAGGATGTGGTTCCTAAAGACCTGCTTCCCAGGAGCCCTCCCTTTAACAATCAGCTAATTCATGACCTTGTTATTTGTCAGCTTTCTCCTGTGTGCTGCACAGCTCCTGGGGGAGGGATGCAGCCAAAGAATGACAAAGTTTTCCACCCTTCTCACCCCCACCCTCTGCTGGGCTTCTTGCCATCCCCAATTAATCTCCAGTGCCTTGTCTTGCATTATCATCGAAAGCAGGACCAAAGGGCCACTGAGAGTCACCGTTCCCTCCCTGCTTCTCTATTGCACTGACAGATGTCTGGCCTGGTAACAGTGCAGACCTATCTCCATTGAGGTTTTTTTACTGACCGGGGATTAAGTCACTGCAGTTTTTAAGCCAAGTGAGAAAAAGACAATGCCATGGATCGTCACCGGCACTGACAGGAAGGAGTATGGATTGGGATGTGCTTTCCTGACCTCCTTCAATACTGAGAAACTTCTTTTTTTAGATTTGCTCTTCCTGTGGTGGAGGAGCACGTATGTATTAAACACATGGACATCTCTGGTGGAACCCATGTTCCCTGCAGAGACCCCGTTTGTGGGATGCCCCAAAGTTGGTCAGAAAGAAGACAGAAGATGTAACCCAACATGAAGACATCTTACGGTTATGGCCATTCAATTAATTTCTTTCAATTTCTGATCTTCAGCCCCATTTCCCCACAGGATCGTATATAAAGTCACGGAATTAGATATGGGAATCTCCACAGAATTGTTGCTTGAGATGATCTGTCTTTTGCTTCTGCTGAGGGTTCTTGTAGACAGGCTTCTTTGGCCAGTTATTCTGTGCAAACCCAGAGGAGATTCAGAGTGAGAAATGGTGAGGTCATTGTGCTAGGATGCAAGTTTGCTGGTGGTAGGAGCTGGGAGTCATAGAATCATAAAATCACCAGGTAGGAAAAGACCTTTTGGATCATTGAGTCCAACCATTCCTGTCTGCCCCTAAATCATGTCCCTGAGCACCTCATCTACCTATCTTTTAAGTACCTCCATGGATGGTGATTCAACCACCTCCCTGGGCAGCTTGTTCCAGTGCCTGATGACCCTTTCTGTGAAAAATTTCTTTCTGCTATCTAGTCTAAACCTCCCCTGGCGCAGCTTGGGGCCATTGCCCAGGTCAAAGCAGCCTGTCTGTTTTTTTACCTCTTGCTTATCTCAGGTCAGTAATAACAGAAAAAGGAAGATGAGTCTGGACTGGACTGTACATAGATGGTGTAGCTCTCCTTACTGATGGGCACAGTGCTCTCAGTTTGGATGCATGGACATTTTGTAGGGTTAACTAGAAAATCAGTAGAATCTTTGAGGTGACTCTTGATGCTACATTTCACCAGGCTCTTTGAAACAAAGCCCACTTGAACTCTCTCAGGAACCCTTCTGTCATCACATCATGATGAAATGATTGAAGGAGAAAGCGTTTTCAAATCTCACACGTGCCTGTTCCCCATGACTTCAGAGGTGGACCCGCTGGCATGATGATACTTTTTTATTATTATGACTAGGTTCCCACCCGCAGAAGTAAAGCCCAAGTAACTCTGACTTCAGATTGTTTAATTCTGCTCCTACTTCATTCAAACCCTACCTTAAATAGGGACTTCTAGTGAATCTTTTCCATAGAATCGTTAAGATTAGAAAAGACCTTTTGGTTCATTGAATGCACCCATCAGCCCAACATCACCGTGCCTACTAAGCTGTGACCCAACGTGCCAGAGCTACTTGTTTTTTGAACACCTCCACTCCACCGCTTCCCTGGGTAGCCTTTTCCAATGCTTCACCACTCTTTCAGTGAAGAAATCTTTCCTGATACCCAATCTAAACCTCCCCTGGTGCATCTTGATGTCGCTTCCTCTCATTCTATCCCTTGCTACTTGGGAGATGAGAACCTGTATAAGTTCTCACACAGGCTGTGTTCACTGTGTGTGTACTTTGAAGAATACATTTTGAGCATTGTTTTGTGATTCATTGCTGCGACCATGTGTCTCTTCATGCAGGACCCGCTTCTTGCTACAACAGCACTGACTTCTGTTCATCCAATGTTTCAGCACCCCCAAGAAAGAAAAGTAAGGAAATAACAGGGATTATGAGAAGAAATAGTAGATCCTGATGGTGATTATCCTTACCTGCTGTCTGATTAATGGGATGACATAAATAGGAAAGACTTAACTTGATGCTTACAGGGCCGAGCACTGTGTGTTTCTGTGCTTTTCACCATTGGGCAATGAAGAATATAATGGTTAATAAAAACATTCCCGTGGCTCACTTATCCTTTTGGCCAAGTGGTAGCTGGGTTTTAGTGCAGCTTTGCTTGTCTTGTGAATGTGTTATCTGCTTACAGTCTGCAATCGGCTTATGAAAGCTGAGCTGCATTGTGCTGACGCAGGGTCTGTGCAGCTTGTACTTGTTGGAAGTGGTTTGGGCCTCAGAAATCAGTGGACCTGAGAATTGTGCCATGTCAAAAGGGGCTTTTGGCAGTGGGGAACAGAGAAGCCTTCATGCCATATAGAGCACTGATCTCCACTTTTCTGGTCTGGAAGTCTTGGAAAGGCAGTGTCCTGGTTGGGTCTACATTTCTCTTCTGTATTCAGCAATTCCACTCATTTTTCTTGTGGCTATTTTTCTGTTTTGGTAGTTTCCTCCCCCCGCCCCCCACCTTTTTTTTTCTTTCACTTATTTCTTCTATGTCCTACTTGCCTCTTTCATGTCTGTATCTGCTCTCCTTCCTCCATTCACCCACAGTCCTGCTCTCTCTTACTTCTACCACTGCCATGCATTTTCCCTCACTCTATCCCCTTCCTCATCATCTCTCTATTTTACCCCTTCAAACTCATTTTACTCCTAAAACCCAAGAGAAAATTACACTTTCAGGATGGGAAAAAAATATGGTGAATTAGCTTATCAGCTGCAAATGAGAAGCTGTAGGAGCTTTTCAAGGACAGGCTGCCACAGTTCTGCCAGCTTCCTATCAAGCATTTCCTTTTGAGTTGAACTCCTCAGTATGTCTGAATAGTCTGTCTCCAAAGAAAGTTCATAAAGTTGTGATCATGCCATCTCCGACAGGAAAAACTCACCAAGCAGGGATCTTGCCTTACTGCTTGTAAGAGTTATGTGTACCCCTGTGGCATGATGTAAATAAGAAGGTGACTCATTCTGGACAGACAAGTCTTAAATGGGATCAGTTGTGCTTCTGGGAGGCATCTCTTAAAAGCTTTCCTGTGTTAAAAGATTCCTCAGAGATTTTCCATGGAAATGAAGGGCCATGACTCAACTGCAGGCTCTTCTGGCAATATTACAGACTGAAGAACCGATTGCTCCAGAGAGCCATAAGGAGATGGTCAGGGTGGATGGTTGTTTCCTTGCTTTTAAATAGCTTATATGGTGGGAAAACTGGAGTTAAAAAAAAAATCAGGAAGAGCTCCTTCAAAGAAGAACAGTTAATTAGAAGGGGATTTTTTTGTGGGTCCTTCTCACGTTGACCTTGGCTATGGGCTAGTAGGGCTGTCAGTGTAGTCCATGGATCTGTCTCGTGCTCAACAAGTAAAATGTGTGTGCATATAAAATTCCTGTCCTAAGCCTATGTTTATTGCTTCCTGTTTTCCAGGGGGCAAGAGAAAACTCAGTATGAAGCTGAATTCCCAACCCTGGTGGATTCCTGGGGAGGTTTAGACTGGATATTAGGAAAAGTTCTTTACCAAAAGAGTGGTGAAGAATAGGCACAGGCTGCCCAGGGAAGTGGTGGAGTCACGATCCATGGAGGTGTTCAAAAAACACATGGTCGTGGTGCTTCAGAACATGGTTTAGTAGGCACGGTGTTGTTGGGCTGATGGTTAAATTGGATGATGTTGTAAGTCTTTTCCAGCCCCAATGATTCTATGATTATTGCTAACTGATTAAATAATGGAGAGGGTGGAAGGGCTGGTTCCAGGTTATAGTAGAGCTTGAGAAAGGTTTTAGATAGCGATTCTGCTCCTAGGATTGTGAGCACTGAACCTGAGGCACTGGAGTTGGAGGAAAGCTGGTGCTTTCTTGTAAGAGTTGAGGAAGCACGTGGGTCCTGCTGCTTGAGCTCACTCTTAGTAGACTTTGACAGTGTCTAGAGCTTAGTCAGTGCCTGTGGCACTGCCAGACGTTACACATAGTGAAGCCTGCTGTGTTCGGGTACTTTGCAGTCTTTTCTGGAGATATTTAAGGGATGCATGGATGAGGCACTGAGGGACATGGTTTAGTGTTTGATAGGAATGGTTGGACTCGATGATCCAGTGGGTCTTTTCCAACCTGATGATTCTGTGGTTCTGTGCTTGCTTGGCTTACTGATCCAGCTACAGTATCGAAACAGCTGGTTGAACAACTGATTTTACCTACTGAAAATGGCAGGACTTGCCTCAGTTGGTTTTCTGCAAGTGATAGAAGGGACACGCTCAAATAAAAATAATAGTAAGTGAATTTTAACTTAATGATAACTAACTGTTGCAAGTCAGTTATCTTTGCCTGGAGGGAAGTCTTCCTTCCCTCAAACCAACATAGCTTTGGGTGCAACTTGACAGGGCGTTGGATCAGAGTCCACAATAAACTGTCAAAGCTGACCTAGCAGGAGAAGGCGACCTGGATTTGCTGGGTTTGGATGGAGGAAAGAGCATCCTGCTTGAGGCTTGGATTCTGCTGTGAATAACGGTTTCCATCTTTGTCTCTGGCAGGTCTATAACCTGACTCAGGAGTTCTTCCAACGAGGTAAACCAGTCAACGCTGAGAGCCAGAATAGTGTGGGCGTCTTCACACGGGACGTCGTGCGCAAACGTGTCAAGGCTGATCCAGATGACACAGAGGCCGTCAAGAGGCTGAAACTAGCCATGATCCAGCAGTACCTTAAGGTCTGTGTGCGCATCATTTTTTGTTTGTTTTAAGACAAATCTTGAACCTGAGAGACCTGGCTAAGCCTTGCCCATTACTGGGGAATTGCTTTCTGTCCTTTCTTGCAACTGGGGCAGTTTGTGTTTATATTGACAACTTTTCCTTGTGAGGCATATCCAAAGACAGTGGGCTGCAAGAAATAACACCTTTACTCTTTCCTTATTCTTCTTACCTTAAACTTCCAACTTTATAATTAGAAGGGGCTTTCCTAGGCCCTGTTGAATTTTCTAGTGTGATTTAATGTTTTCTTACCACCTGAACCTACTCTATCGCCAGGTTATTTAAGCAATATCTTGTCTTGTCCCATACACCTGGGACCCCATGTTCATGCCTGAGTGTCTTTTATCCCATTCTGCCTCTGTCCCTACCTCACAGACCAGAAGAGTTGTAACTTTGAAACTATTAATTTGCTGAAGAAATCCCTTGAAAGCGTTTTGAAGGTAAAGCAATAAAGTCAAAGGTAGATTGCATAAACCCATGTCCTAATCATCTTTCCTCATGGCTTCCCTTGTTCTCTCTACCTCCCTGAAGAATAAATGAGATCTCTGTGGGATTAAGACTTAATGCTGCATCAAGTACTCCACAAGTAAAGTGTAGCAGTCATTCCTGTTTTAATTATAATGACTTAAGGGCTTATGAAATGAGGCAGGGGAGGCAAGCATAGTGTATAGTATTCGCTATCTGCAGGTGGGAGACTGAAACAGAGAGAAATAGAGCCTCACAGAGTATCTCTGATAAAGCTGAGAACGCAGATGTCCTGGGTGCTGTCCTGACTTCTCCGTGTCCTAACTGAAAAGCTCGTATCACAGACTGTCTCCACAGCTGCCATGTAAAGAATAGTTATTTATTGTTTTAACTGTGTAACATGACTTATGCAAACAATGTCAGTCATTTGATACAGCTCTGGTTTTCCTAGGGGTTAATTTTGTGGTTGCTGCAGGTTGCCACAGCCAGAGACTCCAGTGCAAGTCTTGCAAATCCCTTCTCATGTGTAAATACCTGAGGGCAACAAAGCCTGCAGTACTTAAGACTATCAGATCAGAGTGGTTGCTGCTATAGTGGGGATTAGCCAGTGTCTCAGGCAAAGTATAGTCTTGGTAGTTGCCTTTTTTTCTCCCTGATGTTTTTCTTTCATGGTTGAAAGAATCAAACAGCCATCACTGTTTTTTATTTTCATAGTCCTGTTGGAGCATCCAGGCAAAATGAACAGCCTGTGTGTGAGCCAGGGTGCAGGGTTTGTGTTGTGGGCCAGCAGAACCGAGCTGGGGTGAGTGCTGGATAGTGCTTGCTCAGTTGTCAGATGGGGTAGAACCTCAGGCAGGCCTAGAGAATCAATTCAGAATCATAGAATAACCAGGTTGGAAGAGACCCACCAGATCATCTAGGATCTTCTATAAACGATAGACCTTTAAGGCTGAGCTGCTGGTCACTTGGATTGACAGTTGTGCTTGCTCAGTCTTTACTGCAGGCACTGGGCAGTGACCAGGAAGGGGCAGCGACCCCTATGTCAGTACAGTCACATGAGCAGCCTGTGAACTATTCAGTGTAACTCTGACTTGTTTGCATGACATCTTAGCCCAGCACAGAGATTCCTGTCCGGCACTAGGATGCTTCACAGGGAGAAGGTCTGATCTTGCCAGGCTTTCAGACATGGTCATTAAAGTGGCCTTGAAAACTAGCCAGAGTGTGAGGCAAGGAATTGTAATGTTCCCTTTACCTAAAATACTTAAAGAATTAAAGCATGCAAATCATTGTGACTGATGATTTGAATCATTGTTATTTGGAATTTGAAGGTTTTAACATCCCTGTGTCCCAGGTACCAGTATTATCGTTAGGAACTTATCACAGGACAGGCCAAACATCCTGCCTTTGTTCCAGGGGTTGTTGGAAGACATGGCTGTGCCTAATAACGCCTGCAAACATTAACCAGCAGGTCCCAAATCTAAAGCTTTGATAATCACTTCAAGTGAATCAAAGGCAAGTGTCTCACATCTTGGCATTTCCTTTTTCTGTCTCCTTCAGTTCCTTCTGTGTTGGGTCCTCTCACCTCCTGCAGATTGTTAGCTTGCTGATCGCTGCCTGTTTGACAACATGTTGAAAGCTGCAGACAGCAGAAAGAGCTGCCAGAAGTTTTTCATGGCTCCTCATGAGAGCATTTATTAACATTGGAAAGAGCATCTGCTTAACATAACTCCAGCTTGTGTTATAGGAGCACCCAGCAGCCAGTCCCTGGCCAGTAAAGTGGGGTTTAAATGAGAGAAAACAGCCAGAACTGTAACCCAGAATCATGCAAACGCAGGGACATCATCTCTGAATGCTGGCTGATGTAACCATGGGTGATGCAACCAAAGCTGATGCAGCTTGTTACTATGACAAAATGGTTTTTCTGTTTGGAAGGAAGGCTGAGGATTGATTTGTCAGATCCTATGGCCAAACATTCTTTTGCTAGCAAAAATAATGTCATTTAAGATTGAGATTCGGGACTCAGCAGCTTGTGCAGCTTCTCTGTGTCCTCATGGTGTTGTGCTGTGGCAAAATGAGTTGCTCTGTGGCAATGTTGCTTTTGTGTTGCTTTCCCTTAGGTAGAGAGCTGTGAGAGCAGCTCCCACAGCATGGATGAAGTCTCGCTCAGTGAGTTTGGGGAATGGACCGAAATCCCTGGGGCTCATCACATCATTCCTTGCGGTTTCATTAAAATCGTGGAGATTTTGGCCCGCTCCATTCCTGAGTCTGTTATTCAGCTCCGCAAGCCAGTCAAGTGCATCCACTGGAACCAATCAGTCAGCAAGGAGATTGAGAGAGTGGCTGACCACAACAGTGACCTCCCTGAGGAGGACAGGGGCTCTGATGTCTTCGTAGAGTGTGAGGACTGTGAGTTCATCCCAGCTGACCATGTCATTGTGACTGTGTCCCTGGGAGTCTTGAAGAAACGCCACGAGAGCCTGTTTCATCCCCGCTTGCCTGAGGAGAAGGTGATGGCCATTGAGAAGCTAGGAATCAATACGACTGACAAGATTTTCCTGGAGTTCGAAGAGCCTTTCTGGAGCTCTGAATGCAACAGCATCCAGTTTGTCTGGGAAGATGAGGCAGAGAGTGAGAGCTTGACTTATCCCGAAGAGCTGTGGTACAAGAAGATCTGCAGCTTTGATGTACTCTACCCGCCAGAGAGGTATGGCCATGTCCTGAGTGGCTGGATCTGTGGAGAAGAGGCTTTGATTATGGAGAAGTGCGATGATGAAACTGTGGCAGAAACCTGCACCGAAATGCTACGTAAATTTACAGGTCAGCCATGCTCTGGTTCCTTTGATGACCAGAAAAGAGACGGAGAGCAGGGCTGGGGAGTTGAATAACCACTGGGAAGGAAATGCACTAAAGTAATTTTTAGCTCTTTGGCCCTTTGAATGGGCTGTGCGTGTGCTTCCAGCGCACCTCCTGCTTGGGTGTGCCTGAAAGCTATTTATACAGAGGGGCTGATAACCAGCTCAGGAAGTGATGGGCAGAAATGCTTGAGGATTCCACATCCTCTCCTTTATTTAGTCACAAATAACTCTTTAGCAGCTGGAGCTGTCAGACTCGGGGCTCCTGAGAGCTGAGCTCAAAAGAGCATAGCCCTTTTGGAGTGGAGTTGAACTTGTTTAGATCAGCTGAGATGTGGCGGTTGAACCACATCCTGAACTTCCTTTCAACATGTGCCTAAGTGGAAATCTCATTGGCCTGGATTTCCAAGTATCCATTGACATCGAGAGCTTCCATTTTCTGTGTGTTTCACCTAAGCTTTCCCAGATTTCATGCATACTGAGCAAACATCACGTTAAAGGCAGCCGTTGGAGCAAGACATGTGTGTTATGTTGAGGAAATCTAAGGTGAAATGACTAAAAGTAGCAATACTTGAACATACTGGGACTTACTGTGTCTATAATCTCTTCTCTGGAGCTTGCACAACTTCCTAAGGAAAGGGCTTTTTGTATCTGGAGAGTTCTTCGTGATCCTCTGATGGAGGACACTGTACAAGAGCAAGCATAAGGAAGAAATAGTGACTGACTTACTGGCAGTCTCGAAATAAGGATTTTGGATTTATACATAATTCTAAGCAAGCATAAAGGCAGCATCCTCCAAGATCAGGTGTATTTTATGCTATCATAGAAATGGGTCCCATGATCAAGCTTTTTATGTCTGTTAGCTTGTGTTAGTCTTAACACCCAGTGGAGTTCCAGCTTTATCTCTTGTCCATGGACTTTCTATTAACTGAAGAAATTTGCTTTCACAAGTCTAGCTTCCCCCTGTGCTTACAGACTATGTCCAACTAATGGCATGGAGACCTAGAGAAGGGATTCTGGAAATTAAGGACTACCTGTAGAGCTGGCAACTGCCAAAAGAGGTTTTGCATTTTACTACACTCTCCAGAAATTGAAGGGTAGACACTGGATTCAGAAACCCTAATGCAGAGCTCCTTGTTTTAGCTTGTTTGAACATCCCTTGCAGCCTGCAGAGAAGGAGAGCAAATCCATGAATGCTGGACTCTGGGTAGCTTCTGCCTCCCGAGCTGTTTACTATCAGTGGTGCTGGGTATCCCTACATTATGTCACAGTGTCGCTACGTGCATGCCTTCTTTCCTTCTGACCTCAGCAGGCCAACTGTGCCCCATGCAGGCATAGCAGGAGGCTGTTCTCCTCTTTAAGGTCAAGTTGTTTCAGTGCTGAGACCTCCCAGAGAGTATAACAACTTACTTTGTTGCAGCTTTTCTTGCCTTTTTTTTTTTTTTTCCCCCTACAGCACCTCAGATCATCAGTGAGAATTTAGGTCTTCAGGGCTTTCTTAATTTGGCAGATGGGAGTATTCTCTTCCTCCTCAGCCTCCTTCACTGTTGTTGTTGTTGTTTGCATGCGTTGGACTTTCCTGTCTTTCTCCCAAGATGGAAATACGTTGGCACTGGTGGTTGGTATGTGTTGCAGTTGCTGTTCCAGCTGATACTGCACCTGGTCACCATCCATCAGCCTCTTCAGCGCTGTAAGCTCTGTCTCAGCCTCTTGCTAATCCTGGGTCTGCAAACCCTGGAGAATTTCAGATAGAGTTTACCAGGTCCTTACCCTGCAGTCAACATTTTGTGCATAAAGCAAAGAGGTTGCCTCTCGGCAGCTCAAAACTGCAAGAAAACCTGTCATAGAGTCAGAGAATGCTTTAGCTTGAAAGGGACCTTAAAGATCATCCAATTCCAACCCTTCTGCTATGGGTAAGGACACCTTCCACTGCATCAGGCTGTTCAAAGCCCCATCCAACCTGGCCTTCAACACCTCCAGGGATGGGGCAGCCACGAGTTCTCTGAGCAACCTGGGCCAGTATCTCACCAACCTTCAGTGGTGTCTTTGAAGCACACATTGATCAACGTGACCTGTTCTACTTTCTGCCCCAAAAACTTTAGTTAGTTTGTAGAAAACCTTTTTGCTGATCTTTAAAGATGGCCCTCACTAAGGAAGCTGGGTTTATCCTGTTACACTTGCTCCCCTGTTTTCCCTAGCAGGTGCACAGAAGTACAATTTCAGGGCCAATCTGGACCAAGCGCTAGTCAGGCTGAAATAACATAACCATGCACCTACTGTCTTCTCCATTAATCTGTTTTATTTGGACTGTGAGAGTTGGTTAGACCAGCTAGGGGCAGTTGGGAGGGGACAAAGCGGCCTTCTGTCTGTCATCTAACTGTAATTGTTGTTTCTGAACATGACTGCTCTCCTCTGGTCCGATTAGCAGCACTGAATCCAGCCTTTAATGTGTTTCAGCTGTATGTAAGTTGGCTAACTGACTTGAGAAACTATTCTCCCTAGGATCCTAAGCTCAGTAGAAAGAGAACCTCTTCTGTAAGAGGCTCATACCTTCCACACCTCATTTGGAGCTCTGTGACATCTGAAGAAGCTTTTCTCTATTGAGTATAGAGAGTACCTTACATTCAGTAATGAAAGTAGGTGGTATGAGGCTTTTAATGTTCACTTTACTTTTTGTAGTGTTTGTGCTGTAGGTTATAGGTTATTTCTTATTCTTCTTTTATAGACTTAATGTGCTAGGCAGGTGGGTTCCCTTCTTCAGCTGTGTTTTCTCGGTCCATTGCTCATAGAGGCCTTTCCTTTGACTTCAGAGTGTGTTGCACCAGTTCTGTGTTAAATCCATTCTTGTAGACTTGGTGTTATTTCACACTGAGAGGACATGATCTGCCTCTGTGACTTTAAATTCCACATGCAGGTTAGTGTTGCGGATTATCTGGCTTTGCCTTGAAAAGCTCTGCGGATTGTTCTAACCTAAGAACCCTTGACAATTACTGCTTTTCACAACTGGATGGCTGAAAAGCAGCATCCTCTAAATCTGATTAAATGAGATGCCTTTGAACAATTAGAAGTCTTGCTCTGGTGTCTTTGTTGGCTGAGCTCCAAGTGTTAGAAGCCAGAAGGCAGTGATTGCAGACTTGCTCCCTTCTGGAAGACTCGCTGATTTGTCGAGCTACAGCAAGGGATGCCCTAAGTTGTCCTCCCCTTCCTCCAGCTCTTTCACCAAAGGGAAATGGATCTCTTTTAGGTTCTGTGCTGTCACTGCCAGCCCCATATGGGATACCTTAACGTCTCTTGATGGCTGTGGTAGTACCACAGGTCTCTGTTGGCCTTCATGGGATCTTAGATACCCTGCTCTCAGGTAGACAACTAAATTTGGGTGTCTTATTTTATATCCGTGAGCTAATATTATGACAATCCTGTCTCATAGTCAGCCCCAGAGCCAATAAATCTATGTAGCCCAATAGCTGAATAAAGATGGAATTGTTTGAAGCACATGGAATTATCTTCCGTAACTTCACATGTAGGAAACAAGCATGAAAATGTGCCCTGCTCTTTTAGTGAAGGCTAAAGACCTTTTTTAGCCATTTTATGACTCTTTGGATAGTCAAAACTTAGAATTTGTATTAACTGTTACCTTTATCTGTAGGCAAAGGCACATGTTTACCCATCTAGTTAGGAGAAGATTGAGAAAGTCCTATTAAATATGTTCCTTGAAGGAGTGTGGCACTCCCTGTCTTTGTAGTTTCTGTCTTGCAAGCAACAGTTCAGGATCAGAGCTCGCATTACATTTTCCTGTCTGCCCTTCAATCAAGTCCCTTCTCTCTGTGTGCAGCAAAAATGAAAGTCTCCTGATTTTTTCCTTAGAAACAGCTCCTCACATAAAAAAAGACATAATTGAAGAAGCGCTGGGGCACAACAGTTGCACAGCGGACACTTAGATCGTGCTCACAGTCTGATGTGCTGGATAACCATAAGGAGGTCATGAGAGCTGGTACATCTGCACCACACAGCAAGGTGCTGGGGGAGGAGATGTGGTGCTGGGAGATGTGCAGCTGCATTTTAACGTACTGAGGCTCTTTAACCCTGCTCCATGCTAGCAGCTGTCTTGGACATCTCTGCGTGAAGCTCTGCCATCTGCCCAAGGCCACAGGCTTCAGGTTGCTGTGCTACAGTTTCCCTTGTGCTGATGTTGCTAGGGAAGAATAATTCCCCAGTGGGAAGGCTGCTGTTTACCTTCTTGCCTACATGGTGCAAGGTCATCCATGGGAAACACTAGAGAGAGACAAAGCTGCTGTTTTTACCAGTTTGAATATTTTTAAGTGTTTGTGAAGTCATCAGCCCAATCAAGAATTGTGTACGTCCAGCCAAATATAATAGAGCAGTTGTTCAGTCTTTTTACCACTCAAATCATAGAATCATTAAGATTGGAAAAGACCTCTAGGATCAAGTCCAACTATCAGCCCAACCCCAGCATGGCTACTTAACCATGTCCTGAAGTGCCACAGCTACATGTTTATTAAATGCCTCCAGGCATGGAGACTCTACTATTTCCCTGGGCAGATGCTTCCAATGCTTCACCATTCCTTCATTTGAGAATTTTTTCCTAATATCCAGTCTAAACCTCCTCTGGCACAACCTGAGACCATTTCCTCTCCTCCTATCTCTTTTCACCTGGGAGAAGAGACCGACACCCACCTCACTACAACCTCCTCTCAGGGAGTTGTAGAGAGCAAGCACTTTGCTCAGCCTCCTTTTTTTCCAGACTAAACAGCCACAGTACTCTCAGCTGCTCCTCATAAGGCTTATTCTCCAGATAGTTCAGCAGCTTTTTTGACCTTCTCTGGACACTCTACAGGCCCTCAATGTCCTTCTTGGAGTGAAGGACAACACTGAACAACAGTATTTGAGGTGATGGAGGATGCTTTGGTCCTGTCTGGCATTGTGTGGTCTAACAGCTTTCATGGTGTGTTGTCTCGGGCTTTCCCACAGCCCTTAAAAATAAAACGTGATAACTTAACTTCCTTGACACATCTGAGAGCTCCCTGTTCTCAGACTCCCTTGGGCTTTTCACTTCCATCCCAGGCATTCCTGCTTTGAAGATTCTTGGAAGAGCATATTTTAGAGGCTTTGTTATGCTGAATTGTTTGCTACTCCTGAAACAACATTCAGTTGTAGGATGTATTTTGTTTGTAAGGTCTGTTTATTTGCTAGTCTGTGTCATATTTTGAACTGGGGGTTACTGGTTAAAAAGTGTTGACGATGCACTCTGACAAGCCATCCAGGTCCCTTTCCTATGTTTCAGTCTTGTATTTTATGTTCTGGATGATAGATGATGCTCCTAAAAGCAGTAGCTGAACCAGTGTTGTAACCTGCTCCTGATTTTAAGGAACTGAAGGCACCATTAAATGATTTTTCAGTGAAACTAAATAATGTAGTGCCTAACTAGTCTTTACAGTTGGATGTCTCCCTCTCTAACCTGTGATGAAGAAAGTGGGGGAATTTGGATCATCTTCATAGCGGGGTGAGCATGCTGACATATTACAGAGTCAAGGTTTGAAGCAAAAGCACAGGAAGTGTGCAAGATGCGGATATGTCTTAGATACCCTTATTTATTTTCCTACCTGCCTCTTAGAATCAGTTAGGTTGGAAAAGACTTTAAGATCATCAAATGCAACTGTTAACACTGCCAAGCTCACTGCTAAACTGCGTCCCTGAGCATCACATCTGTATGTCTTTTAAGTGCCTCCAGGGATGGTGACTCCACCACTTCCCTGGGCAGCCTCTTCCAGTGTTTGACAGCCCTTTCAAAAAAAAGACTTAAACTCATCCCAAACACCTAAATTTTGCCTGGATATGTGAGGTTCCCCAAAGGGTGAGTTTCAGTTCTCCTGAAGAGGCAGTTTCTCTTCATTGCAGTTCTCCACATCGCGCTTCCCCATTCCACTCCTGCCAAGCCAGATATGATCACGGATGCCAACAAAATCCTGGTCAATAACACAGAGATGGTCCCAGACCAGTCTAGTCAGAGGGTCTCCAAAGTATGACCCTCCCTCTTTCAGCCTATCTGAGGTTCTTGTGCCATCAGCTCAGTGGCTACAGTCCTGGATCCCACGTGCTCCTGTACTCTTCGGGATGGGGACAGTGGCTACTGGTAATCCTATTTTTGGTGCACTCAAGTGCCCTTCGTCTCTAGGTCCTGTGTTCTTTTAGCAGTTGAAATCTTACAGCAATATATAAATCCTTCTTGCAGCTTCAAAAGCTCTTCTTTCCGTGTCATGTATGTCCCACAAATTGGTTTTATGTTGGATTCATTTTAGGGGTTACTGGGTGGCAGTGGGAGCGAATAATGTGGGGTTTGAGATCTTTGTGACAGGTTTTTCCTATGCTCTTGCATAATGAGGATTTGCCTTCTAAAATCTTTATCTCCATTCCTCTTTGGAGACATACTTCTCTTACAAGACTACCTAAACATCCAATTTAGACTGTGCATTCAATTAAATACGCAAAATTAGGTGAAATCAATCACACGCTTGATTGCCACCAGGTTCCCTATGGCAAATCAGACTGGGAGATGCTTCGTGTTTTCAACCAGATTGTGTCCACAGTTCTCTGAAGCTCCCCAGTCTTTTAGGAACATAAATCTTTTAATGTTCTTTTCCCAAGTGGAAGATTAAAAGGGGTGCTGTTTCTCTTACGTAGATGCTTATAACTCAGTAAAGGAAAGAGATCTGGTTTAGGGTCTTTTCCCTGAAGTCTACAAGGTCTTCTACGATTTATTTTCAATAAAGCAAACTGATCATGTGCCACCCCGCAACTTGCACAGCCATTACCCTGTTTTTTCTTGGCCACGGTCTTACTTTTTGTCTTCTGCTTTCGCTCCAGGGAATCCAAACATTCCGAAACCTCGCCGGATCCTGCGGTCCTCCTGGGGCAGCAATCCCTACTTCCGTGGATCCTACTCTTACACCCAAGTTGGGTCAAGTGGGGCTGATGTAGAGAAACTTGCTAAACCACTGCCTTATGCTGAAAGCTCCAAAACTGCTGTAAGTATGGTCCAAATCGGTTCTGTGGTGATAAGGCTGCCAAGGCTGGGTAGTGGGTTACCTAGGAGGGAGGTTGAAAGAGACAATCTCTGGTTGGGCCACCAATAGTGTTTTCCAGTTTTTTATATGTACCCCTGTGGTAAATGATTTATGTGGGATTTTGCCTTTTTAATCATAAAATCATAGAATTATTTAGGTTGGAAAAAGACCTCTAAGATCATCAAGTCCAAATGTCAGCCCAGCACCACCTTGTCTGCTAAGTCCCTAAGTACCACAATTAAATGTTTTTTGAACACCTCTAGGGATGGGGATGCCACCATTTCCCTAGGCAACCTGTTCCAGTGTTTCACTACTCTTTCAGTAAAGAAACTTTTCCTAATGTTAAATCTCTTCTGGTGCAACTTGAGGCCATTTCCTCTCATCCTGTCACTTGTTACTTGGGAGAAGATACCAACACCTACCTCACTACAATGTCCTCTCAGGGAGCTGTAGAGAGCAGGAAAGTCTCCTCTCAACCTCCTTGTTTGCAGATTAAACAGCCCTAGTTCCCTCAGCTGCTTCTCCTAAGGTCTGTTCTCTAGATCATTCACCGGCTTTGCTGCCCTCCTCTGGATGTGCTCCAGCCCCTCAATGTCCTTCTTGTAGTGAGGGACTGTGTAGTGATGTTTGGAATGCCAGCTTCTCAGGGTTTCTTACATTTCTCTCTGGAATTGTCATAGAATGGTTTGGGTTGGAGGGGATGTTAAAGCTCACCCAGTTCCAACCTCCCTGCTATGGGCAGGGACATCTCCTACTGGATCAGGTTGCTCAAAGTATGATTAGTAGTAACGTATTAACAGGTTGCCCAGAGAAGTTGTGGCTGCTCCATCCCTGGAGGTGTTCAAGGCCAGGTTGGATGGGGCCTTGGGCAGCCTGATCTAGTGGGAGCTGCCCCTACCCATGGCAGGGGGGTTGGAACTGGATGGGCCTTAAGATCCCTTCCAACCTAAAGCATTCTATGATTCTGTGATTAAAACAAAATATACAACCTTCAAGCAGATGCCCAGTCCATCTCCTCCCCCGAGAGCCTGACCTCACCATCTGATTTACCATCTGATTTTCTGTTTTTCACAGAAAGGGTCATTGGTCACTGGAACAGGCTGCCCAGGGAGGTGGTTGATTCACCTTCCCTGGAGGTATTTAAGGCATGTGTGGACAAAGTGCTGAGGGGCATGGATTAGTGTTTGATAGTAATGGTTGCACTCGATGATCCAGTGGGTCTCTTCCAACCTGGTTGTTCTATGATTCTATGATTTCATTAAGCACAGGAATCTACTAAAAAGATAGAAGGAGCTTTGGAAATCTTTCTCTGTAGTTCCTGGGGAAGAGAGGTACCTGAAATTCCTGCCTCAGAACCGAGTTGGCAGCAATTTTAGTGAGCACCTACCTATTGATAGAAGTGACAAGATGCTTTATCTCATCCTGTGGGTTTTGAGATGTGGGTGTTTTTCCTTCTGAAATTGCAGTGCAGAATATTAAATCCTTAATGCTTAAAAAGGCTGAAGTGTAAATCAGGGGAGCAAAAAGAGACGTTGACAGAGAAGTAAAGTGCTCAGTGACGTGTGCAGATTTGCTTGAGGTTGTTGGAGCTAATATCTGGCTCCACAATGGTACCTCAGGCCTGCAAACAGCTCCACACAGGTGTAGCAGTGAGGATGAACTCGTATCAGAAATGGTGTGGCCAGGAAAGTGATTTCTCCCCCTGTACTCAGCACTGGTGAGGCTGCACCTCAAATACTGTGCAGTTTTGAGGCTCTCATTATAACAAAGACATTGAGGTCCTGGAGTGAGTCCAGAGAAGAGTGATGAAACTGGTGAAGGGGCTGGAAAACAAGTCTTTCAGGGAGCAGCTGAGGGAAATGGGGTTGTTTAGCCTGGAGAAGAGGAGGCAGAGGGGAGGGAGATCTTATTGCTTTCTGAATACCTGAAAGGAGGTTGCAGAGAGGTGGGTGTTTGTCTCTTCTCCCAGTTGATAAGTCATAGGACGAAAGGGAATGGTGTCGAGCTGCATGAAGGTAAAGTTTAGATTGGACGTAAAGAAAAATTTCTTCACTGAAAGGGTTCTCAAGCACTGGCAGAGGCTGCCCAGAGAGGTGGTTGAATCACCATCCCTGGAGGGGTTTAAAAGTTGGGTAGACGAGGTGCTCAGGGATATGGTTTAGGAGTAGATGAGTGTGGTTGGAGTTGATCTCTAAGGTCTTTTCCAACTCTGTGATTCTATGACCTTGGTGTTCATGTGCTGGGCCTTCTCCATGGTGCACCACACTGGGATTTTGAGAACCAGCCCTCTAAAAGCACTGGTGCTGACTCATAGAATCACAGAATGATAGAATCCTAGAATCATAGAATCATAGAACAAGCAGGTTGGAAGGGACCCATCGGATCTTCTAGTCCAACCATAGTCATGGACATGTGGAAGGTTGCATCTTGTCTCCTTTCAGCCTTGTGTCTGCTTTCCAATAAGATCCGCTGAGCTTTTCTTCATTTCTTGTACCCTCCAGCCAATGCAGGTGATGTTTTCAGGGGAGGCCACTCACAGGAAGTATTATTCCACTACCCACGGTGCTGTGCTTTCTGGGCAGAGAGAGGCCGCTCACCTCATTGAGATGTACCAGGACCTCCTGCAGTGCCGGAGCTGAAAGGCCACGTGTTTGCGAACACCACCAACTCCCAAAGCCTTGCGCAGGTGTGTGGAGGGGGTTCTTTTTTAATTTCCCTGCACAGTAGAACAGGCTTTATCTTTTTCTGTTAAAAAAATAAAGCCCTAACTGTTTAAAAAGTTAGTCATCAATAGCTTTGTTTCTGTGTGCTGTACTGTTAATAGGGAAGGGTGCTCCTTTTGTCTGGTAAACTGTTTCTTTGTCGTTTTAATTCTAACTTCACATTTGGTGCCTATCATATTTTTTTTTCTCTTTTCTGTATTGTAAGTGCCTTCTATACTAAAATAAATGTTGTAATAAAAAGACTGGCTACTTTCATTCTTCCTGGATGCTTCACTCAGTAACTTGCAACTCTTATTCAGCGTTAAAAAAATAGGGTTATTCTCCCTTCCTACAAAATTTGGAGTGAGGACTTTGAGATAGATTTGAATACTCAGTGTGCCAGTTGCTCTTACTTTCTGTTCAGAGAATTGCACCTTAGAGACAAGGTCATTTGCTTTGCTCAGATTAGCACAGAAATCACGCTGTATCACTCCATATTTAACTCCCTGTGTCATGTGTCTGCAGCCTGTGTAGGCCTTTTGTGCTTCGGGAAGTCTGCCTATAATTTTGTGGGAGAGTTTGCCTTCCCTCTGGGTTCTCTCCGCCTGTCTGTGGGGAGTTATCAAAGGAATTGCAGCACTGCAAAGCGGAGAGAAAACCAGCCTCGATGAAAGCAGTATTGAAGATTGGAGCAGATTGGAGACTGTGCCCACATTTGGTCTAGGGTAATATCCTGGTTCTGAGGGGAGCGTCCCAGTCATTCCTGCTTTTCAAAGGCTGATTTGGTTCACAAAATGGTTTTGATGTTTGCAGATTAGGCTTCTCTCCAAGGTAGCTAAACCAGAAGCATTTAGAATCATAGAATCAGAGAAAAGGGACCCCAGCCCCCTGTTCCAACCCCCATGCCATGGGCAGGGACACCTTCCACCAGATCAGGTTGCTCAGAGCTCCATCCAGCCTGGCCTTGAACACCTCCAGGGATGGGGCACCCGCTACTTCTCTGGGTAACCTGTGCCAGGACCTCACCACTCTCACAGGAAAACATTTCTTCCCGATATGTAATCTAAACCTCCCTTTTTTCAGCTGAAAACTGCTCCCCCTCATCCTACCCCTGCACTCCCTGATAAAGAGCCCCTCCTCCACATTTGATAGGAATGGTTGGACTAGAAGATCCGATGGGTCCTAACCTGGTTGTTCTATGATTCTATGATTTTTGTAGCCCCCTTTAAGTACTGAAAGGCTGCTAGAAGGTCTCCCTGGAGCCTTCTCTTTAGGCTGAACAACTTCAACTCTCTCAGCCTCTCCTTGATTTAGAGGTTCTCCAGCCCTTCGATCATCTTAATTTCTCTAAAAACTGCTGAGGTGCAGCCTGTAAAGGGAGCATCAAAGTTCTACCTATGCTCAGTCCTTATACCAGCTGCGCAGCCCTGACCTATCTGAATCGTGACCTCAGAATGCAGCTTGGAAAGCTTTATTTTCCCTGTGGGAATGCTGTATCTCACACTGAAATGATTTTGACTCTGAGAGGATGTGACACCCCAGAACCTCTGGTACACAGTGAGTATCCCCATGTCCTTTCCTTTATGTTCTGATTGGGCCCAGTTGTGTATAAATGTTCCTGGTTTATCAACAAGATTTGTTCTTACGTTAAACTATTTCTGCAATAAAGCAAAAGGCTGGGAGGCAGTTTTATGAGACTGCCAGACTAGCAGGGTTTGAAGACCGATTGAATAGAATCATATAATCACCAGGTTGGAAAAGACCCACCGGATCACTGAGTCCTTCCTTCCTTTGCTTGAGTGGAAATAGTTTCTCCTCCATGTTTTGGGCAGAGTTGCTGAACCAGAAGAAGGCTAAACACCAGTGCCAAGGATAAGGAATACCTAGCAAGGTTCATTTGTGAGCCTGCCAGCTCCTCCTTCAGTGATCTGCAGAACACATCTTCACTTGATGAGCACCTCTGGCAGTCACACCTCTTGCAACGAGTAGAACAGCTTGAGAATTCACTCAAATGTACTTGAAAGAATAAAGTTGGCAAAGAAGGGGAATTTAACAAGAAAAAGCTTTGAAAATTAACTTGAGGTGAATGAATGAATAAAGATGATGCAACAAGCCTGTCCTTTGGGAAGGCATCCAAGCTAAAAATTGCCTTCTGAGTGAAGAGACAGACTGGTTCTCTGTGGAGTCCTAAGATAATCACCTATAGCAGCCCATATGGAAATAATCAGTTCTGATTACAGTGTGTCAGAAATACACCACATAAACGGTGCTGAATCTCTAAGAACTGAGGTTTTTCTGTTCCAACAATGTAACCTAGACCAAGCAAGTCTGGTGAGTGCAGAGCTAACAGGACTGCGGTGAGTGAGAAACCATCTGTGTGCCAGATTCAAGGTGCCCCTCAGTTTAGTGAGAAAATTCTCCATTGACCTTTGTAGGTTCCCTGAAAATAAACTTGTTTGTCTTTAGAATAGGTTCTAGTTTTCATCACTGCACCATATGTGAGTGTGTTTGAGTGCACAGTTTGTTTCCCTTGAAGGGTTCTCTGATGATGTAGGCAAATATTTGCTAGGGCATATGTTTCTTCAATAAACTGTAAGACCAATGGCAGCCACGCCGACTTCCAGTATGTCCTGAGGAGGAGTTGGATGCAGTCAGGAAATTCACAGACTTCATAAATCATCAGGGTTTGGGATCCCCTGAACTGTATGGATTTAAAGAGAAGGCTTTGAATAACTTCTGGCTCTGAGCCTTTACTCAGTTTAGTGGCGCTTGGTGCTGCTACAGCAAGTGTGGAATGTAGAATCATAGAATGGTTTGGGTTGGAAGGAACCTTAAAGATCACTCAGCTCCAACCCCCCTGCCATGGCAGGGACACCTCCCACTGGATCAAGTTGCTCAAAAACCCCATCCAGCCTGGCCTTGAACACCTGCAGGGATGGGGCAGCGACAACTTTCCTGGACAGCCTGGGCCAGGACCTCACCACCCTCACAGGAAAGCATTTTTTCCTAAAATCTCGTCTAAATCCTCCCTCTTTCAGCTTAAAACCTCTCCCCCTTGTCCTATCCCTGCAATCCCTGATAAAGAGCCCCTCCTCAGCTTTCCTGGATGCTCCCTTGAAGTACTGGAAGGCTGCTACATGGTCTCGAAGGAGCCTTCTGTTTAATAGGCTTAGTAGGTCCAAGTCTTTCAGCTGGTCCTCATATGGTAGATCCTTCAGCCCTCAGATCATCTTCACGACTGTAGAACATGTACTTGTGTCTTCTGCACTGTTGGGCAGGAACTTTATGAGCTGTGGTGCAGCAAGACCAATACTCACTTCAGAGATTGGCATTTTGTGCTTTGGTGTCACTGTGACTGAGCCATGAATCCTGGGGAACAGGAGGTTTTTTTGCATGAACTTCTGAAACTTAATTTTTGCTTTTGAAGCCTTCCTTCACGTAAACATCTGTCCTTGCTGCAGGGGCAGGTGTTTAATCCGAGTCATGTTTGGTTCAGCTCTTCCCCTGGCTTAACAGCTTTCATGAGGACTCGTACACAAATTCTCCCTTTGTTAATGAGTCCATTTGTTGCTTTATGTTTTAATTGCATGTCCTTCAGTTTAATGTGAGTGCTCTCCCCCAGCCTGAGAAGCCCCTGAGCTGTGCAGGTGCGTGTCAGCAGGCACAGATGTCAGTGACCAGCAAGATTTTTTTTTTGACCTTGCGAAAGGTGCCTTCTGAAACAAAAAAAAAAAAACCTTTTTTTTTTTTTTTTTGCTTAGAGAGATAAATTCTGTTCTTTTTTAAGGTCATTGTAGATATCAACACAGTTTTGAAATGTTTAAACAGCGTTTTTCCAAAAAATTAAGAAGTTTTCAGTGTAAAGAAGGTGACTGTTTGGCTGTTCCTTTGTCTCTCCACATCTCATTTATCCATCTGGCTGGCAGCTGGCCAGGGGTTCATGCAAGGAGTGAAGCAAAGAATGTGTCTGTTTTGGCCTCCACTACCCTGTGAGAAGCATCTGTGCTGTCTTGGTGCTTTTCTATGAAGCACCCGAGGTGGGAGTCATGTTACTTAACTGCAGCTTTTTAGAAATGGGATGTCCATATGAGAAATTAGTTACAGAGTCCTTCTAGAGACAACAAAGAGAGGGAAAGGGGCAGAGAGAGGGCAAAAGGCCCTCTCCAGAGGGTGAGTCAGTGCATCCCAAGACAGATGTCTGGAGAGGTGTCACTGTCTCTGACTGACTCTCTCCAACCTCAGCAAAGCTGTACTGAATCTCTGCTGTTGTGTGGAGGTGGGATTCCTTCCAGGCTGCTGGAAAGTTGGAAAGGATTGCAGTACCTTGGTGTTTTTCTCCTATTTTAACTCAGAAGCAAACTGCTTTTCAAGATGTTACTGAGTTGCGAGCACATTGTGCAAAGAGAGGCGAAAGAAGCCTGCTTGAGATGAAGAGAACTTTGCATTGAAGAGAACAAAAGATGGAAAAATCTGTCCAGTTATAGTTTTTTTGGCTTTTTCCAGAGCTTAATCTCAAGGAGCCAGAGTGGATTTCCCAGCAGAAAAGTGGAAGCACAGGAGAAAACCAATTCCTTTGGGCACAGGAGGCTGTGACTCAGATGAAGCCAAAAAGGTTGCTTTTTTTCTGTAGCTTCTTTATCATGGGATAGCTAAGAAAAGCTGCTATGCTGGTAATCATGGTTTCAAAGCTCCATTTTCTCCTCTGTATAGACAGTATGATGATGGTGCCTGGTTTTGCTAATAGGGACCTATGTTAGTGCTCACTCAATCGATAAATCTCAAGACACATGTAGAATTGGATGTCTCAGGACCCTGATAAAAGTTCTTCTCTCCATGGCTTGTTTCTCTGTGTGGCATTCAGCCTTGGATACCATTGTACATCCCATGAGCAAGGGGTGTTGTCCTGCTCTTATCCCCTGGTTCCACAGATCTGCCTCTACTCCAGGAGGTCGAGCATTTCTCAGCAAAACTCAGCAAGTTCCTCCTGCCAGCACAAGATGCCTTGGTGTTGTTATCCATGGCATAACCCAGCAGAAAGGGGCACTGGAATGGGCTGCCCAGGGAGGGGGTTGAGTCACCTTCCTTGGAGGGGTTTAAGGGTGAGGTGGATGAAGCTCTGAGGGGCATAGTTTAGTGTTTGATAGGAATGGTTGGACTCAATGATCCGGTGAGTCTCTTCAAACCTGATGATTCTATGATTCTGTGATTCTATGGATACAAAAAGCTGAACATGCAAACAGGTAGCTTCTGACAAAGAGGGCTATGCTGGCAGCAGTTTGGGAGCCCTCAAGTGATGAGGACAGCTGGTCCTGCTACAAGTTAGGGCATGATTCCCCTCTTTGTTGAGGTTTTTGAGTTGCCTGAGGAATAGAAACCTGTACATAGTCAGGTCAGTGAAGGAGGAGAGGTGAAGAGCAGCACCAAAGGCTGGCCTGAAGCTTTGTGCCTCCTGGACTGGCAGCAATTTTCATACTCCCTTTCTATGGGAGCTTCAAGTTAATGTCTCCCTTCCCCACCAGAAGAAGCCTGAAAGGCAGTCAACCCTTCACTCCTCTACCTCCGTCACCAACAATCCAGCCTTGAAATCTAGGCTCATGTTTCTCTCAGAAGCACTAAATTTAGCGAGTGTTTACTAAGAGGTACTTAAAATTAGCACCCTTCACTTTATGAAAAGCCACCCTGAGCATGTGATTAGGAGAGGTGGCCCTGGCACCACCATGGGGCTCTGTGACCACTTGTGTAACCCCTCATCCACCTCTCCCTTCTTCAAAATCTGCGATGTTCCCTCTCCTTCTGTGTCCACCACATGCTCACTGGACAAAGGTTGAAAGAAAACAGACATTGGGTGCTGTGATGGTAAGAGGCACTTAATCATCCAGCAGTAATTATAGGAGCTCCTTCAGGACAGTTGGTTTGGGAAAGTGGTGGGTGGGGCAGGCAGGGTCCTTGGCACAGGTGATTTTGGGTGCTGGTGCCACAGGGGAAGGTTCACATCAGTCTCCAGCTGCCCATTTCCTGGCTGATCCTTGAATTCTGTAGCAATGAGGTTTAACAAGGCCAAATGCCGGGTCCTGCACTTGGGGCACAACAACCCTGTGCAGCTACAGACTGGGAGAAGTCTGGCTGGAAATCTACCTGGAGGAGAAACACCTGGGGGTGTTGATTGACAGTGACTGAACATGAGCCAGCAGTGGCCCAGGTGGCCAAGAAGGTCAATGGCATCCTGGCTTGTTTCAGAAACAGTGTGACCAGCAGGTCCAGGGAGGTGATTCTTCCTCTGTACTCAGCACTGGTGAGACCTCTCCTTGAATATTGTGTTCAGTTCTGGGCCCCTCACCACAAGAAGGATGTTGAGGCTCTGGAGCAAGTCCAGAGAAGAGCAACAAAGCTGGTGAAGGGGCTGGAGAACAGGCCTTCTGAGGAACGGCTGAGAGAGCTGGGGTTGTTTAGCCTGGAGAAGAGGAGGCTGAGAGGAGACCTCATTGCTCCCTATAACTACCTGAAAGGAGGTTGTAGAGAGGAGGGAGCTGGGCTCTTCTCCCTAGTGACACAGAGGACAGGACAAGAGGGAATGGCCTCAAGCTCCACCAGGGGAGGTTCAGGCTGAACATTAGGAAAAAAAAATTCATGCAGAGGGTCATTGGGCACTGTCAGAGGCTGCCCAGGGAGGTGGTTGATTCACCTTCCCTGGAGATATTTAAGGGATGGATGGATGGATGAGGCGCTGAGGGACATGGTTTAGTGATTGAAAAAGAATGCTTGGACTCAATTATCCCATGGGACTTTTCCAACCTGGTGATTCTATGATTCTGTGAAAAAAGAGGATATTTGAAAGCTACAGTCCTTAAAGCTTCTCTTGCATGAAGAGAATGGTGGTATTACGGGTCAGATCCTGGCTCCAGGTGTCCAAACCGGGCTTAGCAGTCACCTTAGAGTTACGACTACCTGAAAGATGGAGAAACTCAGCAAAACAAAAGTGCTTGCAGTGAGTGAATGCTGAAACTGAAGATGGTTAAGTGATGAAAAAAGTGGATCCCATCTTTGTACCTGGTGGGGCTGGCTGTTTTCTCCTCCTTTTGCCATCCCCAGGGCAAATCCACTGGCTTCCCCATGGCACAGGGTTGTTGCACAGAGAGAATATAAACTGAGTAAAGCTGATTTTATGCTGCCATCTTGTGGCATCAGAATCTTGTCTAGAAACAGTAAAAATATGCTAAGAAATATATGCAAACACACACAGATGTATGGGATTGAAGAGTTTAATAATCTGTGATGTCCTGGGGTGTCTGAGATATCTGTGAGGGCCTGGAAGGAGCTGTGGGAGGTAGATGGGAGAAGCTGGATGATCTCTCCTCTATCAGAGCCTGTGTCTAATTGTCTGTGTGTGAGACACTGGCCACACTGCAAGCTCCCTGGGAGCCCTTTTGACAGTTACTTGGTGCCCTGGGCAATGGCTCATCTACTCTGTATCTGATTGACCCACGTGAGTGCCAACATCAGCATCATCACATTTCTGAAGCAGGTGGCATGTAGTTGGTGCATGATCCTCCACCTCCCCCAGTGGCTTTGGGTGTCCTCCTGTAGAAATAATAGTAATTAATCAGGTCCTGCATGAGGGTCCAACTAGGAGGTTCTGCCTATGGGGGCTCTGCTCTGCCCTAGCGAGGCTGTGTCTGGAATACTGCCTTCACGGCTAGGCTCCCGAGTTCAAGAAAGGAAAGGAACTGCTGGACTCTGAACGTGGAGATGATGAGGAGGCAGGAGTATGTCTTTATGAGAAGAGGCTGAGGGAACTGTGTCTGTTTAGCCTGGAGAAGAGAAGACTGAGAGGGGACCTTGTCAATGCTTATCAGTATCTAAGTGTTTGGAGTGAAGAGGATGGAGCCAGACTTCTTTCAAGTGGTGCCCAGTTAATAGGACAAGGGGCAATGGACACAAACTGGAACACTGGAAATTACACCTGAGCACAAGGAAAAAGCTTCCTTCCTGTGAGGGTGACGGAGCACTGGAACAGGCTGCCCAAGGAAGTTGTGGAATCTCCTTCTTGGGAGATATTCAAAACCCACCTGGATGAACTCCTCTGCAACCTGCTTGAAGTAAACCTGCTTCAACAGAGGAGTTGGACTGGATGAACTCCAGAGGTTCCACCCACCCCTGATCATTCTGTGATTTCCATGAGTTGCACAAACAACTGAGAGCTTCCAGGATCTCCCTCTCTCTTTCCCTACTGTACTCACTTACTAGACTACAAGAAAAGATGGTCACACGGGGACATGGGCTGGTTAACATGTGGACTGGCCTCTGTTCTTGTGCTCAGGTAGTGGTAACATCTCATTAGAGGGACAGGCTACAAGACATGAGCAACTGACTTTAAACTGATCCAAGCAAAGGACTTGAATCCTAGCAGTATCAACTTAGAAGTGTTCAAGGTCAGATTGGATGAGGTTTTGAGCAACCTGTTCTCTAAAGAAGAGCTTGAACAGGCAAGGGAGTTGGAATGGCATGATCTTCAGGGTCCTTTCCAGTGCAAACCATTCTATGAATTTTGTCCAATGCAAAAAAAGATAAGCAAGACAAGTATGAGAGCAGATGTAAAATGAGCAATTACATTTAAGGAGAAGGAATAGCATTGGTTTTCTCATGGGCAGCGTGGCCCTGGCCAGGGTGGCTGCCAGAGGGCAATTTGCAGGCATTTGGCAAATGTGGATTTAATAACAGAAAGTCATTAGCACAGGGAGTGCTTCAGGGGCTGGAGAACTTGGTGTAGAAGGGGTGAGATTAAAAACAGTAAATTAACAGATCTAAACACGTCGTGTTTGGCTTGGCAGTGAGTGAGGACCGAGCTGAGGCGATGCCAGGGACATAGGAGGATTTGGTAGAGGATAAGGCGAGGATTTGTGGCCATCAGGGCAGGTGTGGTGGGTGCAGGGGATGACAGCAGAGCAAGGAGAGGGGGCACACATGCATCCTGCCAATGGAAACGCAAATGTACCAGTGTCTGCAGCAGTGCTCTACAAAGACTCACCAGATGAGGGCCTTAAATCTCCAGGAAACTTCGGTTCAGGGACATCAGTGCAAAACTTCTTCCCAGCCCTGGCTCACTTCAGTGAAACCACAGCTGGAACCCCTAAATGTACCTGCTGACAGGTAAGCATACTGGTGCTTTCTCCCTGACCTGGGGATGTTCAGACCATCTTGAAAGCATCTGGATTTTCTTTTGATCACAAATATTCCCAGAAATCATTGCTTATTCCTGGTCATGCTACTGTTTCCCAGGTGAAAGGGTTGATTTTCTTTTTACCTGCTTTTGTGGCGACAACCACTGTGCTCTTGCAGGGAGAAGATCCAGGAGCTCTAGTCCAGTCCCACACTTCTCCGCTCTCTCATCCAAACCATACATGCCTGCTCTTTCCTAACCTGAGCACATGTGAACCTCCAGCGGTCATAGAAGGACATCTGCTAGTTGAGCCAGTGACCTTGTGCTGCCTTGCTCATGTTTCTGGACACTGCAGTGCTCAAGGAGGAGACAGCCCCTGACCCTCATAGCTGTCACGTACAATCATACAGAGGCATTTCCGCCTCATGGCAGAGTTGTGGTTGTGCTGGATCTTGTTTGGGTTTACAGTCAGATAAAGGACCTCGAGCAGGACTTCATTTTGCACTGTTTTGCATCTGTTTGTGGAGTTTAACCACTCATAGCTTAGCAGGAGAATCCCTTTTTGTCCTGAGATCTCTGCTTCTGGATTGCTTTCTGCTCTCAGTGAAGTTTCTGGTGAGGGGCCATGGTCCAGGAGGGTGGTCCTTAGCTCAGCAGTGAGTTTCTGTTGGCCTGGAGAAGAGGAGGCTGAGGGGAGACCTCATTGCTCTCTACAACTGCCTGAAAGGAGGTTGTGGAGAGAAGGGAGCTGGGCTCTTCTCCCAAGTGTCAGGGGACAGGACAAGAGGGAATGGCCTCAAGCTCTGCCAGGGGAGCTTTAGGCTGGACATTAGGAAAATATACTTCACAGAAAGGGTCATTGGGCACTGGAATAGGCTGCCCAGGGAGGTGGTTGATTCACCTTCCCTGGAGTTGTTTAAGGGACGGGTGGATGAGGTGCTGAGGGACATGGTTTAATGTTTGATGGGAATGGTTGGACTTGATGATCCAGTGGGTCTTTTCCAACCTAGTGATTCTGTGATTCTGTGTTCCTAAGATGGTCCATGGATTATTGGATTGCTCTGTGAGCAGAGGCAGATTCTGAACTGGACCTGCTGATGTAAGGATAGAGACCCTTTGAGGATGTCTGTTTTAAGGTGGCCATGCCAGAGGCTGATTTTTTCAGAGCAAGTGCCTGCTACACGCGTAATTCTCTGGCACCATCCCTTCTGAAGGCCCTCCACTCACAGAATCACAGATTCACAGAACAACCAGGTTGGAAGGGACCCATCGGATCTTCTAGTCCAACCATTCCTATCAAACACTAAACCAAGTCCCTCAAGACCTCATCCACTCGTGCCTTAAACACCTCCAGGGAAGGTGACTCAACCACCTCCCTGGGCAGCCTATTCCAATGCCCAATGACCCTCTGTGTGAAAAACCTCCTCCTAATCTCCAGCCTAAATCTCCCCTGGCGGAGCTTGAGGCCATTCCCTCTCGTCCTGTCCTCTCTCCCAGGAGACATTATAGTGACCTTCTAATGCCTGAAGGGCCTACAGGAAAGCTGGGGAGGGACTTTTTACAAAGGCTTGTAGTGATAGGACTAGGAATAGTGACTATAAACTGGAGAGGGGCAGATTTAGATGAGACGTAAGGAGGAATTTCGTCACAATGAGGGTGGTGAGGCACTGGAACAGGTCTCCCAGGGAGGTTGTGGCTGTTCCATCCCTGGAGGTATTCAAGGACAGCTTGGATGGAGCATTGAGAACTCTACTCCAGTGGGAGTTGTCCCTGCCCATGGCAGGAGTGTTGGAACTGGATGATCTTTAAGGTCCCTTCCAACCCAAACCATTCTATGATCCTATGAATGTAGAGAGGGAAAGGGGTTTAGCCTACATGAGTTGTACTCAGGTCCTGTCTTTCGGAAATGTCCCATCACCTTTCTGTATGTGATATGTCAATGTTATTGTCATGTACTGGGCACATACTCATGCATGTTGACGTCTTTGTATTTGGGCTGGTTCCACTTCATTCTTCTCTTCCATTACACATCAGGTCTTTGTTAGATCCCGATACCTTCCTTCTTTGCCCAGGTTTAGGGACAACCTACTGCAAAGGTTCAGCTCTGTTTTGTTTTAGAAAGAAAGCTACCACTGCACCCTGTTTTGGTCTCATTTCCTCTGAAAACTTCAACAGCTCCTTTGCTGAGAGTGCGTTTGTCCATCACCTTGGTTACAGAAGGTCTCTGGGACTCATCCATATGGAAGCAGGAACATTTGATGCAGAGTCTTCCCTCTCCCAAGCAGAAGGATCCCTTTTGGATCTTAAAAATAGACCTGCAACAAATAGCTATGGTTTATTCCTTTAATTTCTGTTACTCTTTTGATTAAAACGCCCATTTAATTTCCACGTAGCAGCTTTCTGATGGGACTGCTGGGAAGAGCCAGGTGATCTTCCACGACCACTTCATGATGCTGAACCCACAGAAATCTTTCTGCTATGACTTTTAAACAGCAAGAAACTTTGCCATCCCCAAAGAATAGGAATATCAAGCTGCCTGCTGACACAATTGGCTCTAAATGGGCCAGGCTTTCAGCACAATCAGGATGCAGGAATGGCAGCTTTTTCCAGTAATATCTTTTCAGACAAGGATTAATTTTAGGCGGGTCGTTTCTTCTGCCTGAGTCATGTCTGGAAACGATGCAGTCTGTGCATTGTTTGTGGCCTTCTTAGCAAGGAATGGCTCTTCTGGTCAAATCCACTTCTGTCCTGCACCTCATAGGACCACGTTTTCAGCTGGAAAATCTGTATTTGAAATATTGCACAAAGCCCTAACTCATGTAACGAAGTGCTAAGGCATCCTCGCTTTCAGATAATTTGTCCTTTCAAACAATCTGCACACAAATGAGAGGCAGCAGGGTATGGAGAAAGCCGGGACAGGTCAGAGGTAGGTGGAAAGATTGGATGTGGATAAAAAGCCGCTTAAATTATCTGGCCCCGTATGCAGTTGTTACTGCAGCTGAGTCACAGTTCTCTCTTCTTGAACTGAAAACCCTTGGTAAATATATATTTAAAAAATAGCTATATGAATACATATATTCATATTTATTTAAGTATAAAATTGCAATGACTCTTACTCCCAGAGATCTCCTAAGTAGAGGCTGCCCATGCAAGGGACATTTAAGTGTCTACATGACCTTGAACTCATCAGAGCAGTTCTGAACTCATTCTGCAGCAGGATTCCTTCCCAAAGCTCACTCTAGTCTTGCACTCTCCACCCTCCTTCCTATTCCCTTCAGACTTTGCACCATGTAATGTCCTTGCTATGCAGTCACGTCACTGCAGACACGCCTGTTGCTCCAGGACAAATATTTCCACAGGGAAATGCAAGAGTGGGAGAGAAGGAGCTTTGCTGAGCTAAGCGAGGATCACTGTCACTCAACCTGCTGTGGACAGCTGAGACACATTCCTCTTGACCTAAATTGACCCACCTCAACTGATCCTGGCCTGGGGAGGACTCCCCTCTGTTGGAGGAATTGGGTCATGTTGGATGTGACCAATTCACTGACCAGCCCTTCCTGGGGACACAGAAAGGAGTTCCTCTGTGGTTAAGAAGAAAGAGAGCAAATAACAAGAAAATCTAGAGAGAAGAAGGAAAGGATATGGTTTTGGAAGAAATATCTCCAAGCGGCAGATGTTCTGAAGATAGGTCCAAGCATGTTAACTGCGTGATGTAAATAACACTAGGAAAAAAACACTGTTTTTCATCACCCTGGAAGTGTTTGATATAATAGCAGATGTTTTCGCACTGCATTTCAGTGAGAAATTTTCAACCTCTTCATTTGACCTGAAGGTAAATGGCGACATCTTCTGAAAATATTCCTTCTGTGACATGTTCCTGACCCAGCGTGAGATGCTGAGCAGCCCTTCCACTGAGGAAGAACAGCCTTGTCAGCTAAATAGCCTTCAATCTACTGAAAGGGAACTAGATGAGAATCTTCCAGCAAGTGGTGTGGAGGGTTGTACTTTTGTGGGCATGGCTGTGCAGATGTGATGCCTTCATTGTCTTCAGTCCCTTGTTCCCTTTCAATTAGGGTCCTGGCAGTAGAACTGACCTGAGTATGGGGCAGAACTCTTAGGATCAGGCGATGTCTTGTAGTTACTAAGAACAAATATCTATTGGGCTTTTGTCTCCTGGGCTGAGATCAAGGCAAAGCCGAACTTGAAAGCCTAACTTGACTAAGGCAAAGCCTGACTTTACAACTACCTGAAGGGAGGTTGTGGAGACGAGGGTGCTGGCCTCTTCTCCCAAGTGACAGGGGACAGGACAAGAGGGAATGGCCTCAAACTCTGCCAGGGGAGGTTCAGGCTCAGCATAAGGAAAAAAATTCCTCACAGAAAGGGTCGTTAGGCACTGGAGTGGGCTGCCCAGGGAGGTGGTTGACTCGCCTTCCCTGGAGTTGTTTAAGAGTTGGGTGGAAGAGATGCTGAGGGACATGGTTTAGTGTTTGATAGGAGTGGTTGGACTTGATGATCCAGTGGGTCTCTTCCAACCTGGTGATTCTGTTGATTCTATGAATACATAGGAATATTTATCTGGGTAGGAAAATATCAAGTCTACAGCTGTGGCAGTCACAAGGAAGAGAAAAACCCATCTATTTTGATCTCCCTCTGAAACTATATTAGCTGAAGCACCATCCCATGCTAATGTTTCAGCACTTTCCAGAGATCATAGAAGCATAGAATGGCTTGGGTTGGAAAGGACCTTAGAGATCATTCAGTTCCAGCCCCTCTGCCACGGACAAGGACACTTTCCATTGGACCAGGTTGCTCAAACCCTCATCCAACCTGGAGAAGAGGAGGCTGAGGGGAGACCTTATTGCTCTCTACCACTACCTGAAGGGAGGTTGTAAAGAGGAGGGAGCTGGCCTCTTCTCCCAAGTGACAGGGGACAAGACAAGAGGGAATGGCCTCAAGCTCTGCCAGGGGAGATTTAGGCTAGAGATTAGGAGGAAGTTTTTCGCAGAAAGGGTCATTGGGCATTGGAATAGGCTGCCCAGGGAGGTGGTTGAGTCACCTTCCCTGGAGGTGTTTAAGGCACGAGTGGACGAGGTGCTGAGGGACATGGTTTAGTGATGGATAGGAATGGTTGGACTCAATGATCTGGTGTCTCTTCCAACCTGGTTATCCTATGATTCTATGATTTTATGGTTCTATGATTCTATGATTCATTCAGATGCCCAGAAAGTATTTAGCAAGGTCAGACTAAAGAGCCTTCTGAGAGAGCTAAGGGGTCACAGGATAAGCTGGAAACTGTAGTTGTGGCTCTATAACTGTCCTAGGAGAAAGCAAAGAGGATTAAATGATCAATTCTGGCAGGTCACAGCCTGGTGCTTACTCCCAGGTGTGCTGTGCTGGTTAATGTGCTAATATGTGGCTTAGAAATAGAGGCAGATGAATCTACTGATAACATAGAACTAAATTAAGTAGTCAAAAGCAAGAAAGGACGTCAGAGACACCTAAACAAGCCGAGGGATTTAGCATCACCACAGCAGATGAAATAAAGCACTGATAAAATGCAAACTAATGCATAAGAGAAGAGAAATTAAACAAATCTTGAGTTGGACAGGATTCTTAGATAACCTGTGCCTGGTTGAGAGTGACACCTCTGTGCTGGGACACAGTTCAATACAAACCTCTTTTCACTCTATAATGGCAGTCAGGAAAGCAAACAGAACAGTATGTTTTATAAAGAGTGGGATGCTGATCAATACTGATAGCACCTTCGCATAAAAATCAATGTGTAGTCCTCAAAAACATATTGGCAAAGTCACTCAGATGGTGGTAACTAGGGACTGGGGTGCAGAGACAGAGTCACTGGGAGAGACTAAGAAGCATTTGCATTATTTACAACACATATAAGGGGAATATTTTGAAACATAATGTGAAATAATATAGACTGTTTAATGCCACAGGATGCAGAAGACCACGGACATGCTGGGATTTGCTGCCCTGTGTATTCAAATTCAAAACAGCTCCTGGGAATAGTTTATTGGGCCAACTCTCCTTTTAGAGGAGGATAAAGGTACAAGGAAGATGGTGGTGAGCCTGCCTTGCTTTGCCACAGTAACCATCAACGAGCATCTCAGTGAGCCCTGACATGGCAGGACCTGCTCCCACTGTCGAAAGACGTGGGTTTTTAGAATCATAGAATGTATTGTGTTGGAAGGGACCTTAAAGATCATTCTGTTCCAACTACTGTACCATAAGCAGGGGCACCTTCCTTTTGGAACAGGTAGCTGAAAATCCCATCCAACCTGGCCTTGAGAACCTATAGGGATGGAGCAGCCACAGCTTCTCTGGGCAATCTGGGCTGGTGCTTCACCACCCTCATCATCAAGAATTTCTTTCTTATGTCTAATCTAAATCTTCCCCTTCAAATTTCAAGCCGTTCTTCCTTGTCCTGTCTCTCCAGGCCCTTGAAAGATGTCCCTCCCCAACTTTCCTGGAGTCCCTTCAGGTACTAGAAGGTCTCTCTAAGGTCTCTGCAGAACCTTCTCTTCTCCAGGCTGAACAATATCAAGTCTCTCAGCCTGTCCTTATCACAGAGGTGCCCCAGTCCTCTGATCATCGCCATGGCTCTATTACACATTTTATAATACATCCCTTCTTCTCAGTGCCTGTCATCTAAAACCACCAGATGGACATGGATGGTGGCAACCCCTTTGGAGCCCTGTCTCTGCCTGGTACAGGCTGTTTGCTTCTGAGAGCTACACAGTCATAAAAGTGCAGCTGCGCAAATGCAATTTTTAGATGTTTGGTCATAATTACTTGCCTTTTCCCAGAAAGTAAAAACCGCTGGTAGCAACATCCATGTGAAAATTTGACAGCTCCTTTGTGTGTTTTGAGTCATCCCTGGATGGGAAAAGATAAACTTTGCTGTATCTTTTTTTTTCCTGATATAAGTATTTACTTGGTGGACCTGCTCTAAATTTTGTCCCTTTATGTATGATTATTTGATTTTCATCACTGTTGAGTTTGGGTGAGGAGTTGGACTCAGTGGTCATTACGGGTCAATTCCAACCTGAGATGTTCCATGATTTTGTGTGGAATCCTCTTGTATACTTGGCAGTGAATTCAACCCATTGGAATGTCTCTGGCTTAAGGCATCATGGTGTTGGGTTGATAGTTAGACTTTATGATCTTGGAGGTCTTTTCTGATCTTAATAATTCTATAATCTGGTGTGCTTTTGTGATGTCCATGGCACATTAGGTCTTCAGCAGGTCCTTGAGTGCCTTGCCTGTCCAGTAGAGACAGAAGAGTGTTTTCCAGATCCTGGCACTGCTGTGTCCTCTGACACATCCCGTCTGAGGCAGACCAGATATGTTCTGTCACCTTCACTCTTGAGCTGGAGAAAAACATAGTTGAAGATGATGGGGAGCAAGGACTGGAGAATGCATCGCCAAGGGTGATGCCCATGTTCTGAAAGACCCTGATTAGGCAGATGGGGAGCACTGGTCTCAGTATGATCACCCAGGGGGTCATACATGCATCTTGGGATTTGATAGAGTGATTGTGTCCATGCTTGCTCACCCTAGTTTTCCATGGGGTACTTGGGATATGGTGCAGGAGACCATAAATCTTGCAAAGTTTAATGAATTCAAGGTTATCTGTGTACGTGTGGTGGAGGAATGGTGGCCTGAAGTAGATGGCCTTGCTATGGTGGAGATAAGAGTTAAATTGCGTTCTGGGGAAGGGGATTTAGGAGTGGGGAGGTTTTCCCAATCCCTAAATAAATGAAGGGTATTCTGAACATGATCAAGACTTTGAAAGGAGGTAGAAGAGAGGAGAAGGAGAGGCGCTGATGTGGTTCGTAACACTCCTAATTAGAAAGAGATCTGAGCCAGCCACAACGAAGAGATGCAGAACATTAGGAGGCATCAGCTGCAGGATCAGTGGAATGTTTACTGGCAGCCCTGCTGGCAGATCAGAACAACAGTTAAGACATGTATTTATCTCCTTTGGATTAGATTTTACCACCCTAGATCAAGGTGCTTTGCAGTTAAGTGCTGCATTTTGGACCTTTATCGAACTACAACTGTTTTGGATCAGCGCAACAGCCTTTAAGTAATTGCAACAATTTTCTTCCCCTTAGCTCAGAGTCATTAAGAAGGATGATAAAGAGAAGAAAAAGGCCATGAAAAATGAAGTTGTGTACCTCAGCAGTGAGAGGGATCAGTTACATGAGTTGCAGGTGACCAGAAACAAGGAAAATAGAGGTGCAATTCCCCACATGAGCCAATTTCTGCCTTTATACGTCTGATCAGATACCTCTGCTTGCTTTGCTTGGGATCAACACTTTCCAAAGATAATAGAATAGGGAGAAGTGTGCACTTGCAGCCCAGAAATCCAACTGTATCCTGGATTGTATCAAAAGAAGTGTGACCAGCACAGGTATTCTGCCCCTCTACTCTGCTTTTGTGAGACCTCACCTGGAGTCCTGCATTCAGTTCTAGAGTCCTCAGCACAGGAAGGACAGGGACCTGTTAGAGCAAGTCCAGAGAAGGTCACAAAGACAATCTGAGGGCTGGAGCACCTCCTGTAAGAGAACAGGATGAGAAAGTTGGGCTTGTTCAGCCAGGAAAGCTTGTTCAGCCAGGAAAAGAGAAGATTCAAGGAAGATCTTATAGTGGCCTTCCAAGCACCTGAAAGTCTATAGGAAAGCTGGGAAGGGACTCTTTGTCAGGGAGTGCAGGGGTAGGATGAGGGGGAATGGTTTTAAGCTGAAAGAGGGGAGATTGAGATGAGATCTTAGGAAGAGAAGTTTTCCTGTGAGGGTCGTGATGCACTGGCACAGGTTGCTCAGAGAAGTCGTGGATACGTCATCCCTAGAGGTGTTCGAGGCCAGATTGGATGGAGTTTTGATCACCCTGCTCAAGTGTGAGGTGTCCCTGGCCACGGCAGTGAGTTTGGAACTGGATGACCTTTAATCTTGCCCCCAACCCAAACCATAACATGTTTTTATGTTTCTAGGAATATGGACATGCAGTTCCCCATGTGAGCCAGCCTCTGCCTTTACATTGCAGAGCAGGTATCTCTGCTTGCTTTACCTGAAAGCAACAATTTCCAAAAAGAAAAGAATGGGGAGAAGTTATGGAGAACAAAAAGGATGAGAAAAAGCAGTCTGAATAGCTGTGTACCTACAGAGAGAATGTGAAAGCCCTTTTATCATAAGCTTCAATTACAATAAATAAGATCATTTTACATATTAACTGGGGAAGTTTGATGAAGATATATTAGCATAAATTGATTCAGTCTCTCTCTCTCTAGATTCTTTTGAATGCATCCCATTTATGTTCCACTTTTAATGACAAATTTCACTTTCAGTCATCAGCTCTGTTTTTCTACCTCATGATATTTACACGCCTTGTGTTTTGGAGTGAGTTGAGAAAAAAAACTGAAGAAGAAGAGTGTTTTTGGTTAACTTTCTCCGTTAGCTGTGTAAATGTTGTTTGTGTCCCTGAATGACTCCTAAATCCTTCTGAGCTTGGAAACACGAGCTCTGGGAGATCTTGGTGTCCTGGACAAATGTGTCACAACCAACTCCTGGTGTGCATTGCTGACTCTGCTTCTCTCTCCTGGTACCTGCCTTTGATGAGACTTGGACAGTAAATGCTAGGGTGTCGGGGTGAGAAGCTCTTTCCCTTTGGTGTACATTGTTTGACTTCAGTGCTTTTTTTGTCACTGGTCCTTCTAATGACAGGACAAATGTAATGAAGAGCTATAACCCTCTAGAACAAAGCTGGACGATGAAAACTTAGGTCATTGATGATTTATGAGTGATGTCAGGGTGCAGGGTGTGCCGACCTTAAGAGCACATTTGAAATGAAACAGCAGGGACTGTGTTTTCCCCTTGATATAAACAAATCAAAACCAAGAGGGAAGAAGAATATTTTTATTTTTTTATCATGTTTTTAATATTCTAGACAGAAGCCCATGTTTCTCAATGAAGTGCCTTTGAAACATGTACCCAGCCAACCCTGAAGCCGTTTAAGGGATGTAGAGGCTATTCAGCCTGCTAGGAGCTGTTTCTTCTAAGGTTTTCGGAGCCTACAATCACACCCTTCTGTTGCTTCTGTCCAGAACAAAATGACTACCGTAAAGCTCTGCACTCTTTATGTCATGGAAGAAAAGGATGGCATTTCTCACTGGGTCCTCAGAGGAATTTAGCCCAACACAAAATGTAGCCTAGAAGAAAGGCATCTCCTAAAGGGGAGAGCTGGAAGCCTTAGACATAGGTGCTCCGTTTTCCACAAAGGTGTAGGCTTGAGGAATGAACGAGGTTGGAGATCTCTATTACAGCCCCTTGCTCAACATTGATGGTTGTACTTGATGATCTTAGAAGCCTTTCTCAACCTTTATGATTCTATGACTGGGCCAACCTCAAGGTTTGCCATGGTCTTGTTCAGTTTAGTTTCAAGTATCTCTGAGGATGGAGGCTGGGCAGCCTTTCATGACCCCTGTTCCAGGTCTGCACTGTGCTCAGAGGAAATATTTTTTCCTTTGTATCTATTGGGAATTTCCATTGTTGAATGTTGAGCCCGTTGCATCCAAGGGGAGCCTGGCTCAATCTTCTCAGTAAACCCATTAAAGCAGTGCAACAAAATGCCTACCCAAACCCCTTCTTTTGCCTAGACTGGATGAACCCAACTCCCTTAGCTTCTTCTTGCGTGTCTGTTCCAAACTCCTGATGACTGTTGTGTCCTCCTCTGGACTTGCTTGTCCAACTTCTTTGCATGGCAACCCAGACTTCCAGTGAATTCTCAACCCTCTCCAAACTGGGGCATCCCAAGGGCATTGCCTAGAAATCTGCTGATGCATCAAGATCGATGCCCAGAGGTCTCCTCCCTGGGCAGGGAAGCATAATAGTTGTTTAACTCTTCTTTTCTTGTCTTTGATTAATTATTTATGGCCTATGCAAATGAAAGGTAATTTCTTTTCCTTTTTGCTTCACCACCCTCCCCTCCCCACCCCGGCCCCCTCCTTCTTTGCAACTGGTGATGGTATTCTGGCTGCTCTGTTTGATGTAAGAGTCTCAAAGCAAGAGCTCCCCTTTCAGCCTCTCTCCCACTGAGCTGCAGAGCAGGAAGCCTTTTCCTCCTTTGTCCCTCACTCAGCAGAGAGATTCCAATTTCATTTGAAGATAATTCCTAATCCCTTTTCAATTATTTCTGTACCTTAACTCTCCATTACATATTGCCTGTTTTTAAGGTACATTACATAGTTGTAACTTAGTGCAATTATGGATTATTTTTTAATTTATTTACCTAGATTATTAATTATTATTATTACTGCGTTTACCTGGATTATTTCCTCAGCACAGGAAAGACAGGGGTCTGTTGGAGTAGGTCCAGAGGAAGGCCACAAAGATGATCAAAGGCCTGGAACTTCTCCCCTGTAAAGACAGGATGAGAAAGTTTGGGTTGTTCTGCTTGGAGAAGAGAAGACTCTGCGGAGACTTTGTTATGGCCTTTCAGTACTTAAGGAAGGCTTATGAGAAAGGTGGGAAAAAACTTTTCAGCAGGGCCTGTAGCAATAAGACAAGGGATAATGGTTTTAAACTAAAAGAGGAAAAGTTAAGACTGGATATTAGCAAGAAAGTTTTTATGCTGACAGTAGTGAAACACTGGCCCAGGTTGCCCAGAGAGGTGCCCTGTCCCTGGAAACATTCAAGGTCAGGTTGGATGGGGCTCTGAGCAACCTGATCTGGTTGAAGATGACCCTGCTCATTGCAGGGGGAATGAACTGGATGACCTTCACAGTCCCTTACAACCCAAGCCATTCTATGATTATACAATTCTACAACTGTCAATGGGAATAAGCTATTTCATGCCAGCCTGAGTTGTATCTTTTCACTGCCCATGACTTTATTTTTTTCTGTGCTGCTAACAGTTTTTCTAGGAATACATTAATGCAAGCACTATTTTCTTGTTTAAAATAAATACATTTTTCTTTGCAGTTTGTCAATTTGACTTTTTGCTATTAGTTGGTCTATTGTTCCAATGGAAAAAAATTATTTCATCTAGTGAAGCTGGCGAGTGATGCACACTGTATAGAGGATCCATACGCTAATAGCCTTTACAAACTCCTCTCATGTGATACCATCTGCTACTCTTCCTCTTCTCTCCCCATACAGTCAATATTACTTTCTTTTATTAAGATTTCATGGTATTTACAATATTTTGGTTAATACTCAGAAGCGTATCCTGAGAAACTTCCCATCTTTGTAAGCTCTCATGGGATAATGTAAAAGGTCATAGAATAGAATCATTAACATTAGAAAAGACCTCTAAGATAACCAAGTTCAAATATCAGCCTAACACCACTGTGTCTACAAAACCACGTCCCTAAGTTCCATGTCTACCCGATATTTGAATGTCTCCACCACTTCCCTGGGCAGCCTCTGCTTCACCAATCTTGCAGTAAAGACATTTTTCCCAGTACCCCATCTAAACCCCCACTGGTTCAGCCTGAGGCCATTTCCTCTCACCCTGTCACTTGTTATCTGAGAGGAGACCACATCCACCTCACTACAACCTTCTCTCATGGGGTGAGAGCAACGGATAAACAGCCCCAGTTCCCTCAGCTGCTCCTCATCAGACTTGTTCTCCAGACCCTTCCCTAGCTTCATTACTCTTCTCTAGATACATTCCAGCCCCTCAGTCCCTTTCTTTTAGCGAGGAGCCCAAAACTGAACACGGAATTCAAGGTGCAGCCTCATGAATGCCAAATATGGGGCCACCATCCTTTCCCTACTACTGATGATCACATCATTTTTGATAAAGCCAGGGTTCTGTTGGCCTTCTTGGTCTTCTGGTCTAATAACTAATAACTAGGCTGGACATTAGGTAGCATTTTTTCATGGAAAGCATCATTTGGCACTGGAACAGGCTGCCCAGGGATATGGTTGAGTCACCTTCCCTGGAGGGGTTTAAGGGACAGGTGGATAAGGTGCTGAGGGACATGTTTTAGTGACTGATAGGAATGATTGGACTTGAGGATCCAGTGGGTCTTTTCCAACCTGGTAATTCTATATTAATGGCCTTCTGGTTTAATATACTCTTTAATAATTTAAATTTATTCTGATTTATTAAATATATTTAATAAATATATTTAATAAATTCTTTCGGTGGAATAAACAGAGAAGAAGCAAAAAACCCCCAACAATATGATTGAAGAGTCATTTCTCACAGTGGAGGCAGGCTATTAGAAACTTCCTTAATGTAGTGCTGGGTCCCATAATGGTAATTGTATTCCAAAAAGATCTGGGAAAAGATGTAAACAGGTTGGTGACAGTTTGCTGACAATCCTTCATTATTCAGGGCAGTCAAAGCTAATGCTAAATGTGAATATTTGTGGAAGAGATGTCATGGTATTGGATTAGCAGGTGGTGAATTTAACACTGATGAATGCAAAATAATGTAGATGAGGAAAAAACTATGCATAAGTGATCATGCCCTCAAAAGCTGTCATTAACATTCAGGAAAGCGATGCTGAATCTTTGTGAATAGCTGAAATGAGAACCACAGCTCTGTGCTCAGTGGGGGTCAAAAAGGCCAATAAAATGTTAGGGATTACTACGAAAAGAATTTAGGATAAAGAAAAACATCATTATGCTGTATGCGTGGTGCTGTTATGCACTTAATGATCTCCCTGGTGGAACTACAGCTGAAATAGTGAAGTTAACTTTGTCCACACGCTCTCAAAAAGGATATAATTGACCTAGAAAAGACCAAGGGAAGGAAAGCGTAAAAAGATCTGGAAAAATTTTATATTCAGATAGGATAAATATGATAAGACTCCTCACTGGAAAACAGATGGTGAAGATGGACACAGGGGTCTGTAAGACATGAATTAGTTACATCCATCTACAGGTGGGGAACAAGTAATGATTTCATGTCAGAACTGGGCAACCTATCTACAAGAAGTTATCGCCACAAGGTAACCTGGAGGTGGAAAGTGGATGTGGGATAAAAAATGAGTAAGAAAAATTCAGTGATCTGGAGCCTATTGACGGCCAATTCTTCGCGTGCCCTGAATGTCAAAATCCAACCCCATGGCTTAAAGAGAAGACAGTTGGGGAGAGAAAGATCTCTCATGGTATCAGTCAACATTCATTCTCTGCTAATAAATCCTTCCAAAATAAAAACCTAAATGATAACAGTTAAAAATAACTTGCCTGGCCAATTTCCACCAGCTAAAAACAGCTGCAGGGGCCCCTGATAGAAACATGGGACACAAAGAATAATGCTGAAATAAATAAACAAATGACTCAGAGTGGAGTGGAATGGAGAAGAGAGAGGAGAGGAGTGGAGCGGAGCATAGAGGAGTGGAGACCTTTCCATCTAGCTTCCTTTGGGTCAGTGGCTGATGCCTCAATGCAGCATATTTTCTCCTCTCAACAGAAAGGGTGCAATCTTTGGGCAATATTTTTAGATCAGCGGGACTTGCAAGTCAGGCAGAAAAACATTTATTTCAAGAGCATGTAGAGTATTTTGATAATTTAGGGTGACCTCCTCGATAAGCAGGGCATGAAAGCAAATTTTTACATCAGGCCCATTACATCTTCCTGAGCTAGAATGTGTGTTATAAAATAAGTCTGTCTTTTCTTCTCTCCCAGTTTTTACATTTTAGGAACTTCTCACACTTTTAAGTAAATTTGATGGAGTTGTTTATCACTGCTTTTACTCACTTTGTTTTTTTAATCTTAATTTGCTTAACCTCAGCTTCCTACCAGTGGATTTAATAGTCCTTTGCCTGCTGAATGAAAGCGTCCTGCTTACCCACAGCCCAGCCGGTCACTGCTGGAGTTGTGGTGTCCAGAGAGAGGGGCTCTGTTGAAGCATGCAAGAGGGGAGATTTAGATGAGATCTTAGGAAGACATTTTTCCCTGTTAGGGTGATGAGACACTGTTTCAGGTTGCCTAGAGAAGCGGTGGCTGCCCCATCCCTGGAGGTGTTCGAGGTCAGGTTGGATGGGGTTTTGAGCAACCTGATCCCGTGGAAGGTGTCCCTGCCCATGGGAGGGGGTGGTTGGAATTGGATGATCTTTAAAGTCCCTTCCAACATAAATCATTCTATGATTCTATGTGTGACTCTTGCACTGTGCCAAAGCAAGGATGATCATTTAGATGCTAACAGAAAAAAGTGGAGACTGGAAAGAAAAGCTAAGCTATATCAACTTGTAAGGGCAGTGATTATTCCACTATTATTACCAACAAGCAGGGCAATGATTATTCCTTTTTATGGGCAGTCTATTAACACAGTCGTTCATCTTTGCTCACTTTGAAAAGCTGCAGGTGGGACTCATACCTACAGTACACACAGCAGAAGATGATCAAGTCACAAAACATGAGAACATGTTATAGTTCATAGTAACCTCCAAGGGCTTACATTACCCCACCACCTATAGCTGGCTCCTCCATTCTATTTAAAATGCTACCTAAGACAAATATTTGCTTGAAATCCAGTGATGGAGAATCTGCATTGGTCCTGAGGAATTGATTTCAGCAATAGAATGTTAAAAACTTCATTATTTTATTCTTCGTCACCTGCATGGTGATTCAGTAGCTGCACTTAACATGGTGACTTTTGGGTGGTAGCTTCTCGCTCAGGAGTACATAGGACACAACCTAGCTATGAATTTAGCCACAAACATAACAGTTGTGTTGCCAAGAGAGTGGAAGAAACACTGGAAGGATAAAAAAATACACATATTTGTACATTTGTGTACCTCTCTATATCTATGTAAACATGTCTATTTATACATATATATGAATATATTCCTATATAAAACTGTATTTATACACCCCCATACATTAAAGCTTTGAGAAGTGACATTAAAACTTCCACGCCTAGAACAGACTAGAAATGAAAGCACCACAGTAATCAAAGTTAAACTGAATTTCCTCCGTGAAGCATCGGTTGAAGACTGTGGTGGTAAACATGCATAAAACAATGGCAATTTACTCACAGATTAACATTAATGCTGTCAAGGTAGAAAACCTTTTAAGTCAATAAAACTACCTGCTATAATAAAAGCAGGGTTACCCAAGGACATTCCTTTTCCTCAATAATTTGTTGAAAGATTCCAGTCTGCGTCAAGGCAACTTGTAAATAACAAGCAGTATTTAGGATAACTCAATGTTGCAATAGGTTTGCTTATGCAAAACAGTGCGTGCTGGGCTTCAAGTTTTTTTTTTGGGGGGGGTTCTTTTTTGTGTTCCTGCCAGGTTTCTGTAATTGGAACACCCCCTGTGAAACTCTGGAAATGAAAACCTCTCCATTTCGTAAGGAGAAAGGCTCTTGCAATGCTGTTCTTCTGACTGTGCCACCTGAAGCCTCCTGGCCTTGTCTGGACGAGGCTTTGGGACCTGCTCTTTTCCCTGCCACAACAATATTCAAATTTCTGATCTATGTGTTGTTCCATCTGTCTTTATAGCAACGGTATATCTGCTAGGAGTCAGCAGTGGGGTTTGAACAGGCAGTACTGTGTCTCTGTGCTGCTACTTAATTATGGTCAGATTTCCATGAGGCTTCAGAATCAACTGCAGCCTTTAGGGAATTTATTTTTCCATCCAGAAGGTAGCAGCTGTGGAGGAAGGAATAGTGAATTATTCATCACAGGAGCTGGATTTGCCCTTGATTATTTTTTTTTGTGAAAAATTCAGATGTTTTCTTTAAGGTCTAAGCAAGATTTTTGGCATTGATCAGCTGGACCTGTCCTGGGTAATAACTGTGACTTACTTCAATCTTTTTGAAGATAAAGGAGAAAAAGTGCATGAAGTCCAGGAGCTTCCAAGTTGTGTGAAATGTCCTGGTGGAGGCTGTGTTTTGAAAATGAAATTGGAGAGCTGGGCATAATAAATGGTAGATAACATTTCCAGAAAAAGCATAAAAATTATTTTTGATGTCTGGACCCCACCCACCAATCCCCAAGACATCTATTATCCACCAGCACTACACACAGGAAACCTTTAAAGTTAGTTAAGTTTGGTTTACTGAACTGAACAGAACTTAACGTTTTGCTCCAATGCCATTTTTTTCCTGCCCTCATGGGACTTCAAGATAGGTTTTTATCTCTGTCTTGTCCTTCCCAGCCTCTTGGCAGGACTCTTGTCTCCCAGGATGCCATAGGGACTGGCTGGTGTGGCCCATCCTGCAAGTCAAACTTTGATCTGACTTTTGATGATATATTAAACCACACTAAATATGCTGTGTCCTCTTTCCTCTGGGTAAAAAGGAAGGATCAGACCTTCACTGCTCTTTACCCAAGATTTATATATTCTCCCACCTTACAGATCAGGTCCTTCTGCTGTTTTCCTGTGTCAATTTTGCACAACAGGTTCTATTTCCTGGCCATGTACAAATGTATTGGATAGCCTAGAATGGCTCAAACAGCATGAAACCTCTATACTCAAGCAACTCTTGGCTTGTATCTCCATAACGGAGTTTAAACATGGATTTGGACACCTAATTGAGATAGAGATGTCTTAATCCATGAGCGAAATCCCACTAAAGGCACCTAAGAAAAGCAAACCTCCCTGTCAGTGGCCTTAATGTCAGTCTGCATGATCCATGTCTCCATAGAAGGGTATTTAGGAGTCTGAATATGGAAACGAAATCGAGACCTCGACACAAGATGGGTGAAAGTTCTTGGGAAATCTCTTGGCAGTTCCAGGTGAAGGAGACACTCAAATGGCTGGATGAGTTTGGAGCCTGGGTCCTTCTAGTTTAGTCCCCACTCTCTTTTTATTGAAACTTTGAGAGTAATAGAAGAATAGAAAAAGACTGGAGATTACGAGGAGGTTTTTCACGCAGAGGGTCGTTGGGCATTGGAATAGGCTGCCCAGGGAGGTGGTTGAGTCACCTTCCCTGGAGGTGTTTAAGACACGGGTGGATGAGGTATTGAGGGACTTGGTTTAGTGTTAGATAGGAATGGTTGGACTAGAAGATCCGATGGGTCCCTTCCAACCTGGTTGTTCTGTGATTCTGTGATTCTGTGATTCTGTGAAATATCCCTCGAAATATTTTCCCAGCTGACAGTAATTGCTGCCTGAGGGACTTCTCAGCTCAGAGATTATATAAATGTTTCCAAAAACCCCTGATGGACTTTTCCATCATGAAGGCATCTAATTGCTGTTCTAACCCCTATAGACTTTTGGCAGATTAAATATCTCATGGTGATGAGTTACACCACTTATGTATGCGCCATGTGAAGAATTACCTTGCTTTGTTCATTTTGATAATTGGATTTGATGTCATTTAGTTCTTGTAGTGTGAGAAACAGTGAACAATAACCCAGAATTTGCCTTCTCCCTGACACTCCATATTTTATAGACCTCCATAGATTTTCCTTGATCTTCTCTGTTTTCCAGGAAAGTGCCCTTTGATTTAATTGTTCTTTGGATGGGAAATATCTAGTATCTTTGGTCGGAAAATATCCCATATCTTTGGTCATCTTTGGCAGCCTTTTCTGAACTCTTTCTAAGTCCATTCTATCCTTTCTGGACTGGACTATTCAGAAAAAAAAAGACAACCATCACATTTTAGTAAATTTTGAGTAATACTACATTATAGTATTACTCAGAGGTGCAGTTTTCACCTGTCCTGCTATGAAATATTGATCCAATCTTTTCATATGATACCTCTTTTTGATTTCTCCTTTGCTTTTCCCTTACCTGTATCAGATACAGAATCATAGAATAGTTCAGGTTGGAAGGACCTTTAAAAGGACCTTTAAAAGTCATCTAATCCAACTCCCTTTCAATACGTAGACGCATCTTCAACTGGATCAGGTTGCTCAGAGCCCCATCCAACCTGGCCTGGAACACCTGCAGGGATGGAGCTTCTATCACTTTTCTGGGCAACCCGCGCCAGTGTTTCACTGTGCTCATTGTAAAAAAATCTGTCCTTAAATCTAGTCTAAATCGCTCCTCTTTTAGTTTAAACCTCTTGCCCCACTGCTACAGGCCCTGCTAAAATGTTTGTCCCTGTCTTTCTTGTTGGCCCCAGTTAAGTAGTGAAAGGCTACAATAAGGTCTCCCTGGAGCCCACAGCAAACACTGAGTCTCAAGTGCCGACAGGTCCATCATGGAGTTGAGAGGAACCAAAATAACACGTGATGGTTTATCTCAAATCTAAATAAAGATAAAAGAAAGGAAATAAAAATAGTATTAAACTTAGTTGGAGAGCTTTCACCTGGTTGTAGGGGTGCACCTTATCTTGCTGGCAATCAAAAGCACAAGGTTGTAACTGATTGTGGCCAGCAAAACGAAGATGCTTTGTAAATTACGTGTCTTCTGGTTCCCCAGCAGAGCAGAAGAATGCCTTTTCTGCAGCTGAAGCTTGTCTACAAAGACTGTGACATGGAGAAATGTTACCAAGGCCTTGGGTGAAGCAAGGGAACCAAAAATCCTCCCACAATCAAGATGCCCTGGCAATCTTCTCTCTTGAAGTGAATCTGATCTGCTTCCTGGGCAATACACAATCAGCACGTGAAAAACATAAGGAGTAAGGCTTTTGGTGGGCAGGAGGAATAGATTCGGGTATACATGAGATGAAGGAGAGAAGGAGGCATTCTGACCCTATCTCAGGCCACACAGTGTTCTCAATAGATTAAACTTGGGCCAAAGAAAGATGCCAAAAGTAACACACCCAGCCTTGTGGCTCATTCAGTTCTTGTAGCAATGACATGGGCCTATCTTATCATACCTTTAGGCAAGTCAACAGCAAAACACCTTATGCTTTCGGTCTGGCACACAAGGAGGGCAGCAGCCTGGCTTGACAGTCAAATAGAAGGGAAAGAATCACAGAATCATAGAATGATAGAATCATAGAATCACCAAGTTGGAAAAGACCCACCGCATCATCAAGTTAAACCAATCCTATCAAACACTAACCCATGCCCCTTAGCACCTCGTCCACCCATCCCTTAAACCCCTCATGGAAAGGTGACTCAACCACCTCCCTCGGCAGCCTCTGCCAGTGCCCAACAACCCTTTCTGTGAATTTTTTTTTTTCTAATATCCAGCCTAAACCTCCCCTGGTGGAGCTTGAGGCCATTCCCTCTTGTCCTGTTCCCTGTCACTTGGGAGAAGAGCCCAGCTCCCTCCTCTCCATAACCTCCTTTCAGGTAGTTGTAGAGAGCAGTAACGTCTCCCCTCAGCCTCCTCTTCTCCAGGCTAAACACTCCTAGCCCTCTCAGCTTCAGAATGAAAATGAACATTTCCAGAGCAATTTCCAATAAGCTGAAATTTCAGTTTTCATTAAAAAATCCTATTCTGATGGAACTTCTTTCATCAAATCTTGTTCCTGACGATCAACTATGCAATAGTCTTTCTTTCTCCTGTCCTCTTCCACTCCCATGGGTTATGGCTGCATCCAGATTCCTCCTACTCCAGGCAACATCTTGGAGAATAGAATCATAGAATTGTTAAGGTTGGGAAAGATCTCTGAGATCATCAAGTCCAATCATCAGAAGACATGGCTGATAAGACCCCTTCATCCCTGCATGGTACAAAGCTGAAAGTCCTCCTCTGACTTGTTTTTATCATAAAGTTTTGCATGTGGGAATGATTATACTTATGAAATCATAACAAAATCTTCGAGGAAAAAACAAAGGTGGGTAATTCACAGGTTTTTTCTTGCTCCCTCCCTCATCCCTTACAACCCTGTTTTAAAAATCAGACACAACAATAATTTACAGCAACGTTTTAGACAGGTTTGTGCATGTATTTGGTACAAACAACAAAAATATGTGCATTCTGTTTCATAGAGCTTACATCAGTCTGACAGAATTTGAATCACAAAACAGAAATACTCTGGCTAATAAATACATCTGGGGATGAAAAATAAAAATCTATACATTAAAAATTCCAATGTCTGCTAAAGAAAATGTACACTTATATACACACTGTAAACAATAGTAACGCAACCCAACTGCAGTCCAGCTCAGGCTGACAGGGACCCTCCTTCCCCCTTAAATAGGATTAGTGAGAGTCGTAAAAGCGGCTGCTCACCATCCTGCACACTCGGTTTGTTGAAGCAGCAATGTCTGACAACGATGCAATAGTGATCCGAAGCCAGCATGATGAGGTGAGAGCTGCTGGATAACCAAGGGGTGGGGTGCTTTGGGAAATGGCCTGCTTGGCAGCTTTGGAGCAATGGGACCATACCCTCAACTAGTCACACCTTTATCTGTCCAGAGAAGTTGGTGGGATCAGACCAAATTTACCTCCTGGAAGTCTGAGCCCATTTTTCCAAAACTGTGAGAGCTTGGAGATCAAGAGAATCAACGAGAAATGCACAGTTTCAGGCACTCAGTTTGTATTTCATACAACATTGTCTTTTCTCCCCTGCCAACAAAAGCAGCCTGATCTACTCTAAATGAAACTCAATGTATAAAGCCTCAGAGCCCAGGGCATTGCCTCTCTTCTGGTGGAAGCTGCTCAATGGAACGGAGACCATGGCTTAGGTGAGAAACCAGTATTTTGCCTGAAAGCAGCACAGCAAAGCCCAAGACTTTTCTACAGCACCTTCTAGGGTATCTCTCAGGGCCTGATCAAATGCAGGCAGAGCTACAATGGAGGAAAGAAAGTAAGTGAGCTAGAGCGATGGCATTTCTCTGTATGTATCTAGATGTGTGCTTCAGCAGACTCTATCCTCATTTTCTTTTCCATAGGTCTGTAAAGAACTGGGAGGGACAGGCAGCAAACCCCCTAGACTAATCTTTCTTTCGTTTCTGGATGCTTTCAAGGGGTTGGAGGCTGTAAAATTTCAAAACTGGAAAAAAAAGAAACAAGTGTGTTTAAAAGATCAGGAGGAAATGTAAGCAATGTCTGCTCATTCATGAGAATGAGCTGCTTGCCAGCAATTGCTGAAAGCCCCTGCAAAGTCTTCATTTATAGGAGAATGTTTGCCCCTTTGGAGATGACACTTCTATGTATAAATGCAGTAAAATGTGTACGTGTATCTGTATGGTCATGGAAGCTTATGTTACCATGTGCCATGAGTCTCTGGCTGTGGAGAGACACCAGGTAGATCCTCTCCTGAGCTTCAGACAGCATTGAACGGTCTATGTCCATCTTGCCCCTAGACTAGGCTTTCATTTCTGAGGACAGGTGTATCATCGCTCATCCTAAACTGTGACCCCAGATTGCTGACATTGTGCACTTGGACGTGCATGATCTGCAAAGCACTGTCACCGGGACAGGTGTGAAAACCACAGAACTTGGTTCGTTTGCTCCCACTGACAGTAGCATGTGTGCACATGCATCCTGAGAGCTGGGTGGAGCGTGGGAGGAGTAATGTTTTGACCTTGACTTTCTAGGAATTCTGCTCTTCAGTGACTGCCCTCTCCTCTCTCTGCTACATCCCCAGTGCCAGCAGTGTGGAACCCCAAACCATCCAGGAAAACGGTGGCAGCTGCAGTCCACTGCAAAACGGCATTCTGTGTCACCTCGTCATCACTGTAGGGGTCTTGCTTCTCTTTCAGGGTCAAAGAAACAGTAGAATAAAACCAGGTGTATTTCCCCACAGAGGTTCCATCCAGAATTGCCATGGGGAATTGAACCTTTGCTTTGGTAGTGCTGAACGTCTCAAGCTGGCAGCCTCTGGCTGATTTTGCAGATTTTATCTGCAAATGCCACTTGTGACCATACAGGCAGCAGTGAGTCTGGGTTCAATATAAATGCAAAGCTGCCCATGTGCCTTGGAAATATTCAGCTAAAATTTACAGATCTTTGTGCAGTAATTCGCTCAGTTCAGTCACTTGCATTGAGTAAAAGGCAGAAAGGTGTTAAAGGTTGAGAGAGGGCTAGCTCCAGAGATCGTGTCTCAGTATGCACTGTACAAAAAAGTAAGAAATAAAGGAAGGCCAACTTTTCCTCTGTTTTGACTTCCTCAAAGGAAAGGTGACAGTCTCATTCCTGCACCTAGGAGCCTTAAAAGGATTAGCTACATGTGCTGAAAGACTCCTAATGGGGATGGTGCTGACATGGATGAGTTTCCATCCAGGACATGTTATGTATCGTGTCTCCACCCCTTGACTTCATGTTGCTGTTCTTTAGTCACCTGGCTTAAGGTGCTGCACCTCAGATTCAGACTTATGTGTCCATAGCGTATGTGTCTCCTGCCTCTGTCTGCTGCTTGATTTAATGATACCTCTTTGTGCCTCATTGCTTGTCTAAAATTTGATAAAACCAGTGCCTGAAATACAAGGCCAAGCAGAGTTTGGGTGACCATCTTCTGAGCTGCAAAGCACTGGCTGAGGTGAGCCTGTCGTAGAATCACTAGATTGGAAAGGACTCACCGGATCATCAAGTCCAACCATTCCTATCAAACACTAAACCATGTCCCTCAGCACCTCGTCCACCTGTCCCTTAAACCCCTCCAGGGAAGGTGAATCAACCACCTCCCTGGGCAGCCTCTGCCTGTGCCCAATGACTGTGAAAATTTCTGTGAAATTTTTTTTCCTGATGTCAAGCCTGAACCTCTGCTGGTGGAGCTTGAGGCCATTTCCTCTCATCCTGTCCCCTGTCACTTGGGACAAGAGCCCAGTACCCTCCTCTCTACAACCTCTTTTCAGGTAGTTGTAGAGAACAATAAGGTTTCCCCTCAGGCTCCTCTTCTCCAGGCTAAACAACCCCAGCTCTCTCAGCTGCTCCTTGTAAGACTTGCTCTCCAGACCCCTTACCAGCTTTGTTGCTCTTCTCTGGACTTGCTCCAGAGCCTCAACATCCTTCTTGTGGTGAAGGGCTCCATTCTCCCAAGAGGAGACCATGGTGTCCTTCTGAAGGGACCTCACACTATGGGGCTTACTGACATTGCTTTACCGTGCTAGCAGATGGAACCAAGGGCAATTATTGATAGCCACTAAAGGCTTTGATGTATCAAGCATATGGGAATCCACTTGGGAAAAGAGTCATGAGCATGACCCTGACTGGGGAGAAGATCATAGAATCATAGAATCACCAGATTGGAAAAGACCCACAGGATCGTCGAGTCCAGCCATTCAAAGATGTGTCAACATGAGGGAGCTCCAAGTGCGTGTCGGTTCCATTTCAGGTTTGATTCCTTGGGTAGTAGAAACAGGCCCCAAACTCAGCCATTTCACCTTTCCTGAGCCACAGCACAGGCTTACTGTGGAGTTGAGGGAAGCCCCTATGATGCACCTTTATTTTGTTGTTTTTGAAAGACGCAACAAATAAGAGCAAGAAGAGGAGGGAGGAAGGCCAGGGTTGGACAACAATTAAAGGAGTTGCTTTCCCTTTGTATCACAGAGGGATGTGCTCTAAAGTAAGGTGGGTTTAAAGTGTTTCATTGGAAACTGAAATAAGAAATGCATCACAAGCTGGACTTTGAGAAGAGTGACCCGCACATCCACTGGCATCAGTGTACACCGCTGGACTCTGGCATAAAGCCTGTTTACATGAAAGGAGTAAAGCCGTGGTCACTGCAGATATGAAGGCTGAAAGCCAGGATCCTCCCACCCTACTTGAGAACACCACAGTCTGCTCACTCTCCAAAGCAAAGGCCTCAGCAAAGGTCTAGCCCCATGGACCTACAAGCTCCCAACCTGTTATCTAATGGAACAGCTACCAGCTACTGCTTGGCGTCATCCTTTCTGAGTACTGCTTCTGGATGGAAATATGATCATATGTTCTAAGGCAGGGTTAGGATCTTTCAGGGTTTGATCTTTCCGTTAGATTTTGTGGTGCTGTTTTTAAGGCAAAGGAGATATCCTGGTTTCCCTTAATTGCACATCTTGTTCCAAAGTACAAAGATAACCATCCACTGGAGGAAACAGCTCTTGTCTTAAGGCCATATCCACCCCACAAGTTCCGCTCCTATTGCGGCTCATTTAAATGGGATATGTCATTGGCTCTAATCTGAGGAACCCATAATCCCAGAGAAGGGGCTGACCTCCACGTGGAGGATGCTTGTGTAACCTTTGGGCAACTGCATTTTATACCTGATTGCTACTTCCAGTCTACCTGACAGACCCATAGATGATATCCCTTTACATTTCTGCTAGATACCTCTAAAGAAACCATCAACAGCTGTCCCTGTGGCTTCAAATATCTGTTTCTCGCAGTCCACAGCAGTCTTTTAAGTCATAGGCTTGATAGTCGATGGTTTCTGTGAAGTCATGAGGGATTCCAATAGAGACAGACTCCACCTCTGTTTTGTAGGTGGCTGTCACCCCCCCTTTGCTGGAGCCACCTCGGATTTTGTTAGAAAGGCTGTTCATTTTCTCCTTTAGCTGAGTGGATGCTGGTTTCTGGAAAGGAGTGAGCATTTTCCAGCCCTTGAAGCTGAGTGTTCGCCTCTTACTGGTTCTCTCCTGCATGGAGGAGTTAAATATGAACGAGCTGTTCAGGGTGTTAATCCGGGGCCTCAGATCCGTCTCAGAGTCTTGCACCGAGCTGTTCACAGAGGCCCCTCGCCAGTGGTGGTCATAGACACGCCAGATGGGGCGTCTTCTCCGGTGGCATTGGCACTTCAGCAGCCTGATGAAAGCTCGCTTGAACTCTTTGCTGGAGCAAGGGTAGATGATTGGGTTCACGCAGCTGTTGAAGTATCCCAGCCAAAAGATGACCTTGAAGACCATTTCAGAGGGCTTCAGAGATGGGAAGAAAGAACCTTGGAAGAGATTAAAAGAAATACGGTTAGAGGAAAGTGAAGGATATGGCGGCACAGGGTAGCAAGGGTGGTGGTCGGCCCAGTCTGGAAGAGGTAAGACCTGCAGAAAAGGCTGAAGGTGTGATTCTGCTATTAAGTCCTTCCCTAGCAATACCGTTTCCATCAGAGTGAAAATCCAGCCTCTGCAGGATTGCAAGGCATCAACCCTAAAGTGATAACAATGGATAATACTATGTGTTTGACAGGAACTTCCTAGCCCCCACTGCAAGAAGTCTCCTAGGAATGGGCTAAGCACCCTCAAACAGAGCTGTGAGCCATCGAGGCAAGCCCATAGAGTTTGGAGGGAGCCTGCTAATTGTTGCAGCAGCCAAATGAGAAAGAGAGGGGGAAAGGATGGAGGATTTTTCTCATAACTCTCTCCAGACCACCATACAGCTAAGCCCTCTGAGTTCAGCACACACTATGTTTTGAAGGGAATCCGCTCCAGAGGGTAAACTGAAAGTCCTGCTGCAGGACACAACAGACCTATGGCTAAGCCTGTTTCTCTAAATGTGGTTTCAGCCATCCTGCTCTGAATTGATGCGAAAGATTTACACCCAAGAGGTATCTCTCATATCCTGGCTGCTTTATGAGATTCTGTAGCAGGGGCTGAGGACATAATTTTGGGCAACAGGTTCAGTGGTCCCCAAGCTGGGCAATGTCCAACGGCATGAGGTTTAACAAGGCCTAATGCTGGGTCCTGCACTTGGGGCATGACAACCTTATGCAGAACTACAGACTGGGAGAAGTCTGTGTAGAAAGCTGCCAGGAGGAGAAGGAACTGGGGCTGTTGGTTGACAGTCAACTGAACATGAGGCAGCAGTGTGCCCAGGTGGCCAAGAAGGCCAATGGCATCCTGGCTTGGATCAGAAATGGTGTGACCAGCAGGTCCAGGGAGGTTATTCTCCCTCTGTATTCAGCACTGGTGAGGCCGCTCCTTGAATATTGTGTCCAGTTCTGGGCCACTCAGCACAAGAAGGATGTTGAGGCTCTGGAGCAAGTCCAGAGAAGAGCGATGAGGCTGGTGAAGGGGCTGGAGAACAGACCCCATGAGGAGCGGCTGAGAGAGCTGGGGGTGTTTAGCCTGGAGAAGAGGAGGCTGAGAAGAGACCTCATTGCTCTCTACAAGTACCTGAAAGGTGGTTGTGGAGAGGAGGGAGCTGGCCTCTTCTCCCAAGTGACAGGGGACAGGACAAGAGGGAATGGCCTCAAGCTCCGCCAGGGGAGATTTAGGTTGGAGATTAGGAGGAAGTTTTTCACGCAGAGGGTCATTGGGCATTGGAATAAGCTGCCCAGGGAGGTGGTTGATTCACCTACCCTGGAGGTGTTTAAGGCACGGGTGGATGAGGTATTGAGGGACTTGGTTTAGTGTTAGATAGGAATGGTTGGACTAGAAGATCTGATGGGTCCCTTCCAACCTGGTTGTTCTGTGATTCTGTGAAACCTCCCTGCTCAAGGCAGACAGGCTGCATCCCAATCACAATCTGACAAAGAAAACGGTGGCTTGGTTGGTTTGCATGAATCAGTTCTTGAGGCTTGTCTCTTCCTACCTGTTCACTGCAAGGTTCACCACTGCAGTGTAAAAGGTTGGATATGACCTTGTCACCTGTATTGATGGAAGAGCAACACATTTCTACCTCCTACACTTGTGTATATTGGGTCATCAATATCACACTCTCTGTTCAGTCATGCTAAAGTGGACACTTAAAGTGGGGTCAGATAATAGAGAATCATATGGGTTGGGAGGGACCTTAAAGGTCATCCAGTTCCAACCCCCTGTCACGGGCAGGGACACCTCCCACTACATCAGGTTGCTCAAAGCTCCATCCAACCTGGCCCTGAACACCTCCAGGGCTTCTCTGGGAAACCTGTGCCAGTGACTCTCCACCTCCCATAGTACCAGCTACTTGAAAAAACACTTTTATCCACCCCAACACCTATTTGTGCTTTTGTGCCAGTAGTCCATGGTGACAAAGCTTGGTTTTTTTTTTTTTTTTTTTTTTTATACCAGAAGATGTCAGTGTTGCTGCTCCCGCATGGCCCCATCACTTAACATTCCCCACTCAGCTCTGAAATAACTTTCTGACTCAGCCTTAATTTCTTTTAATTTTAGCTCTGGATGACAAATCATGCTGCCATGTGACTGAGCGTTAATTTGTATTTTAGTAAACAACATTAGCTCTGGATATCATTATTATTTTCCCTTTGCTCAAAAGCCTGGTGTCAAAACAGCAAAACGGGTGCCAGGAGCCAGAAATTTAGGACTGACACTACATAAAGCCTCCCCAGGCTGTTTGCTGGACAAAAATCATCATCCAGGAAACCCAGAACAGTAGTTCCAACAAAGCTTTCTTACATCTGTCCCTAATAAGTGCAGAAATTGCAGCCAGACTCAGCAGTAGGTATGTGGGCTACTCCGCTACGATAGTGTGGGAGAAGAAAGACAGATCTCAGCATTTTCTGATAGTTAGGCAGGGAAAGAACAGATGCAGCCGTTCAGCTTAAATATCTGCTCTCAGCCAACCCAAGCTGTGGGGTTGGAGCACATACTGACTGTCAGTGTATGCTGAAGAAGGCATTGAATAAGGACAGTAAGCAGGGATGATGACTTTATGCTGGAAAGACCTGGGGCCTTCAAGGAAATTAATGGCATCTGCAGTTTAATGAGCAGCCCTTAGTGTTGTAGCCTGTGGTTTTGAACACAGCAATAACACCGAGGTTAGGTTTTGTAGAAGTAATGATCCCATCTTGGTTGGTTTTGATTAAAGGGGTTTATTCTTTCCAGGACAGTGTTGAGCTCTATAGGTTGGTGGCAGGCTCCTTGAGTCACTACATCCAAATCTAACCACAGCACAAACACTATCCTTTGTGTTTAACCAGGAGCTTTTAAATGCATGCATGATGTTGGGGACAATTTCCCTTTGCACTGCATGTAGCATCTCCTCTATTCTCCATCCAACCATGGCTTTGAGCTTCTCCCCTTTCTTACTTTGCCCCCAATCCACCTCACTGGACCTACTGTTTTGGGCAATGTGGACCAGCAAAGACTTTGCAAGCAAACATCAATTCCTCTCCTCCTTTCCTGCCTAGATTCCCCCAGATAGAATGATAGAATCACCAGATTGGAAAAGGCCTCTTGGATCATTGAGTCCCACCATTCCTAACTGCCACTAAGCCATGTCCATGAGCACCTCATCTACCCACCTTTTAAACACCTCCAGGGATGATGACTCAACCACGTCCCTGGGCAGCCTCTGACAGCGTCCAATGACCCTTTCCTTGAAAAATTATTTCCTGATATCCACTCTGAACCTCTTGGTAGAGCTTGAGACCATTTCCTCTTGTCCTGTTCCCTGTCACTTGGGAGAAGAGGCCAGCTCCGTCCTCTCCACAACCTCCTTCCAGTTAGTTATAGAGAGCAATGAGGTCATCCCTCAGCCTTTTCTTCTCCAGGATAAACACCCCCAGCTCTCTCAGCCATTCCTCAGAAGGTCTGTTCTCCAGCCCCTTCACCAGCTTTGTTGCTCTTCTCTGGACTCACTTCAGAGCCTCAACATTTTTCTTGTGGTGAGAGGCCCAGAATTCAACACAGTATTCAAGGAGCGGTCTCACCAGTGCCGACTACAGAGGGAGAATAACCTCTCTGGACCTGCTGGTCACACCATTTCTGATCCAAGCCAGGATGCCATTGGCCTTCTTGGCCACCTGGGCACACTGCTGCCTCATGTTCAGTCGCTGTCAACCAACATCCCCAGTTCCTTCTCCTCCTGGCAGCTTTCTAGACAGACTTCTCCCAGTCTGTATTTCTGCATAGGATTGTTGTGCCCCAAGTGCAGGACCCGGCATTTGGCCGTGTTAAACTTCGTCCCATTGGTCTCAATCCAGTGGTCCAGCCTATTTAGATCCCTTTGCAGAGCTTCCCTACCCTCCAACAGATCGACACTTCCACCCAGTTTAAGTGTCATCTGCAAACTTGCTAAGTGAGCACTCTATGCCTTCATCCAGGTCAGTAATAAAGACATTGAACAGGGCTGGACCCAACCTGGGGACACCATTTGGAATTGGCCTCCAGTTGGATTTAACACCATTTCCCACCACTCTCTGGGCCCGGCCATCCAACCAATTTTCCACCCAGGAGAGTGTGCGCCTGTCCAGGCCAGAGGCTGACAGTTTCCGCAGCAGAATGCTGTGAGAAACTGTGTCCAAGGCTTCACTGAATTCCAGGAAGATACATCCACAGCCTTTCCCTCATCCAGTAAGTGGGTCACCTTGTCATAGAAGGTGACCAGGCTAGTTTCTCTTTCTGTGTGTGGGCCAGCCTCTATGCAGAACTGTGTGCTCTCTGCAAGGAGATCAGTGGCTTTCAAACCTAAGATGTTGTGTTGTTCCAGCTTGACCCTGTCATAGCACATTTGGGGTCAAGACAGGCGAAGAACTTAATTAAGCATGTAATCCTGCAATCTTGCTCATTCTGTTGTTGGGGAGAGGTTTTGTTCCTCAGTTTCCCCACTGGAGAAATGGACTAATGACCACAATCTCCTCCACAGGAGGAGTTTGCAGTGTGCACTGGGTTCTCAGCGGAGCTGCAGCTTTCTGTAGCATTTTTTAACTTTCAGAAAGAGGAAAAGAAAACAAAAAAGCTATGGTAACAAAGCAAATAAAAGAAGGGTCTCTTTAGAAGTGCAACTCACAATTACTGCTTGAGCCAGGCTACTTAAGAGATTGGTGGTTGCTTAAAAAGCCTGCTGGCTGTTAAAATAATAACTTATATCTGGTGTTTAGTGGTTCATTGTGCAATTTATTTTCTGTACTACATGCTTTGTCTCTTGCATCCAGATGAAAAATATGAATGGAAAAGGAAAATAAGCTATAAATTCTCTGAATTTCAATGTTAGCTGTTTTTCACTCGCCAGAGCCTTGTGTTCATCTGGATACAAGGGGCTCATTACCATCCTCATTACCATGCAAATGAGCGTGCCCCTTGGAAGAGCTGCGAACTGAGTGCATCCATAGTTTCCTCATTTGATCACACGGGGATGAACAGAACTAGGCAGGGAGTCCCCAAAACATGTCCTTGGCTGGTAAATTTGTACATGGTGCAGCATCAGACTCTCTTGATAGGCACTGGGAGGCTCTGCCTGAGGAAGAGCTGTGGAGACTTATGTAGGGGATGAGTAAAGAATGGAAGAAATTAGCTCTTGCTTTCATACACACAAATATGCAACAACATTTGTAAGAAAGAAAAGGGTGTAGGACTGGGCTTTGTACAGTTTACTACACAGGAGAATAGATATTGTTAGGATGCATGGATGATGGTATGAACTAATGGACACTTGAAGAGGTCAGGAAACACAACCAGATGCATCCAAGGTCCAGAAATTGAGAGTGGGGTTAAAATATCAGTTATGGCAACACAGAGTGGTGCACCAGTACCTTAGCTGACATCTCAGTGTAAGATCTGGTGGCAAAAGCATCAAAGCCAGAACAGGGCAATATCAGACTCATCAGGGACACCAGATCTTGTAGGACTTGTGGCACAGTACAAATTCGTGAAACTTGGCCTTGTTTCTAAAAGGAACCATTCCTACCCATTCAAAATCATCCTCTGGACATCTTTCTTGAGCATCTGGCTCTACCCTTCATGGTAGAGCTTGTTGTACTTTCCAAAGGAGAGGTGTTGACACCCACCTTGGGGACATCCACCCACAAGGTGGTCTCGGTATGGTCAGCAGTGATGCTGTATGCAGTTTGTATGTTGAGATTTAGCAACCTCTGTCATGTTGGAGCATCTGGGACCCCAGAGACCTCACAGAGAGAATACAGTGGAGGCTTGGCTTGTCCTGACTCTGCTGGAAGGGGACTGCTGCTTTGGGGGACAGTGCTCCCAGCAGAGAAGTCTCTATCCAAGCTATTCAAATCCCCATATGAAACAGAGACAGCCTGGGAGCTAGGGACACATCTCTGAGGTGCCCCTTCTCCACCCTGACTGACTCTCCAGTGATCCTTGCATTCCTGTTAGATGGAGGATCCTAATTGTATCTCAGTTTAGGATGCTCCCAGGTAAGGTGGAATGCAGAGTCTCATCCTTCAAATTTCCCGCTGCCTCGTTGAGAAGAATCTATGCTGGTTTATAGAGAGTCTGCTGAGGACTTTGTTATCTCCTAACAAATACTATGATAATGCTACTAGAGCGATTGAAAGTCCTTGTGGAGCTTTATTCCTTTCGGTATTTTATAAAAGGCCAGTCCACATCTTGCAGAATCTGAATCCAAGTAATAGAGCTGGATTTGAGCAAGAACTACAAGTCCCACTGTAACCTTAGATAATTACCTTCAGGATCACGAAGAAACTAAGAAAGCTGTAGGTGAGCTCAGGGAAAGCTGCCCTCACCATACAAAGTGACTGGATTCAGTCTAAAAATGATCTGAAGACTGATCTTCATGGTTTTGGTGGTGCAAATGTTGAACCAGTAAGGTATGTGCTCTGAAGTGAAAGCAAAAGAGTAGTTTATGTGTTCTTACAGCAAATGTATCAGTGCAGGACATGCATATATGTTTGTATGCTATGTATGTGACTACACATTCTTTTTCCCAGGTCGTATCTGGGGAAAAAGCACTCAGATACAATTCTCTGACACTATTGGGTATGCTCCCCAACATTGTGACACTTTGTGTTGGGTGTCTACTTGATTTAGTCTCCCTTTCACATATCCAAACACATATCTCATTTTTTTTAGCTTGTTTGAGTGATCTCATGATCTTTCCCTGTCTCCACTTCTCCACCCTGCCCTCCCCATGACTAAGTTGAAGGTGATATCACAGGGTTGTTTGGAGAGCTGCTGGTCCCAGTGTTCAGCGCTCAAAAAAATAAAACAAAACAAGAAAAAAAAGACAAATGCACAAATGAAAATGGACCCAGGCCAATCTAAATTCTGGCTCCAGCTCCCAGTATGCAGCCAGAATCTATGAGCAGTCTTGCTTTCTGCTGCATTTGGCAGAGACATCTTTGTTTTAAAAGGTCTCTGTTTTACAGCATGTCCTGAATAGTCCATGGCACAAAAAATTGCTGCAGACGTGATAGCAGGTGGCTAAAACAAAGTGCCAAAGTCATGCCCCAATGCTGTCCCATCACAAGTAGGAAATGTGAGGACTAGCAGGATTGTTTACACTAACAAGGGGCCTCTCTGTTGCTTGGTGTGGGTTTTTCATCATAGAATCATCCTAGACTGCTTTGAGTTGGAAGGGACCTTAAAGACCATCCAGTTACAACCTCCCCCTGCCATGGGCAAGGACACCTCCCACTGGGTCAGCCTGCTCAAAGCCTCATCCAAACTGCAAACTGGCCTTGAACACCTCTAGGGATCAGGCATCCATAGGTTCCCTGGACAATCTGTGTTAGTGCCTCCCCACCCTAATTGTGAAGAATTTCTTCCTAATGTCTACTCTAAATCTCCCTTGTTCCAATATAAAACCATTTCAGTGGAGAACAGTCCTAGACAAAAATAGCTGATGGAGAGTTGGTCCTTGCGTCAGTGGAATGCCATGGAGAAGGTAAATAAGGAGCTATTATTTACTGCCTTTTCCACTACAAGTGGCATCACAGGAGATGGAGGCTAGCAGGTGGTAGGTTAAAAGCAAAGAAAAGGAGACAGTTCACCTCGCAGCATGTTGCTCAGTTGTGGATGTACTTGCAGCAGGAGGCTGTTGGTGCTAAAAAGTGACTGCCTAAAATCGTGGAAAAGAAAAAAAATCTACCAATGTGCAAAATACTCTGTTCTTGAGTTAGGAAGACCCAGAAATCCTTATATAGGACTAGGTCTGTGGTGGGGACAAATGTTCCATCACCCAAGATTCTCCTGAATGTGGCCCTGAAGGTCAGGAGGGGTTTGAGGACTCCCTCAGGATGCCTCAGAGTAGCAAGTCAAGGGAATCGCAGTTGGTATAGGAAAAACCCTGATATAGGAACTACTGTAGCTGCCAAAGCTCACTGTGGCCTCTCCCGGACAAAGAAAGAGTCAGTCTCTCCTTTTTCTATCTGGCCCTCTTAAACTAGATTAATTAAATCTAGTCCAAAGCAATCATGAGCTGCCACTTTCTGGCCATTACTCAGCTTGCATTCCTCCTTGCCAGCTCCTTTCTGGCCCACCCCTCGATGGACAACCTCCCTGATGTGGCTGCCAAGCTATGGAAGAACAGACTGGATGTCAGCAAGGAATTCTGCTTATGTTTGGACTGAGAGTTTCAGCTTCTGCCCAGTCTTTCCCAGTCTTCTCCTCCATTTGATATTGACTTTTTCTACTGGTCATCTGTTGGTGCGTCAGAGTCCCTAGAGGGTTAACACCTCCTTGCAGCCGGTGGTGTGTCTGGGAGTGATGGAGTAGCTCACTGCCTTCCTTGGAGTGCTTGGCATAGGAAGAAGGACAGTATGTTCACACTGACTCCAGCATTTTCCCTGGAGGACGATGGCATTGGGATATCAAGTGGAATTCCTCAGGCCCATGAGCCTTCCAGCTGACCGCATAAACAATGTCATAGATAAGCGACAACTTCCGTCACACCAATGGAAGCCCTGATGAGCTGTCTGCGTGCCTCTCTGTTCATAGGCATGCCTGCTTGCTCCAATTTCTTGCATCCTGATTCATCCAAGAAGAAAAGCAGGGAGAGGCCAGCCCTCCCCTGCCCATTACTGACCTTCTCGGTGGTGTTGTCCCAAGCTGATGGCTGGAGATGACCTCCTGGAGAGCCTCTAGCCATGCCAAAGCCCACAGTGGGGTGTGTATAACTTACATGTGGGTTCCCCACGGGTAGAGAGGGTTGCACGTGGTGTGGTAGAGCTCAGGGAAGCATGACTGGGGATGGTGGGGAGGTTTCAAAGACAGGAGTGAGCAGCCTAGGGGATTCAAGGGCTCTGAAGAACACCAACACTTCTAAGCAGGATTTCGAATTTTAGGACTGAGTGCAGTCTGCTTGTCAGCAAGCGAAGAATAAGGAAACAGAACCTTGTTCTGATAATTTACTGGTCTCATCTGTGCGCCTAAACCTATCTCTTAACCTCTAGGTGGTATGGTAGTGATGTCTCCATAGTTTTCCTCTAAGTTGCAGCACATCAGTATGACTTAGGCTGAAATTGCCCTTCATTTGCCTCAAAACACATGTTGGAGACGTCCACATTACAGGTGTCCAAGTTTATTCCTGATGGATACCAGTCTTAATGTTGTTGGTATCTGATGGTCTCCTCCTGTCTTTGGAGGAGTTACTAAACCTTCCTATGCATCAGTTTCTCTCCTGTGCAGGACAGGACTTGCATCATTGGAAGAATTTCATCAGTGAGCTTCCCATAGAGGTGAAAGTTGACCCAGTGAAGTGCAAATACAAATACATCTACACTGTCATTTAAAAGAAAGTTTACGAGTATTTTCAAATCTTGGATTGTGCACAGTGCTAATTTGGTTACAATGGTCCAGTTAGACCACTCCAATTTGGTCCAGGGAACAGATCACCCCAGAGACTGTTTCCAAAAGGCCATTTGTAGTCCTCTAACATTGCCCCAGCAGGTTCTGCACCCTTAATTACCTCCATATGCCCCCATGCCACATCCGTTTCAGACTGATGACCCACTTGGGTGGGCTGCCACAAAACATTCCCTGCTCTTCCAAAGATTCACAACTCCCACAGGAGAGTAAGTATGTCATAGGACCACTGGAACACTGCCTACAGCCCAAGATGGGCTTTGAGCCAGGTGCTTGGTACTTAGTCACTTAGTCTGCTGTAATCTGCTCCTCAACTCTTACTCTGAGGGCTTGTGACCATAAACTGGCTATTTTTTTTCTATCATCTTTCTTTTTTCTTTTTTTTTTTTTTTCAATAACAGTGTAGCTGATCCCTAGCAGTCAGGTTGGTTCCTGAGCAAGTAGTAGCTAAACTTGTGATTTGCTGGATCATGGAATCATAGAATGGTTTGAGTTGGAAGGGACCACAAAGATCATCCAGATCCAACCCCCAGACCATGAGCAGAGACACATTCTACTGGACCATGTTGATGAAAGCCCCATCCAACTTGGCCTTAAACACCTTCAGGGAGAGGGCATCAACAACTTTCCTGGGCATCCTGTGCCAGCACCTCACCACCCTCATCGTGAAGAATTCCTTCCTAATGTCTAATCTAAATCTTCCCCCTTCCAATTCAAAGCCATTCCCCTTCATCCCATCCCTCCATGTCCTTGTAACAAAGTCCCTCCCCAGCTTTCTTGGATCCTCTCCAGGTACTGGAAGGTGCTCTAAGGTTGTGCTTCTCATCACGAGTGCTTTGCGTGCTCTGTGATGAACAGCGTGGCTGGTTAGGTGTTGAGAGGGGCTGTGCAGAGGGTAGCCAAAAGCTTGCTGGTAGACATTATCTTCTCCATGACCTCAAACCAAACTTACCTCAACATTACCCTGCCCATGAGTAGCCTTTTTAGATACTCATTTTATCCCCTGATAAGAGAGGCTAGACTGTAGGTCTAGGGCCACAGAGAATGGTGAACATGGCAGGGTCAGCAGGAAGGTTGGCTTTGAAACTGAGTCAGAAGGTTAAATAGAAGACAGAAATCTAAGATTTTTTCACCTGGTTTCTAGTAAAGGATTTCTTACAGGTAATATTTATGCAGTGCTTCTTATCCTTGAGGAAGATGTACATGTACCTGTTCTAATGATTCAAAGTTCATACCTTGACTCCAGCCCCAAAGGGGCTTTCAACCAAATCTTAAACCATAGGACTCAGCAAAAGGACATAAATAAAATTTGGGGGGAAAAGAAGTCTGGAATATTGGCCAATCCAGCAAATCCAAAGGGAGACACCAGGGAGGTTCTGATTTGCCAGATATAAATGAAGGAAAAAAATGTCTCCTGAGAGAAGGAAGAAGTCAGAAGAACTGAGTTGCATGTCAAGAGCTCTTGTCTTGCTGCCTGAGCAGGAAGAAGATGGGAATTTGTGTGCTGATGTTAGGCAGAGACTACAGTGAGATTCTTTCCTGGATGGTTAAACAGGGGAAACACGCTTGGAATGATCTCTGAAAAGAAAATTTCCATCTAGCTCAGGATCTGAATAAACACGACGAATGTGTGGGGTTGCTAGGTTCCCTCCAGGGCAATGCAAAAATCTGTGTGTCATTCAGAGGAGCCCTCCTGTGGCTCTCGATTCTGAGAACGCCAGAGTGCCTTGAGCTTGAAGGTCTTGCTTCATTTGCACCTGGGAGTCTCTTCTTGTGCATAATGCAGTTAGTATGACCAGCCCTTGGGGAAGGGAAGCAATTATGGACCAGATGAGTAGCTGCCATCTGCAGCAAGAGTATGTCTCAAGCAGAATGTCTCAAGGGGAAAAATCCAACCATAGTCATAGGCTGCAAATAACAACCAAAGATAGAACTTATTCAAGCCTTGTGAATCAAACAGTATGATGGCAAACTGCATATATTGTTAGCCATGGATAATGAGAAGCAAGGGCTTCAAGTTGCAGCAGGGGATATTTAGACTGGATATTAGAAGAAAATCTCTTTACTGAAGGAGTGGTGGGACACTGGAAGAGGTTGTGCAGGAAAGTGGTTGAGTCTCCTTCCCTGGAGGGGTTAAAAAAACACCTACATATGGCACTTTGTGACATGGTTTGTAGGCACCATGATGTTGGGCTGATGGTTGGGTTCAATTTTAGAGGTCTTTTCCAGCATTAACGATTCTATGAAGTTTGTCCTTATCTGATGGCTTACGTTATGCCCTCTTCACAGAAGGAGACAATGTCCTTAGCTTGCTGATGCTTCCATTGTCCCCTCACTATTGTGACTTGTTTGGATAAACACAGGAGGCCAGAGCCATTTTAGATACCCCAGTGTATCTTGGTCTACTGATAATGTTCCAACAGAGTGTGGGTCCTCTGTAAATTGCCTCATAACACTCAGACCTAGGGTGGTTCAGATGGCATCAGAGACTGGTGTTTGGGCTACTGAATTGATCTCTAATGTCTGGCTTTTAATCTAGAATATAATCCAGCTCAGGAAAATGAATCTCATATGACTGGTGACGAAGTACATTAGGTTTTGACCTATCTGTCTCCCAAGCAGTCCTGTGCTGTGCCAAGTTAATGCCAAGGCCACACAGACCTCTAAACTGGTGCCTTTATGCACAGAGAAGCAATGAAGAGCGACTACTATTAACACCTTGTTTTGGAGTTTTGTGGCAGTTGGTTTAAGAGTACAGTAGGTGTGCCCAACCTCATCCCATCCCCTCAACCAAAAGTCTTCCTCACCTTGCTCTGTGACATAAAGAATTGCCTCAAGTGATGTCCTTTCAGGAGACACCACAGAAGTTACCCAGCAACACAGGACATCAACAGCCCCGGTGCCTGCTGTGGATTTCTGTTTCTGTCATGATGGTCTACAGGAAAGTAAATTCTCACGTTGGATTTCTCAGGTGTGGAGGTAAAATTTAATGTAAGGTTGGTTAGGAATACTGCCTTCACATTCCTGTCTGTCCCAAACCACCTTATAAGAGGCAGTGTGTGGGTTATGGGGGATTTTCTAGTTCTTTGTGGTCCCAGCCAGCTTCCATCAGCCACCCAGACAATCTGTTTCAGACTGACCATCCAACTGAGGACATTATCCTGGTATACACTGAAACAATTTTTCAAGGTTTGGCTTTCAAAACCTGGGATAAACAGAGTGAAGAACTGATGCTCTCAGGTGGGTGGAGATTGCAGACTGTGGAAATGACAACTACTGTGGGAGATTCCCAACAGACCTCACACTAATGTAGCATTTAATCAATACTAGGAAATATTGCATGACCTTCTTTGTTGAATGTTCCTTTCATGGACTACTGTAAAAAACAACAAGAACTCTACAATCATCAGCATTATAGTTTAAAGGGGTGAAAATACTAATAGAATCATTAAGTTTGGAAAATACCTCTAAGATCATCAAGGCCAACCATCAGCCCAACTCCACCATTCCTATGAAACTGTGTCACAAAGTGCCATGGCCACACATTATTTTAACACCTTCAGGGATGGAGACTCCACCACTTCCCTGGGCAGCCTCTTCCAGTGGCACACCATGCTTTTGGTAATGAAATTCTTCCTAATATCCAAGCTAAAGCTCCCCTGGCAGAACTTGAGGCCATTTCCTCTTCTCCTATCACTTTTCACTTGGGAGAAGAGACCAACACCTGCCTCATTACAGCCTTCTTTCAAGTAGTTGTAGAGAGTGATGAAGTCTGCCCTCAGCCTCCTCTTCTCTAGGCTAAACAACCTCTGGACCCTCAGCTGCTCCTCATAAGACTAATTCTCCAGAGCCTTCTCAGCTTTGCTGCTCTTCTTTGGACATGCTCCAGCACCTCAACATCCTATTTATATACTAATTAAATACCTACTGAACTAAGACTAATCCCCAATAACCAAGGTGGAGAGGTGCCAAAAAGGACTCTGGAAGGTCAGTTGAAGATTCACCACAGCAATTTATTTGAGAAAACCCTAGGTATTATGATGACAGAAGCAATGACAAACTTTACAGCAGGACTGGTAAATTAGTAAAAGCACTGCTGTAACTTAACCCTGTGAAAACTCCTTTGACCTATGTATTTGATGAAATATTATTACACCAATTTTTTTTTTTGCAAGAAGAATGTGTCTTCAGTCATTGCTGCAAAGAGCTCTCTTCTTCTCTATCTATAAAAAGTGAATGGACATAGCACAGGGTCTTAGGCTGATGGTTCCCCAACTTTTCTGAAGAGAACCTGTTGATCAGCCTATTTTTTTCTAGACTACCTGGCTCCCTTATACTCTGGTTTTCCATGAACCATTTAGCAAGCCTTCATTAATCATCAAGATCTGGAGACCCCAGTCTGGGAATCACTGTTCTAGACTACTGGTTCTTGCATTTTTGGGCAGACACAGTGGCGCTTTGTGATGAGCACTCCAATTGGCCTCTTCTCTGTGACTCCTTTTAACTGCTTCCTTAAACCTCCCTTTCCAAGTAACTGCTGTTCCTCCGTAGCTACTGCAAACAGACGCCTGGCTCCAACTCACCTCCAAGATATAATGTCCCTTTCTATCGAGCTGTCACCTTCACTTTGGTCAAAAACATTGAGAGCGTGTATTTTTTCCAACTAAAGAGCAAGCATGGGAAATCTTGTAGAAAAGTAAGTGGAGGGGAATGATTCTCAAGCAAGTCATCCAAGTCTTGGAAAAACCACTGTGTTTGCTGGGTCGGACCCAAGACTACTCTTTGTTTTTCCAACTCAGAAGTTCTTTTCTCTACACTTGGTTTTCTAAGAATGTGAACTCACCCACCCCGTCCTGTTTACAGCTCGTAAATACATAGATCAGATTTGGCTGTAGGTTAGGCCTTGGAAGGGCTGAATCCTGCTGGGAACACATGGCATTTTATGTACAGTGAAGCCAGATCCAAGCTGCACAAAGGAAAAAGGCAATTTTTCATTGGGCCCAGCCCAGGAAAATAATCTCCCCCAGAACAAAATGCGTGAGTCCTGACTTCAGTTTGCAGTGTGGGCTGAGAAGTGCTCACCTTGGGTGGGTGAGCATTGCTGGGACACAAATGGAGATAAGACCGTTGATCTAGAAGGATGCTACGGTGGAAGGTTTACTTAAGCTGATTGTTGGCAATGCTGGTAGCCCCAAGTCTGGAGAACTCGCTAGTGGCGGGACGCCAGTGTTTGGAAAACACACTATCAAGGGGAGGTGTGGGGGCTTCCTCAGTGCGTTTTGACTGTGCTGGTCCCAAGGACATTCTGTTTATATCAGAATTGGGCAGACAGCACGTCACCAGCCACAGAGCCTGGCACCGCAGCACTCGCAGGCTGTTCCCCCCTTCCTGGCACTGCTGGCTGTGAAGGATGCTGAACAGCATCCTCCAGAGAGCCACATTGCCGGACATGGGTGCTGTGATGTCATGGAGGAAAGGGTGGGAAAGAAAAGATGGGGGAGGTTGATATTTTCAGCTCTGATGTAAAATGGTGACGGGCTTTACAGGCTCAGGAGGTGTTATTCAAGACCAGGCAGCTAACTTCTTGTTTCTTTTCAAACTTGGAGGGGAAAACCCTCCAACGCCTGCTCTGTTTCCGCACCCAGCTCCAAGGTACAGCCCTTCTGGCTTTAGCTTGCATGGAAAAATCTGCAGAGTTTCTCATTGCTTGCCTTTTCTCTTTTTTCGGTTTCTTTTTTTCTAAGAAGGAAAACTTGAAAAAAGTGAAAAAAGATATTTCCTTCTCCTTCCCCAACCTAGAATTGTTCAAGGGAAAGAGCAAAGAGTTTATCTCTCTCTCTCTCTCCCCAGCCCTGAAAGGCAGCTTTCAGCTGATACTAAGCTCTAAAAACAGTACACTTAAAAAAGAGATGTTTTCCCTGTCTCAGAAAACAATGGGTCAGAGTAATAGGACTCCAAAAATACAACAGAAATGGTGAGATAACAATATCCTCATTGCTCCCAACAGTTCCTGAAGCCCTTAAGTTGAAGGATAAAGTCTCCTATTTAATGCGCATTGGCTGCCTGTGAAGGATCACTCTTACTCAGTCTTTTCCTCCACCTCCACAGGGAGGGTCATGTCATCTGTCTGATGTGACCAGCTGTATATCTCTTATCTGGTTGTCCAGCAGTGATGCACTTAAGCCATATCTCTGTGGGTATGGCGAACACGGACAAGGTAAGGGACCAGATTTTGACCGAGGAGCACCCAGGCTGGACCCTGGCTCAACTTTGGTGTGGAGATGGTGCAACGGTAGCAGAGTCAAGGGATGTACCTGTATGCAAGTCCCTGTTTGGCAGGGGTTTAGCTGTGGAAATACCAGAGACATGGCTAAAAAATTGATCTGCATACCTTTTATTTGCTAGCATTGATGTGTTGAGGGGACCGCACTTTGTGCTCAGTGATGCACAAACACGGAGTGTTGGGAAAAAGAGTCCCCAGAGGTGTTTTTTTGCCACCCAACACTGAGCAAAGGTTTCCTGCACACAGAAGATTTGTGCCCCTGTATTTGTCATCCTGCAGTATGTTTGGTAGTTTGCGTGGGAGAGACTGCATGTGTTGCACCGTGTCAGAGGAGGAGAGAATTTGTGATGTCCAGACTACAGAAATCTCCAACGGAGCTGGTGGCAAGGTATAATCACATACAGTGGTGTCCGGTCCTGTCAGTGGGAAGGGATAACAAGGGGGGAAACCCCAAACTATTGATATTTTTTGTTGCCTGAGCAATTCACCTGGATGTCGCACCTGAATAGAAAGTAAAATGTGACAAGTGGCAAAACCTGGCTGCCTGGTTGTCTTAGTCATAGAGATGAGCATGAAGAGATGCTGGGAAAGACCAAGAAACACAGCAGCAGATCAATCATCATCTCACGCTAGTTTTGTTTAAGCTTTACGGCCACATGGAGTTTTAAGGAGAGAGACTGCAAGAAAGCTGCTGCATTGCCTGGTTTAAATGCCTTTACGGGGCAACGGGATCTCTGTTGAGGACAGGTGAGTGTCTCAAAGTGCCTCATTATGGTGATGAGACTCATTCTCCACTGACATGCTTCCAGCTCCGTCTGTGCCCTATGTCTATTTCTTTTTAAATATCTGATCCTAAATGGAAATGATGGAAATTTGCACTCAATTTTCATGGCAATTTGAGTACATCCCATGAGACATCTGCCTGCCTCTCTCTTGCCATTTTGTTAAGTAAACAAGCCCTCTTGACTCTTGTGATCTTCACTCAGTGTTCAGGAGTAATAGCCACGAGATATCAGGTACATTCCATGTCTTGATGTGGCTTTGACTCCTAATTATCTTTTGGATATGGTAATTTTGCATATTGACTCCTTGTTCCAGGGAGGTGACCCTAAGTGAACTTTCTACCCCTACTTAGGAAAGTGCTGCTTTTGTGGACAGCTGCTGTCGAGACTGTTGTCATTCTAGGTGATTATTATGTCCTCTTCTTCCATCATCAACGAATAGTTTCTGACTTGCTACCTCCTCCTTAGGAGACTTTGACGGGTCCTCAAGACAGGGGAACAAGAAAACTGTGCCATGCATAACTTGCTTGCTTTTGCACTCCCACCAGCAGTATTGTCCAAAGGCAAGGAGTCTAGGAGTCCAATGAAGGGCTCCCAGTGTGTCCCAGCATGTCTCAGTCAGCAGATCTGCAAACAGAGATCTTTGGTGTTGTCTCATGCAATGAATCTGTTGCAGAGTAGCGACTCTACATTTAGAATCATAGAATCACCAGTTTGGAAAAGACCCATTGGATCATCAAGTCCAACCATTCCTATCAAACACTAAACCATGTCCCTCAGCACCTCATCCACTCACCCCTTAAACACCTCCAGGGAAGGTGAATCAACCCCCTCCCTGGGTAGCCTGTTCCAATGCCCAATGACCCTTTCTGTGAAATTTTTTTTCCTAATGTTCAGTCTGAACCTCTCCTGGTGGAGCTCAAGGCCATTCCCTCTTGTCCTGTCCCCAGTCACTCAGAAGAAGAGCCCAGCACCCTCCTCTCTACAACCTCCCAGTTGTAGAGAGCAATGAGGTCTCCCCTCAGCCTCCTCTTCTCCAGGCTAAACACCCCCAGCTCTCTCAGCTGTTCCTCATAGGGCCTGTTCTCCAGCCCCTCACAAGCCTCGTTTCTCATCTTTGGATTCACTCCAGAGCCTCAACATCCTTCTTGTGGTGAGGGGCCCAGAACTGAACACTTGCAGTGAGACAGAACCCAACCTGCCTACAGTGCAGAGCTCCCTCCCACAAGCTGCCTCTAGTTATTAAAAATGCTCAAAACAGGAATTTCTCTGGCAGCTGAAACCATGTGTCTCAGACAACACCAGCGATAGTCTTATTCATGGCTATCAACTTTTTTGTACCTAGAGACAATCATCTTTTAACACTGAATGAAGCTAAGACATTTGATGATCACTAATGTAAATGTTATGGCACAGATTTTAAAGGTAGGTACACATTGAAGTCTCCTTAAACTCATGGGCATTAAGCACAAAATTGCCTTCTGAATGTGAGGGCTCCCAGCATCTATCCCAGTGCATTAGCAATACCATCAGTTCTGGATCAGTATTCATGCCTGTCCTGAATAGCAGCACATGGGGACATTTTGATGAAATGCTTCTTTAGAGGGATATCATAGAATCATTGAATCATTTAGGTTGGAAAAGACCTTTAAGGTCATTGAGTACAACTGCTAACTTGACACTGTCAAATCCATCACTAAATTGTGTCCCTGAGAGCCACATCTATACATCTTTTTAAAACCTCCAGGTGTATCTTTCTCTCCACAAACAGCTGATGACTTGCTCTTACAGAGACCTCCTCCTTCACAGGTTGTCAAGGCTGAAAGGCACCTAGGAGTGGCATTTCACAGAGCTTTACTAATAGTAACAGAAGCTCAGATCATAAAAAAACCAAGAACAGGAACAGATGAACCAGACCAAGGATGAATGAAAAATTGAGGTTGCTCATATGGAAAATCATGTCCCATTTCAGCAGTGCAGAAAAGAAGCCAAGGAGATGGAAAATGCTCTGAGGAGCTCTATGAGACAGCACAAAGATCTGGAAAACTTGACTTAGAGCATGAGATTAAAGGATCTTGATCTATTGGTATTATCCAAGAGAAATTGAAGCAACTTGCTCATGCATTGCAGTGAAGTACAGGGGAAGCTGGTTTTGATAACAAACATTATCTTTAATCTAGCCCAGAATGATAGAAAAATTTAATGGCTTGAGGCTACAGCTAGATAAATTTACCCTGTGAAGAAAGCAGTCATGTTTAATAGCAAGGATATAAAGAAACTGGAAAAAGCATAACTAGAGATGTGCGTCCTCCATTATTTGCAGTCCTGCTGAGTGTCCTTCTAAGAGGTAAACTGTTTTTGAGAAATGGAGATGCTGAAAAAAATTATTGAACGAGATGCTGAGGTGTGCAGTCATCTGTAAATCACAGCCTGTAGTCAGAACAGTCCCTTCTAGCCTTGCAAACTGTGACGATGATTAACAAACTCTGTTCCAAAATGTGGTAGGTCCCGAGGATAGAAGAGTTCTGAAAATCTTTATGTCACAAAGGGTGCAGACACGATAAGTGAAAGAACTGTTGGGAAAACAGCTGACCTGCTCCAGGAACCACTTTAATTGAGAATAGGAGTGGACCATTCTTCCCTGCTGTAAGATCTTTCCCCAGGTTTGACACATGTATGCCCTGATGTCTAAGTTTCCATGCATCTGCTCTTAATTAGAGGGACTGACAATGAGTGAAGCGTCTGTGTCAAGGGATTTAATTGAAACTAATTAAGATTTTTCTTGCTGGGGATCATGTCAACATTTAATTAATTACAGTGAGCTACAGTGTTGGTATTTGAGATGAGTTAATCCCTCTGCACTCTCACATCTAGAGGTAACCTCCTTTGGCATACTAGTAATTACCTAGAACAAACAAAGCTGGAAAGGTATAAACACCACAGGGAACTTTCTGGATTCTTCCTCTCATCCACTGGTGCTGATGGCAAGGTCTGCACGGACCTGTGGATGCCATGAGCAGAGGTGTGAGTCAGCTTTGAACAGTTTTTCAGGTCCCAATAGCATTAAAGCTGCACTTTTTGTGCTACTGAAGAAATTAATGAATACGATGGCAATGTGGCTTTGTAGTGCTGGAGACACAAGGTGAGAGAAGCCTAAGGTGTCTTTGTCCTGTGCTGTTTGATGCCTGACCACCTGCCCTGCCCACAAAACCTAGGAGTGGTTCTAAGGACCCTCAAAATAGCAGGAAAAGGAGATGTATTGATGTAAAACTCCATGAAAAAAGGTTTCCAAATAACATCTCTTTCTCCTGACCTGTGAACTTTTGCCTCTCAGTCCAGTAGAAAATATATAAACAAGATCAAGTTTGGACAGATTGGATCGATGGTCTGAGGTAAATTGGATGAAGTTTAACAAGGTCAAATGCTGGGTCCTGCACTTAGGACACAACAACCCTGTGCAGCTCCAGGCTTGGGGAAGAGTGGCTGGAAAGGTGCCTGGCAGAGAAGGATCTGGAGGTGTTGGTTGACAGTGGCTGAACATGAGCCAGCAGTGGCCCTGGTGGCCAACAAGACCAACAGCATCCTGGCTTGGATAAAAATGGTGAGGCCAGCAGGAGTAGGGAAGAATTATCCTCCTGACTCGGCATTGGTGAGGCTGAACCTCAAATCCTGTGTTCAGTTTTGGGACCCTCACTACCAGGACACTGAGGGACTGGAGCGCACCCAGAGAAGGGAATGGAGCTGGTGAAGGGGCTGGACAAGGGTTATGGGGAGTGGTTGAGGGACCTGGGGCTGTTTAATCTGGAGAAGAGGAGAGTGAGGGGAGATGTCACCACTCTCCACAGCTCCATGAAAAGATGTTGTGAGGTGGGTGTTGGTTTCTTCTCTCAAGTAACAAGTGATGGGGTAAGAGGAAATGGCCTAAAGTTGCACCAGGGAAGATTTAGACTGGATATTAGGGAAAATATCTTCACTGAAAGAGTCATGAATCACTGGAAGAGGTTGCCCAGGGAAGTGATGGAGTCAGTATCCCTGGAGGTGTCATACATGTAGCTGTGGCACTTTGTGACATGGTTCAGTAGGTACAGTGGTGTTGGGCTGACAGTTGTACTGGACGATCTTAGAAGTGTTTTCCAACCTTAGTGATTCTAAGTGAATTAAAAGTCCTCAAACAATCAAAATGGCTTTAAAAAGCAATACCTCCCACCCCCTTCCTATAAACAGGGCACGTTCTTTGTGATGATTGTGCTAAGACCCTCAATAAAACATCTCCCATTCCCCGTTGGCACAGGAAAGCAAACAGCCTCTGCCAGCGACTCGCTCCTGTGTTTTCCTCTCTGTAGTTGCATCTCACTCTTGCAGGGACAGGTGCCAAAGGACACATGCTTGTTCCTGGCCATGCCCAAATGAGGAAAATCAAACCCAGGGCAGCCCTGCCTGCTAGCACTTGGCAAACTTTGCCTGTTGCTCAGTGGCGCTGGAGTCCTACACAGCATAAGCACTAGGAGTTGGGAGGCTTTGTGTCCTGGCACTCCCATCAGCCCACATTGCTTCTCCTCTTGGTGGTGGGTAGGCGACTGCCTTTTTTCTCCCTTCCTTCTACCTGTTTCTTCTCCCTAATGCATTTGCAACTTATTTCCTTGGAGTTTTGCTAAGGTTTCTATTTTATTTCCTTGGCTATCCTACTCAACACTCCCTGTCAGTGGTGTTTTCCTTTGCCATCACCCTGCCACTCATAAGGAATGATGTAGATGTCTGCTGAGAGCCACAGAAATGGACTTTGCCATGCCAGAAACCAGCCTAAGTCTTCAAGATAAGCCTCAAGGGACAAGAGCAAGTGATGGGATAACATCACAGCTGCTCTCATAGATTTTGAGAAACTTACTATTTTTCCTTAAGAACAATGTCTTATCCTCAAGAAAATGGGCCAAGGAGAGAGCAAGGAAGTGGTCCTCAAATGTCTCTTGGGGTGAGTGCATCTGTCCCTTGCATGTCTGCCCCTGTAGATCCATGTGAAAGGAGGTTGGTACTGTGGCTTTTTTCACCGTAGCCAAATCCTTTGACTCCAGATGTCAGATACCTTGTAGGGGATATGGGCTTTCCCATGAAACGATCCCAATCCCATGACTGTAGCATAGATGCAACTGGGATATTATTTTCTGCAGATGTGAGGTCTGAGTCTTCATTATATGACAACTTGTTTCTATATTTGAGAGGTCCCCTTGTCTCCTGCTGGCACAGAGGAGATGGGGCCGCTCCCCTCAGTGTCTCAGTTGGCATGAATGCCACTTTGAGCTCTCACTGTGGGATGTTGAGAGAAATCTTTTGAGAGATGGCATTTTCAAAACTTCACTGCTCTTCTGGGTGAACTGGACAGCTAGAGCTGGTTTGGACTGCAAAATGAAATTAATATTAAGAAAAAAAATATATCTCTGATGATTTGGCCAGGATGTTTTTTGGAGTCTAGAAGAGGCAGACTTGAAGGCTAAATGTGAATGCAGAAGAGCAGTGGCTGGGGTCTGAGACTCTAAAGTCCCTGTGAAGCACATCAGCATAAGATTATTGGAGGATTTTGCTCTTTTTCATCAAATATCTTGAAGAACACTGCAGTCCAACAAACACATTTTCCTCAGTGCTAGATCTCCAGCTGGAGCTGCAGTGCTGGACTTGTCCCAGATGAATGAAAAGTAGGGTGCATGAAGCTATGAAAAAATCACCCCCCTGTCTCAACACTCTTACTTTCTCGGAGTCAGATCTGCAGGTCCACATGGTGCTTTGGGTGTCTCTTTCACCACTGTGCCCTTTTTTGAGAGGAGTGGACTGTTATAGTGAGAAGCTGGCTGCAGCTTTGAGAGAAACTGCAGAGCCTGGCCTGGCCTTGTGTCTCCACTGCTTGCCAAGCAATCACTGCTGATGAATGCCTTAATAAATACAGTTTATTCCAAGTGTACCTTGGATACTGATCTCTCTGTTGGGCTAAGGCTGATGACACATAGAATGCCCTCCTGGCATTTATCTCTAGAGGAAAGCTGACAAATCCCCTGATCCCAGCTCTTCCAACACTCTATATGCTGATGGATACTATCTCCCAATTATTCACTGGGCCACGCAGCATCACTTGGATACACTAGTCTTTTCACCATATACATCTGCATGACCCAAGACAGCAGGGAAAGGGGCAGTAATTACTGTTTGCAGCCAGACAGCTCCTTTACTGCTTTAAAAAAATTGCTTTTCTACCTGCATCAAGGTCTTACTTAAAATCTTGATGAATTGGCATGTGTGTTTGGGTCTGTGTGTGAAGGAAAAAGGTGTTTGGGCTGCTGTCCCTGTATATGTGACCCAAAACACAGGCAGCATGTGAGACTTGACACTTCTGCCTTCAACCTTGGATATCTGGAAGTGAGGTTTTCCCTAGTACTTCTGAGCATTTTCAAATCCTCCCATTATACTTGCAAAAATCAAATCACTATGATTCACTCATCATTTTACATGAACATAGGGCTTAGTGTTTGATAGGATGGTTGGACTCCATGATCTGGTGAGTCTTTTCCAACCTGCTGATTCTATGATTTACTTCCAAATCTGCACAAAAATATGTGGCTGTCCAATGTCTAATTTCTAGAGCTAAGTCTTTACAGCTTTTTTTTTTTTAATTTTTTTTTACTGTTCTGGCTTGAAAGCTCAGATTAACTCAGCTGTGCTTACCCTCATCTGATAACCTCTTTAATACCTCTTAAAAGTAGCTATAAAACATCAATACGCTGACATTACTAATACGATTACGTCCATGTCTGAGTGGAAAAGAAGATGCTCCCTGCCAGGCATGGAGCTGAGTTTGGGTTGATTCTGGATCCAAGCAAACTCATTTCATAGAATCATAGAACAATTTGGGTTGGCAGGAATTTTTAAAGGTCATCTTTTGCAATCCTGTCCAGCGAAAGCATCCAGATTACTGGGGGTCTTCAAGGCTATGATTCATCTCACAAACTAAATGCTAAATTCAGTTATCTGCATGTAAGTGAAAGGCTCAATTCCTATGTCCATGCAGAAGTGCCTTGTGTTGTTTGGCATAACACAAAACATCCAAAACTTTCACAAAGAACTGGCAACAGGACCCACAGGAGATCTTCTGCTTCCTGAAGTAGAAACTGGAGGCTAGCAAGGACATCCTAGTACACCTTTAATGGAAACAGCATGATGCCTTGTATCTCCCTACATGGTGATTATAATTTAGGTACATCTGGAGATGTATAACTTACTCATTGAGTTTGATTGACACAATGTGTACACATAGGGCCAATTATAACTTTACTGACTTACACGGGTTTCAAGTTGCATCTGATTTTAGAGACATAGAGTAATTGACTTTGAAAGCAATTGATCGTCTGGTCAAGATGGTTCAATCACCACTAAAAAAATGGTCAGAGAGGACTTTATAGGACAAGATGGAATCGTTAAGGCCTATCATTTTCAGTGTGTCAATACATGCTTGGGATTGGAGCTGCCTGGAAATCCTGGCTTGTGGGAAAATTCAGTGTTTCATATTAGTTTTCTTTCAAAACCAGAAAGCAAAAAAAAAGAATTAATGAAAGTTTCCAAGGAATTATAAATCTAACAGCATGAATTCTAAGAACCTCCAGTGCACACTGTTGTGTAAAAGGGATGTATCCCTGGAAACCTGACAACAATCAGCTAAAATGGAAACACTTGTTAATCCATGGAGACAGTCAACCATCACTAGATGGATCTGCACCATGGGGCAGGCTCCCTCTTCCTTCTCGGGCCTCCTCAGGCACAAGGTACAGAAGATGTGAAGTTCTTGGTCTGCTATGTCCACTGGGCTTCCTTTTGGCTGAGCAACACAGGAGATGTGGTCCTTGGCATTTTTGAATCTGGGAAGCCCCATTCCTTGGCATGTTAAAGGTCAGGCTGGATGGGACTTTGAGCAACCTGACCTAGTGGAAGGTATCCCTGCCTACGGTAGGGGGTTTGGAATGTGATGTTAATGAATTATGATCTTTAAGGTCCCTTTCAACCCAAATCATTCTATGATTCTATGTTTCTATGAATCTGGATTGTCTTAAATTCCTCCAAATTAACATACTAGTAGCAGGAAGCCTTGAAGCATGAGAAAACCCTTTCTGGAGCCAGGGTTTTCTGGGCTTCCAGGTTACTTGTGTTGGATCCAGGATTCAACACTGCTTTAGCACAGAGCTGTTCAGGTTTTCATTCTGCTGGTTGTATGGTAAGAAAGCCATGGAAACTTGGCTTGAATAGGAGCTATGAGTAGTGATTGAAGTAGAGGTTGTTAAACCCGGGACATTTCCACTTGGTTTTCCAACTGACATCATCCTTCACTGGGCCGTGTCCTGACCTACTACTTGAGAGTCTCGTGAGTTGAGCTTCACTTACTTTGGGCGTTTGCACCCAGAATGACAAGTCATTTACAGACGTGCAGGAGGCTGAATCCATGCCCAAAACATAACAAGGAGAAGGTCAAATGAGTCTGATTTGCATTTGCTGCTGACTCTGGATAGACCTTGGGAAGCACAGGGCCTTCTGGCATGGTTGCATGCATGAAGGAGGGAGGGAAGATGTGACACAGATGATTTTTTTTTCTCCATCCCTATTTTAACTTCTGCCTACTAGTTTTCTTGTTTCTCGCTCCTTCTCCTTCACTTATGTAACAGACCATTTCCCAGGAAATTAATGCAAAAGATGCCAATCAATCACCTGCAGGCAGTTAAACTACCAATTGTATCTGGTGGAATTGCCATTTTCAGGTTCGCAAATGCAAATACATACAGAGCTGCACACAACGTTTGTGCTTTGCAGCGGCAGGGGTGCCATCAGATATTTCAGTCCTGCACCCCCTGACTGCTGTAAAAGTCAAAACTTCCATCCTCAGCCATGCTGGATCGGGCAAAAAATTAAGCCGCTGATTTGGATGTGCAGAAGTGACGCAAGCAGTGGGAAACAGAGATTTCTTACTCATTCAATCGCTGATGAGAACGGAGGACAAAATGTTTCTGCTCAATTTCTCTTTCTGGTTGAAGAAGTCCTTGTAGTTATTGGTGAAGACTAAAATATGCCTTCAGAAATGGACACTGATTTTTGGATTGTTCTAGGGAGAGAATTCTGTTTTGTGTTCTCTAATAAGGTAACTTATGCTTCTCTGGAAAACAAAGCACAGACACATTCTGCTGAGTTGCAAGGTAACCTACACTGACCCTGTAGAGAAGACAGGGAATGGAGCATGGCTACCCCTCTAAGCCACAGTTTCCAGATGACTCCCAGTCACTGGGGTGACATCACATCACACAATCACAGAATGGTTTGGGTTAGAAGGGACCTTTAAAGATTATCTAATTCAACCCTCCTGCCATGAACAGGAACACCTTTCACTAGACCAGGTGGCTCAAAACCATGTCCAAATTAAACAGGAACACTTCCAGGAATGCGGAGTCCATAACTTCTCTGGAAAAACTGTTCCAGTGTTTTACTGTCTTCACTGGAAAAAATGTTGTCATAGTGTACCTCTCAACGTACCCTCTTTTAGTTTAAAACCATTGCAACTTGCCCTGTCACTACAGACCCTGGCAAAAAGTCTCTCTTCACCTTTCTTAAAAGCCTTCTTGATATATTGAAACGTTGTAATAAGGTCTTCTGGAGCTTTTACTTCTTCAGGATGAATAATCCTGACCCATCTTCATGGCCTTCCTCTGGACTTGCTCCAACAGGTCCATGTCATTCTTGTGCTGAGGACTTCAGAGCTGGATGCAGTATTACAGATGCAACCTCAGCAGAGTGGAGCAGAGGGACAGAATCATCTCCCTCGCCCTGTTGGCCGTTCTTCTTTTGATGTGACTCAGGATATGATTGACTTTCTGGGCTGCAAGCACATTGCAACCTCATATGCAGCTTTTCATCCATCAGCAACCGCAATTCCTTTTCTGCAGGGCTCCTCTCAATCCCTTCACCCCCCAATCTGAACTAATATCCCCTCCTGTCCTTGCACTACAATATTTAAACAGGAAAAAGAAGAAGTTGGGTGACATGAGATATTCCCTTGGGTACTAGGTGACAAATCAGTACAGATTCCACTGCTGGATTCTGTTCTCAGGGAAGAGAGGAGGTGTTGGACCAGCTGGGAGACTGCTCTCTGGAGGAGACCCCAGATCGAAGGTGGTCTCTGCCCTCCTCCCACTCAGGGACATCTATGCATTTTTCATTCCTTTCAACCTTCCTTGGCTTGGCTCCTTCAGAGACCTCCTTGAGGAATAAAGAGGCCTGGTATCAATTAGCTCCATGAGACAGCTGGTTATAATCTCCTCTGATGTTCTAGCATGGAGAAATCCCTAGATGCTTCCTGAAAGAAAGGAAACGGTCCAGTTTCTGGTTTAGCTTTGTAGACTGTCAGGGCTGCCTTGGTGCTTAGCCTGGGAAACTACGGCCAAACATCTGCCCTCATTCCTCATCTCCTCTGGCACAAGCGTCCCAGCTGTGGCTCACATAATGAGGTTTGTGCAATGCCATCTATGCCCAAACCCCCAAAGAGGGATTTTGAGGCAACACTGGGAAGATTCCATGGCTGAGCCTGAGCTGGTGCCTGGCTCTTGGTGCTACTCCTATAGCCAACTGCACCAACAACTTGAAAGCCAACAATGTCAAGCTGAGCCCTCCTGCTGAAGAGTGATTGTTTTTTAAGGGCTGGGTGACACCCGTTCTCACTCTCTGCCACAACTAACAGTCCATGACACTCCTTTGAAAAAGGACACTTGTCCCCCTGAAATGGCTTTTGGAATTCCAACAAAGGTGCATTTCTGTCTGGGACTTGTTCTGCAAAGGGGAACAGAAAAATGGGCACAACCAAGAAATGTCATGGTTATTCACAGCAGTAACAAGTGTCTGCTCTATTGTCCAACCTTCTTAATCATTTTATGCACAGATTCCCAAGAACTTTGCAGGTTGTACCAGGATATCTCTCTTGACACTATTCTCATGCAGCCTGCCAGCAAAAAGACATCTAATGGTATCAGGTCAAAAATATATCAGATAGCTATTTCATTCACTGTAAAGCATGCAAATTCCAGGAGGAAAACACAAATATTCATCCAGGACAAGGTTGTCAAATTATTTTCTTGCCAATGCAAATGAGAGAGAAAGAGTATTTGCAAAACAAATGCAAAGTTTCAATCTGGAAACTTCTCTAAGGGAAACTTTTCTAATTGAAACTTTTCTTTTGAGGTAGGGAGGAACAGGCTCGCTACCTGTATACCTAGGGAATACCTAGGGAATTTCGCTGAAATTCCCTACATTTAAGTTTACAAACCAAACCTAACCAAAACACAAATTGAGATGCTATGGGGTCATTTTGAAAAACAGAGTTTAATTTTCTTCTTTTGACCCAGTAAGTCTCCCTTTTCTTTCATGGGAACTTAAACCTCCTGATAAAAGACCATTATCAGCCTTCAGGATCTCCCTTGTGTGATTCAACAACCTCATTATCTAACTTTTCACAGAAAACACATTTTAATGCTGGATATTCCTCTGCGCATCTGCTATGGATCACTTGTGATAGTCCTACAACCTAATGGTGCCCCGAGGTCAACAGTTTTCACAGTTAAGCTCACAAAACCAAGGCAATAAAGTCCTTTGAGTGAGGAATTATCATTTCCCTATGGGAATTCTGGCTTCTACACACATGCTCCTGGATGTAACTGTAGTACAAATAGATTTTATTAGTAGGAATAACAAATAATGAATTGTTCCTAAATGGTCACATTATTGCTTTATTTTTTTTTTTTTTGCTATTTGCTAATGGCAATAAACAGCTTGGTTTGCTTTTCATTTGTAAGCCTTTTCAAAGTGGTTTTGCTGGCATTCCTATATTTAATGGAAACATCTGTCTAGTGGGATAGTTTTTGCTTCTTACCAGTATCAGGGGTAATAAAGGCACAGCTTAGAGCTGACGTCAGCCTTTGTGGTTTCTGCAGGAACTCGAACCTACCATAGTGTTTCCGTTTCATGTAGGGAATGAAACAGAGCAACATGCAGTAGTGATAAGATAGGAGAGTATGAAACCAAGGGAATGCTTGCTAGTGCTGAAAATTTTCGGAATGACTAGGCTAGGACCAGCAGAGTTGCTTAAAAGAGGCATTCAGAGATGGTTAAGAAAGGCATTCAGAGTTGGTTAAGAGAGGCATTCAGAGTGGGATAGAGACCAACAGCCACTAAATGAGGAAGAATTCAACCTTGTGAAAGAATGAAACTACCTCTGGGTGCAAAGATCTGTGCAGGCATCAGGGTGACAACAGTGGTAACTCCAGTAGTGATCCCAATGCAGACACCTAAATTCAGTGTCTTACTTTGCAGAGCCATTAAAAACGCCCCCACGATTGGTTGGGTGCCTACCAAACCCCTGAATAGGACTTTTTTATAACATCAGAAGATAGAGGTCTACATTGCAATAAGAAGGGGAGAAGGGAGAAGAGCAAAGCTCCCTGCCTGAGGGGCTGGGAGGTGCTTGCAAAGAGTGGACAATTTGGGCAGTGTAGTTGGGAGAGAATGGGACACCATGGCTAAGCATAAACAAAGAGCCAGCCAAGGAAAGAGATTCCTAAATTTTTCATGCAAGAGGGGCTTCTAACCTTGATGCCCTTTGCTCCTGTGACTGGTGCAAATGTGTTTTCTTTTCTTAGTTGCTGCACGGTGGTGGATCTATGATGCATGGTCATCTGTATTGAAGAAGCCTGCTTTAATTGTAGCTGAGAATAACTTCCAATGCCCGTCCACCTGAGAATCTTACTGATGGAGTATTTGATGGGAGAAGAGTCCTAGGGAAAACAGCCCCTGATACCTCCTGTGGCTGCTTCAGTCCCTGTGTCTACCTATCCAGAAGCAAAATGATTTCTTGTGGACTGTAGTGTTGTTTTCAAATGCATGTGGTAGAATTGTCTCCTTATTAACTGAAGTTCGGGATTAAATATAACTTGCTGTCCTGTGAGCTGCTTTATCCTTGAAATGCAAGTCAGTCCTGGACTGGAGGAGGAGAAGAGTGAGACGCAGGCATTTGAAAGTGAAAGAGGTGAATAGGGAGAAAGAAAAATGGACTTTCCCAGACCATTTTTCCGAGGTGCTTGACCCAGTCACCATGGTGACCATAACCAAGTGTTCGAGAGGCACAATGACTCACATCTGACAGTAGAGAAGCATTTCTGAATCTGCATTTCAGCACTGGCTAATGGGGATCTCATGGCTTTGAGGTGTGCCCCCTCCTGTGGCCTTGGGAGTTGTTTCCAGCTGAGTTTGGAAGTAGGATCATTTGAAGAGTTACTTATGGAGGGAAATGGCAGCAGTGGACCCAACAATTCTCAGTAGCTCATGAAATAAACCCTCTGGTACAATCCTGAGTATGCAGTTGGACATGGCAGGTCCATTACACTCATCCTTGAAGATCTCTGTGGCATAAAATTGTAAAATAGGTTGGGTTGGAAGGGACCTTTAGAGATCATTTAGGCTAGACCCCAAATCACAGAATCACAGAACAACCAGGTTGGAAGGGACCCATCAGATCTTCTAGTCCAACCATTCCTATCTAACACTAAACCAAGTCCCTCAAGACCTCATCCACCCGTGTCTTAAACACCTCCAGGGAAGGTGAATCAACCACCTCCCTGGGCAGCCTATTCCAATGCCCAATGACCCTCTGTGTGAAAAACCTCCTCCTAATCTCCAGCCTAAATCTCCCCTGGCGGAGCTTGAGGCCATTCCCTCTTGTCCTGTCCCCTGGCACTTGGGAGAAGAGGCCAGCTCCCTCCTCTCCACAACCTCCTTTCAGGTACTTGTAGAGAGTAATGAGGTCTCCTCTCAGCCTCCTCTTCTCCAGGATAAACAACCCCAGCTCTCTCAGCCGCTCCTCATAGGGTCTGTTCTCCAGCCCCTTCACCAGCCTCGTCACTCTTCTCTGGACTTGCTTCAGAGCCTCAACATCCTTCTTGTGGTGAGGGGCCCAGAACTGGACACAGTATTCAAGGAGCGGCCTCACCAGTGCTGAGTACAGAGGGAGAATCACCTCCCCGGACCTGCTGGTCACACCGTTTCTGATACAAGCCAGGATGCCATTGGCCTTCTTGGCCACCTGGGCACACTGCTGCCTCATGTTCAGTCGGCTGTCGACCAACACCCCCAGGTCCCTCTCCTCCTGGCAGTTTTCCAGCCAGGCTTCTCCCAGTCTGTAGTTCTGCACAGGGTTGTTGTGCCCCAAGTGCAGGACCCGGCATTTGGCCGTGTTAAACCTCATGCCGTTGGACACTGCCCAGCGGTCCAGCCTGTTTAGGTCCCTTTGCAGAGCCTCCCTACCCTCCAGTAGATCGACACTTCCACACAGCTTTGTGTCATCTGCAAGCTTGCTAAGGGTACCTTCAATGCCCTCATCCAGGTCATTGATGAAGACATTGAACAGGACTGGACCTAGCACTGAGATTCAGACGAATCCAAACCATGCTGACCTAACAGCCATAGCACCAACCTGCACACGTTGCATGGTAGCAACCACAGGGGACATCCACCAACACAGTGCAGGTGGTTGACTTCTCCACCCATTCTCTAGGTGGAAGCTGTGATCTGCAACTAGTGTTGCTAACTGGGATTACCAGAAAGGACTGCTTGTCACAGAATCGTGGAAACATTAAGGTTGAAAAATGCCTCTAGGATGATCAAGTCCAACACCACTGCGCCTATTAAACCATGTCACAAACTGCCATGTTTACATGTTTTTTGAACATCTCCAGGGATGGCAACTCCACCACTTCCCTGGGCAGCCTGTTTCAATGCTTCACCACTATTTCAGTAAATAAAGTTTTTCTAATACCCAGTTTAGTCTTCCCATGGCAAAACTTCAAGACCTTTCCATTGTTGTTAAGACACCCATTTGTCTGGTGCTCCTTCAAGAGTTTGAGCGTAAAGTACAAGGTTGGTCCCCCAAAGTGACCAAACCATACGTGATCTTCTCCTTAAGGGGAGTAAATCTAGACGGACAAGTGGAGAATTGTGGTTGATCAAAGAAAAAGGGAATTCATTAGGCAGGATAATTTTTCACTTTCTCAATGCAATAAAAAGAGGCTACACAGGAAGAAGACATCAGACTCACCTTTCTGCCAGAAGAGTGGAAGCCAAGGAGGGAATATAAATACTTGAGGATGATGATGATATGGATACAAAACCATTTCAAATGAAATATGTTCCTGCTGCAAACAATAAAGTTTCTAAGAGCTGGGAGCAAAAGCATAGACAGCAGTGGGTGGGGTACTGGGACATAAATAGTGCTCAGGTAACTCTGAGATGGATCAGGTAACCTAGTGATCTGCAGTGGCTGTTATGTCTTTCTCGAAATGATGACAGCTGCCTGTGGTACTTGCATGCCAGAGCCCCAGAGGAGTAGATACAGGAGGAGAAAAGGAGAAGAAGAAGAGCTACAAAGGAAGAAAGCATTTGAGGGATTGCCAGTGCATTTGGTAGGATGGCAGATGGGATCACATTTTTGTCTTCTTTTTTTTTTTTTTCCCAATAGCTTGCCTGAATTCTGCTCTGAGTCACCCAGTTCTGCTTTCAGCGGTAAATGCCTGTTTTTGGAGCAAATTATTTTTGTTCCATACATTAGGCTGCTAATTTAATCACCTGGTTCCTCTAAGTGCATGTTGGTGGGTGTACAGAGAGTGTACACCAAGTGAAGGAACAGACCTTTCCCAGCTGAACGTGTGGAATAAGTCCTGACAGGCTGATGGTCACATTCAATGTAAACAATCTTGGCTCAGCCCTCTACCCTCACTGCCTTTGACTTAAAAAGCCTCAGACACTGGGAAAGTTCTGTTTTGAATGTAAATACTTTCCCTTGCCCTGTCATTGTAGTAGGAAAATGAAACCACCTACGTCCTGTTTCCCCTGACCTTCGAGGAGGTTCATGGATCCATCCTGCAGGAGAGCAGCAACCACGTTGCCTGCTGGGGTCATCAAGGAATGTTAATGTAGCCCAGGAGGAGCCTGCGCATCATGCGTGTCATGCTGTGTGTTTCTCAGCTTGTTCTCACATCTCAGCATTAGCAGGTGGGCAAAGACCTAAAGCTGTGATGAGACGAGTGTCATGCACACATCTGCTCTATCCAACAGCCTTACTATCACCACGTGTACTAACTGAAGAGGTCAAGCCCACCACTGACCTTTAACTCCATGCTTTCCACCTAGTTGTCCAGATGGGTCCTACATGCCAAGTAAAGGAGCCCAGAGTAGACACCTACAGGGCAGACTTAACAGAAGTATTTTCCATGTAGGTGTCTGTTTTTCTTTTGAATTTCTTGTAAAAGCAATCCAGGGTGAAATCTTGGTCATCCTAAAGTAGACACCAAGATTACCTATTTGTCTAGTAGCATGAGACTTAAATATTTGTCTAGTAGCATGAGACTTGTTCAGACTTTTTTTCTTCTCTATCTCTACCAGTCAGACCTTCCTTTCAGAAATTTCCTGTATCTTCCCTGCTATTACTACATCAAAGCACTAGATGTGGTTTTTAATGCTTGATAGTGGTGTAAAGGAAGCCAGACTGACTCCTCATAGGCCACCTGGGAAAACAGCAGCGACCTTTTTATGTTTATTTTTATTTTCATTTTCAAGACACAGCTTGAGAGTTCGCCCATGGAAGTGTGCATCTGAGTGGAAGTTATTGACACACAAAGATACTAAACTTCAGGGAACAACCTACACTCCAGTTTCAGGGAACAACCTACACTCCAGTTTATGGAATAAAGAAAGAAATGTTTGCGTGGGCAGATTAACAGAAGTATTTTCCATGTAGGTGTCTGTTTTTCTTTTGAATTTCTTGTAAAAGCAATCCAGGGTGAAATCTTGGTCATCCTAAAGTAGACACCAAGATTACCTATTTGTCTAGTAGCATGAGACTTAAATACCCTGGACATTAGGAACAAAAATTACAGAAAGGGTCATTGGGCAGTGGCAGAGGCTGCCCAGGGAGGTGGTTGATTCACCTTCCCTGGAGGTGTTTAAGGCACAGGTGGACTAGGTGCTGAAGGATATGGTTTAGTGTTTGATAGGAATGGTTGGACTCGATGATCTGATGTGTCTCTTCCAACCTGGTTCTTCTATGATTCTATGATTCCTGGTCTCTGTATATCCCTCTAGAAGAGTGTAGGGATTCTCTAGGTTCTGCCCTGCAATCCAAAGCCCCACACGATTCTCTCAACTACTTTAGGTGATCTTGGACAGCACCGAACATCTCTCAGGGAAGTAAACCGCAATCCAGATCTAGTTTCAATCCAGCTTTCTAGACATGGACAATAATGGGAGCTGAGACAACCATCTGACATGCAGACACCCACCCATAGACAACTATATACAGAATTTTTCACCTATGACTCACGTCCTGCCCCTAATCTCTTTACCTACTTGCAAACCTGAAATAATGACTTGCACGCTCCCCTCCTCTGAAACAAGCTCCTCCCTATTGCTTCTCTTCTCATTCATGCCTGGGGACTCAAGAAGAGAAGGTGATAGCCAAAGAGCTGCTGAGATGCCAAGGGGATTGGACCTTTCTCCCCAGTTGCCTTCCGAGCATTGCAGAATCTATCTGCAAATACCTGCTCCGCTATTTCCTACTCCTTTGCCTCAATACTGTGAAAACTGCAGTCTGAACGCACGCAGATGCCACCGGGTGCTGTCCTACCTCCCACACCCATCTGGATTCACTACTTTGAGCTTCTCCATGCTAAAAATAACATTATTGTTTGTACAACACCTGACACAAGAGGGGCTGAAGCTCATGACTAACGGGCTTGTGCATGGTTATGGATCTCGGAGAGTTCAAAATGCAGAGAGCCCTGAAGTGCTATAACTCTGTGGTGTCACTGGAAGTGAAGCACAACATGATTAATCCCAAGTAACTCTGGTTTTGCAAGACAGAATCATAGAATCGTAGAATGGTTTGAGTTGGAAGGGACCTTACAGATAATCTAATTCCACCCTCACTACCATGACCCCCGTCCAACCTGGTCTTGAACACTTCCAAGGAGGGAGCATCCACAACTTCCCTGGGCAACCTGTGCCAGTGCCTCACCACCCTCATTGGGAAGAATCTCCTCTTAATGTCTAGTCTAAATCTTCCCCTTTCCAATTTAAAGCTATTCCCCCTAATCCTATCACTACAGGCCTTTGTATAAAATAAAAGGAGAGATGCAATACTTGGAAAGCTCTCTGCTTTGCTCCTTCTTCCTCTGTCTCTGCATGCTTGTCCCTGAGAGAGAAGTAGACGAATAGCAAGCCCTGTGACGTGAAGTCATTCCGGTTTGTTTCCTCAAATCCCCAGCCTGAGTGCCACACTGAGGGAAGCAGACAAGCCTGTGGCTGGCTGCCAGCTCCACTTCACAACACATCCTCACAGCTTTCCAGATAATTCCTATGGAAGGGGCTCAGGGAACAGAAATAGCCCATGGCTGAAAAACTTCTCTAGTGCAGTCTGACAAGTCTCTCCTACAGAACTTGGCTTTAAAGGCAGAGGATCAAGAGCTGGCAGCTGCGCTGAACCCAAGACCTCTGCTGTCTGCTTTCAAACTAGGTTGGTGAGAGGCTGATGGTATCTTCAGGTTTGTGTTGTGCGTGTGTGTGCCCTGTGGCCATCCAAATTGCATCTCTCAGATCACTTATGGGGTGGAAACATATGTCACTTCCTTCACCTGAGCACAGGTGAGAGGGCACTCACCTAAGGCAAGAAATAGCACCATTGCCAGCTTCACCCTGGTGACCTAGGGGCTTGCATGTGGCTCTGAGTTCCTGGATTCTGGGGCCAGTGCCCTCCACAATCCCTATCATTATCCATCAGCCGTTTCTTAGAGATCTGTGAGGCTGGTGAGAAGAAACCTGCAGCTGGAAAACAGCCAGTGATGAGATGTGGCATGAGCTCTCTGTGCTGGTTATTTTCTCCCCCCGACCTGTCCTGGGTTGGCAAGGCCTGACTCAGAACTGTCCTCCTGGCTGCAGGGAGGATTTCCATCCCTTTCCTGGTCCAGTTGGCCTCTTTTGTTGACCACAACAAAAGAGCATCACGTCATAAAGTTATCTCCCCTGTCTCTATACTAGAAAAAAAATCTGTTTTAGATTAGGATATTAATTTCCCTCTAAAGTTTCTTTCTTTATTAGCTTTTCTCCACGTAAATCACAAAGGTGTTGTCCATGGCAGAAGACCCGGACCCAGCTCCAGTATATCCCCCCTGGAAAAGGCTGGGGAAGACTCCTTTCATAGCGGGGCTTGTCCTGCTCAGTGCTTGCATAACTGATTCAGGCATAGAAAAATCTCTTGCAGGGCTTCCACGTGTGTTTTATTGCTCTGTCACAGACACTTTTTGGAAGATTTGCATCCTGGCTGTTGTCTCGTGCTTTCTCAGCACTTGCAGCCTTGCATTGCAGCCATCTTGTGGATGAATGCAGCCAGGAAATCTTTAATTCAAGAGAGATAACCCTTGTAGTTTGTTGTAGCCTTTATCTCCGTGCAGGAAATGCAGATCCCATTATCTGTGATAAATAAACAAACTGCTGAACAAAAGAGGGGCAGGTCTGATTCTTGGTGCTGAACCCAAGTGGCACCAAACGTCTCAAATTCATAGTGCTCTAAGGATGTGTTTGGACAGATTTGTGTTGGAGATTGCTGATAGGGCATGTCCAGTACTTGCTATCTCCTGCCAGTGTTCCTTCACTCAGTACCATCAATGTACCCACTGTGAGCATCAGGAAAGGCAACTTCGACATATCTAGGGCAGGAATCCCTTCCAAACGTTTGGTTCATATTTTTTTTTTTTCTGCTAGTGGAGGGGGGAAAATTAGAAGTTGCATTTCAGGGGCCTTACTGACTAAGTTGCGAATTGCCTCAGGTTGGAACCTTCCTAGGAGGAGGAAAGGCCCTCTCTTTAGTGAGCTTGAAGTTGGTTTTCTGCCACTAGACGTGGTGGTTCTCTGGCTTGGCTCCAAGTGCATTATCTAAGGAGCCCTCTTAGAGAAAGGCTATTCATTAGGAGTAGCTAAAGAGCCATATCCTGCTCCAGCCATTCCAGTAAATCCATCCTTGGGCTAATCACAGCCATAAATTACAGTGCAGGGAGAAATAGAGTCTTCTATCCATATGAAAGCGTTATGCAGCACCAAACCACAGAAAGCAGGACAAGCACAAGTAGCTGTTGCATTGGCAGTACTAGAGAGCTACTAAATATCCACAGTTCTGTAAGTGGTGCCTCATTTTTCCCTAGCCAAAAATGGTAGTAGAATGGGATCATAGAATCATAGAACCATAGAATCACAGAATCATGGAATCATTAAGGTTGGAAAAGGCCTCCAAGACCATCAAGTTCAGCTGTCAGCCCACCACAATGCTTACTAAAACGTATTACGAAGTGCCATACCTACATGCTTTTTGACCACCTCCAGGGACGGTGACTCCATCACTTCCCCAGGCAGTCTGTTCTAATGCCTGACCACTCTTTTGATAAAAAAAAAAAAATTCCCAATATCCAATCTAAACCTCCCCTGGTGCAACTTGAGGCCGTGTCCTCTCATCCTATCACTTGTTATCTGGCAGAAGAGACCAGCACCCACCTCACTACGACCTCCTTTCAGGTAGTTGTGGAGAGTGGTAAGGCGTCCTCTCAGACTCTTCTTCTCCTGGCTAAACAATCCCAGTTCCCATAGCCCCTTCTCATAAGACTCGTTCTCCAGACCTTTCACTAGCTTACTTGCCCTATACAGCCATGGTGATGACCACGACGTAGCACCTACTGCGAAGAAAGGAAAAGAATCACAGAATCACAGAATCACAGAACAACCAGGTTGGAAGGGACCCATCAGATCTTCTAGTCCAACCATTCCTATCTAACACTAAACCAAGTCCCTCAAGACCTCATCCACCCGTGCCTTAAACACCTCCAGGGAAGGTGAATCAACCACCTCCCTGGGCAGCCTATTCCAATGCCCAATGACCCTCTGTGTGAAAAACCTCCTCCTAATCTCCAGCCTAAATCTCCCCTGGCAGAGCTTGAGGCCATTCCCTCTTGTCCTGTCCCCTGTCACTTGGGAGAAGAGCCCAGTTCCCTCCTCTCTACAACCTCCTTTCAGGTAGTTGTAGAGTAATGAGGTCTCCTCTCAGCCTCCTCTTCTCCAGGCTAAACAACCCCAGCTCTCTCAGCCGCTCCTCATAGGGCCTGTTCTCCAGCCCCTTCACCAGCTTTGTGGCTCTTCTCTGGACTCGTTCCAGAGCCTCAGCATCCTCCTTGTGGTGAAGGGCCCAGAACTGGACACATTATTCAAGGAGTGGCCTCACCAGTGCTGAGTACAGAGGGAGAATCACCTCCCTGGATCTGCTGGTCGCACCAGCAGTTTTTTAGTTAACACTATGGTGAACACTGCTTTCTATTGAAGACACGAAACAATAACTTGCAGCCAAGCAATACATATCCTATATAATAAACAGAATCACAGAATCATAGAATGGTTTATGTTGGAAGGGACCTTAAAGCTCAGCAAATTCCAAGTCCCCTGCCATGGACAGTGACACCTCCCACTGGATCAGGTTGCTCAAAGCCCCATCCAACCTGGCCATGAACACCTCCAGGGATGGGGAAACCACAACTTCTCTGGGTAACCTAGGACAAGGGCCTCCCCACCCTCGCAGGAAAACACTTCTTCCTAGTGTCTAATCTAAATCAATGCTAAGAAGGTTACAAAGTTAGGCACTCAAAAGATCAACAAGGTCTAAGTGAGAATCCCATTTGTCAAATGGTGGTTTCTTATATTTAAAGATTTTAATTTCAGGATCATGCTCTACTCTCTCTGTAGTGTCCTTGCCACAGCAGTTGCAAGGAAAAGTGGGTGTTCAATTAAGTAATAGCTCAGTTGACATATCCAATATCTCCTCACTAGTCAGTATGTGGCTCCATACTTAATAAGCTCACACAAACGCTGTTCTGATGATAAAATTATTAGTGTCCTCATGGATACCTGAAGGTATTGCGCTTAGCTATGGCCAAATATTTTGCAAGCAAATCTATTTTTCTTTTCACAGCTCTCCACAGAGGAAAAATGGTCTTTAGAGCCATTTTACCAGCCCACCTACAAAGCAATGCCAAAATATGCCTATATTTTGAGTGGGACCTTGATCTTATGGAGCACTTCATATCCTTAAAGTGTAACTTCTGTCAGTTCCAGCTGGAAGTGTGTCAGGCTTTGACGAAAGTAGTCCATTATTTGGCGTCACTGAGAGTCATCTCAGCAAGTTTCATAGAATCATAGAAGAGGTTGGAAGAGACCCATCAGATCATCGAGTCCAACCATTCCTATCAAACACTAAATCATGTCCCTCAGCACCTCGTCCACCCATCCCTTAAACACCTCCAGGGAAGGTGACTCAACCCCCTCCCTGGGCAGCCTGTTCCAGTGCCAATGACCCTTCCTGTGAAAAATTTTTTCCTAATGTCTAGCCTGTGTACTAAACACCTTGTGGCTAGTGATCTTTGGCCTCCCCTACAAGCACTGAGGAGTCACATACTTTTGGGGTGAGACTCTGGGTTAGGTACCAATATTAGGATAAGGTGAACTACACCTTGAAAATACCTATTTTTCATTGTTGGTTATGTAAAAACCTGAAAAGTAATTGACTGAAGACTGTGTACTGTTGGCATTCAATACCATGTACTGTCTTTTCCCTGGAGAAGATGGGAACAGTGTGAAAATGAGCAGCACAGGGGACTGCAAAGGAGTAGAAATACCCACCAGACACCATCAGGTCATTGATCCTCTAAGTCTTTTCTCAGCAAGTTCCACTCTTGCTAAACCACCCATCCTTGCCAACACCTCATAAATGTGCTTTCTTCACAGACGTTGGCCATACTGGGTCAGCTTTCTCTAATTCTTGCACATGAAGCAACCCCCAGCCCTGATGGATTAAAACATCAAGTTCTTGCTCTGACGTGTATGACTGCCAGAGCTTTTTAAACTCAAAACTGTCCCCGTAACATGTCTTACAGAGACTGAATGGTGCTTTTTCTCCTGTCATCTCTCTCAGACACGGCTATCTCATTTTGTCTCCAATTTGGCAGAACAAATTAAGCCTGTTACAAAGACATGGAACGGAAAAGTTTATCTAACAGATAATGTTTACCACTAGAAACTGGGACTTTCTTCCAGCAGGGAACTGTAATGTTAATAGGTACTATCAGCCCTACCTAGAATACAGTAATCACAGCAAGGCAGATCAATCAGATGACAATTTGGGTTGTTTTCCCAAGGAAATATACTCATTTTCTTTAGAGTCTTGGGCAAAAGTGCTGTATATACTCACTGAAGTGACCACAACTCTAATTAAAGCCCTACCCATAGCACAAAGCCATTACTTGCCAACATGGCACAGTTGCTAGCACCCCGTTCATGCTGTTTGTCACCACAAAACCAATTGAAAACAACCTGTTAGCAAGGGGTTAAACAACAATTTTGCATGATTGTACCAAAGAGCATCTCCACCTTTCCATTCAGTCTTCAATACGTCTCATTCATGCGATTATCAGAATTAATGAGCAAGTATTTATCCAACTATAAATTAATGAAGATAGATCAGCATACTTAAAAGCTCCTTCCCAGAATATCCAGGACAAAGTTCTGTGTGAGCAAATATAAGAAACCTATCAGACTCGGTTTAGGTGTGTTTACTGTTACATGATGTATTTTTTTTCCCTATTGATTCCAAAACTCCCGTTGAGATATTTTATAAGATTTTGCCTACTGAAACACAGTAGTTTATAAATTTGGGAGGATCTATTTTTTCCATGTTTGTGGTACATGAATTACAGCAACTGCCTCCAGATGCGTCAGGACACTGCCATATAAAACCAGACATTTGGCTTTAAATAGTTTTATTTGGTGGTGTGGTGGGTGGACTGGAAGCAGAGCAATCCCATACAGGGTTCATGGGAGATCCAGGTTTTATTCCCAGTCACATCAGTGAATCAATGCATAGGCAAAACCTATGTTCAATTTTGGGTGTCCAAATCATTATTTGAGGTCCAGAATGTCACATGTCTCATAACAAGGCAGATGGCAAAAGCTGTCCCAAACCTGTGTCTGTCTCTAAGCCCTTTGTATAGGATAATGGATAAGAAGGGAAAAACATGATCATTGGGACACCCGATAATCATAGAATCATAGAATCATAGAACAACCAGGTTGGAAGGAACCCATCGGATCTTCTAATCCAACCATTCCTATCAAACACTAAACCAAGTCCCTCAAGACCTCATCCACCCGTGCCTTAAACACCTCCAGGGAAGGTGACTCAACCACCTCCCTGGGCAGCCTATTCCAATGCCCAATGACCCTTTCTGTGAAAAACTTCCTCCTAATCTCTAGCCTAAATCTCCCCTGGCGGAGCTTGATCATATTTATTGGGTATCTTCAAACACATGTAGACTGTTTCCCTGTTGTTCGGCACTCTGGAGGTTTTCTACACTAGGGCAAAATGAGTCAATCCACACTGACAAATGCTTTAGCTGCGCAGTTTACTCACAGGATTGTTATCCATGTCCCTGCATGGAATTCTCTCCTGTGCCCTTCTGAAGGATGTCAACATTTTCTCCCTGGTGACAAACCCAGCTCACAGGCTGCTTTTCCACTGTATTATCACTAGCCAGATGCAATCAATGCTGATGACTCCTAGCCAGGTGACCCATGCCTGGACTATTCATCCAGTGCTATCCCACTGGGCTCTATCCCCCTTGTACACCTCCCACACCAAGGCCACCACACGCATCCTTGCTATCATGCCCTAGAAGTGATATTCTGTTAGACTACAACACAGCCCTAATGTAATGTCAGGCACTGTGAACTGAGAAATAAGTGAAAAAGAAGTAGAAGTCACATTTGAAGGCTACTGAAGCAACAGTATATTTTGCTTGGGAGAGAAATGGATTTATCCACACTGCAATGCTTTAAGAACAGTCTTGAAAAACAAGTCAAGAATGGTGTGGAGACAAGTGATCTTTTCCTGAGAAAGGGAGATGGTCTAGAAGACCAATCCATCCCCTAATTTAATGAATTTATGCTAATTTGGCCTGAGCCAATTTGAAGGAAACATCCAGTGGTTCAAAGCAGATTTTACCTTTTGTCTGGAAGATGTCCAATAAATCAAACTGGAGCCTGGTATTTAGCAGCTTTTGAGACTGTGGGTCAGTGTCTTTGCTGGCATTCTTAATGAATGTAAATTCCTCCTGTGGACAAGGATCAATGAGGTAGATGGACATGTGGCAGATGGAATAGTTCATCGCAACTGATCCTGTTCCAGTTTGATTTGATGCTCTGGGCCATAGCTAATTATTCCAAAGCAGTTGCCCATTCCTTTTTCCACGCCAATTCTGCCACTTTTGCCACGACTCAGAAAATTTCAGTAGGTATAATACACTGTCCTGACAATCAAAGTAGCTGAATGGTCTATCTCTCATCCTCTGCTATTAAGTCATGCTTTTGCTCAAGTCTTCCTGGGCACAACAGAAATTAAGAAGTTCAGGTTTTAGTGGAATGGTACCTTGACTTTTAGTCAGCATTTTCTGATGTCTAACCAGGGGCTGAGCTCACTCTTCAGTGTGGGAGAGTATAAACGTTCACACTCCTTTACCCATATGCCCATTTTCAATAGGAATTTGGTATTTTGAGGTCTTTTAACACTTTCTCAAATGTGACTGAGACTGATGAGAGTTCAACAGGTGGTAGAGAAATGCTTGCATGAGCATAGGCAGAGAGTGATGACATAAAGTCTTTTTTTTTTCCTTAGGAAACCATACTATATTCTCTTCTACCAGAAGAGAATTGGATTCTCCTCTTTTACCTGAACAGACTTGGTTTCATCTGAAATGTGCTTCTACCTACATAGTCTTCCTCATCATACATTTTAAAAGTGACAGTTGCTGAAACCTTTTGCAAAATCTTTTGTGAAAAAACTTCTGCCCTGTGCAAAACAGCATCTAAAAAAATATTTGAAGGAGGCTTTTCTAAGCCTGGTTTGTGGAGCAGGTGCCTTTCCTTCAGAATGCAGGTAAAAGAGACAGTAGACTATTTTTCTGAATCATAGCTGGAAATGAGTACCAGTTTCCACAGCAAAGCCATCAACCCAATGCATGGATATGGAGAGTTTTGCTCATCCTGAGGGTTCTCTTAAGTCATTCATAGAATCATAGAATGGTTTGGGTTGGAAAGGACCTTAAAGATCATCCAGTTCCACCCCTTCTGCCATGGGTAATTACTTGTTCAGGTAACCTGCTGCTTGCAGAGGGACAGAGTGAAGGAAACCTTGAGTTGTGGTTTTCACCTTTGTGAGCTACAGTTGTTGCTGTGCCTTTCTCAAATTGGTCTTAATTTCTACCCAATTCCAAAGAGTAACAAACACGGGAGTCCACCATCCAGAGTAGACTATACATCTTAAAAAACAAGGGCAACTGAGGAGTACAAATTACTATCCTGGGTACTGAGTAGTGTATTCTTGCTCCCAAGAGTTAGTTGGTTCCTCTTGGATGCTTCTGGGGTAGTCACGGTGAAGGTCTTTGCCTCCCCTCCTGAGATGTCCCATACTGTATTTGCGTGGTCCCCAGCTACTGAAGTGTGGACAGGGAGCTGGGCTCCATCCCTCCTCCTGCTCTTACTTGCTTCCTCCTGGATCAGGTTTAAGAAAGCAGGTGACTATCTATCTATAGGTGTGGCTTTAGTTCCTTGACCCATTGCACTGCTACCCTACCGCAAGGACAAATCCAGCCCCTAACTTTTAGCAGGGTTTTCCCTTAGTAGAAGAGCAAGCCTCTGTAGCTGTGTGATTTAAGAGAAAGTTTCTCTATTCTCTCTCTCTCCTGAAAGCTTCGGTTGACACAGGGTGGAGCTTTCTCTCACCTAGATGTCTTGCTTCCATTAGACAAGTTGTGTGGGGAATTAGGATTTCATCTCTTGTTGAACAACCAGCTGCTTAAAGAGTCTCATTAGCTACAGAAACTGTTAATTGTGTTAAAACTCCTGGTGGTGGCATCCTGTGCTTGGGGACATGTGTTATAAACCCAAGAGTGAGCTAAATTACTCAGTTGATAAATAGACTGTGGAGGTGTTGGGGAGTTTGAGCTGATTTAAAGAAGAATCTTTGCAGATTACTCAATCATGGAGAAACGGCTGAGAGCATTTGGCACAAACATAGGTCTCATTATTTAAGTATTGATTATTACAGTTTCTCAGTGCTGATGGGATAATTATTACTTCTTTTTAACTGACACGGAAACTGTTCTTCAGCAAGATGCAACAATTTGTGGAGACTCATACAGACACTGGTGACAGAGCCAATAAAGAAGTTTCTGATTCCCAAGTAAAGCTGAGAGTCTTTTTCCACTTGACAAAATTACTTCTCCTTTAAATACGATCGGATAAGAGTCAATCAACAGAATGTGTCATTCATTGTCAACATCTTGCCAATTCATGTCAAATAAAAAAAAAAGAAATCAAAGCATTTCAATATTTTCAGAAGAAAACAGATCAATTACTCATTTCATTTTAATGTGACAGTTCATTTTGAAATGTATCTGAGTACTCATTTTTTAAACAATCTTCCATTCACTCTTTGTTAAATTGAAACACTGTGTTTCACTTCAATTGACAGTGACTTCTGTTTCTCATCAATGCTTCATTTTCATTTAAAATATATATCTATATAACTTCCAGCTGGCCCCAAATTCATAGAATCATAAAACAGTTTGGGTTGGAAGGGACTTTAAAGATCATCCAGTTCCACTAGATCAGGTTGCTCAAAGCCTCATCCAACCTGGCCTCGAACATCTCCAGGGTTGGGGCATCCATGACGTCTCTGCATAAACAGTGCCAGTACCTCAGCATCCTCATGGTAATTTTTTTTCTGAATTTCTAGCCTAAATCTCCCCTCTTTCAGCTTAAAATGGTTCCCCCTCACCCTATCCCTGCAGTCCCTGAAAAGAAGCCCACCCCCAGCTTTCCTGCAGGCCTCCTGTAAGTACTGGAAGACCACTCATAAGTTCTCCCTGGAGCCTTCTCTTCTCCAGTCTGAGCAACCCCAACTCTCTCAGCCTGTCCTCATATAGGAGGTGCATCATCCTCCAGATCATCTTTGTGGCCTCCTCTGGACTTACTCCAACAGAACCAAGTCTTTCCTGTGCTGAGGACTCCAGAACTGAACACAGGACTCCAGGTGGAGCCTGATGAGAGCCCAGTAGAGGGGCAGAATCCTCTCCCTTGCCCTGCTGGTTGCACAATTATTTCATCTAAGTTTGTCTAACAAAAAAAAAAAAAAAATGCCATTCTACTGAACCTTCCCAATCTTCTTTCCAAGAAAAATTGTCCCCAGCATGTTTCAGTTTGTGGATTTACAGTGAACAAGGAAAATTGTCCCCATCATGTTTCAGTTTGTGGATTTACAGTGAACTTTGCTGATTTCTCTGAGTTTCAGACCTGCCTCCTGGGCTGTGAAATCAGAGATGAAACATTGCAGAAGTTTCTGTTCTCCTCCTAGATAACATTGAATGATTCTCAGATTTGAATAGGAAATTACAATTAATAAAGGGGGTGAAATCAAAGGCAGCATATTTTGTAGTTCTAAAATAAATGATCTTTTGCCTTGTTTATATTACATGTATAATACAGCAGGAAGTGAAGATCAAAGCTGTGTTTATAAAGAACTTGGCAGGTTGTGTACTTGGAGGAAGCAAATGGGTTCACGGGAGGTACGTTAAGAATGGAGTTTGGATTTTTGTGTGGTGTAAATCAGTGTCTCCTTTGACTTCCATGGAACAGTAAGGATTTACAGCAGTGAGAAGCTGGTTCAAGGGCTTCAGGGGAGGACAGATATGGTAAAAAATGATACTTTTCTAACAAAAAGTATTTGTGAGATGTTTGTTCTCTGTTTCCAAGTACAAGGAACAACTCAGTGGAACAGTATTCTGACTCCCAGCTTCATTAGCTGTAAGGTGTAAAGGTGTGCATGAGGGTCAGAATGAGTTTCTGCCCTTCTGATCAGCTAAGGAGGTGAGTGTCAGCCTGGGACTGTCCAGAGAGCTCAGCCTTCAGGTACTACTCAGCCCTACAATTCCCAAACCATTTACTTGCAGGCTACAAAAATCCCCCTGTACAGCCGATGAATTAAAAGGAAACTGAGGCACAGTCAGATAAGTCATCTGTGTTTTTGTGGTGAAAGAAGTTTACTGCAGCCTTAATGCTACCTGCCTGAGATATATCACAAACCCTCCTGCTCTCAGAGGGTGAAAACTCTTTGCAGAAGCAATTTCACCCCTATGGAGAGCTGAGATAAACTCATCAAATACCACCCTCACCATGGAGAGAAACTGTAACAAAGAAGTGCAAGACAGGAGCATAGTGAGACCAGACACCCACACTCCAAATCCATGACCCTAGGGACATCTCAGCTCACAAGACATCATTGATCCTGGTGAATTATCCCACTGAAAGGCAGGTTGGCATTGAGCGCCTCCCATCAGGTGTCTAACAGCCTTAGGCTCCATTTGTCCCCAGGGGGACAGCCACAATGCTGGAGGGAGATCGAAATTTCAGCAGGTCAGAATGAGTCTTGCGATCACGATGCTCTGCTTCCACTGACTTGAGAGGCAACTGAGAGCAAGAGGATTTGAAAAACCCCGAGAGAAAGTACAGAACTTGCTCTAATGTTTCCCTGGTTGCAGGGTTACTTGGACACAAGTCCCTGGTGGACTGTGGGACACTCAGGTCCCACCCAGCAGACAGAGTGACAGACCTCTCTGCTTGGCTGAGCTCTATGCAAAGCCCATCCTGCATGTCCATAAGTTATTTAAACCTCTTGTCTCCTCCTAGGTTTAGCTACATCACTCCAGCAGGTTAATCCGATGCCCTGAACCGAGTGCCTGCTGTTAGATGAGGCAGGATGAAGAGCACTGGCTTCCCTGCACTTTCTGGTCAGCACGGGTGCTGGAAGCAGATGTCACTTTGAGCTTCACGTGTCCCCTGCCCAATGGGCTCTGTGCCGGCTCAGACTCCTCTGCATGCAGAGGGTTGAATCCATTACACCAGGAGAAACTGGTGCACTGGGCTCCAGCTTGCCTAAATTTTAGAGCACAACCTGTCAGACACCCCAAAGGGGCATCCAGAGGCACAGACGCCCCGGCAGGGACAGGAGCTCAGGGCACAACTCCTGCAGGAGGTGGACTGGTCCTGGGAAATCATTCAGGACCTTGTAGATAAGACCCCATCCCGCTTCAGGCCCCTGGTCAACACTGGCAAGCTGGGAAGTCAGGAGAACTTATATTCCAGACTCTGATGCTGTCCTTGCAGGGACAAACACCTCCAACATCTTCACGGGGTCACAACAGAGGTGGGAGTTCTGGGTCCACAGGGGCAGATCCAGGTGCCCTCCACCAAACTGAGAGCAAGGGAGGCTGGGGACAGGGACGGCAAAGCTGTTTGGAGACCACCATGCCATGATTCCAGCCTGTTTGAAACAGAGCTGCTTCCTCCTTTGCCTGAACTTTACTCATTAAACAGCTGAACGCAGAATGAATTAATTAAACCAATTATTATGCTGCTATTTTACTCATTTGCCGTTTACTTTGATTATATGACTCTGATTAATAAATATTGAATAAGTGTTAATTAATTGAATTAATTCCTTGTCGGTTTAGTCACCTATCCCTCATCTCCACGTTTTAGTTTGTAACCTGGAAGTTTTTCCCAAGGAGCAGGCTCCTGGGGGCTCGGCCATGGACGGCGAGGTTGGGATGGGGGACGGGGCCACTTACCGAAAGGCAGGACGAAGAAGAAGGGGAACCAGCAGAGGATAAAAACACCCACAACGATGGCGAGAGTCTTGGCTGCCTTCTTCTCACGGGAGAACTTGAGAAGTCGCACAGAGAGGGAGCTCCTGAAGTTGTGCCCCTTGCTCCGGGCGCTGGAGAGAGGCTCCTCCAGGACGCTGCGGCAGTGGATACGCAACACCACCTCCATGGATTTATTACTCTCCTTCTTGACCCCTGCTTCCAAGCTCCGGGTCGTCCGCCTGGCCACCACGTAGATCCTGAAGTACATTACCAGGATGACCGTGAGGGGCAGGTAGAAGGAGAAGAGGGAGGAGAAGAGGGCATAGCCCGGCTCCTCCGTGATGCTACAGATGCTTTCGTCCGGCGGCGGCGGCTCCTTCCATCCCAGAAGCGGCCCGATGGAGATCACCATGGAGGAGAGCCAGACCACCACGAGGATGACCACCGCCTTCCTCTCGGTCATGATCGTGGGGTACTTGAGGGAGTATTTGACGCCGATGTACCTGTCCACGGAGATGATGCACAGGCTCATGATGGAGGCCGAGCAGCACAGCACGTCCACCGCCGCCCAGATGTTGCAGAAGATGCGCCCGAAGACCCAGAAGCCCAGCACCTCCAAGGTGGCCGAGAAGGGCAGGACGGTGGTGCTGAGCAGCAGGTCGGCGATGGCCAGGTTGACGATGAAGTAGTTGGTGACCGTCTGCAGGTGCCGGTTACAAGCCACCGAGAGGATGACCAGGATGTTCCCCACGACGGCCGAGAGGATGAAGACGGCCAGGAAGACCCCGACGCCCACCGCTTGCCCGTCCAAGGTGAAAGTCAAGGCGGTGCCGTTGCCCTCGGGGATCTCCTCGCCTTGCAGCCCCCAGGACCAGTTGGCCAGTCCCGTCCGGTTCCCGCTCAAGCTGCCATTGCTCGGCTCGGGGAAAGTCATCGTAGAAAAGGTCCGGGCTCCATGGAGAGCGAGGAGAAAGCGACGGAGAGCGAGGAGAAGGCGACGCCGAGGCTCGGTCCCCTCGGCATGGTCCCCGCCACCTGCCGCCGCCTCAGCCCCTCGGTGCCCGCTGCCCGGGGCCGAAGCCGCTCGGTCGGGCCGGGATGCCGGGACGCGGGGAGAGCGGGACGCTCTGCTCCTCGCCGACCCCGAGCCCCGAGCCGGCTGCCAGCCGTCCCCGGCGCTGTCCCCCTCCCTGCCCCTCAGCCGGGCCGCCCGGGGGCGAGGAAGGCTCGGAGCCCCCCGGCTGCCCTCGCATGCTCCGGGGGACGCGCTGGGCAGCGCCCGGCGGCTCCGCTCGGGAGAGCTCCGGGAGGGGGCGGCAAGGGAGCCCCGCGCGTCAGGTGCCGCTGCCAGAGGGGGAGGAGAGCCAGCAGCAGCAGCAGCAGGAGGAGGAGGAGGAGGAGGAGGAGGAGAAGGCGGCGGCGCTGCTCCGCGGGACGGGGTGAAGGCGGCAGCAGCGCCTGGGGGGGGGGGGAGGAGAGGGGATGGGAACGGGGATGGGGGGGGGTCAGGTCCCCGCTGCAGGCACAGCCGCGGGGCTCTAGGGACCAGCGGAGGCGTTAGGAAGGCTCTTGGGGGGCAGCGACGTGCTCCGAGGGGAGCCCGGGCGCAACTTTGGGGGGTCCGAGGACACGCAGAAGGGGAAGGGGAGAGACCCGCTCAGGCAGGGAGGGCAGGGACAGCGCGGGGGGGGCAGGGAGGGTAGGCACCTTCTTGGAGGGACGGCTTGCACTCCCGGGGGAGGACGGGCACAACCGGGGGGGCCGAGAACCAGCACAAGGGGTAGGCACGTTCTTGGAGGCAGGCGCACGCTCCCGGGGGAGGGCAGGCACAACTAGGGGGTCCGGGAAACAAAGAAGGGTTAAACGCGCACTTGAGGGGGGCAGAAATCCACGCAGGGAGCGAGGGCATCCCCGACTCGGGGGTCCAAGGACCAGCGGAGGGGGTAGGCAGGCACTTGGGGGCTGGCACCCGCTCCTGGGGGGCTGGCAGCCCCTTGAGGGGAGAAGACATCCCCAGAAAAGGAGAGGCAGCCACTCGTGGAGGTTGGGGGTTGCGCAGCACCGGGATGCGGTGACCCCGGGGGAAGGGGACGGTACCCCGGGGCTGCAGGAGCCCCGGCGCCGCGCAGTCCGCTGCCGCCAGGGGGCAGCAGAGCGCAGGGATTGCCCGGTGGGTCCCCCCAACATCCCGGGGTCCTGGGCTGCACCCCCTACTGCAGACCGTGGACCCCCACCCCACCGCTACGAGGCTCCCCGAGCCACAGCATCCCACCAGGAGGGATGTTCTGCAGGGCTGGCAGGTCCCCCAGTCCCAACATCCCACCAGGAGGGATGCCCTGCGAGGCTGGCAGGTCCCCCAGTCCCAACATCCCACCAAGAGGGATGCCCTGAGAGGCTGGCAGGTCCCCCAGTCCCAGCATCCCACCAAGAGGGATGCCCTGAGAGGCTGGCAGGTCCCCCTGAGCCCCAGCATCCCACAAGGAGGGATACTTTGCAAGGGTGCCAGGCACTCCTCAGTCCCAGCATCCCACTAGGAGGGATGCCCTGCGAGGCTGGCAGGTCCCCCAGTTCCAGCATCCCACCAAGAGGGATGCCCTGCGAGGCTGGCAGGTCTCCCAGTCCCAGCATCCCACAAGGAGGGATACTTTGCAAGGGTGCCAGGCACTCCTCAGTCCCAGCATCCCACTAGGAGGGATGCCCCGAGAGGCTGGCAGGTCCCGCTGAGCCCCAGCATCCCACAAGTAAGGATACTTTGCAAGGGTGCCAGACACTCCTCAGTCCCAGCATCCCACCAGAAAGGATGCCCTGCAATGCTGGAAGGTCTTCCAGCCCCACCACCCCACAAGAAGGGATGCTCCTCAAGGCTTGAAGATCTTCCCCTCCCAGGCAAAGCATCCTACTAGAAAGGAAATCCTGTGAGGCTGGTAGGTCCTCCCTAATCATAGAATCATAGAACAACCAGGTTGGAAGGGACCCATAGGATCTTCTAGTCCAACCATTCCTATCTAATGCTAAACCATGCTCCTCAAGACCTCATCCACCCGTGTCTTAAACACCTCCAGGGAAGGTGACTCAACCACCTCCCTGGGCAGCCTATTCCAATGCCCAATGACCCTCTGTGTGAAAAACCTCCTCCTAATCTCTAGCCTAAATCTCCCCTGGCAGAGCTTGAGGCCATTCCCTCTCATCCTGTCCCCTGTCACTTGGGAGAAGAGGCCAGCTCCCTCCTCTCTACAACCTCCTTTCAGGTACTTGTAGAGAGTAATGAGGTCCCAGAATCCCAGCAGGGGGGTTGCCTTGCAAAGCTGGCAGGTCCCCTCTGGTCCCAACATCCCACCAGGAGGGATTCTCTGCCAGGCTGGCAGGTCTCCTTTCTGTCCTCCCATCCTGTCACGCCAGCCCAAGTATCCTCACTATTTGCTTCAGGGAGCAGAAGGGACCATCAATGTCTTGCAGTCAGGGACAACGTATGATCAGCAACTCCACATCTGTGACTTAACCCTCCTGTGTGACTTGGAAATGACAGTTTGTGATGAAAACATATAGGCAGGTATTTCTGGCTAATTTAAACAGAATTGGGTTTTTTTTTTCCACGACTGATAAAAGCAGATCCTGTTTTACATGAGTTTCCTCCCAGTATCTCTACTCTCCTGCCTCCATACATTGCGATGGGGATTGACCCCAGTGTTGAACAGGGGCTCTCCCTTGACTCCTTTCTGCTGTACACAGGAAATATTTCTTTAGACTGTGTTTATCCGTGATTTTTCAACTTTTCTTTCTTAACAAATGACTTTAAGGGGCAGTCCAAGTGGACAGGGAGGTGATTTAACTTCTGCTCTGTCAGAGCATGCAAGATCTGTTGTTGGTTCATGGGATATGAGAGTGGACAAAAAAAAAAAAAAAAGTGTATGTTTATTCCCTTATTTCCCTTGACAGCCATGGCAGGAAGTGACACATTTATGATCATTCTTATTTATTCCATGCACTTTTCTTTTCTTTAAGATTTTACTGTCCTTCTTAGAACTAGGTTTTTGATCATGCTGGGAACAAGCATAGTAGAGCAACTGGAAAACACAAGCAAACAGCAACAAATTCTGTACAAGAAGAATGTTCAAAAGGTTGGTTTTGCTTAAAAAACCCCACTCAACAAAACCTTTAAGTTGTTTTTAATGTGAATTAAAAACCTCAACATGCCCAAACACCCAGCGTCTGAGGTCACATTCTCATTTTCCTTATGTTTTGATGAAAACATGTCAACCACCAAAATGAAGTATCATTTCTTACTGGGATGCTAAACTCAGCATGGGATGATCTCAACCCATGGAATTTTGTAGCTGTATCTTTGCAGCTACACAGATTGTGGTCTAGATAAATATATCTCATCTAATCTGTCCAGTGACATACAGAGATAAAGAAAACATGTGCCTTTCTCAAAAGTTAAGGCTGGACCAAGCTTCTCACGCACAGTGGGATTTAAACCAGCTTTTTTGACCAGAAAAGAAAGGGTACTCCCAAATGACATGATAGGAAATGCCATTAGAGTGGAGATTGCATCCCCTGATCTTTCCTCCTCTCTTGACCTCTTCAAAAACTACTTACTAGTGTTGTTGAGAGGCTGGAGCGGACCGCAGGGTTCCAATGGGATGCAGGGATGGGATCGCTGAGATGATGGTGCACGTTTTGATGGAGTTACAGCTGGGACTGCCACCTCATGTGCTGCCAAGGACCGATAGATCTGTCCCAACCATGCATAAACCTTTGAGGTTGCACTGACGCCTTTCCCCTCCCAACGAGGGTAGGGAGACAGCATACCCCAAACCATCACCACATCACAGCTAGTTGAATAGTAACTTATTAAGATCCAGTTACATCTATGCTTTCCATCTTTCTCCTTGTTTCACTCTAAACCAGGGCAATCATGGTTAATTTAAACTAATGAACAAATTTATAGTAATTCATTTAAACCCAAATAACAGAGTTTAGGTAGGTCTGCATGGAGGGACTGAAGGGTTTGAAGTAAACACACATGGAATCATAGAATCATAGAACAACCAGGTTGGAAGGGACCCATCGGATCTTCTAGTCCAACCATTCCTATCTAACCATTCATGGAGATACGTGAATGCCCAGGACCTTGCCAGTCTGTTGAGTTTGAGCTGGAAGGAGGTACCGGTCCTTCCCCCTTGATGTGTTACATCTCTTTCCTCCCTCTTTTTTACCTTTCTTTATCTGTTTGGGGCAGAGTTTATCCTAGGACTTCAGTAGTGCCATACAGTGACATGAATAGAATTTTTAATAAAAATAAAGACAGATACGCCTGATAAACAGGGTTTGTCACATTGTAATTATATGTTATGCTTGTATCTTGAAAAGGAAAGGCAGTTTTTTTTTTTTGTACAAAAGACCACAGCTTAAAGGATTTTGATCAACATTTGCAAGTACTCCAGGTTTATATAAGGCACACAAAGGAGAGTCAAGCCTTGAGTGCACCTTTGCTCTTCAAAACTGTGGTGAGGCTGCTTAGAACATCTCTCAGGTCCAGAACTGGGTGAGATGTACCCTAGCCATACTCAATGCAGGCTAGTGCTGAAATGATAATATTTAAGTGATTGTAAAAAATGGCCTTATCATGCCTTGGGCAGGCAATTCAACAGCCCCCCTGGGAAGCTGGGATCAGTCTTTGCTGCGTGCCACTCCCACTGGAGGATGTTTAGCTCTGCTGACTCCCGTGTCCAGCTGACCCCAGGTCTTCAAGTATATTAAAAAGTGATCTTAGAAGTACTTTTAAGGGGTGATTAAAACCTGTAGTGCTGTCCCTTGAGGTGCCTAATGTAGAACTCTCAAGAAATTTGAGATGCAGACAGTATCTGGGAGAGGTAAAGGGCACAATAGGGACTGGACATTGCCAGAGAACATTATTTTGTGGAGAATTTTTCTTGTAGTTAAGGGAAGAAAGGTGGAGTGCAGTTAATTGTCCACCTTTGTCAGTGTTGGGATGATGTTATTTGGACTTTGGTTTTGGGAATTCTTTTTGTTGATGTAAGTGAGGCTTGTGAAGACTGTCCAATGAATGAGTATTTTTAATGATACACTTGTATCGTTGCAATTTTTCTTTTTTAAGTCTAGGAAAAATCAGACTATGCTTTGAATGTTTATGTCTTAATTAATGAGGCAAGAAGGATAAGGAGGGAAAATAGCTTGTATTAGCTGAGTGATAAAGAGGGGGAAAAGAAAATCAGACAGGCCACTCATAACATCTACCTGAAACTTCCCAGATGTGTGTTTTACCTTCCCTTTCCCCTTGCCTTTCTAGTCCCCTGAGCCACCCAGCCACTGTTGGAGCATGGAATCATAGAATAACCAGGTTGGAAAAGATCCGCCAGATCATCGAGTCCAACCATTCCTATCAATCACTAAACCATGGCCCTCAGCACCTTGTCCACCCATCCCTTAAACCCCTCCAGGGAAGGTGAATCAACCACCTCCCTGGGCAGCCTCTGCCAGTGCCCAATGACTCTTTCTGTGAAAAATTTCTTGCTAATGTTCAGCCTGAACCTTCCCTAGTGGAGCCTGAGGTCATTCCCTCTTGTCCTGTCCCTTTGGAGAAGAAGCCAGCTCCCTCCTCTCCACAACCTCCTCTCAGGTAGTTGTAGAAAGCAATGAGGTCTCCTCTCAACCTCCTCTTCTCCAGGATAAACACCCCCAACTCCCTCAGCTGCTCCTCTTTTTCTCCAGCCCCTTCACCAGCTTAGTTGCTCTTCTCTGGACTCGCTCCAGAGCCTCAACATCCTTCTTGTGGTGAGGGGCTCAGAACTGAACACAGGATTCAAGGAACCCCTCCCCAGCCTTTGTGGAAACGCAGGAGCTGCTTTAGTTCACAACTACAGTAACAATGTGTTAACTACATTCATCAGTTTTCTACCTTAGTTCTGCTTTAAGTTTGGTTTGATTTTTAACTCTCTACTACCCTACAGCAGTTCTGGTGGCCATCAGTGGTCCTCAGACCGCACAAGGTTGGGATAGTGGCAACCTGGCCCAAGCCCTTTTACCAAAGATAGAGTTGTTTCTTCCAAACTCATCCTTCATGGTGACTGTTGGCAGTGCACTCCAATCCTTCCCTATGCCCTTGATTAGAAAGTCTTCCCTGATCAAGCCAAAACTTCACTGCTATTTCATGGTTTGCTGCTGCTTATGCAGAAAGTAATTTGTTGCCTTCCCTCTTAGGGGTTTTAATTTAGTTTTGGGGCAACTGAATATAAAAAAGGAAAATAAAGAAAAAAATTTCAAAAAAAGAAGGAAAGGAAAAGAGTCACCAAGCACAATAACTCCTTATTTCTGACCACACTTGGTAAAACGAAGGCACTTTTAAAGAGCCTGGCTGTGATTAACAGTGAAGACTCACAGGATTAGAAATTATTTTGGCTTTCTAGGTGCAAGAGCTGACAGAGCAAGTGGTGAAGCGAAGGAGAAGCTTAGAGAAACTGCCCCCAAGTCAACAAATGAGAGGTGGCATGAAACGAGGTGGTAAACTCTCTTTCAGGCTACTTGGCAACCAGCGCCTGTTGACATGCACGGGCTGGGGGCATTTCAGGAGGAGCAAACCTCTTCCCTAAATCTCAGACAGAGCCTAATGCAGTGGACAGGAGCCAGGGAAAGAGGCCAGATGTTTTGTGTGTAAGGAGAAGAGCTCTGTGTGGCAATGCTGATATCTGGGCAGCTGAGACAGGTGGGATGGGTAGATAGAACAAGCAGATAAGTGTATTTTATAGGGCCGGTTGGACATGTTTGTTATTTCAGTGAGAATGTTGATGTGTTCAAAATGAAGCATTCCTCGGGGATGTTCTTTTTTTGTCTTTTGCTCTGTTCAGAGCCATATAATGAAATACTTAAATACCAAACAGAGCATTTTAGATCTGCGCTTCAAAAAGCTATTTTTTGAGGGAGGTTGGGCAAAACATATGGCAAATTGCTTCAGAAGCTACCAACAGAATTAACAATTAGCAGAACAACTGCTAATGATGCAAAAAGCAGACATCAATATATAGAATAAAATAAATGATAGCAAAAAGGATAAATCACAGTGTAACTAAATATTTAAATAAAAAGCTACAAAAGGTCAAAACTGCAATGAAGGGTTTCTCCATTATCACAGAAAAATATTGCTGTTGGCAGTTTTGTGTCTTTTTGAAATGTCACCTCCCCCAAGCATCGACACTTATTTGCTGTTACTGTATTTTTTTTTCCTACTAGTTAGAAATTCAGCCCACCAGCTGCCTCAAGCAACAAATGTGGGTAGGGCCCTGAACAAAAGCCCCTCTGATTTGTGAAGGTTTGCCTCTCACAGCTTACTTTTTTGATTACAAAGGAAAATCTTGAGAAGTATCTTTTGGAAAAGGAGGCCTAAGCAGGACTTGGCCCACACAGAGAAATTGTCACAGAATCACAGAATCACCAGGTTGGAAAAGATCCACTGGATCATCAATTCCAACCATTCCTATCAAATGCTAAACCATGTTTCTCAGCATCTCGCCCACTTGTCCCTTAAACACCTCCAGGGAAGGTGAATCAACCCCTTCCCTGGACAGTCTCTGCCAGTGCCCAATGACCCTTTCTGTGAAAATTTTTTTCCTAATGTTCAGCCTGAACCTCCTCTGGTGGAGCTTGAGGCCATTCCCTCTCATCCTGTCCCCTGTCCCTTGGGAGAAGGGCCCAGCTCCCTCCTCGCCACAACCTCCTTTCAGGTAGTTGTAGAGAGCAATGAGGTCTCCCCTCAACCTCCTCTTCTCCAGGCTAAACAATTGCAGCTCTCAGCCGCTCCTCTTGTTCTCCAGTCCCCTCACCAGCCTAGTTTCTCATCTCTGGACTCACTCCAGAGCCTCAACATCCTTCTTGTGGTGAGGGGCCCAGAGCTGAACCCAGAATTCAAGGAGCGGTCATGTTGTCATATTATTGTTCCATCCCAGCAAGCATAAAATGACCATAAAACCTGAGAAAGTCCCTATCCCAACAGCTGCTGTTTAAAGGAAGAGGTGTCAGGAGCATTAGGAGAGAAGGACACAGAGTGGAGGGTGACACTGCATGGCCTTGAGGTTTCTCTCTAATCAGAGCTGGGGCCAAAGGGTGAGTTGACCTATGTGTGTTAGTCCAGGCCAGAAGAGTGCTTTGGAAGCAAATTAATAATCTTGAAATCAGTAAAGCCCAACTACCTAAACCCTTTTGGCAATGCAGTTTGGATGATGCACTAATACAAATACAAATACATATTATTTCTATAAATTCAAGTTACTTGAAGTTAATTTCTTCTAGTATCTTGTTTGCTTTCTTAAGTGAGCACAGGAACTTGCCAAGCTTCCATCCTCTAATTTAGCACCAGTAAACACAAACATAAATACATGGCATGAAAATGAGTGGCATAGGCTCTGACTAAAATTAAACACTGTAGACTGAGTACTGTTCCTTAACTTTGCCTTCACTTAGAAATAACCAGAGGCATTTTGGCAACTGCCTCTTGACAAGGGAACAAAACTTGAGTTCAATGTGTATGAGGTTTGTTTTTTTAATAAACCAACTAACATATTAGAGGGTAAGGAATAAATGTTAGGCACATTTATTTCTGCGGCACTGAGCAAGTCCAACCCCCTGACTGGCTTCCTCACCTCATGTCTACCTTGAGGTAGGAGTCAATAAAATATGTTCTCAAAGCTGGCTACCTGGTGGGCAAAGCCACATGGCATAGGTACAGCCCCAGCCCTAGGGTGGCTTACTGTGAAAACCTCAAGTAGAAGAACATCTCTCTTGCATTAATACCTTCAGTCACCAGTTTTGGTTGTCTGCTATTTGCTGATGGTGTTTCTTCTTTTTCCTTTTCAGTTGCTGTGTGTATTACAGAGACCAAATTTTAAACAGCGGTAATTGAGCTTGTACTTAGATTAAGCTGAAAGAGGGAAGATTTAGATTAGATAGCGGGAAGAAGTTTTGTACTATGAGAGTAGTGAGGCACTGGCCCAAGTTGCCCAGAGAAGATGTGGCTGTTTCATCCCTGGAAGTGTTCAAGGCCAGGGTGGAAGAAGTTTTGATCAACTTGATCCAGTGGGAGATGTCCCTGCCCATGACAGGGGGTTGGAACTGTATGGGCTTTGAGATCCCTTCTAAACCAAACCATTCTGTGATTCTATGACAAAAGCACATGAGTGTCTTGTCTCTGTGAAATGTTTGCAAAGCAAAGGGGGTGTGAGGGCAAAAAACCCCCAGTGCATTATTCTTTTTCTTGCTTTTAATGCCAACAGTGACTGGCAATGCCTAATTAAAGCTTGTTCATGTAGTGTCTCTCAGTACAAACGAGCATTCACCACCCCTCCAGGAAAAAATTCTGATACCTTTTCCCCTACAGAAACATTAGTGCTATCCTGTTTTATGTCTTCTGAGAAAACTGACCCAATATACCAAGATGCTCTCCAGCTAACTTTCTCCTTCATCCAGCCCAAATGAAATCCCTCTTGGCAGAGGTTTATCTTGCCAGTTCTGATGACATGCAATACCAGCCAGTCCAGGCTTTCCTTACTTACTCATGATTGTGCTCCAAATGTGGCTCTTAGAGGAATTAGTGTGTTACGGGGGAGTGTGCAAAGACTGGACTGAGCTCAGCCACCTCTGTGCTTCAAAAACTTAAAGGTCAATTTGTGTCTATATGATAGGTAATTAGGGTCTGAGTGAGTTAAATCTCTTCTGTATGCCTCTCTTTTTCATTCTGTCAAAATGTAATCCAACACAAAATGGGAGCCTGTGGCAGTACTGAGAGCAGCAGGAGGACATCTCCTTATTCGTGTTTCAACTCATTATGGATCAGCTCAGCCTTCTCTGACCTCCCCATGAAAGGTAAGAAATGCATTTCTGGGGCTTTTTGCTTGATCCCTCATGTGGTTCAGCTCTGCTCCTGCCAATCCCGACACTGAACCAACTAAGAGTGTCCCAATGAGTGATGCTAACCCAATAGTTTCCTACTCTGGGAATATGATTTCCAGTAAAGAGATCGCACATATATAAATATCCAAAGTTATCAGAAGAGAAGGAAAATTGTATCTCTAGCTGCTCATTCAAATATTGCAACCTGATGAGAGTTAAAAGTGGCAATGAATTTAGCAACAGGCGTAGGAATGGGAATGTAAGAGCATTAGCCAGATGTTTGCTTTTAGCATGACACTCATAGGATAGGCTTGTTCTCTTCCCCCCTGTCTCTAATGTGATTGCAGTTTGATTTAGAGGCCAGAAGGGAACATCAGCTTCATCTGGGCTAGTAAAAAGGAGAAAACATTGCTGAGCTCTCTAGTTCAGAGGTGAACTAAGTCAGAGTAGCCTCATTAAGATAGTTTTTGCTAAAGGAGTGACCTTACTGCAATGGTTAGGCTATTTGGATAGCAGCAGTGGTTTCTTATTAGTTGTTCCCAAGTGATTCTGTGCTGCTTTGTCACTGCAGTCAGTGAACTTGGTCTTTCAGAGCAGGACTTTCTGTTAGCAAGCAGAGCCAGAGAAGAGAGCGGGCAGCAACAGATAAACACACGCCCGGAACACCAGAGCTTGAAATAGAAGCTGCTTTGGGAGCCAATGACCATATGCAGATTTATTTACCAGGTGAATGTCCATCCAAGGATGTAACTCATTACCCTTGCTAGGCTTAAATGAGATGCCTTGAATCAGACTTCCCTGGTGTCCACTGTAAAGATGCCTCTTTAGATGTGAAATGGTGTGGAGCTGCAGTTCCCAAGTTTCTTCACTGGTGGCTTTGTGTCTCAGTATGAACCCTGTTTCCGCAAATGAAATTCCAGTGGGGTTTGGAAAAACTTCCATGTAGCTCCATGTGGCCTTAAGTTCTGCCAGGCTGAACATAAGGAAAAAAATTTTTATGGAAATGGTCACTGGGCACTGGAACAGGCTGCCCAGGGAGGGGTTGATTCACCTTCCCTGGAGGTGTTTAAGGAAGGTGGACAAGGTACTGAGGGACATGGTTTAGTGTTTGATAGGAATGGTTGGACTCAATGATCTGATGGGTCTTTTCCAGTCTGATGATTCTATGGATGTTCAGCTGCCTTGCTAGTAGCAGTGACACCTGGCTGCAGCAGAGAAGAGGAGGTAATCATCTTACCTCCTTTTCCTCTGCGCTGCTTTAAGGTGCTTTAGTTTCGCTGGTGGATGAAATTTTTACCAGTGTATTTCTGATGTTGAAATTTTTCAAGAAACCACCTGGTAACCATAGCATAGAGCTTATTTTCCAGTTTCCCGGGAAGGAGGGTGGGAGATCCAAGGCCCAAACATGGGATCAGATCTCTGTTCTCAGTGGTGAAAATTTAAACTTATTTACTGCACACATCTCTCAAATTGCACATGCCAGCTGGAAGAAAGGGGTTAGAGATAAATTTCAAAAATATTTTACATATTATCCCACAGTTAAAGACAAAGAAATGAAGGTATTAAAGTGCATCCTTCAGAGAAAGGAGCCAAACGTTCTCTCTCTATTCCTATTTTTCTGGGATCAACGTGGTCCCTGGTGAGCTGGGCTCAGTTGTGCCATGAGGCTGCAGGGTGCAAAAGCTGGTAGGGATGAACTTCGGTCTGAGGATATCCTGGCACTGCTCAAAGCACAGACAGCCACTGTTTCTCAGAAACTTTACTTGTGACTATCCTATGTGCCTCCCGACATTTCCTTTATTTGAATATTGCCTTGGAGACCTTATTGCAGCCTTTCAATACTTAAAAGAGGCTTATGAGAAACTTTTTTGTAGGATCTGTAGCAATAAAACACAGGGTAACAGTTTTAAACTAAAAAAGGAGAGATTTAGACTAGATATTAGGAAGAAATTTTTGATGCTGAGCGTGGTGAAACACTGGCCCAGGTTGCCCAGAGAGGTGGGAGGTGCCCCAATCCCTGGAAACATTCAAAGTCAGGTTGGATGGGGCTCTGAGCAACCTGAGGCTGAAGATGTCCCTGCTCACTGCAGAGGGTTGAACTGGATGACCTTCATAGTCCCTTCTAACTCGAACCATTCTATGATTCTGTAAGTCAGAGAGTCCTTTCTCTGGGGTCACTGGCGGAGGGGGGCTGCCACACAATATGCCAACAACATGCTAAGTGTCAAAATAAATATCTCAGAGCACTTGGTAAGGTCATGATTTCTTCTGATGTGAAATCCAAAGGGCCTGTACAACCTCTCAAGAGAAATCTAGGTCTGACATGCAAGTCAGGGGCAACTCCCAGAAGGTACTACCCAAATCAATCTTTCTGATCTTGGCTCTTCGGGATCTCGAAACCTAATGAGGCAATCAGACAGAAAACATGACTCCCGAAGACTCGTGGAAATTACTTCGGAGAAGACAATGAATAATCATCTTGCATCAGCTAGCTTAAAAAGCTAAATCAGGTCAAGGAAGATCAGCCATTATTAAAACTATCATCATTATTTTTAGTAGGAACTAGAATATAAATATGTAAAGAGGAAATGAAGAAAAAATACACTTCTAGAAAAGTGCAACTTGGTGGTGGGAGAAAACGGTTTGGGTTAGAGGCAGCAATCTGGAAAGGGAGGCAGAAAGAAAGGCTACATTAATAAACAACAGGAACTCAATGCAGAATTTTTCCAGCTCTGTTCCAAGAAGGAAGCAGAATTTACTGTTTGCTCTGCAGCATTTGAATAAAGAAACATCCATAAAATCCCAAAAGATCTCTTCAGCGTAAGAGCCACATTGCAATACTGTTAGATGGGGGAAGCCTAGAACAATTTTGAAGTCTGCAGCTGCTTCCAGCTTCTGGTTTGGAGCAGAGGCAGAGTGTAGGCCACGATGTAGGAGCAAAAAGGAAAGTGCAGTAATCTAATCCAGATGTTTCAGTAGTGAGAGAATCCTTGGGTTTGACAGTAGTTCTCTAGTATCCAGGAAATTACAATGGTTAGAGGATAATGCTTTCTACTGCTCTGCTTTCCTTCCAGGATGAGGGAATATAAAACATGATAAACGAATGCAGAAATTACTGAAAGCTGAGAGGCAGTCATAGAGTTTGTTCCCCCACCTCCCCTGTGTATAAAGCTGTATTTGCTGGAGAAAGTGTGAGAAAAAAATATTTGCCTTAGGTTGTATTTGTTTATGAATATAACAGTCAATTGCTAGAGATTTGGGTCCTTACCATCCCAGGATGCCTCCTAAATGCAAATAAATCCCTATGGTGGGACAGTGGGACAAGGATCTGTTAGATCAAGTCCAGAGGTGGAAATAAAGATAATCCAAGGGCTGGAGCACCTCCCATGTGAGGACTGGTTGAGACCCTTGGGCTTGTTTAGCTTGGAGAAGAGAAAGCTCCAGGGAGACCTTACAGCAGCTTTCCCATATTAAAAGGGGCTACAGGAAAGCTGAGGCGGGGCTCTTGATCTGGGACTGCAGGGCTAGGATGAGGGGGAACAGTTTTATGCTGAAAGAGAGATCGATATGAGATCTTAGGAAGAAGTGTTTTCCTGTGAGGACGACCTGATCCAGGTTGCCCAGAGAAGTCATGGAGGTCTTTAAGGCCAGGTTGGATGGGGCTTTGAGCAACCTGATCCTGTGGAAGGTGTCCTTGCCCTTGGCAGGAGAGTTGGAACTGGATGGTCTTTAAAGTCCCTTCCAATGCTAACCATTCTATGATCTTCAGCACAAATACGTATGAAAATCCCTTTGTATAACAACACCACACCTCTGATCAGTTCTTAATTTATGAAATATCTGGGTGCAATACTGTACTAGTGAGAAATTCTGAATTTTCCTTGCACAATGGCTATACCTTGACAGCAATGACTATGGAAAAACTGCCAGATTGTGATTATCTGAGGATGGATATCTTTTTGGCTGCATATTAGCTGTTAAAGCAAAATGGCAAGAAATCAACTAAAGAAGGGATAAAAGGCTGTTAAGGCTATTTAACACAGAGATATCACCTCTCTCTATCTCTGGTTGGAGGATGAGTAATACATCTATATGGTCTAGACAGTACATAGGTGTATTATTCCCTACCTGCTCTGCTGCTATGCTTTTTCCTAGGCAGCTTCCGACTTCCAGAGACAAGACTCTAAACCTTTTTTATTGTCCCAGCAAGACCACTCTTCATGTCTTTACTGGTGAAAGGAATAAGGAAACTGTATAAGTAGATATACTAACCTCTTCCCTCAAGGATTTCCCATGAAAACAGAACCAAGAAATAATTGGAGAGAAGCCAGAGATACAACAGCTTGCCACAGGCCAGGCAGCAGGATGCTGGTAACACTTTGAACAGACTTCTGGTCTCCTGAGTTTCCCACAGACTTCATCTTCTTTTTATTGTAGTGATGCAAACAAACTCAAAACATATGAAACTGAGAAAGAAGGGAGCTGATGGCATGATTTAGTGTAAAAAAACCCGTCTTTGTGTTCATAGTCCATGTAATTGCATTTTGATTATTTCTGTGAGCATTGTCTAATTCTTTAAAAGTAACTAACCGGATTCAGATTAAGAAAACCTGTTTGGCTTCATGGAGACAAAACTAATTTTTGGGTTTTTTCAGCACACTGGTGGAGCTGAAGCTGGAGAATAGTATGATTCATTCAGCTGAAGAAATGCATTCAGGTGTCAGATGCAGGAATTCTCTCCTTTCACACTAGACACCTAAAAATGCAGTGAGCTCTTGGGATTATGATGGACACTTCCACAAGTACCTAGGATTTCTATAACACATCATGAAGCTGAATAGAATGAAACAGGAGATGTCTCAAAAGGTAGCAGTGGAAAAGAAAGTACAGTATTATGACACTGCATAAATCCTTAATATCTGGATTTTCCCACATTCTGAATACAATGTGTAAATTTGGCATCCTTATCTCAAAGGAGGTATCGTAGGACCACAGAGGAGGGCAACAAATCCATGCAGCTGTTAGCCCCAGTTTTTCTATGAGGTGAAATTAAGTGAGTTAGGATTCCTCAATCTGAGAAAGAGATACTTAACGTTGAGGTTAGAATGTCTGGGGGAATGGAAGTGGAAGAACAAACTATTTCTGGTCTCTCCCAAAGTAAGAACTAGGAGCCATTATTTGAAACTAGTACATTTCAGATTAAAAAAAGACAAGAGGAGGTGGCCATTTATGCAACAGGCTTCCTTGCCAAAGGAAGTTGCATAGGAAGTTTATATGAATCGTGGGAGAGTTTGCACAAGTATTTGAAAAAATAGATTAATTAATGAGAAAATTTCACCAGATTCTGAGCCAAAAGTAACGGTGGATAGTGGGAACACACAAGGAAACTGTTGTGTTTTCATGCTGTATTCTGACTGTCCCTGACTCTGTACAAGATTGACAATTTCAAAGCCAGTTCCAGGAACATAAGAAACAGTGTCCTCAACCAAAGACAAACTTTTTCTGCGTCTCTGTCACACTGGAGAACTACACATTTACCTGCAGCAGTGCTCTGATGTGCTTCACTAACCTGTGCTGCCCCACCCATCCCTGACCCTCCCCAAAGAGGAGTCTAGGGCAAGAGTTTTTCCTCATATGGGAGGTGCACCAGCCCTTGGATCATCCTTGTGGCCCTCCTCTGGACCCTTTCCAACAGCTCCATCTCCTTCTTATGCTGAGGATTCCAGAACTGGACACAGGACTCCAGATGAGGTCTCACGATAGAGGAATAGAGGTACAGAATTACTTTTCTCAGCCTGCTGGACATGCTGCTTTTGATGCAGCCCAGGACACAGGAGCACATGCTGCCGGCTCATATCAAGCTTCTCATCAACCAGCACCCCCAAGTCCTTCTCTGCAGGGCAGCTCTCAATCATGCTACCTTCCATGATATACTGAAAATGGGGATTACTTCAGCCCAGGTGAAGGACCTTGCGCTTGGCCCTGTTGAACCTCATGAGGTTTTGGGACACTCTACTGAGAAGCGGTCTTCAAGATCTGTCACAAGGTTAAGACAAAGGGTCTAAAACTTTTATCTGAAATCTGTTTCAATCAACTTCCTTTTTCTGACTGTAAGTGTTGTATTTTCCCATAACGATTGGTTCAGGATCACCAGACTGGTTAATGAACTGGAACGATTTCATAAGAGATGAACCCAAACTGGAATCCAGCCAAGAAACTTAAATGGTTCAACTACCTGAGTAGGAGATGAGCTTAAGCCAATTTTCAAGCAAAAACAGGGTCTGTGGGATTTAAAGTCAGTTCTTATTGTGGTCATCATCTCAGGACACGAAACGTAAGAGAGAGAAATCTCCATGTGGTAGACAAAGATTAGAAAATGTGTTGTTTCCTTCTCATATGATATACTCAATTCCTAAGTATCTGCTGGACAGCTTGAGTGGATTCTTTGCAGTGCTGACTTTCCCAAAGCAATGTTATGTCCTTCAAAACAATGTACTCAAAGCAACATGTTCTTATTAAGAAAAACTGCACAGCTGAGATATTTTCTTAATTGGAGCTTCTCTCCAGAAACTAGGTCAGCTCCACAGCAGCAAATCACAGTGATGGTCATTTAATTGCGATGCGTAGCCAAATCAGGGCATGTCGGGCAAGACTCGTGTGGGCGTGATACATATTTAGGTTTCTGGGACATGTATCAGAGTAATGTTGAACAAGCTGACCAACCCAATACTCACTGTTTTATTTTGTGCGTTTGCATTGCATGCTTGCCTCTGACTCTTGGCAATCACAGGCACAAATCATCACAGATACCCCACTCAAACGACTTTTTTCAGACGAATGCATTCCAATCAAGGAGAAAAGATGAACGTGGCTGTCCTAGAAAACTCCCAAAATTGCAAGATTTTAACAAAATTCACTGGCAGTGACAGTTTGCCTAACAGAACGTAAACTGTAAGCTTCAAAATGTGGTTTACATTTATGGTTAGCTACATCATGCAAAAGGTACCTAGCAATTGGATTCTGAGATGAAGAAAGGTTTAGGCTGAAATATGTAGAAGAACAACAAAATATATCAAAGGAAAATTCCAGCTTATGCTTTAACTCTTCTGATGCAATTAACTTCCCTGTAATTAGATAAAACTTCTGTTGTTCGTAGCAAAAAGCTGTCAGTTGAGCTAAGCACCATCATCTTTCTTTTCCTTGATCCTGACATTTTAAACATCAGTACATAGCAACGTCTAATACAAATACTGTATTTAGCAAATAAGTAAAAAGAAAAAAAACAGGGAAATACTCCACGCACACAGTGGAAAGGGAAAGACAAGAACAGTAATGACCATATAAATAGTATGTGCTAAGTCATGAGGCTTAATGCATTACCCAGAAGTTCTTAGACACAATGGTGATGCACCTAATGTAGGTGAGCATGCAGAATAGGAAAAGAAACCAAAGAGATAACTCATGTAATCATAAACGTTCACCTTTTAAACCTACTAAAATAGCAGGACCCAACCAATTTTCCTTTTATTGTTCCTCTGTCAGTTGAACACAGAGCCCTAAATTAAAATAAGCTGCGTGTGAGAAAGCTTCTAATTGAAGCATTAGGAATTTCCTAGAGGATATTAAAATACCCTAGAATCAGCTTCTAGAGGAAATACAATGCAAAGAAATTCAAGCACTAATTAAAAAGGCAAATAAACCACAAGGAATATAAACAAACCAGCCAATAAACTTGGGAAAAGCTTTGCTTCTTGGACCTTGGCCACAGTCTATATAAAACTGTTCACCCAAGAACCACAACCAGTGTTCATGTCTGGAGTTGGAACTGTCTTTGGGTTTCCCATAAAGCTAGGATAAGGATGACTCAAGCAGACACTCCAGCAATGACTTAGTGCTGTGGAAATCAGTCTTTCCTGCTGTGTGTACCAGCTGCCTTTATTTGATGTTTGATTTGATTTTAGTGTTTATGAGAGATACCAGAACTAATGCACTTGTAGAAAGGTCTCTTGTGTAGCAACAATTCACTCCTTTGTGAAACACTGATTATATCTTTGTCACGTGCCACAACCATCTTCCAGCTTCTCAGTGTGAAAGATGCACTTTACAACTTTGAATCCATTTATGGAAAATTAACAGAATTAGTCACAGCAATGTCCGTTGGTAGCAGCTGGAGGATGTGAGAAAGGAGATCTTCGACCCAGACACATCTACAATGAAGAGTATAGCAGGGAATATAAAGATTCCAGAAAACTCTGGATGTTAATAAGCATAAATTTTTTATAAACAACAGCAACAGTAAAAAAAACCCAAAATAAAACTAAAGAGAAAAGAAGTTCTGACTGTTAATAGAATAGACAGAAATAGACAGAGAACATGAAGAGAACAGCTCGGATGAGACTGAAACAGTATGGGTGCAGCTTGTGAAAAGAAGGCATGATATTGATAATTGTCTTCAGAAAAAATGCATTTCCAAAAATGGAAGTAGTTATGACCCAGGAGAGAACTATTTTAAAGGGAAAAGTTGTGGGGAATTGGCAATTCCTTAAGTAATTTCTGCTAAACGGAGGTATACAGGCTATCTCAGCAAGAAAGTTGTAAGAAAATTCATTGGCCAAACACACCTTTGGAGATCTCAGGGGCAGGCGGAAAACATAGAGGACCCAGAGACTTCATCAAAACACTATGGACAAGTTTCTTAGACAAGAACAAATATATAATGACAAAATTCAGATGGATAAAGATCAACCAAAATGTGTCTGATGGTTATAAAAAGAATGAGGTGAATATCCATGACATAATTGTTCCTCATCTGAAAGGAGAGGAAGGTGTCAGCCAAAGACATAAAAAATAACACTGTCTCAAAAGTGATTAGGTATTTGGCAGAACTAACATTACTGAAAAGAAAGGAGAAGTCAGGATCTAATGGGAGAAAAATGTTATAGCAGGTAGGTGTTTCAAGTGATTTGGACTTGATAACATTCTCATATGTGTCTTCTAAAGAAGCATAGAGACACAGTGATGACCTTTGAGAACATGGGGTGGAGGCTGATGTGGGAAAACGCTAATACAGTGCCAGTCTCTGGAAAGAAGGACGGGATGATAAGTGAGCATCATCTCAGAATAATGTTGAAATAAATACTCAGTCTGTAAGCATAAAGAAGACAACAGAAGGATGAATAACACCCAAAACTTTTTTTTTTTCCAAATAACAACCTCTGTTGAAAAGATTTAATTTCTTTTTTTTTCTTTTGTTTTTGACAAAGAAATAGGCTTTGAGAACGTGAAAGAAATCACAGTTATCAAATATTTTGACTTAAGGTCTGGACATTATTTCACCAGATAGTTTCCTAAGCAATTTTGGGAAACAATGACTACATAATGCTACTATTTATTGTACTGAAATGGTACTGGTAAATGGAAAAGCATTGATAACTATTCTCAGAGAACTATCAGACCAGAATGATGTGTTAAGAAACAAAAGCATAAGTCTGCCAGTAAGGGCAGGTACCAGTCAACATTTTTTATTAATGACTTTGAGATTCTGCAGACTGATGGCATTTTCAATCCATAGGAACGAGGAGAAGAATAAGACCAAAATCCCGAATTGTCTTGACAGATTGGAAAAATGTTTTGGGAGAAACAAATTCTGATTTGATAAGACCAAACGTAAAATTCTAGCCCTAAGAAGGAGCAATCAGCTGTGTGATACAGGAATGGATGAATGGCAGAAAGCAGCAGAGGAGAACTGGGGCCACGACAGGCACACAGGGAACATTTGTTAGGCATTTATATTGCTGTGGGAAAGGAAACTGCCCTGCAGAGACGGGAACGCACCAGGTTGTAAGTAGGTAAAAAATGAATCAAGTTCAGGGCAACTTCTTTTCTCACTTAAACTATTCCAATATGTCATAAAGCTTTTAAAGTGCATGGCATAAATATTGCTGTAAATCTAGGGGAAAATAATATATTTTTTTTCCTCTTCTTAGATTTTTTTTTCAGGGTTTGAGGTAGTCTTATTAGTTCTTTTAATTTGGTTACTAACTAAAAGAAGATCCAAGAAAGACAATGGGAAGTCTATCTAATGATGGCTAACATGGATTTTAGCACAGAAATCCTGGTAGTTTTGGTCTACGGCTTATGATGAGCTCTGCTATTAATTTAGGAAGGAGGTGGCATAGAACTGTTGATGATTATGGGCTGTCTTTAACTCAGTAGTGTTGGCTGGTGTGCAGGTCTCTCAGATTCTGGATAGGGCCACAATTCTGTGAAAGGAGCCACAAATTGCTCAAGGTGAACAAGGATTTAAAAATTAGCCACTGTCCCACACTCATACAACTACATTCCTTAAGTCCTAGTCACTCTGCTGGGAATAAAGAAGTCTGGCCAGTATACTGATAAGGGTCATCATGGGAAATGTAGGTCAGCTGCAATTTCATAGAACAGTATGGTCGAATTTTAGGTTGGAAGGGGCCTCCAGCGGTCATCTAGTCCAACGCCCTGCTCAAAACAAGTTTCACTAGATCCATTTGCTCAAAGCTATGCCCAGTTCACTCCAAGGCAAGAGTATTACTTTTATCATCTGTAATTCTGGTATTCCTACATTTCTTAGAGGGACTGAGAGTGTGAAAACAAATCATGGAACCCTAGAATCATTAAGGCTGGAAAAGACCTCTGAGATCATCCACTCCAACCATCAACCCAACATCACTGTGCCTGCTAAACTGTGGCACAAATTGCCACATCTACAACCTTTTTGAATCTCTTCAGGGATGGTGACTCCATTACTTCTCTGGGCAACCTGCTCCAGCAGTTTGCCACTATTTCAGTAAAGAATTTTTTCCTCATATCCAATCTAAACCTCCCCGGCACATCTTGAGTCTATTCTCTATTGCTTGTCACTTGGGAGAACAGACCAACACTCACCTCACTACAACCTCCTTTCAGGTAGTTGTAGAGAGTGATGAGGTCTCCTCTCTGCCTCCTCCAGGCTAAACTACCCCAGTAATTTATAAAGCCAAATTTCATATGACACAGGCTATGCTGAAAATAATTAATTGCAAGTTTAAAATAATTTAAGCAAAGATGTAAAAAGGTTGGGAGGAAGGGGAGAAAGAGTTAATCGCTCTTTTGTGTGGATTGTGGTCAGTACAGACAGATAACAGGGTGCTGATGTCCCATGTTCTTTAATATTTTGATTGGCATGAAAAAAGTAAATAAGTCAACTCTGGTTAGAGCTTGTTCCTACATGTACAGACAGCTCTGTGAAAATGTAGAAATAAGCAGAGATGAATCCTGCCAACTCTTGCCCAGACACATTAAACTGCTGAGTTCAACACTGCTCCTTCAGTGAAGGAAAGTTTTCTAGACAGTGAGCCAGGCATGTCCCTCAAACAGATTAGTCTGTGATTCTTGGTCAACACTCTTTCAAGAGCATATCCAGTTCTCAGGCGCTTTGGAAACCTTACTTAGTCTTAATTCCATTTGTATTTACAAATGCTGTAGATTTCAGGTGCCACGTGGACTGATATCTGCAAAAGAGTCTGTTATTTTTTAGACTGTATGGTTAGAAATAATAAGTCTGCTTATGGGCCAGAAAGCATGATTTCCCATTTGGAAGAATTTAAAGTATTAATTATTTGGCAGAACAAATGTACTTGTAAAATTAAGCATCAGAACATATTTTGCCCTTTGATTCCCTCTAAAATTCTCAGATAAACCAACTTGCTCCAGATACACAAATCACATACATCAGCCATCTAGCAGGAAAAAAGGAATGCTGTGCATAAATAGATAAGAACTCTCTGGATTTTTAAAGAGAGGAAATAACCTGAGTTGACTGAAATATTTTTCAATCCAAAATCAATTTGAATATGTTTGAAACACGTTTTCTTTCTTGGTATCTTTTACATGTTTTTTTATGGTTACGGAAATCATTGTGTCTATAATACATGAGAGCTGTTTAGACTGAGTTCATCAAGAACGGCATGCATAGATCCACTTCTAATTTAGGATTCCAGAAAATATCACAATAATTTGGCAGAACTTGGATTTGGTAACAATCATTCTTGCTCTCCACCACCGTGCTGAAAATACTAACAAAGCGTATATGGAGAATTTATGTGCAGACCTATAAATATATTTATGCATGCATACATTACAAAAATTTGCTTTGTAATGATTTACAACAAATTTCATCAAGAAAGTTTTTTTTTGTGAAATTGGGGAAAGGGGCAGAAGAGCAACTGGAATTCACTGAGATCAGGAACTCCAGGTAGTGGAGGCTCCATATGTGGAACCATTCACGGTCAAACTGGATGGGACTCTGGTTAATGTCCCTGCTCTCACAAGGTGGTTGGACTGGTTGACCTGCAAAAGTTACTTCTAACTCAAACCATTTTATGATTCGTTTCTGTGCTTCTAACTCTGGCATCCGCATTGCATTTTGGAAATACTGAAGATTCCTAAGACAGAGAGCTGTTCAATTCTGGAACTTGTTACCCAGCTTAAAGTTGCTGCAGACAAATCTAACAGCGCAGGAGAGCTTCCAAACAATGGCAGTGATAAACTTAGGTATATTAGACCATTTGTTTTGTGAGGTATCTCTAACCTGGCTACTGCTGCAGGAGATCTTATACAGCTTTTTCCTTTTACTTGCAAAGTAATTATTTGAACTGGGTGCTTTTAATGTTGAACTTCCAAAATTATTACTTCATTTAGATGTAGATCAATGCATTGGTACCCAGAGGGTTTTCTCACTGCTCATACTAATGAGAATGGTTAATAAGGTGGTGATCGATGAATCAGTTGCTAATAGTGTTTGCACCGTGATTACAATTTGGTAATTATGGATTATATTTTCATAATCATCCAATGCAAGTCACGCTGCCCTGACATTGACAGAACTTGCAATAGCGCCAGGAATAAACAGCTGATTGAGTTACTGCAGCAAAACACTCCTGTTTGCTAAAATGCCTTCCAGACATGGGTCATGTTGAAATGCTTTGCAGAGTTAAAGTCAGAGTAAAGAAGAAAGTGAAGCACAACTTCCCTCATGTGCTTTATGCTTTACCCTATAGCTGGCAAAAAGGGGCATTTTTATAGCTGGTTGCAGAAGGCATCATCTTTGCAGCCTGATGAAAACAAAATGGGGTTATTGTGAAGAAAGTAAAGTCAAGGAAAAAGGTGGCAGACTAGGTTCCTATACTGGCAACAAGCCTTTTAAGCATAAGGAGTTAAAAAAAGCACTCTGAAAGCATCAAGAGACCTTAGCACCTCTTAGGCCATAGTCTGCATTAAGCGTGTCAGGCAGAGGTTATGAAAAACAAACACGAGAGAACTTAGTTCTGTGGTTGCATTGGCGAAGCTAAAGGCATAGGAGGAGGTGTGACCAACTTCTTGCTTTGCTGATGAAGAGAAATGTGAGGGAAGTCACAGAGTCTCTCTCTTATCCCTGGCCTCCTAGTTTTGCACAATTTAGGATTTTCTGTAAAAAAAAAAGTCAGAAATGTAAAAGGAGCTGTAACAGAGGTTTTCTTTATAAAGAAGTTACAAGATACACACAGAAAAATACAATTTGGGGCACTTCACAGTCTGGAAAATGGAAAAGAGCTGCAAACCCATCTTTGATTTTGCACCAAGCAAAAGAATGGAGAATAAAAAGTGATAACAAACTTCTTCCTTTAATGTAACCTGCCTTAAATAGTTGGGTCCCTTTGTGAGTTATAAATAAATTACCGTCTTTGTAGATACTATTCTTTGTAACTGAAAAAGGACACAAGTTTTGAGTTATACATACAGCTGCAGGAATGGGACCTGCGATGGTTGGGATGCAGATGATCTTTGACACCAGAGCTGTAGTTTATGAACATGACCACCAGAAAGAACAAGATTATACGCAGCAGATGTTTCTATGAACAACCAATTCATTGGTTAGGTTCACAAATTCTTCTCCGTTCATGAATTGGGATTGTGTTTTGATCACAGTCAAAACTGAGGCATAGGTTGAGCAAAGGCTTTGTTCAGAGTCAAATCTCTGGCTTGTGTTTATAAGACCACTACATTTTTTTGCCTCTCTCCCGACAAATGATAGGATAGGATAGGATAGGATAGGATAGGATAGGATAGGATAGGATAGGATACTCTGCATTGATGAGGCTGCACCTTGGTTCCTGTGCTTGTTTCTGGGCTCCTCACTAGGACATTGAGTTCCTGGAGCACGTTCAGAGAAGAGCTGCAAAACTGATGGAGAGTCTGGAAAACAAGTCTTATGAGGTGCGACTGAGGGAACTGGGGTTGTTCCCTGAACCTGGAGAAGAGCAGGCTGAGAGGAGACTTCATCACTCTCTACAACTACCTAAAAGGAGGTTACAGAGAGGTGAGTGTTGGCCTCTTCTCCCAAGTGATAGGTGATAGGATGCCTTGATGGCATCAGGCTGTGTCAGGGGAAGCTTCGACTGGACATTAGGAAAAAATTCTTCACAGAAAGGGTTATCAAGCACTGGCAGAGGCTGCCCAGGAAGGTGGTTGAGTCTCCATCCCTGGAGGTGTTTAAAAATTGGGTAGATGAGTTGCTTGGGGACATGATTTAGTAGCAGAGAGGTACAGTTAGAGCTGATGATCTCTAAGGTCTTTTCCAATGTAATGATTTTATGAATCCATGATTCTATAATAGGATAGGATTATTACTGATAAATAATTAAATGCTAACAATTAAATCCTATATTTTATTTAGCTTGTTGTTTGTTTTGGATTTTTTTTTTCAGAAAAATTTCACTGCAGAGGACATCTGGACCTATCAGAGGTGGAGTGGTTTCATTCAATGTCTGGCATCCCAAGAGCAGTGAGGCTGTTTGCTGCTTGCTCCTTGCCAGAGTGGGATTAATTCCTGTGCCGACATAGTGGCTTATGGAACTGTTCAACATGTGGGATATCAGCACTTGTCTGTTAAACCTCACCAAAATTATAGGGCATAGAGGGAGAACAGCCTTCCACAGCAGACAAGCAGTATCAGGTAGATAGAAGCATATAACTGAGATTTTCTATGGCTGCCTCGCTTGCAACAAAGTTGTTCGGTAGTTCTGTTTTTACTCCATGGGCACGTGGTTTAATTTATCAAACTGTAGTAAAGCCAATATTAATTACACATAATGAGTCAATCATGCAAAGTAAAATCTGACCACCGGGGAAACGTTAGAGGTGAGGTACTTACTTTTTATGTGCATATTAATCTGCTGACTTCAAATCTGGAGAACACTGTTAGACTGAAAAAGCGCTCATTATTAAAATTAGGCAGAAATTTATAAGGCAGAAAAGACACTGATGATCTCATGTGGCAACACTGATTTACAAATATTCATTATTAAAACCAGAGAAGTTTTGTTTGAAGACTTTAATTGTTCTGTAAACAGTATCTAATTAAGTTGTATTAATTTTATGTTTGCTTGTTTTCTTGACCTATGTGAATGAACAGGAATGTGTTAACATTTGCAATTGTATCCACTTAGGAGAGACGTCAGGATGATAGAGTAATTGAGGTTACAGGGCTGGGAGGGGAAGATATTATATCAGTGTCTACTTAACAGAGTCTGCTTAGGTTAAGCAAGTCCCCGTGAACTCCAGTCATGCAATATTTTTCAATTATGTTAAGCTTGTCCAAAATCACAGCGTTTCTCAGACTTCGATGTGACATCAAGCCTGTGATGTGACCAGTACTGAAAATAGGTTTATTGTGTTAATCAGTAGTTAAGCCAAGGAAATCATATGTTTGCTGACTTTGAGATATGTAAAGTTCCCCCAAAGACAAATAAGATAAGGGTATAATCTGAAGTATTTTAGGAATCCTGTGGTAGCATGTTTAGATTAGCCTGAAGGGGTAACCATATTTCTTTTAGGAGCATCCTTTCCTGAGGAGATTTGAGACAACCTTCGTGACTCTGCTCTCCAAGGAGAACACTATGTCTAATCTATTGCAAAGCTCTCTGTTCCTTTACTAATAGTCTAATAGACTGAGCCCTGCTCTGAAATGTGGAGTGTTGTTAATATCGAACCACACATTTATGGCTATTAACATAAAATGAAATAGTGCCATTTCACAGTGGCTGATGGGCTGGAGAGTGAAGAGTGCCACAATTTAGCAGCGAACAACACAGGACTAATAAGAGCACTTCAGTGTACAACCACTGACTACTGAATAACCAAAAACATGGGATAAATTTGTAGAAATAAGACTTTGTATATAATAATGAAAGTCTCAGCGCATAGGAGGTAAAGCTGAAGGTTGTTGTGAAAAGTGTTAGGTTGCAGACTGCTTAGAGGGCCCAAAGTCAAGACTGCGATGCCTTTGAAAACGCATTATCTATTAAACAGATTGAGATAGAAAAACTGTAAGAAAAAGATCACATGAGCAACACAGAGCCACAACCAACTGCCAGGCAGTGTAATAGTATTACAATAGTGGTTTTGCTCAAAGACTTTGCAAGACTATGAGGTTTAAAAATACTTTAAGGGCTTGTGGTGAAAGCCAAATGCCAAGTTGTTGACTTTTAACTCCATCTCAACCAACTCTTCAAGCAGCTTTTTAAAGGCCATGCAACAGAATGAGTTCAGTGAAAGATGTAGCAATATGTTCAGAAAAATCATGTGATGAAAACACAGGTAGAAGTTGCAGTAAGTGTCATGAACTCTAACAGTGAAGAGAGAGCTAATTGGAAAATGAGAGTCTTCTTAAGTCATTGCAGAGTGGATAGGGAGAGGCAGAGCTCTCATTGGGCTTCCATCTGGGAAGATACAGAAGAAGCAGAAGTCTTATATTCTCCATACAATGGGACCTGCGGCAGAGATTATCATGACCAAGACTTCCTCTCCTCTATTCACAAATGTTTTTCTTGTTGCTAATAAGCCTGGCAACCATTTTAATTAACAGTCATTAAATGAGCTTTGAGTAATTCAGTTCCTGGTCTCCGAGGAACTCGTCAATATTGAAGCCTCTGGGATTTGGACAAGAGGTAATTTTTTGGATGGATTAATGAATGTATTGGTGAAAAGATCAGTTCACAAATTTAGTTCAGTTTATTCATATACACATCTTTCTGAATACACTATTTTTTGTCCCACAGAGTCTGTGTTTCTACAGTTGACATAGGGCAATAAACACATAATTGGTGGTGTCATGCATGGAGTGTCAGGTACCTCATTACTTCCCTGCGAGTAACTTGAGTGTTTCGGGGAGCAGTATGGAATCACAGAATCATAGAATCATAGAATAACCAGGTTGGAAGGGACCCACGAGATCACTGAGTCCAACCATTCCTATCAAACACTAAACTATGTCCATTAACACCTCATCCACCAGTGCCTTAAACCCCTCCAGGGAAGGTGACTCAACCACCTCCCTCGGCAGCCTCTGCCAGGGCCTAATGACCCTTTCAATGAAAATTTATTTCCTTATGTCCAGCCTGAACCTCCCCTGGTGGAGCTTGAGACCATTCCCTCTTGTCCTTTCCCCTGTCACCTGGTAGAAGAGCCCAGCTCCCTCCTCTCCACAACCTCCTTTCAGGTACTTGTAGGGAGCAATGAGGTCTCCCCTCAGCCTCCTCTTCTCCAAGATAAACACCCCCAGCTCTCTCAGCCGCTGCTCATAAGGTCTGTTCTCCAGTCCCTTCACCAGCTTTGTTGCTCTTCTCTGGACTCACTCCAGAGCCTCAACATCCTTCTTGTGGTGAGGGGCCCAGAACTGGTCAGGGAAGGTCAGAAAAGGTCAGAGAAGGTCAAGAAAGGTCAGGGAAGTTCAGAGAAAGTAAAAGAAGGTCAGAGAATGTCAGAGAAGGTCAAGGAAGGTCAGAGAATGTCAGGGAAGGTCAAGGAAGGTCAGGGAAGGTCAGAGAAGGTCAAGGAACATGGAAAAGCCCTGAGATTTCACATGCGCTTCAGGCCTGTGGGTAAAACTCAACTTAGACTAGCAGAGGCAGAGGCACACTGCCAGATTCTGAAAGATATTAAGGAGATTTTGGTTCCCAGGTATGTGGCCAAATCATGTCCTTGAGGTATCTGTGGCCATGAGACTGAACTGTGCCTGGATCAGTGTAATTATTGAACGAGAGAGCAACACCTTCATGTTGTACACGTTTGGAGGATACACAAAATGAATTTGTCTCTAGCTCTGTCAACGAAAAAGCTTTTGTCCTAACAAAAATATGTTAGGACACAGCACTTCGCTATTTTAAAATGTTTACCCATTCAACATCACAGGAGATGGCATTCACACTGGAATCTGTTTTGGAGAGGTTCACCCATCTAGGACTTCCAGAGCACTGAGATTTGGTACAATTGCCAAGGCTGCAAAACAGCTCTGAACAGACCCCTGAAGGGCCAATGACTGGTTACATTAAACAGCTAGAAATATGTCTATGTGCCACAAAGCACCAAGCTCTAGTTAGTAGCTGTTATCCACTGGGAGATGAGACTAATTATTCAGATATGTTGATAATGATTACACCTAAAATAGTTTTGATCAGCCAGTCCTCTGGAAGCTTTGACATGTACCCAAAGGTCTTTGTCCCAACCTAGCAATCACAACTGTCCCTTTGGCAGATTAACCTTTCACAACAAAATGGGGAAATAGCCAGGCAACCAAAATTCCCCTGAGACAGCTCAGAAAGCTGTTCCATTAAATATTTTTTTTAAGCACATTCGGAATAGCCTTTTATCATCCATTTGGGTAAGATTCTGAAATGACAAAAAAACAAAGGGGCAAAACATGCAGGAAACCGATTTGAAAGCTGGACTGCATCATTCCAGAGAGAGGATGTACTCAGCTCAGGTACATCCATGCTGGAATGTGTACCCTTGGTGGATTCTATAGTTTCAGGTTTCAGTGCTTACATACAGTTTCATGTTCAGCATTTCCTGGTAGGTGAGAATCTCCTTATGCAGTTGATTAATGCAGAGCCTTCTGGATGGATTTCTAAAGGAGAAAAATAAGGAGAAAAAAAAGCCACAAACAAGTCAAGGAACTTAATTGCCTCAGCTGTTACGTATCTACTGGTTTGCAGCCAAATGGCTGAATCAAAGATTCATAGAATCATAGAATCATAGTACCATAGAACGGTTTGGGTCCAAAGGTATCTCAAAGCTCATCCAGTTCCACCTCTCCCACTGGATTGGGTTACCTAAGGCCCCATCCAAACTGGCCTTGAACACCTCCACGGAGAGGAATCCAAAACTTCACTGGGCAACCTGTGCCAGTGTCTTACCATCCTCACATCAGAAAATTTCTTTCCAAGATCTCATCTCAATCCTCTCTCTTTCAGTTTAAAACCACTCCTCTTTGTCCTGTCACTGCACTCGCTGCTCAAGAGCCTCTCCCCATCTTTCCTATAGACTCCTTTAAGTACTGGAAGGCTGCTATAAGGTCTCTGTGGAGCCTTCTCTTCTCTAGGTTGAGCAAGTCCATTTCTCTCAGCCTGTCATTGCAGCACTTTTCTTCTGAAGTCTGCATTATAATATGCCCCTAGACCCAACATAGCTGAGCATGATGTGGAGCTTGCTGGGGTCTACAGGATGTGGTGGAATTTGAGACCCGTGCAAGACTCCATGACCTCAGAGGTCCCTTCCTGTCCAGAATTCTTGTGAGAACATCCTGACCTCCCTCTCCCTCTTCTCCACCATTTCCTTCCCCCTTGATCATAATGTGAATGGGCAAAAGTGCCTAAAAATCAGCCCAGCCTGAGACTACCGTCACCTGAACATGTAGCAATGGTTTCCACTGAAGGTCTTGGCAGGTTGCGCTTCACCTTCTGCCTTTAGCACATCTCTCATTTAGAGATTGCTCTTCACATATATTTTGCTTGATCCTGCCCAAGTTTCCTGTGTTTTTCCAAAAGGCAGAACAATTATTGCCCCCAGTTACAAATAAGTATTTCTGCTTGTTGGCAAAGTCACATCCTGGGTGTTTCAGCAGGAAAAGCTGAAGTTTGGGCAAGATATGAGTAAGAAAAGAAAGGGAAAAACTAGAGATGGCATTTATGTATTGCTGAAAGATGTTACTACCTTTGTTGCTCTTTCTTTCTTCCTCTGAGGAATATTCAACCACAGAATGCTTTCAAGCAACCTGCCTTAGTAATGGGTTTTTTTTTATGTTGATTTAATTTTATTTTAATCAGTGGATTTCAAAACATTTTTTTAAAGTAAGTAAAGCAAAATTTCTGACCTTAGTTAACATTAGGTGAAGTGAATTGCCCCTGGTAATGTATTTTATGCCACTGTCAGAGAGGAAATAGAACTGAATCTCTTGTGCAGTGGACAGCCTAATCTGCTTTACTCTCAGTGTAAGCAAAAAATATCCTTTAATCTCCCAGAATGCTTAATAAATATATGCTCCTTAATACATTGCCATAAAAATGGTCATTTGCCGTACTGGAAGGGCTCTTCTGCCACTTGGTGTCTAACAGTAGTCCCATAGTCACATCCAAAAATCTTTTATGTCATGGGTGCCCAATGGTGCAACAATCTCCATGTCCTGCCAGTTTCTATCGATGAGCTGGTGCTCATCATGGGAAGCTGAAGCCCTGGGAACAGCAGCAAAATGTGGGCAAGGTAGCTTGAAAATTAGTTCTCTTCTGTGCATACGTACAGATGCTGGGGGAGACAAACTCTCACCTGAAATAGAATCATAGAATTATAAAATAGTTTGGGTTGGAAGGGACCTTAAAGATCATCCAGTTCCAACCTCCCGGCCATGGAGGGACACCTGCCCCTGGATCAGGCTGCCCAATGCCCCATCCAGCCTGGCCTTGAGCATCTCCAGGGAGGGGTCAGACACAACTTCCCTGGACAACCTGGGCCAGGGCCTCACCACTCTCAGAGTGAAGAAATTCTTCCTTGTGTTTAGTCTAAATCTACCCCTCTTCAGTTTATACCCATTGCCTCTCGTCCCATCACAAGACTTTGTAATCTATCCCTCCGTAGCTTTCCTGTAGCCTCTTCAGGTATTAGAAGGTTGCTGTAAGGTCTCCTTGGAGTCTTCTCTTCTCCAGGCTGAACAACCAAAACTCTTTCAGCCTGTCCTTGTATGGGAGGTCCTCCAGCCCTCTGATCATCTTTGTAGCCTCCTCTGGACCTGCTCCAACAGCTCTATGCCCTCCTTATATTGAGGATTCTGGAACTGGACATAATACTCCAAATGAGGTCTCACAAGACAGGAATAGAGGGGCAGAATCACCTCCCTTGACCTGTTATCACATCAAAAGTTTCATGGACAACAAACATTGTGAGGGGCCATTGCACATTTCTCCTACAATTTCTTTTGCAACTCAGGGCAAAATACAGTTTCAACAATCGGATGCTACTTGTTGGCTGTATGGCACAATAGCACATTTAGATTCATAGAATCTCCAGGTTGGAAGAGACCCAGCAGATCATCAAGTCCAACCATTCCCATCAATCACTAATCCATGTCCCTCAGTGCCTTGCCCACCTGTCTCTTAAACACCCCCAGGGAAGGTGACTCAACTACCTCCCTGGGCAGCCTGTTCCAGTGCACAATGACCCTTTCTGTGAAATTTTTTTCCTGATGTTCAGCCTGAACCTCCCCTGGCAGAGCTTGAGGCCATTTCCTCTTGTTCTATCCCCTGTCACTAGGGAGAAGAGCCCAGCTCCCTCCTCTCCACAACCTCCTTTCAGGTAGTTGAAGAGAACAATGAGGTCTCCCCTCAGCCTTCTCTTCTTCAGGCTAAACAACCCTACTTTATTTTGCCTACTTGATTTTATTTTTAGGCCACCATTGACAGATATCTGAGGGAGGCTTTTCTGCTAATTTCACACTGTGGAATCCTTGTGCCACTTAGCTGGCCATGGAGGTTGTAGTAGAGAAAACCAACTAAAATTTGGCATTCAGTTTAAAGCAGAGTACGGTGAACAACCCATCCCCATATTAAACTCACTTTTGTTGGCTTTAAAACCCTGGTTATCACTTCTGTGCTTCCCATTTAATCTGCCTCCAACTCTCTAGCATTGTAAATGCTTATAAATAGAGAGGGACAGCTCAAACAAAACAACACTTTCAATGCGTCCAGTTATCTGTCAACAGCCTCTTAATAATGCAATAGGATTTTCTCCCAGATGAGACATTGTGTTTACTGGTGATTTGCATTATTCTTCCTCTCGTACATGACAGAAAAATAAAGACAATGAGTAGTTCTCACTTGCTTTTTTCCTTCTTACTTCACTAGTCTCTAGAGGTAAGAACAGGGAGGGAGCCTACAGGAAAGATGAGGAGGGGGCTCATTATTAGGGAGTGCAGGGACAGAATGAGGGGAAATTGTTTTCAGAAGTAAGAGAGGAGTTTTAGATTAGAGATAAGGAAGAAATAATTTACTGTGAAGGTGGTGAGGAATGGACACAGGTTGCTCAGAGAAGTCATGGAAGTCCCATCCCTGGAGGTGTTCAAGGACAGACTGGGAGAGGCTTTGGGCAACCTGATCCAGTGGGAGGTGTCCCTGCCCATGGCAGAAGAGTTGGATGAGCTTTAAGGTCCCTTCCAATCCAAACCATCCTGTGATTCTATCATACAAATCGAGTGTATAACATTCCCAGGACAAGTACTACTCTCTTTTAGGGTATCATCAATCTCAAATGACAAATCTGGGCTGAGCATCTTTTTATGGCAGAGAACTCTGGGCCAAACTCTGGGCTGGAGTTCATTAAAAACTCCTAGTTGAAGAGTTCACCACCAGTACAGGTTGAAAGCTGCCCTGCATTGCTACAGACAGCCAGGACTTGTTCCGGCCCCTAGGACATGGCTTGTCCACATCCACGTATCCCTGCACTATGCAAGAATTAGTTTAGGAGTGCTATTATGAACCAGTGGATGCATCAGAGACCCTGAGCAGTCTCAGCATATAGGTTCCAGCCCTGCCTCACCATTCTGCACACCTTTGTCTGGTTTTACTCTATGCTGCTGCTTTCCTAGACAGCACAATTTCAAGGGATGCCATCTGCCAAGGACCATTCCCAAAAGGCAGGACAGATGAGATAATCCTATTTGGCCAGAAAAAAGTGTGAAAACAATGTGTGCCTTGCAGCCAGAAAACACTCTGGATCTTTTACTCTCCTCTATATATTTTGAAAATGTAGAAATAATTTGTGAAATTTGAGTTTCTTTCTTTACTACTGATGCAGCAACTAGCACCTGTGGGCAACAGAGCGCTCAGCACTGACTGATCAGATTTGGGCTAGAGGTTTGTTCGACTGCATGGTTCATTGGCAGATGCCTCCCAATTTAGCCTCATTCAATGTCCAAGGTGTGCAGGATAGAACACAACAAGGGAAGGGAGCCTTACAGATCAGGTCTCTACCCTGAGAAGGAGTAGACCATCCATTAGTTACAGCTACACTTCTTATTTTAAGAATACTGATTTATTCCACAGTAAATTCCAGACTGTTACTACACCTCAGTTTACCCAGAATCCAAACAGAGACAATCCCAGGTGTGGGGACTGCGTGTGCTGACTTGGCCATTAGCAGCATTATTCTGCTTTGGAGATTCTCCAAAATTGTATTACTGATTTTCTGCATCATGTGGCAAATGTTTAGTGCAGCTTTTGAGTATTTGAAGTCCTTTTATGCTTGGAAGAAAGAACTGTAGGAGTCCCATCCACAGCAGAACAGGAAGGGCTTGAAAACCATTTATGATAAAATGGGAACTTTGGAAATTAAAACTTTTTTTTTTAATCTCCTTATGTTTTTAATTTGCCAGATAAGTGGGAGAGAAGTGCTGAGAAGGACAGAGGCATGAATAACAAAGAAAAGATAAAAGCCATGCTCTCTTCCTGCTTATGCTTTAATTTTTCTTAGCCTTTAGCTCACTATATGGTGTCTGTAACATTTTGCCATTCTGGGCTAAAACAGATCAGCAGAAAATAAAAGCTTCTTTTCCTTAAAGAGCAATACTTGTCATGTGGTTAGTGAGTACACTGCTCAGATGGAGAAGAGATACAAAGAGAGAGTCCAGATATTGTCCAGCTCTTATCAGTGGGAAATATCTGATATGAAACAAGGTATAGACTCCCTCAGTGGCATCACAGAGACACTGGGGATCATTTCCATCTAGTGTTTTTATGAAAATTTTATCTTCAATCTGACATAACATCTTTCAGACTTTCCACTGCTTGTCAGCATTGATTAACACTGTAAAAAGGGCTGAAATTGTTTTAGGGTTGATGCAAAAAGCCAGTGCTGTCTTATTTTGTTAGGAAAGTGGATTAAAAAGTAAAAGACGTGGCTTATAGTATTTTATCCCTTGGTTTCCCTACTCTACAGTAATGCTATAAGATTTCGGTTCTTTCTAGAGCAGTTAACAGAAACTCCCTAGCCAGTGCAAATCAATACCTCTAAATTGGATTTAATTTTATTTGTTCCTTTGGCAAATGAGTGAAATCATCACTGGAACTATTCTGATTCATGTTTCTGTGAGGTATTGTTACAGTTACTGAACATCTGGTGTTCCACAGGCCTGGGGACTTCACAGAAGGCTGGAAAAGTTTTGCCACAATGTCTGAGGCTCCAAGAAATCGCTTCAAGTATGACATTCCTTTAAACACCAGTGTTCATTATCAACAGTGATACTGTCTAGTCCTTACTGTTTCTGGAGTTCTCATAGCAAATGGATGGATCACTGGTCTGCTGAGCTCAGTTTTCTCAGTAGCTGTGATCTGCTTCTGTCTTTCTTTCCCTTTCCTCTACAGAAAGTCTTTTACACCTTGCCTGCTGTCAGTCATGTGGGAAATTTCAATCCCCTCCAAATATGAACAATTAATCACTATCTAGACTGTTAATGGTGCTCTATAAATGATGTGAACCGAATACAATCTGAGGAAAGAACTGGGGTTGTTTAACCTGGAGAAGGAGAAGCTGACAGGAGACCTCATTGCCCTCTACAACTACCTGAAAGGACATTGTAGCAAGGTGGGTGCTGGTCTCTACTAGTGAAAGGATGAGAGGAAATGGCCTCAAGGTATGCCAGGGTAGGTTTATATTGGATATTAGAAAAAATGTCTTTATCGAAAGAGTGGTGAATCACTGGAACTTGCTGCCCAGGGCAGCGGTGGAGGCACATCTCCTGAGAGGTTAAAAAAGCCTGTAGATATGGTATTTAATGACATGGTTTATTTGACATGATGGTGTTGGGAAGGTGGTTGGACTTGATGATCTTAGAGGTCTCTTCCAACCTTAATGATTCTATGATTCTATGCTAATGACCTCATGATGGTGTTGACGCTATCAACATGCATGAAACTTGTTTTGGTGCTGGGTTTGAGGATTGAAAATTTGGAAGTGAAATGAATGAATTTTGTTTCAAGGACATGAAACACAAGGAGGGGCTGTTACTTACACTCTCAATTTTTAATCTCTAAACAGCTTTTTTGTATTGGTCATAAAGATGACAAATTTGAGGACAGAAAGTATTGCATCAACACCAACACAGAAGGGAGGGAGGGGTCTGCAACAGCCCAGGCTGAGGTTTCCTAAATAATGTGGAAAATAATTTTAGGTTAAACCTTCAAGGCACTCTCTTCTTGTCCATCTCAGCTTTTACTTAGCCAGCACATAAGGGGCTTTAGTTTGGAGGTGACAAAGTAGATATAACCACAATCAGTTAATGAAATATAGTTTTCTATTAGCTGTAGATTAGGTATTACGGTTAACTCAGTGAACTGGCTCCACCTCAGTGAGAAAAAGCAAGACAGGAGTGTTTGATAGGAATGGTTGGACTCGATGATCTGATGGGTCTCTTCCAACCTGGTGATTCTATGATTCTATGATAATGAGGTTTCCAAAACCAGACCCCCATATAAGGATAAATAACAGTTTATCATAAAACACAGCATTCTGCTGCGGAAACTGTCAGCCTCTGGCCTGGACAGACACACACTCTCCTGGGTAGAAAACTGGCTGGATGGCCGGGCCCAGAGAGTGGTGGGAAATGGTGTTAAGTCCAGCTGGAGGCCAGTGACAAGTGGGGTTCCCCAGGGCTCAGTGCTAGGTCCAGTCCTGTTCAATGTCTTCATCAATGACCTGGATGAGGGCATTGAGGGTACCCTTAGCAAGTTTGCAGATGACACAAAGCTGTGTGCAAGTGTCGATCTGCTGGAGGGTAGGGAGGCTTTGCAAAGGGACCAGGACAGGCTGGACCGCTGGGCAGTGTCCAACGGCATGAGGTTTAACACAGCCAAATGGCCGGTCCTGCACTTGGGGCACAACAACCCTAAGCAGAGCTACAGACTGGGAGAAGTCTGTGTAGAAAGCTGCCAGGAGGAGAGGGACCTGGGGGTGTTGGTTGACAGCCGACTGACCATGAGCCAGCAGTGTGCCCAGGTGGCCAAGAAGGCCAATGGCATCGTGGCTTGTATCAGAAACGGTGTGACCAGCAGGTCCAGGGAGGTGATTCTCCCTCTTTATTCAGCACTGGTGAGGCCGCTCCTTGAATATTGTGTCCAGTTCTGGGCCCCTCACCACAAGAAGGATGTTGAGGCTCTGGAGCAAGTCCAGAGAAGAGCAACGAGGCTGGTGAAGGGGCTGGAGAACAGAACCTATGAGGAGCGGCTGAGAGAGCTGGGGTTGTTTATCCTGGAGAAGAGGAGGCTGAGAGGAGACCTCATTACTCTCTACAAGTACCTGAAAGGAGGTTGTGGAGAGGAGGGTGCTGGCCTCTTCTCCCAAGTGACAGGGGACAGGACGAGAGGGAATGGCCTCAAGCTCCGCCAGGGTAGGTTTAGGCTAGAGATTAGGAGGAGGTTTTTCACGCAGAGGGTCATTGGGCATTGGAATAGGCTGCCCAGGGAGGTGGTTGAGTCACCTTCCCTGGAGGTGTTTAAGACACGGGTGGATGAGGTCTTGAGGGACTTGGTTTAGTGTTAGATAGGAATGGTTGGACTAGAAGATCCTATGGGTCCCTTCCAACCTGGTTGTTCTGTGATTCTGTGAAAACAGGTAGCCTGGTAAGTGTAAGATATAGAAGAGAAACCTACCTTTGTGCTGCTTTTTTGACTTGGTTAGGGAGAAAAAACCTCTGTCATGTTCAGAACTGGATGATGTACTAGAAAGCAGAGACGGGGAAATTGAAGAATCTAGTATTTAGAGAAGGGAGAAATTGAAGATAGTGTGATCCAGCTGTAGGGAAGGCACTGAGATGATGCCAATCTGCGTATCTCTGTCTGCAGACAGAGAAAATATTCTCAAGCAATGAATGATGAAAACAACCCACAAGGCCAGATGGCTCTCTTTTGCATGACTGGGTCACAGCTAGGGCTCTTGCTGTCCTGTCCATCTGCTTCAACCAAGGAAAATAAAGAAAAGCAGAAGAGGGCTAACCTCATCCCAGGGCAAAGGAATCAAAGGTGACAGGTACCATCCTAAAAGAGGTCTAAGCTAGTCTGTATCATTGCACATCAATATAACTTGAGTTGGTAGTCAGGCAATAATGGGGTGGAGGTCACTTCAGACACTGGCACTCTGGAGCCATTGTAACACACTTTACTCAACGGGAAAGCCACAGCAGTTCATGACAGAGTTAGTTTAGTGTAGTTTTGAGTCTTTTCTTCAGCTAGTGAAAGTACTACAGGTCCAAGCAGCAGTTTTTCCTCTAATTCTGTCCTACGGTGATGCATCAAGGAAAGGAGAAAAACACGTGCTTTTGAAGAATTGAATGGATTGAGAGATGATTGATGAGGCAATAAAGGTAAAAGAGGAGGCAAGATGCCTGCAGAGAGGCATCTGGGGCAGGGGTGGGTTGTGTTGTGTTTGGACGACCATGGCTGCAAGGAAAACAGAACCTGGAGTCTGTATGCCTGACACAGAAGCAGCTTTATTCAGCAACCAAGTCTGCAAGACTTTAAAACCTGTGCTGATGAAACTGTGGTGTTCAACACAAAACCCCTCTGGCATTGACTTTGAGCCTCCTCCCCAAACAAATTAAGTGAGGGAAAAGAAAACCAACCCATGAGTTTTACTTTTCCCAAATACCTCTTTTCCTTCTGAAGTGGTGCAAAATGTTCTGATTCTATAGTCTTCCTTAAAAAGTACAATGAATCCTTCTTTCTTCTTGTAAGAAAAAAGGAGAATGCACAATGCAAGTGAAAATGGCACATGCTTAAGCATTTTATACAGAAAGCTCTGAACAAAAAAGATAGAAAAGGAAATTTGGAGCTATTTTCTCTCATTTTCATCCCCCGTTCTTGTTTTGAGAAAACAAACAAGTCCATCTGATCAAAAAAGATACATTCAGAACAAAAATGTAGGGATCTGATTCGTTTCTCACTAAAGTTCGCCTAGAGAGTGTGGGAGCCAAAAGTGTATGTCTGTGCTGGTTGAGGATGAAGGAGGAATCCTACACCTTGAGACCAAGAAATGCAGCATGTCTCACATCTGCACTTCTCTGTGTTAGTCCCATCTTGAACAGACCATGTCTATACGATAAAAGCTCCCAGGAGGAGATTTTTTATCAATAATGTCAAGGGAGGGTCTACATTTTATGTCATAGAATCATAGAATCATAGAATCATAGAATCACCAGGTTGGAAGAGACCTATCGGATCATCGAGTCCAACCATTCCTATCGAACACTAAAGCATGTCCCTCAGCACCTCATCTACCTGTGCTTTAAACACCTCCAGGGAAGGTGAATTAACCACCTCCCTGGGCAGTCTATTCCAGTGCACAATGACCCTTTCCATGAAAAACTTCCTCCTAATCTCTAGCCTAAATCTCCCCTGGAGGAGCTTGAGGCCCTTCCCTCTTGTCCTGTCCCCTGTCCCTTGGGAGAAGAGCCCAGCTCCCTCCTCTCTACAACCTCCTTTCAGGTAGTTGTAGAGAGTAATGAGGTCTCCTCTCAGCCTCCTCTTCTCTAAGCTAAACACCCCCAGCTCTCTCAGCCATTCCCCATAAGGCCTGTTCTCCAGACCCCTCACAAGCCTCGTTGCTCTTCTCTGGACTCGCTCCAGAGCCTCAACATCCTTCTTGTGGTGGGGGCCCCAGAACTGAACACAGTATTCGAGGAGCGGCCTCACCAGTGCTGAGTACAAAGGGAGAATAACCTCCCTGGACCTGCTGGTCACACCATTTCTGATACAAGCCAAGATGCCACTGGCCTTCTTGGCCACCTGGGTACACTGCTGGCTCATGTTCTGTCGGCTCTCAACCAACACCTGCAGGTCCCTCTCCTCCAGGCAGCTTTCTAGACAGACTTCTCCTAGTCTGTAGTTCTGCATAGGTTTGTTGTGCCCCAAGTGCAGGGCCCGGCATTTGGCCGTGTTAAACCTCATTGCTATAGAAGGGTCCCCAGGGGTACTTAAGGACACAAAGTCAGATATTAATGTTGGAAAACTGTACAGAGGGAGGAAGATGAACCCCAAATCTAGTCTCACTCATGTTGTCTGCTATAAGAGGTCCTCACAGTTAACTGCTCACCACACTCAGTTTTGCCTTGCAGAAAACTAAAGTGAACCAGAACAGAATCAGGGATCAAAGCAATGATTTTGTGACATGAGAAGCTGGGTAACAGGCTGCAAGTCCACTCCTTGGCAGAATTAGCTAGAGCTGCCTAATATATGGAGGATCGTGTGCTACAGGAACCTCCAACCTTGTATAGCGTGTAATACAGAAAGAGAAATCTTACTGTTAGGATAACATGTGGATTTTGACTATATTTATTTCTTTTCAGGTGATTCCCTACTTACCAGACAAATGAATCAATCTATCTACAGCTGTTGATGTTGGAAGACAACTAGTGTAGGCACAGTGGCTAAGCACAACAGTTGGAAAGAGCTGCCGCATTACATGAAATGAAGCAAGTGTTGCCTGTGGAGGTTTGATCACCGCATTAATTGCAGTGGGAAAATCTCCCAGAGATAGGTGAGGTGCTTTGGACTGCTCGGAGTACTTGAGAGGAAAAAGAGGAATCTATAGGGAAAGATTGAAAGGAAAGGTAAGGCGGCATTGTAAAAATTATCATCCTCTGAATGAAATTGGGGTTGCAAGAATGGACAGGACCAGGTAGGCTGAGAAATGGGAGCAAACAGTGGGTCTGTCCATCTGAAGTGTCTGCATCACTTCTGCAACTTACCAGGACCCGGGAATTCCCCCATTTCCCAGTGATTTGCAGGGAGACTTATCATAGAATCATAGTATCACCAGGTTGGAAGAGACCCACTGGATCATCGAGTCCAACCATTCCTATTAAACACTAAACCATGTCCCTTAGCACCTTGTCCACCCGTGCCTTAAACACCTCCAGGGAAGGTGACTCAACCCCCTCCCTGGGCAACCTGTTCCATTGCCCAATGACCCTTTCTGTGAAATTTCTTTTCCTAATGTCCAGTACATAGTTAGGAAGATTGCGTTACTCTAACCAAAACCTTGTTTCCTGCAAAGGAAAGCAATTTGTGTCCTGCTCTAAGAAGTATTTCGTATACACAGAACAATGATCCACCTTTTTATATATGCAGTGTTTTTTTCATATGGGAAAATCATGATATTCTCCCTTTAGTCTTCTTATTGCTAGACTAAAAGAATCTAATTTCTATCGGTGTTCATTTAGGTCACTTTTTAACACATCTGCCACATTTGCGGAACCCTGGACTTCCTCCAATTAATTTTTGGCTTTCCTAAAAAGAAGTAATTTAGACTGGATGTGGGATTGCAGGTAAAACTTCATCATTTATAGGCACAAAGAATTGATTTCTTCTTGTATCTAACACAAAGAATTTTTTAAAACTCCCAGAAGGGATTATTGGCATCATTTCTTTTTTTCTTGCAGCAGTATGAAAGAAACTGAAAGGAGACAAACAAAAGGAGAATCCTTTTCATGAATCATCCTGTCACCTGCAGCACCCCTCACAGCAAGATACTGCAGATGCTCAACAATTACACAACTTCAGACAACAAGTGGACAAAATTATGGAAGAAGAAAAGTCATTGAAGACACGTCTACTCAGGATTATGAGAGTATGACAGCAGTCCCGGTTGAGGAAGGAGTATCATAGAATCATAGAATCGTAGAACAACCAGGTTGGAAGAGACCCACCGGATCATCGAGTCCAACCATAATGATCAGAGGACAGTTATCCTTACATGTACTCAGCACTGGTGAGGCCACTCCTTGAATACTGTGTTCAGTTCTGGGCCCCTCACCACAGGAAGGATGTTGAGGCTCTGGAGCAAGTCCAGAGGAGAGCGACGGAGCTGGTGAAGGGGCTGGAGAACAGGCCCTATGAGGAGCGGCTGAGAGAGCTGGGGTTGTTTAGCCTGGAGAAGAGGAGGCTGAGAGGAGACCTCATTGCTCTCTACAAGTACCTGAAAGGTGGTTGTGGAGAGGAGGGAACTGGCCTCTTCTCCCAAGTGACAGGGGACAGGATGAGAGGGAATGGCCTCAAGCTCTGCCAGGGGAGATTTAGGCTGGAGATTAGGAGGAAGTTCTTCACACAGAGGGTCATTGGACATTGGAATAGGCTGCCCAGGGAGGTGGTTGATTCACCTTCCCTGGAGGTGTTTAAGGCACGGGTGGATGAGGTCTTGAGGGACATGGTTTAGTGTTTGATAGGAATGGTTGGACTAGAAGATCTGATGGGTCCTTTCCAGCGTGGTTGTTCTATGATTCTATGATTCTATGATTCTACATGCTTGGCCCATTCTCAGTCAGACTCCTTCACCGAGAATTTGTTTATCTGTGTTTTAGAGGTATATATTTAATGGTCACCCTTTTTGAGGGACTTAATTTTCATGTAGAAGGTCTATTTGTCCCTGTGCCTTGATTGGAGGGGTCTGACTTATTGCAGGTTAGCTATGCCAAACAAAGAAGAGGGGTAGAATGAAAAGTAGAATAAGTGACTTTTACACCAGTATACCTGTTCCTTCCTGACCTGTGTCTGCATCCCACTTTCTTTACTGCCTCAAGAATCTTCCTGCACACAGGGGTGAACAGCGACTGTTAGTTCTTCAAAATTCACACATAAGGGGAATTTCATAGAATCATAGAATGGTTTGGGTTGGAAGGGACCTTAAAGATCATTCAGTTCCACTCCACCTGTCATGGGCAGAGACACTGCACAAATTTGCCTCCGGGAGTGGAACATCCATGACTTCTCTGGGCAAGCTATGCCAGCGCTTCAACACCCTCACAGTCAAAATTTTTTTTCCTAATATTTAATGTATTTCTACCCTCTTGCAGCCTAAAACCATCTGCCCTCATCCTATCCCTGCACTCCCTGATAATGAGCCGCTCCACAACTTTTCTGTAGACCTCCTTTAAGTACTGGAAGGCTGCTCTTCAGAGCCTTGTCTTCTCTAGGCTGAACAAGCCCTTTTTTCTCAGCCTGCCCTCAGATCACCTTCATGGCCTCCTCTGGACTCACCCCAACCGATCCGTGTCCTTCATGTGCTGAGGACTCCAGAACTGAATGCAGGACTCTGGGTGAGGTCTCTCAAGTCCTGGATAGAGCAGAATTTATATTTTGACTAGCAGTCTCTTATTTTAGCTGCTCAAGGAGGAGCTGTGTATGACAGCATCTTCCCCTGCTTGCTGAAAAAGAGAAAGAGCAGGTAAGAAAGGTTGTAACCCAGACTTTGTTTTTTGCCATCTTTAGGCAGAAGAGACTTTGTCTCCTTTATTTCCCAAGTGACAGGGGACAGGACAAGAGGGAATGGCCTCAAGCTCCTCCAGGTGAGATTTAGGCTTGAGATTAGGAGGAAGTTTTTCACGGAAAGGGTCATTGGGTGCTAGAACAGGTTGCCCAGGGAGGTGGTAGAGTCACCTTCCCTGGAGGTGTTTAAGGGACGAGTGGACGAGGTGCTAAGGGACATGGTTTAATGTTTGATAGGAATGGTTGGACTTGATGATCCGATGGGTCTCTTCCAACCTGGTGATTCTATGATTCTATGATTTCCCTTGTGCTTCAAGAGGGTTTGAGAGTGCTACATTTCAGCCAGCATTGTCCAATAGTTAGGATCTGTCTCTGCCTCTTGGTCTCTGCAAAGACTGGTCCCATGAAGGTGTAACCTCTCCAACACACTAATTTTGTTCTCCTTACAAGTTTCTTGCTCTACTGTCTCCAAATATTTCCTTGTATGTGGGTTTTTCTTCTCTTAGGGTGCTGTGGTGCAGGCAAGGGTCAGGCAGTATTTCCTCCATCCTTAGTTCATAATGTGCATTTACTTAGAAAGGAATATTCTGACTGTGCTGGGTAGTGATCTCTCCTCTGTAGGCCAAAAGAAGAGAATGAGTGGGGATTTTTCATATAGACACCCCAAGACCACATAAGTGAAAACAGCTAGTGGGAGGTGGCAGTGGAAGGAAATTCACTGCTCTGGCTGCAAAATGCACAAGGGACCAAGAAAAACCACCTCTGCATGAGAGGGGTGACATTTCAGTTAGGAGGTAAAGATGAAACGGTAACAAGGAGAGCAAGGAGCAAACACACATACAATAGCAGGAAGCCCATGAAAATTGGCACAGGTTGTAAGTGACATTGAAAAACACAGCAACAGACACCTGAATTCCAGGTCTATCATTTCTGCTGTAAAGTTTTCACACCACCAAGGGAAAAACAAAGGGCTTGGTGTTTCTCATAGAATGTCACAGCAGGTAAAAGCCAGAGCTTGCCTACTGACAGTAAAAGTTGCAGCAGTGCATCTATCCTGCAAGGTTTGTGTTTTGCAGGTATTTCAGCGTTTTCTGCTCAGTTGTAGATCCCTAAATAGCAAACTTAAGCTTGCTGACAATAGTTTTGATTTCTTAATTATTTTTCATGGGCTCAGAGGCAGTCCAGAGACCACATTTCTCCCCCGGGATTTTGTAGACAACAGCCTGAAGAGAACTGATAAGTTTATTAAAGTATCTGCTGCTACTTTGAAGCCCTGGAGTTCCTATTAATAGCCTAATGATACTGCATGTGTGCTTAAGGGAAGGAAATTACCCACTCCTAACATCTACTGTTGAATACAGCTAGTGGGACTCTGACTCTCCTCATTTGTCTCTGTAAGGATGGGACACTGAAGCATGAGCATCATTTCGTGCTAGCATGGTTGGATGTCTTTGAGAAAGTAGACAACCAATGTCTCATTAGCCTGGGCTAGTGACAGAGCAAGCCTGTGACTATTTGCCCCAAATATACAGGGAATTTTGCACTATTTAATCAGAAAAGGAAATATCATGTCTAGCTTACCCTGTAGTTAACAGCAGGGAAAAGACTTTCTCTGTTGACTTTTGAACTGAGTCCAGTCATTTGTTTTCTTAGGCAAGTACTTTCAGCACTGCATTTGGGCATGTTTGTAAGACTTCAGGAATGAAGAGGCTATTTGCCATAACCCTTCAAAACTTGTCTTTAACTCCTGCTATTATATATATAAAAAAGAAACTAAACCTTATTTCTCATTCAAAAGCTCCTTTGAACTCCAGAACATAATTATGCTTCTTCAGAGAGTTAAAGGATAGGGTCAATGTCTTCTTTCCACTAAGAGCTGCAAAGGAACATATTGAACATTCTCATTTTGATATTTATTAGGCTAAGAAATACTTACAGATCCAGAGAGTGAATCACTCAGACCCTGCAACAAAGCAAATAATTTGCTCATAACAAAGGATCTCCATCCTCTCAGGAGCAACTTGTTGCTTGTTTTTTCTCCTCTGCTTTTATTTTTGTGCCTTGTGGCATAGATCAGCACTGACCTCAGTGAGTCAAAATAGCAAGCAGCAAATGCGGAGGAAGAGAGGGTCCCTGGCTCTGCTCTCTGGGTATGAACCCAGCGTGGTTAGTCTGGCTTCTAGGACTTCAGAGACTGCTACATCTATTAGGAAGATCTTCAGTCAATTTCACCTACTACAAAACAGTATATATACTTAGGGATTCCTGCCTCAACCAAGTTAGATAACAGAATTTAGTAAATTAAGGGTACAGTGGACGGTAGTTGAAAGGAGATCTAACTAGCAATGTCTAAACAAGGAATCTTATATCATTAGGCTATGGCTCACATAAGTGATGGTAACCTTCCCCAACCTCAGCTGTTATTGGAAGGTTTAATGAGAAAGAAGCATCCTATGGTGGACCACTGAGCAGTGCCTAGCACTGTTAATCTCACAGCTTTGACTTTGCAAATGGGTCCAAGAAAGAAAACAACTGGCCATCCTTGTAGTATTTCAGACTGTGTTCATTAAGAAACCTTTTGCCCAAGAAGCAGGATGCTGTTTCTTCTCTTGTCTTTCTCTCACTGTGCAGGCTAAAAGCATGAGCCTTTGTCTAACTTGGAAATGGATTCTGGAAAATGTGTTGCTGAGAGCAATTTTGCAGTAGTGGAGGGGATATCAGTAAGAGACCAGCTCTTTCCTGTCTGTATATTCCATTATTCAGCATCAGAGGCTTGATTTTTCTATAGCTCTCAGCCAAATGCTCACCTGCTCATCACCTACCATCAAAGTAAGATTTTCAGAAAAGATCATCTGCCACTTAGACTCTGAAGCAAATTCCCAGAAAAACTCCTCTTTACCTCCCCACTTCTAACGCAACCCCTTTGGAGCCCAACATTAGTGCTGAATGGCAGGCAAGGTTACAAGAACAGTATCAGGGGAGCCAAGGCAGGCAAACTTTTTTGGTGTAGGTCAGAAGATGTACAGGGATGGGTTTTCAATGTGATGTCTCAACACTTCTCTGCAACTAGAGTGGCAGACTTTATATTTCATCACACCTCTTCATTTTCCTCCTGTGGCTACCACATCCATGCATGTTTGGAGAAATCAGCTGTGGGAAGAGATGGGTTTCATTCCGGATGAGCAAATCTCAGCTTTTTCAATAGCGTAGGAGTCTTCAGGACTCTGTCTATGAATGAAAACTGCCCTCTGAAACCTCAGAATAAATTTCTACCTGTAAAATTTCCAAATGGAAAGGGAAGGGTGGGCTGGTGGTGAGACTGGATGTTCTTTAAGGTCCCTTCCAACCCAACACATTCTCTATTACCCATGAAGCAGGAGCACAAGTCCTTGATTTAAAGGGAGGTGACGCAGTAGAAATTATTGCTGGGGCATCAAATAAGCCCACATCTGTGTACAGTTATCAAGTCCCAAAACATGCAGTAACATAATCAACAGTAAAAAAACCACAAAACACAACGAAACCCAAGCAACTAACCCCTAAGACCCTACTGCAATTACAGGCAGGAGTAGTGAACCAGCTTCAAAACTGCTTTGTTCACATACCGTATCCTCCCCCAGGCTGCGGGGGAAATGCATGATTTCTTGTATATTTTTCAAGAAATATGTAGCAATTCCCAGAACAAGGCCAGGGTTATGTTTTCTAGGGTCATTTTTCAGCTGTACCTGGGATGAAATATCACCAGAGGTAACCTCTCCCCCACTGCCCTGCATCTGCTCTTCTTAAGTCCATATTGCAGAGGGAGATCACGGCAAGAATGTCAACAGACTGGTGTTTCCAATTCCCGAAGAAATCCTTAATCATCCTTGGTGATCTGAATTTGGCTTGGACCCTTTTGAACTCAACATTAAACTTCAAGGCAGCTTTTATTTTTCAAAGGGAAGTGCTTGTGTATGGGCTGAAATTGTTCCCATTTTCCTTGCTGTTTGTTGCTCTGCTATCTCTGTGTTTTCTGCTTATACAAAATAGAAATAGGAGCTGAGTATTGCCACGAGGTTGCTTGTTTTTGGGAAAATGCAGTCTTTGAGCTATTCTGAACCAAAACAGTTTGGTTTACATCATATTTTTGGTTCAAGATCTTACATACTCTTCTGTGTCCACCCAGACTTCTCTGGCTCCTCCTAGGAGCCATTACTCAGATACTTCTTGTTGCAATCCCTTGATATTTTCTGGTCCTCAAAATCAGAATACATCTCCCATGACGTCCTACAGCCTCCAGGGTAGAAAGTTTTCTCTGTTACTGGGGGGAGGCAGAGAAACAGAGGGATACTTTGGCAAGTAAAGAACCACCAGAGATCCTTGCCTATAGAGAATAATATACATAAGATATCTTTGAATTCAAGTTTTTAGTGCATTTGCCAAGCATTCCAAAATAAAGTAAGGAGTTATTTGCCTTGTTATTTGCCTGACTTGTCAGATTTTTCTACACGGTATATCCTTTCTGTGATCACTTAAAGATTGGTCCAATCTAGAGCTGAAATCAAGCTGAAATCAAGCTTATATAATCCTGATATTTCCCTAATAGTGCTTCTGATCACCAGAACATCACTTCTGTCTGTTGGAAAGTATTTTTCATCAGCTGCTTCCCTTTCCCCAAGACAGAAGGGTTCCTGTTACAATTCTTTCCTAAAAGAGACGTTGTAATGGACCCTGCTCATCTGCATGTAATCCTGGTGATGGCAGCTGTCATTCTTTGTGCAAAGAAGGCTTTGTCACTGCTTGTTTTGTTTCTCCTTTGAAGTGTTTTCCTGGCCACCACTTCTATTTGTGCTGCTGATTATATCCCACAACTGTATAAATCTAATGTTTTATGTATTCCTCGTATCGTTGATGAAGATTTGATTTTCAGATGGAGGAAAAAATTCACAAACAAGCAACTTAGTAATTAAATCCTGAAGCCATCTGGATTTTAAGGCAAAGGGCAAAGCAGACTTAATACCTGCAATGGCTGTCCCCTGGGGATAAGGAATAGCTCTGATTTCCCCTCCACCCTTCCGAACCCAGTCAGAAAACTCACCCTAAATCATGAGGACATTGAAAATGAGAAAGGATGTGAAGAATAGCCTTCCCATGAAGCCAGTCCTCTACACAGCGATACTCATTCTCCCATCTGGCCCAGGCACGTACAGATCCTGCAAGCTACAATCCAGCCAACAACTGGAACATATGGGTAGGAGCTAGTTCCTAGAGATATTTCTCTGAATGGGGCTGTCGAGCTGCACAGACAGTCTGGTATCCAGCAAGCAAAAGGCAGGAATGGGTCCGAAGCCTTGTAAATCAACATTGAGGGTGCATTACCACCTCCTGGAGAGAACACATAAGACTATAAGGGTGACACGAAGCTTTAATCTATGCTGTAAAAGTTGGTTGGCAATAGGTTTTTGCTTTTATGATGTTTCCAGAGAGAGAAAAGAGGATTATTGCATGACTGACACAGGCAGAGGGGGTGAGCATGTATAGAGTGCTATCTCCATTACTTTCCTGGAGATCTCCAGAGCATGCGGATTTAGAACAAAGCTGCAAGGAAATGTGAAAAAGCATGCTAGTGCATCAATATTCTCTGTCATCTCCTCTCTTCAAAACTATATGAGACATGAGGGTGGGTGAGAATACAAGCTGCCACAATCCATCTGTGCCCAACAGTAGTGCACATCCTGTGACAGATGAGAAACTTGCCTGCAGAACCTTCCACCTGCTTGTCTGTTTGTATTGACAATCCACAACACAGTTTGCTTCTGACACAAATAGCTACAAAAATACCCTCCAAAGCAGGAGTTTCTGACTTGGTATATGAATTACCTATGAGTATCCTTAGAAAAAATTTCTTTTGATTTTAAGTATCTATCTTATCCTCGCTTGTATTTTGGTGCCCATTTAATGACATAAGAGTATATGTATTAGACCTACCATGGATTTATTACACTGCTATTGCATTTATTCTGTGCATTGTGAAGTACGTTGTTAGGTCAATCTCTTATTTCTTGGAGTGGAAACCTAAATTCTTTGATGGACATTCCTTGAACTCTCCCTGTTCACAAACATTGCCTCGGATACAACAAATACAACCATCAAAGTCCATTGAACTGTGAAGATCATCACAGTGTTACCAGTCCCACATCCCCCACACTGTGTTATCACTTGTTTGTTTTCAGGTTTGTTTTTTTTTTTTATAAACTAAATTTTTCAGAAGCTGAAAGTTTAGAATAAAACAATGCAGTGTGGTGCTAAACAAGTTCTAACAGTGTGAAAATATTCATAAATGGTAAATTGCATAGGAAAAATGGGATAGTTTTGTGGATGTATCTGTAGATCGATAAAGTACTGCAATTTTTGATATCAGCAGCTACAAACCTACTGACTGTAGATGAATTCCTGATGCATTGCATGTCTGGCTAAATAGGTACCAGTCTGCAAAGCTGTGTATAAGAAATGAGGTGGTGTCACTCAGGAATGAGAATGTAGACATGTGGAGATATTCAGGAATCACTTTCAAGCACATGGGACTTCATTTTGTGTTAATTTTCAAATCTATACAAGCCATGAGTTACGGGGAAACCAGATAGGGGCTGAGGGGTGTGGAGGGGACTGCGCTTAGCGGTGCTGGGCCCAGGGCTGATGGCGCTGGGGGCATCAGGGCTGAGGGGTTGAGAGGCCTATGGCTGGTGGGACTGGGGGGGTTGGGGCTGCCATCCCAGCAGTTCAGCAGACACTGTTTCTCGGAATGTAAAAGAAACTTGTAACTTCCTGGGAATTCCATCCTTTTTTTTTCTTTTCGTTTTTAATTATTATTTTCGGTCCTAGTTTTCCCACGGCCAACAAAGAAAACGAGCGAAATGACATCCTGGGGGAGGGACTAGAGAACAGAACCTATGAGGAACGGCTGAGAGAGCTGGGGTTGTTTAGCCTGGAGAAGAGGAGGCTGAGAGGAGACCTCATTACTCTCTACAACTACCTGAGATGAGGTTGTAGAGAGGAGGGAGCTGGGCTCTTCTCCCAAGGGACAGGGGACAGGACAAGAGGGAATGGCCTCAAGCTCCACCAGGGGAGATTTAGACTCAACATTAGGAAAAAGTTTTTCACAGAAAGGGTCATTGGGCATTGGAATAGGCTGCCCAGGGAGGTGGTTGAGTCACCTTCCCTGGAGGTGTTTAAGGCACAGGTGGATGAGGTCCTGAGGGACTTGGTTTAGTGTTCGATAGGAATGGTTGGACTAGAAGATCCAATGGGTCCCTTCCAACCTGGTTGTTCTATGATTCTATGATTCTATGATTCCTCTACTTTACCCATACTGAGTCTGAGATCATTCCAGAAAGGATCCTAGAGATGATTATCCTAGAGATGTGGAAGGACTGTCACACTGAAATGCAATTGAAAATGTACCAATAACCTAAGCCTGGCTTCTGTCGCACAGGGTAGAGTTGCCAGGACGTGGTGCTGCTAGTGTCTCCCTGCTGTTCACTGCAGCAGGACCTTCCATATGCAACCATTTTGAATGTAATACCCCATCAACTGCCACTACAATTATACTATTATGTTCCAGTAACCCATGGTCAGATCAGGACACCTTAACAGTACAGACCTGGGAAAAATGAGCACTCCTAACCCCTAGATGATGGATGACCAAGAAAAGGTGCAAGAAGAGAGAAGATAAGATCATTACCAGTGAAGAGAATTACCCCATGGTCCACAGGAAGTCCTCACTTGATATCCAATTCATCATAGTGTTACAAATCTGAGACATCCAGAGGCAAAGGAATGAAGATTGCCTTCATGTGAACTGGGAAGGCAGAGGAGTAAGCAAATTATCCATCCTCAGTTGATGGCTGAACTTGTAGATGAAACGACTCTCTGCAAGTCAGATTGATAGCGAAAAGAGCTGGTTTTATTACTCTACATAGAGAAAATATGAAACTCTCTCAAATCTTATTTCTGCATCTCCACTAATAAACTAAACTGAGCAGGACACAGCCTGTGACTGACCAAAGTATCTAAGTTTTAATATATTTCCTTGCACATCTTCAGCCTATACCAAGTAAGATCCCTCCATATAAAACTGGGAAAAGTATAAACCTGACCTTTTTGGGGTCGGTAGGTTCTCAGACTGGTCTTGCCTTATTTTCTTTACTATAAAAGGTGAAATATCAAGGGCTTTGCAAAGGTCTTGTAGCTACTTAGGTATTCTGGTGCAATGTTGCTTAAAGCTGCTTTGTGAAATCTAAGCCACACACAGTTTGGCATTTCTGAAAAGACTGATGATCCCAGGAAGATAATGACCTGCAGCAGTAGGAGCTCTTATTGTCCTGGAGGCTTAGAAATCTCTCCTTGTTTTCTTTCTTCCTTTATTTACACTTTGAAGACTATATCTGAAAACCTCTAAGGAAGTTCTTGTAATAGGGACAGAAAAGTAGAACCTAAAGCTCCATCCTTGCCTATCAAGGTTGTGAGACCTTGTCCTCTTAAGCAAGCAAAGGCAGAAGGATGACATGGTTAAGAGTTGTCCTTAGGACATACCTCATCACCTGACCTGCCATGAAGATTTATGGTTATAAATAGTCCACACACAAAATCAAAATACAAAGTTGTCAGTTTAATGGTGTCTGACCACTTCACATTCCTTCTTAAGAAGAGGAAATTCCTTCAAGTGGAATGTTCAACAGGAGCACCCAAAATAGGACCTTTTTTTTCTCTTAACCAGCCTTGGCTACAAGCTTTGACTCCTCCCAAGCATATTTCATGTAAGTCTCCCGGCAGTCTCACCCCAGTAACCAAGCACTTAATAGCTTGGCTACATTGTCTATCCCAGGATTATTTGGAAAGACAACAGGTAGACAGACAAGCCAAAGACTGCAGTCCAGAATCCCTTTCAAAATCCAAGGGAGCTGTTTCCGTAACCAGTGTGTGGTCTAGTGACGTTAACAAACTGTGTTATATGCAGTGAACTCAAAACTAGTTTTGTTTAGGCAATCATATCAAGAGATTACCTCATAGGGTGTTTGAAAGTGCTGAACATGAGTCATCAAGGTCTCACACCATCATTTCTGTAATGACTACCTATCTAGAATGGCAGGCTCTCATGTGCTGAAATAAATCATAGAATTATAGAATCACCAGATTGGAAAAGACCTCTTGGATTGAGTCTAACCATTCCTATCTGCCTCTAAACCATGTCCCTGAGCACCTTATCTACCCGTCTTTTAAACACCTCCAGGGGTGGTGACTCAACCACCTCCCTGGGCAGCCTCTGCCAGTGCCCAATAACCCTTTCAGTGAATTTTTTTTCTTGATGCCCAGTCTGAATCTCCCCTGGTGCAGCTCGAGGCCATTGACCTTTGTCCTGTCCCCTGTCACTTGGGAGAAGAGGCCAGCTCCCTCCTCTCCACAACCTCCTTTCAGGTAGTTGGAAAGAGCAATGAGGTCTCCCCTCAGCCTCCTCTTCTCCAGGCTAAACAACCCCAGCTCTCTCAGCCGCTCCTCATAGGGCCTGTTCTCCAGCCCATTCACCAGCTTTGTTGCTCTTCTCTGGACTCAATCCAGAGCCTCAACATCCTTCCTGAGGTGAGGGACCCAGAGCTGAACACAGGATTCAAGGAGAGGTCTCACCAGTGCTGAGTACAGAGGGAGAATCACCTCCCTGGACCTGCTGGTCACACCATTTCTGATACAAGCCAGGATGCCATTGGCCTTCTTGGCCACCTGGTCACACTGCTGGCTCATGTTCAGTCGCCGTCAACCAACACACCCAGGTCCTCCTCCTCCAGGCAGCTTTCCAGTCAGACTTCTCCCAGACTTTAGCTGCACAGGTTTGTTGTGCCCCAAGTGCAGGACAAGCATTTGGCAGTGTTAAACCTCATTCCATTGGACTCAGACAAGTGGTCCAGCCTGTTCAGATCCCTTTTCAGAGCCTCCCTATCCTCCTGCAGATCCACTTCTACCCAGTTTAGTGTCATCTGCAAACTTGCTAAGGGTGCACTCAGTGACTTCATCTTGGTCATTAATAAGGACATTGAACAGGGCTGGACCCAGCACTGAGCCCTGGGGAACCCAACTTGTAACTGGCCTCCAGCTGGATTTAACACCATTTCCCACCACTCTCTGGGCCCAGCCAACCAGCCAGTTTTCCACCCAGGAGAATGTGGTCCTGTCCAGGCCAGAGGTGACAGTTTCCATAGCAGAATGTTGTAAGAAACTGTGTCAAAGAATTTGCTGAAGTCCAGGAAGATACATCCACAGCCTTTCCATCATCCAGTAAGTGGGTCACCTTTTCATAGAAGGCAATCAGGTTAGTTTGGCAAGACCTACCTTTCGTGAATTCTTGTTGACTGGGTCTGATCACCCGTTTCTCTTGCATGTGTTGTATGATAGCACTCAAGATCGCCTGTTCCATGACTTTCCCTGGCACTGAGGTCAGACTGAAAGACCTGTAGTTTCCTGGATCCTTCCTGCAACCCTTCTTGTAAATAACTGCACCAAGGCCAGCTTATTGAGTATAACTCTCTTTGTTGGATACAATTTTCCCCAGTCCCGTCAGAGGCTGGATAAAATAGCTTTGCAATTTTTTCTGCCTGAAACCATGGGAAAGCTTTGCAGTTCTGGAGGGACAGGAGCATCAGGTGCAAAAAAGAAATGCACAGAAGTCAAAGAACTCAAAAGTCTATGGAAAAGATAGAAATGGAGAACTTCTGCAGAAGAAAGTTTTGTGCCACCTGCAAATATGGAGAACATTGTTTCAAACTTTAACACTTTTACTCCTTTTTTTTTTTTTTTTTTTTTTTTTTTGTGGGGATAGACCGGATTGTCACAGAACAGAAGAATCAAAAGTAACTGTGTTAATTTCAGGAGTTCTCAATACTCTCATCCATCGGCACGAGAGGTCCTAGCAAAGGTGGCACTACTTAGAGCCAGGGAGCTCCAAAGATAGAGCCCCAGATAAGAGCCTATGTCCCAAATGCACTTGAGGAAAAGGAGGGCTGACAGGGGACTGCACAGTTATGTTGTGTTTTCATGATCATGTTGGAAAAGAATATCATTTCTTCTATGAGTCTACATCTGTATGACACTACTGCACTTCTTTTCACAGACAGCCTGTGCAGTTAGTGGAAAAATCAACTCTGTTTGGCTCACGGGACCAAGCAACTAGGGGAAGTCATACAACGGTACTGCAAATATTTTTGTGCAGGTAACAAAAATGCAAATTTTACAGTATGATTTCCCAAGAGGAGTAACATAACACCCTGGTAAATCTGTACCTGCCTACCTGTTCATCAGTCTGCAGGACCTCTGTAAGTCATCCTCCTTTTCTGATGGAAGGGGAGAGCTGTGGTATTCTAAGGATCTTACTGGTCTTTAGAAGAAGCCCATCGCCACTTATTCCAACCTTGGTTTCCTGGATTTCAGGGCATGCTGCAAACCCAGTCTCGATTTAAACCCTGGAGATCTGAAAGGTGTTTCAGTCTACTGGGTTGCCGAGATAATTCTTTGGATGGGAGATTACAGGGAAGAAATGGTTCAACATAAATCCTTTGAAATACATGCTCAGAATTCTTTGGGCAAAGAAAAGCTAGGGTGTGGTCTTGAACAAATGTGTAAGTAAAAGTGTGTTTATCGAAAAGGGACACAACTTGGATATCAGAGGACCGTTGTTCCCTCTGCCTGACAACAATAAGGTGCAGGGATGCAACAAGGCCCTTTTCTCTTCTGGCTGGCAATATCTTATCTACCTATTCTTGAATTAGGAGCAAAGTGTCTTTGCTTTTATAGATATCAAGGACTCAATCTCTGGTAGGAGTTCAGAGTACTCCTATAACTTATGATAAATGAGGATTATTCCTTTGTTGTTCCCTAGAAGCAAACCTAATCTCTCCTCATGGAGCAAGGCATCGTTTGGAAATTTCCACCTCTTATTGTCTCCGTTGGTTGTTTCTATATATTTTGTCTCCTGTGAGCAGTCGGAGCATCGTGATGGTGGTTGAGATGTGAGTTATGAAAAAAATGTGTCAAGGGATTTTAATCGTCCTTGGGACATTTACTTGTAAACATCTGCCTGCTTGTGCAATCTGGCTTCTTACAGCAGAAAATTTGTTCTTCAGAAACATTTTGATGAACCCTAGAACTCTGGTATGGGTGGTTTGACTGTCCCAAGAGCAGGGGGAGGGATGTGAAAGGGGGATGACTTTGGCAGATGCAGGGAAACTAGGTCTGACCTTCCTGTCATTTACGGGTGGGATATGAGCAAAGGGTTTCCCCTGGGCTTCATCCACACCATCCCTGCCTCTCTGCATTGACAACAGCATAAACAAGAGTGGCTCTAAAGTCAGAAAACTTGCAGATGCATCCTCTAAGTGGACATGACAGTGAAGTCACTTTACTGGTCATTGTGGGTAGAAGGCATCTGAAACAGGGTGTGTTTGTCCAAGAGTGGGGTTGTCTCCTTATCTCATTGCAAACAGACTCACCCTCAGCAGGTCCTGCCAGCTGCATTCTCTGCTCCAATTCCGACACAAAATGAACCAAATGCAGTACTCTGGAGCTGAGGACCAGAAACCCCTGACAGCAATGGGATTGGGTGAGCAGACTGGTGAAGGGACAGATGAATTGTTGTGGTCTTCCACCATCTGTTCAAATTTGGAGGCGTGATGTCCCAAAAAGGGCAGAGTGAATGCTATGTGATCTCCTATATCAGGGTCATAATTAAAGGAGGACCTGAAGACCCCCTCAAGACAGTCTCCAGAGAGAGTGATAGCAGAGGTAAGGACTGGCTGGAGAAGAGGTGCTCTGCAAGTACTCCGCTACCTCCTGTCATCCATCTGTCCCTCCAGACTGACTCTGAACAGTGCATCACAGCATGGCTGATGAGCAGTCCTGCTCTTACTGGATATTTTACTTTGTAAATCTACTGATGAGATCAAATCTCATGAGTAAAGTATTATCTGGCTTTATTAAAGCTGTGGTCGCATACATCATTATTAAGTATTTCACATTCTTCCATGAGGATTTCTTCTACCATTCACTGCTGAAGCTTGCCTAGGTTGTACAAAATCATTATTCTCATTTTACAGTTGTGGCACTAAGGAGAGGTTACATGGGGGCATTCATTTCCCTTAGCTGTTAGAAACCTAAAATGAGATGTCTCACTCTAAGCCAGTCATTGTGACCTTCCATTAGAGAGAAATAGAAGAAAAAGGTGCCTCCAGGGGAAAATTTATCCTTCAGACTGATGATAACCTCGTTTAGGAGGAGATGCATTACCCTTTGCTATGTATTTTCATGGATTCTAAAGTGATCTGAGGGTGTCTAACTTGCATGCAAACTAGTGATTATCACCCACATTCACCTTCTGAGTCTGGAACAGAGCCCCCAGATCCTCATCCTTATTTTCCAGGACTAGTCAGCTTCATCTCAGTGCTCAGCAGCATGTGTTAGGATTTGACACAGGCATTTAGGCTCTACTCGCAGCTGACTCAAGTCAATGTCTCTCTTTAATCTTGTTAATAAAAACTAAACCTAACACAATACTGGAAATACACAGAAAAGGGATTTGTGTGGTCTCAAGTGCTATGTTAAACAGAAGCTATTTCAAGAGAAAGCATCTGTTATTACAGTGCTGAGCAGTTATGTTCTGTCAGTGCAACACTCTGCTTTGGTGCTGATTTCTTTAGTGGTACTATACTGGGGTTTATTGAATCATAGAATCAGAGAATCACAAGGTTGGAAAAGACCCACTGGATCATCGAGTCCAACTATTCCTATCAATAACTAAACCATGTCCCTCAGTGCCTTGTCCACCTGTCCCTTAAACACCTCCAGGGAAGGTGACTCAGCCACCTCCCTGGGCAGCCTGTTCCAGTGCACAATGACCCTTTCCATGAAATTTTTTTTCTTAATGTTCAGCCTGAACCTCCCCTGGCGGAGCTTGAGGCCATTCCCTCTCATACTGCCCCCTGTCATTTGGGACAAGTGGCCAGTACCCTCTTCTCCACAACCTCCTTTTAGGTAGTTGTAGAGAGCAATGAGGTCTCCCCTCAGTCTCCTCTTCTCCAGGCTAAACAACTCCAGTTTTGCTTTACTTTGAGACCTGACATCACCTATTGTGATTCTCTGGTCAACTAAATCAAAGCCTAGGAGCTGTTACCTTTGACAAAAGGTTTGGCTTCCTGCAGGGAACATGGATTTACTCCCTGATGAGGAAAGGATGGGGATTATGCTTTCCTTGTTATATTTCTGTCCTTTGCTTGGTGGGAGGATGTGTTGGTCTAAGAGGTACAGACACAGTCAACCTCCCCCCTCCCCTACTGCATAGTTGTAGCTGCACCAGGTTCCTCTGGATGGCTACATCACCCTTGCAGTCTCAGGTACACCTTCTTACAAGAGTATGAAGAAGCCCCTGAAAAAGAACAGACAAATAGGTGCAGTGAAATGAGAGACAGATTCCTTCTTGTTTGGACATAAATTCACAATCAGTTACTAAATAGCCTCACTGTTTACAACCTATCTCCATGTCCTGGTCGGCTTACAAGATGTCACTGTTGATTCTCAACAAATCCTTCTCTACCACTGTCCTGGACATCACACCAGAAGTCTGATGCCCTCTGTGCCCATTCACAGGAGTGGGAGACGTCTGTACTGTTGTGCTGGCTTGCTCCCTGCCTTGGCACTGGATTATTTCACAGAATCACAGAATCACAGAACAATCAGGTTGGAAGGGACTCATCGGATCTTCTAGTCCAACCATTCCTATCTAACACTAAACCAAGTCCCTCAAGACCTCATCCACCTGTGTCTTAAACACCTCCAGGGAAGGTGACTCAACCACCTCCCTGGGCAGCCTATTCCAATGCCCAATGACCCTCTGTGTGAAAAACCTCCTCCTAATCTCCAGCCTAAATCTCCCCTGGCGGAGCTTGAGGCCATTCCCTCTCGTCCTGTCCCCTGGCACTTGGGAGAAGAGGCCAGCTCCCTCCTCTCCACAACCACCTTTCAGGTAGTTGTAGAGAGTAATGAGGTCTCCTCTCAACCTCCTCTTCTCCAGGCTAGACACCCTCAGCTCTCTCAGTCGCTCCTCATAGGGTCTGTTCTCCAACCCCTTCACCAGCCTCGTCGCTCTTCTCTGGACTTGCTCCAGAGCCTCAACATCAACCTCAACATTTCACTCCAGAGAGACTATTTAATCCTTAATATGGACAACTTGCACCTTCTTTCCAGTTAGAACAGCTCAAGGGAGTAGGCAGAGTGAATGAAATCACAGAGACTGTGCAGCTGAATGCGCAGTGGTTCCATGTCCCAAAGATGACAAATCATTTGAAAATTCAAATAACTAACATCTGCTCCTCCTCAATAGTTCATGCTTGCTCCATCTTCATGTAAGCAAAGTTTACTGGGAGTCACTGCAAAGAGTAACTTCAGGACAATTTAAAGGCACAAAGCAATGCCCTTAAAGGTTGGGTCAGGTCTGGGACAGCAGCAAGACCAGCAGAAAAAGTTTAATTGCTGGGAAGGGTTCAGTGATAAAGAGTTGAAGTGAAAGAAGAGCTGAAATCCAAGCATTAGAGTCAGGTGTCTGAGTAGCATGCTTGGAAAAACATACTTATATTCAAGTTCTCCCACTATCTTCCCAGCTGGAGGGGTGTTTTATAGCCCTGCCTGACTTCTGCATTTTTCAAATGGCTATGCTGAAAATATTAAACTATAGATAACCCGGAGAGCCCTGGAACAAAAATTTGATTGTTATGAAGTTCCCCTTTGAAGTTAAATTTCACTTTGAATCAAGTTTCCTCTTTTAAGCTGATTACTTTCAGAATTAAATATTCAACTGCATTTTTTTTTATTTTGTTGTATATTTGGGGGGAAAAAAAAAGGAATGTTTGTAATTTACAAACCTGAGTCGAAGTGAACCACATTCAAGTGGACTCATTAATCTTTTCAACAGATGTGGACAAAACATTTCCTTTCATTAGATGGAGAGGTAGTTTGTTAATTTTTTTTTCCTTTGTGTACTGCAGAAAACCTCTGGGCCACGTCAAGGCATTCACTGTGGCTTTTTTTTGACAACATGGTGTTTTCTGCTCTGTCTGGATACGCTTTGAGATGAACTAACACCAAGTAATGGCTTGGATGCAGTTTTTGTGGTTTAGTTGCTTTCTCTTACTCAAATATGAATAGAGAAAAGAGTTCATCTTCACCTACAAGTAACACAGAAATGCAGAGATAAGCCAGAGGCACCATCCTTATGAAATAACATTTCCCATTGACAGACAAACAGGAAGATGAGAGTTGACTGTGAGGTGGGTTAAAGTCTTTGATGCCTGGGCCCCATCTCCTTCATGAGACAACCTTGAGTTGGTGAGGAGGGGAGATTTCTGAGAAGAACTGTCTTTATGGACCTTTTAATTGAATAACAGAATCATGGAATCATAGGGTCATTCAGGTTGGAAAAGACTTAAGATTGTCTAGTCCAACTGTTAACCTAATACTGCTGATTCCTCCACAAAACCATGTCCCTAAATGCCACATCTACGCATCTTCTAGATATATCCAAGGTTGTTGATTTGACCACTTCCCTGTGCAGCCTGTTCCAGTGCTTGACATGTTTAGGTTCAATTAGGTCCCAAAGCTTCAGTTATTCTGTATCACCTCTACATTTTCCTGAGGGTTGTAGGTAATTTGTATGGGTTCCAGGGTCCCTGGTGTATCAGCTTGGGAGACTGGATTGTATTGCAATCCCCTCTCTAAGCAAGACTTCTTGATGCCTGATTTGATATCTCCCTCCTCATAAGCCATTTCCTTCCCAAGATGGCTATTCCTGAGATTTTGTACAGCAAAGCTTCTAGTTAGGCTTTTGCCCAAGAAGTCTGTATTATTGCTTGCAATGCAAGGAGATGAAGACATGGGGCCCTGGAGATCATCTTTTGTTTTGTGCCACCCCAGTACCTGGGGAGCCACTTCATGATAGGTTTGTTATTAAGAGACTAACTTCCTTTGGCTAGTGGAGAGGGGTTAAAGACCTGCAGTTGGTGAATGAGGGCAGGTGAATCAGACTATGATCCTCCCTAATTTCACACTCTGAGGAACAATTTTCTTCCACAAACAGCAAAGATCCTGCTTATCTGCATTTATTAAATGCCTAAAGTAGGCTCTGTAGAATACCTCTAAGAATGGGTTTCTTCTCCAGAAAGAAAGTTTCTCAGAAAAATTAGAATTCTACCAAAAATTAATTCACTAAAAAAACCATTTTTCTGTTGTAGAAGCCCTAGTGGCAGCAGTAATGCTGTAATGCATCAGTGGAAGTTTGGTCTGGCTGGTTAAGAACAGGGCTGTTCATTTGTTCGGTCTGTGCTTCTGCATAGCTTGGGGGAAAAATCCTCAAACATCTTCCAACTTCTCTCTCTCGCTCACACACCTTTTGTCCCCCCAAAAAGGCAGAGCATTTGGCTTTGTGCCATATTGTTTGTTTCAGCTCTTTGGATATATGAACATTAAATGTACACAAAGCTATGGACTTCACCGGTACAGTGAGAATCAGATCTGTCAACTTGATTGCGTTATTTATTGACATTGACCCTAGATGCACTGCAGCTCTGCAGCAGAGTCTTGTCTGCCTGGCAGATGCAGCTTTTTGATTAAACGTGTTATGTTGAATAGCCTTGAGTACAAGGAACCACAAGAAGGAAAATGATGAGATCTTTCCCGATACAGCCAGGGGGAGACGGCCAAGTCTGCTGACGTTGAAATGGAGTACTATCAGCTTGCACCAGCTGAGCATCTGGGCCTTGAAATTTCCAAGCTCCTCCAGCCTGTGCAGCTGCAAAAGTACATTAGTGGTGTGAGAGGCATCTGTGTTATGAATTTTAGCTGACTGACAATAGGTAAGGATCTTTCCCACACCCACTGGGGAGGCCCAGGGGCTGCAGTTGGAAGCCACTAATGAGTCAAGACTAGCGGTTCTCTACTTCCACTGACACTAATACTAATCCAAACAAATGGAAGACTTCCAAGCTCACCCAGAGTAAACAAAGGGAGACACCAAGCCCCGTTATTTTCTATGGTTCTTTGTTCACAGGGTATTTTTAGTCCAGTTAATGATCTTTTTGTATGTCCTGAATGTTTAATTAAAAACATTCGTCAAAGTGAAGAACCCAAAGAAATTTTTGTTCTTGTTACTCCATTTAGCATGTCACCTCCTTAAAAAGCCAGTTTTTTACATGTTACTCTGGGAATCCAGGCATGGGTTTGTTATCTTGTTTTATTATCAGAGTTCAATAGTTCACAAAAAAATTGCATCTCTTTCTTTCATTTCTGTAATAAATGATCTTCCCATCCATGGTCACTATAGCTTTTCACATCCATGATCACCAGGGAAGCATGAAGGAGAAGTACAGAGAGGAGACAAAATAGCTACTTAACATATAGGTCTTGTATTTTCAGGATTAATTTATGAAAAAAAAGTGCTTGTGAGCACAAGAGCTTGGTGCTCTTCAGACTAGTTTCAACCCCAGATCCTCTTCATCTATATCTCACACTCATAGCAATTTGCTGAAGTGAAGGTCTGTATGACACAGAGGTGATCAAATAGGATGGGGAATAAGCATGATGTGCTAGAGATGAACACATGCCTGCAGGACTATGATCTCATTGACATCACCAACACATGGTGTGGTAGCTCCTGTGACTGGAGTGGTGGGTTGGAAGGATATCAGCTCTCTAGGAAGAACAGGCAAGGGAGGCAAGGAGGAGGCAGTGCCCTCTGTGCCAGTGATCAGCTGTAGTTCATGGAGTTCCACCTAGAATTGCCTGTGAGTTTGTGGGTTAGGACTAAAGGGAGGGCAGGTAATTTATAGTGAATGTCTTCTACAGGCTACCCAACAGAGAAGATCAAACAGATGAGGCTCTCTGTAGACAGATAAGAGTGGACTCATATTCACAAGCCGTGGTCCTCATGGGGTCCTCAACCACACCAATATCTGTTGGAGGGACAACAAAGCAAGGCACAAGCAACCTAAGGGTTTTCTGCAATATAATAATGATAACTTTACTCTCCATGTGATAGAAGAGCCAATGAGGAGAGGTTTTATGCTGGATCTTGTTCTCACCTACAAGAAAGAGTGGTGAGAAATGTGAATCTCAAGAGAAGCCTTGGTTGCAGTGACCACATGGTGGAGTTCAATATCCTCAGGGCAGCAAGGAGGGAACACAGCAAGTTCACCACCCTGCACTTCAGAAGTACAGACTTCAGCCTCTTCAGAGATCTGCTTGTAGGGCACCATGTGATAAAGATCTAGAGGGAGAAGTGGCCCGAGAAAGCTAGTTAATATTCAAGCATCACCTCCTCCATGGTCAGGAGCAATGCATCCCAACAAATGCTTACGAAGAAGCGAAGAGGAGGCAATATGTCATGTGACTGCTCTGTGGTAGAGCTTCTAAAGTCCACTGTCTCAAATCGGTGCTTCTACATCCACATCGTTAATTTAACATTAGTTTACTTGCACATTTACTGGATCAGAAGCGGTAAGAGCAGAGAGGGAGTTTAGCCTGTGGTCTGACTTCATCAAATCCCATAATGAAAGGCAAGAACCAGCCCTTTTTAGGAAATGGAGCTGCCCATATATTATTGTCACTCCTGTTGCCAGGTTTGAACTTGGAGAGGGACACTGGATAAAATGAGAGGACTATGTTCAAAAGGCTTAAATTCCACCTAGACCATCTCACTGCCATTCACGGGCTCTTCACCAAACTATCTCAGGGTTTAAACATCCCAAAATAGCCCATGACTCTGTAAGAATTGTTTCCCTTTGGAATCACTTGAAAATTCATGTAAAGCTCTAAATCATGAAGACCCATCTCATTGCTTGCACTACTTCTGAAGCAGCAGCATAGGAACTATGGCAGGGAAGGGAGCAAAAGGCATGATCTTTCTTACTCCACCACAACAGTGGATCAATCCAGAGTAAATTTTGCACAGCCTACCCGCTCTTGTTTTTTTCCTAAGGAAGCCAGAAAGCCAGGCAACAACACTAGTGTTCATTTGTTTGAGTGTAAACACAAGATTTACTTTCTCTTGAGCTTAACCTCCAGGCTGTTTGCAGTTCTGAAATTGCAGCTTGGCAAAGGGCCAGCTCTAAATAATAGCTCATCTCTTCAGCCTGTTTCCAAAGAGAAAAAAAAAAAAAAGCAACAAACCAAGAAAAGTCCACCCATCCTCTCTGCAATTCCAGGCACTGAAATATTCAGGGCTGGCTTCTTGTCCAGGATTTCTTACAGATGTTTGAATACAACACGTACAAACAGAATTGACACTGATACTCTTTGCTCTTCCATGTTTCCTAGTAACTTTACATTGAAGATGCAACGGGGTCTCTCTTCTTTTTCCCTTAGTAGGTGGATGATATGAACACTGAATAAACCTCAGCTCTAGGAAAATAGTCATTTTCATCTCATAAAACTGATATCTCCCGGGAGGTGTCTGGAAGGAAATGACACCACTTGCCCAGCTACATATTGGAGCACCTCAACAGAGAGTGGAAAATCCCCTGAGCTCCTCATCTCCCTGGCTTTTGCAGAGCTCCAGAGCATCAGCTGGGATCAGGTGCTTATACAGCTCTGCCTCCCAACCCCACTACATACCAGGGATTTCACCTACCAGGGTGACAGGGTCATGGTTCAGTGACAGAGCAGTAGGTGGCCTCATTTCACGGCTGAGAGGACCCATTTCTGTACTTCCCCAGTGCTGTGTGCTTAATTCTGCAACTTTACCATTGGATTAGCACTGCCTTTTCATGAGTAGGATCTTATACTGCATTAGTGAGCATGACATGAAGGGTCTCAAGAGACAGAGCAGGCAGGAAGGACTAGGGAGGTGGATGGACATTAGGGTTCTTACCCTAAACATTGCTGAATCTTTTTACAAGCTATAAATAGTGCAGAAATGTGGCCACTCTAGAGGATGGAACATCAGAGAAGGAAACCACAAAAACCACAACCCAGGTAAATCCAAAGATCCAGGGTGGAAGAAGAAAATATCACATAGAACAGTGACTTTTGATTTAATTTCAGATTAAGGTTGCTGGCACAGATAGGGGCTGAATGGGTCTGCTGGGATGTAACTGGTGCAACTATGCATATAGTTAAAAGCTGAAATTTGACTTTGCAAATCACAGGCCAGCTGCAAACAAGGAGGAAAGAGGACTCTGTTTATCCTTGCTTCAATGTTTAAAAGTAGATACTCATGTGAAACAGTGTCTGTTTTGTCTGGTCCGTATGAGAAAACACCAGTTTTTCTTATGGAAGTGGAATGCATAATATCACACAATTTTCCTCCCATTCTCTCACAAATTTTCTGTTTAAAAAACAGAAATTTCACTGAAATCAGGTGCTTCCTCTAAACAGTCTTGATTGAGAAAAATTGGTATACTCTTGGAAAGAAATCCCAAATAGCCTTACTTTTATCCTGTGGGATTGTTCTCTTTGGCAAAGTTTGATCCACCGAAACATGGAATAAAGGATCAAAAAAACTCCACTTGGTTTTGTGTAGAACAAAATCCTGCTTCAGCAATAAATGATCAATCTAGATAATTTTGCGAGATGTTTTAGTTCAGCTTTAGCCTAAAATTGATAGGTAGCTGAGGTCATCATGAAGGTGTCATATACTTTGAAGGAACATTGTGCTTCCCGTGGAGATGTGCAATGAACCAAAGTGCCACCTGGAACAAGGAGGCTGCTCAGATTTACATCAGCTTGGTTTTGTCTTTATGGATTTACAAGCTCTGTGTTTTAGGTTTGGGTTTTATTGTTTTTTTACATGGCTTTGTGGTGTAATTTGGATGTCTGGTCTTTGCAGAGGCCTCTTAGTAGGTTGTGTTCTGAAGTAAATAGCTAAGGGATAAGTGGACGAGGTGCTGAGGGGCATGGTTTAGTATTTGATAGGAACAGATGGGCTCGATGATCTGGTGAGTCTCTTCCAACCTGGTGATTCCATGATTCTATGATTCTGTGAAACTGAGGTATTGTCTGGCAGCTAGGGAGTATTTTGTAGGATGGATATTGGCATAGGTCATGGAAAAGAAATGGTCCATGCAAGGACATAGGTGGGATAAGACGGACCACAACAACCTTGAGGAAGATGTTTAGGTGTACCACGCTCCATGGGATGAGATGTGATGGTCAAAGAACAAGGCAGGAGAAGGAACATAAGAGCAAGGAGGGATTTGTCGGGGAGCACAGCAAAGGTGAGTCAAAAGGGTATGGCAGAATAAGGATAATACTCTTGTGACAATGAGATCACTGCTCACCAGAGCCAAAGGTTTGCATTAATCAACACAATAAGCACTCCCAGAAAAATGGAAAGGGAATATCAGAGGGATTTAGAAAGACTGTGTAGATGTGTTTGCATCTCTATACCTGGTTAGGGCAGGAACAGAAGGTCAAAAAGTGCAAGATACATAGAAGTCAGTGTGTGCCAAATGGGAAGAAAAACATTCTTTTGTTCAGGAAAATAATTGCTGGTTGCTAAAGCTACTGCCTGCTTCCAGATCCACTCTAGCCGTCAGGGATGATGGCTTTCCCCCTTCTGCTTGCTTTGCTGCAAGTCATGATATCTCCTCTTGATTTCCTAAGATCCCATCAAAAGGCACAGATGTTTCTTCCAGCAGTGGCAGAAATACTAATGCTAGTAATTAGAAGCCCCAGCTTTGTCCTCTGAGTGGTCCATTGGGTCCATTGTGTCCACAAGGACAAAAATTCATCAGCAGCTTTTGCTTTTCCTTTTGCCATAGGAGGGATGAGAACAAATCATTTGTTTGGTCACCTAACTGGAGGCTCCTGCACCAGTAGAGGATTATCCACATGCAACCCAGGCACTACTGTGTGCTGGGGGCCACCCAGCTAGAAAGAAGCTTGGCAGAAAAGGACCCGGGGGTCTTGGTGACACCAGGTTGACCATGATCTAGCAGTGTGCCCTTGCAGCAAAGAAAGCCAGTGGAGTTCTGCGCCGTAATAGAAAAAGTAATGACAGAAGATTGAGGGAGGCAATTTTTCCTGAGGTACTGTGCCCTATTCTGGGATCTCCAGTACAAGAAAGCCATGGTCATACTAGATAGAGCCCAGTGAAGGGCCACAAAGTGGATGAATGGACTGGAGAGCCTCTGCTGTGAGGAAGGGCTGAAAGAGTTGTGAGTGCCCAGCCTGGAGAACAGGAAGCTCAGTGGGGGTCTCATTGATTTCTGTAAATATCTGGAGGGAGAGTTCAAAGAGGACAGAGCCAGACTCTTCCCAGTGGTGCCCAGTGAGAGGACAAGGGCCAATGGGCACTCACTGAAACACAGGAGGATGCCTCAAAATACCAGGAGACATTTTTTTTCAGTGAAGGTGACCAACCTTTGGCACAGGTTACCCAGGGAGACTGTGGAGTCTCATCCCTCGAAAATCTTAAAAAGTCATCTAGACATCATCCTGGGAAACTAACCCTGAATGGCCCTGCTTAGGCAGAGGGGTTGGACTACATGACCTCCAGAAGTCCCTTCCAGATTCAACTATTCTGTGATTCCTGACTTAGTTGCACACAGCATCTCCAACCCCGTTTCTTCAGACAGTGCATTCACACTTGCAGAGTAAACAAGTGAAATACAAGGCATTAACACAGAACATAGTAGGTTTATTCTGATCTCACTTCCTGGTGCAAATATGGAATTATACTACTGAAACTTATAGAGGAAATAACTGAGATAGGAACTGATTGTTTTGATGTCCACCAATTCAACTAATGTCCACCTGGCACTAAAAAGATGCAGTGTGATTTTTTTTTTTTCCAAATCCAAATGGTGTTTTCCTTTCTTTTCTTCTCCTTGTCCTTCCTCCCCTGAAGTTCTGGAGTAGAGCTAAGACAGTTCAGAGGGACAGCTGTGTGCTGTGGGTGGTAGAGGGTGTTTAATATATGCATACCACGCAGGCAAGTAGGTATATAAAAAATAGCATAAATAAAACACTGACAGACTCCTTTTGTACCCTACTTCATCATCACATTTTACAACTTGGTGATATTATTTCACGGAATGTTTGACATCAGTTTGATACACATTGTTGCCATAGTGACAGGCCTTTCTCACACTTTTTGTTTTGGTTGTTTCTTGAAATGTCGTCTTCTTCTTCAAGAACTAACATTGTCTCAGGAATGCATAATATTAATTAGTGTAAAATGTCTTATCCTAAATGATATTGCATCCTCTCAGTATTTTCCAATGTTTTTCTTTTTTTAACCATCTGAAGTAAAAATCCAGCTCCCGCCCAAAAAAAAAAGGAAAAAAGAAAAAAGAAAGCTGCCAATGTTAGTGCATTGAGGTAAGGAGCTCACTGAACTCCATGTGCAGAGGCAATGTAGTATGTTATGTTATGGATTGGGACTTTTTCTAGCCTTTGTCCACTGATTCAATGCCGATGAAAAACAGAGGAAAAGCCTTGTTGCTACCAGGGTTCTGGATGTGAGCCTGTTGGTCAGAGCAGCTGTATTGCTACTCTTCTTTATTACGTCCTGACCATGCAAAGCTTTCTCCTTAAATGATATCCCATGATACTGCCCTTTCACACTTCATATCCTAGTCTTCATTAAAAACATACCCTGTGCCCTCACAGCAATGTGGGGTGCATGCAGTTGCAGGGCACATATGAGGAAGTTTATTTCATGACCTCTAACACCTTTTGATAACTTTTAGGTTCGCTCTGCCCCCTTTCTCTATCTCTGATAGTGTTGAACTAGAGGGAAAAATACAGCAACAGGACTCATATTTCTGTGAGGAGACAAATATACAGATCAGAAATCCAAAACTTGGTGGCAGGGCATGTGAGTACATCTGTCAACAGGAACCTTCATCACAGCACCAGCACTAAGCAAGAGGTTGTTTGTTTAATGACCTAAATCTGAATTTGGGACCCATCCTTTCAAAACTGTTAATGGCATAAGCATGTCACCAAATGACCAGGCATGAGGTTGCCAAGGGATCCATCCAAAGTGTGTGAAGGGGGCAAATACCAGCCGGAAAGGAAATGGTGAGGGTGACCCCTGGGAACAAACACACAGTGTATCAGGAAATGTTTCATAGCAGTGAAAGCTATTTGGCTGCAGAGATGGCTCCCAGAGGACGTCCTCTTGGAGGGCTTTCAAACTATTGCATGGGGCTGCAAAAGTTGCATGGGAACACACTTTGGATGATATAACATTTGCTGTGATGGCACTAAACAAACCAAGCCAGCATCCAGTGCAGAAAAAAACCCTATATGAATGCAAGGGCTACAAAGAACCATAGTGAGGGGGAACAGAAAGGGGCTGTGCTGTAACACAACCCTCCTTCTCTCACACTTTGCCAGAGTTGTGAATGTATTTCCCGTAGGACATCTGTGCCAAACAGATCAAGATGCAAAGAGATCAAATCACAAGCCCCACTTCCCCGAAACAGTGAAGTTTGGAGAGCCTTCTCCTGCCACTCATAGAATACCCTTCAGACGCACTCTTGGAAACCTGTCAGCAGTATCCAGGTTTGCAGGGTGGGATGGCTGAATGCCTCTTGGAGGTGGTGCTTTTCAGCTAACATGTCGCCTGTAGGAACTGGGTGAAATATTTAAGAAGAGAAAAAAGAGACAGAAGAGAACAAAAATGTTTTAAAGGAGGGAGCAATTGCCTTGTTGCACTAGCTGCCCTCTCAGGCAGCCGGAAACATCTTTTGTGAATGTCCTCCAACACCCTCTTTGCACACTATTCAGCTTTCCTTGATGGTGACTGATTATAGCCTCTTCCCCATTGTCCTCAGTATGTGGGCAGACTTACTCTTAGTCCCTCAAATCTAGCTAGAAGTTCCCTTATTCTAGTTAAATGATTGCACTAGGAGTAATAATTAGAGGCTGTAGAGAAAGGACTATTAGCAGAAGAAACTGAAAAATGTAGAACTCCTGTGCATAGTAAATTCTGTGCTTTTGCAAGCTCATTATTCTCCTCCTTGCTATTTAAGGGAGGTGATGAAATCAGATGCTCCATTCAACTCCAGAATGAGGATTACTATTCAATCTTTGAAAGGTCGCAGGACAATCATAAGACAAGAAAGCACGAAGAGATCTCATACTTATTTCAAGGAAAACTGTCTTCCCAGTTGCAATAGGTTCATAAGTAACTTTCGTCTGAATGAGGTTTGACTGCTGGGCATCCAGAGTAACCCTTCACACACACTCCACACCCAAACATTCTGTGTTCATTTAATGGTTCTTCCAGGCCCTGTCTTGAAGCTTCCACTTCAAGAGGGTGAAATATCCATTTTTGTGGAACAACTTTGTGTAGGAAGTAAGGCACAAGCAGACAAGCAAGGGTGTGATGGGACAGAAACCCTGTATTCAGCACTTTGCCTTTTTCTTTTCCTTCTTCTTTACCCTCAGGAATTTTCTTTAGGCACTGCAAACAAAAGCTCAGAGCTTGGTATATAGTCTGCCACTCTTTCCCCACCCCACGCCCATCCCAAAAAAATAAGAAGGATGAACTCAGAGGACTGGAACTATCTGGATTTGAACCTTTCAGGGTGGTTGTTTAAATGCCTTGAGTGGAATAATTTTCATGGTTTGCTTAGCACAAGTTCAACTGGTGTCCTTATGCCATTCCAAAAAGGAGAGTTTGTCAAAAGAGAATCTAAACAGAAGACATACCCTGTGCAATGTGTTCTTTCAGGTCTCCAGGGTTTGCTTCAAAAACCAGTCATCTATTTGTGCTACTGATAGGATCTACTTAGTGGTGAACAGCACTCAAATGTTGCTTATCCACGCAACACTCCTCTAAGGCTGAGCAGATCAACAACTATAACAGAGGCGTCACTGAAAATTATAGAAAATAAGGACAAAGCTCCTGCATTCCAAAAAACCTGCTTAAATTTTGCCTTTGCATATTTAGGCAATTAAGGGGCCATAGGGAGCTTTTTATTTTTTTTTCTCAGAAAACCTTAAACAATTTGAACTCTGCTTCTCAGCCTAGCTGGAGATGTGCTTGAGGAACTACACAAAGCTATTTCAAGCCTACTACTCCTGGGATATGCAGAGGAGATTTCCTACCCAGGCTGGCTCATGAGTGTGATCATATCACATTTACAGTTATCAGCCTTGTTTTCAGCAGCTTTGTCCTATGGTCCATCACAGTTTTAACTATCAAGGGAAGGGACCTGTGCAAATGTTTTCCATGCAGTTAAATGAAACAGCTTTTGGCCCAAGTGGATTAATTCAAGTCAACTGTGCAAGGTGGGTGCCACCAGCAAGCCCATCTTAGAATGGTGTGTCCTGGCACACACTTTCCCCTAATTTCTGTTCACATATACATCTTAAAACTTATCAAAAGCATCCTGCGCCATAGTGAAATAGTTGAACATTTGCTCTTCTCAGGTACCTTATGGCTGATCAGCATTTTGGAGGGGCTGGGACAAAAGAATTAGAGGTGATGCTATTGCAAGATAAAAGGGGAAAAAAAAAGGAGATTTAGCAGCTGCCCCATAAGAAAGCATTAGTCTTTTATCAGTACTTAGAATATTAGCAGTTTACTCAGACATAAGCAACCTGGGCTTTTGCTAATCCATCACATTGGTGAGAAAATAAATTTATCCCATGATACAGGACTTTGCGAGTAGCTGTGACTCATAGGTTTTATCTTCCTTTGAAGCAGATAGCACTGATCAGAGAGCGAAAGCTAATAACAGCGGTAGGAGTCTGCAGACGAGAAAACAGGGGAATTTTTCTGAGATTCCACAGATTAATTGTGGTGAGAACAGATCTTCTTTATGATCTTGCATGCAGCGAAGATGCTGTGTGACTTTAAATCCTCTCATACTAGTGTGTCTTTGCATGGAAAGTCCTCGTTTGCAGCAAACTTGGTAGGTACATATTAAGATGGCTCAGATTTAAAGAATACAGAAGGCAGCGTCTGCACCATTTATGTCTTGACTTCTACCAAAATGATCTTATGTGTCTAAATCAGGTGCTGCAAACAAAATCGAAGAGATTGTATCTGTATGGACAACATAATAGAGAAGTGAGATAAAAGTTTTTAACTGTACCAGGCTCCTGACTTTAGCATAGTGGTACAGAAGCATTTCAAGAGTAAACTAGGCCATCAAGAAGGGAAAGTGGAAGTGGTGCATTCTGCATTCATCTATGAGGTTTCCATTAATTAAAACAGTCTAGGAGATTAGACCCAAAATAAAGGGGGTGGGGGGCACAAAATCACTGAAATAACAAAGGTAAAAGGAAACGTTCTGCTGGGTGACTGCTTCTGTAGTGCCATGTCACCAAGGGTACGTTGAAGAAATAGCACTGTAATATCTCTGTTGATATAAATTAAAAATTTTTAGATTTTATGCAGCTGGAATAAGAGGTGAACTATCCACAGGCTGATGGTTGTGGTGTTCCCATGTCAATAGGTTTTATTTGGCCAGGCTGGATCACCTTTCCAAGTAGTTTCAGGGCTGCCACATTCCCATAACCAGACAAGGAAAGACAAGAAGAGTAAGATAATCAATGAACTTGGTGCTATTGAATCCTTAAATATAACTAGAGTTCAGAGGCAGTAGGATCAAGCTTGTACCTTCTTCCAGTTTACCTTTCACCCATTCCCATGGAGAACTGATACTTTCCACTTTTGTGACTTTATTGCACCCCTGTGGTAAACTATTTTCTGATCAGCTAGGGGCATAAACACCAGTATTTTCCTTTGTCTACCTATATACAAACCATTTTCCTCTGGGTATCTAAAAGTGCAGCATTGAAGGTGTCAATAACATCTACTGAGTGTTACAACAAAGCCATGATGGAGAAACAGCTAAGTAGCATGAAACTTCAATATATGCCTAATGCCATATATTTGACATACTAAAGGAGAGTTATCAGATAGGTCGTATTGTCTTGAGTGCAGACTTAATTGGAGAATTACAAATGTATTTACTCGAGCCTGATATTTATATTTCAATGAGAATACTGAAAAAAAATTGAAGGGGTTTTTAATAAGCAGCAACAAATATTCTTTAAATAATAACTTTAGTCAAGAGATTTAAAAGCCTTCTCTCTTCAGCTTCACCTTAGCAGTTAAGAGTTGACTTGGTCTCATTTCTTCAAGTATCTCTACAGAAATAAACTTTCTGAGACAATTTAGATATTTAATCTAGGAGAAAAGGACACTGTAATAGGTGGAGGTCAGGCTACAGTGAACTGCTGTGGTAATTCAGAATAGAAACAAAGAATAGATCATAGAATCATAGAACAACCAGGTTGGAAGGGACCCATTGGATCTTCTAGTCCAACCATTCCTATCAAACACTAAACCAAGTCCCTCAAGACCTCATCCACCGGTGCCTTAAACACCTCCAGGGAAGGTGACTCAACCACCTCCCTCAGCAGCCTATTCCAATGCCCAATGACCCTTTCTGTGAAAAACTTCCTCCTAATCTCCAGCCTAAATCTCCCCTGGCAGAGCTTGAGGCCATTCCCTCTTGTCCTGTCCCCTGTCATTTGGGAGAAGAGGCCAGTTCCCTCCTCTCTACAACCTCCCTTCAGGTAGTTGTAAAGTGTAATGAGGTCTCCTCTTAGCCTCCTCTTCTCCAGGCTAAACAACCCCAGCTCTCTCAGCCGCTCCTCATAGGGCCTGTTCTCCAACCCCTTTACCAGCTTCGTGGCTCTTCTCTGGACTTGCTCCAGAGCCTCAAGATGTTTTAACAGTGAAAGAAATGAAACAACTTCCCTGGAGGCTTCATGAATCTTCATCATCTGCTTTCTTTAAATCATAAAGGAAATATTATTTTTTTTCTAAAACTTAGGCATTTACTCAAACGGAAACTGCAGTAATTTTGTCACTTGCCTACGCTATCTGGCATAGGTCAGGTAGTGTTAGCTTGGATGAAAATACAGGCTTTTAAAACAGATGCAGTTGCATAAGTCAGAAATTGCACTAAGTGGTAATACATGAAATAGCAAAGATGCTAGCATGGGGCTTATCCGATGTTAGGAGTGCTTTGCTCATTTTTGCCTAAACTTGAGTGCATGTAGGTCCTGGGCTTGATTTTTCTTGCATAGATAAGAATAGGAAACCAACTTTGCATTGCCTTTCAAATATATAAAGACAGGTTTTACCATTGGAGAGAGGAAAAACTTATTACCAGAATAAGCTGGAGATGCAGTTCTAAGATAAGAAAGAGCAGAAGAGCCACTGAGAAAACGAAGGCATATTTCCTGACAGTTTTTTTATCTGTAAATCAGAACCAGCAATTAAAAAAGCATATTAGAATTTCATAACACATACACACACAAAAAGTCTTATTTTTCTGCTTCAGGTTTTAGCCTGGGGAGCCAGGAGTAGTAAAATCACTTTCTGATGTGACCACACTTGCCGGATTGCATGGTATTGTGCAGATAAGGTGGCAGGCAGGATGACTCATTCATCAGCTAGTGCGTAGGATCCTGCATGCACAAACAAGTAATAGTCCCAGAAGACATCCCTGAGATGGAGACTTAAAAGTCAGTTTATTTCCATCTAAAGTATTCTCAATCAGATTGTAAAAATTGTTCCATACCTGGTCTCACTGGAACTCTTCAGAAACCCAAGTGGGCTAGCGAACGTCATCTAGAGGTGATTTATTCAGAAAGTTTTTTACCCTGATGGCAAAATTGCTTTGAGCATGTATAGTAATTAGGACATGTGGGGTTGATCCCCCAGCACAGCAAGCACTGCTCCATTTGGCTGTTGAAATGAGAGTTACTTTTAAAAAGAGTTGGTGTGCGGATCCCTGATTGTCATAACGTTGTAGGAGATCAGGAAGTGGTTAGCGTGGGGAACAAGCTGATTCTGGGTATTCAAGAAGCCTTTTCACATAAAGAAAAATTAAGACTACTTTTAAGTCATTCTAGAATCTTGGTTGTGAACAAACTTGACTGTGGTTATTATTTTGTTCAGCAAGATGATAGCTTACCAGTGAAATAATTTAGGTTTCCAAAAATCAGCTGGAATAGTGTCTTCAAGGAATGTTTAAAAGTGTTACAATTGACTTCACACAGGAAAAGACATGGGATTTTGGAAATAATAAAAGAACTTTACGTGTTTGACAGAAATGGCTAAGTGTAGTCTCTGGGTCCTGCAAGCCTGTTTTCCAAAAGAATTGTGGCGTTTTGCAGTATCATATGAAGTAGGAAAGACACTGGATGATTACAGAATCATAGAATAGTTTGGGTTGGAAAGGACCTTAAAGATCATCCAGTTCCAACCCTTCCACTTGGCCACATTGCTTAAAGCCCCATCCAACCTGGGGCAGCCACAGCTTCCCTGGGCAACATGTGCCAGTACCTCACAACCTTCATATTGAAGAAATTCCATTTGAGGCATTTGAGCTGTCTTCACAAGCCTATACCTCTGTTTCAACTCAAGTATCATTTGGGCTAGTGCCACTACCTGATCTTGGACTCTGTTTCCAATCAGTGCCAAGCTTTGACCATGTCAGAGGAAGGCAGAAAGCCTCAATCGAGTCAAGAATAATCTTACCTTTGTCAGTTTTGAAGGAATTACATGGTTTTAATCCAGCTGCATATCAGAAAATAAACCTCTTGTTATCAGTGCCTGTTTTTTAAGGAAACAGAGGGTTTTGTTTCTTAATAAACAGCACTCTTCATTCAAAGGCTGGAGAAGAAACAGAAAGAATAAGATCATAGAATCATAGAATCATAGAATCATCAGGTTGGAAGAGACCCACCGGATCATTGAGTCCAATCATTCCTATCAAACACTAAACCATGTCCCTCAGAGCCTCGTCCACCTGTGCCTTAAAATACCACCAGGGAAGGTGAATCAACCACCTCCCTGGGCAGCCTCTGCCAGTGCCCAATGACCCTTTCTGTGAAAATTTTTTTCCCAATGTTCAGCCTAAACCTCCCCTGGCAGAGCTTTAGGCCATTCCCTCTCATCCTGTCCCCTGTCACTTGGGAGAAGAGCTCAGCTCACTCCTCTCTACAACTTCCTTTCAGGTGGTTATAGAGAGCAATGAGGTCTCCCCTCAGCCTCCTCTTCTCCAGGCTAAACACCCCCAGCTCTCTCAGCTGTTCCTCATAAGGCCTGATGATGGATGAAACTCTGAAGATTTAGAAATTGTTAGAAAATTCTTAATTCCATGGAGGAAGGATTTTAATATACTAAGCAAAACTCAGATTTTATCATGAAAACCCATAGCAAACACTTAACAAAACCAACAATATACATCTCCTTTTATGCCTTACTTTGAGGTATTATTTTAATCAAAAAGATGTGCCTTCCACCTGAAATATCAAGTACAGAGGTCTTTGGGGTTGTTTCTCCTTCCCCCATAAACTTGATGATTCACCAAAAAGGACCTTTTAGAGGTGGTGGGGTTGAAATGTGAGACTTGCCACTTCAAGCAAATACTTACTTGAAAAAAAATCTCTCTCTTTAGAGGGAAAAACATTTTCTTTTTCATTTCATTTCATTTTCTGAAATGAAAGTGTATTTTGTATTCATGTCTCATCAACAGGAACTATTGAAGTCTGGAAGGGTATTTTTAGGAAGGCCAAATGGTTAATTATAGAATTCTCTGCCTAAAAATGTCCCCATGTATCTGAAATACTGCAAAATATTGGCAGGATTCATAAACAGATAATTTAACCCTTGAGATCCCCTTCCCAACAGAAACCTCTGAGAAAAAAAGCTGTGAGATATTCATAACTGAAACCAGTAGTTAGGTATCCCAGACCAGGCAATGAGCTTGAAGTAAACTGGGCAATGCCCAAGTTTGCCCTTCTTTCTTCTTTGAGGTCCTTCTTCTTGCTTGAAGCTGTATTCTATAAAATCTAAATTTCACATGAACGCTGACTCAATAGCTGAAGTTCCATTGAGACCCATGTCCAATTCTGGTATCCCCAGTTCAAGAAAGACAAGGAACTACTGCAGAGAGTCCATTGGGTAACCATGAGGATGATGAAGAGACTGAAGCATCTCTCTTAGAAGGAAAGGCTGAACCACTGAGTGTGTTTACCCTGGAAAAGAGAAGACAGAGAGGCTCTTATCAATGTGTGTAAATATATGAAGGGTGAGTGTCAGGAGGGTGGGGCCAGACTCGAGTTATCAACAGCGCTCAGCTACAGGACTATGGGCAATTGCCAAAACCTCTAGCACACGAAGTTCCACCTGAACATAAGGAAAATATTTTTACTGTGAGGGTGATGGAGCACTGGAACAGACTGCCCAGAGAAGGTGCAGAATTTCCTTCTCTGGAGATAGTCACATCTTGCTGCAAGTCTGTGAATCCTGGTGTAGGTGAACCTGCTTTAGCAGGGGGATTGGGCTGGATATGGTCCAGAGGTCCCTTCCAGCACTGTCCCTTTCTTGATTCTGTGATTCCAAGGTGGTCTGGAAGAGAACAGGTTTCAGAATATTATACTTAAAGCTACTTCTGCGTGATGTCTTACACATTTCTTGAGCTCAAAGTGCTTTTAGCAATGTTTTGTACGCAGTCAGGTCTTAATGTCTGAGGCTAGGTCCTAAACTCTGGTCTTCTGGGGGTGTGGATATAAGCATTTCACAAAATCCTAGAGTTTTCTCTATTGCTTTGCACTGTCTTGAGGTTCTTACTGAGCTTGATATGCAGGAGCTGAGATTATCAGATGGAATTACATCCGAAGCTGCAGCTGAAACTTCTCCATTGCACCAAGATGTGAGTTGATTTGCTGCCCCCAAAGATGAAGCCTTGCAGCGAATGCCTATCATGCTATTTTAAGTTCTTCAGGGTTTCTGCAACCCTCTGAAATGTTTTTTGTGTATATAAAGAGATATATTAAATGTGTCTTCCTATTCCTATAGGCTAGAAGTACCTTCCTGACTTTCCTCTCCTTGTGCAGTGTCCTGACTTCCAGATGCTTGCTCTTCCTCCCCTGCCTGTGAATGGGTTTTGTTGGATTTGGAGATTAATAGACTTTACCTGGCAGCTGCTTCTACTTCTGCCAGAGTCTTCTTTCCTGAATGTCTCACAGTCTTATGCACAGAAGGGCTGTTCTGCTGGAGAAACCATTTTTTTGTCCCTACAACATTTTTGTATTCATCTTATTTTGCAGAACCATGAACAGTGGACTCATTTTCAGCCTTAGATACAGTCCAGGCAGTTGCTTGCTCAAACTCCCACCTCTTCTACCTTTCATGTTTCCCTCTGGATTTCATGTTCCCACTTAACAATGGTGATAGAGTTTTTGTGCCATCACGGGATACTTCTTCATCCAGACAGCTTTGCTTTGGCTGAGCACAGTGTTTGTAGCAAATCAGGGGGATACTGACATGGTGGCAATATGCTTTCCTTATGAGTTTCCCTTCCCCATCTGAGAAGATGAAGCTCCTTATCTCATCTGTTTTACTTTCAAAAGACTATCAGATTAATTTTCCAACTAGTCCCTGCACAGTGACAGAGAAGAGGTTTGCTGATGCTTAAATACAATGAAGTTCAGATTGCTTTTTAGTGCTCAGGCTCAGTGTTGCAGATCGGATATCTGAAGGCTTGTACAGATAGGGAAGGAAGGATTTATCTGGTTTACTGTTCCTACATCTTGGAAGCCTGATGATCTTATCAGCTTTCTGGAAGTCATGAGAAAAATGCATAAGAAGGGAATTTTGTTCACATTTGTGAGGCCATTTTAATACATCTATAAACAACCTGCCAGAAGACAACTGAAAACGAGAGAGCTTGTGAGTCCGATACTCCATGCAGAGCAGGGATTATCATATCTCTTTGACAGAAAGTTTTAGACAGTCATTCCGAATATCCATGGATGAGGGATTCCCAGTTATTTTTCAGAAGTGCAGTAATTGATCACTAATCATGTAATTAATTTAATTGGAGAAAATTACATGCTTGGCACCCCTCAGCATAACACTTGCCACAAACTCTTAAGAATCCTGTGTTCTGAGTCCAAGTCAACTTCATCTAAATCATGAGTATTCAAAACTGTCACTGCTTCATGTACGATTTTATCAGTTTTGGATTTAAATCTATCTTTGTGGTGCTCCATTCCTGAGAGAGGCTTAATGTCATAATTTACCCTGTAGTTTCATAATGAAATTTTTGCTTTTAGAAGAAAATAATTTAAAATTATAGCAGAGTTTCTACATGTAGTAGAACACAACTCCAGGACTGCATCTAAAGAAGCATGACCAGCAGAGTGAGGGAGATGATTCTGCTCCTCCACTCCTCTCATGTGAGACCTCATCTGGAGTATTGTGTACAGTTATGCAATCCTCAACAAAAGAAGGATATGGAGGTTGGAACGGGTCCACAGGAGGGCTACAATGATGATCAGAGGGTTGGGGGACCTCCTATACAAGGACTGGCTGAGAGAGTTGAGGTTGTTTAGCCTGGAGTAGAGAAGGCTCCGAGGAGATCTTATAGTGACCTTCCAGTATCTGAACGGGCTACAGGAAAGCTGGGGAGGGACTATTTAAAAGTCTTGGAGTGACAAAACTAGGGACAATGGGTTTAAACTGGAGAAGGGAAGATTTAGACTGAACATAAGGAGGAATTTCTTCACTCTGAGAATGGTGAGGCCCTGGTCCAGGTTGGCCAGGGAAGCTGTGGCTACCCCATCCCTGGAGGTGTTCAAGGCCAGGTTGGATAGTGCCTTGGGCAGCCTGATCTAGTGGGAGATGTCTATGCCCATGGCAGGGGGGACTGGAACTAAATGATCTTTAAGGTTGCTTCCAATCCAAATGATTCTATGCTTCTATGAATCTATGACATAAAATAGCTCCTCCCAGCAATAGCCATGGGTGAGCACCAGGAACCTCTGTCTCTCAGGAAAGGCTACAGTGAGATGCAGGGGTCAGTTCACACAGAGAGGAATAGTGGTGTTTGTTTTGCTGATGTGTGGCTTTTTGTGAGCACTTGGGTGCATTCTTCTTTCAAAGAGGACATTAAGCAGGATCCCCTCCTTCTGTGTAGTCACATAATTATAGAGCATAAGAAGTTGCAGCATTTCTGAGACTGCTCTCCATCTATAACAGTTTATTGAAGTTGGCTGATAATTTAAAGAGTTATAGGGTAAGGGGATTTGTTGTCAGTATTAGTTATGTCCAGACATCAGGCTTCTGCGAGTCTTTTTCCAGTGCCTAATGCAGGCTTGAATAGTTTACAGCTCTGAGTCATTTATTTCATAATTATAGAATCATAGAATTGTAGAATCCCCAGGTTGGAAAAGACCCATTGTAACATAGAGTCCAACCACTGATATACATGATTAGTTGAAACACTTCTTTTCCCTAATGCAGCTACAGCTTTTCTTATTTTGATGTTGCTTTAAGCGATGTATATATAAAAAAAGAAGCAGGTTATATCTTAATTTCTGTAAGTTTCACAACCCTGTTGCATTTCTGTGTTAAATGAACAACTCAGGATTGGCCAAATTTTGACCCCAGACAGCCAGAGTTAAAAGTTTTAAATGTATTCCCAGGACCGTTGCATAGTTTTTAGTGCATGGTTTTCATGCTTTGGGTAGCCCTCTCTGCATCTCAGCAGGCTCAGAGTTAAATCTGAGTATACCAACATCCCCACTGATGATCAGTCATTACTATGACTGTCTGGAGAGCATTGTGAAAAACCCATTCTGGTGCAAAATCATCAGGGTGCAGCGGCATCTGTAGAAATGGACAGTGTAAAAACATCATTATTCCGGTGTAAATGTCAAAACTGTAAAAATGTGCAATCAATCTGCGGAAGAAATAGAAAAGATTAAAACAAAACCAATAAAAAAGTGTTTTCTATGAAGCACAGCAGGAGAAAGGCAGTCTGAAAGACTTACTATGTAATTATAGACTCAAAGAGAATTTTAAGCAAGGAAGGGGGTGTGCATACAGATCTATTCATGTGTGAACAGAGAAACATTTGTAGAGAACCACTTTGGACCATAAATGAAGAGCCACAAGTGGAGCTGCAGGTACAAATTTTCCTCACTTCTTCGAGTACAATTGCACTGAGGGATGATAAAGATGTAACAGGCACAGGGTTTATATGTGGATAATGGAGTGCTGAAGAGAGTAGGGGTGAAATGAAGATTCAAGAAAGAAGCAGGGGGAAGCAAGGATGTCTTCTCTTGAACTTTCACCTTTACTTTGCCCTCTGCCTTTCCAGTTTTCCTCTATCTTGTCATCATAGTCTGCTCATTTTTTGTACATCTGTAAGAGCTGGGAGGGGCCGTGAAGTCATCATGGTAAATGCAGCAAAGTGTCTCTGGATTTTGAGATGAAAAATACTTCTGTTAAACTTGTTTGAATGTTGTAAGCACCCAAGGCACTCACTATCCACAACCACAAGGAAAGCTCCCTTTTGGCAAAATGAAAATTTTTCCTGTGATAATCTTGACTGTATTGCCTCTATCTACTGTTGTTGTCAGGTATTTTTGCCTATGGACATAGAGTGTCCTGGCTGTGTTGTACTCACACTCCCTGCAAGGACAGATAGTAAGTGTGAGACAGTTCCCTCTAGAAGCAACATTTCCCTTGGACAGTTGTCTCTTTCTAGTTTTGAGGGAGATCAAGGTTTAACTTACCAGTAGGGTTGACCATGGAGGATAAAACATATTAATGTGGAAATTAGACTAATTATCTATGTTCTTATGTTTAATTTTCATAGAATCATAGAATCATAGAATCTTTAGGTTGGAAGAGACCCATCGGATCATCAGGTCCAACCATTCCTAACAAAACCTAAACCATGTCCCTCAGGACCTTGTCTACCTGTGCCTTAAACCCCTCCAGGGAAGGTGGCTCAACCACCTACCTGGGCAGCCTGTTCCAATGCCCAATGACCCTTTCTGTGAAAAACTTCCTCCTAATGTCTAGCCTAAATCTCCCCTGGTGGAGCTTGAGGCCATTCCCTCTTGTCCTGTCCCCTGTCACTTGGGAGAAGAGGCCAGCTCTGAACAATGAGAGTCTAGATGCTTCAGTAGAGATATCATTCTTTCTTTATGAGGACACTGTGATGGACAAAGTCATTCTGATGTGCAATACTACTATACCGAAACATTAAGTCATATATATATTCCTCAGAAGAAAAGGACAAATTTTTTATTTCTGCTTAAATATCATGTATTGCTAGATATTTTTAAAAGAAAATAATCATTGCATTCAATAAATTTCTCTATTAATAAGGCAGAAAGATCACTTATCTGGGAAGAGAATGATGTGCAGAGAAGCAGTCATCCAAGTGGCTGATTACTGGATGTGTTCTTAGCAAACACATGTGTGTGGTTTAAATGTCATGTTTCTGTCCCTCTTCAATTCAATCTCGTTAACATTCAAAGACTTTTATGTTTAAGGTTGGGAGTCACTTGGAATGACTGATCTCTTGCAGAACAAAGGCAGGAGAGGGAATTCCATTGAGTTTTATGAGAACGAAATGGCTGAGCTATGTCATGTTGTTTTAGGAAACTAACCTGTCTTGATTTAAAGGCTTAAGAAAAAGAGATTTTGTTATGTCTTGTGGTAAAATGAAATGACATAAGGTTTAGTTACTTTGGAAGGCAAAAATGAGAGTCTTGATCTTCCATCTGAATTTGGTCATCTTTCCTGTCAGATAATCAATCTTATTGTGGATCTTTCAGATAAATGAAAGTCAGCTTACAGTCATATCAGAAATCTTTACTTGGCTTGTCCAAAGGCTTGGTATCAGGAGGGCTTCTAACTTTTCCTTGGGTAAATGAAATTGAACATCTATATTCTTTCACATCCATGAACTTTAATGACATTTGAACATTTATAGAAATGCAGAAAAATATACAAGAATAGTTGCTGCATTAAAACCATTAAAAAGACCATCTCTTTCCTTGTAATGCTTTTCACCCAACTGTTACTCTTTCCATTTCTTTTTTCATGAGCAGTGTAATCATCTTAAAGTGGAGAGACTTTGGTCTATTTAGCATTGAGAAGAAAAAGCTCTTGGAGAGACTTAAAGGGGGACAACACGAAAACTGGGGAGAGGCTCTTTATCAGGGGGAGCAGAGACAGGATGAGGGGGGACGTGTTTAAGTTGAAAGAGGGAAGATTTAGATTAGATATTAGGAAGAGATGTTTTCTTGTGAGGGTGGTGAAGCCACTGGCCCAGGCTGCCCACAGAAATATTGGATGCCCCATGCCTGGAGGTGTTCGAGACCAGGTTGGATGAGGTTTTGAGTAGCCTAATCCAGTGGGAGGTGTCCCTGCCAATGGCAGAGGGATTGGAACTGGATGGTCCCTTCCAAGCCAAACCATTATTTGATTCTATGATTCTATTAAAGTTATCTGTCACTGTTTCTTCACTGTTACTGGAAATTTTAAACAGAGCTTAGGCAGAAAGCAATCCTATCTCCAAGTTGGACCTTAAAACACCTTGAAATGAGACACAAACTCAGTTTCTGTGAGACTGTGTAGAGTCTCAGCAATTCTGCTGTGCAGCACTGACTGACTGCACATAAGAACAGGAAACTCAAAATTAAAATAGGAACTTAGTTTCTCAGTCCTTGCACCGAGATGTGACCTCCTCCCACCTCTCTTATTTTTTTAAAAAATAAACTTAGTCCATCAGGTTCCCACAGATCAGCAACACTCATGATGTCCCCTGTCTTATCCTCCACTACCACTAAATGATACTTTGCAATATTCCCCAATTTCATATCCCTTGATGTACTGTTCTCATCTGCTTTGTAGAGAAGTCACTTTTCACCAGAAACTTCAGCACTAACTGACCAAAAGCTGCTAAGGAGAGTGCTGCCATGCAGAGCTGAAGGCTTAGACATGGTTCTGCTTAGAGCAAAGGGCAGTGTGGTAAACCATAGTGAAATGGAGTCCTAAGATCAGATTTACTGATATTACTGTTATGTAAATAGTCGCTCAATGTCAAAATCTACTTCCACTTCCCATATTTTTTTACAGTTGTAGCACAGCAGGAGGAAGAATTACTGCTGTCGTACATCTTTTTTTTTGGTTGAGCACTTACTGGAGAAACTTAATTTTGACTTCACTTTTCTTTTTTCAAGGCAAGATCTTTCCAGTGTATTTTCCAATTTTTTTTTCCCCATCTTTCCACATTCCTTACTGTTAAATGCAAAAGAAACCTCATAATGGTGTGTGAAGTTTAAATAAATGTCAAAACATAAAAATTCTGAATTTCTATTTGTCTCTGACCTACCAAGGAAGAGAGGTAAAATAAAGATGTTTACTTTTTAATGAAACTGTTTTCATGACATTATCTGAAAGTCTGTAAATTAATCACAGATCTGATTTTTGACTTCAAAACTTTTAATCAAACTATTTTCATGACGTTATCTGAAAGTCTATAAATTAATCACAGATCTGATTTCTGACTTCAAAACTTTTAAAGATGCTCAAGAGGAATTCAGCGTTTGGAGCCATGGTCCACGTTCAGGTACAAAGGAACTGAGCACCAACCGCTGCATTAAAATTTGTAAAGAAAAGTAGATAAAAAATCGTACAGTAAAGAAAAAAAAAAAGCATGGTGAAGCATTGGATCAGGCTGTCCAGGGAAGTGGTGGAGTCATCTTCCCTGGTGGTGTCTAAAAAAGTGTGTGGCTGTGGCACATCATGATAAGTAGTCACAGTGGTGTTAGGATGACAGCTGGACTTGATGATCTGAGAGATCTTAGTCTGTCTTAATGATTGTATGATTCTATGATGTATCTTGGAAAAAGAGTCATTGCTAGTCACTTTTCTATGGTAATTTACACAAATAAACATTTCTGTGAGTTGTGTAAATTAATTTAAATCCATTATTTCTCTCAATTGCAGAATAAAACTATTGTTAAGCCCGTTAGGCTGACGGCTGATAAAACACAAACCTAAACCAATAGCCACTGATTCTTCAATTCTGTCTAACTGCTGTTTCTCTTTCTGGGAAAATACAGGTGAGTTCAGGGGCTTTTTCATGAAGGAGAACGTAACTGCATTCAGTGGATGTTTGTGCTGGTGATTCAGTATGTTCTCAGAAAAAAAATGACTATCTAATGTTTCATTGGAGTTTTGCTAGCTTCAGCTTCCAACTCATTACTACTTTGCAGAACAGCAGATAAGCAGGAAACTAGAGTTTAATTCCCATCTGTGTACCAGTGAGATCCAAAGCCTGCAAATCTTAGCACCCACATGATAGAGGAGGACTAAAATTTATTTTCCAACTTTAGTCACCTGACCTTGTTGAGAGTTACAGAGGTTAACTTACTCTGTCACACTCATCACTTGACAATGTTATTGCTCTTCCCCCTCCAAAAAATTTCAAGGAGAATATCATCTCCTTAATGTTTTTATTGTGATAAAACACTAATGAACTAGAAATGGAATATCTTCAGCTGTCAGTGAAGTGCGTATTTATTTGGAAAGATCTCACTTTTTCAAAAGTCTGTGAGAAGTTTCCAAGGGAAATGCCCTGCTTTTTTTGCTTCAACGTTAGTTCATGCTTTCATCTCCTTGTCCTCTCTGAAATACAGTATAGAAATCTATGTCAAGGGTCAAGGCTCCAATAAATTAGATGTTGGAAACACTTAAAGAAACACATAGGCCGTGTATACCTTTAGTTTTTATGCTAGAGGTCTTGGATCACAGCTACCCATGGAACAGACAAGAGTGGCTGGAGATGTAGGAGGTGACTAGGATGTATCTTACCATAAAATGACTTCACGCCTCTTTAGTATGCAAATAGTCTATGGAGAGAAAGACATCCATCAATGTGATCTAAGCTCAGTAAGAGATGGAGGACTGCAACGTTAGCTCTGGAGTCTTCACGTTTTCTTCTCTGCCCCAAGAGCATTGAACAATGTGGAAATGGCACACAATGAATCATATGGAGCACTAAGCCAAGATGTTTAGCGAACTCCATGGTTTCTCCATAAGGTCTTCCCATTATCCGTGGATTGTTCTCACGCTATACAAGCGGTAAACTTAAAGTCACATCTGCTTTACTGACCTTGCCTGAAGACTGAACACTGTTTGCATGTTCTCCAAGTTGGAACACACTGTGTAGCTCCTGCATTGCAGTGGGAAGGAAACATTTTTCTCTATTTCCTGTGTCCTCTGTGAAATTTTTCCATTGTAAAATGTGGGCTGTGGTGTTTTCTTTTTTAAAGAAATTGACTGGTAATCAATGTTTTCCATCTGATACACTCGTTCAAAATTCACCCACAGGGACTCTGAGGTTTTAAGTTTGTACGGGAACTCATATCAAAAAAAACCCCAAACTCAGAAACCCAATGGATAATGGAGAGGCAAGACTGGTTGGACTTGATGATCCAGTTGGTCTTTTACAACCTAGTGATTCTGTGATTCTATGATTCGACATGTTTTACCTCACCTAACTAAAACTTCTTGATGTGAGGTACTGAGTCTGATATAGACCTTGGAAGGCCAAGTGAGAGGGGAGAGAGAAAAGGGAAATCTCTATGCAGTAGCAATACTTCACCTAATTCAGTGTACACCCTGGAAGACCATCTGTCTACACTAACCTTAGATCAGATGAAAGTCTTGGGCAGAAGGTGTGTTTTAAAAAGAGCTGAAATAGGTGAAATGAATATCAAGCAGTCACAATACATTTTCCTATGATATTTGAAAAGTCATGGCAGTCAAGAAGTCTCCAGTGACTGGTGAAATGGAAACATTGCCCTCATTTTTAGAAAGGATAGAAAGGAGGAACGTGGGAACCACCAACCTGTTAAGTCTCTCCTCTCTGCCTGGGAAGAGAACAGATCCTCCTAGAAGCTATATTAACGCACATGGAGGACAGGTAGGTGATTTGAGACATCCAGCATAGCTTGACCAAGAGGAAGTCCTGCCTGTCAAGTCTAGTGGCCTACAATGGAGTGACATCAGCGGACAAAGGAAGACTTATGGATGCCATCTATCTGAACTTCTGTGGGGCCTTTGATAATGTCTCCCACAACAACCGTCTCTCTAAATTGGAGACAAATGGATTAGACTGTTCAGTGGATCAGGACTTGTTTGGTTGGTCACAGAGTGTAGTGGTTCACAGCTCAATGTCCTAAGAGATCAGTGACAAGTGGTGTCCCTTGGGGGTCTCTGTTGAGACCAGTACTGTTTAATATCTTCATCAGTGACATAGACAATGGGATTAAATGCACCGTCAGCATGTTTGCAGATGACAACCAGGCTGAGTGGTGCAGTTGACATGCCAGAGGGATGGAGGCCATCCAGAAGAACCTGGACAAGCTTGAGAAGTGGGTCCACATGAGCCTCATGAGATTCAACTATGCCAAGTGCAAGGTCTTGCACCTGGGTTGGCACAACGCCCTGTATCAATACAAACTGGGGAATGAAGGGATTGGGAGCAGCCTGGCTAAGGAATACTTAGTGGTACTGGTGGATGAAAAGCTTCAGAGACATGATATGCTCAGGAAAAAGAGATGGCTCCAAAAGAGATATTCAAGAATTGAAAGATTGAGAGTAGTAAATGTCAGAATAACCTCTGAAGTGTCTCAAAATGTTCCCTTTCTATGGGTTTTGAGCTTTTACACACACGGAGACTCTTACTAAGTAGGCCAATTCCTCTAGCACTACTCTGTGCATTTTTGCTATAGAAAGAACAGAATGAGCTCTCTCTACCCTCTTTAGATGCTGCAGAAAGAGAAGAGAAATGCTGCCGCCTTTCAAGCATATTCTAGAAAGTGGAACACTTTCCGGTCCCTGTCATCTGTGGAGGTTCAAACTCTCCCATGAGGCTCCACTAATAGCTCTGTCAGCAGACAGCCTACATGTTGGGGAGACAGGGGAGAGCATTCTTTGCCTATCACACTTAAACCAAGGTTTCATGCAGCAGATCTGGGATTAAATCTCCTCTGGATCAAAGAGGGGTAGCAGGAAGGTCATCTGCTAGCCAAAGTAATAGACCAAAACAGGGAGACTGGTTCCCAGTTCCTGTTCCAAGGGCTATTTATACCTTTTTTATCTATTAACTTTCAAAGGATTGATTATGATTACATGACGTCCTTCCTATGCTCCACAAATAGGTTGGGAAACCTGGAGCTAAGATATCAACTGATCCATGTTTGAGACATCAATTCTGTCTCCATCCGACTGTAATTATGTGACAGAGGGGCAGGAAATCTCTTGCTCTTGGATTTTCAATCTAGCAACATTTGCTGGCATAGAACCAAGTTGCTCTTAGAGGCTGGAAGAGGTCACACGGATGCAAGCTGCAGGAACAAGTTTCTTTCCAAAGTAAACCCTTATGGAATTAAACTTGTGTTTCCAGTCATGGGAATATCTTATACACTGGACTCATATAGAGTGAGAGACATGGAGATGTTGAGATGACATCTCCCATGACTTTATGACACGGATTTGCAGTCTAAAGGCTGTCAGATACACCATTTCCCTCTGACATGAAGACCATTCTGTTTTTTTCTTCATTTATCACATGAATGAGATAAAGTTAGATACATATCACCAAGTTTTCCAGAGCAAAACTAAGCAAAGCAACCACCAATCAAATCTTCCTTTCAATAAAGTAATCCTGAAGATACCTAAAGTTTTTAAGCAAACTTAAACAACAAAACCTCCCTGCTTGAATAAAAGCTACAGGCATTGTCTCATCTCTGGGACTTAACGGCTTCACAGGGGTAAAATATTTGCCACACAAGATCACGTGTGCTTTCCTGCTGATGGCAAGAACAAAGACAAGCTTTAAAACAGATTAATTACTTAATATTTTCTGATTTCAGGTTACAGGATATTATCTGATGTCCTTGGGAACTTCCACAAAAGATCAGCAGTATGTATACCGAGAATACAGCTCTACTGTACTTGCTGCACTGTGCAGAGAAATTTGGGACACTGTGAAAGGGTTCCAGAAAACTAGAAAAATTATTTCCCTTTGAGCTTGGAAAAGCAAATAGATGGGCACTGTGGAGGATAACTGCCTGAAGAGATGCTTGAAGAGGGAGGGCCTGCCAAGGCTGTGTTGAAACTCAAGGAATGGAGCACGAGCACACTTTGCCAAAGGTCCTAGTTTGAAATCAGGCAAGTAGGCTCAGGGGAACAGTAATTGTCATTCAGCAGCAAATTTGAAGGCAAAGAGATCTGAATCTCTTTACACATTTTACACAGAATAGTATATTACAGAGGTGCTGGAGAGTGATCTTAAATTATATTTCTAGAGTAACTATAGACAATACTAGGATCACAGTTAAAATTACTTTGTCTTTTGAGTACCTAAAGATGTTTTTTATCTCGCATCTGTTATGGGATTAGTATTGGTTGTACGAAACACAGTATCTAGGGGACTGTTATCTTACTGTACAGAGAGTATAGTTTATCTTCAAATCCTAGTTCTGTTTGCTTTTATAGTTATAAAGTGTATCATGTCCATCCCTAGAACAAACAAAACAGGCTTGCATAAACACATTTAATTAAAGGAACCTGCTTAATAGCACTTGTTAAAGTTTAGTCACAAATCCGAATTATTTGTTCCTGTAAAGATTTTATCAATTAACTTTAGGAAAAAATGTGTTTGAAAATGTGAGATCTGCTGAGTACTGCTCTCAATAATGCTTGTCATAACTGGATTCAACACGATAGCATTAAAAAGGTGTCCTATTAAAATAATGTCCCTTATTTTCACATGTATGTGTGCATATACACACAGATAGACAGAAAGGGTTTTTTCTCATCCTGGGAAGATGACTCTACATTGAGGATGCACGTACTTATTCAGATAGAAAAGCCAAAAATCTTGGGGGGGAGGGTGACTGGGACAGGAAGGAGGGAGAGAACTAGCAGGAAGCCAAAGAAATTGTTTACTATGTCCTCTTTTGAGAGGTGTGACAAGTCTGTCCCCTTTCCAAGGGATTCCTCTTACTGCTCACTCTGACTGCCTGTAGATGCAGTTTTACCCAGAAGGGTTTTGTTGAGCCTCAGGGCAAATGAATTCCTAGGCTCAGGATTTTGTTGATGGTTTGTTATATGACATTCCCTCTCCAGTGACAGAAGCATAGTTTTACCAATTAAAGTCATCTATGGAAGCCAGGAAGCGAGGAGGACTCCTTGTCCCTATGGTTCTCCCTGTCCCTGCTGAGGTTTAATGATGTCAAACATAGCTACAGTGCTGTGGCTCCTGCAGGGTGGCTATTTAAACAGCTGCAGACTCCTGGGAAAGGCCATCCGAACAACGCATCTGCCACCATCTGACCAGAGATATTTGGAACTGGCTGCCCGAGGTTGATATCAATTAGATGGACCCTGGCCGTCCAGACCAGGAGATGCGCTTCTGTAAAATTGCTGTTTTCCTCATGACAGACCCATTCTCTCCTCATGGAGGATACCGGACTCTGGATGGACCATCATCTGTACCACACCTACCCCTAATTATCCACATTGCAGACCAGAGCTGAGCTGCAGAAATAGATTTTGTTCTCATTTTATCTCTGTACACTCATCACTTATTTTTGCAGAGCTTTAATTGCAGGTGGTCATTTTTAGTTGATACATGCTCAGTACGTCACTGCATATCACGTCTGCTAACTATGCAGGATGCTCGAAGTTTCCCTAAGCATGGGAGCTGTCAGGAAAAGGGCGTGGTATCCTACTAGCTGCTGGATCTAGAAACTTCTATATTCCTGCTTTCTACTTCTCAGTTCACTAAAACAAGTTTGACACAGTGGTGGCAATATGTAGATCATTGTTTGGTTTATAATCCTAGATAATCACAGAAGAGTTTGGGTTTAAAGGGACATTAAAGCCCATCCAGTTCCAACTCCCCTGCCATGGGCATGGACATCTTCTACCAGATCAGGTTGCTCAAAGCCCCATCCAACCTATTCAAACACCTGCAGGGACTGGGCATGCAAGAGTTCTCTGGGCAACCTGTACCACTACCTCACCATCCAGGAAAACATTTTATTCCTAAGATCTCATCTAAATCTCCCCTCTTCCAGCCCCCTTCAGGTACTGGAAGGCAAGCACACACTGCCAGCTCATGTTAATAATAAAAATAAAAAGGATACTTTCTAAATTCAGTCTATAAGCTTTTATATTTTATATTCAGCTTTGATAAAGACAATAGGAATTCACTATAAATAAATTATCACATTGTGTTTTGCAGCAGAAGCCTATAAAGAAAGGTATGTTTTGAAGTGAAAACTGATCTTTTGAAAGCTGAGGTTGCCCTCTCTCTTATTTGAGGCAGAAGATCAGACATAATAGGGCATATTTATGTTCTTTCTGTCAGGTATGTATAATTAACTGGCAAATGAAAGTTGTTCTGCCAATAGCACTGCCTCATGCGTGTAGTAGTTTTGCTAAAATTGATCACAATCACTTTTCATTGCAGAACATGTAGAACAATATCCTCTTTAAAAATAAATGAAGGGACATGAGCTTAAAAATTTGCTATATATTATAGTTACCTTTACTCCATGGAGTATAAGTGCTCAGATACGGTAATGGTTAGGTCACAACACCTTTAGACAGCTCAAGCAGCACTTTATACATTTCAGAAAGACCAGTCTGAATCTTTATATATCTATCAAGGGTCTGTACATATTCCTACCATTTCTGAGAACTGGAGCACAGGAGCCCATCCTGCTGGGTGAGGTAATAAAATAAAAAGTTTATTTTTGTCCATGCTAATATATGATGATAAACTCATATTCAACACCAAGAGAACTAGAATGCTAAGATACATATCTTCCAGTTGGAAGACTATAGAGGGAAGGAAAAGGTAGGGGGGTTTAATCATACCAGTGTTTTCCAAGCCTAGGAAGACAAAAAGAATCAAAATTCAAGGAAACTTAAATGCTGAAGAATCCAGTAGACACTTTCTGCATTTCAATTAGTCCATGCTGAGCCAAAATCCAATGCTCTTGCCTGAATGTGTAGTTTATTACACCAAGAGCTAAAAATTCCTCTGTGTAGATAACTTAAGGCAAATATAATCACAAAATAACTATTTGGGGTTGGAGAATTGTGACCTGAAGCAAAATATCGTTCTCTTTTACCCATTCTGTTTTATTCAGTGAATATGTAAACCATTCAAACCAAGCTGTTCACCACTTGCCACAAAGATCCAGTGTGTACAATGGCCCAGAGGTTTTAATTGCTTTATTCTAGACTAATAGAATCATAGAATAACCAGGTTGTAAGAGACACACTGGATCATCAAGTCCAATCATTCCTATCAAACAATAAACCATGTCCCTTAGCACCTTGTCCACACGTCCCTTAAACACCTCCAGGGAAGGTGACTCAACCCCCTCCCTGGGCAGCCTCTGCCAGTGCCCAATGACTCTTTGTGTGAAAAATGTTTTCCTAATGTCCAGCCTGAACCTCCCCTGGCAGAGCTTGAGGTCATTCCTCTCTTGTCCTGTCCCCTGTCACTTGAGAGAAAAGCCCAGTTCCCTCCTCTCTATAACCTCCTTTCAGGTAGCTGTAGAGAGCAATGAACAATTCAAGTCAGAACTACTTGACAGGAAATTATTCAAAACACTTGAAATGGTTTTTATCCATTCCACTATTTTGTACTCTATGGCAGTCATCACAAAAATCTCGACTGTGTTTCACAGTCAAAAAACCATATTCAGAGTTATTTGATGACTGCACAGATATAAGAATCAGGATAAATACAAGAATGAAAAATGTAGGTGCTTGTGCCTCCAAATCATGGGTTTGATCTTTGCAGTCACCTTCATACAGAATGAGAGAATAGTTTGGGTTGGAAAGGACCTTAAAGATCATCCTGTTCACCAAGTGATTTTGGGCAATTCTGGGCTTTGATTGTGAGACTCCCATAGCTTCGCACCTGTCTCAGCAAATTCTGCATCATGCAGCTTCTATCTTGGTCACAAAAGTGAAGGGCAAGTAAAGCTACTCTGATTAATTATTTGTTGACCAGCTGTGGTTGGCGCTTTTGGTGATGGAATGGACAAAATCCCATAGAGCTGTGCTTGCATCTAGAGGGAAAAATATCTAGAAGAACCTGAAACTCAGATTAGTGAGACTTGTTCCACCTGTAGCTTCATGCTCTGTCTCCTCCTCTGCTGTTTGATCCTTGCAGCAGATATATCCCCCTCAGATGATTAAACTCAAAGCTGTCTCTGACACAGAGAACTGCAAGGCTTGAGTGGCCTTACCAGGTTGGATTGCTAAAATAAAGCATAACAGGAGGGATACTAGCAGCCATATTTACTCAAAACTAGCCTACAAATCCTGTATAATTTGTATAATTTGCCTTTTTCACCAATAGGTGGTGCCAATAATTAATGCATTCATGTCTTCTGCTGGGCAAACAACTGAGAATAGGTAATTTAGCTGTGCTGACAGTGAGTAGACCATCTGTAAGGAAGAGTTTTGACCCAATAAACTACTAGGAAAGTGGATTTTGCTGAAGTAGCCAGAACATACAAGTGGAAATTAGTGAGGAGAAAAGCCTTGTGTTTCAGAGCAAGAGTGTTATGGCTAAGATAGAATATGCATCCTTTTTATGATACAGAAAAAAAATGAAAATCTCTTCTTGGCAAGAGATACATCATTATGTCAATTAATCATCACAGGACTTTCAGAAGCACCAGTCACCTGAGCCTGTTCTTTTACACTAAGTCAATAGTAGCATGTCAGAGAAGGCAAGAAGAGAGGTCAAGAGGAAGTGTATTCATTCGTTGAAAGAAAAAAATATCAAAAAATATCCCTTTAACAAAATATTTTACTTTTGAAACCCACAACTGGCATTTCTGTTGGGGCACAAATCAGTTTTAGCTGGACAGCAAAATGCCATTGCTTTCTTCCTCAGATAGGCTATTAAATTCCCCATTTCAAATGATTGATTTTGCTGTATTTTGATTAATTATATTTTAACTTTCTGCTGGGCTAAACTTCTTGACTCCTTCCCAATGTAAATTTGTGATATTGGATCAATGTTATAGTGGAATGAAATGTCACTAATTATATAAAAGATAAGATTACCTTTAAAATGTGTTTAACTAGCTTAAATATGTTGTTTTGATTTGGGTTCTTTTTTTGTTTGTTTTAAATCAATTTTCAAACCAAGAAAATTTGGTAGGAGAAAGAAAGACTAGATGATGTGAGGAGAAATGTAAGAGAGCCAGAAAGCAGATTCTAGAAGCCAAACTGTTAGCTTCAAAATTAAGTCTAGTTGGCTTTGGGAAGCCTTCATCACTAGAGAACACCAAGTCTAAGTTGAATGGTGCTTTGGTACTGGTAGAAGGACTTGCTGCAGGAAGACAAATTCCAGGAAGACAAATTAGACAAACTGTCAGTAACCAACAATATTTGTCTGTGTAACAAAAAAATGCTTCAGTGAGTGTCACCCTCCCACACTGAGGCAGGAGGAAATCATCTTCTCCATAAACCTCTGACTTTTTACTTGGAAATCTTGTTTCTTTGGTGCCCTCTTAGTAAAGTTCTCTTTATTTCTTTAGTGTTATTTGCTCTCTATAACTACCTGAAAGGAGATTGTGCAGAGGAGGGAGCTGGGCTCTTCTCCCAAGTGTCAGGGGACAGGACAAGAGGGAATGGCCTCAAGTTCCGCCAGGGGAGATTTAGGTTGGACATTAGGAAGAAATTTTTCACAGAAAGTGTCATTGGGCACTGGCAGAGGCTGCCAGGGAGGGGGTTGATTCGCCTTCCTTGGAGGTGTTTAAGGCACGTGTGGACACGGTGTTGAGGGCCATGGTTTATTGTTTGATAGGAATGATTGGACTCGATGATCCAGCGTGTCTCTTCCAACATGGTTATTCTAAGATTCTATGATTAATTAAAACTCAGTGTCCTAGCTCCTGAGTCCTGAGCAGCAGGGGAAACTGTGGTCCAATATCTTGACCAATTCATAATTACTGGCCCTGTGTCCTGATTACCAAATCTGGAAAACATAGAAGTTTCTTTAGTTATTGATAGTTTACTACTAAAAAAAGGTTTCCTTCTTCTTGTGGTTGAGTATACAGTGTACCAAGCACAATTTGCCAGCTATTTTTATGCCAATCTCACAGCAGATATAATTCCTGAAATAAAATCACGCATTCACAGTGGGAGAATGGCTGTAGGGAAACAGGGCATGAACTCACAGCCACTGTCGCAGGAGTGTTTGTACCATTTAGGTAATCTGGTTTACTGTTAAGACAATTCACAGCCAGGGTGCAATATAGGTGGAATCGCAAGAGCCCTTGCAATGATGATTAAATCAGTACATCTGTTTGTTTCTGCTAGTATTTAATAGAAATCTGTAGGTGCTGGGTTGGATGAAGCCTTGAGAAATCTGATGCAGTGGAAGGTGTCCCTGCCCATCCAGGCTGTTCCCTGGATGACCTTTAAGGTCCCTTCCAACAGGACAAGAGGGATTGGCCTCAAGCTTTGCCAGGGGAAGTTTAGGCTGGACATTAGGGAAAAATATTTCACACAGAGGGGCATTGGGCATTGGAATAGGCTGCCCAGGGAGGTGGTTGAGTCACCTTCCCTGGAGGTGTTTAAGGGATGGGTGGATGAGGTGCTGAGCGGCATAGTTTAGTGTTTGATAGGAATGGTTGGACTTGATGATCTGGTGGGTCTCTTCCAATCTGGTGATTCTATGACTCTAAGATTCTGTGATTCTGTGATTTATTCCCAGTTTTTGAACATACCAAAGAAGAGGGAAACAGATCTTCAGGGGATGGGTCACATCACAGTGTCTATCATTCTTTGGACTGTCCAGACCTTTTATTTACACTCACTAAAGTAAATCCATGCACAAAAGTCATTAGGACAGTATCAGCCTCCTTATGCTACTGTGACCCCCTGCATTCAGATAGCACAGAAAATCTGGATATCTAACAAGAGTCAAGAGTTTTTACTTCTCTCTTTTATCCAGTTCCCAACTCCCACTATAATAAAGCACAATATTTCTTTTTTTTCACAGTTTAACTCTGGAGAATTTTGGCGCTACAGCCTCATGAAGATGCCAAAATGAAGGCAACGGGATGTCCATGGCTGTAGCAGCAACCTCCCCAGACATGCTGCTAATTAAAAAGGAATTAACTGAAATGGAACTTTTGAGTACTGCATTTTATGGAGATTTCCTTTTACACAGCTACAGGTCTGGCCAAGTGTCCATTGTTTGAATTCATTTTGACTAGGGTGCATCTTGCTAACATGCTGTACTTTTGTGTATTTATCTTCAATTTTTAACCTATGCTTGAAAATACCAATAGTTCTTTACCTTTTTAAAACGTCCTTTTATGACAACGATGTGTGAAGATTGCCTGAGTTAATACTGAATTATTTCTTTTGGATAGACTTGGTGATGTTACAGCTACCTCACATTATCTTCAAATATTGATCACTCTGCAGTTCCACGAGGAGCTGTCTAGAGAAAATCTATGAGCTTCAACTGAAGAAAGGAAGAAGAGACTGAAAAGGTAGTGTTTTCATATATGTAAATTACTATGATTCATCAGAAGACAGGAAAGCAAAATGTAAAATAGGAGTCTATAGGAGAATACTTTACAAAATCAAATGAGTCTTTCTTGTTCCTGTAGAAATAATGCATAAGAGGCTCATGGAAGAAGGAAGAAAGTCATTATAAAGTCTATTTAATTCTTACTTCCACAGAAAAGCACTGGCCATAAACTTTCTATTTTGAGTGCACAATGAAAGGAATAAAACATATGCACAAAAAAAAATCTTTAGTGGGTAAACTTTTACATCTCTAAATATAGTACCTCAATACCAACTCTAAACTTTTACATCTCTAAATATAGTAACTCAATACCAACTCTATTAAGCCTGTGATCCTTATCTGGAGCAACCAGAAGATAGATAGTCTCAGTCCCTCATATTTTACCATCTCAGGGACTTTATACAAATAAATAAGTAGCTGTTGACACAAAACAACACTAGAATCTAGTTCGCAAAGTTCTCCAGCAGTTGTATTTGTCCAGAGCTGAGCTGCTGGTTTGTCTGAAGACTGATTTCTGAGCAGTCTTACAAATTCTGCCTTCAGCAGCTGCCTCTTGACTTCCAGCTGTCCTTGCAGTTCTGTCGGAAGACATCCAGTAAATATCTGCTGGGTTGCTCTTACAAATGTGATAATCTGTATCTCAAAGGACTCTTTCTAATCTAGGAATATAGTAGGCTAATGCAGTTGTTAGCATATCCTACCTCCTTTGGCCTCTAGGCTGAATCCACATCTTTTTTCAAAGGTAGAAAGCGTGAGGAATTGCAGGAAGAAATCATAAGTTGTCTGCTGTTGCAGCCTGCAGTACCCCAGGCCATCATCCTGTTGTACCAAGCTATTTATTTTCTTCCACAGGCAAACACATTTTCTTCTGTTAAAGTTGTTGCTGAGATCTACAGATCAAAACAGTATTTAAGAAATAGTCTTATGACAGGGATTATAGGTGTGTGAACACAGCTATGAAATATTATCACTTCCATTTTTCAAAACCTTACAAGTTTCCATCTCTGCTTTATCATGAGTAGCAGGAGAGCAAACACTTTGGTTTCTGTAACTTATCATGAGGAGCAGGAGCATGAATCCTTGTGTCCCATCAAGCAGTTATTTTCTACTTCTTGTCTTTTTTGAGCTGAGCTGCAAGGAACTGTTGAAAAATACATACATGTTGGCTCTGAGCTTTTGGATTAAACATCTAGTAGCAGAAGGACTGAATTTGCACCTCCGGCACAGAAGTGCACGAGCACTGCATTGTGAGCCTCTGGTAGACATATGCTACATGGGTACCCAGCAAGGCTGTGTATACAGAATAAAGTCCCTGTGACTATGCTATCAATTTTGAGTCCTTCACCATCCAGTCTAATACAGAACAATTAGTAAATCTTGCATCAACTTACATCTTAGCTAGAAGATGTCTTGTTTTCAATAAAGTAATCTAATTAAGCATTTCAGCAATGGAAGAACCGGTTGTTTGCTTTAACTATCCTCATTGCTGCAATCTGTGACCTTGTTTCTTCTCCTCCACTGGAGCTACTGGATCTTATTGTGGTAGTTTAAGTGGAAGAAGATATAACTGAGTAATAATCTCCATTGCGCACAGTAGGTCAAGGAAGAGTTACTACTTCAGCTTACAAGCACCTAAGGTAGAGTAGGTTTTCCAGATCCGTTGTCTTAATGACCTCTGCTCAGAAGGCAGGAGCTTGACAGAGGATATGAAAACTTCCATCTACTACCAAGCTCTTAGCTCTGACATGTGTCTTTAGTAGGCACAATATGATCAGGATGGAGATGAGATAATGAGCATAGTTTATTCACTGCTCTCCCTTCCTCAGAAGCTCAGGTTAACCTTATGGTAACTTCCCTTCATTTATTTATCCAGACAGTGGACGGATAAGATACTTTGTGCCATTACTGCTTATTAATACTCTCCTGACAGTCATAAGGAAAGAGACTCCCAAATATTTCCATCAAGAAGACTGACTAACTTACCATATTATTCAATATCTTCCATTTATGATGTCAAGTTTTTGAGACAGGAATTGTCTTACTTTATTGTTATGCTGTGTATATAACAACTAGGATGAAGCAGCCTCAATACAAGCCCCACATTCCTCACTCTTAGTGTGATCCCAAATACCCGCAGAATGGTAGCCTTTGGTTTAATCTTTCCTTATAGCATCTGCTGATATATTCCTATAATACTAGAGATCATTCTTGTATTGCAAAAAACCCCTTGTAGGATACTTCTTTATGAATCAGATTGAAAGATTTTTGTGAATCTTACTTTAGGAACACAATCAGTGTTCCCATTCCCTTTATTTGTATAATACAAACAAACAGACAAATAAACAAGCAAATACTCCAAATGAAACACTCATGCAAAGTCAGGATAGAAGATTCAGCAAATCAGTGGTGATTTTAGGCCTTTTGAGAATAGTGGTGGTTTTGAGGGTAAGTAGATCCATTCTGTTGGTTCCTCAAAAGACACCACCTTTCATTGAAAGTAAAGACAATTCTTCTGGGATTTGGTCCCTAGTAAGTAGAAACATGCAGGAGAACGAACCAGATGAGAAATCCTAGAAAGACAATGTACATCTTGTGCTGGTATTGTACATTCTGTTCTCAGCTTATGGAAGCAAACTGAGACCTCATTAAAAGGTCAGCTGGGAAAGAGAGGAAACAGGCCAGTTCTCAGGAGAAGTTTTTTGTCAAATTTCCAAGAATCCAAATGTAGTTTGGTCTGAGAAAGGTCCCTGTTCAATATAATAAACTTCTAGAAAAGAGAGGCGGGTGAGAACTATTTCACTATGTGTTTTTCTTGCCTCTGAGAGTCACATCATGGTCGCTCTGCCACTCTGCCAGAGTTCACTCCCTCAGCACCTCAGTATATATCTCCCAGCTATTTCTGTTCATCACCCAGACCTCCACTTTCTCCTTATTAGGTTAATCTTCTGTCTTCCATTCAAATATTCTTGCGCATTTAGGAGAGTTGTCACTCTCCAATCTTTCAAATACGTATGATTTCTGCACTGAAAAATTTGTACTTCAACTATGCCTTCATGGACAATGTCTAAGCAGGAAACAGAAGTGAGGTGACTCCACCTCTGGCTCACTTCCAGCACCTCCTGGATTTACTGAAGAGCAGAAGTTTTACTCCTTTGGTTAGACCATTTAGCAATGAAGCAACCATTTCCTTATAATGGGTGTTCTGCCACTTCTAGAAATGCTGATGGCTGGGGGTAAGAAGAAGGTGAGACATTCCACTAGTTACATATTTGATCTTAATTCTCTTCTGTAGTGGATGAGCAGCAAAAGAAAGTTACTAGCACTTTCCTACTGTCTTATGGATTGTGTACAACTGGCAAAGGCTCATCTTTAAAGACCATGATGTGCAATATCACCATGCAATATCAGTGTTAGCCTTCCAGTACCAAAGAAGGTAGTTGCAGAGACCTGTAAGTAAATAGGTGATGCCTTCAACTTCTTTTAACAGCACTAATAAGCACAGATATCCAGCTTGGTGTATATAATTTCAACTGCATTGAAATCTGTGACATGCTACCGTTTATAATCGTTGAGGATCACTGAATGATCCCTGCTGTTTTCTGAAAAATTTAATTGAGTTATAAGCAATGAGATCTTAGCTCTGTTGAAGTAAAGGAGAAATTTATTGGTCTCATCAAAAGATGTTCAGATTCACATCAGGAGGCTCTGCAGGCTCTGAACTGCTTAAGCACAAATCCAAATAAAACCTGTTTGGATCTAGAGAGTGAATTCCCATTTACAAGGGAATAACTGAGACAAGAGTTTAGGCTGTTCTGTCTCGTTGCTAAGGAGAATCTACCTTGTTAGGAGCTAATTCAAATTCCATTTCCAAGAGTGTAAATCAGGAGGAATACTACGATATTCAATGGATAAGTTTGAAATCTGAGTTAAATCAATGAAAAAAATAGGGACTGAGAATTTCTGCAGTCAAGTTAATGCACAGCATCTTAGTATATGACATGCACACAAAAAATTGAGACCAATCCTATAGTTTGGGGACCAAGAGTTGGAAGGGATATACAAAGAGCTGGTTGCAGAACACATTCTAACCTGTTACAGTGATAGAGTGGACATGTGTTCAAACCTGTAAGCAAAAACCAGGTTTTCTGGAGTATTTAGGTACCTACAAACACAATTACCGAAGTCTTTCAAAAGTCTCCAATCTCCTTAATCATTCAGGACTACACAAGGGAGGGGTCATGTGTAATAAGAATTTGTTAAGTATCACAAAAACACATGGAACTGGGAAACATAAGCATTCCCATGTTCCTGGGAGCACTCATCATGTGTCATCCTAACTACTTTACAGTTAGCTGAGAGTGCAGAGTGGAAAATGAGAGAAGACTATCATGGTCATAGATCAGTACAGAGACCATGGACTCAGAGGATTTTTTCCTGTGGGAATGAGAGCGAGATGATATTTAGAACCTCGACTGAGAAAGGTACTGAAATAGGGAATGAGACAGATCAACGAGGAAACCAAGAAGGAACTATTCATTGAGACCTCAGCAAATGACATCAGCTAAGCCAGGGAGAGGGCTTAGTGGCATAGGTCCTTTCAACCATCAGTATCTTTGATCAGAAGCCTGAATCGGTTCTATAATGTCAGTTTCCTAATAACAAGTTCAAATTACAAAGCAGAGATAGAGTTCATGAAGAGGCAAAACTCCCCTTAAAGGTTAAAGGAAGGAAGCGACAAGGCTTATTCTTTTCATGGACTGTTACAAATTATTCTGCTGAGGATGGAATGCAGGAGTAAAATGTTAGCTCTTTTCTATTGCTTGCAAGGAGGAGGCATTCGACAGGAATCTGAAAGGTCAGAGCCTGGCAAAATGCATCCACAGAATACAATAATGCCTTGTGCTTCCCTGGTGCTTTTCACCCACAAAACTCCCTGTATATATGCAGGGCTCCCTGCAGAGCTCTGGAGAGGTAAGGGAAGCAGTAGGGAAGGTCTGTCTTTTTGACAGACCATTATCTGCCACTGGGGCTGCATTTGATCTCTTTGCAATTAGATAACAATGTTAATGTTTATATATATATATATACACACACACACACACACAGAGATACACACACATATGTATATGTATAAACACCCAAGAACACTGAAACTTTGTCACATATTCCCTTGCAACCTGTTGCTGGAGCTGATTGTGACTAAGGCAGGGAAACTAGATGAGATAGAGTCTTAACCAGGGTAAACTGAGCAGAGCTCTCTCTACAGCATCTGTCACCAGGTGGGAATCAGGTCCAGATTCCTTTTAGATAACTCTTTGCTCTAATGTGGCTTTGAAGCTTTTGCTAGAAAGCTAGAGAGAGTAACATTACTCCTTTACTGAAGACTACCACCCTGGAGAGCCATCAGTGCTGATGTTCAGAACATATCACTGCTGCCAACAAAGACAAGACTGCTCAGTGAGTTTCCTTCTAAAGTTTTTTTAAGTATAAGTTTGTACTCTCTATTTCGCTTTCGTGGCAGCTACCCCCATTGAGAAACAAGCATGGCTAACCAGGTATCTGAGCAGGCTTTCCTTGCTCACACTTTATTTTTTTGTGAGATCTCCTTCAGTCTTACTTGTCTGTGAGAGTTGATATCAGTCTCATGGCCCCACTGCACCCAACATTGTTTCAAGCATCTTTCACCACTCTGCATTACTGAAAGGGTTCCTTAAATTATCCTTGCAAAACAGAGGTATGATAATATCATGAATTTGCATCTGGAAGCTGAAGTAGACTAAAGGCATAAGCCCATCAGGACTTGTAGACAAATTTCTTGGGTAATCTGGAGCTGTAAGTGTAAAGCTGTAGAAGTAGCTGATATCTCCATGACGTCATGCTGGGATTATAGTGTTTTTATCAAGCTGGTTCTTAAGAACTGGGACCTGGATCTGCAGAGTGTCATCTATTTTGCAGAAACAGAGTAGTGTCTATCTCAGTGAATACTAGACTATGCTAAAAAAAAAAAAAAAAAAAAAAAAACAGCTTGGCTATTAGTACCATTGCCCTGGATTCCACTTTTGTCTATGTGGGACATCAGCTCCACCAGTGAATACCAAACTTCAACACACTGGGCATTTTCCAGGTTCTTTGCATTCATCTGCAAGAGCACAGGGTGTGCACAGCTCAGAATGCTGGATGTCGTATTATACCCAAGTATGACTATCAGTATGGGTTCATCTCACTTCCAGGCTGTTTGACAAAATACATTTTACCTAGGAAGCCAAAAGCATAACCCTAACCCTCTAAACCCAAGGAAATTTGCATGCCACGTTCTTAACTAGTGTAAATCTGTGTCTCTCCAGTAACAAAAGGGTTGAGAATTTGGCCCTAAATCAGCAACTTTTGTTTTTCTAAAATAGGAAACAGGAAATGACAAGTCATGAATTAGAAATACATGCAAACAACGCGATTAGTTATTTCTGTCAACAGCTGAGAACTGGCCAAATATTGTATCCAGAAGGCCTCAAACCTATTACACCAAAAGTTTTTCCAAAACAAGATTGTTTTCATAGATACTATTGGAAATTCGTGAGCCTGTACCAAGAAAAGCAGTTGCCTGATAAAGGGAAAAGTGCTGCTTGCAAAGCCTGCCTGCAGAGATCACATAAATTATTGCCATGTAACGTCATCGAATCAAGAGATGGTGACCTGGCTGACACCTACAGGAGATGAACAGCAGCTTCTGAAGCCTCCAATTTTGTTTCTTGTCTTCAAATCTGCAGCTCCAGTCTGCAATATCCTAATCTGCGTCATTCCTCATTTGCATGAGTGTGTGGGTTCCTGCAGGACTCACTGTAGCCAAGAGGATTTTACTAAGGAAATGGAAAATGCTGCTTGCTGGACACACAGAGAATGAATATTCCAGCTGGCACTATTTTCTAAGAGTACTAAAAATTTCCATCAGATTCAGAACAATGAACACATCTCTCAGCAACAGGGACCATATAAGTACTGAATGTAGAACTTAGTCTGCACTGAATTAGAGGAGAGGAGGACTTGTGGGGAAGGACTAGGGGTATATTGACTAGGTAGCTTCAGCCCAGAGGTTGGGAAGGGGCTGTGCCCTCTCTTTACAATGACAAGAAATCTCAAGGAGACGGGACAAATCTTGCCTTGAATTGTTCTGAAGACTATTACAGTTGCCTCCTCAATTGGAATGTTCAGTCCAAAGCTTGGAAGAGCTGGCACTCATTTTATCCCCTGGCAGAGATTATACTAACCGGTTGTAAATACATTACCTCAAGTCAGGCAATGGGAAAGCTAAGAAGTTAAACTATCTAACCCAGATAAAAGAGACCAGGATCAATTGTGTACTGCAGACAGATGTCCTCTGTGACAGTCGTGGCAAGGGAGATGGGAGTCAAGTCAAGTTATGCTAAGTAAAGACAAGGAATATGACTGATAAGTGTTCTCAGAAGGAGAAGGGTCACTTAAGTGCAAATCAGTCACTCCTGCTGGAGAGTGAATCTCAGCCAAATTAAATGAAAAAAAAAAAAGGTATGATGAGCAGGTGTGTGCTTGCAAAGACTGGCCATTTCCAGCAAGAGATTTCCAGTGACAGGGTTCCTTGTTCTATCTTCTTCAATCTAAATTATTATGGCTGAGGCAAATAAATAAATAGTAGGCCTAGCAGGTTATGCGAAGATCCTTGTTTATTATGCCTTCATGATTTACAATAACAATGGTCTGGTATATGGGTAATCATTCCTCTTTCTCTTTGGAGGAACCCAAAGGTTCAAAGGTCAGTCATGAGTTCCCTGATTGGTTAATAAAACACTTGCATTGCAAAGCATATATCTATGGCTATGAGCCATATAAACCATATGAAGTCATTGGCTATTTGGTTTATTGCAAGGATTGAATAGGATTTCTCAGTTACTCAGAGTTTTGAAGCTGGAGTGACTAATTGAGTCATGCTTTGGTTTAGAAGCTGGCAAAACACTGTCCATTGTATATGTTTTGTGGCTGCTGTCTCCATCAACTAAGCATCATAGTCATCCCATTTAATAACTGCAGTCATAACTCACAGTAAATAGGGAATCTTAACAACAAATTTCAGAGAAATATCACGAATAGGTGCTTGAAAAAATAGACCTGCTGAAAAATAGAAATTGGGAATGCATCATTTCCATTATCCCTTTTTCCATACCTCCACAATTTCAAGCAAATGGGGAAGTTTTCACTTGGCAAGGGCAAAGACAAGAGAGAAAACCTAGAGTGGAAGCGGTAGAGATTGTATAAAAGATATGAGACAACAGGAAATCATTTGGATAGCACCCCTCTGTGCGAGACTTTTGCGGTTTTCTTATGAATTCCTATGACTCATTGCAAGTTTTATGCAAGATTATATAGAACAAGGCTGACAGAAGCTGCGTTTCTGGGTGATGGGAACAAATTTACCACTAAAGATGTGTGTTTTACAACACCCTAAACATTGGTATCACCAGGCTACAGAAAGACTCAGCTTCTCAGGACTTCAATTTCCTACATAGGATGTCCTAAAAGAACTGCTTCAAAAATTGCGTTAGTTATTTGTGAAACAATATAATATTGTTGCCACGACTAAATTTTAAGTCATTTCCCATGTACACCCTTACTGTGTCTACATTTAACACGGATACTTCTTGAACAGGAGAAACACTGCTTTTCTCAGCTATCTTGGGATGATTAAGCTCACACTGGAATTAAGTCTGTTAACATTAAAAGGTCTAGTTCGCTGGACTGCTTAAATCTACCTCTTGTTGCTCCTGGTAGCACTTTGCAACAGGCTTGTGGAAACATTCTGGTTTTGATCCAGCGGAAGAGTCCTTGGGAAAGATAAAAGGAGGAAAAGAAAAAAATGGAAAACGTGTAGTTGGAGAATGGTGAATACAAACCTATATTGATTTACACTGCCATTAATGTAATTTTCTTCTTTTCCCTATGTATGAAAGCCGATAGCCTGGAAGACTTAATGTGGGATGACAGTGTCACCATCACCTCTTCTTCTTCACAGAAATCATGAGTGCAGCCTGGGAAGTGTCTTGCTTGGAAACCTAATAAAAGTTGTTGAAAGCTACCCAAACAAATACAAAACACACTTGTTTTTCAAGTGCTGGAAAGAGACCAGAGGAGGGGTAAAAGACAGAAAAAAGGAGGAGATTAGCTGTTAGTAGGAAAAATAAAAATAATTGTATTCGTTCTTGAACTGAGAGGCTGTTCCCATCTGCAGAATGAGTTGGCATTAATTTTGTGCCAAAGGGATACGTGCACTGCTCCCTGATGTGCAAAGCTGCTGCTGAACTGGAGAAGACCTGCTGTCTGCCTTTAGTCCTGTCACCCTGAGAAGAAATGCAACCGAGCATGTTTGAGGAGATCTTGACAGCAGAGTTAGCAAGGGAACATGTGTGCTCTAAGGATACACTCCAGCAGGGACGTACTCCTTACTTGCAAAGGGAATGAAAATGAAAAAGGTGTGATTCATCTTCTATCATTTTAGATGTCTAGAACTTTGACATCAAGTCTAAGTGTGACATCCAAGGTCCCTCTGTAAAAATGGGAAAGGTGAGGGCTCTCTATGAGATTGATCCAACTCTTTTGCTCTAAAGCTGATATTTCAGAGTTGCATTGTTTTCTGCAGGGGTCTTTTTCTCCCCACTAGTTTCCAATGCATCTGAGATTAAATACATGGGAGATTTTTTTGGTGTAAATATTTGGTGGGACCATTCCTACATGTAGGATCTGGTTTAGGCAGGATGATTAGGCAGCCTATGATGGATGTCAAGTTTAACATTGATGCCATTAATTTCAGAGGCAGTGTTTGATGAGTCCTGACCTGAAACAATGTTCTCTTCAGCTGAGACATTCTATAGTTATGGGGACAACATTAGGCACAGAGTAAGTAATGTGCACACCTCACAGAAACAATGAAAGCTGTTTCATTGAAGCCGGGAGAAAACTGCAACCAGCCTTTTTGGTAGCTGTCTTGGAGTTGAAGATGCCCAGAGTTTCTTCCATGTAAAATGAATGGCAACGTCATTGTGACAGGTGAGCTTTACAATGACAAGTGTCTTTTTTCTTTTTTTCCCTATTTCTTTTTTTCCTTTTATTTACTTAAGTGGAACACAGAAATTAAGGGATTCAATTCACTCAATTCTGGCTCATTTCATGTGGTTTGAGGTCAGAGTTTGAATCCAACTTTTAGGGTACAAGCTTTTCTGAATAAGGAAGTTTTGTTCTGTTTCTTAAAGACTGCCAGACCCCATGTCTAATCCCCCATACTCCCTTTCTTCTCTGTGCCATCTGCCTTCTCTAGTTTGTCATGCCACCTTTCTTTTGCTGGACTAAATCCTACAAGAAAGCAGACAAAGAAAAACCCTTCAAATCCAAATAGATGTCGAGAATATTGAGAGAGTGAAAAGAAAATCAAAGTTTTTAAAGAAAAACAAATCAAACCTCACCTCTGAGCTAACCTAAGGTGACCTGCCTGCTCTTTCACATTTAACAGGACAATTCTGCCAAACTGCAGTTGTCTCTTATGCCTCACATGGCCACAAACACACTCCACAGTCAAGGGCTGATTCTATTTTCATTCTTGGCTCCTCAGCTGAATGGTCATGCCTGTACAGAGGGCAGGTTCAAGAGGGGCAGTGTGAGCAGATTCTGCTATGAATTAGGCATGATCACTGGAAACACATTTCCTGGTACCCGCAGAGCTGCTTCAAGAGGAAAAAACTCTTTTGACTGTCCTTTTCCATCAAGGGCATGAAAACTACCTCTATTTCTTGATTGACCAGGGCGAAAGTTCAAGTGCCCATGTTTCAGTTCTCATATTTTGTGCTGTCCCTCAGATTCATTCTCCATTTCATTGTTCATTTTCTCTTATGTTTTGGCAGCCTTGTTGTCTACAAATTTTCCTATATATCCACAGATTCTGATACTTGGTTTGAGATAATTCTAGGACTCTCCAGTCATCAGTCATGCTTCTAGAGGAAGGGTTTTTTTTCTCCTCTGTGTGTCTGGAGAACTCCTAACTGAGTCACCAAATCCATATCTTCATGGAAGCAGTGCTTCCCAGAACTAATTAAATAGTTGATGATAGATGTCTTCCCCCTTGAGTGTGAACTTCTATCCTTCAAGGCATCCTTTGGCAATGCATTCCCAGATCTACCTCATACTGGAGGATAACTGTCTTTCTTACCCTAGTACCTTTTAGATCGGACCTTGAATTTGATGAGTAAATAAATAATTCTCAACTCCTCTTTTTCTGTAGGTCTATAGACTACTATCCAATCCCCAAATTGATCTTTTTTTCAGGATGAGGAAAGCCAGTCTGTGCAATTGCACTTTATATGGAAGCCATTCCCTATCTTTAATTGTCCTCATTACCCTTTTTGGCAGCTTTTCTATTTATAATACATCACTTTTGCATTCCGAGTGCAGAATGCTTCATGGTATTCAGAGTCTGGGAGAACTACGAGTTTATACAGTGTCATAATGATCTATTTTTCTTTCTCTTTGTTTTCTAATGATTTTGAGCATTTGATTTAGCCTTTCTTGATTACTGTTGAGCTTTGAGTTGATGTTTTCATGGTACTGTTGTCATAATATTAAACTCTCACTTGAGTTGTAGTGGTTTGATGAGAGCCCAGCTGATTTGTTTTCAGGCATCCACCTTTATATTTGTCTCCTTGTTCATTTCACGTTTATCCATGGTAAATTTATCCTCTGATTTTATTTCTCACTCAATCTTGTAAAGCGTTTTTCCAATTCTTTGCAATTGGTCTTTGTCCATATTGCTCTGGACTAGCTTTAATTCAGCAAAAAATTTTGACTGCCTCAGTGTTAATGCTCTTTCTAGGTCACTAATGAGTGAACAGTGGAACAGTTTCCTATGCTCTCCTTTTATGTTACTTTTTGTCACTATGAAGGCTCCTCATTTACTCCTATTCAGTTCTGATCTTTTAACCATGTCAGGACTATCCCTCTCAGTAGTCTTAAATAATAATAATAATAGCAGAACTATCCTCAAAAACATCTCAAGTGGCTCCTGTTGCCCTTTAGAGTAGCTCATTAAGTTGTGTATTCTGGTGGGAAGGAAAAAAGGTTCTTATCTTTGCTAAACTCATTAAAATCCTGGGGAAATTTTTAACTAACCAGCTCCTTTATTTTTTTTTTTTTTTTTTGGAAGCTGTTTGTGGTTTAGAGGTGGATTTTATCACATTCTGCAGAAGAAGGAGGTTCTTTTCCCCTCCACCTATTTTGGGATAGGAGTGATATATTGAAAAGTATTTATCTCCCTGTTTATTTCAGGGATGATCTTGACAGCTGGCTTAACTAACAGTTAGTTTCACATAAACGCGTCCATAATTAAACCAGCAAAAATCTTACTATATAAGGCTTTAGAGATATAAATCTTTTCAATAATAGTGCAAATTTATTGAAATAGTTTTATTTAAGTGTCTTGTGCTGGAAGATCTTTTGCAGTTGAGAGGTGTATTTGCCACATCTTTAACACAGAGTTGTGCTGGCAAGAGGTCCATGTAAACCAGAAGACCATTTACAGCAAACTTTAAGGATTGTAAAAGCAGTGAAATTTGTTGCAGGAACATTGCAGTGTGCCTCAGTGGCTTAGGAGAAAAGACCTCGTACAGGGAAAACATCGCTCTTCTTTACCTGAGATAGTAGAGGAACAACTATTAGAGAAAAGTTTCATGCGATGCTTCCAGTGGAAAATGAAGGGTTTTGGAGAGAATCAGCCTTTTATAAAGGAAGATTTGAATCTGTCCCCTCAGATTATTAATGTGAAAGTCAACAGGAACTCACTCTATAGCACTTATCACAGAGTTTTTGAATGCAAGTATATTTAGGAAAGAAATGAGTTATTGACATGGGTAACAGTTTTGGAAGTCTGCAGAAATCTGGCAATAAATCTATTGCTGGTCTTCTTAAGCTCTTTCTTTAGTTTGATTCACATGATAGTGTGATTGTTCTTGGAGAGTTTCCATGAAAAGCTGGAAATAAACAGAATTAAAAACAGTTCTAGCCATACTTAGACCTGAAGTAAATCCTGTGTGATGAGATGATAGTTCTGGCATCAGTATTCAAGTTTCAGAAACTCGTGTTTCATCAGTTGGGTTGACCTCAAAGCCTTGCTCTTGCTGAGAGAAACCTTTGCTTCTAGGAATCCTGTGCAAGAATATCCCAAACTGTTGCTATTCTGGTAAGCTAAAGTTGTTTTTTTCGCTGTGGCAGTGGACAGAGTGCCTACATCCAACTATCTAACTGCAGTGGTTGAATGGTGAAGCTTCACAGCACAGGACTCTGTTCCGTGATGGGTTGACAGGATCTCTTCTAGGAGATACAAAGTCTTAAAAAATATATAGTAGCTAAAGCTCCGCACAGGAGCAGGAAATTTGGAAAAATATTGTTTGTCATCCTATAATTTTAACCATCTTTAGTGGAAAAGGATGTAATTCTTTACAAGTGTAAGTGGTTCAAATACGCAGAAGACAAGAAGGTATCAACCAACAAACCCAGATGCAATCAAGACATCTGATGGGCTGGAGGGGCAGCTAGGCTGGGCAGTGTAGCTAGGACATTTCCATCTGTCTCCCGATTGCTTCATGGGGTCTGAGGAAGCTGGTATCAAATGCTATTGCAATCCAGTCACATGCAAAGGTAAGGACTTTCTTAGATCCAAATTTCTTTCTTGTACCATGGGAAAATCAATCCTGAGTCTCCAGGTGAGGATGAATTGCCATAACTACAAGGGTGCTGATCCTCCTTACACTGTGTCAATATAGACTGTTAAAGGTAGCGTAGACCATGCTTATTGCTCCATCCAAATCATGCATTTATATTTAGACACTTTTGCTGTTTCTCTTAGTGGAGATTTCTGAGTGTACCAAACAGACTGAACTCTTCCCAGGAAAACTGCCAATCTGTCCTTTAATGACAGATCAGCAACACATCTGATCCATAATCTTCCCCTGCTGGTTATTCTCTGGCAGCAGTGTATAAAATGGATATCACAATAAGCTCCTGGAGGGTTTGTGGAGCCTCCATCCACTGGCTCTGGGTCTGATGATCCAGCTCATTGCCATTATGGGCAGCTGGAATAACCACAGAGAGCACTGAATGAGAGGGATCAGTGCCGTCCCCAACACACTTCCCAACAGTGGGAGAGCTTTCTGATATGCTGCTTACTTATGAGAGACGCTAGAAGATCTGGATATTGCCATACAATACCCCAAAGGAAGTAATTACCAAGAAATGAATGGATTGTCATAGGCAACATACTCTTCCGAGATTAAAAGCATTTTATAAAAGTAGGCGAACAGATGGGATGGGATGAAACGATGGGCTGAGAGTGAGCAGTGAAGATTTCACAGGTATTGCTTCTACATGAAACAGAGCTGAGCTTGGCAATAAAGATGTTTTACCCACCTTTGTGGAACAGCCAGTGCTCAGGAGAATAGAGCAGCTGTGAGAGATTACAAAGACATGCTACATTCTGGTTTGGTTCAGAAATCACTAAATAATATTGACTAAAGCGTGTGGGATATTAATAGAATAAATAGAGAGTACTTTTGTGTTATCTAAGATCCCCCACTACACCGATTATGTATAGACTGAAAAGACAGAATTAACCTTCACTTATTCAGGTGGCATGAGTCAAATGATTGAATGCAACTGTGACCTTTTCTAAACATGCAGCCATTCAACAACTTACATATTCATGTTATTAAATAGAAACTCCAGCAATGCTGCTTGAAAATAAACTCTGAAAGACTTGAGTTACTTTTCAACAACACAGCCACTCATAGCATAGATATTTCAGTGCCCTGTCAACAACTTATGTGCACCGTTTTTAATTATGTAGAGACCGAAAGTTAGTATTCATTAGACCACCTTTCACTTTTCATAGAAATAGAAGAGTATCTTAAGGATAATCAACTTGGACTATTATAGAAATCCTCATCAATAATGCATCTGCAGACACTCCCCATTTCAGGGAAGAACACTATGTACTTTTGGCTCAACCTAAAACTTATTATACATCACAGGAGTGTCAAAACTTTGGTTATAATTACAAGAGCTAATTAGGACATAGTCATTAGAGGAGGTACAGACCTTGTCAGAAAGTGACTGCAAATTTCTTTTTCAGGTTTCTTTATGTGGGTTTAGAGGCTGTCAGGGTCATATAATGCAACCAGCAAATTAGCACACGCCCACGGAAATCAAGACATTAGTGTAGCTTCCACATGAGCAACTAACTGCTCTTGAAATCAAAAAGATCAGGCTCCCTCTTGCTGGCATTCAAAGAAAGTCAATGGAGTTATTCCAATTAATGCTGGATGGCTCAAGGTTCCCATCTACCAAATATAAGCAGTATGGATCCATAGGCATTGTAGGTACCATCTCTTTAGTGCCTTGACACTCTTTCTGAACTGTGAGGTGGAAATAGAAATGTAGAAAACCATGAAGAATTGCAAAAATGACATACCATGATGACCTTTGTATTTTAGGGTAGGAAGAGCCTTTTAACCACAGAACCTGGAAGTGTCTTGTACTAAGTCTTCTATTTGTGACAGAACTTTAAGCCAAGATTCCACACTCGCTTTCCAGGAAACAAAAACAGCCACAGGAGAACAGCCTTGAGGACCACATTGTTGAAATGTGAGAAAGCTCCACTTCTGCAATACCTGTACTTGTAGGTATTATGGACACAGAACTAAGGATGAAGCTGAAGAGGAAAACATCAGTAACATACGACTGTGTTATTATGGAGTCACACATTATAATAAAAACAGACAAGACAGTCCTACAGTTCCCTGGGTATGATTTGGAATGTAAAACTCCTTTGTTTCCTTTAATCTCTCGTAGAAGGGCTAGAAAATCATATGAGTACCATCTTCGGAAGAAACAAGAGAAGAAAATTAACCTCCACAACATTATAAAACCTCCAAATTTAAATTAAAAAATTAATTATAAAACCTCCAAAAGTTTGTAACACAGAATCATAGAATGGTTTATGTTGGAAGGGACCTTTAAGGCCTTTTCCACACTCCCTGCCATGGGCAGAGACACCTTCCACTGGATCAGGTTACTCAAACCCCCATCCAGTCCGGCCTTGGTCATCTTCAGGGATGAGGCTTACATGACTTCTCTGAGCTACCTGGGCCAATGTCTCATCTTCTTCACAGTAAAAAATTTCTTTGTGATATCTAATCTAAATTTGCCCCCATGTGGAATGTGCTCTGACTCATGGCAGGAGAGTTGGATCTAGATCTTTAAGATCCCTTTTCAAGTCAAAGGACATTATGATTTTATGTTTCTATGATATACACCTCCCCCCCAAGGACATACTGAACAATAGTGATTTTCTGCAAGACTGTTTTCTTAGCTGAAAATCAAGGCTCCAAGTAATAATAAAATAAGAAGAATATAATGAAAAATACGTCCCAAGTGCTAATGAATATATAATGCAGCTGGGAGGCTGAACATCAGGAAAAATGTGTAATGCCATTAATTACAGAATTTCTTGGGCACATCACCAAAATCCAGAGGTGTTAATTGAAGAAGACATTAAAATCATTATACATACTTATTATGACTTCAACTATTCTTTATGGAGGCTAATTGTTTTCCACTCACTCTCACTGGTTACCATCACTTGCACTGTCATCTTGGTGCACTAATCTTGCAAGCGTTCAGAATTCCTAATCTTGTAAGAGTTCATATTTCCAAGTGACTTGTTCAAGTCTGGAGTGCTATTGTCTCTGGTGCAAACTGAAAAAAAAAATAGATATATGAGCATTCCTCAGAGCTGCTATTTTTATTGCTCCATTTGTCTTTAATGTCTTTCCTTTGCAGCTGCTGATTTGTTGAAAAGGTCTTTTCCAGTTCCTGAGCTCACTTGTTCTCTGATTTGTTGTTATCTTTAATTTTATTGTCCCTTCTAGCAAATTTTTTGCTAGTTTAATAGAGATTCCTGAGTAATTTCATGGCACGGATAGTATTATAGAAACTGCAGTTACTCATTTGGAAAGCCCCATTATGACTTCTGGAGTAGATATTGATTTTTGTACATTATAAGCTTTCACATTCCTAAGACGATTGCTCATTGGTATCACTCAAAGTAAAGGTTCTACAGGATCAATGCAAGAAGAGTGCGTCATCCCTCTTTCCCTTCTGGTGTCTTAGGGCACAATATTTCAAGACATTGTAGACTTTGCTCTAAATTCATCACACAGATTTCAGGGCAAATAAATGAGCTGTGCATGAATTTCAGGTGTTAGTTTTAAAAACACAGGGAAACCTTGGCTAGGATGACTGCTGAGCTCCCTTGGGACCACAGATGCACTAACAAGGGTGGAGAACCACTCTTTGCTGCATGGGTCGTCTACTGAAATCAAACACGGGGAAGGAGGAGTAGTTGTACTTATGCTTCCCTTTCAAAAAGAAAAAAAAGCAGAGGCTTAGAGATGTGGGAGTTTCATGAGCAAAGCCCATTTCATAGACTTCTCTTGGCTGTCCTGTGGTTGCAGAATTTCTGTAAAATGTATAAGGATCCCTGGCTGGCAACATTCGTGACATTACCTATGCCCAAGCTATCCAGATGTCACAAGCCTACAGTGAGGTACAAAATACTTGCAGCAGTTCTCCTTATATCTTTGGAGTATACTATGTGGATTCTACTAAATTAGAGCAAAATTCACATAACCTCTATCCCTTCCTAGGACCTTCTTAACTGCAGAAGGTTCATACTTATTTTTCTTAACCTTTCCAACACTGTCAGTACTTTGGATCAGGATTTAGTCCAGCATGACCCAAAATCTAGGAAATCCCTTAGATGCTTCTGCTTTAAGTCACTGGGTCTACTAACACACCTGCATATTCCACTCAAAATGCACTGGCAAGTCCTTTTTGCAATTCCATGATCAGGCAGTCTGGATTCTGAGGTGAATCCACTTCACACCTCATTTGCTCTTTCAGTAAGTCTCTTCACTATCTGGGTATCACTTGAATCATCTTTTTAAACAAACAAACAAACAAACAAACAAACCCAAACCTGTTGATATGTATATGTGAGAATAGCAGCAACTTTAGTTGTAGATCAGCAGGCTGGATGTCAACTTGCAGCTTTTGCTGAAGCAAGGTAGTGATACAAATCTTGTTGAAAATAGTAGGCACCATTAAGGCCTGATAATTTCTACCACCATTGAGAACTTTTTAGACAGAGATAAGTCTCATCAGTAAGAAGCTTTGTCTGTAAATAAGGGATGCATAAGTACTATCCCAAAGGTTCATATACTTTATAATCTTGTCATGTATAGAATCATAGGATCACCAGGTTGGAAGAGACCCATCGGATCATTGAGTCCAACCATTCCTATCAAACACTAAACCAAGTCCCTCAGAACCTCGTCTACCCGTGCCTTAAACACCTCCAGGGAAGGTGAATCAACCACCTCCCTGGGCAGCCTGTTCCAATGCTCAATGACCCTTTCTGTGAAAAACTTCCTCCTAAAGTCAAGCCTAAATCTCCCCTGGTGGAGGTTGAGGTCATTCCCTCTCATCCTGTCCCATGTCACTTGGGAGAAGATCCCAGCTGCCTCCTCTCCACAAACTCCTTTCAGGTAGTTGTAGAGAGCAATGAGGTCTTCCCTCAGCCTCCTCTTCTCCAGGCTAAACACCCCAAGTTCTCTCAGCAGTTCCTCATAAAGTCTGTTCTCCAGCCCCTTCACCAGCTTTGTTACTCTTCTCTGGCCTCGCTCGAGAGCCTCAACATCCTTCTTGTGTATACAGAAACAACTATCTCACTCTGAGTGCTTCACTTGTATGTAAAATTCTTGATGAAACCAGTTTCTCCACTAGAGTACACAAGTTTATATCGAAGTAGAATATTGCAGTTGATAACTGTATTTTTTAGATAAGGCTCATCTTCCTTTTGATGCATCAGTTGATATATATCGTTTGAAAAAAGCACACAAATATACATCAATGCAGTTTGACCCAGCATCTCTGCCTGAAGTGATTTATCTAAAAAAGGATCAGAATTCAGAATAAAGTCTCATGAACCAGCCTATATCGATGTGTCTGGGTTGTCAGCATCAGCATTCAGGTGCAGCTCTCTTAAAGAGCCTATTAATTTTGGAAACAGTGGTAAGTATGTGAAACACTAATAACAAATCAAATTTGATGGGACCAGTCAAAATGCTTACAAAACAATGAAACATCAAGAGTCCGTGGAATCCTGGTTTGCAATTAATGAGCTGTTGTTTCCATTCATTACATGTATCCTGTAGATCTTTTTATTTCTGTGGTAAAAGCACTGCTGGCATCAGAAGAGGCTGATCAGCCCTGTGAAGCTGATTTCCCTCCCTCCTCTCCCCAACAGCCCTGTTGCTAAAGTATAAAGAATAGAAGGTCAAATAGCTGTAGGTGTCCAAATAACTTACCCAAACCCTTTTCTTACTGCATCATTAAAAGACCATTTATGAAAAAGAAGTATATCTCCACTCCTGACTGGGAAAAGCTACACTCTCATTCCCAAAATAAAGATGAAAAAGGCCAAGCCTATTATTTAATGATAAAATTAATTCAGTCTTGTGGTGTACCCTTTCAACAGCAGAAGAAACTCTTCTTATCAGGCACCTGGAATATATTGTCCCCAGAAACTCTGAGATAAGAAAGCTCATTCTCAGCTTCACATTTAGCCATGGTGTGATTTGAATGGTGGTAACAATTCTCTAGCTGGCTGAGAGAATCATTCATTTATTATTCAGCCATATCTTCAAGCTTCCTTGATCAAGGGTCCTTTTCCTCTCCATCAGGCAGCTGTGGCTTTGTATTTTCCTGTTTTCTTTACATCTTTCCCTTCAGGACTGTTATCTCTCTTCCACTGTGCAAACACGGGGGTCTTTATTTCACCTTTGTAAGAAGAGAAAGGGGGAAAACCAATTTTGTGATGAGTGTTTAATGTGTTTCTGGGAGCTGTGCTGCTCCTCATTTAAAGTCTGAACTTACTCTTTACTAGAATGCAAAATAAAAAAATAATAAAACCAAGAAGAAAGCTGCCATTTTTGAATACTTATTGTAAAAGCCTTCACTTCGCTCTTTTCCCTGTCTTTACAACACAGTTGTTAATTTGTTAATGATGTTTCTAATTGCTAATTGCTCTCATTAGTTTCATGCTCCCAAATCTCAACATTAATGATTCTGTGATTCTGTTCCATAATTCTCTGAGGTGAGAGTGGAATGAATCATCGAAATGTAACGTCAAAAGCCTTTTGTGATATTTTAAACAAGCTTACAAACAGTGGCAATTTTGATGTTATTCCAACACATTTTAATAGTAAAAACCAGATTCCTCCTGTTGACAAGTTTCACTTCTCCTAATAGCAAGATATACGGATATTTTTTTCTTGCAGTTTCCTTCTGGGACCATATCCTGACATCTATAAGGATATCAAAGCCTACATAACCCTCCAAGAACCACTCAGCTAGAGAAAAAGAGTGGAACAGCTTGCAGGAGCTTCAGATTGAGGTAATTATACACTTGACTGCTCAGTTTTGGCAGATAATGATGCACTGTCCTCGTAAGACAGACTGAAGTTGGCAGATACGTGCATTAAGAAGTAGTGAACAAAATACCTACACCAATCTTTCAAACAAAATACATTACACACTCTGCAAACCATTATGATATGCATACGTATTGTTACTAAGGTTTAACTTCAGAAAGAAAAAACATTAAGGAGGATTAATATTTTTTTAATGTTCAAGAAAAATCATGGAATCCCGTAATGGCTGAGTTTGCAAGGAATGTCTGGATGATATCTGGTCCAACCTTCTACTTAAGCAAGGCCACCCAAAGTCAGTTTCCCAGGACCACGTTTAGGTGATTTTTAATATCTCTAAGGAGAGAAACTACACCACATCCCTGAGCAACCAATACCAGTCACTCTCAGAGTAAAAAATTTTCCTTATATTCAGATGCAACCTCCTGCACTTCTGTTTGTGCCCCTTGCCTGTGGTGATAATGTGCCCATTGCCAATGATGATGGACAAATCCATCACCCAAGTTTATGGAGGGACTTTTTCACAGAAAGGGTCGTTGGGCACTGGAACAGGCTGCCCAGAGAAGTGGTTGATCCTCCTTCCCTGGAGATGTTTAAGGCACAGGTGGATGAGGTGGTAAGGGACACTGTTTAGTGTTTGATAGGAATGGTTGGACTTGATGATCCAGTGGGTCTCTTCCAACCTGCTAATTCTATGATTCTATGATTCTATGATTCTATGATTCTATGACTGATTTAAAATAAATCTCAACAAGTGACATTGAATATACACTTCCAGTGTGCACCATTTACCATTTGATTTCTTTGTTTTAGACTATAAACTATGGAAAGTGCATACAATTTAGTAAAACAAAGCATACATTACAGAAAAACAATGTAAAAGCATCTTAAGAATTTGTGTTAGCAACTATTTTCTGTAGAAGAAATTTGCTTTAACATATAAATGGAGACTTCATTTATTGTGAGCTCTGCAGAAGCAGAAGAACAATTTGCATTTTTATGTTTTCTAATTCCATATAATTGACAACTTGTTAAAAGGCAAAACCGACTTATAATGGTGAGTTTTTATATTTGCATCCTTTCCAGTGTATAGCTGCCATTACCAGTGATAGAGGATCCCTGTGTCAAACAGTGCCCTCAAACACTCATTATTTAAGAGACATCTGGCAGAAAATATTGATCAATCTCATTTAAAAGATGATGAAGTATTATTGAATATACATCCTGACGTACAGTTACTCTCATTATAGCATGTGTCTACCACATAATGAGAACAAGTCATAAGGGGACTTACCTTTAAGCCATTTCACTGAAGGACTATGGAGCTCATGCTAAAAAAAATGAGTCTTCCCCTAGCTTGTGCCAAGAATGGCTACTTCTGTAGTTCCAGTTCCTCCCCCTGCCACAGTTTTCACATTACTACGTTAGCTCTTTTCTCAACAATTTTATGCATATAGTGACAATTGTTTCCAATAGTGTTAAGAACTTCTTTAAGTCATCAATTTCCAAGCAAGAGCAAACATGCTGAAGATACAGTCCACATTTTGTCCTCAGAGAAACCTCTGGTATGCATGGAGACTGCCTTAGAGAACAACGACCTAGTGAAAAATGGGATAAATATACAACAGCTCAATGGCAATGAACAGATGTTAATGACATAGATGCCGTGTCCACACTTTATCATAATTCAGCCACAAGATGGTCTATTTCAATAAAAATTTACTAAAATTCCTCAGAGCCCCTTGTTCTAGAGAGGTTGAGAAACATGCGTCAGAATCACATTTCCTGTTTGTTGCTGTCAGTGTGTTGAACTATACAGCTTCCCTCCAGATTTGAATCAGAGGCCACCAGTCAGAATGTATGATTCCACAAATCTTTTTGGTCACAGTTCACAAACCAACCCTACTGGAGAAATCCCAAAAGCCCTCAGAAAAATCTACTTCCTCTGATTTCCTATCATTTTATTTAAAGCATTCTGCCCATGAATGTTTTGTCAGTTCGAAAAAAGCTCATGCAATGACACAAAGTCATGAGCACCCCAGGACTGGTAATGACCTCAAATCAACTTGGTTTTGCCTCGTTCATTTGTTGGTGGCTCAATTAATTGCAGATTCTGCTCTTGCAAGGCAACAGCAGGAAAAAATGAGTGAGAATATTGAATTGGCATGAGATCTCGCGCACCATTCCTTCTTAGTGAAAGCATTTTATCTTGCCAACTTCTGTAAGTTAATAGTTTACTTGCAGAGAGAATGTTGACTCCCTTTAGTGACAGTATTGCCCCTTTCTCCCCCAAATCCTTGCCTCATTCCCTCCCTTGCCACAATGTATGTTATTCTGAGCACTAGCCATGCCGGTCTGCAGGGTTTGTACCCAGTAGCTGCAATCATTGGTCAGGAAAAAGAAGCATTTTACTTCTTGATTGCACTGATATTATATGAGGTAGATGGGGAAAGAGTTTGGAAAAAAATATTGCCTTTAAAGTTAAATCCTCAAGCACCAGGAAGAAATGAGCAGATTAAAAGTTTTTACATGCCCTTAATGCATGGAATTACATAAATATTATTGGAAGAAGCCTCTGGAGGTACCTAGTCCTGGGCAACTTTTCTCAAGGGGTACAAAAGCACACCAGGAGCAGGAGTTTGCTAGTGTTTTGTCTGCTGCTGCCTTAGGACAATTCACAGCAAAAACAAATCAAGAAAGCAAAGGCTTTCTTTGCTAAGACAAGAAGCGAGAACTGTGCTTGGTGAGATAAGTGCATTGAAGAGACCTGGAGGAAACCTGAAGTATAGAGCATTTGATTGCCCCTCAGTCAGATTTTCCCTCTGCCTAGTAGTGATAGAAGTAGTGATGTCCAGCATCAAATACAGACAGCATCCACTTCCCTCCTGCTTTGTAGCTTTCTCAGGGTTTCATATGCCAGCTCACTGACTGTTTTGGTTTTACTACAGGCAGTGTGCCATGCTATCTACACCATGCAGAGAGCTTGGACTCTAAACCCTGCAGGTGTGGAAGGGCAGGGACATTATCCAGGACTGGAACATTTTACAGGTGAGGGATTCTATAGGGTGTTCATGGCTCAACAAAAGGCAGGAAGGACATGGACATCATATAAAGTCTTTTATGCACTAGGATGGATTGTATTTCATTTCAGATCACCCTAAGTCACTCAAAATAAATACACAGGAGACTTGAGTTACTTCAGCGCTAACTGCTTCAAGATACCAATGTGCTTCCATCTAGGCAGACTACAGGTATCCAAAACGGACAATGAGTTTCTTAGATCTCTGTTTTAGGTGGTGGTTGGAGTGAGCATGAGAATGAGGAAAGAAAAGAGACTTTCAGAACTTTTCGTGGTATAAATGACCCAATACTCTTTCAGAAGTCTGTAGGCCCAAACCAAAGCTGACTAGTCTCATCTCAAGCCACCAGCCTGCCAGACCCTTAAATGGCTTATCGAGACTGCCCTGATTTTTTGGCTTTGTAATGCAATTACAGACCTGTCTAGGAAAGTTGCAAAGGACTGTACCTCAAAGTTGGATGTGTTCCAGCTGTTAGATGGTAAATAAACAGCCCTGGAGCAACTTTTCAATTCTGTTATTCTCCAGCATAGAACTAAAAAACTCTGCTGGTGATCCCAGGTTCCCAACTGATACTAAAAACAAGTTGATCAGAGATCAGACAAAAACAGTTGTGTTGCAGTTCCTGGTCTACAACATGAGAATCAAGAATGCAAATTGTTCAACACTTACAAGAATATATATCTTGGTATAATATGTAAACCTAAACTATGATAGGCTGAGAGTTGGTCTAGTTGGCCTGAGTTCAGCCTAGAGAAGAGAAGGTTCTGGATATACATTCTAGAAGACTTCCAGTACTTAGATGGAGCTAAAGAAAGCTAGGGAGGAGCTCCTTATCAGGGAGTGCAAGGCTAGAATCATAGAATGGTTTGCATTGGAAGGAACTTTAAAGATCATCTAGTTCAAACCCCTCTGCAATGGGCAGGGACATCTCCCTCAGGATCAGGCTGCCCAAGGCACCATCCAACCTGACCTAGAACACCTCTAGGGATGGGGCAGTCATAACTTCCCCAGGCAACCTGTGTCAGGGCCTCACCACTCTCAGCGTGAAGAAATTCCTCCTTATGTCTAGTCTAAATCTGCCTTTCTTCAGTTTATACCCCTTTTCCCTAGTCCTATCACTACAACCAACCCTTTGTAAACAGTCCCTACCCAGCTTTCCCGTAGCCCCTTCAGGTATTGGAAGGTTACTCTAAGGTCTTCTTGGAGCCTTCTCTTCTCCAGGCTAAATAACCCCAACTCTCTCAGCCTGTCCTCATACGGGAGGTGATCCAGCCCTCGGACCATCTTTATAGCCTTCCTCTGGACCTGTTCCCAAACTTCCATCTCCTTAGGTTGAGGATTCCAGGACTGTACACAATACTCCAGATGAAGGGTATAAGGGAGGAATAAAGGTGCAGAATCCCCTCCCTCACCCTGCTGGCCACGTTGCTTTGGATGTAGCCTAGGATATGGTTGGCCTTCTGGGCTGCAAGTGCACATTGCTGGCTCATGTTGAGCTTCTCATCAACCAGCACCCCCAAGTCCTTCTCTGCAGGGCTGCACTGTGTTCAAGGCCAGGGTGGTTGTGGCATTGAGTAACCTGATCCTGTGGGTTGAAACCTGGTAGGCTTTAAGAGCCCTTCCAATCTAAAACATTCTATGATTCCGTGATTCTAGTTTTATACATACAAAAAGACATTACATCAGGAGTAGAAAAACTAGGTATAGAGAAATTTGTAGTCCTAGCCTCAGTCAAACTTGACCTGAGCTAATTAGTGAATTGCTGTCCATTGACCTTGAAACTTGCTAAAGAGCTGAACAAAAAGTCTTTAAAAAAAACTTAAATAAATACTTGATCTACATGAATATACACTACTTTGCTATCACTAATAATGCTGAGCCAGCAGTTCGCTGGAGGAAAATCAACTTTTGACAGCCTGAAGTAATGGGTCCTTTTTGCTACAACTGGGCACAATGAGAGAGTCTCACTGGCAACCTTTTGCCTTTCAGCAGTGCATTAGAGATCATTTGTATATAAACACAACACCTAAAGCAGCAGGAGCCACAAACAGGTTACTTCTACCTGGTCTACAGACATCTGTTTAGACATGCTCTGGGTAGCAGAGAATTTCTTACACACATATTTAATACTAAACACTACTGGAAAACCATTTGGGAAATATACCAATTATCATGCAGCAATTTCTGTATTAGACTCAAAAATACTGTGTACAATTTGGACCATCTCATGTGAAAGAAGGTTGTGAAAAAACTAATTGTAGTGACCTACAATTGAAGGATATCCCCGATAAGAGAGTTCTTTGTTGCAATTTATCTGAATAAAAGGAAACAAAACAGATTTGAAGGGATGATCTCATCAAATTGCACACTTTCTGGGAATGCCCTTTTAGTCTAGAATCATGAAACCACAACAAAACAAGAAGTAAAGCAACAGTAATTTTCCAGTGAATAGGAGGGTATTTATTTCTCACTGCCATGCTATAGACAGCAGTAAGATCCACAGCACAGTAAATATTCTCTGTTGTGTGCATCAGTGTCAAGGTTTAACCACAGCTGGCAACTAAGCCAACTCTCTGGCAGGGCAGGAAAATCCATATGTCTCCAGCAGGCTTGAAGAATTGCTGATGAACAAGTGGACTAGCAGTTATGTCAGATGATTTTTTTTTCCCAGACTACTTTCCTAAAATAGTCTCAGCCATAGCTCTGTATTTAAACAAAGTCCTAGAATAAACATTATGGGTTTTTTTTATCACATAACATTCAAACATAATATACATTGGGAATATTCCACACTGCATCTGAGTGATTGAACGTTTTAAGTGGTGCAACTAACGTGAAGGCAGAAAAACTAAATTAATTACATGCAACGATAGGAGTGAAACTGAATATGAGTAATCTTATATTCTGAATTCCTATTATTTTTCTTCTCAAGCTATATGAGTTATTGAAGTTATGTTAACCTGTCGGTACTAAAGAGTGTTCACTATCCCAGATAGTGGAGTAGTAGACACGTTGATTGTCTTCATTGAATGAGACAAGAATCCTTACTGGAGGAGCAAACCAGCCTGTTTTCAAACAAATAAATTTGTAAGACAGTTGCTTGCAGAGAATGGTTCTGTTGCTTAAGGGATTTTGGCCAGGTAGGAGTGTCAGCTGTGAGGAATCACCTTGGAAAAGCTGTTGCAGGAAGTCGTATGAAGTCAGTTACACTCAAGCGTGAAAGAGCATAGTGGTACAGAAGGGACTTGTGGTAGGGGATAGTGGAGCACAAGGTCAGGGTATGGATACTCTGAGCCATTTAAATAAGGCTCTAGTTCTACGTAAGTCCTTTATTTAGAATATCCTGTCATAGAATCATAGAACCATAGAACTGGTAGGTTGGAAAGGACCCACTGGACTTCAGTTAATTCAATCACTACATAAATACCTAGCTAATAGGAAACATCAGACTTGAGGATTTTAGGCCATGCAAAAGATGGTGTATGTGATAAGATGGCGTTTTCCTCCTTAGTGTTAGCTCTGTCCCACTGTCCCGAGTGGTTTATCTGCTTCCACTGGCCAAGAAACCAGAAGACAGTATACAGTTAGCAGACGTGTGAAAGGTTAGAACAGGGTTGAGCATGCATTTGCGCATCTGGTGAAAAATTGCCTTCTGCATCTGTAGTTGCCATAGGGTTATATCCAATGCCCAAACAACAGGCATTAGAAAGGAGGTGGAGTGTTCTGGTAACAGCAGTCAAATACCTGGTTGTTGGTCAAGAGTTAAGAAGGACCTGAATACTACTAGGAGATTGGCATAAGTGATAGGTAGGCTTATGGACAACAGAAGGTAAAATGTATGATGTGATACACCGAGTAGCGTCAACTCCTCATCAAAATACATTTCCAACAGTACATTTGAGCTCTGGCTCTTGTTCATCTCCTAGGCTTTCATTACAAAGGGAACACCTATAAACTGTGGTTCAAGTAGAAAATACACAAGTGTAAAGTTGTCATCCGTTTTCTTTTCCTGTGCCACGTTTCATTTCTGGATTTTGATCTTTCCTTAAGGACCTCCTAGTACGCAGTACTGAGGGTGTTTTCTCAGTTCTTTATGAACCACAATCTGTGCTGCAGTCTTGTTTCCAGCAGCCAAATCTCTTAAACTGTGCTTTGTTTGAGCTTCATTTCAAGCTCCTCCTCTCTCTACTTAACCTTCCTCATTGTAACCCAGAGGAGCCTGGATGTACTGCAAGTCATAATTGGGTCCATAATTTGTTAGAATTTCTTCTGAGATGCCTCAAAGAGAGATCTTGAGAGCTCTAGTGTTACTTATTTCTTAGTGTATGGGAAGTGTGTCTATCGAGCTCCTTTCCCCAACTGTATAGAAAGAGAATGTTTACACTGATGTTTGGCCTCCTCCACGGAGCCAAGTTGCAGTCCTCCTTGTGGATTATGTACTGTTGGCTGGATATGCATGAGACAAACATGCAGGTTAATTCCTATGAACAGCTCAGTTTGTTCTCATTAATGACAGATAGTGATACAGACAGAGTTGAATTAGGGTGCCTCCTAGTCCTTAAAATGATAGTTGTGAACAGAGGTTCCCTTTGCTGTTAGTTTCTATTAATTTTCTTCTGCTGCTATAAAATCCACTTGTCCCATTCCACTGGATGAGGCACACACTCTCCTACCAGACTATTACAACCAAGCTGGTTCAAAACCCAAATGTCTGCCACACAATTTCTCAGCAAAAACTGTTTTGCTTGTTACAGACTCTCCATACTCCTCCTTCGTAAAATTCACTATTAACATGCCGTCCTGGTGTGGTGTTCCAAACTGTGCCATTCATAGAATCATAGAATAGTTTTAGGTGGAAGGGACCTTAAAGACCGTCTAGTTCCACCCCCTTCCATGGGCAGGGACATGTCCCACTAGATCAGGCTGCTCAAGTCCCCATCCAACCTTGCCTTGAACATATCCAGGGATGGGGCATCTACAGCTTCTCCTGGCAACTTGTAAGTTATCCTTGTAAGCTTCTCCTTGTCAACTGAGTAAGGAGAAAGGAACCCTTTAAATATTGCAGCTATGCTTGAAGCAGCTACCAGTGAGTACTCAATATCCCAGAGGGTCAAGAAGGGCTCGGATGCCTTTAAGTAAACCAAATTTCCTGCACATTCCAGCTGTCAAAGCAGACATTGACCCCTTGAACCAGCTCTCAAATGAACATTTTTAATCATTCCCTTGAGCCCTTTTCAACAGCAGTTAACTTGTATCAGGAAGGGTCAGTTACACTTTTTGTAAAGGGAATTAACTAGCGGGCTTGTTAGTTGTTTGTTGTTGTGTGTGTGGGAACAGTTTACAAAGACAATGTAGGGTATATTTCCTTTGGGAGTCACTGGAATATAAACAAAGTTTAGAAAATTCATTTGCAAAATGAGTGGTTTGGATCCCTGAACAGCCAATACTTGGTTTTTATGCAGGATATTTTTGTTACTTCAAATAATCAAATAAACACGCTGCTGACAGCACCTCTGAGGTGAGTGTAACATGAGTATTCCTGCATCCTTTCAAGACAGTTTATCAAAACCCTTACTCAGCAGCATGTCTCTCAAGTCACGTACTTCACCAGGCCAGTCATGTGAGGAGGCAGGTCACGGTTTTCTCAAAAGACTGGGATGCTTTCTGCACCCGGTCTTATGCCCTTGTGCTGTCCCCAGAGGCAGTCAGTCTGCAGGTGGCACCAGGCTCCCAGTGGTGTCACGCAATCACAGAATCACAGAACAACCAGGTTGGAAGGGACCCATAGGATCTTCTAGTCCAACCATTCCCATCCAACACTAAACCAAGTCCCTCAAGAGCTTATCCACCCGTGCCTTAAACACCTCCAGGGAAGGTGACTTAACCACCTCCCTGGGCAGCCTATTCCAATGCTCAATGACCCTTTCTGTGAAAAACTTCCTCCTAATCTCTAGCCTAAATCTCCCCTGGTGGAGCTTGAGGCCATTCCCTCTTGTCCTGTCCCCTGTCACTTGGGAGAAGAGGCCAGCTCCCTCCTCTCTACAACCTCCTTTCAGGTAGTTGTAGAGAGTAATGAGGTCTCCTCTCAGCCTCCTCTTCTCCAGGCTAAACAACCCCAGCTCTCTCAACCGCTCCTCATAGGGTCTGTTCTCCAGCCCCTTCACCAGCCTCGTTGCTCTTCTCTGGACTTGTTCCAGAACCTCAACATCCTTCTTGTGCTGAGGGGCCCAGAACTGGACACAGTATTCAAGGAGCGGCCTCACCAGTGCTGAATACAGAGGGAGAATCACCTCCCTGGACCTGCTGGTCACACCATTTCTGATCCAAGCCAGGCCTTCTTGGCCACCTGGGCACACTGCTGGCTCATGTTCAGTCGGCTGTCGACCAACACCCCCAGGACACAGAATCATAGAATCACCAGGCTGGAAAAGACCCACTGGATAATCAGGTCTAACCATATGTCACATGTCACAATGTGTCCAAGGACTAGTGAGTATTCACCAAATCTCACCTCATGGTGGTGCTGGCCAGATGAGACAGCGTACTAGGTTCATTAGTGTGACAGATTATGTGCCACTTGAATTTGTCACAAGGAGCAGAGAGAGTTCAATTTCTTTCTAAACGTATCTAGAAGTAATTTTAAAAGTGTTTGATTATACACTTCAAATCAGTATATAATTTGACCTAGGAGCAGCCTCAGGTACGTTCTGGTCCAAAAACATAGGCAAGGATTACTCACATGCTTGGATATCTAACTTCTTCCTGGCACATCTTTCTGAAGGGAGTATAAGCCCACGGGCTCCGCTTAACTATCAAAAAAAAAAAATAAAAGAATTGAATTGTAAAATAATGGAATGATTTGGGTTAGAAGTTACCTTAAAGACCATCCAGTTCCAACCCCCCTTGCCATGGACAGGGACACCTTCCACTGGATCAGGTTGCTCAAAGCCCCATCCAGCCTTGTCTTGAACACCTCCAGGGATGGGGCAGCCACCACTTCTCTGGGCAACCTGGGCCTAGGCCTCATCACCCTCATTATGAAGAATTACTTCCTAATACCTAATGTAAATCTTTCCCCTTCCAATTTAAAGTCATTCTCCCTCATTCTATCACTACATACATTTGTAAGAATTCCCTCCTCAACTTTCTTGCTTGCTCCCTTCAGAAAATAGAAGGCCCACCATCCTCCCCTGTAGTTGTCCTAATTGCGCTCACGTTAGATGTGCTCTTGTTGTCTCTTCCACCAGTTTGTTTCTATGAATTACTGGAGTAGAAAGGACTAATGACCCTGTAACTTCTTGGAAGAACACTTTTCCCCCACTGAAATAGGTGACTCCTAAGAGTATCTTCCAGATGGAGTCCACTACCACTGCAATGCCAACTAGGTGATGATGGTAGAAGATATTTCAAATAGAAGAAGATGAGTCAGATTGCTTCAGTGAAAACTAACAGGTCTTATGAGGAACGGCTGAGAGAGCTGGGTTGTTTAGCCTGGAGAAGAGGAGGCTGAGAGAAGACCTCATTGCTCTCTACAACTCCCTGAGCAGAGGTTGTAGAGAGGAGGGAGCTGGGCTCTTCACCCAAGTGACAGGGGACAGGACAAGAGGAAATGGCCTCAAGCTCCACCAGGGGAGGTTTAGGCTGAACATTAGGAAAAAATTTTTCACAGAAATGGTCATTGGTCACTGGAACAAGATGCCCAGGGAGGTGGTTAAGTCACCTTCCCTGGAGGTGTTTAAGGCATGGGCATAGTTTAGTGTTTGCTAGGAATGGTTGGACTTGATGATCTAGTGAATGTATTCCAACCTGGATGTTCTATGATTCTATTCTATGAAGTATACCTATAAAATTATTTCAACAGCCGCTGACTTGTACAATGGGGGAAAAGTGAACTTCATTCCCACTGAAGAAAAGTAATTTATGTAGCCAGTTCTGCAGTATCACAACTTGAAAGCAATCCCTGTGATTCCAAAACCTGATTGATTTCCTTCTCACTGTGCAACTGGTGTCTCTGCATTCAATTTGACAGCCAATCACACACACACAAAATTAGTAACATTTTTAAGGAGAGCCCAGATTATGGTTTTAAAAATGTTTGTCTTATCGAAAGGAGATGTGCATGCAGAGTTCAAGTCCACAGTAGGAAGGAGAAAAGAGCAGTGTCAATAAACCAAAATAATTATGTGTTCTCGTTTTTTCTATCATATAAGAGGTATCACTTTTGCCGAGGTTTTTCTGAATAGTGACAAAATGACTTGCAGTGCAGGTCTCAGTCTTAAAAATATTCTATGGACAAGTCCTTTATGTCCCACTTCCCAGTTTTCTAATGGTTGCTATTATACAGGCTATTGTAATCACATTTGGAAAGGTATAAACTGCAGAAAAATACTTCAATGTCATGCTGTCTTTTCTCATGATATGTAATCCTAGCAGACGGACATTGGCTCAGCCTAGACTGTAGGTCCAGGAGTTTGATGTTAATAGAAGCAGATCAGTCACATCTACCTGATTTATTCAATGTGGTATTACGTATCATGTATCATAATGAACAGAATAAGATATGAAAGCTATTGGAAAAAACATTGCTTTTCTAAAAAAACCATGAAGAATGGGAAAAATATTGTTTTATTTCGTACTATAATACAAGATATTTTATAATCATTTGTGTGTGTCACACACAAAAGGAATTTTATTAATGGAAATTAAACCCCTCAGCAAGGAAGAAACATTTTCCATCCTATTTCTTACTGTTCCCAGTTGAGGAACATGTCAGACACAATACAGCTTTGCAATTACAGAAGCCTTTAAGAGATGTCAGCAGATGTTTTGAGCGTTTAGCATTCTGTATCAATAAGAAAAAAAAATCCATGAGAATTTCCCATAGAGCCAGAACAATGCAGGAATAGGACAGACTATTTTTAGCATGCTTATACTCCATATCATGCAAGCTAAGATACGACTAAATTTTTTCCTCTTTTTCATTGTTGAATTTTCTGGTAGCATATCGACCAATATATTATCAGATACAACTAAAATTCATCAAGAGCTTTCTCTTGTGGAATTGTATAAATAAGTCTTAGGCTTCTTGCAATAGTGTTTTCTCCTGCGTTGCCCATGATTATGAAATAAAAAAACCCCATGAGCTCTTTAGGGGCCTAGCCTTGAGAGCATAGAGGAAATCCAGGACCATCCAGTTTAACATCTCCATAGCTCCCAGTAAATCAAGATCTCCTGAAACTACTGGTGCTAATATGAGTTCTTGTCAGGAAGATTAAAGTAAGTCATCACTGTGTCTGGAAAATGGTTGAAGGTGACAGAGAGGAAGAGTTCACTCTCTGTGATGAATTCCTGAAGCAAATAAGCCCTTTCCCCATTAAGATCATCCTTAAAACTATTTTTTGGATTGGTGGGGAATCTTCCATGATTGTTATCTTTTTTCCTATGTAGAATTTCATTCTTTTATAGTCATATGCATCTAAGGATATGAAGTTCAACACAAAATCCCCCAAGACTGTGCCTGAAACTCTTTTTATTCAATAAATTAAGAAAATCAACTATGATCACCTGCACAACAGTTCCCTCCTGAGTTTACACACGGCTGCATCCAATACTGCCAACATTCAAAGCAATTCCATGGATTATTTTCTGAAAGGCTGCTGAGGGTCTCCATCATTTTTATTTTGAATCTTCTGACAAAAACTGGGTTTTTAAGAAAAGGGAGCCAGGTCTGACCAATAGGGTGGGTTCTCAACTACAGCGATGCTGTTATTAACTAAAAACTGCTTCAAGACTAAAAGCTGTGAGCTGGTGCTTTGTCTTTATGTGAACTCACCTTTGACTCTTGTGTCATTTTCCAATCTAGGGTAAAAAAGTCTCTTTTTGAACATGTGTCCATTTGCACTGAGTGAAGTGATCAAGTTGAACCTTGTCTTACTGTGATGGGTTAGAACATCTTAAACAGTTCGTTGTCTGCCCCCTCCCACTCTTGGTTCCTGAGCTATAACGTTAGTTTTGGTACTTTTTATGTTGGACCTAGTATGGGATCAGCCTAAGACTTCCTCTTCACTCTTGAAGATGTTCCTCAGATCAGCCTTTGTATTTTCCCTTTATTTTTATCTTGAAGATCTTCAGTTTTTCAAAAAGAGTTTCTTGTGTTGTTAACATACACTTTTTCCTCTTGCCCAGAAAGGGTTTGGAGGTGGCAGCAACAAAGGAATAGCTTTGGGCCAACAAGTTTGTAATAAGTTAATAATATTTTGAGAAAGAACAGAACATATCTCCAGTAATAAATACAAGCAACTTTGACATTCCAGAGGTTGTTACTCTTGGTTTTTTGGTTTTTTTTTTCTGAAAACAGAACATTGGTAGAAATTTAAATTAGAGAAATTATGACTTGAATTCAAAGAGTCAACATCAAGCCAAAACATACAGGGATTATGAAGAAGTTGGTGATTTTAGTAAGTTGGAACATGAGCTGTTAACATGTTGCCTTGTACAAGGTTACGGTTAATTAGTAGAATTCCTGTCATTCATACAGGTCTGGAAGTAGGTCACTACAACATGGCAATGCAGCTGGAAGAACTGAGGAGGAAGAGAACCTGAATTGAATATGTGTTTTTTTGAAAGCTGACAAGTTGATTAAGCTATCCCAGCCTTTTGCGCAAATACCTAGTGGCTAAAGCACTCTGACAGGCAGAATCAATTAACTGTATTTATCTGAAATCTTTAGGTGAGACACTAGTGTCTGTTGCCTGTGTATGTTGAAAGTTAAGGAGATTCTGTTCTAAATTTTTACCCCACATCTACCCCTGTGCTTTTAACCTGAACAAATTCAGCCTTGCACTAGGTCACGTGCTGCGAGTATCATCAGCTATTATTTTTCCCAGTATTTTCCACATTGCCCAATACTATTCACTGCCTTTCCCATCTGTCAGATGTGAGCTGGCCAGTACTTTCACCCTGAGGACAATTATTTAGAGGCTTCACATCCCTGGTTTGAGGCCAGTTATAAATAGGATAGTGACCCCCAAGTTCTAATAATGTTTGAGAGAGACAAGTAAAATCAGTTGACTCTTCTTTCAAAATATAACACATCATTTTCTTGTGAACACATAAATAGCAGCTGAGGGAACTGGGATTGTTTTAATCTGGAGAAGAGGAGGCTGAGAGGAAATCTTACTGCTCTCTAAAACTACCTGAAAGGAGGTTTTTGTGAAGAGGGTGTTGGGCTCTCCTCATGAGTAGCAAGTAATAGGATAAGAGAAAATGGCCTCAAGTTGTTCCAGGGAAGTTTTAAATTTTACATTAGGGAAAATTTCTTCACTTAAATGGTTACCAAACACTGAAACAGGTTGCCCAGGGAGGTGGCAGAGTCACCATCCTTTGGAGCTGTTTAAAAGACAAGTATCTGTGGTGCTTAGGGACAAGGTTTAATGTTAGGCTTGGTAGTGTCAGGTTTATGGTTGGACTTCATGATCTTAAAGGTTTTTTCCAACGTAAACATTTCTGTGATTTTGTATTGGAAGAAGACTTGGTCTGTTTTTCTTAACACCAGTATCCATTTCCATTCACTGCTGTGCTCAATTGCATTAAGAATTTTGATATACTTGAACATGGACCTATGTTTATTCAGTGTAAATATGTGTCTTCTGAGCAGTGAAGCAATCAAATGAGCAATAGCACCAGCTGAAGCTCTAGCTTTTACACAACCAGTTATTTACTTGTGCAGATGCAGGATTCCTGTCATTTGAAAGTTTAGCCCAATAAGCAACCTCATTTTTTTAAACACTGTTGCTGACAACATAAAAGCATAACCCAAACCTTTTATTTTGAATATGTCTTATATCTTTATGCTTTCATCAGGTTTTTAATTTTTTATGTGTTTATTGTAAAAGGAGAATAATTAGCAGGAGAATTTATAGTTTATGTTGGCTTCTGCTTTCAGTAGTGTGGAAGAAAGAAAAAACATCTTCCTGTAAAGAAAAATGTTATTAATAAAAGGCCTATTCAAATGTTTTTAAGAAACATACATGAAAACGTCCTCTAGTTCAGGCTGCCTACATATTTACCGTTCCTACTGTGCACTATGACTGTTGACACAGAATTCAATGTGAGCTTGAGACAGAGGCTGCTCCTTCCTGCACTTCATAGAATCATAGAATCATAGAATCACCAGGTTGGAAGAGACCCACCGGATCATTGAGTCCAACCATTCAACATTCAACTTCCCTCTGCCCTTGAAGAACATGGTAAGATTGCCTCCACAATCAGTCTACTTCCCTCACAGTCATGTTTCAAAACTCTTCGTAGAGAGTTGAATGCCTTTATTTCCTAGAGATGTTGGGTAGAATACAGAGGTTTTATATTAAACAGGCTGCTGACTAGCCTGAAAAGTTAAACTTCTAACTAAAGTTGTTCTCCCTCATTATCTCTTTTATGAAGATTTGCTAGTAATTTGGGAGGATAGCCTAATCAAGGTAACCTCTACTCCTCCAGACATTTGCCTTTTCTTTTAATCCCTCATTTTCTGGCGGGTTTTATTTTTTGTTTTTGGAAGAAGCAGAAAGAAGAATGACTTTGTGGGAACATTTTCTGTTGCAACTGCTTTGCTTGTGGCTTCTCTGAAGGTTGTGTTTTCAGGAGATGAAGTTGCAGTGATGAGACCACATTGTATATAAGCAGCCATCACTGGTCAATAACATTTTGGTGTGGAAGGAGGCAGTGAATACCATCTGCTGTGAAATAGTTTCCACACTTTGGTGGCATTAGGTGACCTGTTTTTCAAAATATATATTGCTTGGCAATCCTCAGGACTTACTCAGGAGAGTAACCAATGGGACAAGAAATAATAAGCATGTGGCAAAGTCGTTATCAGGGTCTTCAGGACCATTCTCTATTGTTCCTTCAAATAATGCAGGAAAAAGACTTCAGGTGGTGTATCCAGGCCTTTGCTTTCTGTGGTTTCCCAAACAGCATGGGAACTGTGTCTGTGTGCACACTAGGGTCCAGTATGGACTTCTGCATTATATATATCTGGTTTTAGATTCTCAGATGCTCCTACAGATATAAAGGAAAAGGGACACTGAAAATATTTTGGTTTCCAACCTGCAGTGGTCCTGCTGAAACATACCACTTAGAGCAAGCTCATAGCTGCTCTGGCTTAGTGAGGGCTTTCAGTGAGCTGTCTCCTCACCACTGAGCATCTGAAAAACTTTCTGTATTGGAAATGGTATGGGAAGACATAAAATTCTTGAAAGTTTCTTCCACAAGTGCAGTCTAAAGGATGTAGAACCGATGGCTATTTCTAGCAAGTCACACTAGCATATAAATATGAATTAGTAGAAATACACTCAGAGCTGTGTAGCTCTCACAGGACCATGAAGAGATCTGATCTGAAACATTGAACACTGCTTGATGTTCTCTGCAGTCGGGAGAGAATTCATGGTCAGCAAAAGGCAGCCAAAGGAGTTTGGTTTGTTAAAGAGGAGGGTCCTCTCACTTTCCTTTATATGTATAAATCCAAGTTAAAGTTATCTGAGCCACATAAGCTTCTTTACAGTAAGGCCAGGAGAATATGAGGATACTTTTAGTGATGGATTGATCCTACCTAAGTTCAAAAGCACTCTCCAGATTAGATTTCAGTCTTTAAAATTTACATACTAAGCAAGAGCCAGGAAGTCCTACCATTAATTTCAAGTACATGACATATATTACTGTCTGTGAAATATGCAGTGACTAACTAATAGGAGGAATGAAGAAACAAAGTTAAAGGCAAAGTTGGTATAAGAGCAGCGAAAATAAACTTGTTCTGAATGACTTGGCTCAGAAACTAAACCCTTTTTTGCCAGCTGAATGAGTAAGACTCCAAACAAATTTTTAATAGAACAGTTGGGACACACACCTTAACTCTTTTGACAAACCAAGCGGAGGTTTATTACATTTATGGACACATTTATATGCCATGGTTTCGTCACAGGGATGAATGACAGGGCTGAATTATCTGGGAGGGTTTTTTTTTTTCATCTCTATACCAAGTCATTGTATTTCCTGCCCTCTGAGAACAGGAGGGTAGAGAAAGTGACCTTGCAATACTGACATAGGCAGCTCAATGCTGCAGAAATGACAGAGATAAATAAGCCTAACTGCTATGCAATATCCTGTAAACAAATGAAAAAAGCTCAGTTGAAAGAAAAAAACAAAAAGCAAACCCAAACAAAAAGCCTTTTGAGGGCATCGAACAAGATCCTCATCTCATGCAGAAAGAATTTATGAGGGTAGTAATTAGCCCTTTTAGAATTACACTGTGACTGTACTTAATGAATCTTTTGCCACCTAATCAAGGAACTCATTTTTCACTATAACTAAAGCTTTCTTTACAAGCTTATTTGTCTGAAGAGCTTCCTATTTATAAACAGCATTGGGGGTAATATTAAGTTTATTAACGAGTCTGTCTCATTTTTTAAAAATGCAGGAATATACACTTGTTCTACTGCTTTTAGTATTGAATATTTATTTGCTGGTTCAGGAGTCAGCTGCCACTTTTGATCATTTACTTCTGATCATTTACTTTTGATCTGAGCAGTATCACAGACAAATGTTAGTTGAAGACAAATGTGTTAAAACTGTGCTGAGTAATAGCAACAAATAAACTTTTTTAGCATCTCAGACATGTTAATCCGATATAAATATTTCATGGATAAACTTTTAAGAAGGAAAAGAACAACCATTTCTATTTCTCATGATCATAAATCCAGTGGTTTATAAAATGGATAGCACTGAAACATCATGCACCAGAGTGTCTTTTGGGATTTCTTTTTAATATGCTAATAAAGGTTAGTGTTGTCCATTGTAATGTACTTGCAATCAGAAATTAATGCAAAAGAAGGTGCTTCTTAAAAAAGTTGTGCAGTCTCCATCCTTAGAGACTTTCTAGGCTACACTAGATAAAGCCCTGAGCAGGCAGGTCTAAATCCAGTGTTGACTCTGCTTTGAGCAGGATGTTGGATCAGTGACATCCCAACCCGAATCCTCCTATGATCTCTGCACTGACATCAGGACCAGTGAAGTCATTTCTCTGCTGTCTAACATGATGTTTCCTCAATCAACTTGAAATAAAACACAAGCCCTATTCCAAGAGAGGCTGCCGAGGGTGAAGCCCATTGATGCAGAAAGGTTAAGTGCCCTATTCATCATGTAACTGAAGCTTAGCTTGCCATAAGTTGACTACTCCAGTTCCATTTGCTCAACTGTAAAAACAGAAGGGGAAAAAAAGAAATTAAAAGCCTGAAAGTTTAGGCATATTTATCCCTATCAGGAGGTCTTGCAAAGAGGTATTTGTGAAAAGGACAAAATATATGTAGCCTAAATAATTTTTGTGCTCACAACTGTTAAATACACAACAATGCAGTTATGTGCCCAGGAATCCATCCTAACACTAAAGGTTACATATTATTAAAAAGAGTGCAAAGCAACTTACTGCTTCTTTGGGTACAATAGGTGTTTCTACAGGAGGACAAGGTGAAATAACTACAACCATTTGAACAAAACCAGAAGAAACAAGTCTGAAAATATGAAAAGCTGAAATGTGTTCGAGCTGGTTTAATAGAACACGCTGTTTTGTTAAACTGTTTACAGCTTTATTGATTCTGTGGCTTGTTGAAAAACTTGCATGTTTTTTGGCCACTTGAAAAGAAAGTTTACCTGGGCTGGGGGGCAGTCATTGTGGGATTTTTACCCCCCTCTTTCTTCTTACAAACAGATTGTGGGAAAATTTCTTACTGTGCAACAGGACATGAAGAGAGCTTGGTGTAAAGAGGGCTCGATGCCTCTGCTGACAGCCAAGTGACATGTGGAGTAACTGCCAAAAGTCAGTCAAGGCTGTCATTTTCATTTCTTCAGAGTTAAATCTTTCAGACTTTTTTTTTTCTGTATCTTTTGCCCACTTCTTCCACTCCTCAAAATACTCCTGCCAATTCAGGGATGCATGTAACAAGAATGACATGTTTTTCTTTCTTAGAATTAAACTATGGTGCTAAAGTTTAATGGAAAGCTAGTGGTGAATTATAATCTAATTCTGTTTTTAGGATTAAGGCATATACTGGATTATTCACTTTTTTAAAAGAATGCTTTAGAATACCTCCATTCAATAGGTTTTCAGTTCCCTTCCTCCTTCAAGAAATACCACCCCTACGCTCCCTGAGAACCAGCTAAAGCTTTTGAAATAAGGCAAGATTGCTTGTATTTATGAAACAGGTAAAAAACACAGTTAGGAGCCCTGGATTTTATGCTAATGTGTTTGAACATCAGGAGAAAATGTTCATATACCATGGGGACTATAGAACAAAATATCAATAAAAAACAATGTTAAGATTTGTCCAGGAAACATTTATTCTCCTCTCCTCTGCATATACACTAGGTCATTGTTCTTAACTATGTTTACAGTTTTCACACAGAATAAATAAATTCTTTAATGTGTAGCTATTTATTTATAGACTATTTTCTGTACTACCTGAGTAGAAGTAAGTCAAATTAAACAAAAGTCCCACAAGGATCAGGGAAAGGATGCTTGGTGGAGGCACCCACTGGAATGACGGAGGACAGATTGTGCTGAATTGGTGACTCCACTGAAGGAGAACAATTAGATCATTGTCTTTCCCATGAAACCCACCAGAGCATGTCAATCAACAAAATGCTTTCTCCAGAGTGCTGTGCAAGCCAGGTAATACTGCCTACAAGGGTATAAGATTTATTATAGGATGCAGGGAAAAAGAGGATTTGGTATTGGAATGGAGAATTTTGGAGGTGTAAAGAATTTCCTACGGGATGTGCAGAAGAAGGGACAACTTCTCATCTCACTGGACTAGTTAGTAAGGATTCTGAGTCCTATTATCCACTAACTAACAAATATTTTTCACCTGCACATGGCTGTAAGCCCATTTAATTGATGCAAAAGTGTCCCTATCTCTATGACCACGTCTATGGAGTTCAATGTTATGAAGTGTTATAAAATTAAAGTTCACATAAAGAAAATAACATCATTTTCTACACCTAACCAAAGCTCAGAAGTCTGATTTTCTTTAGTGTTTGAAGTTTTCGCAATAATTTCTGTGTTCAAACCAGAGCTCCACCAGACAGTAGCAGCTTACCCAGCTTAGGAGCAGTGGCTTGTATTCTGGTTTCCTTTATCCCGAGCATCCAAGAAATGAAAAAGAGCTGACTGGAAAAGAAATATCTTATCCTCCTCCACACACTAATTGTGTGAAAGCAACAGGGATGAAGTTCTCCTGGACAGTATTTAGTAATCCTAACTGTTTCTTGTACTCAAATATCACGTTTATGCACAATTTCTTTGTAGGGAGCGGCCGTATCCTCACCTATCTGCAAAGAAGGAGGAAGCCCGTGTCAGGAGTACCAATACAAAGTATGGTTTGCTTATAGAAAACTGTTTTACACAAGAGAAAGATGACACTGGTCAGACTGCGATCACAGAAAATTACAGTCTAAGCTTTTCAACTTTGCCCAACAGAAGGGAATTTAAATCTGGCTCTTCTGAGTACAAGTATTGGATTATATTAAATATAAGACATACTATTGTAATTTCTAATTTCAAACTGAAGAAAAATTGCCTGCTGTAGTGATCTTCTCCATATTTTTTTAGGTAAGGATTTCTTTTTTGTTTATTTAAACAGAAAGCATGGACATTTCATCAATTGCTAATCAACTTCTTTGCTCCACAAAACTGTGGGGACAAAATGAAACGCTCATGCCTATGTTTCAGTATCTAAAGAGCCAGAAATATACCACTTCATACATCATTCACCTATTTTGCATTGCTTCCTCTCCGAAAGGAGAAAAATAGCCACATTTCTCCTTCTGACATTGTCCATCTTTACTTAAGGGAAGAAAATTCTAATATTTTATTCTGGCAAAATAAAGCTGAAAACTGAACAGTAGAAATCCCCCCACGAATGTGAAAAGAAATTCACAGCTCCCTGCTTTTTTACTGCAATAACACAGAAACTCCATATGTTTTTAACTTTCAAGTTTGCCTGTTCCCTTAATTAGGGCAGTAAACCCTTCTGTTTCTGAGATGCTTACGCAGAATAAAATCAAGCATTTCTGAAGTCATAGTGAAAGGAGGACTGGTGTCTGCTCTGCCTGGTAGAAGGTCTACCAGTGAATTAAAAATACCATGAAAAAGGGAGCAATAAATGTAGATGTGCAACCTTTCTTTGTAAGGGAAGTCAGATAATTTAATAAAAGAATTCAAAGCTGTTCTAGGTCACTTTAGAAAGGAGAGTCAATTAAGAAATCCATCACAAACCCAGTCTAACCTTCCCATTTGTCATGACTCTTGATGCGGTCTGAGAAGTGTTAATAACTAGTGAGGAGAACCCAAGGCCAATGTGATGCTGGTGTGGTGTGCGCACGGATGGAAACGTGCATGCAGAGACCTTGAGAGCAATTAACAACACTGACAGCAATTGCCAGCTACAGGAAAAATAGCTAAGGCACCCAGATTGCTTGGCTGCAGTAGAGTCCAGGCAGGGTTACAAAATCCTTCATTATAACAGATTAAGTTAAGCCCTGCTGAGCTGGCTTTTAACCCCCACAGGATTTACCCAGCTCTAGCACAATATTTTCTACCTGCAGTTGATCATGTAGAAAGTTTGTTAACTGCTGCACGAGGTGCAGAGTACTTACAGGCTGCCAGTCCCATAAAATAAAAATATTTCACCAAAATGTTATATAAAATGTGTGTGTGTATATATATATATATATGGTTGGACTAGAAGGTCCGATGGGTCCCTTCCAATCTGGTTGTTCTGTGATTCTGTGATATATTCATTGTTAAAGTATCGGCACAGCAACTAACGGCCAAGATTCACATCCAGAGAATTGCACTTGGCATGGATGTGTAGTGTTTGTTTAAAACAGCAAATCAGTTAAAAAAAAGTATCCCAGTGCAGTCAGAAAAAAAAAAATCCTGCTTAGCAAAGGCAGTGTAACCAAACTCTGTAGTCCGAGAGTCACAGAGTCATAGAATGGTTTGGATGGGATGATATCTTAAAGTTCATCCAGTTCCAACCCTCTGCCATGGGCAGGGACGTTTTCCACTGGATCAGGTTGCTCAAAGCCCCATCCAACCTGGCCTTGAACACCTCCATGGGATGGGCCACTCGCAAGTTTCCTGGCCAGCCTGTGGCAGTGCCTCACCACCCTCTCAGGAAAAGTTTCTTCCTAGTACCTAATCTTACCTCTCCTCTTTCAGCTTAAACTGTTGCCCCTCATCCTATCCCTGCACTCCCTGATGAGAAGCCCCTCTCCATCTTTCCTGTACCCCCCTGTTAAGTACTGGAAGGTTGCTATAAGATCTCCCCACACGCCTCGTGATTCTTTTAAGACCTTGTTTGTTATTTACAGGTTTCCTAGATCCATCTCCAGAGGAGACAGGGCCATAGGGAATTTCAAGCTGAGGATGTAGTTTTGCATTTGTCTCTCCTTGGCCCTAGCTTGAGTTCAAAAGCTCCCTGGAATGTCTACGGCTACAGGTAGAAAGGCAACAAGCTGATAATATTGGCTGTATCAGAGGACCATCTTATAAAGCTGCCTGTTGCCACTAAATACATTAATAGTTGTCCTTACAGCCACAAGAGGGTGCAAGGAAAAAGTCAATCAGATCTTCACATTGGGGAAAGATATCTCAAAATAAACGTGAAGAAAGATTTGGGACAAAGGGAAGGATAACCTATGGTCAGCCTTTGTATTTTCAAAATTGTCTCAGTATTAGAGGCATGATATTAAGGGATAAAAACGTGTGACTCCTTATGTATCCTCTGATCCCAAGACCTTCATTTTTCCTTTTTTTATTTCTTCAGAATTAAATTGCAGGCTACTAATTGTAGACTACGGAATTTTGAAACAACCTAACATTAGAAGTCTCATCAGATTGGGACCCAAGGCTTGCACCCTGGATATAATCGCATTTAACAAGATCACAAACACAACATTACTAGAATTAGCTGCAATCAAGACAAGAGGAGAGGAGATAATTAATTACACACCTGGATATGACATTTGCTTAAGGTATTGCAGGGCAAAGAGAGAAACCTTTGTGGTTTTTGCTCCCAGGAATTAACTATTGTAAGATTAGTTTTTCTGTCAGAGAAACTGCATTACCCTTGAAAGGCTGGTATTGAATGGAACACAGCTGGAACTCTGACAAACAGTCCATTTTTTACATTCTATAAAATTCAGATTTTTCATCACCAGCATGATTTAATTACTGATTTATTTATTCATTTAAAAAATCTGATGATTTTGGGTTCTGCTTCTCAATTACTTTTAAAGCAGAAAAATCAACTTGGCCCATGGGAGAAATAGTTAAAATTAGTGAAATTGTGTTTGTTTAGATGAATTTAGGAATTCAGCTGGCTTCTACCTTTGGAAGAGCAAGCCCAGCAAGTTTTCTTTCAGCAGGTCATGCTGGGTTTATATAGCTGATGGTTCGGGTTCTTCAGTGTTATTGAACTGCTTGGCATGTGGCCTCAGAGTAAATAATCAGTGCACAAAGCCCTTGACTGTATTTCACTTCTCCATGCTGCTTGACAAGTGTTTACATTGCAGCGACTGTGAATCTGGTGTACGTTCTTTTTGGCATCTCTTCTCTGTGGTTTTGACATAAGGAGGAAGGGAGAGAAAGATCTGCAGATGGTGTGAAAGCAGACCCCTTCTCATGAGAGAAGATATATTTTTTTCAAGGCATTAACATCCCTGGCATTTGTAAATGCCATGACAGAAACTTTTGCCTCCATCAGCAAATCACTGTCTCGTGGGAAAGCAGTTCACTCATCCCTTCTTAGAAAAGAGGTGATGCTCACACAGGGTTAGGACCATGAGGATGTACATCTTCATCAGAAAACAAAACCCTGTCAATTAGGCACTCCAAAGTTATTTTTGGGAACTTGGGCATGATGATAATCTGTTTGGGAGCTGGTAAAATCAAACTATTCCCACTAGAAGGACACTTTCCCCACAGTTCCCACGAAGGTGAACAGCAAGGTGATGCGTCCCACGTGTGACTCAAGCAGCCACGCTGTAAGAGTCAAGTGTTTAGGACACCCCATAACTAAACAAGGCAACACAGAAAGCTTAAAGGGTCTCTAAAATCACTGAAATTTGTCATTTTACTAAAAATAACTCACTTTTTTTTCTGTAAATAATGAGCTTTACCTCCATTACAGAGGGAGGTGATTCTCCCTCTGTATTCAGCACTGGTGAGGCCGCTCCTTGAATATTGTGTCCAGTTCTGGGCCCCTCAGCACAAGAAGGATGTTGAGGCTCTGGAGCAAGTCCAGAGAAGAGCAACGAGGCTGGTGAAGGGGCTGGAGAACAGACCCTATGAGGAGCGGCTGAGAGAGCTGGGGTTGTTTAGCCTGGAGAAGAGGAGGCTGAGAGGAGACCTCATTACTCTCTACAAGTACCTGAAAGGAGGTTGTAGAGGGAATGGCCTCAAGCTCCGCCAGGGTAGGTTTAGGCTGGAGATTAGGAGGAGGTTTTTCACACAGAGGGTCATTGGGCATTGGAATAGGCTGCCCAGGGAGGTGGTTGATTCACCTTCCCTGGGGGTGTTTAAGGCACGGGTGGATAAGGTATTGAGGGACTTGGTTTAGTGTTAGATAGGAATGGTTGGACTAGAAGATCCTATGGGTCCCTTCCAACCTGGTTGTTCTGTGATTCTGTGATTCTGATTATAAGTGGGAAAGTTGAGCCAGTTTTCTGGCAGCACCCCATGAATTTGTGCTATAGAAACATATCCATTGCCTACTTCAGCATAGCATATGCATGTCTACAGCTTGGCAAGACCCCGAGAGCACTTACAGTTCCTGGACTTGTCTTCCCTAAAGCCCCCATCACACCCTCTGTCTGTGGGTTCAGGAGCCCCTTATAAATTCAGGCTCAGATGCAAACCCATCCCTGCTCAACTGATCCCTGAGGTTGCTGCACTATCTGTGCTGGATCATCCCTAACGTCCTGACAGTTATTCATAGTCTCTTAAATGTGTTGCAAGACGAATGCAAAAAAAGTGCCAGTATTGAAGCACTGAGAGACGTGACCTTATTTTATGGTGTAAATCCAGATGGTGTCAACCTCAAGCCATGCTCCATCTTCAGGAACAAGAAGTGGGGATGGAAACCACATCTGCTGTGAAGATATAGAAGGTGGCTAGTCATAAAAAGTACTATCTGGAGGTTTTAGTAGTCATCCATGACATTTAAATGTCATAGATGTAGACTAGAAACACCCCTGTACACTATTCATGCAGCAGCTCACACCTATGGAGAACTTCTCAGGGACAAAGATCTCAGCTGCCTTTTTGTTTGTTTGGGTTTTTTTCTAACGTGCTTTATCCCTAGATTCTGCACGGAAAGGGTCCTTAGGCACTGGAAAAGGCTGCCCAGGGAGGTGGTTGACTCGTCTTCCCTGGAGGCATTTAAGGTGTGGGTGGATGAGGTACTGAGGGGCATGGTTCAGAGACTGGTTAAAAAGTTCTTTGCAGTGGGGGTGGTGAGAAAGAAGAACCTACCCAGCTGCTATGGAGTCTACATCCTTGGATACTGTCCAAGATCACTTAGCAACTAATGCAATTTTGAAAGGCTTTCTTCTTTTTCTTCTTCTTTTTTTTTTTTTTTTTTTTTTTATTTGGGGGGGGGGAGGGGGGCAAGTGGTTTGTGTGGGAAATCAGATGACATCAAAGATCTCGCCTAACCTAATTTCTTCTGCCCATGGCTACCACAAACATCAACCTAACACTCGTGTCTGACTTACTTTGTCCAGCACACTGCCTACATCAAGGGTTTTAGCATCTTACTTTAGAAAATCTAAGGGCTTACAAGATTGATTTATAACTGCTTGGACATTTAAAATGCTTCCAGAAGGTATCAGTAACACAGGTTCCCAGTGGAGAAGGTATTTATACCATCTCATAGTAATTCAAGGATGAATAGTTAGGAATGGCTGTTTTTGGAAGAAAACTCCTCACAGGATAGAAGACTTCTATTTTTTTAAACCTTTTCCAATGTATAAGGTGCAAAGATCAACATCAACTAGTAGCGTCTATTTATGCTTAATGTCCTCAAAAAAATCAGTACTCCTAATTTGTGTCACTGAAAATGAATTTTAACACTAGGTTATGTCTGTTACAATGAACTAAATGAAAAATTTAAACTTTGCTGCAAACCCTCTACTGACGCGGCTGTTTTGACCTGCTTTTGGAACTAGATTGCTTTTGGACAGCACAAAACAAATACCTATAATTCGAGCATATTTTGTTATGGGGCAAATAGATCCCAAATTCCTGTGTGGGATGAATCACTAGGAAATCACCCAGTGTGTGTCACCAGAAGGCTTTTCAACTACAAAGCATTTCCGTGCACTTGCATCATTTCATTTGCACTGTGAAAGGCCAAACACCATATACACTCCACCTGTTTTTTTCACTGAAGCGCTGACAGTTCCCATCCCTTTCTTCACTGCTCATGTTGATCTGCTCATCTCTCCTCCCTTAACACCCACCTTCAGGCCCATCGCTTGCTCTGCCTGCACCTCCCTTGTGAATTCTATCTTGATTAACCCTCTGTTCTGTTGTTCTCTGCACTCCCTGGTGGGGTCCAAGGCCACGTTGGACAGGACCTTGGGTAACCTGATCTAGTGGAATGTGTCCCTCCCCATGGCAGGGGGGTTGGAACTAGATGATCCTTAAGGTCCCTTCCAACCCAAACTATTCTATGAATCTATGATTTTTTCCATTCAGCAGTATCAGTGATGTAAATGCACCTCTCCCCTGTTGACATGAAGAATTGCATGAAACCACCTGAAAGTTTCCCAGCTTGTTCCAAGCCTCCTGTCTGCTGCCACAGGTGAAGGTGCTGACAAAAGCTGATGCATGTTCAGGAAAGACGAAGATTGCTTCAAAGGAAACATAAATAAGAAGGGTTAGGGCAGAAAGAGTGACACATGCATTAGAACAACTGTGGGAAACAGGGTTTTTGGTTGGTTGATAGCAATTAATTATTTCATAAGCAATTTAAGCTGTTACATAATACGATAATAAATTGATAACGAAACATAAGCATTAATGTCTCAGGCTCAGAAGGGGTGGTGACAAAAAGCATTAGACTAGTTACTAGGAAAAGATCAACTGTCTTCCTTTACAAATCTGTGAAACAAGATAGGTCTCAGATGCAACAGAACAAATGGTGAAGTTTAAGAGGGTAGGTTTAAAACATAAAAAGTGCAAAAAAAAAAAGCAGTTAAACCTTTAACACTTGTTTAAACTGCTGCTACCGCAAAACAATGCAATTCTTTGGTTTGTAATGTCCTCAAGTCAAGAACAGGAGTTTTACGCTGACCTGTTGTTTTCAGCAAGTTGATCAAGCAATTGTTAGATGCATATAGCAAACAACAGTGCCTACAAATGCTATTAAAAGTGCTATCCTATACAGATGAACTCTGACTTTAGTTCAGATACTACCAAATGAATTTATGGAGAGATGGAACATCACTTGTGCAGGATTTGAATCATAGAATCATGGAATAACCAGGTTAGAAGAGACCCGCTGGATCATCGAGTCCAACCATTCCTATCAAACACTAAACCATGCCCCTCAGGACCTCATCCACCTGTCCCTTAAACACCTCCAGGGAAGGTGAATCAACCACCTACCTGGGCAGCCTGTTTCAGTGCCCAGTGACCCTTTCTGGGAAATTTTTTTCCTAATGTTCAGCCTAAACCTCCCCAGGTGGAGCTTGAGGCCATTCCCTCTTGTCCTGTCCCCTGTCACTTGGGAGAAGAGCCCAGCTCCCTCCTCTCCACAACCTCCTTTCAGGTAGTTGTAGAGAGCAATGAGGCCTCCCCTGAGCCTCCTCTTCTGCAGGCTAAACACCCACAGCTCTCTCAGCCATTCCTCATAAAGCCTGTTCTCCATCGCCTTCACCAGCTTTGTTGCTCTTCTCTGGACTCACTCCAGAGCCTCAACATCCTTCTTGTGGTGAGGGGCCCAGAACTTAAATTCGAAATATTACCCCTAACAGTTTTTAAACAGCATTAAAGTATTAAGTCTAATTAATACTGAGAATGTGATCAGGCCGGTAACTGAAATGAAGTGATTCCTGAAAAAATAACTGACTCCCTGATTCAATCTACATGAATTTCAAGTAGTGTAGGATGTAAAATATTCCTTTTTTGACCTTCAGCCCATAGTCTCAGTAGGCTACACATGACAATGAGCTAAAGCAGTTCTTTAGCTAAGCCCACAGGTGGACAGGCAGTGCTGTGGGAGAAGTGCTTACATAAGAAATAATCAAATGCAGAACTGGAGGGAGGCATCCAAACAAGTACTGAAGGAGAAATTACCCCTTCCCAACTCAAGACAAAAGATATGTAGCAATTCTGGGCATTTTAGGCAAATATTTTATTTACAAAGGAAAGATTGCTAGCATAAATCCATTCTGCTTTTCCTACAGAAGATCTACAGAGGAAGGGATGTTGGGTATGAACTACTAATGAATCTCTTGGGTCCAGGGAGACTGTCTAACAAAGGAGTACTTCAGGTCTAATCCCAAACGGTGACTTCTTTTTATACACCATCTGTTCCCACCCTGTCTGTCAGACCTCATCTGAAAACATGTAGCCAACCGAATCTTGTTTTGGGAGATGTGTCGACAGACAAACAACAAAGTTTCTAACCATCATTGAAAGGCAGCAATTAGTAAGACCCCAGAGCACAAGGTGGCCAGTTGGGTCTACAAACTGATCAGTAACACCGCTCGCAGATTTCCTGGAAGGACTTCAGGTACTTTGAAAAAACAACTTCTTATGCTTGCAGTTCAATAAGTCAGTAATCCACAGAGAATGTCTCTCTGTGTGTTCAGATGAATCAGTGACCAATTAAAACCTTAGTAAGAAATAACCTTACTCTAACCTCTGCATTCAATTCCCAAGATAGTTTTGAACTGAATATAAACATGAACAAAAAAGCCACTGTAGAATATAAGATGCTGTTTTAAGCAGAAGATGGTTCAACAATTTTGCCAGCTCTTGGTGTTAAAAACACTCGTGTGAAAGACTTGGAAAAAAAGGCTGAATTGGGACTCAGCATCTGAATATCATATAAAATTGAAACTTGCAGTCCCATGCTAGGTACCTGCTTACCTTTAAATCTGGGGACTCCAGGCTGTGTCCAGGACTCTAAAGTTGAATTTCCATCTACAGACCCAATAAGAGGTGTTTCAATGTAAGTGGAGCAGAGCCATCCAGCACCAAACATCAAATCAGAAAAGTGATACCTTTCTCAGATCTTCAGATGGACTTGATAGGAAAGTGTTTTCAGATCCTATGTTGGGCTTAACTGTACAGACTTAGGCCTCTGTAATGTATGTTCATATTTAATCTTATTTAAGAGTCAGGGCAATACCAACCCAAATCATTCTGTGATTCTATGAATACTGATGAATAACTATATGAGATGAATTATTTATTGACTTCTTTCCAATTTATCTGGTATGTTTATCTTTTTCCAGTCTGCTAATGGTAGAATGTGAAGTTCTGAGTTAAATTTTAGGAAAATTACTAGTTTAATTGCTACCAGTAGTACGTATTTCTACCTGGAAAGAAAGAAATTCTACATTTCTGCAAAAGCTGCTCAGTTTGTTCCCCAGTTTGATGTGTGTGTGAATTTCCTCAGAGTCTAGAAGAAAAACTAAGCAGTGCAATGGATATGAAGCTTTTTAAAAGGATCTAAAACCATACTGCAAGATGGCTTGAGTAGAAGTTTAGACATAGAGTTGAGTGACATTCGTATTTCCAAAAAGTAAATCAGAATTTGTTGTCTGAACAGTTTTTCTGTCTCCTGGAGAAGAAGAGAATGTCTATGGTGGAGGGAGGCTGTGGCTACAAAACATTTTTAAAATTAAAATAAGCAAAATACATCTACCTAATTGCACTTAGATGAGTGCATTAAGAGATAAGGTGCACAGGGAAGAAACACACCTGGGAAAGTGGTTGGTGGAAAAGCCTGCAGCAACTCAGCTGGTTGAAAAATAACCTTTTTGATTTAACTCTAGTTGAAACAACTTGAGGATCAATATTTTTCTCATGCCTGTAAAGAAAAGTTATTTTAAATCTTGTAATTCACCTTACCAATAGGAGATGAAAAGAGACACAGCAAGGTATCTCCTTCACAGCTTAAAAGTGTTATTTCTAGACTAGGTTCCTGTGATACTAACAGATACTCATTTCTCTACTACAGTAACTAGGAAAGACATTATGACCAACAGAAGTTATACAGGCCAGGAAAAATACTCATGACTCAAAGGTGAGAAAGACCTATTTTGTTCTTGCTTTGTCTCCCAAGGTCATTTTAAAACATGCGATATCTAGAAGTCCCTAAAGAATTTTGGCAACAGTTGGAGAAGTCTTACGCAGTTGTTGTACCTTTCCCCCACTTCAGGTAACTAGAGAAAGTCTGTCATGTTCTGAGATTGTGGACTGAAAAATGAATACCCAAATAGAGGAGCATTCAGCTAATGGATGTAATTTGTGAAAGAAAATAATAAGTTACAAGCCATTTAATTCTGCATTAGGCTACTGCAAGTCCAACTAGAGATGAGAATAAATTCAGATAATCTATAGAGCACTTGACTCGTAGAAAGAAGATATAATTGAACAATAAAATAAAGGTAGGAGCAATATACTAGCAGAAAACCAGCAGTTATTAACCATCCTAATAAGTTATTTGCATCATAGATGCGCTCTCATTTCTCCTTTCCTCAATCAGTGTAAAAGAAAAACTTTAGAGAAAGACATCTACTTTCAAAAAACCCTAAAAAGCTAATGTTATCACTTAATTTTTTAGAAAAAGCTATTTCAGTTACAATGAAACCTTGAACAAAGCTACTGCTTTTCTGTTTACATCCAGCCGTCCTCTTTCTGAGACGGATAAAACATACCCCACAAAAAAATTGCAAAGAGCTACAGGTATTATCTCATACATAATGACTCGACTTAATTGTCAATTAGTGGAGGTCCTCCCAGTGGGGTTTAATTTTATAAATGAGTTCTTACGTCTTAGTAATCCTTCTGTAATACATCGTAGTTCTTTGCTATGTGTTCAGGATGGGTTATGAGTGGACTGATATGGTAGTAAGAAGAAAATGAAGATGAATGAGATGAAGTTTGGTTTCTTCTTTCTTGTATTTTCAGTTTGTTTTTATGTCAGATATTGTTAAGCATTTTAATTTAAGATTAAATTTTTTGAGGTTTATTTTTGTACATAGAAATCATGATCTTTTATGTGGAGAGTGTAGTAGCACAGCTAAGATCTGAGCTTAGGTGCAAGGGAGAACAAAATTAACTTCTGGTAAATGAAAAGAATAAAAACAATGCTTTTGACTGACATTTGTTTGAGTGTTATCAAGATAAAACTGACCTCTTAATGTAGTTATCAATCAACTCACAATTTGTTAGGTCTTTCAGTGATATTCAGTGTACTGTTCTCGCTGCAAGTACAGCAAGAAGTTGTGAAGTTGTTGAAATATTCTGAATTCTAGATTGAAAGTAGAATTTCCAACTCACTAAGATTTAAAATAGAAATCTAATAGTGAAGAACATATGAATAAATGCATTTTGTTCATACGGCATGATTTTCCAACCTGTTAGAAATACTGTATCGAGTGCTGCATTATTAAATATCAGCACAATAAGCTAATTTCTTTTCATAGTTCAGGTGCCTTATCAAATATTAGTTGAGGTAGGTGTCTGATTTCTAATAATTTTTCATATGTAATCACTTATTAAAATTATTTATAATTACCTGGATATCCTGCATTACTGTGAACTTGTTTTAGTGCTTGTGTTCAGATGCTGTGAGTCATTAGATCAGACAATCATGATGTAACCTGTTGGCTACAACATCCTTGGAATTTTTTCAAACCAGAAAGCTGACCAGAGAATTGAGGAAGAGAAGATTCTGCTCTTTTAGTGCTTGATTGCTAGTGCTGTCACACCTTGGTTTTTGGTTTGGTTTTTTTTTATTATGAAATGACTTCTAATGGTGAAAACTCTTGTGAACTTTTCAGTCCTCCTTGGTTTCAAAGACATTAATCATCTCAAATGTTTGATGCTCTACCAAAGGCTTGTAGTGATAGGACTAGGGGCAGTGGGTATAAACTGGAGAGGGGCAGATTTAGACTAGACATGAGGAAGAATTTCTTCACAATGAGAGTGATGAGGCACTGACACAAGTTGCACAGGGAAGCTGTGGCTGCCCCATCACTGGAGGTGTTCAAGGCCAGGTTAGAAGGGCCTTGGGCAGCCTGATCCAGTGGGAGGTGTCCCTAACCACTGCAGGGAATGGAACTGGGTGATCTTTAAGGTCCCTTTCCAACCAAAATTATTCTATGATTTTATGATTCTGTAGTTAGCACCTTGTGACTGTAAGGATGCTCTTCTCATAAAGTGTAGAAGTGCAGGGCTGACCAAAGCAAACCCATGGAGCAGCACGTTGTGAGGACTTAAAGCTTTGCAGCTGGAGGAGCTCAGAGGCCACCTTTTGCTACTGTATCTGCCATCCCTGTGTTCAGCTACAAGTTCATAGTAAATATTGTAGTAAGGATCTGACAATCTCAGGCAGTATATAATAATAGAATAGATCAAGTCAGGGTATTAGTACAAAAGCAGCAGTAAAGCATGTGTAATACTGGAAATGAGAGTAAATTGTCTTCAGGTTTCAGCCTGAAATTCTCTAAGTGTCACTGTTACACCTACTTCTAGTGAAACCCTGGGGAAAATATAACCTAGTGCAGAATGTCCAGCCCTAGTTTTCAGATTCCCACAGTTTATTATTAAACATTCATTAAGATTTTGTCATAAGTACCTTTGTAATTTTACATTTCTCGTCAGAGTCAGAAATACTTTTTCATGTTCATGTTACTGCAAGGGCTGAAGTTCAAAGCAAAATATCAGACTATGAGCCTTGCAGGGAAACTGAATTGTAACAAGGATGGCCTGATGTGTGTTAACTAAAATTCCCTTTCAGGAGAGTTGTTTTACTGCAATTTAAAATCTTCCAGGCCTGTATCTTTTCTGCTATGCTATTAAATACTCTTTGCACCCTGTTCAACTACTTTAATTCTATATCTGTGTTCTATCAATTCATAAAGTACTACCTGCTCTAATGATCCATGGCAGTTGTGGAATTGCAGATTTCCTGTCACAAAGTAGCTTCTCAAGCTGAACTAGTAACTGGACTTCTGAAGTACTTCTTGTTCTGAAGTAGTTTTTGTTCTTTCCTAGAGATTTACACAAATCCTTCAATAGCAAAGATTAACAACCCCTAAATCAAAGCAAAAATCACTGTCAATCTCAGCAGTTTCATTCTTAAGAAAAACTCTATTGTCAAACTATGTTCATGCTCTTAGGAGTTTAGCTGGAACTTTTAGCTTTTTGGATCCAGGTTTTATAGGTGTATCTTTTAGTAAAATTATTCTAAGCATGTAAGTGTTGTAATTTTTAAGCAGCTTCTCTGTAATGATCATCTTATTTGCTGTTAATTATCCTAATTCATATTTCTAGCTCTTCACCTATATGTCTTCCTGAGTATTAAATTCCTTCACTTATTGAATAATGTTATTAATTATTCCATAATTCTGTAGATGAATGTAATTTCATCAGTGTAATTAAATGGCTACAGAAAGCTGAAGGGTTTGATTCCACAATCAATATATAATTACATCACTTAATGTTCTTGCTTCATGCCTGGCTTGTTCAAACAACGATGCCAAGGCTTGACCTGGCACCCCAGAATCTCATTTGGATGGCAGCCTGCTTGGGTCTTGGTACTCAAACACAGGAGAAATGTTCCTCTATTTTTTTAAAGATTTTTGAGTTTAGAAATATTGGTGTTGTCCACTCGCTAGGACAGTTCTGTCTTCTGGGTGCAAGATAGGCATCTCTTTTTCTTTGCACTTTCATGGAAAAAAACCTTCCTTTTTGCTTACATGTTCATGCTTTTTGATATCAACAAGACTGTCATCCCATAAGAATCTGTACCCCATCCTCATTACTTGGTGGTGTTCTTATGCGCTTGTGTTGATGCTCAAAATTTTGCAGCAGTGGTACCAGGGGTAAAAGCATCCATACCCTTAATGTACACTGAAGGTGCTTTTTGATTGCCTGATATCTTATCCTGACAACTGAATAAAGTTTAGAAAATAAGTAAATTAACCTGAGGCCAGGAAAAAGCCAGTGGTGACAGAACTATCTATAGCCTGATTGTCGAGGTATCAGGAAGCAAATCTGTGTATCACCATTTTGTTTACTATTATGAGTATACAAACATTAAAAATTAAACAGCTACTGATGTTCTCAGTTAACCTGATTCAAGTTTATACTTAACTAAACTCAGCAATCAGACTATGAGGCAAGTAGACCAGGCAAGGCACTGGGGCCTTTTGATACTGTGAGGAACAGGCAGCCCGGGAAGAATCTTAATCCCATAAAAGATGATATTCTGAAGTTAAAAAAAAGAAAGATCTGCTCTATGGAGCTGCTGAATTTCATTACTTTTCACTTTGAGTACCTGGACAATGTTTTTTCACATTATGTATTCTTTGAGTGGGACTAGAGAAAGAATATGACTAGAAGAAATTAATGTTTTCCTACTCTTTGAGTCTTATAGACATAAATTTTTTTAGAAAGCAAGATATTGTTTGAATATTGTGTGAGCAGCTAGGTTAGTATGCAAGATCAAATCGTTATTGGACTTGGCCCGGATTGTTTCACACCTTGGTAGTGTCAGAGGGGAAAAACGGACACAAAGCTAGATTTCAATTTGTTCATTATGCTCATCTGCACAACCATCATTATTTGTATGCAAGAATGGGAAACCTGTGAAATCCACTGTAAATGGGATTGGTATTTGCTGCATTTCATGTATTCTTAGACAGAGTTGCAAACGGAGCTTTATCTCTTTGAAAAGACAATGATTTTCAGATGTAAGTGGAGCAAAAATTACTGTACCTGTCATTAAGATAGCTTACAAATATTAAATATTTATTTTCCCTGATCCTCAATACCACAATTTGGTAGTGAGTCTCATAACTGGTTTACATATTTCAAGAAACAGCATTTCCATTAATAACATCATCTGGATAATTTCATAGAAATTTCTCTGAGTTTTTGGACATGGCAGAATGAAGAATAAGAGGATTTTTCTTTAACTTCTCAAAATTTAATATCCTTTCATCATAACTCCTTGTATTCATCTATTCTGTAAACAATCACACAATCTTTCAATCTCTTCTTATGAAATTTTTATTCCAGGACCCTGATCGTTTTCATAACCAATTTCTGAACCCCTTGTGATTCTGTAATATTCTTCAGGAAGTGCTTCTGTATTTTTTGATGAGAAGTAGAATAGCAGCATCTTTAACTGTTTACATTTGAGCTGCCATCCAGCCTCAGAGTATTTTCAGTCTTTATTATGTACTCATTCCATTCCTGTTTTGTCCTGCACATACTCTCCTATATTTCTAAATATAGGATTTGTGTCAGATTTTGCTGATATTTTGAAGTTATACATCTCCATCTAAGTTGCTATTGTAGTCAGAGCAGGTTACTTAGATTTACCTTCTGGAATTGCCAAAGATGCTTAGCTCAGGATGAAAAATATTGAGTGGTCTGGATGAAAACTCAGTCACATAGAACTGTCGCAAGCCTCCAGATTTTTGTTCATCTCGATGTTTGTGCTAGTAGTTTCATGAAAATTATGTTGTATTTAAAATGATGTTAATAATACACATAGCAGAATTCACCACAACATTTAAATATTTTCTGTGATTTAACTGGTCAATTCTGAAGCTGTGGAACATTAGAACCAAGTTTTGGGAGAATGGAACTGTTTCCAAAGACACTTTTGAAACCCTCGGTGTTTTATTCACTCAGGATTTGAGGAGATTCTGTTGAGAAGATATTTCCACTTCCTCTATGGAGAAAAATATATTGTTGCTCTTGTGCCAGGTTGGAGTACCCTCAGAGCCTTCCTTCACCTAATGTGGAAGATGCCTCTGTCTTCACTGGGGTTCAATGCAAAAAACTCGTGTTTGAGGACCTTTTTAAAAACAATGTTGCCTCTGTGGAAATATTTGTTTTAACCCTTTCCATAAACCAATTACTTAGTTTTCTTTACCGTACAGCTGGATTCATTCATATTCGTGTAAATACATGTTAGCTCCTTCTGACTTACTAAGGACAAGACCAGAGTGGAGCCTCTACAGTACTTAAAATGTAGTAATGCCCCAGAGGGAGTTAGCTGAACGTCTAGTCATTCAGGTAACAGCCACAAGGAAAATAGGTAATACAGAAAGCAAGTGTTAAAATCTTAGGATCCAGGTTTAGAATCATAAATTGTTTGGTTGGAAAAGACCTTTGAGCTAATCAACTCCAACCTTATCTGTCCACCTTGTCTACCCATCTATTAAATACCTTCATGCATGGAGACTCCATCACCTCCATGGGCAGCCTCTTCAGTGCCTGATAACCCTTTCAGTGAAGAAATGTTTCCTAATATCCAACCTAAACCTGCCCTGGTGCAACTTGAGGTTCTTTCTTCTCATACTATCACTTGTTTCGTGAGAGGAGAGACCAATACCCACCTTGCTACAACCTCCTTTCAGGTAGTTGTAGGCAATGATAAAGTCCTCCTTCAGCCTCCGTATCTCTAGGTTAAAAACCCCAGATCCCTCAGCTGTCACTCCTCATGAGGCTTGCTTTCCAGCCCCTTCACCAGCATTGTTGCCCTTCTCTGGACAGGCTTCAATGCCTCGATGTTCTTCTTGTAATGAGAGGTCCAAAACTGAACACTGTATCTGTGATGTGACCTCATCAGTGCTGAAAACAGGTGAATGATTGCTTCCCTTGTCCTGCCCGTCACACATTTTCTGATTCAAGCCAGGATGGTGTTGGCCTTCTTGGCCACCTGTGCGCACTGCTGGCTCATCTTCAGCTGCTGTAAACCAATCCTGACGTCCTTTTCTACTGGACAAATAATAGTTCTTTCAGATCCTTGACTTTCAGATTTTCCTGCATGAAAAAATACTCTGACTCTGTATTCTTCTGGGAGAAGATTGCTCCTGAATTATCAGAAGAGTTAAATTCACTCCTTCTGCATGAAATCAAATGAAGACGTAAGTTAATTAGTGTGTGCATGGCAGGGGCTGAGAAAAACACTGCAATTACAATATCAGAAATTAATTTTAAAGAGAAAGAGGAATCCTACCAGTAATGTTGGTAAGGTCTGTGTGCAGCCTTTGTAAAAGCCATTTGCCTTTAACATAGACATTCACTGATTATTTTTTAACACATTATCCTGAAATTGTTGTAGAGCCTCTCAATTACTTCTATTCTTGATAATAGACTGCTACAGCACTTAGACATATAATGGGAACTTGATTGAAGACTCAAGTTGCTGTCGTAAATAAAGGTAAATGCAGCCAGGAATGAACGAGTCTAAAGAATGAGTTTCCCAAGGAAACAGAGATAATTTAATTCAAGGTCATAGGGAATAGTTGCAATCTGTAAGGATCAACTTTTCTTCTGAAAAGATCTTTAAGGGTTGGAACAATGGTTAAGATTCCATTGGTCATCTGTCAGTACAGATTCCTCAAGCTGTGTTCTGTTCTTCTATTCACAGCAATTTAAAAAAAGATACCAAGACAAAGTACGTCAGTCGAAACTTCTGAGCAGATTAGCTTTGAGATTTCAGCATGGGTCAGTTGTACAAAAAGTCTGATTTGAAAGGACATTAATAATGTACTAAATCAATAAATTTTTAAGTAATTGAAGGAAAGAAAAAGAAAAAAGGTGAAACTTTTATGATCCAATAAATGATGCAAATTTCCCTCTTTCTTAGTTGGTACTCAAAGGCAAAATGGACCAGTTCTTCTGTCTGTCAGTTGATATGAGTCTGGACTCAATGGGAGACAATGATTTTATAGTAACTTGAGGATCTGACCCATCAGATTCTTTGTACAGCAATTAAAAACCTGCCCCAGAGTGATTGTTCCAAGGGAAAAATATCTACAGCAGCAGTCAGCTGTTAAAATATATTGATTATTTATCTGATTACACTTACTTTGGCTAACTGTTTGTCCTGAGTAGTTGAAAACTAGACAAGCAAGCAGGATACTTGCCTTTAGTGAATGGATATGGTGACAGAAAATAGATGCAGAAATTCATTCTATTGAGACCATTGTTAGAATTTATTTTGTGAGCTCAAGAAAGAATTAATTGCTGATGAATTTGCATCCACTGGCAGCATCTACATTGTTAAGATATTGACAATACAAGAGGGTTTTCTGACAGCTATTCAGGCTGTGCTTTGAATCTCAATAAGGCATTTTTTGCCAGAGAGTTATAATAGCACTTACCTCATACTCTCCTTTGCAAACATTAGTCAATTAAGCAGAACTCTTCTGAAACAACATAAACTGGAGAGTCTACAAGGGAAAAATGAAAGAAGAGATGAACAGAAACAAAAGAAACAAGTTAAGGCAGTAGGTGAGAGCTGAACTCTGAATGATTACCTGGTATTGTGGTTTTGACCCTTCCAAATCTCAGAGCTGTGGTGGCCCCTTCCCTAAGACACTCAAGTCCGCAAAATGACCTACATTGATCTCTGCCATGGTGAGGATTGTCCCTGATGTTGCTTTCTGCTTCAGTTTGTTGGTTCTTGTTCAGCTGGAAAAACACTTTGGTCCCTTTATTTCTTTTGTTGTGACTTTGGTCTAAACAATGCTCACCCTCTTTATCTTCTGTACAAAGTTTGAAGTATCTTAAATGGATATGTAGAGATTAATTTGGTGCTTGTAATGTTGCGTCTGTGTGATATTGATTATCCAGGCTCAGTTTTCGAGAGTAGCATCATTATCTTGACTTCATTTTTGTATCAGACAAACTATTGCCTGATCTAGGAAGCCTTTACGTTGACAGACAGCAGACTTTTGTCAAGCCAGAACTGTTGGGGCCCACCTTATTCACCTGTGCTGTTAATGAACTTTAACAATTTTACAAAATTGTGCAGTAAATCTAGACAGCAATGTACACATTATACCCATTCTTGCAAAGGAGCACAAGTGGCATCTATAAATCTCAGTAGGCAGACACCTTAAAACATTGTAAGATAGCTTTTTTGACATGAAACCTCATTTTCTATCTAAGACGGCTTCTGTTTGGAGATTGACGTGTAATGGACATCCAATGTCTTCAGGAGGCCTGATGTAAGCTATTTTTGTTATTTTAATGAGTGGAATGTGGTCACCAAACAACTACTAGCAGAGGAAAATTTTTAGTGCCAAAAGAAACATTTTAAATCTGTGAAAATGCTCAGTGGAAGAACAGAAATTGTGCTAAGAGGAAACAAAGGAAGATGAGATCATGTGGATTGTAGTTTGGGAAGAGGTTTGGAAGGGATTTTTGAGGGAATATCAGAATCATATTAAGCATTCTGATACATGATTAAAAGCCTAAAAGGTACTGGGGATGGAGGGAAGAGGAAGAAAAATCTCATAAAATATCAATCTGTGGCATGTGATGCCTGAACCCAGACCTCAACTTGTTACAAGAGTAAGTCATTTTAAGAGAATTGCATATATATTTAGAAGGGGAATGATATTCATCTCTAATTGAACCAAATATATAGATATAAAATATATAGAATATATATTATAATATATATTTAGTGTGTTTTATAGGGTATTATATATATTACAATATATATTACATCTATAAAATATATATAAAATTATATATCTATATTGTTATCTATATAGACATAATTTGATCTAATTTATATATATGCACATATATATATAAATCTACTGCCTTTTCTCACTGATGTTTCGCACCCTTTATAGCATATATGTTATGTGTATATATATATATATATATGATTTGTACAGTGGATATATTTACAATCTCCTCGGCAATCCCTTTACCCCCAGTATGTACCATCCTTTTGCCATCAAGGAGGAGAGATGACTTTTAAGTGTCATTTTTTTTCATCTTAATGCTCCAGACAGTGATGTGTTTAATTCATTTTTGCAATTCCCAGTGTCACCGTAGTCCTAAACTTTTCAACGAGGCCATAAATACATTCTAGTCTTACATTTTAAGGTTGTAATGAACTAACAGTCTCACTTCCAAAGTGGAAATTTCCTTTTAGGAAAAAGTTCTTCACCAAAAGCTTTATCAAGCACTGGAACAGGCTGCCCATGGAAGTAGGTGAGTTGCCATCCCTGCAGATATTTAAAATACATGTAGATGAAGTGCTAAAGGACATAGTTCAGTGCTGGACATGGCAGTGCTAGATCAACGGTTGGACTCAATGTTCTTAGAGGTTTTTTCCAAGCTAAACTTTTCTATGATAGACCTTACATTTGACATGCAAATTTCTTCCTTTCTCCACTTACAGAATCTTTGAAATAAGAAAGAAATGTAATTCTAGCAGCAGGAACCAGAATGCCTTCTCCTTCCTCTTCCCACTGCCAGTGAATGAGTGTTCTGACCAGCACTCATTATTATTTATTTTCTTCAAAATCTCATAATCTTTCATGAATTCCCAAACAATGGTCAGATTGTCAACCACTGAGAAAAGGAAGAAGAGAGATCTGTTCCTCACATCTTGGAAAGGCTTGGTATAATAACAGTTTTTAGTATTGACTACCATCATTTCGTTGACCTCAGTACACTTCATTTTAGGTTTCTGGTGGAATTTTGTAATCTTCCTGCTAAATATCACTCGGATCCACGTTGTCCAAAGCTAGGCATTGATCTCCTAGGACTTGAGGAAGTGTTGTCACTATAGGTCTCACTGGTTCTCTCCATTGAAAATATTCATATTGTTTTTTCTACTTTATGATCTCCCCTAAAAATGACGACTGATTTCTTACTGGTAATCCTTTTGTTTTTACTGAAACTTTTTACACCCCCTTTTTTATCTTTCTTCTCATGACATTTGCCTATTCCTTCCTAGAACACTAGTTCCTAATGTCCTTTTGATTCATGTCCTTCTTTCATCTTCTTCTGTCCCAGTAGGATTTCAAAGTTAAGTATACTATGGAAGCTGATGTGGCAGCAAAGAAATGAGTCATCTGCTAGAACAGGGGCTTTTTTTCCTAGTCTGTAGAGGGAATTTCCTTGAATTAAAAGAAAAGGTCAAAACTCAGTGAGCAACAGGCAATGACAAAGCAGTGAATAATGAATCTTAGTCCACAGTGAAAGTGTATGTGACTGGGATTTAGAGAAGGGAGAAAAGTTTGGAAAAATATGATTTGTCTTTTTGACAAATGTTGCTGTAGACGTGAGAGACTAAGAACTAATATCCTGAGCATGCTTTTGGCTATATGTATTATTCTTTTCACACATGCATTCTGCCCTTGCTTTAAAATGCTTTTTAGATTCACTAACTTTGTCCTTCTTTAATCTAATCTCTCTGATGTTCTTGTCTCTCTGTGGCAGTGCCTTTGCCTACAGATGTTTTGCAACTAAGAGTATTTGACTTGTGTAAATGATAGCAGAAGGAAATATTCTGAGTAAATATGTACAACACATGCATAAGCTATTGAGGAAGATCTTGTCTAGAGATTGCTGAAAACATTAGAGGGATGCAAAAATGCCTGTATCAAAACCAAGTAATCAATTTCTACTCCTGGTTCCAGATAAAACAACTCTGAAGAAAATCAAGCACATAGGAATGGGGAGGAATAAGAGGAAAACAGGAATGAAACCTAGTGGCCTCATTTAGCACAAGAAATACCAGGCTGATGAAAAGTGTTTACACAATGTTTTAATTACAGAGACTTAGAACAGCAATAGAATGCAGGGAAGGGCTGAGAGCAAGAAATAATAATTAAGAGGGTGAAAATATGTAATGGTTCATGTAGTGTAAAGCTGCTCAGAGCCCGGCCACTGACCTAGCTCAGTTCCAACTCTTCCATAAAGGTTTGGTCATGATAATTGTCAGAGACTTGCTGATTTATTCAGAGCGATTCTTTGGAGGAAATCCTGAATTCACTATTGTATGCAAACAAATGATGAAGTCTCATGAAGCTTGTGATTCTTCCCCAGACAGAAGACAAAACACTCTGGGGACAGGCACACTAACTAAAGATTTTGGTGCCAGGCTTCTCTGCTACAGATTTGTTTGAGCACACAGGAAATAATCATGAAGAGTTTATTATGAGGACTACCAAGGGTCCAAACAAAGTCCTAATTTACTTCAGCACAAGTGAGGATGGATAGAAAGACACTGATCAACCTGCTCTATCTGGCCTAGTGAAAACTCTTATTGGGATATATCAGCTGTAGGAGTGACTGCCAACATTCGGAACTGATGAAGGAGTAGAAAAAAGTTTCCTTTTTAGGTTTTGTGAAGGTGTATTAAAAATGTAGCTAGGAAAAGCTTAAGTCCAGAGAATCCTGTTGAAAGAAGTGTGGTAGCAGTCCAGAAAGTTAATAAGAAAATACTCATTTTGCTTTCAGGAAAAGCAATAGTGTAAGGATGCATAGTTCATCTGCTTGGCTTTAAATGCCTGCATATTCCATGTGACTTAAATCCTCAAACTGTGATACAGACTTTCAACTTCGGCTCACTTGCAGGTGTCAAAATTACAGAAGCTGTTAGTTTTTCATAAAATACAAACTGGACTTTACTGTCAAGTGAAACTGAGAGGTTTGAGACAGTGACTTGCTATACTAGGAAGCTAAGTGTGCACTAGGTAAAATAAAGCCAAACTTGGTCTTTCCCTGTGTTTTCATTTCTGTATTCATGTGGCAAGGTCTTATTGCTAGTAATAAAGTATTTGTTGTGTTATGTGCTGTACCAACCACTTAAGAGAATGATATCCCTTTGCCAAAAGATCTTTCTGGATAGTTTCTGGCAAGGAAGATGCTTACATTCAGATTGTGACTGTACTTTTTGGGGTACCTTAGAGCTTTCATAGAAGGGCAAAATCTGACCTCTTGTGAATAACTTACATTCAAATCTCTGCGAGTCATGCCTCTCTGGAGAGTACCTTGGTGAACATAGTGTGCACCTTAGAGATGTAAAAGAAAAACTATAAAAAAGAATGGCTAACTTGTAAATTCTTCCAAGTATGAGTGAGAAGCTTTGGTCTTTGATCATGTCAGGTTTATTATGTCCTCAGCTAGATCATGATTTCATCCTCTTAAGTTGGCTGAAATTTTGTAACAAAGCTTTCAAGGTTGGAGAGAAGAACACTTGTATATTGCAGTTAACCATCTTAATGTGTATGCCTTCAGTAAGTCTTTTTTAGTATCAGACTACATTCCTTCCAAGTTCCAGCTCTTCACCAGAGATATCCAAACCCTAAGAAAATGGGGAAAACTTGCACCTCTCTGTAAACAAGAGAACTTTGTAAAATGATGCTCAAGGTATAAGCAGAAAGACTCAACCTCCTTTTCATGTTAGAAGGAATTCAAATCAACTCAATATATGGGTTAGGGTCTGAAGAACTATATAACACTGTAGAATAGACTTGTCTCTTGAGACAGTTCTTCAATGGTGAAGATGAAATAGCTTCTATATATGGAAAATCTTGCTTGTGTAAGAGAGTTATAAAAGTACTTCTGTAAGAGAAGCACCATATAAACATTTGCAACATACCAATGAATAAACCAACACAGAGAAAACTGGTAATGAGGGAGGAAGAGGAGCCGACATGACAATTCCAAGTAGATGTGTTGTTGCTTTGGCAGAATGTTTCTACAGGTCTCATGTTTGTCAAAGACAAATATATCCTTGTTTGTAATACACTTCTTTGCATATGAGATCACAAAATCCCCCTAAGAAGGTGCAGGGAAATAAGGGAAAGAGACTCCTCTCTGTTCCTCATGTCAATTCAAGAACTTGTGATCTCTTTGACTGACAGGCATTCACCGCAGGTTCTCTGAAAGTCTGTCAATCCTATCCTTGTCAGGACTTTTTAGTCTGTAACAGATCATTGTATCTCTTTATAGATCTTGCCAAAGGATTAGATAACCTGTAACACATCTTTCTTCTAAAGCAATCAAATAAATTATGTGAATGGGGTGCTCTAAAATGTACCTATGAAATATTGAAGTGAACCTTTTAAAACTCCTCTGACCGAAATACTAATTTGTTTGTCACATGGATAATCTTCAGCAAACTCTTGCTGGGGCAGAGAAGTCTCCTTTCCATCTCCAGTGCTTTTAAAACACCTTTGGTAAATTCTGGAAATGGCAACTTGCAAACAGAAGCTTTCACTAATAAATCAAAATAATAAAAAAACAAATAGAAGGTATTTGAATACCTAATTTCAGGTAAAATGTCAAGGTTAAATGCCTTGCTGGCATTTGGATATTGTGTCGAGTGCATTAGAAATGCAGATAGATTGCTAGGGTGTTGGGAACTCAGTGATCCTAGGACATAATTTACAACCTGTCATAGCAGAAATTATTTAAAGGAAAAAGGAACATGTCTGGTAGTGTCAGCAATACATAAAATCATCAAGAACCAGAGAAACTTAGTGAAAAATGGAAGGTGTTGTCTGACAGAAAAAAAAATTAATATAAAAATTAATGTTTCACTTAAGCATAAATGGAGAATCCTTGAGAAATAATTTGGATGGCTTGTAAAATCTGAAGAACTTACAAAGATACAGATAGCAAAAGTACAGGAAATGTGTCATTTCTAGAGTAGCCAAAAAAACCGTTATGGTGTGTACAGTCAGAAATAGCTGTTCAAATTACACAAACAAAAGTGGGGGGGAAAGAAATTACTTTGGATTTTACTAGTTTTATCTCCTCTGTTTTGGGTATCGAACTTTGGTTACATTAAGGCTTGAAAGATAATTTTAGGACAGAGCCAAGCTCTTTTGGATGGTGTCCAGTGACAGGACCAAAGGCAATAGGCGCAAATTGAAATACAGGAATGAAGGTGTTTGAACTTGTCCGAACATCAAGAAACACTTTTTTACTGCAAGGAGACTGAGCACCAGCACAAGTTGCTCACATTGAGGAGTCTTTGTCCTTGGAGTTATCAAAAATTTGTCTGGATATGGTCCTAAGCAACTGTCTGTAGCTGGCCCTGCTTGACCTGGGGAGTTGCACCAGGTGACCCCAGAGGTCCCTTCCAATCTCAGATATTCTCTGATATGTCTTTTAAACCAGTTTAAATGAGTATTAACAGAACCTCTAATTCTGTGGTCTAGAAATAGGTGGAAAGAGAATAATAAGACTTTGTACTTAAAAAGTTGATGTAATGAAATACTGAAAACTGTTTATTTTTCATTAACTCTTCTGTAAAAGCCTTCCTCTGCTTTCCTTGCAAAATGTTGGATTGCAATAAAAATATATGAGACCATGCAGATATTCGAGTCTTCAAAAAGACTGAGTCAATGGAGCAAATAATATTCTACAAGCAGATAGACAGTGAATAGTTAGAATTAATCTGTTGGCTGGAACCCATATTGTTACAACTACATTGCAGAGCCTGCACTAATAATCCTTATCAAGAAATGAAGGATTTTAGTCTAGACTGAGTTGCTTCAGAGTACTGCCAGGCTGACCACTCAAAAAGCCACTTAAAGAAACCCTTGAAAGGCTTTGTTTTGGAAACATTTACTTTCTTCATATGAGACATATCTGCTCAGAGCACAGTCTAGGTTATATCTCAAGTTTGACTCCAGACTTTGGACAAAACATGCTAAACATGCTTTAATGAAATGTCTCCTTGTTCACAGAATCATAGAATGGTTTGTGTCAGAAGGGACTTCAGAGTTCATCTAGTTCCAAGTCTCCTACCATCAGCAGGTTGCTCAAATCCTCATCTAATTCCTGTGACGTGTTTCAAGAGCTCAAGGCTTTCTTTGGGGTTGTGCTCATCTGTAAAATATATTGCAACTACTATCTCTGGTTTTTTTGATCAAACAGCAGAACTTCCTTGATCAGTGAGTTTCTTATTCCCACTGCCAGTGCATCTGGAAAGTTGTTTGAATATGGATTTTCTTTGTAGCCTACATAGCCCCTGCATACTCTTCTGGAGTTTTTTCCACTGTGAGTAAGTATCTGAAGAGTTGAAGGGAATGCCAACAGCTTTCTTTCTCCTGAAATGCCTGCATAGATTAGCGGAATGTTTGTGACTAAGAGCCATAACACATTACCCTTTTTCAACGATCAGCAGATGACTTTAAACTAAAGCACAAAGGCAATTTTGCCACTGCAAAGTGAGGAAACATTTACTGTTTGGAGGAACAACAGCCACCTAAGGGAAAGGACTGTCTACGACTTAGTGATGTGCTACTGTTAGACATGTCAGGAAGGCTTGATCCAGCTGTGTGCTGCTCTAAAAGAACAAGGGCACCTACCCCTGGGTAGGGGATCTGTAAGAGGACAGGACTTGTACTTACACATTTCATGGTAGTGAAGCAGGCTAGTTAAAAAAGCCGGAGGTTTTAACAATAGCTTTAGTTCTTTTTCTGTGCCAGAGGAAAATGGAGCCAAAATGCCTTATTTTCTGCAAAACACAATCTTATCCATATGCCAAAGATAATTAATGCAGAAACAATCCCATTTGTCAAAGTCTGTCTTCTGTCTGGAGGCCCCACAAAGGACACAATTTCCACAGTGGCAGGACAAGAAGGAAATCGCTCCCTGGAATTGCTCGCTGCGTTTTGACTATTAAAATCAAAGGTCCAGTAGGACATTCATGGCCACAAGGTCACACTTACAGGACTCTTCAATCTTTGCCCACCTGAATCCCCAAGTTCATTTTTGCAGAACTGCTCCTGGTATAAAACAGTGATATATATTTTTTTTCCTTTTTAAAAACAACCAGTAAAAAAAGTGTAACTGAAAAGCCCAAACTGGGAAAAAATGGGGTGAATCTCCAGAACTCTCAGGAATTTATGAAGAAACTAGGCTATACCACTAAGTATACTGGTGGGACACCAAAATAATGGCAAACCACATCCTGATAATTGCATTTATGCAATTTGATCTGTACAAACAAATTGTTTGTAGCTTTCCATCCCCTTCTCCTCAACCCCTAGCTAAATGTGACAACATAGCTGTTCTTTGGCAAGGGGAACTCATTTTTCTTCATAACAGACTCCTCTGCATATTTTGGGATTGCAAAATCAGATAAAATGTTCCTGTTATTGAAAAAGAAACTCCAAGTGATTCAAAACTCAAGGTCACTCTGATTGACAGGATGCTGGAGAGTCGATGACACTAAAGGATTTGACAGCCTTTCAAACACATTTCTCAAATGATGGTTTTCTTTCTAAATTAAAAATTTGCTGGTAGAAATCCAATAGGGTCAGGAGATATTGCATTTCAAAGTTTAGATGCTTCTCACTTCTCACCAACTTATCTTTGAAATCATGTTTTGGTGCAGCATCTCCTCTTTGCTCCCGCTGAATCTTAAACAGATGTCCCAGCTTCCACCCTGAAACATCCACCTCCTTCGATGTCTGTTGTTCATGTTATGCTTTTCTGACCCCTGCAATGGATAATGGATTGCTGACAGTTTGCATGAGACGTTTACTAATTGAGAAGTCCTTGACTTTCCAACCAGCAACGTGGTTCTCTTTCAGAGAAGAGCCATGATGTAAAAGAAAAGCAAGAACATGCAAAAGTATTGGCAGAATTATGATGGCTTTCTGCTTAGTGCAGGAACTGAGCTGGCGAAAATAAATGCGAGAAGGCTCCCCAGAGCATTCAGGGACAGCAACTTCTCTGATGAGGCTCAACTTTAACATGCTGCTATTACTCCTGTGACCAGAAAAGTGAGGAGATGGGAAATAGTCTAAGTAAATCTCTAAGGCAGCAGGTTCAGGAGACAAACTCAGTGCTGGGAATTATCAATATTTGTACATAGGCTTGGATCATGAGTAGAAGCTAAATTGTTGTGGGCTTTTTTCTGTGTCATTCCAAGTGTGAGATAGTTCCTGTCTGGATAATTTGCTTGATCTGTTTGTCTGCTAGACATTTCCTTCAACAGAGAATATGCAAGTGGGAGTTTGTGGGAATACTGAGTAAAAGCACATTGGCTATGGCCAATGTGCTATACCTTAGTCCTTGCTATCTACCCAAACAGTGAATTTTGCCTGTACAGGTCTCCATATCTGAACAAAGCTTTTATTACAGAGTGATCTTACCAGTGAAACCTCCATTGAATACTTGGTTTTATTTCTGTTACTTCACCCTCCTTAAATTTAAGGTTTCTTACAGTAAATAGAATAAGATCAAGTTTTTAATATATCTTTTAGGGTTATTGAGGCACTGATGAACAGTGTGTTGTCTACATACTTAAAATAATCATATATCGAGTATCCTAAGAAATCTTAGGGAAAGAAAAAGCATGGGTTCATGCTGAACATGCAGCAAGAAAGAATGATGCTTCAAGAGCTGAAACTGCTGAATGGATGGTTTGGGTGACACTGAACATTCCAGCTGGGCTCAATGATCTTAAGGGTCTTTTCCAACCTAAATGGTTCTGTGATTCTGTGTATATTTCATTCAATTTCAAGCAGACCAATGTCAGGGTAAAAAAGAATATGTATTCTGAGGTGTTAATGTGCCTGACAGTGTAATAACAGAAATAGATATGACCCCTTTTAATCTTAGGCATTTGAGGTCTTACGGTAATACACCAAATGGATTATTACTCAGATTGTGCTCTGAGATAGCAATTTAGCTCTCAGGTACCACTGTATCAAATACACGACGTGCTAGGATAGAATGTCTGGTATCTGTTATTTAGTGGTCGCATTCCTCTTTTTTTCACCTAATACATTTAAGGTTTGAAAGACCATTGGCTAGTCATCTAGGCCTGCTGTCACCTCAAAGGCAGAAGCAAAACCAACTGGATCTACTTCTGATGTGTTTAATAAGTCTGTTTGAAACTCTCTGGTAAAGCAGATATGTCAGTCCTCCTCAGACTGTTGTTTGTTTTGCTGCTTTTACCACTTCAACCTTGACTGATTAAGCTGATTTGTTCTCACCACCCTTCTTCTCGGGAATGCTGAGGATGCACATCCATATAAAGATACCTCACATATCAGAGGCCTGAAACTTTCCTCCTAAACTTCTCCTTACCAGACTAAACAAATTCAGTTCCTCCAAACCTTGCTGTATAATTTAAGCTCTTAAGGTTCTTCTTGTTTTTAGGACGGTATGGATAAACTTGCAGCTGCAGTGCCCAAATCTGAAAGAACTCTTGCAACTGAGGCAGTCATGGTACAAATAAAGAATAATAATTACCTTGTACAAACATAGACTGGCAATTTTCTCCATCAAGGTCCACACTGGTTCTATTTTGTCTATGTTCAGCCCCAGTCTGCTGGGGAGAGGGCATCTCTGAATGCATATTATTGTATGATACCCCTTGCTTCATTCTTATATCGCTTTCTATTTCTTTAATTGCATATAACCATGAGGATTTTTGAACTTCTGCCAAATTTACAGGGGTAACTGAAAGTTCTCTTTCTGTTTTCATTTTTTCTAATTTGTTGTTAACTGCAAATGATATCACATCACTTTGTATCTCCACAGTCTTCAACAAAAATATCAAATAAATCTAGGTTCAGAACAGTTTCTGTAGGATCTCAATTGGAAACATTTACAGAAAAACAAAAGGATGTGTTTTTCTTCTCCTCCAATTTATTAGGCAGTGAGTTTCTGATGCTTGCATATATGGCAGATTCCCTAATTTATTTGAGAACTTCATAGAGTCATTGAATCATTAAGATTGGAAAAGACCTCTAAGATCATCCAGTCCAACTATAAACACAATACCAACATGCCTGCTAAACTAAGTCCTCAAGTGCCCCATCTACATGTTTTTTGAACACTTCCACAGGTCAGACCTGTCTGCTTCCCTGGACAGCATGTTCCTATGTCTTATCATTCTTCCAGTAAATAATTTTTTCCTGTTATACAAGCTAAACCTCTGCTGGTGCAACTTGAGGCCATTTCCTCTCACCCTATCACTTTTTACTTGGGGCAAGAGACCAGCACCCACCTCACTACAAACCTCTTTTCGAGTAGTTGGTAGAGAGCAATGAGGTTGTCCCTCAGCGTCTTCTTCTCTAGGGTAAATAAGCCCAGTTCCCTCATCTGTTCCTCATAACCCCTGTGCTCCAGACCCTTCAACCAGCCTCATTGCGCTCATCGGGACATGCTCCATCAACTCGATGTCTTCATATCTTCATACCAGATCAGTAAGACAAAAGTTTTAAGACCTGTTGCACCTACTTCCTCTCCACTTACGTAGGCTAAATTATCAGTAAGAAATGGAAATTAGGTTACTTTAGCATAACTTGTTCTTGACATTTCCACATTTGCTGTATTTTTACTACCTTTGATGTCAGTGCTTATGAAATGTTTAATAATTTAATTCCACTATTTTCAGAAGCGGAAACTCAGGGAACGTCAGGTACTTCTGATTCCTTTTTTAACACATACTGCTACATTTTATGCTTTTATGAATCTGTTCCCTTCTCCCATGAACCATGAGATTTTAAGCATAGTCTTGACTGACTCAGATTTCTTAAGTTTCTGTCCAAAACGGTGTCTTGAAAACACAGTGAGAAAGAACTCTGAAAACTCATTATGTCTAAAGCTTAAGACGAGGTAAGCTTTTGGATAACGGTTTCTATGTAAGCGTTACTTCTCATGGAGGCAAAATTAGTCTGTTAGTGTCAGAAAACTTATAAATCTTGGAGGCAGCTTCAGAAATGACTCAAGCTCATGGAGATAAAATGTGTGAAGTGTTTGATCTGAAATTAAAGAGCATAAGAAAGGTATAAATAATAATAACACTGTATAATTATATCTCTCTCAGTTATCTTAGAAGAATTCCAGCAATATTTTAAAGGCAACTGGTGAGAAATATTATTCCTTTTGTAGGGGAAAAAACGTCCTAAAAATGATTAATCATCTCACGTGACCTTCTGAAAGTAGATTTTTCAAACTGCGAAATCACACTGCCACTTTTGTACACTGAATATTAGAAGGTTTTCTTTGACTTTGTAAGTATTGCAGCTGGTTTAACATACTGTGATATAAGGTGACAAGTACTGTGCACTTCTCTTGAAAAACCATCCCTACAGAGCACGTCGTATCCTAGTGTTGCTCCTACCTTTTTTTTAATCAACCTTGCTTTACGTTGGATTATAAATAAGGTTTCAATGAAATTTAAATCAATTCCTGTACCTGAAGGGGCTACAAGAAAGCTGGGGAGGGACTTTTTACAAAGGCTTGTAGTAGTAGGACTAGGGGCAATGGCTATAAACTAGAAAGGGGAAGTTTTAGACTATACATAAGGAGGAATTTCTTCACAACGAGAGTGGTGAGGCACTGGAACAGGCTGCCCAGAGAAGTTATGGTTTCCCCATCCCTGGAGGTGTTCAAGGCCAGGTTGAGTGGGGTCTTGGGCAGCCTAATTCAGTGGGAGGTGTCCCTGCCCATCACAGAGCGGATTGGAACTAGATGATCTTTAGGGTCCCTTCCAACCCAAACTACTCTGATTCTAAATGAAGATTCATAGATATGAAGCATAATTTCACCTGCACCTTATTTCTTTGTCTATTTGTACAGTGCTAATCTATGGAATAATTTGTACAGTGTTAATCTACTGTTGCTTGGCTTTGGATTTGTTGTTCACTGGAGTTATTGGTTCCCGTGTGATTTCTTTTTCCTGGGCAGCCTTTACAACACATCATTAAACAAACATGTAGGAATAAAGACAGGATAAATGAAGTTTATTCGAGAAAGTCAACCCACGTGCCTCTCATGACTAGTTAGTATTGGAAGGATGCAGAGACAGACTATCAAAATTTTTCAGCATAATTCGATTATAAATGTCCTTACTGTAAACAACAGGGTCAAGCGACAATATTTAGCAATCATATTTTGGAACATTTTCTATTTAAATCCTGTGTTATTTGATCCAAAACCTCTTATTAGATGTGAAAGGTGTTTAGTTTTGTCAGTAATACTTTTCTGTATCACTACAGTCTTAATCTCAAAAATCTTAAGAACTTCAGTCTCATTTTTTTTCAACCGCTTTATTTTATATAGAAGTGTCTTATATAATTCAATAGTCCAATAAAATCCTTATTAAAAATAAACCTTTAGTACAGAAATATGGTTAGCACAGTATCCTTCTTAGGAGACTTCATCTATGAATCAACATGTAAAAAGAGTCCAGATAAATCTAAGACTTCATTCCTCATAGCCTGCAGGCATGTGAATTTTATAATTTATAAATAACACCAAAGTGCATGTTTATGAGACCCACCAAATATGTTTGAAAGGCCTCTATAGCCCTCAGCAAGGAAAAGATTATAGACTTGAGAAATGAATATTCTGGGAATACAGTTAAAATAGTTTTTTATGTTTTATGAAGTACTCCCTCCTTTAAAAAAGAAAAAAAAAGAAAAGAAAAGAAAAAAGAGGAAAGAAATAAAACTTGCAATGCCAAATAAACAAGCTAACAGGTATGGTATAAGCAGCTGCCTAAGTTTTAACCACTCCTTTTTCGCAGGTAAGAGACAACGTGGACGAAAAATGTCTCCTGAAGTGAGGTGTCATTTGTTTTCCTTCCCCAAAGAATAACAGAAAACAGGGGAGACATTCCTGAGAAGCCTCAGGATGAATGCATGGAGCTATATTTTGTCCTGTTATGACAGGGAAAAAGTTTGACAAGAGCCAGTACTGGAAGGTTCATTCTAGCCAATACTTAAGTTAGACAACGAGGACTTGACATGGGTTTTCCTTGGGTTTTAGTTTTTACCCTTCAGTGGCAGGCCATGAAAAATATACTTTCGCTGAAAATTTTCACTTTCCTAGCCAAAATTTCTAAATTCTCAACTCAACGCTAAATCTATGTCTTTCAGGTCAATATGACTAACAATGCATTATTTCAATTTGAAATATAAATGCCCCATGCCTGGAGATGTTCAAGGTCAGGTTGGATGGACCCTTGGGTAGCCTGACCTAGTGTCTCAGCCCATGGCAATGGTGTTGGAACTGGATGATCTTTAAGGTCCCTTCCAACCCAAACTATCAATTGATTTTTGCTGCAAGGCAGCTGAAGACTCATCAGTAGTGTCTTGGGGATCATTGCCTCCCTAGAGTTGTTTTCCAGGAGCATTATATTCTGTTCCTTCCTAGTCCTCTTCTGCTCCCTTTTGTTAACTGCAAACTGGACAAGGCACTTTGTTGCTGGACTGTCTCTCCAAACGTGTCTTTCATGGTGAAATCAATTGGGAAAGGTCAAGGACATCAAAAAGAACCTAGAAACTTCAGCAATGGAGTCATTATTGTTACAAAAATTCAATTTAATCTGTAATTTTTCACATTGTAGAATCTGTAATGTTCACATCTTTCCAATTTTAGATCTAATTTTAGAAATACCAGGTGCTTTAAAATGTGTTCAGTCCTGCAGAGAGGAAGATTCTACTTTTCTCTTTGCTCCAAACCAGCTCCAGATATTTGAATACCAAATGTTGAACCATTAGAAGAAGCAGTGATATTTTATGTGAATTGATTCTGTAAAGAAGATTTCAAGAATAAACTCTCTAGCTGGAAATTGTAAAGTACAAAGAACTGGGCTTAGTATGCAAAAGTGAACTTTTCCAGTGTATTTAGTAGAGTTTTTCTAGATGTATGTAGTAGAGTAGACCTTTTAAACACACATATGGCAACTTCTGGTCTCCTTTAAGCTTTAAGCATATTTGTTCAGGCTAGCAAAGATATTTTTTTTAAATATGAAAAAAATTTTAAAAAAAGAGAAGCAAACAGAAAACCTGACAACTTCATTTTTTCCTTCCTTCTGAGTATCTTGACCTTCATCCCAAAAGTTTTGTGGTAGTTGCACAAAGAAGATGTTTGATCTCTAATGGTACAAGTGTTCTGAACTGCCAGTGAAAGCTGTTTTGCCCCTTCATATGAATGGAGTATGAAATTTTAATAAACTCTACTGTTCTGACTCATTGTAATCCTATTATCTGTCGGTCCTTTTGGCATTCTGTATGTCTACTTAGACTGAATTTTCCCCTCTTGAATCACCTCTGCTACCATCGCATTGAGCAAGACAATGTAGTAAATTCCCAGTGTTTAGATCTCCCTACAGGCCAACTGCAACACAAATTCCTGCAGTTTTGATGGAGGGATTTTGGTATCACCCTGAAGGTTGCCACATCTCCCAGCAGAGCTGAGGCTATGCTTACATCTTGAGTACAACATGGTGACTGACAAAAGTGCAAGATGTGATATCAACTACACATGAGATGTTCTCATCCTTGTTCTATTTTACTCTAATATTTATTTATATTTCCCAGTTAACCATCTGCTTGACAAATTAGAGAGACTAACAGTAGAAAAATCCATGTTTACTTTTGTATATTGAAAACTAGAACTTCTTGCTTATGTACTTGTAAAATCAAATTGGCCCCTATTATCAGTGATAATCACTGAATCACAGAAACAATAGGTTGGAAAAAGCATACTGGATCATCAGGTCCAACCATTCCTGTCAAACACTAAACCATACCCCTCAGCACCTCACCCACCTGTCCCTTAAACACCTCCAGGGATGATGACTACACCACCTCCCTGGGCAGCCTCTGACAGTGCACAATGACCCTTTCTATGAAAAATTTTTTCCTGATTTCAAGCCTGAACCTCCCCTGGCAGAGCTTGAGGCCATTCTCTCTTGTCCTGTTCCCTGTCACTTGGGAGAAGAACCCAGCTCCCTCCTCTCCATAACCTCCTTTCAGGTAGTTGTAGAGAGCAATGAGGTCTCCCCTCGGCCTCATCTTCACCAGGCTAAACAACCCCAGCACACTCAGCCACTCCTCATAAGATTTGTTCTCCAACCCCTTCACCAGCTTTATTGCTCTTCTCAGGACTCACTCCAGAGCCTCAACATCCTTCTCTTGGTGAGGGGCCCAGAACTGAACACAGGATTCAAGGAGTGGTCTCACCAGTGATGTGTACAGAGGGAGAATCACCTCCCTGGACCTGCTGGTCACACCATTTCTGATACAAGCCAAGATGCTATTGGCCTTCTTGGCCACCTGGGCACACTGCTGTCTCATGTTCAGTCGCTGTCAACCAACACCACCAGGTCCTTCTCCTCCAGGCAACTTTCTAGACAGACTTCTCCTAGTCTGTAGCTCTGCACAGGGTTGTTGTGCCCCAAGTGCAGGACCCAGCATTTGACCGTGTTATACCTCATGCCATTGGACACTGCCCAGTGGTGCAGCCTGTTCAGATCCCGTTGCAGAGCCTCCCTACCCTCCAGCAGATCGACACTTCCACACAGCTTAGTGTCATCTGCAAACTTGCTAAGGGTGCACTTGATGCCTTCATCAAGGTCATTGATGAAGACATTGAACAGGGCTGGACCCAGCACTGAGCCCTGGGGAACCCCACTTGTCACTGGCCTCCAGCTGGACTTAACACGATTTACCACCACTCTCTGGGCCCGGTCAGCCAACCAGTTTTCTACCCAGGAGAGTGTGCGTCTGTCCAGGCCAGAGGCTGACAGTTTCCATAGCAGAATGCTGTGAGAAACTGTGCCCAAGGCTTGACTGAAGTCCAGAAAGATACATCCACAGCCTTTCCCTCATCCAGCAGCTGAGTTACTTTGTCATAGAAGGCAATCAGGTTAGTTTGGCAAGACCTGCCTTTTATGAACTCATGCTGATTGGACCTGATCACCTGATTATCTACTTCATGATAGCACTCAAGATCACCTGTTCCATGACTTTCCCTGGCACTGAGGTCAGACTGACAGGCCTGTACTTTCCCGGATCCTCCCTGCGACCCTTCGTGTAGATGGGCACAACATCAGCTAGTCACCAGTCCAGTGACTCTTTCATTTTCAGAAAATTATACTTTAAGAACAACATTTTTTAAGGTGGCATTGTTTCAGGGCAATATCTGTGCCTATTTCTCCTCCTAGGCTCTCTTGTTGAATAAGTTTACGTCCTCATGCACTTAAATACCATGATAATGAGGAACACTGACATACCATAAAAAAGCTGAATGAGACATTAAACTAGAAATCAACATTTGTAACACCCTCAAGTGGCAGGTTTGCAATTAGCATAGGAACTTAGAGATCAATTACACATGGAGTTTTCACATTGTGGTAATTAATCATCATGCCATTGAACTTTTAAAGTACATCACATGATATAATTAATTAGAAGTGACAGTACACTAGATAACTGCTTGTTAATGTGTAGAAACATCCATAACAGCTCCAAGGCTGCTTCTGCTTGTAGAGAAGCTTGAGAAATGTGGAATATATTTTTTGTTTTGTTCTGTTGCATAATCAATCCTTTACCTGAAAGAGGTCTACAAGAAAGCTGAGGAGAGACTTTATATAAAGGCTTGTAGTGATAGGACTGGGGCAATGGCTATAAACTGGAGAGGGGCAGTTTTAGACTCAACATAAGGAAGAATTTCTTCTCTATGAGAGTTGTGAGGCACTGGAACAGGTTGCCCAGATAAGTTACGGTTTCCCCATCCGCAGTGGTGTTTAAGGTGATGTTGTATGGGGCCTTGGGCAGCCTGATTCAGTGGGAGGTGTCCCTGCCTATGGCAGAGGGGATTTTTCTATGACGAATACCAACCTATGATTTCACTAAGTATGAGTGTCCAGTTTATAGGAATCTATCTGCTACTAATTTTATGCTGGTTTTGATAAATATAAAGTTTAATACATTTCTCCAGTTATGACTCTTTCACTGTATTTTACTAGCATCATGTGTGTAGTCTAAAATATATGCCCACCTTGTGTATAATTTGCTTAAGAAACACTGTGTCTTTGTTTTGAGATCAACTGAAATATTTGCTTGGCACGAGTCCCAGATGAATTAAAACAGCAGGATGCCTAATTCAATAATAAGAGAAAAAATATGAATCATATTTTCAAACCTTCATTGACTAGTTGAAACCAATGCTGTTTCCCCAAAAATTAAACTGCACTGAGTTACTCTGACGTTTTATTTAGACACTGTTTTCCAAAACTGTCACCATTCCCATTGCTTCTTTTAAGATTTTGAATTACCCATGTATTTCTTCATTTATAGAGTCAAAACTAGTAAGAGGGATACACCAAGTGCTTGAGAAGAAAGCAGGATGCTTTTCTTAACATATCTTACTGTGACAACAATGTTGTAGCCATTCTAGTAAGAAGTGTGTTCCCTCTTGGTAAGGCTGATGCGTAGTTTCCTTTACGTACTCAACTTTCTGTGTCTGTATTCTACAGAACCTTTTAGAAAGGATTTTTTAGCCTTGCTTCCAGGCAGTTGCCTATTTCTTGTGAAAAGCTGCATTTTTTAATTTCCTCCATTCAACTGCATCTCATTTATTTCAGACCATACCTTTAATTTGTTCAGGTAATTTTGAATGTTTTGTTTATCTTCCACAGTTCTTGTGGGATCTGTGACATCTACTAGTTTATTATCTTTTGCAAACTAGTTCTTGTACGAGTCCTAATGAGATGCTTTCCAGAACTTCACTGCTCTTAAATGGCTGAAAACTGGAAAGGAGTGGATTTAGACTAGACATAAGGAGGAATTTCTTAACTATGAGAGTGATGAGGCTCTGGCACAAGTTATGGCTGCCCCATTCCTAGAGGTATTCAAGACCAGATTGGATGGGGCCTTGGGCAGCCTGATCCAGTGGGACATGTCTCTGCCCTTGGCAGAGGGTTTGGAACTGGATGGGCTTTTAGATCCCTTCCAACCCAAATTATTCCATGATAATATGATCCTATGAAATGAAACTAAACTTTCTAATTCCCAACCGCAATGTATTACTGGTCATGGTTTTTCTAATTCATACCCTGTCTCGATTTCACTAATGATTTCCATTCTGGACAAATACATTTGTGGATGTCAAGCAAATCATCCATTCAGCTTATTATTTTCATAAACTCAATAAATAAATTTTTCTTTCTTTCCATGGTGAGTTTTCCAATCTGTCTCCCTCCTCCCAGCTCTTCTCAGATTCTCTTCCAGTTTACTAGATTCTTCTTAATCTTGAGAGAACAACTGCAGAAATGCAGTAGCTTATCTCCTTATTTTCAGTTGCAGTCAAAGCTTACATGTAACTTATTAAACACTTACACATAATTCTAGACTATCATATTACCATAGAATCGTAGAATAATCAGGTTGGAAGAGACCCACCAGATCATCGAGTCCAACCATTCCTATCAAACACTAAACCATGCCCCTTAGCACATAGTCTACCCGTGCCTTAAACACCTCCAGGGAAGGTGACTCAACCACCTCCCTGGGCAACTCTGCCGGTGTCCAATGACCCTTTCTGTGAAAAACTTTTTCCTAATGTCCAGCTGTTCCTCTATGTCTATGTCATAGAATATCTATGCCTATTAAAAAAGCTTCAAATCAGTTTTTCTGTATCTCATGGAGTTATTTATGGCAGATTTTTTTCCTCTAAGTTCACTTTGCAAATTGAGTAGATTAATGTATATAATACTTTATAGTCCATATAGAGTTCTCTTAGGGTATGAAAGGTACTTTTTTTACGTAGAAGCACCATCCAGAATGGAAACTTGTAGATCTTCAATATCTGTTCCATTATCTTTGGCAAACACATAGCATGTTCCTCCTAATAGGCTTTTAGAGATCATCAGTATGGGTATTTTGGTGTGAAGAAGACACCCTTGAAAGCATAGATCTCTGCTGTCCTCAGAGAAAACATGAACAGCATCTGTAGGAGTTTTCTTTATTTCTCACATCATGAGGAGCATGGCTGAGCGGGAAATACTCAAAGATTACACAAGAGAAAGACTTTCATGTCCTCACCTGGTGTATGAAGCCTCTAGGACTCAGAATTCCTTCCTCTCATTTCAGATACACTTCAGTTTCTTCTGCACTGAAAGTCTGTTCCATTTACTTCCCATAATCCAACCATAACCCCCAGCAGCTCTTTTTGGTAAATTGGATTGTTTTTCTCCACTCACACCTCTCACACTGTTTAATCCTCCTTTGTGTGGGTTTAGAAACTTCGGTAAGTGAAAGAAATGAAAGGTAATCCCAGAACAAGACTCCTGCAGCTCAAAACTACTATTGCTTTCATAGTTATTGATCTAAGCAAGTTCCCTCAGGGTTGTCTGTAATCGAAGTAGCAGAGAAGGAATACTAACGATTTCAAGGTTTCTTTGAGTCCAGTTGCAGTGCTTTTGTCAGGTAAAACACCTCCAGGGCTTGTATTCTAAATGAGAGACAGGAACAGAATGAAGCTGGCTGATGGATCTCATATATGGAGATATAGGGCTTTCTGTCTCTGGTTACTTCTCTTGTGACATAGGCAGTATTAAAAGGAATTTGAAGGATCCCTTTCACTTCTTCTCTGCTATCATCGAAAATATATTCTAGATTCTCTTTTATTTCTTACTGCAATCCTCTTGAAATGAAAATGAATTAGTTTAGAGGAAGTAAAGCTTTAAGATCCAGCCTTAGAATGCACCTGTTTTAAATTGACACTAACGAAATCTGAGAAAAAATTCATAGAATAGAATCATAGAATCATAGAATAGAATCATAGAATCACCAGGTTGGAAGGGACCCATCGGATCATCAAGTCCAGCCATTCCTATCAAACACTAAACCATGTCCCTCAGCACCTCGTCTACCTGTGCCTTAAACTTCTCCAGGGAAGGTGAATCAACCACCTCCCTGGGTAGCCTGTTCCTATGCCCAATGACCCTCTGTGTGAAAAACTTCCTCCTAATGTCTAGCCTAAATTTCCCCTGGCAGAGCTTGAGGCCATTCCCTCTTGTTCTGTCCCCTGTCACTTGGGAGAAGAGGCCAGCTCCCTCCTCTCCACAACCTCCTTTCAGGTGGTTGTAGACATTCCTAACAGATTTGAGCCCTTCCTTTCTAGGAAAAGTGCTGGTGAGAGAAGAGTCACTTCACATGCAGAAAATCTGTGTAAGACTTGGAAAGTTAAAATAGATGGACCCAAAGCCCTCTTGAATAAGAGGGAACTATCACCTGTAAAAGTCAATCCCTTGCTTTTATCCTTGGCCTTTTACTGTTGTTTTTAAGAACAAAAGAAGCTCATTTCTACCAAAAATTAATCATCAGCATCCAGACCTGGCTTGACCTTTCCTTCAGATGTGACAGGACTCCTGGGATTGCTTCTTCATAGTCCTATTGCAGCTGTGTATGGAATCAATAACGTTGTGTAATGATCTAATGTTTTTTTACTACCTTGAAACCTAAAATGCGAGATTAACTCATTAAATTTCATTAATTCTTAAAGAACATAAAATTAAGATGACACTAAGGCTGAAAGCAAAAAAAGCAATTAAAGGAACAGTAAAAAGATAATAAGCCTGTGTTAAGTTCTGAAACTGAGCAATATAAAACCAGGAAAGTTGAGCCAAGAATGCACTTAGAAATACAAGAAATGAAGATGAAATAAAGTTTTAATGTGGCTTGCAAGGGAATCAGGTGATTACTATAAACTAAAGATGTTAAAATTAGTGTTCAAAGTAATATCCATGTTAGGTTGGGGTTTTTTTCAAATTTATATATTCACAGAATCACAGACTCACTAGGTTGGAAAAGACCTTCAAGATCATTGAGTCCAACCATTCCCACCTGCGACTAAACCATGTACCTGAGCATCTCATCCATCTGTCTTTTAAATACCTCCAGGGACTGTGACTCCACCACCTTTCTATGAAAATTTTTTTTCTGATGTCCAACTGAAACATCCCCCGGTGAAACTTGAGGCCATTCCCTCTCATCCCTTCTCCCAGACTGGGAGAAGTCTGGCTGGAAAACTGCCAGGAGGAGAGGGACCTGGGGGTGTTGGTAGACATCTGACTGAACATGAACCAGCAGTGTGCCCAGGTGGTCAAGAAGGCCAATGGCATCCTGGTTTGGATCAGAAATGGTGTGACCAGCAGGTTCATGGATGTTCTTCTCCCTCTGTACTCAGCACTGGTGAGACCGCTCCTTGAATACTGTGTCCAGTTCTGGGCCTCTCAGCACAAGAAGGATGTTGAGGCTCTGGAGCGAGTCCAGAGAAGAGCAATGAGGCTGGTGAAGGGGCTGGAGAACAGACCCTATGAGGAGCGGCTGAGAGAGCTGGGGTTGTTTAGCCTGGAGAAGAGGAGGCTGAGAGGAGACCTCATTACTCTCTACAAGTACCTGAAAGGAGGTTGTAGAGAGGAGGGAGCTGGATTCTTCTCCCAAGTGACAGGGGACAGGACAAGAGGGAATGACCTCAAGCTCCTCCAGGGGAGATTTAGGCTAGAGATTAGGAGGAAGTTTTTCACACAGAGGTCATTGGGCATTGGAATAGGCTGCTGAGGGAGGTGGTTGATTCACCTTCCCTGGAGGTGTTTAAGGCACGGGTGGATGAGGTCCTGAGGGACTTGGTTTAGTGTTGGATAGGAATGGTTGGACTAGAAGATCCGATGGGTCCCTTCCAACCTGGTTGTTCTATGATTCTATGATTCTATGATAATTAAGACATTATGTTAGAAAGAACCTCTGGACATCTTTAGTCAAACATTCTCTCTTACAGAAACCAATGCTGGCTGCAGAGTGAGATCAATTTGCTTTTAGCCTCACCCATTGAATTTTGAATGTCTCCAAATGTCGATGCTCAGCATCTCTTTAGGGAGTCTGTTCACATACCTGATTATGCCCCCCTCCGTGTCTGTTTGAGAATTCTGGGTCCATCTTACTTGTAAGCACAGAGCAGATTTGTAGATTTTGGAAGACTCCAGCACTACAAGCATTTTGTATGGCCTTAGTCAGGGTTCTCTTCAATGTCTGTCATGTATTTAAGATGCCCAAAACTGCACACAGTACTCTACTCTGACCCTACTGGTGGCAAACAGAAGGAAATAACCACTTGCCATGACCTGGCTGTTGTCTTCTTGCTGCTACAGCTGAGGATGCTGCTACCTGAGTAATGGCAGTTTATTCATCTGATGCTGAAGAGTGTTCTTTCAGTTGCAATGGCATTTACTGTATACCTTTTGGATTTTTGTTTTAATCTCAGCAGATAAAAGTTAGATTTTGAGTTTTGTCTGGATCTTTTCAGAAAAAAGAATCAGATCACATGTTAACAGATGCGTACATGATTAAAGGCTTAGTTGCTGGATGTCACAGTGCTTGTATGCTAACAACACTTCAGGTGTGTGATTTTCTTACAAAATTATAATCGAGTCTTTGAACAACATTTATCTTGAAGACCATCTTATTTGTGATATTGCAGAGTACATAGTCACCTTTAGTTCTGGATCAGTACATGTCCCTTCCTTTTGGAGAGATCTTTGCAACGTTTGGCATGAACATGATGGCTTTGGCTCTAATAGTTACAGATAGGTTGCTGCGTTTATTGCCAGGTTTTTTTTATGTTGAACCTTCTGTCACATTCACATAGCTACCAGATGACTCCTTCTCAAGGCATCCCCTTATGTTTAGGGATGTGGTTGAGGAAGCAATAATGTTTTTTATCAGTTCTCCCATGTAATGGACATCCTAGCATTGCTTATCCCACATAGTGGACATCCCCAATTCCATGGCTTTTTATTAGAGTGTGTGGTCAAGGGGGAGATCACCAGCTCTCAGCATGTTGGGTGATCTGGATTATTATTGGAGAGTATCATCAAGGGTATCTTTGGCCTTCTTGGTGGGCATGCAGAAATAGTATAATAGGAGAAAAATATATGGCCATGTATTTTGGTATGAATAAACTATGTTATGTAATTATTGAGGTTACATTTTCTGTGCAAGCAGTCATATTTCTTAAACAAGATGCTGATATGTTTAATCAAAGTAGATGTTGGCTTAGGTCCAAGTAATTTTCCTCATCCATTAGCTGAAAGGATCTCCATCCCTGTTAAGGGTTTAGGTATCTATTTAAGAAGGTATTGGCAAATATTCTCAGTTTTAAATTTAGAAGAAAATTTAAGGATCGTAGAATCATAGAACAGTTTGGGTTGGGAGGGACCTTAAAGATCATCTAGTTCCAATCCCCCTACCATGGTGTCCCTGCCCACTTCCCACTAGATCACCTTACCCAAGGCCACATCCATCCTGGCCTTGAACACCTCCAAGGAATAGGGCAGCCACAACTTCCCTGGGCAACATGTTCCAGTGATTTACCATTCTCACAGTGAAGAAATTCTTCCTAATGCCTAGTTTAAAACTGCTCTTCTCCAGTTTATATCCATTGCCCCTTGTCCTGTTACCACAAGCCTTTATTAATAGTCCCTATCCAGCATTCACGTAGGCCCCGTTCAGGTACTGGAAGGTCACTATAAGATCACCTCACAGCCTTCTCTTCTGGAGAGTGAACTAGCCCAACAAGCCTCTCAGCCTATCCTCATATGGAAGGTGCTCCAGCTCTCAGATCATCTTTGTAGCCTCCTCTGGACCTGTTTCAACAGCTCCATATTCTTCTTCCATTGAAGATACCAGAACTGGACACAATACTCCAGATGAGGTCTCACAAGAGAGGAATAAATGGACAGAGTCATCTCCTTCACCCTGCTGGCCACACTTTTTTTGATGTAGCCCAGGATATGGTTGGTTTCTGGGCTTCAAGCACACATTTCTGGCTCACGTTGATCTCATTGACCAGCACCCCCAAATCCTTCTCCTCAGGGCTGATCTCAATCACATCACCCCCCATTATGAACTGAAAATGGGGATTGTCCTGACCCAGGTGCAGGACTTTGCACTTGGCCTTGTTGAACCTCAAGGTGTTCTCAGAGGCCCACTTCTCCACTCTGTCTTGGTCCTTCTGGAAGTATGAGCAGTCTTATTTGAAGGCACTGTGAAAAATGCTTATTTATCTCAGTGACCCAATCTGTTCCTATCTAACTGACCACTGCTGAAGATGCTGTCAAAGCTTCCTTTATTGGAGCGTATGCAAATGGTTTTTGAACCAAAAATGCTCTTTTGAACTGTTATTTGAATTCAAACCTTTTTACTCAGTTTCAAGCAGCTGCTAAGGACGTTATCAGGGGGAGGAGGGTTGTTCTTCATCTACTGCAAAATTTGATACAGCTTCCATACATAATCCAGGTTTAATTAAAGTATATACTCTTCACATATGCTCACAACTCAACTGTGGCATTGTAAAACAGTGATTTAACTGGTGTCATTTATTTATGGATGAACCTTAGACAAATTTGCATGTATATGACTATGTTCCAGAAAGCTCACACACAAGATAGCAAAATACGTTGTGAAATAACCAGTAGGAACAGTGTAAGAAAACTTACACTTGTGCAGTATTAAAATACAACAATGGTAACGCAGCGGTGGACTCACCTTTTTGAGGCTTTTTTCTTCCTCTGTAGTCATTTTGAGAGTTGGATTTAGAGGACAGCAATGTGACTGTGCAGATATTTACAGAGTTCTTCCCACTCTTGAGGGCAGCGTGGGAGAAAGCATGACAACTGCTGTGAATTTTGAAGAGCGGGTCTGCGAGAGGGCAGCCAACCCTTAGAAACCAATCCCACCTATGACTAATCAGCTGTGACTCATCAGAGGCTTTAGTTTCTTTTATTAAGGTTTTTCAAAGTCTCTACATCCTAGGAAACATACAGGTAATACACAAGTACGATTAAATCAGAGCAATCTACAGGTTTACAGGTTATTGCAAGAAATAACACCATTAATTCTCCTAAGTGCTTACATACAGAAATAGCAAAAGAAGATGAATAACTTCAAATGCTGCACAGCCCCAGGTATAATGGCATCATGTGACCTCAAAGAAACCCTGGTATCCTAGCATCAAACTTCCCTTCTCCAAAGTGGACACTGTTTTCTAGTGACTCTTAAAACTGCGCAGTGTTTCTTGTTGGCATCACTATTTCTAAACCAGATCTGAAAGTGTGGACTGAAGGAAGCACACAGACTTGTGATTAGTCTCTGATCTTGCCCAACAAGTTTGACCAATGACTGCTTTTCTTTCATTCCTACTTTCTACAAAATAATTTTCAAAAGTCCACCTAGTGTTTTTTTCATAGTTTGTCTGATTTCCAAATGTTGAGATGATTTCACACTGTAGTTCCAGACTTCTGTTCCTTCAGCACATAGATAAGACCTATTTAACCAGAAAATAATACCTTCTCCGTCATCCCTCTACACACACAACCCTGATCAGGCAGATCCAGCAGTTTCTTTACAATTCAGCCACGTGGTGGAAAATTGAAGATGTTTAAAGTGCAAGAAGCACACTGAAAAGTAACCTATGCTTTTTAGAAGATGTGTGACACTTGCCAATATTATAGCTACCTACAACCAGCCATCTCCAGTACCTTTTCCTAGCTGAGTCTCTCCCTCATGTAAACCCTGCTCCAGCATTTTCAGCCAACACTACAGGCTCTGCAGATCATGCAGTCTGGGAAAGTTATTCCCATGTTCCTCACCTCATCTGTATTTGAAAAGTGAGTCTTATCCCTGAAGTGCTGTCATTACTCTCCAGGGAGAAATTGAGAGGGTTTTACATGTCCTTTGAAACTGTGATTATAACTGAAATATTGAAAGATAAGCCACGGAGCACCGAAGGAAGAAAACCCTGTTACTGCTGGCTTGAAGTTGCTACTAATGTTTGGACATGAGAAGGTAGTGAGCACACTTGCTGGTGGCTGGATAACTATTTCTTTACCAGAGGCAACTCATACAAGACTCAACAAATATCCTCCTACTTAGTGTCTGTAAATGCCATTTAGTCTTCTAAAATTCTGCTTTTAGGAAGAACCAATCAAGCTCTTGGAGAAATTATTTTCCTAACAGATGAACCTTCATCTCTTTTTGTCTGTAGAGACAAATGTTCACTCTTCCAATAAGGGACTTAGGAAGCCAAACTTGATAGTGGAGTAATGAAATGACGAATTGACGTACCTGGTAGTTTTGGATAGATTGCTGCTAATGAGGTACTACCAAGCTCACCAACATTTATCTTTTCAATATTCGAGACTACTTTGTGTAGGATGTGAGAAAAATCTCTCATCAAGATAGTTCCCTAGGATTCCCAGAGTTATTCTTTACACTCATACTCCTGAAAGTTGATTAAACTTTCTCCGTTTTTCTTGTTTGCTCTTCAATGAAAATTAGCGCTACATGATGGCTAAGGGTTGATTATGATGTGGCTTTAAAAAAGACGCAAAGAGGGTTTTACCTTCATAAAGAAGAAGAAATGCAATGTATTCTTGGTTTTATCAGGAAATGCATTACTTATGAACAATTTTTGGAGAAGAAAACTCATAATTTTTTAAACATACAGTTTATTATGAAAGCCGTTGAGTTTTACATGCTTAACAAATAAAATGGGTAGTTCCCTTGCCTTCCAAACTTACTGGAAATACCAAGCAAATATGGCCTTAGAAATTTTCCAGCTTAGGAGATTCAAGTCTTGTGTACACACTGCTCCAAGTTGCTGCCTCAATTAGAAGAAAACTAAATTGGATTATAGTTTCTTCATGAAACAACCACATATTCTTGGGAATATCTGTGCCTTGCTGCAATATTAATGCAGTCTAACTCCACTTAAAACATAGTTAGCTAAAATATCTTTTGACTAGGGGAGGGAATTGCTGTCCTCAATATAGTCTAATTCATTTCATGGTATTTTTAAAAAAATCCTTCTATTGTTTCAATAAAAACCTAAGGAGAAATGCAGAGATACTGGAAAATTAATTTGGTTTGCATTTAAAGATCTACTTGACTATTATTCAGATGATGGAATATAACATGACTTAGGAAAAGACAGGCGTTTCTAAGACTGAGGATAAAAGATTATATGATGGGTTTTAGTTTAGAGAAGTTGAGATGAGAAGATCAGCAGTAAATGTGTGAATAGGTTTCTAACACAACAAATTTCTGGTCACAGATGCCAAGGACTTGAAACCCTTAGATTCGTTCTTGCAGCTGGGACATCAAAGCGCCTTATCAGTGTTTTGATAGAACTGCCTATCTTGCTGTCATTTGCGAAAGAAACTTCAATAAAATGTGGTAGCAGTGCAGATTATGTGGCAGCAGTGCAGGAACACATCAGAACAGATGATTGAAGAGATAACCACTGATTAAAAGGTTTTGTTAAAGCTGTGTTCACACCATTTGATTAACTGAGCTATAAGTAATATAGTTCTTCTGAGGCAGTCTTGACAATATTTTTCTCTACCCTGATGATCTGAGCTGTCTACCCAACACAAGACCCATCTACTTTTTTTCCTAGTGTGTTTAGTGTTTTCACTATGAAGTTGAGAAAATGTCTAAGTGCATTGAAACACCTGTAGTTTCAGTTCCATGCTTTCTAAAGCTAGCACCTGAAATTCTAGCACATTGCTTCTATAGATATGTTTGGATTTAATTTGTTTTACTTTGTTGATAATGCTATAGAAGCCTTGGCTTATTTTGCAGAAAATTTATGCTGTGGACTGTAGTCAGTCTGTACAGTCTCCTGGACCTTTTGCTTCAAGCTCAAGACAAGAAATAAAAAAATATTTTCATCCTTTCTCAACATGCTACTTCATCTGTACAGCAGACCTTGTTCACTATTAATTCATTATAATCAAATTTGACAAACAGTATTGACAGACAACAGAGAGATGATCATCTTAAAGTAAAATTAAATGGGTTGAGTGTAATTGTCAATAGCTGGTGAGATCTCTTCTACTGTTGTTTAAAGCTAGTACAACACAGACTGGAGGTTCTGATAACAACTTACTTCTCTCTTTCAATGTTGGGTTGTTTTATTCTACCCATGGTGACCATCAAAGGGTTGAAACTGGAGAATGGTGTGTCTTATCAATACTGTCTCTGCAAATTCAGTGAACAGTCAGGGGAATTCTGTCCCAAGAAGGAATGTGACTATACCTTCTATCTCTTTACAAGATGTTACTTATGATTTCCAATTGAAAGTATTTTTTATAAACTGGATTGACTTTGTGGAGTAAGAGGAACACTTCTAGACATGAACTTCTACTTCATTTCTGGAAGAAAGAGCTTTTCTTTACCAGTGACAAGAAGAGTTAAATACCAAAAACACGCTTCCTCTCCTCAGTAGTCTCACTGCTACCTCACTGTTTCTAATCATCTTTCCATGAGATGCCAAAAATTGGGTGGTGGGAATCTCAGCTTTTGACCATAACAGTCAGAAATACTCAACAGTCAAAGTACAGGGGGACATGTGCAATACAAGCATCTGCATCAGAGCTAATCATCATAGGAGCCTTCAGTAGCTGTTGGGAATCAAGTAAATATACTCAAATAAGTCTGGAGGATGAGTCAGCTCATGATGCAGGTGTCTAGAGTCGGTCTGATGATTCATGATTTAAAATTACCTAGTTCTCTCCTTTAATTCTTAAGAAAGCCTTGGGTGACTAGCTCATGTATGACTGGAAAGAAAAATTTAAAGGTTAGAACAGATTGATTCCATCTGGAGACCTTCTCTTTTCTTTTTTCCTCTCATTACTTAGCAGAAATTTGTGATGCCGAGCTGTTTTTCTGCCTTCAGTAGTTTCTCAATGATCAGTGTATGATGATAATGAATTAGACACAAACACATTGTTTGCTTGTACTATTCAGTTAAGTGAACAGAGGTAAAAAATAAATTTTGAAAGAATAAATAAGTTTATAAATGAATATCATCACAATATGTAACACTTTAAGTAGATTATAATCACTATTCACAGAAAGAATGTTCCATCTACACTGCTGGGCACGGAGAAGAATCAACTGCTCCACTGCATATATTTAGACTTTTACAAGGTCATTTTTTTATGTGAAACCATCCCATGCATCTTGCATTTCAGAAGAAACCTGTCACTGTAGTCAGCAGCTCCGCATTATGACTTTGAATAAAGAGATTTCTCTATTAATATAATTATAAGGTACAGGCATTGAGCAAATTAGAGACATGTTTGGAATTCTCAGATCTTGAAAACCAGCAATTATGATCACGGGGATCTCTGTTAGAAGGGAAATATTAACTGGCTATTGCCTGTGAGCACAGAGGAGCCTGTGAATGATCTGAAATATTTGCCGTGCTTGCCTTTCCTGCTTTGAGCTACTCATTATATAACATTTACTATGGAATACTACAAATATCTATAATAGAACTGCAACATAGCAGAAACTGTTTAACATGCTGAATGATGAGGTTTTCTCAGAAATAATAAGAACAATCTTTTTCATGTTGAAGTTTCTCAGGAAGGTTTAGAAGTGCTAAGCTTGTAATGTGAGTTTGTATTCACTTGTTTACTTGTTTTTCTCAGTAAGTCAGTGATTCTGAAAACACTCTCAACAAGGGACTCAGTATCTATCTCTAGAATCTGAATTCAGTCTTACAGGAGACAAATTAAAATCTGCTGCAGAAACCTCCAGACCTCCAGACACTTTTATGCCAGCTAAAGTCTTGCCATTTTTATGATGTGGTACTGCCTCCTCTAAATGCTTCTTCCCATCTCTCTAAGGTAACACATGCTTTGCAAGATATCACCGCTACAATCTGGAGCAACCTAGCTGAAGTTATAACAGGAGAGATCAATTATCTGTGGCTGATGCCACCAGTTAGCATTGGCACGGTGAAAGAGAACATAATGAAAAAGAATGACACTAAAGCAATTGAATATGAAGTCCCTAAGCTCAAAACCTACTTTATAAATGTAAATTGGTACGATGGCTGACAAAGCTGTTCAGATCTTACAGCTCAGACCAGTATGAACATAGCTTTGGACAGCAACTTGCTGTCTTAAGTCAGATACACCCTTGGCTTCTTTCAAATCCCTCATTGTCTCAGCTTCTCAGTTTAAGATATCCTTCAGTGCTGAAGCAAAAAACCCTTGACTGGAATATGAGTACAGGCAATGGTGTGCTTTCTGAGTTGCTTTGTGCCTTCAGTGACCTCTCGTCTCCTAAATAGACTCATCCAACTAGTGTGACATCTACTGACATTGCATTGTTTATTCTATTTGCAATTTCTATTCTTTCTTTTTTTCTTGCTTAGGCATCATCTCTTTGCAAGAAGTTTTGTGCCAACAACAGTGAAACTTTAGATCTATTTCATCCTTAGGAAGCACCATACTGCCCCAACCCTCAGGAAATATATTGTCCAACCACTGCTGAGATGTTTTCCTCCATATGCCCATGGAAAAAAACTATAAAGCTACGATGGGGAGGAAATAATTCAGTCCTTCACCCTAGGAGGGTACATATTTTTTTTTTTTCAGGACCTCTGAATAAAGTTTTTGCAAGCTATCAAGAACTTAAAACATTCTCTAGTTAAGGAGTAGCAGCAGGATTTTGATCACTAGTTCCAAAGTTTTGTCACTTAGAGGTAAAACAATCCATGTTGTCCTGCCCTGTGCAGTAGGTATGTTAATAATGGATTGGAGTATCAACTCTATCCATAATAGTTAGTAGGGGCAGGAAAACATCAAGTCAGGCAGATTTCATCTGCCTAAAAGTTCTGCATGTAACTCCCAGCAGGGTGGTTACAGTGGAGGAAGAATTCATACTGCCTGTATTCATCACCTAAGGAACAGCTGTTCCTGCTTCTATGTACCTACGAAGTGAGGTTGAGAGGACCAGTTGCTTAGCTAATTCAGGAGCAATAAAAATAAAGAAGCTCTAAGTGTTTTCTTAGCGCTCACGAGGCAAATTGTCATGCGAACATCCCCTCCTCCTTGTGCTTGTTAGTTGCAGTTGTGAAAACCTTCACAGTTTAATTAGCAGTACTGGTATGGATCAGTGCCTGGAAAAGAGACGTGCAAGACCAAAAGGAAATAGTTGCCTATGTGAGGCTGGCAACTGTACTTCAATGTGCAAATGAGCACAAAAAACATGTTGACATTTTTAACATCTGAAGTATCTCCAGCTGTGGAATTCAGGGTTCTGTGCTTAAGGAAGATATTTTTATAACTGCTTATGGCTTGATATTACATAAGTATGATAAAATCCATTAAACAATTCATTTCTGTACTTAAGGTCATAGAATCGTAGAATGGTTTGGGTAGGAAGTGACTTTAAGTATCACCCAGTTCCAAGTCCCCTGCCATGGGCAGGTACATCTTGCTCCAAGATTGCTCAAAGCTTCATTCACTCTGGCTCTCAACACCTCTGTGCTCTTTCACTTCAAACCAAAGTAAAGAAACTTTCAAGAATGGCAGCTGGAAGGCTTTATCATTTTTCAGTGATTGTAATATGAGTGTTAAAACAATTGGTGTATGCAAGACTGACAACTACTGATAATAAGTGTACTTATGCAATTAATGAACTCAAATATACATTGTCTCGTTATTTCTTAGAATACCAAACAAACAAATAAAACCAGAGAAAATCTTGACATTGCATCTTCATCTGAGAGCTGTAGAGCAAGGAGAATTGAATATATGACTCCCTGAGTAAAGAACATCTTAAATATGTTAAATGAAATACCTTTTACTCCTCTCAAAGCATTTGAGACTACCTAAAATTAAATTTGAAGTTTCTGAATTATTTAAGATGTGAAGAAAGGATGATAACCAAGCAAGCAGGTTTGTAATTTGCCAGGTTAGAGAGGAACACCTGTCATCCTTGGAGAATCTGATAAATTGCATTGGAGATATGGTGAAAATGCAATATTTGGTGTTCTACTAGTGTTTGGTCTGTAATTAGATATCATCATGTTTTACAAAGGGTCTTAGAGTCTCACACCTATTCTCACTCTTTCCAAACATCAGCTTTACTCAGCGTAGTATTCAAAATGATGAGAGAAAATGATGAAAACTGAATTTTTATATTTCCCACGCATACTCCTTTACTCTCTTGTAAATGAAATTCCTCTAACCTTGTTCTTATGTTATTTCCTTGTTAGACATATCTGGTTTTTATAGATCAAGAACCCCGAAAATACAATGAAAAAGCATTATTGACCATAAATATTCAGAGAATCCTCAGTTCAGGATTTAACAGGTTTACTTTAATTATTATTATAGACTTATAAAAATACTTATTATTGATTTTTTTTTTAGTTAAAAAGATAACTTTTCTCATCACTGAGAATGCTCATTCCAAAGTAGTCTTTGTGCTGGAAACTTTGAATTTTGTTGTATTTAAAATTGAAGAATTTCTTAGAGTTTTACTTTTATTCATAATAAAAGTGCACTATTGCCCCTGTCAGTTCCTCTTACTCTGTACTTGGGTTTCCACGTATTTAAGGGCTGAAAAATGAACCTGTAGAAGCCAGTGAAATACTAATAGGTTTGAAGTTGGACAACTGCCTTTCAGCAAAACATTTCAAGCTGACTTTATTTCCTGCTGAAATGAGTTCTGGAAGACAATGGATTGAAGCCTGGAGATTTTAATTGTAAATCTGTTTCTGCTCAGTGCTTGTCTGAAGCCCATATTAATCTCCTTCAGCAATGAAAACCTTAACCAGAAATCTCATTTGAGGTCTTATTGACTGGGGATTTTGAAATTAATTCTGTTTTCTTAAAGGAAAACCTTTGGATGAGTTCATCATGTTGCATTCCATTGGTTTGCTGTTGCATTGCCATCTGAATTAGCTTTTGATGTTTGAGGAAATTGTTTCACTTCTCCCTTTGGCAAATGGTCTCCACAACAGCCAAGAGTTTATAAACCCAAAATCCATTTCACACAAGACAGGACAGATTTGGATGACAAAAAAATAAATGTTCCTATGTACTAAAAAAGAATAATCTAAAATTTACAGGGAGTCAATTTGCAGAGGTCTTTGTGCTATTCCTCCATTAAAAATTCCACACACGCCTTTTACTTAAAAAAAAGACAACTATCTTATTCTTAGCAAATCATTAAGTTTCAAAGTACCTATGATGCAGGGACTGTCCAGGTAAACTCCTTCCTTTAGCCTCTTTGATCATGTTGTTTCAACCTTGAGTGATTTTAATGTTTTTATAATAAGAAGAAAAATGATGTCATGATAAACTGCAGTATAAGCTGTGATAGGAGCTAGTTCAGGGAATGTTCGAGAACAGGGATTTTTTGAGCTTTATGGATCTGTACTAATCCATGTATTGATACTCAGGTAGTTGGTGCTTTATACTTGGGTGTGGTGACCTCTGTGAAAGGTGGATGAAAAACCCACTTCATGATCAAAAAAAAAAAAAAAAAAAGTGCAGTTTTTACTCTAAGAAAATCCTAGATTTGGTCTTTAGATGTTGCGAGTCCAGTTCTACTTGGCTAAGTCTGGCATATTTACCAGGAAGGAGAAAGAGGTGCTCAGAAAGTCTCTGAAAGAGAGATTTCATGGTAAATTAAATTGTGGAATCAACTGATTACATCACTGGAGCTAGAAATCACTTTTTGTCTGTGAATCTTTAACGTACAGCAGGGTTATGAGTAACGGTTGACCTGACCATCACAGTATCTCCTATAAAGATTTTTTCAGGTGTATGGCAAACAAAAGCATTAAGTGTGGAAACCTCTGTCAGTACAAGTCCAGTCATAAACTACCTCACCTGCTACCAAGCCACCAATGCCAATTTATTAGATTAGAGACTTTAAAGCTTTTTTTCTAGAGGTTATGAAACACCCTGGAAAGAGGTCTGTGGTCAGTATTGTGTGCGAAGATTGAAAGCCTGTGTTTATGACTGTTTTCAGAAATTAATTTTCTTGTTTCAGGTGTGAAATGTTCAGTTTCTAAGAGCTTATGAGATAAACATACAGTTTGGAAAGGAGTTTTTGCAGGTCGATATGTTGCAGAAGGAAAAGCCAAGAAGCACTTCTGTCCCTTCACTGTCAGCAAAGGGAGCTTGGAAGGACTGTGTCATATGTGAATGCTTGCTTTGGAGAAAGAGTGATTCCCTTTTCCCTTTCATAGATCCAGTGTTGGATCCAATAATTTTGGACTCATGACTTGATTATCTCAGGCAATCCCTTGTGTTTTCATCATAATTCTCAAAAATCAAAAGTAAAAAAACTAAAACCAAACCAAAATGAATAACCATGTGGAAATAAGGCTGACCCAGTATCAGCACTCATTGGCTATAGTCGGTCATGCTCTCACTGATGACTATTTTCGTCTCAATTCAATTAAAAAAGTAAACGAAACTTCATTGACAGCAAACAGTTCACAAAGGACTAAACTAAGAGCACAAGAGTGCAGCAAACTCTGGATATGACTGTTGATATCTTCAGGAACAGCCTGTCCCAGAGCCTTGCAACAAAACAAGGTGCTGCCTGTGTGCACTCATAGTGTTTCTTGTCTGTGACTGAGTCAGGAGTTGGGCCCTGCTATCCAACACTTGCTCTTTCATAAGTTGCAGTTCAGACCATAGAATCATAAAATCATTGAATCACTGAATCATTGAATAGTTTGGGTTGGAAGAGACCTTAAATATCATCATGTTAGTTTGGAATCTCCTGTGCTATGAAGTAATCTCAGCTCATGAGTTTTGTTACTTATGCGTCTCTCTTACAACTCACTTGGAAATAAAATTGTGCAATAATTTTAATTTGTTTGTAAAAAAAATTCTGGTGCTCAACAGAACATTTAAATGAATTTTCATTTTGAGACAAGTAGCAGCCTTACACTCTAATCATCTCAGAAAAGAAACCTGCTTTTAAATCCTCTGTGGGTCTCCATTTTTCACTCATTTTATGGTTTTGGCCAACAAATTTGTCATGGCCTTGGATAATTAAAATGCACACAAGTAACTTGGGTTTGATTTGATGGTCTCTTAGGTGCAGAATTTGGTCCTTATCCTTCATTAAATTGGAGCTGATTGGAAATCAGGAATTCCAAACTAGGGCTGGAGAGCAAAATTGCAAGTGCTTGAAAAAGTGCCTGCTTTGCAAAGTACGTTTTGTAAACACAAAATGAAAGTGAACTGCACTGTTTAGAGAAGGAAGCCAGACAGGATTTCTCCCTATATTCACATTATTCCCAGCACACGCTGCAAATTCAGAAAGCAAAACTAGAAGTCCTCCTGTACGGAGCAAAAATGTGTCCTGCTCACTTATACAAGAACTCAGCAAGAGAAACATGCCATTAACTTAAGCATATGAATGAATTAAGCTGTCACCTGAGATGTCCAAATATTTGGAGATCTTTAAAATAACAAAGCATTTAAAGCTTGTTACTTTCTGTGCTTCAGCTCTTCAGAACAACACAATTTTATTTTGTGCTGTGCCCTGCAATCTGTCAAGCCAAAAGCTTTCTATTTGACATATTGTTTGCATGTTGCCACTTATTTTAGTGCTCTATACAGCTAAGAAACAAGGGAAGAAATCTAAAATACTCTTCTTTCTTTCTTCTCCTGCTACAAAAATCTCAGAGGAAGTTGTCAAAAAGTGAAGGTGTTAGGTGGCTTTCTTGATTTAAGTAAGTCAGTTTTAAAATGATCTTAATTAGGAGATGTGCATGTTTTGTCAGATGTAGCTGGTACAGCTTGGATAATAGTGGGCAGTTTTGACACAATCTGTACAGTTTTGCTATAATTAGACAGACAGGGAACAGTCTTCAGCATAGGAAATGACTGGTAAAATACACGATTTGCTGACAGGCCTTAAAGATCTTCTGCTGTCATTTGCCATTTTCAATTCTGTCTACCACATACGCTCGCTGCAAAGTCCATAAGAGCATCACATCCTTGAATGCAACCCCCTAACTCATTGCTTCCTGACAGCACAGATCATGTTCAGTTCTGGGCCCCTCACCACAAGAAGGATGTTGAGGCTCTGAAGCTAGTCCAGAGAAGAGCAACAAAGCTGGTGAATGGACTGGAGAACAGGCCCTATGAGGAGCGGCTGAGAGAGCTGGGGGTGTTTAGCCTAGAAAAGAGGAGGCTGAGAGGAGACCTCATTGCTCTCTATAACTACCTGAAAGGAGGTTGTAGAGAGGAGGGAGCTGGGCTCTTCTCCCAAGTGACAGGGGACAGGACAAGAGGGAATGGTCTCAAGCTGCACCAGGGGAGATTTAGGCTAGACACCAGGACAAAGGTTTTCACAGAAAGCATTATTGGGTATTGGAATAGGCTGCCCAGGGATGTGGTTGATTCCCCTTCTCTGGATGTGTCTAAGGCACGGGTAGATGAGGTGCTGAGGGACATGGTTTAGTGTTTGATAGGAATGGTTGGACTCGATGATCCAGTGGGTCTCTTCCAATCTGATTATTCTATGGTTCTATGATTCTATGGGTTATTCCATAGTCTTTTGTGAGCAAGGAGACTGTTGAAGGCATAGATTCAGGCATAATCACAAAGGCAAATTTCTGATGCACTTGGATAAGATGTTGTTTCTGATTCAGGATTGAGACAGAACAGGATTGAGAGTTGACTGGAATTTAAAATATTTTGAACAGATTTGAAGACTTTCAGGCAATCTATCACTTCATTTTTCCAGGAATTGGTGGCTCCTGCACAGAGTTCCTGTCTACAGTGGGAAATACGTGTATTGCTCTGTATGACTGTGCTTTTTTAAGGAAAGAAAGGAGCAGATGTCCTGTGCACAGGACAAGGCAGGAGTGCTGAAAGTAAACTGCAATAATCTCCTCACTGGCTCTGTCATCTACACTGATGGTTTTCTGTGAGATATTTCTTCATAGAGGAGACTGACATATTCATGTCCTGTGGTCAGACTCATGATGGCTGCTGGTTTGGAGTCATGATGCAGATCTATGAATATTTAACAGAAACACAGAATATAGAACCATTAAGGTTGGAAAAGACCTCTAAGATCATTCAGCTCTATCAGTCTACAGGCCCTACCCCTTCTTTGTAATAATGCAATGGTAATGGCTTGGTGTTCTCTTCTGTGCTTGCCAGCGCACTGCCCTGCAGCCGGATTCAGTATTATCTGAATATCATAGAATTCTAGAATCAGGGAATCACCAGATTGGAAGAGACCCACTGGATCATCGAGTCCAACCATTTGCTGCACCTTAGGAAGAACAGAAGGACACAAGGGAACTTCTCCTTGTCAGCTGAAGCATCAAATTGCTACAAAGGGAACACAGGCATAAATATATATATATATAAATAACTTCTCACTTCATCTTCCAGATCTCCACTTAACTCCAGGTCTCCTTCTTATTCTAAGATCATCACATACAGCAGCACTCATTGATTACTTTAACCACCCCTTGATTCAGGGAAGCTTGTGGATGATCAAGAGGGCACACAGTAGCTGGGGAAATCTCCTGCCCATTAACCGGGAGAGGGCAGAATTAAACACTGCTCCTCCTTTGCATTTTGTGATTGGGATCACTCACTCTGTTCCTAGCTTCATATCGATGTTAAAATGTTTTGCACCAAGTTATGGAGACATGAACTAAAGCCAGACTGCTTGTGCAGAAGGAATTAAAAAAGTCTACTCTCATCTATTCCTTTTGCCTCTAGCAAATGTGATTTAGTGCTTACTATTTCTCATGAATAAAGACTTTCACTTTTATGCAAAGATCTGCCCTTGTCTTTTCTATCTTGAACAGCCTTTTCTGTTTGAGTCTTTCATGTGGATGAAAAAAGATTCACAAGTTACTACTTGTAAAATAAAGTGAGATTGAAGTTGTAGTTTAAGAATCTGAGGGAATCAGATCACAGAATTCCTATTCTAAAAGAAAGTTTAAAAGTGAGTTTAAACCTGGCTTAGCTCACTTTGGTGCTGCTGTAGGCTGAGTTGGCAATACTGTGTGAAGTTCTGCTTTTCCTTAGCATGGCACAGCATAAATTTAGTATTGTCACTTCATTACTTTTATTTCCTATTTAAAGCACAGTCTTATGAATGGGCATTTGGAACAGACTGCAGGCTAGTAAAATTGCTTGGAAACTCAAGGAATTCTCACACATAAACTCCAGACTGTTAAAAAGTGACACAAGACTGTGTTTCCTTTTTTTTATGTATCGCGTACTACATATGGATTGAAAAGGCTTCTCGCTGGTTAAAAAGTTGTAGTCTTTTAATCTAGTTTTATAAACAGGAATGTGAAACATTAACACCTCCATTACAATAATGTTGGGTATGGATTTCAAACAAGAAAATGAAGTATTTGTGATGGTAAATGCAAAGTCTTTGTGGATCAGTCTGAATTTGTCTATGTAGGTAACACAGGCTCTTCGTCTCCTTTAAGTCTCTCCAGCAGTATTAAAATAAGTATAATTTACCCATAAATTTAGGAGACTTTTTGTTTACCACTGGAACCAGAGAGGAATTTGGCTCAAAGACTAATAAAAAGGATTTTTAATAAATACAGTTCAAGCCAATTATACTTACTGACATACTTTTATGTAAGTACTGTTTCACCTCTTACCTAGTTATCGAGAACTTTCATTTCAGGACTTGTCAGACTTACCTAACCAATGGCACTGCAGCTATGACAGTGCATGGTCGAAAACAGCTGGTGAAACACAATCACAGAATCATTAAGGCTAGAAAAGACCTCTAAGATCATCCAGTCCAACCACCAGTCCAACACACTGTGCCTACTAAACCATGTATTGTAGTGTTGTATCTACAAGCTTTTTGAACACCTTCAGGCATGGTGACTCAACCACCTCCCTGGGCGGCCTCTTCCAATGCTTCATCATTCCTTCAGTAAAGAAATTTTTCCTAATATCCAATCTAGACCTCCCTTGATGCAGACTGAGACCATTCCCCCTTGTCCTATCACTTGTCATGTGGGAGAAGAGATCATCTTGCTACAACCTCCTTTCAAGTAGTTGTAGAGAGCAATGAGGTCTCCCCTCAGCATCCTCTTCTCCAGGCTAAACAATCACAGTTCCCTCAGATGCTCCTCATAACCCGTGTGCTCCAGACCCTTCACAAGATTCATTCCCCTTCACTGGACACACTCCAGCCCCTCCATGTAGTTCCTGTATTGAGAGATCCAAAACTGAGCACAGTATTCATGGAACAGCCTCACCATTGCCAAATATAGGGGCAGGACCAATTCCCTGGTCCTACTAGTCATGCTATATCGGAATCACACTAGGATATTTTTGGCCTCCTTGGCCACCTAAGCACACTACTGGCTCATGTTCAGTTGGTTGCCATCCAGCACCCCAAAGTCCTTTTTGGCTGGGCCGCTTTCCATCCACTCTCCTCCAAGTTTGAAGCACTACGCTAAAGTATCTATGCTTATATTTGAGGAACTCTGTTCAATTGCTTCTACTCTTGTTTGGTGGAAAATCAGAGATAATCAGACCAACTAGAAAGCTGGTGTGAATTAGAGGTATTCTTATTACTTTCATGAGCTGCACTATTAAGTTTAAAACCAATTAAGATCTGACTATCTTCATCCATACCCTGCTTTGAGTACTCTGTTGTCTTTTATTCCCAGCACTCAGACTTTTTTTCCTCCTTGCGGATGCCCTCAGCTTTAAGTACCTTTATGCTCTGCAGGGATTTATGAAACTCACTACAGAGTGATGAGTTACTCTGGAAAGCCAACAAGGAAACTGATGCATTTTCCACCTTCATATTTCAATATCCAAAACTGGAAGATGGTCTCCTTTTTTCTTCTCTCTACCATATAATCCTCTGGCAAGTGATTGATTTAGCCCTTCTAAGATCCAAGTCTCTGGAGATACTTGACTTCCTCCAGTGATTGCACAGGGAGACTTAAAGTAAATAAACTCATATTCCTCACACTTCAGTACATAAATCTAGACTGTACTAGTAGACTCTGACTCCTCTTGGTACAGATTTCTTCATTAAAGAAACTTATCTGTCTTGACAAAATGGAATAAATGGGAGCGTAACTCCAACTCTTTGCCTGAAACGAAAGCAAAAACCATCTACATATCAGTATGGACATCCCAGCAATCATCTAACTCTGCTTTGTCAAGCCAAAATAAATTTGTGCTACATAAAATAATTCAAAACTGTTGCTTTTTTTTCCACCCTAACTTTGTGATTTTATGGCCAAAAGCATTCACATTACTTCCCTTTAATGGACGACTGATCCTCATCTGGGCCACAGCGAGTTCTTTTGGCCGTGTCCCTAGTTCTGTTGCAAATGGCAAGAAAAATGTATCAAGGAAAACATATTAGCTTAAACTCCCCTCAGGCTCTGAAACAACAAAATCTAAAGTTACACAAGCACTCGCTGCAGTAACTGATGTGCTGTCGAGGAGCAATGCATGTTAATGACTGTCTTACTAATGCATTATGCATCATGACTAAAGTCGATCAATACCACTTTCTGTGACTTCTGCCCATTGAGACAATGTGACTCATTGTTGAACCTCTGGATGGGTCAGCAGTCTGACAGCTTTCCACTGTAGAGAAATGCTTCTAATCTGATCTTTCTTTCATTGTGAAGTTGACCTGATTTTTATAAGGACACTAATACTAATCTCTCTCTTTTCATCATGGAGATTACAAAACCAGGTTCAAAAATCTGTCAATGATAATAGTTCCTTCTTGAAGTGAATGTAAAGAATATACATAAAAAATACAGATGACAATTTCTACAGTTTGAAAAAGAACATAGCGGAAAATAAGTAAACAAAATTAGACAGTAGTAAGTAGCAGTAGTGTTGCTCTTTTGGTTATTTTTTCTGCATTTCAGGTTAAGTATCTTAGAATAGAATCATAGAATAACCAGGCTAGAAGAGACCCACCAGATCACTGAGTCCAACCATTCCTATCAATGATTAAGCCATGTCCCTCAGCACCTCGCCCATCTGTCCCTTAAACACCTCCAGGGAAGGTGAATCAACCCCCTCCCTAGGCAGCCTCTGCCACTGCCCAATGACACTTTCTGTGAAAAATTTTTTCATGATGTCCAGCCTAAATCTCCCCTGGCAGAGCTTGAGGTCATTCTCATTTGTCCTGTCCCCTGTCACTTGGGAGAAGAGGCCAGCTCCCTCCTCTCTATAACCTCCTTTCAGGTAGTTGTAGAGAGCAATGAGGTCTCCTCTCAGCCTCCTCTTCTCCAGGCTAAACAACCCCAGCTCTCGCAGCCACTCCTCATAGGGCCTGTTCTCCAGCCCCTTCACCAGCTTTGTTGTTCTTCTCTGAACTCGCTCCAGAGCCTCAACATCCTTCTTGTGGTGAGGGGCCCTGAGGAGTCAAAAAACGTCTTTGAAATCTAGGCCATTGGGTCACCAAAATAGTGCTCGGTATCCAACCAGCTATGTGTAAAGATGGGAAAATTTCAGTACATATTTAGAGCTGTGAAGTTCACATATATAGATCATATAGTACGATTTAAGAGGTGGTAACTTAATAACTCATCATAAATAGTGCCAGCCCATTCTCATTGCTTCTTCCTTTCCTCACCCAGCCACTTCCAGATTAACTCCCTTCTGTTTTCAGGCTTAATTTAGCGCCTTTTCATGGGTTTCAGAGGATAGAGCTTAGTTTAGTCTCATTAGAAAACACCATTAGTGAGGAAATTTTCTTATTTCCTTGTGGCTTTCTGGGATTTCATGCTGTAGCAATTATAAGCATTTTTTCCTCAGATAGATGTCTGACTCTGGAAAGTCTCTGGTGAACCACTAATTATACGGAATGGTTTCTGAAAGGAAGGAAGCATTAATAGGTTATGTTCTGTGCTGCTATTTAGGTGTCTACAGAGAAAATACAAATTCAGAAACCTTATCTTTGAGAAAATTACTTTTGAAAGACATAGAGCAGTTCCTAAAAAAACATACCCAATGAGGAAAGCCTGACAGAACTGAAGCATTTAACTCTAAGCAAGATACGACTGAAAAAGAATATCTGTAGTAGTCAAATACAGAAGAAGGGGTAAATAGGGAAAGAGGAGGAGGGGAGGTGTTTGGAGCCTGCAATGAAAAGTTGGTGAAGAGAAAGACTGGAAAAATTTACTAAGAACCTTTGCACTTTTTCCAGTATAGTATCCTACATGGAGAATGTCTGCATGGATTGTGTGGACCTGGCTCAAAGACATGCAGAAATCTTTCAGGTTTTTTTTCTTTTCTTTATTTTTTTAAAGAAAACAACCCCAGACCAGAAAAAAAAGTGCAAAAGTCCCTTCTGTACATTGAATATATTTTCCTTCATCTGGGTATAAACATAACTTAAGAGGTGGCATTGTAATCCTCCCCAGAGTGCATCAACAGAGTATGTCCATCAGTGAGAGGTATCTCTGTGTAGCTTTGGGGAACTTTAATGCACTGCTAACATTTCAGCAAGAAGAAGTCTTCCTTTAATATGATGCTACTATTGCCTCTTTACTGATCTTTCCCATGCAGCCTTCAGCAAAGTCCCAAGAGTACTGAGCACATTAAACAGATGTGTCCTGGCTGCATATCTGTTCATCCATAAGTCAGAAAGCTTCATGATCTTCAGCTTTTATGATGCTGCAGCAATTACAGGGCAAAGAGAATAGTCTCTGGGGCTGCGAAATAATCCCTTTTCCTCATATGAAAGTGCCTGATGTGGAGCAGGCTAACCAGGTAGCATGAACGATTACACATTGTACTTCAGATTTTACACCTCTGTAGACGATTTTGCTGCTACCAGAGAAGCAAACTTTGAACTATAACCTATAGCTTTATTATATTGTAAAACATGTTTGTTGTCAAGGTGAATGACTTGGGGGCAGAGGGTTGATGTCCCCGAGTAAGTGAGCAGGATGCCTGTGCTCTTCTTTTATTAAAACAATGCAACCATTCACAGGCTGAGTGTCTAAATCAGGAGATGAAGGCATTTTTCCAGTTTATGGATAAATTTTGCTTATAAAACTTTACATAAGATAAAGCCCAGGAATACATGAAATTTTCCAGGGAATTTTGACAGAAATAATGGAAGCTTTGCACCTAGGCTGCACCCAAAATAATCCAGTTTGTACATCTTCAATCTGTTGTGCAGTCTGCTTCCTTCTAGGCTCAGCTCATCTTCATTTGAAATTATGATACTAATATAAGAACCCATTAAAATGCTACTGTGTTCTCCAGTGTTGATCAGTGACTTATACTCACGCTAGGAAAAGGTTCCCTATCTTCAGGCTTGTCTTTCCTCAGTGCCACAACTTGCCAGCTAAACTGATTTGGGAAGGGGAAGGTCACTCTTTCTGTGACAAACTGACATGTTGGACCCGGAGATTTAAACGCTGCAAATATTTAGTTTGCAGGCTTAAGGTCATGTACTGAATCCAAATTAATTTAAATTCAAGGTTATAGTCAAAAATAAAGCAAAGTTAAAAAGGAGGCTGTAATGATGTTCATTTGAAAGTAAGAGGTTTCAGGTTATTTATATGGACATTTTTGGCTATCAGATTTACCATATTTTCTCTGTCCTTTAAGAGCAGTTCCAGTCAAACTCAGTGCTGAGTGGAAGATATTTTTGCCAGTGGTATTGCAGAGGATTTTACTGATGTGAGACTCTGGAAATCTGTCCAATTAACTTGATCTGCTGCCTCCAAAGTCAGGCAGTTTGAAAATGCTGACACTGACAGCATCTTTGACCCGAGGCTCCCATCTTAGGGACTTCATCCACGTGCAGAAAACTGATGCATATCCCCTCATCTGCCCCAGGTTGGGTCAAAATTAAACCCTCCTTTGGGTTTGAAGTCAGCCTTGCTGGAGATATGGCCATCAAACGCTAATGCCACACGACACATTTGGTTGTGAACTGATAGACTAATATAACTGATAAAACTCAAAGCTGAAAGGGAGCTGGGATAGAATAATAGAATCATCAGGTTGGAAAAGGCCTCCAGGATCATCGAGTCCAACCATTCCTATCAAAAACTAAGTTATGCCCCTCAGTGCCTCATCCACCCATCCCTTAAACACCTCCAGGGAAGGTGAATCAACCACCTCCCTGGGCAGCCTCTGCCAGTGCCCAGTGACCCTTCCTGTGAATCTTTTTTTCCTAATGTTCAGCCTAAACCTCCCCTGGTGGAACTTGAGGTTATTCTCTCTCATCCTGTCCCCTGTCACTTGGGAGAAGAGACCAGCACCCTCCTCTCCACAACCTCCTTTCAGGGAGTTGTAGAAAGCAATGAGGTCTCCCCTCAGCCTCCTCTTCTCCAGGCTAAACAACCCCAGCTCCCTCAACCAATCCTCATAGGATTCATTCACCAGCCACATTGCTCTTGTCTGGACTCGCTCCAGAACCTCAACATCCTTCTTGTGGTGAAGGGCCCAGAACTGAACACAGGATTCGAGGTGCTGATGTTTAAATATTTCTGGTATGCAGAAATACAAAATAGATAGAACTAATGCAGTTTTTAAAGCTGTATACCACAGAGGAGAAAGTGAAAAATAAGTGGATTTGTGTGTTTTGACCTTTGCTCGAAGTGATTTGGGAATTCTTAACATAGCAAGGTTAAAAAGGTTCCCAAAAGCTATGCCCAGTGAGGATAACATTTTCTCCAGCAACCTCTTCCTGTCCTCCATGACATCAGTGGATAAAGAGAAAGATTTTGTGATATGAAGAATAAATCTTGCTCTTTGTATTCTTAAGCATTTTTATTAATTCTTAAAGAGAAAGTTCTGATCCCCCATGATAACTCTGAGTACTTGGAAGACAGAACATAACAATAATAAAGTAGCTTTGACTATGGATTTAAAATGTGCTAAGGTGACAGAATTGACTAATAATCAGACATAGATAAGATGCAAAGGCTGCAGTTGAAGCCTCAGAGGAGGTAGGACGAGCTGGTCTTTAAAGTCCATTCCAACTCAAACACTCCACAATTCCCTGAAAGTTTGAAGAGTTCAGGACAAAATAACAGCTCTAATAATCTCAAATAACCAGCTTTGCAACTCTGTGTCATTGCTTTTTTTTCAGTACACTTTAATATGCTAAATAATCCTTGTGGAGAAATCCAGAATGCACTGACATTGAGTGATGCCTGAGAAGTCATCAGCTGCAGGATTCAAGGCAAGTCATCACAGATGAAAGTGGCTTGGGCCAGTGAAGGACTTATTTTGTCAGAGGGAAGTTTCTGCGTTTTTTTCCCAAATTTTTTAGAGTTATTGGTCAGATGAGGCTTTGAGCAGCCTGGTCTAGTGGGAGGTGTCCCTGCCCATGGCAAGAGGGGTGGAATTCCATGGTCTTTAAAGTCCCTTTCAACCCGTACTATTCTCTGATTCTGTGATTCTATTGTAATTCCCATTTGATAGGTTTGCACCCCCACCATTGCCTGCAAGAAGGGTAAATAAAAAGTACTATAACCAGAACAAAACACGGAGGCAGACAAGTAGGTGCCATCATTGTAGTGACAATGACAAAACAATGTCTTTTCCTGAGATGATTTTACAACTTAATATAAAGCTTTCAAAACAAAGCTTTGTAACAGCTCCTGGAATACAAACATTAACGTTTTATAACCTCTCTAGTCCTGCAGAAGTGATTATTGCTATTTAAAACAAGACTATGTTTAATGTTGCATATTTTCAGACCACTCATCATGATTTGATTTAAATGGATGCTGTGTTTAGTCCCCTTCTATTACACAGAGGACAAGAGATTCAATTTATTAACTTTTCATTGAGGCTCTGATAGGGATATTTATATAGCATTAAAAAGGTTGTTTGATGTTACATATTGCTCTGAAGAGACCTAACCAGGGCCCTGAAGAGGTCTATTTTTAACGGGATTCTAGAGGTGACATTAACAACAGGCTTGGGGCAACAAAGCACAAAGATGACAAGGTGCTTGGATAAAATGTGCTTTCTAGAGGTTTGATTAATGTGTCTTGGCTTGATGTGCCCTCCCATAGCAAAAACTTCCTATCACACTCCCATGCCTGGGCACGGTCGGCGGGGGTGGGTTGCTGCAAAAGTGAGCAGATAATGACAATCATCTTATGCCACCGCATTTGGGGCAATTTAAGGTCCTTCTCAGAGGATAGTTGGCAGAAAGCTTGTCCTGGAAGCCAGACACATTCAATATTGAATTATTGCAAGATTTTTGCATTGAACGGATCTCTGGAGCTCTCTAGTCCAATCTAGTCAAAGCAGGAACTTCAAAATTACAGTCAGTTGCTCAGGGACTTATCCAGTTTCATTTTTAATATCTTCAGGGATGGAGGTTCTCCGGGTACCTGTAGCAGTGTTTGACCACTGTCACGTTGATGTTGAAACCTCCTCATTCATTGTTTATGCTCATCATTTAACTCCTGGCAATGGGACTTGCTGGAGATTTTCTTTCACTCTGAGTAATACCACAAATATCAATAAGTTCATAAGCCAGAAAAAGACACCAGCAACCATTTTTATTAGAATATTAATTAGGCACTGAAGGGTCTTCTGAAATTAATTAAGAAATAAATAGATAGAACAGATAATGGCACAAGCATGTAAATGCAAATCTCCTCTTACTACCCTTGATTCCATGAGTCAATTCAGTGGTAAATAAGTTGTGAAAACTCAGAACATTGCTTTCTGTCCACTTTAAATAAAAAATTGGCTGTCTCCAGAGGCATCAATTCACTTCCTACCATCTTCTATGATCAGCAATTCCTCTCGTCACATTGTTCAAATCTCTGGTTGAGTTATATGGAAAGACAATATCCTGTCATGGAATGTGTCACAAATAAGAGAAATTCTCTCTTTAACTGTGTTTGAAGATGTATTAACATTAATTTAAGGTTTACTAGTGCCAAACAAAGGATGACAAGTAAAATGACTGGAACCCTCTGCTTCTCACTAGGTATATACCTCAAATTTTGCTGCTGTCATAGCACCCATGAGCTGAAACAACAGCACCTAACCAGAATTAAACCAATAAAGGTAACATTATCAAATAGTTAAAGAAACATGGGAAGATGATCAGGTGCAAACGAGAAAGTTGAAATGGAATTTCTGTCCTATCAGAGCTAATATGCTCAGGATGGTGCTATCCAGTAGTTCAAGTTGCTTTTTAGAAGGCAGCTAAATTCACAAGCAGCAAGTCCAGCTTCTCCAACAGGCTGATCAAAACCTATCACTGGACGGATGCATTGCATGAAAGAGGTAAATGAAGACATCAATCCTTTGCATCACTGTACTCCATGAAATCACAGTCAGGAGTTTCAAATATTTCAGTGGTGTTTGTTTCAGTCTGAAATGTACCTTCCTCCTTAATCTGACTTAGATACCTGGATGAGGCTTTGACCACCAGTGGAAGATGACCCTGACCATAGCAGGGGGTTGAAACTAGATGATCGTTAAGATCCCTTCCAACCCAAACTGTTCTATGATTCTGTGATTCTATATGTTCATTCTTTATGCTCATTTTAGCGACAGTAGGTAAGGGGAAAAATGCGACTTTTCATTTTGTATAAACAGTTAAGTTGAAGATTTATTCTGATTTTCCTGAATTTTCTACTCCTAGACAAAAGAGTCTAATAATTTCCATCTTTGTATTGCTAGGTTTTGGAGCAAAGTCATTGATCACATAGATGCTCACTTTTGGCAGTATTGAAGAAATCCCAATTGGCTTTACATTAGGAATCAAGACAGGCAGAAAAACTTTCTGCTTAGTAAAAGGAATAATTACCACTTCAGAGAATATTTTAATTTGGGGGGAAACACAAGAACCTGGTTTTGAGGCACAATTAAGAAAAAAAAAAAAAGAAAGACCTATATATTTTGTTGTGGTTTTGGGGGTTTGTTTTGTTTTGTCTTGGTTGTAGGTTTTTTTTTTTTTATTATTTTTTTATGTTATGCATCTGTTGTATCAGTCTTGACATTGGAAATAAAGGAGATGAGAATAAATTAGTATAATCTCCAACCATTTAATTCTCTATATAGAAAGAAAGAAATGCACTTTCTGGACTAAACAATTTTTTTTGTCTGCCTGAAGAACTTCGAGAACATATTCTATCCTTTTTATAAAGATAAATTTCAGGGCAGAGTTTTATGATGACTTTTGGGTTTATGGCAGAATTTTTAAAGTGAACTCTGTCTGAGCAGATATATTTATTATGAATAGTTCTTCTGCTGTTGTTCAGCTACCCTCATAGTTAACAGATTTGTCTGAAGGCACTGTAGGGAGTATCTGTTACAAAAATACTGGGCAACTTCTACAAAGTTTACTGTGGCAACAGGTCTTGAAGACAGAAGAACATTGCTTTGTTTGGTTGGTTTCAAGAGAGTAATAAGAATGGTGCTTAGTAACTTGTCAGACACTGTACTGGAAGATAGTGATTGATAAGTGAATTAAAATCAGTATTCCCATGTCCTGGGTTAATATCCTAATGGCAAGAACATTTTCCTCTGTGCACCAGAGAGGAGATACCTGCCCTGTGGTGTTTCCGTGCATGCTAAGGATGATTAAGACTTCAAGCCTACTGCTTTGGTAGTGCTATTAATTCAGAAGTGACAGGAAATCAAAGTATCTTTCTTCTTTTGTTCATTAAAGAACGGATGGTGTATTTTGGCTGCTTAATACAGGAGGGCTCTTTCCTGCAATCTGGAAATTTAGGTCTCTGCACATTTCATCTACCAACAGGTACAGGCAGCATATATTTCATTGACATATACATATTCATCATCCCATCCTGTCTGTATCTTCTGTTGTGATAAGTGTGTTTCATTTCGTTGTAGTTACGCATCACCTCTTTTCAGTTGAAAAAACAGTGGAATTTTCATTAGTTTACAGGTTTTAGGCTTTTAAAAGGTCAAAAAAAGCAAGATGCTGCTGGTAATTGATTGATCTGAGGTGGTGTGAGGCTGTACCCTCATATACCAAATGTTTAGTGGATTTAAAGCTGTAGGGAGCTCTCCAGTAACTAAGGATAGAATTAAATCCAAAATTTCCTTTGGAGTTAATTGTCACTTATTCACATATTTTCTTCACAGAGAAGAGTATTATTTGCAAATTAATTACAAATACACTAAATACATTTGCTGAGTAACTATTGCAGTTAATCTGACATAAATGTTTTAAATACACAAACACATCCAATGGTTTTAGCTCGTGAGTTAACCCACCTAGGCATTAAATGCCAAGTCTGTAGCCTAGAAGGAGGTATTTTATGTAAAAATAATCTGTATTGTGGATATGTATAAATTAAAGGAGCAACGACATTTGGTTTTAGCATCTACTCACATCTCAGTAACATCTGTTCCAGTCAGTCAAGGGAGATCTTGGAGGGCAATGAAATTTATTTGAAATAATGGCTCTACTCCCTACTTTGTGCTGAAATCCCAACAAGAAGAACAAAAAAAGCACCAGAACCACTGTCTGAGACCTTCTAGGGTGTCTCAGAGACAAGGCAAAATAACCAGTATTTAATGCAAATCAAACTTGCATTCCTTGATTTTAGTCTCTATGACTTAGAGCCCATGCATACTCTGCATGTGCACAGGACAGAGGTGCAGAAGCAGACCTGTAAAGCACAAGAGAATTGAAAACAATTCCAGAAAATACAATAATGCTCACAGCCACAGGACTTGTGGGAAAGGGAAGAAACCCAGTCAAACAGCAATAATCTTTCTAAACCAGCTTATGTACATGACACCTTCTTTGTCTAATTTTTCAAAGAACATCATTTTAGATGCAAATTTGCAACTGGAAAAAAGCAAAGGGAGGATTCCCTGGTTGTCTAATTCTGGCATCCATTATGTATATGTTTTTGAAATGAGACAATCATATCTTGCATTTCTTTTTAGAGGAGCTCTATGTCATTCAGGGCCTTGGTTGGACAACACTCCCTAAAAAAGAAACTACTCATTATTTATCTTCTCCCCGCACCATGAGTGATGCTACCCTCTTATATACCATGCATGGTTCAAAATCACCAGCTTCCTGCTGGATTTTACTGTGAGTCTTATTGATACTTTGCTCTGCCACTTTCTCTGATTATGCATGTATTTAATTTTCACAGCACCTAACAGGTGAAGACAGGCTCCTTTATTACTATGCTTGTTTTGCAGACAAGAGACTGAAACAGGGGGAGATGAAGGTCAGATGTATCCACTAACTTGGCATCTTTATTTTAGGACTTGCAATATAAAGGAGGACAGAATAAATGTCACAGTCTCCCCTGGCCTTGAACCTTATGAAAAGGCTGGTTATTAAATCCTACCTGCATATCTCTATGGACAGAGGATAGATTTCTGGTAGATACAAAATGACTTTTCAGTTAGCAGGACACAAGCCAGATCCACATTAGATGAAGTAACAAAGTACTTAGGGTGTGCTAATTCAAGTATGGAATCATTCACATTTAGGATTAAGACCTGCCCATGTCTAGCCAGTCTGGAAAAAAGTATCTGTCTACCACACATCACAATTTTATGTGTCCTGTCAGTACAGTAACATTAGAATGAGGTGTCTTTATTTTTTTCCTCAAAAGGTTTACCTGTAAGATGAGTTACAGACAGGGCTGCGGATGAAAAGGATTAGGTGAGGGCTATCTGCAGGATCTGAGCAAAGCAAAAAGGTGCAAAGGGTGGGTGGCAGCAAGCCCTGTGATTTCTTCCTGAGTCCCAGCCTGATGCATGCTGTGAACACAGATGGGAGTGAAGTCTCTGAGAAGTGTGTTCTCTGACTGCTTCAATGTAAACTTACCTGTGTTGTTCTTTGCCTTCCTTCCAGCTGCAGACAATGAAACCAAGTTGAAACAAAGCAGAGATGCACAAATATTTCTACCTAGTTTGGTACCAAAAGAAATTTAAATCCTGCTCAACTCACCCAGGAGACAGAAAATTCTGAAACATGAATATGTATTATTATCATTATCTTAACGCTCCACAGAATGTACCCTGAGCATTTTGAGCACAATGCAGGCATATTTTGTTCTGTCTCTAGTCCAAAGTACTTAGTTTGTAGCTGAGATTAATTTAGAAACATGTACTGAAGTAATTATTCAGTCTTTGATTCAATTATATTGATTGGGCAGTGTTGGGATTAAACTAAGATGTGTGCTGGAAGGGTCACAAATACAATGTAAAACAATTACTTTCAGTGACCTTTTCTCCTAATTCAATCTCAACTTGAAACTCCTGAATGAATGGGGGAATTATTTAAGTGGCTAGCTGGTTTCCTAAAACATTTGCATTTTGACAACACATTCGGTTTTCACAGCTCTGACTCTAAATTCTCAACTTTGTTGGGCTGCTGAGCACCTACTCAGAAACCTTCTAGTGTCAGACATTCTGACCGTCCTTGAAGGGAGTTATTTCTCTTCTTAACCTCTTCCAAAGTGAACTACTGGATGAAACACTTCCTTAGTTTATGGCACATTATTCTCACCTTGAATCGTTCGCATGGCTTTCCTTATTGTTAAAATACAAATGCAACATTCCAGTTGTGGCAAAGTGTTCCTCAAAGGCAATAGCTCCTCTTTGGTATTAATAAGTGTTCTTTCTTACCGGTATAGACTTCTATCTGTGCTTTCTTCTGCAAAACACAGGCCTCTGCTTTAATCACCAGGAAGACCTAAGAATAGAAATGTGTGGGTAGCATGAATTGTTTATCTGCTTTTTGTTAGCTCACTGACCTGTTAATTATCTGCGCTTATTCAGGCTGGTCTGTGAGGAACAATTGGTTCCCCATTGTCTTCCAATACAAAATGGGCTTGTCATTAATATCTGCTGCATTATCTTTCTCTCTGCTCCTGAATTGTACCTTACTGGGAAGAAACACCGGCAGACTTAATGTGCTATGTGGATTGCACTGAAGAGAGACAGGAAGGGACACTGAGGTGAGATCAGAGGTACTCACTGCTAAGACTTGTGCAGAAGAGTAAAAATGGGCCTCAGTGATTCTGTGGGGATCCTACAGTTATTGGGGCAACTGAAGGAAGGAAATAGGAAGAATGGATTCCTCAGTTGAGGGATGGGTGGGGATGAAGGAAGAGGATTTTATGAATCTGGATCTGAAAAGTCTGTATGGTGCTGGCTTTGTAATGCCTGTCTTGCCTTGATTTTAGAACATCCAGCCGACCCATTGCAGACTTAAGCCCAACAGTAAATCAACACACAAATGCTGTAAAGGATTAGGGAGTAGAACCTCAACTCTGTGAATTCAAATACTTGCCTGACAGTGAAGGTGCAACATCATCTGCACTTATCATAGTATCATAGAATAACCAGTTTGGAAAAGATCCATTGAGTCATCGAGTCCAACCATTCCAATCAATCACTAAACCATGTCCCTCAGCACTTCATCCACCTGTGCCTGAAACATCTCCAGGGAAGGTGACTCAAGCCCCTCCCTTGGCAGCCTGTTCCAGTGTCCAATGACTCTTTCCATGAAAATTTTTTTCCCAATGTCCAGCCTGAACCTCCCCTGGCGGAGCTTGAAGTCATTCCCTCACACAAGTCCCCTGTCACTTTGGAGAAGAGGTAAGAACCCTCCTCTGCACTACTCAGGTAGTTATAGAGAGCAATGAGGTCTCCCTTCAGCCTCCTCTTCTCCAGGCTAAACAACCCCATTATGTAACACCTGTTATGTAATAATGGAGATTTCTACCTGTCCTAGCTTTCATATGACTTATTTTAGATATGGTGGCAAAATAGATAGAGCAGCAAGAATCTTGCTCCAGGCTATAAAAACTCAATATAAAACTACATAAATTAGATGCTCAATAAGAGAAAGAGCTTAGTAAAAGAAATCAGCAACCTTTATTTAAGAGGAGGCTGAGAGGAGACCTCATTGCTCTCTATAACTACCTGAAAGGAGGTTATAGAGAGGAGGCTAATGGCCTCTTCTCCAGAGTGATAGGGGACAGGACAAGAGGGAATGGCCTCAAGCTCCACCAGGGGAGATTTAGGCTAGACATTAGTTAAAATAAATCATAGAAAGGGTCATTGGGCACTGGCAGAGGCTGCCCAGGGAGGTGATTGATTCACCTTCCCTGGAAGTGTTTAAGGCACGGGTGGACAAGGTGCTGAGGGGCATGGTTTAGTGTTTGGTAGGAATGGTTGGACTCGATCCAGTGGTTGTTCTATGATTCTATGATACATGTACTGGACGATGGTAGTGTTCTAGCTGCCTCAATCAACGCTCCACTCAAATCATTATGGCATCAGACATGCCCCTAAGGTAATCTTAAAACCAGTGAGAGGTGATATATGAAAATTGCAAAGATTCCAAGAGAGATCTTACAACGATCCACTAGTGACGTGTCTTTCTCAAGTGCTCCAGGTCTTGCCAGCTTGCTGGAACAAGGTCTGGAACACACCCTGGAGCCCAGGTTTATCCTTTAGAAGGGGCCAATCTGCTTCTAAGTCTGGATTGTTTTTATACACCAATGAACTAAACAGAAAATTTGTTTGTAAAACCTCATGCAACCATTCAAGTTTCACCATTTGACAACAGAATTTGCTGGAAAAATATTGTTTTCTAATTTTAGAAACCTTAACTTCTGAGTCAGTAAGAAAACACCTAAACAGAGAGTTCTAAGAGATAAATTACTGTGCTATGTTTGTGTCTTTTTCTTGCAGTTAAAATTAAAAAAGGTACAATAAGCCACTAGACAACTTGTCCTTGGTGCTCACTAAGACACTTAAAAGGTTACTATTTGTAAGACAAATAGCCAAGAACGAATATTGTTTGCATTTCTGCCATTTCTGTCCCCAACATTTACATTTGCCTACTCTACTGGTTTGGTTTGGCTCTTATTTTATTTTTTTGTCTGAGAAATCAATTATTTCTGACATAATTTCAGTGTTTTCAAGACTGAATGTTTGCAACTAATTGGCTAGACTGCTCCTTGACAAATTAGAAATCCAGATTAAGATTTCTTGCTGCTAACCAGAGATGCAAGGCCAGTGAAAGGATGAAGTACAGTAGAGTTCACTTTGAGAAGAAATCCATTTCATTCTGTGTATCCACAATTATCACCATATATATGGATTTCTGCTCACCCAGAAAGACTGGTTTTCCAGATTTAGGAGGTTTGCTCTTGAAGTTCTTGCTTCCTTTGAGGTTTCTGATTCCTGCTGTCAAGCAAGACCAAGTACTACCTAGCCAGATGGTCTCAGGCATTGCTTTTCTTAACAAGAATCTCTGCAGTTCTAGATGTCAAGACATCCTTCCCCTTGTGTTCAGCCTGATACCCAATGGTAGTGTCAGTGTTTGTCAAAGTTTTCAGATGAACTTGTTAACCCTTTTCCCCTGCAATGTTACTGGGACAGCATTGGAACAGAATTTGTGAAGAACGCCAACAGTTGACTCTTGTCCTTGTGTTCACATTTAGAAATGACTCCCTTGCCATTGTCTGGAACAACAGTTCAGCTTCACATCAGTAAAACCAGAAGAGGGTGTTTCACTTCAGGGATGATCACCATGTGCTGATTCATAGCAATGGGTGCCCTTGCAAATAGAATCCTTCTCAGAAAAAGATCTGCAGCCCAGGATTTCCCAGACTGGCCCTGTTCAGTGTTTCATTTATGTTTGACACGCCCAGCTTTGTCTTCCCTCTGCAGAATACCCCAAACTCGTTCATTCCTTTCAGATGCAGAGGAGAAGGAACAAACCCTGTTATTTCCCAAGGTAGGGCTTAATTTACCTACAAAATACCAAGAATTAGCAACCTCCTTAATTCTTGCAAGCACCAGATGAACTGTAGATTTTTCTTTAGCCAGGTTTGTTTCCTTACTCTTCTTGTTTCTTCATACTTAAGATGAGTCACTCTTACCGGTAAGCCGAAATACAAATGAGGTCTTGGAACTGGCATTTCTTTGTCTGCAGTTCCCCAAACTGTGCACTTAATTGCAGCAATTATTTGAGCAAATCAAGAGAATGGGTCTGAAAATAGGCACAGTGGAGATGTCTTTATTTCTCATTTAAAGGTGTTGATGCCAAGAGATATTGAAGTCCCTCAACTTTATTTAACCCCATTGAGAATCAATGTAACTTGGCACTTTGCTGCAGGGCTCCCACCCAGGCAGGCAACATTGATTTGTGTTCATTTGCACTTTGATATTTGTAAGAGGCTGAAAATAGTAAGGGTGGAAGGGCTGGGAGTTGATTTCTCCTTTGAACTCCAGTGAATTTTTCACTCCACATAAATTTGCCAATTACCACTTGGATATCCCGTAATATTTTCTCTCTGCTCAAGGCAATCAGTGGACAGAAAAGTGAAAACTAAGTCTGAACAGAGCATTTATCTTGATAACATTCAGTGTGCCAGAATTCAGGCTATAAAAAATGTCTTTCCAATTAGTCTAATCTCTTTTAATTTGTTTCAGCACAGTAAGGAGAGTTAATGTTTGTAATACCACAGATGGCTGCGTACAATAGTACGTTTCTGACTCTTGAATATTTTGTATATATTTAGTGGCTCTTGAACATTGAAATTGAGGATGAATGACATATTATGGCCTGATTTAGATCGGTACATAACATTTTATCTGGATTAGTTTGCCTTATATTCTGCTGCCAATCAAACTACTTTATTAATTTATTTTGAATTGTCCTCAATTGAAATTCATATAACAGAACTCTTCATCTTACATCGGTAGTATGCTTTTTCCAAATTCTGTTTCTATGGGCAATAACAAGGTAAGATTAATTTCTTCTTTCCCTTTTGCCTCTGTGAAGCTTGTACATCCTGGCTTTCCTCTTTGGAAGGATAGATCCCAGCACCAGTCTGCAGTCTTGTTTTCATCTCCGTTCAGTCACATATCTTGGACCTCTTACTGAAGCTGTGATTCCTGATATGGATATCTCTGATATGGGGCATTCAATATATAATTTCAGAATGTTGTAAAATAGGCAGCAATAAATTTCCCTGGACCATGGCCTCAAGAGTTATGGAGTGAAGAAATGTTAGGTGTTGAGAAACTTAGAAGATTCAGGGTCTGTTTGATCACAAATGTTTTACTTAAGCAGTAAATATTTTTAAATTTAATAAACATTAATAATTAGCTTTAACAATGTCAGCAACAGTAAAAATGGTTTTTAATATTATAAATACATGAGGTAAGGGTAAAAGAAATAATATTTATAAAAATTCGAGCAGTAAACATTTACTGATTTAGTAGTGCAAAGAGATAAACTAGGTGACTGTTGCTGTAGAAAATTATCTTACTGATCTGAGGTGTGTAATTCAGCTCAACAGACTCTTCTTTCCAGTAATGTGCATGCAAGTACCTGAGCTTAGCTTGTTGTTATGTGATGCAGAGAAATGGATGCTTCCAGGCCACCATTCATTTCCCCCCAAAGTAGGATTTACCAATGTAAGATTAAGATTATAATTATTATAATACTATATTATATATAAAAAGATTATATATCATAGAATCACCAGGTTGGAAGAAACCCGCTGGATCACTGAGTCCAACCATTCCTATCAATGATTAAGCCATGTCCCTCAGCACCTTGTCCACACGTCCCTTGAACACCTCCAGGGAAGGTGAATCAACCACCTCCCTGGGCAGCCTGTTCCAATGCCCAATGACCCTTTCTGTGAAAAACTTTTTCCTAATGTTGAGTCTAAATCTCCCCTGGTGGAGCTTGAGGTCATTCCCTCTTGTCCTGTCCCCTGTCCCTTGGGAGAAGAGCCCAGCTCCCTCCTCTCTATAACCTCCTTTCAGGTAGTTGTAGAGAGCAATGAGGTCTCCTCTCAGCCTCCTCTTCTCCAGGCTAAACACCCCCAGCTCTCTCAGCTGTTCCTCATAAGGCCTGTTCTCCAGCCCCTTCACCATATATATATATATATAATTATAACATTAGGCACTGCAACAGGCTGGCCAGGGAGATGGTTCAACTGAGGACAATTTAAACACCTTCCATAGAGGTGTTTAAGGCACGGGTGGAAGAGGTGCTGAGGGGCATGGTTTAGTGATTGATAGGAATACTTGGACTTGATGATCTGGTGGGTCTCTTCCAACCTGGTTATTCTATGATTCTATGATTCTAAGTCTTTGCCAGTGTTTTGAAAGGAAGTCTAGCTCTGAGGCTCAAATCCTGACATTTTGAGTTAGGATAAATTAAGCGTAACACACTCTCCTGAAAGATACAAACCAAATAATTTTCATATTGTCTGTCTGTGGAAGAATTCTTCAAAATATTTTCATGTGCAAATCTTGTGTAATCTTTTCCAAGCATTTCAATATATGATTTTTTTTTCACTGTGATTGATATTACCAGTAAAGTACATGAACAAGCTCAGAACGGCTTAATGCAAATCATTTCCTAAACTGCTTTCACAAAATCATTTTGATCTATTCATTGCTGGAGAAGCTGGGCATTAAGCTTGAGCAGGGCAGGGTTTCACATGCTGTTGTCAAGTAATAACTCTCCAAAATGTTGCAAATAGTTGTAATGAGTCTCATTGACGACTGTGTTTTCAATAAATCCAATCCAGTGGGGCTTTGATACTGAAGAGTGGTGTATGTGGGTGTGTGCTGGCACACACACGCTTGGAAGAGGGAGGTAGATGGCTCAATATTACTGAAACCAGTAACCCCTCTTGGCAGATCCTTGTCAGTCAAATGTTTCCCAAGTTCATCACAAAAGACTGATTAGCCCATGCTGAGGTCTTGCGTGTCCATATGTATTAATACTATAAGTTTCTGGAAATTATTGCAAATTTAGACAACTAGCCCAATGGGAAATGAAATTAGATGACCCCTGTAAATTTAATTTCTTTGAATTACCTTGTGTGCCAGTGTTAGTTCTCATGAGCTGAATATACACACTGGGAAACTTTTAACCTCTAAAGGCAGAAAAAAGGAAGATTAGCACTATCTCTCTGTAAATCTTTCCTAATCACTGTGATTTGCTATAATAATGTCTATTTCCAGGAACATAAAGTTTAAAAAGTCCAAGAAGTACAAAAATTTCATGAAGCATTAAGTAATGTAGGCTCATTTCCAACAGGGAGTCACCATAGGAGACATGATAATGCAATGGATTCAGCTAGGAACTAAACACATCCTGCAAATACACAGAAAGAAATGCAATATAGCTCTCTATACATAATGTGTGAAGCTGAAACTGCAACTCAATTCCTCAATCTCATAACTACGTTTCAGTAGTACGAATCATACAGTCACAGAATCATAGAATAGTTAGGGTTGGAAGGGATCTTAAAGCCCATCCAGTTCCAAACCCTGTGTCATGGGCAGGGACACCTCCCACTGGATCAGGCTGCCCAAAGCCCCATACAACCTGGCCTTGAACGTCTCCAAGGATGGGCCAAGTGCAAGGTCCTGCACCTATGTTGGGACAATCCCCAACAGAAGGGGAGGGGGATTCTGCCCCTCTATTCCTCTCTTGTGAGACCTCATCTGGAGTATTGTTTCCAGTTCTGGAATCCTCAACATATTTCCATCATGAGGTAAAGAAATTTTCCTGTATTTCTAATCTGGGACTTTCATTGACTTGAAGGTACAATACGTCATCTATTGTGTAGATTTCCTGCTGTCACACAGCAAAGTTCCTGTGTGCTACCAGCTTAGCCTGCAGTGAAAGTTTAACTCCAGAGCAGTGAGAGCAGTAACCTTGAATATACATTTTTCATATACTTTTATGAGTTGGAAATTATAAACCTTTCTGTTGTTGCTTTTTGAGTGTGTGACTCTCCCCCTGCAACTCCTCCCCCCCCCCCAAAAAAAAAAACCAAAACAGAAAAGATCTTGTTCTTTAAAAAAAAGAAAAAGAAATCACTGCTGTGTCTGTTGGGCTTCATCTTGTGACAGTCTGGCAAAAAAAATTTGTGCTGAATTAATATCTCTGAGGTAGACAGCACAGAAAGCAGAGGTCTAATTATTACAGAAAAAGTTAAGGAGCTTAAATCTTGCAGGCTTTGGTCATAAAATTTGCACAGTGAAAGCATGTATCAGAGGGCAAAGGATTAAAATGAGAACATAGTGGAAATAGTTCAGTATTGACCTGGTGGCACCATCTATTATGTCTTCACACTGTCGTGTCTCAGAATATTGTAGGAAAAAGAGTGACTGAGGTTGAACAGACAGCTTACAAGAGCTGTCTAGGTATTATAATGAGACCTGACAACTCATTAAGTATTCTTACTTTCTATCCATCATGTAAATCCACAGCAGATAAATACTGTTGAAGATTTAGCCTTATAAACATTAAAGATTTATTGCTAAGGTTCTTAAAATGCCATCAGTCTTTGATAGCACTAATGTCTTGTTTTTTTTCTTGAATAGAGTGCAAGCAGGATAAATCTTTCTTACTCATTAATACAAAAAAAAAGCAATAACAAGAAAAATAATGTAAAGTATTGTAAAGAAAGAATAGGGAACATAAAGAAATAAAAATAAAGCAATGGAGCAGTTTGAATATGCAGTTTTCATACTCTTCTCTGAATTATTTGCTGTTCACATGCCTTACTCGAGCATCCTGCCATGTTACACTCCAAAAGGTAGTGGCATTTGCTGGGAGGAATAAAAAACACCAAGACTTCATCCTCTCCAAGGCTGCTACCACCATTTCTATGTGCAATATATTTGGGTTGGTGTTGAGCCCACATTAACAATTTTATTGAATAGTGGGTTGACAACTAATGACTTGGGTGACTTTGTGTGGGGTGCAGCCCAACATGTTCCTTTCCTAGGAGCTTAAACCGGAGAGGATGGGGTGCTTCAGGGTGTGAGATGTGGAAGCCTCTAAGCATCATCTGGCTGTGGCTGGAAGGCTGCTGTGTTTGCATAACTGCCTGAGCTGTGGCACAAACAGTCCAGCTATGGACCAGGGAGCTGGCTGTACCCAATAAATGCCATGTTGTTTATCACTTAAGTTCACTGAGAAATCTGTGAGGCAGCATTAAGCTACGGAGATGGAAATGCATTATCGAAGGGTGTGATATACATCTTGAACTTCCCCAAGCCTTGTAACTGTTAACATTCAGCATGCTGGCGTTTTATCATAAAGTCTGTGTCTATAATTAACATGACAAGTGTTTGCAATCACCTTGTGTAATGAAATGAGATGTTCTCTGGCATTGCTGAAGAGAATTATGATGCAGCAAACATTCTTTGGCTGTTGCACCCTGCCAAAGGCTCTGAGTCAGTAAAGGTGTCAGAGCCACACAGAGGTGATGTGTGACTTATCATGGAAACTTTGAACTGCCCTTGCTCTTCTGTGAATGTTGCCAAGAGGCAACGTGTGCTAAGAGCAGTCACTCTTAGTTGTGGTTCAGGAATCCCAGCTCCTGGCAGGATCCTGATACCTGTCTGCTGGTTAGGAAATTGGTCATAGCAGATTGGAAAGGAGTTCTTAAAATAGATGATGTGTATATGATTCTCTTCCTCTGTTTACACTCTACATGACTTTCTTGTTCTTCAGCTGAATCTCTGATATTTATATACAACTACTGCAGATCTGTTGCGACTCCATCCATTTATTTCTTCATGTACAGTCTTGAGTCTGGTTTTGAATCTTCTCATTTTGGCTCCTGCCTTTGTAAAAATAAGACTTGTTTCTTGTATTATGCCTTGTGAAGGATGATTGATATTGGAAGAGTCATATTTATTACTTGCTATTTTTCCATAAATCTTATAGGATATATTAATATGATAATGTTAAACAGGCAGTGAATTGACTTAGGCTTGAAAAATAATAATTCTGAGATCATAACGAAAGCCAGCTATGTTTTTAGATCAAGCTTATAACAACCATGTTTTCATTTTATTGTGATGCATGGAATCATGATATTAAACAAATTAAATTCATTAAAATAGAAGGTACAAGATGTAATTATTGACTTGGTTTGGCTTGAAGGAATGGAACTCTTTTTTGGCCAAAGAAGATAACATCAGATTTTTATTCCTTGTATTTTATTACTCATGACTCATCTCTCGCCAATCCAATTATCTTTCTCAATGCTGCAACTGTTTTCAAAAGTTATTTCACATAATTTTAGGCAACTTCTCCTGTACTATTTACCAAAATAAAACAAGTAGTAAATTAAAGCAAGACTCGCTACCAATCATAGAATCAAAGAATGGTTCGGGTTGGGAAGGACCTTAAAAATTATCCAGTTCCAACACCCTGTGATGGGCAGGGACATCTCCCACTGGATCAAGTTGCTCAAAGCCCCTTCCAGCAACGCTCCTGAGCAACTTTTCATCTCATCTCTTTGCATCATGACATAATCTTTCACTTCGTACAGATCCTAAAACCTGATGAAACCTATTTTCAGCCATTTAGGCAGGTCTGCTGCTAACCATCGTCTTTTACTTTGCCATCACTGCATTGTACTGCTTGCGCAGAAACTGACACTTGTGTAGGGACAGTTCCTGAGGTTCTCCTTGCTATTCAACTCCTAATCTTTGCTAGTCAGAATAACTCAGAATTGAATGTATAAATATTTCCATCTTTCCTGGCTTTATGAAGTCCTAGTGAGTTTACTTTTTTTGCCCCAAGACACAAACCTTATGTTTCCTACAGCAGAAGTCCAGAGCAGTTAGCCACAATTAATATAAGTAGAAAAAGGTATTAACTGGTTGATTGCACTAGAAACGGGGTCTGGTTCATTGATATACATCCTCCAAATTCAGCCAAGAGCATGAGTACTCAGAGAGAGCTGCTTTTTCATGCAACAAAATAGTACATATCCTCCGATGATAATATAATTCAGATTGTTAGAAGCTTATAGGAACCTAAGCAGATTGTTAATAGAAAGGTTTTATTTGGATGCAGTTTTGAAGCCTTTTGAGTGATGATGCAGTTTTGAAGCCTTTTGAGTGATGATGCAGTGATGCTTGAGCCAGGTCCAGATTTTCCCAGCGTACAGGTAGGATTGTGTCTAGAATTCCCTCTTTACTGTGTTTCATCCAGTGAACTTTGACAAGATAAACTCTATAGGATGTGGATTTACAGCTCTTTGTCTCCCTTTGCACTTATTCTAGTGCTTAGGCAAACTAAAATTAAATTTATCCTGGTTCTGTAGAGTCTGGTAACCTACCCCAAATTATGGCACATCTGTTTCTGTTACAAATTGTGCATAAGAACAGATATCACAAGGTAATTAATAGGTGAAAAAACTCACACCTAGTTGCTTTATAGAAACTTGATTCTGCAGTTTAGATAGTTCTTGTGATAGTTATTGGAAATAGTGACTTGTGTTGGTACTGACTGAGGATTGGAAGCAGTTTTATACCTTTACTATGAAATAGGAAACATTTTAGATGCATTGTAGACAGGACGCAAAAAATACTTAGATGGTCCCACTCTGACAGTTTTATAATTAATTAACTGAATGAGCTCATAAATGGAACAAATAAGTGTGCGAAGTGTGACAATGGCTCCAGTTTCTCCTGAGTGTATTACCTGATTAACATTGATTAACTATCCAGGTCCCTATTGGATTAAATAAAGTTCTCTCAGACACGTGATATTTCAAGCAACTGTATTAAAATCCACCAAAAAGAAAAAAAAATAACCATGAGTCATGTCTTTTATTCACTACCCTGAAAAGTAACAATCCAAGATTCTCATAAAGCCAAATGAAATTTTGAGAGAAGACACGTACCATAAAATTACATAGCAATCTTTTCTAGGGAGCTGTTTTGATAGCTATGAATTCTACCCCACATCGACTTTATGCTCCACTTGGCACAACAAAAACAATTAAATACATTGTTTACCCAACTTGTACACGGCAGTATATGTGCAGAAAGAGCTGTAGGGAGACAAATGTCATTTTTAGCAATGCAAGCGAAATCTGATTATTTCCATAAGTAGATGGCCTTCTAAAAGACTCAAATCTCCATGGCAGGAGTATTTCCTCTCTATAGCTACCTAAAGGGAGGTTGCAAAGAGGTTGTTGGTCTCTTCACCAAAGTAGTAGGTGATAGGATAAGAGGGAATGGCCCTAAGCTGTGTCAGGGGAAGTTTAGATTGGACATTAGGAAAAATTTCTTCACAGGAAGGGTCATTGCACTCTGGTAGAGGCTGCCCAGGGTGTTGGTTGAGTCACCACCCTGAGGTGTTTAAAAAGCAGGTAGATTAGGCGCTTGGGACCATGGTTTAGCAGTAGACAGGTAGGGTTGGAGTTGATCTCTAAGGTCTTTTCCAATCTGTTTATTTTATGCTTTTGATTCTGTGGAAGAAAACAAGAGCAGATTTAAAGATTTCAGGTTTTTTTAAGATTAGTGCTTCCTCTATAGTTAAATTGCTGTAGAAACTGGAAACTTCTTGGGAAGGACCATAAAGGTTAATAAATACATTTGCAGTGATAACAGCTTTAAGTGCTTTCATTTGGCAATGATCACAGATAATTAAATCCCTTTGAGAATGAAGTCCAAATAAGATCAAACAGGAAAAATACATTGGGAAGATGCGTGATACAGCAACAATTAGTCCTCAGCTCCTGATACTTCTCCTTGCTTGTCACTTTTTGGAGGACTAGAACAGGAGAGTGGGTAGCTGTTAGGGGCAAATATCTCTTCCATGCTTATACCAATCTCCTCCTGATTAGAGACTGTGATCAAAGTAAATCACACATCCTCCTGCAGTGCAGTAACGAGTGACTTTTTTACCTCATCTCTTCTGAAATACTTCGATTTCCTCTTGAAAGCAATGGGTTTTGGCTTGCTCATTTTTTCAAAACACCCTTTAAAAAAAACATGTAATGGTTGTATTGTGAGATGAAAAGAAGTTGTGGCGATGTAGGCGTCAGTCTCTTCTTTCAAGTAACGAGTGATAGGATGAAGAGAAATGGCCTCAAGCTGTGCCATGGGAGGTTCAGATTAGATATTAGGAAAAAGGTCTTCACTGTAAGGGTTATTAGGCAGTAGAACCAGGGAAGTGGTCACCGGAGGTATTTAAAAGATGGGCAGATGAGGTGCCCAGAGATATGGTTTGGAAGTGGACAGAAATAGTTTAACTCAATGATCTCAAAAGTCTTCTCCAACCAAAAGATTCTGTGATTCTCTGATTCTCTAAGAAAGCCTCTAAAGAACTTATCATCAAGGAGAAACAAGAGGAAAGTCAAACTGTTGTTCTGCTAATTAATACCTTTAAAGTTTAGACTTCTTGAGCAGCTGATTGCTAACAGTTTACTGTTACTATATGCTCTTTCCTCTGAAATCAGAAAGAGAAATCTCCACTTTCCATGTATTAGTGGATGACTACTTACACTAAATTATTCATGAAGTCTTTATGTTATGGTGGATAGCAAAAAGGTGCTATGGTGCATTGACTTTTATTTTAACAGAGAAAGATTAAACTCTGTAGGTCAGAAAAGAATCAATTGCATCCTCATCTCTATGAAGTTCAATACTATCTGAATATAATACATTACTGTTAACTATTTCAGTAGAAAATGCATTTTTCTTCCGGGAACATGCTGTTCTACTTTTAATTTTTTTAGTAGAAACATTGATGTTTCAAACAAAATGCATGCCCGCTCTTCAATTTGGGTGACTCATGTTAGCTACCAATATATCTGTACTTTATTGTGGCTTTAATAACCAATAATCTTGGTTTAGCACTCAAATCTGTTTCATGTATTTACTAGGTTAAAAGCCTCTTTGTACTACACTAAGTTAAAAATCAAATTTCCATACTGCACAAATATCTGTATTACGAGGTTTAGCTAAAGTTTATATAACATTCAGACTACCACAGACTTAAAAATCTGTTAAGGAAGTATTTTGGTTTATCTGATTGTGATATATTTTGTGATAGTTCTTGTTGGTTATTTTTCTCTATATTTTAAAGCTTCAGATAAAAGCAGAATATAAGTTTCTTATATATTGCTTCGAAATAAGCAGTGGGCTATTGGTTAATTCTCTAAAACTGTATGTTGCAAACAATTACGGTGTAAAATGTTATGGCCACTTTTCTGAACTACTGCAGAACCTCAGTGGGCTACAGACCATCTTTTACATGAACAATGGGTGTTTATACTAACAAGTAGTGGAGGATTGAAATTTTTTTAACATTTTTGACTTCAGTGATGACCAAGTAACTGGAATCAGTTGTCTGGAATGATATATTCCTACCTTTTGGCTGTGAAACTGTAATGCCAGCAGATAATAAGGTCGATGATCAGTTGGCTGCCTTGACCAGCACATGTAGATAAGACACTTGTAAACAAAACCTTCCTGAAATCACAGAAATGACCAATAGCTCATTTTTTTCTATACAGTTAAAGTATTTAGGAAGTGCTTTGTATGTATTTTAAGGTAATCAGTAAAATGAAACGCATCAGTAAGACTGGAAACACTGGACCACCATCTGGCTGTATAGAAGACCTAAGCAAAAACCCTGGGGAAGGGCTCTTTATGAGGGAGTGCAGTGATAGGATGAGGGGGAAAGGTTTTTAAGCTGAAAGAAGGGAGATTTAAATTGCATCTTAGGACTAAATATTTTCTTGTGAGGGTGGAGAGGCACTGGCAGAGGTTGCCTAGAGAAGTTGTGGCTGCCCCATCCCTGGAGGTGTTCAAGGCCAGGTTGAATGGGGCTTTGAGCAACCTGATCCAGTGGTAGGTATCCCTGCCCATGGCAGAGGGGTGGAATTGGATGGTCTTTAAGGTCCCTTCCAACCCAAAGCATTCTATCATTCTATGATTCTATAATCCCTAGGCAAAGACACCCTATGCAAATATCCCAATAAAACAAGTGAGTTCTTAACAGAGACAGACTGTGAGCGCATGTGCAGCAAACTGAAAAATATTACTATTAATTATATGAAAATACGTTCAATTAATCTTAAGAATGTAGGGTAAAACTGGAGGGGGAAGGCCTTTTTCTTAAATAGTGCTCTAGAATACAAGTTTCTGAGCTTAGATTTCTCACTTTTGCATTACTGCTTAGGAACTCCATATAAATTTAATTCTAGGCATTAGGGAAAACAAAGCAAAAAGGTAAACCTTCTTTCTAGGGGTATTCAAATACGTTAAACTTAAGATCAGCAGTTTTAATTGTGAAAAAGTGTTTACAGTAATCAAAGCATTTGGAATTAAGCTTTGCATTAGGTTTGAGTCAAACTCAGTCTCATGCTGCTCACTCCTTGGTGGAAAAAGACCCCCACATGGCACAACTGCTTGTTCTCTACTTACTGCAAAGCTTTTATGCTGCAAGAAACATTTGTTTTCTTCTTTTGTTTTCCTTCTCCTTTTGTTTCACTTCTTTAATGTGATGCTTATGTTAGCAGTGATATCATACTGACCCAACCTATGACATGGGTTTGTGAGCATGGTATGAACCACCCCAAAAACCTACTCGTGCAGCATCTAAAAATATCAATTAACAATATCTAGCTTTTGGAATTGCAGGACCTAAAGTTATCCATCAGCAATAGATAAATCAGATGATGTGATTTAACACTGACAACTGAAATAGTTGATCAGACAGAGCTGGGTTTTGAAAGGAATTGGGATTATTTATTTCCCCTGGAGATTTTATTTCAGGGTAAGTCAAATCTAATGTTATTACATGGATCACAGGTGAGAAGAAACCTAGTCGTCAAAGCATGCAAAACTCTTCATTAGCTAGTTTATCTGAGCAAAAAATGAGTCATCATCTTGCAAGTACTTTATGCTTTCCCTTCACTGTAGGATTTTAATTGGCAAATACTTCAGTGTTTAACGACTGCAAATACTACGTCTTATTTCTGTTTTCCCCACCTCCTGAGCCAACCATATCATCAAAATCTAAATTATTTCCTATCCAAGTGATGTTTGCCATTTATCACTATGATTTAAACCTTTTTTACTTGAATCTACCTGCTAATTTTTGCTGTCAAATAATCACCATGGAGCAGGAATATGCCAACCTGTGGCAAGGAAAGGCAGATATCAGTGTTTCGGCTGCTGTACTAAAAAGTCACTGGGTAAAAAGTAAAACAGATACTGGAACCAGCATCTGAGTGTCCCCTGAGAGCTGGCTTTTTCAGGGACTGCAATGCAGAGATATATTCATAAGTTTCAGGTCTCTGACTCAGTAAAACTTGGTTTATTTATTTCTTTTGCACAGCTAGGTTGTTGAATGACTCTCTCAGTCCAGCCTCCAGGTCATAGATTTTTCAGGAACAGAAAGGACTGAATGTAGGTTTCCCATTTCCTGTGCAAATAGTCTACATTTTTGTCTATTGCCTAAAAAGTGAGCCTGGCTCCTATCAGAAAAGCAAATAACAACCACTACTGAATTTTGCAAGAAGCCTAATTTTGTAGTAGAGTCACTGTACTTTTGGACAATGCCTCAGCACTCAGCTAGAAGTTGTCTCAGATGGGTAAGGAGCTGTAATTTGCCTTTTAGCATTCTGTCAGGCATCTGTATCTATATTCTGTTTAATCTGAACTGAGGAAAGAGCTGCAGTACCAGGTCAAGGTTTCACTACAATTGTCTAGGTATGATTTTGCCATAGAGCATTACGTCAAAACTCACCTTTCCTCACTGCAGGAGATATGCTAAATGTAGATGTGGTTGTGCTGTCCAGTGATTCATTTTGCTGGTTTATGTGGTGTCCTTGGCAGGATGGAGTAACAACCATGATGGGAAACCTTATTTTACTGGCTTTGTTCTACTAGCAGAAGGAACTGGGATTGGTTAGCCTGGAGAAGAGGAGGCTGAGGGGAGACCTTATTGATCTCTGTGGCTATCTAAAATGAGGTTGTAGCAAGATGGGTGTCGGTCTCTTCTCCCAAGTGACAAGTGATAGGACAAAAGGAAATGGACTGAGGTTGCTCCAGGGGAGGTTTATATTTCTTCACTGAAAGAGCAGAGAAACGTTGGAAGAGCCTTCCCAGGGAGTCGCCTTCCCAGGGAGTCACCTTCCCTGTAGATGTTAAAAAACCATGTAGATGTGGGGGTTCAGGACATGTTTTAGTAGACATGTTGATATCATCTTTAAGCTGGAAATGATGATTTAGTGTTGCCTTCCGATGTTAACAATTCTATGATTTTAAGAGTCAGTCATCTGAAAAGCTGAATCCAATATTATGCTTCTATTATTATTAATTGATACTTGTTAAGTAAGTCAAAGGAAGCCCCTTCTTAAGACAGGAATCACACTGGACCTGGTACTATTCAAAACAAGAATGAGGAGTCCCTACCACTAGCAGTACTATGACTTTATCAACATAGACTTCCACCCTGAGGAAAATAAAAAAAGAAACCAAATAATCCCAGTCAGAAGTGGAGAGCTGCTTTGCATTTATGCATTTACTTCCAAGGCAGCTTCATAATCGAACTGAAGATTCTTCCAAAGTTTGAAAGAAGTGTAGTGTTCTCATTTTTTAATAATATCTGATTACTTCTCATTCAAGCTGTGTTATAATAGAGAAATTAATTAAGCCAAATGTCACTGTAGCTATATCTGTAATGAATCTCAGTGCCCTAAGACACTCCAAAAATTGACACGAGTGAAAGAAATTGTATTAAAAGTCTATGGCATTTAATAAGTAATTTATAGAGGACAATGATATAAGTAACACTAATAGTTTTACGTACTTCAAATAACCGTTTATTCATAAAGAATTGTATTGCCTGGGGATCCTGGATGAGACTGTGCCCTGATGTATCATGTGCTCTGAAAGCACAGGGTAGGATGGCCACTATCCAGTAGAGCTCCCAGTATGGATAAGCCAGACAGCAAGGGTAGATGCTAGGGTTCAAATCTCCTGATTCCCCAAATTGCTGCTAAAATCCTCAGCTGGACACCAGCACCTAACTGCAAGGAAAGGAGGAAAGCCAGATGCTGCAGAGAAATCGTGTTAAGAAATGAGAGTAAATGGCTGCCCCTGAGGAGTTTCCCATACATCTTGTGGGTGAAGGGATGTATAGGGCAACTTGGAAGCCTCTTATGGCTCATTATGGGTCGCAGGGAGGATCCAGGGAACTACAGGCCAGTCAGTCTGACTTCAGTGCCAGGGGAAGTCATGGAATATGTGATCTTGAGTGCTAGCATGAAGCACTTACAAGAGAACCATGTGATCAGGCCCAGTCAACACTCGTTTACAAAAGGCAGGTCTTGCCAAACCAACCTGATTGCCTTTTATGACAAAGTCACTCGGCTGCTGGATGAGGGAAAGGCTGTGGATGTGGTCTTTCTGGACTTCAGTAAAGCCTTTGACACAGTTTCTCACAGCATTCTGCTACAGAAACTGTCACCTCTGGCCTGGACGGGCGCACACTCTCCTGGGTAGAAAACTGGCTGGATGGCCGGGCCCAGAGAGTGGTGGTAAATGGCGTTAAGTCCAGCTGGAGGTCAGTGACAAGTGGGGTTCCCCAGGGCTCAGTGCTAGGTCCAGTCCTGTTCAATGTCTTCATCAATGACCTGGATGAGGGCATTGAGGGTACCCTTAGCAAGTTTGTGGAGGATCCCTCCACCAGTGGAGGTTTAGACTGGACATCAGAAAAAGAATTTTCATGGAAAGGGTCATTGGGCACTGAAACAGGCTGCCCAGAGAGGTAGTTGAGTCCCCTTCCCTGGAGGTGTTTAAAAGACAGGTGGGTGAAGTGCTGAAGGACACGATTTAGTGATTGATAGGAATGGTTGTACTATGGTTGTACGGCATGACCAGCAGGTCTGGGGAGGTTATTCTCCCTCTGGACTTAGCACTGGTGAGACCACTCCTTGAATCCTATGTTCAGTTCTGGGTCCCTCAAGAAGGATGTTGAGGCTCTGGAGTGAGTCCGCGGAAGAGCAACAAAGCTGGTGAAGGGGCTGGAGAACAGGCCTTATGAAGAGCAGCTGAGAGAGCTGGGGTTGTTTAGCCTGGAGAAGAGGAGGCTGAGAGGAGACCTCATTGCTCTCTACAACTACCTGAAGGGAGTTTGTGGAGAGGAGGGAGCTGGTCTCTTCTCCCAAGTGACAGGGGACAGGACAAGAGGGAATGGCCTCAAGCTGAGCCAGGGCAGGTTCAGGCTGGACATAAGGAAAAGCGTTTTCATTGAAAGGGTCATTAGGCCCTGGCAGAGGCTGCCCAGGGAGGTGGTTTACTCGCCTTCCCTGGAGGGGTTTAAGGCACTGGTGGATGAGGTGCTAAGGGACATGGTTTAGTGTTCGATAGGAATGATTTTACTTGATGATTTAGTGGGTCTCTTCCAACCTGGTGATTCTATGAATCTATGATTATATGATTTGCATCATATCATATCATTATGCTATCATGATGGAAGCGAGCAAAACATTGGAGGTTTCTTACCTTCCCTATCCTTTCTTATCAAGTTATTAACATGCTCCTTTGTGTTTATCACTTTTGCAAGGCAGCCTCTGTAGAGTAAGCTCTCCTGTGTCTATAAAGGTTGTTTAATATGATACAACTTCAACTACTCAGATGTTGCCCTTCTTTTACTATCCAGTAATTAGTGATGCAAATATACCTCAAGGAAGATTTGAACTTTTATTGCACTTGAGCAAACAAATGGAGCAAGTTTAGTACACTCTTTCACACACCCTGGTTGATAGTCACTTGTTTACAGCTCTACAGAATTGAGCTAAAATCTATCTGACTATTTTATAAAGCAGATATACAAATATATAAAAGCACAAGACACAAATTATTATAATTAGCATCTATATGGCAATTGTAAAAACAGAAATGTAAAAATTTAAGGCAAACAACTCATCCAAAACATCACTAAAAAAATTTAGAAATGTTTTGCAAAACTTCTTACAAATTACAACTACTCTTGACAAAGTTTCATGAAAAATTAGTTTCCATCTTTTGCATTGACAGAAAAGCCATTTAACCCTATAAACTATCCTTGTCGAAATGGCCTTCAAATATTTCTCAGTTTTTAATACAGAACAGTATATATGTCATAGAATTAACAGAAATTCTTTTCCAACATAAACACGTCTCAGTTTGGATTATATTCTATTGGTCTTCTGCCAAAATTGTCCTGAACCTCTCACTGTATACACAGACTTTCAGAGACAGGACACTGCATTCATAGATGTGAAAGTAAGTTAGTTTGAGTCAATGTGAGAAGAGAGGAAGTCAGAGAATGAGTTGGAATGGAAATGTCAAGAGAGAGAAATGGATCGTATCTTCCTTTCAAATTAAGAAGCTTGGAGAGTGACAGGAAAAGTTTCATGTTTAAAAGACTTTTAGATGCTAAAAACTTTCAGAAACAAAAAGGCCTGTGTTATATTGGAAACTCTCTTGCTTCTTTTAGCTGTTCTGTAATTTTCCATGAGATGTAGACAGCTTAACAATAATACTTACTGTGTCATGCACTTCTTCAAAGTCTTGCTCAAATAGTAAAGAACTTTCTGGGAGATTAGGCAGAGAATCATAGTTAAACACAGCTGCATCTTAGCTAATATTTTTAAATAAATGTATTTTCAAGAGACATGTAATTAAAAGAAGGAGGGGAGAATTCTGCTCTTGCTACAGAGTACAGTTGTCAGTCAAACAATTTTTAGACCTTGGTCTGAGGCTGTGCCTATGTATAAATTAGATTGACAGGCAAGTTCCATCTCTGTGGATGCAACAATCTATTTTCGTATAATTTGGGTTTTGATTGGCAACTCAACAATGGCAGAATTCAGCCATCCATGTACCCTTTTTATACCCTGGTTATCTACTACTATACCAGTCTGTTGTTGTACACAGCCAAACTGTCAAGAAAAATGATTGTGGTGCTCAACAGTACAAAGCTAGCATAGTCCAGAAGACCTGAACATCAAAATAAGAATATTAAAATAATAAAATTACATAAAAATTTAACATTCTACCCTCCGTGACTTATTTACTGCATCCTGAGCAGTGTGACCAATGTTCCCAAATACTTCACAAAATTTATCTTTCTTTCACTCTGGCATTAGTTATAGTTTCAAGGATTGAACAAAAGAAGCCCAGAGACAGGTAGGAAAGAGTGAGTTTGAAATATTCAGTGATGTCCCTCTTCAATGTGCTTCATACTTACACTACCATTCTGTGCTGAACACAAAATATTCGAAGATTAAATTAACACAAAAAACTGAGTTCCTCAGTATGATCTCCACTGCTCAGTTTCTTTGCAGCAAAATGCTGCTCTGGTTTACACGGAAGGTTCTTCTCAGGTTTTGTAAGGTTTAGAGTAGTGAAGTTCTGTTCTACTCCGGAGAGAAAATCTCCCTCTTGATTTAATAGATCTTGGCTTGTATTGCTGCAATAGAGGTGTTTGCATGCTGAACCATTTAACACACTTTGAAAAGCACTTTGTTAAGAACTAGGCTTCTTATCTTTGCCAGGTAGCAATACTGCAATTCATTTACTTGTGGATTTTCATGATAGGTCAGTAGAGGTTTCTGTCTTGACATTTTATTGTCTGGTACAAGTTATTCTTATAAGTTTCCTTTAGTTTAAACAGAGAGAAAGAAAGAGCCAGAATTGGAAACAAATTCATCCCATCATTCTTAGCCAGTTTCCTAGGAGGGGAAATTATTCTTGTGTCTCTGGGTGCTGCTCATCAATGTCCTGCATATCCACTCTGTGTTTCTTGTGCTTTTTCTTCTTGAGTATCATAAGCATCTTGAGTGTCATGAGCAATATCATCGTGACAAGATGATATTTTTAAGCCAAGAATTGCTTGATCACAACCCTGCTTTAAAACTTTGCTTTATGTATTTGTAGAGGCTATTAAAGATATAAAAATATGTCTATTGTAACTTCTGGAGGCAGATGTATCTGGTCTGATTCAGATTCCCATCTTAATGTTACCCCTCTCAGATAAAGAATTCTGCCATTGAAAGAACATCTGAGAGATTTCTCAGGCAGCATCTCCTAATGCTTTCAGCCTCAAAAAGTTTGATTTTCCTCCTTCATGACTATCTTTATGACAAAAAGTTAAGGGAGAGTTGTTCTATAAGGACAAGGAATAACTGGTCCAACTAGTTGCTTGAGAAATTCAATTATTCATTTATCCAAGACCAACCTTCCCATAATTCAGAGTTGATTCTACCATCCTCAGTCCAAGCTTTGTCTCAATCCTTAACATATGCATGTCTTTTGACTTGCTGAGGGGGCAAAAGGAATGAAAAGAGGATGAACATTTTACTTTATCATCTTGATTCCATGGGGAAAGGATGAGTTCCCAGATAGTCATTTGGGTGGAAGTGCCATAATCATGATAACCTTGTAAAAGAGTTTGGGATTAGGGAAGATTGAAGAGTAAATAGTATCAGCTGTAGGAAAGACTCATCATACTGATTCCACATACCAAACACCATGAGTCAGGGACATAGATGAGTTTTCTTGTTGCATCTTTGAAGGCAGCAGCTGCAGAGAGGATAATACTAATAGTGATGTGGCTTGGAGGAGAGAGGTCTTAGTAATGTGTCCTGGCCCTTGGTCACACTTAGCTGTCAAGATAGACCCTAATAGGGAGTAAGACTTCTCTTTTGCTGATGAATGAGTGAATTGGGGGTGAAAAGAGGCTGACAGACTGTCAACAGAATAGCAGTAAATAACAGGATGACTAACTGCTCGATGCTGGATGTTTCTACCTGGGAGGGACTTACTAAACCAAAAGAATAAATGCATACAGATCAAGTCCTGGAACAACAAAGCCCAGATCTGAATTTCTAAATTAGTTGTTTAGTTTCATCCTGATGTAGAAGACTTGGACTTCTGAGGTGAAAATTCTCATCTTTACAACTTTTCAGAGGATGTAAATTGAAAACATTGTGCTTCACGTTAGAATTTTACTGCCTTGTGGGAAATATGATAATGTGACCAAACAGAACATGTCATTTTGCATAAAAGTCACTGTTCATAGATGTCAGAAAGAACATTTCCATCCTATTATATGCCTATTAAACCATGTGGCATCTTACATGGTAGAGTTCCACCACAAGCAGGGTGGAAGACATTCACTATCCTTTTTAGAAAGTGTTCAGCTTGCAAGAGCATTCATTTTTTTTGTCTTCAATTGATCACTTGTTTTCTTCTTTTACAGTAGATCTTGACTTATATTTTATAGGAAGACCGTAAAGGTCTGCTCTTAAATACACAGAGAATATTTTGGTACCTTCAGGAAACACAAACCATAGCTGGAAAAAACCCAAACCAGACCAAGAATTATCTATTGGAATAAAGTGCTCATATGTTTATCTACAAAATTCAGTCAGTTCAGGCCAAGAGGTTAATTAATAATTAGTTAATATATTGAGTATAAATGACTGATTTATAACTTGGCAATAAAATTTTAAGGTGATGAAAATTCATGCGGGCAAAATCATTAGGTTTGACAAGTTTCAAGGGACTCAGCGTTGCACTGGGATGTAGTTATGCTTAGTAATATTCCCTCAAGATATTCAGATTTTAGAGTGAAAAATGTTTTTGCTAAATAATGCAAGAGTTTCAGTAGAAGAAAAAAATATCATCAAATAGATCTGACAGTGTCCTTTGACTCTGTCCTATACTTATGTAAAAAGCTGTTCTTTCTTTTCATTTCCTAGCATTGCTCAGATTAGGAAATGAAAACAAAATAATGTAATCCCATCAGGCTGGATTTATGATGGATGTACAAGGGCTTGTTCTCATCTACTAAAGTGAACTTACTTAAAGTGAAGGGAGAGATTAAGAATTTTCACAAAACTAATGTGACTATGTTTCCACGATAAATATTGTAAAAATAATGTTGAAAACTAATGTCAACTCAGTCTAGCATTTGGTCTTTAGATTAAGAACTTAACATTACTGACATTAAAAAAAGGAATTAAAGTTAGCTCAAACAGCTGATGTTCATGTTTTTATTACTGTTTTATCCCTCTGTATAATCCATCGCTCATGAAGCTGAAAGAGGTTTTTTCCATAAAGTATTTTTTGAATTGAATTGTTTACAAAAACCAAAAAAAATACAAAAAAAAAACCCCCACAAACCCAACCCTGTAAGACTTATTGTTTTTTCCCAATTTTATTCTTGCTTCAGTCAAAATGATGAGGTTTCTGGGGGCATTAGAATAGAACGCTATGAAGCTTCCTTCGCCCAGGCCATTTTTAACTTGTTATATTACTTTCTCTCTATATATAAACTGAAATGCTTTTAAACAAAAAATATTAACAAGGAAGCCTACTTACATTGTGTTTCAAGCAGTGTGGTGTTGGCCAGCACTCCTGCTGGGCAGCAATAGCAAGCCTTGAGCAAGTGTTATGAGCAGGGTTTCAAGGCACTGCAATTACCTTTGGGGTGAAAATGAAAACTTATCAGCAAGCAAGAAGTGTGTACTCAAGTATTTGTGAGTTTAAAGTCATTGAAAACAAAACTAGTGAGAGCTAGGATTCATGGAAGATTGCATCCACTGTGTCGTGCAGCCCTTGCTTAGTATGACAGAAATTCATTTATGGAGTTTTATAGAAAGAGGGGAGCTAATTAATGACAAGGTGCATGTGCTGCAACACAGTGGTTCAATTGGACTAAGGCACAAGTTGGAAACAACCTCCTGAATCAATTGGTCTGGCCTGGAAAGCTTCTGTAATGTCCATCAACATATATTTTTAAAAACAAGTTAGACTAATACTGACCATGCAAGACAGAATTACACCTGAGCTTACACTAGGTGAGGGAATTATTATACAACTGCTCCAACCCTGTTTTTCACCTTTCCAGACTGTTCTGTGAATCTACACCAGAAGGCTCTGAGTGAGCTTCGGGCAACTTGCATGATCAAGCACTCCAGAAATTTGTTTACATTTATCCTATCATGATCCAGTATGGATAGAGTTTCATATGGTTTTATAACATAAGTACTTCTGATCCAAACTAGTTGAAAAATCAGTTAAGAGCACATTCCTGGAGTGTGTTGTTTAACTTTATAGGTGATAAATAATTCCATAAAAGGGTCTTTGCTTGGGTGGTGAGAGCTTGCAAACAAGCACTGTTGGAACTCTGATCTTGTTACTGGCTGTGAGATCCATTGTTTTTTACATGCACATTCTGGTGAAGAAGGAAAGTAACCAGCAGGTTCATTCTAACTGCTTTGCTTTTCTGATTATTTATTTTGTCTCCCATCTGTCCCTATTTGTTCTTCTGCTGGAAAAACAACGTTCCTTTTGGCTATGTTGAAACCTGGTATGTTCAGATGAGAGAGGTAAAAGAGAAGAGGCAGTAGGTGGTTCGTCCTCTCTGGCTGCCACTTGAAAACTTTTAATACTTTTTTTAAGAAGAATAGAGGGAAAATCTTGTGTAGGTTACCTGTCAGGCTGACATAGTGGTTGTTTCTATTGCAAGCAAGGAAAAGGAGAGTAACTAGGAATGAAGTGTTGTAAGCACCTGGTGCTGCAGAGCAAGCTTTTGGCTGGATTGTAAGAATAATTCACATTCTGCCTGGAGAACATCGTGAGCTGTAACTCATTTTCCTTCCCAGCAACGTTATGCAGTGTACGAGATCATGATTCAGTCTTATCCATATGGAAAGATGTTTAATTCTACATAGAGTTGTTAGGGTAAAGAGTGTAGTGGGAACATTTATTTCAGTTGCACTTTTCACTTTTAAATACTGTTGCTATTTTCAAGCAGCAATAAAAGTGTCTGGGAGTTTGTAAGATGGATAGTGCTTCCTTCTTAAAAGATGACTGGATGTAGAGAAGCTGCAGGGCTTGCAAAATTGCACCCAAGAGTGCTGGTAGAAGCTGTGCATGGGTGATGTGGAAACAAAAAAGTCCTGAATCACTTCTCTGGGCTGGAGAACCCCACCAAACTGACAGGGGTGCCCTAGGAAAATTTATGATTGTGAGGCCAGAGAAAGAAAAAGACTAAGAAAACTCATAGATTACCTACACTGGAAACAAAGGTACATGTGGCAGTGGCGAGGGAGAAGAGATGTTTCACTGTGAGAAGAAGAATCATAGAATCAGCAGGTTGAAAGAGACCCACTGGATCATCGAGTCCAATCCTTCCTGTCACTCACTAACCCGTATCCCTCAGCAGGCACACAACAGGGACCCCCAGTTCACCAAGCAAGGAGCCCCGATTCCAAAGGGCTTCTGTCCCACCACTGACCCTCACCCACCCCAGAATGACAACTCCTCACAGCCCAAGTGCACACAGAGGGGTCAGCCCTGCTGAGAGGTGAGACCAGAGCAGCCACCAACCCTCCCAATAATTCCTACTTGCCTACCTGGCTGGGGGGCCACCAGGCCCCCCAGCCTTTCTCCCCCCCGCCATGCTCCTGTGGGATGCAGGGTGTGCCATGGGGACTCACCGGTGATGCCAGGGCAGCAGTGATGCCAGGAGATGCATCCCTTACCCACAGCCCGGCCAGGCACAGCTAAAGGCTGTTGGTTCCCCCTGGGAAGAAAAAGGGATCCCTTGGAGAGGGCAAAGCAGCAACACCTGGGGAGGGAGGAGTCCCAAAGAGAGCCCAGGTGCTCTGCACCCAGAACCAGAGAACCACAGAATCACCAGGCCGGAAAAGACCCGCCGGACCACGGAGTGCAATCCATGGGGAGATGGAGTGATGGGGGGAGATGGGGGTGATGGGGGAGAGGGAGGTGATGGGGAGATTGTGGATTCCCAACTCCCCTCCCCCCCAACTCCTGAGGCCCCCAGCATCCCTGGGGGATGCCCCTACAGCAGCTCAAATCCCCTTCCTGCTCAACTGGGATGCACTGGGATTCACTGGGAAGTACTGGAGTGTTCCCAGCATCCATGGAGGGATCAGAGAACCTGCTTCATCATCTTGTGTAAAATCACAATTTGGCTCTCAAGAGAGAAGACAGATACCCACTGAGTCTGAGAGGAGGCTGAGAGGAGACCTCATTACTCTCTACAAGTACCTGAAAGGAGGTTGTAGAGAGGAGGGAGCTGGCCTCTTCTCCCAAGTGACAGGGGACAGGATGAGAGGGAATGACCTCAAGCTCTACCAGGGTAGATTTAGGCTGGAGATTAGGAGGAGGTTTTTCACGCAGAGGGTCATTGGGCATTGGAATAGGCTGCCCAGGGAGGTGGTTGAGTCACCTTCCCTGGAGGTGTTTAAGGCACAGGTGGATGAGGTCTTGAGGGACTTGGTTTAGTGTTAGATAGGAATGGTTGGACTAGAAGATCCTATGGGTCCCTTCCAACCTGGTTGTTCTGTGGTTCTGTGATTCTGATTCTGTGAGTCACCAGTAACACTACCAGCATTGTTTAGGATTTGTATTGAGGCACCTCCCTTCCAGCTATGTAGTAAGCAGCATTTCCACCAGACAGAAGTGATTCAGAAACCCATATTAACAGTCATTTTTCCAAGTGATGGAGAACTTTTCTGAATGAGTTAACATTTGAATAGTTTTTAGTGCCACGTTTGAATTTTAAATTAATTCAAGTTCTAGCAAAAGGTGTTCGACAAGTAGCACAAGAAAATAGAGATAACTAGATATCAGAGCACAAAAAAGAAAGAGAAGTACAAAACAAACAGAGAAACTGCATATAGGAGGAAACAAAAAACTGGGAAAGTGATAGGAAATCAAGGAAGAAACAAATCTCTTAGCCAGGCGCTCATTAAAGCATAAGGTTTGCAGTCCCTGAGTGCATTCAAAATAAAAGTATGCTGTCTGTCAGAAAGAGGAGTGATTCTATGATTCCATATCTCTGAGGCTGGAAAAGACCCTGAAAGGAACAAAGAGCAATCCAGTCATCATTTGAGACAAGTCATGCTGCAAGATTCCCAAATAATGGCTCAGCACACAATTCCTGGAGAAATGCTAGACTTTGGAGTCTTGGAGCATTTTTGTGGCAATCTTGCATTTCACAGAGGAGGAAAAGAAGTCAGGTAGGAGGTGGCCAAGAGATGGTTCAAGATCTGGCACTCAGGGAGATCTGGGGACAGTGACACCTGGAGAGCATATGTTGTACGTTTATTGGGAAAAGAGTAACTTTACTGATAAAGAAGCTTGGGATTAGTTCAGAGAAGAAAACTTGAGCAAATGATATGACAATAAACTAAAGATAATCTCTGGTTGAAAGATAAAGAGTAAAATTTCTAATGAAAACTGTGACTATGTCATTGATTCACTTATATCATTGGAGATAATCTCTTCAAATCATATACGGAAGAAAATAAGACAGTAAAAAGAGAATACAAATTTCAGGTTGACCTACAACAAGAAGCTGTAGGAGTAACACGTTACTAGCAAAAAATTGTTGATATAGTAATTGGAATGGAAAGTCAATCTTAATTGTCTGGTTCAGCAAAAATAATTCAGGAGAAAGAGAAGTGTGAAAGCATTGGAACACTTATGCAAGCACAAAAATAGACTGCAAGTAAGGTTTATAATTCCAAAGCTAAACTACCTATGGCTGAAAGAAGATCCTAGTGCTGTCAATTCAATTTAAAAGTTTGAGATGCTTTCTAGAGTTTCTTTAAGCCAAAGATTCTATAATAATAAATGACAAAGAATTTGTATATTAAGCAGAAAGAAGCATAGTAAGGAAGAGTTGCTTTTCTCTTTGAATAATTAGCTCTAAGAAAAAAGAACAAAGAGCTTAAAAGGAATACAAAACATGGATAACCAGAAAAGAACAATAAGCCCTTAGGATCAAGAAGGATATGACTGCAGTGTAAACTGCCAAAATTCAAGTGGATGTTTATGAAACAATTAAAAAAGGTTCTTCAGGCCTATAAATAAAATAAAGTGAGGAATAAAAGAGTTTGCTGTGCAGAACCCCCAAAATTATGTTGAGTATGACTAGAAGACAAATATTCTGTCTTAGTTTGCAACAAAAGCACAAAAGGGAATGAAAGGATAAATAACAGGAATGACAATACAGATAGTGGTACAAGACTGGTAGAAGTAAAATGTGACACTCTTCAAATAAGTGAGCCACATAATTTCAGTAAAATAATTGTATTGTGGGAAGTGGAAAGCTTGACTAAGACAGAAAAACTAAGGACATTAAAAATGAGTCAAAAATTTAAGAACTAGTATAAAGGGGAAAGGGGTGAAAATTACTATGGAAATTTCCAAGGTTTCATACTTAGAAGTACCATGAAGACAGAAAGATTCTTGTGAGGAAACCGAAAGAACTTAGTCTATTTCTCTGAGAACAAGACCTGAGAGAGGATATGATTCCTCTCTATGCACTTGCCAGGCCAACCAACAACAGGGAAGATAAAAAGAGATATTAATGCTGCAGAACATGTTGGCACAAGTGTAAATAGCTATTGCGTTTTCCATGACCTAATGGATCTTAGATGAAATTGGGGAGAAATTAGAAGAGGTCTCATAGCTCCTAAATTTCCAGGACTCAGAAATAGTCTTTCTATAAGGCAATAGGGTGATAAAAGATCTGTACTTCAGTAGAGATTCAAACACATGAAGGAGATAGAATTTATTGAAAAAAAAATTAAAAGATAAAAAAGGTGAGAATCATTTAGGAAATTCTGTTCACAAGGCAGAATGGCAAAGGGATCCCATAGGCCGTGCACATCTGCCAACTCCATACAGATGTCCAATAATCTCTGAAATGCTTTGAGTAGTACCAAACACCCATTAGGCAGCTGAATCACTCTCCAATGCAGAGACCTCCAAATAAGCGATTGCCTCATGACTGTCTTTGTAGTAAACAGAGAGCTTCAGATATGTATATTTGTTTCTCTTGATCACAAAGAGACATCAGAAGAACTAGCTGAAATGCAGATGCTATTGTGCAGTAGAATGAGAAGAGCTTGTTTTGGATTGGACCATGGATCTCCCAAGCATTTTAAAATTTACACAAGTATCTAGAAAATTACCCTAAAGCTATGGTTATGAATTGACATTGAGAGAAGAAGTGGCAAACATCTTCTACTAAGTTAGAGGCAGCAGATATGGAAACATTCTCTTCTTGTTCACTGTATGTGGGAAAGGAAAAATGGTTTAAAATTACAGCAAGAATAATTTGTATTAGCTACCCAGGAGACTTTTCTGAGAATAAGGAAAGTTAAGTTTTAGAATAGGTTATGTTGTGGGGAATTGCATCACTTCCCACAAAAAAGCAACCATGGAGAGAATGTGAAAGTATTTTTCTCAGGATCAGATATAAATGGTTAGGAGCTTACAGGTAGTGATTGAGTTGATCATCTGAATCTCTGACAGAATTATTTTATATTGTTCTTGTAGTTAAAATCATATCAGACTTACAAATTATTGTTTAACATATTGTTTCAGGGTGGGTTGTTTTTTTTTTTTTTTCAAGATATGCAGGTTATATCTTAAGTGGTTTTTTTACACCCCCAAACATTAAAAGGGAGGTCAAAACAGATTGGATATTGAAGGCTGCATACATCTCTTCTTATCCACTTCCAATTTTTATCCAAATGGTTTCTCCCTCAGAATACCTCACATCTTTCATTTTGATCACATACCATTTTTTTTCCTTTACTTCACCAGAAATCTCTACTTCCAATCTATCTTCCACCTATTCCCTTCCCCACTTACTCTAGTTAAGTCAGCTGTTGTGACCAAACTTACCTGCCTTCAGCAATGGCAACATGGAAAATGGATTTTTCTTCACTCAGGTTTTCTCAAGTGTTCTTGACATGAAACCATGAATGTCAGATAGATTTCTACCAAGACAGGCTTTAATTTCATTGGCAAGCAGAGTTATGTTTACAGAGGAGACTGAGGTTTTTACTTAACTTGCTATGTTCTGTAAAAACTCTCAAGTGTGTTATCTTCACCTTATTTGGATTATATGTTCAGTTATATAACTCAGAAAAGTGAGCGAAGGCCATCTTTTTTTCCCCGTTGAAGACTTTGTTGATGGAAATATGGTGGAAAAATGTGTTCAGCTCTCTTTATTTGAAACTTTTTCCTTGATCTTTGTGCTCATATAGGCAATGGCACTGCCAAAAGTGTTTGCTCATCGAGGCTGGATACTTCATCGTGGACAGTGATGGGAGATGTTCTCCATTCAAGCTGTTGAACTAGACCTGCCGCCACATAGTGGTATTCTCTTCGTAAGTTTGGTGGAGCAATGGAAAACATAGCAGCTTAGCAAAGATATGGCCCTCGAAGGTAAAACATCAAGATGCAGAGTCAGAAGAAGGGCAGTAAATGTTTGTTTGAGTGGGATTTGCACTTTAAGGATGGTTCATCTTCCTCCCTGAAGGCACTGGCCAATCCTTTCACCACACTTCTCTCCATCAGTCATCTGTGAGATTTTAAGAGTCAACAGTGACTCCACATATGGGGATGGAAATTTTGGGTCATATATTTACACTGTAAAACTAACTGTTCCTTGTCCACAAGCTATGTTGCTACTTGGTTCAGGCTTCTTTCTGAGTGCCACCATACACTCTGTGTTTGACCTGTCATCTCGTTTCTTTGCAGCTTTGGTGAAGGCTCTATGTGCCTGTTTGCACTTTACTTAGACACTGGAAGATCCTTGCATTGACTGAAGCCTCTGAGTAGCCTCTAAGTCATATTTTATTACGAGTTTTGAGCCTTTTTGGAGAGCACCATGTTTCAGTTGCTCCTTTTTCTTTTCCCCTCTCTGTTCCTGGCTGTTGAAATCTGCACTGCTTTCATAGGTTTGACTACTGTCTTGTGAATAATGGCTTTTGAACAACCCTTGAGTTACTGTATTTCTTTGACAGTGTGGCTGTGTACAGTGACAAACCTTGGGGAAAGAAGAAACAATATGACATAATCGTGAAAGCTTGTGTATTTCAAAGTCTGAATCAAAAAGCCTCTGTGGGCTAACTCTCACATTGAATTATTGCAATAATTGTATTGTAATCCCTAATATTTCTTTATGCTCTGTTTGAAAAGGCTGTAAACTTTTATGGATATCATTATCCCTTTTTAATTTAAATGCCAGCAGATCTGAATATGACCACCTTGAGAATTCCCAGCTCACCTATCCTAAGGAAAGTTATCTCCATTTCTGTACACACCTGCAAAAGGATTAGCTGATCTCAGGATCTAGGAACCATCAGACAGGACAGAACAAAAGACAATGTCCTACATTACCCAGTTTTTATTTCATAAAATAATGGAATCGTGGCTCTGGGGTGAGTCCAGAGAAGAGCAACGAGGCTGGTGGGGGGTCTGGAAAACAGGCCTTATGAGGAACGGCTGAGAGAGCTGGGGGTGTTTAGCCTAGAGAAGAGGAGGCTGAGGGGAGACCTCATTGCTCTCTACAACTACCTGAAAGGAGGTTGTGGAGAGGAGGGAGCTGAGCTCTTCTCCCAAGTGACAGGGGACAGGACAAGAGGGAATAGCCTCAAGCTCTGCCAGGAGAGGTCTAGGCTGGACATTAGCAAAAATATTTCACAGAAAGGGTCATTGGGCACTGGCAGAGGTTGCCCAGAGAGGTGGTTGATTCACCTTCCCTGGAGATGTTTATGGGACAGGTGGACAAGGTGCTAAGGGACATGGTTTAGTGTTTGATGGGAATGCTTGGACTCAATGATCAGGTGGGTCTCTTCCAACCTGATGATTCTATGATTCTATGATTCTATGAATCATTAAATGGTTTGGGTTGGAACAGGCCTTAGAGCTCATCCCGTTCCAGCCCCCTGGCATGGGCAGGGACACCTCACACTGAGTCAGGTTGTTCATAACCTCATCCAGCCTGGTCTTGAACACCTCCAGGGAGGGGGCATCAACAGATGATGAAAGCTGTAACATGGAGCTGAACAGAAAAACATGTTAATCTTTATCACATGGAAACTGGTAAACTATTAGTGAGGTAATGCAATTTAAGAGGGTAAGATCGATGTAGTGGATCCTAACTGTGGAGAATGGACTGTCTAACCTTTAAAGGCTCCTTTTTTAACTCAAGCAGTTTCCTGATTGCACTGTCTGTATAAGTGTCTAATCCTTCACAGAATTCTGCAGTGCTTTGGGAGATAAAGATACTGTGAACTAAGTCTTCTAAGGAAACTTTTCCACTTACCTATTGTCTTCTGATTCCTTTGCTTTCTTTCCTTTTCCTTGCTGTAAGAGAGGGAGTATATAGTGATATCTTGCTTTCATTTGCTAAATTTAGTACTTTCTGTACCTCTTTCTTACACCCCACTTCTCTCAAATCCAAATAAAATCCATGTTACCAAAGAACATGGTATCATTTAAAGATCAGAAAGTTTCTCTCTTTTCGTTTGCCCTTCAAGATTAGCTTTCTAATCCATCCCCTTTTGACTGTCTATGATTTAGTTATCCAAATCCAATTGCATTTATTTCCACTTAATCAGTTATTTTATAGTCCGACCCAAGACTGTCACTTAGCTGATTTTTCAAAGTGTTTTAAATCAATTTAATTAATTTCCATGCAATCTCCCCAAGAACTTTTGGGATGTTGCTTCCTACACCAATTAGCTCCTCAAATTACTGGCATGTGCTTGTTAAGGAATTTCCTCTTATCTTTCAGTTCCTGTGCACATAGCTGTTCAGTTCATGGCCCCTTTGATAGCTGAGCGAGCTTACAAATCCTGGACACTCTCTCTTTCTATTAATCAGTGCTCCTCTTAATGTTATTTGTAGAAAAAGTTGACAAAGAAGCGGTCAAAGACCTATTTGGCCTCATAATCCTTGAGCCTCTTTGAGAAAAACATCTGTTTCACTCTAAATTTATTCATATGTTAGGTTAAACAGGCAACATGAACTAAAACGTATTCTTAGTCTCACTTAACATAGTTTACTCTCCTTTGGATCATATTTGGATATGTTATCTATTAATGCACATGTATATATGAATATATATGAATCACATTAAGAAACCTACTTATCTAAAATATGTATAAAGGTATATAAAATCATCTTCCATTAATACATGTAATACTATGATATTGTCTTGTGTAACTACAAAGTTATAAGCTTTGCATCTCTACTAGTTTATGATCTTCTATTCATTTGAAGACTTATTTTGGATTGTCAGTTAACTTAACCTTAACAGATGAATATGCTAGAGCCTCAGTTTCTTATTACAATTATTTAAAGGAGAAAGAGGAATTCACTACCACACAGAAGAGTGAGAATTGGGCAGCTCTATCCCAGTCAGGTTACAACCCTGTCTGGAGATGGAAAGTAGGAAAGAATAAAGAGAACCACACCTTGGATATGGGAGAAGTAATGGTACAGCATTCTGGAGGTTATATGTCAACGTGATGACTCAGTGTCGATTTTATGCACCTCAAATGATTCTGTGTGATTAAATATGAATTGCATTTAACTCACTGCTTGTAGGAGACCTTAGAGGTCTTTGGCAGGAAAAGAACAGACACTCCCCCTAGTGTCCTTCTGCTTAGAGCAGAATAAATGTTGGTTTTTCCTTTTTGGACGTTGGCTGTCATTTTCCTTGGTTTCTCACATGCATGTTGATTCCAGGCTGTCTTTTAAAATCCTTTCCACTCCAAATGCTCCAAAACTGACTGCATTGAAATGAAGGAGGAACCTTCTTGCGGAAGTCACCTTTGAATTAGGAATTGGAGTAATGATAATGATTGTCTGTAGTGTTGTAGGACTTCAGCAGCCTACTCAGAAGCCAGGGGTGCCCAGCACTATAAAAGACAGGAACAAAAAGACTGACCCTGCTGGAAGAAACATTAATTTTATATAAGAAGATGCACCGACCTTCCCCATAGTCCAAGGGATGTAAAACCAGTGTTTAACCACACACTTATATTGGGATGTGAAATGCTCCAGTTTGCTTAGCAAACATATATTTATGGTATTCAGCTAGCTAAAGAGGACTGAGGTGCTATACTGATCCTGTTAGTTACAGTGGGCAGTGTGTGCCTGATCCTTTATACTCCACACAGTGCCCCAGCTCAGGAAAAAAAGCTATTTCTGTGCTATGTACTGGACTTTCAGGATTAGTTTTGGTTTACTTTTAACACTACCTACATCTGTGGAAAAGCCAAGCAAATTCTTGGGCCACAAATCCAACCCCCATGTCACTGGAAATGTTTCTCAGTATAGGCTGCTTGAGTTTTGCTTTGACACAAAATCTGGGACAAAGTTGATAGTTTTGCATGCCTCGGTTGTAAATATCCAAAATTAACAACACTGCAATTCTTAACAGCTGCTTAGGTCAAACTTGCTTGTTCTTGGTATTTTGTTATTGCAATTCCTTGTGCAGATGCATTTTTTTTTTTTAAGTCAGGGGGTTAAGGAACAAATGTTTTCATACAAATGTTGTTGTTCTGCTGTGGATGGCCTAACTGAGAGGGAAGCAAGAAACATCTTTGTCCATAACTGATAAATCACTGTTTTTCCATGCAGAAATCCAAGGAACAGAAACATAGCATAAGGTGACTAATATCCAATTACCCAGGACAGACTGATTAAATATCATAGCCAAGCAATTTATGGAATTGAATACTTCTGCTTTTGTTTGTCTCTGAGTAGGTGAGAACATAGGAGAAGTCTAGAGAATAGAAAAGACCTGAATAAGTAGCAAATTGTCATCAACTTACAGCTTCAAAGATTATAGTATAACTCTCAGAGGAAAAGATGAGAAATAACCATATACGTTGTCACTTAAGTGACAACTAACTAACCTTTTTTTCTAGGATGTTTGCAGAACCCAATTGAAAGAATGCAAAATGATAATAAATATGAATTGGTGAAAGTTTAACTGTCTCTAAAGCGTTACAAAAAAATATCAAGTTCACAGTTTTCTGATTGCCTTTGTGTCAGGGGTTGTTTTCTTGCTCTAGTGAGGGTGGAAACTCCTTTCTTCTTCCAGTAGGACAACACTTGCACAACCTGACATCTGTAACACTTAAACTGGTTCCCTTTCCTGCACACTTCAGCAGGTGGATGAGATTTTTCATTTCCCGTATCTTTTGCTCATCTGATTAACCCCACCAGGAAGAGTAAAAGGTAGTAATTTCCACAGCAGCCTTTTACCATCACTGGACACCAGCAGAAATGAAACTGTCAGTCTTCAGAAGAGGCTCTCGGCAACAGCATCTCTCTAGCCCTTTGCAAAAGTGTGCTGAGGTCTCCCCTCACACGGGACCTGGAGTCAGTCATTTTGACAGTGCTGCAACAGTGTTTGGGTCACTCAGCTCACAAGCAGCTATGGTAACTGACTGAAAACAGCTGATCCATCACGTATTATATCTTATTGTGTCCCTTATACAACACTGAGCCAAATAGGGGACCAAATAAGCCCTCAAATTGGAAAGCAACATTGTGCGTGTGTGTGTGTGTGTGTGGGAACACTTAGTGCAGGTCAGAGGTTTTGATTGTCAACTTCTGTTCATGAAGTCAGTGGGTGATGGGAAACAGTGCATACTGCTGGAGTTCTAGGTAGAAGACGCAGCGAAGCAAAAGCTGTATGACTGGCAGGGTATAAGTTGTAGGTATAGAACATGAGGGGATGGGAGGATGTGAAGGAAGGGAAGAAAGCAAAAGAAGCACAGGAAATAGAGAAGGAAAGAAGTGGAATATAGAATCATAGAATCATACAATCACAGAACAACCAGGTTGGAAGAAACCCACCGGATCATCGAGTCCAACCATTCCTATCAAACACTAAACCATGTCCCTCAGCACCTTGTCCACCTGTCCCTTAAACCCCTCCAGGGAAGGTGAATCAACAACCTCCCTGGGCAGCCTGTTCCAATGCCCAATGACCCTTTCTGTGAAAAAATTTTTCCTACTGTTGAGCCTAAATCTCCCCTGGTGGAGCTTGAGGCCATTCCCTCTTGTCCCATCCCCTGTCACTTGGGAGAAGAGCTCAGCTCCCTCCTCTCCACAACATCCTTTCAGATAGTTGTAGAGAGCAATGAGGTCTCCTTTCATCCTCTTCTTCTCCAGGCTAAACAACCCCAGCTCTCTCAGCTGCTCCTCATAAGGCCTTAAAATAATTAGTACCTTAAAATATAGTTTTATATTTTCATGGCTAGCTTTCTGGAACACAGGGTACTTGAAGACAGGGCTTACGTTCTGTAGCAATGAGGAGTTTTGCTTTCAACAGAGAACTGACCTCCTCATGCCTTGGTTTCACAGCCATGGAGCAAAATATAAACCTGCCTTATGGAGGCATGCAGAAGTCCAGTGTGCTTAAATCCTTCAAATAGTTTCAAGAGAGAAGAACAGTGAGTCCTTGCCAAGAGAAGGACGTTAGTGGTGCCTCCCTTCCATCTTTCTGGGGAGCTGATTACCTGCCTGCAGCAAAGCCCACAAACCTGAGCATGAGTGGTTCACCTGTTTTCAGTTTGCTTTGAAGACAAGCAGGCGTGGAGAAGCAGGATAGTTGTATTGTCATGAAGCTTTCATCTTCCACTTTGCTGGCCTTCATTTGTTGCTGTTTTACTCTCATCTGGCTGCAGCTATTTCTCAGTGCTTTCTATGCAGCCTTTCTCGGTGAAAACATACAGTGAGAACACACTCTGGGACTGTCGTCATAAAAATGTGTCATTTACTTATCCAAATATATTCAGAAATAATACTGTTTTGTTTAGCAGACATCTGCTGCTGCAAACCTGTTGAAATCCATGTCACACAGAAGCCCAACAGTGTGTAATTTTAAAGAAGCAAAATCGACATTTCTGGTATTTACATTTAAAATTGCAGTATCCTTTCTTTCTTATGCTTCCCCAGAGGGGACTCTTTGGGCATACTTCCACTTATGAGATATTGTCATTTATGTACAGCAGAGACTTCCCAGTCCAGGCAGCCTCATTATACTGCACTTTGTATAATGTGATTAAACTCCATTTTTGAAGTATTTAAGGCTTTCAGTTTTATAATTTGGTGTTTCATTTAAACTGCCACAAGCTGCCACCAATTTTTTCTCACAAGTTGCTGATGTGAGAAATACTTATTTAGTCTTGTATGCTTGTTCTTCATTTGGATCACCTCCTCAAACCCTCCCAAATGTGAATAGGTGGCATCTCCCACATGTCTAGTTCATCATCCCATCCCTCCTCTGTACATCCCTTCCCACCTGTACTGCTTTAAGAACACAGTAGCACCTTTTCCCATTATTTACCATATTCATTGAAGGCATTGAAAAATTTTCAGTGCCTATTTTAACTTCGTAACAAATGCACATATAAGAGATTTGATTGATGTTTTTAATGTGTCATGTACTTTACTGTATATCTTAATGCTTTACTTAAGAACTGAATAGGGGCACCCTCTGGAAATGAGGGTGGCCTATAGATTTTCTTCGTCCAAGAAGAGGTATGAAAATAAAGAAAAAACCCCCTGTTGAAACCTCTATGAGTTTGTCCTTATTTTTATTCAAAATGAATTAATGTTTAGAACTCCGCACCATAGGTATCATTCCTGCAACATGTCAAAGCCAACAAATGTCAGACTAGGAAAAGATGCTGCCTCTGAGGAACAGAATCTGGCCCTGTTGATTTGCACTGAAGTTTTAATACAGGATCCTTACTTCCTGTGAGTTATTCTCCAACTCATCTTCTCCTGCTAATAATCTCCTGCTCTCTGGAAAGGCAAAGGGAACATGGTGAGACAGGCAGTACCATCTCTGACAGCATCACCTGGCTCTGCACCAGTTGTCTCTAAGCATCTCCTCTGCCAGTTGTTTTACTGTGTTCCATGTCATCCTGCCAAAAACTGAATGGTGCCCTGGTGGAAATAATCCTGTGTGCAAAATAAGACTCCAGGAAATGGGTTTTCTAACTTGTGGCCTTAATACTTCAGAGATTATTGTGTGTGACTAAGCTGACTGTTTGCACTGGGTACCTGTATATTTTTCACATTTTCAATTATCACTCCTCATTCCTGAAAAATACACATATATCCTGTCTTGAATGGAAAGAAAGTAGCTTTTTTTAACGAAAGATGCTCTGAAGTCTTGTCTCTCTGAGGCGTCATGGGATCTTTCAATTATTACAAGTTTCCTTTTTAATGATTTCGAAGGCAACACTTTTCTCAGCCTGCTCACTTGCTAATTTTTTAAGTCATTAGCTCAAGTGGCTCTGAGCCATAATATAAGTTATGGGAAGAAGTTATTTTGTACTGAAGTTTTTTTCTGAGAATTACTGTTTTGGAGCTTTTTTTGCCTTTCATATTGATTTTACATTCCTCCTTCTTTTTTTTTCCTTTTGGCAGTGGCATTTTGGCAGTTTAAAGAGAGTTTAATGCTAGATATCCATTCCTTGTTTCTATTAGCCCTTGCAATAGGACCTTGGGAAAGGTAGGAAAGGGTTGCACAGTTTTAGTGTTATGGGGGTAGTCTTATAAAAATATGAAATCAGTGTTTGAAAAGGAAGCATATGAAGGAAAAGGAGTATCATTATGCCCATTTTACAAACTGCAAATGAAAGTTCAGTGCATATTAAAGTCAGCTTGGAGTGGGAATTGAAGCTCAAGCCCTCGAACGATCACTTTTGAAGACAAAGTTACTGCATGGAAGCTGAGTGATGGGAACTGGTCATGTGCAGGCATGGATTTACAGCTCAGTGACTGTTTTATACTGGAAAATGAAGCTTTCCGCAATTCAAGCACAGAATGACAGAATCACTAGGTTGGAAAAGACCCACAGAATCATCAAGTACAACCATTCCTATCAATCACTAAATCACCTACCCAGACCTGCTGGTCATGCTGTACAACCACAGTACAACCATTCAATCACTAAACCATGTCCCTCAGCACTTCACCCACCTGTCTTTTAAACACCTCCAGGGAAGGGGACTCAACCACCTCCCTGGGCAGCCTGTTTCAGTGCCCAATGACCCTTTCCATGAAAATTTTTTTTCTGATGTTCAGTCTGAACCTCCCCTGGCAGAAGCATCATCCACAAACTTGCTAAGGGTACCCTCAATGCCTTCATCCAGGTCATTGATGAAGACAGGGCTGGACCCAGCACTGAGCCCTGGGGAGCCCCACTTGTCACTGTCTTCCAGATGGATTTAACATCATTTCCCACCACTCTCTGGGCCTGACCAGCCAACCAGTTTTCTACCGAGGAGAGTGTGTGCCTGTCCAGGTCAGAGGCTGACAGTTCCCGTAGCAGAATGCTGTGAGAAACTGTGTCAAAGGCTTTACTGAAGTCCAGAAAGACCACATCCACAGCCTTTCCCTCATCCAGCAGCCGAGTGACTTTGTCATAGAAGGCGATCAGGTTAGTTTGGCAAGACCTGCCTTTTGTAAACCCATGTTGGTTGGGCCTGATCACATGGTTCTCTTGTAAGTGCTTCATGATAGCACTAAAGATCACCTGTTCCATGACTTTCCCTGGCACTGAGGTCAGACTGACAGGTCTGTAGCTCCTTGGATCCTCCCTGCGACCCTTCTTGTAAATGGGCACAACATCAGCCTCCAGTCCACTGGAAATTCCCTCGTCTTCCAGGAATGCTGGGAGCACTTGTACTACCCAAAGGGCTTTGAATTAGGTAAGTTTAATGATGCTTTTCCCATGTATAGTGAGGCAAGAAATAGGTCTACTTGTCTGCACAACCTTCCTTTTGGCTTGAGTTTTCTCTGTTGATTGCAGAGACTGCTGGGCAAGGTCCTGAATCACATTATGAAATTTCTTTTGTTCTTGATCAAGAACAAAGACTTCCCCTATAGATTCCAGACTCAACCAGTGCCTATCAGTTGACTGTTAGGATGACAATTAGATATTTGTGTCTTTATGTCAAAGCCTATTCCTTTTTCTTCATTTCTCTTCAGTCTTATTTGGATTCCATTCCACATCTGGTGATCATTTTAAGCAAAGTGTGGGATTGGACAAAATTCCTGGAAAAAAAAAGTTGATTTGAGGTAAAATTTATTTACACACTCATTATCCCTCCTCTCTTCTCAATACCAGCAACATTGCTACAGCAATAGCCTGAAATTTATATGTATCTCATGAACTGAACCACAAAAAATAAATTTCTGTGAAAGATTAAAGTCCTATGGGAGTAAATAGTGTTCAGGGCTGTTAAACTAGCACTTTTCAGGACAGCTATTGAGCTATTATTGATGCTCAAACCCCAGAAGTCTGCATTTCTACAAAGCCAGAATATTATCTTTATTTTTCATTATGTGGGGAAAGAAGAGGGTTCACAAATGTGTCTGATTCAGCTGGAAATTTTGCCTTAGTTTCTGTACTTCTGGGCTGAGGGTTATTTTGTCCAGAAATTAGGCCAACAGTTTGAAGACTTTCTAGTTAATCTTCCCAGATTTACTGTGCCAGAAGCAGCTTTTTCTATAACTTTTGTTACAATCTAGCAACATTATAGTTTGTTAACATTTTAGATATGGTGAAGACACATAGGCCAAGTTTTTATCAGGAGAATTATGATGGATTTATTGCAAGATAAAAGAAAGTAGAGCTTCGATCATCCATTTCTAAAGTGGGATTTCATTCAAAATGGCCCAAGGCATTTTGTTATAATGGTAAGACTCCTTCTAGGGTCACTAAATAATCCTGAGAGAGACTCTCATTTCGATTTATTCTAAGTGCAAAGTCTTCAGGGCAGATGACAGATCTTAATCTGTGGCCTCTTAAGATAAGACTATGTTTTCCACTTTGAACTGTATGTAGTTCAAGCTTCAGTCTGGAGCCAATGTGCAACATTAGGATCGTTTATTTCTTTGTTGTAATTTAATATTTTTATTTTGGATTTTAATTCCACTAATTGACAGGTACCATATCTTCCATAGGGTTTTATTTCTTCACACGTCTAATTTGATTGCTTCATGAAAAAAAACAAAATAACCTTATCCTGCTGCTTGGGGCACTACAAGATTCTTCTATTATTATTCTTCATTTCCTTCTTTTGAAGGGAATCTCAAGGCTGTCATCAAAATCAACAGCCTTTCCCAGCATTACATCTACTTTAACTAGGAGGATTTTCATGTTGTATTTACAAAAAAATATGTCTTGTACAGTATCCTTTGAAAACTACTTGGAATTTTCTTAATTTGTTCCTAAACACTGAATAGACTTTCTTACTTATACTGCCTTTGGCATTTGTGTGATACATGTTTTTTCTGCACCAGGAAGTCTTGGAAAAATGTTACAGATAATTCAGAAAAGAGTCACAAAAATTGTTTTTAAAGGTCTCACAATAAGAAGGGGGAAGAGATCAGACCTTTAAGTTTACCAAAGGAGAAGATAGAGACTTATTTTGATTAAAATATGCAAGTACCCAAACAGAGGTATTACATAAAAGAATTAAATCTTTCTCAGTGAACCAGAGATATCTGGAAAATAAACCATAGATAAATTCAAAAGACAACTGCACCTCCTTTGGTAACAGCAATTGGGATCACCTGCCAAGGAAAACAGCAGATAAATCAGATTTGGATGAAGACTGGCTGTGTTTTGGGAAGACAAGCATTAATCTAGAGCAATGCAGAAGAAAGGAGGGAAATCATGGGATCTTTGCAAGAGGAAATGTCCAAGAGGTGCCTCATGGTAGTTTCAAGAGGCTTTCCAGAAGTTTGGAGTACAGCCCCAACGCCAGGATTGTGCAGGTCGATGATCACAACAGGCTTTTAGCTAATTACTTTCTGAGAGAAGGAGTAAACCCAGGAGGAATTCTTAGGACCGTGTAAACCCAGTTCAAGTGATTAATAGGAACTCTGCTTTCCCTTAGTTCTCTGATACGCATTATAAGGCTTATAGTCACAGGAAAATTTCCATACTGAAAAGCAGACCTACCTCTGAAACAGATAATCAAATGGATCATTTTGAAACTTCCAGTATGTAAATTTGTTAATCACAAATCCACACATCACTTGAAATCCCTCATGTTTTGGCCAGCCTCAAGGTATTCATTAATATTTGTTATTCCCAGAAATAAGGATTATCTATTCTGATCTGAGTCAGAATCACCAAGAAGATAGATATTTTATTTGGATGAAGTACCTCCCTGGGAGTGCTATTTACAATGGCTTGGTTGTACTAAAACAAATAGTTCATTGCTGTTCTTACTTTATCCTCTTTGTAGTCTGGCCCTAAGTGAGCTCCTACTGAAAATGCAGCTGGTGAGCAATGCCAGTTCCTTTTCCCTTGACCAAAATGCAGCTAGTTTTGCTAACTCTAACCAGTTACTTGAGCCAAAGGGTATGCATCAACCTCTTGAGCTGAATGAGTTAATTACTGCTGTAGTCATGTTCCCAGTGTGAAATCTGTGTTTTGTGGTAGTTAATGGTTTTCCTGGACTGGATAAGATTAGGCTTCTACACAGCTGGAAAGAGGGAAGGCAAAAGGAGAAAAGAAACCCCAGAGTTGGAGGTGGAATTTCATTGGTGTTTATAGAACATCCAATTGCATGTATTGGAAAAGTAGGGGTGGACCTCAAAGCAGCATTGTTACTGCTGTTTCAGGATTGAGACGTGCATGTCCTGTGAGCCACCTCTTGAAAATTTCATCCCTGACAACAGTATAAAATTTCAGTGGTGTCCTAAAAGGCCACTGAGAACTGCCAAAGCAGGGTAGTGCTGAGGATGGGAAAATGACTAGATCCTGAGCTTAGGCATGTGCCAAGAAATTAAGGTTTCTATAGCCAAATCTCTAGCACAGACCTTAGGTAGGACCTTAACTGCTCATGGATGGTGAGGTAGAAGTGGGCTTGAGCTGAAAAGCCATGTGACCTATGTAAATTAATAAATAAAAAACACCAAAGAGACAGGGGAAGCTTAAATTCTATCCTCCTTTCATATGACTAGATAAAGGTGGGTTGATTGGATACCAGCATATTGAGTGGGACATGGGAGCTGGTAGGTTTAAATAAATGCTCTAACAAAAAGAGATTGAACCACTGAAGACCAGGGCTGTCTTCTCCTTTCTTTGACAGCCAAATCTTTGGCTTCATGTACACACACACTTAAAGCCATCACCTGAAACCCTGACCTTATTTAAGACCATATCCTAGATTAATTTAAACAGATACAAATCAGCACCCTTATTCCAATTTTATTTAATCTTTCTGGTCCTGTCAGCTTCAGATCTTCAGAAATCATGACCAGTTGGACTGGATTAATTTTGTCATTCTGAGCAGTAGTAACATTTACAGAATTGTCTTTTCAACTTTTCTTTCCAAGACTCCAAGACTTTATGCAGCTAAAAATGTACATTTCTTATAAGCTATCAGGAGTCTTTAGAGTGGGGGTAAGGTTTCTAACATCAATCTTTAATAAAATTTGGAGAGTAGGCAATTTTACCACTTCACTTATTTTTTGGATTTTTTTTATGAGTAGCAAAGTAATCTATGATCCAGAAACCAATCTATAGCCAGGGGATATTGTAACTTTTGCTTTCTGCTCCTAAGTATTGATCTCAAAAACTTGCTCAAAAAGACATCTTTAGTTTGGGTTTATAACATATCTTGTATCAGCGATACAGATGCCCTTTAATTCTTGTGGAACGAGATGATCTCTAAGGTTCCTACCAACACAAACTATTCTATGATCTTTAGCCTGAATTTTCACGGTTCATAATTAAGAAGTATGTTTTGCATATAAATCCTATTAAAAGATTGGAATCAGCAAGCCTTTTTTTCTGTACATGCACTCTTTTAATAAATATACTCCTCAAACAATTATCCTTTTCCTTTTTTTCTTTCCTAAGCCATATATTTTATGTGTGAGAAGTAAAGGCGGAAATACACTCTGCTGTTAGGAGCACTGAAGATCCAGATGTTTTCTCTTTTCCAGTTCCTTTATAGGTTAGTTGCAATATATGTCTTGGATATCCTGTTCTTGGACTACTAGATAATGAGATAGAATCTCATTCCAATGCCATAAGTTTCCAAGAATCACTGGAAAAGTATTTCCAAGGCAGAAAGTGAAATAGAGAAACAGATAGATAACTTGTTTGGGAGAGACAAGGGTATGAAAAAATGGATTATTCAGGATAGTCAGCACTAATTGTTTGAGTTGCAGGTAAAGATAAACACTGCCACCTTATTATGGAAAAAGACCATGAGTAACTGTGGAAAAAATACAGCTGGGAAAGATATGTGAAATACTATGTTTTGATAGTAAATCAAAATTATCATTTTGCTCAATTAGTGAGTGAAAAACTCATAAGAAAGGAGCCGTTACATGAGTTATTTCTAATGAAACATAGCAGATGTTTCTCCAGATGTTTATGTACAAAATCATGTTTTCTTGCTCTTTTCAGATGTTGAAAGAACGTAGGCAACATCTTGTAGGCATTAATTTTTCAATTTGCGAATGCTTTTTCAGGGAGTAATTTTTCTTTCAGTCTTCAAAGCAAATAACAGTGAGCATTAAGGAAAACAGACCTGTTGGGAGAACACACTTCCAGGTTTTGTTCCTTGAAAGGTATAAGCTATTCTTATTTGATACATTAGGTTTCCAGTCTTGCCAAAACAAATGCTCAAGTGGGCCCTTTGCTTTTATCTGTATATTCCAGCACATATTTATGTCTCTCCCAAACCAGGACTTATATATATGACTTAGTCTAAGAATCTACTGAAATATTCAAGGGGAAAAAACCGTATCTTTAAATAAGTTAAAATTATTGTAATAAACATGACAAGTGGGTTTTCAGCTCTGTGTTATTTTATAAAGGAAAAAGATAATTTGTCTGAACTCTATGTCAAGAGATGGACAATTTCCAGGGAAATTGAGAAACTTACAGTAAACCCAAATATCTATAGAAATTAACACAGTAGTGTCTGAAAGATCATATACCTGACAGATAACATGAGCATGTCTTTAGCATAAGAGATGATGATCTTTTACCAGTGGCAACACTAAGGAAAATTTGTGTTCTTTACTTAACTTTTTCTTCAAGACTTCCAATACAATCTCCACAATCCAAACTGGCAAAATAGGAAGAATTCATAGTCCTAGGTCAAAAAAACTGGAGAAAGCAATGTCTCAATCTCCACCTCTGTAGAAGTAAAGGTTTTAGCTTTATTGCAACCCATAAATTACATGTTACCCAGAAAATTACTGCATTAGCTTTGGGCATACTAGTAACTATAAATAAAGACTTTTGCTCCAGAATTCATTGTTTTGTTAGTGAAGCTGCTTTGCATAGTGTAACAAATGAACTAATGATGTTTTCATTGAATGAAGCTTCTTTAAAAAAAATCACGGATTGCATTTCTGTTTGTCCAGTCAGCAGGACAATTTCAGTACTTCTGGTTCATTTTGGATGCTGTCATTTCAAATCTTTCAAATTTACCTTAGTTCAACCACTTGGATTGCACCCACTAGCGCATTTGTAAATTTAATAATGATAATAAAAAAAGGGATCTTAAAGGGAAAAGTAAGTAACAATGGTTTGTAAGTGCTTAAAAATCAGTGTCCAGCTTCAAGCATCCATTAGTCTAAATGTTATTCAGTGGAAGTTTAGACAGCTGAATTAATTGAGCAGAATGTAAACAAATATGACTCAGTGCAGGACATCAAGACATAGTCCTATATATATTTATAGAAGCAATATGACTCTTGTTCATAACATTAGAACATTAAAATCTCTATAACCAAAGGTCCACAGGCGTCTCTTCCAGCCTGGTAATTCTATGATTCTATGATTCTATGCTCATTTATGAAACACTGAAGAAGGGCACATCCTGAAATGACTGCTAATAAATTGGAGTATAGCTTGTAATCTCTGAAAAATAGACAAGACATGGGCAGTCTGTAATATTCAAAAGGAGGAAAAAGATTGTTTTTCAAAACTATTCCAGAAACTGTACAAAGCTATTGATCAATTCTCAGGTTCAAAGCTTAAAAGCAAGATGAGCATGAGAGTCCATCAGCTGTTGGAAAACAAGATAACACTGGCAGAAGGCAGTAGTATAGAAGATTAAACCAGTACCTCTCTCTCTATATATATATATGTATCTCTAGCTATATATTATTGGACATATTACAAAATAGAATCATAGAATAACTAGGTGGGAAGAGACCCACCAGATCATCGAGTCCAACTGTTCCTATCAAACACTAAACCATGTCCCTCAGCACCTCGTCCACTCATGCCGTAAACACCTCCAATGAAGGTGACTCAACCCCCTCCCTGGGCAGCCTGTTCCAATGCCCGATGACCCTTTCCGTGAAAAACTTCCTCCTGATGTCCAGCCTAAATCTCCCCTGGTGGAGCTTGAGGCCATTGCCTCTTGTCCTGATCCCTGTCACTTGGGAGAAGAGCCCAGCTCCCAACTCTCCACAACCTCCTTTCAGGTAGTCATAGAGAGCAATGAGGTCTCCTCTCAGCCTCCTCCAGGCTAAACAGCCCCAGCTCTCTCAGCCACTCCTCATAGTGCCTGTTTTCCAGCCCATTTAGTATTTCTCAGCTTCAATTCAGTCTGTCCTGGAATCCTAGTTGACCTTTACCTGGCGCAATTTGTGCTCCAACTCTCTTTGTGATTTTTTACCTTTGTAGTGTATTCTTCCTTCTACCCAATGAAAGTAAAGAAATAGGTCTCATTATATTCTTTTCTGATTGGGAAATATCTTCCACTAGCAAAAAGTCAAAACCCATGTCAAAGAAAACCCTGAAGGCCAACGGAGGTATGCAATCTATTCAATTCAAAGAGGACGAATTAAATAGTAATTAGAGATGAAAGCTTTGTTATGCTTATGTAACCCATAATAGCACAATTTTCCCATGACTTGCTGCTTACAAGATAGCTGACCTTCTAACAGTTAGCCACTTCTTCACAAATCCGCGCAATGTGCTTTTCATTAAAACTTGCCTTTGAAACTAGGTCCAAATGAGTTATCCTTCAAAACATAACAATGAAATAAGACCCATCCTTTCTAGTTTTCCTCTGCATCGGATCCTGCATATTTTATTCCCACCAAAAATAACATTCCTTTCGGTGTTATCCTGCTAAAATGAAGCTGTGTCTCACCTGGAATAACAGGGAAAAGAAATGGATTTTCCTTTGTAAAATCAGTTAGCAATTGTGTCAGGCCCTCCTGCAAAGATGAAGAGAAAGAAATAGGAAAGTGTTTGGTGGGTTTTTTTTTAACTTTTTCAACCTGCCTCTAAAGATTCTGATTTTCCCAATTGCTGATCATCAGGAGATGTGGGCATCGGAGAAGAGCTTTGAGCTTGTCAGATAAGAAATAATAGTGGAAACACAGGAGAAGAAGTTGAAGAAGGATATCCCAGCAATCACTGGTAAGGACACATTGCAGTTCTCAGAGGTGCTTGCAACACTGTCATCTCAAAAAACAAGCAACAAGAGACAAGAGTAGCTCCATGAAAATGGAGGAGATGCAAAGGATGCAAAGTAACAGCTCTCAAAGTGGGTTAAATTTAGAAGCTTCTCTTCTCTTGAGAAGAAAGTGTCTAGATCAGCTATATTTCTTTCTAATGCCATGTTGTATGTGTTTAAAAGTAGTGATGAGAGGGCATCTACGTAGTCCCCATGAGAATCTCCAATATTTGTCCCAAACGAACAGTCCACTGGAAAACACCAGTTTTTGGTCCTTGTCATAGGAGAAACTTCAAGGTCACATCACAAAGCACCTTTCTGAGGTCCCAATAAGGACCTAATGAGGCACTTTTCATTTAAACGGAGAAGAAGAAGCAGGAGTTAATGTTAGGACATCAGCATTTTAAGGGATGATGAGAAGTGCCTAAAGAAATTTAAGACGATGAGCTTAAAGGTAAAGTAATGACCTGAATTGGAAAAAAAAAAAAATAGTTTAGGAATAAAATCCTATTGCAAGCATAGGCTGTGGAATTACTCACACCCACCATGTCCGTTCAGCAACAGCTGGGAACTGAGCATGAGTGAAGTAAAATATAGGGAGTTTTTTCCAGTGACTGAATGCATATGTAACCAATGTTATTTTTTTTAAATGAAAATATATCTAAAATTGCTAGCAGTAGAGCAGCATTTATATTATTACTGCAGGTCAGTGGTATAAACATCTAAACATGTGTGTTTTAGAGAGGAATTGTCTCTCAGTAAGCATTGATCAGGGTGAGCCAAAGAGGAACTTATCAGCAAGGGTAAGAAATGTATACTTGTCTCCCAAGCTAGTGAGAGGAGGTTTTCTCATCATCCTCCACTATCAGAGGGTAAAAGACAAGTTCTGGAGCTGTCATTATTTTCCGCACTATAATCTGCCAATACAGAAATCATTGTTTCATTACTCTGCAGGTTCAGAGATAAGCATTTAGCCAGAAATGCCTAAAAATGAATAACAAGACTTTGCTTAGAGAAGCCTTCTTGAGTTCTTGTGTAAGGAGTGAAAACTACAAGTGGAAATTCTTACAAAACCAGTTTCTTTCTTTTTCCTTTATCAAAACAGTGCCTCCAAACTTTATCAGTTTTATAGCATGAAATAAGCTCAGAGATACTCATGGATACTTAAACTCACTTGTTCTTGTTCCAAGATCACTCTTCGTCTCAAAAAGATCTTTTTTCCCCTGGGAATTTGTTCCACTGAGATATTGAAAGAGGGCATTCACATCTCTTCTTGGTGTTCCTTTTACCTGACATACTAAGGTTGATTTTCCTTCTCTCCATCATCCCACAAGAAGGTTTTCAATTCACCTGATCAAGACAGGGTTTTGTTATGCCTTTTCTTGATCATCTGTAGCGTGATTTGAACAAGACATTTCAAATGAGATCTTGGCTGTTTCTTATACTAGGGCATTCTCCACTGGAAATAGTTCTTGGCTATTGCATTCAGCTTCCTTGTTGCTGACATCAGACCAGCATTTCATGGTTGCCCTGTTATCAGCTCTCCAGTACAACACTGTTCTCCTTTCTGACTCATTTCTAATTAGGAAACACACAGCTAGCAGCAGAAGTGGCTATGGTCAGTCTCCAAGTATGCAATATTGCATTTTCTTCTGTTAAATTCCTTTGAGCTTTCTTTTAATGCCAGTCTTTGAGGTCATCCAGCTTTTAGGATAGAAGTCCTGATTTTATTCTTTATAAAAGATACCCTCCAGCTACTCACATCACTGGGAAACTGAATCAACATAGTCTAATTTTGTGTCAACTCAAAAGAAAACTTGAAATGGGTTGAGGGCTGAGACTTATTTCTTGGGGAAGATGGCCAGTGGCCTTTTTGCTTCTTGTTCCTTCTCATCTTCCTTTTACTTGCTGTCTTCTCCCCACAGAGTTATGGGAGTGTCTCCATGTTATTTGCATCAGATGCTGTACCCACATTCAGCCAGATTAAATATGTAACACGTTCTTCGAAAATATCGTCTATCTCCAGAGAAAGATATCAAGTTATTCTGGCATTATCTACACACACGGTAAATTCAGTTTGTATTTTACTCTGTTATTAATTTGGTTTTATATCTCCACATACAGTGCTCTAAAGACTCCTTCAAAGTCTTGCAGCCTAAATGCCAACTTTTCCAGCATGAAAAAACTCCCTGTTCAGGGAAAACTCAGTATCAGATATATCAACAACAACAAATTTAGTCAAAATCCTTACTCGTGGGCCTTTGAGTATTTTGCAGAGAATTAGAATGCAGAATATTAGAATCTTCGGCTTTACATGAGCATTTTATACTCCTCGGGATGCTAATTTTCTCCTTGTGTCTGGATCTTTCTGTGTTTTCCAAGCTGTACACTAAACACTTCAAATAGGTTAGTCACTTAGCTCACGACACAAAGTGGGTTGGAAAATGACAGTTCTCCACTGATTGTGAGGTACTTAGAGATACAATAAAAAGGAACTTTAGAAATGGAAATTGTTCTGTTCATTGATGAATCATAGGCTTTTCAAAGAGCTCTGCTGAAGGCAGTGCTAGGTGGATCAGTAGCATATCTGCTTTTAAATTTGCACTGTGCTCCGTCTTTACTGATATTGGTCAAGCAACTATTTTTGTGAAATAAATTTGTATTATTGTGGTCTGTATAGAAAAAGTTTTAATGATACCTTTTTAAAAGTCTCTATGTGCATGTCCAAATTGAGTTTCTAAGTGAAAATAACAAATATATACCAAGGCAACTAAAGAAAACACAAACCTGTCTTATTCTTGCTGAATATCTGCATTATTCCCACAACACGACAGTATCAATTGCTTTATAGGATTATGAGTAGATTATTAGTTTTCATCAGAAGAGCAGCAATATTTAGTACTTTTAGCAGGACATACCACATAAAACCCTCATATCCAAGCACATGCAAGGATTCTAACCCATTCATGGTGCATATCTGTTGTTGCAGTATCTACATAGCTGAAAGTTGCCATTATAGATTTCAGTGATTATTTTTCTTTTTTTCTTTTTACCTAGGATGCTCCAGTTCACTTTGGGAGACCCTGAGGACCAGATGCACTGAGGAAGCGTAGATGGCAGTCACCCTATGTACTGCAACAACTCCACAATAAATAATTTATTTACTACCTGTTTAGTACTGCATCCAAGCTGCACCAAGTGACTCAAAAGCAATGACAACAATGACAACTATGGGTGAATTTTCAGTTATCAAAGTAGTTTTCTGCCAACATTGTTTTGTAGTGAAAAATCTTTTTTGGAGGATGAGAGGTGGAGCACTGTCTAGCGACATAGATATTATTCTGCACACATTGACGGTTCTCTCCAGTTCTGTAGCAGCTTTTACCATCTTTGAAAGCTTAATCATCATCAATAAGCAGACAGAAATAACTTGCAATGTCTCTTATTTCTGTAAGTGTCCTGGAGTGAAGTTAATTTAGCCCAGGACATTTGAAGACATTTAATATAGAAAAGAACACCTGAGTCTCTCCCTTCTTTGTCAGAGGCTGAATATCTCCTGTACATTATAATGCTTCAGTACAGGAAAATGCTATTTAATGCCAAAACATTTTTCTCAGGACATTTTGTCCCATAAATTGCAAAAAAATGTAAACTCTTGTTTCAATAAAGCTCCACACATTAGCATTTCCTGTCTAACCTGAGAACTTGTTCAAGCCTGTGAACAACACAGAGCATGACTGATATCCATACATTTTCCTGGTTCATGAAAAACCTAAAGACATGAAAAATACTATAAATAAGCTCCTGAAAAAGTCAGTGTCACAGCTGCTATGTGATCCGTCAGTGTACACAGGTATTTCTTATTGGTCACTTCCAAAAAGTTCCTATATTGCATCAAAATATAGGAAAAAAACCCCATGGACATGGTTTAGTGTTTGATAGGAATGGTTGGACTCAATGATCCAATGGGTCTCTTCCAACCTGGTTGTTCTATGATTCTATGAAAAGTCACCTCTATTATCTCTGTAAGTTTCAAACCTTCATTTAAAACTACTAAAATTTTCCCAGCAAGTATGCTCTTATTAGATTAACTTCAGTTCCCTTCAGTTCACAGAAATAAGGTGAAAAGAGAGAACATATGTTGAAACTGCTTGAATGGATCTTTGTCCTGACTACTTTTAAAATTAGTGAGACAAACACTGTTCCTACATAGTCAGGGAAGAATGGTTGTATTTAGTTCCTTTCATTTGTTAATTTAAATTAGTCATTATTTATATTTGGGTGATTTTCAACCTACAATGACCACAAATTATACAAAATGAATAATGAAAACTGACACATATTGAACACAAATGTCAACATTCTTGAAGATGAATTCTCAGAATTTGAAAACATGGAGGGTTTGTTTTGAACCACTTTACTTTTCATGTTTATATTATACAGTAAAGTAAAATTTTTTGCATTCTGCAAGAAAAATTTGAAAGGAAAGAAGAAAACTATTTGATTGTCTCTCTGGAACAAGAAAATAATCATATAAAGTAATTCTGAAATTGGAAGATTTCTTCAAATACGCAGGTGCGGCTATGGACAGCATAACACTAAACTCACTTCATAAGGAAAAGAAATTACCCCAGACATATATAAATATTACAAATATCCTGTGATATTTCTCCTAAATACATTCACGCAATGAGCTAAATTCATGTGCTGCTAATACACCTTATCGTTCCCTGGCAATGATTCCCTTTTGGCAGATACTGTATTGTACACCAGAGTTTTCTGGAATATGCTAATTTTGCAAAACAAAGAAATAGTCACCAGATCATTCTTCTTCCTTCCGTCCTTCCTTCCTGCCTTCCCTGCAAGTCAGTCTTAACTACTGAAGCCTGCAGCATCAAAACACTGCAGCACTGTTTAATTACCTCTTTCTCAGCTCATTACATAGGACACAGTAGGATCCTCAGTGACAATGTGCCAGAGGACGTCAACACAGGGAAAAATAATATGGAAGACTGAAAATGTGAAAAACAAATGCATGTATACTGACAGTCACATTCCAGAGTGAAAATCAGAAGACAAACAGGACAATCCAAAAGTAGAAAACAAAAATCAAACCAAGTTTGCAGCTGACTGCAGGTCATTGACCCTTTTGTTACTGCGTCTAAACATGCAAATAACCTCTCCAGAAGATGGGAAAAGAATAAATGAACCAGTGGCTTTGGCTGCATCAATAAGGTGGAAGACCTGGGTGTTTTCTGTGATGAAGTAGAAGTGACAGAAATACCAACAACCACAATGCGTAGAATCATAAGAACATAGAATCATAAAATCACTAGATTGGAAAGGACCCACTGGATCTTTGAGTCCAACCATTCCTATCAAAACCAAAAAATCATAGAATGTTTTGGATCAGAAAGGACCTTAAAGATCATCTAGTTCAAACCTCCCTGCCATAGGGGGCAGGGACACCTTCAAGTGTCCATGGATTGCTTAGACCTTCATCCAAACTGGCCTTGAACACTTCCAGGAATGGGGCATCCATGTGGCAACTTGTGCCACAAACTATAGGTGACCTGTACCAGTGCCTCACTAGTCTGATAGGAAAAAAAATGTTGCTAATATCAATGTAATCTTCCCTCTTTCGTGTTAGGTAGCAACCTGAAATAAAATACGTGTAGGTTAAATAAACAAAGGAAAAAGGTGACAAAGATCTTGGAAGTGCCACTGCAGTTCTTTCAAAGGAAGCAGAAAACAGAATTTGGTTCAAGAATGAAAGCTTAAAAAGGATATTTTCTTCCTGAATATGACTATAAGCGAAATACAACAAATCACTGAGGAGCTACTTGAAACTAGTGATTAGACCATGTGTCAGACCATATGTTCAACAACTTAAACGGACAGATTAAAAGGTGATTTTTCATCTCAGAGGATCAGACTATTGCTGATTTACTGTTATTTACCCATTCATATTGTTTTGGCTGTTGGTCTGTGAAGATTCTGGCAGTGACTGGAAGCACGTAGGAATACAGGCTTAGCAGCATAATCTTACAAAAAATGAGATGCAATTATCTCTAGCATAATCAGAGCTTTTATGCAAGCTCTACTCTTCCCCGAAAGAAAGATTGGTTAAATATCAGCAAAGGCACGTGTAACGAAGAAAGCATGAAGCTTGTAATTAAATCTGACAGGAAGTAAAACTAAAAGCTATTTATACACCATTAACAAGGAGATGTTTAAATTCACACAGTCAGGTGTTGTGAGAAGTTGAGAAGTGATGCAGCAAATGAGAAAAAGTGTTGTAAGCTGGGAAAGAAACTCAATGCTACCCTCCAGAACAAGGAAAATAACCAAAGGGAATTCAGAAACTGATGTTCTGTAGTGCTTCAGAAATGCTGTGAAAGCCAAATAATGAATGTAATAATGGACAGTTGGGTGTAAAAGCAGTATTTCTTATGCTAATAATCAAATATCTGCATTGAATTAATTAATGCTGAATCATAAGCTATACTGTTGGAGGACAGGGAAGCTATGAGGATTCACTAGTGTTAAAGGATTTTCTCCAGAAAGTGGGTAACTCTAGGCTTGGTTGGTTTACAGCTCAGAGTTGGGCTCTCACCTCAGTGAGTGGCAAAGGTCCACACAAAATCATCAGATATTTATATAGCATTGTTCAAGAGGTATTTTCCTTGAAAAGTTCTTGGTGTTTTTCCATGTGCTCCTAGTTCTTTGTTCTTCAATAACTCAAAAGTCCCCAAAAATCCACCTTGCTAACTGACCTCCACTCTCTTGTTTTGGTTGTCCCTCAGAAGTGATGCTTCAACAAGTCATGACCCTCTTATGGTCATAAAAATCTAATACCTATGTTCTAAGCCCGACTTTTCTTACACAACCTGTTGATTCAGGGGGACAGGGGCTATACATGGGGCAATTGAACAGTATTCTTGTAGTTGTCATAAAGAATAATTTCCATCACCTGTTTAAATACAGTATTTATCACTATCAGCTATCAGGCATATCTATGTCCTACATGGATACAGTTATCATATTTTCTCATTTCCCTTAACAACTAGATTCTACCCTTGGAGTGAGTATCTGTTGTCAGCAGCAACAAATTTATTGGATGCATTTTTGGTTTATGTTTTCCTTTATTATCTAGAAAAATTGATGATCTCTCCTGAAAGTGAACCATACTCTCCAGTCTTGTAGCTCCACAATTTTCACCCTTGGATCTACTGTCAATCTTAGCTATCTCTATGATCCTCAGTTAAAAGTCAAGAGAGAAGTTAACAGCCATTGAAAATGCTATAATGTATAAATACACTTGGCAGGAGTATAAATGAATTAATGAAGTGACAGCAACATGTTACCCAGTTAATCACATCTCTAAATGCTGTTGTCCCTTTAGTTTCATAAGTAAGCTAATAACTAATAAGCTAGTGCAATGAGTGAAGAGGTCAAAGCAGCTTTGTTGTTTCCATTTCATCCTGTATTTCTGCTTTATGATTCAGTAATCTTTGTGCAAATGCTGAAGTGGTAAACAGGCATTTCTCTTCCCAGTCCATAGAATACTTACAAATTAGTATCAAATGTGGTTAAATATGTCTAATAACTTGCATGTCTGAGAATTATAACTAGTATTCCACTTGCTTGCTTTACATTTGGTAAAGATCATCCAAATTCAACATGGTTGAATCTTGATGCATGAGCAAGTGACCAGAAAAATGTTCCAGGATCTTGTCAGACTTGAAGTCTATAATTTTCACGGATATAATGCTGGAAAGGAATTATTTAATGGTACTGCATATTTGCAGACTTTCTTTATATGAAACATGACATCGAAACTACAGCACTCTGCCACATTCAGTGTGTTCTTAATATGAATCCATCTCAATGATGTTTGATGACTTTAGCACTGCTATAAATAAGTCCTCATTGACAAGATAAGATTGTTGAGTCTTGTTGGTATGAAAGGCAAAGAGAGGATTTTTGCTGCTGGTTCAGCAGGGAATATTTCTGTTTTCCACAGAAACAAATGAACAAAATTCACAAAAAGGAAAAAAAAGAAGAAGAGGGAAATAGAATCGCTGCTATTGGCAAATCAATGAGCATTAAATATTAGTGAAAGCAATTTAGCCTAAGGCAAATGTAGTAGATGTCTGTGATAAGGAAGACAAGTTACAAGTTACTATACATCTAATGCAGAGTACGCATTGTCTAGAAAGAAATTATTTTCTTAAAAATAATGTCACTAAAATACTCTGGTGGTATTCAAGACCAGGTTGGATGGGGCATTGAGAAACCTAATCCAGTGGAAGGTGTCCCTGTCCATGGCAGTGCAGTTGGAACTGGATGATCCTTAAGGTCCTTTCCAACCAAAACCCAATCTATAATTCTATGATTCTCTAAGTATTTCATTAATTTCTTTTTTTTTTAATTCTCCAAAGTTGAGAATATCACTGTACTTTCTACTGTATCTTCTCTAAGTTCCCCAGGAGTTCTGACTGCCTAGGAGTTTAGCTGATTGACTGTTCCACTATACACCCTTTAAATTTGAGGTTAATTGGTCTTAGAAGCAGTTTACACCAAAAAAAAAAATATATTGTCTGAATTCTATCTCATTTTTACACACTTAATTTCGAATCATAGACACCCTGGAGCATCTTGTCTGGCTGTGTGAGTCACCCTCTTGTCTATACCGATGTCTGAGGTATCCTGGTGCATCCGTAATGACTCTACATGTCTATGTTTACACAACTATGGCTTCTGCTATTCTGCTGTTCTAAGGGAACTTGGGGGTATAGCGCAGAAGATACTTAAACGTGCTGCTCAGCAGGGTATAGGATGAAGATCTATGATGTGTTTGGTGTGTATCAGCTTTATGCATTCAGGAAATCTCCCCTTGGCCCATGGTTTATAAGAGGTGTCTCCAAATGTTTAAAAGCTCTAATGTTTCAAAGGTGTAAATATATACAGCATAGGTTTGCTCTGTTTTATTGTCATGGCAAGCTGTTATGGAACAGCTTGATACTGAGAAAATGCAAATGTTTCCTTAGGCAAAAGATCTCTATAAATCACAGATATGATGCTGGAGAACAGGACTCTGCTTGACAGAGTAGGATATCCTGCTATCTTCTGTCAGTCATTAACTAGGAGACCTGCTCTCCTGCAGTCCTTGAAGGTTTTCGTGGTTTTCTCTAACCAGCTTAAATACATTCTGTTCATTCACACTGTGTCCAACTGATTCTACTGCACTGTATCTTCATCTGTAATATTCTTGGCTATAAAGAGGTTTCTGTCATGCACTGATCAAGCACCCTCACAAGAGAGAGGAGGGTCACCTTCACAGGAAAGAAAAATAAAATATATATCCAGAATGAATGTTTGTGCATAGTCCAGATAATGAATTGTATACAAAAAGCTAATTAAAAGAATGTGATTGTGTCCTCTTCAGGAGACGCAGTATTGTCACATATGTTGTTAAGTACAGATAGCACCATCACATTCACGGTGTGATGACAACGACTTGCTTATCATCGTTTTGCTGGACTGGATTTCTGGGATTGATCTTGATTCAAATCTGAAAATGTTGCTCAGGCAAAATCCCCATTGAGCTCAATGACTTCCTCCTAGGCAGGATTGGGAAAAGCAAATCCCCAAGAGAGTGTCATTTGTTGCCATTCTGTGAGGAATATTTAGTGTTTGTAATGAAATTAAAGTGTGGGCTTCTGTGAGGTGTTTTACTTACATTTTTGAATACTAATTGATTTAATTTGATTTACACTGTCTTCAGTTCAGGAAAAGCTGTTAAACACTTCAATGAACTGATACTTACCATTGAATATATAATTTATATTCATTAGAACTAGTGAGGTTTCCAAATTTTTGTTATTTCATCTTTACTAGCCTAATACAATGAAAAATTAATTGAAGTAGAGATGAGGGATTCTTCACCTGATTCAACTCAAGATTCATGGACTTTGCTCAAGCAGTCAAGGCAAATTTCTTATATGGAAAGTGAGTAAATAACTGATTTAATAGTGTACTCAAGGAGTTAATCTTTTTCTCAATCAAGCCTTGATTTTTTTCTGTCCTTAGATTCATGCAGGCAGAATCAAAGTATTTCTCAAGAAAATACTCAAACACCCAGGGATAACAACAGTCAAAATTACTCTTTTTTCCTTCTGCTCCTATTTTAGCTGTCAGGATTTTGAAGGCTATTCTTGGTTTTAAACCTTGTTCTTCCTCATTGTGTTCTCTACCCTCCTCTCACACAGGGAAACCACCACTTCAACAGCACTTAGCCTTTGCAACAGGATGGAGCTTTGAAATGCTGTAGTCTTGGGACGAAAGAACCTGAATTTTCACTAAAAATTACCTCAGTGATGGAAAACAATTACACCATGACTCAACCTGCACAGCCGTTATCATATGGCAGAAAGGACCTCATTCATAATGTTCCCCCAGCCCATGCTTTACAGACTAGAACAGCACATTTCAGACTAACACATCTCCCTCTAACAACAAAAGACCCTAAAGTGAATTGGTGTCTGCCAGGCAAAGCAAGAGAATATTCACTGAACCCTGGTAACTGGTTTGGTCATATTGAAAGTCCGTTTCAGCTCTGCCCATGCAGACACACTGAACATTACAAATCATGCAAAAAATTCCATGCCATTTATAGTAGCTGTGCTAGATAGTTGTTCACGAAGGTGCAGCTCTGGTACTCCCTGGATCTGTGTTGAAATCCCTCCTGTTGTTTCCATGATCCTTCTGACTATTTCTGGCCCAGAAGAGGGTTGAGATGAAGTTGCCATTTTCAGCGTGCTCCCATGTCCTGTGTTCCACTTCATATTTTCTTCTTTCCTTCTCAAGAAGATTACAATGTCTGCCACTGTACTCCATCTCTGCACCCCTAGACTTCAACTTCTAGTTCAAAGTCAGCATTTCTGACTTTACAAGGCACAGTGTTATTTTTAACTTATCTCCATGGATAACACTAGTGTTGTCATTCTATTTTAGAGTCATGAGTGCTGCTGGTTTGCTTTTAATCTCTGTAGAAATCCAGGCTGCCCAGGGAGGTGGTTGAGTCACCTTCCCTGGAGGTGCTAAGAGACATGATTTAGTGTTTGATAGGAATGGTTGGACTCGATGATCCAGTGGGTCTCTTCCAACCTGGTTGTTCTATGATTCTATGACCTTACCATACTAGGAGGTGGACTTAGAAAACTAGAACTACAATCTCAGATGTTTCAAAGTATAGAAGCCTTGGTCTGTATTTCACAATGTAATTTAACTACTGGTTAAAATTGTTATAAGCTCACACATTAACACAAATAGTTTCTAAATGTCGTTGCAAATAAAATACAATGAAGGCACTTGGCATTTTTCTGAATTGTTTATTTACACACTGGCATGGCAGAAAAAATAAGAAGATGAATGCAAACCTTGGTAGTCTGCTTATCTGATTTCCTGATGATCCTGTGGGTCCCTTCCAACCTGATGATTTTATGATTCTATGGTCTACTGGCTACACTGAATGCTTACATAGAACCTAGTATGTAAAGGTAATTAGGTGCCAAAGCATACCATCAAATCTAACATGGAAGGGCTAAATCTTTTAAGGTGTCTATTGAAAAATAAAAGTGGTAAAACTCATTATAAAGCAAAAATAACCATTAGAGAGTTCTTGCTGAGGAGTAGTATCTGTACCCCTGAGAAGGAGTAGTATCAGTCTTCTCATTTGGATTCTTCCTCTAGATTTTTTATTTAAGGCATGGGTAGATGAGGTCCTGAGGGACATCGTTTAGTGTTTGGTAGGAACGGTTGGACTTGATGATCCTATGGGTCTCTTCCAACCTGGTGATTCTATGATTCTGTAAGAGGGAATGGCCTCAAGCTCTGCCAGGGGAGATTCAGGCTGGACATTAGGAGGAAGTTTTTCACAGAAAGGCTCATTGGGCATTGGAACAGGCTGCCCAGGGAGGTGGTTGATTCACCTTCCCTGGAGGTGTTTAAGGCATGGGTGGACAAGGTACTGAGGGATATGGTTTAGTGTTTGATGGGAATGGTTGGACTGGATGATCCGATGGGTCTCTTCCAACCTGGTGATGCTATGATTCTATCACATTTTCCAAGATACAGTTTCCAAATAAGACTCTTCTTTCCATACTTGATGTGGTAATTTGAAATTGCAAAATCACAATAGCCCATACTAACTTTTTGTGGAACGCCATTGTTAGCTCTGATTTGTCTTCCACCTTGTTCTCTAGAGGTGTTCCACAGATGGTCTCTGTGGAACACAGAGTGATCTCTGTGCTTTCGCTCACTTCTCAGATACCACCTTAAGAAGAAGAGACAGTTCCTTTTTGTATGGCACAGTGGTCCATGGGCATACCAAGAACATGGGACTCTTGGTCTTTCACACTAACCCAAGAACACTCACTTTCCACCAGTGACTTTTGTGAAACATGGTTAACATCCATCCCTGGTGACATAGCAACCTGTTTCACAGTTGAAAATCTGAAAAGCATGAGACATTTCTCACTATGAGAAAATCTCTCATATCCTATGTGTACCTGAGACCATAATTTTGTATTTTAAATAACATCGTTATAGATTAACAAAACAAAAGCACATAAACACCTCTGGATAGAGGGATCAAAATCCTGATTTCTGATGCTAACAGATGAATGATTTACACTCAAAGCAAGACCTTTCCTGACATCCCCACAAACAAGCAAAGGACATGACTGACTGGCTGCTACTTTCTAATGAAAACCTCACTCTTATTTAAACCAAACCCTGCAGCAACGCTAAGATTTTTTTTTCAGGATTTCTTTTTTTCATAACAAATTTCTTATGTTTCAACTGGTTTCCAGTGTTGGAGTAAAAACTCAAAATGAAAATAGATTTAAAAAAAGTTGTGATTTTTCCAGGAAAGAGTTGTTGGCAGTTTTTTTTACCTTAATGCCGCTGCCTAAATGAATGGTTTCAGAAAGATTTAAACCTCATTAAAGGTAGAGAAGAAAGCCCTGTTTGTTTGTGGTAAAAATCAGAGCTGACTGCCTTGTGATGTTGGATTACCAGTCAGGCTATGACAGCAGCTTTGCTCCAGTGTGGCTCACTTGGTCATGACACTGAAATGTAAGGTTATGTCTTTAACTGTGCAAGTGTTTCATACATTTTGGTAATATCCTGTGACCTGTCTTTTCGACTTTTAAACTACTCTCAACCCTTTTTTCTCCTACTTGTTTTCAAGGATAAGGAATGTGGGCAGACAGCACCCTCTGCAGTGAAAGACAGAGAAATGAGTGTTTGGTCTCTGCTCAGGACTTATCTTTGTGATGCATTGGACCTATCTCCATCGAGCTCTCTGCCACACTGCTTTCTGTGGACAGGAAAAAACAATAAAACGTGGAGTTGATGTGAAAGCTGAGGATGGCAAAGGAATCTCAGGATATCTCGAAGCAGATGGTGTTACAGGGAAGAGAGAGGGTAGCTAAATTATGTTCAAAAGGTCTAAAATCTCACGGCACAGGCTGTTTTAGTTGTTCTTGTCTTCTTTCTCCCTAGGATTTATAACTTTTTAGAACTACTGACTTTTCTTATGCTACATATATGAGATTTAAGAAGATTTTCTAAGTTGCAGTTGTTTTGTAAGCAATGTCTTAAAGAGTGTCCAGTCAAAGGACACATCTCTCATTTGGAGAATGGAAATCTGCTCCAGGCAGATCCATAACCTTCCTGTGTTGCCCCACCCATGGTTTGGTCATATGGCCCTACCAATAAGGGAAAAAAGTGCTGCAAACACACTGACTCAAAATCTATGGGTTCAGAGCAGGTTTTCCCAAATCACAAAATAACAAGACAAATTCCTCCAGTAAGAGTGACAGCAATGACCCCATCTTCCTGCACGATAAAGTAAACGTGTTAAAGTGATATTTCTCTTCAGGAAAACAGCCTTTTACCTGAACCAGAAGTTTAATACCATCACCTAGACCTTGTTTTCTTAGAAGACCCTCAGCTGCTTTCCAATGAACACCAGTCCAGCTGCCAAACGTTCAGCTTTCCACTACATTAGCACCTAATTAAAACAAGTTTGGTCAGTTTAAGAAAATATTTGATGAAAAATACAGGGGATAATTTCAAGTATCATGAGGATTGCCTGATAGTATCTCAAGCCACTTTAGGGTTAGCAGGTTCCTAAATATGTAAACTTGAACTTGAAGGCAAGTGCAATCCAGCAGGCAGCAGCCCACATTTGTGGTTTGGGTCTGTGGGGTGGGTTTACCCGGGTTTCAGTCCGTGTTACCAGGCCCTGGATTCCCTCTGATGCCTGAAGAAACAAGTTCAAATCAGCTTGGCTGCTTCTGTGCTCTGGAGCCTTTTGCATGATGGAGAAACTGAAAAGTTATCCGCTTAAATGAAAACTTCTCCTAATCTCTGTGTATTTCTGTTCAGCTTACGCTAAAGGTTCATTGTACTCTTTGGTCTGTTTTACAAATCCTTCTGGGAAAGCTTTCTTCTATGAGAAAAAACTCTTGAGCTTAATAAACTCTCTTTCTGATGGGACAGAGCAGTAATAATGCAACAAAGAAGTTTCTGTCTGCTTTTTCCACTTCTTTTTTGGAGTGAGAAAGATTCAAAAGTTGAAAGAATTTTAAGAAGTGAACAGTGATGTTTGGAAACTATGAGATTAAATTTCAAGTTTCGGTTACTCTTGGGGTTTCAGATTTAACATGAAACCATTAAAAGCAACCATGTGCATCTGTGTTTGCATAATCACACCTTTGTGTGCACAGAAAACTGAGCTTAGAGACCCAGTAAGTTTTACTATGCCCATGAGATGAAAAGTTAATGTCAAATTTCAAATCATAACTGTGCGATGTTATAATATGTGGAGTAAATTTGGAAACTACAATAAACATTGTTCCCTGCTCTTTGAAAAATTATTGGCTGCCAAACCTCTTAAAAATCTTTTTCAGGTTTTCCAAAATACTCTAGTTTTAAAGTCTTAGAGGGGTCTAATTTCATTGAGGCTAGGGAGTCGTGGTCACAATTAGACTAATAATGGTTTAGTCTGGTGGATTTTTTATTTTTGGAACGCTGGTACTTCCTCATAATTTAAAGCATGTTAGAAATGTGTGGAAATCTGAAGCTTAATTTAACAGTAGGAAACTGCACCAAATGCAGCATGATGTTCCTCTTTATGTAACTATATATTAAATTTCATAGTTTAGTGGTCGTGACTGAAATTGTTGTCTGACACAGAGAATAAAACGAACTCATCACTCACAGCGTTTCTTCTCACTTTACCCAACAACATATAAGAACCTCCACCCTAGAGCAGACCAAAAGACCATGTAATATAACATCCATTCTCTGAAAGTGACGCGTGAAGGAAGTTGTGGCAGGTAAATGGTGAATAGGGCACGTAGAGAGCAATTCATCCAGCCTTCTAAGCTTCTCAGCAATCAGATGTTTAGAGAAACCATTTACCATGTTACAGTCAATAAATGAGGAAAATCAACCAGAAATTTGGAAGGATAAGTTTTGGTTTTGGTTTTGGTTTTTTTGGACAGGGAGATGTGGTGAGATATCTTCCCAGTGGTGGTTGAACAAAACCAGAGTAATTGTTCTGATCGTTTGCCAAATTCTTTAAGTCTTTTTCTTGCATAGTTTGTCACAGGACTTGAAAAGGCTGAGGGTTGTTAATATTGACTTCAAAACAGTCAAAGAACTTTTTTGACATTTTTGCAGACAGTGTAAATGTAGCTAATTACATTGTAATGAGAAATCTATGTTTTGATTGGTTAAAAATACTCAGTGACTGCAGGGAACTGACTACATGTCATCATGGGTTTATTTTTTTAATTACAGGCACGATTACTTTAGGATAATTGCATTCAATCTTATTTCTAGGTAAATAAGCCATGAGCTATTAGAGGGTCAAGGAATCATCGTATGCTACCTGTAAACACTTCAGGATGGAGAACATGGTGCTGCTCTACGTTACTTAAAATGAAGGAGCTTCCAAGGAAACATTGTTGTTTTACTCTAGAAATGTGTAAAAGCGAAGTTGTTTTTCCTGGGTTTGCTCTGGTGAGTCACTGTAAAGAGAAAGAAATGTCATTGACATACTCGAAAGGGAAAAAATAACACCTGGTACAACTTGCTTGGCTGCTTAGACTTGCAAATACTGTTGATGGACAGAAGAGCATCATGAGCAAATTTCAAGAGTAGACTACTGAGGGCTTTTTGTTTAAAATACTATTTCAGCTGTCTTTACCATTCAGATCTGTAAATTGTTAATAGATTAGTATCCATGTTCTCTATTCATAAACTGAGAGCTCTTCCCTTTGAACTTCTTGGTAATTTTTATCTCCTTATATGACTGGACAGAATTGTTAGAAAGCAATCAAGGTCATAGTCTCTCAGAGACTGCTAATAAATGTTTCTATTCTCTCTCTCCAAGGTGTTTTCTATGACATTGATTTTATGTCTTTCCATGCTGCTTTTCTCTTGCTTCCCTGCCATTGTTGGTACTTCTCTCTTCTTACTCCTGTATTTATTTCTCTCAAGGTTAGGAGTAGCCTTACCTGTACCAGTGTTGCGCATTGGGTCTGTTGCTGCAGGAGCTGCTTTCGGGTTTACCTTCATTACCTTCCTGCATCAACAATCTAGGTGGGTTAAAGCTTTGAGAAATAAACAGTTGTAAAGCAGTCCTTCGGTGGATTTCCACATGCTGCAGCTGAGCACCTAACATAGAATCATAGAATGACCAAGTTGGAAGAGACCCATTGGATCATCGAGTCCAACCATTCCTGTCAAACACTAAACCATGTCCCTCAGGACCTCATCCACCCATCATACAAGTAAAGTGATGCTTTCTGTAATTCCCCTGTAATGAACTTCAGTAACTAATATACCAAAAAAAGCATCTGCACGCTGTTAAGAATTCATATCCCTGGCCTTCTAGGATGCTTTGATTTAGAATCATAGAACAACCAGGTTGGAAGAGACCCACTGGATCATCAAGTCCAATCATTCCTATCAAACACTAAACCATGTCCCTCAGGACCTCGTCCACTCGTGACTTAAACCCCTCCAGGGAAGGTGAATCAACCACTTCCCTGGATTTCTTCCAGTTCTCCTTTAATTTGATGTTTATTTCCTTTTGACTCAAAAGATATAGGTACTAATGTACTTTTTCCTCCTAGAAAACCCTGCTCCACTGCTAAAATCATCATCTTCTCTGAACACTTAGCAGTGTCTTACAGCACTTAATTGGCAGGATGGTTTATCCTGAAATCAATGATGCAGTGTCTGAGTACATTAAAGGTGTGTCTTTCTTTATATAGTTATATATGTTCTAGAATAGAGCTTGTCGTGGGGAAGAGATAGGCATAGCCATCTAGGTGAAAGATTAGCTAATGGAACATGGTGTAAATGACCCCAAAAAGCTTTTTTGGTGTCCTAATGGTCTTAATTCAATAAAACAAAAACAACAAAATCAACAAACTGTAATTGAAGTAAAACAAGATGACAGCATGTGTATAATAGTATCACTTGATAACACGAAACATTATCTGGATATAGCAGACAAACTGATAGAGATCTACAAGCTAAACCTCTGTTCTAGCATCCCCCAAAAATTCTTGGGGGTGCTATTTGGTGTAATTTTAGAAACTACTAGGGACATAAATATTCCATAAATCTTTTATCCAGGACTTCATTTCCTCCTTGTACCCCGAGAAATCAATCCATCAGTACAGTATGAATGTAAAAGGTAGATGCTACTGAAAGTAGAAATCTACTGCCCATCATCCAGAAGACAACAAAAAATTTGATCTGCTCTTTTAGATCCATTTTGGGGAATTAACATTTTCTATCACATGCTTTTTGTAAAGGTAAGATAAATATTTTCATTATTTGGGTGCATGTGTTCCACTACACAGAAATGTGTAAATGCAACTGAAAACATTAAAAATACATAGATTTATACCAAGACTGAGGACTATCCTGCTTTGCTTGGGCACTGTTGGCCCTTGAAGGCAATATGGAGCTACAGAGTTAGAGGAAAGTTTGGTGAGAGCTTCTTCTTTGAAAGATCTCACAAATTTCCTCACAAATCTTAGGACAGTTCAAATACAAATTAATTAAGATCAAAAATCCTAAACAACTTTACATTCTCCACTCTGTGAAACAGCCACAATCACAAACTTTCTTCTCTGTGCATTTTATAAATAATTTCTATTATCTGCTTTGAACTACTTAATGTAGTGGAATATATGGTGACTGCTTTGTTTGGTTTTGACTGTCTTGCCAGCATTGATGATCTTTTCATTACTCCCCCATTTACTTTAGCTGTCAATTAGGCTGTTATTGTTCTGTAAGTTACAATAATTGGCAGGTTTTGCAGACACGGCTGACAGTTACTACAGGGAAATGTGGGGGAGTAAGAATAAATTTAAATATATATGCACATTGAAAATGAGCACCTAACAATATTAAAATAGGCACCCTCAAAATAACTTCTAAAATAAACAACAGTCAAGGAGAATACTGAACATGAGCCAGCAGTGGCCTAGGTGGACAGGAAGGCCAGTGGCATCTTGGCTTGTATCAGAAATGGCACAACCAGCAGGTCCAGGGAGGTTATTCTCCCTCTGTACTCGGCACTGGTGAGGCCGCTCCTTGAATCCTGTGTTGAATTCTGGGCCTCTCACCACAAGAAGGATGTTGAGGCTCTGGATTGAGTCCAGAGAAGAGCAACAAAGCTGGTGAAGGGGCTGGAGAACAGGCCATATGAGGAGCTGCTGAGAGAGCTGGGGGTGTTTAGCCTGGAGAAGAGGAGGTTGAGAGGAGACCTCATTGCTCTCTACAACTACCTGAAAGGAGGTTGTGGAGAGAAGGGAGTTGGGCTCTTCTCCCAAGGGGGACAGAAAAAGAGGGAATGGCCTCAAGCTACACCAGGGGAACTTTAGGCTGGACATTAGGAAAATATTTCAGGGAAAGAGTCATTGGGCACTGGCAGAGGCTGCCCAGGGAGGGGATTGAGTCATCTTCCCTGGAGGTGTTTAAGGGATGGGTGGACAAGGCACTGAGGGACATGGTTTAGTGTTTGATAAGAATGGTTGGACTCAATGATCTGGTGGGTCTCTTCCAACCTGGTTATTCTATGATTCTATGAATAATCTAAAGTAGCCCACTGACTGCAATCAGAAAAGCTCAGAAGGGGATAAAAGAAGTACCCAGCAGCCAGGGACACAGATTATTTGGCTTCTTATCTAGTCTGTCATACACATTTAGTGTCATTCTGTGCTAGACATTTCTACTGTTGTTTTTGAACAGTCCTTGGGCAGCCTGATCCAATGGGAGGTGTCTGTGCCCATGGCAGAGGGAGTTGGAACTGGATGAGCTTTCAGGTGCCTTCCAACCCAAATTATTCTATGAAAACTCTTGCTGAACTGAACGAGGGAGCCAATGCAACTCTCTTACCAAATAATAGGAAATGGACAGCAATTAAACTCCTGTACTGGATGACACTCAAGGCAGTGTGATAGAACTCTAATATTAAGTCGCTAAGCCTTCAGGTGGGTGTGATACTTAGCATGGCTTACACACCCTGATTGGACATGGTGGAAAGCTGTTTTATGCATGCAAGGCAGAGCAGTCTGCTTTTATTCAGACCTGATTATGATTACAAGAATTATGTCTACAGGCAATGAAAATGTACAAAACATCCCTCATCTTAGGGGAGAAAGAAAAAAGATGGTAAGGACTGTGGAAGAATATTTAGGGATTGGGAATTAAGTGGAAAGAAAAAAAAAAAACCTGAACCCATGGAAATCAAATTTGGAGGGGGAAGAGACTGATTTCTCTATGACTTTTAAACTAGGAAATATATTTTTTTTCTATACTGAGAGATTATCTTGGACAGATTTGGTCTGTAACGGTCCATGGTCTTATTTTAACCTTCTCAGTTTTTATGGTAAAATTTGTGCAAGAGGTGGGAGGCATGCTTAGAATTTAAGTAAGTGGTAGCATTCCTTCCTGTACTAAGTTGCATTTAGCTGACTTGATGTGAAAGCCCAGAAAGGAACTTAAAAAATATCTGAAAAGAAATCATCTGAGGCAGATTTTGAAGATTAAAGTTTTCCTGTCCCTTTGGGTGCCCCTCCTCCTAACGGCTCAGGGGAGCTTAATCATCTGTTGGGCTACAGCTGCAGCTACAGTCCTGCTTCTGTGGACTAGTTACTATTTCTTATCATTATAATCATGGTCCTGGGGAATAGTTACTACTTCATGTCTGCTCATTTTGAAAGATGTATTTGACCAAAATGGCCTCAAGCTCTGCCAGGGGAGGTTTAGGTTGGACATCAGGAAAAAAAAATTCACAGAAAGGGTTATTGGACACTGGCAGAGGCTGCCCAGGGAGGTGGTTAAGTCACCTTCCCTGGAGGTGTTTAAGGTGCAGGTGGACAAGGTGCTGAGGGGCATGGTTTAGTGTTTGAAAGGAATGATTGGACTCGATGATTCGGTGGGTCTCTTCCAACCTGGTTATTCTATGACTCTATGAACTTACCATACTAAGAGATGGACTTAGAAAACTAGAACTACAATCTCAGATGTTTCAAAGTATAGAAGCCCTGGTCTGTATTTCACAATGTAATTTAACTGCTGGTTAAAATTGTTATAAGCTCACACATTAACACAAAAAGTTCCTAAAAGTCGTTGCAAATAAAATACAATGAAGGTGCTTGGCATTTTCCTGAATTGTTTATTTACACGCTGGCATGGCTTAAAAAATAAGAGGATGAATACAAACCTTGGTAGTCTGCGTATCTGATTTTCTTGCCTGCAAAGCGTACTTGTTTCCCAGAAATGTTAAATGGAAACTGTTATCAATCACAGAATAAAATTGAATTAAATGGAGCCTGTGAGTATCAAGTCAGAAAAGAAATTAACTGAAGTTATGTAAGAGAAATAGTTTTACAGGCAGAAGCAAAATGGCATTTTCTGAAAATCTGAGGAACAGTTGGTATAAACAAAATCACTACAATACTGCACTGCACTGTTTATATGAACTCCCCTAATAATACCAAAACTCTCTAGATGGCAATGTCAACATATGTTTTGGAGTATCACGCAAGTGCCTCTCTACATCCTCTACCTATCATTTCAGCACAAGGAAACTGCCTTTCCAAAATTTTAATTTGCTAAGAAAAATAGATCCCCAAACCAGGAGGTAAAATAAATCCACATACCAACACAATTAAACACTTTAATTATGACTTTATGCCATATTGATGTTTGTCACTTACACCTAGGTATGAGCTTTAGCATTCATCTGAAAAAGAAAACTCCAGCATAAGAATCATAAAAGGTAAGACAGGAAGAAAGAAAGATATGCCTATTAGTCAGGAGTGGGTTTTATTTGCTTTCTTCCTTTCCTTTTTTATACAATAATCAACACTTTCAATATTAGTTCAACCAGTGACCTGGAAATTTGACCTTTTTAAAGTAGGAACTACAAATTGCAATGGTTCTATTTGTGCTTGAATTGTATTTATCATAGGTGAACATAATAATTTGTATTGTCTTGATCTCCTCACTCTCATTCTTCTTAACATACCAAAGTGATGCTTTTATATTTTGCAAATTCAAATCAGAGGATATTCTCTGGGATAGATTTTATTGCCTAGGTAGCTTGCCTGGCTTTTCACTCTTCCAAGCCTATCTTTATTATCCATGTAGCATACTCTGCAAGAGAATTAATACTCTAACTCAGAAATCCATTACCCGGTCTTTTTGATAAATTAGTTTGAAGTGTGGTCTACTGGTGTGGATTTTCATTTCAACTTTTGTTTCTGACATTTTGTGCTAGCTCCAGTAGTTCCCTTTTCATTTTTCTCAATACAGCTCCCACTTCATTCTCCAGGGAAATTAGTTTTCTACTCAAGCTTTTATGCAGACCAAGAATAACCCAGTAATATTATTTTGTCGAATGACTAGAAAGGATTTTTTGAATCATCTCTTATTGTGTCCGTGAGTCAGTGGTGGAACTGCAGTCTGTTCTGTCATCAAAATGGGAGAAAATATATTGCTTTGAGAGATGTGGAGTTAGAAGAGGCATTAATAAGTGCAAAACACCTTCATGTCTCCCTATATTTCTTCTGTAAAGTTAACTTCCTGTAAAGACTTTTGTTTCATTTGACTCTTCAAATGCCAAACTGGACATGCCGCATTAATTTCAATCAGGTTAAAATATTACCTGAAAAGACATGTTTACTAGAGTTGCAAGAAAATACATCTGGTTGAAATGCTTTTGATGTTTCAAGTATTCAGTTTCTGGTGATTTTTGAATTGCACTTAAATTTATTTTGAATTATATCATTACTTTTCAATTACAAGACTATACGAACACAGTTAAATATTTGTTTCACAAAAAATTACATTGGATACCTGAAGAACTTTTTATTCCAGGCAAAGAAGGATGTATAAACTCTAATAATCATTATTACTAAACACAGCCTTAGTTTAAACAGAATTATTTCTTTACAGGAAATTTTATTAAAATCTCAATAATGCATAAATTTTAGTATTAATTTTTAGAGCACTGGAATTTCACAGTTGCCTTCCTTTTTCCTCTTTTTCCTTCCCCAGAGGGATATTTCTGTAGCATTTATATAATATAGTGCCAGGTAAAATTAATTCTTAGAGAATGCCTGCAAGGACATGGTGCGGCCAGGCTTTGGTATTTAGCAGTGAAGAGGTTACAACCTGGCGTTGGCCCATTACAGCCACTGATTACAATGAAGAGATAGGACAATCAAAGAAGATTGGGCAGTCATTTTTGATTTGGACAAGCCTAATTCTTCTGATGAGAGTGAGAAAACAAAAAAACTCTCAAGCCACCTCTTTCCAGAACCTAACAGCAAGACTCATATTGTACCATTTTCCTTTTATGCTTTATTTTCACTCTGAAAGAAAACAGGGACAGACAACTGCACTCTTGGGATCTGGTAGGAACATGGTGATCATTTGTGCCCGTCTCTGAAGCCTGGAAGTGAAAACATTACATGCAAGCAAAGTAATATGTCTCTTCCAACCTGGTGATTCTATGCTTCTATGAAACTGGAGCAAGCTCCTGAAAAAAAGCCCCACGCGTGACTATGGGTCAGCAACACACTTGGGCACAGAATGGCAAATCCATCTGCAATACATTGTCTCCTAACCCTAAGAGTTCAGACATTATGCCTGACAAGTGACACGTAGTCCACTGTTTTTTTTAAAACCACAATATTCCCTCCAAATTATGTCTATATGCAAGATTTCAAAGATTTCAACAATCTTATTTATGAATAAAGTTTTTGTAAGTTTGGGGTTTTTTTTTTTGGTGATGGTTACATTTCCTACTATATTTCTGTGTTTGAATGATTATGCTCATTAATAATATCTGAAGTGTTTGAGATCTTTAGCTTTTAAAGTTTGGGGAGGGGGAATTGTTCCTCTGCAAGTTGAAGACTAATTAATATCACTGCCTGAAAGACTGTTACATGAAAAGTTCATAGAAATCTGTCATGAAAGAGATAAGATTACCCTGTTAATGTTACTAAATCCTTTTCCTTTGATACTACTGATCAATGTAAGCTGCTCTCAGCTTGTTTCAGTATTTGCATTTTTAAATCTTGTCAAGAACATAAAAGGACTGGTTGATTGCATCAAGAAATCAAAATTCATGTGTGTTCTGAATCCACTGGTTCACACCTGCTCACTCTTCATAACCAAGCAATTTTGACTTTCAATGAGAGGACACAACTGTCAAGACTGATCTCAGAGAAATAAACCTATCCTGCAGCAAGTTTCTTCCTTATCCCTTTATTTTTATTGCTTGGGTCAAAATTTTTTCACCTTAAACAATAACCTGGGAAGATGTAGATAAATCAAAAGCATGGAAAAGAACACACATACAAACACACAAATGTCAGAAGTCTCATTTCAATTCTCTGCTCTCTCTACATGGTTTCTATAGTTATACAAAATGCTGATCATTTCGGTCCAACCTAAGGGCCCCAGGGACTCCAAGGTTTTCCCACTGCAACATGCATACATTGCAAGAAGCAAAGCAGGTTGCCCAGGGAAGTGGTGGAGTCTCTTTCCCTGGAGGTGTTCAAAAAAATGTAGACTTGGCACTTGGGGACATGGTTTAGTAGGCATGGTGATGTTGGACTGACAGTTGGACTGGATGGTCTTAGAAGACTTTTCTAGTTTTACTGATTCGATGATTGTATTCTATGACTCTTTGAAACTGGCACAGGGAGGTGAAGCAGCTATTCTGATAGCATCTCCAGGGGGGTTCACCTGAGTCAAGATCACTGTCCACTTAAGAGTTTCTGAAGGCATTGCCTTTTCTGGTTTAGTATTGGATGAATGGTTTACTGTTTGATTGGAATGGTTGGACTCGATGATCTGATGGGTCTTTTCCAATCTGGTGATTCTATGATTCTGTAAGTCTTTTGCATACATAATACGTCAGACCGCAGCTTAAAAAGAGGCTTGAATTTGTGTTCATCAAATCATTTATGATTTTGTGCTCACATTTTTCCCAGAATTGACTACACTACATGAGGAATTGCATGTTGGAGGTAAGTACAGGTATGTCTTTGTCACATCAGCCAATACTAAAGCCACTTTAAAATCCTTATTCCTCCTCCTAGCCTTTTCTAGTCACAAGATAAATCCATGCCTGCTAAACAAAGCACTAAATTGTTGTTACAGGGAGTAGGCTGTCAGTTTTGCAACAATGTCTAAGAAGTAGTATTTGCACACACTCACAGTGATGTGGGAAGAGGCTAATGTAATGAAATGTTCAGAGGCAAAACATCATGCATGTTAAGAACAAGTGAAGGATACAAATGAATAAACACACAGTAGTTTGCATCCCGCTATAAGTTCCAGTTGTTAATCAGAAATCATAGAATAATACAATGGTTTATGTTGGAAAGTATCTTAAAGATCATGCAATTCCACCCTACCTGCTGTGGGCAGGGACAATTCCCACTGTATTAAGTTGCTCAAAAACTCATCCAATCTGGCCTTGCACATCTCCAGGGACGGTGCATCTTTAAGATCTTTAAATCTTTAAAACCAGGTTTTATTCAAAGTTCTGTAGAGAGATCCTGAGATACAAACAAAAGCTTCTAGGGATGAGAGCTTAATGTGTTTTACCAATATACACTAGGGAAAGGGACTGGAGACAAGGAAAGGAAAAAAGAATCAGATATACACTAAAAAAGTTTCTAAATACTAAGCAATCCTAATCCAAACTGTGAGAAATTTTAACAGCACAGAAGACAGACAAATCATCCTTCTGTTTTGTCTGGAAAACTTCCACACCAGGCAATCATTTGATGATTAATGTATGCAGTTGATGATTAATGTAATAATTGCATTGTAAAACAATAGAAGGCTCATTACACATTTTGTCAGATTAAGGCAAGCAAACATTGAAAAAAAGTGTATCCCTAACTGCAGACAGAGATTTGTTTGATTGAATGATTCAGGTAGCAAACAATTACAGTCATATCAGTAAAAAAACATCTACAAAATGAGTCAAGATTTAAAGCAATTTCCATATACTGTGACTAAGAAAAGCCTTTCTGAGGAGATAGTATGTTTTGATTTTTTCTCATACATAAGCCTGTTCCAAATTTTTCATATGCAGTTTCCTGTGAAATAGGTAGACTGACCATTCTCAAAGATACAAGACAAAGAGTGAGTGTCCTGGTCCAGCTTGCCATACTTTACGAAGGTGTTGGTTTAGAACGGTCCCTGAGAAAGCCACTAACACTGATTGTCCTGTCAATGTCCTTGTCCTCTTGTCCTGTCCCTTCCAACTCAAACTATTCTGTGATTCTATTTAAAACATGCCGTGATGTATATATCTACTTTGAGCTTCCCAAGATTCACAGAGAAGTAATTGTTAATTGAAGTTTCTTTATGTATCTTATATCATTTGATTTTGTTTAGCCAGTGGGAGATTAAGATGTATATGTAAGTAAATGAAAGCTACTCCAATAATTTTTTTGGCAGTAGAATGGCAGAATACACTTAGTTTCAGTTGCTTCCTCATGACATTTTATTGGTCCTGGGACTTAGATTTACATTCTTTATTTCAGTACAGAAATGAAAATTGTTGTTTACCATGCTGTCACATTGATGAATAAAGAAGAGAAAAGAATGGAGGAGCTCTCTAACCCATTTTAAAAGAACATACTAAAATGACTTTCTTGGTGAAACGCAGACTTCAAAAATAATTATAAGAGGTGGAAGAGGAATAAGAGATTTTTTTTTCTTTCATCTTAAGACTGATTTTTTTTTTCAAAAGTGACAGATCAATTTGGTCTATTTTTAGAAACATTATTCTAGCTAGTTTTAAAGCAATTGTTTGCGAGAAAATTTCTGTCAAATCTGATTTAATCAGAAGATTTCTTGGGTTTGGTAGGGCTTCCCCCCCCACCCGAATCTTGATGAATAAATCTAAAAGACAAGTATGATATTAAGCGCTTCTGACAAATAGTATTAGTGGGAAGCTTTCTGATTCATTTCTCTGGGAACTGACTACCGATTTTGAATTGCAGCTGATACCAGAGGAAGAACAGATTAACTCTGCTATAACAGGATCCTGTCTCATCTCCAGTAGACTCCACCTTGTGCCACTGGGAGACTGGTGAAATGATTAATTGTATGGAATTTTCCTGAACTGAGCCCTCTGGATCCAAGGAGCTGTTTGCAGCATGCAATTGAATTTCTCTGCTCTTTTTTCCCTAATTCTTTCCTTCATCCCTAAGTCCTTTCCTTCTCTTTGCAGTTCTCCATGTCCCTTCCTTCCCTTTTTCTCTACCTCATCCTCTAACCTCCCTCAGTCTCTCACAGTCTCCTTGTCCACGTAAAAAAATTCCTTACTCTAAAAAATGACAGGCAGAAATGAAAGTAAGGTAGGTGCTGTCACACTCTGTGTTATAACTCTCTCCATCCTGGCTGTAGCATTCCTATTTAAATTTTAAGCTCCTTAGAAGAAGCACCGTCTGCTCCTGTTAGCACAATGCCAAGAACAACAGTGACCTCTAAGTCCATAAGCACAAACATAATAAAAGCAGCAATAGCAGTAAAGGAGTGAGCAGGTCAGCCAGATTTCCTTTTCCTTTCATCTTTGTGAGCTGGAAGGTTTACACAAGTACAAATGGAGGCATAGATGAATGAGAGCTCCACTTTCATGTGGCAAAATGTCTGCAAATAAACTGCAGAGCAGGTGTTCAGAGGGATTAAATGATTCAGAGTAATTTACAGTGTCAGAGCATCAATTTGAGAATTGCTAAAATTGCAGGTACTGAAACATATTACATTTTCAGTTAGTAAATGTCAGTAGCTTTATCAATTTTAACATCATATCAGGTGCACCAAAAAATTACCGCTTTGATTTGTAATAAGCATGGACTACTAACCTCAGATAATATTAATTCCGCTTCATTTGTGAGTGTCATGAAATTAGAGATGTTTTTTAGTTGTGATTTACTCACATCCTAATCAGTTTCTTAGCAATTTATAATATTATTTCTATGTGTCTTGAACAAAGTGTTAGCGGTTAATAGATCACTTGTCTTTCTTTTGTTCTGTTAACAATATTCCATTCAATCAAATCTAGAAAAAGCTGATTTGTAAGCTAACAACTTGCCTTTCAAAGTTAGATCATGGAAGGAACGGAACACCCACTAAGAAAAAGGCATGATGAATGTCAAAATCAATTAAAAGAGATTATAGTAGAGCTTAAGTCTTCAGCTAGTGAAAAGGGAATATATTCTATTGCTAAAAATGTATGGGAAGAAAAAATATGAAATCATCAGTATGACCATCCTAAAGGCCTTTATTTAATGTAAAATAAAAAATTCATAAAATGTTTGAAAGCAGAATTTGATTTCTAATGACAAAACATCAAACCAAAGTCACTACGATGATTTTGATGTTCCGTGAACGCGACACTGCCTCTCCCAGCTGACACTATACGTTGCATCACATTTCAAGACTCTTTTCCATTACCAAAACCCTTTTCAGTTAAGGTATATTATTCTGCCAAATTACATATTAATATTATGCATCGATTGAGTCTTTCACATTGGAAATATTCCTGAGAGAACTTTATATATAGCTTTCTGTGTAGGAACTGCTTCAACCAAGAGGGATTTGGAAGTGTCTTCAGAGGGAGGAATATGCTCACATTTTGTGTTTTATAGCATTGCTGTGAACCACACTTGAGTTCGAAGAGGGAATGGGTTTTCACTGCTGTTCCAGGGAAAGTTTGGGTGGGTGATGTGAATTCAGTGTGAATACTGGGTCAACAAAGCAACTAATATAAAAACTTACCGATGACAATAAGTGGCTAGAATCTATTATTTTTGTTTAATGCTTGCTAGAAGGACTGTAGTGAATTCAAAACTAGACAAGCTGTGACTTCCCTTCCTAATACAAAGGAAGACTGCCATCTAATGAGCACTAGCAGCAACTCCTGTCTTACTGCAAGCTTTTCTGGCCTTGCAGGAACAAACTTTTTTCACTACATGACAGTGTGTTTCTGTCAGTAGGTTGATCAGCTCAACCGCTCTTGACCATGACCTTAAAGTACAGTGCACATGAGCAAAAGATACTGCCTAGGAGCTTTTAAATTCCATGTGTCTTATGTTTTTATTCCTTCCTGCAGCTCAGAGGGTACTATGAATGTGCTTGAGTTGTCTGCTTTATACCAGCTTTATCCAGCTTTATAGAATCATAGAATCACCAGGTTGGAAAAGACCCACTGGATCATCAAGTCCAACCAGGTCTCCCCTCAGCCTCTTCTTCTCCAGTCTAAATAACCCCAGCTCTCCTAAGGCCTGTGCTCCAGCCCCTTCACCAGCCTCGTCGCTCTTCTCTGGACTCACTCCAGAGCCTAAACATCCTTCTTGTGGTGAGGGGCTTATGCTCAGAGGGATCTTACCTCAATAAGGAAAATCACTATAATCATGCTAGAGAACATATTCCTTGCAATTTCCATCTAATGCTGCACAGTGTAGTTCTTGCTGTGCTTGTGATCTTTTATATTAATAACCTTCTCAATGAAAAAGCTTAGAGGTTTCTAATACTTAGGAAAGCCTAAAAAATTATGGTGCCCAGTTTGATGTCTTCCTGGAACAGCAGAGTCATCTGTATGAGCCTTTTACTACTTCTAGATCATCAGGAGCTCTCTACAAATTGTTGCAGAGGAAAAATCATCCACAGCTGCCACCCTCATGTTATTCACCACTCAGCACTCTGTGTTGTGAGCTGTAAATTTTCATACGTGGAAAGTGTTCAAGCAAAAATTTTCTGATGCCTAAAGTGAGCCTATAAGAAAGATGGGAAGGTGCTCTTTATCAGAGAGTGCAGGGATTGGACAAAGGGAGTGATTTTAAGCCAAAAGAGGGTAGATTTTTATTAGATATCAGGAAGAATTTTTTACTGAGAGGGTGGTGAAGCGCTGGCATAGGTTGTCCAGAAAATTTGTGGGTGTTCCATTCCTGGACTGGGTTGGATGAGGTTTTGAGCAACCTGGTGTAGCTGGAACTCGATGGACATTAAGGTCCCTTATAACCAAACACATTCGATGATTCTGTAAAAAAGAGGCAGAAATCTGATTCCTTATTTGTGTCGTAGAGAAAGAAGAAATGAAAAACATAAACTGTAAGAACAACCACCACAAACTGCCTTAATAAGAACTTTCTAAAGGTATAGGGATAGTGAAGAGCTGGGATAAATTGGCTGGTTTATTGCTCAATCATTATCACTGGGATCCTTTGAAAGCAGCATGAGTAAAGTATCTGATAGCGTCAGAAACTGTGCCTGATTCTACCTTGGGAGAGAAAGTTGGCTCAACTCTGGAGGCCACATGCAATGATTTTGAGCATATTTCTAACCTTAAGTGTAACAAAAATGGAAAAGGGGCAAGTTGAAGAGAATTTAAAAACATCTTTAAGATTCTGTTTAAAAAATCCTCAAATTCTTTTCAAAATTAATGTAATTTATCCCATGTACTTGTGAAAATATGACTGCTTTATTGCCAGGACTAACATTCTTGTCTTATGTAGTAGAATAAACATTGCTGACCTTCAGAATATTTCCCACCTCATGGCCATGTTCTGAAGCATTCAAGACTTAGATCACAACCACACAGCTGTACAAACTCTTCATCACGGGTAGAGTAGATTAAAGCTGCCACTTTTAGGCAACTGTTTGCAGTTACAAGTAGGGTCATTGCAGCTCCTCTTGCTTGCGTCTATCTAAATTTAATTCTCTGTAATATCAAATGTTAATTTAGGAAGTTATTTTAATTCAGTATCGCTCTGATCAAGTGACATATAAAGGTGCAAGTTAATATTCCTAGATACTGCCTCAACCGTTCCTTTGTATTGTTTTTTTCTGAAAATGAAACCTGAATTCCTGCCATTCTTCTTGCCTCTTCAAGGGCCGCAATATCAGCATAGCACTGGCTCACACTAAGGACTCTCTCTGGAAATAGTAGAAGATTTTAATCCATCACATACCATAGGCAGACATTTGTATTTGTCTTAAAGGAGACATTCTTCAGACTTTTCACTCAGCAGGGACCAGGGCAGTCCCTAGGTGGAGAGGTTTATTTTTCTTCCTTCATGGAGTCCTAAGAAAGTGGTCTCAGGCCCTTTCTAGTCAACCCTTACTAACCATTGGTGCCTGCCTCCGGCAATGAGTTTTAAATAACTTTCTGATCTTCACCGCCCCATTCCAACATGCACTTTTCCCAAGCTGCATCTTTGTAGCAATTAAGGCTGATAAGTCATTGAAGCTCCAGCAGAAATGCTTACCCAGAGTAACACCATGGAGAGGAAGTGTCAGTCTGCAGTGCACACAAGGATGATAAAGCTGACAAAGCCCTACACATAGTCACTTGTGCTAAAATTTTGTATGTCTTTACAGCACAAAGCTTAAGGGTCACCAACAACAAACTAGTCTTGACACCAGTGAGAGAAGGCTGATTACTCTGGTCTCGCTATATGTAAAATTCATCTACAGTTCTGTCATGCAGAGTGCCAAACAGATTTTTTGTTGGTCTTACAACCAGGCATCTTCATTATAAACAGATGTTTCAGCAATGAACTGATCAGATTAATTTGTTGACAAGTCAGTGTAATCCACAAGAAGTCTGAAAATTCATATTGGGAATCACAGTGTTATTTACAGCACAGATTAATGTTGAACTAGAGTGTGATGCTGCTGCCTGATTTTAAATTGTGCCCAGCTCTTTCTTCCTACAGCTGTACGATGAAACATCTGAATTTATTCCTGTGAAGATTGAATCCACACACTTTACAGCTGACTCAGGACAGTTGTAATCCAAACAGAGAAGGCATCATGCCCACGTGCCTGGCCAAATGTTGCAAGTGTCTATGACTTGCCAGGTCTGCCTCAATACCATGGCTGAACCCTCATCCCCTTCAGTAAGCAATGCTGAATCTTAAGATTTCTGAGTTACGTTACTAGTTGAGCCATAGAGTTACCATGTAAGCCCAGGACTGGTGACAAATATTCTGTATGGCATAGATTCTATGGAATGAGATCCAGCAATATTGTACATACTAGTTACGAGCATTTGTGGGACGGTTTTTCACTTTTTCTAGGGCTATATTTAGTGATGTAGCAGGCAGCATCCTGCACCAAGCCAACTCTGACTGAAAAGTGCAAAATTCTCCCATTTAACTTGCTTTGCACTCATATAGCAGTGATGACTATCAAGATACTATTTGATATTTTACATCAGAGTGAGTAGGAGAGGTCCAAATGGAAGAGGGAGGACATTCTTGCATTTTCTTGCAAACCCATCTAACAGAAGTTTTGACTTGGAGGTCTTAGGAGGAAAGTAGTGGAGCCCAACAAAACTTGGGAGTTCCCAGAAGCTGAGCCCACAGGAGTGATGACCTGTATCAAATATGCAGTTCCATTCTTTACCTGTTTTGGTGGTTAGTTGACATGCCTGAGGATCAGGATGCCATCCAGAGGGATCTGGACAAGCATTAGAAGTTGGACTGCATGAATCTCATCAGGTCCTGCATTTGGCTCAGGGCAAACCCCAATATCAGTATAGGATGGGGGATGGAGAATAGCCCTGAACTGGAGGTACTTCTGGATGAAAAGCTGTATGTGAGGCAGCAATGTGCACTCACAGAACAGAAAGCCAACCAAGTACTGGCTGCATCCAAAGAAGTGTGGCCAGCAGGTCAAGGCAGATGATTCTGCCACTCTGCTCCACTCTGGTAAGACCTCCCCTGGAGTGCTGCAGTCAGTACTGGAGTCCTGGGCACAGGAAGATAGGAATTTCTTCGAGCGTAGCCAGAGCATTACCACAAAAATGGTCAGAAGGATGGAATGTTTCTCATGAAGAAAGGTTGACAGTTGGGTTGTTCAGCCTGGAGAAAAGGAAGACCTTATTGTCTGGAAGACCTTAGTGCAGACTTTCAATACTTAAAGAGGGCTTATAAGAAAGATGGGGATTTTTTCACAGGGCCTCTGTTGCAATAGGACAAAGAGTAATGCTTTCAGCCTAAAAGAGAGCAGATACAGGCTAGATGTAAGGAAGAACTTTTTTTTACAGTGAGAACAGTAAAACACTGGAGCAGGTTGCCCAGAGAAGTGGTAGTTGCCCCATCCTTGGAAATCTTCAGGGTCAGGTCAGATGCGGCTCTGAGCAACTTGATCTGGTTGAAGATATCCCTGCTCACTGCAGGGGAGTTGGACTGATGACCTCTAAAGGTCCCTTCACATCTTCTATGATGTTATAAATGAATAGCATCTGGTTCTGTCTGATTTCATTGCCCATTTTAAATTTATTTCTGTACATTACTGTTCTCAGTGGGAAGAGATGACATTTTTTAACATATTAACACAAACCATAATTATTAAAAATATGGATGTAACACTTATATGTGCATATATATGTATTTATGTAAAAATATATGTGCGTCTCTGTGTAAAACAGTTAGAATATTAAAAAACCTTTGTATATATAATCATAGAATAGTTTGAGTTGGAAGGGACCTTAAAGATCATCTAGTACGAACTCCCCAGCCACGGGCAGGGACACCTCCCACTAGATCTGGGTGTCAAAAGCCACATCCAACCTGGCCTTGAACATTTCCAGGGATTCTGAAATGAGTCAATGTATAACAAAACATTAAAATGTTTATTTTTTGCATAGTCAAAATTTTCCATTTACATCACATTAAAATTTAACACTTAAGCATTTTTTTGGAATCAGATGTGAGACTATAATTGATTCATTTTCATACCAAAGAATATTCCACAAAAAGCTTTTGTTTAGTACTAATTTTAAATTCTAATCTTTTTTCAGTGAAGATCAATTCCTCTGGAACTGTACATCTGCTTGAATGTTACCTTCACAGAAATGCTCTCTCTATCCCCTGCCTCGACATCTGATTCTTGGTTTATAATCCTTGTTTTACATGAAACCTGAGTAGTTTCCAAAATCTGTCACACTGTCTTCTACTCCATTATTAGTTAAAATCTAATTAGGTGCCTCTCAGGTCCAGGGGAAGATACCTACTAACACCACTCAAGCTAACCAGCTGGATGTGGCATTCCAATGCGAAACAAAACTACAAACACAAGGCTTTTTTGAGAAATTTGACACCGGAAACTGAACTCACCCTGAGGCTCAAAGGGGCTAATACTCAAGATTTTCTATATTATTCTAGGAACAGTTTAATGGTTCTAATACACACAAAAAATGTCAATTGATAGTCTTGTTCAAGGGTCACTTTTTACCACTTAGTTTTCAGATTCATCATGTTGCAATGGGTTAGTGTCTCCTTGACCATCAGTACACGTAGCCTTTGGTCAGGCTAGATACAGCTGAAGATTGTTGTGGGAAAACTTCTTGAATCCTGTGTTCAGTTCTGGGCTCCTCACCACAAGAAGGATGTTGAGGCTCTGGAGCAAGTCCAGAGAAGAACAACAAAGCTGGTGAAGGGTCTGGAGAACAGACCTTATGAGGAACGGCTGAGAGAGATGGGGTGTTTAGCCTGGAGAAGAGGAGACTGAGGGGAGACCTCATTGTTCTCTCCAACTACCTGAAAGGAGGTTGTAGAGAGGAGAGAACTGGGCTCTTCTCCCAAGTGACAGGGGACAGGACAAGAGGGAATGGCCTCAACTTCTGCCAGGGGAGGTTCAGGCTTGACATAAGGAAAAGATTTTTCACGGAAAGGGTCATTGGGCACTGGAACAGGCTGCCCAGGGAGGTGGTTGATTCACCTTCCCTGGAAGTGGTTAAGGGACAGGTGAACGAGGCTCTGAGGGACATGTTTTAGTGTTTGATAGGAATGGTTGGACTCTATGATCTGGTGGGTCTCTTCCAACCTTCTATGATTCTATGATTCTAGGGGTTGAGGTGAGTCTGGAAATGGATGGATATTTCAAGTGCAGGGAACATAGGGCAGGAGTTTTGCTAGCATGGCTTTTCTCCAGAGTATTTTAAGAAGCAAGTCTACATGACAGATCTAGAGTATGACACAACAGCATGGAGGTGCAGAAGGCTTTCTTGGCAGATGGACCCAGAAGCTCCACACAGAATTATTGGTGTGTGGACAATCAGATAATACAAGAAATGTGCTGGTGGGTTATGTGAGAACCAGACAATGCAATGCTCCAGCTAGAATGAAGGTGCTGTGGGCTTGTCAATAGAGCTGCATGAGCTGAATAAGGTGGTGAACACACAGAAAATCTGTTCTTTAGAAAGCCCCAGGAGTGCTACAGCTGCACAGTGGCTTTTGGACTGACTCTATGATGAGATGCAAAAATATATATATAAATAATGTACATATACACTGGGATGACAGGGATTACTTGCAAGACAACTGGTGAATGTTTCTTAATCACTTGCTGAATATGGTTTTTTTTTTTCTCCCTTGCAAACTTCTGTCTGACATTTACTGGAAAAAAAAAATTACTATCACAAATCCAAACCTGGGATATTGAATCCTCCGAACACAACCACGCAGATTTGCCAAGCAAATGAGCATTAAGTGCAAATACAGTTTGTTCTTCTCCACTGTTTCTATTTCTGCCATAACTTGCACTGTTACATCTTCAACAGGCCAGGCTGTCCTCAGCAAAAAAAAAAAAAAAAAAACAAAAAACCATAAACTGCTCAGGAGATCCCATCTAGTCTTGTCTGTTTTTCATATTTGTTAACTGCATGTCTCCAAAGTATCAGAGAAACAGATGCTCACCTTTCATTAAAGTACCCCTTTTCCATAAAATGCTGACAGTGATCACACAATCTTTGTAGCAAAGTCATTCTGCAAATCAGGTAGCAATGAGCAGTCACCTCTTTTTCATTTAATTTTTATTCCACCTTTCTTCCTGTGATAGTTAAAACAATTTACTGGAAGATAACCAACCCTTTCGGACACAACAAAGGCTGGAGGCTTTGAGCATTGTATACGTGAAGGCTTCTACAGTTCTTATACCTCAGTAAGATGTCATCAAAACGTATATTGTCTTTATTAGTATTTCAAGGTCTATAGTGTAAAATTTCACTTACTTCAGATTATGGCTACGCTCTTGTGAAAACTGGGCAGAAGAGAGGGTCTCTCGAGGACAGAGGAATAATACAGAATGCCTCCAACTGAAGAGGATGTGATTTACACACGATGCACACAGTGCTGATGGTTACACAGCATAGGCTGTGGGTATCAGGGAGACTGAGAGGGTAACTAACACAAGGAAAGCCAAAGGTTTCCTTTTTGTTGTGTGAGGCAGGAAATATCTCCAACTTGCTCTCCCAAATGTGTCTTTCATAGCTTTAATTCTGGCAATCTGAGCTAAGGCCTCTACTGTAGGAAGGTATCCTGATAATATGTTTTTCTCCTGTTGCTGCACTTTGCTGGGGCAACCTCTTCATCCCTGTTAAGTAAGTTGGCAAAGATATATCTGGAATGTTTTGACTCCTCACATCAGCTCTTGAAACTCCCTGGGAAAAATGTCCATGATGCTTTGTCTTGATTTTCCCACCATTTATATTGTGCAAGGCCAGAGTGGATGAGACCTTGGGTAGCTTGATCCAATGGGAGGTGTCCCTGACCCTGGCAGTGAGGTTGGAACCAGATGATCTTTAAGACCCCTTCCTACCCAAACCATTCTATGACTGACTGGCAGAAAACATAAAAGATATGACCATTGTGTCTAGATCTGATGCTTCTTCAAAAACTGTGCACTCACAGTCTGTCAATAGGGTGTGTTGTAAACATAATCTATAGGAAAACCAGGATTTTTTTTCTAGTAGCCAAAAGCTCTACATTTATTTGAATGAAACAGGAAGAAGTGTATGAGAAATAAGAAAACACTGTTTTGGAATGTACCTGATGTTTTTTTCCCCTTCCAGTGGTTATTGAGTGTTCTTTATGAGGCATATCATGGACCCACAGCATGGCTCACAAATATTCTTCTGTTCAAATGGTATCTTTCAGGGTGAGTTTCTTCTAAAAGCTCTTTTCCTCTCCACTTTTCCAAGTGCTTTTGATGGTAAATTACATATTAAGGAATCTATTAAAATGCTTTTTATTAATGTATCTCTATTAATTCAGAAGAACTCTGCACAGCACCATTATTTGCAGTTCCTTGGCATGAAAACAAAGTGCCCTTCACTGTATTTGATAATGAATTACTTTCTGAGATGAGATCAAGTATTTTTTACTCCTCATTTTCTTCCCACTCCCACCCCCATTTACCTTCTTTCAGGAAAATTAACAAATTTTCTTTGGTACAAAGGTACATATTTGGGACATGGCTTAGAAGGTGTATTCCTCTTGGGCTGACAGTTGGACATGATGATTTTAGAGGTCTTTTCCAACACCAATGATTTTATGATTCTACATTTAAACATCTGCAAAATAATTGCTATAACATATTGCCCAGGGAAGTCGTGACTGTCCTGCCCCCGGAGGGTTCAAGATCAAGTTGAATGGGGCCTTGGGCAGCCTGATCTAGTGGGAAGTGTCCCTGCCCATGGCAGGGGAGTGGAACCGGATGATCTTTAAGGTCCCTTCCAACACAAACTATTCTATGATTCTATGATAAATAACCTTATTTTGTTAGTCTATGTGTTGAAAAGACCAGAGAGAATAGTCCAACCAAACTGTGCTAAAGAACGACACTGGTGTATAGTCCTCCAAAGGCAAGTAGGGGATGACCTTCTGGAATTAAACAGTACCAATTAGTAGGATCACTCATAAATTCTTCATAAAATGAAGCTAATGTTTTGTGGTCTGCCTATGGTGAGGAAAATTATATAGTTGGAAGACATTTGAATTGTGATAGGGTAGGATGAAAAATAGAATAAAAAGGATTTCTGTAGTTATTTTCTCATTGAACTCATGAAAGCAAGATCAGCAAAGGTGAGGAGAGGTTTACAGGGCCACAAACATTCAAATCATGGATAAGTGATGAGAGTGGAAGTTAATAAATGACTCTAGAAGTTAATTGATGCTCTTGTTTCAGGAGCTGCTATGTCACAGGTATTTGCAGAGACTTGGGGAGAGTGCATGGGCCTGTCCTTGTAATCTACTCTCCTGTTGTAAAACTGACTGGAGAAATTTTAGCAGACTTAGAATCGTTTGGGATTTTGGCAGGGGAGGGAGGTTGAGTTTCAGGACAGTAGGGTTGCTCTTGTGGGTAGTGGTAGCAGGTGACATAAACGGCAGTTCTTATTAACTTTAACATATTTCTGACACAGTGAGTAAGGTTTTTTTTTGAAAAGCACCAGCACTAAAGACATGGAGATATATGTTCAATTTTAAGCTATGTACTGTGTTATGATTTACACACTGGGTTTTGGTTTTCTTTCAGGCTAAAGGGGAAGGGATACCATTTTATCTGGTTTTTAGTATTGACTCATTATGCCAAGAAATTTTATTATAATTTAAATTTTTGATTGAACTCTTCTCAGATTATAAAATCATATCATAGGATGATAGAATAGTTTGTTAAGAGATATCTTAAAGATCATCTAGTTCCAACACCCCTGACATGGGTCAGGCAGCTCAAGTCCCACCCAACCTGGTCTTGAACACCTCCAGGGATGGGGCAGCCACAACTTCCCCAGGAAACCCATGCTAGTGCCTCATCACTCTCATCATGAAGAAATTCCTAGCCTAGTGTAAATGTCTAGTGTAAATCTGCCCCTCTTCAATTTACAGCCATTTTTCCAATTTATAGCCATCACCCCATGCGATGTTTAAAAACATAAATTATAGTAGTTTATCCTATGACTTCTTTCAACAAGCCCACATCATAGTGCGTATTTGAAGCTATACGTTTCTACTAAAATCTTCAAATGATAGTGAATCTCATACAGTTCTTACGAAGATGTTACCATGGTTAATTGAAATAGCCGTAAAAATATTCAGACTTATTTATAGGTCTGAATTTTCCTAGATTTAATTTCCAGGCATTAAGTCTTAATATGTCTTCGTCTGCTAGCTAAAAAGATTTGTCTGACCAACCTGACGTGTTTTCAGTCCAATTTTTAATAGAGTCTGCTGATGTTAAATCAGATGGGCAGCATGTCTAGTCCACTAAATACAGCATCTAAAATTACTGACGTTATTTTGTGAAAAAAATGTGAGCTCTTTAGATAGAATGTGCTGTAGAAATGCAAGACATTGCTTGGCTTATGTTTTTAAATTACACTACATGAATTATTCAATGCTAACAAAATTGCTTGTTGAAGCATTGTAGGATTTGGCAGGCTCAGTTTTGCAACCCTGTTTGAGGACATCTGCTAACCTGGATAACAGATTGAATCATAGAATCATAGAATCACCAGGCTGGAAAAGAACCACCAGATCACCGAGTCCAACCATTCCCATCAATCACTAACCCATGTCCCTCAGCACCTCATACACCCATCCCTTAAACACCTCCAGGGAAGGTGAATCAACCCCCTCCATAGGCAGCCTCTGCCAGTGCCCAGTGACCCTTTCTGGGAATTTTTTTTCCTAATGTTCAGCCTAAACCTCTCCTGGCAGAGCTTGAGACCATTCCCTCTTGTCCTGTTCCCTGTCACTTGGGAGAAGAACCCAGCTCCCTCCTCTCTACAACCTCCTTTCAGGTATCTGTAGAGAGTAATGAGGTCTCCTCCAGGCTAAACACCCCCAGCTCTCTCAGTCGTTCCTCATAGGGCCTGTTCTCCAGCCCCTTCACCAGCTTTGTTGCTCTTCTCTGGACTTGCTCCAGAGCCTCAACATCCTTCTTGTGGTGAGGGTCCTCTTTTTCCCTCCCATTACCCCATTCCTTCTCAGATAAAAAACCTAGACCCCAAATTGCCTATATATGGCCAAATATTTAGGGCTATTTGCCTAAAATTAGATGAGATTAATCTGTGTTGTGGTGCCCAACATGTTGGTAATATATAATACATAATATGGCATGATGAGGACAATCCAGATCCAATGAATGTATCCCTGGCCATCAGGGTCATGGGTAAAATGTTGTTTCTTCATGATAAATATCTTGGATACAGATTATAAATGTATCTACCTAAAGGTCCTACTCTGACCATCTATGACTAAATGTTCATATAATCTTCAGCAGGTCTGCTTCCTCAAGCCATATCACAGGATTACTTCAATGAAATCTTTTAAGCTTAGAAGGCCAGAAGTAGACCCTGGGAAATAATCTAGTGCATTTTCTAACTCTAAGGCAGGTAGTTCTAGCCAAACAATTTCTAAACTCAAGAAAAAGAACATCATCTTTGTGCTTGTTTCTGTGCTTTTTTTCTAGACCTTTCAGTTTTGTTTGAATATCTCCCAGCTAAGTTTCAATTTTAGTAGAAAATCAGATCTTGTATGCCCTTACAGACGACTACATATTTAATGTCCTCACGTTAAAGGGAAATTGTTGGGAAATAACTATGGTATTTACTTCATTGTATTTTTTCCATCTGGAAACATCTTTCCTTGGTAGGTGAACATGAAAGTGGGGTAAAGGAGGACAAGAAAGTAGCCTATTTCCTAGTTCAGTTGGAGTGGGAGTTTAATTTAATACAAAGGAAAAACATTTTTAGGTTTTTTTTAGCTAAAATAATCCTGAAGAAACTGATTTTAATGTTCATTTCAGCTGTGAAAACCAGTGAACCAAACATCTGAAACAAATATCCTTTAGCTCAATTAATGTACCAGCCCTCAGATAATTGTGCTCCACTGTTATGTATACAGAATAAAGAGCTGTGTCTATGCAGATGCAGCTCCCTGAGGGCCACTTTATAGTGCTGCCAAAAGGAAAGGTCAAACAATACCTTGATAAAGCATACAGTAGCACTGGTGTCATAGAAAGGAAAGTCGAGACTGTTTTCTTTCATGCCACCCCTGGAAATTTCAGATAAGCTCTCAGCAAGACCCTCCAGTAGTTTTGCTAACTCTCTCCCTATTCCAAAGCCTAATTTCAATGTGATTTAGGAGCCATCATCAAAGATCCTACAGGCTTCCACAAGATGGTGGATGATCAGTAGAATAGGAGGTCCGATGCAAAAAACCCCAAGAGACTGCAAAAGGCTATGCCTGTATCTCTTTTTATTTAGCAAATCAAGTACAGTCAGCTCCACAACAGTTCCATCTGCATATGATCCTCCCAACATCCAAAGAAATTCCATAGATCACTTTCTGAAAGGCTCTTGAAGATCTCCATCAGTTTTTCTTTCACATCTTCAACAAGCAAAAGATGAGCGTCTGTGAATCAGAAGCACAGACACAAAAATATGTGCACAAGACATGCACTCTTCACAGTCAATAAGTGAAAAATTTCCATTGTGGGTTTCTTCAGTTTCACAAGAAACTTGATGTTAACTCGCTGTTTATTTTTGCACACTGACATTTTCTGACCTCGGATAAGAAAGCGTTTATATTTGAACTTGCATCCACTCTCACTGAGTGAAGTAATCGAGGTGGGCATTGTCTCATTATGGTGGGTTAGAATAAGTTCTATAATCATCTCTTTTTCTCTCTCCCTTCACAATTTTGAGGTGCAGGGTTAGTCTTGGGTTTTGTGTACTGGACCTCATACATAATAAACCGGTAACTCACGTAATTGTAGTTACGTTAGATAACACAGACACTACTAGAAGGGGCACCTTTGCATGTAAACTCTGCAGACAAGCAGTAAAACAAAGCCATTCATTGCAACAATAATATTCAGAGCAGTGAATACATTGTAAAGATTATGTAGATGGAGTACACTGTGTAAATCTTGCTAAATTCATAGGTGCATGTCAAAGGGGAAGCAGAAGGGAACAAATTAATCATCCTGCTTGACCTGCATTACACGGGTAATCTCACCCATTCTTTCGTGTGTTACTTCTGGATGAAGTTCACCTTCCAGAAAGGCATCCACTCTTTCTAGAGGGAATTCAATACTGTCATCAGTTGTCGTCCTTTTAGATAAACACAAATCTTCTTCCTCATTTGTATAGTTGCCACATACATTTTGACTGAACGAGGCTAGAAGTTTTTAGAAGTATTTTTTTTAATACTGTGAGAACCAAATCTAAGCCACTCGCCCACATAAAGAAATAAACATGATGCACATATGACTTTAGATTCAGAAATGGAAATGCTGGAATCCATGAAAAATTAGTAATATGTACAGTAGGGAACACCCGCTCCTGAAATGATCATTACTTGAAATTATAAAATCACATAACAACTGGAGCTGAAATAATACTGACATATTAATTGGCAAAGTCTGTTTCTACAGATTCTGCTTGTCTTTTTGTTACTTTTTTAGACAATTGCATAAATTACTAATTAATTTCTTGTTGTCACTGGAATGCAAGTCCCCAAAGATCCTTTTCACCCCTTATGTAGCAGTGGGATTTTCAGGAAGCACTCAGGCTTTTTATACCAACACCTGGGATAGAAAATTTTCTTTTCTTTTCCTTCCAGAATCTTGTTTAATAAATAGCCAGAAGCTGCTGGTCTCTAAAACTTAATATCAAATATTTTTATGAGCACTGGCAAGACTTCTAGAGACATGATAATTATAATGATAAACACTCAATGAATCACATTCTGTATTGACACACAACCTGTTTCACTTGTGCAAGGCATTATGTTTACAGAAATGATTAGTTGATGACAAATTTGGTCATCTATGGATTATAAATGAGATTTACAAAAACATCAAAGTACAAATAATGTTATTACACAATACAATCAATTTTCACTGCAGTGCACAGGATTTCAGTTGTTTTTTCAGACTGCATACAACTCAAACAAAACGTTAAGGGAAATTCTGACTTCTGGCAGAGAAAAAAGGGAATAAATGCTTCTGTAGAATATGTGTCTATTTGAGATACTGAACTGGTGTGGAGCCCATGACCATGAGATCATTACTTAGAAATAGATTTATTTACTTTGTTTCAGTGAAGATATAAGGTCTTAATATTTTTATGCATGTTCTTAGACCCATAAAGTATGGACCAGTTGTGAGGAGCCCAGAATAGTAAAAGACTGAAAAATAGGAAGAAACATGGGATTTGAGTGTCTAAACTGCTGAGAAGGAGGCAGTTTCCATGTAAACAGTAATCCCTTTTTCTTCATGGCATTGTGGAACATCATAGTGACAGGCCAGAAATTACCTCATCCTTGTTAACATTTTCTAGAAACTGCATATATTCCAATGGCTTTTAAATTATTATCAGCTTAAAATGCCTAAACATCAAAATCCTGTGCTACAGCATAAAAATAAAACAAACCTGAAGCAATTTACCTGATCAAACTGAACTGCGATTACAGTTCTCACCCTTCTAACATGATCTGGTTTAGTGGACATCAATATTTAGCAAATGTCAGAGCATCATAGAATATGACCAGGCTGAAAAGGACAATAATCTACTTGTTCTTGAGACAGGCGAGTGGTGTAATCTGAATCTTGACGAAGGACTGGTTACCATCCAGTGACTGTAAAAGGTGGGGACATATTGGGCAATTAATTTTATAAAAATATTAAAATTAGATTAATGTCTATCCTATACTCACAAATGTATGGATGATGCAAATAGAAAGAGGATGTGGGGGTTTTTGGGTATTTTTAGGGATCTGGAAACCTCCATGAAAGAAATAGGTTTTGTTTGGGTTTTTTTATTATTTTGGATAAAAACATGAAGTTTGATGCAGAATGCAGAAAAACATCAACTAGTTTCACAGAAACTCTGTAGACTCTTTAAAGGTGACGCTTGTTTGGATGGCGCTGTCTTTCCTAACTGTTCTGATGGGAGTTGTGAAAACACTGTTGTGGTAAAAGACTCCTAACTGTCATTCTCCGAGAAGTTCAAAAGAAAATTGAGCTAAAACCAGAAGAGTGTTAGCTTGGAAGGAGAATCTTTTGTTATTGTTAGAAGTGTTCTTAATCAGTGTTATTCATGCAGACATTCTCCTGATACACAAATTAACAGCAGGATGTCTTGCTCAGGTTTTGGAAGGCTCTATTCACTCCACAGGAGAACATATGACTGGGTTGTCATTTGTAATCTATCTAGTAGCACAAAGTGTATCAAACAATTAGTGTAATAAATGGTATTGTTCTTTTGCACAGAGGCACATATTCTGCTTTAGTAGGTTAGTAATTCAATCCTGAGCCTCAACATTTACATCCAAAGAAATTCTGCAATCTCTAACCCATCAGCAGCTACTTTTAGAATTTTTTGAAAAGTAACTGTGTGTTTGTCTATAAAACACACACAAATTAATCTATCTGCACATGTATGAGGCAGATAAGTTTTGGCAAGTTAATTTTTTGGAGATGATTCATGGAATCATCGAGATGATTCATGGAATCGCAATATCATAGAATTGTTTGGGTTCGAAGCAACGTTAAAGATCATCCAGTTCCAACCACCTCTGCCATAGGCAAGGACATCTTCAACCAGATCAGATTGCTCCCTTTGAGAAGTGGAAGTCTGCTGTCATACGTGAGGTGCTCCAGCAATTCAATCATCTTTGTGACTCTCCTCTGGACTTGCTCCAACAGGTCCACATCTTTCCCATGCTGAGGACTCCAGAAGTGAATGCAATGCTCCAGGTCTCATGAGGGAGAGACCACTCCAACAGAGTGGATTAACCTCCCTCAGCCTGCTGGCAGCTCTTCTTTTGACACAGACCAGGATTCATCTGGCCTTCTGGGCTGCAGGTGCACATTACCAGATCAGACCAACTTCTCACTCAACAGAAACCCCCAGTCCTTCTCCACAGGGCTTGTCTCAGTCCATTCTACATTTGTGTAGAGATAACAAAGCAATAAAAGGTCCTGGTTGTCTGGTTCTCAGAATATGGATGAATCATCCCAAAGTGATTGAAAAGGAGAGATATTTGCACACGCTGCCCCTCTTGCTGAGGTTGACTACCTTTGACTGTAGTCGTATCTTAATGAAGAAAAAGGGGTTGCAATTTTCTACTCTGAAATAGAATTAAAGGAACAGCAATTACTCATTCTTTGGAGGAAAGAATGTCTTCACTGTGAGATGAAGCAATCTGATATCTGTGAGCTTTTCAAGTCAAAGATTATCCATTGGATCTTGCAGCACACTGGGCGTAAGTCAGGACAAAAGTTTCTCCTGAAACTCTAAATTCATTGGAACAAGTAATTGATTTTTAGGAGGGTTTGATACATTGATTGTCCCTAAGGAGCTGATGTCCTGGCCTTTGAGGCTGTGAATGGCATGTATTCGTGCTGCTCAATAAAAGGTCTTTAACTGTGATTTCTGGGCAAATGATGTAATGAGCTCTTGGCTTCTTGGAATAACATCAAGAAGACCCTGGTACTTTGCTCAACAATGAGTTTATTGGTTGTAGCAGAAAGAACTTCAACTGCTTTCACAGTATATAAAAAGAAAGCAAGACTTTAATTCCTTCAAGTTTCACAGAATTCATGCCTTTGGGGTGTAAATTAAAAGTCCAAACTTTCAAAAATATCCTGAAAGTATTACTTTGATAAGTATGACTTCTCTCTGTGCCTTGATAACAGTGGCATGTTTGCTGTATGCTTTAAGCTGTTTATGAAATGCTATGATGTGTTTCCTTTGACAAACTTGTAATAATGTTTGTAAGTCAAAAAGAAATGATCACAGAAAATATAGATATTCAGAAAATGTAGGGCCAGGAGGAATTTTCCATGTATTCTTGTTCGCAATCGTGTAAAATTCCTTCTGCCTAGGAATGAACCAAGAATTTCAGTAGTACGGATGGTGTTGGTTTGATACGTAATTAACATCAAACTCTAGATTTTGAAGCAACAGCCTGTTAAAACTCACTGTCAGTATAAGAAGTCTTCTGTCAGAGAAAATACAGAGAGACTTTCAAGACATTAAATTGCTTGAAGGCAGCTGTAAGTATAACACTGAAAAATAAATCTGGTTTTCAAAGTTGGTCAAGTATCCCCAGTTGACCTCCTGAAAATTACAGTCTGTCCACTAGAGAATGTGTGGAAGGAAATTATTTGCCATGGGTTTGTTTCAGGTTGTTAGAGTACTGGGCACCTCTGTGACCTTCAAAATACTCTGAATTTCTCAAAGAAACCTTTCTGGAGAAGCAGGTAGCAGTGGTGGATACAGGGCCTAAACCTGGGAAAGAGAGAAGGAAGAAACAGGAAACAATTATGTTCTGAAGAAGAATAAATGACCTCGTTCCCAATACTAAAGCCTCAGATCTGCAGAAGTGGAAATGCAATCATTGAAATTAACATGAATTTTCCAGAGAGGGTTGTGGCAGCCAGATCTTGACTTAAGTGCTACAGACAAACACCAAACTGAGCTTTTTTACCCTCAAACATTTTCTCTCCACAGCCGTAGAAACACACATTTTCCTGGATGTTCCTAGATTGTGGCAGAAGGTGATGGGAAACTTTATCACTCTTTAAAACTACTTGAAAGGAGGTTGTAGTGAGGTGATTGCTAGTCTCTTCTCCCAAGTAACAAGTGATAGGGCAAGAGGAAATGGACACAAGCTGTGGCAGGGGATATTTAGAGTGGATCTTATGATTAATTTCTTCAACAAAAGTGTTGTGAAACATTGGAACTAGCAGCCCAGGGAAGAGGTGGAACCACCATGGTTTAGTAGGCATAGTGGTGTTGGGCTGGAGGTTGGATTGGATGATCTTAGAGGTTTTTTCCAGACTTAATGATCCTATGATAGCCAGGAAATAGTTGGTTTACTTGCCTGTTTCCTTATGCATCTTTTAAACAGTTGTTAATAATGTTTGAAACAACAAACTGGGTTGACCTGAATTCTTCTGGAATACTTTATGACTAAAGGCAAAAGAATAAACAACTTTCATTTCCTGTAATTTCAGGGGGATGGAAAAGCTCCTAAGGTACAAAAGCTCAGGTTTTCACTCATTTTCTTTTCCCAGCTCTTTGATGTGCAACCAGAGAACGTTGTTAATTAAAATGGATCCCCAAAGGTGAGGATGTTGTTGTTGTGTTAAAAGAGAGAAATAGAAAGAAAAGGAATATATATAGTTTTGCATTGCAAGGGACCAACATAACACCCTCTAAAATTCATTTCCACTAAGTGTTTTGAACTCTGGGTTCTTTTTCCCAGAAAACACAATCGTTGGGACAAATATTCAGTTGGTGTGGATCAGGGTGGATCACCTTGCAGGCACAGAGGCTGGTGCAGTTCACACAAGCGCTTTGTGCCATCTCTGACCATGCTGTAGCAGTGTGCTTGAATAAGTGCCATGAAAACATTACACTGAACCAGGGACTGACAAGCATCCTGGACACAGTCCCAATAATGTCTTTCTTACTTGCGTTGGCTGAAGCCACTTCTAATTGATTTAATATGTATTTTTTATTTCCATTCCAAGGTTGCATGAACAATTGTTTCATAACCACTTCACGTTACTGCACATATTCATTGACTCTTTCCTGCTCTTGTCCATAACAATGTATGAAATGAAACAACAAGTGAGTATAAAACACATAGAATCACAGAAGAGTTTGTATTGGAAGGGACCTTAAAGATTATCTAGTTCCAACCACAAACCATGGGCAGGGACATCCACCTAGATCAGGCTGCCCAAATACCCATCCACCCTGGCCTTGAATATCTCCAGGGATAGGGCAGCCACTACCTCGCTGGGCAAACTTTTCCAGTGCCTCATTACTCTCATAGTGAAGAAATTCTTACTTATATCTGGTCCAAATCTGTCCCTCTCCAGTTTATACCCATTGCCCCTCGTCCTTTCACTACGAGTCTTTCTTACCAGTCCCTCCCCAGTTTTCCTATAGCCCCTTCAGGTACTGGAAGGTCATAGAATCACGGAATCACTAGGCTGGAAAAGAACCCCAGGATCATCGAGTCCAACCATTCCTATCAAACACTAAACCATGCCCCTTAGCACTTCAACCATCTGTCTCTTAAGTACCTCCAGGGATCGTGACCACCTCCCAGAGGAGCCTGTTCCAGTGCCCAATGACTCTTTCTGTGACTAACTTTTTCCTAACGTCCAACCTAAATCTCCCCTGGTGGAGCTTGAGGCCATTCCCTCTTGTCCTTTCCCCTGTCACTTGGGAGAAGAGGCCAGCTGCCTCCTCTCTACAACCTCCTTTCAGGTGGTTGTAGAGAGCAATAAGGTCACTATAAAGTCTCCTCAGAGTCTTCTCTTCTCCAGGCTGAACAACCCCAACTATCTCAATCTGCTCTCGTATGGGAGGTGCTCCAGCCCTCAGATAATCTTTATACATATTTCTACATAAAGGAAGGGGTATTGCTTCAAAGGAGGAATGGCAAAGTCAGTGACAGGGTTACTGGAGAAGATTTGCTCTGAGGTCTTATTAAGGAGTTTTCTTACAAGCATGCTTTACAGAAATGCAGTGGGGTTTCAGCTAAAGAAATCAAGATTTTATGTGAATTTTGGTATGGGAAACAATCTGTCTCTCCCCAACCTATTTGCTAAGTGCACTTGAATTCTGTTTCCATTTATTACTGGGAAACTCTCAATACAAGGACTGATGAAAGTGACCCGAAAAGGACTCACAATACATTTTTGTGCTTCTGCTGAGGAATGTTATAAAGGACTGATCATATTCTTTTATACTGCCTCTTCAGGAGTAGCTTGCAGGACTTTCTCTGCCTCTCGTCATTTGCAACCCATTTGACAGGACATCTCAAAGTTTTTTGCACAATAATAATTTGGGCACCCAAATTAAGTGTTGTTAACAAGCCACTCAGTATAAATCAAAGTGGGAAACTTGAGTCTTCTGCACACCAGTTCAGTGTCTTAAGCACAAGACACTACTTTTCCCTTATGACTAGAAATAATCTGCTTGGCTTTCTAGGAGTTTTGAGTCTGGAGACCTGTGCAGTTAGCTATTTCTCAATGCAAACATGGTCTGCGGACCAGAAACAACCCTCCAGGAATGCTACCTCATGGGTCAAGAAAGCCACCAACTTTGATAAAGCTAAAGCAGATGCATGCAGAGAAAGTAAATTGGGGGGGGGCTTTCAGTGGTTTTAAAGAGATACATCTTTAATTAAATAAAACAGTATTTATTTGTAATTATCAAATTCCCTTGTTTTGTTTGGTTTTGGTTTTTTAAAATTTATTATTACCCGAGGTTACTTTACTTACATACAATGTAGTCTATCATGATTTCCAGACCAAAATATTCAGTTATACAAAGGATCTCAGCCATGGTCTGCCTTGTCTTGGAGCAATTGCATGAAATTAAAGGACGTGCAGCGAGAATACCTCACGGGAAACCAGAAAATTGACCTTGGTTCCAGGAACTCTTTTATCACAGATGTGGCTGAGATTTCACAAAGCATAAAATCTCTAACAATGAGTACAAGCACGAAAAATATACTCATTCTAATACCTGAACAGCGGACTCAAACAGAACAACTGGTTTTAGAAAAACTAAGAGAAATCTGCTAATTCTTCATTTATATTCTGCTGTATCACCAATGCCCAATAATGATCCTTTGTGAGGAGCTTGTTAAATCCTAGTAGGTAGGAAGACATTACCACAGTAAGATAGAGATAGTCAGTACACAAGGATGCAGAAAGTATCTTGCAAAAATTTATGTTAGTCTAAAATAAGAACTATAATTTGTTTGGGCTGAAGCGTCCTATGCTGGTATTTTCCTGCCTCCTTGAGATATTCTGTTTTTCTTTATATTGTAGAAATAGGATAAGGTGAGATGAGGAGGAGACAGCTGGATCATTCTTTCTTTTAATTTCCTTTATAAGGTCTTTCTTTAATTAACTTTTTAAGGAAAAATTAATTAAACAAGTAATGTTCAGTTTACCTAGCCTGAAACAACACCGAAAAACTGAAAACAAAGACATATCCCTTTACTGTTACACTTGCCTGATTCTTTGAAGACTCAAAATCTGTCAGATTGTTATTTTGCTCTTCTCCTACAATGCACATTGTTATAAGCCTCTGAAAACTAACTTTTTACATGTTCGATAGAGACATATTTGAATCCAGGAATGACATACAGCAACTCACACTCAATATTCACTATGCCCTTACTATCTCTTCAAAGACAGCTGTCTTACAGCACAGATCTACTAGACCCTCTTTGGAGTTACAAGGAGGAGCAGGATTTTTTTCTACAGCTACATTTCAGCCTGTGAAGGCACTAATGGTCCCAAAGATATCACAGAATCACAGAACAACCAGGTTGGAAGGGACCCATCGGATCTTCTAGTCCAACCATTCCTATCTAACACTAAACCAAGTCCCTCAAGACCTCATCCACCCGTGTCTTAAACACCTCCAGGGAAGGTGACTCAACCACCTCCCTGGGCAGCCTATTCCAATGCCCAATGACCCTCTGCATGAAAAACCTCCTCCAGAAGGAGGTTTTTAGTGATTCCTCACAGAATCACCAATTTGAAAGAGACCAATAGGATCATCAAGTCCAACCATTCCTATCAAAATAAATTTAATTTGAGACTATAGAGTTAATTCAGTAATATGTCAGACCTGAAGACTTGCACAGGATGCTTAACTTGGGTCATTCAGAAGTCAGGAGCCTTTACTTTGCAGATGGTCATTTTTTTTCAGTGTAGATTTTTAATGAAGTTGTATCTTATTTATCTTGCAGGAAGGTGGACAGATTTTGAGACTGGGAGTTGTAATATAATATGAGAAATTTGAGAATTTAAGAATATAATCAGAATATAAGAATATCCAGTACCTGAAGGGGGTCTACAAGAATGCTGGGGAGGGACTTTTGACTAAGGCTTGTAGTGATAGGACTAGGGGCAATGGATATGAACTGGAGAGGGACAGATTTAGACTAGACATAAAGAGGAATTTCTTCACTATGAGAATAGTGAGACACTAGCACGGGTTGCCCAGTGAAGTTGCAGCTGCCCCATCCCTGGAGGTGTTCAAGGCAAGGTTGGATGAGGCTTGGGCAACCTGGCCCAGTGGGAGGTGTCCCCACACATGGCAGAGGGGTTGGAATTAGATAATTAAGGTCCTTTCCAACTTTCATTCTGTGATTCTGGAAAAAAAATCTATTAATCTGGTAGCTGAGTTTTATTGCTTTATTTTTATCTTACATCTTTTTTTTTTGCTTTAGTATACTGATACCCAATCAAGGTTATATTTATGCTTTAACTATATTCTTAACATATTTTCCAATCAATCAATGTAGCAGAATAAAGGTAGTGAGCCTGGCATTAACAGTATCTGCTTCTTATGAAACAAACAAAGTAATCTTGAAGGGATTTTGCAGCACAGCTGCAAAAAGATTCTTGCCATCCTTTTCTTTGGAAAAAAAAAGGAGTAGAATTTCCACCTGAGAAGCTGGAAGCATTGTCTTGTTTTTCTTCTCACATATAATTAGAATGTCAGCAAAAATAAAATCTTGCAACTGATACAGTGATGAGACCAGGGCTTTTTTTCTGGAGGAGCAGAACAAACCTTCTTCTAGGATTAAAATCATTACTGTATTTATAAAATCCATAATGTAAAGTGTTATTAATGCTACAGAACTACTTCCCTTATCAGAGCATTTTTAAGTTCAAGAGTTTAATTACAGATATAGCCTGCAGATAGAGCCAAAAATGCACAGCACATTAAACTCTACTGAAAGAACTTTATTGATTAGGTAAATATGATTAATAGAGCCTAGCCCTGGACGCATAAGTTCAAAGGAGTGGATGTATTAAATAATATCTGTAGTTTAAAGGTATGTTTGTGAAGAAGATGAGATAAAAACTAAGAATTTGGACTGCAAGAAGTGCAAACTTAACTCTTGCTCACCTTCCTTTTAGTCCCATATTGTTGATTTCTTCTGTGCCTCAACCTTCACTGCTACTAGTAGTAGGTAAACTGCCTTTTTAATCAAAAAACTTAACATCCCTTTCAGGTGTTGACTGCAAAGTCCTGTCAACGTGTTCCGTTTTCCAATGATTTGGTGCAAGCTAGCAGATCACAGTTGTTGTGTCCTTTGAATGAAGCTTTCTACCTGAATAAGAATGGTCTTTGACCCACAGTTCCTGGCAAAACTTTCAAGTGACTGTGTTCCCATGATGTACCTACTCCTATAAATCCTTGCCATGGGTTACAACATCATCTACTGGCACAGCCCCCTGAAATTAGAATATACTGTGCTCCAAATAACAGCAACAGCTGTTATGCTGGCTCAAAAATAAGCCAATTGTAAAACTTCCTACTAAATATATGGTCCATACAGACAAATTTCGTTTGTTAGAGGTTTGTACATAAAAAGCCTGAAAAGGGTGACTCATCTGGTCTGCTTTGGAGAATTTATTGTCTAAGAAACATGTCATGTTAAACTAGCTTTCCTGCTAGTTTAACACAGGTTCTGCATTTGCCTTTTTCAACGTGAAGATCATCCAAATGGAGGGAAGATGCATCACTTTTCCACCTTCCAACTCACAGTAATTTTTATAATCATCCCCAAGACCTCCAACAAATGAAGCTCATCAACTGATATTTAACATTTTATTATGCAATTGTCAGCAGATTTTCTAAATGTATTCAGAAGTCCTGTTGACTCTTCCATAAGATTCCCTCCCTGGATAAAAAAGAAAAGAGAAGGAAAAAGGGGTAGCAAAACCCCAGAGACTTCCTAACAATATTTCAAACTCAGAAATGTTGCACCAAAACTCTTGCCAATACACATCTGAAAGTATAGACATACTCATAATAATAGCAGGTGTTTCCTTTTCAGAGGAGAAAATTTACAGCTTGAACTTAAAAGCTCTTCTCTGACACTCCAATCCCTTCTTTTCTAGGAACAGTCTGCTCCTGAGCCGTGAGAGCCCTCAAGGGTTAGTTGATGCATTTAGTGTTGCTCTAATTAGACCTCAGAGAATCACAAGAAACAGCACACAAACTGTGCCTCATCACAGCTGGTTTGTTGGACACAGGCACTTTTTCCTACAGGTAGGATTACTGAGAAATCTGTTGCGTTAAAGGACAAAATTTACATCCCTGCGCTCCTAAATCCACAACTTAGAAATCTTGTCTTGAAAACATCTTTCCTTTTTCCTAACAAAGAAAGACCCATTTCAATTTTGCTACAGTTTATGGTTTTTTTCCCCTGATTTTGTAATCTCACTACCAACTTCTATCTGGGCTGTAACATTTCCAGTCTTGCTCTAGTTATTTTTTTCCTAATTTTTAAATTTCTTATCTTACTACTACCTTTTAACTGCACTGTAGCACACAGGAATCCGTCCGTCCTAGAGACAGCAGCAGGGAGTTGAAGATGTGGTACTGATTTAGGGAGAAATATTTTACTGTCACACCTAGTTGCCCAGAGAAGTCATGGATGCCCCATCCCTGGAGATGTTCAAGACTAGGTTGGATAAAGCTTTGAGCAACCTGACTCAGTGGGAGGTGTCCTTGTCCCTGGCAGGGGAGTTGGAACTGTATAGTCTTTAAGGTCCCTTCCAACTCTAACCATTCTATGATTCTATGATTTTTAGGTACTGCTGTGCAACTGCATGTAGGAATTGGTGACTTGAACCATGTCATATTTACATTCAGAATAGTCTTCTCTTATTTATCCTGATTTTTTTTTTTTTAATTCTAAAACCTCAGTATGGCATAAAGAATTTAACTGGTTAAGTAAACACTGGTTTGGGCTGTGGTTCCTCTCAAATACAGAATCATAGAATCATAGAATCATAGAATCATAGAACCAGGTTGGAAGAGACCCATTGGATTATCGAGTCCAACCATTCCTATCAAACACTAAAGCATGTCCCTCAGCATCTCATCCACCCATCCCTTAAACGCCTCCAGGGAAGGTGAATCAACCCCTTCCCTGGGCAGCCTGTTCCAGTGCGCAGAGACCCTTTCTGTGAAAAACTTTTTCCTAATGTCCAGCCTAAATCTCCCCTGGCGGAGCTTGAGACCATTGTTCCTTATCTTGTCCCCTCTCACTTGGGAGAAGAGCCCAGCTCCCTCCTCTTTAAGGACTCTTTCCTGTGTGACACATCTGTGCAAAGCAAGTATGAGTACAAAGCCAATTAAAACCACAACATACTCAGATCAAGCTCTTTTCCAGACTTCAAATGTATAGTTTTCTTTCATGCACAAATCATCAGCAATGACACACACAATAAAGAAAAATCATAAGCAGGAATAGGTAATGTAGCAAAAACAAGCCCAGCTTTACTGATATTACTATTATAGGTCTAGGCAGATGTTTGTCACAAAACATTTCAAGTAAAAGTCCCAAAGGCATCTGTTTTACAAAACAATGACTGTTATACCAGCCAAAGACACACAGTGGATTCCAAGTCCCTGTCTTTCATAGGCAGCAATCCCAAAATACAGATAAACCCTTTCCCTTGTGGTCTACCTCAAATGGATGATGGCATTTCTCACAGTTTCGCATATAACTTCAAAATATACAAAAATCTTTGTACTGTAAGAAACAGAAGTCTCATATTGCATCTTTAAAAACCAATTGTATCTTTCACACTTTTATTTTTCTTGCAGAAATAAAATTACTCAGAGACTTGTTTGTAAAAGAAAGGCTCAGAAAACCAAAGGTAAAAGGAAGAATCCAAAATGTGTTCTTCATATCAGAATACCTTTAGACAAAACTCAAACTCCTATCTGATTTGCTGACAGAACGATTTGTAGCAGCATGAAAAAGTGCAGAAAAGTTTTTGTGGATATTTTAATAATTGGTAACTTGGCAACTGAGTTTTAGTGTTTTGAAGCCATTAGTGCTGGCAAGTGTGTAAAACGTGCAAGTTAGCCAGAGCTGAGCATTAGTTGCTACATCAGAATATCTAGGGTGGTAACCTCTATATATTTACTCACTGTATTTCCAAATGCCTTTTATAGCATCTTTTTTAACTCCATCTGTCTGTATTAAACAGATGTCTGATGATTTTCTCAATTTCGAGCCGGGGCATAAAACATGGGAAGGGGGTGGGAGGTCTAGACTTAAAACTCCTATTGCTTTATGAGAGTGCTTGCAGCCATGAGCAGGAAAATAGCTTCTGGACATGTCCTCTTCATCAAATTCCCCTTCACCACCTGGCAGGGGCAATGATAGTGAGTTGCAGCCTGCACTGGGTGAAGTGTGCTCCTTCAAACTGAGCCAGAAGAGGGAGACCAAGGATTCACTAAGCCAGATGCCAGATCCTTTCACTGCTAGCTGTGCTGCTACTGCTCAATTTCCCTTCCAGGAAAAGCTGATTGCAATTTCTGTACCTGTATGAACGCTAAGTTATTGAATTGCATAGGTCTAAAAACCACAGTACTGGAACTGTGCAACTGAACTGTCTTCAAAAGAACCTGACAAGGTCTCACACAGTATTTGTCAGGGTACAAACACTGTGCAGCCTGCCACAAATATGGTACAGTGGCCTCAATAAATTTTTAAAAGTGAGAAATTTAAATTCTAGTATTAAAAACTGGTTTTGTTTTAAGATGCTGAATGATGTGCTTGTAAACAGGTCTACGTTGTACTGCTTCCTGCATTAGTCGAAAACAGTAGCAAGTAGGATATTCTGATCGTTTACATGCTCTTAATATTTGGGCTTTTCTGGGTCTGCTGTACCACCTTTCTCTTGATTTGAGTATGCTTTCCATATGTGTTCTCATTCTTTTGTGCATCTTTTTATATTCTTACTGGTTTTGGTTCAGTGAAATGTAGAAGCCTCAAAGATGCATCAAAGCCCCTCTAGCAAAAAGTGTAGAAATACATAACAAAAACAGCCTCTTGTCACTTAAATCCCGCAGTCTAAGCAGGTTTGTAACAAGAGTGGACAGAAAGGTGTATGCTTGTCAGGGCTGTGAGCGCCAGCAAAGATCTGGTGACTTCTGCATTAAGGTAATGTGTTAGGTTATTACACTAGTGCATCAGCTGCTTTAGGTAGATTTAGGATTATATGTGGGAGTATCTGAAAGTATCTCACTGAAAACAGTAGGCATGAATTCTTAGTCTATTGTATAGGATCTCAGAGCAGCACAGTGCTGAAGTAGAGCTATGTTATAGCTCTCGCTGTGCCTGAAAAAGACAACGCTGTGCAAAAAAAAAGAAAAAAAAAATCAACCACTACTGAAGATGCAAATACTGAAGGGCACAGTTCTCAGAGAAATGAAAAGTAAAAAAGAAATACCCAGATCTCCATAACACTGATCCAGACCTTAGCCAAGTTTTACTGGAACAATTCTAAGAAGAAACTGCTTCAAAACTTAGGGCAATGCTGGCAAATTTTTGTGACCTCATTGAGGGACAGATTTGCAAAAGAAGTTTTTTAAAGTGTCAAAATAAGTGTATTACAGCAGCTCCAGCTGTGGCATTCATGGATAGAATTTCCTTCACCCTATTTGACTACATTCATTGGAGATACTTGGATTTTCTACTTGTATTCTCAAATTCTTACCCAGAGTCCAATGACTTTTATAAAAATGTCCCCTGTGACTTAGTGGATTTTGGATCTGGTGAGATCCAGGCTGTATTTCTAGTTGACAAAAAAAACCGAATTTAATGCATTCACATAGCCATAAGCATAGAATGTTTCTATCTCCTTCCTGATAAAACCTGGAAAATGTTTGCAAAAGATTGAGTTAGTTGTTTTTCTCTCTTTTCAACCTGTCCCAAGAAAATTAGATGTCTTGTATGTTGCTGGAAAGCATCACTGAAGGACAAATGTGCAGGATCACCTGTCTTATTTTTCTCCTAGTGTCATTTTTATTTCAAGTACTGTTATGTTGAATGTTGAGTAGAAATTGGTTGAAGCTGATGGCCACATCTGTCCTTCCTTTAGCAGATATCTAAGCCACTAAACCAAACTGAGTATCTTGAGCAATAAGAGTCACAGGTGGATACTACTGAACACTGAGGTGAAGTAACAGCATAGGTTAGGCAAAACTATAAGCAGCACACAAGTACAGGACCCAGCAGAAAACAGTGGATTAGCAGAAAATATTTGCAGAAGGATCAGTGAGATAATTTGGACAACTTTTATTGTAAGAATACTGGCACGTGGTCTTCAAGATATCAAGGAAAGAAAAGGAAATGTCTCTGGAGTGGAGAGAAACAGGACTGTGTGTTTGCTTTCTGTAAATATACAGTCTTGCAAAAAAAGAAAAGCCCAAGACAACCTCAAGTTCTTCTTGTAATGGGAACAATAAGGCTGACTACTAACAAACGAACTGTTCAGACAAAATACAAAAGACTGTAGGTTGGGTCTCTAGGTTCAGAGTCATAAGCATTCTCTGTGAAGACAGTCGAAGACATAAAACTTGTTGATACAAGAGCAACAAAAAGCTACACCTGACCTGAATGAGTATTGGCAAGGAAGAGAGATATTAGACAAATACCTTAGATGCTGAAGCCTGATGCTCAAGTGCAGTCAAGACTTCAAAATCTCATTTCTTTCCACATGACTTACATTCCTGTAATATCTAATCTTCTGTCAACAGTGTTTCCGAGGAACTACTGTCTGCCAGTGGGCATGCATACGATCATCCAAATGCTCATATTGCTCTAAAATTTCAATGACAGTACAGCAGCTCCCGAAAGATCTTATCTTCTAGGGGCTTCTAAATATATTGCTGAGACATCAGTGTACCTAAAGAAAAAGTCTGGGATAAGCCCTTTCAACAGGGACCTCATTTGATTTTTGCCCCACAGTTCAGTAGTTAGGGAACTCATGTGGGATTTGAAAAACATACTTTTGTTACCTCATGCTTTTCAGTTTGAAGCAGAGATGTAAATATAGATTTTCTACAGTCAAAGAGGTTGCTGTAATCATGGGGTTGCTGAGTCAGTTTGGATTAATTATTCCTACTGTACTTGTTCTTTTGTCAATAATTAATATGATACCCATTCCACCTAAGAATAAACAAGCCAAAAAAAAATTGAGTTAGGGTCTCGTCATTACACTACTTTCCCAATATCTTGTCAGGGAGACAAGATCAGTCTCTTGTTACAATGAATATTTATTTACACAAAATGGAACAGCTTCAGGCAGAGATTTTAAGAGATGTCTTTACAGAAAGGTTTGAGACCATAGTTCTTTTCTAAGATTTAAAAAACCATCTTCCAGTTTGAGCAGAGCAGAGATTTGAAAGCATGTTTTCTGCCTTCCAAATGGTATCTCTTCTCTTCCTTCTCCCCTTGGCTGGATTCCTTTTTTGTGGGGTTAAAGACAAGGCTGGTTTTCACATGCAACACCACTCAAGAGCTCTCAGATGGAAATCTGAATCAAAGATGGATAATAGATAAACATTGTATTGATTTTACTGGGTATTCGTTGCCTGGACCTAAAACTGTGAGAACTAACAAAACATCATCTAAGACCTGATTGATGTTTCAAAAAGTCTTTAAAGCATTTATCACTCTGAGTTACACAGTGAAGCATTAATTACTTTTCAGACTTGCTTCTTACTGAAACATTAATTTATTTTCATGAAGAAATGATGGAAAAAATATTCAAGTGGTTGCACAGCCTAATAAGGCAAGGAACCATTTCTACAAACAGAGAAAAACAAAACTGAGCACTAATGAAAGAAATTATAGCAAAAAGGAGCAGTTACAGACTGCATTAAACACACATCAGGAAGCAATTTAACAACTGGATAACTGCCTTCATATTATTCAGTCTACAGAAACAAAATATTGTACTGTGCACCTGGTATTGTACTGTATACCTGGTGAACAAACACATTTGCTCATGAAACCACAGCCCCTTGCCATGCTTTCCTAAAGAGGCTTTTCAGCCCATAAAGGTCAGCCTTAAACCCTCATAGTCACCTGATGTTTGCAAAGCACTTAAGAACAAGCAGAGTTGTCTGGGAGTTGTGTTCCTGAACAATTCCACATAAATAATTTTCATCTGTTTACAAGATGCAACTTGTTACATTAAAGCTGTGACTAAAGGCTTAGGAGCATAGTTTATTTAAGGACATGAATGGCAGTAGTACTGCTCAACTCCAGAATATGCCTTATAACTGATTCCCCCTGCTAATTCTTGTTTAATTTAGAGGCTTTGAATGTCAGAAGGTATTGAAGCAGATCATAGAATCATAGAGTGATGGGTTTGGATGGAACCTCAAAGCTCACCAACTACCAACAAAGCCTCTTCCAACCTGGCCTTGAACGTCTCTAGGGATGGGGCACCCACAATTTCTCTGGGCAATCCTTGCCAGTGCCTTGTCACTCTCATAATAAAAAATTCCTCCAAGTATCTCATCTAAATCTCCTGTATTTCAACTGAAAACCATTTTCCCTCCTCCTATCCCTGCACTCCCTGATAAGAGGCCCTCCCTGGCTTTTCCTTCAAAGTACAGAAAGTCTGCTCTAAGGTCTCCCCAGAGCCTTCTCTTCTCCAGGTTCAATAACCCCAAGTCTCTCAATCTGCTCTGGTATGGGAGGTGCTCCAGCCCATGCATTGTCTTCATGGTCCTCCTCTGGACTCACTCTAACAGATCTGGGCTTCCTTTAAACTCCTTATATTTAGCTCAGCAGTAAAATGCATACTTGATCACTTGGCTTGCGAAGAACAGATTCACCTAGACATGATGGGTTTTTTCTGTGCTATGGGAAAAAATGTGCTGTAGCCCATCTAATCTCATTGATTCTTACTTACAGATGTTCTAATTCTACACTCAGCTCCAAATATCCAACACACTTCACCAGTCATTTGCTGCTTAAAGGTCCATGATGAAATGGTGAGAATCTGTTGCAGTATTTATCAACTGTATCCTGCTAACAAGAGCAGTTCATTGTAATTACCTATGTTGGCATGGTGACCTAAAACACACATTATGCTAAGCAAACAATTTCCAAGAGCAAACAGTGTGCTTGTTTACTTCTCTTGAAGCTTGTTAGGATTAAATTTTGTTTTGTTTTGTTTTTTGGCAAATAGATTTATAGCATTATAGAATCACAGAATCATAGAATCACCAGGTTGGAAGAGACCCATCAGATCATCGAGTCCAAAAATTAGTTTCTAAACTGAAGCTCCATTTTTCATTCTTTTACTACATTACACCACAGAGTGCTCTTTAATCTGTATGCAATGCTAGGTTCACTTAACATGTGTAGAAGAAAAATAGCTGCGTTTTGAGAGTGTAAAGTGCCTTATTTGATACGGAATTGAGAAGCAAGCTATATATTTCAAGAACCTCATTTAATTACCTCTTACCTGTGGCTTTCTTCGGTGTGTCTAATCATTAGTTCACACTAAACTTGTTTAAGACACAATGACTAATCTTCTTGGAAAGCTTCAGTCAGTTTTTAACTTAATCCCTTGGAAATTTCCACTTGTTGCCTGAGGGCATCTCTGCTCAACAGTCACCGGGTACAGCACGAGGCTGACAACAGTAGAGCTTTTAGACATAGTCAAATCACCTTTAAATGAGACAGATCAGCTATCTGCAGCAGTCAAACTGGATAAAAGAATGTAGAACACCTGAGAATTATTCTATGATGAGCCTTGTCCTATGTTAACTCTTTTACAGCTGTTTCTCACTGCATGGAAATGATGAAAACAGGATAATAGTTAAAACATATGGGCTCTTATCTGGACATGAATGTCAACATAGGTCATATCTGAAACTTACTGGTGCTTTCAGTATAGTATCTCTAAATAACTTTGTCATCACTGCAAGAGAGATAAAGCTCTTGTGATTTCATGCCCTGACTGTCACAAGTGGGAAGGTTGCGGGTTGTCACATCTGTACAATTTTTCCTTCCCACACTTTGCTAGACTTGCGGGAAGACCGTCTGAGCATGTCACTTCTTATTTGTGATTTTTCCTCTTTAATGTAATAGGAAATAAGCCATTTGTCTTCCCTTAAATGCTAAGCGATACCATCATAATATTTTCTTCTTCTTATCCTGCTTATTGTTCATTGCTGTGTACTTAGATGGGAAAAAAAAAGATCTTTTTATTTTGTATTTGTATAGCTTAGCACAGTGGGACAACATTCAGAGCCAAGAGCTGCAAAGCCATAAAATAATCCAAGCCAGAAGCATGAATAATTGAGAATTGGTGACAGTATTTCACTTCTGTTGTCACGCAAATTGTGAGTGTTTGCTTCTGGGTATTAAACCATCCATCTTTACAAACTGCTGCTAAATCAGAGGTTAGAAATCACTAAGCGGGTGCACTTGTATATCCTCACTAAAGTCTGGGTCTGCTCTGAGCAGAGCAGTGTGGTTTCTCACTCTGGCCCAAATCTACATGCATTTCACGGAGAGCTCTGTGTATCCCCTGCTTCCTTATGCTTCTCTTTGGAAAAGAACCTGGTTAGAAAAGTGGCAGCAGGCTTGCAAGGTGCTTTGTGATCTCTCCTGGAATATGTTTCCACATCATGCGTATCTGTGGCTAAGTATTGGCAGTATTATTAAGATATGGGACTTGAAGACTTTCCTCCATGGATCAGAGGGAAAACATCACCTCATTTCATCCCAGCAGGGAAAACACCCAGTTCTGCACTACACAGTATGCAGCTGTTTGGCTAGTTGCTCCATGGCCCCTGAGGCACTCTAAGCTTCTTTTCTCCCTATTCAGCAGCATAAGCCATTTCTACAATAAGATCTTTTTTTAAAGTGTTGCTTCTCATGAAGTCTAGATATTTAAAGGAGATTCTCAGTGCTACAGCTGTTAAGCTTTTAAGTGCATGTGGTACTGACTCCAGTTTTGGGGGCATTGATTAAAGTTAGCAGAGGGAATGGTGGTGATGCCTCATTTGTAGATGGGCAGACCCAGAAGAAGGCAAGTTCCTGACTGTTAATCCATTGACCAGACACAACTTGCCTCAGAGACATAAGCTGTTTTACTAAAATGAAGTATGCTCTCTATCACACCTGCTGTGCACATGCATTCAAACGTATTCCTTATGCTGACTTTAGCACAATGCAGAGCAGTTAGTATCAGAAGCAGAGTGCAAGGTTACCATATAGCCTTGTTGGCATTGTGGGAAAAGAATTGTTGGAGCAAGTCATGTGTGAAATAAATTAAATACACAAACTCGCTCTGGTTCTCACACAGGGTCAAAACAGGCAGCTAATTAACATCTCACAGTAACCTTGTCCCTGTCTGACTCTGCCCTCTCTGGTGGTGCTGAAAACACATTTTCAGAGACTTGAGCCTGCAGTTTAACACTCCTCTTTGGAACAGAAGGAAAAAAAGGCAATAGATGTTAAAGAGGGGAAAAGGGACCTTAAGTTGTTTATTTTTCTTCCTCATAACCCAAATTGTTTTTGTAGGATGTAGAATCCTCTGTTGCCATTTGAGCCTTTAAGGACCCTCAGAGAAATGAATGGTTATTTAGAAAGCAGTTCACATCCATCTCTGTGTCCAGAGATAAAGGACATGTATCTATTGCAGCCACCACTCATAAGATTCTGTCCTTCAGTGCATGCAAGAATGGTCAGAGTTCAGTGATAATCACAGCTAAAGCTGTTATGTAAACATGGATCAAGAGATTTTCCATATAATATTTGTAGAAAGTTTGACTAATGACTTTCCCCTGATGCACATAGTGACCCTCTTTTCTAGGTCAATAGTTCTCCCTCTCTACATCACAGTTTGCAAATATCTGCAAAATGGCAAGAGCCAAGCCAGAGTTCTTGAGTGGGATTTACATTTCTGCAATTAATAAATCTTCGGTAAGAGATGTGATAAGCTCTCTGGAACTTTCCTTTTAGATACATTAAGATCTGAGCTCAGCAGGGAAACTGATGACTTCTGCCCTTTGCTGCTTTTAGGATCAATGGAGAGGAGTTAGCACTCCATTAAAAAATAGATAGAGAGAACTGGCAGTGCTTTCCTCATGGCCAGGAACTCCAGAATAGATGTCTAGGGAAAAATACAGATAATCAGGCCACAAGAATGTGTGTAGCCACACTTCAGTCCATGATGAGTTTCCAAGACTGCTAGAAAGACTTGCAACAATGAGTCTTCCAATAGTGAGAACAAGGAGCTTGCAGGACTTTGGGCACTGTCCTGGTATAGCAAGCAAGATAGATCCTCACAAGTTCCTGGTTGTGGTGATATAATTTAAAAGCAAACAAATAGGAACATGTCAAAATGCAAATTTCTGGCTTAATCCCTTGTTCAGTGCTGCCAGTTTGTATATAATCTTCAGGAGTGTTTGGAACAGACTTGTTCACAATAAGCTGTGGCTTATTTGTATTTTATCTCAATTTCTGAGGTGTATTTTGGGTTTTTTCAGTTCAAGTTGGCCATTGACATATCACTGCCTCAGAAGCTGCCCAGGATGGCCTCTGTAAGAGATGTACCATAAGGGGTGTTATCTAAAACAAATGCCCTGCTGGCCAATACCCATCTACAAGAAGGGTTGCAGGGAGGATCCAGGGAGCTACAGGCCAGTCAGTCTGACTTCAGTGCCAGGAAAGGTCATGGAACAGGTGATCTCAAGTGTTATCATGAAGCACATACAAGAGAACCATGTGATCAGGCCCAGGCAACACGGGTTTACCAAAGGCAGGTCCTGCCAAACTAACCTGATTGCCTTCTATGACAAAGTGACTCAGCTGCTGGATGAGGGAAAGGCTGTGGATGTATCTTCCTGGACTTCAGTAAAGCCTTTGACACAGATTCTCACAGCATTCTGCTACAGAAACTGTCACCTCTGGCCTGGACAGACGCACACTCTCCTGGGTAGAAAACTGGTTGGCTGGCTGGGCCCAGGGAGTGGTGGGAAATGGTGTTAAATCCAGCTGGAGGCCAGTGACAGGTGGTGCTCCCCAGGACTCAATGCGGGTTCCAGTCCTGTTCAACATCTTTATCAATGACCAGGTGGCCAGGAAGGTCAATGGCATCTTGGCTTGGATCAGAAACAGTGTGACTAGCAGGTCAGGGAGGTTATTCTCCCTCCGTACTCGGCACTGGTAAGACCGCTCCTCGAATCCTGGGGTCATTTGTGGGCCCCTCAACACAAGAAGGATATTGAGGTTCTGGAGCAAGTCCAGAGAAGAGACACAAAACTGGTGAAGGGGCTGGAGAACAGACCTTATGAGGAACGGCTGAGAGAGCTGGGGGTGTTTAGCCTGGAGAAGAGGAGGCTGAGAGGAGACCTCATTACTCTCTACAACTACCAGAAAGGAGGTTGTAGAGAGGAGGGAGCTGGGCTCTTCTCCCAGTTGTCAGGGGACAGGACAAGGGGGCACAGTCTCAATCTATGCCAGGGGAGGTTCAGATTAGATATCAGAAAGATCTTTTTCCCTATTGATCCCATTTCTACTTTCCAGAAAGAAAAATCATATTCCTGAACTCGTGACTTTTCAAGAGTGGTTCAAGTGTTTGGTCTTCACTAAAGAATTTTCACAAAGATTCAAGTGTTGTCCAAGACTTTGTCTTGGATTCTGCTTTTGCCCATCTTTTATAAGATCATGCCACAGCTGATGTGGTGGTGCTTGGTTCCAAAACTCTTCAGGTTTTGATGCAAAAGCAATAGCTATTGTGACGGGTGATAAATCTAATCAAAACCATCCAGTTAATTATGTTCAGATTTCTCTGTGAAACATTTTAACAGTGCCCAGTCCTACAAACAACACATATTTTGAAAGATAAAAAAAATGGTCAGAATAATCAAAATTCATATCACTGAGTGTGGATCCTCAACTGCAGATCTTCCAACCTATCATTTTGTCTGTCTTTAATTGTATGCTCCATTAAGCAGTGATTGTGTCTTTCTCTGTTGTGTAGATGAGCACATTATGTGGTATCAATTAATAATAAAATGAGATCTGCAAGGAAATGGAGCTGTAGGAAAGGGAGAAGAGTGGCAGGGGCTGTATTGTGATGGGGGCTGTAATATATATATCCACACACATGAAACAAATCTATTGAAAGATAATACTGAGTATTGAGCCAGAAAAGATCTTATCTTTCATTATAGTTTACTGAGATCAATGATTACCTTGCAGCAGCAGTTCCAGGATGAGCTGTCTCAATTCCGCAATATCTCTGAAACACCCCCTCTCTGCTGAATGAGCCCTGTAACTGCTCTCCTCTCAGGCCCAAATTTTCTGGTTCTTGTGACATGTTATTAAGATGCTTCACCCTAGCTGATAGGAAGTGTATTCTGCGTGGATCCAGAAGGTTTGGGAGCCTACAAAAGCCTCTTCCTTTGTCAGCAGTGACCCAAAGGAAGATGTACTAACTCAGACAAGCCTCTCTGAAATATAGCACTATTTTTATGTACTAACATGAGTATAGCATTTAAGAAAGAAAGGTGAAAGCATTTGAGAGCTTACAAAGGTATGGTTGCTCCAGAGGCTCAGGGGACAGGATGAGAGGGAATGGCCTCAAGCTCCACCAGGGGAGGTTTAGGCTGGATATTAGGAAATAGGTTTTCATGGAAAGGGTCATCGGGCACTGGCAGAGGTTGCCCAGGGAGGTGGTTGAGTCACCTTCCCTGGTGGTGTTCAAGGAATAGGTGGATGATGCGCGGAGGGGCATGAGTTAGTGATTGATAGGAATGGTTGGACTTGATGATCCGGTGGGTCTTTTCCAACCTGGTGATTATATGATTCTATTTCCCTCAAAAATATGGTGGACCTGCATTCTCTCAAGCGCCACTGCTTCTCTGGTACAATTACACCTGCTTCTCTGTACATTTTGCATTTGCCACATTCAGCTTTTTAACCACCAAAATGTTCCCATTCTTTGCCCTGGTGCTCCAGACACAATCTGGTCAGTTTATGAACTCCAAGAGGTGGATTCTACAAGCAAGATTCTCTTAGAACCGTGGTGCCTGTGATTGAAAGCCATTGCTTACCTTGCTGTCTGAACTATCTGGTCTGTACAAAGTATCACAGAGTATTATAGCTCTCATTTAGCCATCTTGTTCTTAAAAACAAAAAAGATTATCCCTATGATTTTTACTGATTTATGCTGGTGAAGAAAGGTCATACATAGTCTATCATCTTTACTGTATCTTTCAAGCAAAAACCTAGTACTTACATTAAGGAAGAAACAAGAGAGTCTTGAAAGTTAGAACAATTCTTCTCTGGAAGAAGTTCAGTTCTTTACTGGAAGAAGTTATCTGTTACATTAAAAATAAAATTGTAAATGGTACTTTCTCAGAGAAAGTGAGTAAAAAAAGAGTTGGAGGGACACCTAAAATCTATTTCATCTTTGTATTTGAGTTGCCAAATATGCTACTAAGTATTCTCAGATATCTGTGAAATGTATCTGAATATCAGTAGTATCACTGCAATAAGTCCTATAACTAGAAAGAATTAAAAAAAAATTTGCAAATCTTAAAAAAAAGAGAAAGAAAAAAAGGTATTTTTTTTCACTTGTAAAGATTTTTTTAAAAAATTACCATAAAAGCAGCTAAGGTTTTAGTTTCTTCCCCTTTCCTTACCTGTCATCACATATCACACAATGAAAGGGTCAGATTTCACACTTGAGTTGGTCTTACTTTGAATCCCTTCACAGAAGCTTCAGAACAGAGAGAGAATGATGTCACGTATGGATTTGGAATGACCTTTTCATCAAGACCTCATTCCATTTGTTGTTACCAAAAAGTCTCACAGCCAGTTCCATGCACTGATTTTGTTTGCAAAGGGATTTACAGGACAATAATTGGAAAAGAGATTGACACTGACAGAATGAATATGCACTGCAGATGAAACTACCTGTTTGGGGGTTTTATGTGTGTACCTGAAAGTAGAATAATATAAAAGTATATATATGTATATTAAATTTAAATTAATAATGTTTTTTTCAAGCAAGGAGAAAATAAAATGCTAACCAGTTTAGTTATTGTCAGTGCTCTGACCAGGCTGACTATTTGCTTCGTCTACCTTTCCTTGACGTTGCCCTTTAACCCTCATGGTAAAGGAGGAAGATGCCCTCCAGCTGGCCCATGATTTTGTTGTATGTTTTCTGCAGACTTTAAAGGTTATGTTTACCATAAAATGAGCTTCTTGTTTAATGTCTTAATTAACTCCTTTCACCCTAAAATGCTGTGCAGGAAAAGAAAGCAGCCTTGGAGCAAGCTTGGCAGACCTCTGATTTTCAGCTTCCGGCTCAAACTCTCTCATTAATGTATTTAAATGAATTAATTACTGTATTATATACAAGAAATATTAAACTCGAGGCAGTAAGGCTAGAAGGGACTTTGGGAGGTTGACTGGTCCATCCTCATGGATTCAGAATGGACTCCAATGTGTAAACGTGTCCTGTCAGACAGTGTCTGCTCTTAGAAACCTCTGAAGCTGAAGATGTTCCTGCTGCCTCAGCTAATCTGTTTCAGTGCTTTATTCTTTCTCTGACCACCTCAAATTCCAGCTAAACTGTTTTATTGTTCTGCATACCCCAAGGGTGATTTAATGCAAATTTTTAAACAGAGAGTCAGAGTAGGTTTGTCCATAATGTAAAGTACTCCAATACTAAATATCCTTTTCCTCCTGAATAATGAATATCTTTGGCTCTTCTCCTTTCTTAATGAAAGCATCTCTCCATCCTCCTCAGGTAAAAGGACAGAGCTTTTGCAGTGAGAAATGTCTCCTGTTCTTCAGTTTACATCAAGTCTTCACCTTTAATTTCCTTTTTATTGTGGAAAATATGACTCGCTCTTGCATCAGAAATCCATTGGCAAATATTTACTGCCTCTACCAACAGTGTCCCATATTGAACAGAAGGCTATCACTTCAGCTCCACATATGAAGACAAAGAATATTCTCCAGGTAAATTTTTTTATTCAATTTTAGTCTTTTGCTTCATGTGATTTTAAAAGCAACTCATAAGAGAGGGACAATTCTTTTTCATTTGCCAAGGAAAGGGATAGATTTCTATTCTTCCCATAATACCAATGTGCACGTCATGATAGAGTAGTAGAATCAGGGAATGGTTTGGATTGGAAGGGGTCTTGGACATCATCTAATTCCAACTCTTCTGTCATGGACTAGGACACCTTCCACTGGATTGGGTTGGTCAAAGGCCCATCCAACCCATCCATGAACACCTCCAGGGATGGGGCAGCCACAGCTTCCCTAACCAACCTGTGACCCTCACAGGAAAAAATTTTCCTAATATCTCATCTAAATCTCCCCTCTTTCAAATTAAAAATGTTCTCCTCATCCTATCCCTGCAGTTTCTGTTAAAAAAAACCCCACAGATTTTCTGTAGGCCCCCCCTAAAGTACTGTAAGACCACAATAAGATCTCTGCAGAACCTTCTCTACTACAGGCAGAACAACCCCAACTCTCTTAACCTGTCCGCACAGTGGAGGTCCTCCCGTCCTCACATCATCTCTGTGGCCTCCTCTGGACTTACTCTAGTAGATCCATGTCCTTCCTGTGCTGAGGACTTCAGTGCTGAACACAATACTTCATTCTTCAGCAGAGTTAAATGATAGTCAGAAGAAAGAGAAAACACAAGCAAATCACGAACATTTTTTGCTATTCACAATTTCTTTACAAGCTAAAAAATGATAGCTGCATCTATTCCCTTCTCTCTAGGTTTCATGTACTCAGCAGACAATCATGGCAGTGCTTAGAGACAAAAGTTTGCATAGATTTTGTATTGATTCTAAAAATAACATGGATGCAGAGACAAAAGAGTTTATAAAAGTGGATTGACAGAAGCTGAGTTCATGAGACAGTGGATGAGGGAGGTGGGGCAACCAACCAGTCATCTTTATTGAACCATGTCTGCACAACTCTGGGTGACTTTTGGAGTCTGACCACCTTATTTAGTCTCCTTTGAAAACTGTGCCACAGGACAGTCTATAATGAGTTCCTCCAGTGAAGTTTCAAGGTTGTCCTCCACGGCATTTCTAGTCCAACAGATGCCTCTGGAACAAACCTGGCTTTGAAGACCCATTTGAATCTTGAAGCCCAGTGTTGAATTTTGCAGTAAAAGCCATTGTGGGCCCAAGTATTGGGCAATGTGTCATCTAAGTACTTTAACAAATCTGCTTTAAATAACATATGCAGACTGAGATATATTCAGACCTGAGTTTATGTTTCTGACTTCCCAAATAAGGCTTTGCCAAGTCTACTTTTGACCAATGACTGGGTTGGTTTGACCTCATTAACCAATGAATTTCTTATAAGATACTTTAAAAAGATACTTTTAACACACAAAATACAAAAGCCAACTGTGTTGTCCTTGCCCCACCACTGATTTAATCCATGAAGAAGGACAATTTCATCTGTGTGTGTTAAAAGAACCTGTAAATCTTTAAATAACCATGAAGCACTACATAATGTAATTTCTAGTTTGTTTTAAATCACCCTTCTCTTTGTTTAAAAGTCTTCCAGTTGCTTTATAAAATGCATCTGTCATTAAAAAAATTAAAAAGTGTTACTATAAAAGACAACAAAGTGCAAAAAATATGTTGATTTCAACATGAAAACTCCAGGTAAATAATTTCTGCTTAATTTATGTGAGTGAGCAATCCCATAAGTTTCAATGATCAGTGAGACTCCAAAGGAAAAATTTTCTCCAAATTTATAGCAGAATTCTACAAAATAAACATTCTCCATTGTGCTTACTCAAAGGGAATGTGAAATTACAAGCTCAGTAGGGCATTTAGATGGGTTGCAGCCTGTAACAAGATACAGGGAATTCTTGTGGGCAGGCCCTTGATGCCATAACCCTTAATTTAGTCTAATTCAGACCATGATACAGTGTCACGTGCATCAATGTGCCTCGATACGAGTAGTTCTTTAGTCGTCGGTGGTTTTGAGAGGTTCAAATGTCTCTTCCATAACCTGCAAACCCAGAGAACTGACATGGATATCCAGTCTAGCTACTCTGACTTCCCTTATTGGATGGAGATATTCATTTCTAGCAGTAAACTACTTGTCCTAGATACATGTCTTAATATGAGTTACCTTGGAATCGATTGTTTCTTCCTGTTGATATTAAGGAAGGTAAGGCAATCATCTTAGATTTTTGGCAAGTTACAAGGGGGCATCTCAAGTAGGAGTTAGGGAGAAAAACAACTTAAGAAAACAGTGAGCTTGGATGAGATAACCAGTCGTCCCTTTCGATAACTTCACCTTGAATTTAAGTATCCAAAATTCTTTCCTATACACAAACTGCCTCACTATGTTATGAAACTTCTACTGTTTTTTCCTCCCTACAGACAGTTGCCAAACTTGTGATGTTAAGGGTACCCTTAGCAAGTTTGCAGATGACACAAAGCTGTGTGCAAGTGTCGATCTGCTGGAGGGTAGGGAGGCTTTGCAGGGGGACCTAAACAGGCTGGACCGCTGGGCAGTGTCCAACAGCATGAGGTTTAACACGGCCAAATGCCGGGTCCTGCACTTGGGGCACAACAACCCTATGCAGAACTACAGACTGGGAGAAGCCTGGCTGGAAAACTGCCAGGAGGAGAGGCACCTGGGGGTGTTGGTCGACAGCCGACTGAACATGAGCCAGCAGTGTGGCCAGGTGGCCAAGAAGGTCAATGGCATCCTGGCTTGTATCAGAAACGGTGTGACCAGCAGGTCCAGGGAAGTGATTCTCCCTCTGTACTCAGCACTGGTGAGGCCGCTCCTTGAATACTGTGTCCAGTTCTGGGCCCCTCAGCACAAGAAGGATGTTGAGGCTCTGGAGCAAGTTCAGAGAAGAGCGATGAGGCTGGTGAAGGTGCTGGAGAACAGAGCCTATGAGGAGCAGCTGAGAGAGCTGTGGGTGTTTAGCCTGGAGAAGAGGAGGCTGAGAGGAGACCTCATTACTCTCTACAGCTACCTGAAAGGAGGTTGTAGAGAGGAAGGAGCTGGCCTATTCTCCCAAGTGACAGGGGACAGGATGAGAGGGAATGGCCTCAAGCTCCACCAGGGGAGATTTAGGCTGGAGATTAGGAGGAGGTTTTTCACACAGAGGGTCATTGGGCATTGGAATAGGCTGCCCAGGGAGGTGGTTGATTCACCTTCCCTGGAGGTGTTTAAGGCACGGGTGGATGAGGTCTTGCGGGACTTGGTTTAGTGTTAGATAGGAATGGTTGGACTAGAAGATCCGATGGGTCCCTTCCAACCTGGTTGTTCTGTGATTCTGTGATTCTGTGATTGCTTTTTCTGATCCTCCTGACTGTCACCTTTTTGACGTGTATGCAGAGCGCATGGAAGAGAATTGTCCTCTTCAGTGATGAGACGATGGGATTTGATGAACCCCATGAGAAAACTGCAGAGGGAAAAGAATCAGATCCTGATTGTCTGATTTTCACAAAGCACAGGGAGACAAAATGCATTTGTATAAAATGTTACCCTTAATTGTTACCCAGATCATGACAAAGCTGTAGTGGGAATAACGTCTTTCTTATGTCTGTTGAGACTGTTTCTGGAAGATCAGAAAAGGCCAAATAAGAGCCTCTGTGGGACATCTATGGTTAAGCTATCACCCACACTCATAAACAGAAAGTATTTAGACTCTGAAGTGGGTGTGCACAAAAGGTAACAGGTTACAATCCACCATGAGCTTGACTGGGAGCTACGGTTTGCCTTTCATAATGAGAACTGTGATTGCAGTGTCAGAGGTCAGCTCTAAATCAGAAAGTACAGCCTCTGTTGAACAGCCTCTTAGCCTTGTGGAAAATGGCATGATCAGTAAATTCAAATTGAATAACTAAGGTGGAAATTAGAGGTCTAAATCTTATACTGTAATTACCCAGTCACAAATGTGATGCAAATGAAGAAACACACCCCATCACATCTTTAACTTACTAGATGAATAGAAATAATGTAGTATTATATTTAACTTTATTAAGCTTTTGAGCACCAGACATATGAAGGTAGAAAGATCAGAGATTATTAAATATTCAGTGCAACACTCATTGTAACACTGAGTGTGCAAAAAGATCATGGTTGGTTCTCGGTACAATGAAGAAACTCTTCAAACAAGAAGCTGGCATTTGTCAACATCTGTCTAAATTGGGAGCATTACCAGGCTGGTCTCTACATTATGCAGGGTCTCTTGTGCAAACTCTGGAGAAATAAAAAGACGAGTAGTAAAAAGTTTTCAGGGCTGTGAGAAGTGCCTTACACTAGTAGACTCTCATCAGTGAGAAATCTGAGAAAAAAAGCTGGATTCTCAGTGTTGCTTAGCTTGGTGGGGATAAAACTCCGAATATAAAAAAAGTCCTTTAACTCAGAAAAGGAACTTGTTGGATACAACAGTTGGGAAAAAAAAAGACTAGAGATATTCAAATTGTCAGCAGGGCACTCATTTTGAACAGTGAAACATGCTCCCAAAGGAGGTAACAGATTTTCCGGTTTTGGCTCTCAGCTGATCAAGACTAGATGTGTTTCTAGAAGCACCACAGGACAAGTGGATGACATCTTATAAATTTTGTTTTGCAAGATATCAGACTGATTGATCTGTTGGTTCCTTCTGGCCACTAACTTGGTATTTATTAATCACACAGAAATGTCTGAATTCGCAGCCCCCTCTCCCACCAATGAAAAAAACTCAATTAAAAATCTGTTCTGGATTATCTGAGGTCATTCTTGTTCTGTGATTAGTCTAACTCTGGGGAACAAAAGCAATATACATTCACAGCTCACTTTGATATAATCACTGGAGCAGCATTTCAATGTGACGTTTCATGTTGACCCTCTTATTAACCTCATAGCTTAGTCTATTATCTTTTTTTCATTTCTTGTCATAAAGAGTTACTAAGGGTTGTTTGTAACTGGATTACAGATGAACTTTGACTCCGATAAATTTTCTTTTTTTATTTCTATTTTGGCACTTAAAAACCTTTAAAAGAAGTGTTTCTCTGCATTTGAAAAAATGAAAACGTTTGAGGAGAAGGTCCAAGAAACTCTTGTGTAATAGCATGTTTAATTGAAAATTTAGGAATATTTTTAGACCTCCATTATAATCAGATATTTATTAGCACTGAGAGGCAGATTAATAAATACTTTCTGGCTGAATACATACCATTTTCTGCATCAGCTGTTCCACTTTTCCATCAGATGGTATCTTGCAGTGGAAGAACTTTCCTGTGCAACTGCTGCCCAAAAGTGTAATTTCTAAAGAAATACAAACTGCCAGCATACACAATCTTTTCTATCAGCAGCTTCCCTCCTCTAGCAGGTAAAACTGACTTCCTCAGCAGCTGCACATCTGTGCTATAGCTCTGGCAGAAGCATCCTGATACTGATACAGAAAATGTCAGCAAATAAAACTCTCTAAGACTCATTTTGGAGTTTTAGAAAGTAAGCATCCTTTATCTGGCCTGGGCAACATGCAGGAGCATTCTCCATCAATCACGTGCAATGAGACAAAGGATATGTGTTTTGCACTTACATACATATAAATTTTCCAAATCTTATGCATATTCTATTACTTTCCAAGGTCTAATTTTAATGTTATGAAACTTTGCAATAGTCAAAACTCTTGCTCATTTGGAGCTGGCTCCAGCTTTCTGCTTGACCTTGGCTTTAAGATTAGTTAGGATTCTAAACAGAAGTGATTATAGAAGAAGTGGCATCTGTTCAGCGCAAATCATTCCTCATACAATATGTTACCATTTTCAAAGAAAGGACAGTGTCTGAAAAACACCAGTTTATGGAAAACATTCTACCAGAGAAAGAAAACATTCTACCAGAAAAAGAAAACATGTTATTAGAGGGACTGTCTAACTTTCAAAAACCACAACTGCTTAGAAAAAACTGTACTTCAGCTCAAATCGAAAGGGGGCTCTTCAAAATATTCAGCTTTGAAATATTCCAGGTACTGTATCAATACCTCTGCTATTTTTCTGCAACCCAGCTTAATTCTTTTTTTAAAAAGGATGCTGGAAATTAATTCACTGATACAGAATAGTTTTAGCTACTGTGTACATGGAGTTGCACAACAGAGGAGCTGCTGAGTTAGGCCACCTAAAACATCACTCGCTTTCCCAATGCAGATTTTTAATCCTCTTACTTCTACACATCATCCTCTTTCTGCCCAACCAAGAGCATTACTGTACTGAGGACACTGCTGAAATCTTTTCCTTTGGACCACTCTCATTCTATTGATGCAGTTATGCTTGTATTTTCTTTTATCATTTAATGTCTTTGATCGAAATAAGTAGAGCTTTTTGTCATGAAATTCAGTGGATGCAGCTGGGAAACTGAGATGATCTGCTTTCTTTGTCCTTTTATTACTAATTTCAGAATACCTCTTGAAGCATATGTCTCCAAAGATTTGGGGTTCATAACGTATAATAAAGATGGTTGCATGGAAAAGCAGGGGATATTATTTCTTAATAAGACTTTCTTCCTGATAATGACACTGAGAATGAAAGTAATTTAGGCTGACAGGTCCTCACTGCTCCTACTGCAACATACAGAGAAATAGCATGAGACTCCTTAAATGCAAAGTGATGGAACCCATGACTACCTCAGAATCACATGCAGCAGAGGAACTTAACTGGTACTTTCAGCAGAATATATTTCTTGAAATAATCCTGCTCCAGCATGTGGATAAAAGTTTGTGTCATTTCTGCTGCAGAATTTAGTCATAGCATGTATAAGACTCTTAAAAGTTTTATTCCTGGAATACTCATCTGTGACTGAAAGACTAGAGGGGGATTAAAGAAATATCCCCAAGCCTCTGAGCAAGGATGTAGTGTAGAATTCAAATGGCTTTTCAGAGATGATCACATTTAGATGCATTTCAGAGAAATGTATTTATTTTTTGGATAACCACATTACTGAAAGCAGTTTAGCAACAGGCAGGAGGGAACTACACCTCAAGGATAAACAGAAGGCATTGAAAATAGTTGCTATATCCCTCCAATGCATTGTGTAGACTGTAAAAGTGAAAAAGCTAAGCAAAATAAAATATAAAGCAGGACTGTTATGAAATAAAATGTGGAAACCTCAGGCTACTCCCTGCAGTATCTACTTTGGAAAAATAAATTAAGTGTATGGCTGACTGAGATAAATCCACTTGAATGAAATTTGCCAAGTTAATTACTAGATTTTGTCTCTGCACTTGTTTTCTTTTTTAAAAACATTTCTAAAGCACTCTTCACTGTGGTAGAGAAAACTGTCCATGCCCACATGTCTTCTTTTATTCCCCAGGCTAAAAAACAGTAATATTTTTTTTGTTGGTCCATACCTGCAAGCTGTGGGCAGTGTCAGTACTCCTGACGTATGGGACTTCATGTCTGCACGATGGCTTCTGGGTGACTAGAGCCAGCAAGGGTCACAGAAGCCCCAGAAAAGTAGGAAGTAACTGAGCAGTTTCCACACAAGAATCATAGAATCACCAGGTTGGAAGAGAACCACTGGATCATCAAGTCCAACCATTTCTATCAAACACTAAACCATGCCCCTCAGAGCCTCGCCCACCCACAACTTAAACCCCTCCAGGGAAGGTGACTCAACCCCCTCCCTGGGCAGCCTGCTCCAATGCCCAATGAGCCTTTCTGTGAAAAATTGTTTCCTAGTGTTCAGCCTAAATCTCCCCTGGTGGAGCTTAGGCCATAAAGAAGGTTTATGCTTTTTTGAATAAGCTGATAGAGGATGTAGTGTTGGATGGCTCTCTTGATGTTCTGTTGCTTACATTATTTTCTACCTCATGAAAGCTTTTTCCTCTATGGTCATCTGATTATCACCATAGTTTCCACCACTGATGTCATGCCAAATTCTACAATGTGTGACTTAAAACATACATCAGGATCATGAATGTACTTACAAACGTGTGACCAAGTCACTGTTTATTCATTGTGCTCAGCTCCATTGCCATAATACATTGGCAATTCTCTACAAATATATTGTATGGTTGGTATCCTCTACCTATGGTAAGAAATTCAATGGTGTCCCTATCCCCACTCATCTTTGACAAAGCATTCGAATGGTATACGAAGATTTTGTGCAACAATCATACCAAAAAATAAAATATGTTTCAATGATGGAATCATAGAAAGGTTTAGGTTGGAAGGGACTCCCCTTCAATGACCAGGGGTATTTGTAACTAGATTTAGGTTGCTCAGGGCCCCATCTAACCTGACTTTGAAGGTTTCCAGGGATGGGGCATCTACCACCTCTCTGGGAAACATTTCCAGTGCCTCAGTATCCTCATCGCTAAATATTTTCTTCCTTGTATCTAGTATAAATAACTCCTGTTTTAGTCTAAAATCATTACCTCTAGTCCTATTGCAATGAAACTTACCAACTTTGCTCCTTCTCAAGTGAGGGCAGAAAAAGAATTATCTAAAGATAAAATTTTTGGCAACTGTCTAAACAAGTTTTTTCATCTTAAAAGCATAATATTTAGTTATTTAGTAGTTTTATTTCTGTTGTTATGGAGAAAACAGTTATTTAAGAGATTATGTTTTATTTTGTGTAGCTGGCTACCAACCTAAGCACTTATAAGTGGAGGGTAAAATTCCATGTATTATCTAGTACATACAAATTATAGTTGGGTTTATGGAGACAGAGCATATACAATCATGAAAGATTTTCTTTTATTGATCTTTTTCATTGTTTACCATGACATCCAGAGATTTGGTTACACCTCTCAGTCAGAAGTTAGGACTGTAAGGATGATAGATGCATGGAAGGATCTTCCATGAGGCTCTGTAGCATCTAGGAGAATACTAAAGTTCCTGAAACCATACATGATGCTCTTTTCTGGAGCATTTCTTGAACTGAATAATGTCTTATGCTCTGGGTGACAGACGTGCTTGTTGGAAAAGCTACATCTCCCCAAGAAAAAAAGATGTATTATTATTGTAACCGCGAAAACTTTTGAAGCAAAAGGTGTTTTAACACAATAGCTGAACATAGAGGGCAATTTGTTTCTTTCCCTCCCTCAAGGGCTTTGCATTCACCTGTTTTGTTAGAGACCATTTTACCACATTTAATGTGTCCTTCAAAGCATTTTTAGAAAGCTATTACTCAATGTCAGGCGTGCAAAGATGTTACAGACACTGTGTATTCAGCACTCACAATGGAGATTGCGGCAAATAGGACTGAACTGTTAGGAGATGCAAAGACAAAGCATTAGTGATGGGAAAGCAGTCAAGCTTCTCAGGGGAGGAGAGGTAATTCTTTCACCACTGTTGTTCTGGTTCCCAAGTCAGGTTGTGTTTATAATAAACAGGGGAATTGTTTTACAAGAAAGCCAGAGGGTGTTTTACTGTGCAGCCTCTGGACTTAAACTGGTGAGATTACAACTACCCAACAAGACAATGGTCACGCAGGGATTATTATACCTTCATTTTCTTGCAAAACAACTGCTTTTCAGCATCTATTTTCTTTTCTCTCTCTCTCTAATGCCCATCTTTCCCTTTGAATCAGTAAAGAGTGCATGCAATGCATGGTTTATTCCCCTCCACATCCCAAATTAATTCACCCTAAGTCTTCTTTAACCAATGCCAAATCAGGTTGGTACATTAGGAATCACTACACAACACACTAATGGGTTCAAATTGACTCTACAGAGATCTTCCTAAGGTTCATTTCCCACTAAGAGTATTAATTCAGTCCTCCTCATAGCACAAAGGTGAATTTAAAGACATGCTGCTGTCCTCCTCATGAGGTTTCATTCCTGTCAGTAATTCAGGATGTAAAGAAAACTGTAAAATAACTGCAATGTGTTGTAGAACTGAAGTTATGAACCAAGACAGTCAGCGTTTATCAGTAAGCTGGAGTGTAACAATTTAAAATGTATATACCCCATATCTTGAGATTCCAGGTACTTTCTCATTATTGGGCTTTGCCTGTGATAAAATTACAAGTAGTCTAAAACAACTTGGCTTGGGCAGTTTTACAGAAAACCTCAGTAAGTAATGTTAACATATATAAAATATCAAATTTCGTTTATGTTAGTTAAATATTCTGGGGAAAAAAAAAGCAGTGAACACGGCATTATCACGTACAAGAGGGCAAAGCTGAACTGATATTTAGGCATCCGAATCTCATGTATTTAGTAGCACTTAAAGGTTTTCCAGGCTTATATTTCTTAATACATCTGAGCTTCTATTTCCACTTCTGTCAAATAGGAAATTACAAAACCACTGTCATCATTTAGAATTTCTGTTTTGAAATTGAAATTGGGTGGTTTTTGAATTCTCTGTGGAAGGAAGAAAAACACAGAGATGGTTGTTTAAAAAAAAATTAAATAAGGACTTTGAATCCATAAAGATAAAAGTGTCTTCTTTTCAGCCCTTATCAAGTCTAACCAAGCAAGCCTAGGAAACAGAGATTTGGAAGAGATGAAAGTGCCAAGGGTCTGGAGACAGGGTTCCTCTCTCCACTTCAGGGAAGGAGGATTTCCCGGTTCTCAAATACAATAGAGCCTGACTTCAGGCTATCAGTCTTGGAAAGCTGATCACCCTGTTACAACCCCAAAAGAGCCATGAGAATCTCAGGTTTCAGCTGGAAAATTGGCAGATTTTCATCATAGTTTTAATGTAACGGTTTAACTTTTGATTAAGGTTTATCTTAAAGAGTTTCTGAGCAGCAATAATTGTGACCATTTTTATAAATTGTATATATGTTTTATATTATACAAAATATTGTGATTGTTACATAAAAGTTACTAAGTAGTAGGTAAATATCTGAGTAGCTTTCATGGATCTTTCTTCCAACCACATTAATGCAAAAGCTTGAAAACTCCTTAAAGATGAAAGAAGCACTTACTTTTCTAGAAATGCTCCTCTTTTCAGAAATCATTATATCCATCCTCCAAGTAAAGTTTCTGGGGATGCAGACAATGAAAAAAACCTGAATAAATATAAAGTAGTGTGCCAGTCCCAGCATTTGCAGAACTATACCACTGGCAGAAGAGGTTGTACATTAAATCCGGGAGGTTTTATCTACATGGTAAATTTTATTTATATTTTCTTGTGATTCAGGAGTGGTTATGTTCTTTAAGTCCAAATATTGCAAGAAGAACCATGTGGCAGCTAACAGTTTGCTGCTTGAGTTTCAGCACCAGCCAAGCCAACCTCTTAGCAGGAGGAAGAAGCTCATACTCCTTACCTCCCTAAGTGTCGTCACAGTATGAGTAATATGCTATATTTTGATTAAAAAAAAATCCAAAATTCATCTAAATCCTTTGGTCATGGTAAATCTTATTTTGTTTGTCATAAAATAATATAGTTCCTTACTTTTTCTAGACATTCTGGAGTGAGAGGTGTGACCATTTCCAAGTAACTCTGCAGGACACTTATTTGCATAGAAAAGGTATTTGTCTTCTCTGAGATGGCTCTGCTGCAGTTAATTTTTACTTCTCTGAAGAACAGATGCCACCATGCTGAAATGAGGGAGAAGTGATTCAATCCCATTTCTAATTCTGAATGCAAACTTTCAAACAAGCTCTAAAGCAATCCAATTAGGTGAGGTGGGAAACCAGAGCGAGAATCTTGATTAGCACTTACATGCATTAACATTTACAGTAGACTAGACACAGTAATAACTTGTTCCCAAAATAAGCAAATGATGTACACGGCACATGTAAAACTGTGTAGCTGATTAAAATCTTATGGCTTCGTTGCTGGTGTCTCCATGTAGAAAAATCAGCTCCCAGATTCTTCTACTCCATTCTCATTCATACTGTGGTATTGCTTGTGCTCTCTGGCACCTACAAGGACAACTGTGATAATACTTTAGCTACAACCTCTTTGATTTCAATGCTTTTTATTTTTAAAGCCCAAAGCTGAATATCAGAAAATCTTAGAGAAACCCAATCAAAATGATATCCTTGACAAATGTTTGGGTATATGAAATGCAGAGCTGTGTTTTGCAAGTTCAGTCCTTCCCTTCCCTCTGTGTTTTATTCTCTCCAGTGAGGATAGGCCCATAAATGGGGAAAATTCCATCTTTGCACACTCTCTGGTATATTCTAAAAAAAAAGGTTCAGGTGTAACCCAGGTAATAAAGACTATTTAATAGGAAGAATTTTTTATATTGTGAGGCTGGTGAGGCACTGGCACAGGCTGCCTAGAGAAGCTGTGGATCCCTCTCCCTAAAGGTGTTCAAGGCCAGGTTGGATAAGACTTTGAGCAGCTTGACCTAGTGGAAAGCATCCCTGCCCATGGCAGGAGGGGTGAAACTGGATGGTCTTTAAGGTCCCTTCCAACAGAAACCATTCTATGATTATATGATTATATGACCTAAAGGACTTAATGCCGAAAAATAGTAAAAATCTTCTAGTGAGGTATTATACCTAAAGCACTAATCCTTTTTCTTTTCTGAAAGAATGGTTTAGATGAGTGATTCCGACTATTTTGTCTTTACAGAAGGAATACCATCATATTTAGACACTTCAGATTAACATGACTGTTTCATAGAAGTCCCTCCTTCAGATAACTTATCTATGGTATGGGCATGGATTCAACAACAAACCTAAACGTTAGGATCAGGAAAAATAAGAAAACTGAATAGTATTTCCCAAGAGGCAAGTGTCCTTTTGTAAGGTATCTAGATATGGTCAAGCAAGGACAGTCAGAAAGTAAACAACTTCCAATAAAGTATACTCCTATGGTCAAAGAAAACAAGTTGATGTATCATTACACTTTCCTGGGAGCTATTTGAAATGTTGCCCTTCAAATCTACAAGTTCTGGCCCCAAACTGCAGTCCTGTCCAACTAAAGGACTCTCTGTAGGATCCCAGAACTTATGTGGTAATCGAAAATGTATTTTGCAACTCACAAAGTGCACTTGCAACATGTTTCTTCTCTTAGAGACATTAGTGAAATGTCCAATATTTGATCTCCAATGAGACTTTCAAAACTCAGAGTCCTGACTGTTAGAAAATATATGGGACTCTCTGTTTCTGTGAGTCACCTTGATTCATTTGGATTCTGGAAAAGATATTTCATTTGCAGATGGGACTGAAATCATCCTTGACATTCTCAGACTGATGAATCATAGATAAATTCTGAGCATCTGCAGTTTCCATGTTGCTTTTATTGTCAGATGCCCATCTACATTAAACAGTGTAAAAGATCACAATTTCAGTGAAATGAGCATAGAAAAGCACTATACGTTAACCGAGAAATCTCAAATTTATGTTGAAAAGGCTAGGACACTATTTTCTATTCTGTTGTATCTTCCTTTTTTTTTGTAGTCCAGGGAAGGAGTTTCATAAAATAGTTTATATTTACTCTGGAAGGTAATTGAATAGACTAGTCATATAGCTTGATCATGACATTTTTGTGGAAAAGGAACTCACTTACTGATAAATTGGGTAATTAATCTCTCTTTTTATGAAGTTTTCACATCTGGTTTTTTTGGCCAGGCTGAAATCTCAGTTTTAAATGCTGAGTTGTACCTCTGCTTTGTGTCATATATAATAAGTATAAAATCACAACTAGTGCTACCTTCTGTGAAAGTGTGTTCTAAACAACTTACTCCCACCCTTAAAAAAAAAAAAAATTCCAGCTGCTTCTTTTATAATTTTCTGTCTGTATGAATAAACCAGCTGAAGTTGTACTCTGAAGGATATGTATACTTCCAATATTGAATTATACCATGGTGCTTCAGCAAGAAGAGAACTTAAGCAAATAATACAGTTTGGATTACTTATTTCTTAAAGAAGCTGTACAAACAGCTATAAACTCTAGAGACACTCACCACCAAAGTGCTGAAGTGGTTTTGCAAATCTTTTTTGTGCTGCTACAGGAAAGTTTAGACTTCCCACCTTCTTCTCTTGTCTCCCAACTTGCCTCTTTCCAGTTGCATGTTGTTGCTCCTGTCTGACACGCGTTGCCCTGTTGTGGAGGAAGGAAGTGATTCACCCACACTGCTGAACATTCAAGATCTTGGAAAAATAATTGTTCTCTACTTACACGTTAAAAACCCCGTATTGGATGCTTTGCATGCTTCCATCCTCTGCTATGTATGCTCAGAACAATACTCTGGGCATATACATGGTTTTGCTAGAAAAAGTTTGTAGACACCAGGGTGTATCACCCTTTCTTTTTTTTTTTTTTCTAGTATTGATATGCATGGCTGCTGTGTGCGAATAGTTTATTTATATGTCATAACAGCACCACCTTTCTGTCTTTCTTATTGGGTATATAAAACCTTGGAAGGTAGATGCTTATTCCATGTCTCTCTACAATGGATCTGAGATTGTGACCCCAAGACTTATTGTAATGTTATTCTGTTCAGCAGAATACTGAGGTTAGGGGGTCAAGGAGTCTTCAGGAGCTAAGTGGCAGGAATGAAGTATCTACCAGAAATGTCTTTGTTTAAGGAAATTTTCAGACTTCTCTTTGCTGCTGACAAGAACTCCTGAGGTCTCCCAAGGGAAAAGCCTTTCAGGACAAGTATTTTCTGCAAAATCCACAAAAAAAGACTTAAACTCAGCACTGCCCGCAGGCTTCTAGTCATCTCATAGATACAACAAACCTGACTCAGGTGCCTGAGCATCCTACACAGTACTCGGGGAGAAGATGGCAGGTGTCAAACTGCTGCAAAGGGTTGTATTAAAAAGTCAGGAAAATTTCTCAGACTGTCATCTTGCTGGATGCTGTTGCATAGGCAGCTAAAAGCTGGTGCACAGCCAGGTTCATTTTTAACTCTTGTAGCTGAAAAGAAAGGGTATGTGGCAGTGCAGGACCAGAAAATTATTCTTTTCACGATCTTTCACTATACCATATGAAATCATGAGGTTGAAGGTCTCCCTCTTGGTTCCAGCTGCTTGGAAATTACCGAAGAGGGTGAGCAGCAATTGATACACAGCCCATTCCCAGCAAAGCCCTGCTTCTATCAACTCCCAAGTGCCAAGTCACATGATCATGGAATGGTTTGGGTTGGAAGGGACCATGAAAGTCATCTAGTCTGGCTCCCCTGCTGTGAACAGGAACATCTTCAGTTTGCTTCAGTTACTCAGAGCCCCATCCAACCTGACCTTGAATCTGCAATTGATTTTTTTTTCCCCTAATCAACAGAATTAAATGTGCAAGGAAATAAATACTATCATCTAGAATAAGAGAAAAGGATCCTGGGTTCAGCAGCTGGCTTTGGTCTGACGCAGCCCTTTATGCCTCCATAACATGCAAGTAAACAGTAAAGCTTTCTTTTCCTTCCTCTCACCACATTGTAGAAAAGGCACAGGCTTAACAGACAGGCTTATCTACAATAAAAAAAAAAAAAAAAAAAAAAAATCACATTTGGGTTTGAGCTTTCTCCCAAAACAGTCACATTTTAACCTGGCAAAAGCATCATTATGCATCCACCAGGCTTCTTTTAGTGTTCTGTTAGTTGCCCATATCCACAGCAGGATATGGGCAACTTGCATCAGCTAATGGGTTTCCTATTTGTCTACTGCTGTAGTTAACAGCCAATTCTTCTCTTTCTTAAGAGACTTTTTTTCATAACTTGTCTAACTCTCCAAATGTGTCTGGGCAGGGAGGTACTGAATGGCACCATGGTTCACAATTCCCCTTTGTAAATCTGAAGCTATAGCTTCATTTCCTTGCAAGCCTCTATGTAAAGAAAATAGACCTTCAAGTAATTTACTCATTAAAACTTCACCAGCTTCAAATAATCTTCTATAGCTTCTTTTATAGTGTCAGCAAAAATCTGGACAAGTAATAAATCATGGATTAATGAATTGTGCTCAGATTCATTTTGTGTATTTTGCAAGCCAAGGAACTTAACCGTATGGGATCAAATAACATAGTTTTGTCAACTGATGAGTAAATCTTTGTTTCATGCATTTACTTTTTCATTCCATGTCTAGCATTCAAAGGGTAGAGAATTCCCAGAAAGACCCTTTGCTGTGACTAAAAGAAAAACTGGCAGAATAATTCCAAATATGAAAATAATATTAAGATTTCTTTGGTTTCAGTTGAATGAACAGCCCCTCTTGACTCATAGTAATAGTGTAAAATAGAATTATTTTTCCTAATCTCCACTTATCTTGAAATGAATTCACTCATTTGCTTTCAAACACTGAAAATTATTTTGGTTTGCATGTGTGGGGTTTTATTTTTAAATTGACATGGCTATATTTTCAATTCTATCATTTATTGACACGGCAATTACATTAGGAAACATTTGCCACATGATTAAAACTTTTAGACAGTTATTGTAAAAATTTATTTTCCGTAATTGAGACTCTTCTGAAGTGAAATATTTTTCTTGTTTATCATTTTTGGAGCATTCGTTGTGAGTACAAGAATGGTTATTCAAGCCTTTATACATTCTTGAATCTCCTTTGATTTTTGTTTTAAAATGTGGCTGCTTCCAATTCTTTAAGGTTTATCGAATTACTTGTCTAAGTAAAAACCTCTCTTCTGAGTTTCTTCTCTAATTTGAGCATTAGAAATGAACGTCACCAACATTTTACAGAAGCACAAAGAACAAATTTCGTCTTAAGAGTAGGGTATCAAGGCAGCTTGCAGTATGAAATTGTGTATAATAGGCAGTGAGTATTTGGGCGCACAACTTAAAAGAATCATAGAATCACTAGATTGGAAAAAGACCTCTGAGACTGTTGAGTCCAGCCAGACCTATCTGCCACTAAACCATATCCTTAAGTACCTCATTCACAAGTCTTTTAAATACCTCTAGGGATGGGGACTCCACCACCTACTTGGGCAGCCTCTGCCAGTGCTTGATAAATCTTTCAGTGAAAAATTCGTTCCTGATGTCCAATCTGAACCTCTGCTGGTACTGCTCGAGGCCATTCCCTCTTGTCCTATAAAATGTTCTTTGCAAGTTATATCACAAAATATGACCCTGGATTTCCTGAGGAGCCTGGTAGAAATCTCATGCTAGCATGAAAGTGCCAGATTTCTAAATGCCTGGACCCATGACAGGAAAGGCTCATTGGGCACTGGCAGAGGCTGCCCAGGGAGGTGATTGAGTTGCCTTCCCTGGAGATGTTCAGGGAATGGGTGGACGAGGTACTGAGGGACACGGTTTAGTGATTGATAGGAATGGTTGGACTCGATGATCCGGTGGGTCTCTTCCAACCTGGTTATTCTATAGTTCTATGAAAATTGCAAGTAAATCATCTGCAATCTGGCCTATGTCTTGCTAGAATAAAATGGCTATTATTTATGCTGTATGGCGCTTGTGGAACAAAAGCTGTTGATTGTGTAACAGTCCTTGTTTTCGTGCTGTTTTAACAATGCATCCCAGTGTCAAATTGCTATCATTTATGGATTTATTGCAAGCCCTGGAGAAATCCACCATGACTTAACAAGTAGGCAAGTAAATGAATTTCCAAAGCTATTGACTAATAGTTAGATCTGAAAGAGTAGCTAAAATAATTTCCTGCACATTTGTAAGAAGCAATGTGGTCTCCAAAAAGGAAAGTAGGGTGGTGCAATGTTCCTTTTATGTGGCATACCAAGTTTTCTGTTAAGCGTGGGCCACAAAATCATAAAATAAAAATAATTTTTTAAACTTAGACTCTCAAAAAATAAAATTTGGGTTGGAAGGGACCATGAAAGTTACCTAGTCTGACCCCCTGGCATTTAACAGAGACATCTGCAATAAGATCAGGTTGCTCAGAGCCCCAGCCAACCTGACCTTGGATGTTTCCTAGGATGGGGTATCTGCCACCTCTCTGGGAAACCTGGGACAGTGTTTCACCACCCTCAGCATTAAAAAAATCTCCTCTTAATATCTCGTTTAAAACTCTCCTCTTTTAGTTAAAAAAATACCCCCTTGTCCTAGTGCTACAGACCTTGCTAAAAAGATTTTCCCCATCTTGTACATCAGTCCCTTCTAAGTATTAAAAGGCCACAATAAGGTGTCCTCAGAGTCTTCTCCAAGCTGAGATATCTCAGCTTTCTCCAGATTAGGCTTTAAAACAGGAGAGAAGTATAATTTCTTGTGTTTTACAGATGTCACTCATGTTCATACAGACCAGTACAAAGATTTTCCTTCTCCAGAAATGTGACATGTTGCTGTGAGTTTTCTTTAATGGTTGCCAATTTGAAATTCAGCAAATCTCTTCTCAGTGGATTTGCTGTCTAGCCAGTTTTCCTTATTCTGCATTTATAAAGAGGATTATCACTGCCTAAATGTAGAAGCTTGCAGTTATTTGTAATGAATAGTACCATGTTTCCCCAGTTTAGAAAGAAAATTCAGAATTTTTCTTATCCCCTCCAACATGCTGACAGTCTCTCTTTGCCACAAAATTTTAGGTTGTTTACAACTCTAAAATCATACAGGTTTATTAGTCAAGGTTACGGAGTATATGTAATAGCACCAAACCCAAGAGAGTTCTAGTGCCATGTAGCTCCATCTAAACTGGCAATCAACCTTTCACAATTAAAGGAAAGTTTTTCAGCTCTTTTTGTAACCCTGATAGAGCAGTTACACTCCTTTCACACCTACCTAATCTTTCATAGCTTACCTCTAAAAATGTCACATAGGATAACGCAAAAAGCTTTGTTAAATCAAGATACAAAATCAATTTGGTTTACCCTAAGGACCATTATTTTATCTTGAAAGGAAAATAGCTTGGTTTAAATTTTTTTTTCCTACATAGATTCATGTTTGTTCCTAACCTGATTTCCCAGGTGCCTACCAGTTGTTTATTCTGCATTACCTATTTCCATATTTTTTAGCAGGTGGAGCTTAGGGGAGGTGATGACAGTTCCTTAGCACTACAATTAACTCTTTTAGAAACATAGTCAATATGCTTTTTGAGTTTTGATTCTCTCTCTTTTCCAGTTATTGGGAACTCAGATATCTGTTTTCCAGAAAAACGACCAACTGTCTGAAAGTTATTTCAACCAATTTTCTATATGAATGCAATTAAAATATTAAAGTTATATGGGAACTTTTGAGATCTCTTACCATTGTCTATCTGTTTTCAATGTCAAGTTTTAGTTACCTCTTGGACTCCTTAATGCTCTTCAACCTTTCTGCTTCCCTGTGGATCTCTGTCACCATGCTGAGCAGATCACCTGCCTGGTCACTCCTCAAAAAGCTGTTCTCACAATTGCCATCCATGACCAGTGAAGATCTAGTACTGCCTTGGGGCCTGAGACTAGGTTGCACTATTTTGTGGGAGCTCTCTCTGGGTAGCCACATCCATTCTGGTTAATGCAGAGGATCCCTTCCCGCCAGCTAATACCATAGTTAGGTTTCTTCAGAGAGGGTGACTGCTACTAATTGAACTCCTCTCTTATCTTGTTTCTGATCAAGGTTAACTAGTTTAGCAAAGGCTGAAGCAAAAGGCATTAAGCATCATGACCTCTTAGCATTATTTGTTGACAACTCCCACTTTCTGTTGAATCAGGATTAAAATTTCCCTTGTTTTTCACTTGCTACTAACGAAACCTATAGTTGCCAAGATCACATTTTTCTGGTTCTAGATATTTTTCCCTTATATTGCATACCGACCTTCTTGATTTTACTTTTCTGATACAGTTTTACTTGTCAAACTGTAGAAACCAAAGGCTTTGGTCTAACAACACATATTAAATCAATTTGAACTTCAATACATTTAATTAAGGGTATGTGTTAAAGTATTTTCGGATAAGAAACATTTGAAGGATTACAAGACAGATTTTAGTGCCTCTTCAGACTTGTTTAGCATGTGATCTGAGAAAAGTACAAAGGGATCTATGACTTTAAAACCAACTGTATTTAAGTAGGAGAGAATGTATTTTAGTTGGGTTTTTTGAGTGGCTGAGATTCTGAACATATCTGTAATCATTATCCTCTGCCTAAAGCATTCAATAAACACTTCTCTAGCTGAATAAATATAAGAGGCATCAACATGCAAATTTATCTCTTCTCTTCTAATCCCAAATTACAATATGGTGCTTTCAAACTCTGCATTTAGATTTCTTCACCTCCTGCTCTTCTACTTCACAATCTCTTCTTTAATTAGACTGCATTTTTAAAAACAGAAAAGACATTAAAAGTAAATGACATGTGAAAATGTTGGTTTGTTACATTAACTTCACAGATGGTGAAGGTCTATTTCAATGAATATGAGTATAAACGTTAATCCTATTCTCTTCTTCTGGCTAAATAAGACCTATCCTGATGGTAAGAAGCACATTGATATCAATATTTACAGTGCACAGACAGACAACCCCCTGCATTAGTATAAAATAAGAGGTTATTTTTTTCCTCCTTGATCATCTTGAGTATTAATTACTGCTTATTGCATGGAATACGGCATTCACAGGGTTTTATTTCCTGATCTGCAAGTTTTTGTAGCACAAGTCATCCAAGATCTTTAGGCCTTGGTTTATTCATTAGGACAATGGTGATAAAACTCAACCCTCAAGGGAATATAGTAAAGTTTTTGGGAAATCTTAACTGGCATGGTGCCATAAAATTGCATTGTCTAGAACAATTTTTCAGAGAAACTGCAAAATAATTTATTAAACAACTGCTTATCATTTCTGTAAAATGACATATCATATCACCATAGAGGGGTGAGGACATGATCTCATATAGAATCATAGAATTATTGGATTGGAAATGACCTTAGAGATCAGCAACTCTAACCATACCTGTCTACTACTAAATCATGTCCCCAGGCACTTCATCTACCCACATTTTAAACACCTCCAGGAATGGTGACTCAAACACCTCCCAGGGCAGCCTCTGCCAGTGCTTGATAACCCTGATGTGACTTGAGGCCATTCTCACTTGTCCTATCACTGATCACTTGGGAGAAGGGACCAACACCTGCCTCTCTGCAACCTCCTTTTGGGTGGTTGTGGAAAGAAATAAGGTTTCCTCTCTGTCTTTTTTTCCCCAGGGTAAACAACCCCAGTTCCCTCAGCTGCTCCTCATTGTACCTTTTTTCCAGCCCCTTCACCAGTTTTGTTGCTCTTCCCTGGACACACTCCAGGACCTCAATGTCTTTCTTATAGGGAGCAGCCCAAAACTGAACATAGTCCTCAAGTTGTGGCCTCACCAGTGCAGAGTACAGTATTTCTGTATATTTTATCACTTTCTAATTGTTTTCATTATTATTATTGTTGTTGTTGTTATCATTTCATTAAAGTTGCAGTTTTAGTTTCCAAACCGTAAGTCTTTTTCCTCTCTCTTTTTTGCCCTTTTCATCGAGGGGTAGGAGGATTTTGGAAGCACAACTGCATGGGTTTTAGCTGCTGAAATTCAGCCAGGTGGGGCCAAACTGTGACAATAAGTATGGCACCATGCTTTATATATTCTTGAAAGTCAGTATAACAGGCTACTTAAGACAAAATGGTAAGAAATATGTCATGAAGATAACTGACTTATTTAAGAGTACAACATTAGATATACAGAAACATTGTCCACAGCAATTTAAATTTTACCAAACAATTTCCTCATAAATGGAAAAATAAGGAGGGTTTTTTTGTTTTATCACTTTAAAATAAGTGATAAAAGTAATTTTTACTTTTATTGAAATGGGAACCGTGTTGATTTTCCAGTTCAGAATGACCTTGAGCTATTTTAAGCATTTTTTATATAGCTCAAATTAAAAACTAGGTATTTGATTTCAGCATGAAGAAGCAACATTATTCTAGTAGGACTGAAATAATTTCAGAATTACTAGCAAGCCTGAGGAATTCCCATTTCACCTAGACATAGTAGATCCAACAGCAATAACAGCAATATGTAAAAACTCACACAACCACTCATGACATGCACAAAATGGAAAAAAAGAAGACAAGAAAATTAAACCTGCTTTGAGTGCATGTGCCATTTCACAGTGAAATCTCCCTGTTAATATTAGAAGCTATCATGCAGGATGTGCTGGCCATGGAAAGCTGTGATAGCTGCAGTTGGAAACAGATCTATGGAGCCAGGGCTCATTGTGACAAAGAATAAAGGGCATTATGAATGTGTTTGGATAAAACCCAGCCCCATTTCTGCTGGATAAAATGTGAGAAAACATACATCCTCCAACATCAGACTAAGAAAGGTTTCATTTTGCACAGCGCATGGTGCCATGATATTAATGATGTGGAAAAAGACTAGCCTGTCATTTCTGCTGAAAATGATAAGAGAAAACAATTGCCTGTAATAGCTGCAAAAACACTGTTGAAGCAGCTTGAGAAAAAACAAGATTAAAGTCTGGTTTGTCAGTCTGGTGTCCTCCACTGCTTGCGCTGATAATTTCCAGCAATACTCTATTGCTGTGTGAGGAGAAATAATGTCAGCTCAAATCCCATTCAACTCTCTGAAAGTTTTTTTTACTCTTAAGAGATCAAGGTTAAGCTGTGAGTTATTATTTCACAGGGTTGGTTCTTGCTGTAAGCAAAGTAAACAATTTTGTAATGGAAGGAGTGTATTTATCAACTTTGGGTACTCCAGTGCCTTGGAAAACCTGGCTGGATGTTGGTGCCACTGATGGTGAAAAGGTGTGTGGGAAACAAGCTACTGTGGGTGGAAGGTCTCTACAGAAATCACTCTACACCTTTGTTCAGGGTTCACCCAGCTTTATCCATCTCTGTCTTCACTTCTGGCTATAGTATCCCTGGGAATGCAAATATTCAGCATTGCCCACAGTACCAAGAACATTGCATTGAGTATTTTACTTCAGATCTTGCTTCTGAAACTTCTAATGGGAAATAGCACTTTTATACATGAAAAGAAAATCTCAATATATTGTGAACTTGGTCAAGAAACAAGACAGGACTGAAGATGAGTGGGAAAACATTTGAGAAGGTTCTCAGTTATTATGTGGTGCTCATGGACATGATTTAGTGATGGACTTCACAGTGCTGGGTTTACGAATGGACTTGATGATCTTAAAGGTCTTTTCTAACACAATAAATTCTGTGATTCAGATGATTACTGCAATGACTGTATCATAGATCAGTTTCTTATTGATAGAAACATTTCATACACTGCTAGTATTAAAAAGAGAGTATCCATTGTGATTCAGGACAGTAAAAACAAATATTGATAAGAGATGAAGGCTGATTTCTAGGAAGAAATTAAGAAGTAAAATGGAGGCCAATTATTTCCAAATGCTGTTAGGCTTGTTGAGCACATTTTGGAGAAGAGTTCAACCAACATGACAAGACATCAGCAGAGGTCTTAGTGGGTTCCAGCAATGGTATTTTTCAGCTGCAATGTATTTAAGCACATACCTTAAAGATTACAACAAAAACTCAGAGAAGGCAGCAATGCTTCAAAACTTCATCTTTTAACTCTTCTAAATAAGAGGTTGTTTCCATCCTCTCTCGTTCACTCTCTTCTTTTATCTCTTGCATTACTCGCTTAGTTCAGGAACCATCAAGACTTGATCCAAGGTATGTTGAAATCAATAGTAAAAAATTAATTAACACTTTTCTTCTCTTTAAGCCTGTATCTTATTCACATTGAACCTCATCTAGAGAAATGAAAAAGGGGGTTTTGTGTGAGGGTAGATCTGAAAGACCTGCCAAAAGACTATATTGGCCTAATTCTGGAACACAAAATAAACCCAGATGAATCTGTAAAACTTCAGTCTTAGGAGTGAAGTTAAATGTGATAAAATGTGTACAGCTCACAGACCTCATTACTTCCTCCATATGTTTTCCTTAGATGTCCCAGCTACCTACTTGGAACTGCTGCAAACCACTGTCTTGAGATTCATTTGGGTAACAAAAGACTGAGAAGAGAAATATGAGGGTTCCTTTAAGACTAAGAAAATACATGAGGTACTTTAAGATAATGAACTGCTTCCTATATCAAATAGCATTTCAAATCTCTAATATTACAAAGAAGAATATTTCTAATATTACAAAGAAGAGGTGGAAACAGTGTTCTAAAAATCAGAATAGTGAGAATAATTTTCTGTTAAAATACAAGGATTTAATGAAATTTGAGTAATGTGATTTACATGGAAGCCTGGAATAAGTCATTAGGTTGTAAAAATTTAACAAGGAAAATATTACTACTTACTATAAAAATTAAAAGTATTTCCTTGGCAACTAAGTTATTAATATTTCAGGAAGCAGACCTCCATATTTACCAAGATGAATTTAAAAAACTGTATCATCACTAGTAGCTTTTTACAGGAAAAGCTAGGAAACTACCATATTAGCAGTTGCATTTAAATGAAATATTTGTCTCTTAAAGGACCTTTTCCATCTCTGTGGTTATCTTTTCCTTGTGTAACCCCTTTGGGAAGAGACTATCATCTTAGATAATTAGATAGTAGCTGGCGCATGGATCTGAAAAGTATTTCATGACATTTTATGAGGCATGTCTCAGATTTCTACAAGAATTTAATACCTAAGTACTTTAAATTAAACTGTGATAAAAACCAATGTGCTTGTTGTGTCTACGACTGGCAATTAAACTTGAGGTCAAGCTCACCTGACAGATTTTTGCAGATGGGGAATGAAAAAGAATAATAACACATAAAAGCTCAGCTGCAGTATGAACATTCTACCATAAAGTTGGTTCACCTGCTCACATTAATATGACAGATCTAGAATTTTTTGGCTAAACTTTGAGGACAACCGGAGTTTCACAGAATCACACAGAATCATCACCAGTTTGGAAAAGGTCTCCAGAATCGTCAAGTCCAACCATTCCTATCAAACACTAAACCATGTCCCTCAGGACCTCATCCACCTGTCTTTAAACATCTTCAGGGATGGTGACTCAACCACCACCCTGGGCAGCCTCTGCCAGTGCCCAATGACCCTTTCTGTGATTTTTTTTTTTCCTGACGTCCAGGTTGAACCTCCCCTGGTGCAACTTCTTTCAGATAGTTGTAGAGAGCAATGAGGTCTCCCCTTAGCTTCCTCTTCTTAAGGCTAAATGACCTCAGTTTAATCCACTAGAAATCAAAAAGCAGGCTCTTGTGGCTGAATTGCCACTCCTTCAGCATATGTTACAGTCTTTAACTGCTGCAGGAAACATCCTTACTAATGGTGAGGTTTCTATATGTGGACAACACTCCTTATTTCCCAGCAGGTTGTCTTACAGACAAGAAGTACTTTAACTGTCTTTTGTAACAGTCTCTTTAAGTCAAAAAGTTCAGAAGCACCACATTTCCTGTTTATTGGTCTAAATAAAGAAAATAAAAGTTGTTTTTTCAGAGCCCAGTGAACAAGGGGTCTATGTGTTTGAGTTTACTGGATTTAGTCACCCTGGCTAGTTTAGGAAGGGAATGAAACAGGATAATCTAAACTCTGAACTAAATGAATACTGAACACTTACTCACAAACACATAACTGAAACACAGTTTTGCCCATTTTCACAAAGTCTTTGAGTCTCTCCAAGCATGATTATTTCAGACATTATCTCAAATATATTCATGCAGCAATAAATAAGTATGAAAAAGAAAGATCACTTCTTACTGTTGCTTACATCAGGAAAATTCACCAGACTGGTTTCTTCACTAGAGTACAGGAAATTTTATGTTCATAACTCACAAATGTGAACTTCCCTTCCATATATTTGAAGAAAAAAGTCTATATATTTTTATATTGATTATAGCTTTCAGCCAGAGAGAGAAAAATGTGGAGAGTGTGCTGTTATAATAAACCTATATCAGAATTCCACAGGTTGGACGGGACTTAAATCTAACATTTCTAATATACATTAGACTGAGGTGGTTTTTTTAAGACAACTGCCTTTCTAAACTTTCTTCAGGTCAAGTAATGTAGCATATTACTATATTTATGAGGTAGTTGTTGCAGGACCGGCTCATGAAAGGGAGCTCTCTTCTTGGTAATTCTCACTGAATGTAGATGGAATTAGTACCATATATCAGACCTATAGCAATGAAAAGTTCCCAGTTTCCAGTCATTCAGATTTTGATATAGACTGTCTTTGAGTGAAAGACTATGCAAAGATCTTCTTGATCTTTTAGCCAGCTCTGCAAAAAATCTACAATCTGTTTCTGAGTGGACCCAATGAGTATTTCAGAGACACTAATATAAAGTGAGTGCCTTATAAAATCTTGATATCTTATTTTATATGCCAATCTTGCTTGATTAGAAATTATTACATTTGGCTGCCTGCAACAAATATTTGAACGAGGTTTTAAAGATAAGCCTGTTAAAGAGCAGCAACAATATCATAAACATTTACGATGGAAGAGCCTTTTTAAATCCTAGTTTCTCTGTCTGCCCATGATAGGAGGTACTGGTAGTAGAACTTCAAAAAAGGCAAAAATCCAGGAAAAGTATACAGGTCTTCCAGCAAGCACTGACACACTCACTAACAGTGGGCAAAATTACCATGTTCAAGGTAGGGAATCCCTAAATACTATTTTCTCAGATGTAAGAAACAGTCTCTCCCTTAGCTTGAGAACTGACCTGCTCAGGAGATAACCTTAAAAAGCAGACAAAAGACATACACAGTGAAACCTTTCTGCTTTATTCTGAATACAATGAAGCAAAAAAATCTACTCCCAGAAAGAAACCAAGGAGATGTGGTGTAAACTCTGTCTAGAGGATCCAACTTAGGAGAAAAGACTTCTGTTCTGAGGACAGTTGTCCATATATTTCATCCATAGAGTACCTCATCTTCCCATGAAATTTCCATGAGCGAAAAGAACAAATGACCTTTTAAGTTTTTATTTTCACCATTTCGTACAACAGAAGTTTGCACCTGTTTTAGGCTAGTGACATTTTAAGGGACATTTCAGAAATGTAAATCTATCCTTTTAGGGTAGGATTTCTTTTTATTTTTTTCAATGGAAAATGGAAATCACATGCCATGAACCTTGGGGAGGAATGGGATCTCTGTTTCATAATTGTAACAAAACTGGATTTTGTAGGTAAAAGAAAATAAACAAGATTGTTTCTTTCTGCTATGTTGAAAAATACATGGAGCGTATCTTTACAGAAAATATTTTAAATTACAATGGCTATTGACATGAAAAAAATGAGTGGTTTATTTCTGCCATGTTAGCTCCTTCTCTGTGATCTGTCTCTTCATGCGTTGAATTACCTGTTTCTTTTTACCCAGCTGCAGGTCTTTCTCTGCAGTCTTTTGGGGCCTCCTGGCATTAGGAGGGCTTCAAAGAGGCATCTGTTTCTTAGCAGTTTGTCTACTCCCCTTAGTATTTAAACATTGAAGAATATAGTGGATGTAAGAAGCCAAAGCTGAGTTTATTTTATCTTAATGACGCAGCCTGAAGCTTCAGCCCAACAGAGCGTGTACCCCTGAGGCTGATGGTAAACACTATGCAGAAGCCTATTGTTTGCTGAATGTATCCATCAAAAGATTATTGCGCTTGGCCAAGTTGCTTCACTTTCTCTTTGCGCAATGTATAAGTCTGGGAATTCTATGCTCCGCTCGTTGACTTTGGATTCAGCAGAAAGACTTTTTGTGTTTAGTTAAGCAAAGATTCATGTAATTGCAGGATTAGTTCTGGAGGGGGATGTAGCTTAGATGGATGAGTGACACTGGAGATCTAGGATTTGTTACTAAACATGTTTCCATTGCTGATATTTTATTTAATTTATTTTCACTTTTTTAGTAATCATTACCCATTTCCCTACTAATATTCCATAGCCTGATGGAAAATGCTTGCCATCCAAAGAGAGATCCAAGCCACTGCATATTGTAACCTGATATAATTCACTTTTAGATCATACTGTGCTGAGAACAAAAATCAATACCCTACCCACTTGACCTACAGCAGAACAGAGACAAATTTTTTTTCCTATCCATTGTTCTCTACAGAGCTTCTTATCGATCTGAATTCTCAGTGTCAATGCACTTCTTTCAAATGCCTGTTCAGAAGCTGTGTTTTAATTTTTAAAAAGTCCTTTCTGTGATAACCTACCATAGAGTTAAAAAGAACATATGTGGAGGAACAAAGCTGTCTTGAAATCAGGCCACAGTACTGGGTTTGGGATCCTTAGACCGAATTGAAACCATCACCATAGAGTCCGTCTGGCTATAGATGTACTATGAAATAACCAGTAGAGAGACATGAAGATAGTGAGAACATGATCATGCCAGTGGAGCAGTCTGCCTGGGATCATCTACCTGGTTTCCCTCAAAGAGCTTTTTCATACTTCACTTAGTGTAATAAAATTATTTGCTTCTGCAGCTCAAGTTCACATAGGAAGACTGAATTAGATATTTCAGCATCCACTGCTTTCAAACCAAGAGGTAGGAACCTGTAAGAAATTCCCTACTTCTACTGTTTCACTTATCTCTTCTTTTCTCTCACCCTTTCATTCACTCACCAAAAATCCTGTCTAGGGTGCCACATCTAGTGCTAGCCACTGAGGTTAATGTTACCACATACTTTCCGAAGAGGAATGAAAAGCCATTTGATGGGATGCATTTTGCGTGATTCCCCTTCCCTTAACCTGTGTCAGCCTATCTTGGTGAGTGGAGCTGAGCTGCACTTAGTAAACTACAGTGTCTGCATCAACTACATTTCCATTTCCAGCAGAAACAGGTCTTAGTCAGCTTTTGAAGAACAGGGTAGGACAGAAGAAAGCAGTTCCTAGGAGGATATTTTCTGGCTGGAGGTAAGGAACGGAGGGCTAGTGAGACCTGGGGATGGGGCCATAGGCATCAGAAAAGATCAAGCATGCAGAAAGTGTGGTGGTGCTTGGAGCTGCTTTGAATAGAATCATAGAATCACCAGGTTGGAAGAGACCCACCAGATCATTAAGTCCAATCATTCCCACCAGTCTCTAAATGATGCCCTTCAGCACCTCATCCACACATGCCTTAAACACCTCCAGAGAATGTGACTCAACCACCTCGAATAAAGCCACAGAATAACCAAGTAGACTGGATTAAATGAGACCTCTATGGGTCAAGTGGTCCACTCCCTACTCCTCCTTTCAAAGCCAAGGCAAAGGCTTGTAGTGATAGGACTAGGGGCAATGGGTATAAACTGGAGAAGGGCAGATATAGACTAGACATAAGGAATAATTTCTTCACTCTGAGAGGGGTAAGGCTCTGAAATGGGTTGCCTAGAGAAGTTGTGTCTGCTCCATTCCAAGAGGTGTTCAAGGCCAGATTGAACAGGGCCTTAGACAGCCTGATCAGGTGGGAGGTGTCCCTGCACATGGCAGGGGCTTGAAACTAGACGATGAAATCTGCAATATTGTTTGGGGGTTGAATTTTACCAAGCCTGAAAGCCCTTTTTTAAAAAAAAAAAAAATATAACAAAAAAAACACCCCACAAAAAATGTCTGTATCCACAGTGTTATACCAGCTGCTACACTTCAGCAATGGAGAGGTGCTTAGGAGAACTCCTGATGTCCACTTTGTTACTAAAGTCTGTACTAACAACACTCGTTAAAAAACTGTTCAGTGACGTTTGGTCAGCCAGGGCTAGCTGAGTATCATATATACTCATTCTTTCACTGCTTTAACAGTGACAGTACAGTATATCTGGATCTAAAGGTTGGGTGATCAACGCGTTTCAGGGACTTCAGCACACTGAACATGCTCTTAGCTTTCTCCTTTAGCTTTCCACAGAATATTGTACCAGCCTGAGGGCACCAGTTCTGCTCTTCAAGTCTTCGTTTGTTCATGTGAGTAGAAATATCCTCTGCCTTCTAGGATGAGCACAGTTACTGCAAACCTCCTTTTTTCCTTTGGAAATACCTCTTCCTCCAAAAGAAAGAACAGGCATTAGTGCAGTGAACAGAATTCAGAAAAGTAAGTGAATAAAAGGCATAAGAACATAAATTTACTGACTTGAGGAATTCAAACTTATTGCTGCTTTCACATTACAGTGAATTGTATTGGATTCCTATCATGTCACACAGTTCAATAAAAATAAAGCACTCTATTTTGGCATGTAAAGTGCCTTCTTAATGCTACAGTGGTGGTAATTAAAATAACTACTGTTGCATACAGCCAGGAGTCAATGGCTTGCATTGAAAAATCAAAATTTGAGTTCTAGAGGGCTCACTTCAGTTGATCTGTCAATAGTCCATTGATTTCTCATTGAGTTTTACATGTGGGAAGTAGATACAATCATGGAGAACGGCAGTGTTGATATTCATCCTACCACTGGAGAACTTCTCTCAAAAAATCCCAGACTGAGGCTGATGTAGATCTGGGTTTCTGTATGTGTTCTTTAATCTGTCTTGTACACTCAGGTTGAAATGAACTGATGGCTGCTAGAGAAATAATTTGCATTCATCCAGGGCTATACTGGATAAACTAGAAAAACATGTGTTGGGCCCTGTTTACCTCAGGAAGGTACAAAACCCAAACCCTTATATCCATGCTCAGCCGCACTGCAATCAGAGATTTCACTTGTGTGAACTACACTGCATTGCAGGTCACGGCACAAATTTCATTAAACCCTGATAAAATCAATTTGCGGTTCTTGTACTGCTTAAGTCATCAAGAGAAAACTACTGAGCCGGTCGCCCAGTTGGAGAAACTTCTCAAGTAGAAAATTACAACTGCATTTTTAAACATTCATCTTATTTGTATGCAGGAAAGGCTAATGCTTTGGATCCCTGGCTACATCTGACAGGTAAGTTCAGGTAAGAGTGGTGGGATTACATTCACTTATGCCAGCTAAGATCCAGTTTTCCAGTTTTTCAAATGGATAAAAGCAGAATGTGTGATTTGAGGAAATTAGCACTGGCTACAGACTTTAATCATGGCACTGGACTACAGGCTTGTCTCTTATATAAAAATTCCATTCAATCTGTGATGACTCAACGTTGTTTCTGTCTCCAGTGGCAACGTGACATCCCTAGGGATATCCAAGAATTATCACATTGACATAAGGGACTCATCATTTGCATCACAGGAAAAGTCTTCTGACCACCACTGCGATTTCCAAGCACAATACTAAAGGCCCAATGATTTTGAGGGAACATATTATAAGCTGGCTCCAAGCCACTCAACACAGTTGAGACATAGCTGAGGCAGGCACTGATAAAAAGGAAGTTCTCCGTATTTTCTAGAGCAGGGGACATGCACTTGAGAGATCTAGATATAGTAGCAGCTAACTGGGTGACCTGGGACCTTTGAACTCTTGGTCTTGGTCCAATCTGGTGTCAGTATGGAGTTAACTGAATATCATGGAGTAAATAAATCTGGATTTGTCAGCTTCAAAGACACAGAGCAGAGCTATCATTTTGTGATAGATGCTCATCCCAGGGAGCATCCTTGGTAACCAGTCCATGACCAGAGGTGGGCAAACCTCAGCTTAAGGAGGGCAGTGAGTTTCTGCAGGTGATCTACCCCTTCTGTAATAGCTTGTCCGTGATTATTTTCCTTTTTATTCATTAGGATGTTGTTTGGCTATCTCTCCCTTGTCCCCATGCAGACAGCATCATCATCTTTTTGCAGAATGAGACTACCACTCTCCCAAGTGACAGTGGACAGGACAAGAGGGAATGGCCTCAAGCTTCACCAGAAGAGGTTTAGGCTGAACATTAGGAGAAAATATTTCACAGAAAGGGTCACTGGGCACTGACAGAGGCTGCCCAGGGAGGTGGTTGAGTCACCTTCCCTGGAGGGGTTTAAGGGATGGGTGGACGAGGCACTGAGGACCTGGTTTAGTGTTTGATAGGAATTGGTGGACTCGATGATCTGGTGGGTCTCTTCCAACCTGATGATCCTATGATTCTGTGATTCAATGATTCTACTCTTCTACTTTGCCTGTGCTTCACGAATGCAGATTCACAGTGCCTCATCTTCTACCTGGAATGCTGAAGAATAGCCCAGCAGTGCCTCTGGCACAGCTGCCCTCTAAATGACAGAAGCAAATCAATGGGTATACATTTTAGCTGCAGTTCCTGAATCAAAGCTATTTCGATGACAGTGAATGAGTTTCTCGACATGCTTATTGCACCCTCTTGTGTTGTTTTCCTGTAAATGCATGATTTATTCAGCTCCATACTTGCTCCACATTTTGAAGTTCTGAATGGTATCTATTTCTCCTGGGCACAAAGGGCTTGAAAAGAAGATAAGTCACTTGTGTAGATGGAAGCTCTCAGTAATTTTGCAGCAGACAGGGGGCTGATCAATAAGTGGAACAAATCAGCATCATCTTTTTTACCTTTTGTTCCCAGAGCGCCCATTAAGATTACAGTCCTTGATATAACTGATTTGAGTCACAAAATAGATGTATGAACTAGGAAAAAACTTGCATTAGACTGTGCAAATAATAAAAGCATTTCTTTACCATCACTCCATAACCTACGAGTGATGTAAGACTTAAGTAGCTTACTTAGGTCTTAGAAGGAGTGGCTGAGAGAGCTGGGGGTGCTTAGCCTGGACAAGAGGAAACTGAGAGGAGACCTTATTGCTCTCTACAACTACCTGAAAGGAGGTTGTGGACGAGAGGGAGCTGGGCTCTTCTCTCAAGTGACAGAGAACAGGATGAGAGGGAATGGCCTCAAGCTCCACCAGGGGAGGTTCAGAAAGAAAAAAATCCACAGAAAGGGTCATTGGCACTGGAACAGGCTGCCCAAGGAGGTGGTTGAGTCACCTTCTATGTGGGTGTTTAAGGGACAGGTGGATGAGGTGCTGAGGGACATGGTTTAGTGTTTGATAGGAATGGTTGGACTCGATCCTGTGGGTCTTTTCCAGCCTAGTAATTCTGTGATTCTGTGAACTTATGCACAAGGAATTAAATTCACAGTTGCCTCACCAGACACTTAACTGAAAGGCTTTCCTAGCTTTGATGGATGGTATGCGGGGTCTAAAGAGCTTTCCTGCTTCTCCTCGGTTCTTCTGTGGTGGGCAGATTGCCCAAGTCTCTCTTTTCTTTTGGTTTGTGCTTTTCCTGGACAAGGAAGAGAGCCTTCAAATAATTATAGCTTCCTATACTAGCAGCATAATTTCTTCTCATTGATTTTTCCTTATGCCTCCAGGTTCTTGCAAGTTGAAGCTTTCTAGGGCCATTCAACAGATTGATGGCTTTGAAAGTCTAAAACTAAATATACCCTTTCCCTCTCAATCATATTAAATGAAATTTTAAGCTTTCCTTTGGAAGGTTTTATAAACAATAGTAGATTTTTTTCCTGCTTTTCTAGTGTTGAAATCTCCAGTCTTACAAAATGGCCAGGAAGATGGTCACTCCATGTTTGCCTTCCTGGGGGTATGGATGGTGAAATTACAGGAGGAACAGGGGACAACAAAAGTTTCCATACGTATTTTTAAGTTAGACTGTTAAAATCCATGGTTTCACTGCTCTGTTGCAATGGTGTTGTTATAATAATGAAGCTTCAGAACTTCAATTAGAAGTCAGTAATTTTAGGAGCCCATTAGAACTGGCCTCATTTTCAAATTTTCCACCGGAGAAACAGGGTGAATGTGCTGGAAAAATACTGGCAAAACAAGTCCATATTTTCAACCTCTGCATCTTACACAACTTTTGTGACATACGAATGCTTTTCCACCTCCTCAACCCTCTGCTTTTGCTCAAAGTGCTTCAGGGATGTCAGCACCGAGATGTGTATCTGAATGAAATGAGAGGTTCAGCAGGAAAGGGGCTTATGTATTTTGCTTAGAGAGAACTAAGAAAACTGCTGTCTGTGGCAAGATCAAAAATTAAGTCTCAGGAGATTGTTTTGGTTATAGTTATTAAAGCTCGTCAGCTATATGGGATATTTTCAGCTGGGTGGGAGCTCGGTGTAGAACTGTGAGTTATGTACATATACATGTTCATAAGTAAAAAGTAAGATGGTTAAATTCAGATAAACCCAACATCATGCGGCGTAGCTGTTGCCACTGTTGCTGTGGTAACCAAGCATGACAATGTGTCAGACAAGTTAATTTGAGGCAAAATAAACTGTTTCTTAAAACTGTTGGAGGAACAGATGGATTTTCTCTTAAAATGGACTTCTAAACAGTTGCTTCTTGGAATTACTTAAGAGGCAGACCAAATAAATCCACATTCACCTTACAGTGGTGTTCTCAAATAAAAGGGCTTTCCAGGTGCTTTGGGACCATCTTTATCACCCATGCCTCAATTTCTAAACTATTCTCCTGTGCCTTCCTGAACTGCTATGGGGGCCGGTTGAGGAGATGATTTGATTTCTTTTTGCTGTATTTGTTGAGGGTTGCTTGGCCTCCGCCCTCAGCACTCTCTCCAAAAACCTGAAAACTTTCCATTTTCCCACACTTTTATTTTTCTCTGTGAAGGGCTGATTTAACCATACACTGAGTGTCTTACTTAGCACCTTCGCCTTTGCTGATAGTTTAATATCCTCCAGGCTGCTTCCACCGGTCAAGACTTAATTTTCAATGAAAAGCTAGTACACAGAATACAAGATAACTCTGTTTTGGGCATGATGACTGAAAATGAATTAATCACTGGACTATATGATGATGGTTGCTAAAGGACCAGTGGTCATAACGTGATTATAAGCAGGATAAACAGAAGATAGTTTCAAGCAGCAGTATTTTCACTTCGTGCTTCAAAAGCTTCCTCAGTGCTGAGGAAAGTTATGAGTAAAGGAAGGCTCTAATATACATAGGGATAGAGAAATCAGATTTTCTTTCAGCAAATAGACTTAAAGTCCAGAAACCCCACTAAGTCAAGACAAAATAAGAAGCTCATTACGAGAAACAACACTCTCATATCAATAAGAAAAACAAAAGCAGAAATTGAAAAAAAATCAAACCAAACCAAAAATGATCAAAATTTGAAATGGTAAGAAATTATAATAGATGGCAGTTACTAACAATGGGAAATGACAAGATTAAGGTAACGGACAGGAGGAGCTGATTACATGAGGGAGAAAGCCACTGTAAGCAGTATGAAAGAAAACTTTCAGAGCAAAAGAATTCTTATCAGCAGTACAAGCTGGAGACAAGGGTAACTATGATGAATGATATCATGGAATATCAAGAAATTCTCCCTAAACACTGGAAAATGACAAGAGTTTATTACGTATTTTCAAGGATGACAGCTCTGTTTGTAAGTCTTTTAGTAAACCAAAGTAAAAAAATAGCCAAACCAACAAAATCCACCCCTTTTCACAGCCAGTCAGCTCAGACAACTTTCATAAGACTGAGAGATGTGGCAGAGGAGATGGCTGATGGTGATGTCTTGCTGTGACTGTTAATAAATCTTTTCATTACATTGGAATTCCAAAGGATGGAAAGAGTGTACATGAAATAATATTGTATAAGGCACAGAAGGAGCTGGAGAACTGATGTCTACCAATCTAAAGTAAAAGAATGGAAAAGCTTATATGAGATTCACTTGGTAAAGGCTCTGAATATAATTAATGCCAATCAAAACGGTCTCTTGAAAATCAACCTTGTCAAACAAACACCATTTCATTCTTTAAGAAGATTAATATTTTGGTAGGAAAACATACTAATAAATGTTACAGACTTTCCTAAAGACCTCGCCTTCATATTGCACAACTTTCCGACTAAAAATAAAGCACTGCGATGTATCGATACACCCTGACACATTTTGCCTACGAGGAAATCACATCTTTGGGGACCAAATAAAAGATCATTGATACAAACACAGATTGCTCTGCTGATTTCAAGAGGAAAACATAGATGGTCGTGGCATGCAAAGATCAGAGTATATGGTTTAACTACAATCTGGTCTAATGTTTCCTGAACACATCCTAGCCTTATGCTTCTCAAAAATTCTCTAACACCCAGCAGGGAACTCCAGAAAGTGACTTGCTAGGGCAAAGATCCTGCAAAGACAGAAATTCTAGCTTTGTATAGATAGTGTTATGCCATCTGGTACCCTACAGAGTAGGATAAGATGGAGACAGAAAATGAGATGCTATTTGGTTGTCATCTCCATTTTTGGACAATGAGAAAGTGAACCCTGATGCCTGATAGGCTGAAGAATGTTTCCAAGCAGTTATGAATAATGTCATGTTGAACTGTGCTCTCGGGGCATTTAATAATGCTACAACAGTGCTGCTGTCTCCCAGGGGATGCTCTAATGAGACTGAGCATCTCGCCAGCAACATTTAGTGTCTTACAGGATCAAGCCTATATTTCTCACCCAGAGAAGAGCTAGTTCTGCTATTGAAGCCTACATTCTTTCTCGCTTAATTTCTTCCAATTATTCTTAATTGTGCCCCCAGGAGTGGAGCTCTGTGAATAATTGATTTTTCTTGTTTTGTTTTGGTTTGGTTTTTATTTTGTTTCCAGACTTGGGTGGGAGGAGAATTATTCAAGGTTGATTGGAAACTTAAAAACATTTGATTTTTCTCCCCATACTAAAGTCCTCATCTCTGCAGTTTTTCAGGTGTAAAAAAGGAGTTCTTTTTATTTAAACCAAGGTGTCCTGGCTCATTTTATTTTTATAGTTGATATAAACAATGAAGATTAACTATTTGGAACTTAAAGTATCATTGGAAATGTGAAAAAGCCAGAACATGACATTTAAATACAGTCCACTGAAATGTTTCAAATATAATTATTTGGAGCAGAGGGTCTGATATAATTCAGATTCAATTAATATTAGTGACAACCTTCATTTTCTTTCTCAACACACATTTCATAGTGACTGAGCCGTTTTCACCGATCTTCCTCGCTGATCCCAGTTTTACTATGATCTTAATTAAGTAATCCTGACTTCAGTATTGACTTGATCTCCAGCTTACAGCTGTAGGCAAGTTTATGCCCCTTTCCTGAGCAATCCTTTGGCTAAGTTCTGTCTAATTATTCTTTTCATCTTCTCTCAAAAGTCAGTCTTTTCTTCCTACTAATAATTTCTTTCCTCGGATTTGCCTCCAATTTATCAATGCGTTCCTGGGCAGGAGCTACTAAGAAGTGAATGCTGTGTTAAATTGCAAGCCAGTGACAATAGCTACCTTTCATGGATAGCTGGATTTTGCTATTTTTCCTGTAATTACCATTTTTGGCTCAGGTTTCTTTGTTTTACCAATCTCCTTAAAACATATTTCAAGATGCCAAAGGTCTGTTCAGCCCCTTTCTTTCCCTAGAAAAACCGTAGGTAACTTGTTTGTAGGCATGGATTGAGAAAGCGTCCACCTTGGATGCTCCAGCGTTTTTTAACAGTCTATAGTTTCTCAATATTTTACATTATTGTGTTCACTAAAACACCTATTCTTGCCAATTCGAATATTCATCAAAACTGCCTAAGGCAAAAACTTAATACACATACTCGGTACTTTCAAACATTACTTATGAACATCTGCGTGTGTAGATGCCTGAGGCTGTAATAAAGCCAAACCTGTCTATATAAAATATTGCAAGGAAAAACACTGGAATGTCATCAAATGAGAAAAAGGGAAGAGAAAGGAAGAAACCACTAACATTTCCCAGCACATTCAAATGTCAGCTGTGCTCTAATACCCTTCTTCACCCACAATCTCAAAGAAAATTTATTTGGTGAAATCTGAGGGGTAGCTAAGGATCGCTTGACAGGGAGAATCAGGCAGAGGAAGCGTTATGTGAAACCAGTGCGCATTTTCATAATTCATTCAAGCAGAGCAATGTTTACGGTCCCTCAAGGTGATCCAGCACTGAGTCCTGCAGCCAGGATTTAGTTATTTCAAAAGCACATGAAAGCCGATAATGAAAACAGTAAACCTGCCAGTACTTTTCCGAGTTTTTCATTAAGAAACATGTTATCCATGCTTACATTTGTTCGGCATATATGCTTCATTGATTTATATTGTATAAACATACCTTAGCCGTATCCTTAAAACCTCATTAGCGTCTGCTGAATATCTATTTAACTTTGAATTTTATTCATAAATGCAAAGTTACAAACATTCTTAATTGTGTGTCATGCATCAGTGTGTTCACAACTCTATCTACTCCCTTTTCACATAATGTGGATTTAATATTTTGCAAAACCACCAACCTAGGTAATGCATAATGACTCACCATTTATGCAGAGGCAAATCTTTCCTCCTGTTTGTAGATCTAGATAATACCTACTGAGAAAGAAGATAACCTGCAATTAACAAGAATGAACTAATCATAGACACTGCTGTTGTTGTGTAAGTTGCACAATGTTTGCTTTCTAATGGGAATCAGAAAATATTCCTTTGTTTAGGAACAGAAAAGTGGTATTGCATATATATGCTATATTGCTATATACACATATACATATATATATATGCTATTGCATATATATGCAATATTGCAATATACACATATTTGCATAAATATACATTTATGTGGCCTACAAATAACTGTTAACCCAAAGCTTTGCCACTGTTGGACGATATTAAATAAAAACTAAATGAAGAAAAGCCAGCTAAGACCTTCCCTGGAGGTGTTTAAGGGACAGGTAGAAGAGGTCCTGAGGGACGTGGTTTAGTGTTTGATAGAAATGGTTGGACTTGATGATCCAGTGGGTCTCTTCCAAACTGGTGATTCTATGATTCTGTGATTCTAAGAGTAAGAATGGAAAGTCAAGGTTTCCGTAATATTAGGCTTTTGATCTTCATTCTGACATACTTCTCCACCTTTCCATCTCTCCTGTTCCTCCCACATTCTACTTTTCCCCTTGCCTTTATATTTCTAATGATTTACTGCTGCTAGGGCTGGTTTGCCTTATTGAAACTGCTGGTCTGCTTTGTCAATTCTGGATTCAAAGATGCTTCTCTTCATGCATTTACCTTTCTCCAAACAGCTGTTTTGTTCTATTCAGAAATCAGCTGATGATCTTTGCTACTTTTTATTTTGGTACTTGAACAATCAATCTTTAGTTTTCCTCCTTCTCTCTTTGCTGGTAAGAGGGATTTCTGAAGCTGTGCCTTTCCTTGTAGCCTTGTAGAGCAGGTCTCACTCATCAGGATCAACAGTGTTCATGACTATTTCAGGTTGGTGGTAAAGGGATGAATGACGGCTATTCAGTTGTCTTCCCACTGAACTAAGCAATCAGCCTCAAAACACACCACTACAGAAGGCTTCCCAACAATTAAATTGTGGCAGCATCACTGCAATCATGACCTTGCTCTTCCTTCAAATTTTCTATAATTAATTGCAAAATGGGCTTTGACCTCAATACATCTCTTTTTTGACACTTTTGTGTTATTTCTTTGTAGGTATGGTGATGGACACTTCCTCTCTCATTCAAAGAGAGAGAAAGTGAAAAGCAGCAAGAAATACTGAATTGGTGGTTCCGAATTCAGAGGTAATCATCTTCCTTGCTTCACGATTGTTGGCCCTTTGATCCTTTCCCTTCAAAATACATACTAATGCTCCTGTTGACATAGACTTTTCCTTGGGAGCTGCTACTGTTGTGTGCAAGCTTAACATTTCTGTTGATTCCACATCATCTCTATGCTGTCTGTCATTGGCAGTAGAAGAACACCATCTGCGTCCCACATGTTCCCCAGTTGAAGTGTGAGTTGTGTTGAGCAAGATGCAGCTTATTGGTTAATATTAAGCAACATAAGAAGAGTTGTACACAGACACAAAGATTCAATGATCTCCTTGCCTATGGATAACTGAAGGATAGAATCATAGAATCATAGACTCATAGAATTACCAGGTTGGAAGAGACCCACCGGATCATCAAGTCCAACCATTCCTACCTAACACTAAATCATGTCCATCAGCACCTCATCTATCTGTGCCTTAAACACCTCCAGGGAAGATGAATCAACCATCTCCCTGGGCAGACTGTTCCAATGCCCAATGACCCTTTCCGTGAAAAACTTCCTCCTGATGTCCAGCCTAAACCTCCCCCTGGTGGAGCTTGAGGCCATTCCCTCTCATCCTGTCCCCTGTCACTTGGGAGAAGAGCCCAGCTCCCACCTCTCTACAACCTCCTTTCAGGTAGTTCTAGAGAGCAATGGGGTCTCCTCTCAGCCTCCTCTTCTCCAGGTTAAACACCCCCAGCTCTCTCAGTCGTTCCTCATAAGGCCTGTTCTCCAGACCGCTCACCAGCTTCTTTGCTCTTCTCTGGCCTCGCTCCAGAGCCTCAACATCCTTCTTGTGGTGAGGGGCCCACAACTGAACACAGGATTCAAGGAGCAGCCTCACCAGTGCTGAGTACAGAGAAATTCAGAGATACTGGAGGAATGTCAACAAATTATAAGGTGAGGAGAGGATCATCTATTATATTTTGAGAGAGAGAAAAAAAAGAGAGCAATAACTTGCTGGTTATGCTGAGGTATTTCCTACACTTTACAAAACCACCTACCCCTAACTGAAAGACTCCTGTTTCAGGGTAACTCCCTTTACCAAAAATTAAAAGTATTCCAGGTGTTAATTATGAAGTAAAAAGACATACATTATTGCTCAAAATTCACCTTGTAAATGCAAAATTTTACTTTGTCACAGTTTCTGATTTACAGAACACTTAGTTGTCAGCAATAGTCAAGATATAAGCTATCTATTTTCTTAATTTGAATTATCTACATGAGTTTTGAAAACATAGGTGATTTTTTAGTTTTGCTTTGTATAATATTTTTCTCTTGCACCTCATCTCCAAATGCTTTTCAGCTTTTCTTTGTACTTTGCAAATTACACATGTCTGCATTTGACTATTTCATGCTATTTCAAGTCCATGTTCCAGATAAAGCATGGAGATGCAGAAAAATGGCACTAGGTAATAAACTTTTTTTCAATATATCTGCTATGCCATAGTCCAGAGGGGGGGAAAGCAAGAAAAAAAGTGCTTTTTTAAACAGAAAGACTTTTTCCTTACCTTGAGCCAGGTAACCTTGTATGTGATTTTTGACTTCAATAGGATGGCAAAAGTGTTCCACTTCTTATTTTCTCTACTAAAAACTTCCTTTGCAGATTTATAGTAGATATTTCATATCTTGCCGTCACGAACCTATGGAGCTTTGAAAGTAATTAATCATGCTGAAGATTCTTGCTGCTAAGGAAGGAAGAACGTGCGAATCTGCAGGCTGTTAGTCAATAAAGAGAGGCTCTTTAGGCATTCTTAATTGACAACCCTTTGTTACCAATTTACACACAGCAAATTTGTGTTAAGCATAGCCTGGTAGGGTAGATCGTCAAACCTGAATAAAACAGAACTTGCAACACCCACCTAATAAGATTTCTGTAGCCATTTCCCCAGCCTCTTTCCCCTTATGTCAATAGAGTTTTGATGTCTCAATTTATAAAGAAAATAAGGTTAGGAGATATTTGAATTTGTGGTAAATCTCTACCAAGCTAAAAAGGATCTTAGAAACCTTTAAGGAAAAGTGCCAGAAAATAGAGGGAAGACCTGTAAATAACACCAGATAGTCTAAAAAAACTGTTGGCTCAATAACTGTGAAATTCCCTGTTGCACAGATAAAACTGTTTAGTCTTGGTTAGAAGTAGAATGTGAAAATTTATCCTGGGAACAGTAATTCTCATGATGAAAAGGTCCGTGCAGATTTTCACAAGTGATGGGTTAAACTTAGAGAAGAAGAAAGTGGGTATCAAGAAATATGTTCCATCACAGTGAGATCTGTTAGGTTGCAGAGTAGCCTCATAGGGAAACTGATAGAAATCCTATTGCTCAACATATTTAAAATTAGACTGGATACAGCAGGTGTTATGTATCTCTCTCCCTCTGCAATAAAAAGTAATACAAAGAAATCACCCTGGCACAGCTGGGGACATAAATAACAATGTTTAGCTCAGAAACAGCTTAAAAGGTTACTACTATATTCCAGACATGTACCACAGCATGGAGCGCGTTGAACATATTGCAGAGGTAAATCTAGGAGGTAGATGGACTCCACACCTTGCTAAGTTTGCTCTTTTGGGGTACGTGTGACTTCACGACTTGCACCTTGTTCCAATGGCTCCTTATCTGTGTCTCACTCCTACAATTTCATAATCCTGCCCACTTGTATAAAGTAAAAAAATGTAATAACTTAGCACAGCAGTCCTTTCCTCACTTTTCCACCTTCTAAGCCTCTGGAAACTGCTAACTTCCCCCAGCATCCTCTGTCTTGTCACATGTCATCTTTATATGAAAAATCTTTTTAATATTTCTCTATTGCTACATATCCCCCCAAAAAACATGAAACTGTCAAAACCAGGTAAGTTAAGCTTCTGATTTGTCAGGATACTCACCCATAAGCAATCCAGGAAGGGAAACATCTGGTTCTTGCAGATATTATCTAGTGTCTATGATCTAGACCTACAGATACACAGAAAAACATTAGAACACAAAATAAGCTCAGTTGGTTATATTTACAGTGATGGTACCTCTAGGAAAACTGGTAACATGGACCCAGCATGTTAGATCCCCAAAAAAGTGAGAGTTTTGACAGTCTCTGTCTCAACAACATGATTAGAGTTTCAGAGGCAAGTAAGCTATAATGTAGTGAAGATGCCTTTCTCTAGTAAATCGTAGCCCAACTAGCTTCTGCTCTGAGGTAAACACCTTTATAATTGCTCTCTGTGTGTGAAAAGGATAGAGGGGAGAAATTGCAAGTTGGCTGGATTTGTGAAAATAACACCTTTTGCAGTTGTTCAGCTGATAGTGAGAGTTTGCTAGGTTTGTGCAAAACATCACACCAGTGCTGTTATGCTTCCTGTCCCTGTGTTTGGTGCATGGCATGTTACATAAGTAAAGATGATACCATGTAGCTTAAATAGAGGTGATAGAATGAAAACTGGGTTTTCAAAGTTAGCTCTGCTTTCTTCTATTTCAGAGGGGAAAAGGAATGATTTTATCCTCACATTGCACTGAAGAAGTACAAAAAACCCCAAGAAAATAAAATTAAAAAGGGAAATCCTTTGAGTTAAAAATCTGCAGTGCAAAATTGCTGTCAAGGTAAAGTAAGATCTGTAAGTAGTAGTAACAACCATCCTTTAGCTTCACACAGGAAAGCAATATTTAACATAGTGATCTAGAAAGAAAATTTGGGAAGCAATGGAAGGTATGGCTGTTTAGCTCTGTTGGAAAAAATAACCTATATAATACACGATAAGAAATGTCTGAAGTAGAGGTTTAAGTGCAACAAAAATTGTATGTGGGGGATGCAGGCAGAGGTCAAGGTGCAGGTCCATTGCAAGACGTATATTTCTGCATGCTATTGATTTATTCTGTTTTGGAAATGTGGATATTTCTCAGTAATGTTAGTTTTAACTGCAGTCATAGACGGGGGGGGAAATGTGGCATGCAAACACAGAGCATCACAGCCCTCACAGCAGGCTGGCAGTCTAATATTTTATCCAGCTTTCAGGCTCATGATGGCTGAGCTGAGGAGCTTTAAATGCTGCCAGCCGAGTGAATTATGCATCCCTCTGCCCAGCTCCCGAGGGAGTTGGAATGGGAAGGATGCACAGAGCACACATGGCTTGCTGATTCTCCGTGCAGCACACAGGGATGGAAAGACTTTTCTTTCTGCCATAGCTGGTGATAGAGAAGGATGCCATGCACTCTCTCCTTCTCTTGCCTGGTCTGAAGCACTTGCCAAGGGCCAGGGAGAAGGAGGTTTAGTGTCCTGTCCTACCTTGTATGACCTCAATCCAAAATTACACAGGATGGGTGAAAAGAAAAGACGAAGAGTGATTTGAATCTATGGCTTTTGACTTCAGGGAAGTGTGGACCAGAGTGAGGGAGAAAAGTAAAACTCCCTGACACAGCATCTAACGCTATCATGTTAAAAGTGGATATCGTTGCACTTGTTTTTTCAGATTATACAGTTCCAAATTTACTTATCATGCATATCTTGTCCTTCAAGAGGATGTTAGGTCTTCATCGCTAACCTGAAATAAATCCTAACCTGCTTTTAGGGGGCTTCAAAAAATTACCTGCTTTTTGCATTTTTCCTGGACAATATACACTCAGTTCATATCTGTAAAATGGAATCTCAGGAAAATGGGTGTGGAGTTGTTCTTTTACCTTGCTGACTACATCTTGAGCACAGGATGTGTGGGCTTGAATCCAGCTGACTGGAAGAGACTAGCACTCCGATCTGCTTTGTTTCCCCCAGGTGCTCTGATAACAGAGCTAGTTTGCAAGTACAATGTGGAAATTCCCTGCTGTGCACCGAAATACTGGAATAACACACTGCCAAGCTCTGCAAAGAAAGGACCTTCCTTCCTACTTTCAGGAGAGGGGTTGACAGTCGTAAATTTTAAATAGGAAGGACTTCCCTATAGTGAAATACTACAAGGGACTGGGGTAAACTAGGGTAAAGTCTTGCCTTCTGTCTTTCTCTCCCTGCAGAGTACCCTGAATCTCATGGTTCAGGATTCTGCTTTTAAGAATCCCTTCTGAAATATTTGCTCTGGCATGCATTATGTAGAGCAAACCACATGGCCAGTTCTCCAGAGCCTTGGATGCTGCTCTGCCATGTCAGGACCTGATCTGCAGAGCATCTTGCTCTGCGTCCATGTTACTCTTCCCGCAAAGACTTGTAGATTGCTTAACAGATCTCTAATCTTGTATAGCAGTGGTAGCAAGGCAGCATTTCTGGATCTCCTTTTCATTAATGTGTTCAGCTATGGCCTATTATACCTCACACTGTGAGAGAAAGCTCAGTTCAACAAAACCTCTAGATAACTCAAGGGGGTCAAATTTCATCTACTCAGTGAAATGCCAAAGAGACTGAGTCAAGGTTCACCAAACTCAATGACAGTTCTTTCTTTTTCATTGCCTTCAATGGGCTTTAGATGGGAAAATAAGTCTGTTTGCTAGAAGAAATAGCAAATATTCAACCCCCCTCTGAACATCTACCACAGGGGTGGAACAAAGTCCCACAGCATATTAATGAGAATTGCCTGCATTTGAAAAAGCTGTTTATATTAGGCACTGATGTCTTCAGATTTCTCATCCGTAGAGGTGTTCATGACCAGGTTGGAAGAGGCTTTGGGCAACTTGATCTAGAGGATGGTGTCCAAGTCCATGTTGGAGGGGTTGAAACTCTATGACCTTTAAGGTCCTTTCCAACCCAACCCAGTCTATGATTCTGATTCTATGATACATTCTGTAAGACATTTGTTTTTATTCGCACCTTTGGTTGCAGCCCAATCGTATGAGTTGAGTTTCTTTTGCCCCTTACTCCATTGGTTATATTCCCATTTCAAAGAGAAACTCTATCTGAATCTTTTTATTTATTAAAGATCCCAGCCAAGGTTTGAAATTTGGCCTATAAACTCCTTCTGGTGGCAAGCAGTTCTTTGTTAAGTTAAGGATGGAGAAAAAGCAAATTTTATGGTTCAGTTCCCACCTTTAGTGAATCTGTGAGCCTTTTGCAAAATTTTAGAATCTGTAACACAGACATATACAGGACAAAACAGAGTTGCAAATTAAATTCAGGACTGTCTGATTTAAGAGTTGAGGAATCAAAATCCCACTCATCTGTTGTCACAAATGAGTGCACTTCAAATCTACAGACATTTAGGATTTCGTTTTATCTGAAAATTTTCCAAATATCTAATTCTCTGTTTGTCTTCATAAACGTATTATTTTTGCTTGAGTGGAAAAGCATGGTTTCCACTACTTATTTCACATCTAATTCTTACATGAATCTCCAAAAGACTTGTCAGCATTCTTTAGATATTGCCTCAGGACCTCAGTCATTTAAGAAAAGACCCCAGAGCACATACTGAGTCCAGAGCAGGGAGTTGTTCTTGTGGAGATGGAAACCACAGAAAGATCTAACAGGTTTGCAGTGTGAAAGTGAGGTCAAAGCACTGAAATAAAAAAAATAAAAAAAAGCAAAAAAAACCACAACCCTACTTGTCAACCCACAAAATTCAGAATTCAATTGTTAATGTTCTTTACCAGATTCAGTTTCATTCTCTGCTTGAAGGCATTTAAACTTTCATATCTTATGAGAATACTCAAGCAAACCATCAGATTGTAAATGAAGAAACAAAGCAGAATAAGAAAGGCATCACCAGCAGAGATTAAAAAGTCGTTATCCCACTCTACTCTGTGCTGGACCAGGGTGTACCTGGAATACTGCGTTAAGTTTTGGTCCCTCTTACACACAAAAGATGTGGACAGGCTGGAGAGGGTCCAGAGAAGAGTCACTAAGATAAGTTCTCAGAAGAGAACTATGAAACCTACCATACAAAGTAAGGCCGAAACAATTGAGTTTGTTCAGTCTTGAGAGGAGAAGGCTTAGGGCAGACTTCATTGACGTGGATCAGTACATAAAGGGTCTCTACCAAGAGGATGGAGATTCCCTTTTTACAAGGAGTCACATAGAAAAGACAAGGGGTATAAACTGCTACTGGGGAGATTCCAGTTGGATTCCAGAAGAAAATTTTTCACCATGAGAAGAGGTAAACATTGGAAAAATCTCCCCAAGGAAGTGGAAGCTTGCTCTGCACTGGACACTTTTAAGGCTCAGCTTGACAGAGTGCTGGGCCCTCTCATTTAAACAATATATCATCTGAAAACATTGGGTCAGATAATTATAGAATTCCCCTCCAACCCAGCATTTGATGATTCTATGATTCTATATAACTTATTCAAACCTGCCTTCATTGCATATATAGCCAAAAATTAACAAGGTGGAATTTCCTAAGGGGTTCAAATAACTTTTTGGTGCTAAACTACACTGTGGTCCAAAAACCCTGTACTTTCTCAAAGCAATTTAAGACTTAAATGGAAGTTTAATATTCAGTGACCTCAATGACCCTGTCCAGCATCCATATCTCAGCCGGACAGACATGAGATCGCTCAAGATGCTTTTCTGATAAACTTCAGCAAAAGAAAGAAGAAATAGACTGAAAGTCAACAATTGAGTTATGTGGTTTGTTGCTGACAAATGCTTTCTGTATATTGTAATTGTGATAATTGTGCATTGTGCATAATAACTGCATTGTTTCTCTGTCCTTACTGGCAAGTAATAAAATAAGAGTAGGTATTCGGAGAAGGATTCTGAGAGTGGGAAAGGATGTGGTATAGTGACCAGTCCTTGGAGGGAGACAGAGGAAAACTGTCTACTTGTAGGCAGATGAAGCCATTGCGGTTAATTGTAGAGGGAGAGAATGTGAAGGGAAGTCAGGACTGGACTCAGAAATAGTAGGATGTTTTGTTCATGTAGGCTAATGCAAAAATTAAAGAGAACAACATATTAACTGATGTCTGTTGTTCACCCTCCATTTCCCAGCCTTCACTAACCAATACAACAAGATATAATAACACAAGAAAATGATAGTTCTGTTATTGTCCAAGGTGCAAGCAGAGGCTGAGTGATGAAAAAAAAAAAAACTTCATTGACATTATAAGGGCAAAACCTATATAGTATGGAAAGAGACTCATGGGAAATCGTAAAGACTTTTGACCCAACACAAACTTTTCCACATCAAAATTTTCATACACCTTGAAATAAAAAGCAACAGCTCCAGCACACTTCCAATCGTTTCTCTTAATTGCTCTAAAAATAATTATCTGCCCTGAATCTTACTCTGGTTGGGGTTGGGCTCGCACCTGAGAGATATTTCTTTTCAGTCTGCACTAAATGTAATGGCTCTTGCACAGCCGAAAGAGTAAATATGAAGTCAGCACACATAAGAGTTTGGTCATGTGTGAATAAAGAGGAGTTTTTCTCGAGAAGAGTCTTAATACAGCAAGGTTCCCTTCTGTCTTGGACTGCAACCAAAGCAGCTGCCTAGCACCTGGCTATTCAAGAACCATTCAGGCCAGAGGGTAAGCCAGAAGGCCAACTACAGGTCTAAAGAATACTGCCAGCATGCTACTGCGCTATCCGAGGAAAAGCGCTGTGTCTAATGATTTGAAGGGTGAAGGATTATTCAGATACAATTTCCCCAAATTTATAATTCCCTTGCATGAACGACTAAGAGAAAATATGCATAAAGCAGAAAAATCAGCTGATGAGTAATTCCTGCTTCAAAATGAGAAAGCAATAGCTATTACTACTCTCATGTTTTGCTCTGTGGGTTTCCTCTACAGGGTGGTATTAAACCACTAACCATTCTGCCTAATGATAATAGCCACAAAATGTTTTCTTCAGACTGGCATTTGCAATTAAATTTAAGTGAAGGTCTGACATGATTTATGAAACCATAGAATAATGCAGTCCTCTCAGCCCTAAAACACACAGATATACACGATGATATCAGAGCAAAATGAGTTCAGCTCCTAATGGAACACACAAAGACACGGACATCGACACATATATACTTTCCATTGCAATCTGTGATAAAGGTACTTCTGTCATTGCACACAGATATTTGAAAATAGATGGAAATGTTGTTTATGATGTCGATCACCATGAGAAGAAAGAAAAATTGCAGAATAACAGGCAGAATAATTTGGCATAGAGGCTAAATTGATCAAGTAGCAAATTTCATCCTTGTAAAGCAATGTAATATGTGTAAGTCCATCTCTGTGTGGGATTATTAGATGAAGAAGTAATAATACACTGTGTTATCTCACAATGGTATGGATCCAACACAAAGCTTATTACAGTCTGTGTAAGTGATTCTATTATATTCAGTGGCCTCCCTGCTGGTTCATAAGCAAATACAATTACAAGTTTGAAGGGAAAAAAAAGTATTCCCTGTTCCAAAGTTATCTTTTTCATAAGCAACACTGAGCAATATAGTGGAAGAAGTTCCTTGTCACCTTAAAGAGTGCATCCATGTATTAGATGGAAAAATCACGTTGAAAACATCACAGCTCAAAGTCCGTCAGTCTGAAACTAGAAAATGTAGCACATCTGATTATCTGTGCTATCTGAATCTGCCCTTTTTGAATGTATGCATTGGGAAAGAAGGATCTCAAGGCTGGAGTAACCCAGGAGTTCATAGAATTATAGGATCATAGAATAACAAGGTTGGAAGAGACCCACCAGACCATCAAGTCCAACCATTCCTATCAAACACTAAACCATGTACCTCAGCACCTCGTCCAACCATACATTAAACAGCTCCAGGGAAGGTGACTCAACCTCCTCCCTGGGTAGCCTTTTCGAGTGCCCAATGACCCTTTCTGTGAATTTTTTTTCCTAATCTCCAGCCTAAACGTCCCATGGTGGAGCTTGATGCCATTTCCCCTTGTCCTGTCCTGACTCTGATATGCTAGGAAATGAACTCTACATCACAACTTGGAATTTAGGCTGTGCAGGTGAAGGTAAAAACACATTAGCTGTTGACAAATAACTATTAAGTCTGCATGCAAATGAGCTCAGGAGTTTCAGTGCAACTCCTGCATCATAACCTTCTAATAATGCTTGTATCTTCTTTGTCTCCAAGCACCTTGTAATCTTTGTAATGTATTTATCTGTATAATACTTTGTGAGACAGCAATGGGCTATTTCATCCTGCTTTACAGATGGAGAATATAGGTCATGTAAATAGGTCCCCACAGGGATGACTCTGTAAAATGGCTCCTGAATGGCATTCAGCCATGAAGCATCTGACTCTTCAATAACTTGTGCCTGGTTTTCATAGAATCATAGAATAGTTTGGGTTGGAAGAAACTTTAAAGATCATCCAGTTCCAACCCTCCAGCCGTAGGCAGGGACACCTCCCACTAGATCAGGCTGCCCAAGGCCCCATCCAACCTGGTCTTGAACACCTCCAGGGATGGGGCAGCCACAGCTTCTCTGGGCAACCTGTGCCAGGGCCTCACCACCCTCATTGTGAAGAAATTCCTTCTTATGTCTACTCTAAATTTGCCCCAACACCAGTATATTAAGTGAAGGGCTGCTTATCATAATAAGTAGAGAATGTGTAGGAGGTACATGGGGCTTACATGTGCTTTAAGTAGCATTACAACTTTTTGCATATATCAAGAGGTATGGAGCTCACCACTGGTCACCAAGGTTATGATCAAGTTTCTTAAAGGAAACTCCTAGGGACTGATGACTGATTTTCCAGTCAGAGATGTGGTGGCCACAACATGGCCTTTTGTCTGGATGACTTTGCTCAGTGCCTTCTCAACTGTCAATCTGACATTTCTCATAATTCTAAAATTTATTTCAACAGCAAGGAATAAAGGAAGATGCTTTTATTGTGTGCCCAGCACTGGCTGACATGAGCCTGCTGAAAATGCATTTGTGTATTTGTCACCCTTGTGCAGAGCAACAGCAAAATCAGACTTGACAAATCAGCAGGTTGCCATATCAAGCCAAGGAAGATTCAAGGACAGGTTTACATTTTTTTGTGCAGTCTTTCCAATTTTCTTCATTTTATATTATTTTTTTTACAGCATTTTTCTACATCATTGTAAAGGGTTTCAGAGAGCAGCATAAGTGCTCTCTTCCCTATGACGTACTTTATGGGTCTATTGCTTAAACCATTCATATAGAGAGAATTATTTTTATTTCTCTGACTGAAGATAAAGAGAAATCTATTGACTAATGTTAACAGAACAGAAGAAATATATCGAATAGCTCAATGGTGGCTGATACCACATGTAAACTCTTCTTGGCTGCAGCTGGGGGGTACCTTGTACCACCTATGGGCCCTTTAATTTTGCATTTGCTAAGAGAGCATTTAGGCTTCCCATAGTGAAATTGTGGTTTAGCCTAAGTTTAGGGTCTTAGTCTCACAAAAGATAATTTCTAGTCCTATGGAATCAACACCTCTCAGCATTATTTTACTTATGGATTGCATACTTTACATCTGGTCAGATCAAGGGTAGTTAATTTTATATCTTTCCTATATTTTATGCTGTAGTACTGTCAAATCACAACTTGCATGTAAGTAAATGGGAAGTGAAAGTATTCTTCTATATTGTTTGTATTTTCCCTTTTTTTTCAGCTCTAGTCACTTCCTTTATTTTTTTTCTTCATTCTGATCTTAGTTATTCTCCTTCTGTTTTGTGCTATACCTGTTATTCTGGGTTATGTCCATCCTCTGTGTAATTGCTTCTGAAAGGCTTAAGATAAACACAGAAGAGCAGACTGATAAACAATTGCAGCAAGAAAGCCAAGTATAATAAAAGATAGCAGCATGGAGCAATATTTGGGAGCAGGATGTAATTTTAAAGGTCAATAATGCACAAAGAAATTTTGCCTGAAGCACAGCTCATATTGATAACAGAGTTGGTAACTTTGGATTCTTTGGCTGCTAAATTAGTTTAACAGTCTACCTCTGAGTTTATCTTTCTTCTTTCTTGCTGCAGGCATGGTTGCTCTTTCTCTCTTTCTCTCTTTCTCTCTTTTCCTCTTTCTCTCTTTCTCTTTCTCTTCCTCCCTCCCTTCCTTCCTCTCTTCCTTCCTCCCTCCTTCCCTCCCCTCAGTGTTTCTCTCTCTCTCTTTCCCTTTTTATTCTCTCTTTTTTTATCTTTTTTTCCATATCAGGTTTATCATGGCTTATAGTTTCACTTAGAAAATCTTGAAACACATCTCTTTAGCACTAATTAAAATCATTTTTCATGTCAGACCTCTGCAGAAACACTTTCTGGATCAGTATTTCAACAGATAGAGTAGGGTTTTAATTTCAAAGTTGTGCTGTCTGTTGGATAAGTGTCTGTATTATCGAAGATCAGTTTTCTAACACCTCTGTTTGTGTGTGATCTGGAACAAAACAGTTGCGCTTTCTGTGTTTGTTTCCCTTGTCCATTGTGGCCATTTCAGCTGGAGTCAGACTGAAATTGTCACAGAGAAACCACTGTGTCCTGAGGAGCTTTGAATCTTACGGGGATACTAACAACAATCTTAAAAGTAAGGGAAAACATGAATTCAAGAGACCACACTGAGTTTTAAAAGTTGCACTGCACTACAATAAGTTCAAAACCTTGAAGATAATAAATCCTCTGACTATAAAGACAGAGTTATGCTTACTAGATTTTCCAGCAGCTCCTAGGGTTTCCTCTGTTCTTCTTTTCTAAACTGGCGTCATGAAGAAATCTCATTTTCGGAAAGCGGTTGCTCAAATTCACATTTTTGCTAGTTGAACTATTCCAATTATATCTTGATAATCACTGACTGCTGCTCCAAATTTCAAACATCCTAATATAGTAGCATGACTTTAAGGAAACATACTGTTCAATCTGAAATTGTTAAAACTTTGTTGTTTTTAATTTTCACCTGGAGAGCAAAAAGCCCAGCACAAATACAATTGAAGACAGTCAATAGATTTTTTTATTTGATAAACCTAAGGTTTATATTCGCAGACTGCTTGCTGTTCATTTTTTATTTTTTTTCCTATCTATCTGTCTTCACAGACAAATTCCCACACCAGCAAGTGCAAGTAAGGGATTGAAGAGAAGAGCAGGGGCTGCCTCTTCCCCTTGCATGGTCAAGTGGACCAAGGTCTTTGTAGGGTATCCTATTTGGTCCCATATGAAACCCATTCAAAAATTAACCTGTGCACCTATAAATGATGACAAAATTGCTAGGCAGTGAGGAACTTGACTAATGACCCACGCAATTTTCTTCACACATTTATGCACAGCTCTCCCTGTAGTCTATGCAGCCCAAGATAGAGTGGCTGCAATTAGGACCTCTCAGGCAGATCCTTGGCAGTTTCTGTGTTTATAGGATCCATGATAAATCATGATGGTTTTTCTTGCCCACGTTGTAGAAAGGATAACAGAAAATGATTACCCCAGGATGTTCTGGCTTCTGCATTTATAGACTCCTGAGCTATAGTAACATTTATTACAGAGGCACAGACCACAGCCCTGGAACATGTTTTGTGCTATGAGTTAGTCTGGAAGCACTAGGCTGTAAGGGTTGAGTATGTGCCATCAGAGGTGACCGATCTGGGGCTGAATAGGGGAACTTGTGCTCCCCTCCTAACTGCTATAAATGACAGGATTAACATCATGCACAGAATAACACATGCTGCTCTTTTGACACAAGTGAAATGAATACTGTCTGTGATACCTGGTGCTTTGTTATTCCTAAGACACATTCAGCAGCATTTACAGCTCAATGGGGAGAATTAAGCATGGGGGCAGGAGATGTCTATTTAATGAAGGCTTAAGACTGAATTCTCATCCAACTGAAAAAAAAAAAAAAAAAAAACAAAAAAACAAAACACCTCCACAAACTATTAAACTAAACACCATAATTATTACAAAGTTGGAACATGAATACCACAAGTTTCCTTGGAGAGATTTTTGAGACTTCATCACACAGGGCTGGTGTATCTCTGAGACTCTCTACTCAATCTTCTCCAACCTGTAAAAGAAGATTAGAAAAAGATTCCAATATAGCTGTTACCATATTTGACATACAAACACAAAAGACAATTAATACTATCAGCTATAATTAATAGGGCTAAAAGAACAGTGCTCATGAGGCAGCCATGTGTGGGTCACAACACAAATTGATGATGGTGGTGGCTAAGTCACCTTTCCTAGAGGTGTTTAAGGGACAGGTGGATGAGGCACTGAGGGGCATAGTTTAGTGATTGGTACGAATGGTTGGACTCAATGATCCAGTGGGTCTTTTCCAACCTGGTGATTCTATGAGTCTATGATTCTATGATTTTGATGAGAAGCTCATCATGAGCTAGCAATGCATGCACACAGCCCAGAAAGCCAACTGTATCCTGCATCAAAAGAAGCATGGCCAGCAGGAGGGGATTCTGCCCCTTAACTCCACTCTCATGAGACCCCAATTGAAGTATTGTATCCAACTTTGGAATCTCCAACATAAGAAGGATAGGGAACTGTTGGGACTGGTCCAGAGGAGGACATGGAGATGATGTGAGGGCTGGAGAACCTCTCGATAAGGACTAGCTGGGAGAGTTGGGGCTGTTCAGCCTGGAGAAGAGAAGGCTCCAAGGAGAACTCATGGCAGCCTTCCAGTACCTGAAAAGGGCATTCAGGAAAGCTGGGAAAGAACTTTTTATAAGGGACTGGAGTGGCAGGTAATGCATTTAAATCTAAAGGGGAAGTTTTAGATTAGATGTTAGGAAAAATTCTTCACAATGAGGGTGGTGAGGCCCTGGCCCAGGTTGTCCAGAGAAGTCATGGCTGCCCCATGACTGGAGATGTTCAAGACCAGGTTGGACCAGGCCTTGGGCAGCCTGGTCCAGTGGGAGGTGCCCCTACCCATGGCAGGAAGGTTGGAACTGGATGATCTTTAAAGTTCCTTTCCACGCAAACTAGCCTATGATTCTATGACTTTATCCAAGTAGGGCTATCTTTTGGTATTAACTAATTATGTGTTGCTCTAGGTATTTTCTTTCTTTTCTCGCAAAGTGACATGTACCAGAGAAAGAAGTAAGCCTTTCATTTCTCCTGGTCTAGAGTTCAAATATTAAGGCCCAACCAGTACAAATAGGCTAATGTTAAACTTTGGCATTTTGAAATTATCTTTTATAGTGAAGGCAAAATTTCATTTGTATACATTTTATTGCCTATTCAACACCATTTCATGCTTCCATTTTTAGTTAAATGAAATTTAGTAAAACACCCCTTGGCTTTATTTGCATTGGTTTCCCCTCTGTTAGTTCCCAAATAATATGAATGTGGACATATGACTGAAAACACTGAATTATCGCTCGCTGGCAGATCCTTGAAAAACAGCACTTGGGTTCTCAGTCCTTTTCAGTTGGAAAATAAAGCATTCTGGCTTGAACTGCCTTTGTAGTGATCTTACTGTATAATTCCGTTTAGCTAAGAATATTCCAGCTGTTACTATAAGACTGTTAATTAAACCCGTTATGCTGTTCAAGATGACCTTCACAGAATCACAGAACAACCAGGTTGGAAGGGACCCATCGGATCTGATACACTTCTGATACAAGCCAGGATGCCATTGGCCTTCTTGACCACCTGGGCACACTGCTGGCTCATGTTGGCTGTCAACCAACACCCCCAGGTCCCTCTCCTCCTGGCAGTTTTCCAGCCAGGCTTCTCCCAGTCTGTAGTTCTGCATAGGGTTGTTGTGCCCCAAGTGCAAGACCCGGCATTTGGCCATGTTAAACCTCATGCCGTTGGACACTGCCCAGCGGTCCAGCCTGCTTAGGTCCCTTTGCAGAGCCTCCCTACCCTCCAGCAGATCGACACTTCCGCCCAGCTTAGTGTCATCTGCAAACTTGCTAAGGGTACCCTCAATGCCCTCATCCAGGTCATTGATGAAGACATTGAACAGGACTGGACCTAGCACCGAGCCCTGGGGGACACCACTTGTCACTGGCCTCCAGCTGGACTTAACGCCATTTACCACCACTCTCTGGGCCCGGCCATCCAGCCAGTTTTCTACCCAGGAGAGTGTGCGTCTGTCCAGGCCAGAGGCTGACAGTTTCTGTAGCAGAATGCTGTGAGAAACTGTGTCAAAGGCTTTACTGAAGTCCAGAAAGACCACATCCACAGCCTTTCCTTCATCCAGCAACTGAGTGACTTTGTCATAGAAGGCGATCAGGTTGGTTTGGCAGGACCTGCCTCTGGTAAACCCATGTTGACTGGGCCTAATCACCCGGTTCTCTTGTAAGTGCTTCATGATAGCACTCAAGATCACCTGTTCCATGACCTTGTATGATAGAACCTTCTTAAAATAATGTACTGCTTCATTTCTCTAAGATTTCATAGTAAAATAATTCTAGCTGATCAATCCAAACATTGTTAGTACCCCATATATTCCACTGAAGGATATAAAGTATACGCGTATTTGGTGTAGTTTGTGCATTTAGGGAATGATGAGGACCACAAACACTATCCCCACGTATGGGTGATTAAATATAGTGCCTTAATCTGCAACTAAAGTCCAAATAACATTAGAGACTTGACCTGCAAGACCCCAGCATCACATGTCTCCAGTGCAGAAGAAACTCTAAAGCAACCCGTCTTACATCATTCTAGGTTTGTTTGATCCTTTCTTTTCAATCAGTCCTTTCACATTAATCAATAATTCTTCATGCTTGTTTCTGGGTGTTATTTTATACCTTTACCTGGCATTCAGGTAACCAGAACTAAGACAGGACTATTCATCTTCCTGCATTGCAGTTCTGGATAAGTGAACCTAACAGCTTTAATATTTATTGGCAGTATAGTTTCACCTAAGCACAGTCATGTCTCTGAAATGTAGCCAGATACTACTTTTTTCCTGTCCCCAGAAGTGTTTAGGGCCAGACTGAAATAAATAGGTGTTTTGCTGTTGAGTCCAAGAGACCTTCAGTTTGGCTGTAGCTTCCTTGATAAAAAGCAATATCACATTTTCAAAATGTAATGACATAAACGTGCTTTTATCACACGGGTTATCATCCTCCTCTGTAATCTGTGTACTTTTTTGTGTAATATGTTCTGCACCAGTACGCAAATCTGAAGAGAGATAAAGAGATCAGGAGCTGAGTCAATTAAAGACTCTGAGGGTGATGCAGAACTCACAGTTTCGAGGAGGAGAATTCAGTCCATCCATTGGCACAAACAGATTTCTTCTCATGTCTTTTCATTGTCTTAATCTGTATTCCACCACCTGAATTTCCTACTTTTCTGCCCTGCCCAAAGATGTTATGTGTCACCCTGTGCCAGGCACCCTTTTCACACAGCAGAGTCCCTTCTTTTCTGACTGACCTTCACTTCTCCCTGTCCAAAAGAATGAAAACTGTAGCATGAACTGGCTGTATTTACAGTGTCATAAAAGATATCTTCCTGAGAGACATACATTCCCTGGCATAATTCTTTTTAGGGTAATGGCAATCCATTGTGCAAGAACATAACACACTGTTTTTTATCTGTGCCCTTGCCTTCCCTTTGTGCCCCACAGTATTTTAATTAAGCTGTAATTTGGAAGCTCTCTAAGCCAAGGATATAGCCGTCTTTGGTTCTATAAAGGACTTTATGGTATGTTATAAAGACAGACAGAAATTTTGCAAATCAATCTGCTGGCACATCACCAATGTGCCAGTTAAGAGTGAGCTCTGCAATTACATAGCTCTCTGAAATCCAGCTTCTTTTGCTGAGATTCGTCAATATCTCTTAAACCCAGTGCATTCAGTTCATGTTCATCTGAAGGACTTTCCAGCACAGACATGGGTACGTTTTGAAAACATCTTATTATGGTTTCTTTTCCTAATAATTCCACTAATGGCATCATATTATTCCAAAGAGCATGTATGATTAGGTTTATCCCACACTGATCCAGAAAGGGGAAATTACGCCTTAAAAATACACTAACTTTCCCTTGAAATGATAATGAAGGAATTAAAGTAGGAATAAGGCTAATGGAGAGAAAGAATGGAGAAAGTGGGATTTCTGGCCTGAGGAAGATTTAGGGAACATCTAAGATTACACAAAGATAGAGATTTAGTAGAAAAGGATAAAGGCAGGAAGGAGTCAATCCAAATTAGGCATTTAATTCAGACTAATGGCTTTTAAATGGCATTTAATGTGCAAACTAGCATTTATATCATTCAATTTTTACACTTTACGCAGTTCCTCTACACAGGAATTGAGCTTGAGATAATTCTAGAGTATAAGAAAGCCAACCAACAATGGCTCCAACAAACTCAGCCTGCTGGAGAGAAGAAAAGAGGAACAGGACAAGAGGGAATGACCTCACGCTCCACCAGGGGAGACTTAGGCTGGACATCAGGAGGAAGTTTTTCACACAAAAGGTCATTGGGCATTGGAACAGGCTGCCCAGGGAGGTGGTTGATTCACCTTCCCTGGAGGTGTTTAAGGCACGGGTAGATGAGGTCCTGAGGGACATGGTTTAGTGTTTTATAGGAATGGTTGGACTCAATGATCCGGTGGGTCTCTTCCCTGGTTATTCTATGATTCTATGACTACACAGTACTCTTACAATTTCTTTATCACGTCAACTAGGAATGTCTCATAGGTGCTTTATTGGGTTTTGGGTTTTTTTTTTTGCTTTTTCTATCATTCTGTTACTATCTCCATGTCTTATATATTATCTTGGTGTTCACTCACAGTTTATCAATGCTATCAAATTTCTTGGTCTCTCTTGAATGATTTATAGCAGAGTGAGCATATTTGGCCCTCATTTACACACTACTGTAGAAATATCCCATGCATTTTTTGACACAACAGTCACCTCTGTGTCCTCTCTGTACTCAGGATCCTTTCCTCCAGAACCTTCTCTTACCTTTCAAAAACTGTCTTCACCATTGGGTGCTACTGCAATAATAAAATGTTCTAATAAGTATGCTAGAAAGAATGTTAAGATAGGCAGAGTCAGAGGCAATGAGAGTCTGCACAAGAAAGACGTAAATTTCAGGTTGGAGAAATGACATTGCAGCAATTAAAGGGGAGAGGAAAGCATGAAGAAATGAACTCAAACTCCAAAAACAAGTAGGGAGGGACAACTTTCAAATATATTAGCAGTTTACAAGTGCTCCCAGCCTCTCTGGTAAAATTAAACATGGTTACTAGTTTGCTCAGCATGTGCATGTTCCGGGGAGCAACACATTAATTAAAACTAAATATCTAACCCGTGGTCTGCCTCAGCTTTCAAGGCACATTATAAATATTGGCAAGAAAGATCATTAAAAACAACACAGATTGAATGTTCAGCTTGATTTGTAGAAATTGCCTAGTAGCAAAGGTGCTGTGAAGATGGATGAGTTTGTTAAAAGGCAAAGAAGATTTCAAAAATCATTTCACAAGGAAATTAACAGCCCCTTCCTACCTCTGCAATGTGGCCACAAACACATGCAGACAGAACAAAAGGAGGGAAAAAAAAAAAGAAAGGAAGCTTTTCTCATTATCATGGAAAGCTCACAGACTACTGAAATATATCATGTTTCTGGTTCTGCCTCTTGATAGGAGTTTTTCAAGGGTCAGATCACAATTACTAGCAATCTCTCAGACTCCTACATCATCCTTTCTTGCCTGCTGCTCTCTGTTCCTACACACACTGACCTGTCTCTTACTCCTGACTCTGATGGGAAGGATAGAATCCAACAGGAGGACTAAGGAAATATGCAATTTTCATTCACTGGGACAATGTATAATTAGAAACTTTTTGGTTTAGGATATTTTCATCAGATAATAAAGCATTTAAAAGGATATTTTCAGACCATGTGGTAGACTTAGGAGAACATGTTATTTTGACAGCCAGGGGGCATCTGTAAAGCCAGATGCTTTTTACATCTCTGATCTTATCTTGAAGATCTTCATCACAGAATTACAGAATTGCTGAGTTTGAAAGGCATCTCTTCAGGCCATATTGTCCAACCTCTCCTGCTCAAGCAGGGCCATTTAAACCCAGTTGTCCAGTATTGTGCCCCAGTGACTTTTGAATATCTCAAAGGATAGAGACCACACAAAATCCCTGGGCAACCTGTGCCAGAGCTCCATCATTCTCACAGTCAAAAAGTGCTTTTCGATGTTCAGAGGGACACTCCTGTGTTTCAGTTTGTATCTACAAGCCTCTGGTCACTGGGAAACACTGAAAAGAGATCTCCTGCCTATTTGCAACCTCCCTCCAGGTATTTACAGACATTGATGAGATCCCCTCCTTCTCGAGATTAAACAGTCACATCTGGCTCAGCCATTCTTCACAGGAGAGATGCTCTAGCCCTTTCATCATCCCAGTACATCCATAGCACTGAGGAGCCCAGTAGTGGACACAGTACTTCAGATGTGGCTTCACCAGTGCTGAATACAGGAGGATCACCTCCCTTGACCTGCTGAACACACTTCCTAACCGCCTAGTTGTCTTTCTTTGTATCAAGTGTACCTTGATGGCTTGTGGTCAACTTGCTGTCCAAGATGTTCCTCAGGTCTTTTGTGCCAAATTGCTTTCCAGCTGGGTGGCCCCCAATGCATAATGATGTCTGGGGCTGTTTCTCCCGTGGTGCAGGACTTATCACCTTTGCTGACCTTTCTGAAGTTCCCATCAGCCCATTTCTCCAGCCTGTCGAGGTGCCTCTGGATGGCAGTAGAAACAGACCCAGTGATTCAGCCAGCTTTCAGTCCACCTCAGCCTCTTCTCATCCAGCCTAGACTTCATTACCTGCTCTATGAGGTCTTATGATAGACAGTGTCAAAAGCCTTGCTGTCTAGGTAGATGATATCTATGCGGATAATATCCACAGCTTTCTCCTCAACTATCAGACCAGTCATTTTGTCATAGAAGTTTTTTAGATTGGTCATGCTTGGCTTCCCCTTTGTGAATCAATGCTGACTATTCCTGATACTTTCATTTACCTTCATGAGCCTGACTACTTCTGATGCCCTTCATGCGCCTGGAAATGTCTTCCAGGACTAGCTGCTCCATCAGCTTCCCAGGGATCGAGGTGAGGCTGGCTGACAATCTTGCAGTTCACTGGGTCCTTCTTTTTGCAAACAGCAGAGACACTTGCTTTCCTCCAGTCCTCAGGCACATCTTCCAATCATCTGTCCTTTAAAGATTATTAAGAGTGGACTTGCAGTGACACCAACCAACTCAGCATCTCATCAGAGCTCATGGACTTCTGCATGTTCAATTTCCTTAAGTATTCTATAACTTTTCTTTCTTGCTCCAGACTTATTTCTGGTGTCTATGTTGTTAGATTTCAGAAGACTGGTCTTAGTAGTAAAGACTGAGGCAAAGAAAACATTCAGTACCTCAGTACCATGAGGAAAGCCTTCCCTACAAATACAGAAAGTTCCCATTCACAGCTGCACCCACCCAAGGTGATGTTTCTACTGAATATTTTGACCTTTTGAGGGCACACTTACAGACAGAGAAGTATTTTTAGAAGTTAGTATTTTCATCTGTAAAGACTTTTTTTTTTTGAGGTCACATACCTGCCAAAATTCTTTACTGTCTCTGTCTTCAACTACAACTTCTGCCTTGGAAATGTGGAAGTAACTAACTTGTCTTATAGAAAAAGGTTTTTCTATGGTCTCTTCTGCACACAGAGGGATGTTTATTTACCAGAGAAATTTATGTGACTTTCAAATTTGATTTCATGCTCCAAACCTCAGTAATATAGTTGTAATTGACTTAATCAGCATTGCTTGTCAGGAAATCTTGATGCTGTAATCCTGATGCAGAGAGAGGGAGAAGACAAATTTATCCAACGTCAAAATGTACTAACAAAATCTCAAATACTCATATGATCCATTGGAATGTGTTTTACTGTTTCACAGAAATAAACTGATATATCATGATCTATGTGGAACTATTTCTTTTATTCATTTTATTACAGAGACTTCACATAACAGACTCTAACATCTTGTAAGGTAAGGCTATAAAAAAATGTGAGGGTATTTAGACTCCTCATTTTGAAGAGAAAAAAGAAACCCTATACCTTCAGTCTTTTCATTTGCACATCATTCTTTGCAAACTTCCACGCTTTTTTTCTCTATAAAGTCTGTCTTCCTATCTTCACAATGAGTTTTATGAAACTGTTGTACCACATAAAATATGGATCTTAATACCATTTGGATAATGTTTCCCTTCTCCTCCAATTATGGGCCAGATATTTTCCCAAGACATTGTAAAATAACACAGATCTTCAGGCGACAGTCTGGCAGTAGCTCAAAACCTGGGAAGGGAAGAAAGGGAATCCTTTGGAGAAACTGATGAAAATGTCAAGGATGCAGAAGGAAACAGATAACATCTCCATTGCTGAAACATGCTCACTGACTGATAGTTTACATTTTGCTGTGGATAGAAATGATTGCATTGATGTTGCACATCACACAGAAAATGGAGGTGCCTGCTGTGGAATCACACTCTCACTGCTTTAAAATATCACAGAAGCTTTATTTCAATCCCAACCATGACTTTGACACCAGTGCTAAATACAATACTACAAACCCCCAAATCAATAGGCTGGAAGAAGAACTAATCCTTCAAAGCAACCCTGGCTTCCATAGACCCTACTTTGTAACCACATCCTTGTAGCTACATCTGCCAAAGATCCATGCAGAAAACTCTGTCAGAAACACTGAGAAATTCTGCATGAATTCAGAAACCAGAATAGAGCCAATTATTTCCCTTGAAATCATATCTTTCAGGCTTTGAAACATGGAGAACCAAAAGTAGTGAATAGGACTGTTCTGAAAAATCAAATACGCTTTTACTTTTACAGAATGCATGGAGGTTCCTTGATTAAACTGCTGTGGAAATGTTAAATGCAATTACATCTAAATATTTGGGAGTGATTATACTACTTATACTATTTTTATTTTCCAAAACAGTGCAGAATCAAGGGTTTCATTATCTGCAACAACTTAAGATTCCAAGTTACTTTTGCTAAAGAGGGAATGATAGCTTTGGCCTCTGGGCTAAGATCCAAGTGAGTAATTACATTCTGAAAGTCTATATTCCTCTTCAAGTTTAATCTCAGATAAAGTTCTCTTACTTAACAATGTTTCTTTTCAAAAACTGACAACTTCCAAAACAGGGGCAGCTGCATTTCACTGATGGGTGAAATAATTCCTATGTAAATAAAATTTGAATAAATCAAGTGGTTTGTAGCTTTCAAAATACAATGTCCACTGCAATTCATATCCACCCCATTTGTCCATGGACAATTCATGTCCACTTCAATGTCCACTCCATTTGTCATAGTCATGGAATATAAACCTGCAATGCTAGCAAAACCAAAATCCATGAAATCTTTGATTTCAGGGAGCAACATAAGCACAGGCAACATGGAAAAATGCTTTGAGCAATTCGTATTTACTTTCAGGTGTTTTGTTCATAAACAACTTTTAATGAAATGGCATTTAAAATGAGTATGATGCATGTAAAAATAAAACAGCTATTCATTAACAAAACTCCAAACAAGATGAACTGAAATTAATAAATCTATGAACTTCCTTGAAATACATTTTAGAAATCTCCAACTCAGTAAATAATTAATTCACAAGAGTTTTTGCTTCAGTTCAGAAATACAAACTGAGCAGCATAGATTAAATGTGCCTTACTTACTAATTATTTGCAATGCATCAAAGCTGAGAGGTGGTAAGGTGGAAAAGCTGAAATGAATAAGAAAAAGGCAACAGTGTAATTACAGGCTATACTATGGTGTTTGTAAATTAGATCTGGAACTTAAAATACAGTTCTTTTCACAAAATACAGTTCAGAGACAAGTTGTTGGCAAACTGTGGAACATGACACAGTACTATATTGTTATGTCCAATGTTTTATTTCAGATGAGTAATTATAGCTAGATATATTGAGTAGTGTCCTTTTTTCCATGAATGATCCTCTTACTAAGAAGAAAAGGAAAGCTGCTCGTACAGTCCTGCTAGGGATAGGCAACTCCATTCCATCCACATGAGGAAGAAAAAAGAAAATCACAGAATTGTTTAGGTTGGAAAATACCTTTACGATCATCAAGTCCAACAGTAAATCCAACTCTGCCAACTCCACCACTAAACCATGTTCCTAAGCATTGAATTTACACATCTCTTAAATACCTCCAGGGATGCAACTCAATCACTTCCCAGGGCAACTTCTTCAAACTGTTGACAAACCTTTAGGTGAAGAAATATTTCCTAATACCCAGTCCAAACCTCCCCTGGTACAATTTAAGGCCATTTCCCTGTTACCTGGGAGAAGAGACAAACACACACTTTGATACAATCTCCTTTTCAGGTAGTTGTAGAGAGTGATAAGGTCTCCCCTCAGCCTCCTCTTCTCCAGGCTAAACAACCCAGGTGCCTCAGCAGCCGCTATAACTGCTGTGCTCCACATCCTCCACTAGCTTTTTTGCCCTTCTCTGGACATGCCTGAGCAGCTCAATGTCCTTCTGGTAGTGAAGGACTCAAAACTGAACACAGTATTTGGGGTGCGGCCTCACCAGTGCTGAGTACAGGGGAACTATAATTAAAACATAAAAAAAATAAATAAATTCATTTTTAAAAAAGTGGGAAACCTTGCAGTGAGAACAACTCCTTTCTCAAGGTGTGTTGTCTGTACCAGGCTATTTCTCTAGAGTGAGTGGAGTCTTGCTTTATTCCTGCTCACCACTTACTGCCATTCAACCTCTACCCAATCCAATATAACACTATTCTTTTGTGATAATATCCAGATGACTCTGCCCTACTCTGTCATACTGTTTTACTGAAAGATACAGGTTTATCAGACTAAAAATTTGGAAGTTAAACAGAACAAATCACAGACGATGTTATTATGCTGTTACTGCACAATAGTTCTTAACAGGCTGAACATTGTTATCACAAGATATCAATTAAACTGGTCAAATCACTTATAGCTTAAGGGCTTTTACATCATTTAAAGTAATTAGTGTCTTCCTAACTTGTAGAGGTACATCTGAAATCCCTGAAATCCTGGACGAGCAGAAGTGAATGATAATTCCCAAGTTACTTTCATGAAGCCAGAACTTTACCTTCTTAAAGAAGCAGAGATCATTTTATGTTTACAGAAGTACGTCTGTGTGTTTTGCTATTCCAAATCAGTTCAGTGTCATGGAGAGCAATAGCTGGGGTCATGGGACCACTGTTCCCACTTCCCACAGTGCATAACCTTGCACATATCTGTTCCCCAGCCACAGAGAAATCACACACATGGGTTTGGTCACATTAAATGTGAAGCTGGAAATGTGGAGACATGCCATGCTCCCTCAGTGCTGTGACTGAAATAAAAACACTGCAACTTGTTTGTGCTGTGCACGTAACCTGGCTTATTTCTTTCTGAAAATTTAGTTTCCTAAAGGCTATCAAGCCCTGACTGTGATTAAGATACATTAGAGTACCTTTCCATTCAGAAATGTGCCCATTTTCCCTGGATGAACAAGTGTTTTTAGTGTTCATTTTAGACACAAGCCTAAGTGTATAATCATTGTATAATAATTACCCTTTTCTTACAAAGCAATCAAGGCATACTCATAGTAAATAAGTTTATCAAAGGAGCAATCACAGTGAGTCATTTTCATTCATCTAAATGACAGGCACTGACATTAGACTATACCTTGGGACATTTTTTCACTATTAGTAAAGGAATTGAGAGAAAAATGGCTTTCAACTATGGACTTTGTTCACAGCTCATTGACAGCTCCTGATGGCATTAATAGTTTTGTATTGGAAGCTGCAAGAATGGAATATTTAGTGAAATGTCTCTGCTGGCATCTTTCATGCAGGATCAAGTCCTTTGGGTGTAACCTCTCAGATCCTTTTCAGGGAGTACCTTCTGACAGGTGGATTATTTTGTGAAAGTGTTTTGAGGGGCATAGTCACTCTTCAGTGCAGTAAAAATGTACCATATTCCAAATAATAGAAAAATATCCAAAGTTTTAACTTTAACCAGTTTTCTTCAGCTGTTGGCATAGTCTGAATCAAGTAAATAATTACACGAAGTCTGATGCAAGAATCATTGAATTCATCTCTGGTTCAGGTAGGGATTTATATGACCTTGTCATATATGACCTTGGGCAAGGTCAAGTTCAGATTTATCTGTACTTCCTTTTCCCTGTTTTCAGACGAGCACAGTAATAATAATAATTCTTACTCCACAAGATGACTGCGAGTCTTAATTAACATCCATAAAGCACCTTGAAATCCTTAGATAAAAGGTTCTGTAAAAGGGCAAATGTAATTACTGTTATTACAGTGGTGCTACTATAAAATATTCATGGTATAACGGTAAGTCCAGTGAATGTTCAGAAACTTGTAAGATCAATGGCTGTGCATGAATGCACAAGCACATTAACAGGTTGTACAAGTTGCAGGGCAATTTCCTTCCAGCTATTAACATCCCATCCTGCAGAGGGTTAAGAGTCCCAGTTTCCCACTGAACTCAATAAGAGGTCTTTGCAAATAACAGGAAACATAGGAACAAGTACCTTTCAGGATTAGACTTTTAAGACAATAGTAGAAATTCTCATGATAAAAAAATATACGGTGACTTTTTTCATATTGATCAGAAATGTTGTAGTAAAATTCACTGAACTCATGGGCTGGCACCCAGCACCAAGGATTGGAGGGCTGGATACACGAATGATGTAAATCATGGTAGTGTTTCTAAAGTAAGTGCAACTATATGGATTTATGATAGTATAGTTCTCAAGAACTGGAAGAAGGGCAAAGTTGTTCCCATTTTTAAAAAGGGCAGAAAAGACAGCCCTGAGAACTACTGATCTGTCAGCCTCACCTCTGTTCTGGGAAGATCCTCCTAGAAGCTGTGCTAAAGTACATGTAGGACATGGAGGTTATTAATGGCAGCCAGCACAGCTTCACCAGGGCCAAATCCTGTATTTCCAACTTAGTGGGTTTCTATGATGGGATAACCTCAGCAGTGGACATGGGTAAACCAACGGATGTGATCCATCTAGACTTCTGTTAAGCCTTTGACATGGTCCCCTACAACATTCTCCTCTCTAAATTGGAGAGATATGGATTCAATGGGTTGATGGTACAGTGGATAAAAAACTGATTGGAGGATCATATTCAGAGTAGGGGTGAATTTCTCAAAGTTTAGATGGAGATCCATGACTAGTGGTGTCCTTCAAGGGTCAGTATTGGGACTGTTGTTGTTTAATGTCTTTGTCAACAACATTGACACTGAGATGGAGCTCACCTTCAGCAAGTTTGCAGATGACACCAAGCTGAATAGTGCAGTTGCCACATTGGAAAGATGGGATGTCTTCCAGAGGGACCTGGACAGGCTGAAGAAGTGTGTCTGTGAGAACCTCATGGGGTTCAACAAGGCCAAGTGCAAGGTCCTACATCTGGGTCAGGGCAATCCCTGTTTTCAGTACACAGTGGGGGATGATGTGGTTGAGAGCTGCCCTGCAGAGAGGGATTTGGGGATGTTGGTTGATGAGAAGCTCATCATGAGCTGGTAATGTGCACTCACAGCCCAGAAGGCCAGCTACATCCTGGGTTGCACCCAAAGCAGCATGGTCAGCAGGGTGAGGGAGGGGATTCTGCTCCTCTATTCCTCTTTTGTGAGACCCCATCTGGAGTATTGTGCCCAGTTCTGGAATCCTCAGCATAAGAAGGATATAGAGCTGTTGGAACAGATCCAGAGGAGGTTACAAAGATGATCTGAGGCCTGGAGAACCTCCCATATGAAGGCAGGCTGAGAGAGTTGGGGTTGTTCGGCCTGGAGAAGAGAAGGCCATGGGGAGATCTTATAGTGACTTTTCAGTGCCTGAAAGGAGCCTACAAGAAAGCTGGAGAGGGCCTATTCATAAGGGCTTGTGGTGATAGGACAAGGGGGAATGGGTATAAACTTGGAGAAGGGCAGATTTTAGGAAGAACTTCTTCACCATGGGAGTGGTGAGAAGGTGGAACAGGTTGCCAAGGGAAGCTGCGGATGGCCCATCTGTGGAGGTGTTTAAGGCCAGGTTGGATGGGGCCTTGGGCAACTTGACCTAATGTAGTGAGTGTTTGAACTGGATGATCTTTAAGGTCCTTTCCATCCCTAACTATTTTATGATTCTATGATTCTATAAGAACAGAGAGTGTTCTTGACTGTCTTTTTTTGAAAAGAGACAAATGAGACTTACTACACCAAATTAAACTAGCTTTATCTTGATAAAGAAAAAAGTAAATAAATCCACACCTTTTCAGAACTCCATTATAACATATTTGAACAGAAAAGGAGTTAAGATCAGTTTATTGTTGAAATATACATAGATATAAAAATTAGTTCCTTAGGATTTAGATCAGTAACTGGATATATAGTGGATTTAAATTATTACTATTCCTCCTGTTCGTGCATTTGTTGTTACCTAGAGGTTCACAGATGAGATGTTTGGTTTTGAGGAAAGTTATCATTAATGACTTTCTAATCAATTACAAGACATGCTTAATTGTTGACAGTGTTGTTGTGTAATGCAGATATTTAAGGGCTTCTAGCTCAAGGGCAATACAAAGATCAAATGAAGTCTAATCACTGTTGGCTCATTCTCTGGTTGCATTTTCTCAGATATTTAGCCCTGACACTCTCCATAGCACTGTCATCACATCCCACTCCTTTCCACCTTGACTGAGCTAAAGTCCCCTGCTTTCAGCCTACATAAAAGATGATACCATCCTCCCATCCACCTGAGCATTTCCCTTGCTTTGGCACCCTCTTTTTCAGTTAACTACTTCCAATATTCATTTGACATTTCCTCAGATTTAGACTGTTAGTGAAGTAAGATTTTTTTTAAAATATGAATCCCTGTGTTGCAAAGATAATATCAAAATATGTATTTATTTAAGTAAGATCTTACAAGACTTCAATGTAATTTAGGGAGGTCGGAGAAAACATTTCTCTTCAGCATGATCTCTGGGATCTACAAAGAGGAAATTTCCCAGTGCAACAGAATGCAACAGAAGCTGTCAACATTTATTTTGCTCCCTTGTAAGCCCAATGTAAATGTTGTGATTTGGAATATACCCCTGAAGTTCTTGAGAGACTCCATGCAACTACAGTGAAGAGCTGCTAGAGAAGATGTTTCTCCATTCGAAACTGTAGAGCTGAAACTTCAGTTGGAGGATCTATTTTCAGTGAAGACCATGAAAATTGTGCCCACAAATAGTGAACCAGGGCTCCTGGACTGCCTAGTAGGTTTTCCAGAAGCTTTGAGTCTGGATGATTTAGGTGTTGTGTAGATGTGATGCGTAGATGTTTCCAAGCTTTCCACAGCCATTAAGGCTCATGTGGTCTCTTTTCATAGGAAAGGTACACCAGAACTTCAAGTCCTTTGAGTAAAAATTAAATTTCCCAGCCCACCAAGCATCTGGCAGCAGCCCTGGTCTGTTTCCAAGCTCCTGGTTCCCTGACAGTCGCTCTAATTCTTTGCCACAGATGAGAGTGCCAGTTCCCTTTCTCCAGTCCTTCTGAACAGAAAGGCAGGGACAGTGAGAAGTACATTTTGAGTTTTGGGAAATAGAACTTCTCTTGACGTGATCAGACTGCCTTGGTGGATTTAGAATGAAGTGCTGGAATATTTAAATTTTGAAGAACAAACATGCAGTGAAGAAAAATAAAGAAATAACTTCTCCTTTTGACTTTGAATTAAGTCTTAAAATTTTCCAAGAGTTCACAATCATCTGCAGAACTCAATATATTGTTCCTCATTACAAGAATGGCATTGGGTTGCTGAAGCATGTTCAAAGAACGGCAATGAAGCAGGTGAAGAGCCTGGAGCACAACTGTTATGAGGGGTGGGTAAGGGAACTTGGGCAAGGAAAAAGTAGGAAAAATTTCTTTACTGAAAGACTTGTCAAGAATTGCAACAGGCTGCTTGGGAAGTGGTGGAGCCCCATCCCTGGATGTGTTAAAAATATGGGTGGCTATGGCAGTTTGGGACATAGTTTAGTAGGCATGATGATGTTGGGCATGATGATGTTGCTATAATTTATGGCAGAGGTCTGGAAATTCTGTCTAGTACCCACGGTGCATCCTGGTTTTTCATCGGACAGTATATTATATAAATATGCAAATATAATATTTAAGCCCATGGGAGGACAGAAGGACAAAGTTGCACACAGTGAGGGGAAAAAAAGTGTTTAAATATTTAATGAGAAAATATTAATGATATGCGGATATTCAAAAGAAGAACATACTGAAATGTTAAGTGCTTTGTACATTAATAGCTAATAAAATCATGGACTTGTAAGAAAGATTTTTCTACTGTCTAAATGCATTGACAATTTTGGAAATTCACTTTCTGATATAATAAAACATTTTGTCCTGGGAAAAATTTATGGAGCTATTTTTTTTTATGCAATGTTTTGTTTGTTCCTTTCTCTCCTTTATAAGAATATTCAGGGAATATATTTCTGTTTTTTTCTGCATTGGGCTGTTCATCCCTGTATGAATATGAGTGGAAGGCCAGAATACTCAAATCCATTAAAACTGCCAAAACATCTAGAAATGTGCTGATTGCTTTGCAAAATCTAAGATTTAATATATATATACGTAATTTTAGATGTCTGAGATCAAACTACAGCTGATGAATAGAATTATCTACAATCCTTGCCCAAAGAAAGTTCAGGCCATGCAGTGATGTAGCAATATTCAGATTAGATGTGCATAAATCTTTGCAGACTATCGGATGTGACCAAATGAACAAGCTCAACAAGCAGTAGGAGTGAGGTTATTAGAGGGAGAAAGGATATGAGGATTTCCGCATTTAAGCAGGAGGGATAATCCACTTAGTCCATCATATTAGTATCAATAGGGCTTCCCTGCAAGAAGCAGCGGGGGAAAAGGGTCATATGCTGCCATTTAGCAGCATAAACCTCACCTCCAAACATCTTGTGTTTTGCTTGAAAATTTTACACATTGCACTTCAAAATGTTCCCAGCCTACATGTATGTTTTTTGGTCTGTTCTTCTTACACTGAAGAAATTTCATCTTGTGGTTACAAATTCACAGAATGAGTGTTTGAACAATCAGACCTTGTGAACAATAAGTTTATGCATATGGATTAGCTGTTCTCAAAGTTCTGTTTAATGAATAATCATAAGATAATATAACTGATTCCCTGATTCAGGAAGAGTGTAATTTTGCACGGCAGTCTTAAAGGACGTGAAAAATTAAGACATTCTAGGCACGAGAATTACACACAAATAGATGAGAATGGAAATATCAGGGCTGGAATGAGTGATGTTATAGACAAGATCACTGAAGAGAGGGCAAGAAAGAATAAGAAAGAACAAACATGATAGATTTGATGCCTAAGATAAAATAAAAGAATATAGGATTTGGTACAAAAGGAAAAGATATAAGTATTAAGATAGCTGTAAGGGTAATTTCCACAGCCAGGCTGCAGAAGGATCATTTAAAGAAGAATGGAATCATGTAGGAACTACAGTTTGTCACAAGCAGAGGCAACGATGGATGGTGTTGCACTGGGATGCAGAACTGGGTCCACAGGTCAGTGACAAGGGGTTTAGCTCATCTGCAAAATCCTGGCTCCTTGAGATGTGATGGATGTAGTGCCAAGCAGTCTTGTAGCTGGTCTTGATATCAGAGGATAATAACAGGACACAGCTGCCCAGGTGACAGATGTTTCTTGAAGAAAAGGTGTTAGTGATGGAGGAAAGGAAAGGAGAAACCAGCAAGCTTACAACTGGAAAATGGGAAGTTAAGAATAGGCCTTTATTAAGCCATCCCAGATAAGCTGTTAGAGAGACAGTCTGATACATGAGAGTCAAGCTGAGGGACATCTATCACAGACTGAGAGTTATGAGATTTCAAAAGATGTTAATAGCTTTCCATCTTTCATGAAGGAGGTAGACTGAAGTTCCTGTATAAAATACGGAGTACAACTCTACAGGGGAAATTTCATCCCCTCTTAAAATGCAACCACCTCTCTGATCACTGGGTTAGCCCATTTTGTCTCTCCTCCAAACACTACCAAGTAGCTTTGGAAGAGGAAGCGGAGAGTAATTTCCTCTCTTTGAAATTGTTAAAGTAATTTATGTGGGTAAAATATAATTACACAAACTGAAATTTATCCAACAGACTGATTTTACATTTCTGCTGAAGCAAAGCCACCAGAAACAGGTGGGATTCCTTCTAGCATGAAACTAAAGTACAGATTCAATCCTGACTTGAGTGGAATGAAATAACCCTGAAGCAGTATTCTTGAAAGGTCTGAGTTAACTCTAACCCTCACTCTCTTCAACTTGACAAGGATGCTCATCACCTTTTCTCGTGCCCTGATGCAGTACATGCATGAGGGTAATTTGAAAAGCTGACCTTTGTAAAGGCAAAGGGAGATTTATTCTCATCTTCTACGGGTACAGGATACAGACCATGTTCTGTTGTGCAACTAATGGAAGTCGTGTGTTGATTAATCCTAACTCTGCAAGAGAATTGGATTTAAGGAAGTCATAGTCCCAAATGGTATACCTGGAAGGTAGCCAGGGTATAATACAGGGTGGAAAATCTATCAGATCCACAAACTGCACCTGGACTCCTCAGCTCAGGTAGTGATGAAGAATGTTGCAATCCAGCCACAAATCACCCAGACAAGAATTCTCTGGTGGGTCTGTGTGCTGGGCCCTGAGGAATTGTACCTGTGCTGCAGCCCAGCCAGATGGCTGAGTGGGTGGAAATAGGTGCAGACATGCAGGGATTGGGAGACTTAATGTGGTTATCTTCTGCCATGGCAACCCTCTTTTTACTCATCTTCTCGGAACATAAGGGACCATCTTGCCTTTGTAGTCAAAGATAAAATGGGAATCTCAGATGGAAGTCTCCTGAGCATCTGTGTCACTGGGTATTTTACTGTTTCATTTGTTCTCTGCAGTGTCCTACTGAAATAAATGTTTTCTGCTTGCAATATTACATCACCTGTAGGATTATCTTTTTAAATTATGCCTTATCTATCATTTCACAGTTTCTCCCTCTTTAAATATGAATGATATCAATGAGTGTTTCTGCAGAATTACTCCATGCAAACAGTCCATAAGAAAAATTAAGAAATAAATATTTACTGACAAGTCTGCATAACTATCTTTTCCTGCTTTCTGCTACATTGATTCGTTAACGTTCATGGAATAATCTGAAAATAAAATGCATTAGATAGTTGGAATTCACCTGTACGATTCTTATTGTCCAGAAGGAGGCTTATCTCATTTAGTCACACATTAGTGACCTCCAAAACAGACTGTCATAAAACCATTGTCTGTTATTTAATGTCATTAGAGACCTAACTGGTGTAGATGCTGCCACACTCACTGAACATAGATGCAAAAAGGGTCAGTCCCTCAAATGTCATCCAGAAAACTTATATATGTCAGTTGTCCATTCTCATCTACAAAACTGCCTATAGTTTGAGAGACACTTAATCCAGTTCAATGTAAAAAAAACAATTTAGAGGTTATTTCCAAACCATTACTTGTGCCTGGCTGGAGAAATTATTTCATGGACAGCCTTCCCTTCTGAAATTACTGCCTTTGGAAAACCTTGCCTATTTTAATTCTGGGCCATGTGTTGAGGGATTAGTTACATGATGTGCTTTCTTACAGCTTTACTTGTTCACTCCTAATTTTATCCCCAGTGTTTCCCTTGGAGTTCCAGCTCATTAAACCAGATTATTTGATTGCAGTCTCAGCTTTCCTTTTAAAGCATAGGTTGGATGCGCCACGGATGGTGAAGGAAGGTCACTCTCCTTCTGCATCACCAATGCATAGTTCCTGACATCCCACTAACAGTCAGAACAAACCTATGCAAAATCTAGAAGCCAGAATCCTATCTGTTCTCAGAACTTTAAAAAGATATTGATGGTCTTAACAAATACAAAGGGATTTTTTTAAGTGAAGTCTTTGAAATGCATGGGACATATTTGCTTTCCTCTTGCTTTGGGAAATTGTTTATACTGTTTCTACAATTCAACATGATCTCAACATGAGTTGACAATGTGCGCATGTGGCCCAGAAAGCCAACTGTATCCTAGGCTGCATTGAAAGAAGCATGGCCATCAGGTCAAGGGAGGTGATTCTGCCCTTCCTACTCTGCTCTGCTCTGATGAGACCTCACCTGGAGCACTGGGTTCAGTTCTGGAGTCATCACTGCAGGAAGGACATGGATCTGTTAGAGTCAATTCAGAGGAGGCCACAAAAGTTATCCAAGGACTGGAGCACTTACCATGTGAGGACAGACTAAGAGAATTGGGGTTGTTTATCCTAGAGAAGAGAAGGTTCCAGGGAGACCTTATTACAGCCTCCCAGTACTTTAAGGGGGCCTACAGGAAAGATGGGGAGGGGCTTATTTGTCAGGGAGTGCGGGGGTAGGACAAGGAGTAATGCTCTTAAAATGAGATTAGGGAGAATTACATTAGATATTAGGAAGAAATTTTTTCCTCAAAGGGTGATGTGGCACTGGCACAGGTTGCCCAGGGAAGTTGTGGCTGCCCCAACCCTGGAGGTGTTCAAGGCCAGGTTGGATGGGGTCTTGGGCAGCCTGGTCCAGTGGAAGGTGTCCTTGGTCATGGCAGAGGGGTGTGGGAACTGGATAGTTTTTAAGGTCCCTTCCAACCCAAACCACATTCTATGATTTTATGACTCTGTAATACAGTAGAGTCTGCCTAGGGCTCCTGCTTCGATTAAGAGTTCAAGCCAAAGTAGTTACTAACCTTTGAGGGAGAAGTTCAGCCCTGTTAGAAGTCCGATCTTGAGAAATATATTTCTATAAGGATTCTACAACAAAGATTATTTTAACACATTTTAGCAACTAACTTCTTGACACTGTCTATACATAAAAAGTGAAGCTTTAAAGCTTTTTAAAGTTTTCTAGGCAATCTGTGTCCTTAGGGATCTTTCCATGTGTCTTAAAATAGGCTAATTTCTCTTCTGAGGGTATTGACTGCTCTAATTTTGCATTTGGGGATTGTTGTATTCCCAAGATAACACAACACATGCACACTCTGATGGTTTCCCTGACTGGGATAATCAAAGTTCTTCATTTGTCACTACTGAACAGTAGTTGACACATTACAAATATCACCAGGTGACACCTCTCATCCGTATCTCATTTCAACCATCTCCCTAACATACATATTTTCTTATTTCACTGCCTGAAACAAAGTTCTCCATTTCTTTAAATCCCCTAGACAGCCACTGTATCCTCCTTGAGAGAGATTCTAACACTACATCTTTTTAGGAGCACTTCTCCAGCCTACATATAACGTGTTTAATTTCATGGAGTAGTGATTCCTGTCTCATTGAGTTTCTAATCTAAAAAAAACCAAATTGCACTTGGGTTTCATTTTATTTATGCATCTACTGAGAAGCGGAATTAAAAGCAGTTTTTCTTCTTGGGTGTTACAATACTTTGCAAGTTTCAAAAGATGATGCATAAAAAGAACTTGCTGGAAATGACTGAATTATTTTTGTTGTGATATTTCAAGTTATGGCATTTTTTTTTCATTCTCAGTTATTTGAAATGAGTTCCCTTTTTTTATTTATTTTTCAGTTCGCAGCAAAATCCAAAACCCAGATGTCTAAAATACTGTTAGAATAATTTTGAATACTTAATTGGAAAAACTTTTCCTTTTTTATTAATAATAATTTTAATGCCATTTCTTTTACAAATACCTATGTCATTTCATTTTCAATTCAGAAAACAAGAAACTTTTGGGAAAAAAAGGAAAATAAAAAAGATCTTGACAATTGATGATGAAAAGTCAGTAATTTTTCAAGTCTGTTTATGAAGAAAATCTTTTTCTTGGGGAAAAAAAAACCCAACGAGCTGCGCAGGCAAACCTAACAAACAGCATAGACTTTGTAAATTCATCATTTAAATGCAAGATCCACTGGGGTGAAATGTGGCAACTGTTTAATTATGCACAGCAGCACTATACAGCAATTTAAGATGAGAAGACAAGAAGAATGACATATGGAATTGAAAATGCAGCCTGAGTGTAAGTAGGCAAAATGTAATCATCTGAATGTGAATTTTGCCACAGCAACAGAGCAGACATGCCTGCACTTACAGATATTGCTATGAGATCCTTAATGACAACTTGTCAAGGTGCCTTTTATGTCTCCTTTTTAAAAAAATGACATCCAGAAACACAATGACCTTAACTTCCTATTTGAGTATTGGTTCACAACAACTCAGAGGTAAAAGCTCCCCATGGTGAATCATGAACACCACCTCTTTTTAATAGTGGTTGTATTTTTGGAATTGCCTCTGACTGGATGGCATAAGCGCTGCTAAGGCTTTGCAACATCCGAGTGGGTCAACAACACATCATACTGAATTTCATCTGAATGCGGTAGCATAGGCATTAAAAGGTGTATTTTTAGATTTTTTTTTTTTTTTAGAATAAATTTGTGGGTTTTAAAGTTTGAATTATTCCCTCTCTCCACCGTTGACCTAATGGTTTGCTGTCAAGCTTCATGGGTTTATTCTGATGTGGATGAGCTTATTTTGATGCTATAGTGATGGTTTAAAGCCAGAAAGTCTGGATGATTTGGAACATTTTTTATTTTCTTCCTTTTATTTCTTGTCTCTAGAAAAAAAATTAAGGGCCCTTGGTCCAGCAACAAGATCAGACAACATTTCAGCTCATTATATTTGAATGCAAAAGTAAGTATTCTGTAGCGATAAGCAAGTAAAAAAAGAAGAACCAAATCTGAGGCCAAAAGTTACAATGATGTTGTATTAATGACTAAGAGAAAAAATTTCTACAGACTAGTGAAATTTTCCCATGTTTTTAATACCAGTATTAATATTCTTTAAAATACTCCCTGAGGTGAAGTGTTTTCTGTGTTGTTTGTTCCAAGTCAAAATTATTTATTGGGCAATCAAAACATGTCTTATTTCTTCCAAAATATTTAATGGAGTTTTTTTAAGAAAAAAAAAATGATGGGTTACATTTTTCAAAGGAGCAGCGTTTAAGGGTTTTAGGCACTTCAGATGCAAAAAGGCGTTATAAGGATTTTCAGAAGCGCCCAGGGAGTGGTTCATGGTCAAGCTAAAGGGAAGTGGCCCTTAGAAGTTCTGAAAAATCTCAGGAAGTGCTTCCTGATCTTGGCTGGGTTTTGGGCAATGATAGGTCTAGAAATAAAGCACCTGAGAATTAAGTACCTTTGGAATGGAAATATGACACAATTGTTTGGAAGGTGTTTGGCTTCAAATAGCACTTCATCAGAAGGATCGATTAGATCCCAGGGAATATATAGACATTCCTATTAAAAAAAAAAAAAACAACCAAACAAACCTCCTCTCCTCTCCTCTCCTCTCCTCTCCTCTCCTCTCCTCTCCTCTCCTCTCCTCTCCTCTCCTCTCCTCTCCTCTCCTCTCCTCTCCTCATGACACTGAGCATCTTGCTTTTATTGAACCAAGACATAGTGGACACAAGAAAGGAAATAAAGTGAAAACTTGATTTTCCCAAAAGCTGATGGCTTGTGAACTCATGATTTGGAGTCTGTATCCCCCAAAGCAGACACTTACATTGCAGATGCCTCCACTCTCTTTATAGTTAATGAAGAGGAACAGACATTTCAGGGCTGCCATTCATGTCTTCCAGAGGGAAATGTATAGAAGAGGTAAAATCCTAAAAAAGTGTATTTCTCTTATAAATAAACACTGATCCCAGGAGGGTCTGACCCATACGTAGATGTCTATAATGTGCTAAGATGAATCCAGCTGTCTGTGCCTGAAGAAGTACAGTGTGTAATAAAGCCATGAAATAAGACTTACGAAGGAAACTAATGTATTGTGCTGGGGGTCACTCCTTTCACACTGCATCATCAGGCTTCATTACTTCTCTCTGCTTTCTGAGAGAAGTCTTTCTCAAGAGTAAAAATGAGGATCTTCCAATTTATGAGTCACTTCAGTGCATAATATTTCTGCAATCAGGGCTGGTTGAGTGGCCTGAGGCAAGTCTTTTGCTCAGCTCTGCTGGGACCGGGGTGATGAAGGTGGTCGAGGGAGGAACTGGCTCAATCTAATGAAAATAGGTTAGATTCTGAATTAGTTATCTGTTATTATGAAGGGTAGGAACTAAACAGGTAAACTATGGGGAAAAAATATGCATTATCCTTCAGTCTTCCAAATTTGGATTTCCTAGCGAAAAATGAACAGGCGAGCAACTAAAAGTTCCAAAAAAACTTTAGAAGGCCATCCAAAACCTGACAGCGGAAAAAAATCTACAGCACTTCAGAAAGAACTAGATATCTGAGCAGATGGTCTGTTTGCTTTCCTGCAGAATAAAAATTAAATTGATGTTTCTAAAGCAGCACCCAGGCCTTTAAAGATAATAAACAGACACGATGCCATTTACACTGACGTGCAGAAAACTATGGCAATGAACTGTGGGAGCAGGCTGGGTCCAGTCCACCTAGTACGAACCAAAAGAGTACAGTGTTATAGGTACAGATGGCATAACCATACTAAACCGCTCCTGCATGTCTCCAGTTTAGTAAATAGTATATTTAACGGTCTACCATTAACTGCTGAACATAGGAAGTTAATTTTGTATTTAAATAGTAAAACTTCAAGGAAGTTCATAATTGCATATCTTTTCACCAAATAACAAGCCATATGCTAGGAAATTTCAAGCCACTAATTAAACAAAACATGCCCAAGTATGTTTTTTAACAAATACTGTTCATCGTTATTTAAATTCAGGGCAAATACTGTTCTGAACACTACAAATAGCTAAAATGGTGTTTAATAAGATACACCATCTGCATTTCAAATTGATGCCACCCACATTTAAATATCTTGAATAATCCCACTGAATAGTTACAGGGGAAAAGAAATGCATTCACGGCTCTTTCTGTGCATTCGATACCACCGTTTTCGGCAATTCTCATTTGGTTATTAAACTCAGTAGGGTAAAACTGCCAAAGTGCTAACTGCCAGCTTCCAGATTACACTAATCGAGAAGTGTACAAACCAAAATGAACTGTCCTTTAAGAACTCTGAAAAGGGAGTAATTGGAAACAAATCAAAATAAATGCGGGGTTGTTTCTCCCTTCACACCCCTCCCTATATTTAGCTACTCAGAGCTACTCACAAAGCCTGGTAACATATGGAACTCTACAGATTGTATAATCTCCAGATAACTGCTTGGACCATCCCCTAATCAGCTGAGATGCAGCACACTGGAAGGAGAGCACAGAATAAACCTCAAAAAGGGGAAATTATAGCATTTGGACATACAGACATTTTTTCCATCCCTTCCTCCGCCCCAAGAGAATGAGCCTGAAAGGCAAAAGCTGTTTGGTTTAGCATCCAAACATCCACCATGTACTGTGTTTGCAGGTGTTCGGAGTCCAAAGCACGTTGCTTTGTCTCTGCCAAGACAGCTGGTGCGAAGTCACGGGCTAATTGTTACAATTCTCCTACCAAGGAAATATAGGGGATAGTTATGACAATTAACACAGCAGAAATGGAGCCAGGGAAGAGAGGGACTTCAGCAAAGACATCTGCTGGGAAAATAAAGTCAGTACATCCCTTTTCTATATTTTTTTGGTTTGTGTTGTGTCGTATTTTGGGTTTGGGGTTTTTTTTCTGCTCTACAGCTGGTGTGTTCTGTTGGACAATTACACTCTCCCTGGGATTATTTATCAGTACACTGGGAAAACTGCTTCCAGTGAAAGCTTTGGGATTGTCTTAAAACCTCTGAGAGCCTGAAAATACAGCCAAGGCTTCCGTTCTACCTGGTTGGGTCCAGAATATATTGAACTACACCTAGAAGATTAAGCTAGAGCTGGCCCTGGCACTATAAATAGCAAAGCAGAGAAGCAGCTCAGGGCTTCTACATTTCAGCGTTAACTGAATTTACTTTTTTTGTGATTTAGAAGTGTAGCATAAAGATGAAATGTATCATTTATATCTGTGGTATGAAAGGCTCTAAAATTTCTGTGCGGAGCCCCATTAAACTGCCTCTCTCACAGGCTCTGCAGTAGCAAAGGAACTGTATGTTTTCATAGGCAGTTGGCCTGTTAGGGATACAGCTGCCAGGTCATTTGCTTTATTTTATATCTTCTTCTCAATCTGATCCCTCAGGAAAGAATCTTCTGTAACTCACTATGTCTTCACAATGGTAAAGATAAACAGAATGTGTCTCTATAGCAGCAAGCACAGCTTGACTTGAAATTCTGACCCTCTACCCCTCACGCTTTGAATCACAGAGAATTTTATGATTTTTTTTTTTTTTTTTTTTCAGATCTCAGCTGGTTTGTCATTTCTGGCTCTGCAGGATAGTTTCTCTCTCCCAGCTGTGCACTAGGACTCATCTGTTGTTCTTGGTTCATCCACATTTTCTGGTTTTCACATTGAATTTCAAGAGGCCAGAGGTGAGGAAGCTATTACTGCCCTTAGACATTTGTATCAGCTGCAAGTAATAAATCCATTAAAACTTTCTAAATCCATTCTTTTAGAATTTATTTGTTTCATTTCAGCCTCCAAATACTGCTACTTGCTATGTCTCCCGCTTTCTTTATGTAAGCTTTCAATGCTTTTCTCTGTTAGCCAATCCGAATTTCTGAACCCAACCACAACAGCTCAAGAGAATCCTTTAAAGTCCACAAATCCTATCTAGGATGTATATTTAAAAGAGCTTAAGCCACTTTTTGGTCAAAAAAAAAATAAGAATATACTGAATTTAATGGAAACCTCAATGTTAAACACATTGCAGTGTCTTAAAAATGATCCCTTACCTCATTTCATTTGAATAGGACCTTCAGAAGTGCTCAGCTCTGTTCTTAATCGATTCTGGGACAGTTTCCCCACTGACTTCAATCATAATAGGGTTAAGCCAACATTGAGAACTTCTGAGAAATGTCATTCTTCTTGTCTGAAAATATACATTTTTAATTAAGTACAAAGCAGAGCATAGTCTATATTATGGATTAATGATCTGAAAAATTTAATTTAAATTTATGTAAGTCAAAGAAATTATAATAAAAACAATAAATCTAACAATACCGGTACATTTTGTTTTCTTCCTTTATTCTCTTTTTCCCTTTTTCTTGCATTATGCTCCTTGAAAAGCAGCCAAATAGATATTCTTAATATTCTTTTAAAAAACATGAATTGCTGATTTCAGCATTGAGGCCATTTTTACTGCTAAGTTGTGAATGTGGGGTTAACTCTAACAAAATTTTAAATGGAAATGCTGAAATCCCTTTAATCTTTATAGAAGTGTGAGCCAACATGCATAGCTAAGAAAGAAAAAGAATTATCTGCCATAAATAGAATTACTTTGAAAAGCAGAAAAGAAGAAGATTAGCACACAAAAATGTTTAACATAACCAGCCCATACAGCAGTATTTCCTTGTGTCATCTATTTGGAGACCTCAGTTGTGATGACTCACACTTGACTGTATTAATTTTTGAAGAAATCTATTCTTATTAACCCCTGTTTCTGCTACACTTATTAGAGGTCAAATAAATAAGACTAACTTTGTTCTGCTACCTTTCCAACAAGCTGCTCTATCCTTTCCTTGAGGTCCCCTGTCTCTTTCCATGAGCTCTGCAGCAAGCTTTAACCACTAGCTTTTTGCACCTACTGCATTTCTACTGCATTTCTGGGTTCAGAGTCATTGTAGAGAAAAGTTACAGTGATCAGCATATTGAGGGAGGGAATCAGCATATCAGCAGGTCAAGGGAGGGGATTCTGCCCCTCTGTTCCTCTCTTGTCACAGAATCACAGAATCACAGAACAACCAGGTTGGAAGGGACTCATCGGATCTTCTAGTCCAACCATTCCTATCTAACACTAAACCAAGTCCCTCAAGACCTCATCCACCCGTGCCTTAAACACCTCCAGGGAAGGTGAATCAACCACCTCCCTGGGCAGCCTATTCAGACCTCATCTGGAGTCCTGTGTCCAGTTCTGCAATCCTCAACATAAGAAGGATGTGGAGCTGTTGGAATGAGTCCAGAGGAGGGCTACAAGGATGGTTTGAGAGCTGGAGCACCTCCTATAAGAGGACAGACTGAGAGAGTTTGGATTGTTCAGCCTGGAGAAGAGAAGGCTCCGAGGAGACCCTATAGAAAACTTCCAGTACCCGAAGGAGGCAACAAGAGAGCTGGGAAGGGACTGTTTACAAAGGCTGGTAGTGATACGACTAGGGGCAATGGCTATATACTGAGAGAGACAGGTTTAGACTGGCCATAAGGAAGTATTTCTTCACCATGAGAGTGGTGAGGCACTGGAACAGGCTGCTGAGGGAAGTTGTGGCTGTTCCATCACTGGAGGTGTTCAAGGCCAGGTTGGATGGGCCTTGGGCAGCCTGATCTAGTGGGAATTCCCTGCCCATGGCAGGGTTTGGAACTGGATGACATTTAAAGTTTCTTCCAACCCAAACTATTCTATGATCCTATGATTCTGTATAACTATATGAAGCTACAAGCATACAGATCGCTCTGGTGAGAAGACACAGTTGAAAAGTAACATGATGACTGAGTTGTAGATATTACTACAGGAGGGCATCACACACAAGGCTTTATTCTGAAAGGTATTATAATTTCTGAATCTTTTTTCAGTAGCCTCGTTCATTCAGACTGATTTTGTGGGCAAGCTGCCTGCACAAAGCCAGGCTGCTGTTTGAAAGTGCCGTTCGAAACTGCTGTTCTAGGTGGAAAGCCATATGTGCAGGCACCTGGTGTCCTTTGGGGTTGAATGCCCCTCGGTGGTGCTCTGCAGCCCTTGTTAACTCAGGGAAGCACATTTTACATGGCCTATACAAATGGGACTAGTCAAGCCCAATGTATTTATTTACTTAGTAGGTGCAGTCAAGGAGACCAAGCAGCCTGTAATACAGAACATCAAACAAAGAATAAAACTCTCTGCAAAAAATGCTACCCCTGGGAATCAAAAGTTGTTTGTTGCATCGTGACAGCCAGAAGCTTGACCATTGCTAGGACATAAATAATTCTGCACGGCATCCTCAAAGGTAGAACCTTGCTAGGATTGCAATACAGGTCTTGAAACTTATCCATAACAAAACCATATCCTCTGTTCATGTCCACTTGAAATATGCAATGTCATTATTGTTTACAAGAGCCTGGTCTAAGCTGGATTTACCTGCATAAAGTACACGCTCACATTTAGCCACTTGTCCGTGACATGATGTATTGTTCTGTAATTACTTTTTTATGCCGTGTTCCAGCCATATTCTGAATGTCATACTTTCACACTTTTTAATTAGCTACAAGCCCATTAAAATGCTTCCTTTTCATTCCATGTGTCCTGGGAAGGTTGGGCTGTTTTAAAGGAGTGATTGAAGATTGTAAACACAAGTGAGTGATAGGACAAAATTAACACTACTCATTGTTTGTAAAAAGTAAAACTAACAATCTGTGTATAATTTTTTTTTCCCATTAAATGGTCTGCCAGGATAGTCTTCTGACAAGAACCTCTCTAGAAAATTTTGTATATTTAAGTATTTTACAGTGTTGCTCATTTTAGGTAGTGTGACATTCTTTTAGTAAGTCATCAAGTTACACCTCATATCTTTCCTATTTAAAGATGAAGTGGACCCCTGACACGTTCAATAAATCATACCTATTACATGCAGACATCCATAGAATACCTAAGCTCCAGGTTTTAATTTGATTTCTCTTTGGGTTTACAATAATACAAAATGCTGGATTTTCCCATATTTTCAAAGGGCTGAGTTTTTCACATTGACCTTGAAAATGTGGGAGGATGGGAGGATGGAATTAAAAAAAACCTAGAAGGAAAGAAAGAAGAAAGGAAGCACTTCAGGATGATTGTAGGAACAAATGGGACATAAATGAAATTCTCAGGAGACGAGGATGTTGCACAGAAGAAATGGGTTGATTTGTTCAGCCATCCCCTCTACATAGTCCCATTTCATAGAAGAATGGATTTATTTTTTTTTAAACAAACAGATGAGCAAGCAACCAAGCAGAGCCTATAGATTTTTTTTCATGTAGGAAAATGAAACATTTGAGATTGAAATTTATTTAGGTTCCGAGTTTTGCTTGGGTTTTTTTTTTAAACAGGCATTGTGAATACCACATGAAAAAAAGGAAATCATTTTCATTTAAAAAGGAATGTTTAGTTGACAATCCAGTGTTTTCATCACATCATTTTCTGTGGAAGTTTCTAGCATGTTCTCAGGGGACAGAACTGCTGCCACCCCCATGACTCACAAAATGAGGTTACAGTGAGAATATGGAAAAGGGAAAAGAGATCAGAACCTCAGGTGAGTGCTGAGAACTTCTCTTTTTGTCACAGATCCAAGCAGATACCACTGACTGATAAAAGCCTTGTTAAAATCGGAAAGGATGGAAAAACAGGCCTCTAACCTGAGGGGGCAACACCCTTGTGTTTTTACACTAAGATGGCAGGAATAAATCTTAATTGACACTAACTACATGTAGAACTGAACTAGGAGTCTTCTAAGACTCCTCTTTTTTATTTTTCTTCTTTCTTTTTATTTCTTTTCTTTAATACATTGTTTTCTAATTTCAAACATCATTACTGAACCCCAAAATATGTTTCTTTTTGCCTGACTCCCTTTCAGACACTATGCTCCTGCTCATCAACAGTGAGTGTATAATCTTATCTAACTGCTTAGCTCTGGCAAAGTAGATTGTTAGTATTTTAAATATTAAGGGAAAATTGATTTTCCCATTTAAAAACTGTACTTCTGCGTCATGGTGATTAGGTGTGAATATTCCATTACCCTTTCCCAGATAAAGAGAGCCTCCTGGGAGTGCTTGGAGGGAAAGTATTGTACTGTAATGATTATTAGACGAGTTCCACCTCCTCAATGTGGAACTGAGCAATCTGCAGTGATGCAATTTATTTACGGAAGAATTGTTTTAAAACAAAACAAGAAAAAAAACCTTAAAATTACTTTTTCAATACCTTGGCTATTTCCTTTATAGAAGAAACTTAAGACCTGGTTAAGAAATGAATGGTCAAGAAGTTAATTTACCAGCAGAAAGTGTCATATAGATTTTTCCCCAAATTGTTCAAGGTTTTAGACAATACACTAAGTAGATACAGTATTCACAGAAAGAAAAGGGGAGGGAGAGGAGTGTTACTGTTGCGAAATAGCCACAGCAGGAGATGTTAAGCAATGGCCCAGGGTTTACGGCATCAGTCCATAGATGAAACCTAAATCCATCTTCTGCTTGAGGAGATTACAACTCAATGTCCCAGAGGAGCATCTGCACGGCTGTGACGTGGTATATTCCTTTGAGGGAGAGGAGCATTCAGAGCTTCCTGTTGATGCAGTTCCATCTGGCATTGCTAATTAAACTTTCACCTGACATAAGGTTTGATTATTAATTGTCTTGACTGCTAAACTCCTCATTCTTCCCTGCATTAGTGAAAATGAAAGTGTGGCTTAGTAAGCCCCAGCTCAGATTTGTCTATATCTCCATTGATACATCATTGTTGCCTCATGGCTGGATTCAGCCTTACATCCATGTGCTGTGTGTTTCAGAGGCTGCAACCTCAGGTGAGTATTTTCTCCCTAAAATTCTCCTGTCATAGGGGCTGCATTTTTACGTTAATATTCCCTGAATCCAAGCATAAGGAGGGACATTCACACAGGAGGCAAGACACCCATGGTTTAGTGTTTGATAGGAATGGTTGGACTCGATGATCTGATGGGTCTCTTCCAACCTGGTTGTTCTATGATTCTATGATTCTATGATCTCTTGATACCTACACTCAAAATATACTAGCAAATTGGAGAAGTAGTAACAGAAGCAGCTATGCCCCCTGTAACTGACAGCAGAAAGATTAAGGGATATGGAGATGTGGCTTTTCCAAAGAGCAAAGCAAAAACAAGGGCGAAATCTGAGCCTCCCTCTTCCAGGGTCTGTGCTTTGGCAGCTGGGGCAGGGACACATCCCTTCTCCACTTAGGGATACAGTCCTTCACTTCTTATTTGTTTTTCTTCCTGATACTACATATCAGAAACACTTAATATTTGTATTCAGCAGGTAGATTTTTCACTTGGCCTGAGGTGAACATGTTCCTGTTTTCTCATTTATCTCATTTTTCACCAAACTGGCTCCCTTTTTCTCCCATCTTGCTATCATTTCTATTTCCATTCTGGCAGCTGAATCTCGGGTCCCTTTTCATTCAGTCCTATGCACTCAGAAGCAATTCAGTCTTGAACCTGAAGTTATCCCAAGTTAGAATTCAACCATAATTCACAAAAAGGCAAGAATCCTTGTCTTGGATGCTGTATCAGATCAGCATAGAAACCGTGCCTGGGATATGACACATCCATTACAGTGCAGGAAGGTTCAGTCTCCCGAGGATAATCAACATGCCATTTCACCTTACTCATGTTGGTGGGCTAGCAAGATAAGAGAAGTGCATTACTACCAAATCCTCTGGGAGAGGAAAGGCTTGTTTTGGGTTTTTGTTCCATAGTGCTTTCTTTTTGCACACTGAGTGAACAAGATGGCACTAAATAGCTGGTATTCCACAAATACATCCCCGAGGAGATGCAGATGCCAGTGACTGTCACACAGTCCAGCAGTTTCTGAATATACAAAGAGCCAGAGTTTCAGCTGGCTGAAGTGGTACAAAGCACCACACGAAGGGCTCTGTACCTCTGGCAGTTTGTCCTAGAAGAGGGCCCCAGCCCCTAAACTAATATTATGCTTTAGAAACCATAGCATTTGGAGGTTTTTGTGAAGAAAGTGAATCATAGAATCATAGAATCACCAGGTTGGAAGAGACCCACCAGATCATCGAGAACAACCATTCCTATCAAACACTAAACCATGTCCATCAGCACCTCGTCTACCCATGCCTTAAACACCTCCAGGGAAGGTGAATCAACCACCTCCCTGGGCAGCCTGTTCCAATGCCCAATGACCCTTTCCATGAAAAACTTCATCCTAATGTCTAGCCTAAATCTCCCCTGGTGGAGCTTGAGGCCATTCCCTCTTGTCCTGTCCCCTGGCACTTGGGAGAAGAGCCCAGCTCCCTCCTTTCCACAACCTCCTTTCAGGTAGTTGGAGAGAGCAATGAGGTCTCCTCTCAGCCTCCTCTTCTCCAGGCTAAACACCCCCAGCTCTCTCAGCTGTTCCTCATAAGGTCTGTTCTCCAGCCCCTTCACCAGCTTTGTTGCTCTTCTCTGGACTCGCTCCAGAGCCTCAACATCCTTCTTGTGGTGAGGGGCCTAGAGCTGAACACAGGATTCAAGGAGCGGCCTCACCAGTGCTGAGTACAGAGGGAGAATCACCTCCCTGGACCTGCTGGTCACATCATTTCTGATCCAAGCCAGGATGCCATTTGCCTTCTTGGCCACCTGGGCACACTGCTGGCTCATGTTCAGTCAGCTGTCAACCAACATTCCCAGGTGCTTCTCCTCCAGGCTTTCTAGACAGACTTCTCCCAGTCTGTAGCTCTGTACAGGGTTGTTGTGCCCCAAGTGCTTTAAAAAAAAAAAAAAAAAAAAGTAGTTTAACAATGTTTGCTGTGCTATAGTGCTTCCCTCCTTTCTTAGCAGTGTTAGCATTATCTGCTCACAACCAGCATGTGGACACAACCCAGGCTGCATAGACCCCATTTATGGAACTCTAACAACTTCACTCTTAGCAGTGGTATCGCTTTGAGGTCCTGTGATGGTGGTAGAGTAGGGCCAGTATCAGTGATGTTGATGAGAACTGTGTGTGCTGAAATCAAGGCGCACTCAAATCCTATTGCTGAGTTACAAGCAGATGCTAGCACTGGAAGCAGATGTCCTGACTTTGTGTCCCTTGAGACTTAACCCTTCCGTGTAGCTTCAGGGAGTTTGGTCAGAATTCCTCACACCAGCTTGGTCATGTCTTTTCCTATTTACCAAGACAAGTGTAAACTCTCAACTGGATAAAATTCAACTTGAGCGAAGAAGTTTTATTTCTGCTGAAAACAGAAGGAAATTCACCATTCATTTAAGTGCACTTTCAGACTAAAATTCATCTCTAATGCAGACATAATGGGAGGTATGGAGCCAGCTACGGGGAAAAGAGTGTTAAGTTGTAACATATGCCCCATGCCTCTAAAAATTGAGTGGGTCTGATGAAAATCTGCAGAGGGAGAGGGAGCTGTTCTTTTAGGATTAAACTGGTCTTCTCAAGAAAACTTCAAGATATGGTAGATGCAGGAAGAAGCAGGGATTAGGAACATAACAAGGGCCTGGGAGGCTACAAGTCAAGACTGGGAGGATGCTGAAGAGAACAAAGAAATATGCAGAATTCGTTGAAACCTAGAAAACCACTGAGCTAAATGAAATTGAAAGGAGAAGCAAGGGCATAGCATCTGGTTCAAAAAAACTTCTCATTCTCACTTTGCTTTAGTTAATTGCTTTGATTGTCCTAATTAAGAAGGTAATTATTCACATCTGTGTACAACCCCACTTTTTGAGTTGAAAGGGCACCATGGCCTTCATGGGGGTATCACTAAATTACCTAGATCCATCCTTCTGAAAGTTACATTTGATTTGTGGTCCCATCACAGTAGTGAACAAAATCCCCCAGGAATGCTTTCCAAACTGAATCAGAGTGCTACGGCCACAAGTGTGAACCAATCTCATTAATACTGGCTTCGGGCAAGTCACTTTTTCTCTAAGCCTCCCGTAAATGTAGCTGTGAGATTTTACAAGAAAAATTTTGAAGAATATTCAGTGGACAATGAAATGTAGTTGTCACCCCTCCCATGAACTGCAGAAAAGAGTGAATAGTTGTTCCAGTTAACTGTAACCTGGAACATGAAAATACTTTCCCAAAGTACTAAAGAGTATTTAAGAAAAGTGGACATGCATAAATCCATGGGGGCTGAGTTGATTGAAGTCATTGCAAGGTCACTTTCAATTGTCTTTGAAGGATTGGGGTGATTGGAATAAGGCCCTTAGGACTGAAAGAAAGCAAATGTCACTTCTCTCTACAAAAGGAACAGGAAGGAAGTGTCAGAGAACAGGAAGTTTGTCAGCCAACCTCATCCTAATGCCTGGGAAGGTGATGGATCAGCCAATCCTGGAAACCGTTTCTAGGCACATGGAAGATATCAGACATAGTCAGGAACATGAAGGCACATGAAAGCTTCAGAAGCTGCCAGGAGGGATTCACAAAGGAGAGGCAATGCTTGACGAACCTGATAAACTTCTATAATGAAATGACTGATAGGTTAGAAAAGAGCAGAGGACAACATCTACACAGAGTCTGGCTAAGCTTCTAACTCTGCCTCCCATGAGATCCTCATATTCAAAGGGAGGGGTTTGAGGCACGGGTGGACGAGGTGCTGAGGGACATGGTTTAGTTATTGATGGGAATGGTTGGACTCGATGATCCATTGGCTCTCTTCCTACCTGGTTATTCTATGATTCTATGATTCTATGAAACTGATGAAGTATGGTCCGGGTGAGCAGACAGTGAGGTGGACTGAATACTGGCTGAGCCATTGGATCTGGTTGTGCTGCAAACCCTGAGCTACCTTGACAGGATGGAGAAATGGGGTGACAAGAGCATCATGAAGGTCAACTAACAGGAAGAGCAGAGTTCTATACCTGTGGAGGAACAAGGCCAGGCACCAGTATGTGCTGAGACCAGCTGGAAAGCAGCTTGGCACAAAAACACTTGGGGTTTCTACTGGACACTGAGTGGTCCATAAGCCACCAACAGAAAAAAAAAGTCATTATCCTAGCCTATATTAGGAAGATCATCGCTAGCAGGTTGAGGGAGGTGATCTTTCACCTTCACCCATCACTACCGAGACACATGCAGAGTGCTGGATCCAGTTCTGGGCTCCCCCGTACAGAAGAGTCTTGAAAGTTTGTCCAAGCATGTGCAGGAAAAGGCCACAAAGATGACTAAGGAACTGAAGAACCGTTCACTGAAGAAAGACTGAGAGAGCTGGGACTGTTTTGATTTGAGAGATCTCCCTTATGGAGGATTTTTCAATGTATGTAAGTAGCTGATGGGTGGGTAAAGAAGATGGAGCCAGTGGTGCCTGTTGGCAGGACAAAAGACAACAGTCACAAGTTGAAATATGAGAAATGATTTTAAATAGCAGAAAAACAGTTTTTCTCTGAGGATGACTGAACTGGAACAAGGTGCCCAGAGGTGCTGTGGAGTCTCCATCCTTAGAGATTTTCAAACTTAACTACCCACTTCCCTGGACAACCTGCTGAAGCTGTGGTTTCTCTCATCATGGATGTTGGAGTAAAGGATCTCCAGAGATCCATTCTGAGCTCAGCTATTCTGTGATTTTGTGATTCTGTGCTCAGCCTCTCCAGTACCCACAATGACGACCTCAGCTGCAATGCATTTTGCTAATTACTCCAAACACTCTCCCTCCTCACAGGCTGGAACCTTCTATGTAATTAAAATTACTTCTGTAATGGAAGTAACCATGATATTAAACCAGGAAGCCTTGACCTCTTTTCCCACTAATAAGGGTAATACAGAGCTAGAGACCAACCTTTTCTCTCTGACGTTCCACCCTCCCCCTTCCTTTCTGCTTATGGGAAGAAGATGAATCTTCCCATCTGTGAATTACCCAATATAAATTATTCATGAAACACTTTTATCAACCCTATTAGCTGCACACGAATCTAGGTAAATGTCAAGTCATCTTCGTTAATCCTTCATTCAGGCTGTTGGAAGTGATACCGCTCTGAGTGGTAATACATTTGACCTCCCAGACTATTCACTTTGCCAGAGAGTCACATTTTGATGAGAAAGCCTAAGTACTTCTCTGTGGCAGAGCTTGGACACTGTGCTTTCTGAATAATAGGGTCACAGGAGGTGGTCCTGATGTTTGCATGTTTGATTTTTTTCTGGATCATATATTTCAAATGGAGGGGAAAAAAGGATCTATTAACTTATTTCATGCATTTGTGTAATGCCTTCCCTGGTGTAACACCTTCCCCAGGGCAGGTGCCCTGTTCTCCAAAGAGTTTTGAGTTGCACTGCTTTGCACTTCTCCTCTACCCTAGGAGATGACTTACTATCTAACATCTGTAAGACTTTTCCCAGTAAGAACATATCCAGTAGAACTAATCTTTCACTCTAACCCCTCAGACAAATTCCCTGACTTTAACAGGCCCAATGTAGTAGATTTAAAATACATCATTTGCTGTTTGTTGGCACAAGAGCTTTCCTTCTAGAAAGGCCTGAGTTTCTTGGAAAGAGATTTCATCCCAAATCTTCAGCAGCTGGCAAGTGCTTTTACAAAGTGTCTGTGTCCCAAGGACTTCAATGCATTTTAAGGTACAATAAAAAAAGAGAACTCTGATACTTACATTGGGATATTAGTAGGGATTTCCTCATATGTATAATAGCCTTCATAGCAATAATTCCCTGTTTCCATTGATTTTATACTTTGCAATGTGTCTAGTCACATATACTTTCTCTCCAACCCAGTGAATCCTTAATTGCTTCCTGGGTGCTGACAGTTTCCAGAGATGGGGTAGAACAGCCCAGTGGTGAGGACCCCAACTGCATATGTAGGATACGTGGAGAATGGGTGGCACCAGATCTGGATCACAGGATAAAACCCATGTGAATGCCCCATTCTGCACAAAGTTGGGATGTTTCTTTTTAAATTATGTTCAAACAGACAGTTTTTGGTGACTGCTTTTGGTGGGCAACCCAGACCCACTGCTCTGTGTTAGAAACAGTCAAGGAAGACCTAAGGGAATGATTGTCCACAAGAGACTTGGAGATGGTTTCTGCACCAGCCAGGCTTGGGCACAGAACGAGTGTCTTAATTCTCAGCCTAGCCAGGAGAGCTCAGTCTGGGGGAGAATGCAAAATGGGAACTTTTGAATGCAACATGGGAACTTTTGAATGAAATTCCTCATTCCAAATGAGGAATTTTGAAGTTAAAATTTGTGCAAGAACTTTAGAATTTAGGAATGTGAAGAACAGAGATTTCCATGACCATGCCTGAGGATTCAGGTATCCCACTTTCTATCTGTATGATATTTCTTATGCCTTGCAAGAGAATCTGATGTGGAAACAATCCGTATTTCTGTCATGTTAACTAGAAGTACCCAACTTTGAGAAATCTACATCAGCTTTCCCCATGCCTAGTCCCAAGCTGTGTTTCTACATTTTTTCTGTACTCTCTGCAGTGACACTGCAACTCACCTGACTTCACAACAGACTACAGTGTTTCTTCACTTGGTGTAGTAACACCTTATTGCTTTAGATCTGGCTTTAAACAGCTTGTCCCAGCATACATGGAAAATCTGTGACAGAGTAGAAGCACAAATGCTGGCTGGTGTCCAAATCCTTAATCCATCCTTCCTGTGTGTACTGTAGTTGTCTTGCAGGCTGGTACCACACTAAATATAAAGGAATGAAAACAGTCAGACAATATGCTTTCTACTTCCAGGCTTTCCTGGTCTCTCTTTTTGCATCTCCCTTGTTGATCCCACATGTAAAACACAGAGTAAACAGCAACTGATGCCAACTGGAGTATTGCCTAAGTATAGACATGAAATGATGTTTCCCATTGGTATCCTTCTTTTCAATAATCCTTTCCTAATCTGCTAGCAAGGAAAGACAGACCTTATAAGAGTTACAGCTATCCCTCTCAGAAGGATCTAGAGACACAATTTTGCATGTACGTTACTCTGTTTCTGCCAACTCTACAGAAACAAATTTTACTATTTAAAATGAGTGATGGAAGTGCAGCCCTTGGGGAAAAGGAGTATATGACATTGGAAGAAACTTGAAGATACACAAAGAGAAGCAAAAGTATCTTAAATAGTCTTGAACCCTTCAACCAAATAGGTTATGAAACCCACGAATCATTCAAGTACTATGAATCAAAACTGTTTATTTCACACACTTACCAGCAGGCATTCAAAACTCAACATCTCCTCCATCCTGGCTGGAAGAGCCATGATTATGTTCTCTATAAAGCAGTACAGCTTTCTAAGAATAAAACAAAGCTTTTATCTTCATTAATCTTCTCTGAACAACAGAAAATTGCTCCTACAAGTTTGACTAAGCATTTAAAGAGTAGTTGGGAAGCACTCAGCCTGAGCAAGCAAGGAACTCGATGTACCAATCATTATTTGTATTGGTGCAAAGAGAAAATGAAGAGATTCCTAGGAAAAATATGCCCTACATTGAGGTCAGTTAAATGTGAAAACACTACTTCTCATTTAGCACAGCTCGAAGACACAAGCTAACAGAGATTGAACAAGTCCTCTGAGGAGGTAGGATGACATGCATGCTGCCTCCTATGATCTTCTTGGGCATTCAGAGTTGATTATTGTCTGAAATAGAGTAGGAGAATTTTAGGTCTGACCCAGCACAGTCATTCTCACAGTCTCCTATTAATGGCAAACTGTGCAGAAATAGTCATTCAGAGAGATGAAAATCCACTATGCTAAGTTTGACTTTGAGCAGCTGTAGGAAAAATCAGTGGAGTATCAAGACCACAGCCTTGTGTCTCTGCTGCTTTCTCAAGAAAGTCAGAGAAATGACATTGCCCTGAGCTGTGGCAGCTGGTGAGAAGGAAACTCTGAAACAGCATCATGTTAAATGCATGGAGGAAACAATAAACACTATTAACCCTCTCTAGAAGCTGGAAGGTCTAGGTGGTGAAAGCTAGAGCTACCTTCTCCTCAGAAAGAGGATTTGCTGTATGAGGTGTGTTTACTTATGAGTTCTAAGAACCTCTAGATGAAAAACCCAACACTGGAGCCTCTTTCTTCTCTCTATGTGGTAGGAAGATAAATACCTCTCCCAGCTTCCCACTTCTCTCCTGCACTTGCTTTCCTTTTGCTGGTTAAAAATTCTCCTTTGTTTCCATTAAACAATTTAAAACTGAACCTGTCCTTATTCTTAAAATACATGGACCAAGGAGAAAGTGTTACAAGCATTCTCGTGTCTTGGCTGGTCTACACAAGATATCAAAGCAACAGTGACTTGTGTTTTGATGTCATGATTAAGATAAGAATTTCAATTTTTAGCGGTAGGCAGTCCTATCTTATTATCCATTTTTTATGGATGGCCAAAAATGCAAGATGATAACAAAGATGCCTAAACATCATGCAGGGAGGGGAGAAGGCAAGAAAATTGGTCTTCTCTCCAAAAAAAAAAAAACCAACATGTTCAGAAATAAGCCGTTGAATGTGGCTGATAGGATATATGGACCACAATCCAAATGATACACATATGTAATTTTTTAGCTCTCTAAGCATCAAGATAAGCCTATCTGGTAGTAGCAGCAGCTGATCCAGTGACATATTCAAAGCTCAAATCCACCAAATATGAGATTACACTTTACATTTAGAAAGCATCTTTCCCAGAGGATGGCATATCATTTTGCCACTATTAAATATTAACTTGATACGACACTAGCCTACTGCATGTGTGATGTGCAATGGGGTGAGTGACTGTATTTTTTATGAGACACCCAAAAGCAAGGACAAAATAACCTATAACTGTGGATTATATTTCCTGCGCCTACCTGTTGAAGATGCTAAAGTCTCTCTGAATATGTTTATACATTCTCTTGACACAAGTTTAAGCACGTGTCTGGCGTAGAAGGATGTGAACTACTCCAACTGTAAAGTTGCAGAGAAACAAAGCAGTAAAGGGGTTAGGAAGAGGCTTGAATGTGTCACCCATTTCTGCCGCTATATCCCCATGTTATGACAGACACACTGCTCAGTCTCTCTGTGCCTATATTCCATCCCTGGAACAGGGCATAAGTCTTTATTTTCTTTAGCTGTTTTACCAATTCTCATGAAGGCCCCCAGGATTTTGAGCTTGCAAAGCACATTGCACAGAAGGGTCTTAGTTTCCAAATGCTACACCAGTGTAAGCAATAATAAAAGTCAAATAGTTCTTTCCTTCTTATTGGACAGAACTGGTCACAACAGAAGAAAAAATGTCTGGTTTATTACCTCTGATTTGTGGAAAAATCTTGTTGCTTTCCTAAGAGACTTTATCGATAATCAGGGAGGAAAACCTTTCTGTTGGAAAGCTAGCTTGTGTACCTGTTGGAAAGACAAGATTATAACCAATTTTGAAGCCAATCCATCAGTACCTGATATATGAGTTTGTGTCTTTTGGGTGTGAGGGTCTCCAGGAGCTCACACACAGGTGACTCCACTGAGCAGCCAAGTGATTATCCCACAACAGTAAATCCCAGCAAAAGGAAATGCTTGTTCCAGGCTAGTGCTTCACAGAGATAACAAATGCTCACTGCTTCCAGACTGGGAGGGTTGCAACTGGCTCCACAGAGAAGAAAAAGACCACCTTTTTCAGCCTGTCAGCAGCAAGGATACAGATGGTCTTTTATGCACTAATCTTTCGCTACACCCCTAGAAAATCAAGGGATTTTGTCAGTGAGGAACTGCATGGCCAAACTTGCTTAAAAACATGTATTGCAAAACGATTTGGGTCATTATGGGTTAGGCAAGCTTCCCACTTCTCTGAGAAACTAAACAACTTTTTAAAAGAGCTCTGTCATACAATTCTCTTTGATACACTCTGTCCCCCGTTGACATCTTGCAAGGGACTGTATACAAAACATGCCTGACTCTCCTCTCTTATTCCAACGACAGTCAGGGGTAATACTGTTATTAGAAAGACACAGGGGCACTGGGCTCAGAGTATCTTTGGGTACAAATGGCAGCATTGAGCAAATGCTACTCAGGGTATATGTATTATACAACTTTAAAAGCAGACTCCAATTTTCCCCTTTTCTTTCTTTCTTTTGCTTGTTCCCTGTTGTGATCTAAATGAGATTAGAAAGCATATCTCCAGAGGTGAAAAGCTAAAATAGAAGCATACATTAGTTGCTTTGTCTTATTTGCTTATCCCAGGTCCTCCCTACTGTAAAAGCTTCGTTCACTACATTTAAAATCCCCTCACTGTCAATCCTCTGCATAAAAGAAAAGGAAATCATTAGAGTTGAGAAAATGATTTGATGATTACTGACTTCCTGAATTAATTTACTCTACTGTACAGCTATCTTTTATGAAATTTAATGTCACAGAGTAAGCATGAATATTAAGTTATAATCCTTATTGCATATTTGTGGCTGGTTGTACAAGTTGCCTGGTCTTGATGTGCTACCTGGATGACCACGGCCAGCCATACACTCAATTTCTACTATCACATTGGAGTTCATGTTAGACATTGCTTTTGATCTATATATTTTTTCACAATTTCACAGGATTTAAAGCCAGAGAGCTTTTTTGCCTCGTGTAATTTAAGTTTCCCAAATTTCACCTGGTTTCTCCTGAGTATGTTCAGTAACTTCTCTTTGATGAAGATGGAAGTGCTTCCTGGGCAGCTAAAAAGAGAAGATGAAAGAAGTCATTCTGTGAGCAGGGGAGCTAACAAAACCTGCTCCGTTATAGGTTTGTGCCTTCACAGCACTCACTCTAGTTCTCCCATGGAGACTCTCGGTGTCTTGCTGGGTGACAGGTAAAGTGTTATGCCTGTTATGCCACCAGACGGTGGGCCAGTACCTGCAAGGTTGGCCAGCTGACACCATATAGATTGGTAAATATGAGTTCTTCCTGTCTTTTCTGTTCAGAGTGCTAATTCCCTTCTCTTTCCTCTGCTTAATGACAGATTTCCCCACCCTTATGGATACTGAATTCTGTCTGAGAATTCTCCTACCTCCTGCCTTTCGTATTTGATTGGGATTGACTAACAAGTTTCAAAAGTCATGAACAGGTGGAGGGAACAGCAGGAGGAGCGCTGTGTTTTTTGTAGAAAAAAGATCACATTTCTCTGTCTTCATAGGAAATTAATAATGAATTGCAAACACAATTGAAGAAGGGATGAATTAAGTTAATGGAAGAAGGCTTGTCTTTATTCTTCAAGCTCTGGGGGGAAAGAAATCACAGAAAGTAATAAAGTCCATCGCTATTACATCAGCTTGTATTCTTAGGCAATAGAACTTTGGTACTGACCCTCAGCCAGGGTTAGTAACCGGCCCTAAACATATTAGATTTCTACAGATATCGTAGAATCATAGAATCACCAGGTTGGAAGAGACCTACCGGATCATCAAGTCCAACCATTCCTATCAAACACTAAACCATGCCCCTTAGTACCTCGTCAACCCATCCCTAAACACCTTCAGGGAAGGTGAGTCAACCACCTCTCTGGGCAGCCTCTGACAGTGCCCAATGACTCTTTCTGTGAAAAGTTTTTTCCTAATGTCCAGCCTAAATCTCCCCTGGCAGAGCTTGAGGTCATAATATATATAAATAAATATATATATATATATATATATATATATAAAAATAAAAAAAATATATAAAAAGAAATATATTTTATATATATTTAAATATATATATAAATATAATATAACATAATGTTGTACATAAACATATACAAATACAAATTCAAGAAAATGATGAATGAATCTTTGCTAAACAACAGATCACAAAGTCACTAGATATATTTTTTACTATTTTTTCTTTCTTTCTAGGTAAATATTTGGGAATTGTTATTGGCCTAGTTTTAAGGTAGCAATGCAGTTATGTAGCTTTATGTATTTTTGATAGCACTCAACCTGATACAATAGCCACTGCAAAGCTCCAGTGTTTCATATGAGCCCTCCTTTAAGAGCTGGACATTTGCTGTGAATTCATTGCCCTCGCCTTCCCTGGAGGTGTTTAAGGTGTGGGTGGATGAGGTACTGAGGGGCATGGTTTAGAGATTGGTGGGAATGGTTGGACTCTATGATCCGGTGGGTCTCTTCCAACCTGGTGATTCTATGATTCTAGGATTGATTCTATGGTTGTCCTGCCCTGTGAAACACCAGCTTTTATTCCCACATTCTGGTTTCCCAAGCCCTGCAGCAGCATTGTCAGAATCGGTAATGCTTCACTTCAAATGGAGGAAAAATCACGCAACTGTGTCACCAAAAAAAAAAAAAAAATCACAGAGAGAAAGTAAACAGCTAGAGGCAGAGTTATTTTGCTGATTTACCAAAGTTTAAATCATAGCAAACCAGGCAGAACTAGCAGGGAAGAAGCTGGAAGGAAGCGTGATAGTGAGTCCATAGCAAGGGAGGAAATCCAGCATCAACATCTCTATAAAATGCTCTCTCTGGAAAGGAATATTTCAGTTTTACAAAGTTGATGCTGTTTAAACAGCCCAATGCCTATATGGGAAACAAGGAGAAAATCAGGGGCAGTTTTTTGTCTGCAACAATGATGCTGAACTCATGCCTGTTGGGGACCTGCTCTGCGATCCAACACATTCAATAGCACAGCATCATTAAGTTGAATAGAGAAAGAGGTTAAAAGAAACAAATCAGAAATTTTATCAACTGTATTTATGTTATCTCCTCCTCTGGGTTGCTTCAAGAAGAGTTAAACTCTAATAAGCACTCACCACAGTAGAGGACACAGAAATCTCTATGTGATTTTATAACACCAGTTTCCCTGAGGAATTTTCAGAGATAAAAAGCTTTTCTTCTGTGTTAGGTTTCTGCACTGATGTAACTGCATTGCTTGTATCTGCATTGCATAATCATAAACCTATATTATATAGATTTGCTGCAGTAGTGAGACAGTGTTTTCACTTGAGTACCTTCAAGTAATTTCCCTCTGATACCCAGAGTAATGAAGGCCTATACTGAAATAGCCATCCAGGTGCTGCTGCTTTTCTGTTTCAAAGCTAGATTTTCAGTGGCCCACAATTTGGATCTCTGAAGGACCAAGGGCAACTAAAATTCAAATGTGCAGAGCTGAACTGCATTTGTAGCAGTCTGAGTAGTAACAGCCCCAAGAGTATTTCAATAAAAAGGCAAATTCCTTCAGCATATGATGCTCTGCAGCAGCACATCACTGCAGAGATCAATTTACAGGTACTTACCAAGGAGAAACATTCATCACATATTTTATTAATATTTGTTTAAAGCAAGCCAATGATGCAATGCATGGCTTATATAATATACCACCTGTCCAAGTTATTGATTTCCTTTTTAAGTAAATGAGAATATATACTTGAGTTCTCAGGTGAGAAATAGTTTTATGCAAAAAGCCCCTAACTTTTGCTTTAAGTTCACAAATGATGTGGGATTTCTCGAGTAGAAATGCTGCAAAATCAAAATAGCAGAAAATACTGCATTGTATGATATACACTGAGAGGAAATACTCAAAGATGAAAACTTGCTTTATGACTTATTCATAAAAGGGAGAAACTATGGAATCACATAATTTTTAAATTTAAAGTACTGGAGAATTTAAGACAAAGTAACTTGAATGTCATCTTATGTTGTATTTGAAAATGTGCAGCTTACAAAGGAAGCTACTGTGGGAGAATTTCCTCTGACTTTGAAGGAAACAAATCATCACAGAATATGGCCCAGAATCCATCTGCCTACCTGTCACCTGGACTATTCATTTAAATATTTTTCTGCCTTGGTATAACTGAGGTTTCTCTTTTACCTTCAAATTGTCCTAGGAACTTTAATTATTGCACAGATTACAGTAACCATATCAAATTAATGCTATAATTCAGTGCATACAGGTTTTCAGAAAACATTATCACCCCTACTGAAATGAAAACTGCACAGCCTTAAGTGTAATGTTGCTATCATTTTGCTATCATTTTGCTGTAATTAACTGCTGAAGAACTGACTTAAATTTATGAAGACATAGGTCAAGCTAATAGTCTTGTTGCTTAGCAAAAGGGAAGGAGTACTCAGTGGGGTTACTGGATCAACAGCTACCTATGGTTAATAAATAGTTTGAAATACTGGTTTCTTGAGACCAGTGTAGCTTCAAAAATGATTCCCCACAGCCTGCAGAGTTCCAGGAACAATGACTTGTTTCTAAATTGTCTGGGGATGAGCAATGAAGTCACTACAATTATGTCCAAGGGCTTATAAAAGAGCAACATAAAAGCTCAGTGGATGGAAGATTTAAACTCAGGACCTCCTTTGTTTACTCACAATAATGTGCATAAATACCAGATGATTTTTTTTAAAGAAAGTATGTTTAAAAAAATAAGATTATTTTCCAAAGGGAACAGAGAACCAAACCTTTAATCAAGCACCATGAGTCAGGACTCCAGTTACTCTTAAGGATTTGGCTCTTAAGTCTTATGGATATTTTACTGTTCATACTAGTGTAGTTGTATCTCGATAAGGGAGTTGTTTATTTATGTACTCATTTTGGGGTTAGAGAACATCCTTTTTCACTCACGTGGGAGCAAGGATCGTAGTTTCACTGTCCTGGCCTGAATTCACAGTGGTAACTTCAGAGTTGAATTATCCTTTGCTGGCAAGTCCATGGAAATTTGAAGATTTGAAGTGTAAGTCCCTGTGTCAATGGAATATTAACCATACATTAGAAGCCAAGTTTAGTAATTAACGAGCATGAGGATCTGCAATTTGTTAGTCACACAAAAGCACTGCACAGAGAAAAAAAGATTAATGATGTACTAATTAATACCCTAGTTTTGCATTGCATATCTAATGCTTATGCAAAAAGCAGGTAACTTTACCTCCATCCATATAAACGTAAAGAAGACAACTGAAACTGTAAAACTTATAACCCTAGCAATGAAGCTATTTCTCCAACAGATTATAAAAGACAACGAAAGAAAGATGTTGATGCTATTTCAGGCTTGAAAGATTCAGAGCTACCTGAGGAGCTAGAGGCAAAACAAAAGTGTGGAACCAGATGGAGGTTGGTCTTCTGATTCCAGCTCAGATGTCATGATAAAATTATAGGATCATAGAATCATCAGGTTGGAAGAGACCCTCCGGATCATCGAGTCCAACCATTCCCACCAATCTCTAAACCATGCCCCTCAGTACCTTATCCACCCATTCCTTAGACACCTCCAGGGAAGGTGAATCAACCACCTCCCTGGGCAGCCGGTTCCAATGCCCAATGACCCTTCCTGTGAAGAATTTTTTCCTTATGTCAAGCCTGAACCTCCCCTGGCAGAGCTTGAGGCCATTCCCTCTTGTCCTGTCCCCTGTCACTTGGCAGAAGAGGCCAGCTCCCTCCTTTCTACAACCTCCCTTCAGGTAGTTGTAGAGAGCAATGAGGTCTCCCCTCAGCCTCCTCTTCTCCAGGCTAAACAACCCCAGCTCTCTCAGCTGTTCCTCATAAGGTCTGTTCTCCAGCCCCTTCAGCAAGTTTGTTGCTCTTCTCTGGACTTGCTCCAGAGCCTCAACATCCTTCTTGTGGTGAGGGGCCCACAACTGAACACAGGATTCAAGGAGCGGTCTCGCCAGTGCTGAGTACAGAGGGAGAATAACCTCCCTGGACCTGCTGGTCAGGCTCTTTCTGAGGCAAGCCAGGATGCCATTGACCTTCTTGGCCACCTAGGCTACTGTTATTTCATGTTCAGTCACTGTTAAACAACACTCCCAGGTCCCTCCCCTCCTGGTAGCTTTCCAGCCAGACTTCTCCCAGTCTGTAGCTCTGCATAGGGTTGTTGTGCCCCAACTGCAGGACCCGGTGAGCTATGAGTGGGGCTTTGGCCCAGCAGTAGCTTCTTCATGGAAAGGAATTACGTATAAACTAAAGCTGAATGGAAAAAAATAGGAATGAGAACACCAGTGTTAGCTCTATCTATTTTTTTTTTAAGAAAATTACCTACCTATCATCGACCTCTGCCTTAGGACGAGAAGCCAGTCCTCCAGAAGTTTTTATATTTCTCTACAGCAGCTACTGAGAGTTCAGATAACCACCTTGCAAGGTGCTAAAATTTTGGAAAGCTACAACTGCTCAAGAATAAATCAGACCCCTTGAGTCTCCTGGCATATTTCTCTAATCTTCACTGTCCATTGTAGCCCTTGAGCACAGCCATATGAATTGAATAAACCTCTTACCTGGGGGATTCTCATATATTCAGGAGGACCGTTTTGCTATAATTTCCTCCTCCTATTTCTATTTTTCATAATGTTTTTGAAATATACACTGCTGATGCAGTTTTCTATTTCTTTACCCTCCCAGAAACTGGCTGCAAACAGATTTATCTCACTGTAATATAACCAAATAAATTAGCATCCAAAAGAAGTTTCTGTCAAAGCCTGCAAGCCTAGAGGCACAGGAAAATTTGGTATTACTGCAGAAGACAATTATTTGGTTTAAGATGGATAAAGATTCCACAGGGATTTGATGCTAGCTTAAAATTCGCCGGGACTTTGTAGCATTTTACATAAATCAGAAGGAAAGTCAAAAAACCTCAGATGGTCCAATTTGCTGACAATTTTCCCTCCACTTTTATTTTAAGAAATACATCTAATAGCAAACAAGGTTTATTACTGTTGGACTTGTTTGTATAGTGATAAGAGCGAAAACCCTACAGGAAGCTTTCCAAACTCAGTACAAGTTTCTGTACCACTCCAAGAAGTGTGCATTACAGCCCTTTCATGCATCTCAGAAAAGTGCTGCATGAGAAAGAAACCTCATTAAAGGACCAGAAATTGCTGTCCCCATTTTAAGCAAAGACTGGAATCTTGGTCCTAGTCCAGATTTTGGGAAAATAGTTAATTGTGCCAGGTTGCTCAGGTATTAGGTGTTCAGCTAAAGACACCTTGAAGAAGGCTGAATTTCAGAAAGTACTATGGTCTGAATATAATTAGTGGCTTTCAAAAATCTTGGCATTCCTGATGTTCCCTGGTGGGGACTGAATCTTAAATTCAGATCAATTTATTTTATCAGACGTTTGGGTTTTATTTATTTGTTGGACTGCAATAGTTTGTGTTGGACTTTTTAGAGACCAGGACTAGAAGGTCATTCTTAAAATGCTATATTGTAGGGGGTTTTTTAAGCATTTATTCTACTTTATATTTAAAGCATCCAAACATGGATCATTTTTATTAAAATGAAAGCTGTGATGCAAATGTCACTCTGATACATTGGCAGGGATTTGAGTGTGTTCACTTCCCCTTTAAACCATCCATTTCCCAGTCAAGGAAAACCTTTTCTGAACAAATCTGTGATCTCCAGCAGGGTAGATCTGTCTCATTCCCATTTTGGCATCAGAATTATATTCTTCCTGTAGAATTAACCACTCAATCATCAAATAATGCATTGGTAAACAGTATGTTCATTTTACTACTGACTTTTTTATATATACCCCTTTTATTTCGGATAAGTCTAATTACACTCTGCTGTAGCCTTTCAAGATAGACAGTAGGATTTTATTCTCCTAAGCAGAATACTCTGAAAAAAATCTGACTAAAGATTTATGAAACTCTCACCATAATTTCAAAAGACTTATTATTGCCCACATTTTGTCCTGATGTTAAGCTTACCTTCTTGTATCATTTGTCATAATTTCCTGACAGTAAGAAAGAGGAATCCACTTGGGAATTTATGTAAAATTAACTTCAATTTTAAAGCCTAAAATTAGCTTCTTGGGCTGATTTCTAAGTACCCAACACCTTTCAGATAGAACACATATAAAGATATAATATAGAATCATAGAACAACGAGGTTGGAAGAGACCTGTCGGATCATCGAGTCCAACCATACCTATCAAACACTAAACCATGTCCCTCAGGACCTCATCTACCCATCCCTTAAACACCTCCAGGGAAGGTGAATCAACCACCTCCCTGGGCAGCCTATTCCAATGCCCAATGACCCTCGGCGTGAAAAACCTCCTCCAAATATCTAAATCTCCCCTGGCGGAGCTTGAGACCATTCCCTCTTGTCCTGTCCCCTGGCACTTGGGAGAAGAGCCCAGTTCCCTCCTCTCTGCAACCTACCCGCAGGTACTTGTAGAGAGTAATGAGGTCTCCTCTCAGCCTCCTCTTCTCCAGGCTAAACAACCCCAGCTCTCTCAGTCGCTCCTCATAGGACCTGTTCTCCAGCCCCTTCACCAGTTTTGTTGCTCTTCTCTGGACTCGCTCCAGAGCCTCAACATCCTTCTTGTGCTGAGGGGCCCAGAACTCAACACAGGATTCAAGGAGCGGCCTCACCAGTGCTGAGTACAGAGGGAGAATCACCTCCCTGGCCCTGCTGGTCACACCATTTCTGATCCAAGCCAGGATGCCATTGGCTTTCTTGACCACCTGGGCACACTGCTGGCTCATGTTCAGTCGGCTGTCGACCAACACAACCCAGGTCCCTCTCCTCCTGGCAGCTTTCCAACCAGACTTCTCCCAGTCTGTAGCTCTGCAGATATCCCTACATAAAAGGGTCAGTTTATGGATCTATCACATGTATTACAAAACCAATGGAAAAACAGTGACATGAGTTCTTTCTCAGACTCTTTCTAAATATCTTTTTACTGCAGAATGTTACCCTGTTTGGTTGCAGTATGCATCCTACTTGCCATTTGTGTGTCTTGCTCTACATAGGGTCAGCCAGCAACGATTCAGACCTCAAAGGAAATGTTATTTCTTCCCTTTAAATTTTCCTATCAGGAGCACATTTTACATGAAACGGTTGTTGCAGAGTGTATTATCTGGAAACAGTGGAATATCAAACATTTTACCAAGGAGATACAGGATTTCCTAGAGACTGAGGGTGGGAGTTTGTGCTCCCATTGGACTGTATTTGTCTGGATTTCTTCTCTTAATGTTCCTGATCCTTCAGGGATCTGAACTTTTTTCTGCTTTAGCACTAATATTATCCATATAACTATCAGATATTTTCCTTAAGATTCGCAGCCAATCTTGATTCGTAAGTCAAATTTTCAGATCTCTAATGAATTATTTTCATAAAAATATTGCTTGAAACTCAGCTGGGATGGTTACCACCTTGGATTTCAACCTGGGAACATGTCAAAGGAGACAAGTTTTACCAACGGTTGTTTCTGGCTTATTTCCAGGCATAGATTTTTGTGAGATTGTGAAGTCTGTCCATACTGTGAGCACCAGGAAAACTCCACCCTATATGGATACAGGCATCTCTCTTGGGTACCAATGTAGTCATGGCAACATGGAGCTCAGTCTTGGCTGCCCACTGAGCGTCTATCTGTCTTTTTCTTTCAGATCTCTTGAGGTGAGATGAAGTAGTAGGAAACCACTTTGATAGTATTCTTTATTTAGATTGTTTAGATTGTTTGAATTTAGAGCAATCTCTGGCATTTCTTTGCTGTATTTTTTTCTGTATTTTTATGCCTCTTCAGTAGTGATGAGCTGTTCATGGACAAGTCTACAAAGTGTGCAAGCACCTGCTCCCATCTAACTTTTGTTGGCACATCATTCTGAAGGCCACTTAGTCTGGGGTCCTCTCCTGTCACCATCTGTAAATGCCTCTTCCTCTCAGCTGAGTAGCTATCAATCTCTGTCTTAGATTATTACAGAATCATCGAGTCATATGGTTTGAGTTGGAAGGGACCTTAAAGATCACCTAGTTCCAATTTCCCCGCCTTTGGGAGGAACATCTTCCACTAGATCAGGCTGCTCAAAGGCTTATCCGACCTTGTCTTGCACACCTCCAGGGATGGGACATCCATGACTTATCTAGACAAACTGTGCCAGTGCCTCAGGAACCTCATAATGAAAACTGTCTTTCTTATATCTAATCTGAATTGCAACTCTTTCAGCCTAACACCACCCACCCTTGACCTATCTCCCTGATGAGGAGCCCTTGCCCAGCTTTCCTGTAAGCCCCCTTTAAGTACTTCAACTCCACTAGTTACGGAAGGTTCCTACCTTTGGGGATCCCTGTGAACTATAAGAGGCTAAATCTGGGTCTTTATCAGACTGACAGCAGTGTAGAATCTAGCTGCTACTCTGCAGTTTCGCAGCCCTGGAAACTGGGAAAAGGTCAGTCCTTGCTTCAGACCTTCTCTGCTCTTTCGTTTCATCTATTCTTCACACTCTGTACCCTGGTTCTTCTTGCTTTTTATATTGAGTCCCTTTTATTAACTTTTTACTACAAGACTTAGCTCCTCTGCTGGCCGCATTCAGAGGAAAATCCTTATGATGGCACAGTCAAAGAGATTTGACACTCTATTACATAAAGGACAATGTCTAGGAAGGGCAGAGTGTTGCAGCTCAGATTCTGGACATCAGATATCATTCTCAAGAGATAAAATTCAATTTAATTCTTAGTATAAGTTTTATTTTTCAAGGCAAGCCTTACCCTACACTTAATTCTGTGTTTCAGATGATGATTAACTCTTCTTATTTGTGTTTTCAGGGTTTTTGGTTAATAAATCCTGGCTACTTACTCATTCCATTCTACTCTAACCCTCACTTTATCAGCGTTTTCTAGTCTCAAAAACAGGTGACAAAATTATTGCTTAACACTTGAGAACTATTGCCCTCTTCCCCCTCATTTGTAGAGTTACATAAAAGCTTCTACTTTCATTAATATTAGGATTTTAAAATATGCAGGACTAATTGCATCTTCTTCCATAGTTAGGTGTTAAAATCAGTGCATTTCAGAAATTAGAAACCCCTGTGAGTTTAGATCATGTTAGTTATCTTTGTCATTAAAATCTATTGTTTGGGGTGTTTTTAATCTTGCATTGCATTTTGCATAAGCAATTATGACCAGAGGCCAAACTTTTCAACAGCGATGCACAAAGCTAGGCACCCATTCCTATATTTAGAACACAGATAAAATGATCTAGTTTTCAGAGGTACTGAACACCCTTAAATTCTAGTGCTGTTTTTCTTATCTAAATATGCTTATTGCAACCAAAATTCACACAATGTTTCCATGGATAGACTACGGTAGCTTATTTCTGTTTCCTAAATTCCCTCCTAAACACTCATTTAAAGTAATTTCTCTATTTTTTAAATTACTTGTCAGTGCACAGTGAATAAATTGATAACAATTGAGTTTTTTCAACTACATTCTTAAAATGTAACCAGTTTGCATCATATTCTCAAGCCTCAGTCTAATTGCCAGTGCTTTATTCCTCCACTGCAACTGTGTTCCTGTATGCATTTCATGGATTGTCGAAATGCCTTCCCAAAATGTCCTCTAAGGATGTTCCATCTTGCTTAAGGAATGAATTAAATCTTTCCTCTGAGTCATGGTTGTATCTGACAAGAAAGTATATATTTGTCAAGGTGTCCTGTTTTCTTATCATTTTGCAGCTTTTGGGTCATTCGGTTCAAAGTAACTTATCCCATTCCACCTGCTTTTGACGTCTTGACTGCAGATAAACTTTACAAGAAGGAAATTACAGTGATGTTCACAGCTGCTTAGACTTTGTTAATACTCTTGAGTACAGTCCTTATTACAAAGAAAAACCCCTGAAATGCTTTTCTTTAAAAAAAAAAAAATTCAAAATCCCCTCTTTGCTGGAATTGTGTTCAATGTAGGTACAGTGCAGCCCATTTACTTGCCCTACTGTGGCATTTTTTTGCTCCAGCCCACATAAAAATTTAACACTTGTGCCTTTCTGGTTTAATCATATTAAGTTTTCTTTGCCATGAATTGCAAACAGATATAAGGCACTTCCATTTTCTGATTTCTTTAGGCACACAGGGACTTATGTGACCCACTATCTCTGTACTTACTAGCTGTAGTTAAATTACCATTAGCAGAGCTCATATTAGTAGTTATAAACCACAATAAATGTTTAGATCTTTTATTCAAAGGAAGGTCAAGGGATTCTTTGCAAGCATGCTGACCTCTAGAAGCCCTGCTTGGCCTGACAAGCACAGTAAATTAAAAGTCCTAACTCCAGTCATGGGATGTAAAAACTAAAAATATCAAAGCCTTTCTGAAAGTACATATGTTTGTGGCTTTTCTATATGCTCTCCCTCCCTTGGGACAAGTGACTCATATCAGCTAGCGCAGCTCCTCTAGGAACCATTCATCCAGTGAGCTTTGTCAGTGACCTTCTTATCTCACATGACTTCATGTATCTTTCTGCCATATCCAGCGATCTAAGGCAATATATCATCTAACTATGCCAACTAGCCACTAGCAGAAGGTTTATGTCACATAGAGACATATGGCTAGCATCCAGGATCTTTGCAGTGAAACCAAGGTGAATTGGGGGTAGAATTAGGTCACTGTTGTTGTTCAGAATGACCTGTAAATATTAGGTCAGCTTGTTCCTTGGTAGTATTGTGCCATTGATTTGAGTGACAGTTTTTGAATCTTTAGAACCAAACTGAATTTTCAAAGCAAATTGTTGACAATATATTAATATTGTTATACGTTTCAAGTTAACTGTGAAAAGTCAACAATGAGAATTTGGGGGTTAAAGCGCAAATTTCATTGCATTGTTACGTTTATTATATTATCAGCTCTAAAGAAAGGTAACTTCAGTGCACACTAGTGGAAAGCAGTTGGGAAGACTTAACAGGATCACAGAAAACAGAAACAGGAATGGACTGGCTGGACAGAAGGCCTCAGAAGTGATTCAAATAGATATGAACCGAGTTTGAGTATACAGTAAAAAATAACATTAAGAATCTTTCATCCACCTTTCTAATGAATCAGGCTGAAAAATCTTTCCTCCTTTACTTTAGAAGCTTTGAAAGGTCTGATTACTCCTGAAATCAAATGCTCAAGGGTTTTCTCATGTCTTTCTAAGGCAGCGGATAAGACTCCTACTCACTTTAGTAGGAGTTTGCATGCTTTGTCAGTGGTTTAACTATGTCAGAGGACTTGCAGAAATAATACACCTCTACTGACATTTTAAGCCCTACTCAAGGTAAATGGAAAAGTCAGAAGTTAAATGCAACTCACAATTTGCATATTCGTATCACAATCCTAACTTCTTATTTTGACCACAAATTGAGGGGAAAAAAAGGTAATATACTTGCTGTTGGTGAGAATACCCATGAGTCTCTCAGTTCACATCATACGCCTTAGTCATTTCAACAGCCAGTGTAATTTAAGAAGGACCTAGAGCAACACATGGAAAAAACGCCCCTGGTAGCAGGGATGTATGTCCATGCTGCAATTTGACCAGTTTTTATCCCTGCCGCAGGGGAGAGTTTAATTTTACATCACTCCCACATACCATGGTGGACAAACACATTCTACTAAGTGTTCTTGAACTTCATTTCCTCTCTGCTAAAGCCTGACTGCCTTGCCTACTGCAGCTTCAAGGGAAAAAGCAAAAAGGACAGCCCATCCTGCTCCAGGAATGCAGCAAAAAAAATTACATTATCACTTTAAGTCTGTAAAGCAATATATGGCTTGATTCACAGGCTATTCTGCAGAGAATACCAGAGAAATGAAAAGCTCTCCTTTGTTTCCTTTGACCGGTTAATGTAATGAAAGCCTTTATAATTTACAGAAAAGACAATAGACTTATGCAGATGCATCTAAAATCTCAGTGTGTGATCTAAAGCCATTGTCTAAGTCCTCTCAGCAATCAATGGGAAAAGGTTGGTGCTTATAGAAGTATGATTCATCTCCTCCTTACATACGCGTTTCAATTAGGTAGGAGGTTACCTCTGTCATTGAATACAGATGATATATGTAAGGAAAAAAGCTACAAAAAAACACTACTTCAACATATATATATATATATTAGTATCTATGCAAAACCTTTATAAACAATAGGTCATCTGCTGGTCTAGTAGGTGAATTAAAAGAAAAAGCTGTTGGCTTTCAGTCAAGCCTTCAGTTAGATGAAAGTAAATGTTTGCATTTGCAAAAGAAAAATTAAATCTGATGAGTCATCCTATCAAGAAAGAAGGAAGAATATCCATAGTAGGAAATAGTAGTGACGAATCTTCAGTAGTAAGTTTGCCACACCTAGACGGAAAGGTAGAATGAGCTGTGAAAAAGAAGTCACAATAGTGCTCCTTCTTATCTGAATAAGATAAGAATAAGTCGACGATGGCCAAGCTTTGTGGAAGGTGCTTTGTTTCTGTACATTTTTTTATCCCATTTGATCTGATTTGATTTAACTTTCCTATTTCAGTACAAGATGCCAGCTTGGTTTTGTTGCTTGAAAGTACATGTCCTTAAGCAGCAACTTTCTAAGGAAGGGACATCAAAATTGATAGAAAACTGACTCAGCACTGCTCTGTACCTGACAAGGTGATGCAGCCGAAGAGGTAGGTTTGTGATACCTGCATTTCCCTTTGCAGTTTTGTGCCTACAGTCCTGCTAAGAATTTGTCACATTAGCAGTATCTTTAGGATACACTTCTTGCTCTTATGCCATTACACATTTACCCATCCTGGTAGGGCTGGGTAGATTCTCCAAATACCCAGCTCAGATCATAGTGTTGCTTTGTGCATCAACTGTTTTTCTATTTTGTCCCTTCTGTTATCCCTCCTTGCCTCAGCCTACAAATTCCCTTGAGATGAGGTGAGGTTTGCTTCCTCTAGCTCATCCCATCACTGGTTATTTTAAAGGATTCAAATCTGATACTTCTTTATAAGGTCCTTCCTACCTCACTAAGTGACACATCACATGAAGTGTGTCATTTATGTCATGAAGGAACATCAATAGCATCTCCAGGAACACCACCTGAGTAAAGAAGTGATTTTTTGTTGACTCTGTTGGAGCCATTAGAGCTCAGTACGTAAATCCTAGAGCCCTGGACCCTTTAAAGACTACCTAACTGATGACACTAGCCTCTGCCAAAGAATTGAGTACCCTGACTAATACAGAGAATTGTTGCTCCAACAACAGGTATCAAGAAGACTGAGCCATTTTCCCCTCTAAACCTGTTAACCCAGAGACATCTTGTCACTTGCAGTTTGCAGAGAGTGTGTCATGAGGGACAGGACCATCAACAGGGGCTGCAGACTTTATTATTTGGTCACCTTTGTTCACATATGGCAACTTTAATTCCAGGTTGCAGTCACGAACCCACAGTATCATAGAATCATTGATGTCGGAAAAGATGTCTAAGATCATTAAGTCCAACTGTCGGCCCAACATCACCACACCTTCTCAATCATGTCACCAAATGCCACACCTACACATTTTCTGAACACCTCCAAGGATGGTGACTCCACCACATCACTGGGCAGCCTGTTCCAGCACCTCGCCTCTCTTTCAGTAAAGACCTCTTTCCTAATATTGGATCTAAACATCCCCTGGCACAACTTGAGGTCATTTCCTTTCATCTTTACAGTTACTATTTGGGAGAAAAGACTGACACTTACCTCACTACAACCTCGTTTCAGGTAGTTGTAGAGGATGATGAGGTCTCCTGTCAGTCTCTTTTTGTCCAAATCTTCAGAATAGTTAATGCAGAACTTTTCATGGTGGTGTCAAAAGCCAGAATATGGAGCGTCATTCATATCTTCATTACATTCCACATCTCTCTGTGGCACCATAAGATTTCTAATTATTCGCTTAAGGAAAGGAGGGAAAATGGTGAAGAGTGAAAAAACACAAGGCAAAGAAGAGTAACGATCTCAAACTTCCTTTGAAATAGTGCCTCCTATTCTGAAGATGTATTGATCAGATGGTTTCATGAAGAACCTCCTCCAAAAATGATTCAGTATTATAGAAGAATTTGCCTTGATCTTGATGAACTCTAAAATGGCTGTGGAAGACTGGCCCTTGATCAGGAGACCCACAATATGTGCCTCCAGCATGATTAAACCTTTCCCCTGAGACAGGGAGAGATTACTATAGATCCAGATAAATCCATAGATCTCATAGTCCTAAAATTTCAGATTAAACATGAACTGAGAGAGCTTAGAAAGGTTTGTAAATAACTCTTCTGGAAGTGTGATTGTGGCCACAGCACGTATGGCACCTCTGAGCGGGCGGACAGCCCTTCTCATTCACCATTGTTTGAATAATTGGAAAAATCACTCAACCATTACTATTTTATGGCCACAGTCTCAATCCTCCCCTGAGCTGGTGCCTCAGACGGGGATGCTTCATTTCCATTTAATAGGATGAAAACCATGTGGCTGTGAATCATCTGGTTCTGTCTCTGCCGCCTTAACATGAGCACGTTCACTCAATTCGATCATCTGTGCTACAGTTCAAATTGATGGCAGGACTTACACATTGTCTCCATGCACAGAGGCTGTGAACTTTCTGAGGCTGTGAACAATTCCCTTGTCAATCTCAGTTCTAGAGTCTTGCTTATTTTTTTATTTTATTTTATTTTTACTGCTATTGTGTGCTAGATACTTTTCAGACAGAATAAGCGCTGTCATTCCCTAAAGCTTTTATTAACAATGCTTTTTCTTTTCCCTCCAAGATTTTCTGCCACATTTATTATCACACACACTCCTGAGCGTATGTGTGTGTTAGGATGCTCATAAATCATTGCTCAAGCCTAACTACGCTCAAAGAGTGCAATTCCACAGTGCTTTAGCTAATCTAAACCAGAGCTGCTGCCGTCACTCTTTCTTTCACCCTCAGCTTCATGTTCCTACCTTCGTCTCCAAGCTGGCACTGGCAGATTTTTTATAAAGGTTGATATTTTATGCAATCTCTTGCAGGGATCTGGCTTACAGAGCTGATGCAGTTAGAAACTAGTCAGCTTGGGTTTTGGCTTGTCCATTTTTCTGAGCTGTGTCATTATCCTGTGCTGATAATGCAACTCGGGGTAACAATACCAGGTGGAAATGGATGGGATTGAGGGTAGTATGAGAGCAACGCTAATTTAGAGTGACTTGACGTGCCTCTGTGCCTCTCTTCTGCACATATGGATGTGTATATGTGTATGGAAATGTTTATTTCTAGATACACATCAACAAAAATCTATATATCAAGCGTTTGTGGACTGTTACACATAGCGCTGTGGGTATAAAACTCCTATGAAAGTTCCTGTTGGGAGGCTTTTCCGGGACCTGCAAGGTGACATTTCCTGGGGAAGCAGGCAGCAGTCTGCTACTAATCCTGGTCTCCCCAGAGGTGTTCTGGGTAGAAACCTCAACACATCAATTGGTCATTTTGTGATTAACACTTCGCAGCTCATCACGAATAAGAACTGAAACTGCCACAGATTCTCAGTCCATTCTGTTACTGGTGGGAAGGACACAAGTGGTGTTAAGACCTGTGCTTCCTCATGAGGGTATAGAGACAGCATTTGGGGTAAGTGCACAAGGGGAGGATGAGGCTAGGTGTATTTTTTGCGGGTGGAAGACAAAACTAGAGTAATGAAGAGATGAGACTTTGGGTGGTAGGAAGAGGAGATAAACAATGTGCAACAATGATCTTGGTGTGAAGTGATGGATGGATGTGCTAAACTGATGTGCCTAGCATCCTGGTTTACAAGGGACATTGAATATAGATTTTCCTTCATTTCTGTTTGCATTTTTTATCTAAACTCAGGTGTGGGAATTGTTGCCAGCATCTGTAGCTACTGCTTTTCTCTGCAGTTCTGCCACTGATCCCGTAGTGCCTGAAGCTACTCTGTGGTTAATAGCAGCCACGTAGCTTGTGGCTGAGTTATATGAGTATAGGCAGCAAGTACACAAGTCCTTGCAACTGATGTAGTCAAATATTATTTTGGGATATTATTATTACTATACTAAGTCTAGGTGAGTCTGACCTTTATAGCGATATAGGAGAGACAAGATCTGACAGCTCTTTTGCTGCTGTGTGGAGAGGATGCCTTTGCTTCTGGACAATGGAAGGTAAACCATCTTCTTTCACCTGGTTACAGTAGCACTGATTTCTCCATGAGAAAAGCAGCAGTTAGATCACCTTACCGGGTAGTTATTTTCTCTTCTTATTCATTTGTATTCTTCTTTGTTCTCTGTATTGGTCAGAATATTTTCATTTCTAATGTTTTCCACAACAGTAAAATTCTATTCCTCTACTAATATTGATTCGGCCTTTATTACAAATGCATTAGTTGTGCTGTTGCCATTATTTAAGCTTTTACTCCTGAACCTATGACCTAAAGCTTAATGAACATTTTCTCTCCTCTCTGCGTAAGATGTTTACTCACTTTTCCAGCATTTATTCCACTACTGCCATGTGATACAAACCTTTTATTTTTTTCCCCTGGGTTTCTTTTTCTAGGTTAGTAGTGGTTATGAATGCCAAATCCAACTTGTAGTCTCTGTTTTCAAAAGCCACCAAGTTTTGCATCATGAGTTTGTTGGTTTGATAATAAGTATTTTGTAACTGGTGGTGCTTAATAACTGGAAAATAGTAATCATTGGTGAAATAGCACCTTATAGCAGCCTTCCAGTAGTTAAAGGGGTCCTACAGGGAATGTGGGAAAGGACTCTAGGGAAGTGCAGGGATAGGATGAGGGGTAATGGTTTTAATCTAAAAGAGGGGAGATTTATATTAGAGATTAGGAAGAAATGTTTTCTTGTGAGGGTGGTGAGGCCCTGGGACAGAGAACAGAGAATTTGTGGATGTCCCATCCCTGGAGGTGTTCAAGGTGTTCAGGTTGGATGAGGATTTGAGCAGCCTGATCCAGCGGAAGGTGTACCTGCCCATGGTAGGAGTGTGGGAACTGAATGATTTTTATATTTCCTTCTAACCCAAACCATTCTATGACTTTATGAAATAAGCAAAAAAAAGTAATTGTTCTGATATGACATATCATATTACACTTTGATTAACTACATAACAAATATGCAAAAATATTTGATGGAAAAGGTACTTACAGAAATGTGAGTTTAAAATTTCTAAACAATGAATTTATCTTTCTTTCTCCTTTTGAACACAGAAAAATCCCAAGATCATTTAGATATTAGTATAGTTCCCTCAAATAACTGTCTTTAAGTAGGTAGGATGGATCAGAGCAAAGATCACAGAATCACTAGGCTGGAAAAGACCCACAGGATCATTGAGTCCAACCATTCGTATCTCCCTCTGAATTCAGCACTGGTGAGGCCGCTCCTTGAATCCTGTGTCCAGTTCTGGGTCCCTTACCACAAGAAGGATGTTGAGGCTCTGGAGCAAGTCCAGAGAAGAGCAACGAGGCTGGTGAAGGGGCTGGAGAACAGACCCTATGAGGAGTGGCTGAGAGAGCTGGGGTTGTTTAGCCTGCAGAAGAGGAGGCTGAGAGGAGACCTCATTACTCTCTACAAGTACCTGAAAGGAGGTTGTGGAGAGGAGGGAGCTGGCCTCTTCTCCCAAGTGACAGGGGACAGGACGAGAGGGAATGACCTCAAGCTCCGCCAGGGGAGATTTAGGCTGGAGATTAGGAGGAGGTTTTTCACACAGAGGGTCATTGGGCATTGGAATGGGCTGCCCAGGGAGGTGGTTGAATCACCTTCCCTGGAGGTGTTTAAGGAATGGGTGGATGAGGTCTTGAGGGACTTCGTTTAGTGTTAGATAGGAATGGTTGGACTAGAAGATCCGATGGTCCCTTCCAACCTGGTTGTTCTGTGATTCTGTGATTCTGTGAAAAGAAGTTGTGACTGTCACAGAAGAATTTTATTTATAGGTCTGGGTGGGTGTTTGGTTGGCTGGTTGGGTTTTTCCCTCCTCTTTCAAGTTTCCTACTTAAGAATATTTTGCTCCTGCTATTCCTCATGCTTACTGCAGAAAAAAACTGATGCAAGAAGAGCAAAGAATTAAGAGCATAGCACTTCCTAAAGAACAAGAAAACTAGCATATCTGGATCCCATGTCCAATGAAAGCAATCTCAGCCTGTCATTGAATCACCAGCTCTATTCTGAATCAGAGTGTTTTCTATTCCTGATGAGTAAGGAGGAGAATAACCTTTCATAAACTTTGGAAATTACTTACATCAGGGTAAGTTTAGCTGTAGCCATGGCGTCAACAAGCAAACCCAGAAATATACAATAAGTTCTGATGCTAGTTTCTACCCTAAATCCTCTCATCTCCTATATTTCATAAGGTTTTTTTCCTTAGTCTTTCTTGATCTTATTCCACCACTCACTTGGAGGTAAATCTTAAACAAAGGTTCATCGTTTCTGAGCAGGAAGCTCAGAGGTTGATCTCTCTGCTCCAGAATCTCCCTCCAGGCAAACCAACATCATCTTGTGAGTGATTATGTACCAGATCAAGTTCAGGAAGGTTAGAATAGAGCTTATAATCCTTTCCTGTGATCCCTCTGGGCTAACTTCATTCTCTATAGTCATTCTATTGCTCATCCATGAATTCAGACAGCGTTTTCTGTTGGTATTGTCCTTCAGGCAAGGAATCTTGGTTGGGGGCAGAGAAGAATTATATTAATATACCTTAAAATAAAAACAAGCAAAAAAAAAAAACCCCAACCTTTCCTACTTGACTTCAAGGCAAATGCTCATTCGTGTTCTTATCACTTGGGGTTCACTTTCTTTATCTTTAGATGTTTTAAGTATGTTCAGGCATGCCTAGAGTCTAGTTTAAGCTCACAACCTAAGGCCCATGAGCAACAGGTAAAGAGATACAGGTAAGCTTGACAGTTAATGTTTTTTGCCCTTTAGAAAGGCAAGAAGACAGGATGCAGTTAGGATAAATGTAGATGTAGTGAGTAAATGTATTCCTAGATGTATTTCTTTCTTCTGAAAATTCATAAGTCCTGCTGAATCTATGTCCGGTCATAGTGAACACTACTGTCCCTTTCTTTTCCTCTAGTTCCCAGGGTAATTGTATTCACAGAATCACAGAAGCACTAGGTTGGAAAAGACCCCCAGGATCATTGAGTCCAACCATTCCTATCAAACACTAAACCATGCCCCTCAGCATGTTCTTGTTCCATCATTTTCCTTACAGTGTGCTGACCACACCTGATTCAGTGGTTGCTCTAACTAAACTAGCATCTAATAAATAATTACAGTTTGTTTGTGCTTATGTTTAACATATTCGGTGCAAGTTCACGTGGATTACTCTGTCTAATCAGTTTGTAACTGAGAAATCTGTTTCTCTCTGTATCCATCAAAAAGATTTTTACCCAGATTTTGTTGATGTTTCAGTGTTCCTGGAAATGCTGAACAGGAACTTACCTTAATATCAAGATTGTAGATTAGTTACATGCAGAAATGTGAAATGGTCTCTACAATTTGTAGAAGGGCACTGTATACGGACGAGATTTCATAGTGATTGTTGAAGAATCAATAGTGTTAAAGAACCAAGCTTAAATTTTAGTGGTATTGTAAAGTATTGTCAAACTGGGATCTGCATCTTTGTGCAAGGGCAATTCCGTTGCTGTCACAATCTGTTCACAAGGAAATAAGCTGAGACTACTGTAATATCTATAATGTATCTTCTCTTTATTTTTTATTTTAAAATTCACTTCATTTTCAACAATATTTATTATTCATCTCTAAGTGAACCACGATGCTATGTTGTTCATGTTTTAAGAAATAAACATTTGACCTTTCAATGTGAGTACTTGACCATTCTCTTTTAGACTTACTGGGAGGTAATAGTTACCTTTGTTGAAGGGAAATGTCACTCAAGAGTTTTGATATAGCAGCTCAAATACCTCAAAAAATGGAAATAATGTAAGTACCCTACCATACACTTACAACCACTCTAACAAATGCTTAAAAAAGAAGAGGCTGGTGCTCCTGATTCAATAAATGTTCACTTTGCAGCATAAATTATCTTTATTCATGTATAGTTAATGAACTTATAAAAATTGGCATTAACTCGCTCATAACAAATCATTTCTTACCTCAAAAAGTCAAAAATACCTTAAATGAAAACTGAGGTTTCTTTTCTGAAGGTCATGAGCGATCAGTTGAGTATCAAGCACATATTTAGCTGTAATTGGCTTTGACGGGACTCCAAGTTAAGCATATGATTAAATGTTTTGTGGCAGAAGTAGAAATTAAGCATATTCTTTTATGCCCAGTTGACTTTGAGACTTATTCACAGGTTATTGGACTTAGCAGATGTATTCCTGCCACTTTTGGAACTACTCAATGGGATACTGGCACTAGGAATAATCAAAAAGGAAAGGCATTGGGTTTGTAGCGTCATCAGTACAGACAGATCCTGATTTTTTTGCAGAGCCCTGAAGCGGATCTGCTAGTACTAGAGTTGAAAACTGAAAGGGTCAGGATAAAGGTCATATTTTTTTTTATTGAAGTTTTCCTGTGTCAATAGGATCTCCACTCTGGGCGACCAGTGTATTCACTAATACAAAGTCAAAGCATAGTTGTGGTAGGAGCAACCATTTAGTTGTGTTTTTTGAGATGGAAAGGCTTAATGAATTCTTTCTCTTCATATATTTTATATTCTCCTTCTTCAGTAGGCATCATATGCATAATCTAATGCAGAAGACAGAAATATGTTGTTCACATGCAGACAATTGTAAGCACCTTAGGTAATGACATGACAGCTGTGAAATGTGAAGTGAGAGGCAGAAAGCTGAAAATGAGGGGGATTTAAAATCAAGTAAACTTTGATTGCCTCTATAAGAAAGTAGACTCTCAATTTATCAGAGCCTGGCACTAAAAAAAACCTTTCAGGTGCTCTTTAACAGGACAGAAAGTAAGGCCCTTTTTGTTTGTTCATACGTATGCACACATGCAGAAGAGTGGAGGTAATTATCTACTTTAGTATTATTCCCATATTTGTGTCTCAATTCATTACAGTCACTCCCAATTTCAAATATTAGTGCAAGACTAATCTTGCACTGAACTCATGGCAACAGAAAAAGTTCAATACAAATGTGCTTTGCTGACACTGAAAGAAATTCAGGCAGGGAATTGGAAGACTTGAATGTATACTCTTATTAAAGTCTATTTCTCCCACCTGGCTGAGCAAGTTCAGTATTTTTTCTCTTTTTTCCCAATCATAAAAGATGTTCTTGAGGTGTAACTCTTTCCACCTTGGTGACACTGGCCTCTGCAGGAGTCTTCTTCCTCAGGAGTGGAGATTTTTCATCTTCACAAGTAAAACTACAGATTTTAAAGAAGATATTAACAATTAAAAAAAAAGTCTAGTCTTATATGAACACAGACAAAAAAAAAGAGAGAGACAAGGAGCACGTACTACTCTTTGACTATGGAGAAAGGAAAAAAGACATAAGTGAATCTGTAGCCTGAACTTTCTTACTACCTACTGAAAGTAGGTAATGAAGAAGAAGAAAAGCAGCCCAGTCACCCCTCCTGACTTGGTCCCTAATGTGCTTTGGATGTCTCTTTTACAGCTTTGACATCTTACTCCAGTATTTTGTCTGTCTACTCAGATTCTCAGTATCTGAAAAGTATTTATTAACATAAATACATTTAATTTCTAATTACAGTTATAAATCTTAGAATAAAGCAGGACTCAACATTCATATCACGTAGGTCATATTACTTTCTACTGAAAGATTGAAAATGTTCTATACATACGGGACTTAGGTTCTGATCTTTGGTCCTCTGAACCACACTCAAAATAAATCGCTAGAGTAGCCCAAAATAGGCAAGGGGAACTCCCCTACAGGTTCAGGCCATTTGACTCTGGTCACTGGCCAAATCATCCATGTTAGAAACTCCATAACCTAGAGTCAAGAGAAAGAAGGACTTCTAAAAACGTGGGACATTTTCTGGAGCAGCTTATAGCCTTAAAAATTCATAGTCTTAGAAATTACCAACACCTACAATTGTTTTGACACCTTCTAGGAACAGGAAAGACCCTTTTTATGTATGGTGCACAGACAGCATCTGAGCTGAAATCAAAGGTGGCAAAGAAATAATTGCTTGTTCATCTTATGCAAAATAGTGCAGCATCAAAAAAAACCAGTACCTTAGGCCTTTCCAACAATGTTAAAAAAACCCCAAACCTGTGGAGTGTTTCAATAGCTACAGAAAGCCCTACTTATCAGCTGAATTCTGATTTAGCCTTATTTCTTCTTGTTCACCAGACAGACCAGCGTCTGATATAGCATTCCACTCCAATATGCAATGTCGACATACTCTAAGAAGCTAAAGAGCTGTAAGAAAGCAAAAATTAAAAACTGCTGGTCCATGACAGAAGTTAAATGCAATACTGAATGGAAAAGAAAAGTCTAATGAATATTGTATCTATAAGGGAAAGAGATTCATCATGTCCCCTCAGAGAAGACACCTGTTCAAATATCCTTGTTGGGAGGATAATTAGAGAGATGACTCTTTTGACTGGGATGCTAATGAGCACTTACACATTTTTGATGCAAAGTGTTCCCAGACTAGCCTGGATATCAAGTGAGTTGAACTGTTACTTGTCATCATAGGAATCAAAGAGTCCTTGATGACAAGTATCAAAAAATGTGAACACTAGATATTTGGGTGTTTTTCTTATCTGTAAGTGCAAAATGGTTTGGGACACTCTTGGCAAGGTCTGGGGTCTGAGTACTTCGTGCTACACATCTTCACTTATAATTAATGAGTGTTTTGTTTTATTACTTAAAAAAATAATGATCAAGTCTGTTAATAAGACACTCTTGCTCATTCATACAACAAACACCTTCACAGAAGAGAGTTGAGTGTGATTCAAATAGGACCTTCAATCAAAATGCCAAGTGCTTTCCTAGAAGGTCAGTCAGTGCCAGGGGCTGAGAATGTCTTCACTTATGTGAGAAGCCCTAACTATTGCTGACAAAAATCTAAGTTAGAAATGAGATCATGTCGGATGGGACGTGACAACAACATTTAATAGACCATGTAAGAAATATTTAAAAATCTCAATGGCTGATCTTGCCCTATATTCATCACAGGCAAATTCCCAACAGTTTCTTCTTTGAGGTTGCCTTTTTCAAGTTAACACTTTCATAAGCATTGCTTCAAACACATCATTTCTTGTGAAATCCTTTGCACTCCTCAGACAGAAGATGCAACCAAATGCATGCTTGTGATTTATTATTACTAACGACTTTGTAGTGAAGCTAGTCTAGTCAGTTGTTTTAAAGAAACTGATTACTAATGTTAGAAAGGGAGGAAGTCATTCACTGACTATAGTGGTTGAAAAGAGTTGATACAAAGACAGAATTAACCGAGAAACTATAATCTAAGTATTCCCAGCTCTGCAGTAGTGGCCATCTGGCAAGACTTGAAACTTTCCCTGTCATAACTTGTGAAGAAGAAGAGAATCTTGTGTGAAATACTTATGAGAGATGATGAAGGGGAAACGACCTTTTGAAAAAAAAATTCTGATACAGGATTTGCACTGGCAGATGTGCATGGACCTTTGACTGCAGTAATTATTTTACACTGATAAATCATTTCTCATCTTGAGTCCTACAGTAGCATCGCACTGTTGAGGTGTTGACACTTTTTGATAGTAGGACACCAGTCAGATAAATCAAGGCACCTTAAGTGTAGTGTTGAGGAAAAGAGAATACACCATGATCAGAAAGAAAGTTTGCAAATGTAATCCAAATGCCTTTGCAGGGCTACAAACAAAATGTCTACTTTTAATAGATTATTTATAAGCCAAGTTTATTGTATCTTTGAGGCTGGCTCCTGACTCTTAAGTACCAATTGTTGTCAACACTGAAAGTGTGAACTTTGATTTCAAGTGTTTAGATCTTTCTCTTTTACCACAAATACACCTTTTATAAATGGTTCCATACCCTAGAGTTGATTTAGAGCTTTCAGTTTTTTATCCTGAGAAGGATGGCAACAGATCCTACCTAACTTTCTCTATGTAACTGACAAGTTCAGAAAAAAAAAATTCTTTTTACCTGCACACTACTATTCAGACAAAGGAGGCAAATGGACATCTTCTGTTGTCAGCTCAGATTTTTGAAGGATCTGTGTCCCCAACTTCTTCTCCTGCTTTAGCCACCAACAGCTCAATGTGATGAGACCAGATAATCCTGTGTACATTTTATCTTTAATTGTTGACATGTAAGGATGTAGGAGCAATATTCCAAGACCATGTTTTCTTTACTCACTGATTGTGTTTTCTCTGTCCATCAAGAGGTACCCAAATGATGTGGACTAATCCAAGAGAGATTAAATCTCCTCTCCAAGGAAATGTGTCTAAAGATATAAAATTGTTACAATATGCTAATAAATAAACATGAAAGAAGGTGTTGTGAGTCAAGTGAAACTTGAAATGGTTTTGAGCCTGGTAAGGTATCAGTCTGAATTCCAAAATTTTTGCCTTTTGGAGCATCCTGCAGGATTAAAGTTCTGGGATAGACTTGCTAGTAACCCCTGTGCTACCATGTTTGGTAGCTTTACTTTCAATAAAAATGATGCTTAGAAAGACACTGATCCTAAAAAGGACCTTGGTTTTCTTCTGCCTTTCAAGACTTATTTTCACTCAACTTAGGTTATAGCAGAAAGAAAAGGAAAGTCTCTGTGGGATATATTTTTAGCTCCCAAGAAGGCTGACCTCCAGCAGTCTTTTCTGGCTAGTACTTAATGACAAAAGGACTTATTCTTTTTTTTTTTTTTAAAAAAAACACAAAAGATGCTAAATTTTCACATGATATTTGAGAGTGGGGAGCAGAGACTTTGGGAATATGCAGAAGAAACATTTGTTATAGCTTTGCTAAGAAACAATTGCTCTAATTAGATGGCAGCTGCCTTTCAGTATCCACACAACCTTACTCACGTTATTAATATTTTATGGTAACTGGGACCCATCATGCATTCTTTAACATTCATTTTTTGCGCTTCACAGGTTACAGACAGGTCCTCACTTTCTATATATGTAGAAAAAATAAATTAAACCCTTTAGCAAACATTTTACGAAAAGAATAGGGGTTTTTTTCCCTATAGAAAGGTAAGGATTATGATTTACCCACTGCTAGGGCACTTACTTATACTACAAATGGTAGAAAAGATAGAAAATTACCTTGAACCATATGTACAACAAATCCTATACTTTTGAGTGTGTAGGGGAGGGAGACTGTAATACATTTATTTTGAAGCTTGGTTTATATGCATTCTACAATACATAGTTTTGGTTTGGAAGGTCAGTGAGTATGATTCCTCTCTTTCCTTCATTGGTTCTTTCAAGATGGCATTTTTAAATGGATTTTAGTGTCTTGCCAAGTACCTGCTTACACATAGGGTCACCACTAAAATGAACTCTGCTGTGAAAATGCATTTTCTGCACAGATGTTGCTGTCTGGATTTCCTTCGGTAAGAAATGGACCGAGAGACTGATTTCATCAGTTTGGTAATGAGTGCTGGTTCACGTGGGTTTTCCCTGGCGTTATAACAAGGATTGTCTTCTTTTTTTCAGCGTGTGTCATATAGGGTTTAGGGTTTGACATTGTAATGGAAAGTACAACTTGAATGATCACTTTTCAACCAGGGAAAAACTTAACATCAGAACACTTATCTTTGCTACTTGATCACAGTTTTCAAGTGCAGCTACTAGCAGTATTTTAAACACACTTTCCACAAATTTGCAGAGCTAGGGTTTCCCTGCTTTACTTCTGACATTGAGACAAAACGAGAAGCTTAGTAAAGTGAAAGTTAATCAGAGTTTGCAATTGCTACACCTTGTCCTGACACTCTTATTGTGCTGTAGGAGGCAGGTGGCTATCAGCAGACCCTTCATGGATATGAGGTATCAGTCACGGTTGTTCACTTACCCAAATTCTTGCTCTATAAATAAGAGAATATGATGAGGGGAGGAAATGTGAATAAAACTTTGCTAGGAACGAGGGTTGTCAGTTAAAGTCACAGAGCAGACATGTAGAAAACATCTGAGACTTTCACAACAAATTTTTCCATCAAGCTTCAAGGAAGTAGAGATTTGTCTGTTTAGTATAATATTCTGATGTGTGAGCTTGTTAGCCCTCAAAGGCTCTCCCTTTCTCTTAGTTCCTACGTGCTCTGCTTTTCTCTTTCCCATCCGTGTTTTGTTTTGACTTATAATTCTCTCAACCTCTCTCTCCATCTTTCTTATTGGGTCTATTTAATTGTTTCTCCCCTTTACTGCTTTAGAAGGAAATCAGGTTGGACTTCGGTTTGCCTAGTTCTTTTTAATCTTAAAGATAATTTGTCTTTCATCTTCCATCTCCTTTGGAGGGGAGCTTTGTATTTCAAATTTTGAAAAGGCCTCTGACCTCATAGACCAGCATATCCTTTATCTATCACAAAAAAAATCCGAGAAAAAGGAGAAAAGAGGAGCTCGCTAAGAGGAAAAAAAATCAATACATTATATGCACAACACTCATTTGTAGGGACTGAGATGGTCCTGCGCTGTCTGTATTATTGAAGAATCTGTGAACTCTACCACGATCAAGGGCCCATTGTAATTCATGGAAGAACATCTTTGCCTTAAAGAGTTTATACTCCAAGCTAACATGATGCATAGCCATTAGAAGAAAGGCAGGACTGCTATCTGCCTCATACAAATGGAGAATTCATATTAAAGATTAGCTTTCACAAAGGCCTCAGCTACGATTTAGGAAGTAAAATTAGTCCAGTTTCCTCTGGTCTTGCTTTTGTCTTCATCCCTCAGCCTTATATGTTCTTAGGGATGGCTCTAGGCCTTCAGAGACCACTAACACATGGAGTTGAGTGAAAGTCATGCAAGAAGAATTACTTGAAAGTCTGGATTTTCCTCAGGACATTGAACATGAGGCAGTGAACTAAGCTAGAAAATCTAGTCATAAATGTCACAGGATGAATTGAACACTTCTGAATTTGTGGGTTACTGCTTCCAGAGCAAAGCAGAACAGCAGCCCCAGTGATTTACTGTGTCCTCTGATCAGGGACCCATCTTTCTTTGTTTAATTAGAAAGATTGTGCCTACTTTAGGAAGGATTTTCATCAGGATTTGTGGTTTTGCTAGTTTGCTGTAAGAAGTTTTTTTTCTTCTGTATTTAAAAGGGCTGAGAGTAGAAGGGGGAGTGAAGGAGGAAAGGACAGTGGGAAGGAAAACAAGTGGAAATGTGGGAAGATTCAACCAAGACATAAAATGCAATGGCTCTCAAATAAGTCTTCTAAACCTCATAGCAAAAATTAATCTAAACAGGTCTCATATGAACACATCTTCTCTTCATATTTCTCCAGGACACCATGATGGATTTCCTGACTCTCAGTCATGTAAATGAAATTAAGGAAAATAATAAGGAAGAGATTTTGTTGAAAACTTTTTCTTGAAAACTTTTTCTGGAAAAACTCTTTCTACAACCAATACTACAGAAGTTTTAGGTAGACCTGATAAATACAGAGTTTGACTGATAAAGTTTCTTGAAGAAATTATTTTCTGTTGTCTCTGCTCAAGTAGTGAAAGAGCTTCAATTAGAAGGAAACAAAAAAAAAAAAACCAATTTGACACTGATGATTTTGCATGAATCACGATGTGTCTCTGATTCAGTGTATTTATCATCATGTTTCACTTGAGTAAACATGTTGTTGATTAGAATCCAAGCCAAATTATCAGACAGCACGCTTGATGCCTGTTTTTCTTTAGAGTTCACACTGTATTTTATTTAAAAACAAAAGCAATATTATGGGATTTACCAGTATCCTTTTCTTCTTGCCTAAGTCGTCCAGGCATTAACATCCCTGCCACACAGATGTACTGAGTAGGTCACTACCAGCTGCTAAGGCCAGTGGTTTGTTGGCAAACCTAGTCTTTAGCAAAACAGATTTGTTAAAATCACTGTCTTTGAATCATTCCGGTCAAAAATGCAGTTTGTAAATGCTACTGAGTAGCTTTCAAACGTACTTGGAAAAAAACACTCACTCTTTCTACCACATAACATTCCGTTAATGTAAGGGATGAACATGACAGCAGAAAATTTCACATAATAAAGTTTAGAACAAAGGACAACATTTTTTAAATCTGTTTAGGACCAGATTTTCAGAGATCTCCAGGCTCCTACAGATGCAAGCAGACACTTTCTGGGATTTCCTGAGCATACCTGCACACATTATGCATCCAAAGAATTGGGGGGGGGGAATATTGTAATTGAACCATCAGTCATTTTTGTAACACACATAGAAGATAATTTGAGAATGTTGATGTCTGTGAACAGGAGAAGCAGTCTGATTTATGTATGTCTTCCTATCTATGTGAATATTGTTTCTGAAATGGTTTTAGTTTGTCTTTTTAAGATGTTCAGTTTGGTAGGATTGATCCAAGAGCCAGACATCAAATACAGACTAAGTCACACCTTGTTAAGTTACTCCTTCACTGGAAACGGGTAGACTTTCCTGATGGGATTCAGGCTACTCTTTTGGTTATCCATCTCAAAGTAAGATGAATAGCCTCATAAAAAAATCCTTCAGTTACTGTTCCTAGAGATGACTAACTTGGATCAAACGCTTAACTGACATGGCTAAAGTGCAGTTAAAAATCCTGAATGTAATGGTTTAAACTGAGTGTTAAAGCAATCTCTTCCACACCACCTCCTTTCAGATAACACAACTGCACTCAAGAATGTTATTCCAGATCTAACTTAAACCATGTTAACAATACCTTATAACATTTCATTTCTCAGAGTCTCATTTTGTATACTGCTCTAAGGACTTGGAGATCCCAATTCATCAGAAATTCAGACCATGATAAGAAATCATGACAGTTTATTTCCTTTTGAAACTGAAGAAATGAGAATCCACCTGGGTACTAGACCTTAAAAAGGTTAAGTGAGTCTTAATGTGTATAAGAAGAGGATGATAAAACAAATTTGTAACAGAAAACCCATCCATTGACTTATCTGCAACTGAAGAACTATCCTACCTCCCTGGTCCTGACTAAATTAGAATATAAAGTCTGCAATGAAACATAGAATCATAGGATGGTTTGGGTCAGAAGCAACTTTGAAGATCATACAGTTGCAACACCCCTGCCATGGGCAGGGACAATTTCCACTTGATCAAGTCGCTCAAAGACTCATCCAGTCTGGTCCTGAACACCTCCAGGGATGGAACATCCATGACTTCTCTGGGCAAGCAGTTCCTGTGCCTCACCACCTTCATACCAAAAACTTTCTTCCTACTATCTCATCTAAATCTCGTCTCTTTCAGCTTAAAACCACTACCTCTCATCCTATCCTTGCACCTCCTGATAAAGAACCAGCTTTCCTGCAGGCCCCCTCTAACTACTGGAAGGCTGCTATGAAGTCTCCTCAAAAGTCGTCTCTTCTCTAGGCTAAATTCTCTCAACCTGTGCTTGCATGGGAGGCTTGTATGGATGTTCTCTAGTTCAGCATAAAATCTTATTCTAGGACTAATGATCAAATTGGGTTTCTTTTCTGTTTGTGTGGTTTTTTTCTCTTTTTTTTTTAGTTTTTCATTGATGCTCACAGTGTGTTTAAAGCACTCTATGAATATATAAGAAGAGATTTCAAATCTTTATCTCCTCCTTATTGAGATAACTGTCCTTCATTACTTATCTTAAATAAGACTTGAGGAGTTGGACTCTCGAATTAAACAGTTACTCAATACTTTGTATTTGACTGTGCAGCTGGCATAAAATGCAGCTTGAGTGCATGTGTTTATAGATGGGAAGTCACTAAATCTAATTGTTTTTCTTCTGTAATTGCATTTTGTGCCATCAGCTATGAAAATGTGACCCACAGAAACTCAATGCTTCTGCCCGCATTACCTCATCTCCCATGTGTATGCACACTCCCTGCTAACTGCCTCCTTGTCAAATCCAATGATTAACTACCACTTGTAAGAATATTCTGCTGCCATTCCTTTGTTTTCCCAGTTATGTTTGCCAGTAGCTTGGTTATAACCTTCCAGGCTACCAGTAGTGAGAAGCAGTACATGTTTCTAGAAGATGAATTTGACAACTTGGATCCAAGCATCCTTTGAGTCTGACCAAAGGAGATTTGAGATGAACGTTGGATCATGAGGTTAAAGCACTAGGTTTAGATAAACAGATTATAATCTGTGAGTTCAGATAAATTACTCACATGGTATTTAGCTCTTTAAAGACACGTAGGCTTCCAGTGCTTACTGGAGACCCTCTAGAGAGAAGCATGTGGATTCCACTGGTCTTCAGGACACTGTGATATATCTACCAGTCCTACTGGGTATCTCTTACATACTGGATCACATTAAATAGCATCAGCTATTAACTCCATTCCTCCTCTATAAAATGAACTAATAAGGCTTATTCTGTCTACTAAGTAACTAAGGTTGGGAAGTTCTCAGTGCAAGAACTGTAGCTGTTAAAGTACAACCTGACACAATACTGTCTCTGTTGGCATATCTAGCTAGCACTGTATGAATCATTCAGGAAAACCAAAGTTTTCTTTAATGCATTTCTTCATATTCATGTAATAGTTTGTGCCGGTGCCACCGCTGTTATGTGTGATATTGTAGGCACAGGCTTCTCACACAATAACATCACTCTGCTTCTTTTTCTTTTTTATGTAAGCACAAAACAGAGAAAACACTCAGCAAGTGAAGAGAGATCAGAAAGACAGGAGGGGGCTCTTAGTAGATATAGGCAAGAGTGTTCTGGAGTGACTGGGGACATATAACAGTGTTGCAGGAGGAGGTAACCCCTCTTAGCAGGATCACACATGCCAGAAAAACCACTGACCTAGTGGATGAAGTAGTAACATTTTGCAGAAACTGTTAGTGCCCAGGCAGCAACTTACACATGACAAACTAAATCATGTGAAAAATATATATATCCTGCTGCAATCATTGCTAAATTATAATGAACAGGTTAGAAATGACACAGCGTGGGCATTCTTTTTAATGACTACAAAATAAACTATTTTTTCATACACCTTAAATAGGAAGTAGCAGACCTTTGTGCCTTTTAATGCTTTCTTGAGGTTTTTGCTTTCCACAAGGGATTCTACCCACCAGACTAAGGAGAATCCAGACTCCTCATTTTCCATATTTCATTCCAGTTGTACACAAGATTATTCACCAGTCCTGAATATTACTTGTTCAGAATTGTTTCTCCAATTTTGCCTCTCTTATGTACCAGAAACAAAACTGAATGAATCGGCATATGATGAAAAATCTCTCTTGTTTTAATAAAACACAAATGCATAACCTGTTCACAGCACATACACGTTATGAGAAAGCAAATCTTTGTGTTATTCCACATAGCGCAAGCTTGGTGTAGGAATACTGATACTTGCCTTTAAAAATAAAAAAAACCACAATGCATCTGTGTTTGGAGGGCCCCAAGGGACTGTTGTAAGCTGCTTTTGCTCCAGCCAGAGTTATTTTTTAATATCCCTGAAAATGTGTCACCTCATAGATGTGCAGGGTAGGTCAAAAGTATTATCAAACAACCTTGGTAGAGGCAATTGCTTATGCAGTTAGGAAAGGGCTCGCTGAGGACACAGTTGCATCAGGTTTACAGTAATACCGAACATTTAGTGTAGACAATGCTTTTGGTGCTTTAATTGCTCACCCATGATGGAGAAAGTTTGCTTCTGGCTATTTCGGGACTGTAAAACCAACATTTCAACTCCATTGTCGCTAAGGGATCAGATGGTAGGCAGGAAAAAAAGACAGTATCCAAGAAAAAAATCGGCTTGTTGCGGCTTTTTGATACCATGTCTCCTGCCAAATCATTCATATTTGTATGTCAGTTTGCAGAACATTTCTTAAATCTGCCAGTGCTGGACATAACTGATTGGTGGGAAAGGTCCTGGAAAAAGGACCTGGCAAATTCATGGTTTTTTTCCTCTGTAGCCACAGCAACCTCCTGTGCTCTGATAGTCACGAGAGTCACATATGCTGTCTGGATCAGAGGGTGCTCTTCCAGCCCGTGGACCGGCTGCTCCTGATTTACACTGCCCTGGGGCTGTCTCTTCAGGAAGGGTTTAATTTAAACCTGTGCAAAAGTGCCAAACTGCCTTTTCTTTGCTAGGATTTTATCACAAAGTAATGATGCCAAGTTAATTCAAGTCAAGAACAAGCATTATTTTTTTCCCTTTTCTTTCCAAAGTGAAAAGGAAAGTCAGATCACAAAGATGACTTTTAAAGCAACATTGTTTTCAAAGCAAGCTCGAAGAGAACTGTGGCAATCTATCAGCCAGACTTTATTGTGCAGTACGTTAATTTCCCATTCACACTTCATTTTGTGTTTAGCACTGTAATTTGTACATCTCAGAACTGCTACTGTAAAACCTCAGACAATCTCAAAAAAAAAAAAGTAAAGAGAAAAGAATTTAAAAAAAAGACCCTAAGGCAAGCTAGGAATAAAAAGCCACAACAAAAAGTAGAAGTGTCTGGACTTATCGAGAATATCAATGTGTCCTCAACAAAGGCTCTTTGTGAGCAAGCCCCATCTGATCTGCATTGCCAGTGCTCTTAATTCTGCAAACTTCTCTCATCTACTTAATTGTTCTCTGTATTAAAATCACGCTTTTATATTTTAAATAATTATACATAAATTAATTATCTGCTTTGTCCCTTAAAAGTGATCTGTAGAAATGCAAAAATGATGAATCTTTTGTAACTGTGAAGAATTTGCATAGACAAGCCGTAGGAGTCCCTGACGCGTTGTTCAAAAATTAAACAACATGTATTCATCAGACAATGGACTACTCGTATACAGTAAGAGAATATTCAATCAGCTGAAACAGATGCTTAGAGAAAATTTCATTCTTGAGGCAAGAGTACGTTAACTGACAGGTGCATAAAAGAATCTTAACTGAACAGAGTAAAGATACAAAATCAAACTCAAAAGCCTTTCTAGATTTTTTTTTCCTAATGGAGATGAAAAACAACACTTCTAATGGGAAACCATAGCCATTTTTGCAGCTGATGTCAGTTTTAGTGGTTTTAATGTGTTCTTTAAAAATCAGCCAAGAGGACAACAGTACTGGGGAAACACATCTCATGGAGTAAGGTATTCCCACTCCCAAGTGTCTTATACCACTCAGGGGTTGAAAGGGGACCTCAAAAATAACTATATGGGAAGAATAATGAAAAAGAGAAGAAAAATTCCTGTATGCTATTCCATACCATTCCCCATAAGGTAAAACAGTTGTTGTCCTCCTTACATTGCATATATGGTTCATTTGGTGAGTGTTTAAAATATATGTGTATTTCATATGATGAAACAAGTTTTTGAAGATAGGGATATCCTCTGTTCAGTAGCTTTTGGAGGCAGGGAAAACTATCTGATGACTGAAGACTGTCCTACGAGGACAGATTGAGGAAGTTGTGGTTGTTTAACCTGGAGAAGTGAAGGCTCTAGGTAGACCTTAGAGAAGCTTCCAGGACGGAAAAGGGATACAGGAAAGCTGGGCAGCAGCTCTTGATCAGAGAGTGCAGGGATAGGATGAGGGGGTACAGTTAAAATCTGAAAAAGGGGAGTTTTAGATTAGATATTAGGAAGACTTTTTTCCCACGAGGGTGGTGAGGAACTGGAACAGATTGTCCAGTGAAGTTGTGGATGCCTCATCCCTGGAAGTGTTCAAGGCCAGGTTGGATGAGTCTTTGAGCAACTTGGTAGAGCGGAATGTGTCCCTTCCCACAGCAGGGGGGTTGGAGCTGGATAATCTCTAAGGTGCCTTCCAACCCAAGCCATCCTGTGATTTTATGATTCTAAGTGTAAACTGGACAAATTACTCAGTTACTCAGGTTTTAACTTAACCTTGAACATCCTAGCTAAGTGGTAGTTTATCAGAAGCAACTGAAGCAAGTGCACTATTGGTTTCTGTTGCTGCTTTTAAAAGATGTCAACAGGTCTTCTGCATGTGTTTAAACCCTCACTCAAGCATCACACACTTCTAGGCCCTTCTCACAGCTGCACAGTTAATCTGGGTGGTACCTGTAAGGTAAAACTCAGGACACTGAGAAATATGAATAAATCAGATCATTTTTCAGAAACGAGACAAGAAGCTTTCAGAAAAATAATTAACATCAAGCAAAACAGCATTTTCTAAGAGGTAGCCATTTTGTTAGAAAACATCTGACCAGTTTTACACAGTGAGAGCATAAATTAATACCAAAGCTTCTGCCAAGGGACAGAGAAAGGCAGACGACTGTCAGTGACGTTCAATTGCTTTCAATTTTTTTTTCTAATTCCCTCCAGAATATCAAAGACTTTTTTCCAGGGCATGAGGAAAGAAAATTCACACTTATGTCTTCTCTGACTGCGAGAACTCTCAGTTGTAGAGAGTCAACTTTACTGACTGTCTTCAGAGGCTTCCTTTTACTTCATAGCAGCAGGGCTTGGGTTGGGGGAGGTTTTGGGGGAGGCTTTTCTTCTCATTTTTTCCTTTTTTTCCCCCCCTTTCATGCTGCATCTAATATTTTAAGAATTTCTAGGGCTTAGTAAAAAATGCCTGCTGGTACTTTCAGTGCCTCTCAGTGCCTCCATCAACAATTATCCCAGATCGACTCCATCCCAGCATCTCATAAAAATATACTTTGAGATACAGAGACAGTCTCTCACATACAGGGGTTGTAGCTGTCGTTCTATGTCAATTATTTTCTGTGGGAAATTAACTTGCTGCAGGAGATGAGACCAGTCTCATTGAAGTTATCTGTGCTGAATGGCTTCTTGGGGTGGTTTGTTTGCTTCCTTTTGGTAAAAGACTCAACAGATCAGTGGCCAAGACTGTATTGTCTTGATTTTTACATGCTATTGGTGAACTTAAAATTGTGTACTGGTACTTAGAGATATGTGCCTTTTATAAACATGAACTAAGGCTGTTAATGCAGATGCCTTTACCATCTGAAAAGCTCAAACTGCTTTTCAAGCTCTCATTTAAATGCAATGCAGCTCTCATCACTGTGCTGGCACAGCTTTGCTTGGAGCTGGGTGACACTCATACTAAATGTGAATCGCTGCACTGACCAAGTCCATGGGCCTCATCCTCAGCTCTACTGTAGCTGTTTTGCAGCTTGTTGTCAGTACAAAACAATCTCAAGGTCACTGTGATCACAGGAGAGCTGTGGTCGCAATCCTAAAGAACTGCATGGCCAGAGTGATGGTTTCACCCTGGCCAGGACAAGGATGTGGCTGAGGATAAAGGACTGCTGCTGGAGGAACATGTGTCCAGATTTAGCTTGCTCGTACCCAGCTGTCAGAACAGATGTGGGGGCAGATGGGGGAATTTAAAAGCAGGAACAAAAAAGCAGAAAGTAGTTTTTCACTCTGTCCACCTAGCTGGGGTATTTGCCACACTTTTTAACCCTTGTTGGTGTTATTCTTGATATTCCTCACCTGAAACATCCATGCTAGAAACTATTTACTTGTAAAGGAGAAAGAAAAGACTTTTCATTTGGGGAGCACGGGTGAGCATTTGGTCTTGCAAGGTGAAATCTTTCAAATAGTTCCTTGTCCAAAGGACAGGTGAGTACCTGTGGATGAGTGCCTGCCTTACAGTACTCTACAACTGTTCCCATTTAAGCAAACACATAAATACTAAAAAAAAAGATGTTCTGCTAGAGATGAGCCGGAATTTGCCAGATTTATCTTATAAAAATGTAAAATTTTACTCTTTGGGATGGGCGAATGCCTAACTCTGTGGGGGTCTTGGACCACGATCACAGCTTCTGGGTGCTTCAAGAGAGAAATGATAATTATCAGTCCTCTGGGCCAAACATATGCTTGGAGCTGGCAGGTTGTTCTCTCTGGAAGTGTGTGTTAGTCAGCAGGGCCACGGCTTTAGAGACTTTTTTATAGAGCCACTAAATGATAACACCAGAGTGTTGTCAGAAAGCTGCCATAGGATGCTCTCAACTGGGTGAAAGCACTGAATCTAAGAGTCTTTTATCCCTTTTCAGCAAAGTTTTGTGCATTTTGTCTCCAAAGCTTTGAATCTGTTAGTGGAAGGAACGCTCCAAGTAGTTCAAAAGCACACAGAAATCCTTTTATATTTATTTTCCCTCTTCATATTGGTACAGAAATGCTCTGAGCACCCATTTGCCTGGTTGAGGATAAAATCTAGATGCATGCTCAGGATGTGGCAGCAGTATCCTGCAAATATTGATGATTTGCTCTTTGAAAAATACCACTGACCTTATGAAAAACCGTCTTTTGACACAGGATAAAGGAGTAAATTATAGTGCAAAGTTCACGCATGGTATTAGTAGTAGAAATAAAATGATAGAGTTACAAGGCCAGCCTCTCAGCTCACCAGCCCCTCTATCAGCTCACCCTAGGGTTGTGGGGTGAAACCTTCCCCCTGTTGATTCACTGACATGGTGAGACGGCTGTGTGCACCTCAGCTGCTCACAGCAATTTGAATTTTAGCACTGCCTCTGCCATCAAAGATGATGGCAATTGGAGCCATGTAATTACCTGACAATATAGATCACAGCAAATATCCTTCCTGCTAAAAGGGCTCAGGTGTGAGAACATGATCTTCTCATACTGCGGAGGCAGCCGAGCACACGCTGTAAAGTGAACAAATACCTCTAAGTGTTTTTTCCTTTCCCAGTCATGGAACCACTCCTTTCATTCCTTTTGTCTTTTGCTGACTCTGTTCCTGCTGCTTTGCTGACTGCCTCTGCCTTTATCTTCCTCCATGTACTAGTGTACTAGACCACTAAATCCTCTCTGTCTCAGTGTCGTTGTTGTGAAGAGCTACTTCTTGTCAACATTACTTGATCTCCTTTGTGCTTCACCCTGTCTTGATTCATTCTACCTGAAGTTCATCAGTATATATCGGGACAAAGATACGAGGACAGAGAATTCTGCCTTTCAATCCTTCTTAAGTTGGAAAAAAAAGTTTCTCTCCCTACATGCACAGCTGTAAAAGGAATTTATGTATTTATTTTTTTATGTTGCTGTAACTCTACTGATTCTACCTGAACTTTCTCTAATTTCCATTGGTGTAAGGAAGATTAAAATCCATCTCCTGGTACAGTATTTCACTGCTATAGAATTGCTTTTGATTGGATAAGAGATAGGAGACATATTTCCAGCCTGAAACGTGTTTTCATCTATATCTCATGTGCAGGGCTCAGTGTAAGACTGTTATTGGAGTTTTCTGTAAATCACCTGGAATACCAATAATCCTTTAGCAGCCCACGAGCAATGAAATGCTATATGGCAGCAAAATAATGTTTCTGAGTGCTATAGATGCAGTGAAGTCACACAACTTGGTTGTCAGATGCATACCTAGTGTTGGTCTGCAAAAGAGATGTCCTACCTTGCACAGGGGTTGAACCTGAATCAAAACAGTTGATTATCTCCCTAATTTGCAGTCAGTCTGGGTTACCTTCTTCAAATGGTTATTTTAGTAGCAAATGTTTTATGTAAAACTAGGAATACATTTGCAAAGTATAATGTAGTGTCCTAGTTTGTCTTGTCACATATGCTCCATATATCCTGGAATCCATATATCCTTCCATTGCTTTATCACTGACTTGTCCAATAATCATGCAGATTCACAGACCTGGGCAGGGGCAACAGCAATTTTCTCAACCGCCTTGCTTTAAGGATATGAAGAGTCCAGTAGATCCAGTCACTGATTTTCTGCTCCATTAGTCTCCAGTTCACACTAGCTAAAGTTACAGCCTAAATCCTATTGCTTTCCTAGAATATTCATTTATACCTCCTTCCTCACAGATTCTCTAGCATTTCTCTTCAAGAGGAAAAAGTTCTAGTTCGGGCACAGTTGTCCATCTGTTTCACTGCCTTACCAGGAGTCTCTGCGCTCCTCTCTTCTAACTAGTCAATGACTAAATAAGTCACACCACTCTGAAACTTTACCTTACCTGGAGACAGCATTTGGTTTTCTCCATTTCGTACCTTAATGCCTTTGCTCAGTATCGTGACACCAGCTGATCTGAGGCGAACCAGCCAACTATTTGGCATTTTTTTGATTCCAAGTCAGGAAAAACATATTTAGTCACATTCACATTGCAAAATGTGTGTCATTTCCTTATAAGTGTGAGGTTGGGTTTGCAATAAAGACAGCAGGATGCCTCAAGCAATATGGTTATGCAGAAGTAATCAAACATCTCAGATGGCTGAATTAATTTCATAGTTTCAGACAAGTCAAAGGTATGTAATTTCCATTAGATAATGTGTTGTCCCAGCTTCTGAGAAGTTAAAGAAGAATTGAACTTCTGGAGAGCGTGATTCCTCACTGGGAGAGATATGAGACAGTAAAGAGTCTGGATACTGTATAATTGATAGCAGCATTTATAAGTATGCGAAAGAGAGCAGGAAGGTGAATTCTGCTCGTCTCACTCACAGTCCTGAGCTGAAGTTCTTTGTGCCTAAATAGACATGAGGATGGGAAATAACACTAATAATCTACCTAAATAGGGTTCCGTCAGGCCCATATTCCAGATCTGTGTCTGATTGTGTTGCTCGTGATTGTAAGTCTTTTCCTTTCAAAAGTAACGGGTTAATATTCAGTTCTTGCATTCACTCATTGTTAGTGGGGTTTACATTTTACACAACAAATATTCCAGTGTTAAATGTCACAAACAACACAAACACTATGAAACACTCCTAAGAAGAGCAGTAGATACATTTTCTACAGTTTTGACTATCAGTACTTGATAGAGAAATTTAGTTCCCAGATTCATTTTTTTTAATCTGTGTCATTTCCGTTACTTTATGCAACACACACTCATCCTTTGATTGGGTTAGTGACTCATTATAAACCACAAAAGCTGCAGTTCAGTGAGAGTGAAATTCCTAGTGCTGGAAAGGATAGAATCTTTCACCTTTATGCATAATTGGTGTAAAGCCTCGAATTGTGTCTGCTCAGAACTGTTATCTTCGCTTAGACCTTTATCATTCACTGGATACTGTGGAAATATCTGACTAAGAGGGAGTTGTGGCCACAGAGTTAAGACCTGGGACTTTGTAGAATGTAGGAGACAGAAAGAGACATCAAACAATCTAATAAGCCTTAAGAGAAGTGGCAGCATTAAACTCTCTGCCTGATCATTACCAAGGCTGGGTCGTATCTCATCGGTGACACCACGAAGGGATTTCATGCAAACTGTGAAGTAGTGAACTTGCTTTAAGAAAAGATTGTGGGTTTTACCTACAGAATTACAGAAAATGAGATTGGAAAGGAGTTGAGGAGGTCACCTAGTGTACTCTGCCATCTCTAGTTAAGGGACTGAGTAGAAGAAACTAAACAAGGGCTGGGGGTGGAAAGGAGAAGGAATTCTGGGAAGTGAAGATAATTACAGCCACTTTCTGTACCTATAAAGACTGTTAATTTACCTCCTTAAGAGTATAGGCTGAAAAAATAGCAGAAATGTCTGAATGGATTGTCTGTATTGACTGAAGAGGACTAGGGAAAGAAAAATAACACAGTGCTAAGTTACTTCTGTAGCTCACCTCTACATGTTGATACGGTTACTTTTGAAAATTATGATCCTCTCTAGCAGTAGGGGTAAGCGGCCACTGTGGTTTTCTGCATCTATTTTTTACAGTTATTCAGAAAGTGCTTTTTTTCTTTCTATGTTGGAAGTACTGGAATCTGGAAAGAAAAGCTAGGTATGAGATTTAGGCTAGAGATTAGGAGGAAGTTTTTTACAGAAAGGGTCATTGGGCATTGGAATAGGCTGCCCAGGGAGGTGGTTGAGTCACCTTCCCTGGAGGTGTTTAAGGCACGGGTGGATGAGGTCTTGAGGGACTTGGTTTAGTGTTTGATAGGAATGGTTGGACTAGAAGATCCCATGGGTCCCTTCCAACCTGGTTGTTCTATGATTCTATGATTCTAAGAAAGGAAGAAAACAAGTAAGTGATGTTTTTAATAGACGATCATGAACTCTGTAGACTCCATCTGCATGGTTGCCCTCAACAGGCACAGGAGACCATCAGCAGGGTTGGAAAAAGCCATGGAGGTCGGTGAAAGTGCACAAGTGCTTTGTACTGAACACTGTGCAGGAGATTTCCAGTGAAAGAATGCAAAACGGGGACAAGGTGCCTTAATACCCTAGATGACTAACTACTGGAACAGTTACCTCACCTATATTTTGAAAGGATATACATGCATGAAGAAGAGGTTGTCAGGGATAAGAGGAGGAAATGAAGGTGTGAGATACAAATTACCTGAACAAGAGAATTCTCCTGCAGGCAAGCCAAATCCTAAAGACATTGCATTCTCCTAAGCCCTTAACCGTGGCTATTCTTGGGGGGGGCTCAGAGATGAGCCAGAGTCACTCCAAATCTACCCAACACGGCAACCAAGAGGAACACTCAAGTTTCCCATAGCTGAAGAAACAGAGTGAGTAGGTGTTTGATAGGGAGAAGGTTAAAAATTCGGTTTTGACAATACTGATTTTATGTCCAAAATGAATTTTCAAATGGACAATGGCATAGGTCAAGCTAGAAAATGTTGAAGTTGAGCTGCTTTTGGCTGGGCTGACCTTACAAGAAGAGAGAGAGGATCAAAGAGTTGAAGGCAAAAGAGCCCCCAGAGCCATGCTGTATGCATCCTAACAGCTTCCTTGGGATTTTCATAAGCTTAAGCAAAAGAGAGACCAAATTACATCCACTGAATTAAGTAAAAGGCTGAGATTTAAATACTGGTAAAGCTGATTGATTCCCTCTTGCTCTACAGTTTTAAAGAGCCAACTTCCTTAATGTTTTTTTCAGCAAGTGGGCCTCCCACCCCCTTAGTAACCCTGCTAGATCTTGTTTGAACACAGTGAGAGTGTAAATGTAGAAGATTATGTGACTTGCATAATTCTGAAGCAGAGCAAATGCATAAGCCCATAAAATAGTGTTTACAAACACATTTAAGTCTCTTTCAATGTAGTAATGAATGTGCAAAGAGGCTCAGCATGCACTTACCTGATTCCTGTGGCATGTTTAAGACATCTAGTTTATGCCAAAAACCTATAGAGGCTAAGACAGAAGGAGAAGCTCCTCCCGGTTCTAATTTCTAAATATAATAAGTGCAAACACTTCACTTTTATGAGAAAGTTAAACATCTAACTCTATGGATATGAATCTTTGGTGGCAGTTTAGATGAAGATTATCATCTTTCAATCTCATTGCTTCTGTCACATCTATTAGATAAGGTCCTTTCCTGTCATTCTTCCAACCAGCTCAGGGTCTGAGATTACAAAATTAGCACAGGGTTATAAATTCTCCCTCCTGTCTTATTCTGTCTTCGACAGATGCATTTTCATTGCTCAATTTCATTTCTTAGCCTGTTAGTGCATTATATTTCAGAAATGGCTTGCTTGCTGCTTTTTTTCTTAGGTTGGTTTTCTTTGTTATTGGTCTTCAAACAATTACCATTCTACAGTTAAAAAAGAGTCATTTGCCTTCATGCAAGAAGCTTTCCTCCTAAGTGCCAATATGTAACACTGTAATATGCTCCAAATCTTTCATTTCTGTTTAGCTTTGGAGTGTGCCTATTAGTTTCTAGGGAATAAATCATGACTGTCTGATGACTGAAATGACCTTCAGGCTCTATAGTAATTTAAAATGAAGCTGAGTTTATTCTCATTAAAAACCTGTAATTTTGTTAAGCATTTCAGTTACTTTTTTTTCCTGTTGATATTGTATGTAATTTTAAGTTCCTTTTTTTCAGTCAGTTATAAAAGTATATTTTGTTTTAAGTCTGAGGGGTATAGACATGTGTTTTTAGAAACTGTAGTTGCAATAGCAAACTGTGCTCTTGTCAAAAGACCAAGAATTTTCTGGGAATTGAATTTCACCTTGAATCACTCCAGGTTAACCACATTATCTGTTTTATTAGCTTTACCTTAAAGACTATTTCTACAGAGTTTTGTATGTGGTATTTCTCAAAACTCTTTATGTGCCGTTACCTGGTATCATTGCCTATGGTATTTAACCTCTTAGCTGCTAGTCAGACAACACATAGATTAATGATACTATTGATGCTGGTTTCCTGTCATTAATGACCATTTAGGCTAGTTTAAGCACCTTCAGCAATAAGACACCAGAAATACCCACACTGCAGAAATTTTATGGTTTGAGAGCCAAGATTTTTTATAACCCTTAAGTGCACTTTCACTTTCTTTATTGCACCAAGTATGAAGTTAAATTTACCAAGTAGCATAAATCTTTTCCACTTGTGAACACCATGAAAAAGAAATCATTAAAGGGGCATCACCATGTCATACATTAAAAGTGGTGAAAGGAATAATAAAAACGGAAGTAAAATGTTCACGGGTTGATGCTCGGGTTTTAGTATCCAGGACAAGATGTATCTCTTCAAATTTCAGGCATCTGTGGTGCTGACATCTATCCTACACTCCTTTTAGAGGCATGAAGAGAAATATGGCCTTGTGGGGGAAGATTCATGTGACCAGTTTTAGATACCTACTCAAGGATGAGATGACTCATTCCCTGTCATGCCTCTTCTCTCCATTTGTTGAAGGCAAAGTGGACAACCAAGTCAAATAGAAACTTTCACATTGTATATTTGAAGTTGGGCAAGAGGAATTTGACAATTATAGTTTTATTTAAAAACATGGCATTGAGCCCAAATGTGTCCCATCCTGTCCTTCTAGGTTAATGGAATCAAAATCTTTAATATGTCTGTTTTTCAGACAGTCTGAGTGCTCCTGCTTCCCAGAAGAATAAACACAGGGACTTTTTTCCTCAAAAAAAACATCATCTTGGCTATATAACTCAATTTATTTCTGCCTCCGCTCAGACCAGTTGTTAAATATGGTTTTAGCAGAAACATTTTCCTGACTCCAAGCTTTAAATAGTAACTTTTGTGTACTTTCCTACATCCATACTTTTAGGCACCAGACTTAAAATGTCCCCAGTTTCTAAGTCTCTGATGTCATTAGTCAGAAGCCTTTGTAACAACTACCAATGGTTATGATGATTATGCTCCTTTTTCTAGCTTATTCATTACTTTTCTCATTTTTCTCTGCTCAACAAAATTAAATAAATCTGCCTCTATTATAAGCCTTCCTGAATTACTAGGCTTGTGGGTTGGTTTGGGTTTCTAATACTGCAAAGAACGTTTAAAGTAACAAGAAAATCATGAAACCAGATGTAAGCTTAATAAATTGGAAAAACCTAATTTTTTTTTTTTTTTTATTTTATTTTTAATTCAGGCTCCATTTTGGTGACCTACCTACTTGGCAAAGTCCTTGTAATAGTTAAGTCACTTTATTCTCAGAGGAATTTTCCATTTAAATACAACTCCATACATTTTGGCCAAAAATGAGCCTGTGAAATTAACACTATTTTGGATAACAGAAAAAAGCTGGGATCATCATCTAAAGGCATTTGCAGGCGTTCCATGAACATCATTACATATGTATTTTTAGTCTTCCTACTGGCAGTAAGAGCAGTGTAAGACAAATTTACATTTCAAGGCTGGAACCAACTGCATTTCACACGGATCTGATAAAAACATCAGAAGAATAACGAGATACTTTGGCACACACACCCATTTCCTAAAATGACAGAGGAATGAGAATTTCAGGGAAGCATTTCTACACCTCCCACTACAAAGTCTTGCTTCTTAATCTCCCTTGAATAAGCTGCAAATATTTCCGACCTCTTAGTGAAACTCATTCATTTCTATGGGTTTTCTACAGAATTTTCACAGAAGGATTGTCTCAGTAAGTTTACAGATACTGTACACATATTCAGTAAGAGTACAGATACCTTTAAATTTATTGAACATAGATTATTTCAGTTGCAACAAATTGGACATTTCCATGAAAATCATTTTCACTGGACCCCTACAACACTTACTTTTCAAATCCTATCACAGCACCCAATCTATTACTGGCTTCCTACAGTAAAACTGGATCAAAAAGATACAACACACCTTTCTAAAGTACAACAACTTTCTAAAGTTGATTCAAGTTAGACCTAAGGACCATTAATGGAGAAGTTTTCTGTGCAAACAAGGGAGCTCTGGATCAAAACATAGCGCTTCAATCTTTCAGCTCTGCTCTCTGGAAGTAATAGTAGGATGAGGACAAAACATAGGTTGCTTACACAAGATTCTCCACAGCTCAGATAAGTTTTGGTTTGGTTTTTTTTTTTTTCTGATTTTGAAGAATCTTGGCCTGTGTGTGATGGCAGAAGGCATTTTATTCTCCAAACTCCTGCACTTCTGTAAAGAAGATGTGTAGAGATAGTGAAATGTCTCCAAGAGATGAAGATAACTTGCACATAGTTTTGTTTGATCCCAGTTAAGTGATGTTGGACTGCAAGTACGTGCTCTTCTCTCTCTTGAAACAGTTTTTACTCTTTTAGCATTGTAAGCTGAAAAAAAATTACCAGAAACAAAACATCTTTATTTCTATGAAAAAAATGTTTGAGAAAAATAAAAGTTTTTCTGAATATAAGGTAAACACCCACAAGTACTGGAGAGAACAACTCTTGTAGTTAGGAAGGAGTTAGCAAGCTTTGCATGACACACGATCTTTCCAGTAAACAGAAATATATGGGCAAAATTTCCTAATGTTCTGCTCTGCAACTTTTTCAAGTTATTATATCTCAAATTTGGGTTTCAGCCCTGGATTTCCCCCAGCAAACTTTCTGATCCTCTGCCTTTGCCTTCAGTCAGGCATGGCTGTACATCTCCCACCATGACCCTCCAGCTGGCTTTGAAGCCAGGCAGGGGGCAAGAGAAGCGCCGTCCTCATTGATGGCATATTCCTGGCTCCACATCCAGCCAATGCTGGAGCATTGTCTGACTTCAATGCTCAGTCAATACTGGAAATGCTCACAAAATCTTTCGCAATATCCCAGATTCGGTGGTATTCTGGGAACATTCTCCTTAGAAGCTGCTCCAGGATGAAAATTGAACTGCAGTCGAGGGTAAATTACATTTCTCTAGGGAAAGCAGAACTCTCTTATCCTCATTTATCTTGATCTAATAACCTATCTGTCTGTTTCTCTTTTGAATATCTAACTCAGTTTCAATCAGAGAAGTCTCCAAGCTCTCAAGATCCACCATCCTTTTTAGAAAGAAAAGAAAGAAGGAAGGTTTTGTTAATGTGTTAATCTCATCCCTTAATGAAATACGCATTAACTTATTAGTATGTGTGTCCTGTCCAGCATACTGACCATTTTCTTAATCAAGCAGGTGAAAGACAGCAGTGAGATAAGGGAAAAGGAGAGATATAGAATACAAATCTGTTGGCATCCCAGGTTGATTACCTCTATTAAAGCATTTCTTTGAGTTTACCAGATTGGTGATCGACTCAATATCATGTAGCAATGGAGTACAAAGTTTAACTATTATTTTGCTGCAAAAATTACTTTGCTTATGGATTTAACTTTTGTTACCTTTCTATTTAAGGAAATACCCTTTGTTCTAACGTTTTAAGGAAGTGTTGATCAGACCTCTGCAGTAACTACATCTGTATATCTTGCTTATTTATATACATTTATCATAGTCTAGCTAATTTTTTCCTCTCTAAGGTGAATAGTCCCACTTTTTAATAATTGTTGCGACAAACTGCAGAATCATTTCCATTTCTGTTGTGTCAACTTCTGAGTTTAGGAGCCTGGAAGTACACACAGCATTCAAGGTGAGAAGATATTTTGATTTATACAGGTTTGCATAACTTCCTTTCTTATTCTCCATTATGATCTTCGTGTACCCTAGCAATTTTGTTCAATTGACCTTTCCTCCACAATAAGTATTTTGACTAAGTTATTTTTAGTGTTTCACAGATCATCTACTAGAGCTGAAATAATTAAAGTAGAATTTGCATAGCCAGCTGTATAAAAGAAGCATGTGACTATTTCAAGATACTGTCCACTGTTTCTGCATCTCAATACTGAAATTCCTCTCCTGTTAATTATAAAAGTAAGATTTTAAAATGATCCTACATTTTTTTTTATCCCAAGATTAATAATACAAGTCAGTGAGCTTTAAAAGTCCAGGTTTACATTACAGTATATAAAATATTTAGGTATTAATCTTCTAATGTAAACTGTGAATTTAAGCTAAATATTCATCTTGGTGTGATGCCCTTTTCATCCATGATTTCTTGAGCTGATTTTCCATCAGCAAGAAGTTTGTAGTAGTGTAAATGACTTCAAACTGCTTTTTTAAGCCCATCTCAATGCTCCTTAACCAAACCCACCAACAAACTAGCACTTACAATAAGGCAAAGTCCACCTTAACTTCCAGGCAGAAATGTAATATCTTTATTCTCACTCTCCCATCCAAACCCTAGCAATGTTCAGAATGGGGGAGGGTTGCTGAGCCCTCTGGGCCGAATGGAGTCGTGTTCACAATTTGCACAGAGGAAATTACATTAGCTGAGTGCAGACAAGCAGCCTGTGCCAGCAGCTGCTCAGCTTTCCAGCATCTGACCACTGCAGACCAGAACCATAACAGAGTCAGGAGGTGACCTGGCCAGAGTTTGAGTTATTTCCAATATCAAAGCATGCAGTTATTATTTTTTTCGTTGAAAGTTACTATCCCAGATAGCCAAAAAGAATGAAGAATGCATGATTGTCAGTCTATGCAGAATAATGTTAAATTTAGCTCCAACTGTGTTTGTATTTTGGGGGTATTTACTTAACTTAATAAGGAATGTGATCAGTACTAATGGGGAAAGTGCTCTGTTTTCACATGTGTATGCAAATGTAAGTAATTAGCATGTGCAAATGAGGAGTAGGTGTCCAGGGGAAGGTTGCTGTTTGCTTTCTATCACTTGTGCGTGTTAATTATAAAAGTAAGATTTTAAAATGATCCTATTTTTTTTTTATTCCAAGGTTAATAATACAATTAAGTGAGCTTTAAAAGGCCAGGCTTACATTACAGATTCAGCTAGATTCCCAAAATGCTATACAAACTCATAAGCTTTCCTGACCTAGGACCTTTAAAACCTTCACCTGACTAGAAACTGTGTTCTTTCAAGATACAGTCAGCTGATCCACACGTGTGCATATCTGATATGACAGCATTATCAAATCTAGGTCTAAATTAAAGGTTTACATAAAATAAACCCCATTTCTCAAATTAAAATATATTTTAGACCTTTTCATAGAATCATAGAACAACCAGGTTGGAAGGGACCCATGGGATCTTCTAGTCCAACCATTCCTATCTAACACTAAACCAAGTCCCTCAAGACCTCGTCCACCCATGCCTTAAACACCTCCAGGGAAGGTGACTCAACCACCTCCCTGGGCAGCCCATTCCAAAGCCCAATGACCCTCTGTGTGAAGAGCTTCCTCCTAATCCCCAGCCTAAATCTCCCCTGGCGGAGCTTGAGGCCATTCGCTCTTGTCCTGTCGCCTGTCACTTGGGAGAAGAGGCCAGCTCCCTCCTCTCTACCATCTCCTTTCAGGGAGTTGTAGAGAGTAATGAGGTCTCCTCTCAGCCTCCTCTTCTCCAGGCTAAACACCCTCAACTCTCTCAGACGCTCCTCATAGGGCCTGTTCTCCAGCCCCTTCACCAGCCTCGTTGCTCTTCTCTGGACTCACTCCAGAGCCTCAACATCCTTCTTGTGCTGAGGGGCCCAGAACTGGACACAGTATTCAAGGAGCGGCCTCACCAGTGCTGAGTACAGAGGGAGAATCACCTCCCTGGCCCTGCTGGTCACACCATTTCTGATCCAAGCCAGGATGCCATTGGCCTTCTTGGTGACCTGGGCACACTGCTGGCTCATGTTCAGTCGGCTGTCGACCAACACCCCCAGGTCCCTCTCCTCCTGGCAGCTTTCTAGACAGACTTCTCCCAGTCTGTAGCTCTGCACAGGGTTGTTGTGCCTCAAGTGCAGGACCCGGCATTTGGCCGTGTTAAACCTCATGCCATTGGACTCTGCCCAGCGGTCCAGCCTGTCCAGATCCCTTTGCAGAGCCTCCCTACCCTCCAGCAGATTGACACTTCCACACAGCTTTGTGTCATCTGCAAACTTGCTAAAGGGTCTTTTATTCATATATATATATATATATATATATATATATCAACTCCCCCAAAAATCTGTAATTCACGAGTTGGGGGACAGCTAAAGCATTTCTAGAAAAACAGTCCCCCTGTGAGTCATGGTTCTTAAAATCAAGGACATCTCCTTAAATGCTTGTATGTAATTGCCTGACTTGTAGTTCCCAGAGTAAAAAATCTCGGTCCTATAAAGTTAAGAAGCTTTATCTGTGAACAAGCCTGTGCCTCCTGTGAACTCTGTTTGATTACATCAGTCATGATCACACATATCCTATAAAAAAATTGAAACTATTAGGCAGGATTCAGCTTAAAGCCTGCAGCCTGCTATACACACTAGAGATGCAAGATAAGCAGCTGTCATGTAGAGGCTGTATTTCAAATATTGCAAGGAAGTTCAAGGAAAAACCAACAAAAGATTAACAATTTCTTTCTAAACTTCTCTTTTCTATCTTTTTTCTTTTATTTTTTCTCTTTATTTAAGCATTAGCTCTTGAATTTGTAACTAAATATAGAGGGTGTTTGTAGCAAGTACTCTTGGTGAGAGATTATGATGAAAATTGGACTTGTTAAGAGTAAAATTCATTATAATAAATAAGCTATCAAGTATAAAAAAAGATGTGAGGATAGACAGAGAGGCTTCTATAAACCTCTGTCAGGCTGCAAGGAACTGTTCTAAATCAAATCCTCCAAAGGCTCCTAAATTTATCATCAGCGTACATATAACCTTATGATCCTCTGAGAATGACAAACTCTCCTGAGTGATAGCCTCATATTTTGCACATCAGAATGTTAAAGAGAGGGTAACATACCCTTGTATCTATCAGAAGAAAGAAAGCAGAGATGGAGACAGATTTGCAGTGGCTGGTTGCATAGGGGAGTCTAGTCTGATTCCTACTATGTTGTGACCCCTCTATACAGTTGTCCACCACATTCTTACTCATCAAAAACTTCAAAGGGTTAAGATATAGATTTTCATTTCCCTAAATCCAGGATTTGCCACTCATTCACATCCTGATATTTTCAAAGCAGACAGTTTGCCTGTTGGCTGGATCCCCAGAATTAGCAAGACTCAGAAATGAGAAAAGTGCTTGCAGAGACACACATCAACTGGGAGTCATAAACAAGCTTTTCTGCTCCATTGAACACTGTATCCAGTTATAGACACCTTAACTGAAGAAAAATATGGTCCAGCTGGACCAAAAGAGAACTGAGAGTTATCAAGTTGTTGACTGAATTGTTACGTTAAAAGAAGAGGAGACTGAGACTGAGACTGATTGCAGACTCAAGCATTTAAGGAGACAGTGAAAACACCACTGCAGGATAATTTTTTAGAACAAAGTAGATTAAATCTGCCAGAAATGGTACAGAGATAGCTGTCTTGATCTGGTGACAAAGGGAGGGACAAGTCCTCCTGTCCAGAGCCCTTTTAGAACTGCCATTCTTTTTATATATTCTTGTGTCATCCTGTTATTGGACAAGAATCTATTATATCTGGTTGTCAATGAGAGAATGGGGGAATTGGATTAGCTCAGTTTTCAGCAGAAAAGCTTTAGGGCAGATGTTAATGTTGTCCACAATCACATAGTGAGAAGATTTAAGCGAAACAGATCAAGGTGCTTCTCTATGGTGCACTGTTCAAGCACAAGTCTCCTCATGAAGATAAATTGAGTCTTCTTCTCTGAAGGTATTCAAAACCTGCTTGGACACATTTCTGCACAACCTGATCTAGGTGAACCTGCTTTAGCAGGTGGGGGTTGGACTGGGTGATCTCCAGAGGCTCCTCCAACCCCAACCGTTCTGTGCTTCTGTTCTTCTATGATTATGTGACAAAAGGCAACCAACACAAGTTGTTATCCAGCTAGAGAGAAAGAATATTTTCCCACTACAAAGGTTGACAAGTGCTCACTTAGAAGTCCAGAGAGGTGGAGGAATTTGCTTGAAGATATTCAAAATTCAGCTGCGCAAGGCCCTGAGCAACCTGATCTGTGCAGCAAGTTCCTTGCAAGATGCCATTAGCCTCATAAGATGTCATGGGAAAGAAACACTGTCTTTGACTTTTGGAGAGTAGACACTGAATTAAAAGGAATTTGGCACTGCCATCATCAGCATTGGCTGCTGTGTAAAGTTCGACAGTCATTAAACAACCATCTCACACAACACAGCATAACACCTGTGCATCTACATGAGCTCTGGGAGAGCACTAACATCCTGGTTGAGAGCGATGGCATTAATGTGACAAGCCCAGATTATCTACAGGAACTGTTTTGTCTGCATTTTAGCCTGTCTTTTGCATGGCTGAGGATGTCTCTGAGGGTTGCAGCTGCAGAGCTGTGTCTCATTGCAATGTAAACCTCAAAAACAGAAAACCATTTCAGTTAAGTCACTGTTTTCTCCAGCAACAGATAGCATACTTTATCTTGGATAATTATTGGGTTAAAGCAGAAAGAAAAGCAGAACAAGATCAAAGGAAACGAACCTATTTTCCTTACCTCTACCTAAATTTCTCGGCCAAAGGGCTACAAATTCACAGCTCCTGTGAATGGGAATCAAGCAAGTCTTGCTGGCTGCAAAGGGGCTCTGCTTGAGTACACTTATCGCTAAGGTCATCTATGCAAAAAGTGAGTATCAGCAGCCTTCAAACAGCAGCAGCCTCTAGATCAATATACCGGGAGACAGCTAACATAACTTTAATTTCCATCCCAGTCCAAGGAAATGAAAAACCATGTCTTCCCACAGACAGGTTTTAAGCACCAGGTTGCAGGTTACTTCTCAAGGAAGCAGATTCCCTGTTCCTCCTAGTGTTGATGCTGTGAGAACGAAGGGAGATCCTTTAATCTGAGGGAAAACTTTTTTGCCTATTTCCAAGGACAAGTGGAAGAAGGGAAGAAGAAGGACTTATCTGAATTACCTGACTCTGCTGAAGCAGAAATATATCCTAGAGGCCAAACAGGAACATCTGATATTTAAAAAATATGGGTCGCCTTTTCTGGTTCAATATTAAAAGTGAGTCAATGCACTGCATTGCACCAGCCTGCCTCAAAGGTAACAAATGTTTTCCAGGAGCTCAGGCCTTGTGTGACATTTCTGTGTCCCTGAACTCTAGCTTAGTGAGAAAAACAGTAAGATAAGTTAGCTCTGTAAAACAGGAGCTTAGTTTAATTGTCATCAGTAACAATTTAGCCACATAACTGAAATATAAAGTTTGTGCATTGTGCTTAAGAAGACAAATCTGTAAGAGGTGACAAAGCATCTGCAAAAGAGGGAACACAATCCAGGAAAGTTGTTTTCAGGCAAAGGCACTTTAGTCAAGCTTCTGCACTGGTGCCAGGTCTTTCTCCCTTGAAGTGAGTGGACTTCAGGCATTACCTTCAAGAGAATAAAGATTCAGGGAAAAAGCCTCATCCCAGGCTGTTTGAATTTAAAAATGCAACAGGGCTCAAGCCAGCAGAACAATGGCCTTGAAAGAATATATTTCATGTGTTAAAAATGTGTTTTCCTAACAAAGTTTTCCATTGCAACAATTAATATATTGAAAATATATTGCAGAACCACATGAAAAAATTCTTAACAGTTATAAAGGAAGTTACAGTTGGTGACATGGTGAGGGAGGGTAACTCAGTCCATGCAATGCTCAAATCTCTTTATTTGTAAAAAAGAGGATTAGATAAATCGGATTCAGAATTAAGATAAACTGTTTTTACCTCAAAATATAAGTAATACTAAAATCAGACCATGTTCAGCTGCTCTATCTCACGCAGTAGGTGGGGATTTCTCAAAGAACTTTTGCTTTTAATCTTCCAAACATTTCTTAATTTCATTCAAGTCAGTAGTTTACAATTTAATCTAGATCTATTGTGGTTTAATATTCATGTATCTCAATGTATAAAAGTAGTGAATATTACCTAGAGCTGGAAAGTACAGGATGGGATATACTGAAAACCTGTGTGGAGAAAAGTCGTCAGTTTGTGTACAGTAGGTCCATCCAAGTGTGCAGAATCTGTGTCATGACTGATGCTTTTCAAAATCATCAGAACTACTGCATATGCCCACAGGTTAAGCCTGGAGGTACGGCAGCTCCGCCTTGCAACCATATATCCAGGGATCTTCACTAAAACAGCTCTAAATGTGTGACCATGTCTCAATTTTAATCTAAAATTCCCAAGGGAATATTCAGCAGCCAGCAAAATAATTTTGTGGTCTAATAAACGTTCAAAAATTTCAGTTAAATTTTAAAAGGTTTCCACTATTGATCTTGGGGTTTTTTGGTTTTTGGGGTTTTTTTCTAGGAACATGTAGAAGTCATATACAGGAAAATATAGTTATAAAGTAGTCCTGAATTTAAATTCTTAGGACTTTTATCATCTCATTCATAAATCAGCCAAACTTGGGAGCCAATTAGGATTCATGCTACTGCTTCTTTTCTTAGAAGTTTCTGACACCCAATTACAGTTTCCTTGCAGTTAGAAATTTCATTTTGATTTCCATTCTGAATTTCTACAGGTTTGGATGATGAACTGTGATTTTCGGCCCATGATCTGCAGACACTGGGTAGTCTACAGAGAGGTTCCAGAGACCTCTCGGCAACATACATTCAACAGATGTGTACTAATTTCACAAGATTCACAGTCCCACTGGGAAACATTTATGTGCCTACCAATAACGTAAAGAATGAAAATTGTTGATGTCTGTGACAGGCATTAACTTGCGTAACCACTCAAATAGCTGTTTCCGCACCCCACTCTTTATCTATGAAGTCATAGAGTGCTCTGCAATCAATATGGGGATATGATTCTATTTTAGTTTCCTTTTATATGACACTCTCTCCATTCACAGGGTCATACTCTCAGTTATTCCTTGCACCTGCACAACAATTTTGAGGAGGTAGCCCTCTACACTTCATAGAGAGAATGGTTTATCAGGCTAGGTGTGATCAACAGTGCTGTTAACTGTCTGATAACATCATTTACTACAGTGTCTGAGTTTTCCTTGGGGAACACTATCACACAAAAAATTATTTTGGTGCAGTGTTTAAAGCCTCGCGAATATAGTTTGTAAAGCACGAACTGCAAGTACTATAGCAGAATGCAATGAAGCACTTCAGGTCATGTTGGCATTTGACTGCGTCTTTTAATAATTATTTGTAGAGCGCACAGCAACTATTAAACACAATACATCCTTTTTTTTTTTCTCCTCTGCAATAACAAAAGGCCATACAATTCTCATGTCTAGCAATTCATTACTTTGACTTTGCTGTGGTTTAGGGGGGAAAAAAGCCCAGTAGTATTTAGACCAACAGCAAAAAGACTTAAATGTGTGTTGTCACCACCATGTAAAATCTCTCCATTACATTCTGACTGAATGTAACCAGCACAATACCTGACAATGTCTGCCTAAAACTCTCGCAGAGAAGTTTAGAAATGCTGATGTGCTGAAGTGTTCATTCTTTAAAAAATACAACAGCAGTGGATGCTCTTAAATAAGAAACTAAGACTATGGCAAAAAACCTTATACAACTGTTCTTCAGGAACATATTTCACAGAACAGGCCTAAGCCAATTTTCAGCAAATGAGCTTTTTTGATGAAAAACAGGTTTTATACATACCCTTTGGGTTTTTATTAAAAAAAAAGAAAAAAACTAAACTAAAAGACTAAACTAAGCAGAACAAAGCATTTCAGATTAATTAACCATCTCCTTTTTTGCTTTAAGATTATGTCTAGCTGCTGATTTAGATTAAGATTACCAGTTTCAACATTCACTGGGGATCCTAAGCATGAGTTGGTGCCTATTTCTCCTCAAAGGATAGAAAGCACCTCCAACAGTCTTATAAAGTAGAGTCGATAACAAGTCGCTGACTTCATGATTTCATTTAGCATTGAGGAAACCCAGACTCAGCAGCCCATTTCTAGCTGTTCAGCTGCAGCATGACAAATTGCTCCCTTACATTTCCTATTCTTAAGTGCAAAGTGAGATTTCCCCATATTGACACGACTTTTGGAGATGATGGTGACATCTAAAGAGCTGGCAACGCTAATTTAGTACCTGGTAATACCCGATAAAGAAACCGGTTATGTTTTTCAGGAGCAATAATCACAAACTATTCCCATTCAATATCTCAACCATCCAATGGCAAGGATGGTTGCAGATTTCAGTGTGGATGTAGAAGCTGCCTGCAAAGATGTAGAACGAGGGCTAAGTGAATGAATAACTGGGTGCATCCAATTACCATTATTGCTCAAGATTGTCCCTCCTCGTCTCTATAGTCTCTCCAAGCCTAATATTTCTTGGTAGATTCATGTGTGCTTTTAAGATTTTTCAGAACAGACTACTCTTCCCACAGGCTATAAACTTTAATTAATTAAACACTTTTTTTTTTGAGAGCTGGAATTCATAAATCCAAAAATAAAATAAGAAAAGGACTTAAAAACAGCTGTATAGAGCCAGATACAAAATTCATCTAGGCTAATTCCTTATCTCTGATACTGGTTAGTGGGCGATCCTTAGGGAAAGTGTATAACTAAGAACAGATTTATAGTGAAATCTTTCCTCTGGCAAATCCTTCAGGCAGTCAGTGGTGTAACGACTTGCCTCTGCAGTTAATAACTCCTAACTCATATCCTTTCATTTTAAAAAGTTTCAGGTTTTGAGCACTTTCATTCAGGTTTCCAGAACTTTCTGAGACAATTTAATTACGTTCCATAAGAAAAAGTAGTTCACTGATGGTTTTGAAAAAGTTACTCGATGATTATACATTATTCTGTGTGTTTTAAGAAAGGAAGAAGGATGATTTACTCCTTACTTTTCCAATGCCATCCATTGTTTTCAACATCTTTGATCACATCCATCCCAGTTGTTGCCGAGTAAAAGAGACTATTTTATATGGTTCTTCTATGTTGCAGAAATTATTGAACACTTTTCACATATTTTGGCCTCTGTGTGTGTGTTTTTTCCCCTCCTTCTGAGATGAATTATCCATTCTGAGACAACACAGTTCTCAAGAAACACTACAGATATGGATTTACACAGAATTGTGGTGGCGGCTTGGATCTGCATTCCTATCCCAACAAACCCTAAGATTCATTCTGCATCTAAACACCTTCTATGGGCTGCACCAGTGTGAAATGTCTCCAAGATCCCTACTCTAAGTAGCAATAATTAACACAGAGCCTTTCACAGAGAATGGGTATTTGTGGTTGCTTCTTTCCACTTAGGTTCTTCTGTGTTTGGCAGTGCTTGATTTCATTTGCCATTCCCTCTTCCAGTCATCCATATCATAATTAAAACAAAAAAGTCCTAAAGAAGCTGCATTTGTTCTTAAACCACTTCTTCCAGAGTCCAACGAGGCCAGCAGAAAAAAATTTAGATGGGCTTTCAGTTGGACCAGATGGTATCGGGTTGCCAAAGGTTTTACAGCATTTTCAAAGCAGAAAACCACTTCTGAAGTAGAAATGTTTTCCAATCATGTTCAACAGCTGATCTGCACATTCTGAAGATTAGAAAGGAACTGTTTTACCCACAGAAAGACTGGATGGTAACAGCACCAGAAAACAAAGTGGTGCCACAATACAGTTATTTAGATGCATTTTAATTCAAATAGGATGAGAACGCAGGGTAGGAAATGTTGAAAGCCACAGAAATAGAATTTTTTCTCTCTTGCTTCAGTGTAATTTAAAACATCAAACCACTTTTAATGAGTTTTAGTGAAACCAAGTCTTGGCTGTGACTGTCTATGCCAAAATTTAGCCTGGAGAAAACTTTCCAAGCTGATTTATAAATCCTATAAAACAGAGACGTTGATGGTGCAAACAGTGAGCTGCAGACACCAGTAGGATATGGGTTTGCAGCCTCATTTTTAACTTTAAATCTGCAGAGAAGTTTTGTAAGGTGTGTTTACTTTGTATTCCAGTCATAACACTCTACATGAAACTTTGTCCTTACAAAACCATGACTTTGATATTTTGCTCTTTGTTAGACTCAGGGAGAAAATCGTGTTTTTAAAATAAAACACGCAGAAGGAAGCTTTTTCCATTAAGATTTTACCTTCAAGAGATGGACATAATTTGCTGTAATAAACAACAAACTGGCCACTGAACTCCTTGTGTAGAAGGACAGCTTCTGTTCTTCTGCTGGACAAGCGGTGTCTGCACATATTTCTCATTCTGGTATAAAGCTGAATAAGGTCTTTGAGGTATAGATTTCCTTACTGTCAATATAGAGAGGGCCTGCCCCTGGGAAAACTATGTAGAATCTCTAGGACATAGATGTCATGCAAATAATTAGTGATGACTAAGTTACAGCAGTCATATTTTCCTTGAGAGTTAGTAATAATAAGAGTTTACAACCATGAGCTCTACTGTACAATGTTGTCTTATTGATTTCCTTGTCAACAGGTCACACAGCACCTAGGAGATTTTGCATCAAAATGTTATTTTATTTAAAGGTAAAGTCATTAACTCATAGCCTCTGGCATTCTGCCTTGTAGAGGTCAAGGGTATCATATCACTCCCAGCATGGATTACCCATCTGATCTATTCACTATTCTGCACTATTCCACACTAGCTTTCCCAGCATCTTCGTGTGTCCTGAGTGTGGTTTTCTGCCAGCTACTTACCTGTACATACTTATTTTCTTGTCTAAGTTTCCAGTTTTACCATCGACCTCTTGGTTCCTGAATTTCTCAGCTCCTGGATATCATAGTAGTCTCCAGAATGTGTTGTTCCTTGGGAACATCCAATAGCTTCTCTGCATATGCATTTCCTCTCCTCAGCCTTCGCTTTCTTGTAATTATTTATCCAGTCAAACCTATAGCCACCTATAGAATTTACATAAAGGTAAGCAAAAGAAAATATTTATAACAAGCCATAAAGAAGATCAGGGAGGGAAGAGTTGTATAGAAAAAGGAATTTTTATTGGGATTCACTGTTGCCGTTAAGTAGCACTGGCATCCACCTCTGTGTTCGTCATTTCAATAGCTCTCAAAGGAGTTCACAGTACAGACCATCACAGCACATATTTTAGGTATCTACCTGTGGTAAGGTAAATTGCATGTAGGAACATTTCTTTCTCTCAGTTGGCTGTAAAGTGATGCTCAGGAGCTAGCTCAGAGGTAAACAGCCTGCCTTGTAAGTGCCTCAGATTGGGTGAGCTGTCTCTGTCCTTCACTTAGTTTCCCTACACACAATACAGGAACTGAAGGGTAGGGTAGTACGACTCCAACCTGCACTGACCTTGAAGAAAGCAGATCTCTTGACTAATAAGTGTTGTCTTAACTAATTAGTTAATAACAAGCTGCATTTATCAACCTTCTTTGCAAGAATTTCATTGACTTCAAGCAAATGCTGTATCCACAAACCTCCTGAAAAAGGCTTCAGTCCTTCAAATCCAGTTTAAAGCAACAACACTGGGATTACACTGAGCATAACAGTTTAGCATTGCCGATAATGAAGAGCATGACAGTTTAGCAATGCTGATAATGAAGAGCACTCCAGGGAACAATATGAAAAAATGGTTTTATTCTGCACAGAGTAGGACCAGTGGAAGTTGTTCCAGCTCCCAAAGTAAAGTTATACTTTGCTTGAGATATTAGTGATGGAAGTCATGGTGGTGGCAGGGCTATTTTATGCTTCTGTTGGGTTTTTTTGTGTACTTTCTACTTTTGTACTTCATTTCCAAAGCAAATTGATGGGAGTCTGGTGATGTGGTTGATATTCTTAACTCCATTACTCACTTAGTGAAGTACGTGAGGAGGTCTCTTAACCTCTCTGTACCTCAAATATTCCGCTTGTGAAATGGAACTTGTTCTTTTACCTCTATAAACCACTTTGGGACCTAAGGAACTTTTACGACTATAGTCAGTACTAAGGCAACTGCTCAAAACAATCAATCCTGACACTGGTGGTCACAGTGAAAACCATGAAGACTATCTGTATCCAGGGATCAGTTCTATACTGTGAAAAAAATCTAAACTATTTAGATATGTTCTGTGGTTTTCCTGTCCATCCCAGGAAGAAAAGACAGAGAGGGAGAGTGGAACAAAGAAGTACTTCAGAGAGCCTGTCCCCTTGCCCAGAGCACTGAGATCTTAAACCTTACTGTACAACACAGAGACAGTTCCCAAGCTAGAGGGAGATCAAAACTGCAACCCCATCAGCTCTTCTTTACAATAAAGCTAATGACATTAACCACTTCACAAGAATAAATCTTTCATTTCCATTGCACTTTGATTTTCCCTTTTTATTTTTATCTTTACTAGGTAAAGAGTTGAATAAAAATCTTCAGATATAAGGAAGTTGAGCTGGATGCAAGAGGTATGTCTGGGATAAGACTCCAAGGTAGAGGCCCTGGCAAGGTCACAACCTTATAGGGAGGCTTAAAATTTCACCCTACCTTTCATTAATCTGCTTAAGTATGTATAACAGCTTCTAGACTCCTCTAGCTTGGAGAAGTATGTATAGTTCTTCATTATTTAGTAGAAAATACAAAAAGAGAAAGAATATAACATGTAAGCATGAAAACATTCTGGTTTTCCCTGCTATGGGTTTTGTCATTGCAAAGGAGGAAGAAGTCTGCTCTGATCTTGCTTGAACAACTCAATACAAACCAATGAAAATATGTCAAGGAAGAAATGAGATGACACAGGCGAGAAACCAAAGAGACTAAAAGTACTATCCTATCCTTAATGCTTTGTTTCAGCTACCTAGGTCTGATTCTGTATCAGCTTGTACACTGAGACCTCTGACAAAGGAGTTTAGAGGTCTCCAAAGCTCGATCATCTTCTGACTGTGCTTTGTGTTTAGTTCTTGTCACGTAATTTGCAATGCTTTACTTAAGTGTATGTTATATTCTTGCTTTGTAAGTTGTACTGAAAACATGCAGAGATGCGTTTGGTATTTAAGACAAACTTTCTTTTCTTCACATCAAGAATTCTACAGACATTATTACATTAATTACTTCAGCAGGTAACATCTCAGTTTCCAAACCCTTGGACTATCTTGTTTGCCTAACTAGGGATGGGGGACAGGAAGGAAATAAAAATTGCTCTAGAAAAAGAGTGAATCCTCGAACTCCATAAATCATTTCAGTTTCCGATATACACAGTACATCGACCCACTTAGCTGTGCCCTGAAGGGAGTACTTAGTCATGAAAATATTAATCAGGTTTTTTTTTCATTGTTTTCTCACTACTTCCCTTTCAAAGTCCTTCTTTCCGGACATCCTTCATTTTAAAGACAATAAACAAAATTTAACCTAAATAGGCAAATTAGACCAACAGTTCAATACTGCAGTCTCCTGCAAATTAATATCTGAAGAAAACTGTGCACTATTTAAGAGGACTCATTTGAGCTATAATTTTTTATCTTGAGTGGAAGTCCATAAGCTTCCATAAAAAAGAAAATTGTCTTTCTTCTTCCTTTTTGATGGGGCAAGGAGAGGCATGTTTGGGGTTTTGTACTTGTTGTTACAGTTGTTTCTAGATTTGCAATTGCAGTTCAGGGCCACAAACTTGCTCTTCATGAAAAATTCGAATGTGCAGAATGTTGTCAAAGGAGTTGAATTTTGCAGAGAGATGTGAAAATCTCAGGTTGTGTGATTTGTGTGGGTGTTTGCCCACAGCTTTTTCTGTCTTCATTATAGATACAAAGTTTTGAGGTAGAGTGTGCTGCCTGGCTACCTGCTAAAAAAGTAAGGGGGTTTGAAAACTCTTGTCACTGCCATAAATCAAGGGGTGTTTTCAATCATGACTATTAGGCTAGAAAATAATAACTACTGTCAGAGACTTCAGGCATGTGAAGGCATGAGGGAAGAGAAAGGGGTTCCCAAATGGACTTTGCCAGCAGTGATCAAGGAAATTAGAAATGTTTTGGGTAAAATCAAGTGCAAAATCAGTAGTGTAGAAGTCCACTTCATTCTGTGTGCTTCCTAAGGTAGGTAGAGAAGACTACACATTTCTCAAGATATTTGCCAGATTTGGAGTTAAGCAAGTCTCCTCTTCTGTATTAACAGAAACTTGGACATCCTTTTAATACGGACCACACCCAAACCAACGTCGTTGGTATTTCCAGTTTCCGAATGAGGAAGCTGAGGCACAAAGAATGATGTGGTCCCATTCTCACCGTAGGACAGAATTTGTAGTCTACCCCAACTCCATCCCTTTTCTCTATCAGAAAAAAAAAATAAAGGCCATAATAAATGTTATTTAAAAGATATGACAGTCAAATATCCTATTAGAAAGCATAAATTTTCTTTTTTTTTGTTATTTAATGAATGAATAACAAAAAGAACTGTAAATGTTTTAGATGCACAAAAATTACTGGTAGGCATTAGCATGAACATTTGAAATGTTTCCATAGGTCATTCTAAGGAATTGAAAACAGTACAAAAAAATACATAAACAAAGTACAGGCAGCACAAAATCCTACGTATATTACAATGGGCTACACAATGTAGCCACGTGTTCTAAAGTGTAAGAATAATAACAGGTTTCTCTGTCTGGAGAAATGCGACATGACTCAGGCATCAGGGAAAGGTTCACTGTTAGGATTTGATAGAGCGGTCACCTTTTAATATGTGACCCCCCCCCCAAAAAAAAAGAGAAAGGTTCATAGCTCCTTTCTCGGTCAACTTTAATTAGAGGAGAAGATTGGCTGTGGAGGGGACACACCATATGCTGGTAATATCTGAAAATACACAGACAAATACAATGAAACATTGGTATTGCTCTGTCTAGGTCTATCAGTTGCCCTTTTCTTGTATGCAATTAATGAGGAAATCACTGGCAGGAGTAAAAAAGAGAGCAGGCAATATCTCTATGACTTGTTCTGGACCAGCTGTCTTAACTGGAAATCTTGGATGTTTATCTAGTATATGCATTATTTTTAACTAAGAGGTCCCCATTCCTGTAAATGCAGGCAGGTTTTCTTAGCCTCCCACATATAAATAATTTATTGACTTCAAGGGGGCTACTTTCACCTCTAGCACAGAACATCTGCTTAATGCTTGAAGGAGCAGCACCCTAATTTTCTTTTCCAAATAAACCTCATGATGCATAAAATAATAACTGGTGGACAATAACTGTGTAAAAATAATTGACTCCATATGTGTTTACAAGGCTAAGAAAGAAAGCTAATAGAGAGGGAAATGTAGTTTTCAAAAATCTACGAGAGAGAGAGAGAGAGTTTCACAAGAGATTCATAAACAATCTTATGAACAGTGTAAGTTGTTTTGTCAGGGCATTTGTACCAGGCTCTTCCCTAGGGTAATCCCATTGTTAGGAATATAAATAAATATAAATAGGAATTAAGATGGAAAAAAAGTATGGGAAAATTGGCAGAATGGTCCTGCAACTAAGGTGCTGAGTTGTGATTCAATCTCTTATTCCTTTCTACAGTGGCAAACACCCTCTGTAACCTTGAAAGTTGCTTTTCTACAGACTATAGGAACAGCACTCATTATTGGAGCCCTGAATGCCTCATACCAGTGCCAGCCCCAATGGAAAACACTGCTCATTTCAAGGGGAGCTGTGGAAGCCTGTAAAGAATTCTGCTGCCACCTTCCACTTAATTTTAAACAGATCTTTCTCATACATGGGCCAAAATAACATTAAAGTAAGCAATACCCATGGCTCTCCCAATTTCACATTAAAAAAATTTGCAAGGTGTGCTTCATCCATACTTCCATTGGTTGATTTATTAATTTTATTTTTTTTTGTGATATTATTTTTCAGGAAGGGCAGAAGGTGAGGACAAGAGGGACAGAAGACTTGAAAACTCAGTGAAAACAAGCATATTGTGGAGAGGGAGCTTTTTTGGAAATGTGATACTTCTTAGTAGGGGCACAAGGAAGCAGTTTGAAACAGCATAATTGCAACATGTGCCTTTGGAAAATAACATGCAATAACTGCAAGCCAGGGCAGAGCCACAAGAGAGCCAAGGTCTAGTTGCATGAACAACCTGGACTGTGGCATTTCCTGAGTTTTACATATTTGACTTTACTGCCTGAGCTTTTTGTTCTCCCAGTTATTTTCTATTGCCTAAATGAAACACATTCAACCTGCATGTAACTCATTAGTAGCTGGTGTATAAAAGGAAATGGAATAAAGCCATGTGGGCTATACAGTCTTGTGTGGGAAAAAAATCACAGAGGGGGGCATCGTAATATTTCTTTGGCCTTTTGTATTCAGGAACTGCAGAGTGAAATATTGCCCTTAGGACATTAAAAAAAAAAAAAAAAGCTGCTCTAGTGTTACATGAAGAAATCTCAACCTTTAGCTCCAGGCATTGCATCGTAGTCCCAGTAACCCTCTATGCTTAGGTGATATTTTACCACATTTTCCCTCCACAGTCACTATTTATGTATGGGTTGAGAGAGAGAGCAGTCAGTGTGGCAAGTTATACGCATGTAGTGGTTTGTTTTGAGTGTATGTGGGGAACTTGAGGGTTTTTTTCCTAACAATTCCGGCAGTTTCATTTTATATTCTCTGAACATGTACATGCAGAAAACAACTTCATAACAGCTGTAGACTGGTGAAAGACGAGGCTTTCATACAAAACTATGTTGGAGAAAATGAAAAAAAAACCAAACAATCCCTCTCCCGCCCCCAAAAAAATCATCAAAACATATTTGGAGAACTTTCATTTTGTTCTCAGTTCTGGAAGTAAAGTGACATATCCAGCCAAAACCACCCTACTGAAGCCTTACATTGATGCAATATAATCTAAATTCAGTCCATTGCATAGTGTTTAAATTAGTGATTTGTGAAATACATGGTACAGCAGAGGCTGATTCACTACTGAAACCATGGGATTTGCAACCCGGCACAAGCTGGGGGGTACAAGGAGTCCAAGCATGCTTTCAACTAGCCTGCAAGAGCCACTGTGAGGCAAATAGTGAACAAAGAATAATTTCTTCTTATAGGGGTTCAACTGATGTGCTATTTGCCAAAAACTCATTGATGGGTTAAAGCAGACACCACCCACAATGCTAAATATCTTCAGATTATCAAAATGGTAAATTCCACTCAGGCTTGTATCTTATTTCCCAGTTAACCCAAGTTATACTTGTTCCCTAACAAGACAAGATGACTTGGAAATCGGAGGGGGGGGGTTGGTTTTTTTTTTCTACTTCCCCATAATGTTTCCTGTCCTGTCTGGATAAATGTTAACTGAGAATAATAATAATAAAAAAAAAAATAAGGGAAAAAGATCTGTTCTAAGTTGCTAATGGTGTTGCTGTGCTCAAGATGAAGGCTGAACTGGTAGAAAAGGTGATAAAAGGGGCATAATCCTTGTGGCTGGAATTGCATATTTTTAAAATTAATTTTACACACAGAGGACTCTAGGTAGATAATGAGGAAGCTGGAGATTAAGGTAGGGGCTGAAAGCAAATAAGTGATCTGACCTAAAACTTACCACATGCGATTTTTATAAATTAGAGAAGACTCAAACTGACTGTTCTTGTTTTTATTAGATTACATCTAAACAGGGCCAAAAGCAGTGAACAGGAAAAAATGTCTATCGAAGTAAAGGAAAAAAGAGCAGAGCAGGACGGAAATAAATCTTTTTAATTTGCTTGGAGGGAAATGAGGGAAGGTAAGTTTCTACTGATTGTTGCAAAAATTATAGCTGTCAGGTCAAGAATACCTTCCCAACAGGAGAAGTCTGCGTTGATTTGCTGTACTTTTCATAATTCGGGCCTTCTCTTGACTATTTTCCGTTGTGACAAGGCCCTCATACTAATGTTTGATGTCTACCATTGGAAAGCACTGTTTTTAAACAGAGACCCATTAATTTATTTTAAAGTCATTTTTTAAAATTTACACTCTACTTTGTTGAAAATTGTGAGACATACAGAATGAGCACACTAGCAGATATCCACCAGAGAGTCCTTAAGCATTCATTTATTGAGAAAACATCCAGACAGGAGCCTAGGAAGAAAGCCAAGCCTGAAGGGTTGCAATTCCCTCTTCACTGTGGCCTTACACAGGGGCAATTCCACTAAATTCAGGATCCTGACTCTAAGTCCAAATGAAAGCTGGAATTTAACAGTGCAGCAATATTGATGTGAATTCTGAAGTGAAAGGAAGGGAAAAGGAAAAATAAAAAATATGCCATATTGAAGGTCACATTTAAAATGGAAAATTACCAGTACTTCCTGCTGTGGTGCGTGGTCCATCCAGCACATATCCTTATTTTTCTTGCTGTTAAATTTTGAATGTGTTACGCAAAGAGATTATGACATTGCAAAGTGTCTGGAGATCAAAACAAATGTTCCTCTCTCTCTTTCTCAGAGCATAGTCCACACAGTAATATGCGAACAATGCACACACTTCAGAAAAATGACAGAACAAAATTCCCAACCTAGCTTTTTCTGTATGTCAAAAACTATTTCTCTGAAATCAAATCTAAGTGGAACTGAATGGTCTCAACAGCCATCTAGCCGAAGAGGAGAATAGAGAGGAAAAGATAAAAAGGTAGCAACAAGCAGAAAAGCAGATAAATTGAGGATAACAGCACCAAATGCAATAATCATAATGAGAGTAATAGAATTGCACCTTGAGAGGTCACATTTATTTGGATCATGTGCAGGTCCAGGACGCATATATAATAATTTATTTTGTATAAAAATCAAATGTCAGGAACCCTCCCCTCCACACAAGCCCTCCACTCCATCTCTATCCCTGCTTACAGTTCCCAAGGATGCTGTCATCTACATCATCCCAGACCTCCTGAAGGAATCTGACTACCAACTGCAGAGCATCCAGCCCTCCTTTATGGTGCTATGCTTCCACATATGGCCCTGACTACCATAGATGGTAGCTTAAACATACAATTGAGCCTAAATCCAGATGTTTGATAGGAATGGTTGGACTACATGATCCGATGGGTCCCTTTCAACCTGGTTGTTCTATGATTCTGTGAGTCTATGTTTTTCTGCTTTTAAAAGCAGCCACTAGGCAAGGAATTATTGATGAGCACTTTGCAACCAACGGATGGAACAGGCTTAATGTGAATTGCTGGTGGGCATATTAAATAGAAACACACCATTAATCAAATTATGCTGTGGTCTGAGATCAGTTACTGCATATGAAAGCACAGACATGGTGGATGTCTGACTTACACCAGTGTGTAAAAGGAGCAACAAGTTTTGGGCCTCAGTTATCACAGCGACTGCCTTTCTATCACTGAACTTCATAGAAAAATCTCAGCATGAATAACAAGCTTAGATGCACAGGAGCAAAGAAATGATGTGAGATCATAATTGGCTAATGTGTGTCTTTTCCTCCTAATTTTGTGGTTAATTTTGTGGTTAACAGTGCCTAAATAAATATTAATGGTTAAAAAAAATCTAGGTTTGAGTGGAACATCAGAACCACATCTGCATCTGGTAGCTAATATTACAATGCCTGCCAAAGTCTAAACCTCAAAGTCATTTCACAGCTATTCAAGTTAGGTATTTACTGAAAGCCAATTACCTACACCTCTCCTACAGCCAGTGGAGAACATTAGATAATTTCAGAGGAGCACTCATTTTATCCATAAAAACACATGCCTTCCTAAGATAAGGTGACAGATTTTGCAAAGGCTGAACATAGGCAATGAGATTCTCATCTACGACAACGACTCACCCATGGATAAGCAGTCCACGTGAGAATAAGTTGTGGTACAAAACCAGAGCATCATTTGATTTTTGCACCTCTGGATTTATCAAAAAAGAGTTGTTAAATGTAAACGTTGCTACCTCCTGTTAACTGAAAATAACACAGAAAATATTAATTTAACATGAAAATACACAATGCTGTGCTCCTTTATTATCCTGGAGTTAAGAGAATTCTGACTATAGTGAATTGTTCTTTCTACTTGCGTTTGGTCTCTAACCAAAGGAACTCTGAATCTTCACGTGAGCTCAGAATGCTCCTAAAAAAATGTATGTGCCGGGAACAAGAACGAAGTCAACAGGGATCTCAATGCCAGTGGCTGGGAGGGGGAACAAACTACAGGTTTTCAGACTTTCTCTGTAGCTTTCTGGTTAGCACAAACTGAGGCATCAGAATGTAAACATGTGAGGAGAAAGTGTATCAACGTGCACCAAGACATGATTTCTGTCATCGTGCTCCTATCCAGAAGTTGCATAACCATGTTAATGCATTAGTACTTCTGGAGAAGACAAACTGTGTAGGACTTACGAGCTTTAGGGTTTCCTGACAGGAACTGGCTCATATCCAGCCTGCTAAGAGCTTGGGCAGAGGAGGCTGGGATTGTCTTCACCACCTATGCAGGCATGAACTTGGCAACATTTAAATCTGCACTGAAGCATCTGACCCATTTTAAAGAGGGATAATAGATAGTCCTGTTGTTTGGCCATGTTATTGGAATAACTGTAATTTAGCTTATAAAGAGAATTAATGCAGTTAGCAAAGTTCTTGCTGTCCAGCAAGCAATAAAGTCCCTGCACTGGCTCTCAACAGTAGGAGTAGCTCAAACTGTGGGTAGTGCATCCAGGCACAGAGAAAAGCAGGTGGATAGATATGGAAATAGTGTCAATAAAAACAGGATATATTAAAACTAACAATCATCACAAAACAAAATGCCAAGCAGAGTTGAGTTGCTCCAGGCTGCACAGCTACTGGAATAACATCCAGCAAGTCATGGACATGAAAGGAATTTGGGAACCTCTTGGAGCAGTGATTGAGGACGACTGATGAAGTACTTTAATAACAGTTGCAGTTAGGGGAGATTTTCAAAAACATCAATAATACTCGTGATGCTTAGCCCCATTGGGTTTGAAACACTCGTTTCCCTGGAAATCCCTTCTTTGGCTCTTTCTAAAGCAGTTTATACCTATGAAGTTGAATGCCCTTCACAAAGGAAGGCATTACACTCCACACATTCTTGGGGGAATCAAGGCACACACACACACACACACGAAATCCTCAGTGGCAGAACTAGTAAGCAAATAGAAATTTTAGCCTTGTCTCATCCATTTGCCCTTATCCTTCTTACCATACCCAGACTGTTGAGCCTGCTACAACAGTCAGTGAAGCCTCCCTTGTGATCCATATGTTAATTTTTTATCTGTGAGCTATATATACTTCCATAACATTAATTACACTTTAGAAGTTTCTTCTGCCTCTCACTCACTCCACTAGTCTGTCCTTACAAGGTATAGATATATTTTTCAAAATTCAGACTATGATATCGAAATCTTCCCTTCTGGCTTGAAAAAGTGTAAGCTCATTGGTGTTTCAAACTGGAAGAAATGCTGTTACTAAATATAAACCAATGTCTCTTTTCCTCTCCCTGTCTTTTTCAATTTTTTGTTTCACTAGATACAGTAAAATCTTGGTCTCTCAAGCTACAGCAACCAGTCTCAGCAATGAGGCTGCATTTTTGCTTGGGGGATGGTTATGTTTTTTATTTCCAACCACGTGCACTTGCTGTCAAATTCCATGTCGTTTTTATTTAATCTGATTCTCTATCAAACTGATTCTTTGTCTCCCAAGCCCTCCTGTCTTCCAGCTGGGCATTTTTTAAGGCAGTGATTTGCAAAACATTAAAGAAGGCATATAAATAAATTACTGTCTGGAGAGTGAGTCATCACTATTTAATAGGAGACTGTATCATAAGCAGTGGCTGCAAGTTGGCAAAGCAGGTCCATGCTGCTCCCAGTTATATCCTACTGTTCTCCACTGCTACATAATGTTCTGCAGGCTTGTCCTGGTCTATCACATAGAATCATAAAATAGTTTGGGTTGGAAGGGACCTTAAAGATTATCCAGTTCCAACCCCACTGCCATGGGCAGGGTCATGTTCCACTAGATCAGGCTGCCCAAGCCCCATTCAACCTGGCCTTGAACATCTCCAGGGATGGGGCAGCCACAACTTCCCTGGGCAACCTGGGCCAGTCCCTCACCACCCTCATAGTGAAGAAATTCCTCCTCATGTCTAGTCTAAATCTGACCCTCTCCAGTTTATACCTGTCACCACCTGTCCTATCACTCCAAGCTGTTGTAAACAGTCCCTCCCCAGCTTTCATGTAGGTCCTGTTCAGGTACTGGAAGGTTGCATAAAGTCTTTGCAGAGCCTTCTGTTCTCCAGGCTGAACAGCCCCAACTCTCTCAGCCTGTCCTCATATGGGAGGTGTTCCAGCCCTCGGATCATCTTTGTAGCTCTCTGGACCTGTTCCAACAGCTCCATATCCTTCTTATGTTGAGGATTCCAGAACTGGGAACAATACTCCAGATGAGGTTTCATAAGAGAGGAATAGAAGGGCAGAATCACCTCCCTCGACTTGCTGGCCATGTTTCTTTTGATGCAGCCCAGGATACGGTTGGCTTTCTGGGTTGTGAGCACACACTGTGAGCTCATATAGAGCTTCTCCCACGGTACTTTGCATCTTGATAAATTAGGTTCTTCTTCTAGACTTCTGGTGTTATGGGACCTAAGTGTCACTCTAAGACAGAAGAGCAAACACTGTTGTAATGTGGGTTCAGAAGAGACACCACAGGCTTAGGGTAACGTTAATGTCTAGTTGCTGGTGAACAGAAACGCATCCAAAGGACATGAGTGAGAACCTGTGTACACCCTAATGTGTACAGTCTTCCCCAAAAGAAATTAAGGCCTGTACCTTATCCCTGATCCTGAAAACATAGTCTAGCCTCAGGAACGGACTGGAATCCAATTTAACTAAGAACACATACATGCCCCAGTGTGACTCCAACTCACAATTGCATTGTAATTTATGTGACTTTGAGGCCTAAATTAAATACATTTATCCTGAGGAAAGTCTGATTGTGCTTTTACAATGTGCAATGTGAGAGGGTATTGCCCTCTCTCTTCTGCTAGTCCAATTTAGTTGGGTCTCCCATCATCTGTAGAGATACGGAGCTTATTTCTTCATGTCCCAAATTCTGTTGCATAAGCAAGTAGGAAGGGTACAATTAAAATAATCACCAAGCACTATTACTTCTTCCTCTGTCCTACCTTATGCTTGTTATGTCCTAGCTCGCAATTATACCCAATATATTTAAACCCCACACAAAAACCACGTAACCACTCCGTCTGAAACTTCACTTCAAATTCTGTCTCCTCCCAATCACAGTCTTGAATGTCTGACTTCCAGTCAGTTGGCACTGCAGGTTCCCTGTTACCATCTTACCAGTGGAAAAGCTCCAGTCAACTAGAGGAGCTGCATGTTACTACCTTTAAAAATAATACATGATAATGTTTAATACAGTGAGGAGGTTTTGACTTTGATGCTGTGGTGACAAGCATAGTTCCCACTGATAGCCACTACAATATGGACAAATCCCTTTTTGTTCACACTGCTTTGTAGTTTCCACTCTGTCCCTCAGTACCATATCTCAAGTATGAGGTATTTCCTAATGAGAATGCCAGCTGGAAAAATGTTTACATCTGGTGCGAACCAGTGTATTCCTGTGAAATAAAACCCCAAAAGCCATAGAAAGCCATAACAGATTCCACTATCTGAGAACCTGATCTGAGTGTCTGTGCACTTGTCTAGGGTCTCGGACACCTAAAGGATTGCTATAATGTAAACAACAAGTGCTGATGAATAATTTTCTATTTTAAGGGAAATTGGATTTTACTTTTCTAGTAAGACATCTTGTTTCTGGAGGTCACAGAGCAGGATTTGGAGTCTCCTCTTTGTGGCAGTGGGTATGCTTATCAACTCTGTTCTTGTTTCCCCTTCAATGACTTGTAAAGAAAAGCCAAGGAGGGCAGAAAGAGGACAATCTTAGGATACAGGCAAAAGGTTTTGTCAGAAACTAGCAATGCCGTTTCAGATTTCTGTGCCACTGTTTCTTCTTTGGGCAAGCAAGGCCCATCTCTTCCTGTGTGTTTATATCACAGTTATCTTAGCAACACCCGGATCTTAAATGAGACTTTTCGATAAACCCTTAAAAAAGAGAAATGTACTCCTCTTAACTCATGTAGTAATGCATAGTTTATGACCCACGGGAACTCTAAAAGGCTGAGTAACCAAGCTATGTGTGTCTCCCCATCACTTACATGTGGAGTTCAGATTAAACACGTAATTCCTAAATAAAGGATCTAATAGTAAATGCACCTCTCTCCATAAAAGTAACTAAGCAGCACTAGAAAGCAACCTATGAATGCAGAGTTACAGTGCCTTGTGTAACAAAAGGAAATTGGAGAAAGTTCCAACATATGGAAAATAACATTAAATTTGACTTGGAAAGGAATTCTGTTCTTAGTAATGAAAGCCTACTGACAGCAATGATTATACGTGATGTGTATCATCAAGTATAGCAACTCTTGTCCTTAGCAAAGGCGATTTTTCCTACTAGGGGAATGAAGAATAATGTAATACATAACTATTATGCCTTTATGCTCATTAATTCTACAGATCAATAACCAAGGTTCTGTCTCCTTTCCCCTAGCAGCTTTTTCCTTTCTTTGGCTAAAAACCAGGCTAGAAAGTATGTTTACCCTCAACAAAAAAAAAAAAAAATGCTGTTGAAGTTAGCAGAAAAGAAAAAATAATTAGTATCCCTTTAAAAACAAGTCATTTTGGCTAAATTGTTTTCTAGAAGTAAAGATAATCATCTTAATAGGTAATTTTTGTTCGGTTATGGATTTTGTGGAAATGGGAAACATTGAAGTATCTTGAAAACAGAAGAACCAAAGCTACTAAAGAGGTGTCATTATAACATAAGATAAATATAGTTAAACATTATGAATTGACATGTCCTTGACAGCCTGTAGTGAGATAATCTCTTGGTATTGCTCAAAAGCATTAGAAGTATTCAGGAACTTCACCGAGATAAATGCACATTTGGATAATGTATTTTCCTTTCCCAAGCTCTCCTTGCAACTAGATAGCACATTTGTCATTTCCTGGCAGTACTTAAAATGGAATTTTAAAAGGCTTATTGAAACCTATTTGTCTTGCAGCCCATGGTGATGACCATTGCTGCAAAAATAATAGAATAATAATAGAATCACCAGCTTGGTAGAGACCCACCAGATCATCAAGTCCAACCACTCCTATCAAACACTAAACCATGTCCCTCAGGACCTCATCCACCCATCCCTTAAACACCTCCAGGGAAGGTGACTCAACCACCTCCCTGGGCAGCCTATTCCAATGCCCAATGACCCTTTCTGTGAAAAACTTCCTCCTAATCTCCAGCCTAAATCTCCCCTGGTGGAGCTTGAGGCCATTCCCTCTTGTCCTGTCCCATGACACTTGGGAGAAGAGGCCAGCTCCCTCCTCTCTAAAACCTCCTTTCAGGTAGTTATAGAGAGCAATGAGGTCTCCTCTCAGCCTCCTCTTCTCCAGGATAAACAATGCCAGCTCTCTCAGATGCTCCTCATAGGGTCTGTTCTCCAGCCCCTTCACCAGCTTTGTTGCTCTTCTCTGGACTTGTTCCAGATCCTCAACATCCTTCTTGTGGTGAGGGGCCCAGAACTGAACACAGGATTCAAGGAGCGATCTCACCAGTGCTGAGTACAGAGGGAGAATCACCTCCCTGGACCTGCTGGTCACACTGTTTCTGATCCAAGCCAGGATGCCATTGGCCTTCTTGGCCACCTGGGCACACTGCTGGCTCATGGTCAGTCACTGTCAACCAGCCTTTCTCCTCCAGACAGCTCTTCAGCCAGACTTCTCCTAGTCTGAAGCTGCACAGGGCTGTTGTTCCCCAAGTGCAGGACCCAGCATTTGGCCTTGTTAAACCTTATGCCATTGGACTCAGCCAAGCAGTCCAACCTGTTCAGATCCCTTTTTTTTTCATCTTTTAATATTTTTTTTACAAAAAACAAAATATTCATCACAAGGAGTAATGAAATTCCACTTTAACACCTTCAGACCTTTCTCATCTTTCATCCTTTGCTCTTTCCCATTTGGGACTATGATAAAAACAGGACCTGATTTATCATCATCTTCCTTCAGATTAGGCTTGCTTATCAATTTCTTCCCCTGAGTACCTTTAGCTTTAGAGGAGGCAGCTCCTGCCTTGCCTTTTTTGGGGATCAGTCTTGGATTCCATAGTACTGAAACCCAAATCTTCAGCAAGTGCTGATGTAGGTTGGAATTCAGTTGGAGCTGTTCCCCCTACTGCTCTGGAAGATGCCTTAGCAGAAGGAATTGGTTTGGCTGGCACGTTGGCTTTGGCTTTCTCAAGCATGGCCAGTACCTGGGCTTTGGAAGTTGGCTTCAGCTTGCTGGTCAGCTTTTGCCATCTTCTCGAAGCCAAGATGAATCATAAAGAACGGTAGGGAATCCTGTGCTTTTTTGCACACATCCCCATTTTGATCTTCAAGACAGGAGTACAGGTGAAGCACAAATAAGCGCAAATCAGAAGAAACAGAATGGAGGGTAGGCATCTTCTCAGCCAACCAACCAAGAAGCTCTCGTCTTAGCAATGGATTTTCTTTTTTGAGCTCCTCAGACAGGTCTTCCCCTTCCAACCACTCTTTCATGCCCGTTTGTTCAGCCCAGGCATTCACAGTTGCTAGAGCAGCAGCATGAACATTATTTTTACCGTCTCCTAGGACTGTAATGACTGGAATGCCCAAGCTTTTCACGTATTGTTTGATATCGGGGCCCACTGCTGTTGCTAACTGCTGAAGAATGCTCAGTGTTTGTTGCACCAGGATTTTATTTGAGTCATTGAGAGGAGTCTTTAAAGCTACTGGAAGTTCTCCAATGTTTGGCTGTATGAACTTAGCCTCATTTATTATGCTTGTCACTTCATCTAGGCCTTCCTTTCTGATCTTCCAGTTTTTGTCCCCAGTCTTAGCTACTAGTTCAGCTGTGATCTTATTGCCAATATCTGTTCTTGGCAAGAGATCCACAACATCATTTTCAACAACAACCCTATGCAGAACTACAGACTGGGAGAAGCCTGGCTGGAAAACTACCAGGAGGAGAGGGACCTGGGGGTGTTGGTCTACGGCCGACTGAACATGAGCCAGCAGTGTGCCCAGGTCACCAAGAAGGCCAATGGCATCCTGGCTTGTATCAGAAACGGTGTGACCAGCAGGTCCAGGGAGATGATTCTCCCTCTGGACTCAGCACTGGTGAGGCCGCTCCTTGAATATTGTGTCCAGTTCTGGGCCCCTCAGCACAAGAAGGATGTTGAGGCTCTGCAGCAAGTCCAGAGAAGAGCGACAAGGCTGGTGAAGGGGCTGGAGAACAGACCCTATGAGGAGCGGTTGAGAGAGCTGGGGTTGTTTAGCCTGGAGAAGAGGAGGCTGAGAGGAGACCTCATTACTCTCTCCAACTACCTGAAAGGAGGTTGTAGAGAGGAGGGAGCTGGCCTCTTCTCCCAAGTGACAGGGGACAGGATGAGAGGGAATGGCCTCAAGCTCCGCCAGGGGAGATTTAGGCTGGAGATTAGGAGGAGGTTTTTCACACAGAGGGTCATTGGGCATTGGAACAGGCTGCCCAGGGAGGTGGTTGAGTCACCTTCCCTGGAGGTATTTAAGGCACAGGTGGATGAGGTCTTGAGGGACTTGGTTTAGTGTTTGATAGGAATGGTTGGACTAGAAGATCCGATGGGTCCCTTCCAACCTGGTTGTTCTGTGATTCTGTGATTCTTCCTCCCCATCATCCCCACCTCCTGCACTGTGCCCAGAAATACCTCGAGTTGGCACAGATGCCATCTGCCCTTGCATCTTTTCAAATTCTGCATCTATCTGGGAGAGCAGGGCTGGCTTCTTGTCCTCAAAAAAACATACCCAAAGGAGGTTCCACATAAAGGTACATGACTCCAAGCAGGGTAATGGCAGATGTCCTTACAGCTGGGTTAGTTGCAGCAAGAGCTGTCTTCACATTACTGATGAAAGCTTTGACAGTCAGTCCAGAAAAGCTGAACCCTTTAATTGCATTTGAAAGCCATTTCAAACTTTCTGACTGGTTTTTAGGATTCTTTTGAGAGAAAGCCATAGCCATAACCTGCTCAGCAGTCTATGGCAACTGACATGCCTCTGCTATAGCTGTCATGGCTTCTTTTGCATTACTCCCACATTTCACATCATTAACCTTGTCTATGAGACCGTCCAGCACAACCTGGGTTGAAGTTTTGAAGAAGTTTCCTTTCTATGCAACCAATGCAACTATGTGCAGTTTCATCTGCATCACCTGAAAGTTTGTTTCCTTCCAATCAGGTTTCTTGGCCAGCGTTCTTACTAGAGCCTGGCAAGGCATTTCACTTTTCTCCATAAGCTCAACAGCTTTCTGAAACTCCTCCGTGCAGGAAAACCTCTCTTTCCAGTTATCACTGTCCAACTGCTGGATACAAGAAACTGGAAGTACAGCAGCAGCTTTCTCTTCGCATACTTCTACTGAGCGCTCTGATTCAAATATTTCTTTTGTCTAAGGACCCTTCTTGTCTTTAGCCCCAGCACTTCCCACACATGCAGCTGCAGCTGGTTTGCCTTCCTTTGGTGGGCCCCCAGACTTCACAGTGGGTGCTTTTTTCAGGGGTCCTCATTTGGCTGCTGCATCTTTTGTTTCTTTATCTCCACCAGTCCCTGAAAGAGCAGGGACCAGTTACACCTTCTCAGCACACTCTTTAATCCAATCAAGCTTTAGGTTGTCTACATCTGCTGGAAAAGGATTTACAGTTTTCTCTCCAGCCACTTTCAAGGCAGTGCCTAATGCTTCAAATCCAGCATCTCTTACTTCAGGAGAAGAATCACTGATGTGCTTGAGAAGTGCAGCACCAAAAGGTTTTAACAGGCTTTTTGGCAGAGTAGAAGGTGTGCAGTGATGGAAGCTTCATGCAATGGAAAGGGATATTTGTTGCTTAATTGTTGGGTTTTTGTTGTCCATCACTGCCAATACACCTTCACTTATGTTCTGCAAAGTAGGTGTAAGAAAGATTGCATCAATGGCCTCCTGTAGTGCCTACACTACCTGGGGCTAATTCTCTTTAAATTTCTCCAAGATTGTTGGAACAACGTGCCCTGCATACTGTCCAAATTTCTTTCGGAGGCCAGTAGCTACTCCAGCAAGGCATTTGGCAGCCAAAGCAACCACCATAACATCCGTATCCTTTCCAACAACCTTTTTGAGAACTTTCACCAGGTCTGCATAGTCTCCTCATTCCAATTTGGGATTCTTCACCAGCAGTTCAACAGCTTCTAGAGCTTCTTGCCACTTCTTTTTCTTCTATTTTTTCATAGAAGTCTTTGGGAAGCTTGGAAAGAATTTCTACAGTTTCAAGCAACGCATATGCATCTACTTATGGTAACACCTCTTACTCACCATCATGTCCTCCATCTGCATCTCCTCCAGTTGCCTGCTGCTGCTCAAATTTTGCCTTCAAATCCTGCTGGGAATGCAGGAACCTGGTCTGCTTAGGAGCAGCTGATGATATTTTGACCCACTCTTCTTCCAGTTCCTTTAGCTGAACAGAATTTATGTTCTGCAATGGAGGTCTCAGAGCATCTCTTATCCAACGGTAGATCTAAACAGCAAGAAATCACAGAATCATAGAATAACCAGGTTGGAAGAGACCCACTGGTTTATCAAGTCCAACCATTCCTATCAGTCACTAAACCATGTCCCTTAGGACCTCGTCCACCCGTCCCTTAAACCCCTCCAGGGAAGGTGAATCAACCCCCTCCCTGGGCAGCCTGTTCCAATGCCCAATGACCCTTTCTGTGAAATTTTTTTTCCTTATGTCCAGCCTAAATCTTCCCTGGTGGAACTTGAGGCCATTCCCTCTTGTCCTGTCCCCTGTCACTTGGGAGAAGAGCCCAGCTCCCTCCTCTCTACAACCTCCTTTCAGATAGATGTAGATAGCAATGAGGTCTCCCCTCAGCCTCCTCTTCTCCAGGCTAAACACCCCCAACTCTCTCAGCCGTTCCTCATAAGGCCTTGAGTTTGGCTTCATCTCAAAAAAGCCTTTTCACGAGACTCAAAAAGTTTTGGCAATACTTAAATGTCACACTTGGGGCAATCAACAACACATACAAGTTGTGGGCAAAAGGACATCTTTATTGATTTTTACAAGACTTTTTATACCCCTTCCAGAGCTGCGTGTCCATGCAAGATTAGTTTAGCTAAAGACCAACAGTTCATAATTGGATGACTCCTTCTCAGTTGTAACATCGTGATTGGGTGATTCCACCTGTGGCCTGGCAGCTCCCTAGTCTTGTTTACTCGGCTCTTCTTGGCACCTTCCAGCTTCTCCAAAGCTGCACAGGCATCTATCTATTCACGGCTAATGTTTAAGTTCACACACTCTAACTCTCCAGACCAGCTGAGGTTTCCCATACCCCATTGTATATCAGGCTTTCTCTGTAGTTGCTGTAACTTCTGGTCCCGGTGGGTGCGAGTGGGTGCAGGGACGTGGTGGAGGTGAGGAGAGGCAGGTGTAGGTCTGGCCGCTGCTCAGCAGCGGTTGAACCAGGCAGGCCCACCAAAAAAAATGACTATATATATTTGATATACCAAGAAGCACCAGTATCTTGCATCCTAATGCACTTGCATCCTAATGCACTCGCATCTAGCTCTTAACTCCTGTGAAATGTTGATGATGTTTAACTGGAAGGGCTGAGGAATGTATGCACCATTCATTTAAAAACCCACCTGACGTTGATATTTATGTAATAAACTTCAGAAGCAGGTGATGAATTGCTTTTTTTATGCCTTGCTTACCAGCAGTGTACTCCTTAGTCTATTTCTCTCCCTGAGCTCCTTCCAAGTTTCACAATCTCTGAATGACTTCAAGCAGCCAGTATATCATTTTAAGCATAACCATTTAAAGCTTCTGGGGCTTTTTACCTAAACATGGAGTTTTTCTTCCCTGAGATAAGTATGTTCTCACTTGGATATGGAATGAACAATAGTGTTTCCGTGAAAGCTGAAAATCAATTATCTTACAATACACAGAGTCTATAAGCAAGTAGAGAAACTATCACATTGTAAGTTAAGATCTCCAGCTCTGTAATGGTGCATCATTTGCCCCTTGATCTTAAATTATGATATAGCAAGCCCCTCACTATAAGAAAGATATTGAGCTGCTGGACTATGTGAGAAGGACAATGAATCATAGAATCATAGAACAACCAGGTTGGAAGGGACCCATCGGATCTTCTAGTCCAACCATTCCTATCAAACACTAAACCAAGTCCCTCAATACCTCATCCACCTGTGCCTTAAACACCTCCAGGGAAGGTGACTCAACCACCTCCCTGGGCAGCCTATTCCAATGCCCAATGACCCTTTCTGTGAAAAAAATGAAGCTGGTAAATGGTCTGGAATACAAGTTTTATGAGGAGCAGCTGAGGAATCCCAGGTTGTTTAGTCTGGAGAAGAGGAGATTGAGGGGAGACTTTATTGTCCTCTACAACTAACTACCTGAAAGGAGGACAGAGACAGGTGGATGCTGCTCTCTTCTTCCAAGTACCAAGTGATAGGATGAGGGGAAATGGCCTCAAGTTGAACCATGGGAGGCTTAGATTCAATATTAGGAATAAATTTCTTTTCTGAAAGGGTTGCCAAGCACTAGAACAGGCTGCCTATGAGTCACCATCTCTGGAGGTATTTAAGAGACATATAGATACGGTGCTTAGAGGCACAGTGCAGTGGTGATCTTGGCAGTGTCAGTTTTATAGTTGGACTTACGACCTGAAAAGTCTTTTCTAACCCAAACAATTCTGTGATCCTGGGCTTCTGTAATTACAGAAAGCATTGGTTTAGTTTATTGTGCATTAAGGGGTTTTCAAACATTAGCTTAGATTTCTCCTATCTCTTCATCCTTTTTAGCTGGACTAATGATAACTAAAACACAACTGCAAATATGGAATAAAAAAAAAGTCACAAAAAGCTCTGAGCCATATTTTCTCTGTTTTCCCTAATCACAAGTGACACAGTACTGCAAGTCCTGCTTCCTCTTCCTCTTGTTATGGAGTTATCTACAAGTCAAAAGCTATTCTGTGAATAGGAACATATAGCATTTCTTTCGTTCTAACCATGAATAGTTTATAGAGGCCTCTCTAGCTTTCAGGTTGTTCTTACTGTTTCAAGTGTATGCTTGTTTCCTACTGAATGGTAGGAAAAATTCTGTGGTCAGGAACTCAGCTGGTGCAAATAGGTATATTATGGAGACTGGCTGATTTTTGCCAGCTGATGATCTGAAATAAGATATTTCAGCATTGGAAAAAAATCTTCCCTAGACAGAGAAGAGAAACACTGTATGATGAGAACATCAGCTCTTGAAATAAGTGGTTTGAAGTTAAGATTGGGAAAAATAATGTTATCTGTGTTTCAACAGTAGACTTGAAATTTTGAGACTAGTCCAAGATCACTTTTCTACCATTTTGGAGCCTCTCATATGGATACTGAGTTCACTTCCATAACACCTGAGCACTTTCCAATACCACACTGATCAACATGGTATCATTTGTCACATTTGTTCTTCTCCTGTCTCTGTAGCAAGGCAAGGCTTGTGTGGTTGATTTTGGTTTTATTTTTCAGAATGCCATTAATTAGGGGCTATAGAGGCTGGGTGTCTTACTAAACTGATGTATTTTTATGGAGAGATGAAGAAGATGAACTTTTTGACCATGATATTTACTCTAGAGATTTACATGGTCTTTCAGATATTCTGAGCCTGTATCCTAAGGCTTGAAGGTAGTAAGTGTGTTCATGAATATAAAACAAATATGTCTTATTTTTTCTTCAAAGAAATAGAAAATCTATGATTAATCTAACTCAGTAAATTAAAAAGACAAAAAGTGTAGTATACTTAATTATTAAAATGGGGAAATAAACACAGCTTTCTTGCATCCTGCTTTTGCTGTTATGATCCTACTCAAAGAAATCAGAAAGAGAAGATAAAATGCCTGCAGAAAAGCAAAATGGTAAAGAAATAAATATATCATAAGAAAGACAGCCAGTGAGAAGAGATTGCTGATAAAGGTGGTTATCAGATGTAGAAACTGTGTATGAGGGCCTGTGGGGCAGATTTTCATTCAGAAACTGGTCCTCTTCAACCACCTTTACATACTTTGCTGTCTCAGATCCTGAGGAGTCATAGAATCATAGAATCACCAGGTTGGAAGAGACCCAACAGATCATTGAGTCCAACTATTCCTATCAAACACTAAACCATGTCCCTCAGCACCGTGTCCACCCGTCCCTTAAACCCCTGCAGGGAAGGTGACTCAACCCCCTCCCTGGGCAGACTCTGCCAGTGCCCAATGACCCTTTCTGTGAAAAATTTTTTCCTAATGTCCAGCCTATACCTCCCCTGGCAGAGCTTGAGGCCATTTCCTCTTGTTACCCAATATTTCTTAATGGAAAAAATTACTTGGTTTTTCCCTTGGGATGGCAACACTGGGTAATGATTGATTCCCTCTGTGGTTCTTGCTCTGCTATTCTATGGCCACTCCATCTTCTTGCAGAAAACCAGGCTTTGGCTGATACCAAGTGAGGACAACAACTTGATGTCCCTTTTGAAGCTGTTGTTCTTCAATTGTCACACATGGATTATTGTTAAGACTTCCTTAGAGCATGAGACTTGTCTGCCTGACTTTAAGATCTGATGTCAGTAGTAAGGGGCAGGCTAAGATTCTTCCTGTGAACTTCCAGAAAAAAATCATTCAAAGATTTAGCTGTAAAGGAAGTACAAGAATTTCTTTTCACTTTGTTAAAAAGAGGCACCAATGCATCAGAATTAGTTGTATATCACTTACAGCTTAGGTGAAGGGGGCAGAATGCACACAGAAAAGAAGGGTTTGTGTATCTATGCCTACCTGTGTGTATTCCCACAGCAAGAAGTTTCCTCCTGACACCTTTCCAGCAGCTCAGTAAAGCCATGTTGCCTGCTCTGCCAGGCTGACCAGAGCTGTTTCATTCCCTCTGAATCATCTCCATCAGTTCTCAGAGCTTATCTCTTAATGACAAAACATTTCCTCCACTCTGTGCTTTGTAATCATTGCCTTGCTCAATGGAGTCTTGGTCAATGACCCTGAGCTGGAGATGTCATGGCCATAAAGAACTATAAATAGCAAAGGTATCTTTGATAACTAGACAAGGGGTGGGGGTGGGGGGGGTGGATCATTCCAGACCGACTCATTTTCAGTTCACTCTTTCAATGTGAACTGACTTGACTCACAATGACATCTATGGGACCAAAAGAGCACAAGCCATGCTAAGCTCAGAGAGTAGAAAATACTGTATGTTTATTTTTGTTTCCATTTATTGATTCACATCACATTTTTTTTTATTTTGTCTATCTTACTCTTTAGTTATCTGTACTTCAGGAAAATTTAAAAACAAACTGTATTTATAGTAGAAATAGCCTTTCACTTGTATATGTAGGTGGCAATTCCTAAACCAGTAAATCCTAATAACAACATCTATTAATTTCGTTTTATAAATTGGGCTTGTACGTATAACCAATTCAAACTACTGTGCAAGAATCAAAAATACAGTAAGAATTTCTCAACTTACAAAAACTGTGATTAAACTCAGTAAGGATTCAATAAGCTCTGCAGAGGTTCATTAATATTTTATAGATTTAGTCTTCATTCAGTGCTGCAAAAGGCTCTTCAGTTTGCCTGTCATTACCAAGCTGGTGATGGGCAAAATAATCTATGACAATATTCTGCATTGCCAGACAGAAATAATTTGCAGAATAATAATGTGGCATAAATTGGAGGAAGGAACGAAACTGTTTGTCTGATCCGTGGGCTACCAGGAATGTCAGACTTCTGCAGGGATGAGTGACACTGAAACATCTCTTACTCGGAATTAGCTGCAGAAGAATGAATGTTTCATCCTGCTTTCAGGCAAAATGGATAGCCACTTCTCCACCCAGGCTACACAAGAGTTGAATGTAGAAGTCTCAGTTTCACAAAGAAATTACACTTACAAATGGTAATTAGCTACACGACTGGGTTCTCTGCCTTTCCAAATTACAGGAGAGGCTACTAGCTACTAGACTACTGGTAGTAGTACCATCGTAGACTTCTACAACGTATTATCTTGTAGTGGGGGTGAGTGTTTTCTTGAACTAGGTGTCATACTGGTAGATAGCAAAGCAAAGCAGTCAATGTCCCAGGAGGATTACAATCAATGTATTACATACATAGCAGGTGGTTGTGATGAAAAACCAGACGAAGGCTGAGAGATTACTATAATAATATAAAGAGTTCCTTGAATGTGAAAGTCTCTGCTCAGCTGCTGTTTAATCTACTCTGTGTGTCCTGTTCAGCGAAGCTGAAAACATCCTTACATCTAACTCTTTTCACCAAAGCACTGTGGCATGGGTTTAGTTTTCAGGTTGTGATGCAGTGTTCTGCTAAATATGGATCGACTGCTGAATCTGAGCCTAAGGATGTTGTTAAAATAGTGGTTAGAGGAAACGCAGTTAACATTATTTATTAAAAAGATTTAACAGCATCTGTTACAAAAAGCTACTTAAGAAACTAATCTATCATGGAGTAAAGATCTGCCTTGGGTTTAAAATTGGTTAAAAGATAAAAAAAAAGAGTCAGACTTAATAGTCGCATTTCATCACAGGACAATTGTCACAGGAATCCACAGCAGGAATCAAACTCTGTAATGTCACCTATAGGGATACTATCTATGTATACTGAACAGCCCGAATGTATCTGGGAACAGTCAGGTTTTTTCCCAAATATTACTAAAAGGTGTAGTTTGATATTTTTTTTTTAACAAGTATATCTAGTGATCTTTCTGAATTTTCCAGTTCTGTTGTGGATCCCTTGCATCTAAACTGTGTTTAAGAGCTGAACTCCTTGGAAGATAGCTCTTGCTTTCCATTTAACTTGGAAAATATCTTGCATAGTCTGGGCAGCAGCAGAGACACATAGCAATAAATATTGCTAATATTCTGTAACAAGGCCTTTAAAAGCAAAACATTTTTTTTGCCAGAAAAAGTGTATTTTATGTGACATAATTTATATTAGCCAAGACTAAATAAGACTTTGGAGAATTCTAGATGGCCAGACTGTCTGCACAGCACTCATGACAGATGAAATTCACTGCAGATAAATTCAAGGTGATACATTCTGGAAAGGACAATTCAACTGCTCATACGTAGAGCTGAGTTATAAATTAACTGTAATCATTCAAGAAGAAGATCTTGCTGTCACTGTAGACAGCTCCATGAAAACATCTGCTCAGTGCACAGCAGTGATCAAGAAGCAAACAAAATGTCAAGATGTATAAAGAGAGGGGCAGGTTTTAAGGCTGAGAGTATTATAATGCAACGGTCTAACTCAATGGTGTGCAGTCACCTTGAACATCGAGACAGTTGTGGCCAGCCCTCTTTCAGAAGTAATTTATTGAAAAGAGAAAGGATTCAGGAAATAAAGTTGCAAGGGTAACATTAAAATAAACTACATATAGATAGGAATTGAAAAGCTCAGTTTCCCCTCTCCTGCAGCCCACATTATGGGGGTAGCCACTGTCATTTGCCCCTAGATCTCAAATTATGATATAGCAAACTCCTCACTATAAGAAAGAGATTGAGCTGCTGAACCATGTGAGAAGAAGGTCAATGAAGCTGGTAAAGGGTCCGGAATGCAAGTTTTATGAGAAGTAGATGAGGAAACCGAAGTTGTTTAATCTGGAGAAGAGGAGATTGAGGTGAGACTTTAATATCCTCTACAACTACCTGAAAGGAGGCCAGAGACAGGTGGATGCCTCTCTCTTCTTCCAAGTACCAAGTGATAGGATGAGAGGAAACATCCTCAAGTTGAACCTTGGGAGGTTTAGATTCAATATTAGGAAAAAATTTCTTTTCGGAAAGGGTTGCCAAGAAGAAAAAATCGATGCAAGTGTAACATTAAAATAACTACACATAGATAGGAACTGAAAAGCTCGGCTTCCCCTCTCCTGCAACCCACATGATGGAGGTAGCCACTGCGTGAAAGACAAATTGATAGGAGTAAGTTTTTGACAACTTCTTTTATAATTAAGGCATGTAACCTATTGCTACAGAAACTCAGTTAATGAGCTTAACACCTTTCAAAAATAACTATCAGTAACATTCAGACTTAGAGGTAAACATCGTTAAGAAAATATGTAACCAACCAAAAGGAAACCACCCAAGTGGCGAAGGACATTTGGAGGAAGCATCCCCTCTGACCAGGAGTCTGAATATATATTTTGTATTCATTAAAGACCTCTCTAGTTTTTACACTGCAGGTGCTCTAGTTTGCCTACTACATCCTAGATAATTTCATGCCACTTTTAATGGATGTATCACTTGTGCAGATGTATCATAACAGATGTAGAGGTACGCAACTGGCAGAGCATGCTAACAACTTTTTTGCACTATTAGCTATTACACATAATGAATATATTCCCTTACGTCAAGTTTTTTGCCTATTGGCAGATTGCTTCAATGTGCTATACTATGCTTTTGTACTGGGTTAATTTAGAATAACCTATTTGAAGCAATGACTGGTGAATTAACATTAATCTATAAAAAGTTCTTACAAAAGAATGCAGCATGCTGAGACAAAGATGTCAAAATAACTGTTAAAATACAGAAAAATACAGAAGGAAAGTTAAATTTAAACCAGGAGACTTGATAAATGAGATGAAAGTTCATATCCATCAGCAAGCAAAATGTTTAAGAAAAAAGTTCAGTGAAGGAAAAGAAATATTAGCCAAATACAGCTTTGGGAATTATTTCCCAACAAAAACATTTTAAGGATCTGAAGCACAAAAATCTATTTTATGCTCCTCTATGCAGTTGATCATGTGTTCCTTCAGGCAAGCAAATCCTATTGACTAAACAAGATTTATGTGCAGAGAGCAACAATGGGATCAAAACTGAGGTGCCAACCAGTTAATAGCAGCAGAGCAGGAAGCTGGTTTTCTCTCTTTGTAAAAATGTGCACAATTTGACGAATGGTACCTGCGTGTATAGAGACAAACTTCAAAACAACATTGATTGTGAAAAATTAGAGAGACTAAGAAATAAACACTTATCTCCCAGATAAGTCTGCTGGTTAGAGGACTAGAAAGGAACAGACTAAATGGTAAGTCCTTATGTGTTCTAACAAATATTCACTCAATTTAATGTAAACTATAATCCAAAAGATTTCTTCATCTCAACACCAGAATCGTTTGGACACTGTCTGAAGGGGAGGTGGCTGGAGCTGAGGTTCCTCTTGAACTCCCTTTGCAAACTGGTACAAATAGTGTAGACAGAGGAAACCAAGTGGTGTTGCATGTTGCTTCTTTATATCATCTAAAACTCATAAATTTACCTCCTTGTCTTATGAATAAAAGATGCAGTGCACGGTATCTCTTTTCCACTGAACTAATGGCTTTTGGGAATAGATGGTGGTGTCTCTCTGCCCCTTATCCACATTCTCCTACAGTGTGACAAGAAATTCTGCTTGCACCCAAATATTATTTTTCTGAAAAATCTGCTAACTAGTTTTTTTCAAGAAAGAAAGAAAGAAAGAAAGAAAGAAAGAAAGGAAGAAAGAAAGGAAGAAAGGAAGAAAGAAAGGAAGAAAGAAAGGAAGGAAGGAAGAAAGAAAGAAAGAAAGAAAGAAAGAAAGAAAGAAAGAAAGAAAGAAAGAAAGAAAGAAAGAAAGAAAGGAAGGAAGGAAGGAAGGAAGGAAGGAAGGAAGGAAGGAAGGAAGGAAGGAAGGAAGGAAGGAAGGAAGGAAGGAAGGAAGGAAGGAAGGAAGGAAGGAAGGAAGGAAGGAAGGAAGGAAGGAAGGAAGGAAGGAAGGAAGGAAGGAAGGAAGGAAGGAAGGAAGGAAGGAAGGAAGAAAGAAAGAAAGAAAGAAAGAAAGAAAGAAAGAAAGAAAGAAAGAAAGAAAGAAAGAAAGAAAGAAAGAAAGAAAGAAAGAAAGAAAGAAAGAAAGAAAGAAAGAAAGAAAGAAAGAAAGAAAGAAAGAAAGAAAGAAAGAAAGAAAGAAAGAAAGAAAGAAAGAAAGAAAGAAAGAAAGAAAGAAAGAAAGAAAGAAAGAAAGAAAGAAAGAAAGAAAAGAAAGTTTTTGATGAAACTGCATTTTGTCAAAGAAAAGGCAATTTCTTAGAAATGTCCCCAACTGCCTTGGGTAATATGTTGGTTTTCTTTCTTTTTTTTTTTTGGAGAGACCTACCTGACCTTAAAACTGTACACTCTGTAGAAATACACTGTTAGCCAGCTTTTTAAGTGTTTGAAAACAATCCCCACACTTTTGGTTTTAATTTCAGATAGACAATGTTTACAGTCATCCATTTGTAAATACCTCAATTCTACTCTTCATATGTGGCATCCACCAAGCTGCCACACAGCTATAGTAGACTGGATGAAAGAAGCAATATCTGCTCCATAAGGCATTCTGAGTTGGCACAAGCTCTGCATAATCAAAAAGGAGTCATGTTACACTGTCTGTCTTGGTTCAGCTTGAAAGCTATGTTTCCGTTCTCTTCTGAATCCAGTTGCATTTCCTACGGATTGAATTCCTATATGGAAATAACTATATAGATCTTTCTCTAGAATACAGTCACAAAATAGGTCCAGAGGAGGGCCACAAAGATGATTAGAGGTCTGGAACACCTCCCATATGAGGACAGGCTGAGAGAGTTGGAGTTGTTCAGCCTGGAGAAGAGAAGGCTCTAAGGAGATCTTATAGCGATATTTCAGTACCTGGAGGAAACTGCAAGAAAGCTGGGGAGGGACTGTTTGCAAAGGCCAGGAGCAACAGGACAAGGAGTGACAGGTATAAACTGGAGAGGGGCAGATTTAGACTAGACCTGAGGAGGAATTTCTTCACTATGAAGATGGCGAGGCACTGGAACATGTTGCCCAGGGAAGCTGTGGCTGCCCCATCCCTGGAGGTGTTCAAGGTCAGGCTGGATGGGGCTTGGAGCAGCTCGATCTAGTGGGAGGGGTCCCTGCCCATAGCAGTGGGGTTGGAGGTTGGAACGGGATGATCTTTAAGGTCCCTTCCAACCCAAGCTATTCTATGATTATATGAATTAGAACTATTTTTTTAAGGAAAAAATGAATGTGATTGAACTACCCCTAACAAAAAAAAAATGATCTAACCACTTCTTTAAAGCATGTAGCAATGTTGAATCCATCTTCTTTCCTTCTCTGACACCAAAATGTCTTAAAAGGAAGAATGTTCTACTTCTAAACTTCTTTCCTTGAGGAGAATATAGCAGATGATCTATGGCCTGTCTGTGCAGGATATCACCACACTTGTATGGCTTATTTCTAAGCCAAGAAATGTTTTTCTGTTTTTCTCCACCTGCATCTCCCATCCCACCACTCCCTATTTCCTTGTAAGTTATGAAAAATATTGCAAACTGACAAAGCCTCCAGGGTTTGGAGGTTCCCAGCCACTAGCATTAGGAATACAAATGAGTGATCATGTGTAATCACTCTCAAATTACTATTATATTTCCCTCTGTTTCCTCTTTGACCATCAATCACAATGCAGACATGGCACAACTTCTCTGTGCCCGAAAATAATTGTCACTGACCCACTAAATCTAATCACATGCAAGGATGAGACGTGGCCACAACACGGTATAATCCACTACTAAAGTGATTTTTTTGCAAAGAGAGCTTTCCAAAATGTTTGTGAGAGCAGTCCCATTGAGACTATTCTGGCACGCTTACAGTACCCGGGAAGCTTTTGTTTTCTGCTTGTACTGCGATAAATATCAGTGCATTCACCTGAATGTTCCTGAACAAAATCGAGCAACAGACTGATCAGTCTTTTATTTGCCAGAATGCTCAAAATTCCTTTCTCCTTTGTCCTACTCTGCCGTATAATGCCACAATTTGGTATTGTTGCACTAAGTGCTTCCATTGAATTTGCTTTAGAAATGAGTGTGTGAGGTCATTGGCTTCATTTATTGTGCCTGTTTCTTGTAATCATTTCTCTAGGGTAAAAATCTGATTTGTTACCTTGTAGTTCTGAAATGAGTTGTTATGTTTATATATATTTTCAGAGAAGTGTTAATTTGACATTTTGTTATAGTTGTTTAAAAAAATGGAGAAAACGGGAGCATTTGCCCCTTGGAAGATAGAATATGATTAAGCAAAAGCAGTTCAGTGTTGTATTGCAATCTGATATAATAATGTTGCGCTGCTGATCTAGTGAACCTGCCATAGAACCACGTCTAATACAATATTAGTTTCTTTTTAGCAGACGAAGTGTTAAACAAATGGACACGCTGAGATCCAGCGAAATTACACCAACCACTTGAGCATGGCAAATGGGCAAAGTAATTATGCTACACACGCTGCGCAGAAGAAGAGAGACAACACAAAATAAAAAATAAACATGCCCTTTGAAAATCATTTGGAGGTTATTCCACAAGTATCAAAACAAAATTGAACTTGCAGAGATTAAATCTGAGTAACCTTAGCAAATAGAGAGAATCTTGGACAAAAAATGAGCCAGCGGACCATGAATATCTCAGCAAGTGACAGGAGATTCAGTCGAAGTCTCCCGCAGTCCTTAAAACTCTGGAAAGCAAAACTACATTGGAGGTGTTACGTGCACTACTGGGGATTGCGGAGGTGTTGAACAGTTGATGCAGTGGTAGAGTTTGGGTGTCCCTGCTTGCTGGAGCACGATGAATCTCATAGCTCAGCTTCTGCCTGTGCCAGAGCCCGTTTTCTAGCACTTGGCACATCTTTTATCTTGCACGTCACCTCAGTCTTGTGCAAGTTCCTTGCCATTTAGGAGAAGGAAGGACTACGGAGAAATGACCGTGTCCACTGCTCCGTATATTTGGCAGTGCTAAGCTTCATGCATTACTTACCTGTTTGTCTTCAAAGCTACTTCATGAATGAAGAGCTAGCTCATGTTTTCAATTGTATTTCTGCTACATTTCAAATGTAGAATCAGTTCTCTCTAAAACCTTTTCCATTGGTCCTTTCACTGTCTTCTTCATGTTCTGACATCTCTGACCACTTCAGCTTTAGGGAGTCAGTGCTATTCATCCAACACGGTGCCTCTCTGTGCAGAGACTTGTAAGGAGACACAGCAAACCTGATGCTTTGCAGGTTTACTCCTTCAAATGCTTTTTATATTTATAATTTATACTCCTTATAAATGCCAGAGCTAGATGGATATGTCAAGTCCTTGCATTAAGAATGTACAAATATTTAACCTGTCCTTGCATTTAAAAAGTCAACTGAAATAGCTTCCCTTTCTTTAAAAAACATGATCAGAGTTCACTGCTGTCTTTCAAGACTGCATTAAGGCTCTGTTCACCTTTCAAGTTGTTTAGTGGTGGCTGAAGAACTCAACATGAAAGCTGAAGACTTAGTTCACTGCCCCTCTCATTCAGTAAGGTTTTCAGCCCACATCTTTTGCTACCTGGAACTGAAGTTTGATCTTGTTCAACTTTGGCTTATGCTGGGTACTTTGTACTTCACTTCTTAATGCTACAATTCGACATATGTGTATAGGAGAGAAAAGTGGCATAAAGGTGTCTCTAAACTGGTGCTTCGTTTGCTGTGGAAAGATCTGGTTTGCAGTTGTTTCCTGGGACAGTTTTGGTTATTTAGTAGTCGCTATATAAGATGTTTAAACTACACAGATAAAACAGAGAGAACGCAGAATCACCTTTTTCTCTAATATGTCAGCAAATAATTGCTGTCACTTCTTCTTTTACATGATTATTTCTCCTGACTTGTGCATTCTTGGTTGCAAAGAGTAGCAGCCCCAAAATAGTATGAGGACAAGTACCTCACCTGTAATATTCCTGTATGACCTAATGTATGATCCATATATGTCAGCATGATTGTTGTCTTCTGCAAGATGGAATAGATAGAATCATAGAATCACCAGGTTGGAAGAGACCCACCAGATCATCAAGTCCAACCATTCCTATCAAACACTAAACCATGGCCCTCAGGACCTCGTCTACATATGCCTTAAACACCTCCAAGGAAGGTGACTCAACCCCCTCCCTGGGCAGTCTGTTCCAATGTCCAATGACCCTTTCTGTGAAAAACTTCCTCCTGATGTCCAGTCTAAAGCTCTGAGAATGGATTTTAGCTCAGGACTTTAGCATGGATGAATGTGCAGTTCACTAAGTTACCATATTTTAAGGTAAAGCTCACAGTTATATCTATCCTTGGGTATCTTATGAAGATGTTTGTTTGGTATCCTCAGCATTCCTTGAGTCTATTCCAGCTTTAATATCTGTCAGAGACATATATTAAAATTCTTATTACAGAACAAATGGATCTATATGAGGACATGCACTTTTGAGATGGTTTTAGGCAGAGTTAAAAACAGAGACAGGGATATCACGGATCATAATTTCCAGGACATGCCTTCTATCATCTCTATCAGTAGTCATCATCAGGGTCTGCTGGTTCCTGTGCCAGTCGCTGCATATTGGATGTGGGTTTTTCCAAACAGCAGAAGTGATCAATTAGCTGAAATGCCTGAAGAGGGAAGGGCTTCCTGTGGTATATCTATGATTTGTTTTCTCCTGTGTATATCTGTGCATATTTAAGACTAGCAGATTTCCTTCTTATCTACAGGTTACATCAAGCACTAACAAATGCTTCTGAATTTAAATACCTGTGAGAGAGAGTGTTTTATTTTTCTTTTAATGTTCTGTCAGTTACTTTAAGGGGTTTATTATTTCTTTTCAAATACATTTGTTGACTTGCTATGTATGCTCCAGGACTATAAAAATTATTAATTTTATTATTAAAAAAGAACAATTCAGAAGTACTACTTTTACTTTGATAGCCTTAATTTTATACAAGCACCAGATTTTGCCTGACCCCAGTTTCTTCCATTCCCGCATTACATAACCTGTCAGCTCAAGATTCTGATTAGGCTTTGTAATCCCAAATATGTGTCAGAATTTATATATTAAAATTGTTCAACATATCTAACTGTAACAGGTAAAACAACAGGGAAATCATTTTCCTGAAAATTGAAATGGTTTCTTTTTTGTTGTGTGGAATAAACACCTACTTTTCTTTTTTTCACCCTTATATGTTTGCAGTGCCATGGATTTTGTTGTTATAAATTAGTCTTGTATGCATTTGCACTACAAATATTTACACTAAAAACACAGGCTGCATTGCAAAAGTCAATAATTTCAAAGGGCGTTTTTTTCTCAGAAGCATTTCTTTTAAGACCAACCCTTTTTCATCAAAATGTTATATACCCAAGGAAAAAAAAAGAATACAAACCAGGCCTGTTGTAAAGCTTTTGGAATAACTGAGCTTCTCTTGCATTAACATTCTGGAACATTACATTTTGGAAGTGTTAGTCAGTCCTTTCTCTTTTTATTCCTTATGCTTTATTTCCCCTCTTTTGGTCTGTCTTTTCAGTAAGGGCTCATCATGCTGGGGAACCACGATAACAGAATGATAGACACCGGACAGGCTCAGGGGAACCTGAGAAAAGAAGCTGTTCTTGAAGCATGTGAGGTTTGCCCTAGCATTTTTTTCTTGTGCACAAGAACTTTTGGATGAAAAAAACTAGCAGTGATCCAGGAACACGTAGCTATGTCCCTCTGGAAACTGGGAACTGCTGATTGCTACAAATATGTTTAAGACTGGAAAATCTGCAACTGGCAGAGACAGCGCTGAGGCTCACAGTACTGACCCTGAGGCTTCCCGTTTATTGATGGAACAATGCAGAGTCTAAGTGAGTGAGCACGTCCAGGTGTCACTCAGCCCCTCTTCCTCACATAGAACAGTGTTTTATTCTGGGAATGAAACCCCTAAAACAAGCCACAAAATATATGTAGTGATGGGAACGATGGCAGCTAAATCTGACCTGAAGAGAAGTGATAACAATTACTTATCTCACTGAAGGAAGCTTGACCCAACATGGAGAAAAAACACAAGTATATAAATGTAGATGCAAATTTGTTTGCATAGCTACATTAAACCCCATTATTCATGATGCAAATCATCAGTTCCCATTTTGTATCTCTCCAAGCATAGAAAGGTTAAAGTAGGATGAAGATTTTGATGGAGATTACCAGATTTCATCTGCTGGCAGGTGACTTATAGCCAAGCTTGGCCAGAGGCTTCCACAGGGAGGTGATACAAGGCTAAATTGAAGAGGTGATAACACAAGCAATTGAGACTGATCACAGGTTGCTGATGTGAGCTGCTGCAATCACAAATTCTAAAGACAATGCACCTTTCTGAGGCTGTCATTACTGGGGGTTAGGAGACTTTGGTGAGGAAAGGCAATTTGTTTAAATTATTGCACTTGCTCTGAGTGCAAAATGCTTTGAGCTTAGATGAATCAAAAGCAAAGAATATCACTTATCCCAGACATGGGAATTTCAATCCTTCAGAAAGATGAAAATGCCTTAATTCTTAATTTCTGTGTGCACTTTTAGTAATTACTTAAGAATAGTGTCTGAAATCGTTGGTATGGGAAAGTTAGGTTGTTTAAAAATTGTTTTAAATTAAGGGAGTGTGGGGGACAGAAGAATATGCTTTATGGCTTCTTTTTCATTTGAAAACTATTACTATTGATAATGAAAATATGCTATCTTTCCTTTAAATGAAAGGAAATTAGCATCAGAGAGGGATTCCTTGATGATTCTTCGCTTGGGCCTCTGTGGAGTTTTCCAGTCTTCCTATCAGTCAGCAGTGCTCAGGCATGAATTCCTTGTGCTGTCATTGCCAAGAGAGGAGTCTTTTGAGACCTTGAGATGTGAAAGTGGTGAGAGATGTTTATTCGAGTACGTGGCAGGGTGCCAGGCAGGTGGGTGGGTGGGCTGGAAGCAGAAACTGCCTAACACATGGGATAAAATGTCTTGGGAGAAAAGACTCGGAATCTTTCCTGTTTCAGGCTGACCCTCTCATTTAAAGATGAAAGTAAAAACAACGCACCCCAACCCCTAGCACATGCAGATAAATAAAGAAATTGAGAGCTTTTTCACTACTGTTTGTGCAAGAAAGAGAATTCCTGTAGCAGGATGGAGTTTCATTTTTACTATGAACTCCTACAGCACTTAGATCTATGCATTCCCTTAGGACACCAGGGATGCTTTTTGAGGACATCCATGACACTGTTTTCCCTTTGCCAGGAGCAGCAGCAGAAGAACTTCTGAATGCCGTAAAATCTCAGTATTTTAATATTTTTAAAAAATAATATAAGAGGGAAAAAACCCAAGCAAGGCAGGTATCAGGTTTCCTGAGTGAGTTAACAATCAAAAACGCAAAGAGTGAGATGGTGAAATAACTCACCCCAAGGTCACACAACAGTTTGGGAGCAACACTGGTGAAAGAATGTGAAAAGCCAAGTTTGTGGCCCTGGAGAGAAGGCTACCCCATCCTCTCCAGGCAGCATTGCAGGAAAGCATCCGGGGCTTGAAAGCGTCTCTCCCTGCTTGTTTCCTTGGAGATGGTGAACAATGTCTGTAGTAACAAGAATGATGGAAAGTTCTCTTCAGGCAGACAGAGCCAGGTATCATCTGCCCTCAGCTCAGTTGGATTGATGAGAGCAAAAAGTCTGTAGCGTACGAAAGGAGCCTCTTTCAAGTGAAAGTGTAGGACATACTGTAGGAAGTGAGGCTATTTCAGGGCAGGATGTAGAAAATCCGAAGTTAAAGCTAAGTCTTCCCCCAAAGCCTGTGCTTCCAAATGGCTAGGAGTAAGGTACATTGAGTATGCAGGAGACTGGAAAAGGCAGGTGCCTGCCAAGTTACATAATTCAATTGGATGTTCTCACTCTAACTACTGACCTGGATCAAATCTGCAGCCAACTTGCTTGTACAGAAGTCAGCAGCTGGTTCTAGTACTGGCCTGGGACACATTTCTATGTTCATTGCGTGCATTTTTCAGTGGAAAACTTTATAGGGTAATCAGAGAATAAAATATTCTCTAACAGATTTATATATTTGTATATATGTAAGTAAGATATAAAAAGATTTATTTCCATATATCTCCATATAGTTTTATGGCTTTTAGCATTTTGCATAAGTATCTGTTTGTTATTGGGTGTTCTCTGGAGGAGTTTGTGCCTTGTGATGTGCAGGAGTGATAGGAAGGGATGTGAGACTTCACTGGGCTTCAGGATGTGTTGCCAGACCGCCCGCGCTGAAGGGGGACTGGACTCAAAGCACAGAACTTCTTTTCCACAACTACTTTCTGAAGAGCTCTTCTCATTAACTCCAAGTGCACTGTGGCAGTCAGAAAACAGGCAGCTTTTATATAGCATTATTTGACAGACTTATATCGTGTATTGGTGTCACATTGCATTAAGTCATCTGAATTTTATTGCTCAACCTTAGAGTTCAGCTATGCACAGCAACCTCCCAGTTTACCTGACCTGTCAGTTAATTTGAACTACCCTTTTTACAAGCAGCACCTTTTAGCTCCTTTGTTCATTTTTCCCTTTATATTCTATTAATTATCATTTACAAGAGAAGATGTTTATGTAGACTGCAGTCACTATTCTGACTGGCTGGTCTACACCTAACTCTTCTCTGGTGTGAAATAATCATACTTTGAAATACTAGAAGACTACAACTTCTCCATCCTCCCACTATCTCCAGAGCTCAACTTCCTTCAGACACCCCAGCTGTAACGGCAACACTATTCTTACATCTTTGCACTGAAGTCAAACTCATAACTCATACTTGCAGGCAGTCATAACAATTCCAAAGAATCATTGTTGCAGATAAAAGGGCAAGCAAATTTATGACAGCCAATTAAAGCACAATTAATAATTAAATGGTGATGTGAATTCTTAACATGAATAGTGGTTTTTCTAGAAAGAATGCTGGCATTTGACAGTGTAGTCTGTGGCTCTGTATTAAATAGCACAGCACATTAAAGGAGTGGTGGCCCTGTACCCAAGTCAATGAAATGTTACAGTGGCGTCTGGTCCACTTTGCTCAGTTTCCAAATAATGTGCAGAGATTTTAAGAGAATCAATTAAATGTGAAAAATACATAACACATTTATGGAGTGTTTTCAGTTTTGTGGCAGACCGTGCCTCTAACAGAGAAGTCTTTGCTGGGCCATTGTTGGATTAAGGCTTGGCATAGATTTGAAAAAGGGTTATAAATGAGACAAAGAAAGAAAGAGAGGCTAAAAAGAGCCTGCAGTACAGTTATACTTTCTTTCCTCAGGCATTTAACTTTGGAAGGCAGATCGACATCCGAAACAGAAGGTTGCATGTGGGTTTTTGGCTATCACAGTACGGAGGAAGGAGATGCAGTGCAAGTTATAAAGCACAGACTCCAAGAACCAATGCTCATGTGGGACAAAAAAGAAACGCAGAGACATCTGTAGCTGGGCCTCTGGACATCAAAGGGTATAGAAGGTATGAATAAGAGATTTGGGCTTTGTCCTCTTCCTGAACTTACATTATAATAAGGAAATATCTACCAGTGACAGATTTTTAGTTGTTTACTCTTCCCCAAAACTTGACATTTCAAAGATTCTGCTTTTACATTGTTATTGCTCTCTGGTTTTCTACCCACTGCTTATTTTTTAACAGCTTCCCCTTTAAATTTTCAAAAGAACTATTTCTCTGCGTGTGCCCAATACGAAAGCGTAGTGTCCTACCTCAACCCATGTGGAAAGGAAGACCTTAGTTAAAACACTTTCTCTCCCCTTACCTCCTTCCTGTACAAAAACAACCCAAACAAACAAAGGAGGCTTGCTTGGAAAGTTGGCAACGGGTTCCAGAACTCCCACTGCCTTTTCTTCTTTAAGATCTTAACTTGTTTGTTTAAATGTCTTTAGGCCTTTCTTCCTGATTTTTCTGCTGGAAACCGCGAGAGCTAGTATTTGTTCCAGAAAGCAGATTTATTATTTCTTCTCTACCCCAGCTACGATTTTCCTTCAATTTAAAGTATATATATAAAAAAAAAAGCAGTTTACTATTCTTATATGTGCCTTAACTCCTGTGACTTAAACCCCCAAGCTGACAAACAGCACATCTATGGAGGGTTGTTGCAATTGGAAATCAAGAGAGAAAGGCACTCAATAAAATGTAGGTGATGCATGCCATAAACTGCTGCAATCCCATCAGTTCCAGAGTTTGGCCTCATGATGGGAGTCAATATGCCATAATAAAATAATTTCTAAAAGGATAAATAGGCATTTTGCTTGACATGATATCAAAGCTTGTCAGAAAGGAGCTGGCTGTGGAATTTGAAGATAATAAGAGTTATATGCTAGATACCTGAAATTTTAATGATGACTTCTCAAGCTCAGAGGCACATCATTTGGAGAACACCCTCAGACACACAGTGTGAATGTTGGGGTTGTCCTACGCAGGGACAGGAGTTGGTCACAATGATCCTTGTGTTTCCCTTCCAACTCAGGATATTCTATGATCTCATGAAGGCGCAGGCTCTGCCATTGCTGGAGGGGTTTGCCTGGAAGTGTGTAAGTGGTCCGGCCCACTGATGCCTCTGTCTGAAGAAGGATGTGTCACTGTGCCAGCAGAAGTCTGTGGTGATACAGCAGGTTAGCAGAGAACAGAGCATGTACATAAAGGGGATGAGACGCTTTCATACATGCATGTCCACGAGACTCAAAATCATTTGTCCTTGAAAACTTACCCAAAGAGCACATTTAATTTAGTGAAAAAAGTTACGCCACTGAAGCGCAATTTTTCTTAGTGTTCCCCAAGACAATGTCCCAAGGAAATAATAACAGAATAATCCGGTAGAACCTGAGAAGGATTAATGGCCATCCCGTTTGATCAGATAAGTAATTGAATAAGGTCATCCCACACCTTATAGCAGGACTCAGAATATTTTAGGGATGGCAAGGGGTAGTTTTGTATACACAAATGAAAATATATTTGCAAATCTTCTGTTCTGCATCAGACTGGAAGATTTATTTTGAAACCTGAATTTACCACTAAACACAATTCTGGACTTCTTGACGTTCTGCTTGAGAGAGCAGCATCTGAAAATGTGCAGTGGTCTTTTTATTACCTACAGAGCCTTGGTTGGTCTATATATGTAAAAACATAATTCAGGTCATTCAGTTGTAAATAGAAAGATGATTTCTAGCAGGCACTGAAATGCATGTGGGAATTTATTTATTTTCTGTGCTGAATGGAGTTCTTCATGCTAACCATTCCTGCCTAAAAAAGAATCACAGCTAGTAGTAGATGAGCATCCACCACACTGCTCTTTTGAGATACATAACCATCATGATAAAGAAGCCTGAAAGAAGAATCAGTGATAAAGAAAGCTTTAGTAACAATGGGTTCTGTGCTGATTGCATTTAAAGATTTCCAAATTCAAAGTTTAAGTGTTAAAAAGCTCATGAAAGCTGAGTTGCGCATAACCACTTTGACAAGAATAACCATAAAACCAATAATCTGAAAGGTTTAAGGGTCCCTATGAGTATGTAGGACTGCAGATTGCAATATCAAACTGCTGGAAGTTATAGTGGCTTATTATATTCCTCATTATTTTTCTGTTCCCCCCAAAGAATTATTTTAATATAGAAACTCACCTTAAAGCAACAAGCCTATTTTTTCCAGCTGTTGGTTCTGGGGCAACCTTGATGTTGCTGTAATTTCACAAGGTATCAAAAATGCTGTCAGTGTTTTCCATGACAAGAGAGGATCAATAAAAGAGTGAAATTGATAGAATATGGGGTGGTGACATCAGGCACCTTTGCAGATGTGACTCAGTGAGCCATCCTGGTTTTCTAACATTACATCCACACGCTGCACAACAGTCAACAAAAACATATTTCAAGAAACTAAGGAGTGTAGGGAAGTGCATCTATGCAGGTATGTTTGTGGATTCTCCTTCTGTCATTTTGCATTCCTGGGCTTTCCCATGGGAGAATGTTTGTGTTATGCTGAGTCACCTCTGCAGATCAGGATTTCCTCCTGTAACAAGGTATTTTCTGCAGTCTTGTTTTTCCCATTTTGTTTGTCTTCTAAATTGTTCTGTTTCATGTCAATAGCTGCTATTGATACATTATATGTTTTCTGGACGTTAACTGCTACTTCTGTTAAAACTCATATGGGGATAAAATGCCCGACTAGGTGGATGCATAAGTGGCTGATCTTCCTGTAGCTCTCAAGGCTTGTCTTTTCAGAACTCAGGAGTCTAATAATAGCAGAAATCCCATCTCCCTCTCACATAGCACTAACAGAGCTTACCACCAGAACACCAGATATGACACTTGCAAAATTTTGGCTCCTCTGAAGTCAGCAAATTTGGTAACATAAGACCAAAGCTTCGTTTTCTGGAATCATTCTGAAAAAGTATACTGAATTCAAACAGAATAGACAGGAATACAACCAAACTACAAGGAAAACCAGTAAGGAAAAATGGCAACAGATACTGATTTTCCCTTGTGTGTCTTTTGGCTTTATTACCTCGAAGGGAGTAGAGAGGAGAAGAAACCTCAAGCAAATTGGAAGGATGACATCCTTCTTCACAAGGGGATTGTGAGGGCTACCTACAAAGCTAAAATCTGAGCTGAAACTCATCTCCTCTCTCAGTCATTTGTAAAAATACATGGGCACAATTGCACTGGACTTATTTACAAGAAGAGACACAAAAGGTTTGTGAGTGTTACCATTATGTTTATGGTAAAAAAAAAAAGCAATAAACTAGAACAGATGTTCTCTGTGCATAGGGAAATCTCAAATTTCTTAGGTAAGACAGATGACAGTGAAGACTGTAAACCTGCTTGTTCATTATGTCCTTGCAGGATAGATAATTTCACCCAGTACTGATTTCCAGCTTTACATTTTTACGTTTTTACCTTGAAAAACTGTCCTCTTAGGAGTCATTTTTCTCCCATCATCTGTGATGGTTAACTCTAGGAGCCTTCCAAAAAGATTGTAAATCCCAGAGGTCTATATGAAATCTTCCCATAATCTGAAGTTTGGTCTCTCTCTGTCACAGTTCCATTCTACATGGATGTCCATCCTGAATCCATTCAGTGGCCACCATCAAAGAAATAGCAGCCCACTTTTCCACTACCCATCCACTCAGTGTTTAAATAGACTATAAAATATTTGTAAGTTAATAGAGTAAATTGTACAAGGACAAACCAAACATCTTCAGCATCTGTCACAGATGTAGATAACTGGGCATGAGGCAGAAGGAACTTAAGGGACAATATGAAAAAAAATACAAGAAAGTGATTCAGTCCGACTCATGACACCAGACTCATTGGAATCTTCTCCATAAATAACTATGATGTTGTTTTCATTTCTTTTTCTGGAGTCTGACTGTACTCCTACAGGCCATATGTGTATTTCCCACAGTGTCTCAGTAGAAAAAAAATCTGATCTTAATGTGAAGAAAACTGGCATATGCTAGCAGCCCCAATTGCAATCAATTCAAGGTATTCAGTGAGGAGATGGTGATGTCCCTTTCCTTGCAAGAAACAGAATGAAGCAATTCCCATCAAGGTAAGGAGGGACAACTGGGTAGGGACTGAAAGGGATAATGAAGAGAAGGATCTATGTCTTCTCGTTTCTTTTGTCTATGCAAATTAACTCGAATAAAAAGAAATGTACTCACCTTCTGTTTATTTCCCTTGCTTGCACCAAAACCACTAGTGGGTAAGTGTCTGGTTTCTATCTGATATTTGCTGTTATAAAGTTTATAAATGAGTCTGTTATTTCACTGTTCTCTCCCTCTGCATTTTGATCCCTGAATCTGGGGAAATGAAGACCATACAGATGAAAATATCAGCAACTGCTGTTGATTTTCTTCCTTTAAAAGTTGTCTTAAGCCTCATAATATGTTATATGTAGTAAGCAGATATAGTTTCAACTGAGCTTGTCTGAGGCAACCATCCAATATCATCCTATAAGAAGATCCCTTTCTAAAGAGTAAATAAAACTGCATTAAGTCTGGAGAGAAAGAAGAAGAGCCTAAGAAGGATTTTAAAGCTGTTTCTTCTTTGAAGTGGTTTTATTGCAAATCATCTTATAGTGTAAAACTCAGCTTTAAAACTGATGTCTTCTTCTCATATCACCAGTGTGGAACTGAAAAGTGCACCACAGTGTACAGAACTGAAAAGTGCACCTGGTTCATCATGTAAGAATTGCTATGTGATGGGATATTTCATAATTTCTGCATGGCATTTGCTTATCCCTCTAGTTCAGATAACCACTTGATTTGGAGTTAAGTACCATTTAGCCTATGTTATTTCACATCATAAACCAGCCTTGGAGCAACTGCCACACATTTTGTTTAGAGGTGATTCTGACCCATTATTCCTCTCTTCTGAAACCTCATCTCAAGTATTGTGTCCAGTTCTGGAATCCTCAACATGAGAAGCTGGAGCTGCTGGAATGGTCCAGAGGAGGGCTGCAAAGATGATCAGAGGGTCAGACCACCTCCCATATGAGGACAGGCTGAGAGAGTTGGAATTGCTCAACCTGGAGAAGAGAAGGCTCCACAGAGATATTATGGTGATGTTCCAGTACCTGAAGGGAATGTACAAGAAAGCTGAGGAGGGACTGTTTATAAAGGCTTGGAGTGACAGGATGAGGGGCAATGGGTATAAACCAGGGAGGGGTAGATTTAGACAAGAGAGAAGGAGGAACTTCTTCATCTTGAGAGTGGTGAGGCACTGGAACAGGTTGCCCAGGGAAGTTGTGGCTGCCCCATCCCTGGAGGTTCTCAAGGCCAGGTTGGATGGGGCTTGTGCAGCCTGATCTAGTGGGAGGTCTCCCTGTCCATGGAAGGGGGATTGGAGCTGAATGATCTTTACCATCCCTTCCAACCCAAACTGTTCTATGATTCTATGGTTTTATGATCCTGTGATTCTCTGATTTCATGATTCTATGATTCTATGACTAATGTTAGTCCAGCATGAAAACACTTGAAATGTACACAGCATGGATCCTCAGTGTTCGTCATTGAATATTTCACCCTATAGAGATGTTCTTACACATTACTTGACAATGCAGCAGTGGCCATAGATCATCAAAGAAAGCCACAGCTAGAGAGGAACTGCAGTCGTTTCCCCTCTAAGAGGGATGGTAGCTGTGCTAGGACCAGAATGCTGAAATCCTGAAAGTCATTTCTTATTCTGAACAAATACAATACACCCTCAATGGTTCTTCTTTAAAAGCGGAACATTAATTGAATTTCTCCACTCATTCTTAGTGGGATCATAGTTTGCCATTGTCCTCTAGTTGCATGCCTCACCGCAATTTTACTTTATCTTGCATACTCTGATTATGAAAACTGGCTGCGTGGCATACAGTGAATCTTGCTGTAATTTACTTTGAAGAGGTTAGCTTAAAAAATTTCCTGAGAGGAATTTTATTAGATGCAAACTTCACCAGCACTGAATTAAAATGCAGCCTAAGTATTCTTGTATCCATTTTGCCAGTACCATTGTATTACTCCCTGTTTCAACATTGCCAACTGATTGGAGGTGTTTTTTTCCTTTAAAGTGGATAGGTCAGAAGATGCTTTCTACAAACAGAAGGTCAATTGTGTCCCATTTAAAATGATAACAAATGGCTCCGAAGCTTAGGTTACACTCTGCAATAAGTGGACAAGATGGATAGGGAGTGCAATGGAAGGGCAGATGTGGAAAGTATCATTTAGTAATCACTCAGCCCAGAATTTTGCAAGACTTTTTACCAACGGGCATGAAATTATGGAATGTACCATATAATCAAATAACAATTTCCCTCTTTGCTTGAGCTAGGGCCTCTTAAAACACAGGTCTATCCGTGTCTTTTTCAGCTAAACAGAATAAATAATAATTAGTAACTTAACATAAAATGCAAAAATAATTATCAGTGCTTTACTGATAAAGCAGTGGTTTTATCAGCCACATAGTACACAGCTATGGCTGTTGTACAAGATTTTGTCAGCCACCTTCCACTCTCAACCAGAATCTTTTCATCAATCCTGTAGTGTCTGTGTGAGCTGAGACCTTGAAGGTAAATGTTCATGTCCCATTTGAATGTAGTAGTGAAATCCCTGTCTCATGTCTAGGGTAGCCAGGAATCATGGAATCATAGAATCACCAGGTTGGAAAAGACCCATTGGATCATCAAGTCGGACCATTCCCATCAGTTGCTAAACCATGTCCCTCAGCACCTCATCCACCTGTCCCTTGAACACCTCTAGGGAAGGTGACTCAGCCACCTCCCTAGGCAGCCTCTACCAGCGCCCAATGACCGTTTCTGTGAAAATATTTTTTCCTAATGTCCAGTGTAAACCTCCCCTGGCAGAGCTTGAGGCCATTCCCTCTTGCCCTGTCCCCTGTCACTTGGGAGAAGAGGCCAGCACCCTCCTGTCCACAACCTCCTTTCAGGTAGTTGTAGAGAGCAATTAGGTCTCCCCTCAGCCTCCTCTTCTCCAGGAAATGCAGTTCTCTTTCTCTGTTAGCTAACAGATAAGGTATAAATAAATTATGCCAAAACCAGTGTAGGAGGTATGTTTGGTTGGTCAGTAAATTCATTGTTCTGTACAAAGAATGGATTCCTATTGCCAATCTACATATGGCCTTAACATCATTTTTTTATTGTTACTAAGGACAGTGCAGAGTTATTAAACAACAAAAACTTATCTGCAGTTTTGGCTGAACTGCCATCTTTAATCATGTCATACCAAATGGTTTATGTAAGTCCAAAATTGACTTGAAGCATCCGTTAATCTCTACTTGTCGAAATTGAGACGGCTACTGGAAATGCAGAATTTCCTGGCATGACATTTCATCCTGGCAAGGTGCCTGCGGAGCTGGCAGCATGTGGATGGAGACACCTGGCAGGAGGAAAGAATTAGGAGGTATTTTTAGGACTGTTGCATTTCTGGTTTGAAAGTAGCAGTGGAAATACAGCAAGCAATGAGCAAAGGCTTCAGCATGCACATGCGTTTTGACATGTCCTAATTCTATACGTGCCACTAAGATGCAGAAAATCCTTGGATATCTACTATAATAATAGTAATAAATAAATAAATTCAAAAATGTATTTTCCGACCTCTTGGTATTTCTGTTTCTTGAACTATCCATGTTATGATTTCTTTGGAAAATGCTATTTGTATCCATAGCTGAATATTTTCTGACTCATTAGCCAATATTTGAATGTAATAATTCTGTATTCAAAGGCTCAGTGATGCCCAAAGACATCATTTTACATGCTTAAAATCACTTTTTGGATGACTGTAATTCATAGAATTAGGTTTCTAATGAGGTTATTACTAATTTCTAAGCTGATATCCAAAATTCTGCTGGTACGGTTTTCTGTGAGAATGGGAATTACTGAAAAGAAAACATAGCGATTTGAAAAGTACTTAAAATGAAAATATACATCTTCCCTTATTGTTGCATAACTCATAAGTAAGAGGCTCCAGCTTTCAATTTTTTTTCCACTTGCAGGGCCTGAGCCAAGGTATTTCAAGGTTTACGAATAATTGATTTGAGCTTTGTTAATACCTGTACTAAGCCAGAGCTTAGTCAGAAAGGTAGCTCTAAGAGTCAGGGAAGCATTGTAATTTGGATCCTTCTAAAGACGTACTTGTATATCATCTGCATATAATTAGAAGCAGGTGCACTTTGAGGCAACAAACAGGTAACACTAACATTTCGGTGAAGCAGAAGACTGTGATACACATAAACCTTGCAGAAGATAATTAATCATCCTGGGACACCATAAAGGCAAATTAAACGAGGTATCTGATAGGAGTAGAAAGTTCATTTGTAAGTTTTCCTGACTTAAACAAAAACTGTCAAAATGAAGATAATATATTAAACGACATGCTACATAGAGCAAACTGGAGGTGGTTAGAGAATTTAGTCCTGTAAAAATGCAGAGCCTAAAGGTCTCTGCTTTGTACCCTGCAAAGCATTCACAGGCTGCCAACCTCCAGCACTGACACCTACTCAAAGTTGTGTTTAGTAAATTGGGGTTTATACATATATAAACAAGACACATCTATGGCCTGGATTTCCTTCCCCCAAGTTGCTTCCCATACTACTCATTCTTTTCATTTTACATTTCCTTTCTTGACCCAAAGTCCATTCACACAAAGGGAATTGTTCCACTGACATGCAATGGGCATTAGAAAATTACCTAATATATCCATTCGCAAGAAAGCAAGTCTAGAGCTGCCTGACTGCTGTAAAATCAGCATCCTCAAACATCAATTTAGACTTAGAATGGCTGTTAATTCTACCAAGCCTCTGTCCTTTTTTATCGCTGAAAATGGTATAATCAGCTATTTGCCCAAGGAACAGCTGTTCTGCACCCTATCTACTTATGTGCACAATATTATATTAGTGTTATTTTCCTTTCCTTATCCTCCTATGTGAGAAACCTTTGGGCTTTTTTCTCTTTTCACAATGCTACCATTCCTCAAGGAATGATATTTTTTACTTCATCCAGCACTTAGCAGTCATTAGTACATCAAAAAGGGAACGAAAAAAAAAAAAAAAAGACACAGCAGAATTTCTGGCTATTGCTTTCTTTATTTTCACCTATCTTTCTTTTCCCTGTGACTTTTAATAGATAATAGGAAAGGAAAATGAAAATCCAAATACATTTTTTTTTGGTCAATAAACAAAACAAAGTGAATGTTCCAAATGAATTATGATCATTTATTTCTGAATCAACCCCACTTGGAAATTTTCAGACATCTATTCAGATGAACCAATGTAGAATACCTTGCTCAGAAACAGCAAAACAAACCTGGAATATAAATAAAAGTTGCAAGAACACACCATGAGCTGAAGTGCGTTTGCTTAAATTAGTCATTGAACAATTGCAAACACGAAATAAGTATGCAAGAAAATCAGTGTGAATTGCAAATGATTTGTGAACCAAAAAAGAGCAGCAAAATACACCGGATACCTGATTAATTGTAATTAGACTGTGGGCTGCTGATCATGCATTGCAGATGTCCCACTGATCTGACTTCAGTGAAAATAGGTTTTCATCCATGCTAATGAATTTTCTCCTCAAATCAACTTATTTCAGTTCTTTTAAGAAAAGAATTTGATTCACTACAGCAGTGAAACTGTCCTCATTACCTAAAAAGCTTCATAAAAATTATTTGTTATTTCAGTCAGAAATTGTCACATACAGAAGCAGTGAAGGGGAAAAAAAGATTTTTCTACAGGACCTGTTGATGCGTGTTTGACAAAAGTACTTGATCTCCAGTACCACAACATAAATGAGCATGACAGCATTAAATAGAATCATGGAACCATAGAACCATAGAATGGTTTGGGTCTAAAAGGACCTTAAAAATCATCCATTTCCAACCCCCTGCCATGGGCAGGGACACCTCCTGCTGGACAAGGCTGCTCAAAGGCCATCCAACCTGGCCTTGAATACCTCCAGGGATGGGGCATCCACCACTTCTCTGTGCCAGGGCCTCACCACCCTCACAGGATTTTATTATTTTTTCCTAATATCTAATCTAAATCTCCCCCATTCAACTTAAAACTATTCCCCCTCATCCTATCCCTGCACTGCCTGATAAAAAGCTCCTCTGTGTTTTTCTTGTAGCCCTTTTAAGTACTGGAATGCTGCTCTAAGGTCTCCCTGGAGCCTCCTCTTCTCCAGGCTGAGCAACTCCAACTCCCTCAGCCTGTCCTTGTATGAGAGGTGCTCCAGCCCTTGGATTGTCTTTGTGGCCTCCTCTGGAATCACTCTAACAGATCCATGTCCTTCCTGTGCTGAGGACTCCAGAACTGAACACAGAATTCCAGGTGAGGCCTCAAAAGAATAGAGGGGAAGAATCTCCCCCCTCGCCCTGCTGGTCACACTGCTTCTGATGCAGCCCAGGACACAGTTGGCTTTCTGGGCTGGGAGTACACATTGCCAGCTCATGTTGAGCTTCTCATCCACCAGTTCCTCTTGAGGGCTACTGTCAATCCATTCTCTGCCCAGCCGGTAATTGCACTTTGGATTGGTACAACCCAGGCCTAGTATCCTGCTCCAGATAAGTAGAATCATAGAATCACAGAATCATAGAATCATCAGGTTGGAAAAGACCCACCGGCTCATTGAATCCAACCATTCCTATCAAATACCAAACCATGTCCCTCAGTGCCTTGTCCATCCGTGTCTTAAACACCTCCAGGGAAGGTGAATCAATCCTCTCCCTGGGCAACCTGTTAAGTGCAAAATGATGGATTTATTTTACTGAAATGAAAGTTTTGTATTAACATACTCTTTGCCCAAGAACATTGAGGTGGGCTAGCAAACTAGTAGAGGAGATGATCTGTGTTGCAGTAGTGCCAAAAAAAAAAAAGTAGTAATGACAAGAAACAAACCAAAATGCACCAAAATTTCTCCATAATTCAGATCTTACCCTTCAAACAAGCTAATTCAGTATTTTTTCCATCTGTCTTACAGCACTGCTCAGTCTCTGAAAAATCATATGAGAGTTTTGAGATGCACGTGGAAAATAAGACTCACACTCACAGGTCTGACAGGAAGAATATTGGAAATCACTGGTGTTAAAGTTGAGGTTAAAAATTACATTTACTTCCTACCGTGTGCAAATGTGAATTAAATTAGCAGAAAGGAGCCAAAGGAAATGCTGCTCAGCCTGAAGAAGAAAGCTCCTGATTTTCCAGTTTTAAAAATGAAAGATTTTGTGTAACAACTTAGAGGTAGAATATTTCCACAGTCCTGAATCAGAGAATTAACTACTTGAAGATATATTTGTAGTCCAGCTTTTATGAGAGAATTCCCAAAGCATGGAAGTCATCCAGGCAACAGTTAGTCCAGGAATTGAACCTGACACCAGTTTAAACCTGAAGTAACACTGATGATTTGCAAATAGAGGCAGAACCCAGAACTGGGAGACTCCTGGTGGAGTTCTCACAAGAAGGAAAGAAAGGGATAAGTGCATTAAAAAAATGAATTTACTCAAATTATTTTGGAGAAGAAAAAGATTATGTGGATAAAAGCATAAAGCACTTCAAGCAATATAGAGCAAAGCATAACATTGCAGAGCCCTGATGAGATCACAGACATTCAGACTTGTAGTAAATAAATGTTATTACGCTGCCACAATTACAGCATCTCTGTTTTCAGGCTGGTTGAGCCATCTGGCATGGGCATCCGGATAAAAGTTATGCAATTATTAAAACAAGCTAAATTAAATTAATTTAAATTAATCACAGTGCACAAAAATAACTGGCCAGAAGCATCAAATCATAGTTGTTTTGAACATGATGACCTATTTTTGCGGTTTTGCTAGGCTTTCTCTAATTATGAAATAACACGCTGTCTTTGAAACTAGTGGCAGAAGCCCAGTTGAGTGAAAAGAGAGATTTGTGCAGGGTACTGTTCCCATAATACACCATCAGTAATAGGCTTCATTAAACCCATGCGAATACAGCATCTAATAAAAGAGGTAGCTACTTTCCTATTACTGTATGTTGGCCTGTCCTCTAGAATGTGAAGTTACTTACATTGCAGTAAAATATTTGTCACATTCCTTAAATGTAGTGAAAAGTTTGTGTCCTTCAAACTACTCACAAATAGGTGGTTTTTATTTAGATCTTTCCAAAATGATTGTCCAGGCGCTTGATTTGCCACAAATGTAGGTTTCCTTTTACAAATTCAGCCGATCTTTTGGTGACAAAGTGTTTTAAAAAATGTGTAAAAAAATGACTAACTGAAAATGGCTTGATTTAAAGTGCTGAAGAAAATGGGAAGGCGTTCAACCAGCAGCCTTCCAGAGCTGCCAGGAATAAGAGCAGTTGCGAAGGAGAATCCCAAGAAGAAGAATCCTGAAGAATTCACTTCTATATTTACCAAATCTTCTTGCTAGCATGCGGAGGGAAAAGACAGCATCTTGCCTACTGCTTGATCGGAGGCTCCAGGTTTCAGAGGTGTTTGTGTCCTACTGATTCAACAGGATGTGTTTTGCATACACGAAGCTCCTGGTATATGCCTGAAACCCATCAAGGGATGCAGACAAAAGGATTGTAGTTTCCACAGCTCAAGTCATGAGCATCTCCAGCTTTACCTAAAGCTCCCTAAAATGCTCTCCCTCATCCTGATAACCCATTAAAAGCCAGTCAGCAAGGAAGTACATATCTTCCTGCAGCACAGATGAAAACTCTGACTGAATTCTATTTGGCTTTCCATTTTTTTTTCTTCTCTTTTAACATTTTTTTTTTCAGTTAAATTGGCTTTAGGTAAACCCTTCTACACATTTATAACTGAATTGCCTAAGGAACCAGTTCAACTAATTTAATACATTGGATTGGAATCCAAGCAGCAGATAAAACATGCTGTTTATTTATTTTGATGCTCCTGATGTGATGTCTCCCACTGGGCAGAAGCGTATGTCATTTATTGAAGGGGATTTTGTGGGATGCAGGGAAAATCTGTGCTAAATATTGACAACCATTTTCTTCAGAAATGTTCAGGGAGAAGGTGGAAACTGTTGTAAAACAAATAATTTTTCCTAAGTGAGTTCCATTATTATCAGAATAAAACATAGGTAGGAATATTAATCAATAGCTTTTTTGTTCTTTCTAAGACACACGATGGTAAAAGCATATTCAGTGTAAGGTTCTATTTAAAAACTGAGCTTAAACCTGTTGTTCATCACCTACCTAGAAAAATTAAAATGCAGCATTGTTAACAACTGTAGAGAAATCCAGGTGTGGAATACGAGACTTGGAACAATATGAAATAAAATGTTAGGCAGAGGGGATTCTCTAACTGCCATAAGATTTAAAGCTTAAGTAGCTACAATTTTACAAAATTTTCCCCTTTCTAAATTGCGAAGAAATTCTTTTGAGTAAGGCTGATAATCTGCATACTTTCAGTCTAGGGAAATTAAAAGGAATAACCTATTCATCCAAAATGACATAAGCATTTACAGTCAGAGTTCTATCACTAATAGCATTGTTATTGCCATTATAATTATTACAATAATTTTGGTTTTAGAATCTCATAAGTCTGTTTCTTACATGTGTATTTAATTCAGATTTCTGAATTAAATAACATGCTTATTATATCTACTCTTTAGTAGACTTGCCTGAAACCTTTTCTTTCCTAAGTAAGTTCTCACCTTCTGAGAACATTATTGCATCTGGAGACAAAATCCTATTCTTGACCCTCTCATTTAAGATTTGTGAACTTTGGTAAAACATCTTAAAAAAAAAAGACTTCAATAGCAAAACAAGAAAATGGCTCACATGTATCTTCTGTATTTAAGTCAGTGAGTTTTGGACAAGTAATGATCTAAATGTAAGACTAAGTCATTTTTTACAAAGAAGGTCTCAGATCTTCAGTTGAAAGTCATTAGAAGTGCTAATTATTTTTATTCCAGCATCTATGTATAAATGATGTTGCTGAGCAATCAAATACTACAGCCTTGTATATTTTCTGATGTGGTTAGATCCACTAGGATTACAGTTATTTTAAAATATACATGAAAGACATCGGTCATTAGCAAAAGCCTTGGAGATTTGTATTGACAGTGAGGACCAGAGGGTTAAAGTCAGCTATTTGGAAATGTCTGTGTATAATAATACCCACAAGACATATCAAGTACCGTGGTGTGTATGCAATGCAGCACGTCAGCTGCCTGCATTTGTAAGCTAGTAAAACCCATGCACAAATACCTGATTTATATGCATACCTTGGGGGTTGCACACATAAAAAAAGGCAAGGGCAAATATCTGTAAACAATTGCATCTGCCTCGCTTTGAAAATCTACCCATTAGGATCAATCTGTACATTGAGAGATACAACCCACCTTCCTCCCGACTGCTTATTATTGTAATGATCCAAGTCAGCTGAGAAGCACAGAGAAAACAGGTGAGCATTTAGAAGGGAGCAACAGAGAGGAGTTCCCATCATATGATTAATCAGACAAATGAAGTATTTGGAAAGAACTGTTTGCATGCAGCTGAGTTTTCTAGAATGTTAGGAAGTAATTGCATTATGAAAATAATCAGCTGTTCTGCATCCTCATCATTAGAAGCTGATGATATAATTGTGTTCTAATGAAAAGCATTTTGGTGATTATTCCATAGAGAACTTCTCTACAGATAATATTCATATTGACTTTATTTTGGCATCTTTTCAAAGCAGCTGAAAGTACAATGTAAACAGCTGGACTGTGAGGTAATGTTATTAAAACTTATGAAAGATGTCCCTCTTTTTAAACTATCTTGAAAATGTTCCCTGACTTTATCTGCATCATGCCAGCTGAACTTGTTCATGTTTTATGGCAGCTCATTAACTCACTTTGTTCTGTATTTCCAATGGGCAACAACAATTTTCTTCTTTTTTTCAGAATAATTAATTAGAAAGCACTCTAAAGCCATAAGGAATCAACAACACTGTAATTCTTTCATATCCTCAATGATGTTTTATTACATATTCTTTTCCATTGACACTCTATGCTAAATCTTAATTACATGTATGACTTAGAGCTTTGGCATTTTGCAGCATATAACAGGAGTTGGATCTTCTTCCATGAGTAACTTCACTGCTGTTTCAACATAAGCTCATTATATTTCCTCAAGTTAACCAGCGACCTCAAAACTAGGCAACTGGTAGATAGGATTGCCTCCCAAAGACAACTCAGTTCACTGGGCTTTGATGGGACAAACAAGTCTAGGGGGGAATCTGCTTTCCTTCTGAATATCTGACAAACTGGCTGTGAATAAATTAATCTCCCAGCCAAAAAATAAAACTAAGTTATTCTGCTGTCTTGTTAAAAGCTGAGTATTCTTGTTATTGATACAGTATTTGAATGCACCTTGAACAGTAAAACATAGTTTTATGTTCTGCTGGCTACAGTGCTCACAGGGAGATGTCTAGGCTACAACATGGGCTTGTCTTTGACTGGCAACAAGTGCTTTTCTACAGTTTCTTGATTATATTTCCCCAGATAAATACGTAACTACAGTCCTGTTTGATGAGTAATAGGGATGAGAACCAGAGTGAACATTGTTCTGCTCAGTAAGACCCATTAGTTTCTTCTTGCTAGAAACAGCCATTTCCAATCTCCAAATTTCCCAGCTGATTTAAACTCCGTTCCTGCCTTTTTATCCATGATACACTTGGCTGTTTTTTTCAATTTATTTTTCAGTACAAAGGGAAAAAATGCAAATTTGGTGTGGTGTGGAGCCAGCTAAGCCCAGTAGCTGCTAGAGTAGCTGCAGCAGAAGGGGAAACGGTAAGTGCTGAACAGGGGATACGGAGATCTTAACCTCAAACGTCCTTCTGTGGTGAAAATGTCATGCTGATTACAAAGTTGATGAATTATTATTTATAATAGTGAAAATACAGACTTGAGTCCTTTAAGGATGTCTGTTTGTAGTTATGGTCTTATGTAGCCAGCCTGCAATGTTTGAGAGGTCAGTATATACTTTGGGTCAACATGTGCTTGTTCCACCTTTCCTTTAGTTAAAACCAGAGCAAGCAAATGGCTGTAGCACAGCTCTTGATGCGAAATATCATCTCTCCCTGCTTTTCTCACGCTCAGGTCAAAAAGTGTGCTCACATCTTCACCACTGTGTACTTGTGATGTGCTGAATCGTGAGAGAGCTGGAATAAAATGCCCTGTTTAATTTGATACTGTTTTTACAGGGGAAGCAAAAGCCCACACTTCTCATTGACTCTAATTAGAAAAGCACATAATTGGCAGTGCTGAATATAAAGCCACTAAAACAGACTGTTCTTGTTGTCTTAGGAATTTAAGAGAAGGGGCAAAAGGCAGCAGCAAAACGTTAAAGGGATCTGTAAGCTTCTGAAAGGTGTTCAGTTGCTTAATTCCAAATTGCTTTAGAGAAACTTAAGCGCCTAAGTACATGTAAAGCAGTATGTATTAGGAAATTGGGAAACATTAGGAAAAAAAGTGTCACAGAAAGGGTCATTGGGCACTGGCAGAGGCTGCCCAGGGAGGTGGTTGATTCACCTTCCCTGGAGGTGTTTAAGGCACAGGTGGACGAGGTGCTAAGGGACATGGTTTAGTGCTTGATAGGAATGGTTGGACTTGATGATCCGGTAGGTCTCTTCCAACCTGGTGATTCTATGATTCTATGATATAAATTTACATATAGTTACTTAAGACAATACCTAAATCTTGGACCTTTAGAACCAGAATTCCATTTCCTGCTTTAACTATTAAGTGCTGCTGCCAGGTAGAGGGATAGATAAAAAAATAAAAAGACAAAAAAATGTTGTTCTCCTCCAGTCTCTGCTATTCAGCCAACAAAGAGAACTTCTTCAGAGTCCAAATGCACTAAATCTGGAGTTGATGTATATTAGTCTGATTGCTGAGTTGCCCTTTCTTACTTTCATTCTGTAAGGGTCTCAAAATGGCACTGGAATAATAAAGGTGAAACAAGGAGCAACAACTGTGACTTCCTAGTTATTATGTTCTTTTACAGACAACTGAATCCGGTGACTTTTCACGTAACTGCAATGTAAGTTTTTGAGATGTTGCTTTTTCATTGCGTTTTATTTTACTGCAGTAATCAAAGAGAAAAATCATTTCTCTGACATATTATCTGAACCCATCAAAGAAATAGTATAAGGAGGCTTTGGGAATTGCTTGCTGCATATTCTAGGAAGGACTGGGATAATTTCTATACCTTTTATGAACTTGCACTACCTCCAGATATTGCTGAACCACTGAAGCCATAGAACTTCCACCTGGAACTCGTAAAAACATTGGGGGTAAGCAGCGTTTGTATCTAAAATTTACTGCACTGAAACATGTATCAGATTAACTTTTTTCTGCCCTGTTTTTAAATGTCACCATGGAGAAAATCAGTGATTGTACCTACAAGTTCTTTTCTCACCAACCCCCAGCCTAACTAGTGACGTAAATGGAAGCTCTGGACATGTGCTCCTTCTAGGGGGAAAAAAAGACTCTTTTGCAGCCTTGTATTGGTTTATACATTTATTTACTAAATAGCATAAAGTGAAAGAAATATTCACCCCTTATTGAGTGCCTTTCATTTCTTTTCCTAGAAAACAGGAGAAGTAGATCTGTGACTATTAAAGTGAGATAGCAGAGGAATCATGGACAGACAGATGGTGTAGAAAAGGCTTGAGAACCATCAGTACTGCTGTTACCAGACATGGTATCAAATAAGAGAGACAGGTTATTCCTCTAAGTGTAATTGAGTTACAATTATGAGCACAGTCCTCAGAGAAAAAATACAGCAGAACATCCCTGCATTTTAAAATCAGGTCTCTGCTAACAGTCCCACTAATCTTGATTATTTTATTACTACATGTCCTGCCATGGCACCTCATGTTGATAACATTAAAATATGCACTTCATCAATACCTACACACCAGCCAAGCAATCTTCTCCTTCCTACCATGACCACCCTGCTAAGCAAATGACAGGTATAGTTCAAAAAAAAACCCCTAACCATTCTTATCCCTAAGCTTCATGGTTTAAATGTTATGCATAGCAGGGTGTTAGTAACAGATGGACCATTACAGCGTATGACATGAATACCTACCAAGAACTGAAGATATTTTGTATCAATATTGTAGTTAGGAAATAAAAATCCTTGTGAAGAGTCATTCCTGTGAGTAAGTAATATAGCCTGGCAGTTTTAACTGGGGAGGCTGTGAGGAATAACAAAAGCAGTCATACTGCATAACGGCATAACTACCTGCAGTAGCTCTGTTTACATAGGCAGTCAATTCTAATTTGTAAATAGCACACAAAGTAAATTAAAGGAAATATTAATGGTTCACAAATTGGAACTTTGCAGAAGAAATCTTCAGTGCATGGTGAACTTCTGCCTGCTATCCAAAGACAGGAGGAATTTCATCATGATGAGAGTGGTGAGGCACTTGCGCAGGTTGCGCAGGGAAGCTGTGGCTGCCGCATCCCTGGAGGTGTTCAAGGCCAGGTTGGATGGGGCCTTGGGCAGCCTGATCTAGTGGGAGGTGTCCCTGCCTGTGGAAGTGGGGTTGGAACTGGATGATCTTAAAGGTCCTTTCCAACCAAACTATTAAATGATTCTGTGATTCTAAGGTATTAATGGAAGTTTTGAAAGACCTTTAGTTAAAATAGTTTAGGAGAAGCCTTTTCAATTCATACTAATTTCTTTTCAAAAATCATCAAATTATCACATTGGAAAAGACCTCTCAGATCATTGAGTCCAACTATTCCTACCTGCCACTAAATCATGTTCCTGAGTACTTCGTCCACCCATCTTTTAAACACTTCCAGGCATGGTGACTCAACCACCTCCCTGGGCAGCTTGTTCCAGTGCCCAATGACCCTTTCTGTGAAAAAATTCTTTCTGGTATCTAGTCTGAATCTCCCCTGGTGGAACTTGAAGCCATTCCTCCTTGTCTTATCTCCTGTCACTTGGGAGAAGAGCTCAGCACCCTCCTCCCTCCAACCTCCTTTCAGGTGAATGTAGAGAGCAATCATACATGTCCTCAGTAACTGCCATAATGTTACCATTTCCTCTGGTAATTCTAACTCTAACTTCTATGTAGTGAGAGCTCTCTATATAAAGCTCTCTATATTAAGCTCTCTATAGAGTTTAATCTTTCACATCCCATATTATGCTACCCAGGTAACAGCAGTTTAACTTTCGTTATATGGTCCACCATTACTGTATAGGGTTTACAAGAACCCATTTCCCCTCTTTTCCTATTCCTAATTCAAAAGCAATTGGTTATTAGCCATTGCAGTATGCAGGTCACTCAGAGTTGAAACATTTTGCTTAGGGACAAATCCTGATCTTCATTGACAGGAAAACTCACATTCACATCAATGAAGCCGGTACTGGTCTGCAGCTGTTTATACTTAATTTCATTTGGAAAAGTGGGCTGTGTTTTGTGCTTTGGTGGCTTTGGTATGTCCTTCCAAGAAGCTGATAACCTTCCTACAAATGCCCTTCCTGAAAGGAAGCAATCAGCAGAATGAGAATTAAAATGAGTTGATGCAGAAAATGGATCAACTGGGAGGTGTTAGCAGATTAACTCCTTTGCAGGCAGTGACTCTTCCAGCATCCCTCCATGCTAGCAAGGAGAGCGTAATGTGAAAAGAGACCAGTTCAACTGGTCAGAAAAGTGTGCCCAGTCTTTTACACCATTTGCTGGATAAATTACTGTTTAGTCTCCAGTCAATCAGGAAACTTACTCAAGTGCTAAACTGACCCCTAACACTTCTTTCTCTGACAACCACAACAAACTGCTGAGAGGCTTTGGTTCCTTGAGGCTTTTCTCCTGTTGTTGTTCTCATACGCAAGTTTTATTATGCTTTCTGCATTAAAATAAAAGCAGGCCAGGTTATTACATTATACAATAAAATATCTGACTCACTCTTATAAATATCTTGAAGATTTCTGCAGACAGGATTGCTGATGTTTGAATCAACGAGAAAGAAAATTTGTTCTAGCACTCTTTCCTTAATGAAGTCAGAAGCTAAAAAAAAAAAAAAAAAAAAATTGCATGGTAAAATTACTTCCCACTCTTAAATCTTGTGCTGCGTCACAAGTTAAATAATCTAAATTCCCCTGAAGTCTATCTGTTCCTGAAGGAGGTAATCTATCAGTTTGTTGTATTGTGTTTCCAGGTTAAAAATTCACTAATGGTTTATTAGTACATATATTGTAGATCATCAACTTTGATTAATACCCAAGTATGATAGTTTCTCATCTTTAATAAATATTTGCAGTAGTCCCTTATTGCTTTATCAATATAAATTACAATAACTGTCTAATAATTGTAAATCAATACAAACCCTGTACTAAATCATTCTGAAGCAGAGAGCTGTTAAAAGGTGAAATGCCAATCAAAACTTCTCTTTTACCTCTTTACTATACCTTCTCTTCTGGGTTTTTTTTTGGGTTTTTTTTTTATATGAACCTGAACGAACCTGAACCCCCAACAACACCATGACAGTATATTGGTTGAATCACCACATTTGAACACAATTTTTCTCCATGTCTTAATTCATTGAGGTTAGGATTGTGTTCTTATTTTTCTACAGGCTGAAGAAGCAAGTGTAATTCTTGAGGTTTATGGTTAACTTAATTTTACTTTGCTCCTGGCTCTCCCTTCCTTTCTAGTCTACTTAGTTATTTTTATTGAAACTTGTGCATGCACTGAAACCCACATAACCTTGTACATATCTCTTGAACAGACTGAACCCCACATCCTTGGTTTAAGCACAAAGTGGGCCTTAAAAAGGGTTATCTTGTCTAGATTTAGGGTGGAAGATGAAGCTTTCCAGTGGCCCCTCCCTTGAGCGTCCTCCACCAGCAATGGGAAGAGACAGGGAAGGCTTCCTGAAGAGCAATTCCCAAAGTAGTAATCTAAAGCAGTCAGGATATATTGTCCTCCACAAGTGACAAAAAAGGGATGACTAACTTTGATTCCACATTTGGATGAATAAAGTTAAGTAAGATGAATCGTTCTGTTAGTGTACTGGTCTCCCTCCCCTTTATAGGACAGGAATTTTGTTGTTGCTTCTGTCTTTACGTAGTCCTTGCCCCAGAACATCTACTACTTTTACAGTCTTCCAAAGATGTATTTTAGAGAGTCAGAGTATTGAGTTGAAATCACAAGCTGGAGTCTAACTACGCGGAGATCAAAAGTCATTCAGTTTAACTGCAGGATATGTTATTTTGTGAACATGAAGCTTTCAATAAATTTTAGTATGGTTATTTGCCCTGGATTGGCCAATCTGTTTAAATGCTTTGGGCTTTTTCAAAGTGGGCCATTACAGCTGAGATGATTTCAGGTGGTCAGGATCCTAGTGTGAGTGAAAGCATTTTGAACAACAAAGTCTTTACTGCAGTGGAGTCAGTCAGTCCCCATCATCAGAACAGTTTGTTAAAATTGCTGCCAGTTCCTGCATTATTTGTCAAAAATCACTACTCACCAATTCTATTTACTAGCACTGATGTACCCTCTCCGAAGATTTCTGCTACCAAACCTCTGCTCAGTGAAGTCTGTCAGTGTCTGACGAGCACAACTTAAGACGTTCTCCACACAAGTCCTTACAACTGAGTATCTAGATTTGCTTTGCTGTGTGGAAATAGCTTATTTTAATTTTTTTATGAAGCAAACCAATTATAAACCACTGATAATAGCAAAGCCTTTTAAATACTTGCCTGCTGCTCATAAACTGATCTGACTGTCAATGTATTTCTTCTTAGCAATATCCTCTAATATTCCCACACAGATCGCTCCCACTCTAGGCTTTTAAAACCACATCTACAGCTTCAGCTGCAGGCAGTAGATGCAGAGATTACCCAATATGTTACAGAAATTAAGCTTATAAGTGCATTTAGGTGCTGTTGCTCTGCAGGAACTTTTCTGGGTTTCTTAACAATATTGGGGACAGCAACCAGGAAAAAAAAGGAAAAGCAAGGTGTGTGGGAGAATGAAGGACATGAGATATTAATTTTTAGAGTCAGTGAGCTGTGGTGTACAAAATGAAGCCCGGGAACATATGTCACATGTTTGTGAAGTGTTAAATGATATCAACTCTCCTTTTCAGAAGGCAGAAAGGAGCCAGCTAGATTAGAAGATGCCGTGAAATGAAAATAACAGAATTATCTACTTTAATTTTCCTGAAAGGACAGTGCAGCAAATCACAGAAGCTACAGAACTGCATAAACCATGCTCTAATACTGAAGATTTATAGATTATAAACTCTGAAGCCACCATTATTCTCTCCTAATCTGACCTTCAGTGCAGTTCATAATACAGTCTTTCCCTTGTATCAAGGATGTAACTTTTGGCAGCATTAGGACTCTTCTGGAAAATCATCCCAACGTGAAGACTTAAAATTATGGGAGATCAATAACATACTTCAGTAATCTGTTACACAGAGCCCCCACAGTTTAAAAATGTGTATTTTATTTCCAAATGATTTCAATAATTTTGTCCATTGGCTCGTGCTATGCTTCCCTCTGCTAGATTAAAGAGCTTTTCATTATCACAAGCCTTCTCTCCATGTTCCTACTAATAGATTAGGAGGTGTCTCTATCATAAACTTTTTCTCAGATAAACTAAATAAACTGATCTTGTTTAGTCTTTGACTGCAAAGAAAGCTTTCCAGACCTCTACATACCCAAACACCCCTCTAGACTCTCCACTTTCTTGGATGTAGTTTTGTATGTGAAATATCAGGCTTATTTTCTGCTTCTATGTATGTGGCTTTCCCTGGGTTCATTAAAATTTCTGTAGCTTAAATCAGACCACCTCATCAAATGATTAAGAATATTTTCCAAAATCAGTCCTGCATTGCCATTCTTTCTTCTAATTCAAAGCTCTCATTACCAATTGGTTTAAGGATGCTGTCTGATCACTTAACCCAGATCTACAGTGTGATACAGTTAAGGTTTGTATTTTCTTAGAACACTAGAATGGTTTGGGTTGGAAGGGACCTTAAAGATCACTCACTTCTAACCCCCCTGCCATGGGCTGGGAGAACTTCCACTAGACCGGATTACTCAAAGACTCATCCAACCTAGCCTTTAACACCTTTTTTTTTTTTTTAAATATAGATTTGTAGACCTGCGATTTTGTGAAATATATATTTGATTTTCATAGAATCATAGAACAACCAGGCTGGAAGAGACCCACGAGATCATGGAGTCCAACCATTCCTATCAAACACTAAACCATGCCCCTCAGTATCTTGTCCACCCGTACCTTAAACACCTCCAGTGAAGGTAAAATTAACCAAAATTAATTTACCAAAAAAAAAAAGGGGGGGGTTGATGGTCTCTGTCTAGTTTTTGTGACCAAATATCTTCCTCTAAAATGTGCCAAAATATCTAGGAGAGTTTATGTAGTGATTGGTCAAAGGCTGCAAATACCACAGACTACTTTTATTACTTACATATATGGGCTAGGTGCTAACAGCACTTGTGACAGCATATGGGCTAGGTTCTGTTTCTAAAATATTTCTAAGCTACATCATACAGCAGAGTAGTCAGAGGTATTTTGATTTGGCTACTCTGACATGTATAGGACCAAAGGCTTTTGTAGGTCTATGCCTAAAGGAGACAACTTAGAAAAAGGTCTTACAATACTGCCAATTCTTATGTTATTTTAATTTTTAACATTTCTTCTCCTTTAGATGTGTTTCAGCAGTCTTACAGAAGGTGGTAGCAGCTACCCTAAAGAAAGATTTGTGCCTCTTACATGACTTCCTTTTAGAGGAAATACATGGGGTTTGTTTTCAGTTAGAGACCCCGTAGCTCTCTAATCTTGCATGTTTTTTATATAGGTAGCACTTCAAGTAATTCTTCTCCACTGAAAATATGTCAAGGAATAGGAACATTTCATGTGTTGTTCATGTGTTTATGGCCAAGAAGTCAAATTTAAATCAGAATCTCAGCACCATAATCTTTTAGCAAATGTTACCAGCTGTTCAGTTCCACACTTTCTTCCTTCTGAAAGCAAGGAAGAAATTGAAAATCCATCATATCAATCAGCTAGAGCTTCTTAGTACCCTTACCTTGACAGATGATGCACCAGAGTGCCTGTCTTTCTGGAAATGTTAGTTTTAATGGGCTGGGATCCATCTTCCTGCAAATACCGAAATGAAAATACTCATGAAGTCATTTATATATGACTTGAGCCTATATAGGTAGGCTCACTTTTTCTATGTTCTTCTGAGAAACGGCACCTAATTTTTCTTCTACATCTATTTATTATGTCTGACTATCTTTACCTTCATTGAAATGGACAATGAAAGTAGCATAGCAGCTCTAGTTTTTTGATATTTTTCCAAGCGCAAATAAGTGTGAATGTACTAAAAAAAAAAAATAGAGACCTATAAAGTTAAAGGTAGAAAATTTCTGAGAAATTTGCAAAAATTGTATGTATGTAAAGGGAAAAAAAAGTCCTCATGAAAGGGGAATACTACCCCCACCTACAAATAAAGTTACAGTAAATGGAATCCCAGAACAAAATGCTTCTTTATACATATGTAATTCTATATTATATATAATTCTAAATTTTATATGTATAATCATAGAAATATATTGTTCCCCATCTGCTATCTTACCCAGACAGCATTATTCTCTTATAGCTGGGCAGAGTCCTGCATGACAGAGTAGGGACACTAAACATAATGTCAGATGCTACTATAGCAAAGATCAATATATAAATTTACTGCAATAAAGCCAAATAAATGATGTGAGGTAAAATAGCCTCTAACCTAGGCTTTATGCCAAGTGAGTGTGACTTTGGTGGCAACGGGAAATAACAGACAGATTACGCTGTACATTTCTAGTACCATAGAAACAGTCCTGAAAACATGACTTTTTTAAAATTTCCTCCCCTCTGGCAAATACGAGCTACTTTGAAACGGCAGCCGAAACCACATGCCTTGTGTATCAACCTGAGTAAGACTAATTCTACAGTGTTTTTCACAGGAAAACTGGAGTAAATGAGGAAACTGAATGGAGCATGTTTAAAGCACGACATTTTGAATTCTCATTTCTTATATGGGAAGGTCATCAAATATGAGAATAACTCAAATGTGAGTTTCATTTGCATGCTTATAACAAATAATAGCTCCTCATCCTTAAAGTCACACCCCATCGATTTCCAGCTCCAGCCTATCTGACCCATTAAGCAGTCAGGATGCTGACCTTTTCCAATATTCTCAGACTTTATAGTCTCACTGTCAACTTATCCTGTATATCCACACTTTCCCTTGAACTGTCCTTCAAACACAGGGAAAGCTCTATCCTAAACATCCTCTGCCTTGTCGTTCTTCAAATCCTCGTTTACAGCTCATCTCTCTCATGTAAACTATTCACGTCTTCCTTTCTTCTACTTGTTTACTTCTGACCTCTACACTTGCATTAGCAACAACAAAAATACTAGAAATGCATGAATACCTGATTCCGGTTTTGTAATTGTTTACTGACTGAAATGAAAAAAAAAATCAATATTTTCTTTTGATTATTAATTTTACTTTCATTTCTAGTTGGTCTGGGAAAAATGAAAAGAAAGATGAAATCATTTTGAATTGAAAAAGTATTTGCTTGACCCTAAATAAAGTAATTCAAATTGTTTCTTAAGGTTTATTTTGTACTACAAAGAAATTGATTTTTTTCAACCTTGTTTTGTATTTTAAAATGATTGTTTCTAGCTTTTTGATTTTTTTCAGGCAAGATGCACATATTTTGGTTGACATGATTCAGCTTCTTTTTGTCTTCATCAAAGAGAATTGATAGGAAATACTTCCTACACTCAAAAAAAATAGAAATAGAACAGAAAGCACTGTAATACTTCTTTGTTATTTTCATTTATGTGCAAATTCAGCCTTCTTGTCCTGTTTCATATGTTCATGTCTCAGTCTCTAAAGATTACTGGGCAGTGATTTCTCAGTGTTTGTGCAACACCTGCCACAACAAAGATTGGACCTTAGTAGGGACTTTATACTTACAGACCAAACCAAACACCAGTAACAGATGGAAAATGCCTACTTTTCCCATCCTTTTCAGATTTAACTTAGATCAGGTATCTCACAACAAATATACAGAACAGCATATTCATGTGAATAAAATAACTGTATTTATAAGGTCAAGTGGAAGCACTTAAGTGTCGTTTAAGGTATAAGTACAAAACTATTAACAAAACATAAATTTGGCCATGAATGCTGGTAAGAGATGATGTATTCCTTAAAGGATTTTTCCATAGCCATTCGTTTAAACATTAAGCAAGAAAACATTAGAAAATTTAGTTACTGTGTAAGCTTTAAGGTCTGAAAAATGTTCGAGAAGCTTTGGACAGGAAAATTCATCTTTTGGTGTACTTCAACTAGTTTTCAAAGCCAAACCCTCTTAGCCACAAGAGTGCAATTCCTTGATGAGTATTGAGTTGATTGCACGTGGCTGCTGTTGGAAGGTGTGTATAGAAGAGAAAACCAAGCATACAACCAAGGAGCAACCCACCACTTGTGTAGATATCAAGTGCAATCAGATAAATAATGGGTAGATGCATATATATATATATATATATATATATATGTATGTATGTATAGTGCACATATTTTAAATTGTCATTTGGAAGGACAATATTCCTGTTGAGTTGAGATGTTTTCTCACAAGTTGCATCTATGCAAAAGCCATTGGTGCTCTGCACGTGTTGCTGGGTTGTACATGACAACTGGACTTTGCAAAGGTGTTGTAGGCTTCTGGAATGATGGTTAGCTTCTTCATACAGTCATAGCCAAACTGAGTACTTAAGAAGCAAACGTTAATTGTACAGCATTAGATATATCTTTTATATCACCAACAACTGAGATAAATAATATTTTCTGCAGACTTAGGGCTTCCTAGCTTTATGGGAAAGTCCCATTAAGTGGCAGAAATGCTTGTGAGAAGCAATGATTTCAAATTTCTGGCCTATTTTCAATTAGGATCTGCAATGCCCGTTCCGGATATCACATGGAGGACATAGAGATTCAGTATATCTTTAGGTTATCGTATAAAATAACTGCACTAATTATTCCTGGCTGAATTATAGAACAAAGTTGTTCTTTTCTTTTGCACTCCTCCAACTCCATCCACCTCTGATCCTGCGGTACTTTGCAAGTTTGGGGCTTTAATCAGCAATTTTACATGAAAACTTACCTGATTAAGCACTGTTGGTTCAAGTTGATAGAAAGAAGTGCCTAAAAATAAGGAATCAATTTTGAGCCAAATGTTGTAGCTATAAAACCAATACTTAAAAGGCATGTGATGTAATTAGTCAGGGGTGTAATCAGAAACATTTTGATGATGGCTTGAGTGAATGACATTTCCTGCTTAGCTGTGCATTTGGAAATGTTACAACCTGAATCAAGTTCTCAAAGCACCTTTTGTCTTGATCTTTGCACACTGTAGGAGTGGAAAAAATAATTGGTAATTCCTTTGAGGTGATGCTCATCTGACATTCTCCCAAAATGTCTTCACTACCACATTGCTCTTGTATCACTTCCTTTTTATTTAGACCATAAAACAATTTCAAGCAACCCAGTTCCATGTCAGATCAAGCAGGCTGATCGAACTTTCAATCTTGAAGATAATCTTTAGGGAAACATGTTATACAGATGCATTTAGTACACAAACTGATTAGCTTTCTGTTTCTTAGCAATCTTAGCCATCGGATTCAGGACAAGAGGAAACGGCCTCAAGCTCTGCCAGGGGAAGTTTAGGCTGGACATTAGGAAAAAATTTTTCACAGAAAGGGTCATTGGGCAGTGGAACAGGCTGCCCAGGGAGGTATTTGATTCACCTTCCCTGGAGGTGTTTAAGGCACGGGTAGACGAGGTGCGAAGGGACATGGTTTAGTGTTTGATAGGAATGGTTGGACCTGATGATCTTGTGGGTTTCTTCCAACCTGGTTATTCTATGATTCTATGATTCACAGTGCAGTTACAAGCACTCACCGTGTAACTGGGTATGACAGAACTGTTATAAAATCTCTGTGTGTGCATCCATGCCAAATGGAACTTAATTTGACTTAAGCCATCATAGAATGAAAAAGAATCAAATTTAACTACATTTTCTTACTACTTTTCAAAGGCAAGGGCAACCCATGAAGAAATCATAGGATCATAGAATAGTCTGGGTTGGAAGGGACCTTAAAACTCATCCAGTTCCAACCCCCTGCCTCCCACTAGATCAGGCTGCTCAAAGCCTCATCCAACCTGGCCTTGAACAGCTGCAGCCACCACTTCCCTGGGCAACCTGTGCCAGTGCTTCATCACTGTCATCGTGAAGAAATTCTTCCTTATGTCAAGCCTAAATCTGCCCTTCTCCGGTTTATACCATTCCCCCTCGTCCTATCACTACAAGCCTTTGTAAAGAAAATGTCACACTCTAACTTGTAAGACACAATAATTTCTTCCTGTATCCAAACATTGTCTTACAGATTAGACCGAGGAAAGCAAACTTGGGCTAGGACTCCCTCTGAGCTAGTGTTCAAAGGTTGGCTGTTGGGTTAACTTATAATTCAGGTTCAGTGCTATTTCGTGAATGAGACTGAAAACCTACAAAACTCGGTGGTACTTTGCAGTTGTAGTGATGGTTCTGTTGTCCAGTCTCATCATCTAATTTCTTTGGTGGAAATTTCTTTTTTTAAAAAGGACTTAATTAAAAAAAAAATAATAAACACAATCAGATTAATATGAAATGGGTAAGAATTCACTGAGGGTCAGCATTCCAGACCATTCTGCAGAAACATTAGGAGGGAAAAACAGATGGTTTTGGAGAGAAGTTGGGACCACAACTGAAAAAACAGGTTTGAGTTTGGGTATCTAGACCTGAAGCCTTTTAGATGTAGGGATCTGAATCTGCAATTCTGACTTTAATTATTTAAAACAAAAAGACACATTTTCTTGGTATTTTTGAAACCTGTTCATTATAGGAGAAAATAACTTATATTTTTAATGACTAACTGTTCAGAATCAGCCTAGTATACAAAATCCAATATTTTGTTTCTGTCTACACAAAAGAAATACTTGACATTTTCAAGGTTGTATAACCTATTCCTATGTTTTCCTCTCTCTAAAAGCTGCAGGGTTAGGCCTCTGTATAATTTGCCAAATCAAATGTACCTTCACATAATCAGTGATGGATGGAAAGTACAGATGTTTTATCATCATTTAATACTGAGAAAAATTATCTCCAGAGTTTCTCTCGATCTCCTTATCTGTTATGTACTACCCTGTTTAAAACTATGACTGATTTTTGCTATATCAAATCCTTTCCATAGAGTGACTTTCTTTAACAGTATGTCATTGATTATTTTTTTCCTGTGGCATTTTATTTTCAACTTATTCACGTCTGGTCTTCTGTTTTTGTATTTTTCATATCTGGTGGGGATGTTGGGTATGGTGAGTTATTTCAGGATGAGCCTATCTTTCATTGGAAGGCAGTATCAGTAAACAAATTCTGTCTACTGCAGACTTAGCATTTATCCTGGCTCAGCTGAGCACAGGAAAGTGTTAAAGAGCCGTATTATGGCAACTGTTTGGCACAAAGCAGCAAGTCCACAACTCAACTCAGATGACACAGTAGTCACTGTGAGAGAAGGGCAGTAACAGCAGCTGATTGAACAACGAATGCCTGGGAGGAAAGCTTTGCCTTGCACCCTGTGACTTGTTTTCCTTGCTTGTGACATCTTGCAGATTTTTGTTTAAAATGTGCATAATTTTGTAGATACAGTACTTCCAGACTTTAATCAGCAGTAAAGACAAAACAGTATCACTTTTGTTCTCCTGCTAAAGCTCTTTTCATGCCGTGTCACTAGCTGCTCAACAGCCACATTTATTCTGAATGTCTTGTACAGCCCATCCGGTCCACAAGAGCAAGAATGCTCCTCATGGGTTTTTTGTTACAACAAGTATTTTCTACCCCATGGTTTAGGAGCTATGATTAATCACGTAGTAACATCTTTCCTTGCTCATCCCACAGCTCTGCAGGACCCCCCAAAATGTCAGAGTACAACTCCCTCGCTATTCAATAACCCTCTCACTTTACCCACGGTCCAGATTTAACTGAAAACTGTGAATGGTGGAGAAGGAGGTCCAGCTGACCCCTAACAAGATAGTTCTGAGAAAATAACGTAGGAGAATTTCTTTTCAGGCTGGCAGGCATATAAGTAAACCAGAACTAACAAGTGCCAGATATATATCTTGTACAACTTGATCTCTTTTAGGTGAATGGTGTAGCACTGCTTTCTCCCATCTGATGATTTGGACTTTTGTTTCTCATTAGTAAAAAATAAATACATAGAGGAAAAAAATCATGGGCTCTGAATCATGTTCATCAGTTCTGGTGTACCAACACCTGGAATAAGTTGGGAAAACTTAATTAAACCCACAAAATTTACATTTCTCATGAGAAATTAAGTGCAGAGCACTTCCTTCTTTCTGTATATGTGAGTGACTCCTTTATTGCAGTCGACTTTCTGCAATACTCTATATTATCTAAACAAATCTGAATAAGCGGACTGAAACGATACTGTACTGTTTACAGAAAATTAGTCTTGTGCTGTCCTCGTAGTATGGGGACAGGAAAGAATTTGCTATTTACCTTTGCTGCTTGCCAACAGCCAGGTGGGCTGACAGCATATGTGTCTTAGCAGGGTAACTGGCATATGAAAAGCTTTACATTGCATAACCCGTTTCTTGCAAGGAAGGAGTCCAGACCCTGGAAACACTACATCTGGGGATACTTTAATATTTTGAAGAGCACATATAGAAAATACAGGACAGAAATCCACAAAAAGATACGTTTTGGGGTTTTTTTTAATACTCTTCATGGAAAAGCTTATTGCACTCTATGCATAAATAACTGAACACATGAATTCTTTTAATGTGTGTTTTCCTAGAAAAGCTGTCATATCTTGTCTATATTAAGGTTATTCAATTATTAAATGATTTTGAGTAGTTTTTTATAAACACAGAAGATTCTATGACTGAAAACTTTTTCTTGCCTCTATTTAAATTTGCAGTACAGAAGAATTATGTCCTGCATTCACATTAGTACAGTTTTGTTTTTATGGGAAGAGATGTTTGCCCCTATAGGAGTATGAAGAATTTGACAAGAAAAGAGATGATAAAGACTTTGGGTACCTTAGGTATTTTCTTGATTGCAAGACAAAATTTCTATAGAGAGATATTAGAATCATGGAATAGTTTGGTTTGGAAGGGACCTTAAAGGTCATCTAGTTCCAACCCCCCTGCCACGGGCAGAGACATTTTCATTGCTTTAGTTCCTAAGAAGGAATACACATATCCTCCCCCAGAGAACTTCCTAAAGACCTAAATTCGTCCTGTGCAAAGCATCAGTGGTTTCCCTGCAGCCCAAGGCTACCTGCAATTCAGAAATGTACCTTTGGGTCACCTGAGCAACCTCAACTGATGGGTATGTTCCAGCAAGGGACGGATAGGACAAAAAGTAGCAATCCATCAGCTGTTTTGCCCCCAGGAAGAGGGCAGAACCACAGAGCCAAGCCAACCTGTTCTTTAAGAGCCTGAGAAGATCTGGGTTGGAGGTCAGTCGAAGGGATTTCTGACCTACAGTTTGCACTTTAAGGAAAGGGAGCAAAGCTGCAGCTGCTGTTGTAACTGTTCCAAATGCTTGTCCTGCTGCAGTTGTACCTGGGCATACAGAAATGCACAATTTTGGACAATTTTGCGGGAACCTAGTTTGTTAGTTTTGTAGCATTTGGTAAACCCTTTCTGTTCACAAAGGAGAGGAGGGGAGGGGAGGGGATGGGGAGCAGTCCCGCTGTTTGGCATGGGAAGTAAGAACTTAGGAATGTATTTATTGCCTGAATCTGTAGCCTGCTGGTCTGTAATCCACTTTCCTTCAGGGCTGGAAAGACTGTATTTCCTATTTCCATTTTACTGACACTAAAATTGTTCTAAGATGAAATTTAAAGACGGAGGGGGCTCAGGAGGCACATATGAGCCAGCACGCGGGAGGTCTGCATAGCAGCCAGAATCAGCACTTCCTCTCCTGTGCTGCATTCCCACGTCTAAGCACTCAGTTACCATTGCACTTCTTCAGAGTAAAGGTGTCAGTTTAACTTTAGCTTCCCCTTCCCTGGAGGTGTTTAAGACACGGATGGATGAGGTATTGAGGGACTTGGTTTAGTGTTAGATAGGAATGGTTGGACTAGAAGATCCGATGGGTCCCTTCCAACCTGGTTGTTCTGTGATTCTGTGATTCTGTGACATTTTGGTTCCAGATAGCTAGCACCTTATTTTTAATTGCCTCTGTCCTATCATGACATAATTTTTCAAGTGTATGTAATTACGGTCATTTACTTCAGTAATTTGGATTGACTTATTAAATTACTTCCTTTTCCTCTTCACAGATGAACCATATTTAATGTTGCATTTCAAACTATACACCTACCAGAACTGTGCTGAAGTTTCTCGAAGGGCAGTTTAGTTCTGTCCTACCACATTTATCTAAGCATCTAAGTCGCATTTTGAAGATGCCCAATGTTCTTTCAATTACTATTCTCGTCACTTTTTGAGTTTCATTATAATTTATAATGATACAATTTTCAGAGAGAATCTGGAGATAGAACAGAGAAAGATTAGGTAATTTTTCAAGATATATCTGCTGTCACCTTATAAAGAAAAAGAAAAAATGTTATTAAATAAAAGACCTCAGCATATAAGACTGTGTTGGAATACTTGAATTTTTGCTTAATAAGAAAAAAAAATTCTTCCTGAACCATACTGCTTGGAAATAACATTACCAAAAAAACTCCTGGAGGGAGAGGTAAATGCATAATATAATAATTTTAAAGCTTATTTGCCCAATATCTTACTTTTACGGTTTCAACTTGCATCAGACATTCACGAAGCCATAATTCATAAAACTACCTTGTAATTTACATCTTTATAACTCCCTGCAACTAATAAAACGTACAACTATTAAAGTCTTAGCTGAATAAATGGAGGGTCTTGTGATAACAACCTTTGCTCACTCCTTCCCTTTTCACTAATGTTGTTAGCTTTAGGTGCTTCATTAAGTCAAATGCAGATCGTGTTGCTCCTTTGTTCTTACATAATATTCTGTTTTGGGCATAACCTGGCAGCCTCCCTCCTATCATCATCAGCTCCCTGTTGTTCTCATAATGGGAAAGAAGGAGTTTCATCTGGAGGCAGACCAAGCAGTCAGTATCCATCATCATTGTGCTTCTGCAGGACTGAAGACAGAAAGAATTCGAGATAATTTGTCATTAACATATACCAGACTACATCCTGAGGCTGTTGCTCCAAGGTTAGACGTATCGAGGTCAAAGGAGGCCCAAAGACATACAGAATTTGGACCTTTCATTGTGTTAGCTCCTCCTGTAATGTGGGATCTTTTCTGAAAGAGAGGACCCACGTTGTAAACGAAAGCTGCATAAGACCTGACCCACTTTGGGGAAAGGGATGTTATTACACACCACCCAAAAGGCACTTAAGATATTTTTGGCCTCTCAATAAATAATGAAAATACATATTCAATACTTTAATGCAGCCTACTTCTTAATATTCCAAATGGGTCAAGGCACCACATCTACATTTATTTTTAAATAATGCTCGTGTTTTCTGATTGTTTGCATGCCTTATTCTTAAATCGTCAGTACGATTTTTAAATGCTTATAGAATCAAATAAAACACAGATTCAAACTACTCTGAAAACTTTAAACTGTTAGATAAATTGAGAAAGCACCAGTAACTTACAGCTATGGTACCTCTCCCAGGAAGGTTTGTATTGACCATATACTTCTGGAAAATCTGGATACTATAAGCCTTAATCTATTTTTTTTTCTCCTTTCCACATTGTCCCGAGCATTTTTGTTTTGTAATTTTTGTTATTATAGATATATTTCTATGATTGTTCTCCCTCAAACATGTTCATAACAAGTAATCAATTACAGGTATTCTTAGTCCTCATGTCCCTCTCACAATTACATAATTTTACACCTGCAGACTCTTTAAACAGGTTATATTATATACATTGACTCTCAGTTTTACAGTTTCTCCATGTCTGGAACCTGAGTAAAAGTATGGAATCATTGAATGGTTTGGGTTGGAAGGTACCATTAAAGGTCATCAAGTTCCAACCCCCTTGTGATGGGCAGGGACACCTGCAGGGATCAAGCTACCCAAAGCCCCATCCAACCTGGCCTTGAACACCTCCAGGGGTGGAGCAGCCACTACTTCCCTGGACAACATGTTCCAGTGTCTCACCACTCTCATGGTGAAGAAATTCCTCCTCATGTCTAGTCTAATTCTTCCCCTCTCCAGTTTATACCATTGCTCCTTGTCTCATCACTACAAGCTTTTGCAAAATTTCCTCCCTCACTTTCTTGCAGCACCCTTCAGGTACTGGAATCATGCTCCCTTCCAATAAAAAAATCATCTTATACATGTGGGTTTTCTGTGCATAGTACAAAATAGTGTAATAGGCAACACACCTGAGTGTGTGTGCCAGGTATGTTGGCCTCAAGCCAAAGTCCTTTAGAAGATTAAAAGCCCTCACATAAAGCACTTGTTTTCTCATGGGTGTTATACAATTTACCAGCATTTTCCTTTTAAATCCTACTACCCAAGCTCTCCCAAATTATATGCATTTATAGCCTGCAAACAGGACAAGAAAATTGAAGCATTAAAACAAATGCATAAAGTAAATGGATCTTACTCCTTGCAGCTGGAAAAGTCCTATTAATGTCAGCGTATGTGTCGTGATGAAAGAGTGAAGTCAGTAGAAGTATGAATATAAAAAAATAAATAAAAAATTAGGAGTTTCACTTACATTTCCTGGTAAGAATAATTTTCCATAGCACTACATAACATCTCATATACAGTTATATTGTCCATCTTTCTCCGCCATTCCTGACCTCATTGCTCTCTACAACTCCCTGAAAGGAAGTTGTGGAGAGGAGGGAGCTGGGATCTTCTCCCAAGTGATAGGGGACAGGACAAGAGGGAACGGCCACAAGCTCCACCAGGAGAGGTTTAGGCTGGATGGTAGGAAAAAACAAAATCACAGAGAGGGTCATTGGGCACTGGCAGAGGCTGCCCAGGGAGGGCGTTGAGTCACCATCCCTGGAGGAGTTTAAGGAATGGATGGATGAGGTGCTGAGGGACGTGGTTTAATGTTTGGTAGGAATGGTTGGACTTGATGATCCAGTGGGTCTTTTCCAACCTGGTGATTCCATGATTCTATCTCTGAGACAATGCTGCAATTTGGCAGAAAAAAAAACTAGCAGAAAATTTTGTGTTCTAATCCTTCATGCACAATACCTTTCAACATGTGCTGAAAAAAATGCAGGGAACACCAGCTCCTGCAGTTCCTCAGCTCATCAAGCTTTCATCAGTTCTTTTCTTACTGCTTTTTGGAATATTATGCTTTCCACCTGCTTCCCCTTTCTTTTGCAATATATTCTTTAGTTTTCTTCTTTGCTTTGGGACGTTCCTTTTTTCTTCTTTCTTAGCAACTTCAGAGCAGCAGAAATAAGTGGCCATTAATCAAATAATTTCTAATTTCCTGACAGAGCTCAACCATATATTGTTACCATGCTATAGTTCTCAGATCACATTTTGAGAGACTGTGGCATGAAGTGACACAGATATCAGCTACTGTTGGACAATTCACTCAGTTGATAATTCAAAACTCCTCTTTGCTTTAAAGCTCATGATTAACTCATGTACAGGGCACGTTTGGTTTTAGTTCCAGGAGGTATACCTACAAATTTTATTTAAAGAAATATCTTCTAATGGTAAACCTTTCAAATCAACCTTTTTGTCCCACACTAGTGAACGCTGTCTCTTCTCCAAACTATGGTTCTTGTATTCTGATGTAAAAGTAGTCTAAAACTGGAAAAAGTGCAGTCCTTTCTATACCTCTGAACTTGAGGACTCAGCTACAAATGTGGTAAATACTATTCCCCATAAAAACTTTGAGTCAACCTGATCCTGTTGTAAATGCACTGACACTGCTGGCCAACACTTACAGTGTTTTTCCAGCACTGATAGTAAATGAGGTCCTTATGTAAGATTCCATCAACGAGGTCTGTAAGATAAATCTGTGCTATTTGTATGTCTTTCCCTTTGGGAGTTCACCTGTTTCTTATTTCCAAAGGGCTAGATACAAATCCTTGTATCCACTTAGATTTCACTGGCCATTGTGCTACTGGAACAAAATCCAGAACTGTTAACAATTTCTGACAATGTCTTGTATCTCCACCACTAACTTCCACTTTAGAAAGCACTAGAAACAGTTTAGCCAAAGTGTTGTTTATTTCTCAGCCATTGTCATACAGAGCGGTAAACAAAGTCAATTATGCTAACAATACTGTGTCTAATGACATTATTCATCTATAACACTGAACTGATGTTCTTGTGGGTTTACGATTATGCACATACAAGTTACAGCACTTGAAATTAGTCTCCATCTTGACTTTGATGAATATTGAAAATTAGGGCATTGAATAAAATGTCTGGAAAGTTTTCTCAAGAGGAAAAAAAATTGTTTTGATAGAAATGGTTTCATCTTGACATATTTATAATACAAAACAAAGCTAAAATAGAAATATTTGTAGGAACTGTCATAGCAACCTACATTGGTTAATTTGCCAAAATTCTGCTATAGAAATTACTCCATTTTTACGAAGTATTTTATGCAATTTGCATGAACAAATCATGAAGTGGAGTGGATTCTAGTACCTTGTCAGAGACATTTCCAGAGGATAATGCAGTTCTTTTCATTGTAAATGCTACGATCATTATAGTTTGCTAGATGTCCCTTCAGAATTTCGGAGCAGGTTCATTAATTCAATGAAAAAGCATTCAGTTTTCTTTATTTCTTTTTCTTAAGGGATGGTTCATTCAGCTGTCATGCAAACACAAAGAATGCTTTGAAAATGTAAATATTCCTTCAGTGTCATCCCCATTTGAGGTGTGCTTTATGTAAGGCCTTATGACCTCTTGACCCGATTGATCATGAGGTGCAACCATTTTCTGAAGTAATAAGCTGCATAATTCAATTTGAATGTGCATAGCACTTCTTACACTGAAATAAAGATTTTTATCTAAATGTAGCACTCATTTTATGTGGAGCATTCTTCTTACACTCATACTGCTCTCACAATGAACAGGTCCATGTGGATTTTCAGCATTTCATTTTCTTTCTGCTGGAAACAACATTCATCACTGAACTGGAAGAGGGTGAGGTGGCTGGTACAAAACTGCTTTATTAGCCTGGATAATTATTCATACTGGTCATGACAAACAGACAAACAGAGAAAGGAATTCTTTCTATCATTCTTTAGCTGTCACTGAAAACTCAAGAAAGGGCAAAGGGATGTGAAATACTACAGGTGTATTGCTCATGATTTATTAATTTGTTCATAATAAAACAGTCTAAATTTTATGTTGCTATATTGCTATTGTAGATGATAAAAGATTTCCTAGTGGAAGTACATGATCTTTAGCAGAAGTAAAAGGTTTGACCTTTCTAAAAAAAGTTAATTAACAAGACAGACTCTGAAATTAGGTCAAAACATCCATTAAGATGCAAGAAGATTTCAGCTTGCAAAAAAAATGGTCACAACCAGTAGTAGCTCATGTCATTAGCTTTCCTTTTTTATGTTTTTCATTATTTTTCTCCTCTTTTTTTTACTTACAGCTGCTTCTCCTTTAGAAAAATCAACTTTCTGTTGTTTTCATGATTCATCATGGCCTGAAGGAAAAGACCAGAAACATCCAAAGTCTTTTAATTTGTGACGCAGACTACTAACAACCTCATTAACTTTCTTTAGGTCATGTTTTAGTTAAAAGTCTTTTGTGCATTTTCACAGATGTTAATGGAAAGATGCATCTTCTTGCGCTTCTGTCAACAGAAATAAAAAAGAAATTAGAAATTTTACATTCTTCAAGACGTTTGAGATAACTTCTACAAACATTACTGTGTTACAAACATTACTAAACCAAATCTTGATTCTTTCTTATCACTGCTTTTTGCCCACAAGATAGAAATTATATTTAAGTGATTGCGTTTCTTCTGATAAAAGATGTCGAGCAAGTAATATATCACAACTATCTGTTTTAAACCTTAATTAAGTGTGGAAAATCTTTGATGTAGTGCAAAGTAGAAATTATAAGCAAAAAGAAAGGCTAATGAAAAGAAAAACAAGTACCTTTTTATCTTGTAGACCAAAGTTCTACATCTAGTCACCTCTAGCTTAGCAGGATGCAATGTCAGATATGGATATTCCCTGTCATGTTTTGCCTACTAAAAGTCTCATAAGGACTCATAAAAAGTCTCATAAAAGTCTCATAAAGGAGTTGGTATAGTAAAGCCTAAGAAAGTGTCAAAGTTTAGCCCAGCTCTCTTAAATGATGTTGCAGAGCAGCAATTCAGTGCATGAGTCCAGCAGTTTTCGCATGGATGAGCAAGTACTAGACAGCTTTCCATCCCACCTCACATGTACAGAAAGCACAACAGGATGCAATAATTGAAAAAGCAGAAGGCTGAGGACAGTAATTTCCCTGAAGTGAGGCAAAGGCATTGGCTGTTTTCTTCAACAGAGGAATACTTGATGAACTGTACTTGGAGCCATGACAGCACAGAAAATCTTTCTGTCTCTCACCCTGAAGATTCTGAAGAGATCATTCTTCTCATGTGACTGTTATTAATATCCAGATATTAATCCTCCTCCCTAGGACTTTCTTGGGTTGGGAAAAGAAAGGCACAGAACAGTTCCAGAAGACAACTTCAACTAGTTCTGCAAAGGCATGAGCCAAAAATACATACTGCAGGCCTTAATCTGTGCATTTTCTGCCTAATCCCTTTGCCACCTCCTGTTCCTTTCTCTCACAGACTCAGCCCACCTCCCTTCTTCGGTCCCTCTCTCACTGGTCTTGCTCTCCCTCCCCAGACCAGGTTACCTGAGCATATGCATTCTGTGTACATATGAACTACATTGCCTTACAGTTTGTAACATAATTGTTTACCTCTGATAAGTTTCACTAACAGAAATCCCTAGCAAGACAAAAAACTATGTTCTAGCATTGCGTAGGCATCACAGTCACAGACAGATTTCCTGTTGTTTTGATGCAGTGTGTAAACATAAGAAAAGAGAGCTTTCTTCCCAAGGAGGCAACAACATCAGCAGCACAAGACACGAGGTGTTTACAAACAACAGATGGGAAACAGCTAGACGGTGGTGGTCAACATGGAAAGCAGGGCTCACCGCTTAAGAGCTGCTTATCTGATCAAGGTTTTGGTAGGAGAGAAGAGCTTTTAGAGGAGATAAAACTAATTTTTTTTTTAATATATGTGTACTTAAGACAATGTAGATATAGAGAAACTGAGGCAACTTGTAAAAGGCAAGTCAGTCATTCAAGGAGGCTTGAGGAAGAGCTGAGAAGTTACATTTCCCCAAGTCTCATCTTTTCCTTGGCTGCTGCCAGATAAAACACGATTCATTTTATAAATGTGAAAGAGACATTTTATAGCATTTGAATTGAATAATCCAAAGTTTATAGCACATCGGATGAATGTATGCTAGATTTTTAAACCCTTCTTTCCCCACAACCCCCCTTCAAAATATGGTGCAATAAATCTACCGCATGTTGCCCTTCTTGCAATTAAAGGATGAGAGGAGACTGCAAAAAATGCAACCCTGTCCTGCTAATAGGTGGCACCAACTGAACTTCAAAATAAAATTTAATAAAAAATTTAAGTCTATTCCTGTGGTTTGGGGAAGTAACCCTTTATCGAAAAGGCTTTACAATAGTGTGCTATGGTGGTCATTAATCTAGACAACATCAGCCTGACAATAGCAAAAAGTAGGTCCTTTAGCTTTTCTTTTGAATTTTTAAAGTCAGCTTTCTGAAAGAAGTGAAGGTAGTTGCCCCGTCCTCTCCAGCATAATAAAGTGGAGAGACATACCCCTTGAGCTCTTTTCAAAACAACCTGCATCTGCTGCTTGCCTTCTAAGTACTTCAGCAGTACAAGTCAGGGTAATTCCCTGGTTGCTGTGACTGGAACATTTCTTTCAGCCAGTGAAAACACTCAGAAGAGATGGCAGAGGGCATGGCAGGCAGGAGACTCTTTGTGTCAGAACCCACCTTGCAGATGACTCTACATAAAACATCCAATTTAAATGACCTGCAGGCTGTGAAGGCTTCGCTGTTGCTTACTGCACAGCTGATGCTAATATCTAGCACAGAAATGTCTCACTGCAGAGGAGAAGCAAGGAATATTAGCAACCCAGTGCTTGAGCAAACGTGGCACACAAACCAAAACACAGGTTTCTAAAAATAGCTATCCAAAAGAACCCAAGTGTCCTCTGGGACGATGAGTGACTTTAAACAATCTCTATATATTTACGTGCAGTCAGACAATGAAGTCCAAAAGGTAATGTTTATTAACACAATGCACTTCAATATCTTTCAGATCTACTGATGATCTCCCTTCAGTACAGGCAGGTAACAATCTGATTTCAAGAAACAAACTATTAGTTGGTCTGCCTTTAAAAATAACTGAGCCTAAAAGAAGCTTAAAGCATTTTAAGTGCCACCTGCGGCTTTCAAAATCTGCTGGAGTTGCTTAAGGGATACTGATCCTCCTCAATCTCTCTCACTTAAGATACTAGTCAACTGATTTTTTCCATCAGAAATCCCATCAGAAATCTGAGAGCTTTCCTGCTCTCAGAAATTCTTTTTCAATAAAGCACAAATGTTGTCCAAATAGGAACAGAGGTTCAGGATTAGGTAGTAAAAGAAGCAAAATCCATGTAGACACAAAAAGGTTTTGAGATAATAACAGAGCAAATGAGGACTCAAAAACTTTCATGTTCCTGAAGCAAACAGTCAAGATCATTTTAAACAATAATCTCTTTTCACATAGAAGGAAGTTTTACAAGAGAAAAGATTAGAAAAAGGTGTGGAGGGTATTCTTGTTTGTGCAGACACAATGTTCATACTTTATGCTGGAGCAAGGTGGGTAATTCCTGCTGTGGTATTTTCACAAGAGCTAGATGTGAAGATAAAAACATAGTTTGTAATACTTCAAGAAGTAGACTAACCCATTTTAGGACTAAAAGCATGTCAACTATCAGGTCTCAGTGAAGAAGCTGCTATTGTAGCTGTATATACTAATACTGTAGTATTTGGTAGGTAGGAAAATAGAAGAAAATAGAGAAAAAGAGCTCAATGACATGATGTATCTGTTATAGCAAAAGCTAAATGTCCCAAAGGTAAGACAAATATGGGGAAAAATAAGGTTAATTAAATTTAAATTTTAAAACACCTTGATGTCTTTCACTTATGATGATGCAGTTTTGAGTTCTTCCAAAGCTGCAAAGAGCATTGCGCTTATAGATCCCAAATTTCTCTCTGCCAGGTGGTCCCCACAACATAAATACTGAAAATTGTCCACAGGGCTTACAAGACACTCTGGTTTCTCCTGAACATCTACCCTCTGGCTGATCACAGAACAATCACAGAATCACAGAACAACCAGGTTAGAAGGGACCCATCGGATCTTCTAGTCCAACTATTCACTGCCCTTACAGATTCAGGTCCTGCATCAATGCCTTTCAACAAAGACCCTGTTAATTTCCTGATAGCCTTTTATATAGACGAGGACTATGTGAGGTGACTGGGCCCATTTAGAGAGTTCATCTGAGTTTGTGGGATGCTGCTTCAAGAACCCCAACTCACCCAGGACCTTTTTCCCATGTGGATTTAGTTGCTTGAGTGTGCATACTGTCCTAAATTCTGCACATCTTTCTACTTTGAAAAGCAGAAATCTTTCTGCTTCCAGCAAACCCTAACATTGAATGGAACTGCTATTTGAGTAGTTACTGCATTGAGTAGAATCACAGAATAGTTTGGGTTGGAAGAGACCTAAAAGATCATCTAGTTCTACCCCCTGGCCATAGGGAGGGACATCACCCACTAGATCAGGCTGCCCAGGTCCCCATCCAAACTGGCCTGGAACACTTCCAGAGATGGAGCATCCACAACCTCCATGGGCAACCTGTGCCAGTGACTTACCACTCTCGTGGTGAAGAAATTCCTCCTTGTATCAAGCCTAAATCTGCCCCTCTCCAGTTTCATAGAATCATAGAATCATCCAGGTTGGAGGAGACCCACCGGATCATCAAGTCCAACCATTCCTATAAAACACTAAACCATGTCCCTCAGCACCTCGTCCACCCACGCCTTAAACATCTCCAAGGAAGGTGAATCAACCACCCACCTCCCTGGGCAGCCTGTTCCAGTGCCCAATGACCCTTTCTGTGAAAAATTTTTTCCTGATGTCCAGTCTAAATCTCCCCTGGTAGAGCTTGAGGCCATTCCCTCTTGTCCTGTCCCCTGTCACTTGGGAGAAAAGGCCAGCTCCCTCCTCTCTACAACTTCCTTTCAGGTAGCTGTAGAGAGCAATAAGGTCTCCTCTCAGCCTCCTCTTCTCCAGTCTAAACACCCCCAGCTCTCTCAGCCGTTCCTCACAAGGCCTGTTCTCCAGCCCCTTCACCAGCTTCATTGCTCGTTTTTTATACCTGTTCCCTCTCATCCTATCACCACAAGCCTTTATGAACAGTCCCTCTCCAGCTTCCCTGTGGGTCCCTTTCAGGTACTGGATGATCACTAGAAGATTTCTTCAAAACCATAGTAACATTGTGTTGCATAACTAATCACAAAAATTATAAGTTTTGGTAAAGATTAAACGGCCCACATGGACCAGTCTCACTGACAAATGTGAGCTGTAACCTGTTGGTATTTTTCTGTAGCTGTTATCATATAGCTCATCACTATTTTCCATGTACATGCGTAGTATTTGGGTTCTCTATTGCGATGGACAGTTCCATGGCTGGCACAGAACTGAAAAACAACCTGTATTAAGTTACAAAAAGCAACTACACATTTCATTTAAGCAGAAGAGGTTTTGTGTCTGTCTTGCTAATCAAAATGCCCAACATTTCTGATGCTTTGGTGATGTTTCTTTTCTATACATAGCTGAGCACTGGTAGTGGAAGATCCCATGGCAGTTGCGTTTCTTAAGAGCCGTCAGGTTGCAGCCCTTGACTGCTAAAAGCTACAGTCATTTACAGAGCAGCTTGGTCACTCATCTCAGTGTGCAGTAAACAGTGGTGACAAAATCAGTTTTCTTCCTTTTCTTTGAGACAGTTAGCAGAGATAAAAAATAGGGGTAGTTCCAAAATTCGGTTAATAAAGGAAAGACAGAAATGTTGAAACACTGGACAGAGCCCACTTTCACATTCATGAAAAAACAAGATCATACGGCTTTTCCAGATTTTCAGGTTCCTTTATCCATTCCAGTAGACCTCTTAGAAACAGTCCAGCAATCCATGTCTTTCGTCTTTGATAAAAGCAATCTGGGCAAGACAAGCAATCTGATTTGTTTCTTAAATTGACTCACTTTTAAACAGAGACATGCGCAGACAGATGAACGAGTCCTTTGGTGTGAAGTTGCAGGAGATGTTTTGCAGCTCAGTTACCAGTTGAAGGGAAGAAGTTGTATTATCTTTCATAATTACGCTTATTAACTATTTGCGGTTCTTGTGTGTACACTACAGCTCATGGTTATGTTCATCAAATGCCTGGAGAAACATTTAGTTGATATTAATTACCAATGTAATGCACTATGACAAAAGTGTAAGTAATTTACTATGCCCTGTTTGGGAACCTTGCTTGTTTCTATTAATATCACTGTAGACTGGTCAGTTACAACAAAGTAAGGCATTATCCTTACCTAGAGAACTAGTAGTGAAAGTTTTCTAACAACACATGGTTCCATTCAGCAGGATGGGGAAGATAATAACAGTAGCTAGAAAAGTAATTTGATGCAACCTGAAAGCCTATTGAAGACACAAACTAAATGCCCACTTTGCCTTACAGCAATAATTTACCATCACAGGGAGGTCAGCCTAGCACGATCTCTGTTTACACACACAGAATAGGTCATGTTCTAATCTAAAAGATACTGTGATGTTAAAATAATTCAAAATATAGAATCATAGAACAACCAGGTTGGAAGGGACCCATCGGATCATCTAGTCCAACCATTCCTACCAAAATATCTGCATTCCTATCAAAATATCAAAATCTATCTGCATACTACTGTTTGCGACTACTTATATCTGTTATATGGCCCTACAAAGTATGTGCCATGATGAATCTCATCACATTTAAGTAGTTCTTGCCTAAGAAACTGTTTTCCCTGCTTCAAACTCTCCCCAGGATTGTGTTCTTGTGCCTTGACAAAGAGAAGTAAGGCTGCAATTCAGCTTCCTTCATTATTTATTCATTGTAAAAAATAATATTTTTCTCAGGTTGTGGAAGAGAGATGAAAAAGATTGGCAACTACTGACTTTAACTGAGGCCCAATCGATACCCGTACAACCGACATCATTCCCTTACAGCCCACGGCAAGGAAATTGTTTTGGCAAGTCCCCTCCAAACCTAAAACAGGCAAGAAAAGGTAAAAGTGTGCGAAGACTCGTCCCCCTCCTTGTCGCTTGTGAGTTTACGTAGAAGTTGGCGAAGCAGATGGATGCCAGAAGTGGGGCAAAGCAGAGCACCTCAGTGGGATTCGCACCCACTGAAATCAGCGAAAAATTGAAGTCCCTTCCACAACACCTACTCCACAGGGATCCTCTGCCACCAGGGCAACTGGGACTCCGGGATCAGCGATTTCGGAGCAGGCTGGTGGCAGCACGTTCCCACCAAAGGAATCAGCAGATGAAGATGCTGCAGCGGAGCCAGAAAAACCTCCGTCTGGTTAACATCAGCAATACAAACCAAGTAACAGAGAAAAGAAAAGTGCAAAGCTTTGCAGAGAGGGACAAAGGCTGATGTTTGGCGCAGATAAAGTAGGGCTGGACAACACCCAAGCAACACCGAAGCGGCGAAGATAAGTTTTTGTAGCGTAAGAGAACAGAAGAAGCAGAGTTCTTGCAATCCACGGGGCGGTGTGCACATCACTCCTCTCTGTGGCACCTGAAACGGCCCAAGGCAGCATCGGGGGGATAAATCCACACAGACCCCCTCCCAGCTCTCTGTCCCGGTCACAGCTTCCAGCGCCGTCCCTGGGGACCGGGATGCTCCGACAAGTCCCGCACGGGACGGACACGGAGCGCTCCTCGGCCGGATCGCGGGGCCGGGACCAGCCTCCTCCAGGACTCCTCCGGCCCCGTCCAGACCCTTCCCGGCGCCGAGACAGGAGCCCCCGGACCGGCCCCATCGCACCCCCTGCCCCGCCCCGTTGGCAGCCCTCGCAGCCCCTAGCCCCGCTCCTCTCCCCAATCCCTTGTCCCAGCAGGCCCCCAGCCCCTCTCCACTCTAATCGTATCCCATAACCACTCTCCCATCGCCCCCACCCCAGCCCCTCTCCAGTCCAATCGCACTCCCCAACCCCTCTCCCATCGAACCCCCAGCCCCTCTCCAGTCCCATTGCACACGTAGCCCCTCTCCTCTCCCATCGCATCCCCAGCCCCTCTCCCATCGCACCCATAGCCCCTCTCCTCTCTTCCCCGGCCCCTCTCCAGTCCAGTCGCACTCCCCAACCCCTCTCCCATCGCACCCCCAGCCCCTCTCCAGTCCCATCGCACTCCCAGTCCCTCTTCTCTCCCATCGAACCCTCAGCCCCTCTCCAGTCCCATCGCACACATAGCCCCTCTCCTCTCCCATCGCATCTCCAGATCCTCTTCTCTCCCATCGCACCCCCAGACCCTCTCCTCTCTCCCCCTGCCCCTCTCCTCTCTCCCCCAGCCCCTCTCCCCTGGCCTCTCTCCTCTCCTCCCCTGCCCCTCTCCTCTCTCCCCTTGCCCCTCTCCTTTCCCCCCCAGTCCTTTTCCTCTCTCCCTCAGCCCCTCTCCTCTCTCCCTCAGCCCCTCTCCTCTCTCCCCCAGCCCCTCTCCTCTCTCCCCCAGCCCTTCTCGCCTGCTCTCCCCGCTCCCATCTCCCCCTCGGCCCCTCTCCTCTCTGCCCCCGGCCCCTCTCCTCTCTCCCCCGTCGCCGCTGCCCTGGGCCGCGCCGCCCCCTCCCGTTGCGGCCGTTCCCCGCGCGGGGTCCCGCTGCTGGTCGGCGCTGTCCGCCCGCCCCCCGCCGCCCTGGTTGGCGCAGGCGCGCTGCCCGCTCCCCGCTCCCCGCTCCCCTGCCGCTGCGAGCGGAGCCGGGCGCGAGCGGCTGGGGCCGGAGGCGGGCGGGAGTGGGAGGCGGGCGCCGGGCGAGGGAGCCGCCGCCGCCGCACACCAGCCCCGTCAGTAACGCGGGAGGAGGAGGAGGAGGAGGAGGCGGCGGCGGAGAGAGATTCTCCCACCCCCACCCACCGAGCCGAGGTGAGGCCGGGGCAGAGCATCCTCCTTTCTTCCCCTCGTCCCTTCCTCCTTTCATCCCCTCCCCGAGCTCCTTCCTTTCATCCCCGCTCCCTCGTCCTCCTTCCCCTCGTTCTTCCTCGCGCTTCCTGGTCCTCCTTCCCTTTCTTCTCTCCTCAGCCACCTTTCTCCCCTCCTCCCCATCCCCCAGACTCCTTCTCCCCGTGCCCACGTTTCACACCCACTAGAAATAAAGAGCCCTGCTCTATTTTTCCTCCCTTCGCCAAATGCGATTTTTAATTCTTGCCCGGAGAAAGAGGGAGAGTCGGTCACAGACAGAGATAATCCCCTTCCCTTTAAAGAACGGCTTGGAATTAATGGTCATTTTGTGCTGTGTGTGTATTACGGGAAGAGGGGGATTGTGCTTAGGGAAGAAGAGAAAGGCTCAGAGATGTGTTGTTTCACTTATTCCCCTATTTATCAGGCATCACTCGGAGATGAAACCTATCTCTGTATTATTGTATGTCTTTTTTCTTTCTTTCTTTCTTTTTTTTTTTTTTTTTTAAACCCTGATTATTCTCCTTTCTTCAGGCATCAGAGGTTTTTCCTCCCTTTTATCCATCCACCGTGCGTCTCTCTAATTTGCAGCTGCTGCTGCTGGGATTGTCTCAGCTGGGAGACGGTGGGGAAGGGGCGCGGGGAGCGGTGCTGGGGAGGGGGCAGCAGGGTGGTGGCTTTCAGCAGCTTCTTCCATCCCTTCCCTCTAGGCCTTTTCCAAGGTCTGAGACCTTTCAAACCACCCACTTGGTATCCCAGCCAGAATCCAGGTGCCAGCTCCCATCCATGGCAAAGAGTGGAAGTTTGAAGTGCGGCTTTGTCTTTGCGTGGAGCAGGCTGGGGATGGCGAGAAGCTGCGTGGATGGTGGCTGGAAGGCCAAAGTGTCTCTTTGCGTGGCTTCTGGCATGAAGAAGTTTTGCTTAGACGTGGTGGTTGGTGGTGGGGAGCGACGTTGCTGCTGCGGGACTTCCCTGGCAGCCTTGCCCACTGGGGAGTTGGCGTTGGGGATGCGTGTGCTTAGGGGAGCCCAGGGCTCAGGAAAGTAACTTTCACATATTTCTGATGGGGCGTAGTACAAGGAGCAGGTACCATGCACCTGCTTTTCCCTTGCATCTCGTGTGCGATGCCTGTTTTCCTTTCAAGGTGGTGCTCCCTCAGTTGAAATGATCCGTTGGTGGTTGCATTTCTCTTTTCATCACTTGTGTCGTGGCAGAACGTTTATTGAATTGTTAGCATGCTTCCAACAATTTCACCCTTTTTAAGCTTCCGTTTGCTGAGTTAGAAGTTTGGTTTTACTTCATCGGGACAGATATGCTTTGAAACCCCTGTTGTTTTGGAAATCTACAGATACCACAGCAGTTGATGCAGTAGATCAACTCTATCAGCCTGAATGATACAAACACACACACGCTATACACTATCCTGGCAGGAATTCCCTACAAAATAGTGATTCTGTTACCTCTTCAGGATTGTAGCAAATGCTTTGTGTTTGAGCCTGAGGTAAATGAGTGGCATAAATAGAGGTAGTATTAAATGCTGATTAAAACAGATTTTACTGGCTTTGTGGCTTTCACAGTACTCCCGTTTTTTCTTTCTACCCACAGCGTCTATGATTGATATTACATACTGTGTCAGGCTTTTTACACTCCAGGTCAAACAGAATCCTTACTAGAGGAGTAGTAGTACCGACCTGAGGAATGAACTTTTGTGCTCAATTGTGTAAATCATTGTTTACAGAAATACCACTCTGGCTGTGTACAAGAGAGCTGTAATTCCATTGATGCTGATGACAAAAGCCTCAACAGGAAAGCTCTGGTGTCACTTGAGCCCTTGCATGGCAATACAACCTCAATTTATGCAGATTTCTGAAAGCTCTTCTTTTAATATTAACGTTTTACATATATGGTACTACTGAAATGCCTTTGAGCCGCTGGGAACCAAGAGTATTCATGCACTGAGACCTTAAAGCCAAAGGAAGCAATTAGATCTTCTCCTCTGACCCCTTGACTATTATAGTTGGTTGGGTTTTATCCAGTTACTTTTGAGTGTAATAACTTGTATTTGGCTGAAACATATTTTCCAGAAAAATTGGAATTTTGATGGAAAGACAGAAAGAAGTGGAGAATCTGCTGTTTATTAAGTTATTTGGCTTTGACTTCCAGTCACTGGTTGCTGATGTGTCTTTCTGTACCGTGTTAAAGCACTCAAAGTATTGTCTTACCGTGGAGGTATTTATCTGTTGTAACACAGTAATCCCTCTCTTTTCTGTCTCAAAAATCCCCAAATAAACTAGAATTTTTTAAAATTGTCATTGCATACATTTTCCTCACAACTTGTTTGCATTTTTCCGAGTCCATTTTTTTAGCATTTTTCTGAAAACGTGAGCTGGATACAGCATGCCAATGCCTTGTCTGGTTTATGAGTTTAAATATTGCCTCTCTAGTGTTACTTTTCTGTTTATACATTACATTTACATATTAACCCCTTATTTCCTGCAGCACAGCATTTTGGTCTCCTGTTCTGGAGTCCCTTTGTGGCACTCTTTCTTTCCACAAGAGTCCATCACTCTGTAGACTAGCATGGGTTTCTTGATTGCAGCTTTGTAACTTTGTATGTTTTTTTTTAAAGAATGTTTTGTTTCTAGCTAGTTTGAATGCATCAACCACTCCTGATGGCTTTTTGTAACTGATTCAGAAAGGGTCATTGGGCATTGGAACAGGCTGCCCAGGGAGGTGGTTGAGTCACCTTCCCTGGAGGTGTTTAAGGGACGGGTGGACGAGGTGCTGAGGGACATGGTTTAGTATTTGATAGGAATGGTTGGACTTGATGATCCGGTGGGTCTCTTCCAACCTGGTGATTCTATGATTCTCATTTGTGTAGCATTCTAACCATTTATAACTTGTATGACTGGTCACAAATTTGTATAGGTTGGGAGAGACTTTTAAGATCACCAAGTCCGACCATAAACCTTGCACTGCCAAGTCAACCACTAAACCATGTCCCTAAGTGCCACATCTGTGTCATATGGACTTATAAATAATTGAAACGCTTACTCGTGCTAGTGGCTGCACCTTTGGGAACTCCACATTAATCTGAATTACGTTGTGATGCAGATGTTTATACAGGCATGAAGACATTTTTACCTGTTGGTGTATCTATACATACACCCTGATTAATTAATTAATTAATTAAAACCTGATTAATTTAGGAAGATCAACTTTCATTGATTTTACTTCCTACTATTTATTCTATTATATAGCTATGTTTTATCAGTTGAATCTCATATAATTTTTCTTAAATTATAGTTCTGCTTAGGACTCCCATTCTTTTATCCTCCCCGTGGCTATAAACGTGGTCTCACGAGCTCTTTTAGAGTGTGGTCATAACATTAGTGTGCATTCAGACTTCTGAAACGTTTAGGATTGCTAAAAATTCATGTGCATGGCATAGACACTTTGGTGAGAATCCTCTTCTATGGTGACCTTTGGTCTTGCTGACCAAAAATGTTTAGAGCAGAGTAATATTTCACCATTGTACTTGCAATGAATTGAAGAAACAGCTAATCATTCTCATGAATTACTAGCAAATCATCCCATTTCTCTACAAATGCAGAATTACTTATTGAATGAATCTGCTCTTTTGCACTCAGTGTAGAACATAGTCTCTGTTTAGTAGCACACCTGTGTGAGGGCTAAGATTTCTTTTTGTTCTTACATATCTTCCCACTCCCCCTCCTTTTTTTCCTGTTACCAAGAAATGTCTTCATCTTCACTTACCATTTTTTTGACACTTCCTGACTGAAAAAAAAGTGTGTAAGTTTTTATCCCTTAATACTTTTTTTTCCACATTATTTATGGCTTCTGACTTCTAGTAGCAGTATTTATTGAAATCTGTTTTGTTGCCAAATTGTAGTAGCTGTGACAATGCCTTCTAGGTATTACATGCTGTCTGAACATGTGAGTATTAGTTTTTTTTGTTTTTTATTTTAATGTGTTCAATGACACAGATATACAATTTATTGCATTTCTGTAGGCTTTTCCTTTTATTAGAGCATGTCTCAAGGCTTGGCTAAAGATATTAGAGAAATCATTGTAAGAAATTGTTTATTTTCTCCATACTTTGTTCATAGGCAGTCCAAAGCAGAGGACTTATTTTGGTTTTAGGTATAACACCAAATGGAAATATGAAGGGCAAGTATACAGGAATAAATAGTACAATATGTAGTTGGAAACAGGGAGGGCAGACATACAGAAATGAAAAATAACAGCATTAACGTAGTAGTAATTACTGTAGTTTACTTAGGGCATAACTTGATCAGAATTTTTGTGGTCAGGTCTGTAGAAATTGTTCCCCTGCAGTTAATTTGAGGTGAGATGCAAGGAGATGAGAGAAGAAGAACAGATGTGAAGAGGGAGATTGAAGTGACAAAAAACCCCCTGGATTTTAGAGGCTAGAGAAGAGCTACTTCTTGATTAAGATAAACTTGTTTATCTTGTATAAACATAACATTTTCTAGGATAAACGTTCTTGAGGAATTAGATAAACAGTGTTTCAGCTGACCAGCCAGAACTTTCCCAAGGCCCAGGGCTTCCAACACAGCAGGTTGCTGCAGGAACCTGAAGCAGCAGGGCCTCTGGTTCCTGTGTGGAGCCCCATTATTGATGGGGATGGCCCTCCAGCTGTATCAGCAACACCCTGAACCTGGCTGTGATCAAACTGCTTCAAAGTCTAGCCTGTCTTGAGCATTGCTGGAAACTAAAGAGACCAATAACAAATCACTTGAAGACATGACAGCAAAGAACAGAAACCAGATTTTGGCCTGTTAGAAGTGTTCAATAACAAAGTAATTCTTGCTTTCTAGCTTCTCACTGTCTCATGGGATTCCATAATACCTGTAAAGCTGCCTGGAGGAGAAGGAACTGGGGGTGTTGGTTGACAGCCGACTGAACATGAGCCAGCAGTGTGCCCAGGTGTCCAAGAAGGCCAATGGCATCCTGGCTTCTATCAGAAACGGTGTGACCAGCAGGTCCAGGGAGGTTATTCTCCCTCTGGACTCAGCAATGGTGAGACCACTCCTTGAATCCTGTGTTCAGTTGTGGGCCCCTCACCACAAGAAGGATGTTGAGGCTCTGGAGTGAGTCCAGAGAAGAGCAACAAAGCTGGTGAAGGGGCTGGAGAACAAGCCTTATGAGGAACGGTTGAGAGAGCTGGGGGTGTTTAGCCTGGAGAAGAGAAGGCTGAGAGGAGACCTCATTGCTCTCTACAACTACCTGAAAGGAGGTTATGGAGAGGAGGGAGCTGGGCTCTTCTCCCAAGTGACAGGGGACAGGACAAGAGGGAATGGCCTCAGGCTGCACCAGCAGAGGTTCAGGCTGAACAGTAGGAAAAAAAAAATTCACAGAAAGGGTCATTGGGCACTGGAACAGGTAGTTGAGTCACCTTCCATGGAAGTGTATAAAGGATGGGTGGACAAGGTGATAAGGGACATGGTTTAGTGTTTGACAGGAATGGTTGGACTCGATGATCCTATGGGTCTCTTCCAACCTGGTGATTCTATGATTCTATGAACTTAATCTGTTTGCACTCCATTTGCCCAAATCCAGTTGTTGCTTTTTATTTGGAACAGAGAGAGACCGAGTCTGTTGGGTATTTCCATAGCACTTAGTACAAACAGAACAGTATCTTTCCCCAAGCCTCAAAGGCACTAAAATACATGAAAATCATCCTTCTCATCCCTCTCAAAGAATCATAAAACTTATCACAACTCACATGCGTGTAAGTAACAACTAGAAGCTGAATTTCTCTTGATCCATTTTGCCCCATTTTTTAAAGCAGAAATAAAATCTGGAAGCACTGGAATAATATTACATATTATGAATCAGGTCCTTGCTATATACACACAGATTTGGGAAACAAAATGGACAATAATGAGAAATAAAGAAAAGTATTTTTTTCAGGGATTACTAAATAGATGTCATTAATTAACTTAGCTTGAACTTTAAAAAACAGTCAACCTATATATGTCCATCATTACATTCTGAACTTTGAGCCTACAAACAAAATTAAAAAAAATAACTACTGACAATATAGTTTTCAGACCATAAGCAAAACTACTTTTTTCTCATCATCAAAGAACCCCGGTCTGAGATTTCCTTTTCTTTGAATAAAAGGGTCTGAATTTTTTTTTTTAGTACAATTTTTGCAACTTGTAAGTCTTTCTGAAACAGTGGAAAACCTGTTTGGAGAGCATTTTTCTGCCAGTAAAATTTGACTGGTTCAACATGGACCTTCCACGTCATGTTCTTATAACAAGGAAATTAGTTGGTGACATAAAACTCTGAAAATGGAAAGACTGTAATGAAAGGCTTAATATGCTTTTTACAGCAATGCTGAAAAAAAGTGATGCCATGTTTAAGTTGTTCATGTTTTTATTCACACCCCCAGGCAAACCAGCAAAAGCTCTATGAGTGGTGTGATTTTATTAAATATATTTATAATGAAAATTTTTCTTCCCTTTTGAAAACAAGTGACTTGAAGAAACACTCTAGCATAGTGACTGCAAACTGGTGCCTGGGTACTACAGGGTACTACGGGCTTTTCAATTCACATAGGATTTCCTATTACTGATGGAAGGTGAAAGAATCACAAACGCGGAGAGAGAGAAGAGAAAAAACAGTCTTAAGAAACCAGGAACACATGAATTTTAAGCAGATGAGAAAAGTACAGCAACTTCGTAGGAGTTGGTGGGAAGCCTGCTACACTCAGAAAGCTGCTTAAACATCCCCTCCGCTGAGCCTCTAAGAGGATGCTCAGGACACCCATTGACTTCAAAGAAATCTGCAGTCATCGTGGATTAGAACCTGCCTTGATTGCATCCATTTGTACCAGAAGCGAGACAGCACTTGTCTTGTGAAAGCACACTACAAAACAGGAGAGAGAATGTACTTAGCTTTCTGGATATAAATCTCTGCTCTTGAGAAGAATAGGGAATGTCCTCAAGCTCTACCAGGGGAGATTTAGGCTAGACATCAGGAGGCAGTTTTTCACAGAAAGGGTCATTGGGCATTGGAACAGGCTGCCCAGGGAGGGAGTTGATTGACCTTCCCTGGAGGTGTTCAAGTCACGGGTAGACGAGGTCCTGAGGGACATGGTTTATGGAATGGTTGGACTCGATGATCCGATGGGTCTCTTCCAACTTGGTGATTCTATGATTCTAAATATATCTCAAAGACTGATAACACTGTTGTATTGAATCTTCAGTTGGGTAGACACAGCACTTGATGGGTGTAAATGAATTTTGTCTCAGGTTCCTGGATAAAAGCTCGACATCTCAGTTTGCTAAATGTTTTTCTCAACGTTATATGTGAGCCCTTGAGGGAGTTCTAAGGTATCTGGGTCTAAACAACGATTTCATACAAGAAGGCATTCTTGGAAGTTTTCAAACAGAAAGATAGGTTGAGGTCATGTTTTCATGACAGAACGTCGGCTACTCTAGGAAATTAACTTGAGGGCATCGCTTACAGTTGGTTGAAAATTCGGTCTTTTCTGGTATGGAAAGTCCTAGTCTTTGGGAACAGTGTTGTATTTTGGGTTGTAACAACATGCTCAAGTTTAAAATTTGCAGCAAAATGATTTCCTCGAGTAGGGACATCACTACCCCCACTGCCTCCTGATATACCTATTCTGTTTCGAATTTCATATCCTGTCATCAGACGAAGCATTTTGACTTCATGGGGAGCAGGAGGAAAGCTTTCCAGTAGTTTTTCACTGGCTGTGTTGACAAAGCACACCTTTCTTTGAAGTACTTCTAGTCTGCTGAGTCAGCATTTCTCACAACTAGTTGTTTTTCCTTTTTTTTTCCCCTTGGAATATTTTTTGGCTGGCTATGCTTTTCAGTCATATCATCCCTTGCATTAGTATTCTAGGACAGAGAACAGCAGAGAAACATTTCCAACATTGCTCCAGAGACTTCCCAAGTTTTTAGGCTCCTTAAGGAAGGAGAATTACTTGGTTACGTGAAGCTGAATCCTGTTAACAGTTAAAACATCTCACAGGCTCTTAATTTGAGAGTTGAGAAAATTAGTAGATTTTGCAGTTACATAAAAGAATCTCTGTATTCAGATAATTTTAAAGCTATTTTTATAGATATGCCAATCTGTGGTTAGCACTGGTGTTATAATAATTATTATGTTACATATTTCTCTCCTGCGTGCTTGTCCTTGTCTTTGAAGCCATGTATTTTAAAAAACATGTATATTTTAGGCTATGCTTAAAGTAACATTAGAACGGAAGACAATTTGAATATAAGCGGAACTTAAATTCTGAATACACTCTTATAAGTAGAAAGTAGAAGTGGTTTCAATCAGGCTAGTCTCCCAGTTGCCCAGATGACTTCTGCAAATGGGATTTAAGCTTTTAAGTTACTTAAAGCTTCTTGTAAATGGATTAATCAGTTTGTTTTTTTTTCTACAGCTAATCAACTTTAATTTCTAATACTCTATTATTTACTAACAAAGGCCACCCCTCTATATTCCATGGAAACTGTCTTTATGTAAATTCTCCATTGAAGCCCAATCAGCCCAATGGGAGCAGCTGAGTCTCTTGGTTATCTCTATTTTACTTACAAGAAATGGATGAATTGGAAATATTTTATACCTTATATTATAAGAGCAGAAACTGTGTTCATCCTGTGTAGAGCTGAGGAGACTGCTTCTGTCGGTACCCTAAATCTTTTCCAAGATCAAAAGAAACTCTGAAGGACCTCTTCCTAAAGATACAGCTTTCAGGTTAGATCATGGAGTAAAATATTACTACAAAACTTTAGTAAGAACTGTATTGTAGTATCATAATCTTAGTAGCAACAGTTGTGTCCTTTCCAAAGGAATCATGTTAACAAACATTGATAAAACCTCTCGAAAAGTGGCATAAAAATATTTGCACTGTTAATTTGCCGAAATAATCTGAGGCAGATAAATAGATGGGATGAGATTACTTTGGTTTTTTTTCTCCTTCATTCGTTATGGAAAAACAATTTGTTTTTTGCTCCTTGATCTATTAAGAGATTCTCTGTAGTGTTCTGTAACTTCTGTGTCAGTTTAGAGATTTTTGAAAATAAATAAGCTGATGAGCATAAATAAATAGAAAATAATTTAGCTAATGACTATAAATGAACACAGAATTCATTTATTGGATTATCTCTCCTTCTCATTTAATACATGATGAGCTGGGATAAGTTACCCAGTGTTAATTCTTGGGTTAACCAGTATGGATCCTCCACTGGATGCAATATTGCGCCTGTAAGCAAGATGGGGCTGATGCACAGAGGTGAAATTTGTTCATGGTCAGTGTTGTGTAGTAGAGCAGCTGATTATTTCACCAGATCAAAGCAGCAGAACTAAGATGACTAGATCTCATGCTTATACTCGTGGAAGCAGAAGCTGCAGTCACTTTGGTATTTGCCACCATGTTTATTGAGAAACTTTGAATATAGAAGCCAATTACTTTTTGTTTTTTTTTCTCCATCTCTGTAAAAGGTCATGTAGTGAAAATGCTTATTTCAGTTTTTTTACCAAAATAGAAAAAGATCAATTTGTAACTTTTTAGATTGTGCCAGAATATTTCAATAAAATACAGTGTATCATTTGTGCTCAGTTTTGCTAGAGACTTTATCAAAACTCTTCAGCAGTGTTTGACTGATAGTTACAAATTTTGACTGTTTAAGTTAATAAAAAACTGTTCAGCCTCTCAAGGAAAGGCACAAAATAGATAACAACTAAAATTTCAAGGAAGAAACACTCAGAGCAGGAAGGATAAATGTTTTAAGTATCTCTTTTCTGAATATTATTTTTTTTTTAACAGATGATGATCCCAAAATACCTCCATCTTTTAAGGCCAGTAGTGCATGCACATAGCCAAGCTTGGCTGTAAAACAATTGTCATTGAGCTTTCCTGTTGATGACTATCACTCATCTGTGTGAGCAGCCCACTTTGACATAATTTTGCAGAAGAAAATCTGGAAGCAGGAGAGAAGTCATAGGAAAGCCAGTTAATTTAATACTTGCAGTTAAAATCTGTAAGTGAATCTTTAAAATGAATTTACAGAATTGATAGAAGGAACTGCCATTTGTTACTCAGTGTTTTGGTTTTTTTCAGTTTTTTTTTTGATTGGGGTCAAAGTGAGAGGGATTCGTATATTTTTTATTGCAACATATGAACTCATTTCGAGTTCTCATACAAATGGTCTTGAGTGCTTACTATAATCAAGTCAGAAATGCAAATGTAAAATTACAGCTGCTTAGACTAATTTTAAACCTATCTATTATGTCTGTAATCTACATATCCAGTACTCAGATGGTACAAAGAAATATTTCTAAGAAAAAGAAATCGTCAGGAAGTCCATGAATGAAGCAGGATGAGGCTGTGTAGGGGTAGAATAGGAACAAATGGATTCAAACAAGTATTCTTGTTGGCTGTGAGCGGCAGTCAGAGGGCTCAGTATGCAAAGCTGTCACTTATACTTGGGTGGGCTGCTCATGTAAAATTCAAGCCTGCTTCATTCTTTGCTAGATATTGTTTCTGGGTCACACCTGATATCTAGCAAGAACAGGAGCATTAGTAAAAAAAGTTAAAAACTATTGCTGTCTGACAAATTGATTTTACTTGCATGGCTTAGAGAGAATTCAGCATATGGCTAAGACAGCCAGCATACTGGATCTTTGATCTGCTTTTGCACTCTGAAATGTTTTCAGGTTACTTGCATCCTTGAACAGAGTATTTCCTTTTATACTCAAATTCAAACTCTTGCCTTCAGGCCTGAGCCGAAAGAATACGGGGTCAGTGCAGGTCAGAGTAAAAGTACCGAACAGCTGCTTTCTAGGTGCTAAAGAGCAGCCAGGACACAAGTTCTGAGCAGGATTGCCTATATGTGATAACCAGCATCAAACCTTTTATCATTCCCCTGTGCTTTCCTCATATTCTAAATAATTCAAGTTCCAAAGCATTTTCTGCAGCCTTACAATACTTTTTGACTTGCCTTGTTATTCTGTGTTTACTACCACCAGTATTTTTGTTTGTGATTTTAGTCTAAGAATCAGAAAATAAAAAGGCTATCAATGTTCAAAATTTACCTTCAATTGGCAGGGTAAGAAATAGCATTTCATTATTAATCTTTACTATATTTAATATATTCAATTGTAATTTCCTTAATGCAGTCAGACAATGTATCAACTTGCTTCTTGAAGAGTCTTCTTGGAATGCCAGCCAGAAATATTGTACCATCCCAGGTCAGCTCCAACTCTGCTGCATAATCTAATTTACATGAGAGAGTAATACGGAAGCATACATTTTGTGCAAACATAGCCCCCAAACCTTCAGAATTAATGCCTTGATGTAGCTGAGAAAGCTGAGTGACTGTAGTAGTCATGGTGACTTTTCTTCTTGCTTTAAGTAGAAACATCGCTCATTACTGGCTTCATGTGAGCCTTAAGCTGGGAATTCGCTCAGCAAGCTACACATTTGGTGGCAGCAAGAGAAAATCATAGATGTGTGGACAGATTCAACACATGAGAAAAGCAGTGTGGTTTGGATGCAAAAATAGCAGGCTTGCAAACAAAATTAGGTTGAGAGCTATAATGATGACACAAAGTTAGCTGCTTTTTTAAGGCTACACACTGTGTTCTCCTTAGTTGCTACTAGTTTTAGGACTATTCTGGCTTGACAGGTGCTGAAGTTGTACCCTTTAGCTCAGCTGTTGGAAGAAACTGATTTGAGATTGGCTGACCCTTAATCCCTTGGTTGCATCCTAGGGGTGGAGTCAGATTAACTTTATTTGAACTGCTTTATAGCTTTTGGGTTTACAAGACTGACAGCATAAGTGTGTTCAGGTCTCCTGTCAGCCTAATGAGTTTGTTTTTTCTTGGTGGTTGACAGTCAGCCAAAAGAAACAAAACCCAAAAATTACAGAGCCCAAGAACAGCTTCTTGGCCAGTTTTCCATAAAACGATCAGACAGCCAGAGGGAAAACACCAGAGAGGACTATTTCTGTGTTGTTTTTTTTAGCAGTTTTCCATAATGATGTAAAAATTAGGGTCTCTTCTCCATAAAAGCATTGGAGATGGTGTGAAGTCCATTCTGTCACCATGGTACCTAGAAGAAAGATTTGTTGCACTAAGAACTTTGCTCATCAACCCATAGTCACACTCCCCAAAGAAATAAGAGTTTAAAATTACTTTTTCAAATGTGCTTGAAATGAGTGGTCTGAATTGAGAGTTTGAACATGGATCTCCAAGATGCTGAGTGACCTTACCTTTTCAGCTCTTGGCTGCACTGGTTTGGGTGTTTCTCTTTTGTTTCTATTCTTATTTAAGAAGTTTTTATTTCCTTGGGATGAAACCAAGATCATGAAAGTGAAAAAGAATTTTGTGGTTGTTCTTTTAAAAATGTATTTTTAATAATTTCCATGTAACTTTACATAAAAATTACTTGGAACTGAAGTCACCTTTTGGCCGTTAAAGCATGAGGTGTAGGAATTACAGTCAAAATATAGCTTTTGTGAGAAAGGTCTGGTGCTTCAACAGCGTCAAACACTTGGAGCTCCTTTAAATAAGAGGGTAGTAGTGTGTAAATAAAAAAAAAAAAAAAAAACAGCAAACCAAATAACTATCTTGTGTAGACTAACTTCTTCATAATTTTTTTTTAAAAAAGGGCACTCATTTTGATTCATAGCTCTGGTGTTCACATAGTAGTCTTTTTATGAGAAAATGGGTTCCCTGAATCTGAAATACGTTTCACCGTTCTCAAGAAATGTGTAAAATGTGAGAAAGGCTTCACAGTAACAAAGTAGAAAGATTTATGTTACTGGAGGGCCCTTCCAGCATTGCAGAAGTGTTGCTGGGTACCTTAGATAAGGATCTAGTTGGACATTCCGATTATGCAAGGTTAAGTCTTTGAGCCTTTAAAATTAATTACGGAATTTCCATTAGTGTTGCAAAGCTCTTACCCAACAGTTGTGAAGCCTTTGACTGTGTGTCTGTGTCCTCCGAGTGTAGCAGGAGCTAGTCTGATGTGGTAATACAACCATACATAAGTTGCTTAAATCTCTGGAAAATGAAAATGCTTATATATGTTACTTTATAGAGCTGCTGTGAGTACTAATTGTATCTGTTACATGCTCTAGAAGGCAAATGTTTTCTGTGAGTAGGATTTTTTAACATTCCATTAGTTAAAAAAAAAAAAAAAAAGAAGGTAGCACTAAGTGTCCAGTATGTCAGCTTATCTTTGCATGTGATTTCTCATCTGCTGCAAATCTACAATACACTCTGCTCAAACTTTTATTTTAATGAGCTGGTTTTTTGTTCCTGTTTAGATCTAAAGATAGCTTTTCCTCAGAAGTGAGAAACTCATTCTGTCATGTGGGGTCAGTTGAACAAAATGTTACAGATGGACTCAGTTACCTAAACATGAGCTGGTAGCACACCACAATTGACACCTAACAGTGTTCAGCTTGCTCTTTGATTCAGTCATGGGTCTTTTGCACGTCCTGTATTGTGTCTGTCAGTGTTCCTCTTGCTTCTGCACAATGTTCTGGGTTCAGGGCTCATTGTGATAGGTAATGGTTTTAAGCAAAAAGAGGGGAGATTCAGACTAGATATAAGGAAGAAATTTTTATCGTGAGAGGGTGAAACACTGGCCCAGGTTGCTCACAGAGGTGGAGGATGCCCCATCCCTGGAAATATTCAAGGTCCAGTTGGCTGGGGCTCTGAGCAACCTAATCCAATTGAATATGTCCCTGCTGACTGCAGTGGGGTTGGACTAGATGACCTTTAAAGTTCCCTTCCAGCCCAACCTATACTGTGATTCTATAGCTCATCTCAGTGACTGAAAAAAACCCAACCCTATCAGGGCATTGAGTTACTTGATGAATTTGATTAGATTTCTCTCAAATGGTGCTCACATAAGTGACAAAGTGCCATGGGAGGAACCACAGTTCTTGGTTTGTCTTTAGTGTGGCAAGATACATCAAGTCACTGTGAAATTTGGAGAGTCTACTGACGTTTCAGAGATGCCTCAGATAAGTGGAAATCAGTGACATTAAGACAACATTATAAACAACATTAAAATTATCTCTATTACACATATATGTGTCTCATATGAAGAATATCTTGTATGAAGAATCTAAATTCAAGTTTGGGCCTTTGACTCTAAATACAGAGAGTGCTATGGAAAACGTTATGGGATGAGATGCAAGATAGGTCAAGGATGGTGATCATTATCAATAGGTTAGAAAGATTTCATTATTTGTTTCCTCAAGCAGGTTTTGGTGTCTGATGAGTGACTATTGAATTTTCATTTTTGGCCCCATGAATTAAAATAGATGAATTGGATGAAAGTTTGTAATCACTTAGATTTCTTCTGTCATGATAGTGATACTGCCGTGTGTAGTTCTTGCAGGTGTTTAATCACTACTAAAAAAAATTGTTGGGTTTTCAGCCCAATTTATCAAGGTTCTCTCATTTGAAAGTACAAAACAAAAACTCTGGCAAATTTTAGTTATGTTGAAGAAGGTGTTTTTTTATTGACAATCCTCATCTTTAGTCCAAACTTCAGTCCCAAAAATGTATGTCTATATAGTTCTAACTAATTTGATGAAAATTGTATGTTGGTGGTATTTTTAAAGTTAAAACATTTGAATGTGTTAAAACTGAATTTTTCAGAATAATGTGGAAAAGACAAAAAACTGACAACCTTATCTTTTTATTATAATAATTATGTTTGCTTTCTGGGTAGCTTATGTGTTCAGCTAATGAACAGTTCCACTGCTGAACTATTTTGTGCTAAGTTTTGTTCTCAGGCTAAAGAAGAACAATAGTGTTTAAGAGCTGTATTTGTGTGAAAACTGTTAGTAAATGCTAATCTTTGTAGGGGGACCTCAGTAAACTATAATAAGTTACTCCTTGTATTTTATCTCAAGACAAGTGAATGTATGGAGACACTTTTTTGCTGTGTATCTGCTCGCAGTTTCTGCAGCCCAGTATTTACTGTCCTACTGCTATTTTTATTGCTACTTTTTGAGGTGAAGGTTTGTGATTTCATTAACAGTCATTTTAAAATCCAAAAATCCCGACAGAGGACTAAATTGAAAATAATTCTGCTTCCCATGTAGATAAGCCAGAATTACAGGAGTAAAGATCAAGTTGACCTCTCTCCTCTACTCTTCACAAGTCTCACGTGTGGCTTTATGCACCATTGGGAAATGGGCCACATTATCCTCAATTTTGTAAATAATTATTGTTCTTTGTGTGATTATTTTTATCAAATATATACTTGTAGATTAATTTGCACATAGAAATAGTTGTAGTTCATAAAACGCTTTTTTTTTTTTGGTGTTTCTGTCAATGTTTTTAGCACATGGGAGCAGGATGTGATCCTGTTAGGCTCTGCCTTCTGTGGGAAACCATGCATTGAATGAGGCAGTTAAACAATTTTCACAGGCTTTGAACTTGTGTTGCATTTTGATAACCCTTGAAATCCAAACGATTATTGTATGTGTTAACTTCACCTATGGTTTCAACAAGTCAACTTAGGAGAGATGCTTTGTTCACCACCTCAGAGGACAAGGTTGTGTTTGTCCTTTAAATTAAGCAACAGTGATTAAATTACATGTGCTTTCGTGGTCCTTGTTGTTCCTGCCTAAAGAATGGAATGGTGACCTTAACATTGACACTACAGAGAACTTGTGCTTTGTTAACTGTGTTTGAGATCTACCCCTGAAGTTTAAACCAGAGGCATTTGTTCTAAAATACCAGCCTTGTGTTTTGGGGTTCCATAACATCTGGGCCATCTCTACCCCAAGTACGATGTGGCAGTACTTATTCTCCCTGTATTCATTTGTTATGATCTGCTTAATATAAGAAAACAAGCCTGTAGTACATTTATTTTTAAGTGAAGAGAAAAAGATGACTTTCTCTGGAATGATGACAATGAGCTGTTTATTACCACAAGCTGTGCATTTTATTTTCTTTTAGTTAGAAAGCAGTGATTTGTCTGAATTTTTGTAGTGGTTTTTAAGTGAATAATGATATAAGAGCCTTGCTACTTGAGGCTTCTTATAAATGTAGTTATTTATATGAGGAAAAAGTGTTCAAGCGTGGATTATTTATGCAGGGGAGAAAACTGGCTCTGGATTGATATAATTTTTCTTTCCCATCTTCTCTGAACTAATTTTTCTTTGTGCTCGATATGCTTGCAACTTTTGAACACTTAGCTCCTTGTACATTTTCCTTCATAAAATGATCCAAAGCAAACCTCACCATGTCTTCTGCAAGTTGAGCTTTGTTCCCTCGTGGTTTCAAAGCGTTATGGCCTTTCATTTTTCTCTTTTTAGTAGACCTGACTTCATCATGCTTTTTAAAAGTAGAACTGAAGCTTATCTTAGCTTAGTGATATTGGCATGTTCTTTTCTTAATTTTGAGATTTTTTTCCTTCTCAACAATTCTTTTGAATTCACTTTTACTGCTAGTCCTCTCCTAGGATGGTCCTGGAGCCTAGGCTAAGCCCCCTAAGTGACTTGTGGTGTGAATCTACTCTCTTTGGCCACCAAATCATAGAATCGCAATTGGTAATTCTGCCATTAGGAATGTGCAGTCATTGGTAAAAAGAGCATCCAAGCAGCTTTTGTTAATTATTGACAGTAAATGCAAAGAAACGATGTAGAGTATTTTATATCAATAAAGATCTCTTCTACCTAGAGCCAAGAATGACCTAATTTTTTTAGATAGACCAGCAGGATTTGTCTGTAAACAGTTCCTAAGCAACAGCTGCCTGTCCTCTAGAAAGAATGTCACTTTTTATCCACGACTCCTGGGGTTTATAGCCCTTCCACCCAAATGGGTGCCCTAGATTAGGGGGAGGCTGGAGCAGACTCGTCAGCAGTGCTGGTTCTCCTTTTCTCTAATAGCAACCACCTGCAGTTCACTGAGGTGTGTTGGAAATTAAATCACTGTCTCCTTTATTATGGGTTTCCAGCAGCTTTGCCGTCACAGTCCAGCATGGTGAATTAGTTTTGTGCAGTTTCATAAACATTCAGTAATGAGCAAACAACCTTTATTTCTACTTGCATTTGAATCCAAGAGGCGACAAACCAGAAATGGCTAAATTTTATTTATTTATTTATTTAATGATTACATGGTTTGAACGTGTTTTAAGGTAAAAGCAGATTTTTCACCACAGCAATTTTCTTTCTTCATCAAAAATTGTATAGCATCTCTCTCAAGGACTTGGGTAATTCAGAGGCACAATCAAAATCAGAGTCCATTGTGATCAGATTTTTATTAGCCTGCAGCTCACGTGATTGTTTTCCTAAGACTTACCTACGATAACTACTGTTGAATAATTTGCATCTAGAGGTCAAGCAGAAACAACTACCCAAGAAAGAGAGACAAGGTTTTCCATAGTCATATAGTGGTAAATTGGGAAAAAAAAGGGGAAAGAGAGAGTAATCTCACTAGACATTGTAATCTCCTGCGATCAATTTTAAACAGATGTTATTTGAAAATGACAATCATTTTCCTTTAGCCAAAGTTCCATATAAGATGAAATATAGAAAAAACAGTTTCTAAGGGGATTTTTGTTTGTCTGGGTTTAGTACAGGAATCTTTTAAAAGAAGCTTTACTTGAGGGCTTGGGAGACAAAGTAATTGATTCAGTCTAATAGTCATAAATGTCAGGTTCTGTATCTTGCAGCTACCATGACTTTCCTTAGCTGAGACTGCATTTCAGGCAAGGAATCACAGATCTTCTGAAAAACAGCTTTTGCACCAAAGGACACTGAAATGGAATATGATCATAGTCCCACTTAGTAAGAGGTGGGGAAAAGTTAGCTGGAATCTGTCTCCCATTATACTCCAAGTAGTTCTAGAAAAGCAACCTTCAATAAAATATAGTAGAGGTTACTAACAGAAAAAGCCTGGATTTTAACATTTTTAACATAATTCCATGTTCCTGTTAATGAGTTGTTTTTGCTCACTCTGTAAGCCAGCGTTAGTAAACATTCATTGAAGATTTGGGAGTACAAGAAGAGTAAACTCATTGCTTACCACCAGATGGTAGAACCTATGTACATGTATTGTTTATTTTACTTTTTTTTTTTTTAAATTTGCTCTCTCTTAGCTGTTACTAATATAATTAAATGTATTTGAGTTTGAAGAACAGTCTTCCTGCTTTTTCTAACAGTGCCTGAAGAGGCCTGTGGATGCTGGAATCAGGTAGAGTTGAATAGTAGTTATTATTGATAATACAGGGAGTAGCCTATGGACTGATTTAAGGAAATTGTAGAGTTTTTGTTCCCCAGAAGTGGTAAAATCGTAGAGCTTTGCCTGAGTGCTTTTGAGAAAAACAGAGATCTCTGTACGTGTTTCTTTGTTATTGTGAGAAACTGTTTTGTATCTTAGAACTGTCTCTCTTTCCTTTGTTTGATTTGAAGAGATTTCTGTGATGTACAGAATGGAGACTTAAAAATTAATTGAGGCATTTTTCTGGCTTACATTAAGAAATAAAAATGAGTGGAAGGAATTCTGACTTATGAAAGATAGGTTGGAAACTGTTATGTGCAACTGGGAAACCCAACAAGAAAGGCCGTTTAAAATACCTGTATGCTTAAAAAGCTAACATTAGAGTAAAAACTATCTTGAGTAAGGAGACGTATGAAACATGAGCTTTAGAAGGGCTTTTTATGAAAAGGGCAATAAAAGTAAGATTTGTGACGATCTTACTTTTTAGGGGCTGCTAGGGTGGCTGCCTGTCAAATAACATAAAAATTGGCTGGGATGAAAGACTGAGAGTAAATTCTGTTTTTTACTGTTTTTCAGCACTCTTGCCTTCTCCATTGCATTTTGGCCAAGAGAATCATATTGTTATAAAGTTCAGAGTAAAAAAAAAAAAGTAAGATCTTGTGCCTTTGTTTATTTTATTTGTATCAGAAATGGTGTGACCAGCAGGTCCAGGGAGGTGATTCTCCCTCTGTACTCAGCACTGGTGAGGCCGCTCCTTGAATACTGTGTCCAGTTCTGGGCCCCTCACCACAAGGACGTTGGGGCTCTGGAGCAAGTCCAGAGAAGAGCAACAAGGCTGGTGAAGGGGCTGGAGAACAGACCCTATGAGGAGCGGCTGAGAGAGCTGGGGTTGTTTAGCCTGGAGAAGAGGAGGCTGAGAGGAGACCTCATTACTCTCTACAACTACCTGAAGGGAGGTTGTAGAGAGGAGGGAGCTGGCCTCTTCTCCCAAGTGACAGGGGACAGGATGAGAGGGAATGGCCTCAAGCTCCGCCAGGGGAGATTTAGGCTAGAGATTAGGAGGAAGTTTTTCACGCCGAGGGTCATTGGGCATTGGAATAGGCTGCCCAGGGAGGTGGTTGATTCACCTTCCCTGGAGGTGTTTAAGGCACGGGTGGATGAGGTCTTGAGGGACTTGGTTTAGTGTTAGATAGGAATGGTTGGACTAGAAGATCCTATGGGTCCCTTCCAACCTGGTTGTTCTATGATTCTATGAAATAAAACTAATTTCAGTCAATCACTGTCAATCAATGGTTGATATTTACCTCTAGATTTGGCCAGACTTGCTTGATAATTTACTTTCATGTTGTAATAATTTCTCATTATTATTATTATTTCTCTGTTAGTCTGCGAGACATGGATAAACCCCAATGACATTATTTATTATTTTCTGTACAATTAGAATGCTTGTATCTTTTGCAAACTCTCATTTTATGAAAAAAAAATCTCCCTTTTCATAATCAAACTATCGTCACTTTCCTGCAAATGTTGACAAAATGTTTGAAGACTGAAGGGAGTGAACTGCAGTGACTCATCTTCTGTTGAGGATAAACCTGATAAATTTGTGAATGAAATCTGGCTTTGTGAAGCAGAGCATGTAGTTCGTTATTATTGCGGTTGGGGGGTATATTTTTTTGGGTATATTTTTGCTTTTAACAGATTCACAGATCAGAAAAGTTTTAATTTAACTTGGGAAGCGCTGTCTTACACATCTGCAATCTGCAAATACTGGAATGAATTGGATTTAGTAGAATGTTATGATGACTAGGAATAGCTGCTTGAGCGGTTTGAGTAATTGTTAAAGATGCCTCCATTGATGCTAAGTAACTTTGATTCCTAAACCTGAACACCAATCCTAGGATTCCTGAAAAGAACTGGACACAAAAAGCTTGATGAAACTTCTTGTGTTGGAACAAGTATAGGATTTTAGCAGAAATCTTAGTTGATCCAGTGAAATATATGAAATGCCACAGCCTTCATAAGACTAATTGTGTAAAAATATTTATGCAACTCGGAAAATATTAAACATGGTGATTGCGAGCAAAGTTAATAACGAAATCTGTTTTTTTTTTCTGAGGTAGTCGTTGAAAACAAAGAGGACGTGTGGGTTGGTTTGTCCCTGGGCATTCCATCCTAGCCTGTAAGATCTAGCTGTTTCTGGAGTTCTTGAGGCTCAGGGTAGCAACTGGACAGTAATTTTTAATTGAGGGCAGATGTGTTATTGTTTCATAACTTCCCGTTTATGTTCCCTTCATCTCTGAAACATCTTGCTGCAATTGGTTTCACAAATCTGAGGGAAGCAGCACTGCCCATTTGATACTTAGAAACCTGATGACTGAAGAAGTTGAGGTGCATTTTGGTTCTTGTATCATAGGCAATATTATGAATTCTCTTAATCTCTGTGTGTCTTTACTTGATTTTTAATCATATTTCTTCTCTACGATTTATACTGAAAATTGAAGATTTATGTGTGTTCAGATTCTCTTCATATGGAGAGCATTCAGTGGTCCTTGAGACTTTAGAGATGCATCTTCTAGTTCTTCTGGGGTGGAAACATACGTGACACTAAAGACGTAGCTATGAAGTAGATTTATACAGTGATGTACATGTATTCCCCTGCATCCCTTCTTTTCCAGAACAAAACTGTTCGGTTCTGGTTTTTAGAGGGCTTCCAAGATCAGTTGCTGGCTTCAAGCCAAACGTTCTATATGCAAAGTAGAGTTGCTTTCCTAGTGTTGTACCCCATATTTTCAGTGGTGGAAGATGCATTTTCATCTACCATCTTTACCCTGGTCACTGAACTTGATCAGATCTGCAGTACCTTGTAGTAGAGTAGTCTGCTTTTATTACTACTTTTATTGCTTTTATTATTAGGAAATGATCACGTCATTCTTCAACTTCTTTTTTTTCCAAGTGGTGGCAGGAATAAAGTCTGTGATACTATACAGGGGAGATGGGAGGTTGTGCTTTTCCTTCTAGAAAGCTTAGAATCCAGTTAGCTAAACAAATGAACTGTTTTATCAGGCGCTGAGGTTATACTTTTATGGATTGTTCTGTGATGAAGTAGCAAAAGCTCTTTGACAGTGGCAGAAGGTGTTTGAAAACAGTTTTGCTGAGCTGTAGGCAAGGATGACAGAAGAGGTGAGGCTACACCTCAAATACTGTGTTCAGATTTGTGCCTCTCGGTACAAGGAGAACATTGAGGAGCTGGAGCACATCTTGAGAAGGGCAAACCCTGAAGGGGCAGGAGCACAGGGATTATCAGGAGCAGCTGAGGGAACTGGGGTGGATTAGTCTGGAGAATAGGAGGCTGAGGGGGAGGCATTTTCACTCCCTGCAACTATCTGAAGGGAGGTTGTAGTGAAGTGGGTGCTGGTCTCTTCCCCCAAGAAGTGATAGAGTGAGAGTATATTGCACGAAGGATCATTTAGATTGGATATTAGGAAATATTACTCTACCAAAAGGGTTATCAAGCATTCAAACAGGCTGCCCGGGGCAGTAGTGTCCTTGCAAGTGTTCAAAAAATGTGTAGACGTGGCACTTGGGGACATGGTTTAGTAGGCACAGTGATGTTGGTCTGACAGTTGAACTGCATGATCTTAGAGGTTGTTTCCAACTTTAATGATTCTATGATTCCAAGCAGAAGACTCTTGGTTTTGAATGAGCATAGGACTAAAAGCATTACTGTCAAAAATCATCTGAAGTAGTGATCATACACATTTTGGTTCAAAACCTCATAGGCAGTGGGGGAAAAAAAAGCTAAATTGATTTCAATAGTGTTTCATCTCCAAAAGGAACTACATGTACAGGGATACACACTTCAGGGGCAGTTAGAAGAGCACTAAAACATATTAATTTCTTCAAGGTTTTTGTTCTTAAGCAATTTCAAAGCAGTAAAGAAAGTAAATACTCATTAAAATAGAAAATACAGAAAAGACCACAAGGAATCAGGACAATACAGAAACTTTTTGCAAAATATTGACTTCTCTAAAAACTATCACACTATCTAAAAACTATCACACTATGAAAATTTTTAATGCTCAAAATATTATAAGAGTGGCCAAAATAATTCTCTAAAATCATTCAAGATGTGAAAACCAATTATGAATCTCTTTAAAGAAGAGATCTGGAAGCAAGAAGTGTTCCAGCGATTTGGCAGCCAATAGAGGCAGGCAAAGTAGAGTCACAAAGCAGGAAAGCCAGGGAGATTCTCTGCATCCTTGTTAACTGTGAAACAGCTTGTGAAGGGTTTTCACAGAAGAGCTTACAAGAGAGGTGTCTGAGACTGAACTGTTAATTAAAGGTGTTTTAGAGGAAATGGGATACAATGAATAGCATCATGTCACTATAATTAGATAACCAAGCATTCTTTTTTTAAGTGATAGATCTCACACTTGCTGCTCTCTATGTCTAAGATACAATGGCTACTGTAAGAGCCAAGTTCCAAACTGCAGTGAGCATGGCTTAGTTTCATCTTCTAAAAATCCTGGATTAACATTGTCTGACTTTTGCCAGTTTCTATTAATGCTACGTGCATTATTTTGTTTGAAAAGTTACATAAGGTTACTATTTCACCTTGGGGTTTTGGTGGTTGGTTGTTTAACACGCTTCACTTTCCATGAAAAACTTATCTGAAAAGTGTTCATATTCCATTGAAGTGCCTGTTGTAGTTTATTTTCCTGATGACCTGAAAAGTTTCATTGCCATTTTCGAACTTATCTGAGCTCCTTTGTTGTCATTATCTTCCCAGAGATTATTTTTTCAGACACACTGATTAAAGATTCACTATCAAGATGGAAACTGTGTATGAAAAGAAAAGTTCTTCTTTGGAAAAATTAATCTGATGTTAGCTAAATTGCTTTTTTGAAGAACTAGCACTTTATTGTCACCTGTTTACTACATCAGCCTGCGAAGACCAGTCATTTTTGAATTAATCCCATCAAAATTTCTATGTTTTATGTGTTTATGCAAGAAGCTACTTCAGATTTTAATTTCAGTAAGGAAGAAAATGCATTCTCTTTCTTTCCTCGCTATGCCAGAGGATTTTCAGTTCCAGGAAGGGTTGTCTTGTAGTCAGATAGTAAGGTTTTGAAGAATGAAAAAGAAAACAGTTAGATCTGGTTTCCTCTGTGATCAGGGCACATGGTGATGGTAATTGCTTGGACAGGTTGCAAACAATTCAAAATACAGCCCTGCAGTTACCGCACCTTTTTGTCCTGGATTTGAAGGCAAGGAAAATCCTTATTGTTGTTCGATATCTGTATGTCTAGATGTAGTCTGGTGTTTTTTTTTGGTTTTTTTTTTTTCTGAGCTGATATTATTCTCTTTTGTAATGCTTAGAATCATAGAATCACCAGGTTGGAAGAGACCCGTTGGATGATCGAGTCCAACCATTCCTATCAAACACTAAACCATGTCCCTCAGCACCTCGTCCACCTGTGCCTTAGACACCTCCAGGGAAGGTGAATCAACCACCTCCCTGGGCAGCCTGTTCCAATGCCCAGTGACCCTTTCTGTGAAAAATTTTTCCTAATGTTCAGCCTAAATCTCCCCTGGCGGAGCTTGAGGCCATTCCCTCTTGTCCTGTCCCCTGTCACTTGGGAAAAGAGCCCAGCCCCTTCCTCTCTACAACCTCCTTTTAGGTAGTTGTAGAGAGTAATGAGGTCTCCTCTCAGCCTCTTCTTCTCCAGGCTAAACACCCCCAGCTCTCTCAACTGTTCCTCATAAGGCCTGTTCTCCAGCCCCTTCACCAGCTTCTCCAGATTCATCTCGGATCCACTAGTGATGAAATCAGTTTCCTTTTGACCATAGAATCAGTGAAACAAGTGCTTTTAGTTTTTTAAAGTGCACTCACATGGAACCTCATATAATAAAGTTTCTCTTTTTTAATATTTTAAATTCCATTTTTTTTGGAGATTGAGGTTTGGTTTTTTTTTTTTTTTTTTTTTAAATCATAATGGTTTTGACCTGGCTACTTACAGAACTTGGTTTTACAGAACCGACAGCATCTCAGATTTGAGTGACTTGACTCTGTGGGTATGGCTGTTACTTTCCCAGATGAATGAGTTTGGAGAATTGTCAGTGAAGTATCTGATACTGTATCTCTCACTGGAACTGTACAGTCTGTATCCATGTGTGTTTATAGATGTCTGCTGGTTCAGAAAGAACAGTTGCAGAGTGATGGATATTTTAAGGATCCAGCACTGTTCTTCAGACCTCTTTATGTAAGAGATGTAGAAAGATCCCATATTTAAATTCTTCTTATTTTCTGACACATGGATTTTTCTGCATTTCACGATGATCAGGCAGGTTTTTTTTTTTCTTCTGTGGTGTTAGGACAATCCAAGTAAGCTGAGTTACTTGTATATATTTGTCAGATACCCCTCTGCTCTATTCTTCTCAAGAGCAGAGATTTATATCCAGAAAGCTAAGTACATTCTCTCTCCTGTTTTGTAGTGTGCTTTCACAAGACAAGTGCTGTCTCGCTTCTGGTACAAATGGATGCAATCAAGGCAGGTTCTAATCCACGATGATTGCAGATTTCTTTGAAGTCAATGGGTGTCCTGAGCATCCTCTTAGAGGCTCAGCGGAGGGGATGTTTAAGCAGCTTTCTGAGTGTAGCAGGCTTCCCACCAACTCCTACGAAGTTGCTGTACTTTTCTCATCTGCTTAAAATTCATGTGTTCCTGGTTTCTTAAGACTGTTTTTTCTCTTCTCTCTCTCCGCGTTTGTGATTCTTTCACCTTCCATCAGTAATAGGAAATCCTATGTGAATTGAAAAGCCTGTAGTACCCTGTAGTACCCAGGCACCAGTTTGCAGTCACTATGCTAGAGTGTTTCTTCAAGTCACTTGTTTTCAAAAGGGAAGAAAAATTTTCATTATAAATATATTTAATAAAATCACACCACTCATAGAGCTTTTGCTGGTTTGCCTGGGGGTGTGAATAAAAACATGAACAACTTAAACATGGCATCACTTTTTTTCAGCATTGCTGTAAAAAGCATATTAAGCCTTTCATTACAGTCTTTCCATTTTCAGAGTTTTATGTCACCAACTAATTTCCTTGTTATAAGAACATGACGTGGAAGGTCCGTGTTGAACCAGTCAAATTTTACTGGCAGAAAAATGCTCTCCAAACAGGTTTTCCACTGTTTCAGAAAGACTTACAAGTTGCAAAAATTGTACTAAAAAAAAAAATTCAGACCCTTTTATTCAAAGAAAAGGAAATCTCAGACCGGGGTTCTTTGATGATGAGAAAAAAGTAGTTTTGCTTATGGTCTGAAAACTATATTGTCAGTAGTTATTTTTTTTAATTTTGTTTGTAGGCTCAAAGTTCAGAATGTAATGATGGACATATATAGGTTGACTGTTTTTTAAAGTTCAAGCTAAGTTAATTAATGACATCTATTTAGTAATCCCTGAAAAAAATACTTTTCTTTATTTCTCATTATTGTCCATTTTGTTTCCTAAATCTGTGTGTATATAGCAAGGACCTGATTCATAATATGTAATATTATTCCAGTGCTTCCAGATTTTATTTCTGCTTTAAAAAATGGGGCAAAATGGATCAAGAGAAATTCAGCTTCTAGTTGTTACTTACACGCATGTGAGTTGTGATAAGTTTTATGATTCTTTGAGAGGGATGAGAAGGATGATTTTCATGTATTTTAGTGCCTTTGAGGCTTGGGGAAAGATACTGTTCTGTTTGTACTAAGTGCTATGGAAATACCCAACAGACTCGGTCTCTCTCTGTTCCAAATAAAAAGCAACAACTGGATTTGGGCAAATGGAGTGCAAACAGATTAAGTTCATAGAATCATAGAATCACCAGGTTGGAAGAGACCCATAGGATCATCGAGTCCAACCATTCCTGTCAAACACTAAACCATGTCCCTTATCACCTTGTCCACCCATCCTTTATACACTTCCATGGAAGGTGACTCAACTACCTGTTCCAGTGCCCAATGACCCTTTCTGTGAATTTTTTTTTTCCTACTGTTCAGCCTGAACCTCTGCTGGTGCAACCTGAGGCCATTCCCTCTTGTCCTGTCCCCTGTCACTTGGGAGAAGAGCCCAGCTCCCTCCTCTCCATAACCTCCTTTCAGGTAGTTGTAGAGAGCAATGAGGTCTCCTCTCAGCCTTCTCTTCTCCAGGCTAAACACCCCCAGCTCTCTCAACCGTTCCTCATAAGGCTTGTTCTCCAGCCCCTTCACCAGCTTTGTTGCTCTTCTCTGGACTCACTCCAGAGCCTCAACATCCTTCTTGTGGTGAGGGGCCCACAACTGAATACAGTATTCAAGGAGCAGTCTCACCAGTGCCGAGTACAGAGGGAGAATCACCTCCCTGGACCTGCTGGTCACACCGTTTCTGATAGAAGCCAGGATGCCATTGGCCTTCTTGGCCACCTGGGCACACTGTTGGCTCATGTTCAGTCGCTGTCAACCAACGTCCCCCAGGTCTTTCTCCTTCAGGCAGTTCTCCAGCCAGACTTCTCCTAGTCTGTAGCTCTGCAAGTAGCCAAATGCAAGAACTGATCAGCCTGGTAAGGCTTGGAGACAACAACCCATCCCAAGGCCAGCCACTGGGGAGCTTCTTTACATGATGCAGCCAAAAGAAGCTGAAAGTCATGAGGAGATGAGTCTTTGGAACAGTTTCCTTGCAGCTGTCAAATGCAGCTTTGAAAAGGTGCAAAGTTACCTGTTTAGCAGTTTAATCAGCTGCTTTACAGGATGTTTGTAGCTGAAGTCAGCGTCCTGTTGCTGAACGCTTATTTTCAGTAACTCTTTAGCTCCAGGGCTGACTAATACAGCTGCTGTTGATGTTCTCGTTCTGCATCTTTTGAGCTGTGCTGTAATATTTGTGCAGAGGTGATCTCTGCTAAATTAACTTTCTTTTTAAAAAACGCTGATTTTAAACCTGGATTTTTTTTTCATCTTGGCTTCATCTGGTTCATTATGTACCTGAACAAGTACTTGTATGAGCAAAACGCGGAGAAGAGCACGGGGCTAGGAAGGAGTTTAGGTGAGGAATAGACGGATGCTGCAAAAACCATCACTGCTGCAGAAGGAAAAGCTCATTAAACTGCTGCCCAGGAGGTGTCTTTAGCAAAGTTTTGAAAAGCTTTAAAAGCAAAGCTGAGCAATATAATGCGGAAGGGTGATTTAGTTAGTGGAAGAAGTCTGAGGAAGCACTAACTTTACAGAAACCTAAAGTATCTTCATAATAGTTTCCTGAGTGCATATGATGGAATAAGATTGCCGTTAGCAGAAATTCAGCAAGTGAGATGCAGGATGAGAATACCAAGAAGAGGAAGGGAGGAAGCTTAGCCTCAGGTATATCAATGCATCAGAATGTCATAAGAATGTAATATCTGGAAGATTTAGGTGTAGCTTGGAGTGGACAATGTAAAAGGAAATAAAAAAATAATACCTGTATAAGAGGACAGGAGGACAGTTTATTTCATTTTTGGCTGTGGATATGATTACCCAGACACAAGGTAGAGAAGCCACATGACTTCCTTCCTAACCTTTCTAGTTTCTTGGCAACTGCTCTGAAATCTTGACTATGAGGACTGCATGCAGTATGGCAGTTCGTCTGCTTTCCATATGACCTTTAAAACCTTTCAGCAATTCCTTTTCACAATATTCCCACTCTTTTCAAAAGTAGCCAAGTTTTTTTTTCTTTCTTACTTTGTACTTTTGCATTTTTGTTATATTACAACAGTTTCCTTGAATGAGCCTAATTCATGAAATAGCTCAGATTTAGTGGATGAAATATTTTCATTGTTTTCTGTTTATCTTTGCAGTGTTTGGAGTTTATTGCTTTATGTAATTTTTTTTCCATTTTTTCTATTTGCTTTTCATAAGGTACTTGGGAAAAAAAATATTTAAAATAATGGACTTCCAGCTTGAAGAGGCTGAAAAATGTTCTGCAGGAGAGACCATGCCGACATCTAACCAGATTCTCTTGAGGCAGGTGGATAAATTGATTATGGCAGGATGGGATTTGTGCTGGAAAAGACTCGTAGCAGGTAGCTAAGGCCTTTGATTTGATCAATGCTCATTAGTCATGGTAAAAAGAAGGTAAAGTGGTAAAGTGTCCTTTTGAGGGGTTATTTGTATTGGTCACCTGAATGTTAATGTAAGCCCTTGCCAGTTGCTCAACATTAAATTTTGATGGGCCAGTATTCTAAACTGATACTTAAGTTTCTGTAGCAGTAAAGATATTTTTATTGATTTTTTTCCCTTTTTTGAGGGGAGGAGAATGAGGGGTCTAATACTGGATTAATGTACTCTATATTGATATAATACATTGGAACAAGTGAAAATTCATTACTTAATGGTTCTCCTAAAGTTACCTGCAAGGCTACGCAAGCTTTCTGCATAGATTAAGGATGAAGTCAGAATTAAGTTAGAATTTGAATGGAGATGGATGTAGATGGTAACCAGTAATTTCCAAGCATGTATTTCAGTTGTTTTTAACTGCTGCATTCATAGTATTAGCAGAAAGCTGAGGAAAAATATGAATATATCATCAGATATATTAATTTTTGCTCTCGAACGTGCTTTTCAAGGAAGTTTATACTTGTAAGTTGGCCCAGGAAGTCATGAAATAGAACACATTCAATTAATATGTTCTATTACTCCCTCACCTCTGCCCCCCAACTCTCGCATGCTCTAGATGTAGTTTTGTGGAAGATTTCATGCAGGACACGCTTGCGTGATGTCCTCAGAGACTGGAGAAGTTTAGAAGCATCGGCGAAAGGTAAAAATGTTAAAAGAATTTAAGTGATAGCTGAAATGGGGCTGAAAATGCCTCTGTAGTCAAAATTTGTCTTTAAAAAGACAAAGGCAATCTCTTAAAAGAGATTGGATTTTAGAACTGTTACATAAATTAGCAAGCTTAAGAGAGGAAGTTTTCCATTTACAAGATTATATAAATTTCTGCGATGAAATAGTGGTATTAAAAACTGTTCTCAAATACTTTTCAAGTCAGCATGGTGGGCTTATGAGTTGGAAAAAAAAGTGCAAATGACCAAAAAAACTGGAAAGAAGTTTTGCATAATGATTATTATTTGCAGTATTTATTGGGTTGAAAAGTACTCCTGATTTGCCTAAATTCTGAATTTCCCTTCTGTATGGTAAAATTCTTTGTGGCATGAAGTCTTAAATGATGAATAAATATCATCTGGGACCAGCAAAGGCACAGCTGAAATGAAAATACCATTGTTCTTAAAGACAGGGAAGGATTTCTTGGTTCCCTCATGATCAATCAGAACTGTAGGATTAGTAAAGAAGATCCTTTTCAGTCCAAGAAGTGATTGTATTGGATGTATTCAAACTTTTAATTTGATTTTTTTTTTAAATGTGGATGTTTTCCCTCCCTCTTTCTGGTTATAACATATCCCTCTAAGCATCTAGAGTTATAACACTTAGTTCTGTTGTAGCAATCGTACCAGTGGTATGGAGTTGTAGACCTAACAGTTGAAGAAATAGTGGTTATAAAAAACAAATATTAGTTTTATGAGCAGTGTCTACCAGAATAAGGATATATCCCGTTTATAGTTAGAACCAGAAAGTCAAACTAGCATGTTCATTAGGTAAGTTCCAGTTTAGTGGCATCTTAATTTTCCTCCTATCTCTTCCTCTATCAGTTTAGTTTTGACTTGCGTTAGTAGCGGTTTGTTAATTTGCACACACCAGAAAGTATGAAATAAAAAAAGGGAAGTTGAAATGTGCAGTTCAACGTTTTTAGTCCCTATATTTTGCTGCTGTAATTCAAGCATCATTTGTAGTTCATGTGTGGTTTTCTATGGGAGCAGCTCAGGACATGCAGCTGTTTGCACTACCTCAAGAATGAAGGTGATGTTCAGGCTGCACCCAGGAAATAGGAGCAGGAGCTGAAAAGACCTTTGGTTTCCCGTTTTGGTAAACCCATATCAGAGATATATAATGAACTCTCACACGTCTTACGAGTCTTAGGAGGAGTGACTGAGAGAGCTGGGGTTGTTTAGCCTGGAGAAGAGGAGGCTGAGGGGAGACCTCATTGCTCTCTACAACTACCTGAAGGGAGGTTGTAGAGAGGAGGGAGTTGGGCTCTTCTCCCAAGTGCCAGGGGACAGGACAAGAGGGAATGGCCTCAAGCTCTGCCAGGGGAGGGTCAGGCTTGACATAAGGAAAAAATTCTTCACAGAATTGTCATTGGGTCATTGGGCAGTGGCAGAGGCTGCCTAGGGAGGTGGTTGACTTGCCTTCCCTGGAGGTGTTTAAGGCATATGTGGATGAGGTACTGTGGGTCATAGTTTAGTGTTTGATAGGAATGGTTGGACTCAATGATCCGATGGGTCTCTTCCAACCTGGTGATTCTGTGATTCTATGACTCTATGTTTCTGCTTGACGAGGAACAGCTCTTTAGTGAGAGATCTCGTTGAGTGGGTTGTGAGCATGCAAAATCAAGAAATCAAGATTATCCCTCAGTAAACTTCTTCCCATTAACATATGCAAAACAGCATAATGCTTTTTTAGAGCTTCCCTTACATGGATGCAGGTAATTGGGGTATTCAATCATCCCAACATCGCGGTACAAAAGGAAATGTTGTTGGGTCATATTGATGAGGGAGCTGGGATGGGATCGAATGTAGTAAGCGAAGACAAATGAGCCCCTGCACCATGATGTTGCTCTGGTGGCTCTGCTGCAGGTAAACAGGTTGTGCTGAATTGCTTCTTGCTGAGATGTCTGTGTGGAGTAAATCTGAACTAGAAACTGGAATAAAATTTAAGTTAGTCCTCTATTTACATTTTTTGAGCAGCACACCGAGGTAGTTCTGATTCAAAAAAAAGAAATACCTTCAAACTTTTTTTTGAATGGCATTAATTTTTGGGCGGCAGCACTTTAGTCAACTTAAGAGTTTTTAATGACGGGATTTTTGTGGTTTTTTTGAAGTGATATTACAATTTCCTACCTAAAACTGAAAAAAATATGAATTTACACGAAGCAGATTGTCTCAGTAATGTTAAAATTATTTTATTCCCTTTACTCCAGTCCTTTTTTGTGTATAATTGCTATCAGTTTTGCCAGCATTATTTAATTTATGTAATTATCAGCATTAAGATGAAAAGGCTTGGTTTTCTGTCGGGCACTTTAACCATTTTCTCCTCTGACAGCTTTCTCTTTCCTTATTTGGTCTGTTTATTGAGAAGATGGGCAGCTCTGTAGAATATAGAGTTTATAGATGCAGAGTGATTTTCATACATTAAAGAAAAAAAAAAAAAAAACCAGTCATTGCTCTTTTAGTTCTGATTATTCCTGTATTATTCCAGAGGCTCAGTAATGGAAATTTCAAGGTTGAATTTAGTTTGAGTACTGAGGCTCTCTGACGTCTGAGTGTCTGAAATTGCTGTGGAAATACTTTTTAAAAAGGTAAAGTATTACAAAAAAATATATCCACTGACACGGGTCTCATGAAGATCAAAATGGGAAGTGAAAGAATAGCTCACATCAATTGGTTTTGGTCTTTGTGCAGGTCAGGCAGCACCAGTGATGCTAAGAACCTTTTTACAGAGTTAGACCTTTTGAGGGTAGATATGAAAGAACAGGTGTTTGGGTTGTTATCCTCTCGCTGTGCCATCCTCTCTGCATGAATTGGGAATGGATTTCCGTGGTTTACATTACTATTTGTTATGTAGTAACAAATGTAGTAGAAGAATGTGCTCCAGAAATACATACTCTTCAAACATACTGGTGTATACATGGATTTTTCTCTTCTGCTGAGTAGGAACGTAACTTGTTTCATAAAACAGGGGAAATATGGAAAATGGCTGTGAGGATTTGAAGAAATCATATGTACTTTTTTGTTTAATGAGAGATGCCAAGTTTACCACCCTCGTTTCACTAAGTGAAAGAGCTTAAACAGGGTGAGAACTGGTAGGAGAATCTATTTTGAAACCAAGTTAGAGGTTGCATTTGTACTTCCTATGGAGCTCAAGTTTCTGATCTGAGAATTTTAGTTACAGCCTAACAGATCTACTGGCTTGTGAAAAATTTGCCCAAGGGACATCTTTCCCAGTGCCAGCATTTTTGGATACTGGGATTTTTGTGCCTTAGCCTCAGGACTTACTGACTCTCTTATTATTGGAAGTTATATTTATAGGTCTCTGTGCCCAGGTTCTGCTTTAGCAATTCACTGTAAAACATCTGTCTCCTCCTTACTATGAAACAATGCTGAAAACCGACCACAGCCAACATCAGACAAAGAGCTAGTGTCATTCCAAGTGACTAGACCCAAATTTATAAGAACCCGAAACTAAAAGCTAGTAGTGAGATATTTTATTCCAGCTTTGCTTTGGAGGTACCATATATGAGAAAGACGCTCAACTGCTTAGTTTATTGCTCGGCTTGGTCTCATATATGTTTTCCAAGATGTTCTGGTATAGTTAAACTTATTTAAAGCCATTCTGGGTTTAAATGACTGCTTTAAAACTACATTTACAATGCTGTAAAACATTTTTTTCTTTTTTGAAGAAGATGATAAAGATTGAAAATAGCCTAACATACAAGTCTGGACTGTGGAATGTTTGGAAATGGTGGGAATAAATCCTGAACACAATCCTTTCACAATCTGAAAGTTTCATTTAGTAGAGATATTGATAGGTAGTTAAAGAACAATAAAGAAGTCTTGCCCTATCTGAGAAAGGTAATAGCGTCATTATTATTTCACTGTATATGTTTCTCTCTCTATGCATATTTCTACATGCAGTGCATACAGTAGATGAAGAATTTATTTCACTTTGTTTTGATTAGTAATTTCCTTAAACCTATAGCGGAGTTGTTCCATATTTGATATGGTACATAATAGCATTAGACATGTTTGTGTGAAAAGTTAAGTTTGTAATAGATGAGTATCTATTTGCTTTTGTTTTTAATGATTATATAGCTTAAAAGGGCATAAGAATGCTCTAAGTGAATTTGTATAACACAAGCACATGGGGCTGGTAGACTCAATTGAAAAGAGGTCATCTCTTTTCTGGTATTTGTTTCTGGTGTTTTAGGCATCAGAGCTGTCTTAAACACTTCTTGCTCTGTTTTGCTGTAGGGTAAGTATGTTCTGCAAGTCCTGAAATCCCAGCAATTAGAGTGGGAAAAGACCTGTCAAATATGCACAGACTATCTTCTTGACAATGCCAGGTTTTTTTTTTTCCTCCTTAAACAATGTTTTCAAATGTGTGTGTGTGCTGTAATCACAAATGCTCTTTCCAAGTCTTTTTCCACAGTTTCTAAATATAGATCACTATTCGAAAGACATAGTAGATGGAATCATGGAATGGTTTGGGTTGGAAAGGGACCTTTGAGATCATCTAGTTCCAACCCTCCTGTCAAGGGCAGGGACACCTCCCAGTGGACCAGGTTGCTCAAAGCCCCATCCTTGAACACCTCCAGGGACAGAGCAACCACAACTTCCCTGTGCAACTTGTGCCAGGGCCTCAACACCCTCACAGCAGAACATTTCTTCTGAACAGCCCATCTAAATCTGTCTCTCTTTCTTTGATTTCCTGGTCTTATTTCTCATTCAAGTTAAAGAATTGTCATTAAAAGGAAAAAAATATACGAAGTTTAATCCCTTTTTATCATTATCAGCTACTTTTCTAAGAGGCAAATAATTCTTTCTGATCAGTGACCTTTACAGCTAGTTGATTTACATTTAAATAGAAGCGATCATTTACATTCCTAATAAAATAAAGCCAGGAGGCTCCGCAATATTCTGATTTAAATGTTAGGTTTTGTCTTTCACAGTAACCCAGTTTATTCTAAATATTCTAACTATGTAGAATACTCCCATTAAATTGAAGTTAATTTTAATCAGTCATATTTTTCATGCAGAAGACAAACTTGACAAACTGACCCAAAATAGTTATCTTCCTTTGTGGTATTTCATGTTGTCTGTCAGCTTACAAGCTCTTTTAAGTGATTTTACTTATTTTTTTAATAGTTTGCATTTAAAGAGTCCTGCATAATGTTACTTGATAGGCTTTCTTGAGCTTTTGAATGGAAAATACATGGAGAAAATTGGCATTTAAATGTTTCTATTTTTAATAAAATACATTCCTTCTTAACGTATCTTACAGTGATTTAAGTGCTATCTGTCATTATGAGTGCTTAAGTTTGAGTATTCATCATATCCTTTCATTATTGGTAAATTTCTGATTCTTTTCTGGTTACTATACTCCCAAGCTCCGCCAGGGGAGATTTAGGCTTGACATTAGGAGGAAGTTTTTCACACAAAGGGTCATTGGACATTGGAAGAGGCTGCCCGGGGAGGTGGTTGAGTCACCTTCCCTGGAGGTATTTAAGGCACAGGTGGACAAGGTCCTGAGGGATGGTGTTTGATAGGAATGGTTGGACTCGATGATCTGGAGGGTCTCTTCCAACCTGGTGATTCTAGGATTCTATGATACTGATTTTTATTTTATTTCATTTTAAATGCCCAAATGAATTGAAGTAGTAAAGCTTTCCAGCATTTTCAGATACTGATGACAAAGATGTGGAGTTAGACTGAAACAAAACCAGTTTTATCATCGCATCTCCTGGAGAGCTTGGCCTCATGGCCACAGTTTACTTTCACCTTTTTAGGCAGCAAATTCCCCAGCTCAGCTTCCATCAGGGTGCATGGAGTGAATTTGTTATATTTCAATATTAATTTATTTGCATTCTTTCACTCTTTCATAAAGACTTTTTTTTCCTTGATAGTTTTCTTCAGATAGTTTACCAATTTTATAATGCTGGCTTGTGTATTGTGTAGTATTATGAATGAAATGTCTTCTAAATAAGAAAGATAGAACCGACTGTGATTTTCAGATGAACAGCACTATAAAAATGCTGCTGGAACTTCAGTTTTGACCTGGAGATGAACTTCATCTTCCCTGGAGGTGTTTAAGGGACGGGTGGATGAGGTGCTGAGGGACATGGTTTAGTGTTTGATAGGAATGGTTGGAGTTGATGATCCGGTGGATCTCTTCCAACCTGGTTGTTCTACGATTCTACGACCCTGGCAGCTGCTGCGGAGAGTATAGGGCAGTTTTATGCTGTTTATTTTGCATGGGGTAATAAGTGCCTAAGGCTTGCCTTAAAAGTTAATATTGTATTTATAGCAGAAAAACAATAAAATATGATCTTGAAAAGTATTCCTGGAAAACTAAAGAAGTAGAGAAAAATCCTTTCCACTAAATAATTCTTCTGAATCTACTTTTTTTTCTTCCAACTTTTTCATTTCGCTTCTCTGATAGGTTTCTGTTGTTTTGCCAAACTATTGATTAAATTTGTAGAATGAAGTATTCACTTACATACACTCGCTAAGTTGTATAACAGAGTCATGAATTGTCTGAAAGTGAAATTTTAGTTACCAGAGACATAACATTAAAAAAAAAAATCCTCAGCTTCATTATAAATTGATTAACTTGCACATCTAAATGAGTTTTTCTCATTAGTTTTCATCTTAGTGAGCTACAAGTGCATTGTATTGATCAGAAGTTCTAAAGATTAAGTGATTAAACACACTAAGTACTATCTGACAACACAGTGTTGATCTCTGGTGTGATTTCTGTTTCAAAATACAATAGATTCTTGTTAATTTGCTCAGATGGATGTGATCTATGCAGATTTAATAATTCACGTTATAGAATAGGTATTGAGGACATTGAGTACACATCGTATCTTACAAATTTTAATTTTTGAGGCTCAATTTAATATAATATTTATGGCTTGGCAACAAATACTCCATTTTATATTATTTTAAAATTGTCTCCTAGGAGCATGAAGTTGAATTTCGCTCCGGAACTGTTAGGCAAAAATGAGGAGGATGGAGCAAGCACAGCTGCAGTGTGGTGCTTGCCTACAGGGGTATCTGCATATATATCTGCCTTTGAGCAAAAAAACCCATAAGCAGTTGCTGCTGGAGAGGTATTTTTCTTTCCTTTCTCTAGCTGCTTTTATGACCATAAACAACTTCTACTATACAGAATGTAGGAAGAAAGAATATTTCCTCCCAAAATTTAATATGTTGGGAAGTTTGGTTCCAAAAAGGGCAATGAAGCTGGTGAAAGGTCCACAGCACAAGTCTTTTGAGGAGCAGCTGAGTGATCTGGGGCTGTTCATACTGGAGAATGGGAGGCTGAGGGGAGACCTCATTGCTCTCTACAACTACATGAAAGGAGGTTGTGGTGAGGTGCGTGTTAGTCTCTTCCCCATGTTTCAAGTGATAGGGTGAGCAGAAATGGCCTCGAGTTGTATCAGATGAGGTTTAGATTGGATATTAGGAAATATTACTGTACCAAAAGGGTTTATCAAGCATTGGAACAGGCTGCCCAGGACAGTGGTGGAGTGACCATCCCTGGAGATATTTAAGAGGTGTAAATTTGGTGCTTAGGGCCTGTGTTTTGAGGGGTTGGGGGGATGGGGGAAGGGAATGTGTCAGTAGAAAATTGTTTTTCTGCTCTTACCTGCTAATCCTCTGTTATACAGTGCCCGCTGACAAGAAACCATCTGTTCAGTTTCTTCCTTTGGAGCTCACATAGCAAATTTTGAGGGAAAGCTTTTCCAAGGCTGCTTTTCCTTGACACAGGAGAATGACGGAATAAACGATGTAGAAACACATTTGAAACGTAGCAATTCAGACAATCCACAATGTGTATATACACGAATTCTGAGGCATATAAGTGACAACGAGCATTAGGTTAAGAATGCATTCTTGTGTCGATATCATACTGGGAAGCTGGAGAACAGCAAGTTTTAAAAGACTTTTTTGGGTAAGTTTGGAAAAGATTTTATTTGGTCCTTCCTATCTTCCCCACTCCTTTAATGTGCCCATGTTTACTTCTGTTTTGTTTTATTTTTAAGTGACCTCTCACTCTAAAGCAATCAACTGATTGCTTGATTAAAATGAGATGTTTTACATAATCAAATGAGCTTTTTGCCCTTTCTTACTTGAGTTTTTTGCTTTTTGTGGAGACCTTAGTATTGTTACTGATGGTCCAGGTATTTTCAGTTTATGGAAATTAGGGCTAGTAAGATTTAGTTTATTCTGACATACACTCATGCATTCCTGTAGCCGGTCCCTTTTAAGAAGTTACTGTGATTAAAGAGAGTATAAATTGTACTTTCTATACTTAGCCTTTTCATATCCTAATGTTTCCTTCCCCCCCAGCTTTTTTTTTTCTTTACATCTCAGTTATTTATAGACTTTTTAGTGCGAATAATTTACAGTTCAAAGCCTTTGGACTTTAAGACCTTGGGATATATTTGGATCTCCTGATTCTGTGATTTTTTTTTTTTTAATCACTGTTTAAAGCAGCAGATGGACACCTTGGAGCATCCTCTTAAGTTCCTTGTTGGTTTTTTTTTTTTTCTCTGCTCTTTGTAAAATTTCTGTACTTCCTTCAATCGATAATTTTCCCTTCCTTATTTCCTATGACTTTGTGATCTTTTTCAGTTAGACATGTCACACTTTCCTTTTCCCCCTTTCTACCATGACTTCTTTATTTGATCTTTCTCTTTAAGTTTGCATGAATTCTTGTCACGTTTAACAAATGCCATTTAAATGTGGTAAAATGATTTCATCTTGGTAAGGCAGCCTAAAGCAGAGGTTGAGATATCTGTAGTCACTTCTCTATCCCTACCAGCACTTAAGTTAATTACCAGTGAGTGTTATTTATGAAACTGTAAACACATTTGTCTGTGTGCTTTTAATCAAGCAGTTAAACATTTCTGTGGTCATTCAGTTACACGGATACTCTTTGTCTTGGTTTTGGTTGAAGACTTCACTTTCTGCATTAACTAATTTTTTCTTCATAGGGGATGTTAGATGCTTTTATATCTTTGCATTTAATTCTCATTATCTGTTAATGAATATCACAAAGAAACCCACCCGTCACTACTCTTCAGTGTCTTAAAACTAGCAGTTTCTCAGACCTTTATGAATATGGAGGTAGCTTCAGTCATGTTATTCGTATATCCTTAGTTGTAGTTATTTTTTTCCAGATAAGATTTTTTTTAATGATTTCTTCATGACTTTTTTTCTAAGCAGCACATGTGTAAAGGGTGAATTGGGAGTGTTGAAGAAAGGAGGTTGTGCTCTGCTACTTAGTATGTTTAGCTAGGGAATAAGGACTCTGGGAACAAATGCTTAGGAAAGTATTCAAGGCAGCTTTCTCCCAAGCTGTAGAAGGACTTATAACTGTGAGCTAAGGGATGAGACAAGGTCGGGTTGGATGGGGCTTTGAACAACCTGGTTGAATGGAAGGTGTCCCAGACAATGGCAGAGGGGTTGGAACTGAAAGGTCTTTAAGGTCCCTTCCAAGTCTGTGATATTCTAGTTCTGTGATATTCTAGGTTTCTATGAGTTCTTATGTCTCTAAATTCAGAATGACCATTGCTTCTGTTTGTACAGGATAAGCTGCTGTACGAGGAGCTACTTGTTCTGAATTACAATGTGCAGCAATATCATTTATACCCAAGTCCTAAAGCCTTGAAGAGAAAGTGTGCTTAAGATAAGTTCTTTTCTGATTCCGGTCAACTACTTTGAATGGCATTCTGCTCCAAGAGTAGCTAAGTTGAGGCAATTCGAGGTTCTGTTTATCACAGAGGCAGTTAAAGTACTGGACTCCACTGGTAGGTTCCTTCAGAAAACTTCAGTATTGCAACAAAGAACAACAAGAGACTTTACTTGGGAGCGAGGAATTTTTTGACAGGTTTCCATGTTCAGATGGGGAGGTTGGAACTGGATGGTCTTTAAGATCCCTTCCAACCCAAATCATTATATGTTTCTATGATTCATGTGAATCTGGGGGCTTCAACAGAAGGACATGCAGGTCATGTATAGGGGCACAAACAGAACTGTGTGTGAGGTGTCTATGATACTCTGTTTCAGATCTCCAGTCTGGTTTACCAACATAGCATTAATTTCCTTCAGAAAGAGAAAGTGAAATTCTTCATCAAATGTGCCTTCATTTCTTATTAGGGGTATCTCCTAATAAGAAAAGGCAATAATATTTTTTCCCCTGCCAGAAAGGAATTTTCTTCTGATAGGAATTATCCCATTTTTCTCAAGAAGACTATCAAATATATTTTGTAATAGGTAAGATTTCAGCCACATGTATCATAATTAAATATTCTTACCCAAATAACCTTATTTTGGAATATCATGCTTCTTGCTAACCCGGATCTTGCAAGCCCATTAGCCTCCTATTTGGGGCTAAGGTTATACTAAAGATTTTTCTGGTCACAGTAGAATTGGAATCCATTCTGAGGGTTTTGAGGCTGGTAGTTTATATTTTTTATCTAAAAGAATGATTATACATTACATAGTACACTGGCAGTTATATGTTGACATAAGGGAGCAAAAAGATAGTGTATAAATCCCAAAAGGGTTTGTAAAACAGCTCTAAACCTTAAAAAAAGAATAGATCTACATGGACAAGGGATTTTAAAAAAATGCACATGGTTAGTCTAAATATAGATCCTTGCTTCTTAATGAGAAGCTTTACTTCTATACATTTTGCTGTGCAAATTTCTTATTTAATGTAAAACCCCTAAATTCTCTTTGATTTTTTTTTGTGTGATTTCACTGTAGACGTTTCAAATATTAAAGCAAATTATTGCTTGAAATGTCTTAAGAATCACCTTAGAGCTTTGGAAATGCTAAACTTTGGAAGATTAACATCACAATTTCTCTTGGGATGACAGAACATTCTTCTGGCTGAAGTTTAGTGTTTAATAATGGGCTAATATGAAACTCTTCATGACCAATATTAATATTTCCACTTTAATATAGATAAAAAAATTCATCTAGATAAAGAAAAGCAGTGGTCAAAGTCCATTGAATTTTATAGTGTGAATTGCTGAACTGTATTCCTTTGAGTAGTTGCTATGGAAATTCTTTTTTTGCTGGGTTTTTATTATGTATGCAATGAAACATTTAAATAACAGAAGGAATTACAGATAAAGTTTGAAGAACAGCAGTAAATATTTTAAATGGAATAATCAGAATAATCATTGAATTCTAAGTTCCCTGCACAATCCCGTTCCTTTTTTTTATCTGTTCTGTTCACAAACTGACCAGACACTTTGGTATTAGTGGTGTAATGGGTTATTTTCCAAGAAAATTTGGCCAAGTAGAGTAAGCAGCCATGTTAGATATTGGCTTTATAGCTAGTGGTTTTCATAGAATCATAGAACAACCAGGTTGCAAGAGACCCACTGGATCATCGATCCAACCATTTCTATCAAACACTAACCCGTGTCCCTCAGCACCTCATCCACTTGTCTCTTAAATGCCTCCAGGGAAGGTGAATCAACCCCCTCCCTAGGCAGCCTCTGCCACTGCCCAATGACACTTTCTGTGAAAAATTTTTTCCTGATGTCCAGCCTAAATCTCCCCTGGCAGAGCTTGAGGTCATTCTCATTTGTCCTGTCCCCTGTCACTTGGGAGAAGAGCCCAGCTCCCTCCTCTCTATAACCTCCTTTCAGGTAGTTGTAGAGAGCAATGAGGTCTCCTCTCAGCCTCCTCTTCTCCAGGCTAAACAACCCCAGCCCTCGCAGCCACTCCTCATAGGGCCTGTTCTCCAGCCCCTTCACCAGCTTTGTTGCTCTTCTCTGGACTTCCTCCAGAGCCTCAACATCCTTCTTGTGGTGAGGGGCCCACAACTGAACACAAGATTCAAGGAGCGGTCTCACCAGTGCCAAGTAAAGAGGTAGAATAACCTCCCTAGACCTACTGGTCACACCGTTTCTGATCCAAACCAAGATACAAGAGAAACAATCACTTACATCGGTTTTACATCAGTCTCTCCAAAGCTAGGCAGAATAAAAGCTGTTATTAACCCAACACAATAAATAGACTTTGAGGTCAAGGTCTCCCTGCAAGCTCAGTAGCACAGCAGTGGCTTCCCTGGCCTTTAAAATGAATAGATCTAAGTCAGGTGTCCTCAATAATGCATATGCCTTTGTAAGCAGGTTCTTTTCTTTTCTAGAATCAGATCTTACAACATTATGAGCTTTCTGATCTGAAGTTAGGAAACAAAGATCTAACACTGTAATTTACCAGTGATTATTGTTCACGTAGCTGGTTCTGAAATACATGATGTTGTAAAGAGGGAGAAATTACTTCTGATTATTTAAAATATAATCTAAAATTTAATTCTGCTAAATGTATCATACACCATCAGCTTAATAGTATAAAAGGGTAGAAGGGCGAATCAAAATCTGCATTCCCTTTTTTAACTTTTTCATATGTATGGAATGAACTTTATTTTCAAACGCTTGAGTGTACCATGTTCAGTGACTTTAGAACAAGCAAACGTGTCATGTTCATGACTTTAAAACAACAAAACCCCACCCACTGATGATAATCAGACACTGTCAACAGAAAGTAACATAAGTCTTTTGAATCCAGTGTTGGTGGGAGAAGGTTTTGATGGGAAAAGTTTTTGAGAGCTAGTAAAAGAAGAATAATTGGGGCAAGTCATTTGAAAAATACAAATTTAGAAGTATTCTCCAAAGGTCATTAATAAAGCCATGAGATGTGCATGCAGTAGAAAGGGCATGGGAAACGAAAAAAAAAAAACAAAAAACCAAAAAAACCAAACACCCAAAAAAGTATATTCAGAAAGATGAAGGTGTAAATCACGCTTGAGAATTTTGGATGCTTTAGTCACCATGTAGTCATCATCAATCTTACATAACAGAAGCTCTAATCTTTTACCATTGAAGAGAAGATTGCTAGTGGTTTTCAATAAAACAGGTTTCTGCAAGGGGAGAAAAAACTCTATAATCTCTTTGTGTCAGCTTCCTTTCTTTGAATTGCCAAACTACTGATGAATGCTGTCGTATTCTACTGTGTTCAGGATCGTAATTATAACTTAAATGTGGTGGATTGACTGCAGTACCAGGAAGCAGAACCTAAAAAGAAAACTAAAGTTAATTCAAATATTCTGAAGAATTATATGGTATCACTTGAGACTTGAGTCTCAGGTTTGTCAGTAGGGCTTATGATAAAATATCTGAGAAAAGTCCAATTAAAATCTGGTTAGTCTTTGAAATGTGTATACTGTGCAAGTGGCGAGATTTTTTTCAATTTCATTTTGTCATGTTTCTTAATGAAACTACTGAGATGGCATAGCTCTAAACCAAGACATTGTATGTATTGTTTCGGTTATTGCCAGTAACTTATAAAAAAATACCTTTGAAAGATTAAGAGAGTGTCCCAGAACAAGTGTAGTTTCCGATTCTTATGAGGAGCGGCTGAGAGGGCTGGGGGTGTTTAGCCTGGAGAAGAGGAGGCTGAGGGGAGACCTCATTGCTCTCTACAACTACCTGAAAGGAGGTTGTGGAGAGGAGGTTGCTGGGCTCTTCTCCCAGGTGACAGGGGACAGGACAAGAGGGAATGGCCTCAAACTCCACCAGGGGAGATTTAGGCTAGACATCAGGAAAAAGTATTTCGCGGAAAGGGTCATAAGGCACTGGAACAGGCTGCCCAGGGTGGTGGTTGACTCACCTTCCCTGGAGGGGTTTAAGGTGTGGGTGGATGAGGTGCTGAGGGACATGGTTTAGAGGTTGGTGGGAATGGTTGGACTCAATGATCCAGTGAGTCCTTTCCAACCTAGTGATTCTGCCATTCTGTGAATTTTCTGGTACTTTTACATGGATTTTACTAGTAGAATGCTAACAGAAAAGTAATTGGTGCTACATTGCTTTCTTAAGAAAAAAAATTTGAATATTAGAGAAACTGAGCTATACAAAGATATAGATGTTTTAAAAACGTAAAGTATAATTAAAATTAATGACTGAGATGCTGGTGGCCTAAAATGACCAGATCTTCTTACTTCAACTGCACCAAAGTTGCATTCTGAATTTTATATGTTCTATTTTCTTGCTGAATGCAATAGCTGTGTGGCTGTATGGTTCTGAAATGATAATGTTGAACATCTCACAATCAGAAAATGATTTTTTTCAGTACTCTGGTGAACTGGAGGAAGCACTGTGTTTGTTTATTGCAAGGAAAGAGGACGGCATGGGTCAGATGACACTGCTCAAAATCTAAAGCTGAGGAAGGATTTGAAACAAAATTATGATGGGGCAGCCACAACTTCCCTGGGCAACCTGTGCCAATGCCTCACCACTCTCATCGTGAAGAAATTTCTTCTTAAGTCTACTCTAAATCTGCCCCTCTCCAGTTTATACCCATTGGCCCTAGTCTAATCACTACAAGCCTTTGTAAAGAGTACCTCCTTAGCTTTCTTGTAGTCTCTTTCAGGTACTGGAAAATCTGCATAAGGTCTCCTCGGAGCCTTCTCCAGGCTGAACAAGCCCAACTCTCTCAGCCTGTCCTCATATGGGATATGCTCCAGCCCTCAGATCATCTTTGTAGCCTCCTCTGGTCGTGTGGGTGAGGTGATGTTTTGTTCTGCTGGTAACAGCTCATTGCACGCTTCTGACTGTGGCCAGGATGAGGGATCCAATCTGGGATGAATCTTTGTTCTGTAGAGTGCATGCTGTATGCATTGACTACCCATGGAGTCAATACCCATGTCTACAATGACTTCTATCTAGGTGTAGGTTGGCTTCTTGATGCAGCTGCAGCCACCTCCTGTTGACAGGGTAAGCTGATATTCTTCTTGGCTGAAAAGTTCAAGCACAGTCATAGAAAAGCTGAGTTATTTTCTACCATTACTACACAGTTCTGTGTTAATCAACACAATTTAGTGAATTGCAGCGCTAGCATGCAGAACTGTCACTTTCTTTAGACAACTGGGGTCATTGGTGTAATCTGTAGGACGGATATTTTACAAGTGATGGTCCCAGAAGGATTTTATAAATAACTGCTTCTTTACTGGGAGGTGATATCTGTGACTGGCATTAGTGGTGTAATTCAAAGTTATGTATCAGTATAGAGGTTCTGCCGCAAAATAAATGTTCCTCAAAGGTCAGATTGAATGTATGCAGTCAAGTCTGGCCCTCTTCCCAGATTTTATGAATGAAAACATAATATTGGGCTTGTAAAATCATATCCTTTCTCTTTTACTGGAAAGTAGCCCTTTTAGCATACTTCCTTTAGAATTTGTAACTGCTTGTGTAATCTGGTGTGAAAAATGAGATACTTTGCTGTTCTGTTTCCTTGGGTACAAGATTGTCTTCTGTGTGGTCCTTATTTCAGATGATTGCTTCTTTTATGTTACGTAGTGAATGCCATTATAACATTTTGACATGCCTAAGTATATGGGTATCCATGGCTGGTGCCAAAATTGTTTCCATCCAAAATCTTGCTGAGATGTCTACTTGATACCTGAGTGTTGTATTTCCATGGTTTGCAAAGGAAAGCAAAGAAAAAAAAAAAGGAGATATTTTTTAAAAAAACAGTGCTTTTTTGCTGCAGTACCATGAAATGACTTGATAGTTTCTGTAGGAGTTACACAGCATAAGGCAAAGTTGAAGTGGTTTAGAAGTCTAGAATCCTAAATGAAATATGTATATATTTTTACCTTGGTTTGTTTTGATTATTATTTTATGAAGCTTAGCTTTATTTTTTTCTCCACTAAGACCTTTCGTGAAAATCTCAAAAATCATAATGTGGCTGTCAATGGGAACTTAGCTTTTCATTTAGCTTTTCTAGAGTTACTGGCATATTTTAACTACTTTCCAATTGTACCTTCTAAAGTAAATAGTCATTAGAGAACCTGATTCTATATTTTACTTATTATAAGGTTTTCGTTATTTCATCATGTGCAAACCATTTGAGGTACCCATGGAATCAATACCCAAGTTATTAAAAAAAAAAAAAGTAGTTACCTGTGGCATCACTATGAGGGCAAGAGTATGTTCTGTTCCTGGAGGATTCCACAGTGGTTGGTGGAATCATTACTGAAATATAAGTTTTTTGGGTTTTTTTTTTAATAAAGATGAAGCTGTTAAAGTAATTTGTCTGTCGTATGACATTTTTGAATACTCTCAGGAGGTTTGGTTTTTATGTACTCTTTCACACACTATGTTCAGTTTTGGACCTGTCAGTACAAGAAAGAGATTGTGCTGGGGTGTGTTCAAGAAGGGGAACAAAGCTGGTGAATGGTCTAGAGAAAAAGTCTTATGAGGAGTGACCGAGAGACCTGGGCTTGTTTAGTCTGGAGGAGACTGAGGGGAGTTTTTATTGCTCTCTACAACTGCCTAAAAGGAAATTGTAGTGAGGTGGATGTTGGTCTATTCTCCTAAGTAATGAGTGATAGGATGAAAGAAATTGGCCTCAAGTTGTGTCAGGGGAGATTTAGATTGGATATTAGATAAAAAATTCTTTACCCAAAGAGTCGTCAGGCATTTGAACAAGCTGCCCAGGGCAGTGGTGGAGTCACCATTACTAAAGTTGTTAAAAAAAAAAAATAATGTGCAGGTATAGCACGTTGAGACATAGTTTAATAGACATGGTGGTGCTGCACTGAAAGTTGGACTGGATGATCTTAGATTAAATGTGCTGAACCATGACAGTAAGCCATACCACATTTCAAGTTGAGATTCCCGGGGTAAGCTATAATCACCCAAACTGACAGATGATATTACTTGTTTTCTAGATGGGTAGTGATAATGCACTTTTGGTCTGAGAATAGAATTGTCATAACTTGGGACTGTACTTGGGCAAACATAACATAGAATCATAGAATCACCAGGTTGGAAGAGACCCACCAGATCATCGAGTTCAACCATTCCTATCAATCACTAAACCATGTCCCTCAGCGCCTCGTCTACCCGTCTCTTAAGTACCTCCAGAGAAGGTGAATCAACCCCTTCCCTGGGCAGCTTCTGCCAGTGCCCAGTGACCCTTTCTGTGAAAACTTTTTTCCTAATGGTCAGTCTAGACCTCCTATCCATCCAACAAGGTGAGCTTAGTGGTGTAGCCAGTTGCTGGTGTTTCTAAACTGCACTGGGACTAGGCAGAGATCCTGTTCTGCTGCATTGAAATGTAAACTGTGCCATAACTGCTCAATATTTAATAATTGCTACCATTTGTACGAAGGGATAAAAGGTTTCCACCTTCTATTTCCACTTTTTAAATCTACCTCCTCTCTCTGTCTCCTTAAGCCAGGTTTTCTTTTCTGTTTTACACTACAAGGGAAGAATAAGAGTTCAATAAATGGAGATTTCTGTAATTTGGGGTACAAGAATGTGATGACTTTTACTTAGCTTTAGTCAAACTGGAAGTGCCGTTCAGCCTTATTTGGAATTTTAAACCAATGCTCTCAGGTTCTTGAGTTTTAATGTTGCATTGATCAGCAAGAATGTTGTATGTGAAACAGCATTATTGTGCCCTTCAATTACTGTATGTGAACCTAGAGGAAATTACATCGTTTTTTAGCTGGAGTAATAAAGACCTTGGTGATGCAAGTAATGACAACTTAAGTACTTGATTAAATAACAGGCAGCATATATCTCTTTGAAGAACTAACAAGTGTCCTCTAAAACATATATGTTGTTGTCTGAAGGAGGATATGCAGATCAGAATATAGGCAAATATTGCATTAAATGGTGATTTCTATAAACTGATGATCCAACACTGCTAATAACTGGAATCTATGTATGTGCTGGCATGTGGGAAACACTAGTTTACCGCTCATGCCTAATGTTGCATAACAGGTGATGGGAACTTAGAGGCAAATGCATGAAGAACTCATCAGGCACTTGTAAACTGGAGCCAGGGTGCAAATTGGTTTGGATTCAGGCTCCTGTAGTTGGATGCCACAATGTTTTGTTGGATCAGCAATGTGCAGCGTTAAGCTTTTTGTGTAGTACATGAAAAAATCCTGTGTGACAAATCCCATTTCAACCTGAACTGTGTGGCTGGGCAAATCTGAGGGAGTCAGGCCTCTGTAAGAGGTGAGATTAGAAATGGACTCTCACACTATCAGGTCTGGCTGGAAAACCAGTAGCACTGGAAAACTGAAAGGGGACAGCGGGAAGGGCAAGAAATGCATGTAACCTCCAAACCAACATCTACTTGTTAGAATGGAATTTGCTTTGAAATTTTGTTGACTGGCAATAAGAAGGAATTTTTTATTTTGAATGCAAAAATAGAAACCTGAATGAAAATATTTACATTAAATTTTAAAACTGTTGTGTGTAATTTTATGTTTAAACTCTTCAGTAATTGCCACATTTGAAGAGAAGGAGTTAAAGAGTGTGTAAATAAGTAAATAAGTCTGTGTTCCTTCTTGTTTAACAACGTAAGGGACAGAAATTTTCTCTTGTATTAGAGAGTTGGCTTTGTACAGCTTTGTATTCCTACTAAAATTGATCTATATATTGTCTTTGTCTATGGAAATTAAGAATAACTTTTCAAACCGATCATTTTAATTTCAGGAAGACCTATACGTCTTTTTCTTTTACCTAGAAAGAATACCTTTAGTTTCTGAGGTTATTTTAAAGTGCACCTACATTTTCTTTATTTTTTATCAGAGAGGCAGTAAAAATAAAGAAAAGGAGGAAATAATTCTAAACCCAACAACAATCTCTCAGCCACAGAAATATACTCATATTACCTCACAAGAAGATGAATTAAATATCTGGAATGTAACTGCAGACTTCCATATACTTTTATTAGTAATTTTAGGCAGTAGTTTACAACAACAGTAGAAAATTATACTGTGGTCCTTGGAGACAGTGTAATTTATGAGATGTATTTGTAGGAGGCAGCTGATAAGGGCAGGATATGAAAAGGAGAAATCGTAACCATAGGGAATTGAAGTGACAAAGGAGACAATTTACGTGATTCAAACAGGACGGTGTAAAAGGTTGTTTCAGAGAGCAAGGTCAACTCTGTACAAAGCTTTTTCTGAAAATGTTACATTTCAATTAATTGAGTTTATTTTAATGGAACTAGAAGTAGCTGGGACCTTACAGGCTATGCCTTTTATCTAACCAGGATAAGCTGTGCTTCTTTTCATTCCTCTGTTACTTGCTGGTAAAATGAAACGGATTATTTTAAGGCATTCAAAGAGAGTGGGACTGTGGGTGATGAACAGATAAGTCTGAATGAAAGTAAGACACAGCAGCAGTGATTAGGGCACTGATTGTACCAAGAATATTTAAGAAAATGCCAGTGTTTTCCCCTCTTAGGCACTTGTCTTGCTGATGACAGGATCAAAATTAATTCCACAAAATAGTCTCTCTTGATTTCATGATTTCTTTTCACGCATGGTTGCTGTGATTCTGAGCAAAATATGTAGCATCAAAAATATAAATGAAAAGGGGTAAGTTTGTGGCTCCCAATGTGAAGAGAATTGTATAGAAATAGCAAAAGGTGACATTGTATCTCTGGAAGTGAAGATGAATGGTGAAGGTCTGTTCCTTTTAGGTCATCGTATTCTCGGAGGCAATGCTCCTTTCGTCCTGAGATGAGTACAAATGAGAGGAAAGACTAGAACATGTCATAAATTAAGCCAGCCTTTCCGAGTAAGTGTTCTCAAGATGTCTGATAATGTCATTATGGTAAATAACTCACATTATTTGATCTTCTCGAACTTAGGCTTTGAATGTGATGTTTCAGTAGTAATAGAAATAAAACATTAAGGTTTTTTTTCTTTATAATTTTTAAGTTTTATTATTTTTGTAGGGAAAAGAATAAGTTAAAATCTTGTCTAAGTCAATTTAAAATACTTCATACTTACGTATTTCTGCAATAGTCCCGGTAAAAGCCTCTAGTCCATAAATCTTACTTACAATATTCAGTTTTTGAACAACTACTACCTTAATTTACCCCATCTAGAATTTTCAAACCTGTCTTCCTGTAAATAATTTTTACTACATAGAGATAGGCAAGATAACAGATTTCCAGGATTAGCATTTAGTATGAATCAGTAATGCGGTGCGTAACGGGTCTTGAGGTTTTCATGCATTAATAGGTTAGATTAATTTGTGAGTTTGATTAAATGTGATCTTTGTTGTGATGCATTATATTGTTGCGAGGCTTACATGGCTATGATTTAACTTCAGTTAATGTTTGAATTTACTACATGCAATAAAATAATGAAATTATATCGAACTTATATTTTCTCTCCAAATTGCATAAGTGGTTACCCGTCTTTGCTCAAAAGTTTCCTTCTGATGCCAATTGTATGCTGATGTTCCCAAATTCATATCTAGCTCTTATATAACAAGGAATTTCAAAGTAATGGAAGATTCAGTGTTTCAAATTCATGATGAACTTCCAAGAGAAGCTGAAGAAGTGGTTCTAGTGGTATGATACAAAGATTAAAATTAGTCAAGAACCAGTAAACTTCTGCTGCTCTGCTCTTGGAAAGTTCAGATGTCATAGGTGCTGTCATTAGAGAAAACATAAAGGAGAGAAATAAAAAGAAAAGGATGGAAGGATTTCTTTTGTTTTAATTTTTCTGTCATTTATTTTCTGATCCTTATTGTAACAAAGCTGGAGCTAGTGAGTTATCTGAGCATTGCACAAGCTTTTTTTTCTTGGTAACAATTAAACTTGTAAGCACTTTATAAGAATGAAAGAAAACAGAAACAGGAAAGCTGGGCATAATTTGATAGGATTTCATTATATAACCTCATAGTTTATTAATTTTTACCCTGCTGTGAGAGTTTAAGAATACGTTTTTTGTGCTGGAAAAAAAAGAACAGTAGTAGTTTATTGATTTAGTTTTGTGGAGAAAATGGGATTTGCTTTTGAAACAATTTATTGAAAAGACATTGGGGGGTAATTTGATAATATTTTTTTATTTGGACAAAAGCAGTGTGTGTTACACTAACATTATAGTAGATAATGAATGACAATATGAATGGCAAATGCAAGAATCGCCCAGAAATAAAGTGGAATATTTATTGCTGAGGCATCAGTTTGATTTGTCAGATTATATTATTTTCAGATATTCAAGTGGGATAGTTCCCTATCCATGACACACAGAAATGAAAGAAAAAGAAGTTTCAAAAGGGAAGTATTTCCTTTATAATATCTAGTTTCAGAAGGGATTGCCCTTATTATGTTTAAAATAATAATTGCTGGTATGAATATTTGAGTCCTTCTCTATGACCTAAGGAATTAATTAAATGCTGTTGAATAGAATCCTATTTCTTGAAATGAGTTCACTTTCTTTTGTATTTTCTCATTAGCTACTATCTTACCATTAAGTAATTGCACAAGATCATAATGGATTAAAGTAGTATAGAAGATTTAAACTGTATTGCTGGTTTTGAGAATGTGACAACTACTAAAGGTCCTTTAAAAGACTGGACTAGAGAAGGGAAGAAAATACTGTGAATGTTTGATTGAATATGACATTTTTCTGTTAAATTAAAATGCTATTAAGGAGCTGATAAACCTGACAGGGACTAACAAGGAATCTTTGTATTTTGTTGCCGAAACAAGGCACAAGGGAGGGCACATGCATTACCTCTATGGACAAGACAAAGAGGAGGGTTCTTGTCTTGACTAATAAATAGAACATTCTATGTAGTCTGCATATGTTGTCTCTGATGTGTTTTCTTTCTCTTCTGGCCCCGGCATCCCACACAGTGTTGTCTGAACCTCCCTCTTGACTTCTAGTGGTGTGAGCGGCATTGAAAACGGTGCCACTCATCTTTCCCTTTTAGGTACTGAAGAAGAAAGTATCACCACAGATTCAACACTTGGGTTATTCTCCGTGCTTGTCGTTCTCAGTACTGATTCCACACTTCCAGGAACATTGTAGATCTATGATATGAAGTAGTTTTCTTGAGTGCCTCTGTGCTAAGCTGAATGATTCCTCTGTGTGCCTCTTTTAGTAAATGGAGCTGCTCATGCTTGAAAGCCAAATTGGAGCTGCCATCTCTGTGTTTGCCCTCACTATCTTCTGGGTTACTCAATTGCTGATCTGCCTTGTCAGGGCAAAGCTATTCCTGCTCCAGTAGCACTGGATGCCCCGGTTATTTTCATAGAATCATAGAATAATCAGGTTGGAAGAGACTCACTGGATCATTGAGTCCAATCATTCCTATTAAACACTAAACCATGCCCCTTAGCACCTTCTTGTCACACAAGAGGAAGAAAGGGAGTAGATTTATCTCACTCCAAAAAGTTGGCCCAATCTTTTAATTCCTTGAAGTTTCCCTGTCTTCTTGGAAACTGTCTCCAAGTGATTTAATTCTCTCTTTACACCAGGGTAGACAGCAGGCCAGGGTGTCAACAGTTTTAGACTCCATTTAATGACATGAAATGGTTGATTCCTCGGAGTAAAGAGTCCAGAAAGCGCTCCATGATGCATTGCTGGGCTATCCTCCAAGCCTCAGGCAGCCTACAGCTCAGGGGCTGCAGATCAATACGTTAGGGCTTTTTTTGTACATTCCTTTCCCTTTCATGAATGTATTGACCTAATTTATGAGCTGATGTAAACTTCTAGCATCTGCAGTACCCTATGACAAGGAGTTCCAAACCCTTTGCTGATAACTTAACCTGTATTTTTTTTTATTAGTATTTTTTATTTTATGCCGTCTATATAATATTTTTTTTATTGAAAAAGACAAAAGGAAAAGACTATTTCACTTTTATCCATGGTATTTTGGGGGTTGCTTGCTATATTGTATTTCCCTTCAGTCTCTTCTCCTGCATAATGAAGATTTTTTAATCTATTTAGTTTTCCCTTGAAGCCCTTTATGGTTCTTGTTGCCACCGTGTGTTTCTTGGTTCTGCGATAGTTTTTGTAGAAAAGTGATGGCCAAATAATACTTATGATATGGATTTATAGTGTCATAATAGAGCTTTCTGTTTGGTTCTCTTTTCCTTTCAGAAAAAAAAATCCTCTATTTATTTTTGATTGCTACTGGATATTAAGCTGGCATTTACATAAAGGTATTATAATACACAGATTATATTCCTGGATATTAATGACCAATTCAGAGCCCATCATTATATGTGTAATCAGGATGCTGGTCCTTTTTCTTGGTTTTCATTACTATACATTTATCTAAGTTAAATTTCACCTACCCTTTTCATAGCCATTTTAAGAACTTCAAAACAATTCTGCTTGATTCTTGTTTGACTGAAAAGGAGAAACAGCTAAACATTGGATTTTGTGGGTTGGCATTTTACACAGATTAGTTCTCAGAAACTTAAAAGGAAGGGAAAGGACATGGAAGCAAGATAAAATAATAAGGCTTGGACAATCTATCATTTGTTTGAATTATAGGAATATGGTGAATCAGGAAGTCAGTGTGAGATACAGAACAAGTCTGGAACCTGTAGTGTTACCATAAACTTTATGACTTCTTAAAAAGAATGAACAGGCACCCAAGATGATGTGTTAAAACAGTGTTAGAAATGAACTTTTTCAGTTTATCAAAGATGTAGTAACATGTGGTGTGACCCAACAAACCTCCACAAAGTGCTAGACCTGAGAGCAAGACCAAAGGAAAAGATCTACTGTGGAAGGACACAGTAGAAAGGAGATAAAATTGTTCATAAATCCCTTCGATTTTGATTCTCTCTCTATGATTTTCTTTATTGTAATGGCCAAGCTGTGTTCTAATAAAATCTATTTTTACTAATTCACAGACCTTGTAGTATTTTTGGTTCTCTTAATTGAAAGAACAGCTGCAAGTAGGTCTGGCTCAAAGTAGTGGTTGATGTAGGGCCCAATTATCAAGTCAAGGTGATGAATGTGATAAATCCTCTCAGTCTATTAGAAGTTGCAGAAGTAGTTTAGACTGACCACTGATTTTGCTGGAACTATCTTGAGTTCATATGTGGTTGTATCATAGATACAACAGCTAATTTAAAAAATAAAATTTCCACAGGCTTCTAGAACAGTGATTGTAGATGTTCTGGCTGGTATAGACAATGTCCATATGTACGATAATTGACTGATAAAAACGAGAAAGCTGCAAGTTTATTTTACCCTTTTTTTTTCTTTTTTTTTTTTCCCCTCATATTTCAGGTTTTGTTTAGTAATGTAAATTATAGAATCACAGAATAACTAGGTTGGAAGAGACCCACTGGATCATCAAGTTCAACCATTCCTATCAAAGGAATGTGAGGAATGTTGGTTATTTTGTAAATATGAGTTTGGACCATGAGTTTGGATCCTTTGAAAAATTCCGATGTTATTGATGGCTTCACAGTGTTCTGCAGGTGTTGCAAGTAATGTTGGTTTGGACTCCAAATTAATGCTAAGAGGACAACGCAATTATATCTCAGACAAAAAATAGTAAGTCATGAAATGTATGAATGGGAAAATAGTAGATGTAGTAGACTCTCACTTGTGAAGATAAATAGGGAAGTATAGGACTAAGTATTTGGATACAGAATACAGCTTAAAGAATGAACAAGCAGGGACAAATGGCGATAGGGGATACTTCCCATGCTTGTGCAATGAAGAGGAACAGTGATGACACTCATTGCTATCGAATTATCTTTGTTTTCTTTAGTTCTACTGTGAGGACCCTAGCAAAACCCAAAAACATTCAGGCATCACTGTGATGCCTGTCAACATACATTGAAGTTATTGGAGGCATGGATGTGATCCAAATAAAATAAATCTGCTGTCTTGAAAATTGGCTTTGCTCATAATAATATATAAAGGAGGAAACTTTAAAATAGTACTATGGTTAGAAATTAGCTACAACTTTTTATACTACTGCACTGTATGTATAATGTAAACATCAGCTGTCACTAGGTTATTATCTTTCCATCTCTCGCTTCTGTAAGTAATCCCTTTAGCTAAAGATGGAGAAACATTGCTTAAAACAAACAAAAAAAAAATTCTAACTTGTTCATTCTTCTCATCAAATAATTTTCGGGGTATCTTTGAAGAAAATAGTGGATTGTATCATTTAGTGCCAGTGCCTTTCCAACCATGTGAATTATGTTGCCATGGAGCATTAATCTCTAGATGTCACGGGACTGTCTGACCCATTCTTACACATTTGTAATTAGCGGGAACTCTTACATCTATATGCCTCTTATCTTAATGGAAAGTAGTGTTGTAGGTTGTATATAGTGCTCACTGCTAGAGTTCAAGGGTTCTGGAATTCAGTTCGATAAAAGCTGAATTTAGTTTTTGCTGGAGTGGGTGAATTGGCTTCTCTGGGAACCTGGTTACTTGTTGGATACCATAAAACAACCATTAAAGTATTCACGTGGTGGTACAGAATTTTTCTGAAATGAAGATCTTTTTCTTTGCTTTTGTTTTGCTGATTTTTTTTTATGTCTTGTCATGCATTTGAGGTTAAGTAGCAAGATCCTCCAGGTTTTATATTTTGACTGAACTAAACACTCCCTCTACAAAATTTTAAGTGGTGTGTTTTGATACTTTGACAGGATGGCATGCTGGAAGGGAGAGATGAGATTAGTGTAATCACCTGCATAACATGCACTGTATCTTTTAATGAAGCCAGTCCTATTTAAAGTAATCCTTACCTCTGAGCCAGTGAAGTTATGAATTTAAAATAAGCAGCGATGGAAAGTATACCTCAGGTCCTTGTAATTTGTTTTCTGTAAATGCTTTCTGTAGTTTGAAAGAAATTAAAACCTGTTTATGAAAAACTTGTTTAATTTTAGCTTTCGCTCACCAGAGTTTAGTACAGCTTGGCCTGGATTGAGGAGTTTGTTACAATAATTTACTTTTAAAAAAATATCTAAAGTTCTCTTAATTTATACTCTGTAAATCTGTGTAGTCCTCTGTTAACGGATCCACATACCTACTTTCCCGTTATTTTGTGACAAGACGATGTCGGATTGACAGCCTTACTCTGAGTTTGTCCTGTCTTTGAATTTTAAAGCAAGGCACAAGTGGTTTTTCTGTTCTTCTGGAATGTCTTCAACACTCCACTTTTTGAAGAGAAATCAACAGTATAATGGATTAAAAGAGAGGACAGAGCTTTGATTTCTCTCTTTAAATTACAAATTTCCAGAAGTGTGTGTAGATTTTGAGAGAAACAACTGCTTTTAAAACCAGTTATTTTTGTGAAGCATGCTATCTGCACTGTTATGGCTTTGGATGTTATCTTTTACATTAGGAATTGTACATGTTCTCTGCTTGTCCACATTAGTTATTTCCTTGTGATTAAAGAACTCTTCTGAATAGGGAGCACAGGCCTTTATTATCTTTAATTAAATTAGTTTGTTTGAGAATATAATGGTGATGTGATGCTTTTGCCACAGTGCTTTTCGTTATTTCTGGATTAAGAAAACTACAGCAAGTCCTGTCAACACCCAACTGGGGAAGATAGCAGTTATTTAAAATATCCATCAGCATAAGAACAACATTAGGAAAAGTTTCAGTATTGATGGATCAAGCAGAATTAAACAATTTAGTTCTTATTTTTAAAATTTATTTCCACCATTGCAGGTTTGTATTTTGTCTTTTTTTTTTTTTTTTGATTAGTGGAGCAGTGGTAAATATAAGGTGATAATTTGGCTTCTAAAAGAATATGGGACCCGTTCTGAATGGGTTCACTAGAGACAGAGCAACTCTCTTTAATGCGTTTACAGAAAAAGAAGATTTAATGCACACAAGGTTAGATGATAAATATCTCTTAAGATTTTTAAGAATTTCTTGGAGACAGTTAATGAACAGATTGACAAATGCAGATACCAGGAATAAGATGAAGTGCACATCTAGGAGCTGGTGGGAATGTTCAGAAAGTTTATTGCTTTTAATATTAACTGCTGAGGTAAATATCCACTGTGTTCTTAAAGGGCTTTATATGAAAATGATTCTGTTTAATGTGTTAATTATGGATCTGGAAAATGGGAGAGCGCCTTCTCCATGGTGTGGGAACTTCTGAACTTCACAAGGGTAAGGGGAGACTGGTCATCCAGTATGTGACAGTGACGTTATACAAGCTTCAGGCCAAAAAATTCTGTTCAGTGTAGGGAAATAGTGTTGCATCTGTAGGAACGAGCAAAACTCCCTTGTTCAAGTAATTAGTAGTTAGATAATTTAAATATTAGAGACAATACTGGCAGTGCTGCTACTGTTCTGAAACTTGCAGGAAAACAGACTTCTTAAAATGCCATCCAAACCAAAAAAGGCGCAAAAAATCCCTAAAGCTCTGACTCTCCGAAGGAAAAAATGTAAATTGTTGCATTTGAATGTAGCAACAGTTGATCCTGTGGAATAAAGAGTTCTCTTTCAAATGTAGAAAAGCTGCAGGGAAATACAGAGGCGATGTTAACTGTAGTTTCCATTGTAAATAGGATATTTACAGTGAAAGGATAACCCCTACATGTAGAAGAAGAAACCTGCAAAGTCATGGTTAGAGCCAAGTTTACGAACTTTTTTTAAGAACTGATGGAATGTGAGTTATAAATCCTGTGTTCCAAGTGTTGCAAGGGGAGTAAACGTGTCTGTTTAAACCAAAGATGATTAATACATCTCTGCTCTTCTAAAATGTAAACTGGTATTGACAGTGCCACTTCAACACAATGAATAAAAAATAACAAGAGGGTTAACAGATTGAGTGAATAAAAGTTTGTTTTGTTTCTTTTCTGCAAGGTGTGAGATTAATGTTTGACTTATGAAGGAACAGAACTTGAAAAAGGTTTTAAAATGTTATGGTTTTATTAATAAAAAATAGGTTTGCTTATGGAATTGATCATATCAGCAGTAATCTAAATATCTTATCAAGGTATTTGCTACGTGTAGAAATTTGCAGTCAACTGTGGGGAAATGGGAGAGAGAGAGAACGCAGAGCTTAGGATCTGTACCGAGGATCTGACTTAAAATCATTTGGTTTTCCTGGGCTTGCAGTGTGACCTGATGTGAACCAGCCTCCCAGCAGCAGTGAGCTCAGAGGCTTTGATCACGTCCAGAACTCTGTGAGAAGACTTTTATTAGGAGGCACTAAGAGCTCTGTGAATACAGATTTGTGGAAAAATCTCTGGTTGTACAGAAGGTAACTTGGCAATCTTGCACTGGGGACTTGCGCACCTTTTTGATATAGATTGCTTCTAATCTTCAGTTTTACTGAGCATTTTAAGAAACTTACCTGCCTTGATAGTAAAAGTTAGGTAGTGGACAGAAGCATTCTTTTATGAATAATGTAAGATAAGTTATTTCAATGTAGGGATTTTATGTATGGCTGTTTAAAACAGCCTTCAAGCATTTTCATTGCTTACTCATCTTGAAGTAAATTACCTTTCACATCAAGGAATCATGTTTCTTATGCTTTTTAGGGCAAACAAATATGAATTTCCCCGTATTTTTCATCCTTCTGCTGGTAGCCCACCCCAAATTGCCCAAACATTACTTGTGGATTTTTGTTTAGCCTAGCAAAGAGAAGGTTTTGCGGAGACCATGTCGGTGCCTTCCAGGACTTAAAAAGGGGCTACAGGAAAGCTGAGGAGGGGCTGTTTGTCAGGAAGTGCTGAGGTAGGATGAGGGGAAATGGTTTTAAGCTGAAAGAAAGGAGATTTAGATTAAATATTAGGGAGAATTTTTTCACTGTGATAGTGGTGAGGTACTGGTACAGGTTGCCCAGGGAAGCTGTGGCTGCCCCATCCCTGTAGTGTTCAAAGCAGGGTTGGATGAGGCTTTGAGCAACCTATTCCAGTGTGAAGTGTCCCTGCCTATAGCAGGAGGGTTGGAACTGGATGATCTTTCCCCAAGGCTCAGTGCTGGGTCCAGCCCTGTTCAATGTCTTCATCAGTGACCTGGATGAAGGCATTGAGGGTACCCTTAGCAAGTTTGCAGATGACACAAAGCTGTGTGGAAGTGTCGATTTGCTGGAGGATAGGGAGGCTCTGGAAAGGGACCTAAACAGGCTGGACCACTCGGCAGAGACCATTGGCATGAGGTTTAACACGGCCAAATGCCGGGTCCTGCACTTGGGGCACAACAGCCCTATGCAGAATTACAGACTGGGAGAAGCCTGGCTGGAAAACTGCCAGGAGGAGAGGGACCTGGGGGTGTTGGTCGACAGCCGACTGAACATGAGCCAGGAGTGTGCCCAGGTGTCCAAGAAGGCCAATGGCATCCTGGCTTGGATCAGAAATGGTATGACCAGCAGGTCTAGGGAGGTTATTCTCCCTCTGTATTCAGCACTGGTGAGGCCGCTCCTTGAATACTGTGTCCAGTTCTGGACCCCTCAGCACAAGAAGGATGTTGAGGCTCTGGAGTGAGTCCAGAGAAGAGCGACGAGGCTGGTGAAGGGGCTGGAAAACAGACCCTATGAGGAGCGGCTGAGAGAGCTGGGGTTGTGTAACCTAGAGAAGAGGAGGCTGAGAGGAGACCTCATTACTCTCTACAAGTACCTGAGAGGTGGTTGTGGAGAGGAGGGAGCTGGCCTCTTCTCCCAAGTGACATGACAATGGTCATCGAGTCCAACCATTCCTATAAAACACTAAACCATGTCCCTGGTTTAGGGAATGGTCTCAAACTCCGCCAGGGGAGATTCAGGCTAGACATCAGGAGGAAGTTTTTCACAGAAAGGGTCATTGGGCATTGGAATAGGCTTCCCAGGGAGGGGGTTGAGTCACCTTCCCTGGAGATGTTTAAGGCACGGATGGACGAGGTGCTGAGGGACCCGATGATCCGACGGGTCTCTTCCAACCTGGTGATTCTATGATCTTTTAAGATTCTTTCCAACTCATACCGTTCTATGATTCTATAAGACTTGGGCATTTTGTCTGACATCCTCCTAGCATGAGGATCTTTCTACACAGTGAACTCCACTACATTGTTGAATATATAGTCCAGCTTCTTGTCCCACTGTCTAAACCTTCTGAAGTGGTCCTTGGGGTAACAGGATGCAGCTCAAAGTTATGCTGAACAAAATGAGATGTAGGTTTGTATAACTACTGCCACATTGTGGTACCGTGTTCCTTGGGTCCATCTTGGGCAATGCTGATCACAGAATCACAGAATCACCGAATCACCAGGTTGGAAGAGACCCACTGGATCGTGGAGTCCAACCGTTCCTATCAAACACTACTGATGGCTGTGTGCATTCCACCCTGCTTTGGTGAAGCCCTGCACCTTCTCCCTGCCTCTACCTGCCAGTTGGTCCATCTCCCTGCAGCAGGGCACCACCAGCTGAGCCCCAGCACAGGCAGCACACAATGGTGTGAGGACCCAAACTTATTGCTGTAGATGTGTGAGCCTTTGAGTAGAATTATTTTTCTAAGCCATATAGTAGATTAAAAAAAGAGAAAAAAAATCGAGTGTTGCACACAGCTAAGATTTGCACAGAATTTTTACATGTAATATCACTGTTTTTAGTTAAAGCAGAAGAGGAAGCAGGTTGTGTGTGGGGGGGTAAGTAGAACCTTTCTGTTACACACCCTTAAACTGCACTTTCTGCCTTCTCTGTGAGTTCTATGTGGCCTCTGATTTCTTAAGGCAATTTTCCCTCCTGGCTTTGCCAGGTCCTGGTGTAAGTGGTTGTCTCCAAGACTTAGCTGGTTAATGTGACTGAAAAATGTGAATGACTCAGTCATTGCCTTTTTATAGCTTTCCCAGATCTGTGTCAGGGCACTCCATGGTCACCATCCCACTGGCTTTGTTACGAAGGCAATCCCACCCTTGTGAAGATCTTTTTCCTCCTTACTTGGTGATGTAGTAAAAGCTACAAGTCTGGGGTTGTATAATGGCTGCTTCCATTTAAGAACCTTTTTTTGTTGGGGCTAGACTAGTATCTCAACCCAACGTGGAGGTGGAGGGTTAGCAGAAGGGGAGAGGGCTGTGAATCCCAAAGGAAGTTGAGAGCTTAAAAAACCTCAAAATAAAGATTCTCTGCATAACTAAGCTTACAAGAAGGGCTTAAAGGTTTATTTTAGCTTGTTTTTTCCTGCCTAAGTTTCAGGAAAGAAGAAACAAAAGTCACATTTATTAAACAAAATAAACAAGTATGTCCAAAGCTTGTTCAAACATGCGGAGACAGATATTCCTCCAAACCATCCACTCTATTTTTTTTTCTTCCCCCTCACTCTTATTTTTTTCTTTCTCCTTTTTTTTAAACAAGGTGGTGAGATGGTGGTGGGAACTGCCTGTGTCAACTCTGATTCTATCAGCCAAATCTCCTGGAGGCTGTACTTGGCTGTCATTGACTAATGATGGTGCTTTTATCTAGACAAAGGAGTGTTCTCTAGTCCTTTGTCCGTTTCTCTTCTACTTCTCATAGTTAGTCCTTGCCCTCTTAGCATTTTCCCTTTATTTCTCCTCTTTGCAATTGTTACATACTCATTCTTCCATGTTCCCCTCTGTCTCTACTTAGCAAGTTTGCAGATGACACTAAGCTGGGTGGAAGTGTCAATCTGCTGGAGGGTAGGGAGGCTCTGCAAAGGGACCTAAACGGCTGAGAGAGCTGGTGTTGTTTAGCCTAGAGAAGAGGAGGCTGAGAAGAGACCTCATTGCTGTCTACAACTACCTGAAAGGAGGTTGTAGAGAGGAGGGAGCTGGGCTCTTCTCCCAAGTGACAGGGGCCAGGACAAGAGGGAATGGCCTCAAGTTCCGCCACGGGAGATTTAGGCTGGAGATTAGGAGGAAGTTTTTCACACAGAGGGTCATTGGGCATTGGAATAGGCTGCCCAGGGAGGTGGTTGATTTACCTTCCCTGGAGGTGTTTAAGGCATGGGTGGATGAGGTCCTGAGGGACATGGTTTAGTGTTTGATAGGAATGGTTGGACTCGATGATCCGGTGGGTCTCTTCCAACCTGGTGATTCTATGATTCTATGATTCTATGATACTTGTATTATTGTATTAGTAGAGACCGAAAATGGGCAAATGGATTGGGAATTAGTGTTGGAAACCAGGCTTCCTTGAACGTCAGGGCCCCAGATCACAACGTGTACCTGCATTGCTCAACACTGTGGATAGTTGTAAGGTAAGAGCAGAATTTCAGCTGTATACACCCCCAGATAACACTGCAGTCCTCTACCAGCCAGATCAGTCAAAAGGTGGGTTTCTAGGACTGTGCATTGCTAATAATTCTAATGTCTGAGTTTGTCCTGTGCTCCAGCCTACCCTACACCCATAGTGTGTAATTTAGAGCCAGCTGAGCTTCTCTAATGTCGTGCTGTTGTACGCTATAAGCATACTTGAGGCTGCAACCACTTAAATATTTCAATTTGTAGCTCTCAGTGAAGCACATAAATGCCTCTGTGAAGTCAGTCAGAATTATTCTGTGTCTGTTGCAAGAAACTGTGTATCCTGCTTTAAGGAGTTCCATATTATTCACATAAGCCTGGCTCTGTGTGGAGAGGTGTTTGTTTTGACATAGTTCTCAATCTAGGATGCGAACCAAGAAAGCACAGACTGTCATTCAGTTTCTCTGTCGTGTTAAGCCGGTTTGTGTCCCTGCTACTGCTGAAAAGGCATTCCTGTCCTTCCCTTCACCTCTGCTGCGGTATTCAGTGTGTTGCTTGTTTCTGGTGCTGTCACTCAGGTGGCTCCAAAGTCACGCAGGGAACTGAAAACTCATTTATCTTGTGTAGTATTGGTTACTGTTCAACAAGGTTATGTTCTTGATGGAATTTATAGCACTGTTACAAAGTGCAAAGGATAAAAACATGCAGAAAGAGCTGAACTGGCCTCTCAACTGTGGAAAGTCAGGCCAGTTTAAAGCACTTGTGCAGGTGCTTTGTTGCTCTGGATGTGTGGACTGAAAGCCAAGATAACTGATGTGGGAGAATCATTTGTAAAACCTACTTTTCTTTTGCCAGTCCAGATGAATCTCTTGAACTGTTAGGGCTATTACAAATTTAATATTTGAAAATGAGAACTAAATTGTTATATTTTTGCCTCTTCTCCTCTTACTGTCTTTCTGCTTTGGTGGGCATCTTTCTCATTCATGAAGACTGTTTTTTGCCTTCTGGTTGCAAATATGCTGTTGGGAGCATAGAACTGTGCTACCAGTATTGTCTGTCTGGTATTGTCACCACATCAATCCTAACAATTTGCTATGAATCAGGTAGAATGCTTTTTTTTTTCTTTATGCAGTAGCAAATGTTTAGAATCTGTATTTCATGTCTGCAGTGCTCTGCATTGCAGATATGAACAGGACTAGCAACTTTAGGCTTGTTCTTTCTAAGAAATTATCTGTTTGCTTCAGCAAATGTTGCTTTTCCTTTAATTTCACTTGCAGCATAGAAATGAGATGCACTGCCACTTGTGAGCAGTTTTTGACCATCAGAATGAACATTTTTCTAAGTTGCAAGAAAAGCGGGACTATTGTGGAGGAAAACAATGTCGTCTGATAAGAAAGCAAGTAACTGCACAGGCAGAACATTTGGATTTTGTAGAAGACACTAAAAAGGAAAATAAAAGTATGGTAATAACGGTAGTTGTAGGGTTAGATTATTGGCAACTGTTATGTTAAAGGATTCCAGTGATGTAGTTATATTTTGGCTATAAAATAGGAATCAGATCCAATGAATTGTTGACTAAAGTAAAGGTAGGCTTTGAAGATGGTTGGACTTGATGATCCAGTGGATCTCTTCTAACCTGGTTATTCTATGATTCTATGATACTGGGTAGAGCAAAATATTTCTGTTTTGCTGTATTTAGGCACAGCTAAAAACTTTTAAAAAGAGTTGGGCATATCTAGGAAGTAAACGTACGGTTAAACAATAGAATTAATTAAATATAATCTTGAGAAATGTGGAGCTAGTTTCAGGATTGCAGTGCTAATCATCTGTATTATTACCAATGGTAATTATTTCCTTTCCTATTTGATAATAACTGATTTCAAATTCAGACTTCATAATCACGTTGCCAGTTGATACTATATGTGAACAGCAGAGAATAAGTTTCACTGAAACTTTCTGTTGTAAATGTTTTCCTAACACCAAGTGAATTTTAATTGAATGTGTTTTGCTTTGAAGAACAACCAGTACATGTTTCTAAATTACAGAGGTTGGAACTCAGGGGAGAAACCTGATTTCATATTTTGAAGAAAGATCGTTGTGCAGTATGTTGCTGCGTATTATGCAACCCAAATCCAGGTGTAAGCTCTGAAGTAGTTGATGCTTTCAGAGGAGTACTTAAGTCTAGTTGTTTGGGGACTATTTGGTCAAACAGTTGTAAAACAGAGTTAGGATCCTTTCTTTTATCCAATTATCACCTGTTCAGTCTAGGAAGATTGTTGTAGAAATCACGATGAAGAACTATACCATCTGTTCATGTGCATACATGTGGGCAGGTAACTGCTTTTTAGTCTTTTTTCCATTTAAAATTGCTGTTGTGACAGCAGCTAGAGTAATGTCGAGGAAAAACGCACTAATCTGACTTTCTAATTTTACTTATTTGTTTTTCCATGGTAGATTTTACTGCAACTGAAAATCTTTATAGGCTTTTAATAAGGCTTTTTCTTGTATGTGTCCTTTTTTATAGTTAAAATCATTTCTCATCCTTTTATATTGAATTTTGAAGCTTATTTTTCCTATTTCTTAGTAAAGGTTGAAACAGGCAGTATTCTGATTGAAACAACTGATAATCCAGGTTATCTTTTGTCACCTGTATGATTGCCACCTACTGAAATGAGTTTGCTTTTGTAGGCTTTGAACTATCTTACAGCTTTGAATATAATTTCTTATAATGAGAGGTGTATGTTTGAGTACCTGTTAACAGTTAGTGAGGAAAATAGTGCTTATTAAAAAGGAAGAAGAAACTGTATTTGACACATTTAAAAAGTATCTTAACTCATAAATTATTAACTACAATAATTGTCTACTTAAAACTTACTTTTTGAATACAGAGGGCAGCTGGAGGAGCAACCATCTTTACATAAAAAAGAGGTTCTGGAAAACAATTAAACAATGTCTGTTAGAAAAATGAGAATAGCTCCCACGTTAACCGTGTTTACAGTGACTAGAAACTGTCTCATAGCTTTCTTTAATCATAAGTAGAGGTACTTTCAGCATTGTAAAGCAAGAAATAATTCTTTGCGTAAGAGTGGAAACAAATAGTAATTTTAGTGTATACTAGATATTATCAGATAATTCTGCCAATAAATGTTTGCAAATGAGAGGAACCCAAGGGCTGAGTTTATTTTGATTTTGTTCACTGAATTATTTGGGTTTTTTGTATTACTGGAATTAACTTGTCATTTAAATGAAGCTTTCTGGAGAAAACAATTCTAAACTCTGCTTTGTGGAGTTTTTACTAAAGAACTGAACAGGCTTGTTGAATTTGCTTTATTCCATGTGTTGGTGGGTTGACCCACCAAGCTGCTCCCTCAGTCCACCTCCTCAACAGGACAATGGCAGAAAATAAGATTAAAACCTTGTAGGTGAGATAAAGGCAGGGTGATCACTTACAAATTACCATTGGAGGCAAAGCAGACTTGACTTGGAGAAAATTAATTTAATTTATTTCTAATTAAATAGAGACAAAAAAAAAGAGAGAGATAAAATCTAAACCACCTTCCTCTGCCCCGACTTTTTTTTTTTTTTTTCTCCTGGGTCTTCTACTTCCTTGCCTTTCCTATCCAAATAGAAGAGGAGGGGGGGGTGAGGAATGAGGGATGCAGTCAGTTCATAAGGCTTATTCCACAATGTGTGTTTTCTCTATGGGCTACAGTCCTTCAGGATAAACATCCTACTGCATGTGCTGTCTATGGGATACAGTCCCTTCAGGACTGTCTGCTGCAGTGCAAGGGTCTTCATAGCCAGTAATATCTGCCCTGATGTGTTCCTCTATGGGCTGAAGGGAAATACCGTGGTCTTCATCATGGGCTGAAGGGGAGTCTGTGATCTGGCACCTGGATAACCTCCTCCCTTCTCCTTCTCTGACCATGGGGTTTACAGTACGTTAGGGTAATGGATATAGGAAAGAAAAAAAGAATTCCGAATCTAAATGTTGAAGCACTCTGTGGATGTGGTAGCCGTGCAGCTGAATGTTCTCAGGAGCAGAGGAAGACAAGCATTGATATTTTCTTCTTTTGTCTGTTATAGGGAGTATGACTTCTGCAACGTCACCTATCATTTTGAAATGGGACCCCAAAAGTTTGGAAATCAGGACTCTCACAGTAGAGAGGCTGCTGGAACCACTTGTTACCCAGGCAAGTATCTTCATTTTGTTTGCTTCCTTTACCCTGTTGCTGTGTTTACTCACTTTAAATAATTATCTTAATAACCTCTGATAATAAAAGCTTGAACAGTTTTTGTTCATGATCTCTAGTGGAAAGCTCTGTTCAAACATGTTCAGAAGTTCTTGTTCTAAATAATTTACAGACTCCAAGTATGAGTGGGAATACAATAGCAACAATTACTTACTTATGTTTATCTTTTGGAAACAGTTTAGAAATTTGTGAAATGCACAATTTAAGATGTGGATCTGAGCGAATACCTACTCTTGATTTGTTGTTATATTACCACAGTAGACAGGTTCACATTAAAAAGTGACAAACCCAACCAACTAAATTAAAGAAACTGTTAAAACCTGTTTCATTTCATGCTGTGATCAATTAGAAGTGTATACTCGACCTGTTACCTTTCAACTGAGTAAAATTTGCTATATATTAGTTTATTCGGCTTTTAACCAAGCAGACTAGTTTAGTTTATTTTATTTTTGTATATCTGTACAAGTCACATTTCCTGTATCTGTACAAATTGACATCAGGTGTGCTAAGCAGAGGGTCAGAAGCTGTGTGGTCCAGAGAAATATGGCAGCAGACATCAAACTTCTGTCACTATCAGTGTGATTTGCTGACTCTGTGACCTGGTGTGTTTCTGGTCCTGAGTTGCCATTAATAATGGGAAGCTGGTTACATAATGTTGTCCCAGTAAGCTACAAGATGGGTAGCTCCATTATTTAAACTACACAAGTAACTTTTCTTCTAGGACTGCTCATTATATTAAAAATGAATGCCAGCTAACCCCATCTGTCCATCCACCTGTTCCTAATGATTTTCTCTTGGATACTGTGTGGTTCTTGACATTGATCTGCTGGACAGAAATGCAGGCCCCCTTTTCAGTGAGACCAGACTTATGTTTTCATTTGCCAAATAAAACAGAAAATATAAGTTACTACGTCTTTAATTCCTGCCCCAAAATGATATTTCTATGGTTTCTATGTTCCTAGCAGTGAGTCACTTTCCAAAGAAATTATACCTATTCTTCATTTGTTTTTAAAAAATGTAACATTATCCTTCTATTATTCTGAATGTGAAAGTCTGTAACAATACACACAACTTTACAGACTCAAAAGGCAGAGAGAAAAAAAAGAAAAATATGTTTCATTTCATATAGCTGTTGATACCATTGTAATGAAATTCCATTATAAACCTTGGTCATTTTGTTATTGGTATGAAAGACGGGATAGAATCTTGAATTCACTGTGATACCAACTGCAAATTAGGTTACAAGCTTTCTGATACTCTGATCCTGGGTTTGGCATGGGAAGTAAAGCTACTGTGAATCATGATATGTTGTGAAAAGAGCAAATTACCTTGCCCAGAAAGGAGAATCCATCAGCCAAGAAGCCAAAACAGCATTGCGCTTTTGTAATTGCCTAACTTACTGGAGTTATCCTTTGGTTTAACTAGTTTTGTTTGCTAGCATGCCGCAACAGTTATAAATAAAACAATTACAAATTGAACTAGTGGACGTAGATTCCTTTAGGAGTGGAAACTGTGGTGCCCAAGATCCTTAGATTTGTGTTTTGGTTATGAACAATGTCTTGCTACTTTAGTACTGTGTCAAGACTTGAGAAAACAAAGTGCAGTCTAGAGAGGGTAGAGAAATGTTGGGCTACTGTTTCATTTAGCATTCATAAATATATCCATTCCGATTTCTTAATTTCATAGGTTTCTAGACACTAGGTACCTAGTGAGAAAAGCCACAAAGCTGGTGAAGGGGCTGGATAACAGGCCCTATGAGGAGCGGCTGCGAGAGCTGGGGGTGTTTAGCCTAGAGAAGAGGAGGCTGAGAGGAGACCTCATTACTCTCTCCAACTACCTGAAAGGAGGTTGTAGAGAGGAGGGAGCTGGCCTCTTCTCCCAAGTGATAGGGGCCAGGACAAGAGGGAATGGCCTCAAGCTCCGCCAGGGGACATTTAGGCTGGGGATTAGGAGGAAGGTTTTCACACAGAGGGTCATTGGGCATTGGAACAGGCTTCCCAAGGAGGTGGTTGAGTCACCTTCCCTGGAGGTGTTTAAGGCATGGGTAGATGAGGTCTTGAGGGACATGGTTTAGTGTTTGATAGGAGTGGTTGGACTCGATGATCTGATGGGTCTCTTGCAACCTGGTTGTTCTATGATTCTACCTATAGAAAAAAAATTACCTTTTGAACATGTAATTTAATTTATCATATTAGATAAATAAGCACTCTTAATTGTGTTCTGCCATTTTGAATCCAGTAAAGTATGTTTTTGTGAGCTACACAATGTAATCACCAAAGCTTCAAGTGATGAGAAATATGCTACCTTCAGATTGTGTTTGTCTGTTGCATTTTTAGCTAAGTAATTCAACTGCTCTTTCTGTTTTTCTCAGATAAGTTAACGATCATCCCAGTTAAAAGGTTTTCCTATTTTTTTTCCTGCTTAAATTGCATATACAGTCTGGTCAAGTCAAGAATAGTATCTCGTTTACTTCTATTTGGGCTTAGATTGCAATCTGCCTGTGCAGTGACAACCTCCACAAGACACCATGTGCACGTTCCACATGCAAAGATTTGGATATCCTGAAAAAAAGTTCAGAGCGCTTTCCTTCCTAAAAAGAACATAGAATTTGAAAGATTGTTCTGGCAAATACATAAATACGTAAATATTTAATGCATGTTCAGTTTCAACTCTGGAGGCTGCTCTAGATTCAGAATTGCTTCTTAACAGGGAAATTGGAGATGTGAAGTTCTTCTGTAAGTCAATAAAAACAGGTTGCTGGTTAGAAGAGAGGGATTTAATGGCCACAAAATGCAACAGAACTGTGTTGAAATGCTTCCTGAGCAACCTGGTCCAATTTTGAAGACAGCAGTGCTATGGCCAGAGCTTTGGAGTAGACGACATCCTGAGGTCCTGTGAAGCCAAAATTTGTCTCATTCTGTGATTTCTAGGACCTCCAAGACAAACCAGAGTTTTATTTTGCATTCACACTTGAATATTCAGAATATACTCTTCCTATCCACGCTGTGTAAAATTTTGGAGAATGCTAGAAAAGACAGAAGTGGTTGTACACGTCTTTGGGCTCCAAAATTGCTAATAAAACCTTTTCTGTCTGTGTATCTGTGGGTGAAGGATTTAAGCTCTGAACTCAGTGTATGCACTGGCACGTGAGTGATAGATGTTCAAATGGTGGTGCATCCACTGAAATTTCATGGCATAATACAGAAATGCAATGGGGATTTAAAAAAGAACACCTCAGTGAATCAGGAGAATGGCATATTAAAATTGAATTTGAGACAAGCTAATTAGTGTTCCAGATGAGAAAATATGGATAACCTATGAATTGATTTAGAAGAAATTTTAAGATGGGAAGATTGTCTGAGCTGGAGGCCAAAAAAAAAAAAAATCCATTAACTGATCATGACAGCACATTAGAAATGACAGAATTGCATTTATTCTAGGAAGCCTTGAACTAGTGAACTAATTAAAAGTTTCAATGGCTGTCAGAGATGTAAGAGTATTGCTTGGGTACTCGTTTTCCCAGTGTTTGTCATATTTGAAGAGTAACAGATAAGCACTGACACATAACTTTTATTATGTTATTATTGTTGAGATTTGGTAAGAAATGTGTGATTGAAAAATCATGGAATCATGTGGATTGGAAGGGACATTAAAGATCATCCAGTTTCACCCCTGCCATGGGCAGGGACACCTCTCACTGGATCAGGCTGCCCAAGGTCCATCCAACCTGACCTTGAACACCTCCAGGGATGGGGTAACCACCCCTGTTCTGGGCAACTTGTGCCAGTGCCTCACCTCCCTCATGGTGAAGAAATTCCTCCTTATGTCTAGACCTGCCCCTCTCCAGTTTATACCCATTGCTCCTAGTTCTATCACTCCAAGCCTTTGTAAAAAGTCCCTCCCCAGCTTTCTTGTACACCCTCTTCGGGCACTGGGAGGTCACTATAAGGTCTCCTCAGAGCCTTCTCCAGGTTGAACAAGCCCTACTCTTTCAGCCTTCTGCTTAAGGTCAAGTGTAGCGTAGTAAAAATGTATTAGAATTTCTTTTCTCAATAATATTGAATTTAATAATTGAAATAATAGAATCATAGAATCATGGTTTGGGTTGGAGGAGTCCTTAAATCTCACCCAATTCCAGTCCCTTTACCATGAGTAGGGACATCTTCCACTGGACCAGGTGGCTCAAAGCCTCGTCCAACCTGGTCTTGAACACCTTTAGGGATGCAGCAGCCTGTGCCAGTGCCTCACTGCCCTCATTCTGAAAAACTTCTTCCTAAAATGCTTCTTTTTTCTTGCTTCAATGTCATGATTACCCCAAAATATAAAGTAGTTGTATTTATTGCTAGTTTTGTTTTCTGAGAGTTTGTAGTAGTTAACCTTTTTACCAGAAATATTATCATTTTTAATTCTATGAATTTTAAGGAAATGTATAATGAAAATATATCCTGAAGGAATCCTGCCTCTCATTCTCACCTTCATGCATAGTAGCCAAAATGAATTGCAGTTGTATTTGTCAGACAGTGGATCATTTTCATAAGAAAAAGAGGCAACATTTGTAGGATGAGCTTAAATGGTACTGTTTGATATTTTATGTGTTGCTGGAAAATAGTGATTGCAGTGATTGCCCATAAGGACTTGCAGGATGCTTTTTTTGTTTTCTGGTTATTTAGCATAATAATTAAATACAAGTATGAATACAAGTAATAGTTGTTAGGGAGAGAAAAAAACCCAAACAAACAACAAACCCAAAAGTAACGAACCATAAATTAGCAATATAAGTTTATAATGTTTTTAAAACATGAAAAATACTCATATGTGAACACATAGATGAAAAGATGGAGTTGCACATAATTTTTGAAGATATTATTTGCTGTTTTGATGAGATTTCAATTTTCTAGTGTTAATTTGTGGTATTTCTTGGTAGTTTTTGGTAGGTATTTTAAATAGCTTCGTGGGTGTTTTTTATTACCAGAGCCACACAGCAGCTGTGCCTTTGAGAATCCTTAAATTTTTGGACTAATATGAATTATTTCAGAATTGTAACAATAACACAAAAATGATGAGTGTTTGTGGAGCGAAGTTTTTATGACTTATTATGTTTTGTTTCAGTATGACATATTTTAGTCCTAGAGTTTCTGTGAAGAGACATTTCTGAATTGCAGTGTGTTTAAATTTAAGTTGCATATTATAGTAGTGTGCAGTGAAACAACAGGACGTTGTAAGGCAGGTAAAAAATCATTGATTAGTCATTTTGCTTTTTTTGTATTTGTGTATAGTGTCTCTCAGTATAATTAAGTAACCTATATTTGTAAAATCAACAGGTAATTAGATAAAATTTCAAATATTTTTCATTAGTACAGTTTATTTAGAAAAGTAATAATTATGGCTGATGTTCTGTCTCATGGTTTCTTCTCAAATAACTTGTGTGTAATCTCTAATGCAGTGTATTTGGGCAGTGCACTGGTTTTTGTGTTACTATGAAAGATTTGAATATACTCCCAATCATTTCTGTTAATCAGATGTTATTTACATTTTTGAACCTTGTTTTTATTGCATTTAAATGCTAAATCTGGCGTGCTAATTGATCTCCACAGGAAATATATTATTGATCATAGAATCACTAAGTCTTATAAGATAATGAAGCACTGTTTCCCTTATGCACACTTTCCACCTATGTTAGCTGTTGTGCAATTTTTTTTGTATAATTTCTCTGGATTCAGCCGAAGTCATCTTCTAGACAGATCTAAGAGCAAATGAATTATAAAGGCTTATATGTGATAATTCAAGCTCAATTCAGCTGTGCAATAAGGTTAATCTATTTTTTTCCCCTTGAACAGGACCATTTTCCTTATTGTGAAGTTAGTTTCTGTTTATCCAGAACAACCTGTTCTATCAGAACAACCCCAGATCTGTGGCATTTCTGGGAGTGCAGGTCAGACTGCATATTGCTATTCTTTAGCATGGGCTAATTAGTTGATGTCCGTTTCTGTCAGGGAGTTAATGACAACACCTATCAAAAAAATAAATTCAGAATTTTTATTCTTTAATTGAAGCAGAACTTCTAACATGAATTGTGAAGTTATTTTGTTGAGTGGGAGCAGAATCCACCTGACTTTCTCCAATGTTATGCTTTATGTATCTGTACCTACCCATGGACAGGAGGGTTGGGACTGGATGATCTTTGAGGTCCCTTCCAACTCAAATCATCCCAGAATTCTATGATGACGGCAGGATCACAGAATGACCTGAGTTGGAAGAGACCCACAAGGATCATTGAGTCCAACTCCTATCCCTGCATAGGACAAGCCAAAATTCACACCACATGCCTGAGTGAATTGTTCAAATACTTCTTGAATATTGTTAGCCTTGGTGCCATGGCTACCACGTTGGGGAGGCTGTTCCTCTGTTTCACCACCCTCTGAGTGAAGAACCTTTTCCTAATATCCAGCCTAAACCTCCCCTGGCACATCTTTCTGCCATTCCCTTGGGTCCTATCATTGATCACCAGAGAGAAGAGATCAGCTCCTACTCCTCCCCTTGTGAGGAAGCTGTAGACCATGATGAGGTCCCCCCTCCATCTCCTCCTCTCCAGGCTGAACAGATCAAGTAACTTTAGCTGCTCCTCGTATAACTTCCCCTCTAGACTCTTCACCAGTTTTGTGGCCCTCCTCTGGGGCCTCAATATGACTTGTTAAGTTGTGTAGGTTTTGCCATGGCCTTGACTATTACATGAGCTAAAGATACATACACTTTCTCAACTTCAGAACTAATCTCTTCCCTTAAATGGAGTTTCATCTGTGTTCTTGAAGTTGGAATCTTTTTTGGATCCCAGCTTCTGACATTTTCTCATCTAAGCCAAACCAAGAGAAGGGAGTAAATATGTATCTAATGATAAGAAGACATACCCCATACAGAAACACAGCTTTATATATAGATGGTGTGCACATCAATGTTACCCCTCAACCGCAAATCTCAATGCTTGGCTAGTAGGGATACCAGTTGCCTTTGCAAAGACAATGAGTTTTAACTTCAGGAGAGAGAGAACTGATGTAAAGTTCCCCTCATCATGGATGATTAGAATGTAATTGTAATGGGACTATTTCTTGAATGAAAAGAAATATAATACAGAAACAACAAGAAAAGACAGGCAGCTGAATAAGAAATTAGAGAATCATAGAATCACCAGGTTGGAAGAGACCCACTGGATCATCGAGTCCAACCATTCCTGTCAAACACTAAACAATGTCCCTCAGGACCTCGTCCACCCATCCCTTAAACACCTCCAGGGAAGGTGAATCGACCACCTCCCTGGGCAGCCTGTTCCAATGCCCAATGACCCTTTTCCGTGAAAAGAGTAAACATTGAGAAGTTTGGCTATTTCCACTTGCAGCTCAGTTGCAAGAATGCAAAGATTGCAGTGGAGAGATCAAGGCAGGGGGAAGCTGGGTGAATGTTTCCTGTAAAGGTAGGACGTCCATTAGGGCAGAATTAGTGCAGGGAATTGGATAGCTGAAGCCTGGGAAATCCTTCATACTGTCTTCATCCTGACTATTTCTTATTGTCCAGTAACATGACGAGTTGAAATGGTGCAAATTTGTACCAGGAGAGATTTAGACTGGACATGAGGAAACATTTCTTAGAGGGTGGTCAGACACTTCAAGAGGCCTCCTAGAGACGTGGTTGATGCCCCAAAACTGTCACTGCTTAAGAAGGATTTGGATAATGCCCTTAAGAACATACTTTAAATTTATGTCAGACCTGAATTGCTCAGGCAGTTGGACTAGATGATTATTGTAGGTCCCTTCCTCCTGAAATAGTCTGGACTACACTATTCCACTGAAATAGCACAGCCTGAGTTTTGTCTAGCTGTTTCCCTGTACGTAGTCTTGCAACTATTTCATGTAAGAGTTTTCAGAAACTGGAGTTCTTGCCTGGAATTTCCAAACTCTAAGCAAGGTCAAGCTACTATGAATAATTATTGCAATATCTTTCTTCAACTTGTAGCCTTGAAGATGTGTAGCAAGATACAGTGAAGCAGGTCTGAACCTCTTTCTGTCCTCAGATGTACAACTCAGCAGGTTCTTAGCAATCCTGTTGATTTAATTGGGGTCATTGCTATAGAAGAGGAACACCACCTCACCACTCTCATCGTGAAGAAACTCTTCCTTATGTCTAGTCTAAATCTGCCCCTCTCTGGTTTATACCCATTGCCCCTAGTCCTATCACTACAAGCCTCCAGAAATATTGCAGCAGATATAACTGCTAATATAATAATTTACCTAATAGTACTAAATCTAGGACACTTTGATAATGTAATTGTGTGCTTTAATAGGGGTTTAACTTAAAAAAAATGTTTTTAATATCACCAAATTTGAATCAAATATATTAAAAAGAAATAATGTGAGTCACATGCTGTATGAGTTGGAACTTTGTATATTTTGTTAAGCAGCAGCTTCAAAATAGCTCTTCAAATATCCAGCTGAATATGAGCTTTTGGTAGAAAAGATAATATGATCCCTAAGTGGATCAGCTGGTGGGTATAAAGTAAATTTAGTGAGGCTGTACTATTGTTATAATATAGCCTTAATGAGATTATTATTGGAAAGATTCCATATTTGCAAAAAAAGATGTTGACTAATTGGAAGGAGATCATAAGAACTATATGAATGATAAAAGTTTGGTCTTCTAGTGGCAGACTAAAGACATTGGATGTATTTCATTTATATGGAGGCTTATCAATAGCCAACCAACAAAAAAAAAAGTATTAAATGAACTGCCACTATAGATTTTAAGACTGTTTCTGGTACCACTTACAGCGTAAATAACATTCTAGAATTAATTTCCTCTAAATTCAGATATCAGATTCACACCTTGAAACTGAACCATCCCATCATTAAAATGATATTCAGTAGGAATTTTAAAGTACTTACAGTGTAGGTTGTGGCAAGTTCGAAGACATTAAGATCTCTTAAATTAAGTTTCTGTATGAAGAAAAAGTTTTATTGCAGTGATGTTTTTGTATTTTTCTTTTCTCGGAAAATCCTCTTAAGTGGAAACTGAAACTATAAATATAAACTATAAATAACATACCCACTGGAACAGTTCTAGAATGTTGGGTGACTCAGTGATACCAGAATATTTGATTAGAAACTGGCTGTATTTTCTAACGATATGCTTTAAGCCTGCCAGGTGTTATAAAGCTGAGAAAGGAATTACAGGAAGAACAAAACTCTGTGCAATAATGAGATTTTTCACTTTATGAATTGGTGTGGAAGCAGGAGCAAGATTGCTTGTTTTTTGTTACAGATCAGAATTGACAGGAAGCAGAGAAAACAGATACAAAACCCACCTGATTAAATACTTGTGGTTCTAATGACTTTAGAAGCAATTTGGATGTTGAAGTTTGTGATCTGTCTTACATCACTCTCAAGAATGAAGCTAAAAATCTTATTCACTTTCTTATTTCCATTAACTTAATTTGTTGTATGCCATGAATCCATAAAGGTTAGAAAGGTTACAAAATAAGCCTGTTTACAAAAAGAATACACGAATTACAAGATTTGGCTTTGAGATATTAATTAACTTAATAATCGTAGAACCAAGCAATGGTGATTTTTGTTCCGTTTCCCTTCAATATGCGTTTCTGAAGACTGACTGATTTATTTGCAGTTCAAAAAGTTCAGAGTGTGGACATGTGGATCTTTGTTTTCTTTCCCATGTTAATTTATATGGAATATTGATTCCCCTTTCTAATGGATCCAGATACATTTTGTAGTGACCTTTGTATGTTTTAAAAAATGCAGTAGTGTGTAACTAGAGAGATCTGAGCTTTTGGTGTACTTTAAAAAAGAGATTGATTTTCAGCCAAAGAAATTTAGAAATGTATTGCATTTTTGCCTTAAGCACATGCTCTAAATTACCATAGTTAGTTTCCTCTTTGGTAAATTAATTTTTAGTATCTCTTCCCACAACTTCGTAAGTGGTTGATGTTCTTGAATATTATGTGTGTGAGCAGCAAATGCTCAGATTGCGAAGAAATGTCTTCTTCTTTCAATGAAGTGATTAATATTTCCCGCCTTGATGTACTGAAGTTCCCCTCTTATTGAGTATGTTTCTGTGTAGTACCATGGTCATTCAGTACTCCTAGATGAGACTTCTCAAACCTTTTACTACTGAGTAATGAAGTTATTAAGCATACATAACTCATGCTTAGTGCATTCAGTGTGGCTGTTCTGTATTGTGTGGATGACCTTTGAAGAATACAAAACCAATATTGCTTGGCTGAGTAGAAATTTTCTGTTGTGTAGCTATCTGTTCCTCCAAATAAACCTTTTTTTAATCCTAAATGAAATCAGTAATAGAACTTTCATTCTTATTGAGTTTATAGGATCAGTATGGAGCAAAGGACTAGTAGTTGCTCAATTTTTCACTCCAATAGCTAGCTCATAAATAAAAAGGTATTAGCAAAAAAAAAAAAAAAAAGCGTAATTGTGACAAAGTAGCCCTGACACCTTATTTATGTGAGTGTTTTTCTTTAAAAATTAGTTTTCAGGGTTGAAATAGATGGAATTGAATATACAAACCATTGGAAAAAAAAAAGAAATATGGCTTAATTTTAGGTTAAGAAACTCGTAGTGTGGAAGAGAATAAGCCAGTTGTCCGTGTCCATCTCAGGGGGGTTAATACTAGATAGGAATGATACTTTGATTGGAATGGTTGGACTCAATGATCCTGTGGGTCTCTTCCAACCTGATGATTCTGTGGTTCTATGATTCTATAGATGATATTTAAGGTCCCTTCCAACCCAAACTGCTCTATGATTCTGTGGCACCTTCGACCGGTTCTTGTGTCCTGTATTGTATAATCCAACATTTGAAGGTTTTTCCACCTTTTGCACCACCATGAAAACTCTTGAAAACATATGGCATATTCCCCCTGTGTTTTGTCTTTCTGTTTGTTTAGTTTTGCCCTTCGAACTTTATTTTGCCTATCAGCATACGTTTGGGGAGGAAGGTGTGGGGAACAAATGAATGCTTACTCTGTCTTCCTGACAACCTTGGTCATGTACTTTCTCTGACTTACTAGGGAGCATTTGTGGCACCAAGTCCTCTTCTAAGCAATGATCAGATGGGGAGTCAGTCAGATTTTCAAAGTTAGATCATGATCCTTAGAATATTCAACAACATACTGACCTTTCAAAGTGTGAAATCACACGTTAGCCCTGTGCTTGTGAGCATCATTATTTTTAGGCATACACTTTTTTTTTTATTATTCTAAAACCTTATCTGCTTGTACAAATGGTTAAACTCTAATCTTTCAGAGAAGAATTTTGGAGAAATGAGATTTGCAACAAGAATTAATTTTCTTGGTTAAGTTCATTTTGCTATATAGTAATGAAAATATATCTGCTTATACTAACTGTAAGTTCTTCTAATAAAAGACATTCATATGAAAGCATAATGAATTCAAGGTACTGAATGGCTTCTGAATATATGAGTTGTTTCCAGGGGTTACGTATTAACCTATTCATTTTTTCCCCAGCAAATTACATCTATCTGCCCTCTGTAGCACAGAACAATTAAGCTTTTACTACTCTGCTTGAAATAGTTTAATTGTCAGGTAGTTTTTCACTTTTCTGAATAAGCAGTTGACTCAAAATAACTTGAAGAAAATGAATGCATGAAGCACTATATATATGTGTGTGTGTGTGTGTGTGTGTATGTATACATACATAATTTATTTATCATAGAATAAGTTGGGTTTGAAGGGACCTTAAAGATCATCTAGCTCCAACCCCTGCCATGGGCAGGGACACCTCCCACTGCATCAGGTTGCTCAAGACCCCATCTAACCAGGCTTTGAACACCTCCAGGGATGGGGCGTCTATGACTTGCCTGGACAACCTGTTCCAGTGCCTCACCACCTTCATGGGGAAGAATATCCTCCTTATGTCTAGTCTGAATCTGTCTCTCTCCAATTTATACCCATTTCCCCACTGTATTTCTTACTTCCTGTATTCTACTCAGTCCATATTCTTTTATTCTGCTTCCTTCATATTCTGCACTGCATAAGACATCTTTGAATGATTCCATGGACCTGTAATACTTGAGTTTTTAATTTCTTTTTAAACCGAGGGACTCAATGCTTTCACATATGTGAAATATGACATTGTTGACTATCGGAATGTGATGCATTAAAAATGTTGTGGTAGTGGCTCTCTTTTACGATAAAGGAATGGGCTTTATTTGAGAAGTTGTTGTCTGACATAACTGAAGTATTTGTTAGAGTAACTTAAAACATGCAGGTGCCTTCTTGTGGTAGAACTGATTATGATCGGTTAGTTCATTTCATAATGTGGTCCATGCCCTGCAAAATAAGCTTTTCTTTATGAGATGTTTCTGTGAAGAATAAATTCACTGTCAAATAAATATCCGTATTTAGGAGACTGTGAATTCAATAGTGTTCCAGTTTGTTTGCTCAGGATGTATCTGGGTTATGTAATTTATTTCCAACCAGAAATAAGTGACACTTTACAGACATGCCTTCTCATCCAGAGCAAATTTTTAATTGCATTATAGCAAGTATCAAGTTTTCAGGAAAGATAATTTAATTTTTTTTGTGTGTTTGGACTCAGAACATGAAAGTCTATGCTTTGAGCTGCATCTGTCCGATTTTCCTGTGTGGCTGACATGTCTAGATACTGAAGTTTCCACTTCCTTCTTAGTTTGCTTGGAGAAATAAGAATAATTCAGGAACATTGTTTTCTCTTTTCATATGTTTAGTTGGCATCTTGTTGCTGGAGGCTTTTGATTTCTTTGTTAGGGACTGTCCTGTGTTCCCAGGTTGGTTACCTGTGTTAGGTTTTATTGGGTTCACTGCCTGCAGTACAGATAAGTGGAGTTATAGAACCTTTTTGGATTGCAAGGGATCTTAAAGCCCTTCCAGTTCCATCTCTCTTGTCATGGGCAGGGACATGTACCACTACATCAGGCTGCCCAAGCCCCATCCAACCTGGCTTTGATCATCTGCAGGGATGGGGCAGCCACCACTCCCCTGGGCAACCTGGACCAGTGCCTCTCCACTCTCATGGTGAAGAAATTCCTCCTCATGTCTAGTCTAAATCTTCTCCCTCTCTAGTTTATAACCATTTCTGGTAGTTCTCTCACTCCAAGCCTTTGTAAATAGTCCCTCTCCAGCTTTCTTGTGGCCCCCTCAGGTATTGGAAAGTCACTATAAATTCTCCTTGGAACCTTCTCTTCTCCAGGCTGAACAACCTCAACTCTCTCAGCCTGTCCTCTCTAGCCTTCCTCTGGACCTGTTCCAACACTAGAAAGCTGTTGTGTTGTATTGTGGAGAATGAAAAGTTGATCTTCTGTCCCCAATCAAGGTAAAATTGAGGAACCTCAGCACTTTATCAAAATGTACTTTATCATCATTCCTCAACCATTGCTTGGACCATTGCTTGAAACTGAAAATGCTGGTTTCTGAAGTATGCATACCTGCTGACATTGCAGGCCACATATTTTTGATATTAATATATTCTTTTACACAAATAAAAAATTCTTGTGGCAGAAGGACTGAAGTTGTATATATTCCCATTAGCACCTGTCAACTTTGTTGATAGATGCATACTAGTAGTTTAAAATACAGAATGGATCGATGCAGCTCAAAACTATTTGTTTTTCTCTCATGAAGGTCATATTTTAAGTGCTTCTCTTTATTTTTTTTTAATTTTGTTTTGAATATTATGTAGAAATAAGAGATTTTTGTAAAAGAAAAGGGGTAGAGAATATTTTGTGCCACTCAAAAAATGCAGCACTTGTACTGGTCTTCAGGATCTTTAGTTGATAAAAAAAAATTACTTTCTTCTGGCAGTGGACGAACTGTGAGAGTGGAAATTAATATTGCAATCATCATCCTAGAGCTTTTGTGGGTGTTTAAATTTTACTGAATGAGAGTTACTGAGGACTTTGGAACTGAAGAATGAAATTTTGAGCTCAATGTAGTGGTCACCACATAATATTTTATACATCTTTAATGACAGCTTAGGAGTGCATATGTTCTTCACACCTCTTAGCCTTTTTCATTGAACTAAAAATGTTCAAGAGTAAAATTAGTATAATCAAATTATGCAATCTCTTTTCAAGTGACTGACACTGCAGTTTTCTCTTTAGACTTACAAGAGTATCCTCAATTATTCTGAGGGATTTTGCCTTTTCTAGTCATGGCTTTTGTTGGATTTTTGTTTGTTTTGTTTTGTTTCTGTTTTGACTTGATTTTCTTCCATTTTGTGACTGATTTGTTTTTAAACCAAGTAATAGCCCTTTAGGGTGGATAAACTAGCAAAGGCATTAAATAAATCATTTAGTTTACATCTTGCATTGAGATGAGATAGGGAGCCCAGCGTATCAGTTTGAGCTGAGTGTTGTGAATGGTGTGTTTCTGTACACACTTTTGTTAGCAAAGAAATTCTTAAATAATTGTCATAGAATCACCAGGTTGGAAAAGACCCACTGGATCATCGAGTCCAACCATTCCTGTGTCCCTCAGTGCCTCAACTACCTGTGCCTTAAACACCTCCAGGGAAGGTGACTCAACCACCTCCCTGGGCAGCCTCTGCCAGTGCCCAATGACCCTTTTCTTGAAATTTTTTTTCCTAATGTTCAGCCTGAACCTCTGGCAGAGCTTGAGGCCATTCCCTGTTGTCCTGTCCCCTGTCACTTAGTAGAAGAGGCCAGCACCCTTCTCTCTACAACTTCCTTTCAGGTAGTTGTAGAGAGCAATAATGTCTCCCCTCAGCCTTCTCTTCTCCAGGCTAAAGACCCCCAGCTCTCTCAACTCTTTCTGTTCTCCAGCCCCCTCACCAGCTTCATCTTTAGAAAAAGTCAGGCAGCAATCAAACCCTTTCATTTTTGGCTAGTATTTTTTTCTTGAATCTCAGTTCTGAAGAAGTATTTGACTTGCTAAAATGCTTTAAGATATTAGAAAAAAAACCCCAAAACTTTGGTGCTTCTCTTGAGGCTGTATTCTGATAGCAGAGAAGTTGTCATTTCAGAAAAGGGTATTTCTCTGTCCTTTATTTGAATCAGGCACAACTGCAGAGCTGCAATGAAGGATAACAAAACCTTGACCTGAAATGATTATCTACTGCTGCTTCTACTGACCTACAGCTTGTGGCTTCCACTGGACTTGGTACTAAATGTTAAAACATGACATAGAAGCCAAAGTATCTTTAATTTTAATGTAGTCTTCTCATCTCCTTGCCCTTCTGGCCTCCCCTCCAACCCCTTGCTTTTGCCAATTACCTGGTTTTGTCCCCAGGCACCATTCTGTTCCAAAATACCAATAAAAGTTATGAATTGCACGTCAAGAAAGTGAAATTAAATGCTTTTGGACTGGAAGTAAATCTACCAAAAATATTTAAACTCATTCTTTATGAGGTGGATATTTAGTAAGGAAAAACAGTTTTAGAACTTTGGGGATGATGGTTTTAGAAGTTTAATTTAAGTTTTTAGCTTCCTGTATTAATTTTATGCAGGATTTACTTACTGCTCTCATTGGACTCGTACATTTCTGACTACTCCTTAAAATACTTCATTTTGCCAAAAAAGCCCCATCATCAATCTATTATCCTGTGATAATGTCTTCTCTCTTCACTTTCTCTCTATTCTTGCTGCTTATAATAGGCAGCAAGACTGCTAGGCAGTCTAGATTCCTTTAAAATCATTGCATTAAAAAAAGCATTGCTCCTTTTAACCCAGAAATTCTCCTGCCTTTCTTCAGGCCACACTCTCTGGTGATCCATATTTTTCTCTGCCAAACTCTTACAGTAGGTACATCAGTTCCTTAAGACTCCCATGGTAACATCTGGTTCCTAAGTGCTGCTTTAGTCTTCTCTCCAACACAGCTTTTGGGCTGGTGGGTTTTTTTATATTACAGGAAAGGGTAGGAAACAGCAGGGTTGCGTTTTGTGGTTTAAAATTTCCTGTTTAGAGAAAATTATTTTAGCTTTACAGGCTGTTGGGGATGAATTCATTGGCAGGTTACCTATAGGGTTTCATAAGTTTCATTTAAAGAAATCTCATCATTCATTGGAAAATCAGTCATGCTACTAATGTTCTGTATACTTGGCAGGCTGAACTGCAAATTTAATTACAGGTTTTCCATTGAACTGCTGGTGAATGCTTAGGTAATGTATATTCTTTATAAGTCAACTCCGTTGCAGTGAGTCATCTGCTCTTCTAATGTGAATGCCTTTCATTGATGTGACAATCAGAAAGCTGAGGCTTCAAAAGCCATGAATTAAGATGTATATTTAAATGTAATATATCCTTTTTTTTTATACCCCTTTCCTCCATCACACTACCCAGCACTGTATAGAACAGTATTTTAATTAATTTCTTGTTGCGGTTGCTATAAGCTTATGTGATGTATACTTTGAGGTCATATGGTTTGCTATATAGGTATGTGATACTGTTCCTGTGAGCTCTCTGTATGAGATGATATATTTGTCACCACAGTAACAGAACACTGCAAGAAGCTTATTTAGCCAGAAAATGCTTATGTGTAATCAGCATCTAATTTCACATAAGTCCAACAGGGAAACTTACGCTGGGTTCCTGCATTTCAATTTATGTGGGGTGGAACTATCAAAAAGCTAATTGTTTCATCAAAATCCTTATGCTGGATTCATTAAGTTCCACTTTTGTCCGCTGAGAGTGTGTGGGCAACTTGATATTCATGAAGCCTTTATTAACATTCATAATTACATTTTATACTACTGCATAACTCAGTTTTACTTTTTATGAGGTTTTTATGATGTCGCTTGTCCATGTACATTTATTTACTGTGCTCTTAATTTAGTAAAACTCGTAGAAGATACTGAAGAACTTTACATACACAACATGATCAGAGGCTTTTCTATTCAGTTTTATTCTTGTTTGACACATTTTCTATTTAAATAACTAAACCTATATACTTCAATAAATCTGAGACTTAGCAGAAATCTAGACTTAATAGATTCTGGGTTTAGTAAAGATTCTGTCTTGATATAAGGTATGTGTATGAAAAAGATGCTAGCATTTCATACTACATTTTCAATGTTGAGCATGTTTTGTTGACCATATTGATCAATTCTGATTAACTATCTTAGTACTGCATATTTGATTACTTTTATGGTATGGCTCACACATTGGTCAAATATTTTTCCTTTTATAGGAAGCCCTTCAGAGAGGTGTTGTCTGTCTCCCCACAAAAAGAAGCTTTACTTCATCAGATTGTTTTCTTCCGGTTATAAATGAATTTGAGAAATATATTTGATATATTTTCACCCCCATGTATAACTCTATATTATATTGTATTCTCCTGCCCAGTTTATATTCTAAAACTGGTTCTACTTAGAGATGAAGTGTATATGTTACTCTATTATTTATGAGGTATTTCTGTTTGCCTTATCACATTTATACTTTAACGTACACCTTATTTTTACAAATCATTCCACACAGTGAGCCATAAGCCAGCTGATCAAGGCCAGTCAGCCCATCTGTGGCTGGAGTGATGCGATTGGGCATGCTGGGAAGTGAGTGATGGGGAACTGGGAAAACGCAACACTTGAGAGACTTAAGGTGCTCATAGAACAGCTGCTCATGGAACAGTCTTGTCTTACTTATTCTGAGCACTTCATCCAAAACAAAGAAGCTACTTTTAGACTTATCCTCCCAAGGTAATTTTTTATGACAACAGTGTTGTCCCTTTGTCTCTTACCAGACTTGTATAAAAGATTAGGATAATCTAGTTATAATGAAAATCTGACCTGCTTTTGCCTTGCTTCCTAAATGGCTGAAGGGATAAAGAGATTCCTAGATGATGCAGGTGAGTAGACCTCTTACTTCTTTAAAGGAGGAAGAAGTCTAACAAAAAAACTGTTTGGGGAATGCTGCAGGCAATTTGAAATGCTTGGAACTCAAAAGAGAGCTGCAATGATGGTACAGCAATATGCTTTGCAATCAATTTTCTCTAAAACACTGGTGTTTGTTCTGTGGGCTTTTACTAGTATTTTTTACCTTTTTTCCTAGAATGCTTGCCCAGCTGTTGGGTGCAATTATAATACATTCTTTTCATCCACAGTTTATCAGCTAATACAAAATGAAAATACTTTGAAAGCATTATATTTTTATTATTTAGTTATGCAACATATGCTGGTTTGAGATCTGAATTAATTTGTTGTAGTCTGATACAGGATAGTGAAATTATTATCTTTCAATTATTAATGAAAAACTAATAAGTTAGGAAAAGGTCCTGTGAGCTGTTTATTGTTCGTGTGGAGATTACCACAGCAGAGTGATGAGGAAATCACTTGGCCCTGTTTTGGAAAATATTCAAAGTGGGAGTAAAGGTGAACCCACCCATCTCCACACTCCTGTTTTACAGCCATTTCTCCCTCTTGCGCCTTTACATGAGCCAGCGATGGCCCAGGTGGCCCAATGGCATCCTGGCTTGTATCAGAAAGAGTGTGACCAGCAGGTCTAGGGAGGTTATTCTCCCTCTATGCTTGGTGCTGGTGAGGCCGCTCCTCGAATCCTGTGTTCAGTTCTGGGCCCCTCACCACAGCAAGGATGTTGAGGCTCTGGAGCGAGTCCAGAGAAGAGCCACGAAGCTGGTGAAGGGGCTGGAGAACAGGCCTTATGAGGAATGACTGAGAGAGCTGGGGTTGTTTAGCCTGGAGAAGAGGAGGCTGAGAGGAGATCTCATTGCTCTCTACAACTTCCTGAAAGGAGATTATGGAGAGGAGGGAGCTGGCCTCTTCTCCCAAGTGACAGGGGACAGGACAAGAGGAAATGGCCTCAAGCTGCTCCAGGGGAGGTTCAGTTTGGACAGTAAGAAAAAAAAATCACGAAAGGGGTCATTGGGCACTGGTAGAGGCTGCCCAGAGAAATAGAGTCACCATCCACGGAGGTATTTAGTAGCTGGATAGATGAGGTACTTAAGGATATGGTTTAGTGGCCAATACATACGTATGGTTCGACTCAGTGATCTCAGAGGTCTTTTCCAACCTGGTGATTCTATGATTCTGTGATTCAATTGCATGTTTCCGGTGCAAGAGATAGGGACACTAGGTCTCTTCAATAAAATGGCTGTAGTAAGTTGGCAGAATTATGTGTTTTGAGTAATATTGGTTGGGAAATGGTAAAACCATTGTTGATGATCCTCGTCATGAAAATGTAGTATAATGTGTGCATCCAGAGTGGGAGAGTGGAGCAAGCAGGAAGCTATGGAGGTGTTGGAACTGAATGATCTTTAAGGCCCCTTGCAACCCAAACCATTCTATGAATCTGTGATATAATTTCATGCAAATTTATAAATACTTGAAACTACAATATTAGTATTGTCACATGTCTAATAGTCACTAGTTTTTTGGTTGTTTATGAGCTGAGAGTAATTAACATTTCTACTTTCTAATTCTTACAAGTTTGTTTTGGTAGAAACCATCATTTACAACACTGTTTCTTAAAATGCTGTTGCAGTACTCTGGGATTTACTGGGAGCAATGCACTGGTTAATTCTTATTCACTTGATTTTTGAAAATAATTGAAGCTCTTGCTAATTCTACTGTAAGTACTTGTTTAATGCTAAGTACGTACTTAAGTGTCATCCTGGCTACAGGTATTTTCTTGAGATGGCCTCCTGGTAGCAACTGTAACTTTAAGTCCTTTATTATTTCCTTTTAGCTCACTTGTTATGTACAAATGCCAGTTAAAGAGAATAAAAAGGAGAATTAAAAAAAAAAAAAAAAAAAGGCAAAAGGTCAGGAAGCAATTCTTTTTAGCTTGTGACAGTAGAAATCAATAGGGTTGTCCTGAATTGATTTTTGTTCCTGCACTAAATAAATAGACATTTTTCTTAAGTGATATAATCTTAATTATTTTTATTATTTTGTAACAATATTTGAAACACATTAACTTTGTTGTCCACATGTCATGGTAAATTGCCTATAAAGTCTATTTCTTGAAAAGATGAAGACTGTTAAGAGTTCCAGCTTGTAGAGTCTACAAGTATCCCTTGATTTATTTTTAAATCGTGTGCTTTTAGAAATTCGTACAAGTAAATGTAAGATCAAGTTATTCAAAGACTGAGTAAATGCAAATGCTCTTTCTTGTGAAGAAACATTTCAGATAAAAAACCCCTTTTAAATTCTGTATTTTAGTAAAAGAGATATTTAAGCTTTAAGGTTTGTTTTTTTTTTAATAAATGTTAGAATAAGGATGACATAGTATATCCACACTGCAAAAACAGTAATTAAAAAATAATGCTACAAAAGAAGTGTTTGTTGATATCTCCTATCACTGCACAGACGACTAATATTTTATATTACTCATTCGGCTCCTGTCTTTGCTTTCATCACTATCAAATGCAATAGTAGACCTGGCCAGGTTTATTGTTATTTGTTAACATATCAGTGGAGTTGAACGACCCAGTTGCTAGAAAATTTTTAAATGGGGTTTTTCAGGTGACAGTGAATTTTAGCACTCTGGTAGCCAAGAAATAATTTTTCATAGCTAAAAAAGAATCTAATTGGTTCTATTAATGGCTATAAACTGGAGAGGGGCAGATTTAGACTAGACATAAGTAGGAATTTCTTCACTATGAGGGTGGTGAGGCCCTGGCCCGGGTTGCCCAGGGAAGTTTTGGCTGCTCCATCCCTGGAGGTGTTCATGGCCAGGTTGGATGGGACTTTGAGCAACCTAATCCACTGGGAGGTTGGAGCTATATGATCTTTAAAGTCCCTTCCAACCCCTGCTCTTCTATGATTTTATTGACATTTTCGGCAAACCCTTTAATATTTAACACACTGACACAGGAGTTAGCAGTCTATGAGATAGCTGCCACATCCAGAAAGTCCCTTTTGGAAGCAAAATCCTGATAAAAATGAGTAAACATCATTGAGGACTGGTGTTTTCATAAGACCTGGTACTTGTAAGGGCTGCCAGGCTGAGCTACAGTTTGCTCCTGTCATAGAATGTCCTGATCTGGAAGGAACTCACAAGGATTGTTGAGTCTGGCTCCTGACACTTCATAAGACAACCCTAGAATTCACACAGTGTGTCTGAGGGTGTTGTCTAAATGCTTATTGAATACTGCTGAGCTTGGCGCCATGACTACTTCCCTGGGAAACCTCTTCCAGTGCTTCATGACCCTCTGAGTGAACCTTTTTCTAATATCCAACTTAACACTCCCCTGGCACATCTTCCTGTCATTCCCTTGGATCCTATCACTGGTCACCAGAGAGGAGAGATCAGTGCCTGTTCCTCCTTCTCCCATTGTGAGGAACATGTAGAGCACAATGAGCTCTCCCTCCAGGCTGAACTGACCAAGTGACTTTGGCCACTACTCATGTGGCTTCCCCTCTAGACCTTTCGTAAGTTTGTGGTCCTCCTCTGGACACTCTCCAGTAGCTGTAGATCCTTTTTACGCATGCGTTACCTGAATGATTTTTTTTAAAAATACTTTTCCTCTTGAATCTTTGCCTTTTTGACCATCAGTGAGTACTGGCATTCACGGCATCTCTTTGATTCCTGTTGAATACTTATAGCTTTGTAGATATCCTTGCATTTTGCTCGCTGTGCGTAGCTTTGTATTTTCAGTGTTGAAGTTTATCTATCATTTCACCACTTAATGCAACAAGTGTCCTCTGTGCTTTGTTGTAATCAGCTTTAGTTTTCATTAATTTCCAAAACGTAATATTGTAGTTTATGCAAACAGTGTCATCATAATTTTCCTCTTCATTCATATACTGGACACCAGAATTGCTCTTGAGTTCTCCAATATCTTTCCTGTGTCCACTACTAAATTTGAAGGCTGAAGTATTTCAGTTAAAAATCTATCGCAGGTCCAAGAGGAAGTCAGAAAACTGCTGGTGACCTTTGATGATCAGAGATACTCTGCATGCAAGATCATGGGTGCAGGAAAAGTGGACGTTACATTTTAATTACTTTTATTATTGGTTTATATTATTCTCTGGTTTGTGAAAGTTTATAACTACAGTCTGAACAATTTCCTGAAAGAAAGGATGTGAAGAAATAGGAGGCAAAGTATTAAGATTTTTGTCACAGACAAAGCAGGAAAGGTCATGGTGCTTTTTTTGACCTTTCTCTCAGTTCTCAGGAAGTTTTTCTTTAAGAACAAAAAGATTGGCAGATTCAAGTGTTCTAAGACAGCTGTAAGATTTTTATTAAGTGTTGGGATCAGGATCAAGGTTTGGTTCAGGAATAAATAACCACAAGGTTTGTCCTCACTCACAGACTAATAATCAGAAATAATGAGCAATCAATTTTTAACTAAATATTGCGGTAGTCTTCATGGTACTTTGCCATTTTCTCTGCAAATCTCTGATATCTCTTGAAAGACCAATTCTATTCGCTGTATTAAAAACAAACAGGGATTGTGCTCCTGCAGTGTGGATGTGTAGGCTTTCATTTTTATTATTTTTAGAGACTGCACAGTTTCACGTCAGCACTAAGGCTTCATATTCTGATAACAGGTTATACCCTTCCACTTAGTCTGAAAGAGCCTAGTATTCTTGGTAAGAAAATTCTGGCTTCACCCCCTGCTGCTGTTGCTCAAGTTTGAGACTAAGTGAACTAATGCCTTCTTAAAAATGGAGAAATTTATCAGCTGGAGATAAATCAACAAATATTCTTCCTGCGATAACAGGATTTTAAATGGGGACTTTATCTTTGAGTTCAAGCTGTGCCACAAGGCATACGAAGTAAAGTTGTAAGTCATTACAAAATGAGAATCCTACGCCTAATGAATAATGTCACACGTTTGGACTTAAGTATCTACTACCCTTTGCTGCTGTGGCTCAAGGCCTGTTCTGCCATGTGTTGTACAAACTTACAACAAAGTGACTGTGTATAATTTCAGGATTTTTTTTGCTCCCTTAGCCTGTGCTGCATTTCTATTTTAGTTCTTTGTCCATCTATCTTTTAAATTCAGCATATGGAATTTTGATAAAGCTATTTAAAAGGACACTCTTTGAAACAAAAGGCAAGGCTGCTACTGAAGCTACATATTATTTCAAAGACCTTGAAAAAGAGGTGGGAAAACAGAAAGCCCTCAAATTATCCTGTGATTAAGTAGGAAATATTTTGAGTTTGAGAAGTTAATAGATGTGAACATGCGTCTATTACATTACTTATGCAATCAAACTTTAAAATGAATCCATTTTCCCATTCATAACTGATTATATTAGACATCATAAATACTTAACCACTTGAATTCGTATTCTGTCCAAAAATATTTTGTGAATGTAAAGTGGATTTCTGTGATAATTTTCTAAGGTTTTCTAACTGGATGTCCTTTTTGTGACTGCAGTGTCATTTATTAAATATAAGTGAATATTTTTGGCTCTTGAATACCTTACTTCCATTTGCATTGACCTTTAAAGAATATCATCATCGGCTTATTTAGATTTAGGGTTCAGATTCAGTTGTTGCTGCCAGACACTGGAAATATTGTTCTAGAATTTGCATTACATATATTTATGGGATGTTGGATTATCTATTATAGTGTGATAGAATGGTTTGGGTTGGAAGGGTCCTTAACACTCATGCAGTTCCAGCCCCATTCTCTCACTAGATATGGAAGGTCCTCCTGCCCTCTTATGATGCGTTGAAGAACTCTGTGTGAATTCTGTTTGTTAAACCCACAGACAAACAAAGCAAAATGTCATTTATAGGTAAGGTTTGGTTTTTCATCACTTGTTTACGTGCTTACCACCAATTTTTATTTAATATTTCATTTAATTCTGTCTCATTTTGAAGTCAATATTATTAAAAAAAAACCCAAACCCACACAAATCTTTGTGTGAATTTTTAATTCTCAAATAAACCCTTGGGAGACAATAAACACACCAGTGTCAATTCCAGTTCTTAGCAGTATCTGAAAATCTGAATATACCTCTGTTTTTTAACTTATTTGATTTTGTTTTTTAAGAATGAAAGCTTTCCTACTGATTATATTTTAATTAATCAATTTCCACACTGTTTGTATTCAGTCATGGCTGAAAATTTTCAATTAAAAACAACAATAACGACAAAACTTGAATGCTCAGAGGAACATTACATTAGAGAGGGTGCCATCCAGGAAATGTAAGTCTTTCTAATTATTTTTAAATGGCACACCGGTCTATTTATCTTCCTGAAAAGATGTATTTTCTGCTAGTCAATGTGTGTAATCCCTTTCTTAATTGCATATAAATACTTCCAAGAAAGACACTCATTTTCTTTAAAGTCATCCTTCCTAACTGCTGATGTTGTCAAGATGTTTGTTAAGATGTTCATTAAGCTTTGCAGACTTTCTTGAGGGCTAACAACTTCACAGTTGTAGCATAGAATCATAGAATGGTTTGGGTTGGAGGGGACCTTAAGCATCATCCAGCTCCAACCCCCCTGCCATGGTGAGCAGTGACACCTCCCACTGGATCAGGCTGTCCAATCCCCATCCAACCTGGCCTCGAACACCTCCAACAACTTCCTTGGGCAACCTGTGTCACTGCCTTATCACTCTCATCTTGAAGAAATTCCTCCTTATGTCTAGTCTAAATCTGCTCCTCTCCAGTTTATACCCTTTGCCCTTTGTCCTATTGCTACAAGTCTTTGTAAACAGTCCCTCCCCAGGTTTCTTGTAGGGCCCTTACAAGCAGAAGCTTCTTAATTTTTCCTCACAAATTAAAAACTTCATTCTGTTAATATATTTCAGAACGTAGCCACTCTATTGCAGACCTCTGTGAGTGCTAGGATAAACATGGTGAGATTATTCTTCAGAGTTTCTCTTGAAGTTATGGACTACCTCTCAACATTTCAGCATAAATTAATGAATTTTTTGTTTCTGGAGGTTTTATTTTCCTACTTTAGAAACAATCTGACACAGAAATTACTTTGTAAACTTGAACTGGTTTCTGTTGAAATGCTTTTTTTTTTTAATGGTTCTATGGTACAACAGATTTTGGAAGTCTCCCAATTTCTGGATTTTCAGAGTGCTAATAGTATTACTTGACTGAAATATAAGCACCAAGCAGTTCCTTCTTCCTTTGGAGTGGTGATTTGTAGGAATGTAAAAGTGAGACTATAACTGAAATGGTGTCAAGCAAAGTCTAATGACCTAATTAAATCTAACCTGCATTTACTTGTCAAAGTTAACTGGAACTACATAGTGTAGAACTGATTAAATTGCCAAAAGGATTTTTTACAGTATATGTTCTGTACTGTTTCCTGCTGTTCAGGTATTAAAAGCAAACAAAGAAACAACATGTCCCCCTCACCCAGTTTGTTAGTTGTGTGCTTTTGTATATCTTGCTCTTACATACCCTTCCAAAACCTCTTCCCCCCTTTCTGATAGTGTGTCAACACAGTGAATCTCTTTTATTATAAAATTTAATGGGAAACCAGTTCACCTAACAGAGGATTTCTTAATGCTAAATGTTTTACTTAAGAAATGGTACAAAAAATTGATGATTTTAAAACTGGGATTTTATCTTCAATCCTTAATTCTAGTACTCGGGAAACACCTTCTAGTTAGTGCTCTATCATGAAAACTTGGGTGTACAGAGAAGGTCTGCATGGGGTTTTTTTTGTTACAGAACTTAAGTCCAAAGGCAGTAAGATGAAGTAAAAAAGAAAAAAAAATGGAATAAAAGAGCTAAAACAGCTTGGAGTAGAATCCTGGTTGAACTTTTAAATCTATTATTAAAATGGATAAAAATCAAGTCTGAACACTTTGGCCCATACTATATTGGGAAAAGTTCGTTTGTTCCTCCTACTATTATTGTATTTTAAATGTCAAGCTGATCAAAGAAAATTGCCTTGAAGAGGTCCAAGATTTACATATTGAACGGTAAAAGCAGAAGAACATAATTTTTTCATTAGCCAATTCCTAAGCAGTGTCTAAACATTGGAGTAATACAATCAGAATTTGCATGTGGGCTTGTACTTCTGCCTAACATTATGTTATTATTGCATGTTAAGCTGTTTGTAGCCAGCCGTTAACAGTAGTATAAGGCAAAATATGCTTGATTTTAAATTAGCTGTAGTTAGCTGTGCACTAGTTTAACTCAACCGGTTTGTCAATAAACGAAATAAAATAAGCCACGCTAAAATCCTCTGTGGTGATGGTCTGTTATGTAACAGAATTGGCAGCTGCAAGTTGTAGACTCTTATTCATGATGGGCGAGTGCCTCTGCCTAAAAACATCCCTGGTGAGGCTGCAGAGCTCAAAGCAGCTTTGCTTGTGGAAGAGGAGGTTCAGCAATCAACAACAGTCCTGGCAGCAAATCTTACTAGTACAGATCTGGCCTCAAATACTATTTTCTAACAACCCAGAATAAACAGGGTCAGTTTGTACCAGGTGCTTGGTTCTCTTTTTCTTCAAGATCCTCCAAAACTTCAGACATTAGCAACAAATGAATGTTTTGGTTTCACTCACAGGCTGAGCACATCATTTTTCATCCTCGCGGATAATTCTTGATAAAAATTTATAGTGCTTGCTTTGATAGATAAATCCTTGTGAAGCTGATGTGTTCGATGATATAGAATTACGTTGTACAGTGATTCAACAGCAAGATCACCTTTGTGAGCTCCTTACAGAATGTACATAGCTTAATATTACACTCTATTAATGTGATTCTCATTTCATTTATAAGGGCGTGTTTTCTGTAGCAAGTCAGAACTGTGAGCTTCATTAAAAAAAAAAAAGAAAATTAGTTTTGTTTCTTTCTTGATACTGATCTTCATATAGTTTACAGCAAATAGTGAAAATCAGTCGTTACCTAGAAACAGTGTGGAGGATGCATTCATATTTCAATGTAACTTTAATCAATTAACATAATAAATAAAGATATTAATTATATTTTATTGTATATAAGATAAAAGCACACAAACAATACCTAGTCTGAGGATAAATATGCTCCTTCAAACAGGAGAGTAGTACTTAGCCTAATGGGCAGTTTTTCAAGTGGCAGAGTTTTTATGTTTAGTTTGACTAAACGATTGTTCTTTTAATCCTTTGCTGTACTTCTACTGTGGTGTTTAACAAGCATTTCCACTCATAGATACTAATCTTAATGTTTCTGTTCTCAATCTCTACAGTCCCTTACGTTCTACGTACAAATAAACAAACTGTTACACATTCCCTATCCTAGAACTTCCTGGAAATTTCCACATTGTATATTCAGATGTATTTATTTATAATTTTTTTGTCTTTTATGAGTCAACCCTTTTTTTTTCTTCTAGTTTGAGATGTATAAATTTCTACTGACTCTATGCATTGGTATAAGACGAAGAAATTAAACAATATCTCCAAGACTGTGTTAGGTGGTTTTCAACCTGTTTGGTAGTGTTTGCAAAGAGCTACTATTACTTTCTTGAGCAGTAGTTAGTGGCAGAAAAAAGCTGTGTTACCGAAAAGTTTTATTTTCTTCTGTAACAGTTATGTTGGAGAATTTTGGCATTTTGGAAAGGCTTTACTTTTCATCATTAAAGAAATAACAGTTAAGAGTTGCTTATTAGGAAGCTGACTGGAGAAAAAAAAAACTTTTTTAAGTTTTATAAGTAGTAGCTTACTGAGATAATTGGTGTAAAATTGTGATATTGAATTGTATACCATTAAAGGTGACATCCTTGTTAAATAGCTTATTGTTAAAAACATAATCTGAAGTCCGTGTACTTTAATGTTCATTAATACATTTGTTCTATAATAGAAAGCTTATTTTGTGTGCCTTTACTTGTGCCAGAATGACTTGAAAACCGACTTAATGTCACTTTCTGTGTTTCTGACTTAACACCTTCTCTTTGACACCTGCTGTTCTGTTCTGCCAGTTGCTACTTACTGCTGGGAATATATCTATCAGATTTTTTTCTTTTACATTTGTAAGACTTTTCTTGGCTGTCTTTGCCACTTGGGGTTGTTTCCCCTCAAATTTTGTCCTTTTCTTCTCCATATGGTTAAGTTTAATCCTAAATTATTGTCAGTGTGTTACTACTCTGAATATTGATGCTGATCCTGCTAATGGTAAGAGGCAGTGGGTTAGGAAGGACTATTTAATTTGCAGCAGGAGGGGAAAACAATCTGTTCTCATTACCATGGGGGGGAAACACAACTCCAAATTCAATTTTCAGGTAGGCAGACAAATGCCTAGTCCTGTGGTGATTAGAAAGGTTTAGGTACCATATGCAGTGGGGTAATTAGGTGTGTTACTCATGGTTTTGTTGATGAAGAAGTTGTTGATGTCTACTCAACTAGATCTATCTGTGGAATGTGTGGGACACACGTAACTGTTAGATCTGTGTGGGATGATGTTACTGGTCCCTGTTCTGAGAGAAAAATCAAGATCAGCAGGAGGAGTACAGAAGTTTTTTTTTTATTCCTGGCAAATCCTGCAGGAAATCTAGTCCTATTTTGACCAGAGTTGGTTTCTGGAAGGGTTCTCTTTTGCCATGCCTACAATTGCGTCTGCCTAGGCTATTTGAATTCCAAGCGGTACTGCCATAGCAGGTCCCTAGTGATGACAGTACCCTTGTCCTTCATAGAATATATTCCACTGAAGAGTAGTTTCCCCCCTAGCCCAAACGGTTGAGGTGGTTGCTCTCTAGTGGCAGATACACAACTGTATGACCATCAAAAGGCAACACTGAGCTTCACTTTAGCTTAATAGTGATAAGTTCAAATCTCAGTCATTTTTTTTTTAAAAAAAAAAGCTCACAAATTTGCACAATTTGTCATAACACAGTTGTATTCTTCATCTTCTTTTTTTTTTTTTTGGACAGCTTTCTTTCCTCTATTGCTGTGTGAAAGGTACACAGAGAGAAACTGAGTGCTTTGTCAAGGGCACGGAAATTGACTGTTCATGAAATACAGGCTTTGCCTTCTCTAAAATGTGTAGTGGATAGGTGAAATAAAAAGCAGTTCAAAAACTGGCTGGAACCCTGGACTTGAAGTGTAGTGGTCAAAGACTGATGGGCAACAATTGCGAGGGGCATTCTGCATGGCTTGATGTCAACCTGATATTGTTTCATGTCTTGTCATAGGTTTGGGAAACAGGGTGAAAAGCACTTCCTATCAATTTCCAGGCAGCACTGATTTAGGAGGAAGGTCTATACACGCAAAAGCCAGGACTATCTCAACAGGCTGAGGAAGTGGGCTTTACTGAAACCTAATGAAGCTCAATGAAAGCCAAAGCAAAGTCCTGGGATGGGATGCAGTAATCTGATGTCATTATATGAACTGGGGTTGGGCTGTCTGGACACTGCTCTGTAGAAAAGGACTTAACAATCCTAATGGACAACAAATTGAACACTAGAGTAGTGTGCAGCACTGTAGGAGACAAGGCAAAGCACATACAGAGCTGCTTTGGTGGGTTTAGCATAAATGTAAACAGAATTGAAGTAAGTGATTGTTCCCCTCCTCTAATCAGTAGATGTAAGACCACATCTGCACTACTGACTCCCATCTGGGGCTCATATGTAATAAAGACATTACTATACAGGAAAAAGCCCTTATCTTATGTGGAAATGGTCCCTGCTTTGAAGACCTCCAGAGGTTCTGTCCACCCAAAATGAACTTACAATGATATGTATTACAACATGATTTTTGAGTTTTAAGTTACCGAAGGAGGTTTTATACAGTGTGTGGAATGTGCAAAATAAGCATCCTAAAAAGACACCATTTAGGGAATGCTTTCTTCTGTCTTTTTGAGAGAGAATTTATAGATGCTCTATATTTACTGTCTCTGCAGTGTTTTCTTCGCTGTTCATAGTGTGAGAATGACTGTAATTGAATGGTGGAGGTGTGGATTTTAATGCTGCTCTTCTTTCAAGACTGCATTTCAAACTATTTCTGAATTGAAACAGTTAACAAACAAAAATGGACATGATGAAACAGTTATTTCCTTCTGCCTGTGTACTTGCACCTATTCTGGAAGTAGCCATCACTGTGGAATGGATGGCTGAGGGGTAAATGTACCAGCACCTGGAAATTCATGGTCAGAAATGGTACTACATTCAGTCCCTGCGATTCATAGAATCATAGAATGATTTGTGTTGGAAGCAAACTAAAATATAATTTGATTTCAACCCCCTACCATGGGCAGGGACTCCTTCACCTGGAACAGGTTGCTCAAACCCTCATCCAGCCTGGCCTTGAACACCTCCAAGAAGGGGCATCCATGACTCCAGGCAACCTGTGCCAGGAGCTCACCACCCTCACAGGAAAACATTTCTTCCAGACGTCAAATCTAAATCTCCCCTCTTTCAGATAAAAACTGTTATCCCTCGCTGTATCATTACACTATGCATTCAAGTTGTCCTTTCTCAAACTGGGTACCTGGATGTGTGCTTACTGGTTGATTAAAGGTGAAAAAATTATGGGAAAAGAAAACAAAACTTACAATGATCTAATTAATCTAATCTGTCTCAGATAATACCATTTTGTAGAATAATGATTTCATTTAAATAAGCTGTTTTGGATAAGGTTTGAAATAACATGGTAATAACATTGGCTCTAACATGTCCATGTTTTGATAGAATCATAGAGTAGTTTGGTTTAGAAGGGACCTTAAAGATCATCTAGTTCCAACCCCCCTGCCATGGGCAGGGACATGTCTCTCTACATCAATGCCTAAAAGAAGTTTGTACAGTCTTCTTTGGAAAAAAAAAACCCTTCATTTTTTTGTTAGTACTTTTAAATAATTTTCCCCAATTGTTTTTTTCTTAAAAAAAGATTTTGGCTTGAAGGAGGGAGTTAGTTTCATTGTCCTCCATACTACTGGAAACAGAACTCCTGAAAAATTAAATAATACCCATTTTGAGGGTTTTTTTGGTTTAATCTGAGATCTAAATGGAGTGGAAGATTGTTTGCTTCATTTTTCCTGCTATTCTGTATGGGACAGATTTTTATTAGAGAAAGATATATAACTTGTTACAGAGAAACTGGACTACTAACTCGCTGCATATGTCTGAAGTATTTTTTCTTAACCTCGCTTCCAGAACTTTACATTAACTGAAACTCTAAAGCCCTCAGAGTCTTTTTCCTTAGGTTTATAGTTATGCATACAATTGTTTTAGGTGCTGTTTAGGGGAATTTCCACACAGAAACAGTACCCTTGATTCTTCCAGGCTCCATCAACACCTGATGCAGGACACTCCCAGCTTCTTTGCTTTGGCTGGTGGAGCCCTGAGAAGATTGACTTGCCTATGATAAATGTAGTGCTACCTGACTTTAGGGTTGCCTGCTGCCTTAGCTGACTATCCAGCTATGGACTATTTAAATCCTCTTATGCTATTTCTCCTAATACTATGTTTTAGACATTGGTAAAAAAACCCCTAACCACCAACAAGACAAAGCAACACGACAAACAACAAAACCAGATGGTATTCAAACTTCTATTCTAGATGCAATATCTGTTGAGTCAGGAAATAAAACTATACACACCACACCATACCACCCCCAAGGAAAAGAAAACAACTAACCAAATAAACCAACCAGAATTAGTTATAACTAATTATTGCTAATTCTCCTAGGGACAGGAGACAGGACAAGAGGGAATAGCCTCAAGCTCCGCCAGAGGAGGTTTAGGCTGGACATTAGGAGGAAGTTTTTCACAGAAGGGGTCATTGGGCATTGGAACAGGCCATTGGGCATTGGAACAGGGAGGTGGTTGAGTCACCTTCCCTGGAGATGTTTAAGGCACGGGTGGATGGGGTCTTGAAGGACATGGTTTAGTGTTTGATAGGAATAGTTGGACTTGATGATCCGGTGGGTCTCTTCCAACCTGGTGATTCTATGATTCTCTGGTTCTATAACAAGCTGTAGACCCTTAGAAAAGAAATTATCATCTCTCTCTTGCTAGTTTGTTATGTTTCTGTTTTGTTTTCCCCTAGCCAATCTGACTGTTGCCTCCTTTGGTGTTGAGTTCCTTTGCAAATTAAATCATAAGTAATGCTGCCTTTAAGATTGTTTAACAGATTTTTAAACCAAAAAGGAGCATCAAGAAGGTGATAGGTTAGATATCAACTAAGAATTTAACTTTGTAAAGTAATGTCACTGTTTGTAGTGACAAGTCTCATACCAATTCAATAATACAGCACAAAGTACATTAAACCCAGAGATTTCCTAAGTAGCGTCTTCTCCTGTTACTCTAGTGTGGTGTGCCCTCATGTGGTTCAACGAAATATCTTCCATGAATGATTTTAATTGTCTGTTTTAATGAGAGAAGTAAAGACTGTTGCTAAATGAGAGCTAGTTTGACACTAAGTAGATTTTAGGTATTTTTGGTGTTGTGCAGCTCTCAGATGGTTTGATACTTGGAAATGAGCACAAACACCAGAGCTTTTGGTTCTGATTCAACAACAGATGTGTGTTTGAGTATCTACTTACCAATATTTAGGACAAAGTGGCCTCATTTCTGATTGGTTAATACTGATGACTCTAAGTATGGAAATTTATTTCTAAATTTTCTCCCACAATATATATAATAATTGTAGTCTCTTAATTTTGATACCATTTGAGTACCACCAGACTTAATTTTGCAATAATAATAATAATACATACCTAGCTACACTACATATCTCACATCGTGCATGTTATGTTTTGGTAACCTTGACTGTCTGTATTCTGTTTTGAAAGGAATTAGAGGTAATGAGGTGTTACTTTTTATTTCTCATAATTAATGTAGATTGCTAGCAGCTTTCCGTCAGGGCTTCATATACCTAGAGCAAATTGCATATGATAATAATGTTTCTTGTTCTTACAAATGTAGGGTGACAAATTTTACCTCCCAAATTAAAAAATGATAAATTTGGAGCAAACCAGGCAAATACACTTACAGCAGCAAAACAACAGAAGTCAGTAGGGGATCACTTATTATCTGTGAGAAGTTAAAAAAAAAATCTTGAATGTAAACAAGTCCTTCATTCTCAATTACTGCTCAGTTGTTGCTAAGACCACCGGGCACAACACCGAAAGTTCACATTTCTGTCTGCTTTGATGTCACTGCGGCTTCATGTGTGTTTGCTGATTATGTGATAGAGTTTAGCTTTCTGATTATTTTTAGCTAAGGTAAGATAAACCTCGTATTTTATTAATGGAGGGAATGTATTTTGAATTGTAGCCAGTTAACCACTGGTAAGTTGCATAGAGAGGATCATTTGGAGCTAATTAACTTGCCTTTACTGATTTGAGTGTTTTAAGTTGGCACATAGATTATGTGATATTGTCTCACTAGGACAATGTTAAGCAATAGGAAGATGGTCACAAGTCACAAGCAGAAAGGACTGGTTTCACCAAACGTTGCTCCAATTAAAAGTCAATAGAAATAAATATAGTTGTATTATATAAATAAATATATTCAATATAAATATATGTAAAACCCATAAGCATCCTTCATTTAGAGCTTTGGAAGGCACAAAGTTATGGAGGTGCCAAGTCAATTTAGGCACCTAGCTCCTGGAACATAATTAATAAACTGAAGTTATATGGTTAGGCTCTCTGTTCAATATATGGGGAAGAGAGATGTTTAGGAATGAGATTTATAAGGAGGCAAGTGGGAGAGATATCAAAGAAAGTGGACTTATTGAATTTCTGTCCTCTTCTGGAACTTACATGCTTGACCTTGAGCCTGCAGAGTGGGGCTTACGGTGATTAACAGACAGCAAGTTTGCTTGGAGTTAGTCCAGGTCCTCCTTCAAGGTGGAAAAATGACTCATTCTTTTCTTTCCAAACCCAACCACACAGTTGTGGCATTCACCCATGAAGGAGGAAGACTTGGTTCACTTCTTTCCTGAACCTTAGATGTCCTTAGACACCCATTTCTTACCCCTGCAAGACGATGCTGTACTCACCAGTTCATAACCTGGTCTCAAAACCACGTAAGGTAGTCATTTAGCTAAAATTATGCCATTATGTAGTGAAGAAATCTTGTTGATGTATCTATCTTGATATAGTTCTCTCCTGTTCTTATCTATAATGAAGTAATAAATGACAGAAAACGCTTGATTAACACTAATCATAATTTAAATGCCTGACTTACTCGGTGTAAACTAAAGAAACTCCAAAATAATGGGAATCTGTGAATTTCTTGCTCTCTTTGGCAGTTGCACTTGACTGGGAGCAAGCCCCTTTGTGCAATTAAAAGAACCAGAGTGAATTAGAAATAGAGAGGAACGTCTAAAAATTTGACTTTTATATTCCACTTGTATTACAGGCGTTAAGCAGTTTTTTTTAGGATTCAGATTAAGCCAATGATTTTGTTGAAAACTGCTTTCTCAAAGTAATAGTAACCTCTTTTGTACTTCTTTGCTCTAATTAAACACCTACTTAAGCTTTTCTAACTTGGCAAAAGCTGGAATTATCAAAATTCCTAGCAAGATAATAGAAACTTGCATTAAAAATTGGGATTATTTATTTCTTAAAAAGAGTTATTGCAGTCCTAAGAGCAGAGGGTATCTTGTAATTATTGCTGTTTATCCTGCCAGTTCCATGAGATGGTCTGGGTCCCAGTGGTGTTACCAATTGAAAAGTGTCCACATCACAGTGTGACAGCACCATAGATGGCATTAATTGGCAATTTTCTAATCAGCTTTAGCATGGAGGTTGAAGGAGCTGTAGCAATTGAACAACTGTTTCAGTATCTGTTGGGCTTCAGGGCTTTTCGTGGGATCATAGTTGAGGCAAGTTGGCTTGGTGGTGTGGGGAACCTCAAATCGTGTACGAGAACAAGCGAGTTCATAGGAAACTTGAGGAGTATAAATCTGCTGTTTTCATGAGTGGGATATGAGCATGTTCCCTTTTTCCTGACTACCATGTAACTCCTTATGTGATGGGGTTATAAGAGAAGAAGCTGGAATTCATATTGGCCTTCTAAGCCTGGAGAAGAGGAGGCTGAGAGGAGACCTCATTACTCTCTACAAGTACCTGAAAGGAGGTTGTGGAGAGGAGGGAGCTGGCCTCTTCTCCCAAGTGACAGGGGACAGGACAAGAGGGAATGGCCTCAAGCTCCACCAGGGTAGGTTTAGGCTGGAGATTAGGAGGAGGTTTTTCACAGGAAGGGTCACTGGGCATTGGAATAGGCTGCCCAGGGAGGTGGTTGATTGACCTTCCCTGGAGGTGTTTAAGGCACGGGTGGGTGAGGTCTTGAGGGACTTGGTTTAGTGTTTGATAGGAATGGTTGGACTAGAAGATCCCATGGGTCCCTTCCAACCTAGTTGTTCTATGGTTCTATGATTCTGTGATTCTAAGTGTCAATTCTAAGTGGAGTGTCAATTCATGGTAGAACTTTGTCACAGAAGAAGTTAACAATTTTTCTTCCCAATTTATTGCAACTTAGAGGCAAAATATAAGGGAGATATTATATTAGCTTAAGCCATATTGAATCTTGTTTCAGTTGTGGGAGAGTCAGTGAAAACATATTGCAGGCTTGTCTGTCTGTTGTATAAAAGATAATTTTTCAGGAAGATTTGTGGGAGGAAAATAAGCATGATGGGGTTTTTTATATTTTTTTCTTGCTTTTGTTAATAGAAAAATAGTAATAAATTCCACAGAGAATTGCAGCTTGCTGAAGAACTTTAAAATACTTTCTGGAGAACTTTAAAATACTTTCTGAAGAACTTTTAAAGTGCCTTATATAATATTCATTTGCCTTGGCTGGGATATAAGCCTCTTCCATGGTGTGAACACTGATAAGAAGAATATAAATTAACGGTAACGTTGTTGCTATCTCTAAATTACATCCTAAAGGTACATCGTGTAGACAGAATAGAAATATGCAAATTTGTTCAGGAATTTGTATTTGGCAGCAGAAACGTGATTCAGAGCAACCAACTGCCCTCAAGCGAGATTGGATTAAAATATACTGACTCTAATCAGTGTTGCCTGAGTTATCTATGTACTTTGCATCCAAAAGGTAGGTGGGTCAGTGACATTTTTTAACATCCTAGCTAATCATTTATACGTTAGAGAGAATAGTCTGCTTATTTATTATTTTGTCTAACCAGCAGGTGTTTGCAGACACTGAAGAGAAGTAGAAGGACTGCAAAACCACAGTGAATTTCCATGTGGATAATTGAAGTTCTGTTTGTCAATGAAAATCCAAATAACTATATATAACATAAAAAAAATGTTTTATGAATTTGGTAGACAGCTGGAGCTAATTGTGCGGAGATAATTACCAGAGTTAATTATGTAAGCTCTTATGATTTATGGGCTAAGGACAGGGGCAAATTACTTAAGTTGATAGAGAAAATTGAAGAATGGTTATTATCAAAAAAAGAGTTATATTAAGGACTGTTTCGTCTTCAGCAGAACATCTGTGTTCATAATTATATTGGTATAATAAGGAAAAAACCCACAATTCTTTACGCAGTAGTACAGAATAAGCAGAAATATGGAAAAAAATCCAACTTAGCTGTTTCTCTGTTTTATATGTAAATGGAGAAGTTGTAGTTGCTGAAAGTATTTTTCAGCTGTATTTTTACTCAATAATATCTTGTAGTTGGATCTACAATGAGCTACTGCTGAAAGCTATGTCACAAAGAAAGTTTATGGTGTGCAGAGTCTGGAATATATAAAGCAAAGTCTGATGTGGTTTTGCTCTGTTTCTGGATGGTCAAAGAAGAAGGTCATGAACACAATGCTCAGGTCTGCAAATCCACTTCATTTTGATCAAGGAATTGAATCTTACCTTCCTCCAACCGTGCCAGTGCTTTAACCCATAAGGCAATCTGTTTCTCCCCCAAGTGTTTTGAAAGGTCTCTGTGCCTGTGAGGTAGTCTGGAAATTGAAGTTCTTGTATTCCAGACAGTCAGAATGAATTTTTTCTTTGATGAAACAAACTTCTTGCGGAAATGGGTGGATTTTGAAAAACAAGACTCGAGGGGATGCCATTAGTATAACCAGTGAGGCAATAAGATTGCATTCAAGTGGAAGGGTAGCCTTATACTTAGATGTAAAAGGACCCTTACACTAAAATGTCAGGGCTGTCTGTGCAGGTCATTGAGTATTTCCTGCAACTTGGTGATATATAAGAGTATGAGAGGAGAATAACTTGTAGCTGTTTGCATTCACAAAACGCCAGTGGGAAGAACGAGTAATATTTACTTGAAAATAAAAGGGAAACAGTGGAGAACAGTAAAATTATTTGCAAATAATTAATGTTTCAGAGAAAAACCTTCTACATTGATTTCATCTGTTACAATCCAAGCAAATTATTTGTGTGAATGGTTTTCATAGTGTACATTTTTGTGTAGCTGTATTTGATTTACCTGATTTGGCTTATTAAATACAAGCAAACAAATAAATGCTGTCCACCGTCTGAAAAACTCTAACGACCTCTGTTATTGTTATCTAAAAATCGTAGAATCACAGAATTACAGAGCGATTAGGGCTGGAAGGGATCATGTGGTCCAGTCTCATGCATAGGAGCATCTTCTGCTGGATTTGGTTGCTTAGAGCCTCATTCAGCCTGAGGTTAAATACATCTAGTGGTGGGGCATCCTCAACTTCTCTGGGCACTTTTATGGTTCCAGTACCTTACAACCCTCATAGTAAAGATTTTTTTCCTTATATCTTATCTAAATCTGCCCTTTTTCAGTTTTAAGCCATTGCCCTTTGTCCTGTCACCATTCACCCTTGAAAAAGTCCCTCTGCAGGTTTCGTGTTGGCTCCCTTTCAGTACTGAAAGGCCACAATAAATTGTCCCTGGAACCTTCTCTTCTCCAGGCTGAACTGTCTTATCCTTTCTTCCTAGGAGAGGTGTTCTAACTCTCCAGGCATCCTTGTGTCCAGGTTTAACAGGTCCGCGTCTGTCTTGTGCTGGGGACCCAGAGCTGGATGCTGCTACTCCACAGGGGATCTCACAAGAGTGGAGTAGAATCACCTCCCTCTACATGCCTGCTGCATTTTTGAGACAGCCAAAGATATGACTGAATTTCTAGATTTTAAGTGCACGTTGCTGGTCCATATCTAATTTTTCCTCCACCAGTATCTCCAAGTCCATCCATGGAGTACTGCTCTCAATCCTTTCATCTCCTAATCTGTACTGAAAGAATAATAGCAAGGCACCAGACCTAAGTGAATGATACGTGACAAACCACAAGGATTAGTAGTATAAATAAATAATTTTTTAAAAAAGGTGCATCAATATTTTCCTCTAAAATTGTCCATATCAGTATATTTTGTTATGTGCTCATAGAAGATCTTGAGTATCTTGTGCAATTCAAACAGATATCGAAAAAAGACAGAGGGAAAAAGCATTAAAATTCAAAGTTTTGGCCCATGCATTTCAAATCTGTAGGGAAGACAGTTTAATTCGCAGAGCCGGGAATGTTTTTCTGTGAGCTGTAGCTGCTGACTGGGGATTAATTTGATGAATATGTGATCTAGCTCTATCCTGTTTCACTTCTGGCATCCCTGCCCGCACATGACCTCTACAGCAGGGAAATCCATGCTAATAGAATTTTCTGCTTGTCGCAAAGACATCCTCACCTTTCTTCTGTGCTACTGCAGCTGTGTAAGGAAGACTCAATTCCAAATGGGACTGAACTATTAATTAGTGAAGTTCTGTTTTTCCAACATAGAACACTGCTAGAACTGTGTGAAGCTTCTTTAATAAAATAAGAGAGCAAGCTTCCCTAGTGTGATCACAAAGCCAGGATCATTATAGGATTGCCAAATGAGCTTATGGTAATTATCAAGTGATATATTTGATAACTATACAGAATTTTGGGTGAGGTCTACATTAATTAGTAACAGAATCTGATAGAGACATTCTTTCCTTTGTACCAGCATGGTGGAGTAAGATATTTAAACTAAACCAGTCAGCTTTAAAGCCCTGCCAGATAACTGTGCTATGTTCTTGTCTTGTCTTTTTTTTTTTTTTTAATTTTCCTTCTTTTCCTTTCTCCTTTCTCCTTTCTACTTCCTTTCTTCTTTCTCCTTTTCTTTCTCCTTTTCTTTTTCACACAAATGTGGTAAAATCTTGGTAGACACTTCCAGAAAACTTAAGCATGGTGTTAATAAAATAGCATTTTTTTTTCCCATCATGCTGTTTATATAAAGTTATAGGTTGCTAGATAGCTTTCTAAAAACAGGAAAGCAGCCAACATGCCATGGGTCTGTCTGACAGTGGTTTAAGAAGTCTTTCTCTCAATACAGCTGACTTTTCTGAATGATACTTCTAATTTTGTGGGACATTGCTTTCTTACTCTTTCAAACTGGTAATTTAATCTAATTTGAAAGAAGCTGACACAAGGTAGGCAAAATCACAAGATTCCCATTTTTGTGAGTGTTTCTATTACTGTAAGGGCTGTGTATTATACAGAACATAACATGTTGGGCTCGATGATCCAGTGGGTTCTTTCCAACCTGGTTATTCTATGATTCTATGTTAATGCAAAGACTGGAATCCATAACTGGCTTTTCCTAAATGAAAGTCCCTACCCTTCCTTGCTTGCTGCTTTTGGTCCTAAGAGTCTTCTATTTCTGGCTGCATGATGGATCAACTTTTTGTGTTGAGAAGAAAATGATTCCAGTTATCATATAGTTTATTGAGAACAATCCTTTCTTGGGAAGTGGGAAATCTCCTTTGCATCAGGAAGGTCCAAACTTGCTTTCCTTTGCTCTTTTTATGAGGGCATTATATAGAAGTTCACAGAATATTTTTAGGGTCCTTGAATCCAATCTGCTTTACAAATAAAAATTGTTGAAATTGTGCAGATCATTTCATGAATCTTGCCTTATATCCAGTCTGAAGCACTCTTGTGCCTGTCTTTCTTGTACTGAAGACCTCAAAACTGGACATGATGTTCAGATTGCACCAGGACATGCTATTGACAGCTTGGTGTCTGTGAAGGTCCCTCAGATTCCTTGAAGCAGATTTGCTCCTCAGCGAGCCAGCCAAACCTGTCTTATTGCTCCATGATCCTCCTTTACTGGTACAGAACTTCACACTTGTTGACGTTTATAGGTTTCCTCTGTGTGACAGCCTTGCCTTGGAATGTATGAACTGATTCCCCTAATATGTCATCTGAAGCTTGATGAGAGTGTGCCCCATTACTGGCACCAGGTCATCTTTATCTCTGATGAAGTTATCTAAAAATAAGTGCAGGAGAACAACACATAATCACTATATTTTTTTTTCAGTAGTACAGCACATCCATGATAGTTTCCTCTGACTCGGTGCATAAGGAAGATGACCGTGAATTTTCACTAGAATAAGGTACTCAACTTTCTAGGCATAGCAGTAACAATTACAACAGGGATTTCTATTAATAGGTCATGGTATGAGACTAGAAAATGTAATAATGTACCTTAGAAAATATTTCTAAAAATGTATTTTTAGAAAATATTCCTGCTTTGGAAGGACTGTATGCACTCTGTGTCTGCTCTCAATGCTTCCTGCATAATTTATGTCACTTCAGTGCACAGAGACTTTTTCATTCACTCAGAAATTGAGCTGCAAATGCAGTTGATGACACTTGAAGTTTTCAGACTTTTTGCTATGCTTATAAATTCATATTCTCTAGTTTTGATATGCCAATTACTTTTTGAAATTGTACACTGGGAATAGTCCATGTTGGGTCACATCATTCTGTTTGTATTAACTCCTCTGCTTGCTACTGATACATTCAGAATTATTTTTTATAAAAACATGTATTTACATGTGCAGGTTATAATATGTGGCAGATTTTTCAATTTATACTTTTGTTAAAAGTAGCTGAGACGTGTGTGTGTTAAATTAAATCTGTGTGCGCTGTGTGTTTCCAATTTTTGCTTCTTCACTGTGTCTGAAATCAATGAATAGTATTATTTTGGTCGTATTAGTTTGGGACCCCGATTCAACAGAATAATTAGTTTTATCTACTAAATTCATTTAAGTGGATGCAATACTGAATAATTTTCCAAGCAGATTTAAGTGTCTGGAATAGCAAAAGGAAATTAAATCATGGGTAGGAGCCATGATGTGCACAAGCCCACAGACTTGAGTTACAATTTTGGAGTAGAATAGGTGTCTTCTCTCTGTTGTCCTCATTTGCAGGATGTGTTACAGCAGGAAGTGTTAAGATGTTCTGGTGGTGCACACTGATGCTTATATTCTCTCTGTGTATTTTATAGTTTCTACTGAGAAATACGTTTTCATTGATCTACATCAGCCTTTTCCTTAAGAGGAAGACCTCTCTTGTCACTCAATGCAGTTGGTGTAAAATCTTGATATTTACTTTGTTCTTTCAGTACATTTTATTTAAAATTGCCTGGAGATAATTATTAGGTTATGAGGGCTGTATGTTACATGGTTTGTTGGTTCCGCTGAGGCCATTTTTACATTAGTAAATCCAACATATAGAAACATTTTGTTAAAGAACAAACACTATATATGGGTCTGTGTATACATAAATACATAATTATGTATCCCACCAAAACATTTTTGAGATTATTGTAATAAAATATTCAGGATTTATTTAATTTAGTCATCTAATGTGTTTTTTTTGTACTCAGTCTGTTTTTCTAGCTTTCCTTCCTTACCAAAGATGTTTCACTCTTTGGTTTTAAACTGAGAGAGTAGATTTGGATTGATTATTAGTAAGAAATTCTTTACAAAGAGGATAGTGAAACACTGGCAGAGCAACAGCAATTTTGATAAAATTTAATGGGCAACTAATGCTCAAGTGTACTTGTAGAGGTCTGCAGTCCAGGGAATTTCTGCATCTTCACAGGGTTTCCGCAATTCTACCAGATATAACTTCTGTATCTTTGTACTATTTCAAGGGATTCTTTTTTTAATCTGTTGTCATCTGCATCTACCTAGTAGAGATCTGTGAAATGATCTGATTTGACTTAATTTACTGACTCTCTTTTCTTTACTTCAGATCTTTCCCCTCTCTGTTGGCATCTCGTTCTAGTTTGTACAGTGAGTCCAAATTAATAAGATCAAGTTCTACAGTTATTCGCTTCATCTTTGGGTCTCCTGTGTGAATTTCAGCATATGCTTAGACAATCTTATTGGCTACTGTATGCGAAAACTTTTCTAATTCATCCTCATGACATATTGGACAAAACCAGTCTGTTTGCTAAATTTAAGTATAGGTTACATTGGTAGCCTAATTAGTTTATTTATAAAATTCTAAAATGCTTAAATTGACAATGATCAACCACAAAAGGATCTTCAGGAAATTTCATGAAGAATAATTTCAAGGGAAAACTATTAAAGGAAATATTATTTCTAAATATAAATATTGGGGAAAAAAAACCCCAACCAGAATATCAACTTCCTGTAGCCAGGCATACTCTTTCCTGGAAGAAGGCTCTTGAATACCTACTTTTTACTCAATACTTGCATGCATGTGGTGTTTTAAAGCCTTCATAATCTCTTTTTTTTTTTTCCTTCTTCCATAATCTATAGTTTTTAGGTGCGATTTAAAAAAAAAAACAAAAACAAACAAAAAAACTGCAAAGTGGCTTGGCTGAAAGAGCATAAACATGATAACAGCCTACAAACCACAGCCCTCCCTTCCTCTGGATCCAGCTGCAAGCCGATGGTGCAATTTACTTGAATTACAAGAATTACTTTGTCTTAATAATGGTACTTTTCTTAGGCTTCATTCTTCTACTGGAGAAGAAGGGAAAAATAGGTTTGCTTTACCTCAGTTGAAAAAAGGTCCTGTAGTTTGAACCAAGTGGGATTTTTTGCTGCTGTAAGGACCACTGATGTGCAAGAGCATCCTCCTCTCACTAGTCCAGGACTCTGCTCTGTCATCTCTCACCTCCTGCATCCGCTCCTGCTCCCATCCCTCCCCTCCAGGGACCTGTTCTTTGCTTCTGTCTGGTACAGTCTTTCTCTTGGAGCTCATGTTCTTTTTGCATTAGTTCTGGGCTGATTTTCTATGGGAAGGTGATGTATCCATCCTCTACAAACACAGAGGAGTCTGCACCATTTCAGTGTGTCGAGCTGGGATGCCTTGTTTCTTCCCTCTAGGCTCTATCAGTGGTTCTTGCATCGTATTTTCTGTTTACTTTGTATCATGCAGAACAAAACTGCACACAAAGTCCACGTCCCCCTCTTCTTAATAAGGTTTCTTCTGAGGGGTTTTATTTATTTGATTTTACATGACTGGTTTTTTTAATTTTGATTAGGAAAAAGGGAAATAATTTATTTCTAGTTATTTAAGTATTTGAATGGGGCTCATTTTCTCTGGACATAGGAGAAAGGAGTGCTCGTGTTTCCTGTCCTTCGATGGACTGTCTCATTTCATTGGTAGGAATGGTTGGACTCGATGATCCGGTGGGTCTCTTCCAACCTGGTGATTCTATGATTCTATGATTCTAACAGAACGTCCTTTGGTCACATCTGTACCAAACTCATAGTTGTGCTTCTTGTAATGGGGATTCGATGACAGTGGATTCTTATACTTAGTTTTGATATCTTTTGCTTTGCAGTGTCATTGCAAAGGTTTTGATCTTCTTACAGTAATTTTTGGGCTAGCACAAAGATCTATCACTTTAGCTTCTTTGGCTTGTACCTTGATTCTGGTGAATTGCATCCCTCAGTATTATGGATCCACTGCTGGCTTCTCATGTGTTTAATACCTGATGATATCTGATTTGCTATTCCTGTTTTAAAGAAAATCAGCCTTTTACTTGTGGAGTGATATAAGATTATTTTTGTCCAGCACTAAGCGGTGGCATACGCTGTGCTCTCTTGTTAGGTTTTGTGGTTAACGTTTCTAATCAGTTTATTGACTCGATAAGGAATTCCTGCAGGAGATTCTACAAACATGGAAGCAGATTTTCTTTCTTTTTAAACACTGGAAAGAAAGTGGAATCGTTTCACTATCTGGTCTTTTCTTATGCCAATATATTATAAATACACTTGAGCAATACTAGACTGAACAGTTTTAACTTGCATAATCTTTGCTATTCATTCCTTACTGTCTGAAAAATAGCCACAATGTTCTTGTCACCACTTGAATGTACAGTAAATGACAGTACTTACCTCAAGGGATGATTGCTTTGTAAGTAGTTTCTGATCAGCGTGTGTTAGGTTTTCATTTTATTGGCTTATTCATGTTTTTAAAATGAAAAACAGGGACAGAAGTGATGCTTTAGCACCAATGCCCCTCCATACACATTTATTCTTTTCTTCTCCTTCACTGCTTTAACTGTGATTTGCTTAACCCAGACTGAAGAGAGGTTAAAAAGGAGAAACTCTTTTTTTGAAGTGTGTCCTACCATGCTTTGGATTTTAAAGTTTAAATGCTATTTATTCAATATGTGTGACCATTATATCATTTCAAGGATGAAGACAGTAGTGGGGGTATTGAATTATGTGGCCATCTATTGTGCTATTTGTAGCTGAATAATCATTCAAACTGACAAACCCTTGGGTTTTTTTTCCTTTCCCAAAGGTAACAACACTTGTTAACACAAGCAATAAAGGACCGTCTGGCAAAAAGAAAGGACGTTCTAAGAAGGCTCATGTTTTGGCTGCTTCCGTAGAGCAGGCCACTCAAAACTTCTTGGAAAAAGGAGATCAGATTGCTAAAGAGAGCCAGGATCTCAAGGAGGAATTGGTTGCTGCTGTAGAGGATGTACGTAAGCAAGGTGGGTAGAACGAAATGCTTAACTTGATAATTCTTTAATTTGATGCTTTTCAAGTTTTCTTCCAAAGCAATGGTATCAGCTGCTCTGATAATGTGATTTAAACTGTGTCCTATATTACAGTATATCCATAATATGGCATGGAATTATTAAAATGAATAAGTATTTCATGGATGGCAATGAGTATAAAGAATTTTCTAACTTTAGTAAAAGAAATATATTTTTAAATTGCCTTTTAGCTGTTCTGTCACCAAATAGCTAACTCAAATATTACTTAGCAGCCATGCTGCCCAGTGACAGAGTTTATTGTGTAATTTTCAACTTGCATTTTATTCTGCTGTGTAGCAAAATGACATGATTTTTCACTTAGCTGAATTTAAGCACTGATTTAAAGCCCGTGGATGCAAATATAGGATTAGGATTATAAACACTCTAATAGATATCAAACAAATAGTACAGAGATATAGAATTACTTGCGATTTCAAATACATATTGAAATTTATACTGGAGATTATCAAAGTATGAAAGCCTGTAGATAATGGCAATATTAAGCCAATTTTCTTTGTGGGTGTTGTTAATAAGATAAATGTTAAAGTAAGTTCGCTTACTGCATGGGTTAAACTGGCAGTTTAGAGATCCACACTGTTACAAGAAATTTTCTTCTTGGGCAGGGGACTTAGGCATGGGATAACAGCATTTTTCTGAGAGAAGTAATCCTGGGTTTGCATGATTTAATATTCCAAGTTTAAATGTGTATTGTAAGAAAACTGCTTTCACACAAGGCTTTGACATTTTAGAAATATCATGGATGTCCATACCATGTATGTCAACTGATAATTTGCCTTCAAAACATAAAATGTGTGTCAGATATTTTCAGATTTACATGTGTGATAAGGGAAATATACATTTTCAAGATATGCTCCTAACAAAACTTTTTCCTTTTATTGACCTTGATTGTAATTATCTTTATTGCAGCAAAATTAAGTACCTTTCCTTTTTTTCCATTGTAAATCCTATAAGCTAAAGAGACCATCTGCCAGTATCATCAGTCCTGGGTTTTAGAACAAGACTGGCAGATCTCCAACTGAGATTTAGAAAGAAATCTAAAAGACTTAGCCATAAAATACTGATTTTCAGTGAGTTATTCCTCTAGCGCTCACACTATGGTTTTTTTAGTTAGTGAAATTTAGACTCAATGAACATATGAGTAGGCACTGATAAATGAATATTTCAGTCTGTTCTGTCCTTAGGCTATTTCTTACTACTAAACCCTACGTGGATATTTGGTTTCACTATTTTTATGTTCCTGTGGTTTTTTTTTTTTTTTTTTTTTTAAAGTTGAATACTTGCTACCTGCTCACTGCACAGTGTTATGCCAATATTCCAGTGGGGTTGGTTTTGTTTGTTTGTGGGTTTTTTTCCTCTGGGGTAGGTTTTTGTGGTTGTTGCTGGGTTTTTCAGTTTGTGGATTTCTTTTTTTTTACAGTTTTGGTGCTGATGCCTGCCTGTTCTGGCATGCACTTTCATTTGGCAGCTACTCCAGTTTCCCCTTGCTTACATTAGTTATCATCAGTGCTGACACGAGTGACCTCGTTCCCTCTGAATTTATAGCTCTCTTCCTTTGTGATTGTGATGCTGACTCAGTTCTGCAAGCTTCTCCCAACTGAATGTGAAACATCAACGCAAACTGGTGCATGATCCCTGATTCAGGCAAATATGACACTTAGGATGAGAGGGAACAGCCTCAAGTTGTGCTAGGGGAGGTTCAGATTAGATATCAGGGAAAATTCTTCACTGAAAGGATTCTCAGGCACTGGAAGAGGCTGCCCAGGGTTGTGATTGAGTTCCCATCCCTGGAGGTATTTAAAAGATGGGTAGATGAGGTGCTCAGGGTTATGGTTTAGTGATGGACAGGTACAGCTGGACTTAATGACCTCAAAGGTCTTTTCCAACCAAACGATTCTACAATATTCATTGATATGTTATCAGAGCTTCTTTTTATCTGTCTTTATCATTAGAGCTTTGTATTGGTTAACAGTGATTGCTTTGCAGATGTTTGCTTTGTAATGCTAGAAACATCTGAGAGAATTTGCTGTGGAGAGTTTTGATTGTCTTCTTGATTGAAATTTCTGGCTTTGTAATTGATAATAAGCCTTTTATTATTTTGTTCTTTAATCTGTGTTTAAAAGATGCTGCAAGCAGAGAGGAAAAAGAGATCTTAAACAGTATTATGCAGAATGATACAGGCATTTGTCTTTTATCAATACTGAAAACTAGAAAAAAGTCTTTCAGAAAAGCATTGCGAAGTAGCTTTTTGGGACCTGTATAACATGAGTCCATGATTAAGAGAGTAGGAGATGCCAAGCACCAGTATTAACACACATGAGCTTCATAAACCAGACCAGCCTTGGTGCATTGTCAAATGATACATTGAGCTCAGTGACATAAAGACCTGGATTAATGAATTTAAGACTGAGTTTTGCCAGACTGTCGCTAGCTGATTTTCTGGCAAAATTCCAGCTTGGATAATTACACTGTCAACCTAAAAATATCCCTTGGTCTTAGAGCTGGCTGTGGTATGGGCCTCATTCCCTGCCCTGTATTGCTGTAAGTTATTTTATGCTGCTATAGGAGATTGGTGCAGTTCACCCTGGAGGGAATTGCTTTCCATTGATAAGTATGAAACAAATGTACTGCATCATTTCCAAAATGCTTTGGAATGAATGTGAATGCAAAGAATATGTAGCTTTAAGGTATTTCTTACTTTAATAATAAAGAAGTGTAAGATGCATTTAGATAGTCATATGAAACTAATGTTTTACACTTCTGATTTACAAAGTTGAGTTAAAAAACACCCAACAAAGATTTTTTTTTTTTTTAATTCCACATTATGCTAAGGCCTCCTCTCCCAAGTGACAGGGGACAAGACGAGAGGGAATGGTCTCACGCTCCACCAGTAGAGGTTTAGGCTGAACATTAGGAAAAAAAAAATCACAGAAAGGGTCACTGGGCACTGGCAGAGGTTGCCCAGGGAGGTAGTTGATTCACCTTCCCTGGAGGTGTTTAAGGGAAGGGTGGATGAGGTGCTGAGGGGCATGGTTTAGTGTTTGATAGGAACGGTTGGACTTGAACCGGTGGGTCTCTTCCAACCTAGTTATTCTATGATTCTATAATTCTAAATATTTTATGCATAAAGCTCATAACAGAGTATCTGTGAGTGTATGTATATAGCCCTAAATAACTCTATAATAGGAATACTTTGGCCTTATAGGTCTTAAAAAGGTCAAATAGTGAAAATATGCTTTATTTCAAAACAATCTTAGTGAAATTATCCAATTACTATGCCATTGAATCTTTACAGTATGGGAATGTATTAATGTGTTGTCAGAGCTGCGTAAAAGATTTCCCAAATGGGATAAATGAGACCTAGAAAATACTAATGTTTGTTGTTCGCGTCATATTACACTAGAGGGGAGGGAAAGCAATCAGTCTTCTGCATACTGAACTTCTGGAAGGAGTGAGATTTTTTGTATGTATTTGGTTATAATGGCACTAAGACCTGAAATGGAAGAAAAACTTGTAGAAATAAGAAATACAATCTGGGGAGGGGAACAGAGGGACATATTCTCATAGCATAGGTGTCTAAATGCAAGTGGTCCCTTATTGATCATTACAGAAGAAGGAAATCCTCTGTGGAGGAGACCTTCAGGTTGCAGGTCACACAAAACCTAGGAAGAACTGATGCTCTGTTGGACTCAGGCCTGATACAATTTATTAAGAATCTGTCTAGGTTGCCAAGGAAATAGTATATTTTAGGTTGCCAAGGAAATGTTATATTTATGTAAATTTATTCTATTAAATGGATTCAGCAACATCTACCTTGTAAGTATGTGCTTGCCTGATTTTAATATAATTTTCCTAGAACTTTTCTGGGATATAGCTAAAACTTCCGTTAAAAACATGGTGTAGTCTAGCAGCTGGTTGTTGTGTTTTGTTTGTTTTCTATTTCAAGAGAATAAATAGAATTTCACACCAAAATCTGAAATTTATACTTCAGTCAAGGGACACTAAATAGCTCTTGATGTTTTTTAGCTCAGACACAGTGTAAAGTTGAGACAGATAATTTTTTGCTCATGCAGTTTCACACACTTTATGTGAAAAGAATATGATTATGTACTTTGTGATAGTAGGCTTGAAAGTATCCTGGAGGTGTACAAAAACTGTGTAGACATGGCATTTCAGGATGTGATTTAGTAGGCACGATGGTAGTGGTCTGGCTGTGGACTTGATGATTGTAGAGGTCTTTTCCAACCTTAATGATTCTATAATTCTATGATCTGACACATAAAAATGACTAACTTTCTTGGTAACTTTTTTCTCTCTGATAGAACGTACAAAAAAAGTAGTATTTTTAATGCTTTACTGAAATGCTTTTAACTACCTAGTTTTTATTTTTTTAAAATTGAGATTTTAAATTATACACTCTGAAAGTTATCTTCTCTCCTGTCTTCAGTTACCATGGGAGAACAGCAGGGAATCTGCCTATTTTAGGTGGTTGAAACAAACTCCAAAATATACATACACAAGATCCCATTGTTTTTAAAATAATTTATAGTTGTATTGAAGCTCTTCTGGTTTCTGCATCAGCAGCATGACATGGAGCGAGATAGGGTCTGTGTTGGTATTTGTAACACCACATACACTGTCCCTTAAAACTGTCTCAAGTCTTGTTCCCAAAGACTGCTCAGCTCTTTGCCAAATAAACCCCATTTGAGTCTTAAAGCAGTACCCTGGTTCAGCTGGCAATTTGTAATTTAGGAAACAATTCCTGATTTGTATGATTTTCTTTCAGTTAGACCTTGTTAAAGCAACAGTTCCTTCCTAACCCCATGTCCTCACAGTGCCATGTGGTCCCAAGTCTTTAAGACTTTCTGCCTTGGAGGTCTTGACTTTCCTGACTAATGCAGAAAGTCCCTGCTGAGACTTCGCTGTCCTTCAAACATTCCCACTCTCTTTAGATTTTTGTTTTCTGTGTGATGATCCAATCAATTTTCTTTCTTCTGACTGCCTTAAAGAGAACTCCTAGCAGCCATCTCTGTTTCCCAAGGCTTCTGTGCTGCTCTCTTTTGAACTACTTCTTGCTTTCCCTCTCATCTTCTTTTTTACCTTCACGTGGCCATGCATTTATTTTATCTTCCTTGAAAACGTTCCCAGTAAGCCTCGTTTACATTTATCTCTGAGGTATCGACATCGTTTTACATGGCATGTTACACTGATGCTGCAGATATACTCACTTCATAGAGTCATCGTCATCAGACTTTCCATGAGCCCTGATTTACTCAGTCTAAAGAAGCAGCCAGACAGCAACAACAAAAACAGAACGGAAAAAGGAAAAGGGGGAAAAAAAAAATTGTTGTGTACCTATTAGTGCCTAAAAGCATTACTGATGTAGTTTGAGTTAAACAGAAAAAGTTAGATTTAAAATGTTAAAAACCCCCAAACCTTAGCTGAATACATTACACTTCGTTTCATTTGTTTGATAAGAATTCAACTGATGGGCATAGACTTACTCTCTATTCCTCTTTGTTGGTTCTTCAGCATTTTTCCTTGTTTATAAAATATATAGAGGTGAAATTAATTCATGAGAGTGTTTCTGTAGAAGCCGTTAAAAGACTTGCCACAATATAAATATCACTTGATGTGGGAAAGGAGGAAATTCTTTTATAGAGAAAGCAAATGATGAATTATGATCGAATTTCTGCATGTGTTTTCGACTCTGAGTCACAGTGACAGGACTCAAGATGAAGGGTTGATCTGCAATAGAAAATATTTAAAGGTATCTGTTACTGTAATAACAGCAACAACTGAGCACTGATTACTGCAGGTTTTTTTTTTTATTTTTCAGAGTCTTTCTGGCTGATTGTTATTCCCAGAGTCTAAGTTGAGTGAAGGAACCGTAGGATATTGGATTTGAATCCAACAAGCATGAAGGAGAAATACTAGTTTCTTTGAGAGAAAATAATAAATTTGATACTATTATTTTATTGCTTAGAATTTCTCTACATAACCTATTCCTTACATGACTTGGAGACTAGGGAAATGTTTTTTATAAAAAAAGACATTATGTGGTCTTTTCAGTTAAACCTATGTTCTCCTTAAATTTATTTATAATGCTCTTCACTGAAGTGTGTAAGAACTTAAGGTTTTTTTTTTTACTTATAGAAGTTATAGAGAAAAAAAATCTGTATGCTTGTGTAGAAAAAAAATCGCAAAGCATTTACTTGAGCAAAAGGATTTTTCTAGCCATTTCTGACAGATATATTGAGACTTGTGGTCAATCCTTCTAATGGGAGAGTGAATCTTGGTCTGTGCTTTGGAAGAACCTGTGTGTAGAACAAGCATGTTCTCTATTTTGAAAAATATTGTCTATGACCTGGATAAAGGCATCGAGTACTCCCTTAGCAAGTTTGCAGATGACACTAAACTGAGTGGAAGTGTCGGTCTGCTGGAGGGTAGGGAGGCTTTACAAAGGGATCTGAATAGGCTGGACCACTGGGCAGAGTCCAATGGCATGAGGTTTAACACGGCCAAATGCCATGTCCTGCACTTGGGGCACAACGACCCTATGCAGAGCTACAGACTAGGAGAAGCCTGTCTAGAAAGCTGCCAGGAGGAGAGGGACCTGGGGATGTTGGTTGACAGCAACTGAACATGAGCCAGCAGTGTGCCCAGGTGGCCAAGAAGGCCAATGGCATCCTGGCTTGTATCAGAAACGGTGTGACCAGCAGGTCCAGGGAGGTTCTTCTCCCTCTGTACTCAGCACTGGTGAGGCCGCTCCTTGAATCCTGTGTCCAGTTCTGGGCCCCTCACCACAAGAAGGATGTTGAGGCTCTGGAGGAAGTCCAGAGAGGAGCAACAAAGCTGGTGAAGGGGCTGGAGAACAGGCCCTATGAGGAACAGCTGAGAGAGCTGGGGGTGTTTATCCTGGAGAAGAGGAGGCTGAGAGGAGACCTCATTGCTCTCTATAACTACCTGAAAGGAGGTTGTAGAGAGGAGGGAGCTGGGCTCTTCTCCCAAGTGACAGGGGACAGGACAAGAGGGAATGGCCTCAAGCTCCACCAGGGGAGATTTAGGCTGAACATCAGGAAGAAGTTTCTCACAGATCCGATGTGTCTCTTCCAACCTGGTGATTCTATGATTCTATGAAGAGGTACTGTGCAACTTGCTTTTTTCCAGTCACTCTGTTAGCTCCTGCCTGTCCAGCCGGAAGCTTTGAGCATGAAGATTTGAAGTCTTATATTTAGCAAGGCACTGAGGCTGTAGCCTGAGAAAGCTATCTTGTTATTCAAAAGTATTCATAATCTATCTTGAATTGCTTGTTATATTTGGGAGCATTTTCAATTGTTATTCAAGTTTGCAGTGCTCATCCTAAGAATATGGTGTGCGAAATGCCTTTCTATGCAAATACTCTAATGCTAGCTCTTTCAAACCCTTTTCAAATCCATAATTATCTTTCAGCTCAGAATTTAGCTTCTGAAAGACAGAGTTCCTCTTCTATAATGATTTAAAACAATTCTGATTAAAGATCAACATTGTACAGAATTTCAAAGAATTATTGTACCAGAGAAGTGTAGTGTTAGGGGTTCCCAAATCCAGTATTGAGGCTGCTGCAGTTACCTGGCCCCAGGTCCAAGTAGTAATGAAGCTGAATATGTAGTAGGCACATGCATAAAAATATGTACAGCTTGTACAGCTCTGGAGAAAACTCTAGGTAGACCTTCCAGTTGACCTTCCAGGACCTTCCAGTACCTGAAGGGAGCCTACAAGAAGGATGGGAAGAGACATTTTACAAGGTCCTGTAGTGATAGGATGAGGGGGAATGCCTTTAAATTGGAGAGGGGAGGATTTAGATTAGACATTAGGAAGGAATTATTCATTATGAGGGTGGTGAGACAATAGCACAGGTTGCCTGAAGAAGCTGTGGATGACCCTTCCCTGGAAGTGTTCAAGGCCAGGTTGGATGGCAGACTGGTCTAGTGGGAGATGTCCCTGCCCGTGGCAGTGGGTTGGAACTGGATGGGCTTTACATTCCCTTCCAATCCAAACCATTCTATGATTATCTATATATACATATATTTATTTACGAGGTTGAGCACACAAATCAGACACTTAACACTCAAATCTAACAGCACCAAGTGCCTTATCCTCTTCCCCTCTCTAGCTGTTGAGGATTGAAAGTCTGTTAGTGGGAAATACATATGTTCATATGCTGTAATGTAGATCCCTCTGCTGGCTTGGTTTACCATCTCAGTCTGTCCTGTAGCTGGCCCCTGGGCTGTCCAGTTGCCTCACTCCCTAAGACACACACAGGCACAAGCCCTTGAAAGCAACTGCTCAGTCGACCTCCAGACGCTGTGGTCTCCTCAGAAGTTGGAAATCAGAAATCTGGCCCAAGGCAAGGCCGGACAAATGCACTGACCAGCAATTTGTTCACACTTGGCTGGCCCCCTTTATCCTCTTATGCCTCCTTTTTTCTACACTTATTCCTCCCCAAATCATTTTGGTCCTTCCTTTTGCCCAACTTCAGTTCCTCTCCTAAACATCTCTCTGCAAATACCTGAAAGCAGGTTGTGGACAGGAGGATTCTGGCCTCTTCTCTCAAGTGACAGGGGACAGGACAAGAGGGAATAGCCTCAAGCTCTACCAGGAGAGGTTTAGGCTGAACATTAGAAAAAAAAATTTCACAGAAAGGGTCACTGGGCATTGGAACAGGCTGCCCTGGGAGGTGGTTGATTCACCTTCCCTGGAGGCACGGGTGGACGAGGTCCTGAGGGACATGGTTTAGTGTTGATAGGAATTGTTGGACTCCTATGATGCAGTGGGTCTCTTCCAACCTGGTGATACTGTGATTCTATGATCCCATTACAATGCTTGTGCAATGCTAAAATGTTCTTTCCCTGAATCCCATAGTGAGTCCTGTATCTTTGAGCAAGATGGTAAACGTAGAGGTAAATGAAATGTGTACAGGTGTTTTTCTGTACATGTCCTTAATGGTTCCGGCAGTTGGGGAGGTCTTGATATGATGATGATCCTGATTCTTGGTAAAGCCAATGGACTGAGAACCTCTGCTTATTCCCTGCACCATTTTCAGATTTATTTCTTTTACAGACTTGGCTGGAGCTTTTCGAGTATTCACTTCACTATTCAGTATTTTGTTTAAGCCCGTGTTTGTTTAAATTCATGAAAGAAACTACATCTCCAAGAAATGTTTGTGGTTGACATATGATGTATTGCCCAAATATGACAGTTTGAGCCAGTTTTTACAAAACCACAGTGATATATGTTTGAAAAATAATATAAATTAATTTATAAGGTGATTTTTACTTTTTCCTACTGTGTTTATTTATATTGTCTTTCTGGAAGATTTTTTTACTGTCGTGATGAGCAGGGAAGAATGAAATCACTTTAGAATGTCAACTTCTGACAGTTGTCAAAAATTAAATTATACTCACAAATTGAAAGCTATAGTCTTCCAGAAATATTTGACTTGCATTCTAAAATCAAATCCTGAAATTACTCCTTGTTCCTTTAGAAACAATATTTCTGTTAAGAAAGGTTTTATTTGACAAAGGATCACAGCAATACACCACAGTTATATTAAAAAAAAAAAAAAGAAAAATCTGTCAAGGGATTGTAACTAAGGCATATTTTTCAGTAAATATTTTACTGTACCAGTCATCACAGGGTAGTATTAGTATGCATGAAATTTCTGAATTCAGGTCAGTTGTGGAAAGTAGTTTCACTGGTATTTATACAAAGAAGTAAAATCGGGTCTTACAAATTGGAAGAGGTACCATAGGCAGTTAGCCTGACTGTTCTGTCTTTCAGCAGTAATTCTCAAACTGGGTAGGCTTAGTCCACACGTAGTAATCCCCAGTTGTATTAAATGCAGAGCCTTTTCAATTAAATTTTGAGAAAACCATGAACAATGTTCTGCAAGAAGATTTTCCAGCTTGTGTGAAATCTGTATTTAATTCCTCTCTGTGCACAATTCAATACAGAGATTTGAATTGAAGTCTCTGACCTCTGAGAAGAAGTCTGTTACTGTAAAGCTATAGAGCACCATGGGATGAGCATCTCAACCTCTCCTTTTGAAGCTGTTCTAATTTTTGTGCTAGTGAAACATCATCTGGATCACAGCTGAGTGATTGAAATCACTGTTGATTCAACTGGGCAGAAATTCTGAACTGAATTTCTTTTTATTTGTCCCAACATTAAAAAAAAAGGAGAAAAAAAAGTTTGATTCACCCTTTGAACTGAAGAATAAGTGATTTTATAACCTCAGTTAGATTAAAAGTATTTGGATGGAGATTCCTTTCAGTTTGGCAATGGAGCGACCTCAGATAACTGTGTGTAGTTGGTCTCTAGATCTTCCATTGAAGTTTTCCATGGAAGTTTTCAACAGAGCAAAGATAATATGAGTTTCATCAGCTAATGTAGAAACAGACAGGGCTAAGGGAGACTGGGTAAAAGGGGGACCTGAAACAGTGTGGAGACACTGTCTTGGATGTGTAAATTGGGAAGAAGTCTGTCCAGGGAAGAAAGTTAAGATGAGATTGATATTTGATCATTACTTTATACTTCAGTCACATTGCTTAGGATTAAGAACTGGTGGATAATATGGAACGTGTTACAAAGCCAACCTTGACCCAAAGGGAAAGATATTTCCTCCTGCACCGTCATCATTATCCTATCCTGTTGCCTCCGCCTCTCCGATCCTCTCACTGTGCTGAATAACAAAACCAAGATTTTCAGTCTTTCAAGCACAATACATGGAAACTTTCAAGAGTAATGGTTACACAGAAAAAACCCCCCCAAAAACGTTACTAACAAGTTCATTGCAAAGATTTTTGTTCTGTTGACTAAGTGTGGTAAGTGAGGTGGTAGATTATGTTTCCAGTTCAGAAAAGCGAAGGGCTTTCTGTTGAGAATGTAATTGTAAATAGCACTGTAACTCACCTGAAAAATGAAAACTTTGGCTTCTGATTGGTGTTACCAGGATTGTTTCTGCTACTTACCCAGTCACAAAGATATAGGCAGTCCTTGGAGTAATACGCAGGTAAAGCATAAATGCAGAATCTTCCCTGAACCCTCCTCTGTCCTCCTTGACTAAAGTATATTTCTTTCTATGTTCTTAATTTTGACTGCATTTTCCATGGCCGTCATCCAACTTGAAAAGCACTTGTGCAGAATCTTCATTTTCTCATACAGATAAGGATATGTTTTCAGAATTCTGTAGTCAATGAGGGAAGCGTTAAAAAATGACAATATGAAAATTGAAAATACAGGTTCTAATGTCTGAGTCCTAAAAGGTGATGGGTCAATACATATAAGACTTTAATTTATCCTCCTTCCATTTACCATTTTAAACACTCAATCTCTCAAGTGTATTTTTCAGAAATTACAAAGGCTGGTCTTCTGAGGAATGCTTCACAGAGCAAGGGACTATAAAATATTATGATTAAATTACACATGCTGCTTTCTTCTGAGAAGTGCAAAATTATAGTACTCTGATCACTAGATGTCTTATTTTTTCTCTAGTTTTAGTCTTTTAATCAGAGGCAAATACTTTCTAAGTCTTAAGACTGCAAGTTCTTATGGGTGCTGTTTATATATGAAAACTGGAAAGGGAGACTGCTCTGTAGTGCTTATGGAATTTAGAAATATTTTTATAGCTACTAAAAATAAAAGTCTAGACTCTGCACTGGTTTTGATTTGTGGTATTTGCAAATCTCATGCATCCATAGTTGTTTTAATTTTGAATTTCAGAACTGTGCGTTTTTATTTTTTTTTAATGGCAGATAATTCAGTTTAATCCTCTGTTTAAATTATTATGTGATTTCTACAGTATTTGATGAAACATATGCTGTTTATCTTCAGAAAAAAATATCAACCCTGTCTTCCTTTCACCTGTTCCTTCTGGACCTTATGGTTTTATATCACTCTTAATTTTATTGCTTTGATCATGCTGTTATTTTATGGCTAACTTGCTGGATATAATTGTCTGCAAACATATGCCTGCATTAAGCTGCTATTCAGTTAATCTTAGTGTATTTCCCACTGGCTGAAGCAGTTTCCATTTTCTTCTCTCATTTTTCTTGTATTGTGCTCATTCCCTGTTGCCTCTACATTGAAGAATGCTTTGCATGCAATAAAAACCCCAAACCTCTTTCTCTTTGTTTGGAGTCTGCATAGCTAATAGAAAAAATACTGTTCAAGCCTGTCCTTTATAGATACCTGGGCATAGCAGAAATTGTGTTAACTTTATAGCATAATGCTGAAAGAGAAAGAAATAGGTATATATTCTTACCAGTATTATGGACTGGGGAATTAGAAGAAAGTTTCAAAGTCAGAAGAATGAGGTTCTGGAATAACCCACACAGCAATAACAGAGGTAGAAGGCGGTGGAGAGCTGTAGTATAAATCTCTCTGTTGATGGAGGAATTCATGCTATGACTGCAGGAGGAAGCAAGCAGCTCGGCATGAGGACCTAGGAATCCTAACAGTCCTGTATCCCTGTCCTGCATATAATGCATCTTGGTTGAATGTAAGGATGATACACAGTGCTTAAAAAGTCATTTTGACCCGTTTTTGATTCTTTACAAAGGATACTTTGAGGTTGCAGGGTAGAATAAACTTCATTTTTATTGTTTGTTTGTCTTTATTTCTACTTTCCTTTCCATGATTCGCCCTCCCCTTTCTTTTTCTACGCATTGTCTGTGATTTTCCTGACTAATCCAATCCCCTTTTTGTGCCTTTTGTGTGATAGAAATAGTCAATTAACTCTAAATATGTTTGGTTAAGTGATGGAGATGCTCTCAGTAGGTTAGCATAGAAATCTGTGTGGACTGGTGGTTGATTATTGCTGCTGGTTGAACGCACTTTTTACATCTCTCATGTTTCTTCTTCTGCAGCAACACCTATACTTGCAGCTTTCATGAGTGATGGTCTTTTTCACATTAAAAAAACTTACAATAATCATGTATTGCTTATGAACCTCTCATTATGTGCAATACTGGGGGCTGGATTAGGTGACCTGCAAAAGGTCTTTCCTGTAGCGATTAAGGCACGGACCCTGTCGATGAGTCAACAAGTGGAATCACCTTTATTGAGAGGATGCAAGCCTTTCATAGTGTTTCTGTATCCAGTAACAGCTATCCCAGGGAATTTCCACCTGTGAGAATACCACATTACAACGAGAGAGTGCAACCCCCTGTTTTCCACAGATGTGCCCCTTATCTTCATGTTTTCCATCCGGTGCATTTTTTTGTTATTAACTCACGCGTCTTAAAGACTCCAAGGTCTCAACAAGCTAGCAAGCTGAGAACACCAGCTGCTTGCTCTGTGCTTGCTGCTAACATCATGGATGTGCCAAGGAATTGATCGCTTCTCCCAGGATACACACCACAGTGAAATCTTTCATGCCCACACTTTCCAACCCAAAGCATTCTGTGATTCTATGATTATCCAAATCATAGTGATCTGCCTCTCTCTGTATTAGTGGTGGTCCCTAGCTCAGCATTGTGGTTTGACCCTTGCATCAAGGTGTAATTTTACAGTATTAAGTTCAGGTATCTCTCTGTCTCTCTGCAGGGATGCCCTTGCAGTTCTGAAACATTCATACATCGGATGTAGTTATGTAAAAGACTGTTTACTATTAACGTCTATGCTATACATAAATTCCAACTGGAACTGCCAGTGAAATGTGAGGTGTTTAAAACATTTCGAAGAGGTTTAACACGACCAAATGCCGGGTCCTGCACTTGGGGCACAACAAACCTATGCAGAACTACAGTCTGGGAGAAGTCTGTCTAGAAAGCTGCCAGGAGGAGAGGAACCTGGAGGTGTTGGTCAACAGTGGACTGAACATGAGCCAGCAGTGTGCCCAGGTGGCCAAGAAGGCCAATGGCATCCTGGCTTGTATCAGAAATGGTGTCACCAGCAGGTGCAGGGAGGTTATTCTCCCTCTGTACTCAGCACTGGTGAGACGGCTCCTTGAATCCTGTGTTCAGTTCTGGACCCTTCACCACAAGAAGGATGTTGAGGCTCTGGAGTGAGTCCAGAGAAGAGCCATGAAACTGGTGAAGGGGCTGGAGAACAGGCCTTATGAGGAATGGCTGAGAGAGCTGGGGGTGCTTATCCTGGAGAAGAGGAGGCTGAGAGGAGATCTCTTGCTCTCTACAGCTACCTGAAAGGAGGTTGTAGAGAGGAGGGTGCTGACCTCTTCTCCCAAGTGACAGGGGACAGGACGAGAGGGAATGGCTTCAAGCTCTGCCAGGGGAGGTTTAGGCTAGACATTAGGAAAAAAATTTTCACAGGAAGGATCATTGGGCACTGGCAGAGGCTGCCCAGGGAGGTGGTTGATTCACTTTCCCTGGAAGTGTTTAAGGGACGGTTGGACGAGGTGCTGAGGGGCATGGTTTAGTGTTTGATAGGAATGGTTGGGCTTCATGATCCGGTGGGTCTCCTCCAACCTGGTTGTTCTATGATTCTATGAGATGTCAGCATAACCTACTGTTCCTCCTGTCCCCAAAGCTTGCTGGGAATTTTAAATAGATTTTGTTAAGCAAACACAACTTGCTGGAAAATACCAACCCTTTGAAACTGAAGGTTATCACAAAAATATCAATTTCAACACAACTTTTAATTGGGCAATTTTTTAATGTGATAATAGAGAATCATGGAAGTGATTCTAATTATGATTATGAACTTAGTTCACAGTGCCTGAGGCATAGATATAATCTACCCACTAATTTGCTTGTCTGTATATTGTTTGTAAGCCTCTTCAAGCCCCAGAATGAATATCCAGAATGATGGAATCTGTCTTCCTAGTGGAGAATTCCACTGTAGTTTTCTTAGAATGCTTCCTTTTATATGCCTGTAGGAAAGCTGTTTGGGCAATTCAATTGTTCCTTTCTCCACCTGATGCATTCCACTCAAATTTATTACTCACAATTCTCTTTGCAATTCATAAATTGTTATGCAGAAACCCATTAAATGATTAAATTAAAGACTAATTACTAGGATTTGTAGAAAAAGCTTTTTCTTTGTCAATTGTATTAGTTTTAGTCCTTTTTTACAATGATAATTCTAATCAATTTGCTCTGCAATGTTCACCAAAAAGCTGGCAACATTTTCTTGCAGTTGCCTCTGTAGTAATTTGAATAGTTTTCCTATGTGATGAAATATTCTACTGCTTTGAATGTAATTCTTGTCTCAGTTCCACAGCTAGTTGATAAAGAAGGAAGCACTTTTTACTTTTAATTAGAAATCTCCAATTTTTAGAATAAGCGTAGAAGTTGTGGGAAAACTGTTAGCTGTACAATGATACAAGAGGCTTCCTGCAGTGCTGAATTACACATCCCAGTATCTTGCTGCATGGCTGAAATCTGTTCTGCTTCACACTAGTTGCTGGGAGATAGTTCTGCCGCTTTCTGTATCTGAACTGCTCAAACAAGCACACTCGCATTTCCCTGGGAAAGGTGTGTTGTTATTGGGGTCACTCCCATCTGCAGTGGGAGAGCAAACTAGCTTGTATACAGCCTTGGACAATGCTTTTTATCAGGCCAGTGGAACAAAGAAAGGGGAGAGCCAATTTGTCAACACAGGTGCTACTGTGAGATAAAAGAAATGTATTTCTTATCCTTTGTAGAACACTGAGATTCAGCTGCATGACTTTTGCCAGGATACAAATAAGGCCACTTTATAATTTGATTGAATTTGAATTTTTCAAGGTGCTTGTATGTTTATTGGTATCTTAAGAATTCCAGTGTGTTTTCCTGTTCCCTTGCAGCAACCACAATGTTGACCATCTAAGATGTTCATATTGACTTCCATGAACTCTGCGGTTCAGTGAAGGCTAATCAGTTGTTTAGTTTATCCCTCAGGGATGTTAAATTGCAGAATAGCTGAGAGGTGTAGACAAGGAAGGATTAGAAATGGTAATGTATTCTCACATCCAAAACCAATTTACTTCTGAATTGAAACTTAATTAATGTTTTGTTGTACTTAAGTGGCTTATCATTGATGTTTCCAATGCACTATTAATCTGACTGCTAATTAGAAAAGTCCTTTCTAATATATAACATTTGTGAAATAATTGTTTTAGATTGTCATAGATATGTGGCTAAATATCTAATATAAGTTCTGCCTTCTTGGTATTTTACTGTCCCTAAGGAAAGAAGTAGTTGGGTTAATTAAAATTACGTATTTTAATGGTCTATGAAGTGAAGGAGATAGTGTGCTATTGGATCTAAATGTGAATATTGAATCTAAAATGCATGGTAGTTTTAGGGATATCCATTGTGCTTTAAAATACATAGTGATTCATTTTCCATCACTCCATCTAAACGTCGCACTTAATGTGAGACAAATTTAAGTGAACTAGATTGTCATAATCAATTCCAGAGATACACAGCTCTAGTAGCTGAAAGGTAATGGGAAAAGATCAGGCTAGATCTTCGAGGCCTTTTCTGGCCTTGAAATCTATTAATACGATAATCCAGCTGCAAGTGAAAGGGGAAATGAGTTTAGGGGAAATAGTAGTAGAGATTTTAGAAGGAAAGTATTAGGGAAGGGGAGATGAAAACAACAGCTGTTTGTGTGAGGCTTTGGGAATTCTGGATAGCGTTTTTAATGTGTGTATGTATTGAGTAGTATACAGCATTCTTCAGTATGAAAATAGAAATTATTTCCCAAATTTTAACAAATAATTGTACAATGTCAAACAGAGATTACTACTGAAATAAACTGTTTTCAGTTATGGACAGTGGATTTTCAAGTACTGTAAACAAAATGTGACATTTTAAGAGATGAAGAAAATAATCAATATGTTTATTAAGGTAGGAGGAATATAGACAGTGAGAACCATCAAAGACCAGATTTAGTTCATTATTACTCAATCAAAAACCTGACTGTTGGTGCTGGAATGGGCAGTAGGTGGTCGTACTTTTAATTTGGTGTGTTTCTAGATGAATCTAAAGGAGATAAAACTGCAGATCTTTGCATCATGAAGGTTTTTGTTTTGTTTGTTTTAATAATGCGGCAGCATCTATGAGGGAAGGATTAAAAACCTGCTTAATTACTTAAATAGACCCTATTAGCAATTATGGATTATTCAAATCTGTCGTGTTATCATTTAATGTCATCGATACTATTCTATGTGGAATCTGCAACTCAGTTTGGATCTATACATTATAATTTAGAACAGCTTCATAACAGTGCTTTTGCTCTAATTACAAGATGAACACTCTGAAATAATGATGTCATGGATCAGTTGTCACGTCTTTTTAATCCTTGGCATGTAGAACAAAAAGCAAAATCTAAAAGATGGATCAATTAGACCATATCTTTATTGGTTTCTTCCAACTGAGAGCTTGAGGAATGGCACACATAGTCAGGCTGTCATTGTTTCATTAGTTATTTTTGAGTGTTTGGAGCACTGTAAGCATCCCTGACTGATCACAACAGTTCTTTACATTGCTTTTTTGTGTTCACCACCTTCTGTCTCTTAATAAAAACTTCAAGGCTTTGGAAAAATAACATTTCCTCAGAGTATTAACCATTTAGAACTTTAGTCCATTACTACTTAAGGAAGGACAGAGAGTAGGTCCCTCAGTTAGATCCTATCAGAACAAGCTAAATGGTTTGATAATGATGCTGGAGGCAATAGCTGTATGTTTGATCCTTCTCAAGCTGATGATTTCACAGTCTAAATAATAGCTTTGGACACATCTTCTAGTGCAGGAAAGGCTTATTGTGTGGCTGTTATCATATTCACAGAAACATGGAATGGTTGAGGTTGGAAGGGACCTCTGGAAGTCATATGGTCTATTCCTCTCAAGCAGGGGGATCTAGAGTTGGTTGCTCAGGACTGTGTCCAGATGGCTTTTTTTCCCCCATCTCTAATGATGGGGCTGTACTGGGCAAAAAGAAAATAATTCTAAAAGACAAAATTTATACCTCCATGCAAAATGGATTTAAGGGCATGGAACGCTGTCTATGAGTCCTAATTTCACACAAGCAGCAGTTCTATCCATAATAATTTGAATTAAGGAATTGAGCTGGATTTCAGTGTTGAGGGAGGTTTTGGAGTGGGCAAAGGGTTTGGTTATTTTTTGTTTTGGTTAGTGATTTTTTGTTTTCATTTGCTTTTATGAAGACCACTTCTTAATGTGGCTGCTAGGGGCTTTCTCCACTGAACGTTCTATTTTTTCTTTTTCTTTTTTTTTTTTAAATCGCCTTCTAACACAACTAAGACATTCTAATTACAAAATGTAAATTTAAAGACATCCTATTTTCTGAAAGCAAGGTGCCACGGAATTTAGTGAGAAAATGCCTGACACACTGTGTCTAACAAAAAAGGCTTATGAATCCTGCAAGGGATCAGGTGAATTTCTCATAGCTGCAAATGATATCTCCTTCAATACTGCAGTTATTATCACATGCAGTCCAGGAACGTAATTGTTTCACAGGGCTACTGAAATGATTATAGAAATGGATATTCTAGGCAATAAGAAGAGACCAAAGTGCTGCCTTTCATCTGTCTTGGCTCATCGCAAATTGCATGAAGCAAAAAAGGGACAATAGGAAACATAGTGGAAGATGAATACTTAAATTGAAGGACAAATGAGGTATGAGGAGAAATGAATATAAATTATCTATAAATACAGTCCTCATGGAATTAAAGTGTCTCTAATGAAAAAAACCTGTCAGATTCTAGAGTTCATATTAGACCGAGTTTCCTGCTTCCACTAGGATTAATTGAGGTTAAGTGTCTGAGCTGCTTCTAAGATGGAAGCTTGATAAGTTTGTGAGGGTAGTTATTATCATATTAAGATTATTATTAATTATATTATGACATGACTGTCTGCAGTGGCAAGGAAGCAGACCCGATGGCCCGAGATGTCTGTGTTTGTGGTGCTCACCTAATTTTCACTGACAGTAATTTAATAAAGATCATGGAATAACTTGAAATGAATTTGGAAGGAAATGGCTAACTGAAAGTAGGGTTGGCTTTTTCCAGATAAAAAGATTTATCTGAAAAATAATGTGACTATCTGTAGCTCCGGTATTAACATTGGCCTAGGAATAATTTGAGACCATTGCTGTACAAGGACAAATATACTTTAATTGTCACTGAGACAGGCAGTCCTTCCTCCCAGTAATATCTGGCTTTCTAGATCATTAGAGTTTAAATGAGAACAATTAGTTCTTTATAAGTTTAAAATAATCCAGGTTTGCATGGAAGTCATGGATCCCCCATCCCTGTAGGGGTTCAAGGCCAGGTTGGTGAGGCTTTGGCAACCTGATCCATTGGAAGGTGTCTCTACCTATGGCAGAGGGATGATCTTTAAGGAGCCTTCCAACCCAAATGATTCTCTAATTTTATGATTCTATGACCCTCTATGAACTTATATTTTAGTACTTTTTTGATTTCCTTATTTATGTCTGTTTAATGCATTCTACTTAATTATTTCAGAGGGGATTAATTTCACCTAACTTTAGGTTTCCAGCATTAAATAATTAATCCAAAATTTTTAGATTGTTGTTTTGATCCTCTGCCTATTTTCCCTCTGTCCATGAGTGCTGATTTTCAAATGTGTTTGCCAGTTGTATCTCCTTGCATAGTGAAGCCTAAGGAAGATAATTTTATTGCCTGCTTTCCTGATGCCACTGGCCAATTACCAAATATCATTTCCTGCTTTAATATTTCGATATTAATATTTATGTGAAGCTACAGGCTGATAATTTGGCAGAAAACTGTAAAATCTCTTCAGTACCAAAATGGAAATTAAACAGTTTGTAGGCATTTGTTTCCAGAATCCAAAGGTTACTTTGGCTTCCATTTTGTCTTATCCTGGTTATACCTAAAGTTACTTTCACATACAGAAGCTTTATTGCTGGATGCTCAGAATCACTTCTATCTCAGCTGAATCCAACTTAGAGCTTAAATAGGGGAAAGCCTTGATGGGCCTTTTATACGGTTGCGTGCATCCCCCCTGGGATCCATCAGCTGAATATGCTCCGAGAGTGCATATTGGATCAAATGATCTACAAAAAGTTGTGATAGCTGTTTTCCTTTAGTCAATAACCAAAGGAAAGATTGCACTTTCCCAGCTGTAACATAGATGAATCCAGTTGTCCTCATTCTTGCTCAAATTCCTAGATTTGCACATTAAAATCTAACTGTCACTCATATGATAGACTAGACTGTTACGTGTTGACTCTCAGCCTCTCCTTTACATGGAATATTTTAAACCATGGACTCAAACTCAATAATATTTATAAATCTGGGATTTTAATTTGAAATTCTTAGCACACTATCCACCAAGTGTTGTTGGTATTTTTTTTCCAATAACTGCTTGATTTAAAGTATGCGTCAGAAAAATATTTTTGACTTTGGAGTTCCTTGCTCCTACTTTCAGTGATTTTTGGCACCTGGGTAGGATACATGGGAATGTAGGCAGAGCAAACTGTGGTCCTCCTTGTTGTTTCTATGCAGAGACCAATGCCTCAGACTTCAACTCTGTGATGCTGAGCAATATAACATTTAAGAGTGTTTAGAAGTCTGTTTTATTGTCTCTTTCTCTGACAATGATTGTCAGAGAGATATGGATTTGATGGGTGGATGGTACAGTGGATAAGTGATTGGTTGGACTGTCATATTCAAAGAGTAGTGGTCAATGGCTCAAAGTCCACATGGGGATCTGTGACAAGTGGTGTCCCTCAGGGGTCTGTATTGGGACTAGTGCTGTTTAATATCTTCATCAATGATATTGACAGTGAGGCTGAGTGCACCCTGCAAGTTTTCAGATGACACCAAGCTGAGTGGTGTAGTTGCCACACTGGAAGGATGGGATGTCATGCAGAGGGACCAGGACAGGCTGGAGAAGTGGGGCTGGGAGAACCGCCTGAGGTTCCACAAGGCCAAATGCAAGGTCCTGCACATGGGTCAGGACAATCTCTGATTTCATTACATGATGGGGGATGATGTGATTGAGAACTGCCCTACAGAGAAGGACTTGGTGGTGCTGGTCGATTAGAAAGTCAATTACAATACAACGTTCTATGTTTCAGTATAGTCTATGAACTATATGGTTGCTTTTCAGGTGGTTAAAAAAGAAATATCCTGTGGACGAAGTCAATTCACTGCCTTCTTCTGTGTTGTATATGAAAGGAACAGATATGTGCCCTTCTTTTTTAATTAAATTATTAGTTTATTTGATTTCCAGTGATATGTTGTATATTTTTCACTCATTAAGTCTTATGTATTTGAATTTGCCTGATCTCCTTGTGATGTTAACCTCATTTCTGCGTAATTTTGCTTAACATTTGCCTTTTTAGTTGAGCTTCATGCTCTGTGTTGGCTTGAATTAGATTATCAAATCTGTGAAAGATGGTTATGATTTTAAAACATCTTTTATGTCCAGTTAGGTAACTTATTCCTTGCTGTAAATGAAGCAGGAAGGAGGAATCTTGCCTCCTTCTCTGAATGCATTGTGCTGTCCCTGGCTTACTCTTCTTTTCCATTAGATATTTCCTTCAGCTGCTTCTTGTCCTCTTTTTGCGGCTTTATTTCAGCCTACTCCTAATCTTAGTGTTTTAAAAGCACTGTTTCCTTTAGTAGCTGAAAAATATTAGATCTCTACTTTATGGAAAGAACTCACACCCTTTCAGCGCTGGTAGCTTTAAGTAGTGCTTATTCTTCCTTCGTACTTCCATCTGCTTAAAAGAAGTAGAGAAAGATCTTAAAATTCTTAATTTAGTTACCAAGTTCCATGTTGAATAAGATCCTGGTTCCTGGAGTTAAACATGAAGAATATCTCCAGGCACCAGCACACTTCAGCTGTTGTGCCAGAGAGTGTTTAACTCTGTCCTTATGTCATGTTTTGGGAGGCCAATGTAATGAATATCATGAGCAGGTAAATTTGAAAATATATGCATGAGAGATTTTAAAGGAGACTTTATCAATCTGTTTTACTTTTTTTGCTAAGAGTATTGCAAGAGTAAAAAAATACATATAATCATCACCCAGCCTGCTAGCCAGAGTCCTTCAACCTGATGGTGATGCAAGGGTGAGAAGCCCAGTCTATCAGAATAATTAATGTGCTGCGTACACTATAAGTAATGAAAGCGATAACACAAATATAATTAATAATATATTATTACATAGTTATTATATATTATCCCATATGAGGACAGGCTGAGAGATTTGGGATTGTTCAGACTGGAGAGGAGAAGGCTCTGAGGAGACCTTAATAAAGAAGTTCCAGTACCTGAAAGGGGCTAAAAGAAAGCTGGGGAGGAACTGTTTACAAAGGCTTGTAGTGATAGGACTAGGGGCAATAACTGCTTTAAAGGTCTTCCCCAGTGCAAACTATTCTATGAATGTATGATTTGACTGCGGAGCAGGAATGAAGAAGGATGTAATGGGAAGGCAGAATGGTAGAAAGATGCAATGGCATGGGTGGATGAGGTCTTGAGGGACTTGGCTTAGTGTTTGATAGGAATGGTTGGACTAGAAGATCAGATGGGTCCCTTCCAACCTGGCTGTTCTATGATTCTATGATTCTATGAATTGGAATAATTCTGTTGTCATGCTCTGTGCTGTCCTCCTTAGGAGACCAGACGAGTTACATATTTCTGTAAAAGGTACTGCTGGTTTTCATGTGTTGTGCTGGTTGTGCTCAGCGGTCTGTCTTGCTGTTTTACCTTTAATTTTAGTTGCTACTGGTGACAGCTCTTGAAAAGAATGGTTTATGACTAAAGAAAAAAGGCAGAGAGTATTGAGGCAGTTGCTCCACATCTTCTAAAAATATTTCTCTTGAGCCTTCTCTTTCTTCCTAAGAACAATGAGTTTATTTAGTGATTTTTTTATATATACTTTATGTAAAACAAAAAAGTGTAAAACTTCTCTTTAATTACGATTTTTTTTTTTTTCTATTCCAGGAGAAACAATGAGGATTGCCTCTTCGGAGTTTGCTGACGACCCATGTTCCTCAGTGAAACGTGGCACCATGGTGCGGGCTGCTCGCGCCTTGCTTTCTGCTGTCACCCGCTTACTCATCCTGGCTGATATGGCTGACGTCATGAGGCTTCTGTCGCATCTGAAAATTGTATGCAGTTTTAATAGTTTGTATTGGGTTTGTGTGTAGGAAAATAGGGAACAAATCGGTAATGGGTGTCACTGTTTATAATTCTTATTTTATTTCACTGTCTTAATGTGCTGGACGTGAAGTAAGAGAATTCATATTTCTACATTAGTCTCATTCATTTTCTGGTTCTGAAGATATTAATTTTTGGAGGCTTAGAGTAAAAAATCATACAATTATAGAATAGTTTGGATTGGAAGGGTCATCCATATCCAACCCCCCTGCCATGGGCACACTGGAGCAGGGCTCTCTAAGCCCCATCCAACCTGACCTTGAACACCTCCAGGGATGGGACAGCCACAACATCCCTGGGTGACCTGTGTCAGTGCCTCAGCACTCTCATGGTGAGAAATTCTTCCTTATGTCTAGTCTAAATTTGCCCCTCAATTGCTCAGTATCTTTAGTGTCTGCATTCTTCCTGCTGTTAAGCAGCTCTCTGAACAGAACAGATGTGTTTAACTTGCCTCCCCTTTGGTTTATCCTCTCAGGCCTTGTAGTGTATTGCGATCTTGTGGCAGAGTTTGGGTACTACAGTTCTACTATTTTTCTGTGCATGAGCTCTGAATATGTCAGGAGATTGAATCTTTCATTTGGAGCAAGACAATAGTGTCTAATCACTCATAAAAGAAGGAAAAATAATAAAGATAAATTAAAGATTGCCGCATAGTTTTGTTAGAATTTGTATTCAGGACTGACATCGTTCACTTATATTCAGGATATTAAAAAACTTTGCATCTGAAACATGTGAAATATGGTGGGATTTTTTTTTTTCTATTTCAATTTTATTGCATAAAAAAATGAACAAACAAACAAAAAAGAACTCTGACAAAACCATGAAATTTTTCAGAAACTCAGACACAGATTATGTACAACATGCAGAGTCCATGTGTGAATTTAACAGAGGAGATAGAAATTTACCTCTTTTTAATAAAAGACAAAAAAATACTTATCTTTCTTTTCTTTGTGTTTTTAACAGGATAGCTATACAAAGATATTATGTTCTGGGAAAACAATGAGAACCCTCTAACTTGCAAACTGTGCAGATAAGCTAAATAGTTTGGAAACGGTTTTCAAAATGAAAAAAAGCAGATTTTTCTGCGCAGCTTCTAGTGAGCTCTGCTCTAATGAAGAGAATGCTGCTCTTGTAATTGTCAGCACATGGCTCTGATTACGTGCAGTGTAAGCATTGTATTTCTCCAACACGCTTTTAATTTTCCCCCACTATAATATTCTGTGCAACTATAATTCAAATGATGCTTTACTACTGAGAATAACACTTTAATATTATATACAGCAGATTTCTCTAAGCGTTATGATTAAAATCCAGATTGAAGTTCTTTTATAGATGATGAGAAGTATTGTTCTTGGATCTGAGATGTCTTCCTTCTGTTAGAGCAGTGTGCTATGTTATTTTAAACACAAATGTTCGCTCTAGTTTTGTAAGTGGGTGTATTTACTTACTCAGTTTGCACCCTCGATTTGCAAGGGCAACCTACAGCAATGGAGTTTGTAATCTCTGCCTATGTGAAATGTTGTTATGGATCCCGTTTCCAAGAAGCCAGGCATCTCTGTATTTTTTAGCAAAATTCAAATTAGGAGCCTTAAATTAGATTTTTTTTTTTCAGGTTAAAAAGGGTAACGTATTTCTGAGGACTGACAGTGTAAATATTTTTAGCTTGCATTTTACAATGCAAACCAGTTTTAAATGAGTAAAATAGGAGTAAAAAAGTGTTTATTTTAGTTATTTAGCAACATGGATAAAAGGGCAGCTCTGATATTGACTCAGAGGTAACACTCAAAGGCTGGTGTGATCAAAGTTAATCATAGAATTAATAAAGTGAATTCATTCTGCGTATCAGAGTTATGAACCTGATTTTTACTGAAATGTACTACAACCAGTTTTCATGGAAAGCTTGTGAGTTACACATCAGGCTTCATGGGGAATACTGCATTTTAATTAATATCTTAGAGCAAATATATGAGGTAGCTTTCTGGAAGTACACCCGGTCATTTCTTTCACATTCTATTTTGCATTACTGAAATAAGTAATAGTGCTTATTGCAGTGAAACTTGTGCAACACTCATCAAATAGCATATGCTAACAGAGTATGTAATCATACACATATAGAATTATGAGTATACTGTAATTAAGGACATTCTAGTTAATCAGAGGAATACATCTGTATAGTGGAGAGAACTTGCGTTCTTTTGAGGATAGAGAACTTGCTCCAGCATGAATTTGTAAAACAAATGATAATTGAAAAAGGGGTTTGTGTTCAGGTCCTTGCAAATTCTTCTCATAAAGAGGTTCTTCATTTTGGAACTTCATGGGCTTGAGCCTAGACTGACACTTATAGAGTATAATCAACATCTTTAGAAACCTGATTATCAGAGTGGAATCTGTAACAAATCCTCTAGCAATTTTACTTAATGTAGGACTGACTTTAATGAACAGTATGTGGAAAAGGTATATCAGTTTGTTGGGCCTGTGCTTGTCATTAGAAACGTGCGAAAGATGAAAGCTTCGGGTAGTTTCAATAAAAGTGCATCTTGATATGAAAAGAAACTGTTCATATTTTGCAAGGAATCCTACAAGAACAAATTACTTAATCCAATAATGCTTTTGTAATTAGTTTTAATGGTTAAGGCAGTCAGATCATTTAGCTTTTCAAATGGCTGGACTTCTTTGGGGTAAAAGAAGAGGTATTTGGTTTCTGAATAAAGCTTAGTATGCATTTGTTCAGATAACATTTCTAACATAACAACTATGGATTTTTGTGATTGAGTTACACGTTTTTTCAATAGAAATGTATGTGGTTGCTACTCTACAGCCCTGTGATTTGTTGATATTCTTAAATCTGCAGTAAGGAGGTAAAGGCTCACAATTAAAATATCCACTTTTACTGGTAGAGCAACACAAATGGTAAGAGAAGCAGCATCTACACACAATTCTTCATTTCTAAATTCATTAGAGCTCAGCTACTGCTTAATTCATGGATTCACAGTGGCATTTGGAGAGTGAGTGGCAAACCTCTATTCTTCCATAGGAGCATGTCTACCATAAAAATTATCTAGTCCTCTTCAAGGGGAAATTTATCTGATTTTGAAAGCTTATGCACAGTCTCCTGAATTGAAGCAATAGGCTTTAGAAAGAGGGTTGAATAGAAACCTTTCAGTTCTCAATCTTTTTTACTTAGAATTGTGTTTTTATCTCATGAGGGTTAGAAATACAGCTTTGGATTCTCATCTAGTAACAGGAAAATTTCCTTTACTTATTGAATGAAAAAAAGCATTTTATCCCTTCAGGTTTTTTTCTTGATAGTTTCATGATATATTTGGTAGAATTACCTGATGATATAACTGGACTGCTAACCTCTGTTTGTTAGGTACAGCAATACTGAGTAGCTGCAGGTATGTTTTCTTTCATAGAATCTTTCCTGATTTTTAAAGTTACTGAAAGGAAAACTGAGCATGAAGAAAATGGAAATAATAAATATATTCTGGATTGAAGCTATTGTTGTTTCATTTATTTTACACTGACTCAATATTTTGGATATATTTGGGTAAATTTAAATCTTAATGATAAGTTTGAGTTTCCTTTTTAAAAGTAATTTCTTCTCCAGACTTAAAAAGTTCCTTTGGTTTTCTATAAAGCCCATACCACACATGATGAATGTATTCATCTATTTTTTTTTAAACCCCACAGATATTCAAAATTTCATCTGATAGTTGTGAGTGGGTAAGAGAATACAGTTATACCTTTTACATTAGTTTTACATAATATTAAAGACCAATAAATTGAAAGTAATGGAGAATGGTCATCAGGCAACTTCTCTCTTGAGAAACTTAATTAAAGTTAGTGGGACTGTCATAAAGCCACTGTACAGAGGTGGATGTAGAAGCTAAATTGAGTCCATATAATAAGCAATAATTGGTAGAATAGTTATAGACTTTGTCAACAAGGGCACTTGGTTTAGAATGCTAACACACTTGATATATTCTATTCTAGGTAGAGGAAGCACTAGAAGCAGTGAAAAATGCAACAAATGAGCAAGATTTAGCGAATCGCTTTAAAGAATTTGGAAAAGAGATGGTAAAACTTAACTATGTAGCTGCTAGACGACAACAGGTGAGTACATTTTCAAGCATTCGTTGAGAAAGTCTTGCTTCTGAAGATCTGGTGTTTTATATCCGAGTCTGGTTTAAAATGTGCAATAAGTAATTGCTTTGTCTTGGCTTATAATTTAATCACATCGAGGGTTTTTTGAATGTGGTGTTTTTCAAACATGCTGTTTCCTTAAGAATATTTTCCAAGTGGCTTCAGTTAATAGCAGAATGAAGGGTGAAAAGGGAAGTGATTCAGCCGGTTAAGGATAGTTTTCATTTGATTATTATTCGTATTTAATTGTAACCTATGCTGATTTGAGGTCACTCTGACAGCTGGTAAAACATGAGCACTTGGTAGTTTAGTATAATTCAAACTCAGGAAGAACAGAAATCTACTTTGCATTTAAAACCATCATTATTAATTTTCAGACACTGAAGAAACACAACTACTCGATCCATTCTTTACTAAGGCAGATGGAAAAAGATGAGAAAGTCACAATAACATTTATTCAATGCCTACAATTATACAACTTTGAAATAAAGATCACTTTCTCCTGAACACTGTTCTTTTAAAGAGTCAAGACAGCACTGTCACTCTGGAGTTGGATGAGGTCTCTCTAGGGTCATTTGTGTTTGGATACCACCAGTAATTCAGCGAAGTGTATCTTTGGATAGCATAGCACACCCTATTTTCTATATTCATTTGCCCTTTTGCTTTATTTTCTGTGCTACAGTAATGACAATTAACTTCTGGATTGGTATTGTGATTTTTTTTATGAAATAGAACATTTTCAGAATTATATTGAAATTAACTAAATGAAGAATGTAAAATCTACTGGCTGTATGCACATTGCTATTCAGTATGTTCAGACACTCCCCTTGTGGAAATATTGTTACATATATGGGAAAAAGAGAGATATTTGATAGCTGTTGAGAGCATATATTCCGTAAGTTCTTACTGGAGATATGAAAAGATAACAGAAAATCTTAGTTATAAAATGTTTAGAATTTTGCTTTTAAGGTGTATTTTTAGAATACCTGTAAGGTTTCCCATATAAATATTAGAACTTGCTTCTTAGATGTTCATGTATTTTCCTTTCATCTCTTCTGTTTTTTAGCCTGATGAACCTTTTAGGAACTTAATTCTCTCTGAAAACTGATCTGTCAGTCAAGTGACACTGACATTAATCAATGGGCAGAACCTTTAAATGTGGAATAACTTGGTTCTTTTTTAATTTTTACTATAGATTTAATTTTTCCGTAGTTTCTGTATGCAAACTATTCATCTCCTACAGTTCTTTGTTCATAGTTTTAAAATAGAAGTAAAGATATTTCGTTATTCCTTATGAATAATGTTAGGACTGCTTTACCTAATGTTTGAAAGGTTTTCATGGGCAGTGTTATATATCCTATAGTTAAATAAATTCATGGATTAAATAATGATAACACAGTGTCATCTTCTTCTGATAACATTGTGTACAGTATCTGATGCTTGTTTTCAAGGGAAATGAAATAAAGTATATGTCATTAAACAAACACTAAATGAAACGAGGGATAGAGCCAAATTTGAAGTAAACACTATTAATGAGATGCATTTATTAGACCTTTAAGAACTGAAAACATATTTGTTATTCTGATATTTTGATTTTGATTTTGATTTTTTTTAAGGTCTACCTTATGGTGATTTCATAAAGGACATGGGCATAGTAGTTCAAAACACAGGACAGTTGCAAAACACAGGATTCTTGCACTCATGTTGCCTTTATGGAATCAGCAGACTGAATCTGATCAATCAGGAAGAGTAATTTTGAACGCGTTATATAAATTTCCTCTGAGTCTTTGAGTGAGGGAAGCACGTAGTCACTTTCATAAGAAGATAGCGTGAGCAGAATCTAGCAGCTACACAGGAGGAATGGACTTTTCTTGGGCTTTCTTTCTGTGATTTATGGTAGACTCTGTCATTGATTCCATCTCTGCAAAATCCCTGGATGGTGTTTATGCATGGATACTTAAGCTGTATATGCAATACATTCTAACACAAAACCTTTCATGGGTTTCCTTCCCTGGAGGTGTTTAAGGGAAGGGTGGACGGGGCACTGAAGGGCATGGCTTAGTGATTGATAGGAACAGTTGGATCTGATGGGTCTCTTCCAACCTGGTGATTCTATGATTCACAACTGTAACAATTGTGCGGTTTTGTATAGGAACTGAAAGATCCTCACTGCAGGGATGAAATGGCTGCAGCTCGAGGCGCTCTGAAGAAAAATGCCACCATGTTGTACACTGCATCCCAAGCATTTCTCCGTCACCCTGATGTTGCAGCCACCAGGGCCAACAGAGACTATGTCTTCAAGCAAGTACAAGAAGCAATTGCTGGTATCTCCAATGCTGCCCAGGCCACCTCGCCCACTGATGAGAACAAGGGGCACACTGGCATAGGAGAGCTTGCTGCTGCGTTAAATGAATTTGATGTAAGTATCAGTTGTGTATGGAAAATGAAGTGTTTTTCCATGTAATCTACAGCTTTTAACTACTTGTTTCTTGAGCAGGCCTCAATTTCCCTTCTCATTCAGGTCCATTTCCTCAGACTGCAGAGGGAAAGTGCAGACATTGATTTGTCTTATTTTTAATGCGAAATAGTTGTTCGCTGCTAATGGACTTGAATTATAAGGAGCTATTTGTGCTTATTTGTAGTGGCTGTAATAGAGAGAAAGAAGTCCTCTGTTGACCTAGTATCCTTGAAAAATCTAGCTACATAGTTCTAAATAACACATAATTTGATCAATCTGGCAATTTAGTTCTGTGACCAAGATCTATGATTGGTTGAATGGTAAAATCCTGGTTGTCTGGCAATTCAGAAAGTCAAGACAATAAAATAATGATGGTGATGGAGCTCAGCATCCTGAAGGCATTAACATTCAACTTGAATCACGAATTATGTTAATCAAAGATATAGAAAAAACATCTTTCAAACACATTTGATACCAAAGAAGTTCTCCATTCCAGGAAGAGCTATAGTTCTGCTTATGCAAGTTGACAGCTAACTGTTGAACTGGTTTAATTTCATTGCCAGTCCTGTCTTACGATTTTCCAGTATTTCACACTTGAGGACTGTTCTTTAGAATGTGAATAAAACTCCTTAAGTGCAGACAGTACTTGAAAATATTTACCTCTTTCATTCTGAGGTTAGGTAAGGGTTTATTAAAATTCTTATTGAGGAATAGTGTCCTTTTCACTTCGATTAATACACAAATTTACAGTGTATGCATCTGTCATTCGCAATCAGGAGCTACTCAATCCTGCTGTATTTAGAGCTGAAAGTGGAGGTGTAGTCCAAGTGGTTCATCTCGTGTTGTGTTGGACTGGACTTGTCATCTTTCTCTGTGATTTACTGCCATTGGACCTGTTTTGGAGACAACAGTGGAAAGGGTAAATATTGTAGGATCTAGGGGAGCTCCATTACTAAGATACTGAAAAGAGACAGAGGATGACTATACCAATAAGAGTAGAAGGGAAAAGGGTTTGGAAGTGGAAACACGGCAACAGGAATTCTGCATGGTTTTCAGGGCCTTCTCAGCTTACATGTCCCTTAACGGTAAGAATAGTATCACTGTTTGGTCTGATTGTACTCTGGCTTTTGTGTGGGACTTTGCATGTTATGGAGAGCAGAGGTTTGACAAACAGTAAGAGAAAACATGTGACTTCTTAGTCCCAAACTGATGATGCTGCTGCTCTCTGGAAAAGGCTGCTGTTCACTGCAAAGAGTGTCATTGTGTTTCATGAAAGTAGATTTAGGGAAGACCATGCGAGACATCTAAAATTGTCCCCTGCCTCTTCATGAGAATATTTGTTCATCGTTTCTCTCCTCAGGTAAAGGCTTTTCCACTTTCCATGATGTTGCAGGCATCATGAATGCCTATATGTATATCCATGTCTTCTGTTAACAGTTATTTGGTTTTTTAGAGAATTTTTTCCTTCTGCTGAAACTAAACGAGAACTTTCTCTGCTGACTTACTGAGGATACAAATATTGAAACTACTGTTTAATCTGCTTCCCAACTATATTTCCTGTTTTGCCTCACTGCATAGCTGTTGAATGAGATTTATTCACACCTAATTTTGCAATGGAAATTACATACCCTAAGCTCTAGGGAAAGCCGAAATGTGTATCTGTGATGGTGCAATGATTGTGAATTTCCCTTCTGCTTTACAAGCAAGAAAGCATGAAAAATTACCTGACTAGTGAAACTATGTCGTGGGTAAAAAGGTGACAGATAAAAACATTCGCTTTTTTATGTTTGCAATATATTACTTCAGCACAGGAAAGGAAGTTTATGTTTTCTAGCGAAAATAATTTTACAGTATTTTTTTTTAGAAAATCAGTCATATTGAGATGAATTTTAATTTGATATGAAGTTCATACTGAAACTTGCAGTATATGGCAAGATAATTCTATATTAAAAATGAATTTGCATTTCCCCCATAATATTTAACACTTCTCGGTCTTCATTATTTTAAATTTCAGAATCAGTGTTCTGTCGCTTAAGGCTTCAAATGACTGCAATGCCCATCATCTGAATACTTTCTCAGTCACAATATCATCACATGTTATATTAATAATTATTCTATCTATTTTAAGCACGTCAGCTATTTTGTTTAAATAGATGCCATGCTAATTGTAATACTGTATACAGTGGTGATTTGTAGTATAAAGTCACCTGTGAGTTATTAGAAGCAAAGTTTTGTAAAGAGTTTGCATTTATTGCTTCTCAGAGATAATTTATGTAGAAATGAGGAGAGTTCATGGATCTTTCTTATTACATTTGTATCAATGTATGTATGTATTAATGTAATAAAAAAGATACTGTATTTATTTAATACATATATATGTAGTCTAGTCTTTACTCGTTAATATGTGTTAATCCACACAGACACACTCTATGCTTGATGTTACTTTAATACTCCAATGATTTATTGTTTCTTTGTGTGTTTACACATCCATTTGTCTTTCAAGTTGCTTACTAGCAAGGCTAATCTGTGTTAGATCTTGAACTGCTGTGCCTGTGTGTCCTCCCTTTACTCTACAATTTCAAAATCTCATGGAGACTTGATGGACTGTGAAAATAATTTGTTTTATAAAGGAAGAGATCTATCTGACTGAGAACTGAAAGAGATTGTTAAAATTATTTTTGGTACATCGGTTATTTCTATATTTGGGGTAGGTCCCAAGGTACTGAAAATGTACTGGGTTTGTTATGAGAAGGATTTAAAGGGGATAATTCCAGGCAGAGTAGTTCAGTCTTTCATAATATTTAAAAAGTGGAAATCTGGATTTGATGACTGTGTTTTATGAGAAAAAGTGTCTGATGACACTGGTCACCGTCTTCCAGTCTGTAAAATGACATTCATATTCAATAAATGGATTATCATGACATATTTCGTGACGATGCTAATAATCTCTTGGGAATATTTTACAGGGCTAGTGAATGCAGTGCTCCTTAAATAGAAAGATCTAACAGATATTTAAAAAAAAAAATACATAGACACTGAAAAGGAAAAATTCCTGGGTACTACAACAGCATAAGATGCTATTTTTGTAATTAAATTAAGAGCAGTCAAAATGTGACATAAAGTTAGTGGGCAGAAGAGATGCTGTATCATAAACTGACTACCTTTAAAATCTTGTTGCTTTTTGCACAAATACCTGTACTAGATGATCAGCCCAAGAATGGAATCTCAGTAATTTATGTTCTTCAGGGAAGTGATTTATGGTGCTGGAGAGAAAAGGACAGAATGTGATCTTCAGAGTACAAATTTAAGTGTGCCTGTTTGAGTAATAAATGAAAAGAAGTAACTGCAAATGCATCACGGTACGTCCCATGTAGCAACTTGAAGGTAGACTTGTTGAGCTCTAGTGCCTAGGGAAGCACAGCCAAATGGGTATTTTCGTATAATAGCATTTATATATTGAATTTAAATAGGAATAGCTGTGTCTGCGTGTGGTGGAGAAAGTACTGCAAATTCAGATAACCTCATCAATGACTTTGAATGAAGTGTGGCGTTTTGTTTCCTTTGTGTAGCTGAAGTGGCTTTTAGACTGGATGGTTTTGAGTCTATCATTTCACTTGTGAAGGCAGACAAGCTGTGTCCTTATACTTCAAAACTTCGATTTGGTACTTTCTGCTCTCCATTAATCTCCCCTGAGTGCAGAGGAATCATGGACTGGTTGACCTCCATGTATTAAGAAAATAATGAAAAACAGCACAATGTTGTATTTTGCATTATACCTAAAAACTTTACTTATTTGCCGAATATTATGTTTGAGGATGCTGAACTGACCTTACAAGAGAGTAAAAAACAGAGTCCTGATGATGCTAAGAGGTTGAACAAGCTTTTTCTTTCATGTAATTGTTGTACGTTCCTGCCTACTACAACTGCTTCTGTGTTCTGCTTCTGGGTTTTTTTCCCCTCTCAGACTTTTCCATGCAAAACGGGAGTAGTTTAGCAGCAAGAAACTCAAATTGAGTTTAGAGTGAGAGTAGATTCAGACTAGATACAAGGAAGAAGTTTTTTACTTTGAGGATGCTGAAACACCAGCACAGGTTACCCAGAGATGTGGGTGATGCCCAATCATTTAAGATCATGTTGGCTTGGGCTCTGAGTAGCCTGATCTGGTTGGAGGTGTCCCTAGTCACTGCAGGATGGTTGGATTAGATGGCCTTTAAAGGTCCCTTCCAAACAGAACCATTCTGTGATTCTGTGACTCTGAATTATTTTAATCACCTGTTTCAGAAGTTCATTCTACTTTTAATGTTAGTAGTTGGCTTTATGGCATATAATAGTTAATGTGCTTGTGTATGCATGGGAATGTATATGTATTATCGTGGAAATCACAACTCTAGAGTATGAGGGGCAACACTAGAAATGAAAGAATTCTGATATCAAATGCAAAGCAGAAATGTGACCTCTGTAAAAGGAAACACCTTTGCTTGCCAGCAGTTAGCATCTTATTACCTTTATTCCCCTTTAGCAGTGAGGGCTGTTCTGCTGATCCTTTGTCTGTATACGAGCACCATCTAGTGGGTTTCTGTGGTTTTATTTTTTCCCTCTGAAGTGCTCCTTTGCATTAAATTACTATTGAAAAAAAAAAAAAAAAAGATTTAGCCATCAGAAGTACTGTTTGTAAATTTTTCATGCCACATCGCTACCACTTCTTTTAAAATGGTGAAAAACATGGAGCACCAACCCACCAGGTGCTTTGTATGTTTTCTTGTCAAAAACATTTTATCTGTTTATCAAAGGGCAGTAACCAGTTTATTTGCAGTGGATTTTTTGTAGTGGACCTTAAACTAGATAAGTTTGTTAAAAGTGGTAGAAACACATCAACATTTCTATAGAGAACAACATTTCTATATCAACATATTTCAACATTTCTCTAGAGAAATACTTTTTCTGTAGTAGTACAATTCTCCCATTATTATTCGATTTATCACAGGTTGTTTTTATTATTAATAAGAGATATGGACAACTGAACTGTTAAAGCTATATTAAAATCTCTTCAGGTCACATATAATTGCTCAAAAATAACACTAAGTTTCTAATTGAACTACACTTGATACTATTGCGAATATGTTTATTTTGCCCCTCTGAGATTCTTATGTAACTCAACTATGTGGAAGGTGACGCCACCAGTATTTCAGGGAAGCAGCATCCTCGTTTACATTTAGGGAAGAGTTGGGAAGGAACTGCTTGAGGCTGTGGAGGTGGGAGCTGTTGCTGCTCCAGTGGTTCTTGGCTGCCCACTTCGACCCTAGTGTGATATTCATCAAACTACTTTGAGCGTAGCCATCCCACTGCCCCAGAAGGAAAGATAATAATTTATTTCTCTGAATTATTATTTCTCTGTTCTTTTAACACATCGAGCCATCTCATTGAAAGCTGTGGTTCTGGAGCATAGCAAGCAAGAGGGCATTTCGGGGAGCTGGGAAAGGCAGAAGGGGAGCCGTCCCCTCCTCCCTGTGGCACTGCACTGTCACACTCTCTGTGTTTCTTCAAATTAAAACTGTGTGGTATGGCTCTGAAACACAACACTGTGACAAGCAGAAACATTTGATTTATTGCTACAAAGGAGCTAACTAGCCTTGTTAGCACTTTGGGGACACTGGCATACATACATCAGCCAAGCCTGCGAGCACATTGCAGGTGTTTTCACGGTAGTGCAGGCACTTCTGACAAAGGAATACATTGAACACACTTATTTATACAGTCTCGTCTTCCAGGTTGTTCTGAAAAATTGTGTCTCAGTATATTAGGTGCTCCCTTTACCCAAAAGCAGTTTTTCATGCTGCCTTGTGGTTGTGACATTATTTATTTAAGGTATCTATCAATCTGAGTTTTTAATGGTATTTGCCACGGAGTTTTTGGTTCCTTCTTCTGACATATTGTTCTTTTTGCAGTGACACTTGCTTTAGAAATTGTGTTGTCATTGTACAAAATCACTGAAAAGCATGCTAGGAAGTGTTCTCTGATCTGAAGGTTTAACATGCTAAATAGATGAATTAATAAAGTGTAATAAGAGGGAGAGGAAAGAAGTTATCGTTTGTCCAGAGTCACACAAAAGATTAATACAAGAGTCAATAAAGGACCCACAAAACCCTAAATTCCAATTAAGTGCCACTTCCACTGTACTGTGCTGCTTATGATGATATTTAAAACATCTCCAGAGTTTACTGGAACCATCTTAGATGTGAACTTTTTGTAAAACCATGTTGTTTAGTAGTTTCTTACTTGAAAGCTATTTCTGTTCTGTCGAGTATAATGCCTCCACCTCAGAGGTCCTGCTAGACAGTGACATGATTGTAGGTGCTGCTTTATCAGTTTTACATTAACATTTACAGTTTACATTTACATTTATCAGTTTTACATTTACGTTTTCTTCTGTGAATACTTTTCAAACTTTATGCTTCTGTGGGTTTTTTCCTCATAGCTTCTCATATGCCTTTCCTGTCTTTTAAGGCTGAAAAATCAATTCAGTTTTCATTGCACAGGTCTATAGAAAAGCATGCAGTGTTTGCTGGATTTCTTTTTTTGTGTTTGTGTGCTTTCTAATCAATGCATTTGAAAGAGTCCTTTACTTAAATGAGAACGTTGATTCCCATTAGAAAAGAATAATCTGGTGTTGGACTTCTTTTATTTGATATGATAGTTTATTTGAAAATTCACTTTTACTCAGTAACAAAACTCAATAACTTTTGTTTCATTGGGAGGGTTATGTGTTTTAAGGAACAGAGCACAATAGGGCTACTTGGATTATCTGAGGGCTGGAGCATCTCCCATATGAGGACAGGCTGAGAGAGTTGGACTTGTTCAGCCTGGAGAAGAGAAGGCTCCAAAGAGGCCATGTAGTGACCTTCCAGTGCCTGAAGGAGCTACAAGAAAGCTGAAAAGGCACTTTTTACAAACACTTATAGTGGCAGGACAAGGGGCAATGGCTATAAACTAGAGAGGGGAAGATTTAGACTACACATAATGAGGGAATTCTTTACAATGAAGGTGGTGAGGTACTGGCACAGGTTGCCAAGGGAAGCTGTGGCTGTCCCATCCCTGGAGATGTTCAAGACCTGGTTGGATGGGGCCTTGGGCAGCCTGATCCAGTGGGAGGTGTCCCTGCCCATCGCAGAGGCATTGGAACTAGATGATCTTTAAGGTCCCTTCCAACTGAAACCATTCCATGATTCTATGATTACTTTTGTCATCTTTTTGCACAATATAAAAACTAAAGAAACACAGGGAAATATTGAATTCCCTCTTGCACTCTTCATTGTGTTTTATAGCTGAACCATGATTAATTTAAGAATCTCTTTGTTGCAAGCTCTAAATTAGTTATAGTAGTAGTAGTGGTTTCATTAATACTATTCAGGACTTACAAAAATGTTGATTTCCATGTACTTTTTTTCAAGCTTGCCAAAATGCCCACTACTGTCAAAGTTTGAGTCTACCTATTGACTTAGGAATGAATTTGGATACATTTTATGCAGGATGATATTCAGGTTTTTTTGGATCTTAGTCCTTCCTTCCAGCAAAAACATTAACATTACTTATCTGTTTAAAAAGTAAAGAGATCTCCTGCTCTGAAGAAGCTTCTGAAATTTCCATAGGATTTTCTGCTTGTGGAAATGACTACATGAGCAACGTTTCTTAAGCAATAAGACAATGCACATAATGTGTGTAAGTTTTTGCAAGAGAAAGCATTTACTTTGGAAAATACGGACAGTGATACAGTAATCACAGTTCTTTTAGAGTTGTAAAATTATTTTAAAACATAAATTTAATGTTATGGGTTTTACTTCTAATAAAAACTGTTTTCTGACAATACTATGCATTTATGTAGGCTGTGTGGTTATTTTCAGTATGTTTAGTTGAAGTGTGAATAATTAGTGTGGTATTTTAAGTTTCAGATGTGGTGCCTGTAGTTTACTAGTGTTTGTGATAGCTTATTCCTATTAGAGCAAGATAAATATTGCTTATAGCAGTGATTAATAGGAAGTCGTCTGTTTTTTGAAAGTTATTGTACTTTATTAAAACATTATAACCACTATAAACATGCCTTTTAATTATTTAAATAAAATGGGGTGTACAAGAGAAAATAATTAACTGTAGTATGTTTAAAGAAGATAATATAATAAATTTAATAGTTTTCATATAAGTCTCCAATTATTTTTAATCAGTTTTCTCAGACTATGCTCCAGCAACTTGAAGACAAAATTGATATATGTTCACAGCAAAAATACATTTTATACTGCATTTGTAAAGAGGTTGAAAACAGTATTATAAGGCCTGGGTTATGGTTTCAGTCCTTAGTTAGTTAACTAAGTAGAAATGTAAAATGTTCCAATCCATTTGCACTCATCATTCATTAACTAGCTATCAATAATGATGGGAACTTGAGACTTTAAAAGGAATTTATTTAGCCAGATTCCCAGGCAACACTTTTTTTCTGCTGTACTGTGCGTTTTTCCTACTTCCAAGAAGACCTTGTTTCCTTTTTAACACAATGCTAATCTGTGTGTAAGAACTTTGTACATGTCAGTAGCATAGCCTGAAGTTGCATTTACATACCAAGCTTTCTTTGAAAAGAAATAAAACCTTTCATAAGCAAAAAATAGTGTCTCTCTGAGAAGTGAGTGTCTAGGGCTGTCATTTAGCAGGTTCTCATCTCCATTCTCTTTTTCCCAAAGCTCAAAAATCTTTCCCACTAATATGTTCCTTTTCTGTGTTGTACAGTGAGAAAAGCTGGCTTAAATTAATTATACACCCTCAATGATATACACTGTATTATTTAAAATGTAAATGGTATTTGCATGTAACCTCTATAGAGCTTCTTGAATTTATTCATGGATCATGAGATAAATGCTTGTGAATATCAGCTAGTTGGGTTTCAATGATCAGAGATATTTAATCTACAGATTGTTCATCCGAAAGGCTTGAAAAGGATGGAAATATTCCAGAAATAAAATCTTGGTAGGCCCTTGGGTCTCATAGAAGATAGTGGAGGACAGTGCCTTCATAATGCTCTAAGAAGAAAAAAAAATATCATTCATGACTTGCTGAAAGGTGTAAGATCTACTGTTTGAAATTTGCTCTTTAGGTAGATAGCCTTTCACCCATGGCATTAAGAAATAGGAGGAGAGGTGAGACATCTGGAATATTGTGTCCAGTCCTAGAATCCTCAACATAAGAAGGTTATGGAGCTGTTGGAACAGGTTCAAAGGGCTACAAAGATGATCCAAGGGCTGGAGCTCCTCTCATATGAGGGCAGGCTCAGAGAGCTGGGATTTTTCAGCCTGGAGAAGATAAAGCTCTGAGGAGACCTTATAGAGACCTTCCGGTACCTGAAGGGGCTACAAGAAAGCTGGGGAGGGACTGTTTACAAAGGCTTGGAGTGATAGGACTAGGGGCAATGGGGATAAACTGGAGAGGGGCAGATTTAGACTAGACATAAGGAAAAATTTCTTCAAGATGAGAGCGATGAGGCAGTGGCATAGGTTGCCCAGAGAAGCTGTGGCTGCCCCATCCCTGGAGGTGTTCGAGGTCAGGTTGGATGGGGCTTTTGACACCCTGATCTAGTGGGAGGTGTCCCTGCCCATGACAGGGGAATTGGAACTAGATGATCTTTAAGATCCCTTCTAACCCGAACTATTCTATAATTTTATTAATTTGGGAAGCGTATAGCAAAAGCCGAATCTACTGTAGCATGCATTTAATATATGTGTCTGTCTTTTTACCTCTATATAATACAGGTATAGTTTTCATCTATATTGAAGAAAAGTTTATATTGCTGTAACTGAAACACAGAAATTGCAATGGTGCTGTATGGATGTTGCTTTGATCATGTTTATACGATGAGAAGAGAGATTTGCTACAAGTAGAACATATGTTGGCTACCGGAAGTCCTCTACTCTCCAGTAAATAATGTTCAGGACTGTTTTTATTGTCTTTTAGAAATAAAACGTCATGACCATTAACATTATAATTTTACGATCCTTATTTTTAAAAAGAAACACAAGAATTTTTGAGTAAGGAAACACACAAAATGTGAAACAGCAGCTAATTATTTTATAGCTTTACTAATGGCATAATTTTCTAGGAGAGTTCATTTGATGCAATTTCAGTCTTGCTAATGCTGAAGTAAGTATGCTGTTGTGAAGATGAATTTATAAACCTGATTTCTGAAAATCCCAGCGCTTAAGAACATAAGTGTGGCAGTGAACTCTATTCTTTAAGCATTACTGTTCAGTGGAAGAGAACAGCTATATAAATATGCATAAGCCCAACTAGTAGAGAAGCCATTTCTAATTTAGGTACTTGTAAATCTGCTCTGCTTACTACTGTGAAACATAGACCCTCAAAGAGGCTTTTGAGACATTATTTCACATTCTGGGTAATAGTTGCATTTATTTCAGCTAAGTCAGCAGTTCTTGAACCTGAATTATATTTCTCCCTTTTATTAAATATAGAGTCTTCATAAATTTCCTAATGTCGTTCTGTTTGTTACTATTTAGCTTTTACGCATTCAGTTAAGTTATAGATTTCACAGGGCTTGATCTTTCTCTGTATAGTCATGAGAATTATGGTTTTTGCACGTGGAGCTAATTGGAGGCTTTATTGGGAAGTAAGAAGATCTTTTATAGAATCCTTGTCCCACCGAATTACAGAAAATGTATTCATTTGGGATAAAAATTGAGCCTAGAATAAGTTTATTTGAACTTGTTTCAATTCATAGTATATAGATGTATTTTTTGACGTTATAGACATTGTGGGTGGCTGTGTATTTTGTCCCTAAATATTGATTTACATGTTAGTAGACTCTTGCTTTCTTTCAAGGTAACTGTATCATTTGTCTTTGATTTGTTGATCAATCTTGGATATTAAAGGAAACAGACTAATCATATCATCAAACTGTTGGGAAAATTAAAATGGTTTATTAACAAAAAATCTGATGTGCTTTAAAGCAAGTGGGATTATTAGAAAACAGGATGCTTGAAACTTGCAGATCGGCCTCTTGTATTCCTATTTCATGGTTTATTTTCCTTTAAAGCTGAAATGAGAAGTACATGGCTTACTGATCATTTTTATGCAACATGCTATTATGAAACTTCTTTACATGATTGCAGCCAAAGGGTGCTGAATGACACAGTGATGCTAATGCACCTGTAAGTGGGACCAAAGAATTATTTCTTTTATATTTTTTACCTTCAAATACAAAGGAAGTAATGCAAGTCAGAGTATAATCTCACAATGACTGAAATTTCATAATATTTCATAAGATTCTATGCTTAGAGGTAGAAACTACGTATTTTAACCCTATTTGATGTATGATACTAAGTTTGGTATGTAAAGTACACCAGTGTTTAGCAGTAATCATAACTTAAGAATGAAAATGTCTCTAAAAGGAAGTGGTTTTGAAAATCAATGTTTTTTGTAGTAGTAAGGATATTTTCCTAAGTAGTAGGCTTTTGGACAAATTAATGACTTTTTTAGATTATCCTCCTGTAGTGTTCCCTGTTAGGTAATATAGCACTTTTTCCTGATTTAGTAACAAGCAGCAAAAATCTTGTAAAAGCCTTTAGAAAGAGGGTTTTAAAAGATACACTGCAGAATGAGAATCAGAGGCATTTCGCATTTTTATCCAAGTATGATTATCTAATAATGGTTTTTGTAATGACAGTTTCCTCTGTTATTTTCATTTAATATTGAGGTAATTGAGTAGCACTTTAGCAGTGTAGTCTACTGATAAAAATAATCAACACATAGGAATTAGTTAACAGAGAATATTCCATTTTTTCCTCAGTCATAAATATTTTGCAGCTCTCATACGAATTTCCTGAATATGGTTCTTCTCGTCAACCAGCACCGCCAAGTCCTTCTCTGCAGAGCTGCTAATTCAGATTTGAACCAGTTGTGTCTCTCCTGATAGTAGCCTTTTATAACTATAGGTTGTGAATTATTTGCGTGAAGAGTTATTTATATTTTCAGTTGTAAATTGGGATTTCAGAGCTACCAGATATTTCTGCAGTATTGATTTTGCAGGAATTTGGTCAATAATTAAAAGAAAGATGGAAACCCAAGTTAAGCCGCTGAAGTAAGAGAAATGGCAATGATCCATATATGCTTCTAATATTCTTGCTCGTGTTTTGTTTTCTAGAACAAAATTATTTTAGACCCAATGACTTTCAGTGAGGCTCGCTTCAGACCATCTCTTGAGGAACGGCTGGAGAGTATCATCAGTGGAGCTGCGCTGATGGCAGACTCTTCATGCACACGAGACGATCGCCGAGAGAGAATCGTAGCCGAGTGCAATGCCGTGCGACAGGCCTTGCAGGATCTGCTCAGCGAGTACATGAATAATGTAAGTTATATGCTCTTCCTATTTGGTTCTATCTTAGTAGATGTATAAACCTTTTGGAGGCTTTGCTGTGACTTTAATAATTAATGAAAACAAGAGTATATCTTTATACCAGGAGTAAAGGTAGTGCTATTTCAATTATTTTACTTTCTATGGCATGCAATTTGTATTGTTTAGCTTTTTAATACACTGGAAATATTTCGCAGAAGTTTTGTGAAATTAAAGGAACCCCATGCTCCCCGTAGCATTAGCATTAAAGTTTCTTATTGAGTAAATAGACACTGAGTATTCCTTTTAAAGTAAAATGTTTTTTTTTTAATTGAAAACTAAAAGCAAGCAATGTAAGTGGGAAATGACCTTAGCATTGTTGTCCTTATGAAAGTGAATACAGTTCAGTTGCAACGTGATTTCCTCTGAGCAGTGGTAGTTGCAGTGTTTTGTTTATTAGCATGTAACCTATAGACACCCATGTGATGTTCTCTGTCTTCTGCGGGTTTTAAACCACTAAAGGTCTTTATTTGCAATTAAAGCTATTAAATATTCAGTTGCCTTGAAAGTAGTGAGTTTAGCCCTAGTGCTGTTCACACAGACAGATGTATCCACTGGATCCTGGATACAACTATCTGTGCCGGGTTTCAGGAGGTGCTAAATTGTTCAGCGCAGTATTAACTTTAGTTCTGTGTAAGTTGTCCCAGATATGTTCTTCATCTAATATTGTGTATTAAACCTCAGGAGTACCATTGCTGTGTTCTTAGGAGGATGTGTGCAAAAGTCCTAAGAGATGTCAACACCTCACTTTAAAATAGCAATTTATTGTTGAGAACTTTGTTTGAATTTATGTTTAGTTGTTTTTTTTCTTTTATTTCTATAGGAATATTTTAATTATTTGACTCTATTGTGGAGAACAGATTCTTTCCCTTCTAATACTATGATAGCAGCTATTTAAAACAAACATTCATTTTTACTATGAATGCCATTCTGTGACACTCTAGACAGTGGACACTGAGCTTTAAGACTACCTAAATTTTTTACACGGTCTTTACAAACATTGTTTATGTGACCTGAAATATTTGCAAATGGGTATCACACTGAGCATCCTATACTTTGCTGTTTCTTGTCTGTCATTGCTGCCAAACTCTCAGGTGGCACATTTTGATGCCATTTTGCTAGAATCGTAAAAGCAATGTTGAAAAGATTGTTCAAGGGTAAAACTTTAACACTGTTTTTTTCTTTAGTACTGTTAGAGTTAGTGGGCAGACTTATACAGGGCAGTCTAAATAGTGCAAAAATCAGTCTTTTAGTCATTTGGTTTTACAGCTCAAAATTAACAAGGACTTTTAAAAGACATTATTTCATAAAATAGAATCATCTTAAGGAACTCTTGTGTTGGAGCAGAATTTAAAAGTGTGTATAATTTCCTTTTTCTTCTTTATGAAGCGATAATGGAAAGGTTCTTGTGGGTGAAAGTGAAGTCTATGCTGTTGTGTTATAGGTTAGAAATTATTAAGAGAGCATTAAATAATGAGTGAGGAGACAGTGGTGGAAGGGAACTTGCTGGATTGCTTCCTACAGGGTCTTGCTTTGTAGAATTACTAGTTAGGTGTAATCTTAAATGTCTTTCAGAAAACTTTGAGAACTGATGGATTGTGGGACCTCAAATTGTATTGTAGTTCTCTTTAAGCACATGGGGTTTTTGTGACAAAGCAATTTACCCTTGGACCAGAAACATTATTATTTTATTTCTGACCACATTTACAGTTGAAGGGGAACTTCAAATGTCTGTAGATATTCAAGACCACACTAAAGGTAGCTAATATAGTTTCCTAGTTTTTACTTAAAAATATAATCATATGAGCATCTGTTTTTATTGATATCATGATATGTTTTTGAATTAGTCTTCCTCCTTTTTTTGTTTTGGCTTCTTTTCCCGGTCTAATTAGTTGAAGAGGCATGATTCATACGTGTATATATATAGTTCTCCTGCTTTATAGTGGACTATAATCACTTCAATTTTTTTTTTACAGCTATTGAGTAAGCATTTTAAAAACTGAATGTATACTTAAGTTAATGAAAATTGAAGTACTTCTAACTGAAACACATCTAGGGAAAGCTACTGCATTAAACATTGTTTTCCAAGCTGATCTTAGCAACCAGAAATGGGATTCAGTTTACAGATTAATACACATAAACCTACATTTCTGTACATAGGTGCAGAGAGATAAACTAGGGGCCTCAATTCAGTTATTTAAAGATAGATGCCTAGTGCCAATTTAAACTACTAGTTTAAATAATCTGGCGCTTATTTGAACAGAGGCTCCTCAGTCTCCCACTCAGAAGCATTTGGATCTGCCATAGGTGTTGTGTCATACCTACCAGCTCCAGTTCCACATCCTGTATGGTCTATGTAAGAACAAATGGCCAGACTCTTACCTTTATCAAATCATTTGAGCCTCAGTTTCTTTAATTCCTGTTATAAATGATGAAGAGCATATCGATACTGGAGATCAGACCAGTGCTACCAAGGGAACCTGAAGAGCAATTCAGATGGCCGAGTGTTGTAATCTAATATGAGAAAAGATAAATAACTCTAGAGTCCTCTGACTATACTAACTGAATCCCCATTATCTAAAGTAGAATAATAGGTACCAAGCTGGTAGGCAGCTCCTGTTTAGGCATGTATCTAGAGGCTGAATTTCACCCATATGCTTATCCTGGTAGAATTTGCTTTAGGATTTAATGATTTGCTTGAAACTTGGGGTTGGATTTTCCTGGCTTCGCCAGTAATTCTAAGCATATTCATTATTACAAAAGATTTCATTTGGGAAGGTTTTGAAAAACTCAGGTGAATTTCTGAACAGTAAACTGAAAGGCGTAAACCAAGCATGACACAATGATGAGTCTGATTTGGAGTTGGCTAGAATATCAGAGCTTTGAGATAGTTTGGTGAAGATGGACATCTTCAGGTCTTCTGCCCACTTAGCCTTAAATCACGGCAGTCCTGCTGTTTCTTTAAAACTTGTAAAATTAGTCAGACATCAATGTTTGTGTTTTTCTGCTTTTGATGATATCTGGAAAACGATGAATTGGGTTTTGGTTGACTATTATTGATCAAATGTGAGAACTGCTTTTGATGCTTGCCTTGAGACAAAAAGAACATTAGAACAAATTGTATATTTTGTGGTCATATTTAAAGGATACAGACAACAACGTGCAGGCTATTGGCAACGTGCTATACAGTTCTCCAGCTTTAAGTTTTTTCTTTCAAGTTCTTTGAGTTCAATATACCTCTGTGATTTGGGTTCAGCGAGTTGTTTCTTTCTATGCAGGAACATTTCTACTTTTTGTTAAGTGGATTCTATATTCTTTTTTTTTAACCTATTCAACATTTACAGGGCAAAATCCCATGTAAATTGTTTGTGTTTTATGTTCTGTCTAATATACAATTTTCATAGAATCCAAGTAAAAAAATGAGTGCAGAGTCAAAATGAACATATCCAAAATGGAGACATTGTTCTTGAAGCTTCATTGATCTTTGCTTTTGGACTGGTGGATAGTATATCAGGTATGAATCAGAAGCAGGAAGGTTTGCAGGCAGATTTACAGCTGTATGAAATGCAAGGTAGGTGATGCTGCACACTTTAGTGCATTTCAAATGATGACTGCTGAAGGCAACGCAAGAGGAATAAAGGGCTTTCCCAGAGTTTGTGTGCAAAAAAAGGAAATTGCTTCCAGCTGAACAATGTAGGAACTGCTACCTTTTAAGTAATACAAGATGTATAAGAAAACCTCCTCCACCTGCAGACACCCCTGCTGTGCTCGCCTCTACCTGAAAAAGTTCCCTGTAGAGAGGCATGTGTCTTATCTTCTGCGCTCCTGCAGGGTTAAGTACATCCATCATATCTCCTGATATATTCCTTGCACCTGAGATCTGTTTTGTCAGCTTTACCTTACTATAGTGGATCAATAGGCTGGGCTATGTAGAAGTGGAATGTCAATGTTGTTTCCCATTTGTTTACCCAGTTTCTAAGGGTCCTTCATGGGCCAACAAGTAGATAATGATCATCTTTCAATTAGTTATATGCCAGGGGTAAAACCTCTCAGTGTATTATTCGGAGTTTTATAGAAGTAAGTTAAAGCGGTTTTGCAATTCAGAGAAGTCAATGAACAGATGCCACAGATAATCTTACCATTTGATGATGAGGAGACAAGGTTGGTGAAACAAAGCTTCAAGATGTGAGTTACAGGGATGTATTTTTTTTAAAAAAGTGTAATATCCAATTAGAAATGTTGGTTATGACCTGAAAATATGAAAAGAATTTCTGTAAGGAGGAGGATAGAGCAGATTTCAACACAGTTGAGTACAAATAATGCTGCTGTGCAGTTGTGTTCTCTTCTGATATAAAGGTTTTAGAAAAAGTGACCAAAATGTATTTAGAGGACTGTAAGAAAATATGACTGTGTGTATTGGTTCCTCCTTCTCTCTCTTCAGATAACTGTTGGTTTGTTCAAATTCATATGTGTCAAATAAGATTCATGTTTTTTTCCAAGATGTTTTTACAAATATTCAGATGCTCTGGTCCCAATTCAGAGGTTACTTAAGCAATTATTGTTGTGGGAGGTTTTGAAATTATTACTGCTGCTGGAAAATTAGTCCCTAGATTCTGTAGCAATTCTATGAATAATTATGCATTTGTACAGTCTATTGCATTGGCTGGAGTCTCACAATACCCAAGTCGTCTGCAAGAACTTCTATGGAGATGAGATATAAATTGTTTCATTACTGTTTGTGTATCTGGAAATATGTATTACTTTCATTTGTCTTATCACTAACCCTGTCAAAATATTTTCCCAGCATGGTGTCTATTATTTCTGTGCCGAACTCAACTGAACTTTAAAATCTTTTATTTCTTTGAAGCAAGCACAGTAAGAATCTCGGTCTGCTGAGTCATAGGAGGTTTTTTTTTTTCCATCTCTCACAGAAAAATTGATAGGTTTTATTTCAGATTCTTATGTATGTGTGATAAACCCCATCACTTACTTCAAAATAAAATTACATTTCTGGGCTTCTAAACTACAGAGAAATAAATACAGCCCCACGAAAGCTCTTAACACAATTGGTTTCCATTTGTCTAAATGAAAAAAAAAAAAACTGTAATAGATGGTTAGTTCTGATTGTGGTCTAGTTTCCTGCTGATTTACTCTCCTGGATCCTTAATGAGTTCTATTGTGGGCTGACAGGTAGCAAAAATCCTAGCAACTTGGGAGTTTGAGCTCTTGAACTCAGACTCTTGGATTAGAAACACACTGCCAAACTCCTATAACCCAGTGCTGGCCACCCTTTCCAGCAAGCATCAGGGTGCTGCTGCACCACTGCCTGATTAAGAAAAGGAAGGAAAAAAATGACATCTTTAGTAAAATAAGCTTAAAAATGGATGCTTTCAATTTCTTCTGATGTCACTGGCTTCTGTAATCACTTGGGAGCAGTGGCCCAACTTCTCAGAAGAGCTTGGGGGGTTTGTTTTTATTGTAGTTCTGATTTGAGATGGAGCATATTTCTATGTATCCAACTGGAATGAACAGTCCTTTATGAAGTCCTTGTATTACAACTAATCATTTAATATATAGACTTGGGGACCAGAGCACCGGAGGCTAGACACTTTTTTTTTTGTGTTGATAATTGACTGATATTACCACATTAATAAAGTTGCTTATTGTTTGCTCTTTGTAATTACTTTCTCCAAAGTTACTGCCCATTTCTGATGTCTGTTCGCTGTAATCGAGATACTCTAAATCCTGTTTCCTACAGAGAAGAAAACGTCATATCTTGAAAATGCAAAATATAAGAAGAACGAACGAGAAAGTCTATGGGCAGTTTTTCTTGGCAAACATGTCAGTAGAAAATTTGAATCACTCAAAGTAAAATTATAGTGCAGAGGTACATGAAAATGAAATTTCCATAACAGACAGCTGAAGTTATTGTGCTTGATTTGAGAATGAAATACATGATAGCAAATGAAAGTCCCTAAACATTCAAGATACTGTCAGCTTCCATATTTAACAGCTCAATCTGAATTCATATTTGAGAGAAAAGTAATGATTTGTCTGTAAGTTTCAGTTCTGATACTGTCTTGCATAAGGTTAATCTGGGTGACGGTAAGCAGTAAATTACAGTTATGAGGCAGAGAAAAGTCCGTAGCTGTCCTGAGATGAGTAATCAGGGAGGAATGAGAAGAGATTGATTGCTGGGTCATAAGGGTCGGCTGATTGAGGCATTACTGACTCAGCAGGACATTTTTGCCATTGGTACTGCTGTTGAATTCCTAACTTTCTGAATAATATTTAGAGGACAATGGGTTGTTTAAAGCTTCCTACACTATTTGAAACTGGAGATAGGCTATTTTGCTATTCACATTTCTCTTTTAGAGGCTCTATGAGCAGTTTTGTCTTTCCTAACGTGGAAGAAACAACTGGAAATGCAGTAGTTATGACTGAAGGAATAGGATGCGTTCCCAAACGGGCAAATGTTTTATGATGTGCCACAACCTTGCTTCTCAGTCACTTCAGGTTTCTTTGTATTTATGCGTCCCTTCTGAGTGCCTCAACTTCTCATGACTGTGCATAAATCATTAACTAAGTGTGCTGCCTATGATCTAAAATGAACCAGCTATTAAGGAACCTTCTCTCTCTTATTTTTTTTATTTTTCATGATATCATCATCTTTGTGTGTGCCTGGCGTTTTCTGATAATTTTACAGAAATGCTGTCACACTTAAAATTGCACAAATGAGTTTTGATTTATTTGTGCATTCCTGTATTTTCTAGTTTTGCAAGTCTGAGTTCAATGTTTGTTTGGCATTTCTGAGCAGATCTAGAGAACCATGCTGACGTTTTCCATCAGAAACAAATAGAAAAGCCTTATGAGAAAGTAGGACTTTATGTCTTGGAAGTTACAAATATGTTAACAATTTGTCTTAACTTCAGGTTCTGACAGTTGTAAATTTACTGAACCCTGCGATGTTTCATCTGTTTGGACCAGCAGATTTTTAAATTTAGAGAATTCATGTTTATAGGAGGAAATGCCGTTTCTGAACCGTAGTCCTGACAGCTCTTCCTTGTTAGTGTCCATTGGAGCACATTTCATAGATGCTGCATGTCCTTAAATGCAGACCATGATATGTCATGAGAAAAGCTATGTATTTCTTGTTAAAATGTAGATTAATGACATGAAGTTTTTGGACTCTAAAGCTGAATTGCTGTATTAGGTCCCGTGATTTTTCTGACAAGATATTCCCCTCCTAATTAGCATGGAATTTTTTTAGAATGTGTCTGCATGTGAAGACTTATTTTCTCAATTTATTTTATATCTCTAGACAATTAATTACGCCCAGTGATTGAAGGGTTGGAAAAAAAGACATAAATCAGGTTATGTTCCAGTGCATCAAACAATTCTTTTCCTTACCGTCACTTTATTATTATTCCATTATTAAGTAAATTACACTTTTAATGATCTGTTTATGTCTGTGTTATTGGAAACGGTTCATTTAGTATTTCTGTAACTTGAGGAGTGAAGGTTAACTTCCCTGCATTCATTGTGGCAGGACTTGTCCAATACTTCTTCCTGTCCAGATATGTTGGTAAGTAAGTGGTGGATCATGAAGCTAGCAAGCTTTCCAGTGTCACTTTCCAGATCATATTAGCAGAAGGGGTGGCAGGTATGGTATTCTATTTATGTTGGTAAAAATCTCTAAATCTTTGTCAGTTTTTTTTTTAATTTATTTTCTCTGAATTTTCTACTTCTCTCCTGTCTTTTCCTTTAGAAGTACTGAATGCTTAGTCAGGCAACAGTTTTTTTTCCACATGGAAATTTAAATTAAAGTGTTTCAATCTCATAAAGAATTGCAATATACAGGAAAATTCCATATAGTATCATAGAATCCTAGAATCATAGAATAACCAGGTTGGAAAAGACCCAACGGATCATTGAGTACAAACATTCCTATCAGTCACTAAACCATGTCCCTTAGCACATTGTCCACCCATGCCTTAAACACCTCCAGGGAAGGTGAATCAACCTCCTCCCTGGGCAGCCTCTGCCAGTGCCCAATGACTTTTCTGTGAAAAATTTTTTTCTAATGTCCAGCCTAAATCTCCCCTGGCAGAGCTTGAGGTCATTCCCATTTGTCCTGTCCCCTGTCACTTGGATGAACAGGCCATCTCCCTCCTCTTTATAACCTCCTTTCAGGTAGTTGTAGAGAGCAATGAGGTCTCCCCTCAGCCTCCTCTTCTCCAGGCTAAACACCCCCAGCTCTCTCAGCTGTTCCTCATAAGGCCTGTTCTCCAGCCCCTTCACTAGCTTCATTACTCTTCTCTGGACTTGCTCCAGAGCCTGAACATGTTCGCTTCTTTCTTTCTTATTTATCATAGTAGGAAGGGATGGCACTTAAGTCAAGAGCCTGAAGGTAAAGTTATTTGCCCTTTCTCACTGATTTTGTCCGTTGATATATTACTTATTCTTCCTGGGCCTCTGTTACTCCAGTATTAAATTGAGGTCATGTCAGTGTAATTCATTAAAGGTTAAGTGCTTTGAAGTTTTCCATGTGAAAAAAAGTCAATAAATCTCTATTACTATTGCAATATATGTATAATTGTTGTGTTTGATTGTGTGGCGGGTGTTCATAATGGTCTGTCTCTTCAAAGGCATAGGATTCTCTGAATTTAATTTCTTCCTCTTTAAAGTCAACTTGAATCTCCTTAGGACATGTACTGATTTTTTTTCTATAACTGGGCAAATAATGAATTTCTTTGGTTTGTGTAATGAACTGAAAACTTGGTAAAGAATGACATGGGACAGAATGAGGTGGGCACAATGGTCATGGGGAAGATTATGTGGGATTCTTTTATTTTCTTCTGAGCAACAACCCAACCTGTTTTCCTATAAAAGAAAGAATCTGAAACATGTCTGTTCTTATAAGAGGTGGAATGAGCTCTGTCTGTTTAGCCTGGAGAAGAGAAGATTGAGAGGGGACTTTATCACAACTTATAAATATCTGAGGGGCAGGTGTCAGGAGGATGGGACAGACTCTTCTCAGCTGTTCCCAGCAGCAGTACAAGGAGCAGCGAGTACAAACTGTAGCACAAGAGGTTCCACCTTAACATGAGGAAAAACTTCTTTCCTGCGCTGGTGACTGATCACTGGAACAGGCTGCCCAGGGAGGCTGTGAATTCTCCTTTTCTGGAGGTGAATTCACAACCTACCTGGACACATTCCTGTGCAACTTGCTGTACGTGACCCTGCTTGAGCAGAGAGATTGGATTGGATGAGCTCCCTTCCAACCCTTACCATTCTGTCCTTCTGTGAAAAATGTGGTATTAATTTCCTACGTACCATGATCTGGAATAAATATAAGATTTATTAGTTGTACCCCAAATTCTTCAGTACTTTGCCTCCTGAAAACTTAACTTTTTTTGACCAATGAAATTATTATTCCTCCTTGTTTTACCTCATTTAAGTAAATATACATACAAAATGTCTATGTTTTCTTCTGGTACCTTATCAGAGTTATGTGCTCATTTTAGACTCAGTGCATTCAGATAAAAAATGCATTTTTTTTTAAACAAAGAACAAAAAAAACCAAACCCACATTGCATTTTCTTCCAATATTTTTCATATTTTATTTTGCATTAATTAGTCTTGTTTTTTTCTGAAGTGTGTTCTTACAGAAGTAATGACTTCTCCATTGGTGCTTTTAATATGCTGGGAAGCATTACATTAATGTTTGCAAGACGTAAGCTGAAAATAAAGTTATTAAAGCTATTTGTTCACCTGTAGAAAAGTCCTTTATCAATCTTGTGTATGTAGTGTGATTCATAAATTCTGTAATTTTTCTTTGGACTGAAGTTAGCATTTATGGCTCATTAATTTGTTGTTTCTCCAAGTCTGCAAATCAATAACAGTGTGAGAGAAGTTTTTAATGCATTTTTTACTCTACCACTAGCAATATGTTTATTAGCTGTATGCACACCTGCCTGTGGTGTCTGGATCTTACTTGCAATATTTGCTCAGCCCAGATTTAACATTGTTGTGTGTTGTATTCTTTTGGATGTGAAGGAAAATATCCCCCAATGCATTTAGATTTCTTGGGAATGCATCAAAATGCCTTAAGCATGGACCTACTGAAATTAGTGAACTTTCAGAAAACTACATCAAAAATCCGCGTCTCCTGGAGACTACATAACATTTTCTACTCATTCAAGGTTGGGTTGTGGGGTTTTTTTTGGTATGAATATGTCCAGATTCTGATCATCACTTGGAAAACCTAAAGGCAGTAATGGAATAGAGAATAAATAAGCTATGCACACATATTTCTCTGAGATATTATTATTCTGCAGGTGTGCAGGGGAGAGAGTGGCTGAAAGCAAGCTTGGGCTCTATAAAAGTGCAAGTATGAATCACCAGTGTATTGTTAGGTACATATTTGCCCTCATTTAGGAAATAAGTCTATATAATTCCTCTCGAACTTTGTCAAAATCTGACATAGCCAACAGTATTATACTTCACAATATACATTGAATCAACTCTGAGAACTTTGTATTAGTCTTTGTTCATTCTCATTATGATTAGAGGGTGGGAACCCCTCCTCTGAAGAAGGGTTGACAGTTGAGGTTGTTCAGCTTGGAGATGAGAAGGCTCTGGAAAGACTTTATTGCAGCCTTTCAGTACTTAAAGAAAGATAGGGACAGATTATTTAGCAGGATCCGTTGCGATAGGGATAGGGGTATTGTTTTCAAACTAAACCAGGGTAGATTCAGAGTAGGTATGATTTTCTTACAATAACTGTGAAAACAGGTGAAACGCACAGGTTGCCCAGAGAGGTGGTAAATTCCCTATCCCTGAAAACATTCAAGGTTAGGTTGGATGGAGCTCTGAGCAACCTGATCTGGTTGGAGGTGTCCCTCCTTATTGCAGAAGAGGGTTGGACTATATGCCCTTAAAGATCCTTTCCAACCCAAACCTTTTTATGATCCTATGATTCATTACAGAAATTGGTAGGAAGTCATATCAAAATAAGGGAAGGACAAAGGCTGTGAAGTGAATTTTGTTCTATTTAGTATACCAGATCATAATTTTGGTATTCAAGGATACACTTCACCACAGGCAAAGGTCAAAGCTCTTTTCATATGAGCAATGTCATTACAGTATTTACACTTCGTTTAGCAATCAAAACTACAAAACTACCAACTTGCAGTACTGTGTGTAAACCTGCAGTTTGTGTATCCCGCATTGGTTTGCATTATTTGGGTTTTGTTTACACCAGGAGTGTTTTTGAGAATGAAAATAAGGCACTAGAAGACAGTGATGTAGGAATTCAATGTAATTTAGGGAATTGTCACCTGAAATGATGGTATTAGATGTCCAGAAGAGGGCACACTTGCACACCAGAAATGTTTTGTGTATCGCCAAAGATCTGTATGCCAATGTGGTATAGTTGTAATCAAAGAAACTGTGATTATACAGAAAATGAAGAGGTTATCTTGTTATTACTTGCTGCATCATTAGAAAAAAAAAGAATAAATACAAAATATCATTTGAGGAGGGGGGAATATTTTACTCAATTTAATATTAAGTCTATACATTTTTTTATTATATTATATTAAATTATAAACTATTATATGAAATTAACTATCGTCTAGAAATCAGATGTTGAGTTCTGGTTGCATTTTTTGAAAGGCAATGATATTTTGATTTCAGTAAGGAATTTGGCATGGAAGAAGTAAAAGCCTCTTCTGCCCTTTTTGAAATTATTTCAGATGTAGATGTATGATACAGAGCTCTAGAACATATGCAGTTTAATACTAGCTAATTAACAGTTGCATATATGATAGTAGGAAATGTAATATATCTGTGTTCAGTGGGATTTCAGATTTGACCTGGTAAGTTATCCTCTGACTTCCTAAATACAGGAGAGTTGCAAGACAAATGTGTCCTGTGACGCAGTAGCTTGTCACTTGTTCCAGAATTGTGTATTAGCCAGATACTGGGGGCCAATGTGGTTTATATATTTACTTGAGAAATGAAAGACAGAAAGCACATTTGTCCTGTAATCAGTTCCCCTGAACTTCCATAGTGTAATAGCAGGAAGCCAAAAGGATTGTTTAATTTTTTTTTAAGATGATGAGCTGGTGGAATAAGTACTTTCCAGTTGGTTTGGATTATTTGGGTCTTTTAAATATTGATCTGGTTTTCATATTTAATAGCATTAAGAAACTTTGTCAGAAAACTTCCTTTTAGCAGTTATTGCGACTGTTTTAAAATGTTTTAGCATGCAGTTGGCTTTGGCAGAATGAAATGAGACATTTTCTAAATTGCATTTATCTATAGTAAAGCTTTACGTTTTCGTGGTTTATAAAGTAAACTGTGGTTAAGTTTAGGGTAACATATTGGCTGCACATATTCACAATACGTATGATATCTTGGGATTTGTAGATGTTTGTCAGCTTAATTGCTACAATAGCTTGACTAATTATTTCATTTGTTGAGCAATTATTTAAAAAGAAAAAATACCCTAAAAAACAACAACCCAACTTTAGAACAGTGATAACCTAGATGGATGCATTATAATTGTCTTTACGCATTAACATTGCAATGAAATTTACAGATTTCAATTAAAATCAGAGATCCCCAAAATACAATTCTGCAGCTTTAAGTGGACATTGATCGAGCTCTGTCTGTCTTGAACTAAAATACCTTGGGGTATGTTGTGTAGTAATTTAGTTACTATAAGGCTGTCAAATGAATTGCCAGATAGCATTTGAATCCTATGGTTAGATAAATTAGATTTTAATTGGGCTTTAAGAGTAAGATGAGTAAGTAGATAAAGTACAAATAAGCAGAAACTTAATAAGTTAATGAAACCTTTGGTCCTCTTAAAGCTATTGTGTTAAACACCATACAATCTCTTGTACAAATGAGATGTCGTGGTGGAGTAGAAAGAAATGGACAGTGATAGGTAAGATGAAAGGTGGTATCTAACATAATCACCTAAACCCATAATAACATAACCACGTTATCTGGAGCACCATGAACACAAGAAACCAGAGAAAATTGCTTTAGTTATATTATATTTTACCATTTTTAAGGGAAAGCAAAAAATAAACAAGAAGTCCACAACTGAGTTTTCGCACACTAGAGGAACCGTTCACTTAGGGAATTTACTGAGGCTATTGAACAGTATGGTTTTTGTTTCTTAAAGCACAGAACAGAAGTGGCTACCATGTGAAACAGTAGAACACTTGCTAGTGTATTTCTTTTCTCTATGAACTAGCATATGATGGGTTTGTTCCATGGAATTTTTATTTTTATTGGATACATGATATTTTTCCTGGTAACTTCCTTTTATCCTTCTTATAGGTACATTCAGATTATGAAAATTTTACAAAATTTACACAATTCAAGCGCTTGAACTCATTTATTAATACCAATATTTAATTTTTAAACACTTTTTGTTTGTTTATTATAGCGGTACAGTATACTTAATGACTAAATGCCCTGTAATGAAAACTTTAACGTGAATAATTTACTAGATAAATAAAAAAAAGGGTCTATATAATGAATAGAACTCCTTAATTGCAATAAATATTCAGAAAGAGTAAGTTTTAATTATATCTTAAAATTTTCTTGCATAAAAAAAACAAAGAAAAGGAGAAAGAAAGAACAAGGAAAGGAGAGCGGGAATTTTTTGTTTTTACTGTCAATCATAAGTACATGAGAGTTATGTCTTATGCTCTGACTGGTAACTGAGCACAAAACCTTGTGCCCTTATGCAGTATTTTTTACTTCTGCGTATAGGATAAGGACTATAGAGTCAAACTCCATGAGTGTCAATGAAGAGTCATTCATGGTCACACAAATGTATTAGAGATTCAGTTGGGAATATAAAATACCTGACTTCCAGTATATGGATATCCCCCGGAAAGGCAGCAAGGCTAACTCTCAAGATGTAAAACTTAATTATATAAATTGTTAGATGGGGGTCTTGGGTTTTATGGGAGCCGGTTCATCTTGATGTGTTCTGCATGGATAACCATCACATGATTAATCTGAATGTTCAATTGTGAGTATTTTTCAATGTAAATTTAAATGAAATTTATCAAATCAGATGTTAAAAAAACCCACAAATTGTAAAGAAATTAATGCTTTTTTTTTAAAATTTTGTATCGTGGCTTAACTAGTGAAATATATTTGAAGCAGAAAAACAAAGTTTGTGGGTTTTTTTTCAGAAAGCTATGGAGAAGCTTTGTTTAGAGAAACCTGCCCACACCTTTGATGAACACAAATTTGTTTTCTCTCCTTTCAGTGTAAATAAATAAATAGGTGAATGAATAAATAAAAGGTATGCCTGGTTGTGAGTATGTAAGACTAGACTTACACAGTAGATCTACATCCAACTATTTGTATGTACCAAACAATAAAACTTGAAGGCTCATTAGCTTGGAATGACCCAACTGTGTTTTATGCGTAGGGGTCATTTCTTTACTAATGAGCCACTAAGCCAGATGGCCAACCCCACAGTAGTCTAACTGCATTAGTGTGATTTAGACTTTGCTTTTCTTTTCCTGGGAGCTAGAGGGACGGCTTTTTCAACTGTGTAAACCAGAGTATTTTACCTTAAAAGATAAATGGTTAAATTGACTCTGTAGTTCATAGGGTTTTATATAAACGGATAATAATTTCTCTGGTTGTAGTGATGAGTCTGTGAGGTACTATCCTCCCTGGAAACTGTTTTGGGTAGAAAGGCATTTTGACTGTCTTTATCTATATCGGATGCCTCAATAGGAAATGAATCAAACCCATTAATATTGCCTCGTATCTAAGTGCAGATAAATGCAAAAAGAATGTTTCTGCGTGATACAAGAATAATATTTACTCTTTATTATACTTTTTCTTACAAATTTTTTGTTTGTCTTCATGAATTCAAGATGTTCCAGGTGATCAGGATGAGGAATTGTTGCTGTATTGGGCTTGATTTCATATAGAATCATAGAATCTTTAGTATTGGAGAAGACCTTTAAGATCATCTAGTCCAACCATCAACACAATATCAACATGCCCACTAAACCAGGTTTCAAAGCAGTACATCTACACGTTTTTTGAACACCTTCAGGGATGGTGACTCCGCCACTTCCATGAACAGCCTGTTCCAATGCTTCACCACTCTTTCAGTAAAGACATTTTTTCCTAATATCAAATCTAAACTTCCTCTGCTGCAACGTGAGGACATTTCCTCTTGTTCTATCACTTGGTATTTGGGAGACTCAAGAAACCTTTCCCGGTTATGTAATTGAGGAAGCAGGTTATTGTGAACTCCCCCAAGTCAATTGAAAGTTTGATACTCTCAAAGCGTATTTAAAGTAACCTGGATTATTTTCTGGGATTTCTCTATTTAGCCAAAGCTTTTCTCTCACCATTGGCTAAATCATACAGAGGGAAGATCAGAAATGACATAAAAATATATGTAGATAACAGCCTTACAGAGAGCCGTACTTAAAGGGGGTGGGTTTATGAAAGACAACATAAGCAAGTTGATTTTGAAAGTGTGTTTTAAACATATTCTGCACAAGAATACCAATGGTCATTTCAGCAATACCACATTTGAATGACATTTTCATATAGCAACTTAATGTCTCTTACTGTGAATAACATCATATGGTGATTTGCTCACATCTTATGGGAATTTGTTGCATATAGGTATGTATATAAGTTCTTAGCACTGACAATTGCCCTTATTTTCAAAGGCTGTTGTTACATTTGGGGGAATGACAACATAAAAAGGAATAAATCTTTATATGGCCTAGTATCTTTTCTCTGATAGTAGTCACGAGGGATGAGTAAAGGAGAGTATAAGAACCTGACTAATGTACTGTGATTGTGATTCTTCTTAGCAAAATATATTATCTTAGCCTCCAGCAATTTCTGGTTCAGGGAGTTCCTGAGCCAAAAGTGATATTTACTGTTTAAAACCGAATAATCTAGGATCCTAACTTAACCTGCCTGTAGAGTATTCAAAGTGTAAGGGATTTACACACGTCTCTAGAATAGCTTTTATACATAATTTTGACTTTTTTGTTAAACCCTTCTATTCCCCTCTTGAGTTTTGCAAAATATTTAACCCAGGATTAATTGGAAAGGGGAGAAATTGAGTCAGTAAGTAAAGGAGAGATGTGAAAACTGTTACACTTTGGTAGTCTTATTTGGTAGGTGTCGGAAAAACTTTTTGAATGGCCTTTGGTAGACATGATCTGCTTTAAGCTGCAGTCCTTTTCATTTTGAATACAAAACTGAACACGCTGTATCATATCTTTTAAATGTATTCTGCCCAGTACATTGAGATATGCTTGCTTAATTTCCACCTGCTCCTGTTTTCCTGCTATACCTGCTTCTCGCAAGTGCCGCCAACTTCCACAGCAGTGTGATTTCCTGCTGTGGGAAGTCTGCCTAAAATTAGCTATAAAGCTCATAGAATCATAGAGTAGTTTGGGTTGGAAGGGACCTTAAAACTCATCCAGTTCCAAGCCCTCTGCCATGGACAGGGTCACCTCCCACTAGATCAGGCTGCTCAAATCCTCACCCAACCTGGCCTTGAACACCTCCAGGGATGGGGCAGCCACATCTTCCCTGGGCAACCTGGTCCAGGGCCGCACCACCCTCATAGTGAAGAAATTTTTCCTTATGTCTAGTCTAAATCTGCCCCTCTCCGGTTTATCCCCATTGCCCCTCGTCCTATCGCTACAAGCCTTTGTGAGCAGTCTCTCTCCAGATTTCTTGTAGCCTCTTCAGGTACTGGAAGGTCTCTATAAGGTCTCCTTGGAGCTTTCTCTTCTCCAGGCTGAACAGCCCCAACACTGGAGCAGGAGGTGATCCAGAACCCTGTAGTTTTGCTGTGTTTTCTAAACAAGCTGGGTTAAAAGAAATGCTGATAGAAAGTCCAGCATTTTCAGGGTAGCTGCCTTGCGTATCAAAATGCAGGCAGTCAATGAATTTTCTTTGTCAAAGTTTCATAGAACTTTCAATAAATCTTTGCCTCAGTAAGAGGGTTCTCCTCTAAGCAGTCATACTCAGAATCGGGGCCAAAAATGTGTGAGAGAACTTCCTCTGCAGAGGACTAATAAAACCGGTGTCAAAATATGAGAACTAAAGAATGATTTCTAGATATGAAAGCATGAGAAAATTTTTACACAGTTTTGATTGGTCAGTGCTCAAATCTCCTGCCTACAAGAACTAGAACACTGCTCATTTTCAGATGGAAACACTAATCACACTGAAAATGAAGAGATGTTTTTCCGTTCTATCCTGATTTGAGTTCTTATTTCTAAGAGTTCACATTGCACAATGTATTGAGTGGAAGGGGGTGTGTGCATTTATCTCGCATTTTTAACTTCTGTCTCTGTTTACTGAAAACAAATGAAGTCTCTCACTGAATGTTAAATGTTAGGAAAAAACTTATATTAAAGTCGATTGTTGCTGTTGAGATTTATTTGTGAAGGTGAAACTTCTACTTTGTAACTCAAAATGTGAATCTGGTCTCCAAGTCACACCTTAATTTGTAATCTGAGAAACCTAAGCAGTATTTTTTCTCCTCTCTACTTAGCATTTCCAGACTGACAGAATGACAATAATATAGCTAGTTTTTGTCAAACTGTATGATTAAATGGCTATGAAAACTAAAGAGCATTCCATTTGCTGAAGAGTGGTTACATTTTTACTGCCATGCGAGCAAAATTGTAATAATAGAATGATAGAGCATCGTATGCTCTGTATGTTTTTATTTGTTAATGAGAAATATAAAATAATAAATACTTTTCCTTCTGTAAAATTCTTACTGATTCTCTTGAGAATCCAGTAGCACTGTAAATGTAATTTGCAGTTCTTTACAATTATACTTTAAATAGACCAAGTCTAAAGGGAGTCTGCCTATTTGATTTCCAAATTTGCATCACTTAAAATCCAATCAGACCAACTGTTCAGATTTTTATTAGATATGAAATACACAAATGGGTTCAAGGCCATGCTACGTATAGCAAATACATGCCTTGTTTTACAGCATGGATTATCTAACTTGTTACTTAACTGTGTGGTTCGACCTTCAGCCCACAAAGACTGCTTAGTGACTTCTTGAATTGTTACTATATTAAATCTTTCGATTTTCACTAACTGGTGTTTTATAGGCCAGCAGATTGCATTTGATTTTGTGAATTTGCTGTAACATATTGAGTTTAACGGATTTATGCAAGAATGTAAAACAAAAATAATACAGCAGGCGCTCAGAGTTTTAGAACACAAGAGCATTAGGCTTGCAGATGGCTGATGCGGATAATGACATTGAATAATTTAGTGTGGAAGGTAATCTGGTTTTGACAGAATACATTAACATTTAGCCAATGCATACAGGTGTTTGGGTAGTGATCTGCATGCTGTGAGCTCAGGCAGACCAGAGTGACTGTCTGAAGTGCAGCATTAAAATTTCACTGACTCTACTTAAAGGAGGAGAATCTGTTCAAAATGCTCTAAAATAGATACAGAAGCCACTGCAGTCGTTAATTGAGAAATGTTTATTTAATGCTTTGTTTATGATTGTATGTTCATTACTTTTATAAGGTGGACCTAATAAAAAAAAGGAGGAAGGAAGCAGCAATTAGAATACAAGATTTATCTCTTGTTCATGTCCATCATTTCAAAACACAGCCTCTACCTTTTTCATCCAACCTCATAATTAATCGTTCAGTTCTTTTTGGCATAGCAACATCTTTGAAATATAGCAGACACAATGTAATCTTGGTAGTGGAGAATTAGAGAGCAACAGATTAATAGCCTGCAAATAGTATTTAGATCAGCTGGCAGGAGTTCTCTGGGTTTTATTTCCTTCAATGGATCCCTCTGTACTCAGCACTGGTGAGACCACTCCTTGAGTCCTGTGTTCAGTTCTGGGCCCCTCATCACAAGAAGGATGTTGAGGCTCTGGAGTGAGTCCAGGGAAGAGCAATGAAGCTGGTGAAGAGGCTGGAGAACAGGCCCTATGAGGAACGGCTGAGAGAGCTGGGGGTGTTTATCCTGGAGAAGAGGAAGCTGAGAGGAGACCTCATTGCTCTCTACAACTACCTGAAAGGAGGTTGTGAAGAGGAGGGTGCTGGCCTCTTCTCCTAAGTGACAGGGGACAGGATGAGAGGAAATGGCCTCAAACTCTGCCAGGGGAGGTTTAGGCTGAACATTAGGAAAAAAAAAAATCACAGAAAGTGTCAATGGGCACTGGAACAGGCTGCCAAGGGAGGTGGTTGATTCACCTTCCCTGGAGATATTTAAGGCACAGGTGGACGAGGTGCTAAGGGACATGGTTTAATGATTGATAGGAATGGTTGGACTTGATGATCCAGTGGGTCTCTTCCAACCTGTTGATTCTATGATTCTGTGATTCTATCTGCAGTCCAGATTGTATCACATTTTTGTATTTTTCACACAAACTGTGTTAGTTTATTTCAACCTGAAGTCAGTTTGCCATCATTATTATTTCTATCAACTGATGTGTCTGGAAGAGATTAACTGATTCTCCCCAACTCTTCTATGAAATAGAATACCTTTCTCTAAAATCTATATTAATGAAGGTAACAAACATATTAAGATATATTCATGATGATGATGCTGGATAATGAGTATTTAAACTTGAATGATGTACATCTTCATTATCAAATTTCAGCTTGCAATTTTTTAGAAAATTCCTGAAATTTTTTTTGCCTTGGTAGAAAAGTTTGAATATTTGGGAATGGAATAGCATGAAATAGAAGAGAAATTTGAGCTGGAAGGCACCTACAACAATAGTGTAGTCCAACTGCCTGACCAGTTCAGGGCTGACCAAGTTAAAGAATGTTATTAAGGGCATTATCCAAATACCTCTTAAACACTGACAGGTTTGGGGCATCGGCCACCTCTCTAGGAAGCCCCTTCCAGTGTTTGACCACATTCAAACTACAAAGTTAAGGAGCAAAACAGTTCCACTGTCCATGTGTACATGGTAACATTTTCAGTACTTGGCTGCAGCACTTGGACCATGCATCATCTTTTGCCAGCCCTGAATGTGTCCCTGACTGTACTGTGTGCTCAGCAGCAGACGTCAGCAAGTCCGAATTTCCACTTTTCAGCACAAACAAGGCATGGGGATACATTGTTGATGTAGCCATTAAGGTTTGGTTTCAGATGGAGCTTTGTGTGAGCTGGATCATTTTAGTGACCGCTCAAGCACTGTTGGAGTCTATCTGTCATTACTGAATCCAAATAAGAATCGGATGAAAGAAAGTGGGGGAACATTCAGCATTGTGTAGGATAGGGGTTAAATTGAGTTAAACTTGCTGTTCTCTGCATCTTTTATCTTACCTATTCATAAAGGCAGTAGGTATCAGATCTTCTGAAAGAAACAAACACTATTTAGAGCCAGATGAGAAGAATTTCTGTTGAACAGTTGAAGTATTGCAGTATCATAGGAAATTGAAAACTAGAGGATATAAAGGGAAGAAACCTTAATACAGTTAGCACTCACTATTTTTATAAAATAAACCATAAGTATTATGAATGCCAAGAACAGCCTAACCATCATATTGATTTTATAATGTTGTTCCTGACTCCAGTATTGCAGTGCAGTGACATTTCATTACTCCCATTGGAACTATAATAACTGAAGTGCAAAACCAGCTGATGGAAATGAAATTAAATCTATCTTCAGTAATAAAGAAGTGATGTCCAGAAAGAATAGAATACAAACCAGTTTTCTAGTTCTATAGTGTTCAGTTGCAACAAGCCATAAGTAAAGAGTAGATATCTGTTGTAGCAATTCTTCTTGTATATCACCTAACAATCAGGTAATCTAGTTTTGATTCTTTAAAAGCCTGTTCCTAAAATAAGTGCTTCTCCAACAATATTGTTATGAAATTTTTATTCTACAAAATATTTTTAAATGTTTCTTAAATATCTTCACATTTATTGTGATGAACACATTAAAAAAACCAGCCTTTTGTTCTAGAAAATAGAAATCTAGCCCTACTTTACTGCTTACACAATTACACAATGTCTGTTTTTTTTCAAGCCCTTGAAGTGCTAAATATTTAGGCAACATAAAAAATTACTTTGGATAGAAAATTCATCCTGCTCTTATGAGTCACTGAGTGATAGTTTATTTAAAATAAATAAATAAAAAGCCCTGACCTAAAAAGAAATACACACTCTGTATTGCAGTCATGAGGTTGAAATATTACTGCATGTGCAAATATCAAAACACTGGGAGCAATTTTACTCCTTCATATATTGTCCTTGCATATATGATATTGTTTTTTTTTTTAAATTTCTATTTTAATATTTCATAGTGTCTTTGACCACCTGTTATTCTATGAAGCCATAGTAGGTTCCTATTTTTGGATCCCCAGGCACATTTTTGCTTGCATAAGTGGACCAAAAACTCAGATGAAGAAGGATAACTTCAAAAGGTATTGGATGCTAGAAAGGTGGGGAAATATGAAATAAAAATAAAAATACATTTTAATTGGAGAGAAAAGACAATTAATGTTAGTGAGAAGGCTGGGAATCTGGAACAAGAAAAAATTTGTAAGTAGCATGAAAGATTTCCACCAGTTGTAGACTGGTTAGACTGAGGCCTGTGATGAGTAGTGTCATTTGCTCATTATATTTAGGGCACTATTTTTTCAAATAATGAGCTAAAAAAAAAAAAAAAAGGCACAACAAAAATTAACCAACCAAAAGAACCATGCTCTAAACCATAAGGCTTGTGCTATTGTCAGAGAATACGGTTTCCCTACTGTAACTGTGTGGAAAATGCAAATAATAAAGGGTTGTGAAAGGAGTATGATGACTTTTTTAAACCTCAAAGTGTGGGCAGCAGTTTGATGTTAAGATAGATACGTTCTGACATGTATGTTGTATGTGTATATGTGCCCTATGTTTTATCTGATTCAGAGCCCGGACAGACAAGCAGTGGGCAGAGACAGAGGTGCAGGATGAAGCCTCTGTAAATGTTGGGCTTAAGAATCTGTTTTTCAGTGCTTGCACAGGCTTTTACAACAGGCTCTATAGTACAAGACTGAAGTGAGTTCCTGTATTAATGGATGTTATTCACTGCCTCAAAATTACCAATCTGAAGCAAATCTCCTGGTATTGGCAGCAAGGTCCTTGACCTAGAGATACTGCTGGTTTGGCTTCATTGTTTTCTCAAAACAATCTTGGACTCCTCATCGCTCTTAAACACACTATTTACCCTTGACTAATAGCATGATATGCCTGGTCACCAGCACAGGGAGGAGAATCCTTTGGCTTCCTTATTGAGCTTTTATGTGAATTCCAGGTGAAAGAAGTTTATTATTTGATTTTAGACATCCGAATCATCAGTTGAGATACAAATTTTGCTTTCCTTGTTTTGCTAGATAACAAAAGCCTTGCAAAGACACTTATTATGGCTCATCTGATTCACAGCCTCCTGCTATGGGTTATTATCATTGGGCTTTGTGAGTTGAAAGAAGTGGTTACTTACATCCTCTTCGGAGTCATCATAACCTAATGCAAAAAGAATTCAAGTGCTGTACTGCAGGAGGATTGGATGTCCTAACCAAAGTGGAGATGCTTATAGTGCCCAGTTCTTCAGTCCGTCTTCTCAGCATTGTTTTGGTTTTGTGTTTTTTTTTTTGTTTTTTTTTTTTTTTTTGCATAGCTTTTTGTGAACTGCAAACTTTTTTATTATATATTAAATGTATTTTGTGCTGTTGGTGCAAAAGGATATATTTTAGCTAATATAGTGAGTTTTTTTTGGAAAAAAGTACTAAAATTATTTTCTTTTAATTCAGTCGATTCCTTTTGTGGTTGAAGGACATAAACTCAGAGTTGCTAAATGACCTTTTGAAAGAGTTATTAAGAATTCAGAACAATTCTTACAATTTTCATCTCTATCTTGATGTCTGTATTACTCTTAGTAGAGCAATTTTCATTTCCCTGTCTCCTTTCCGAATTTCCTGACATATAACTGACAAGATCTAGCTGGAACATAATGCTTGAAGACCCCAGCAGAAAGGCAGCAGAACAACCCTGACACTGAGATATGAAATGCAACCTTTGCCTGTCACTTTATGATATTAAAGTGTCTGGCACCTGTGATCACATTTCTGTGAGAGGAATGGTGAAAAGTTATAAACTGATTAAGTTTTGCTTTATAATGTTTTTTTTTTTCTTTTTTTTTTTTTTTGTTCCTTATAGCTTAATTTTTATGGGTTTTGGGGAACCCATGAATATTTTCAATTTCCCTCTAGGTTCTAGAAATAATAGTTCTTCCTATCATGGTAGATATATTTTCTTAAATATGTAAAGGGACAGAAGTGCCTCATGATTATTGATAAGACCTGTTTTCTTCCTACCCTTATTAAAATCTAAACACATTTTCAATGTTTTAAAATGCTGTTCTGCAGACAGAGGGTGGTGGGGAAATCAGTATCTGCTTTTCATTGTTATTGTTATCGTACCAGTGTGGCTAAGGGGCATATGTGCAGGTTTCAAATAAAGCAATACATGCTTTATTGATTTAGACTTAACTAATGAATTTAAAGAAGAGGAAGCAGGACAATCCCCAAGGAAGTCTACATCTCTGGGAAGAATTGATCTTCCAGTTGTTGGTTTCCTTACTTAGTCCTTTGTTACTACCTGTGATTTCTAGCAGGAAACTGAGTAAATATGCCAAACTTCCCTTTCTGTTTGCTTCCTTGGTTTCTGAAGTGGCAGTCAGATTGATTTGGGTTTTTTGGTTATTTAGCACTTCACTGTTTTATCAGTTTTCCATCAAGGGTGCAATAAGGCGTTGTTGAATCTCCATTCACGGAGCTTCTCAAGATCAGATTGCATAAAGCTCAGAGCAACCTGGTTTGGACTCCTAGCTGACCCTGCTCCGAGCAGGAGGTTGGACTAAGTGACCTCTGAAATACCCTCCCGACCAAATTATTTTACAATGATGCTACAATAGCCGAGAGAGTTTGGGCGCAGTGACAGCTCGTTTGACATTGAGAGTTCCTGTAAGTTTCCAGCTGACAGCAGTTTGTATTTCTGGAGTTGTGTGGAGTGTGGGAATGTTCTTTGAACTCTGTGACTGTTCCCTGTGAGCTGTGTTTTTGGTTTACCTAATTAAAACACATTGACGGTGACATAAACAATGTTCAAACTATGAAAATGCAACTTTCTACTGCGCAAACAGGCTTTTAAAATATGATTTACAAGAACATAGGCTTATGTTTTTGTAAACAACAGGCTTTACCTGTTCATTTTTTGTGATGCAAGCCTTAAAAAAAAGATTAAAAACATTAGGTAACTTCTTTCTTACCAGTATATATTTAATTAATAAAGTAGAAGCTAATAATAATTAATCACTTTAATATTAATACAGTAGAGATCAATATAGGAACAGAAAAATCCAGAAGTATTCTGTAGATGTTGGAAATGTGTTGGAGATTATGAGAGATCTGCATGTTCCATGCAAGAATGAAAGGAATTAAGACATTTTAAAATACATTCAGAGATGTATAATAGCAATAATACGGTTGTGCCTGCTTTTGTCCTCTGTAACAAGCCACACTGATAAGATTTGACTGGAGCCATGATGTTGAATAGAACATTTGATTTTCAAATAATGGTCAGGAATAAGAACTTTCTAATTCTGTGTTCATAAATTCTATTTTCATTCCGAAAGACATTTCTTTGCCAGTCCAGGCTCTAACGAGAGGCCATATGCTCTACTGTTCCTTTCATTTTTCTTCTTTGTGAGGGTGGCGATGTGACTGATGATTAGTAGTGTCATTTAATTGCCCCTCTCTGCTTCCTCACCACTTGAATATGTGGCCAGGAGGGAGAAAAGTTACTTACATCCTCTGCTTGGAGAGGATCAGAATCCCAGCTTCCGAACTTATAGTTCAGTTTGCTAAGCAGGAGCTTGGCTGTTTCGGGGGGACTGAAAGTACCTTTCACTTTTATAATGAAACTAATTTAACTCAATAGAAATTCTGCATGGGTGTTCCAGGCAAGGGATGGTTTCCAGCACAATTTCCTCCTCTGTTTACATCTTTTGCTATTATATTTTCTTTTTCGCTGTGTGTTGTGTTCTTCATTTTTGTTGGGGGAAAATAATTGCATTTTTACAGACCTTTGAAGACTCAGATTAATAAATGTGTATTATGCCCTGCCTTCTGGACAAATCTTTTAAATCCATATTCAGTGTGGTGAAAGAAATCACAGATTATTCACTTCTTTTTCCCTGACCTTTGTGGAAAAAACAGTTTTCCTTGAATGGATCTCCACATGCTTACAATAGTTCTTACTTGAAGACAATAGCGGTTATCCAGACTTCTAAGGGAGGCACATCAGATGAGTGCTTAAGGCATAACAATTATGTTATTCAGTAGGTAAATTGAAATGTGGGGAAGGCAGAGGAATTGTTTCTTTGTTCTCTGCTTTCACCAAGGTGAAGGTAAGTGACATTCAGCTGTATGTGACTGATCTGTTGCTCACAGTCCTGTCTTTGTACTGTATGAGTTCAGGAAAATCTGCCTAAATAAATGTAGTTGACATAAAAATTCTGCATGTCTTTTAGCGAGCCACTCAATTTTTTAATGTGTAACTAATTTCTCTTTTAAAAACTATTGATTAGTGTAGAAATTAAAATAAATACAGGCAATGAGGATTTCTTTTCTTTCAAGGCTATAGCATGGAAAAGTAATCACCCTAGAAGAGATCTGACTTCTCAGAAATGAGGTCACCTTGGCAACAAAATCTTTTGCTATTGTCTGACAGAAGCTAATCAGTGATTTGGCAGAGGAAGAGAGTGACAAAAGGGATCTCTGAGCCATTTCTCTTATTTTGGTCGTTTTCTGCTGTACAGGATGGTGGTAAAGTGCTTGTATCAGAAGCTAAACAAGGCTTCTGTCTTTCCTCAGTGCATGCAAACTCTCAGCTCATGAGAGGAAATTAGTGAACCCTGAGGAGGGGTAGGATGTATTCAGCTTTTCTACTGATCTGTAACAGGTTGGGTTTCATTCAATGACTAAAAACAATGATGTGTTTGGAACAACGGAGAACATTTCTGTGGCTTCCCACATGCTCACTTGCTCTTTTGTGTTTCTTCTGGAGGATTACCTTGGACCTCACAAGGTCCCTGAATTCAGTGGGATTCTAGAAAATGAATGAGCACAATTGGTGGGTACATGGGGGCTGGTAAGTCAGGACTGTTTCCTGGCCATAAGTAACTGTCCTACATACAGGGCACAGCCATGAACAGTATCTTAATCTTCATAGATCTAAAGTGTACTTTTAAGCTTTACTTTTTTAAATTTACTTTTAAATTTACAGCCAAAAATATGGTTGGTTTTTGTTTGTTTTATTGGTTGGTCGGTTTTTTTCCCCTAAAGGCTTAAAGCATTTTCATTGGGTCTTCTACTAATAATATACCTTTTGAACCTGATATAAATCCCAAAGTATTTACAGGGTCAGCCTCTAGATATGAAAATGTAACTGATTCTTCTCCCAGTTTAGGTGGGCAGGGAAACTTTCTTTTCTTGGTTTTCTTTTTTGCTCTTGCATTTCTCTGACATCCTTTCCCTTCCACTTCCACATCTCTCTGCTAATTAATCCTCTACCACTGCAATTGCTTATGCCTTTTTTAATTTTCTTACTATGATGTGCTTTGTTTATTTGCTTGGCAGGGAGGATTTGAAATATTTAACCCAACTCAAGTCTTCTTTAAGTAGCATATTTGGATGAAATGTAATCATGTGAGTTATGCTGGGTGTCACACTGAATCGAATGGTCCTCTTTGGCTTTGCTTTATATTGATCAGTGGATCAACAGCAAAACAGTCTGTATTTCCTTGTTTGAGTGTTAGCCTATTTCCTCACCCAGAAACCCATTTCTGCTATTGTCAGTAGGGCTTACAGTTTACAATGAACTGTGTAATGCCAGTGTGGAAATGATATAGGGATAACAGGTTCAGTCTTGCCATGCACTTTGCCTTAGAAAGAAACATTTGAGTCAAATTAGGTTAGAGCTAAAACAGAATTAGTTTTCTAACTTTTCATTTAAGCCACACTTCATTTTCAGGAAGTTATCTACATGTTTTCAGATAGCGTCTGTCTTCAAAAGTGATAACATTTAAAAATTATGAGTATTACCAAATGTATGCATTGGGCATTGATATGCAGAAATGCCATTTACTTACATCTATACCTGTGGAGATGGAGGTCATTATCAAGTTAGTGAAATGCCATTAAGTCAAAGGGGCAAAAAATCGTGGCATCTGCAGAGAGGGGTGGACCAGACAGGTGACCTAAATCTGACCAACAGAATATTCCATTATACTCTCTTCATATTTGATATAAAACTGAGGGACCGTGAGGGTCAAATGTTCTTCTTTCATGGGTGATGTCCTGTCTGAACATGAGCCAGTAGTGTGCCCAGGTGGCCAAGAAGCCCAATAGCATCTTGGCTTGTATTAGAAACAGTGTGACCAGCAGGTCCAGGGAGGTTATTCTGCCTCTGTACTCGGCACTGGTGAGACCACATCTCAAATCCTGTATTCAGTTTTGGGCCCCTCACTACAAGAAGGATGTTGAGGCTCTGGAGACATTTGTACTGGATAGTTGATTTGTAATCATTGCTAAAATGTATTAAAAGGGATGAAATGTGCCCTCCTCCAGCAAAAAAAAAACCCCAAAAAACAAAACAAAACAAAAAAACAAAATCCCACAAAAAAATCTGTTGTTTACAAGAACAGTCAATTTTGGTAACGTGTTTATAAATGTTATGGAGAACTTTTAAATATAGTTATAGACATATAGCTAAATGCAAATCAGAAAACTCCCAAGAAGCAGTCTTAGTAAACACACACCTGCATGATTCAATAACAAAGAAAATGTGTGCCATAGATAAAAGGACATCCTTTAAAAAGCTGAAATCAGATGCTAATGAGGAAAATGGATAACAGAAAGGTAAATTGTGTGTGAAACCACGAGAAGAAATGAGTAATGTATGGCTGAGGGCAAGCTGATTTCAAGTATGCCAGCTAGAATAAGGAGGTATCTCTGCAATAACAAATGAGTTATGGTATGAAACATGTTCTGAGTACCTTTAAACTAGTTTCTACTATTGTGTGCTCAGGGAGGGTCTTATGTCACAGCTGTTCTGTTACTATGGATAAATGATGAAAGTGTCTCCAGCTGAAATGTCAGTAGAAGAGATTGTATTGCATTAAACAATAATTTAGTAGGTAAGCCATAAATGTGGAAATGTCTAAAAGAAGCCAATTTATGAAATTGTTCAAGTATTAACTATGATTTTTTACCTCTTGCTTGATTTGACATTGGTGCAAGAGGAGAGGAAGATGACGAATATGGCTCAGCTTTAAAGAGAGACTTGAGGAGGAGGTGGCAGAACACAGGACTTGCAAGTCTGACTATATAGCATGCTAAATGTGTCTGTATAAATGATTTAGAAAAGGTGTAAATAGTAAAGTAATGAAGCTTGTAGGTGATACAGTGCTGTTCAGAACCGTTAGGATGGCATCATACAGAAAGGCTCAATGGAGTTGGGTGTAACTCAGTGCTGGTAAATTCAGTGTAGTAGAGGTGCATGAGGTGGGGGAGAATACTAACAAATATGCATTTGCAATTTCAAACTTTACATTAGCTATTTTCACTCCAGTAAGTGTAGCAGAGAGGAGGGGGAGAAGACTTAGAGTCATTGGGGATATTTCTGTGAAAACACCAGCTCAGTGACCTCAAAAGGCAAATGGACTACCAGGAATTATTGAAAGTGACAGCAAGGTGGTAAATGTCTTGTTGCCATTATATAAATCCATTGTACACCCGTGTTTTTAATAGTAAATGTAGTTCTCTATATATTGAGCAGAGCAGAGAAGACTCAAGGAAGATTGATAATGATGATTAGAAACACGGAGATGCATATGAAAATATAAAAGAAATCATTTGTCATCTTACTTAAGGGATGATTGAAGGGAGACATTGTAAGAGATCTGATAAAGCCAAGAATGTTATAGCAAACATAAACTGGGAATGATTATTCACTTTGTTGTACATAAAGAAATAGAGAATAATTTAAGAAATCAGATTTAAAGCAAACAAGTTATTTCTTTTGCATGTCATATTTGCAGAATTCTTTACCTTTAAATATTTTGAATGCAGAAGTTTAAATGATTTCGTAGGAGGATTATGCAAATTCATGGACAACAGACTGTTTGGTGATGTATTATCCTGCTGGTTCTTTATAGTCACCTGGAGAGTTTCTGTGCTGAAGATTGCATGAAGGCAGACTAAGGAAGAATTATACCATTTCCCAACAGAGTTTACATTTCTTCCACTTGTCTATCTAATGGTCATCAACTGAATTCCATGAGTATTTAAAGCACGGATAAAATCAGTGCATTGTTATTGTTTTAAATGTGTGCACGTATGGTTTACATTTCTTACACAGTTTTCTAATGAAACTGGTAAAAGGATTATATCCTGTTTTTCTTCCATGTAACCTTCCCCCAGCATACACTTTGTCTGAAAAAAATGAAAAAGCTATATCGAGAAAATGACACTTGAATGAGCCCTGTCCCAAATAGTATCTCTGATTTCTACTATAAACATATATTTAGAGTTAATATTTTTATTTCACATCTCTGAAAAATGTGTAACTTACTGTCTCTGCAAGTTTTTCTTTTCTTGTGTGTTTTTTAGAATTGAGTTTGTCGATGAAATCTTGACCTTATGCAATCACAGAAAGGTTTGGAGTTCACTGATATTAAATCTGACTGTGGAGAAGGCAAAACTACAATGGTACTTTGGGTACAATGGGACACTTTGGGTACTTTTGTATCCTGATAAGGATTTCCCACTGCTAGCAAAAGATAAAAGAAATATATAATCAAACATTTACATGTTCTCATGAAATGCAAATTAAGTAAAATTCCCGTTTCTTTACATTTTTTGGTGTCACCGTAACCAGCATTACTTACTGGAAAAATAAAGCTGATGATGTATATTGAAAGAGAAACTCTAAGCACAAAGTGGGCATGTGATCCATTGCCCATCTTGCTAGTCATTTTCAACTACCCCCAGCCTAACTGATTTTTCTGTTTACAAAACATTATATGCACGATATTTAGGCTGCCTTATAAAGTTTTTTATCCCTTATGTCAGATTTAACTCATTAGTTTGTTCTGTAGGAGACAACTGGAAGACTCAGACATTTTTTTGTCACGAGTATCAAAATGATCTGGTTTATTTTCTGCTGCTTTGCACATATTTTTCAAGTGGAACACTTTGCAAAAATATACTATAAACCCAAGTAAACGTGGAAGGATAGAAAAACATTTGAGTCTACAAGATGTAAAATGCTGGTTTCACTATATTTATTATGCTGATTTCACCGTATTTATTGTTAAGAGTCTTATAGTTCATGTAAATTGATTGTATTTAGTGATAATATCCGGCGAATCCTGCAGATCAATAAGCAACAGTGTCATGGCTTTAAATGCCAATAATCAGACATGTAGAGATCATTTTTATTAATAAATAAGCAAGCTGATGGTTCCACAGTTATTAACAACAAAAAATATCACCTCTGGTAAAGCACTGCTTAAAAAAATAGTTGTGATTAGAGAGGATTTGGAAAAAAAGAAATGGTGTGGCAGGTAAAAACGAGGGAAATTTAGTATTTTCTGGAGCATTGAAGAAGGCAAAAAACTGTTACTACACAGTTAGAAGAATACTTAAGCACTTACTTGAAAGTCTTATTTTTTCGCATGAGACACAAACTACAACATTGTTAATGAATAAAAAACTTCTGTGCAGATCCCTAACATTTGCAACAAGGGAAGTTTGGTCTAATTTGCAAATATGTGGTGTTTCGTCTTTAATGAAATATGATATCTTGCACCATAAGAATTCAATTATTTTATTCAGAGAGCTTAGTGAATGTAGCTCAACTGTTAGAAATATTATGTTTCTCGTTTCTCATATTTCAATTCCTGCTTTACTGTCAAAAATATCCCCCAAAATCACCAAATCCCCTCAAATCCCAACAACTACAACTCTGCTTCACTGCTGCTATCACCTAACTGATGTCATTCCTTACAAACGATCTACATTATATTTCACAGTGATATAAATTGCCATGACTATGCAAAATAAGCCTTCATATTTTAACTCACTTGACATGATATATAGAAAACATTTTGTAGACTACAACAGCCACACAACTAGTTAGAGTTAGCTGTGAATGCAAATCAAACCTACTTTTATCAATCCGAATCTGTCATGTTATTTCCAAAGAGGAGGAGCTTTATCTTTTTTGTGGTTATATGTGAATAATAATTGTTAGATACACACATATGATTTTTTTTATTCATTCTATTAAGCTATTATATTAAATATTAGTTTTGAGTATTTTGACATATATTTGACGGATTTATTTTCATCAAAGATAGACTTAATAGTCCTGAAATTTTAAGTGCACTGAATTTTGAGTGTACATATTCACTTATGTATATTTGCAAGTTAGTTGGTAATACACAGGTTTTTCCTATTTTACCTTAATATTTATTTTTTGTTTTCCCTCTCTTCTACTGTATTTAAAATATTTGTTTGGTTTCTTTCAGTTTTCTTGGGGTCTTGCAAACCAGTGTCTGTTAGAGCCTGTATGTGCAAATAACGATAGTAGAGATCACTTAAACTCAAGAGATGGGTAATCAGTCCTTCCAGAAGTATGAAAGTAATACACCCTTAGTAGGAACGATATCCCAGGATCCTTCATACGTCCCACTAATCTCTAGTAGAAAACATGTTTTTTGAGAAGATGGCTGATTTTATAAATGGTACTTGTCAAAATCTGAATGAAGAGACTTTGCTTATTTCATGTCATCTCTTACTTTCAATGTTTCGAGGCACTCTCTTCCCCTTTTTTGTTTTCTGTTTTGCTTGTTTGGTGGAGCCTTTTAATGATTTTAATTAAAAATTAAGCACTGAAGCCTTGCAAAGTTCTTGAACACCTAATTTTTCTTACATGTTAGTGTGTGAATCTGCTTTCTTCTTTTATAGAGTAAACTGTACCTGTCGAGGACACAGCAATGGGGCAATGAATACACAATCTTACTTGGTGTATCTATTTTGTTTGTGATATCATTTTATGAGTTGTGATACTATGAAGTCATTGAACACCTTTGTGAAATTTTCTCCATGATATTTCCAAATTACTATCCCAGAAATTCTTCATGTTTAATCAGTGTTTGTGCTTTAGTTTCTTGTTGGTATCGCAGGGGATCTACATAAATAAATCCTTCAGTTGAGCCATCTGCAGTTATTGAATGTAGATAATGAAGCTGATTGGCAAAAGACAGTAGAAAACGCTCCTCAAGACCCTGGAGGGTTTGATGTGGGGAGAGAGAATATTGATCCTTTTAAGTCAATCTTAAACTTTCATTGTACTCAGTGAGGCAAAGATTTCACTTATCGTAACTGACTTACGTGTAACTACATGCAGCCATTTTGTCACTACAAATCTGTGGATTATTGTGCTTTATGCGCATACATTGTAGTGATAATCTGTATTCCTGCTGTGATCTCTATTTCTAGACCTTTGGACATCTTTTATTACAGCTGAGTATTTCCTTGCATTTTACATCATGCTGAGGGCTGTCTTGTTCCTTATGTCCTCAAGGTTTTGAGCATCCTGATCCAGTGGAAGGTGTTCCTGCCCACAGCAGGGGGGTTGGGACTGGACTTTAAGGTCCTTTCCAAGCCAAACTGTTCTGTGATTCAGCTTGAATTCTATCGTTACGGCAGTAACAACATGGACATAAACTAGAAATGGAAAATCACTTTAGCAAGAAAATCTGAAATGTCTTTATTTCTTATGTTTTCTTAACAATGAAAAATAATTTTTGGATATTTATCTCTTGAAGTTGAAAAGGAAAACAACAGGCATATGCCTATGTAGGTTTTTTTTAAAGGAAACTGTGGTATACTTTTTGAAGAGTGCAGTAATGGATGAAATTACTTATTGCAGAGTGTTACAAAAAATCTGAAATAATATTTCCTGGTATTGGTATTTCTGACCTGGTAACGTTCTCCAGTGAAAAATCAGTGCATCTCTGAAAAGATACTGGTATCTTTGAGACTTTTTAAGTATTGTCATTCAGACAAAATGTTATAACTTTATTTACTTATTGAAAATTGGCCAAAATGGTGTATGAGATTGCTTTATAGAACCATAGAATCACTAGGTTGAAAAAGACTTCTTGGGTGATTGAGTCCAACTGTTCCTATCTGCCTCTGAGCACCTTGTCTACCCATCTTTTAAAAACCTCCAGGAAAGGTGACTTAATCACCTCCCTGGGCAGCCTCTGCCAGTGCCCGATTACCCTTTCTGTGAAAATTTTTTTCCTGATACACAGCCTGAACCTACCCTGGCGGAGCTTCAGGCAATTCCCTCTTGTCCTGTCCCCTGTCACTTGGGAGAAGAGGCCAGCACCCTTCTCTTTACAACCTCCTTTCAGGTAGTTGTAGAGAGCAATAAAGTCTCCCCTCAGTTGCTTCTCTTCTCCAGGCTAAAGACCCCCAGCTTTCTCAGCCATTCCTCATAAGGCCTGTTCTCCAGCCCCTTCACCAGCTTCGTTGCTGTTCTCTGGACTCGCTCCAGAGCCTCAACATCCTTCTTGTGGAGAGGGGCCCAGAACTGAACACAGGATTCAAGGAGCAGTCTCACCAGTGCTGAGTCCAGAGGGAGAATAACCTCCCTGGACCTGCTGGTCACACCGTTTTCTGATCCAAGCCAGGATGCCATTGGCCTTCTTGGCCACCTGGGCCACTGCTGGCTCATGTTCATTTGGCTATCAATCAACACTGTCAAATCTTTCTCCCCCACGCATATTATGTTGTCTCTGTTATGAAGCTGTAGGACCTAATAATTTTCTATAAAAACTGATGCAAACTACAGTTCACTGCATCCTTAAGTCAAATTCACTTGAAGGATCTGCTAGAGGTGGTGGTGGAAATTTCTCTTGGCTACCATATGATATTCAAATACTCATGATGACAGCACAGTAGTCATCTCCTGAATGTCTTACCATCATTGTTTGATAATAGGTAGTATTTGTTTTATAGCTATAGAAAAATAAACATTTTGCAGACCTTCTTCTTAAGAGATGGTAGTGCCTATTTTTAGAAAAGACATACAGATATATGCCTTATTCCAGATATCCTGTATCCATGGTAATCACTTGGATGCTGATCTATGAAAATATGAGAGGGATATTCACGAAATGAAGGGAACAAAACAACAGGATCCAGATTGTTCATTGACTTCTTGCAAAAAATTTAACAAAAATTAGAGAGGAGAAACCTAGACAAACACAGAATTAATATTACCATCTTTTTATTTTATTCCATAGTGTAATGCAGAGAGAAAGAAGGAATACAGCTAACTTATACGCATTGGAATCATAGTGAGTGTTATTTAAAATGTATGTTAAAATAGAAAACAAAATTAGTTGATGCTAGATGTTCTTCTATCAGTGAGCTGTTTTAACAGCTGTCAGCAGAGGAAAATGTACAATTCAGGAGTGAATAATTGAAACCGTTATCCACACTTCACTCCATAGAATGTAATTTTACGTACTGTTTTCAGGTATGTAGTAATTAATGGATAGCTATGTCTATTCCATTTTAAATGGATCGTGGATAAAACCTTCAAGTACTTATTACGGTTTTGCTAATCCTTTCCAATAATATCAAAATACCATTATGCTCTGTGAAGGACGTTTAATGAGATACTAATGCACGTAGCTGATTCAAGAGGCAACAATTCCATCCTAGATCTTGTTTGTTACTGAGGATACTGCTTCTGTAAGGTAGACAATACATTGCATCTGTAATAGTTAACAAATAATGTTGGTTAACACTAAACTCTTAATTAAATATGATTGTGTTTATAGTGGCAGAAAGAGGTCTTACCATGCTGATTACATCACTTGCTACATTAAGTTCGTAAGAAACATTAAGCAGTGTATAAAGGCCAAAGGAATTGAATCACTTTTAATGAATGATGAATGTCACAAAGACCATTTATTGAGTAAGAAGGCATAATGGTTAAAACCAATATTTTTCTTCTTCTATGGTCTACTGCAATATATACATTCCTGGTGTTTCAGGTTTGTTTGGTTCTGTTTTTGTTTTTTTGTTTTTTTTTTTTTTTTTTTTTGCTAGCGGCTAAATGCTTTAGGAAAGAAAGATAACTAGAGCAATCTCTTATTTCACTCAAAATTTTGACTATGCAAGGACGAATACCTATGTGAGCCCTTCTGTGACAGTAATGTCATGAGAGAACAAAAGATTGCTTCTAAATATACTTATACCAGCCTACTCTAAATGAAGGATCTTTAGGGAAACCTTAGAGAAGTGTGGGGACACAGCTATGCAACCAGATCAGAGGATGGCTTTGGAATCAAGAACTCTTCAGAAAATCTAGTACTGGTGGCTTGTTTTCCTGCTACAATGGAAGAAATCCATCATGAATGTCCAAGTAAATCTGAACAGATTTATCTCAACAGCATAAAGGAGGAGGATATATATTATAACCCAGTTTTCCAACAGTTTTATATATGTTATTAGCTACATTCTCAGTTCCAAAGGCATCATTTTGAACCTCAGAATAGCCTGCATTTACTCCAAAACCCCGCACAAACCATGAAAGTTAGCTCTGTAAGATAATTTTGATTCATTCTTCACTGATCTCATAGAATTGTTGAGGTTTCAAGGCACCTTTGGAAACCTACTTTGCCCCTGTAACTGACAACTGGACCAACTAGTTCAGATTTCCCAGGTCCTTGGCTTAAACGGCTTTGAATATCGCCATTATCTCTCAAAATGTTTCCTTCTAAATACCTTGTTGTGCAGTCCCACTGCCAATTACTTAGAGATTGTTATTTCTTTGTGAGACTAGGTTAACACTGGTGGGTTGCATGTACTCTTTTATTCCTGTTCTGCTTGTTTTTTATAGAATTGTTCTGTCCTGCCTTTTTCACTTCATCACCATTCCAGTGCCCTACTTTTACAATGCTTTTCCTACGTATTGACTGTAATTTCAGTTGATACTAGCGTTTGTGAATCTCTTTCCTTAGGCAAAATCAGGTAAGAAATGAGAGCACCCTAAGTAGAAGGAATAAATCATGCTTGCAAAAAGCTACTGCTGGCTGTATGACTGCAAGGGCTCTGACATTTACAGTTCTTGATCTTGATATTTACTATTACTGAAACAGATTTTGGTAACTGTGTTATGTGATAATATTTCATGAAGTAGTTCCCTTGTCTCTCAGCAACACAGCCATGCCTACAATTAAGGGAAGGGACTGCAGGTTTAAAAACTTAAAAGACTAACTTCATTTAATAGCTGCCAAACCCAATTTCTCTTGGCTTGTATAATGTTTTGACTCCTCTCTCTAACTATGCTTTTACTGGTGTAAACAGATTTAGGGCAATCTGTGACTTTACCTGGGAAATCTTGCAAGACAGAGAATCAATCTTTTTCTAAGGTAAAGTTGCCTTGTAGATCTTGGCTACTGTCAAAGGTTACTACTTATAATTTAAAACCAGTAACATTGTAGTTTTGTATGAACTTACTGGTGTGAATATTGAAGGATTTTGTTAATCTGTCAAATGAATCAGTAAATAATCTTAGTAGCCATTTATCTGTCTATTTACTTATTTATCATAGAATCAAAGAACAACCAGATGGAAAGAGACCCACCGGATCATCGAGTCCAACCATTCCTATCAAACACTAAACCATGTCCCTCAGCACCTCATCCACCCGTCCCTTAAACACCTCCAGGGAAGGTGAATCAACCACATCCCTGGGCTGCCTCTGCCACTGCCCAATGTCCCTTTCTGTGATTTTTTTTTAACTAATGTCCAACTAAATCTCTCCTGGTGGAGCTTGAGGCCATTCCCTCTTGTTCTGTCCTCTGTCACGTGGGAGAAGAGGCCAGCTCCCTCCTCTCCACAGCCTCCTTTCAGGTAGTTGTAGAGAGCAATGAGGTCTCCCCTCAGCCTCCTCTTCTCCAGGATAAACACCCCCAGCTCTCTCAGCTGTTCCTCATAAGACCTGTTCTCCAGTCCCTTCACCAACTTTGTTGTTCTTCTCTGGACTTGCTCCAGAGCCTCAACATCCTTCTTGTGGAGAGGGGCCCAGAACTCAACACAGGATTCAAGATTATTTTAGATTACTGCCCTCTTTAGTATATGAAGATTCTGCTACAATTCTAGCAGTAGTTTAAAAAAAACCAAAACATTTAAATGGAAATAAATTATATAAAGCATCCTTCTCTGAATACGCTGTTGTAAACTTTTCTAATTATGGAAGTGCCGCATTGATATTAAAGTTCTGATTTTGTTCTGCACAAAGTTCCTGTTGCTTGATGACCGAATCCGTAATGTTTCCTCTAGTAAGTTTTCTTGGTAATTTCTTCCCAGCATTAGTATTTGTCTTCAGCCAAGCTTATATAAAGCTTATTTTGAGTCCCAGCACATTCAGGAAATGTTGTTGATATACTCCTGTTTCTGCACTTCGTTGAGGAAATCTTGGGTGACTTTATACATCTATTTTCATTTCAAATTAATGGAGTGGAGAATGCGTAAATAAATTCCATCCTGAAATACTCTGATTTTTATGATGATTGGACTGGGCTATGTTTCTGACTTTTTTTTTAATATATACTTCATTGTATTTTGCCAATTTTTACAGGATTACATACAGAATAAAATACTTCAAGAACTAAACAGAGGTGTTAGATAATGAGATATGTGGACTTCTACAGGGATTTGCACATTTCTGCGCTTTTTGTTTACAGAATGAGAAAGGCAGAAATCCTTTCTGAGATGGCTTCTGAGGGCAAACAACCAAAAACACTCTAGATGGTATAGACAAGAATCTCAAAGAAGCAGCGATCCTCAAAATTAAAATTAAAGAAAACAGAGAAAAGGAAGAAAAAGTCTTTGAGGTTTTTCTGATGACCTAGCATTGCCCTATTAGTAATGAAATAGTTTTAGTTATTTAAGACTACCTTATCTGAATTTAAAGTCGGAACACTTCCAACAGTTATACACTACTGATTTGTGCATTCACATGCTTTAATTATAATTATCTTCATGTGCTGAGTATTTTGGTTATTTTATGCTCAAGGTATTACAAGTTTTGATCTTGATTATTAGGTATAACTAGCAATTGAATGGTCTTTGTTTTCAGGATGAGAGAAGTTTAAAAAACCCAAATGCTTAACAGCTGCATCTATTCGTCTCCCCTCATAAAAGACCTAGAGCCTTTTATTAGAGAGTGTTTTGCAGTCACGGAGCTGTATTCTTTGCTTTCTAGAAACTCTTTGACTGTCAGCTTTGTGTCCCCTTGAAAGTTGCAATGCCAAAATTATTACAGGCAAATACATCAAATGGCTTGTCAAGTCATGCCGATTCCCTTTCTAATCTCACTGCAAGCTTTCACCTCACCAGAGGTCCAGGAAGGTTTTGAAAAGAAATTCAACAGTTAAAGGAAACTCCTTGCAAATACAGAAAAGAGTCTGAGGTTCAGAGCCTTTTTTTTTTCTTCTATGAATGCTGCATTATCCCCAGGGGAGGGGGTGGAATCAAAATATTAAATAGCACCAAATAATAAACCATAATTTTTTTCTACTTTGATTTGAATGCAATTTTGTCCCATGAGGAAAATATAAAAGCTCTCTAGGAAAATATGTCAAACACACTCCATCCCTTCTCTAATGTTTTTGGTATTTTGAAAAAAAAGACAGAAATAAAGAAGTCTAGAAACATTTAATTCTTAGGCCTTTACTAAAATATTTTGTTTTCTGACATAAATTCAATCTCGGGTAGGTTCTGACTTGCTAATTATCAAATATGATACTTTTTTTTCTGATCCTTTATTTCTCTCATTTTTTTATATTCAGTTGAAACAAGTACTGCTACCTGATTACAAAAGAAAAAAAAAATACTTTAATTACCTTCCCTGTAGGTGTGAAAATAACCGAGCAGTTTTTATACCCATTACACCAAACGGAGCCACATCAAATTTCTGACCCTACAAGTAGCAGACAGAGCTACTCAATTGCAACAGCATCTTAGTGTTGTTGAGTAGTTCTAATTATTGCCTTCTGTGAATGCTTCATTTTGAACCCTGTGCTCTGGACTGTCTTGTTCACAACTAAGAAATAACAAGTGCCTTCATCAAAATGCAATGAATTCTCTGACATTTTGAAATAACTGCTAGAAGCAGCTGGGGGACAGAAAATAATTGCCATTCAAACATATCCTTTTTTTTGTGTTAGTTTGCTTTCCCTTCTTGCTTCAGTGAACTGCTGTGCAGTGAAGTTTGGTGAAGTTCCTAAACTGTAAATAGGAACAAACATTTGGGAGGAAATCAATTCTATGTAATTAGTTAATGTTTCACTGAAATTTTCCTCACCTGGTTGCTGATGGAGAAGTTGGCTTTAAAGCAGCACCTGTAGTTCTTTTTGTTAAAAGAAAATAGAGGTGAAGCTTCCAGGTGAAGTCAGTTAAAGGAAGGTTGATTCCTAGAACATACCAACCTGTGTGTGTTAGATCTTCCATCTTCCACTGGCAGCTTTGGGAACAGGGAGAAACTTGAGGTGTCTTATCCACCCTGGGTAGTGTTAACCTGGATTTCTTCTGAGGACAGATGTCCTGGCGGTAAGAAGAATCTTTTATATCAATTCTGCCTGTTCTTCTCAAAAAGAAAGGAAGGGTTTTGTGTTGTGTTGAAGTCTGTGTGATTTAAATCTAGGGGAAAGAAAAAAGCAGAATGTGTAATATTTCATCATACCAAAAACATGCAGTTGTTGCCTTCAAAATACATATTTTATAAGCTAAAATGTGATTTTTTTTATAGCCTAGTAGTCTTTTAAATGGCTTCTCTGGGCAGCAAGAGAAAATGCCCCTTCCAGTGTTTAGAGTTGGGAAAAAGAGGTTGCTAGAGAGAAAAAGGACATATCTATAGTATCAAAGATGTGTAAAAATAATTGGTTTTCCATTTTCAGCAGAACAGGGTGGGCAGCATGTCTGTTGAGTGTGGAATGAAATCCATAGAGGCTTAAATTGTCTAGAAGGTTCAGGATTTACTAAGGAGAAGGATGTTCAAAGAGGAGAATGAAAGATTGAAGCAGTTTGTTCGTTACTGACCGTTCTGTGTAATAAAGATTCTGTATGAATTCATATTCTATAAAGAGCCCAGAAACTGCACTGTATTTGGAGAAAAAAAACTTCTATCTTGGTTAAAGTATGTTGAGCTGTTATGTGTTTTATAAGCCCACACCATGTACTCTTGATGCAGCAGATGCACATAAGTAGGTGTCCCCTTGGTTTGGCAAATCAACTCACAGGCACACGAAGGCACCTCTCTGAAACTAAACTGTGCGAACTGCCTTTTGAACCATTACAAAGATCTTGGGGAAAATTACATGATGGCAAAGCTGCTTTAGCATTTATACTTATATTAAAGTACTTTATTTGAAGGTATTTGTTACTTATTTCTGAAGTATCTTTCATAATCATAATACACATTCAACAATCTGAAATAATGTTTAAGTAGACAGAAACAAACATAAACATAATTTTATTTCTCATCGTTTCCTGATTCAGAGATTCTAGTCATGTTTCCAGACACTGAGTGGAATTTAATACTTTTTGTTTTCTCTTGAGTGCCAAAAATCACCATCAGAATTGCATCTTCTACTGTTAACATCTTTAAACCTGTGAAGAATTTCTAATACCTGTAGAACTTGGTTTTTTTTCACTTCATTCTTCTTTGTGAACTGAGAAACTGACTTTTTTCCCTGTTCAATAAGAAGTGGTAATTTTTTTCTTTGTCTGCTCAGTGTAAGAATGGCATAGGTGTGTTATCGCTTTAGTCTTCATTATGATTCCTCTGCTCTAGCATAGGCTTCACCTGTATTTTAACATAATCACATATTTGTTTAGTGCTTCTATAAATAACAAGTACACTAGCAATTCCCGGTGACTAAGAAACTTCTTGCTATATGACCAATATCCGTTATTTTGACTTAATCTCATTGATATTTATTAATTTGTACAATTTGTACATAGGCATTCTAGTGGCTTTGTTCCATCACTTGTCTCTGAAATACTCTTGATAATACTGGGGAAGTTTTATGCATGGCATAAAAATTTGGAAAGGCGTATTATCCTTATTCTGCAAATGTTTTCATCACACTAGCTTGCAGGCTTGACTCCTGTACGAATTTCTCAGTATAAATATTCTAACCTCTTATTTAAGGGGCAAAAAATCTCTTTACTCAATCAGATTTTTTTCAGGTCAGCATATACAGAAGATTGTGCTTTTGCTGGATCGTCAGGAGCGTGTAGTAACTTGTGGCATTTTTCAATATTATTCTACTATATGATTGGATTGTTTCTAATTTTTGTGTTCCCTGTGTAGTCAAGGAGAGACCTTATGGCAATTACAGTAGAATTTTGGTTGAATCAAAGGAAGGAATGCCCACTATTTTCAAAATGTTTCTTTCTAAGTATTTGCCGGAGATTTCTTGGCATCCTTTTATGATTGTGCCACTGAAATGATGTAATCCAGAAGGCAATCAGTTCTCGACTATGTAATGATACAGAATTTCTCTCTGATCTATGTTTTTCTCTACATTAATATTTATACGACGGTTTGACATAGTGGTAGGGGAGGCAACAAGGCAGAAATTCATAATGGGGGGAGCAGCCCATTCATTGGTAGAAACAGTTACTAGCATCAAAGAGAGAAGTAGTAAAGACAGTTCAAGTTCTGATCTGTTCCCATTCTGTGGATCAAGAGAGGATGGAACATTATTTGTTTGCCAAGGGTGACCAGGGGGTAGCTGACCTGCAGGTGGTTCAGGAAGAGCACCAGCTGCAGTGGCCTGCAGAGACTCAGTGCTGAAAAGTAATAAAACTCCTAAAATATAATTCTGTGATAAGTGATGCAAGATAGCTAGATATTTTCCCCCTTATCGAGTGTATCAGCAAGAAAAGTATATAAGAAGTCTGTATCTGGATCCACACTTTGTTTCCTTATCCCATGTGGGCTGTATAACTTGTAGAACCTGAAGGAACTTCAACATAAAAATGTGCTTTAAGTCATCTTAGTTATGCAGTAAAGGCTAGAATGTGTGTCTAGCTTTTAACTACCCATACATGGACTCAAGGTATATGGTTGTGGGCCATTGCTATGACTTTTTTATTCCACTCTCCCCCTCAGACTTTCTTCTCCTAGAAATTTTGTAGAGAAGCAATTGTGAAGTTGCTCTGTGGTTTTGTGCCCTGCACCAATTCCTCTAGCAAAAGCAAAACCCTTTGAAGACAATCCGTGAGATGCTCCGAAGACTGTAGCCTACCTCAGTGCCACCTTTTTTTTGACAAAATCAAACAAAAAGAAAATGTTGTGTGATGCGCTTGCATCTTGTTATGTTTGAATGGCAAAAGCAGAATCAAATACTATATTCATTTTGATGAAAAAATAAAGCGATCAAACTTTTTATTTTTAAAATACCATGACATTAAGAATATATTGTGATTAATTTAGAAATGAATTGGGAATATAATTCAAAGGATTTCAGGTAATCTTCTAGTTCATCCATGTTTTCTACAGGCCCTTAATTATAAATAGATTATTTCTGACAAAGGAAGCAGTGAATTTTGTAGTGTGTCACTAACATGTGTGAGGAGTTGTAAGTTTATACTAAGAGGGAGAAAGAGCCAACAGCTTAACTTAATTAAATGTAAATATACTCTAAAATTGGTTATTTTAGTTTTCTCTTGGCCCCATTAAGTTTCAAGATACTCTCATGTAGAAATAGGATTTAACCTCAGTGTTTAAGGAACTACTGTGGAATGTTAAAAGGCAATACAGACAATATTAATAGAAGGATTTCTTCTATAACCTAATATGCCCTTTCAATTGCTTTTGTCTAAGATTGTTTCCACATTTATGTTTTATCTATTTGACTTTGGAAGAGAATTACCAAGGAAATCTATATTTAAGATTTTAGAATCTGTGTACATTTTAACAAGGCTTAAATATAACGTTCTGCTAAGCGCTGTGGGGAAAAGGCCAACTGAAATCACTAATTGCCAGCCCCTTTTTTTAGAATGGCAGAATTATTTTTGCCTGCAATAATGCTCAGCAGTTTGCTTTGCTATTGTTGGAACATGTTTGACTACCAGTTGTTAAATGAGCTTGTATCATTTTAGAGTGGGAGAAGAACATTTGAAAAAGGAATTGGAGTATATTTATTTTAAATAGGGAAATTAAGCTGTCACTTATACCAGCAAGAATAATTTCTAATAGACAGCCATCTCATCATTTTTGAAATTAGTAGTTTAAACTTCCTCAAATGTAGTTTTCCTTCATAAATCCTTTTTGAATGATATGGGCTTCTCTAAATGTTGGTTTTTCCTGCTTTTCTTTGGGTTCAGTTTATTTTTATATATTCTCAGTTTTTTTTTTTCTTTTTAAACTCAGTTAAATGTAGGAGTATGAGAATGTGCAGTTCTCGTCAATGTATCTGCAAGTGCCCTGATATTAAATATGTTTTTATTGTAAGAGGCTGTTTTCCTTTTGGAAAAAATCTATGGGATATGATTCATTCTCTTATAATACCCTAAGAGTGTGATGGACCAGATTGATAACTTTCCACTCTCAGAGAGACTTTTTCTACCTTTCTGGTTTAAAATAATGCAGCAGGGCTGTCTTCTCCCATGGATGCACCATCCTCAACACTGATACCATTATGATGGTGTTAGAAGGTGTCAGGTAGGAATCACATCATGTAAAGCTTCTTGTACTCGGCTACTGAGTGTCTAGGGCTGAGACATAACTGTTCTTGCTCTTAAAAGGCATTTGGCCTTCTCACGCTCCTAGATGTTTACTTCTTTTCTTGTAGGAGTATGGTTTCTTTGACCTCCATTTTATTTGAGGAATGATCCTAGCAGCTACGTCGTGCTGCTGGAGTTCGTATTCCCAGCCCTCAGGGACACTTCTGCTATTTGTCTCTTTGTAAGTTGGTACAATGGTGTGTTGGCAGATGAGGAATAGTATTGCATTGTTTTTGAAAACAGTGTTTTAAAATTAACGTTTAAATGAGTGATCAGGAAACTGATGGACCTGCATAAGTGAAAGACTGAGCACCAAGGGAATAGAGAGAAATTAATTTTAAAAACTATTGAGCAACCAGAAAGATGAGGGAAAGGGCTTGAGGTTATTTGGACTCGAGAATAATTATTTTTCCAATCACTTACATCTATAAAACTTTAGATCTGTCAGAGCAAGATGATGATCTTTATACTGTCTTCTCCAGAAGAGACAGACTGATGAGCAGAGTCCAGCTCCCTGCATGTGTGAACACATTTATATTGTTGTTTCATTAGTGTTTTCTCTCTGTCCGCTCTGGCCACCTGTTTGTAATAGCCCAGGCTGTGTTACAGCAGATCAGAATGTCTTAAAGACAAAGTAGTGATCTAGGAAAGCAAACACTTAAACCTTATTTGCCAGTGTAATTTGTCATGGTTAGATGCTGATTTAGTGCACAGCAGTTTAGGTGATGGCAAAGAAAGTAATCAAAACCCAGCAGACAGTTAAGGAATTCATCTTGCAAATAAGGGATGGGATCTGGAGAAAGGGCTGTCAACTACCTGAGCAGATTGATGCATGGATCAATAAAATATAGAGTGGATCGACGCAATGCAGACACTTGGGTGCAAAAAGGAGATTTTTGGAAATAAGCTGTATTGTATTTAGAGATTTTAATTTAATAAACAGAGGAGGCAAAACACGTGCATGTTAGACAAAGTAACATTCATCTTCTGAAATGGCTGGTTTTGCCTTGCAATTAAAGTCAACTTTATTTTTTTGAAAATAACTGCATCTGGAATTCAATAGTTTCTGTTTAGTGGAAATTTATTCTGCCAGGAATGTCTAAAGGAAAAGAGTTCACAGGCTGCAATCCAAAATCCTTAATATGACTTCTGACTGTGAAGATTTTTCAAGTAAGAAGGATAGAACTGTGTAGTTCCATCTACATAGAAATGTCATTAGAGGGCAAGGAGGCCTGAAAGGTTTCCAAATTAAGCATGTTCCTTAAATTGCAAAACCTCTGCCAGCAATCAAAGTGAAGAAAATAAAACATCAAACCTGAAAAGAAGCTTAGATGTACTTTACTGATTAAGAAACATTTATAATATCGTGTATTGCAGTCTGAAATATAATTCTCTATTTCCTTACATTGTATTTTTCCATACAAAAGTACCTGTTGTCACTTGGCTGAGTACTGACTGGGGAAAACAATCAAATTAGTCACAAAAGAAGTCTATTATAAGAGAAGAATTGCTCAAAATTATAAGATCTGTGTTAGGAACATTGAACAGGTGGTTGGATTTGTAATAAAAATCCAGTATGCTTATTTTTCTGGAAAGGAATCAAGTAATATATCGTATTAGCTTTTAAACTTTTTGACACATACATTCCAGATTTCTTATTAATAAGAAATCTTCATGTCAGTAGGTTAATTGTATAAGCAGTAGTAGACGGGGGATGGGAATCGGTCACTAATAATATCCACATTTATCATTTTCTTATACAAGGTCTGTTTTAAACTTATCAGTATTACTTTAATATTGGAAAACTTGGATTTGTAGAGTTATTTGTATGAATTCGCCACAAGAAGGATGTTTGCTCACCACAAGAAGGATATTGAGGTTCTGAAGCATGTCCAGAGAAGAGCAAAGAAGCTGGTGAAGGGGCTGGAGAACAAGACTTAGGAGGAGTGGCTGAGGGAGCAGGGGCTGTTTAGCCTGGAGAAGAGGAGGCTGAGGGGAGTCCTTATCATTGCCTGAAAGTAGGTTGTGGAGAGGTGGGTGTTGGTCCCTTCTCCTGAGTGACAGGACAAGGAAGAATGGTCTTAAGCTCTTCCAGGGCAGGTTCAGATTGGATATGAGTTAAAAAAAAATGTCAACAAAAGGGTCATCAGGCATGGCAGAGGCTGCCCAGGGAGGTGGTTGAGTCGCCATCCCTAGAAGTATTTAAAAGATGGGTAGATTAGTTACTTAAAGATATGATTTAGTGGCAGATAGATATGGTTTGACTTGATGATCTCTTTTCCAGCCTGATGATTTGATGATAATTTGAGTTCCCCCAGTGATATATTCTCTTCTTAATTTACATTGTCATACACATCTGTATCTCTCTAGGTGTTATAATTAATGTGTATAGTGTGTCCTTGTTAACATGAAAGAATAGGGAATATCTACTATTGGTCCATGGGTGCTTTGGGAGAGTTTGTTAAATTACAATGATTTTTTTTTTTTAATTTCTTAATTTGTAACATAAAGTCTCAGTTGCCTTTTTAATGTTCCTGCCAGGTTCTTGAGCTGTGATGTTTGCAGCCTGGTTGCAGAATTCTTTTTCAAATTAATGACCAATTGAAAGAGAACTCTGTGCTTTGAGAAGGGTTAAAAAATGCAAATGTTGGATATGCTCCTCCAAGTGGTTTTTTTGAATTCTTTTTTTTTAACTTTGGATTAGAAACTGTGTTTATTTTCAAGTGTAGGTCTGCAACTTTCTGACATAATGTAAGGACTTCATTTAAAAAAAAAAAAAAAGATGTAATTGGGAGGTGGTCCTGAAGGTATAAACTAAACTCTAACACTTAAGAGCTCTAGTTAAATACTTTAACTTTTGCTCTTCATTGGATTATACTTTCTTACTTTCTCTCTCTTCATTTTTTTTAACATGATATATTTAGAACTGTTATTCTCAGTTTAAATGCTTATGAAGATGAGCTTACAAAGAGCTGTTAGCTATTAAATCTTAGTGATTGCATAATGAGTTATTGTCCCAACTCTCGCATCATTCTGAGCAGATATGTGATGTTATTTTTTCCATCATCGTCTTTCAAAATTTCATGTAAAAAAAATACACAAAGGATATTTAATCTTTTTTCTGTCATTGCCATGGAAACATTAAAAGTAGAAGGAACTGTAGGAACAAGATGAAAAGGTAGAGACAAAGACAGACATACAGAACAGTAAAGAAAAGGGGAAGGCATGTGCCAATACATTAAGCTGTAAGACAATCAATATCTAGATATTGAGTTTGTTCAGAAATTCTGCCATATTTGGAAAAGCTATACTTTTTAGACCTGAAATGCATGTTATTTCTATCAGTTTGTATAAAAAAGAAAAAAAAAAATGGTTTTTTTCCGTTCAGTAGAAATACTAAAAACTCCACTTCAATTGATGTCTTTCCTGGTGTTTTCATAGTATTATAACTGTGATAATGGTAGAGATTTACAGCTGAGTTTCATTATGCTAGGCTGAATGCTTCTGGGCTAGGATGTGTATTCTGTTTTCTCTTCTATCTTTTTTACATGTCTTGGAGCATCGCCCAAGCGATTGGAAAAAAAAGACCTTCCTGATAAGCGTGGAGATATCACTGAAGTCTGAATCCTTAAATGTAATTTGTTTTGAAGGACTTGGAGAGTGTATAGTTGATTTCTTTTTTTTTTTTCTTCTCAGATGCATGTAGCTAATCTAATTGTATCTGGATTCACTTACTATAAATATCACAATTTGCCTTGCAACCAGCCACTCCCTCTTCTTTTTCTCCATCCAGTAGTCACTAATTTATCAGTCCTGTCTTTATATTTGTATGTTACCAAGCTCCAGTAGGTGGCAGCCCTGCAGCATTGGTTGTGGATTTTGTTGCATGAATAAAACTTACTATGCACCGCAAATGGCTTCTTCTGCAAAACTATTTGCAATAATTCTGAAGTTCTCATCCCTTTCATGCCTATGATTTACCACTTGGAGAGAATAATATTCCCAGATCTCCATTCTATATATATTTTGTCATATGAAGATGTCTGCTATTATATTCTGTAGTAAAATATATATCAGTGCTTTCTTTTTTTAGTTGCTGGAGTCTGTTCTTCAAGCCCTTATTATGGTTTAACTCTAAGGCACATGCAGTGATGATATTGTTTTAAGCTGCTAAAGCCATGCTCTGTACAAAGATGCATCCTCTGCTTGATTTTTAGCAAATAGATGTTACGTGCCTTACTGTCACCGTTTTGGTTTTGGCAATTGTGATTTTTTTTTTTCATAGTCCAGTTTTGTGTGGGAATGAAGTAGGCTGGTCTGAGAAGTTAGGCTGACATGAATGTGTCCGTATCACCTCTCCAGTCTCCCTTTCATAATCTGAAATAGTAACAGGACCCCTGACTCTATCTATTTTTTTTTTCCTGTTCACTTTCTACCTGTTAAGCAAACCTTCATTTTATCAGTTTTCAAAGATGTTCTGGACAGAACCTGGTAATGTGGTGGTTTCTCCTGCCAAAGTAGAAACAGTAATTTAAAGGAATTGTGCTCTTATGCCTTTTTAAGCCAGAAGTGCATGGTCTCTGCAACATTAGTTTACTCTTTCTACATAGTGCTGCTATCAATTTTATTTGCATTCGGGAATGAGAACTTGGTCCTTTGAGAGGAAGGACACAAGATGGAAAAATCTGGCTTGCGGGATAAAGCACTGGTATGAGTGCCACGAAACTGTTATTTTCTGGACCTACTCGTGCATATGTTGGTGTTGCAGCCCTTTAAATAGTGTTGGTGTTGCTAAGCAATATTCAAATCACTTAAAGATATTTCAAAAGCAGTGAATACCTGTTAACAGTCCTTTGGGCTATACTAGTTGATTTACTACTGAGCTATGTTCATGTGTTCATGTATTTTTCTCTATTTTTTGCCCCTTTTATTGTTGTTGGGTGGGGTTTTTTTGTTTGTTTGTTTTGTTTTACTCCAATAATTTAACCTTTAAAAGTACAAAACCTGCCAGGGTTGAAATTAGTGAGTTAGAGGAGAGGAACAGTGGGGAAGATTGGGGAGCAAGGTTCACAAATGGGAATGCTCGGCTCATTAATGCACATTTTCTACTGTTTACCTCCCTGAATTTGAGAAATTTAGGAAGTGGAGATGAGAATTGCCAGACTGTGTTGTTGCCTGGCAGCCTGTAGAAGTTATGCAGTACTACATGAGGCTGTCTGACCTAAGTGAAATAGATATTTTTGCCCCTTTCTTCCTCCTGTTAATTCCTGAAGGAACTGTTGAGACACTGCCTGGATGTATCACTAAAAATTCCTTCAGTGAAGGAACACACATAGATACTGATATATTTTTAGAGGTGAAGCAATTCATATTATAGTTAAGGTAGTATATTTTTAAATCCTTAGTTGGAAATGAAAGAAGATATTCTCATAAAACAAGGCTTTGTTGCAGTTTGTGATGGTAATAATTGTCAATAATATAAGTACCCTAGTCTGTGTGTTGCATAGGTTGTATTTCTCTAGACCTAGCACTTGGAAATGAGTACTTTTCTTTGTGATCTATTCCTTTAAATGTATTAAATTGTAAGTTATCCCCTTTAAATCATTAGGGGTTTTTCCCCCTTGATTTTTAAAATTAAGCTTATACTAATAGCAAAACAGATAATTTTATACTGTAACCTGCTGCGTAGGAATCTCCTGCACGTTAATCCAGCTTGTTAAAGCAAGATTTTTTAAAAGTTTTTTTTTTTTATATCTATATGAGTTCCTTTTTATATTAGCTTGGTCTTTTAAGGAGAGAAAACCAGTAGAGTTTCAAATTTGTAGGACTCATTTTTTATCTTGGTGAACCTGTTCCTTTTTTTTTTCTTCCTTCTGATTGGATCTTAAAAAAATAATTTCCCAAAGCGATGACAGTTTTAAAGCCTTGTGCTTTACTAGTGTGATATAAAATGTCTACACTGGGTCACCACTACAAGTAATGATGATGACAATGGAGTTTATTACAGAAGAAAGTAGGAAAGGGCACCACAGTTCAGAGCTCTGTTATGGTAGGTGCCTTACCTACTAATTAGCGTAGCATGTTTAGAAGGTGATTACTGAGTTTTCTAAAACAATCTGCAGATCCTGGAGCTCTTTAGCAAACATTAAGTTAACAGCTATTAGGGGAAAGACTTTGTGGGAAAAAATGTTAAATGTGTTTCTTCTCAACCAAAATATATTTGGGATGGTCCTTGTTGTATTCCAGTGGATAGTTGCCTTACGCTTTCCCCTACTATAAGAGAAATAACATGTTAAGTGATAAGCTACAATGTTCTTCAGATGTTACCTGACTTTGTTTTCTGTGTTTTGAAGTCAAAGATGCTTTATAATTGCAGCTATACAAAATAAGTTTGAATGGTGCTCATTTCAACTGCTGATCTCTGCTCTGGTACCCTCTCTCTTCTTTGGTTTTTTTTTGTGGTTGTGGATTGCAGAGGCTTTAATTAAATGATCCATATTTAAACTGCATTTCTTCTTTCAATTTTTTCTCATGGTATTTTTTTTTTTAAATTGTAATATTTCTATTTTTATTCTTTTTTTAATTTTGAAGACTACATGGAAAGATAATCTAGTCCTAAGTTTTTTCATTAAACACGTTTCAGTGGACAACACTTTGAGATCCAGCGTGTCACTATGAAATTAAGTAATGCCAACTGCTAAATTTCAGAATGCCAAACAGCTGAATTTGAAATGGTTGACCTTTTGGCACAAATTGATTATAATCCTGCCTTGAGGTAGTTTATTTAAATACACATTCTTTCATAAGCAATTGAGCTCATAAAATGATAAGCTTGGCTATTATCTTTCGTTATTGCTTTTACAATTTTCTAACAAGCCCACGTAAGATAAAATCCTTGGTAGCCCTCGTAGCAATGCTCCTTCTTGGAGGTAAGAATGAAAGTCCAAAATCAAAATATAGTTTTCCCCACCATACAAATCCAACTTTGGGGCATGGATCTACAATGGGATTCTTGTTTGGTTTTTTTGTGTTTTAAAGGATGAATTTATTTTTATCAGAATGTTTACATGGACAATTATAACTTGGAACTATTAACCAGGCTTTGTTTCTTATGCCATTAATGTAACCCAAAACCCGTATGTGTCAGTAGTGGTTGATCTTAGTAACCCGTCCACTATAGCTTTTGTTGTTGTTTTGTTTTTTTCCTTTTCAAAACTTGCTGTTAGATTTACTTTTCCTTGGACAAATTTTAATTACTCAAAAAAAAAAAAAATAGTAATGATTGAAGAAATCCTGCTTTTGTATTTCTAGGGCTGATTCTGGCAGTTCTTCCCTATCCAATTTATAATTTCATGGGCCTTGTAAAATCTTGTGTTTGTCTCAGTTTCTCCTGTTGCTATTACACTGCACTGCTTATGAATGTAGACACAGCCAGCAATGGATCAAAATCACCAGAAAATCGTCTCAAGAAAAACATAAGTCTAATATCTGATGGAGAAACTGCTTCTGGATTTGGAAGTGGTACTTTGTGCTCAGCAGCCACATTTGAATACCCATTCCCAACCACAAACAAAAAAGGGTCACTTGGTACTGGCACCTTTCACACCCTTTGACTTCTGAAAGTGTCGAGGATGCCTCTGAGCAGTACAAGTTATGTTGTCCTGTATAGCATTAGGACCACAAAACATCCCAGGGAGGTTATTCTCCCTCTGTACTCAGCACTGGTGAGACTGTTCCCTGAATCCTGTGTTCAGTTCTGGGCCCCTCACCACAAGAAGGAAGTTGAGGCTCTGGAGCGAGTCCAGAGAAGAGCAACAAAGCTGGGGAAGGGGCTGGAGAACAGGCCTTATGAGGAGCGGCTGAGAGAGCTGGGGGTGTTTATCCTGGAGAAGAGGAGGCTGAGGGGAGACCTCATTGCTCTCTATAACTACCTGAAAGGAGGTTGTGGAGAGGAGGGAGCTGGGCTCTTCTCCCAAGTGCCAGGGGACAGGACAAGAGGGAATGACCTTAAGCTCCACCAGGGAAGGTTCAGGCTCGACATAAGGAAAAAAAAAAAAAATCACAGAAAGGGTCATTGTGCACTGGAACAGGCTGCCCAGGGATGTGGTTAAGTCACCTTCCCTGCAGGGGTTTAAGGGGACGGGTGGATGAGGCGCTGAGGGACATGGTTTAGTGTTTGATAGGAATGGTTGGACTCGATGATCCGGTGGGTCTCTTCCAACCTGATGTTTCTGTGATTCTGTGAAAAGTAATTAAACAAATCCAGTGTGAATTGAGGGGAATTCATGTCACAAAATAGGACCAATACAGAGAAACTCAGCTGCCCTTGTAATTAGTTAACTACTTTAACAACTGAAAATATAGTTTCTAAAAGACAAGGATTTGTCTGTGGTAAGAAGAAAAGGCTGCTCCTGCCACCACTAACCATGCTGCTTCTATATTCAAGTGCTGGTATCCCAAGATTTATTCTGATCTGTTTAAAAGAAGTCCTCTTCTTGACTTACAATTTTCCAAACTGTAGCTACAGGTTATAATGCAGTTGGGGAAAGTATTTGAAAGTCTTTGTCAATGAGTGAGTGAGTCCCTGTCAATGACAATACTGACATAAAAGACTGAGTCAATGAATCCCATTCCTAAGCCTTTGAAATGCTAAAATTACCTAACACTAGGTCCTCAGAGGAGCTTGCTGATCTTATCCTATTGTGAATATTCCAGTGCTTATGTCACCCATAGGGTCTGAGTTATCCTGCCAGGCATGTCTATTATGTCATGCTAGCTGAGGGGGCAGTTACCTTCACAATGCTGCCAGATATTCTGCATGTATCACAGGTGATGAGGTTTTTTTCCTTTTATAGCCTTGCAACAGCTTAAAAATCCTGACTCCTGACACTATTTTGGGATAAAAGGAGGATGTTTTCTTTTTTCTGCAGAGCAACTCTCTGCTTCAGTCGAGCAAAGCTATATTGCAGTATTTCTGACTATCAGTAACTAAGAAACTTTCTGTTTTGTATCTGCATCATGGATTCTAATGAGCCATATAACACTGCACATTTATTACTAACTCTGAAGTGATTGATCATTTTCATCATGTGTGGATAATTATTTCCCTAAATAGAATTCCTAATATCATGACAACTCTCACAGCCCCCTCAAACTGATTCACTTGTGTAACTATGGCAGCTTCTTGTTATATTGTGCTGCAAAGATTGCCTGATTAGTAAGAAATTATGATTTATTTAAATAATCAAACTCAGTGTACCTAGCAAGGAAAGTTAATGCGCTCTTAGAAGTTCTTGCTGTGAACTATCTTCTCAACAGTGTATAAGAATCTTAGAATGCTTTAGGTTGGAAGGGATCTTTACAAATCATCTAATCCAACCTCCTGCAGGAGCAGGGATGTCTCTAACCAGATCAGGTTGCTCAGGGCTCCATCCAACCTGGCCTTGAATGTTTCCAGGGATGGGCCTCAGTTATCTCCCTGGACAACTTGTTCCGGTGTTTCATTGTAAATGACTTCTTCTTTACAACCAGCCTAAATCTACTCTCCTTTGGTTTAAAAACAATATTTCTTGTCCAATGCTCCTAACTGAGTTAGGGTTTTGGTTTTGGGTTTTTTTTTTTCCCCCCTCAACATCATCACATGATGTTTATGAAGAACTATCACTGCACTAAGAGTGAATTGGAGATCGATGGGAGGAGCAGTGGATTCAAATTGGGCCAGAGCAAAGCTACCTTCAGTGTTAGACTGGGTTGCTGAGAACCTTGTCCTCTCACACTATTGGCAAGGGTGGACTGTCTCTTTGGACAATCTTAGTTTAGCTGGACTTAGGCTTTTTCTGGACATCAGTCAAACTCCGTTTGAATTGACAGAATGGATTTACCTGCTGGAGATTTGCATAGAGTGTGAGGAGGTGCCTGGATCTGCATGTGCTTCAAAATTAGGTGTGAGTTCTCTCCAGGGTAGTATTTCCTCATCCATAATGGGAATCTGCAAAGAATAACTGTTTCTAAATTTACTATGAAATTATCTGGTTTTATTTTGATGAATATTATATCAAGCGTAAATTTTCATTAAAGTATTTTTAGTAAGGTAACTGGTGAAAGGAGAGTAAAATATTTGTACATGAAATGGAAGAGGCATTTTGCCATAAGGTTGAACTAAGTAATATATAAATAGTAGACACTCCAGTCCATGCAGTAGTTTAGGCAGAGTTTTGTGTACCTACTACGGGATAGCAATAGTAAACCGATAATATGTTTGATTGCTATAATTAAAAACATTTGATTACATCAGCTTGGAACATTTTTCTATGATAGGATTAAAATCAGATTGGAACATATTCAGCAGTTTTACACTTCAATAATATACAATATGGAATGAAAACCTGGCAGCAGCTTGATGAGTTCAATGTTGCATGCAGGAATACAGAGTAAGCACAATTACAGTGTTTCAGAAGTAGTGGACAAGTAATGCATTTCAACAAATTTTTGCTTTTGTCTTTGCTTACTCTTCAAAATGAAGCTTCAGATTTCACAAGTGCAACTTGTAATGCATTCAGGTTTGATTTAATAGATATTTTTGAAACTGTTCAAAGATCAGGATAAGTGCTTTATTATTTGCATGTACTTGACACTTTAAATGAATTGCTTTGTTGAGTTCCTTTCTTCACTGAAACATCTTGTTTTGCTTCCTGCTTCTTTACTTTCCTCTCAAAACCAGATTAATATTACTTTTGGTTTGGTTTTTTTTTTTTTGCTTTGACTTTGGGTTCGTTTTTTTTTTTTTTCCTTTCTTTTTTTTTTCTTTTTAAATCTCCCATTCTTCAATGCTTCCACTGTCCTGGATTAGCCCCATGCTGCTGACCAGGTCAACGGCTAAACTGAGCAGTTGTCCGAGTTCCCTCCTCCAAAGCGAAAGGAAAATGAGAGAGAGAGAAACCTATAGGCTGGAAACTAAAACTGCAATAGCTTTAAGTAAAAAGTAATAAATAATGGTAAAAAGGAAAATAATAGCAATAAGAAAATAAAAAAATGTATACAAGGATGTAAAACCAATTCAGCCTTTCCCAGTGACCAATAGGTCACTGCTGATGCTTCAGAGCAGGCACAGAGAAAGTCCTGGACTAGACTTGGTGGCAGACATGAACTGGATTCAGAAATGTATGGATGGAGATTGGAAGCAGAAGGATGGACGAGGTCCTCACTGGACATCATACATTGAAGAAGTCTTGAGCCCTGTGGTCCCTAAGCTTTATACTGAGTTTCACACATGGAATGGAGTATGTTATTGGTCAGTTGTGGGTCACCACTTCTGTCCTCCACTCCCTGCAGGTCTGAATATTTTTCCACCCTTTGACTTAAGACATTACACCAGTTCTAGGATGGTCTTGATATATGTATGAAGAACATACATACGTACCAATACCCTGTTATCCCTTCTAGAGGCAGACGCCATCTGAAAAACCTGTTGATAACTTTCAGAAACTGAAGTTACTGTGAAGAGGCTTGGAGAGTTGGTTCTGCTTTAGCTCAAACCAGAACAGCCACTGGGACTCTTCCAGTATTTGGTTTCCCTCAGTTTACTTCTCATCAGTACAGAAAGAATCTGTACTTATATCACTGAAGGCACATTCTTTGAAATTACTTTTCTTCTAAGTTACAGCTCCAAGGGAGACTTTCCACTCTTTAGTTAGTTATGTTCCTCTGTTACTTCATTGCTATCAGGTTCTATTCTCCTTTATCATAGTTAAATTCCCCAACAGTCAGAGAGAAAAGGACATGTTGAATTGAACCTTAAGGCCGATCAAAAATTGAGACAATGTGAAAAGGGAATGAAAGCATAGAAGATAAACTGAACCATCAGCAAGCAAACAGTAGCATGGTGAAGAATTTCGGTAGCAGTAAAATAATACATTTTTTTTTCTGTCCTGCTTGTTTATCTCTACTTCCTAATATTTTAATATTTGTGATGTAGTGCATATGTGCGTGTTTTGTTGGTAGTAAGCAGCAAATGGTTATTTGTTGAACATTGAAGTAACAATTTAACACATTTTGGTTAATCTGTTACTTATGTTTTTGAATTTTCATAAGCTACATTATTCTCTATAGAGTGAGAGTTAGCTTCTCTCTGTAGCTTTACTAGTATAAATCAACTTCAATCTTACAAGAAATGTAAGGTCTTTAAGTGCTGTCTTTGCCAGTCTTGAGATTTAGTCTAAAAAAAATATAATCTCTGGTGAGATTGTATCAAAACCAATGAATTTCATTTTGCCTTTGTGGTGATGAAGTCACATCACCAAATAAATGACAGAACCAGTTTCCTTTGGCAATAGCTTTACCTTACAAAACTGATAGCAAATTAAAATTCACGTTACTTTGGAGTAAAGCAAGCCTGGCATTAGAACTGAGAAAAACTTGGTGGAGAGTTGTGCGATAGGAGTAGACCTTTAGGAAAAGTGCTGCTGTAGAACAAAGGAGTTGGTGTTGGGGACTCGACATCCAGATCATACAGAAATGTTTGTGATGATTTAGATCTAGTCTGGACTTATGGCATGAACACCTACAGTGTATGGAGCTTCTGAATTACAACACTTGGCTTAGATTTAACTGGAACGAGTCCAGTCCATGTATGTGAAAATCACGCTGTACTATCTAAAGTGCAGTAAATGGGAACCAACAGAGGCACAAACCTAAAATCTTAGAATCCTAAGATGGTTCAGGTTGGAAGGGCCTTCAAAGATCATCTAGTTTCAGCAGTGACACCTTTCACCATATCAGAGCCTTATCCAACCTAGCTTTGAACACCTTCATGGAAAATACAGATGCAGTCATTCTTCATTCCAAAGTTGTTTCTCTATGGAGCTTTATCTATAAAGAAACATTTGGGTTGGATGAATCTCTACTCCACCCCAACTTTGGAGTCACGTATCATAACTCTGTTCCTCCAGTTAATCATTTTTTTCTCTTCACTGTCATGTTGTGACTAGTAGTTTCCGCCTGATGCCCATGAATCAAATCATTGTTATTTTCAAAAGAATTCACAAATAATACAGAATTCTAAGTGCCAGGTGTTGTTTCTTATATGTTGAAATAACACAATTAGGTTTTAAGAAGCTGTCACTACAAATCTAAAATAAAAAATGAAAATACTAAAAAAGAAAAAGAAAAAACCCAGAAAAGTCAGCGTTATTACTCATAATTTGATTTACTGCATTTTATATCCCTTTTCTTGTAGTGAGTAATCTTCTCCAAAATTAAATTAAATACTCTACTTTGTCTCAAGAGTACACATACTGGAAAAAAAAAAAATCACTTTCCTGGGATTGATGGATAATTATTTTTCCATCTTAACTAGAGAATTTAATTGTGCAAGCAAAGTACTGAAAATTTGATATTAAATATTTAATATTAGGCCTTTATATTTTGATTGTTGTATTTGCTTGTGGAATAAAAAAGTTGTTTAGGACATAGAGTAGTTTAATTCATGAAATTAATATGATTCTGTGAAAACTTTGACCACCACCTCCTGTAGAAATGGCCTACATCAATTCAAGCGTTCACAAAGATATTGCCATTCTGCTTCTTATAACCAAGACTTTGTTTGTCATTCTTATTCACTGCAGAGTTTAATTAAACTGGAGTGGATTTAGGGTTCACTTATGCTGATGGGCTGCCAATTCGTAAATAAATAAAATGAAAATATATTGGTATATAATTGGAGAGTAATAGAATTCTCCCACACAGACTAAAAAGTTGTTATTGCCACTTCTATTTAGAATCGTAGAATAGTTTTGGTTGGAAGGGACCTTAAAGATCATCCAGTTCCTAGCTCCCCTCCCACTGGATCAGGTTGCTCAAAGCCCCATCCAACCTGGCCTTGAACACCTCCAGGGATGGGGCAGCCACAGCTTCCCTGGGCAACCTGTGCCAGTGTCTCACCACTCTCATGATTAAGAAATTCTTCCTTATGTCTAGTCTAAATCTGCCCCTTTCCAGTTTATAGCCATTGTCCCTAGTCTTATCACTACAAGCCTTTGTAAATATTGTTACATCAGTATTTATGTATTGGCTGAAAATGATTGCATTTTTAAAGGTTTTTATAATTTGGTTGGTGTTATATCACTGCACAAAGAATGAGAAACTGATAGAACTTTTAGAAATACCTAATGTTAAAGTTGGTAATTTATCACAGGTACAAGATGCCTTTGACAGGGAGAATTAGAGGGGAAAATGCCAATGGAATTTTGGATTTAGTTTTAGTTTTCACTGTTTTTGTACCTTTCTCTTATGAATAAGTCCATCTGACTCCCAACAAAAAACCTTAGATTTGGTCACCGTGTGTTGTGTGTCTACAAACTTTGCTGTTGAAACCTTGGTTCCTTTTTGGGAAGACCATAAGAGTTTTATATGATAAAATCTATGTACTTGAATGCATCACCCCATGGGCCACGAGCATTCCACAGGAATGTGGAAAATGTGCTAGAAAATTAAGAACAATGTGGGAAAATTTGAAGGGTGTATCCCTGTGTCAAATTAAGCAGAAAATATTTGCTGTTTGGCTAAGTCAAAGGTGAAGACAAAACTTCTTAAGGGAAGAAGTCATGCAAAGTACGGTTTTCGTTTCTTGCCAGCTGTTTGAAAAAGGGCTCAAATTTTTTCTTTTATTTTGAAAAGGAAAAAAAAATACACTTTGGAAAAAAAATAACTTACAAAGAGAGAAATGAGATTCTGAAAAAGGAAAAAAAAAAAAAAAAAACAAAGGAAAAATAAAGCTGAGGCACAACTGTCATTATGAACCCATAGACCTTTAGCTCACTATTCTAGTGTTGATATTTTCCGGTAGCAGATGCTCTAGCAAAGAGTGCAAGGAGCAAGGAAAGCGTGGGGTGAGATTTTCTCTGCTGTATCCTCCCGGCTTCCACAAAACTATGATTTAGAAACTTCCTGAGCTGAAATTAACATCTGAATCTCCGTTTTAATAGTCATCAACGGACCTATAATCCACATATTTTTTCTAAAGTCTTATTGAACCCACTAATATGTTTGAGCTTCCCTGCAACAATGAGTTTCTGAAATTAGGTATTGTATGAAGTAGTAATTATTGTTGTTCCTTTTAAATGTCCTACCTGATCATCCTATTGTAGAACTCCTAATGTTTTGATTAGTAGCCCAGTTACAAAATAATGGTCTCTCGCTTTTTGGTCTTTTGCTGATTTAATGACCATTTTCTTTGTTAAGAATGTAAATTGCTACATCTACTTGTGTCTCAAGAGACGCTAAGCTCTCAACTATATATTTTACTCTGTCAGTTTATTCTTAAAGAAAGAATACCCTGGTCTTACAGTGTGTATATGATTATCTTTCTAACCTATCCTTTTTCATTAAATGTTTAGTAACTGGGTGCTGTTTAATAAGTTGATTTAAAAAATGTAGAGGCGATGCTCATATTCAACTGAATAATATCTTTGAAGAAAGATGTTGTGATAAGTCATGCAGTACAGCTTATTAACCTTAGGTGGGCAGTTAGAGAATTGCTTTGCATCTTCACGGAATTGAAAAGAACAAGGTCAAATCCAAATCTACACTGAGCTTGCCTTCAGTTAAGTGCTTTGGTAATTTTTTTTTTTTTTTGTCTTGGAATTTGCTGCACTCTTAGTAGGAAAATGGCACTAGAGTGGAATGGTGAATATCCAGATAGTGAATCTACGCTGGTGCTCACAGTTGCCAACGGCAGCACTGAAATACAACATGAAGAGTTTATGTTGATATTGCACCATTTATTATCTTTCAGTGACCTTTGGCTGACAGTTAACTACAGCTGACTAATATTGACAAATTGGAGTGGATCGGTTTAATTAGGTTTTAATACAATTTGCTAATTACTCTGAAAATTAGATTTTTGGGAGATTTCATTGTTATATTGGAAAAGGATATCAAAGAAAGAATTGAAAACTTGCAGCAATAAGCACAATGCCTTAATTTTAGGCTATTTCTGTAAACATTACTGCCATTTTAACAACAAACAAGGGATCAAAATAAGAAGTGGATGCTTGGGAAAAAAATGAGAAAGAGTAATAAAGTTACAGCTATCAGTTTAATGGGATGTGATGATGGGGAAAATAAGTTTGCAGATTTGACGTGCGGTCTCTCCATTTTGCCTGGATTCATTTGCAATGTTAGTAACATTCCTCATATTTCCTTAATCCATGTGTATTTTCTTAGGGGGAAAATATTCAGTGTGGGCCACCACATGTTAATTTGTAATGTATTAGGGTAATTTGCTTTTGCTAGCGTTATAGAAATAATTATGGTAGTGTAAAATGAGTTGCTGGTCTTCCCAAATTAATTGAAGAATAATGAGATTAATCATGAGTGGGAGGGAGTCTTTACAGAATTTTAATATGGGAGGGCAAAATGGGATTATTCAGAGCACACCATCTTGCATTCTACTTCTGTTAAAAAAAAAAACCCAACCAAACAATATTCTATTGTGTGAGCGGATTTTCTGTTTGTGTGGTTGCTAAATAGACGAGGTGAAGGAAAACTACCTCCTCGTGAGTGACTACATGGTGTAGTGCCTCGAGTTTCAAGCATCGTGAAGGTATGAAATCAGTGAAAAGAGTCCACAGGCAATAAACAGTATTAGGCCACACATGCAATGCTTTCTGAACGTGGCAAAGACTCAGGCTGTGCTTAAGTAAATAAAATATATATATATAAAATCCTTAACAAGAGTATGTGCACCAGAGAAAGCTGATCCTGAGAGGGTCAGGCAGGAGTGAGAGGTCAAGAGGAAGGTGCATTTGGAGGCTTTCCATGTGTGAGATGCTTTCACTGGACATCTCTCTGAGGTAGAAGGATAAAGACATGAGTGTCTAAAGCTTCAGTCTGTCCCTGTTCCTCAGGTTGTGTGAATCTCCTTTCACCTATTGCCTTAAATAAGATATGAACTGCTCATAGCAGATTGTCATGAGTGTTTTAACTTGGGAAAATGGATGTAGTTTCAAAAATTTGATTAGTTCTGTGCATTGGGAAGTATTTAAGTTTTCTCTACTTAGAGCAAAATTAAGTGATAGAAAAGTACATTGTGATTTAATATTTTTGGAGACTTCTTTTGATTTTAGGTAATCAAACAGGCTGATTAGATTACTGAATTTCACAGAAAAGTTCTGTCTAATCCAGGTCTCGGACAACAGAGGATTTCAGTAGATAGTTTTTTGTTAAATATAGTCCAACTATGAGATATCATGCCGTATGTTATATTAAGACAGACAATTGTCCAGTGACAGGCATCACTTTGTCATTTTGAGTAATACAAATAGAAATCTGAAAATCTATGGGTTGATTAGAAAGACAACAGGTAAAGGAAAGTAAATGGAAAGTTCCAATTAGTCAAACTTTTCTCATTAATGAGGTAACATAAAATCTGAAAAAAAAGAAAGCTGTCACAGGTTGGTTGTTCTGGAAGAGGGATTATGAAGAAAAAACCCAACATCCTAGGCTTTACATTAAACTATTTTTAAAGCATTATTATTTTCTTCTGGCATAGTTTATTTATAGACAGCAGCACACAGCGAGGTGTGAAAGCCTGGAGGATGACCCAGTGCTATTTTGTACTTTGAGGCCGTGCTTTGGAGAAAAAAAAGCAACAGCCAGCTTTGGACAAACAATCCGCTTTTGTTATTACAGCAGATATGTTAAAATATTCTTAGGCATTTAATTTTATATCGTAGTTAGTTATGTTATTGTGGCTTTGGATAGTTCATCAGCTTGTAGGGTAAGATTTTAAGTAGCTCATGAAATATCACAGTAATTCTGAGGTTTTCGGTTAATGATCTGCTTTAAAATGAACTTTGGAAGCTATGAGAAAGAAATTAAACACATGCAAGATACATGAATGTTATCAGAAGAAGTAAACTCTGAAACTTTCTTTTGGGGCCTGTCTTAATGCTCATCAAGACTAACACCTAATTCTAGTTATGTTATATTTAAGTGGTCAATTAGTGTTCTCTGCACAGGTGTATTACAGGCTGTTAGGTGCCCTGTAGGTAAGTCAGTTTTAGAGTGCTTTAAAGCTGTCTCAGAAATGAAATTGGATGGTTTCTAAACTGTCAAAGGATGTCAGGGATCCAGAAATGTTATTTATAGTAAAAGTGTGCTGACCTGTCTCTTACTGAAAGTTATTATGGAGAATTCCCAAGATGGTTTATATTTGCCAAAAATAAAGTTCTTATGCCCTAGACCCCTGTATTCTCTGTCCTCACTTACAGTGTCACAAAACTTTATTTTTCTTCCATAAATAAATCTTTTTCCAGGTACTGGGCACCTCTGACTATCTCCTTATGGGAAATATCTGACCTGTAATCCTTTTATGTGCTTTTGAGCCTCTTTTGCAGATCTCACTGCCTTTTCTGCTTCGGGAAAACCAAGAAGTGTGTGCACACAGAACCTATGAGATCAGTATGGAGGCTGAGGCAACTGTAATAGGGAGAGCTTTGAGAAAAATTCACATTTTCTCCCAAATACAGTGAAACTCATAGCAGTGGAGGGTGGTATAAGTGATGGAACTTTGCAGGGGGTGCAACAAGAGCTTGCAGAAAAGCTGGCATTCCTGAAGGTACCTCTGTGTGATAGAATGTGTTGGAATCATGGAAGTAATTTTTAGGATACCCAAATGAGTTTCAGTGTGTCTGCGGCTCAGGTGCCCCAGTGGGTGCAGCTCTTGGAAGCAACAGAACCATCACCACCTAAGACATATTTTGCATCTAATCAGCAGAGTCTAAAAAATGACATACTGATACAGAATCATGGAATGGTTTAGGTTGCAAGTGACCTTAAATATTATCTAGTTCCAACTCCTCTGTCATTGTCAGAGACACCTCCCACTAGATCTGATTGCTTGAAGCTCCATCCAACCTGGCCTTGAACACCTCCAGGGATGGGGCAGCCACAACTTCCCTAGGAAACCTGGACCAGTGCATCGCCACCATCACAGTAACAAAAATCTTCGTAAGATCTAATATAAATCTCTCTGCTTTCAGCTTAAAACCATTCCCTACATCCTATTCCTGCACAACTTGAAAAAAACACCCCACCACATCCCCCCCTTTTCTCTAAATCCTCTTTTATATGTTTCTTTCTTTCTTTTTTTTTTTATCAGTACTCCAGAAAATAAGCTGTAAGTAAATAGTTACAGCTAGGTAGATATCAGCTACTAGGTGACTTAGGTACTTAAAGGGCAGTACTACGTGTTCTTTGTGTGTAAAAACTGTTAACAACAGAAGAGCAGTTCCTTGTGATTCTTTTCCCCTTATAATCATTTCTCAGAAAGAGCCAAATTTGTTCTGAAAAACTCTGAATATTCTAGAACCTGAGCAGGAGTGATGTGTATGTTATTTGGGGCTCTGTGTATCACTGAACAGCCGGTCACACAAAAGCTGTGGTTTGTGCTTTGATATAATTCATTTCCTTCCTTCCCTTCTTCTGTACTGCAAACAGCCCATCTGTTAAAGTGACTAGATTGTAGACAACATTTTAAGTTTTGGTATGTGAAGTATTTTTGATGTTTCCTGTAGAAATATGAGACGCTCATAAATCTGCAATGTGCTGATTCTTTGCAGGGAAGGGTATTTTTTATTTTCTCTGCATGTGAGAGTAGAAAAAGTATAGATCAATATATATATTTAATGATAAAAAGGATTGTTTTTTTCTGATTTTCCCCTTTTTGGAAAAAATATTACATAACCCATGATAAGTTATCATAACCCGTCTGCTGTTGCTGCGTGATACTGTTCTTTTTCACCTTGATTTCTTTTGGATGAGGATGGCAGATAAATTGGATTTTTCTTGTTGACTGAGTGTCTGCGTTATGACCTCATTTTAAACAGCCGATACCTTCAGTGTGGGGTTATGATGAGATATTAGAATGAAAACATCTTCTTACTCTTTGTAAATGGTACAAGTAGCATCATAATTATGCTATCAAATTAGACTATGATTTAGATTGTTAGTAACAAAAGTGACCATTATTTATGTCTTACAAGGATATTTTGGATTAAGTCACAAGAATGCCAGTTCACAACTAAAGTTTATCTTTGGTGTAAAGTAGAGAGAGCCTTTAGCAGAGGTGGCTGGCAATGTTTATAGGCTATTTGAGGTGGAATAAGTGACTTTTGCCCGGCTTTCCTAATTTGAAGTAGTGAGGATACACATTCCTTGATCCCATTGAGGATCTTGGTTCTTTAGATTACTGTGAATGCAGCTTCCTTCAAAACATGGAGGGTGGAAGTTGGACATAGTCATAAGCTTGAACACTGCTTCATACCCCCAATCTCTTCTTTTTGTATTACTGAAGTAAGGTGAGATTTTGTAAATCTGTAATGGAAAGTATTCGTTCTGATTTCTCACAGGTCTCTTTATTTCTCAAACAAAACCCAAAATATCCCTTGATAAAATAGCTTGCTGTAGGTGCTGGGGCTTGTTCAATTTGACATTCCCCAAATGATAAATTAGAAGTAGGATTAATTGTTTTGTCCCTTATTTTTTATTTTCTTTTTAACATGATAGTATAATGGGATATCTACTACTAAGTCAATCTTTTTCATAGCTATTTTGTTTTATAAGTCTTTAGTAGTATATATGTGTGTGTGTGTATTATTTTCCAGTAAGGTTTTATTCTTTTTGGTTTTCTTGACTTCCACTAAAACCTGCCACATCAGCGAAGGAGTCTTTAAAATGTGGTTATTTCACATAACCATCATAGATTTCTTACGTTGTTATGCTGCTCTTCTTAACAGTTACATTTATAGCATTACCATTTCATTGAATACAATAGTGTGATTTTTAAGTCTTACTTTCATACTTTATGCTGCCGCGTTTATTCATTTTTGCTGGTTGTTCTTTCCAGTTTATTCTTCTCATTACAGTGGTTGTTGGAACAGCACTGTTAAGTTTGCAATCTGGCCTGGTTTCTATCTCAAGTGGCTACTGTGCGATAACATGTCTTGAAAAAAGGGGGTTTGTATTCTTTAATTACCAAAGAGAATTTAGGTTGTGATCCTTGGAAGGCACAAGAAAATGCACAGTGAAAATCTGATTTTGTGTTTTGAATCTAATCAGAGGAATTCAGTGCTGATCATTGATGAGTCTCCTTGGTGTCATGAGTGAGTTGTACTGACTGAGATTGCTAGTTCTTTTTGTGAAGGTCACAGTCCTGAAGTCAGTGTGGGACTAAAACCCACACCTGTTTATAATATTTTAAAGATGATTATCTTTCCAATGTGACTAGAAGATTGAATTATCGAGCTTCACAACATCACTGCGTTTTTAACTCAGCAGCTCTACATTTGGGTTTTGGAGAAATGACCCTTACAGGTCCCTTACAACCCAAACTATTCTATTATTCTATGACACACAATGCCATCTTGTAGAACTCAGGGCATATTGTAGTCTATGAGACAGATAAACAAATGTTATTTTAAATTTTAAGGGAATTCCTCCTACAATAAGAATTGAAATTTATTGAACTTCATTCCTCTTTTCCTCTATTTTTTTTAAACTGTTGACAATTCTCTGCAAGATTGGTTTAGCAGACTTATCAATCCATTACAATTATCATAGAATCACCAAGGTGGAAGAGACCCACTGGATTATCGAGTCCAACCATCCCCATCAATCACTAAACCATGTCCCTCAGGACCTCGTCCACCTGTGCCTTAAACACCTCCAGGGAAGGTAAATCAACCCCCTCCCTGGGCAGCCTATTCCAATGCCCAATGACCCTTTCTGTGAAAAACTTCCTCATAATGTCTAGCCTAAATCTCCCCTGGCGGAGCTTGAGGCCATCCCCTCTTGTCCTGTCCCCTGTCACTTGGGAGAAGAGCCCAGCTCCCTCCTCTCTACAACCTCCTTTCAGGTACTTGTAGAGAGTAATGAGGTCTCCCCTTAGCCTCCTCTTCTCCAGGCTAAACAACCCCAGCTCTCTCAGCCGCTCCTCATAGGTTCTGTTCTCCAGCCCCCTCACTAACTTCATTGCTCTTCTCTGGACTTGCTCCAGAGCCTCAACATCCTTCTTGAGGATTCCAGAACTGGACACAGTACTCCAGATGAGGTCTCGGAGGAACAGAGGGGCAGAATCCCCTCCCTCAACCACATTTCTTTTGATACAGCTCAGGTTACAGTTGGCCTCCTGGGCTGTGAGCACACATTGCCAGCTCATGTCGAGCTTCTCATCAACCAAGTCCCCCAAGCCCTTCTCTACAGGGCTGCTATGTGTACATTAAAAACTACCCCAAGTGTTAAAACTCTTTTTGCATTGCCTATATATTGCCATCTACTTTGCTGTAGATGCCAGCCCAAAATGACTGTGGCTTCCTGCTGTTTTCGTCCTGTTTTCTCTCTGGACTTTTTTTAGTACCCTTGTAGTTTATTGTCTCCATGCTTACACTGTTGAAGAAAAGCATTGAGTTTATGGAACTGCAATAAGAAACTTAATTAAAGAGCAATACACAGTTTTTGTTGGTTATTTTTTTTGTTGTGTTTTTTTTTTTTTTTCATTATCTACTGTAGAATTTAAGTTACAAGTTTGCAAACTCTTTGATAGTTAGAACCCCATAAATCAGTCCAGAAAGCTCATCCTACTTTCCCACACAACAGTATAAGGGAAACAAAGCAAAGTGAAAAGTATATTTAAATTTATAGAGGCTTTTAGAAAAAAAAAAAAAACTAGGTATAGCCATAAATTTTCTGCGTTCATGTTTTGTATTAAACCTGACCTTGTTTTAGAAATATGCAGTTGCTACAATTAGCTCTCCAAAACTGATCTGTTTGAGAAGTTGGATTTGTAAAATGTAAAGATTATTTAGTTAACTAAAAAGTAAACAGCATAAATCAGAAATCTATGCAATGCACATATGCAGAGTGTGGCATATTTTACATGAATATTGCTACTTTAGAAACACAGCAGAGAAGGAAAAAAACCCCAGTATATTTCTGTTATAGAAAGTAGCAGTATCAGAGGCTTAAGAATTCAAATTGTATTAAAATCATATTCTTAATTATATGACCCACAACCAAAGGACTTCATATTACTTTTTATTTAGCAGTTTGGTTTTGGTATTAGCAGCAGAGATGTTTCCTGTTGCATTTTATTTTGTCAGTTAGGAAGGACTGGGGAATAAATGTAGCATCACATAAACGTTTGTAGCTTCTCATAAACTAATGGCTATTAAACTTTGATTTCTGGGAATTCAAAGTACCAAAAAATTGTATAAGCATTTTTTTTTCTTTCCTTCAGAAAGTTTTTATTGCTTTATATTTCTGTAAGACAAAGGAGGAAGAAATTTTTTACAATGGGAGTGGCAGGATAGTGATACAGGTTGCCCAGAGAGGTTGTAGATGCCCCAATCCTGGAAACCCTCAAGTCCAGGCTTAGTGGGGCTCTGAGCAACCTGATCGTGTTAAAGATGCTCATTGCAAAGGGGTTGGACTGGATGACCTTTAAAGGTCCCTTCCAACACAAAGCTTTCTATAATTCTATCACCTTTCTAAAGAATATTCCTTGTAAAACAAAGAGAATCCACCAGTATCTGATGTTAGTGAACATCACTAAATGCCTATGAAACAAACAGAACCAAAGAACACTGGGAGTTAATGTTTTGGATGTTTTTAATTACTTCTTTGTAACTCTTGAGACAGTTTGTATGTACGGAAGCCCTTGGCTTGTGGCAAAACAGAACTAGTTGCATTCAGATATTTGCTGTTTCTGTGATTGTTCTGTTCCCCTTTTGTTAAAGTTCAGGAGGCATGATTAGGAAGGCCTTGTAAATTTATAAATATCAATCATAAAAAATGAAAAATGCTGTGTTTCATTCACTATCACTGCTGAATTGAAGTTTCAGAGGATAACAGAAAAATTGCTTTGGTATTTTTTTTGCCTCCTGTAATCACTGTTTCTGACAAAGTCAAAACTGCTGGAATATGGCATTAAGAAAGAAAGAAAAGTAAAAAGAACAAGCAGAACTACTGCTTTTTGTCTTTCAGGATTTTGTTTTTTAGTTGGGTAGCTTTTGGAGGCCAGACTGGAATTGTTTGTCTTGCTTTTGAATTGAAAGAGGGAGAGATGTTCTTTCATTTTTCTTTCTTCATATGCTGATGATAAGATTTGATACATGGTCTTTTATTTTTATATCCCTTTTCTATCTCATTATTTGTGTATGGCTACATCCCTTTTAAGAAGACCCTTTATTTGACCAACTAAGCCATTGTTTACCTCTTTAATGTGCTGCTTCTCTGGGCATTTCTAACTACCCTCACAAGTCTGTGGCTCCAGACTTTGCTTTGTCATTTTTCATTTTCTTGCTTTTGGAAATATTTTAGCTCTATTGATCACATAAACCACTTTTTTACTATTTCCTATAATGAAACTATGACAATTTAGCCAATCAATGGTTAGCTGTGGCTTTCTGTGTCTGTAGGATTTTTTTAGGTTATTTAGGGCTCTATGGGTTATCTGCAAGGAGGTAGAAAATAAATCTTACCCAGTTAACCTTTCCAACCCTTCAGCTAAGTGCAATAAAGTGTCCATGTTACAGAGATGGAAATATTAGAAAATGTACAACGAAGAACAGAAATATTAGAAAATAATAATATTAGAAAATAATAATAATAATATTAGAAAATAACAATATTAGAAATATTAGAAAATGTACAATGGAGAACAGACCCTATGAGGAGCGCCTGAGAGAGCTGGGGTTGTTTAGCCTGGAGAAGAGGAGGCTGAGAGGAGACCTCATTACTCTCTACAAGTACCTGAAAGGTGGTTGTGGAGAGGAGGGAGCTGGCCTCTTCTCCCAAGTGACAGGGGACAGGACGAGAGGGAATGGCCTCAAGCTCTGCCAGGGGAGATTTAGGCTGGAGATTAGGAGGAGGTTTTTCACGCAGAGGGTCATTGGGCACTGGAACAGGCTGCCCAGGGAGGTGGTTGATTCACCTTCCCTGGAGGTGTTTAAGACACGGGTGGATGAGGTCTTGAGGGACTTGGTTTAGTGTTAGATAGGAATGGTTGGACTAGAAGATCCGATGGGTCCCTTCCAACCTGGTTGTTCTGTGATTCTGTGATAATGTTAGACTGTGAAATATATTGATATCTACCGTAAAGTTGTTTTATCGTTTATTGTTACAATCTACACAGACAGTTAACAAACCTAAGAAAGAACAGAAAGAAAAGTACTGTTCTCTCCTTCATCATGTTAGTTGTCTGTGAGATGATGGGATTTATCTAAGGCAATGCATATGCCTGCACTATTGTACTGATGCTTGACATACCAAGAGTAAAAGGAGAAAAAAATAGTCAAAGAAAAGAGTATAAACCCATTCTTTCCCTTCACTAAGGGTTTTATTCACAACCAATTAAAATCCAGTTAAATTACTGAAGTACTATGTGCACATTTAAAAAAGGGAATGGGGATCGGAAATCGGTGAGGTCGGCAAAGCTACTTGAAACAGCATTTGCTTTCCTTCATCAAACTGATAAAGTTTCCAATTGCTTGTATCCACACAAACAGCTACTTCGATCTGCAGATAACGTCAAAGTCAAGCTCATGATTAGGGAGGATATTCATAGCGCTCTGCCTTGCTTAAATCACTGAAGCAAAATTTTCTTTCAAGCAGGGAGCAGACTCAAGCCAAAATTGGGCCTTTCAGCAAGCATTTATCATGATAAAGGAAAATGTGTTGTAGCTGAGCACTTGAATACCAGTTCTATACGTACAAGGAAGCAAGGATGAGGGAGAGAGTGTATTAAACTACTTTAATCTTTGCTCCAGTAAATCCATGCACCTTGCAGGTGCATTTTCATTCATCTTTGTGCTCCCTGCTATTTTACTTATCTGCTTGCAATTATTTATATTCTATGTAATAATGTAATTGTTTAATTTTATGGTAGTTTTTATGTATTCAAAATTGCATCCTGGTTTCTGTGGAAACTGAGGTACACTTTTAGCAATAGGAGGTTATGAAAATATTTCTAAAAAGCGTGGGGCAAAACTATTGTTATGTTTACTTATTTGTTGCTCTTTTTCTGCCCTTGAGCATGGTAGCTGCGGTGGAATGGCAGAAAGATATAATTTAATCTAGAAGAGCATGCTATGTTGAAAGTAACTTCAAAGCTATGATTAAATGTACTTACAATAATTAGTTTCAAACCATTCTAATTCCTAGTGTTTGAAGAATTCAGCGTCTAATGAAGTAAAATAAATTACACACCACTTTGTTCATTGCATAGCCAATTTTCTCTGTCTAACCACCATTTATCAGCAGAGTCTTTCACTGGAAAACTCCTAACCACTCTTTTTGAATATACTTAGACCCCAGCACGCTCTTCGTTCCCCCTCCCACACACACAATGAGCCTGATTATAACACCTTCATTGGATTATAATGTGCAAAAACTAATAGTCCATTTAGGATTAAGAGTTAAATTGAGAGAAAAGTATTGTTGAGTTGCAAGCTCTGTAATGCTTTACCTTCTACAACTCTTGTTAGTATTAATGAAATAGGAAAAAATGCATTTCCAAAATTCTGTTTTCTGATGTTGATAAGTAATACTGAAGTATACTATATACAATTTAGTATTACTAAATAATTTACTAATACTAAGTTTTACTATATAACCTGAGCTGTTCTTGAGGAGGAAACAATAAACATTGATTCTCAGTGAGGTTTGTGTTCATAGAATCATAGAATAACCAGGTTGGAAGAGACCCACTGGGTCATCAAGTCTGACCACTGAAGTAAAAAAGACAATATTTCTATATCCACAACTAACCTCATTAAAATTAATGAAAATATTCATCTCAAAGTTTGACCAGAGGATACGAAGTATCATATAATTGAGAAATTGAGAGAAGTAGAGATGTTTCCGTGTGAGAGTGCAACAGGAAGAGGGACTAGCTAGTGGCCATGTAGCCTGGCTTTCTTGCTCTGTATACAAGAGACTGAACCTGTAACACTTTCTGTTTAAGAAATTAAGTAAATCAACAAGGACCACCTTCAAAACAGTTCCCATCTGAATTGATGTCGCTGCATATGCTCTGCAGATCCTATTCTGGAGAGCTGTTAAGGATCTCCATTGTTTTTGCTTTTACATCTTCTAGTGATAAAAAAAAAATCTTTGAGCACCAATTTGATGTTTGAGTTCTCTTCGCTGTACGCCTTGGTCAGTAATTGAAAAGTTTACATTGTGAATTTCTTCAGTTTCACAAGAAACTTTGTTTTATTTCATTGTTCGCTCTTGCACACTAGCATTTTCCAACTAAGAGTAAGAAAACATCTCTATTTGAACACACATCTGCTTGTACTGAGTGAAGCAACGAAGCTGAACTTGTTTCACTGTGACAGGTTAGAATATATTCTATAACCATATCTCTGTCTCTCCATTCCCAATCCTGGTCCTGAGCTATGGGGTTAGTCTTTGTTTTTATGTGTTGTACCTCCTATATTTCAGGTACAATGAGCAATTAAGTTTACTCGACATTTCTTAGGGACCGTAAATGATTTGCAGTACAAGTAATGAGCTCTCCTGCTTATTATCCCTTTGGAAATACAGAAGAGTGAGCTAAAATCAGGCTCTTTGTAGAACTGGAGGAGACCAGCACATAGGAAATCTCTGATGCCACTGGGAAATCAAAAAGTACACCATAATTTAAAAAAAAAAAAAAAAAAGAAAAAAAAGAAAGAGTTCTCATTGTTCTTAGCAAATCTGAAGTTATCCAAGTCCTTTATGTATCATAATCTAGATACGGGTATCTTGGTAATTATATTTCTATTACCAGATATAAGCAGGAAAAATAGAGGCTAAAGAGCAATTATGACACAAATCAACGAAACTTAGCAACTTAAAAATTGAAGGTTGCTTACTGTTATCTGTGTTGATTATTTAATGTGGATTATTTATTAAAGAACTCTCAGCAGTAAAATATAGCTTACTGACTCTTCACTAAGGAAATAAAGAATTAGAGCTGTATTATCTTATAAAATTGTAATAGATAGTATTTGCAGAATTGATTGTTGATTTGGTATTATTATCATAAAAATATATAGATATAAAAAGAAGGAAAGTGTCGTTCTTATTTTACTTTGAAAGCTTTAGTCTCTCTTTGGTTAGCACATAGAAATTTTAGGACTATACTTGGCTATTCCATGACCATACTAAGCATACTTTTATTTCATTTTTTTCTTTTTTACTTCCTGTATTGAAAATATATTCTGCTCTGACTGTACTGAATTATCATTTATATCTATATGTATATTTATATATTTATATATTTATATATTGCAACTTTTGCACATGGAAACTGCTGCTTCCATATTCTCAGGTCTGAAAGAAACTTATAGGACCTCTTTTCCCCTCTCCTTCATAATTCAGTATGCCAAATGAATTGCATAACTTCTTTGGAAAACATTTCCTGATAAGATTCCTATGAATTTATGGAAACACAGAACAGCATAGCCAACAGGAGGTGCCTAGGAAAAAAATATACATCCACAGAACAAGTGTGGAGTGATGGTTCCCTAGAATGCTTTCTCAGACTGCACTAAATCACAGCTTGTAAAGTAACATGAAAGCGAAGATGAAAATGCGTTTGTCAAAATGCTAGTGGGAAAGTTTTATTTCCAGTATTTCTTCGTGTAGATATTAAAAATATACACATAATATACATGCTGCTGAGCTGTTATGGTTAACTAGCTGCTAATTCTTTCTTAATTTTTGGTTTGGTAAGTAAATCCAAATCTGTATCAGGATGCTTAAACAGAGGTTTTCATTGGTTTATTTTAAAGGTAGTCCTGTACATGTGTTTTTCAACATGGAGACGTATAAATCACAGAATAGTAGAATAGTTTGTGTTGAAAGGGACTTTTCAGAACATCTAGTTCCAATCCCCCTGTCTTGGGGAAGGGACACCTCCAACTAGGTCAGGCTTCCCAAGGCCCATTCAACTTGACCTTGAACACTTCCAGGGATCGGGCAGCCACAGCTTCCCTGGGCAACCTGGGCCAGGGCCTCACCACCCTCATTGTGAAGAAATATATACATGGTGACATAATGTCATATTTGGAAAGTTTAAGCAGATTCAGGTTTGGTTTTTCCTTGAAGTTTAAATATTACTTTTTATTCAGTGGAAAATATACCTTTATTGAAAGGCATGGGTATAAAAATACAATGTGTATTTTTATATACTGAGCAATGGGAGTAAAGATATTCAAAAACAGTTTCCATTGTTACTTTGAAGATGTTCACATAATTTTATTTTGCTAGACTCAATAGATTCTTTTCCTTCATTGGCTTATCAAGCAACATCACAAACAGGTTATAAAGAACTTAAGAAGTTAAAAGAAAAAAATGAAATAAAAAGCACGCCAACTCTGTTTTAATGTGTATGATCGTGCTTTATGCACACACACAGAGATGTGTATTCAAGGTTATAAGTTTACAGTACTGAATGCTCTGTGTTGCTGTTGTTTTTCTGCTTTTTTGGTATTAAAGCTGGTGTGAGCTGTGCCACTTAGTGCTTCACTGAAAGCTCCCAAACTGATCTTTTGTAGCAATTAGGATTGTGTGAAAACATGACAGGAAGGGAAAGAAAAAGTTATTTGGTGCTGAAGCTAAGCTATGTGTGCTCGCTGGTGAAGCTGAAAGGTTCAGATACCTTTTAAAGAAACAGACTTCTTGTTATGGCGGCTTTTGTTGTGTCCACAGCAGAAAATGGAGGACTCTGCATCAGCTTGATGATCAGTGCTAAATATTCTGTATTTCCTAGATTTATTTTGGAAACTACATTTAAAAAAATAAAGTTTTCATCACCTGCATGACTGTTACTTCCTGACTCCCAAAAATTTAAAGGCCGTATAAATTCCACCAGTCCCTGCAGTCTGGGAGCTCTGGGCTTCCTGATATCTTGTCAGATAATTTTCCTCAGAGATAAGGAAAGAAAGGAAGAAATATGGGGTCCTGTTGATGTATTGGTGATGTTAAAGCAATCTTACAGGCTATTTAAATCCATATGAATTAGCGCTTTCAACAGAAAACTGTGCTCAAGCCATAGAAAAATTATATTTTTGATGGTATTAATAGGCCCATAATTGCATGAAATGAGCCTTTAATTTTTTTCTGCTCAAGATATATAATGTGTATTTTGAATAATGCTTTTCCTTACTAAGTTTGTAGAACTTTGCGCTCCTATCTCTACTGTTCCCTCTTTCACTCCAATATAATATTTCTGGTATTGGTATATTTTATTTATTTAAATAGTTACTTGTTGCTAAAGGGATAGCATTTGGTGTCATATTGATTTAAGCAGTATTGACAGAATGTTTAAAAAAAAAAAAAAAAAACAGCAGGTACCTCCTTAAAGCCTTTTTAGCCTGGACTTCCTTGGTCATCAGCCACCTTGAGAGCCTCAATGCGTATATTTTAAAACTGGCTTTTCCTTCAGCTCAATTACTTCTTTCTGCAGCTATTTCACTCCTTCCAGATCCACTTTGGAGATCAACAGATGATAGTGGTCAGGCAGAGAGAACTGTCATTTATTTGGGGCTGCTCTTTTGGGCCTGGGGTGTATTATACTGAGATAAGAAACAACAATTAACTTTTTTCATGTGCAGTTGGGAAATACCAAACAGAACACTGAGGGTTCTTGGAAATTTTAGTGCAGTTTCATTTACATAATATTGGACTAATGCTAATGACTGAAAGAAAGACAAATAGGTAAATCCATTTTCAGTGGCTTTATTTATAGAATTATAGAATCATAGATTGGAAGGGGCCTTAAAGATCATCCAGTTCCAATCCGCCTGCTGTGGGCAGGGACATCCCATTAGAACAGGCTCCCCAAGGCCCCATCCTAACTGGCCTTCAACACCTCCAGGGATGGAGAAACCACCGCTTCCCTGGGCAACCTGGGCCAGTGTCTCACCACTCTCAGGGTGAAGAAATTTCTCCTTATGTCTAGTCTAAATCTGCCCTTCTGCAGTTCACAGCCATTGCCCCTACTCCTATCAGTATGAGCCTTTGCAAATAGTCCCTCCTCAGCTTTCTTGTATCTCCTTCAGGTACTGGAAGGTCACTATAAGGTCTCTTCAGAGCCTTTTTTTCTCCAGGCTGAACAACCCCAGCTGCAGGGCAGCTCTCAATCACATCATCCCCCACCCTATTCTGAGAATGGGGATTGCCCCAGCCAGATATAGGACCTTGCACTATACCTTGTTGAACCCCATGAGGTTCTCCCAGCCCCACTGCTCCAGCCTGTCTAGCTCCCTCTTGATGACATCCTGCCCTTCCAGTGTGGCCACTACACCACTCAGCTTGTTGTCGTCTGCAAACTTTTTGAGGATGTGCTCTATCTCGGTGTCAATATCATTGATGAAGGTATTAAACAGCATCAGTCCCAGTCCAGACGCCTGAGGGACACCACTTGTCACAGATCTCCATCTGGACTTCAAGCCATTGACCACTACTCCTAAATACGACCATCCAACCAGTTTTTTATCCACTGAACAGTCCATATCTCTCCGTATCTCTTATCTACTGATTGAGTCCATATCTCTCCAATTTATAGAGAAAGATGTTGTGAGGGACTGTGTCAAAGGCTTTATAGAAGTCCAGATGGATCACATCTGGTGGTTTTTCCATGTCCACTGCTGTGCTTACCCCATTACAGAAAGCCACTAAGTTGGTCATACAGAACTTGCCTCTGGTGAAACTCTGCTGCCATTAATCACCTCTTCTTGTATGGATTAAAAAAAAAAAAAAGAGAGAGAGAATGTCCTTGACTCCTTCAGTAATTTTACAAAATTAATCATTGGTTTAGCATATATGGGAGTAAAAGACAGGTAATCGTTAGAGGAAAGGTGTTATAAGATTTTTTTTTTTATTCTTTTCTACTTCAAAGACAAGTCCCGCTTGTCACTTTGGTGTTGAATTTTGCAGAAGGATCAGCTTTTGGAGATCACAAATGAAAATCTTTACAGAACTGGTGTTGTTCAAGGTGAACGTGAAAATTAATAACCTGTGAAGGTTACAGGCCTTCTTGTTACTGTAAATCAGATAGTCATCCCAAATTTCTGAATTTATACTGTAGATCACAGGAACATAAATAAAATTACTTTCAGAGGTCATCTTATCTTAAAGGAAGAACAGCTAAAATAATAAGTACCTAAATACATGATAAATATATGCTCTCGAGTATGAGCATATAGTATCCAAAACTGGCTGTCTTGTATGTATGATAGCTTTGCCTCGGGTTCTTGTTCAGCCTAACCTTGGATATTTGTATAATCACCAAGACTCAATGTAGAGACGTTTTTATCTAATGCAGAGTCTAGTGATAACAGCAAATGCCTTTGTCAATATCTGGAATATTATGTTATGGCTCCCGTAACTCTTTGAACAGATAAGGTGAAAGATGTGGAAAATCTGAAAAACAGCAGGCCGTAAATGATAGAGGAACGTTAATAATTAAATGTATTACCAGTTTTAAAAAAATCAAGTACAGCAATTCTTAATGATATTTTCAATGGACCATAGAAGTCGATGAATTTCAAGTTCAATCATTTGTGCTAAACAAGGTTAAAATGACTAAAAGACTGACTGTATTTTAATGTGCTATAAAGGAATTAAAAGCCTCTAGCAGTCTATAAAATATCATCCTTCAGTTCTGAATGCAATGCCCATTACCACAGTAAGATTTAGACAATCGTAGGGCAATAACTAACTCTGTAGGGCTCTGTAATTGCTAATGTAATTGTATAACTGAGGGTTACCCAGTTTAAATTCCAGCATTTCCTATTCCTTTAGGAAGAAATAAAGTTTCTTCATTCTTTAAAGAGGTGCTCTATTTTGTAGTATTATATTTACTTCATTTATTTAATATACAGCTAAATTGTCTAATTCTAGTGACATGTGGTATCCAGAATTTAGTTTATTAAAAGGAAAATGTCACATTCATTTACTTTGCTTATCTACACATTTGCCAAGTAATTGACAATAAAAAGTGATTACTTTTATAGGTTTCATTCTAGTATTGCAGTTAACCCCGTGACTGTCAGGAGGTTGCTGATGCATAATGTATCATGTTTTTACTTTATTGTACTATTTCAAGCCTCTTGGCTCATCAATGTATTTATCTGTATCCTAATAGTAATTTTATCAGGTAAAAGCCATCAGCAGCAACGTGGCTGAAACATTTGATTACCTCTATGTTGAAAGGGAATTTTTTTTTTTTAATGATTTTAGGATTTTAAGTCTTGGATTCAGATGAGTTAACTAAATCTACCCCACTCAGACAACGTTATTGGAGAGATCTACCATTTGGTACCACAGTCATCACATCCTTCGCTCGTAAAAGAGATGATAATAGTGCTGTTTGTAGAGGTTGAATAAATATGTTTGTGTCCTTCAGGTCAGGGGTACCTGCTATCTTCCTGCAGCTGAAAAAATGTGTAAGTCAATGGGCTCCTGTTGGTTGAATTCCAGAAAGGACAAAAGGCATTGTAAAAACAAAGTGGAACTAGGCGATTCACCATTCTTCCTCCTTCTCCTCTCTCATCCCATCATTTTCTCTCCTTTGTTCAGAACACTGTGCTTTCCTTTAAAAAGAGGAATAGTTTTCAAGTCCAGTTCTTTCTAATTGTCTCTATCATCAGATACTGGCATACTAGACAAGCAGAAAAGGAAGGAGTTTGAATGAAAGTTTATTCGAAGCAACAGCAAGTGGGGAGGAGACAGTCTGAGAAAGTGAAAAAAAAAAGTTGCTTGTGTGTTTTGTTTTTTAATTATTAAAAAAAACCCCTTTCTGCTTGGCATCTTCTGAGCAGCAGTAGAAGCACTGCAACTGCCAGGCTTAGGAGGCAGCCTTGGCATTGATATTCTTTCTTTCATGTTTGCAACTGTAAATGACAGAGCCTCTTTGTAATATTTAAAATAAAAGCTAGAATTCTGTAGACATTGATGAGAATCGTGGGAAGTATCACTGCTTGCAGTGAAAATATAATCTTAGGATAAGAAATGGATGGGATACTTTGAACAGAAAAATGGGATTTATCTTTGTGTGTGTTTTGATAACGATGGTCAGTTTTGGAATGGTGGATCTACTTCTGATAGAGCAGCCTTTGTACAGAATGAAGCTTCGCATCAAGAGCAGAGGGGAAAATAAGGTTATGCTAAAGAGGAAATTCTTACATTGCTAGATCATGTGGATCATCAAATAGTGTGCATAGCACGTGCATTTTCTTACAGCATAATGAGGATTGGAGCTATGTCTTAAAACAGTTGAAGAAGGGTAAGAAGCAATGAACCGAAAGCAGGAAGACAAGAATAAGAATTTTGCTAAGTGATACTAAATTGAGAGCAGAAGACCATAAGGACAGTCTAAAGATGAGAAGAACAAAGAAGAAAAAGACAAACTATGTGTTGTAGAATCATGGATAAAGAGAAGGACACTGAAAGCAAAGCTTTTATTAATCAAATACAGAAATAATGAATGAAACTAATGTTTATTACATGCAGAATATATGCTCATGTCTGAATATGAAGTGTGGATGAATAGATTACAAATAAGTTGAATCTAAACCAGATTTTTTTCATAATGTGAAAATAAAGCACATTGAGTGCATCCTCCTAAAACTAAGAGCAGAAGGAGAGTGGGAACAGAAGAGCATGATTAATCTTTAACAGTAAACTTTTTTTCTTGTCACTCTGAATGCCTTGAATCAAAGAAAACCATGCGTCAGATGTTGAGTTTGAACTAAATAAATTACAAAGATGCATGATTCAATGAAGTCAGTGAGAAGTACTGATACCTGGTCACACAAAATGTCTCTTTTCACACATCTTTAACATTGAATGGCTGACTTCTTCTCCGATTCTCTTAGCTTACTTTTGAAAATTAAAATTTCAAAAATTTACTTGGTTTTAAAAATGAGAAGGGAGGTAGTTTGGAATTATGTGACTTTAAAAGTGGGCTAGATCCCATGGATTAGTATACTGTATTGCTATAATTATATTTAGAATTTTACCTTTGAGGAATAAACTTAGAACAATCATAACTTCATTCCTGTGGCATCAATTGACAGTCATCTATTAGCATAGGGTACATTATTATTGCCATCAGAAACTGAAGTACAGGAAAGAGCCATTGCAGAAATGTAGATTCATCCAGGCAGTGTCAAAGAAGTGCTAGGGCTTTAACCCTGTATTGGAGGAATTCATCAGCTTTGAATGTGAATATCTCTGCATTTCCTTGACCTTCTCCAGACTGAGTGGATTTTACGGTATGTTCCCTTCTAAAAAAAAAATATATATATATATTCATATGTGAAAGAGTCAGCCAGCAAGCGGTGAAGCCACAATCATATTTGTAACCCTTATATGTAGTGTGGAACGGCCTCAAGTTACATCAGGGAAGGTTTAGATTGGATGTTTGGAAAAAAAATAATCTTCACTGAAAGGGTTGTCAAGCACTGGAAGAGGCTGCCTAGGGAAGTGATGGAGTCACCATCCTCAGAGGTATTTAAGAGAGGGATATGTGGTGCTTAGGCACATGGTTTAGTGATGGGCTTGGCAATGTAAGACTAACAGTTGCCGGATGATCTTAAAGGTCTTTTCCAACCTAAATGATTCTGTGATTCTATATCCTGCAATACGTGTTGAGCATTTAGCTTGCAAATCTATCTCATTGAACCACAGGTTTAGACTTATAAACAAAATTATAATCGTTATATTTTCATTTTATATTCTTTATATTTTTATGTGATAAAAACTGGTTCAGGGAAAAAAATATTATTCGTGTCTTTCATAATGAACTTTGCCTTCTTGTGAACCAGGGGAAATGTGAAGGAAAAAAGGCAAAAGCACACACAAACCCCCTCCTGCGAAGTCTGTGTAATAAAAATTAAACACGAATATACTAGTGGATTGAAAGAAATTGAACCCTGTATTGCATGTAAAGAGCTGAAACGCATTTACAGTGCAAGAGTAAAATTAATTCTAGCCTTGTCTCTTTTCTTCTTTCTGTATTGCTGAGTACTTCAGAGAGTCAGTGCCAAAAGCTATGTCAGTCCAATGAAATATTTTTGTGTATTTCAAAGCCAACACAAAATTATCCTGCCTTTTTCTTGTCTCTGAACTCAGGAATATATACTTAGAAATGCTGTTTTGCCCAAGAGGTTAACTGAGTGCTGTGAGAATCTGTTATTGCTGAAGTTGCCAGAAATTTGTTTTGTTAGAAGAAAGTATGCTCCAGCATATACTCTTAGTTTTCTGTCTGTATGAGTGTGGAGAGAGAGTAAAGTCAAGATAAATCCCCTGGTTTGCTTATAGACTGCATTTTGAAAGATAAACTTAAAATAGTGGATATCCCATAAAGTAGAAAACTACTTTCTTGTACTCTAGTAAAGGACTTGACTGTGACATGTCTCTCTCCTGTTTTCTTAAATTGCTTTTATAGGATATTCATTATCACCTTAATAGCTTATTGTTCGTAAGAAAATTGGTTTAATGAGTAACAGGTAATGATCTGCCCTTTTGGTTTTCACATAGCCTGAAGCACACGCTACAGTACAAACAGTATTTAAAACATCTCTACTGCAGTTTTCTGCCTTCAGTATCTTTTATTCACATCTGTCCTCCTAGCAGTAGAGTTGTACCATTCTACTCTATTGCAGGTTTTGTTGTAGATGCCCTAATTTTGCTAAACAACAGCAGGAATGGGATAAAGAAAAATATTTAAGTGTCTATACATATGTATCAGGTGTTCCTTTAAAGTTTCATGCAAATTTCTTAACTGAATAAAACAACAATAAGGCATTTGAGGAAGAGTTGTAGCTATAGCACTTGTACACAAGAATGCATCTCTTTCTACTTGTGAGATCATAGACCACAAGTAAATAATATCTGTATTTTAATGTGTTATAATGAATAAAAGATATCCCTTTGTCACTTATGTGATTGGTAGAGCTCTTCCAAATTCTGTAATTCCTATACCTGAAGGGGGCCTACAGGAAAGCTGGGGAGGGACTTTTTACAAAGGCTTGTAGTGATAGGACTAAGGGCAATGGGTATAAACTGGAGAGGGGCAGATTTAGGCTAGGCTTAAGGAGGAATTTCTTCATGGTGAGAGTGGTGAGGCACTGCAACAGGTTCCCCAGGGAAGTTGTGGCTACCCCATCCCTGGAGGTGTTCAGGACCAGGTTGGATGGGGCAACCTGATCCAGTGGGACATGTCCCTGCCCTTGGCAGGGGAGCTGGAACTAGATGCTCTATAAGGTCCCTTCCAACCCAAACGATTCGATGAGTCTATGAATTTTGAAGGCCTTTCTGCCAAACTCTATAACTACAGCATGTGAAGAGGAAAGCATCATGGACTGAATAGGAAGAGGGTCTGCCAAGACAGGGTCCTTCCTTGTACTAGGTATTTACAGGGATTCTTACTTCGTGTCGGTATGATCTTTTAGTCTACATTCACCAGATGTACTTGCTGGCAGCATAAACTGGCAAAGCCCACTGTGCCTGGTCCAGCAGCTGCGGTGTCTCCTACAGACCTTGGAGTGTTGTCAACCAACTGTGATTTTGGGAATAGGAAGGGTAACAATGTCCAATGCGCCCTTCTGTTGTCTTACAGGTGGTTATTTCCATCTGTCTATAGAATAAGCAGCTATCTTCCTGCAACACTGAGCAGGGGGAGAGCTAACAGTCAGTGACTATTGTGTAAGATTTGAAGCAGTGATAACTGAAGTTATGCTTGCTCTATTTTTTGATCTCTCTCATGACTCTTTGATAGGAATGGTTGGACTTGATGATCTGGCGGGTCTCTTCCAACCTGGTGATTCAATGATTCTATGACTTTGCTAAAGTCCTCTCTGATCCCCGGTTTTACTGCCTGCAAAAATAAAATGTAGTGTTTTGCTTATTAATTGATTTCTTTTCCTTGCATAGAATAGGCTGAATACCTTTCTCCACACAAATTCCCTTCCCAGCTGTAAGTGTTGTCATACATGGTGGTGTTTTCTGACTAAAACAACTTAAATTTTTTTTTTAAGAAATGAGGAGAAATGAAGCATTTTCTCCATCATATGTTAAAGAAAATCCATTAATGTTAAAATCTGAAGCTGCAGCATTAGTGTGGTGTATACGATGCGACGTCTCTGACTTCAGGACATGGGTAGCTGCATCTTGGAAAGAGAAATGTTTTTCCCCTTGGACAGTCTTAATATACAGAGATGCGGATGATGGGCTGTTTTCCTTCAGCTGATGCTTTCTGGACTGGGAGAGGCTGTTTTTTAAGACAGAGTTAGTTTTCTCCTAGGTCACAATTTTTGTTGTTGTCTTAAATGGTATGATGCTTGCTGAATCAGCTCATGGGATGATAGATATGAGTGTAACAATTCTGCTCTTTAGCACGGAGCAGTACATGGGGAAAAAAAAAAACATTTTTTTTTAGGATGGAAATTAGAATTCAGAAGTATAACCCCCTTCCAAAGATGTGTGTGTGTATTTATGTACAGCACGTGAATGGGAATGTAAAACCAGGATAAAAAATAGCTTTATTTCAGGCTTTAACATTTAATTAATTATCTATATTTAGCACACTTATTCTGGTAACTGTTTAAGTTTCCGTATATTTATTGGTGGATGATGTTTTTTTACTCGGTCTTTTAGCTAGAGACTGGGGGGAGAGGAGAAAGCCTACACTCAAATGTCCACCAAGTGTTGAATTATTTGTAAATATAAGAAGGAAAATCAACTGCTGTTAACTCCATACTTTACATGCCTATTTCCTTGTTCTTCATAAACCAAGTAGTTGTATTATTGTTTTTATTGTCTTCATTCACACACACCAAGACATAAAAAAAAGAAGCAGATTATAAAGTTTTTCTTTTTCTTTCTGCTTTTCGGTAACTCATAACAAACTTTTTTACACCTCCAAGTATATTTATTTTATATACCTTCACCACCTTTGATCTTTTGTAAAACAAGGTGGTCGTTACTTATAATTAAAAGGTGAACGTAGCTCTGCAGTGGAAATGATATGTTAGCTGCTGCTGTAGTCAAGTATACAGGGGAAATCGAGTCAAAGATTTGATGTGTATTCATTTAAGTAATGAATAACACAGGAATTTGAGCACAAAGCTATTAAAAATTCAAGCAGGAGGAAGTAGATAACTAAATAATAACTAGATCTTCTGAAACCGCTTGATGGATCTGGTCTTTTGTTAAGGACAGCAGGTTTTTTTGGTAAAAGATGTGACGACAAGCTGGCATCAGTTTAATTGCATTTACCATTCATATTTGCAATTATAGTTTGTTCACACATTTATGATGTCATCATTCTCCATCATACTGTGCCTGTTTCATATCTCTTGTCTGTCGAATTGCAAGTGCTTTATGATAACACAGTATAACTCTCATTTTCAACATAGGCAATTAATGTATTTTCAGAGATATGAATTGTCCATACTGCATCTTCTTGGTTTGTGTCAGAGTTATTCCTAAGGTTTTTATTGCTGGATAGCTACGCTGACTGCCAAGGCATAAGTGTAACACTATAAGTGTAATTATGTAAGTATAAGCATTGTGCTATTGTAATGAATATGTGCATTTGAGAGATCCCTATGACCATCTGCAACCAGCAGGAGCAAGATCTGGAATGTGATTAGAGCACAGTGGGAGGGGAAGGTCAAATTTTTAACAGCACCTTGCACCCAGCAGCAGTGAAACAGGTGATTTAGGACTAAACTAAACTGGGAGGGAAAGAAGGAAATGCCAGTCTAAGTTGATTTTTTCAGTCAAGGAGTGTCAAAGGTCCAGATCATGAGAGGAAGAGTGGCTTTGGAAATCTGACAGCATTTAAATCCTTCCTCTGCATTATTTTTTCTTGCACTATTTCAGACCACAATCAAAAATTCATCTTGTAGGGTCTTTTGTTTGTTTTGGAAATTCAAGGTTTTCATATCCATCATTAATTCTTCTAAAGGAGGATTTTCAGTTCAGTGACTCATTGGGCTTTTGTTCTTGGTGTAAGCATTATTATCCAGCTTAAACCTATTAGATTTATATTTTTTTTCCTAAAGCGTAATTATTTTCTCCCCTTTTTTTTTTCTTGGGTTTTTTTCCATGTTTTTGATAAATTAACTATGAGGTTTGGCCATTCCATCTGCACAGTGCAAACACCTGCCTGCTGGGTGAAAAGGGGTTGCTGCAGAAAGCGTCAGTAGTTTGCTAGAGAAAGTAAAGGCAGTGTGAATTGAGGGAGAGTGTATACATTAAAGAAATGTAGAGTGTGCAGTTAGAGTAAGTTAGAAAAAGGAAAATGAGAAAGGAGAACTGAAATGAGGAGGAATAGATGAGAAGAATGCTGTGCGCGTTTTTTGTCGATCTTATGCTCTGACAGTTCTTTGTTTCAAACATGGAAAAAAAATAAAATCAATACACATAGTATTGCTCAGGACTAAGTTTATTTGCAAGCGGAGAAGAAAGATACTGTTGGATCCTCCTCTTCTGCAATAGGACTGTATAAAAGCTATGAAAAATATTTTAGAGGGCTAAGTACAATATGATCTCCCTGAGCACTGAGAACTACGAGAACAACCCTAAAACCAGTACTATAGGTGGGAGAAGAGCATCAAGACTGTATAATTAAGACAAGATATTTCTATTTATCTTCTAAAAGAAATGTATTTCTGTGTATTTTGAGAGTGTATATGGAGCCGAAGCTAGGAGTCTGTACTATCTTATGCATGAATTAAGTGGATGTCATTAAGATGTAGAATACCTTATATATATCAGGTAGGTCACCGTGTATTAAGTCTACAATTACATTGCCTCATTTAGTATGTTTCTGTACCTCTTGCAGCTGTGTTATTTAGTATACCCTTGCATATCACATTAAGGTAAAGATCACTTTTTCTCTCCCTGTATCAACATTTAAGGATTTGTGAACAATTTCAAATGTGTTTTAGGCTACTTTTAATTGGTACTGCATAATATTAAGTACATGATAGTCTTTGCATAATAAGTTTCCTTAACACAAAAAGTGTCGGTTTACTGTCATTGGTATAGACTGCAGTGCAGCACAAGTAAAATTTCCCAAGATTTTAATTAATTCTACCTTAATGAAGTATCTTTCATTCTTATCTTTCTTAAGAAGCACATAAATACAATTTCTAGTGGAAGACAGACATAGATTTACAGCTGGTGAATCCAGGAGTATTTTGATCATCTATTTTGACCTCTGCATAACACAGAGCAAAGAACTTCTCTCATTAAATTCCCACTCAACATAAAGATTATCTTCCAGACAAAAAATCCTTCATTTCACAGTGTCCCATTATGAAGAACCTAGCATCACCATTAGCATTCTAATGATTAATTATTGTAATTGCTTAAAAAGGATACTTATTTTTTGACCAAATTTGGTAGTTTCGACATTCTGTAATTGTTTATACTCATATTTTTGTATGCTATTTAGCCCATTTCCCTCTTCAGGAGCCAGAAATACAGCAGGGGAGCAGGTAGATGAAGTGCTTGATGAGTTTCGATGTCATCAGATTATTTTGGAGCCTTTCTGAGGAGCTCAACAGATCAGGAGAGAAAGTGGAGGATTCCCAGGAACTCCTTTTCAACTGAAATGTTGGAAATCTGAGTAAAGAAAATCCTTAATATTTTCTTTGTATCTGTCACTTTTAGGAGTGGGAAGAGGTATCATTTGTCGAAAGGTTCCTATGGACTGACAGATTTTGAACGCTTTGTAGTAACTAACCAGCGTTTGGCCAGCTTTCGTCTTTTTTTCATTCAAATAGCTTGGAGGCTGATTCCAAGCTCATTATCTGTTGTGTTTGACAAGGTGATGCTGTACTTGCACTTTGTCAAAATTATTCTGTTTCTCTGTACCGCTGATGGAGGTCATTCTTGAGTTTCTCTGTGTTTGCGTCTCCAAGCTGGCTGTTTTGAGAGTACTTGCAGTAGAGCAGTAAGTCGCAACAGAAAATATATTGGCAAGAAGAGAGTAGCAGGAAAAAAACCTCAAAGCTTGTTATACCGAGTGGGGGGAATATATATATATTTGCTAGTATAGCTGCTTAATGTACAGATTCATGTTTCCCTTTTGGAATGATTGATTGTACATTTTGTTTTATTTGGTCTCTGTGCGAGAAATAACGTTGGAGGCCTGAGTGATCGAGACATCGCCCACCTAGTAGAAGGCAGGAGAATCTAGGAAAGGCACATGAAGGGCCAGGACAAGATTGTCCACTCGGAAGATTATAAAGGTGGGAAAACCAAAATAGGAGATCAATTGAATTTTAACTTTAAGATAATAAAGATTGGCAAAAGCAGAGTGCTTTTCTATATTCCTTGGAGAGTCTGGTGCCAAGAAGTGGCTAAGAGTTGAGATTAATCGGTGTTGTGAAGCTGTTGAGAAATCACTTACTTTGTTTTTTGTAAAGTGGAATTTGACAGTCTTGACCTTTTCCAAAACCATCAGAAGAACGTAATTGCCCACTGAAGCTTGTTCCACTTTGCTTTGTGTTTTGTTTTTCTTTTAAAAATGGCACTTTAATACAATCTAGTTCCTGTTTTCATAGAACAAACAAACCATGAAATACCTTAACGTTCCATGGATCAATAATGAGGGTTTTCAAACCTTAAAAGACAACTATCTGGTTTTCTTTCAAGTTCTTGAATGGCATCTACAGATAACTTGACATTTTCTGTCACAGGCTCTGTCATGAGGACTGGTTAGAGCTTACCCATAGGTAAATGTTTTGTTAGGAGACAGATGCAAATGATGTGAAAACACGGTTGGTGATTTTGCGTTGAACAGAGAAGAAAGAAAATGTGATTTGAGATGAGTAGGTAATTGCTTTTACTAATGGATTTGACTGTAGGTTGTTATATGACAGGCTGAGAGAATTGGGGTTATTCAGCCAGGAGAAGGGAAGGCTCTGAGGAAACCCCATTGTGACCTTCCAGTACCTGAAGGAGGCCTACAAGAAAGCTGAGGAGGGACTTTTAAAAAAAAAAAACAACAAAACTTTTTCTCCATATTATAACCTATGGTTTTTAGAAGTGGCCTGTGAAAATGATGGACAAATAAAGGTCATGTTTCAGTACTTTAATTAGTGTTTATTTATGATCAAAAAGAAGAAGTATTCTCTAAAATCTTTCTGCTGTTTATCAAGTTCTGTGTGGCTGAAGGTTAAAAAATAACTAGATGTCTCAATACCTATATGTGCTCCTGTCGAAATTGATCAGGCAGCTAGATGGGAGAAGCTGTAATTTGTGTAATGTATTTGTCAATCTGCAAAAAACATTTCAATTAATTAGAGCATTGGCTTAGTAAAGGCACAGTTCCCGCATATCACAGATATCTGCGTAAATGGACTAAGTGTTGCTGAAAGTCATCTGAAAGCAAACACAAAATTAAGAAGATGAGAGGAAGTTGAGGAAGGTATGAGATTGATTTAATTTTTTAAGGAGAAGATTCACAACTGCTACTGTTAATTTTCAATTGCAGGAGTGATTTTTCATCTCGGAGAGGACACATTAAAACCTGTACAGAGACGAATTTATTTTATACCCATGCACAGAACCTTCAAATTTTAAATAGTCATTTGGTTGGAAATTGGATCTCTTGGACTGTGTTCCCACCGTACTTAAGAGATTAATTTACTTAAATAAGACATTTAATCTCACTGGATCTATTTTGCAATAGTAAAACAGAAATAATAAACCTTTGCAGTCTAATTATGGCTATCTCGTTAGACTTAATTAATTTGTAAGGAATGTTAATATCCCCCTATGAAAACTGGTGTCTGGTATGAAGTGAGTGTGTGTATTACATTTAATATATTCCCCCCTCCCTTGTTAAAAGAACAGTATTAGGTTTGCAAGGCCAAGCAGTCAGAAGGAAATATGAGTTCTACGTATGGACACTCCCTTGTGACCACTCATTATGGTAAATATTTAATTAAACTATCATATGCTGTCATCTCAGCAGAAAGGGTATCTCATTCACTTCACGTCAGCTGCAAATTCCCACCTCTTACCCAATCCTCTTGGGTACCACTCTCTTTAGCCATGCAGCTGCCCTTCTATCTCCTTTCAGAGTCCAGGTCCCCTCTTCTTCCCCACCTACTCCACTTCCTTGGGAACTTCCTGAAGAAATAGTTACGTCAAGGTATTTTTATTTGACATCTCAAGAACAGTTCCCTGGCATCTAACAGACCAAAGCTTGTGTGAAAACGGTGGCACTGTCTTCCTGACTACAGATATATTCATTGAACTAAATTCAGATTTGATTTGCAAAAATCCAAGACAGACTATTACTTAGTTGGGATGTGAATGGTACAGTACAGTTTCAGGTACCTTAATGTGAATGTTGTAGCGTGGATATTGAACTGATTGATTTTTTGATACATGATACATTTTTTGATAAATTGACACATGTTGTGCAAGTCACAGAATAAGAAGAATCCAGTTTGTTTCAACAATTCCTATTAAGTTTCAGATCTATGAACAAGGAATGCTAATGCTCATTACTTCTAAGAGAGAATAACTCTGTCTAGTACATGATGGCTTTTCACATCCATATTTTGTATTCATAGGAATGGCTCTTTTGTTATGACTGGAGAAGACTTCAGGGAGAAAGTAAAGTAGCTTTCCAGTACTTAAAGGGGACATATGAGAAAGGTAGAAAGGGATGTTTTGAAAGGGCATGTAGTGATAGGTCAATGGGCAAAGGCTTTAAACTGAAAGTGGGTAGATTTAGATTATATAAAAGGAAGAAATTCTTTAGTGTGAGAATGGCGAGGCACTGGCACAGGTTGCCTGGAGACGGTGTGGCTGCCCCATCCCTAGAGGTGTTCAGGAATAGGTTGGATAAGGCTTTGATCAACCTGGTCCAGTGGAAGATGTCCATGCCCATGACAGGAGGATTGGGAACTGTATGGCCTCAAACTCTGCTAGGGGAGATTTAGGCTAGAGATTAGGAGGAGGTTTTTCACGGAAAGGGTCATTGGGCATTGGAATAGGCTGCCCAGGGAGGTGGTTGATTTACCTTCCCTGGAGGTGTTTAAGGCACAGGTGGATGAGGTGCTGAGGGACATGGGTTAGTGTTTGATAGGAATGGTTGGACTCGATGGTCCAGTGGGTCTCTTCCAACCTGGTTGTTCTATGATTCTATGATCTTTAGTGTCTCTTCCAATCCAAACCATTCTGTTACTATATGACTGCGTTTCTCCAAGCTGTATGAGATTGCTGTCATCTTTGAAATATTGTTTCTAAATTCTCATTTTGTTTCAATGAGTGTTTGCTATTGAAGACTGCAAAGATAGCTAAATTTTTATCTCCTGTAGCTCCTTAAAATATATGTATTTACACTGTTTAGGTATGGTGCATGATGCTGTTGCAGTGCTGCTACCCTATGCTGTTCAAATGTTTGAATTCATTTAGGTGCATAAAATAAAACCTGTTTTGTCCAGCTGGGGGATTGCTATGAAGTTAGCAGAACTGCCATTGTTAATACATTCTAATTTTGTACCTCAGTAAAAGCTAACCACACTCATTACTTTTCAGAAAATACAGTGGATTTTCCAGGGCAGATATTACAATCTTTTCTCCTTTGTTTAAAATTATTCTTTCTTTTCAAATTAACAAGGAAAAATACTGTAGGGAAAAAAAAATGTTATTTCCTATAGATTCAACCTTCTCTGAGAAACAGAATTTTAGAGAATAAGAGGCTTGTTACATTAAATTGAAAATATTGCTAGTTTTACATTGTGGTGGAGCCCAAGTCCTGTAAGATTTTTTATCATTATTTTATGTCTTATTTAAATAGTAGCTTGTTCTTTACATACAGACTATGATTTAACTCCCCACTCATGTTGAAACTGGGTCTCTAATGAAGCAGTAATAAATGATAGAAAAGACCTGTAAGACTTAAAGGTACATCTAAACAGAAAGTTGCATGACTGTTATCAACCCTCAGATCTGTGAGCACGTGTAGCTGTGCATCAGCTGCTTTATCAGGACCAGCTTTGAGCACTTTCTGCCCTAGCTTCATGCGACCACTTGAATAAATTCAGTCCTGTGCAGACCAGCGTGTAAAACATTGTCCCAGCCCGAAGCATCTGGGATGTAAAGCATGCCATGAACACAGGGGATCTACTAATGCTGTAGAGTTAAAAGGATGCTGTCGCGTTCAGTTACGGAGGCTCTGTGCTGGCAATCTAAATTTGTGTCACTCCGTTGCTTTGGAGCAGGATCACCATTACTTCTTGCATTCCTCAAGTGAATTATATATGTTCAATAAGAAAAACAAACACACTGGTTTGGTAACCCTGGGTTTCTGTTTCTTAAATTGTTCCATACAAAAGTAGCTACATAATTGGACTGTCATGTAGATCGCTTAAGCATTAATGCTGCATTGCGTCCTTTAGGCTTTAATTCTCACATGAAAAAGGACTATGGAATCAGTTCCTTAGAAAAATAACTTTTAACCCCCCCAAAAAACCAACAGAGGAGACAGCATTTAATAAGCTAGCTCATACGTCTGCTTATTGCTTGATTTTACAGCCAGAGATAACAATGACTTCAAAGGCACCGTAGCCAAGAATCTTGCTGCTAACTTTGCAGTATTAATGAAAGCTGCAGAAATATCTTTGAATGATGTGAAAGGTAAATTATGTGGTGCCTATTGTCTTAAGCTTTTACAGTTGTCTAACTGCATGACCTGGTTTTGTGTGCAAATAGCTCGAGGATTAATATTTCAAATAATTGTAAAAAATCTAACATACTGAAACCATGATGATAATTTTAGAACTGACCCTTAAAAGATATTTCTACATACTTTGTACCCAGATTGTTTTGAACAGTCAAAATTCTATTTTAAATTCTAATTCTAGAGTAATAAGAAGGCAAACCCTGTGTTAATATAATAATAAACATACACTAAAATTAGGTATAAAATTTTAAAATACCTTAAGCCCTGTAACATCTATGTGCTAACACTTTATAAGTAATTTAAAAGTATAATTCTCCCAGGTACTGAATAATTGCAAAGTAACATTAATGTATTTCTCAGACTCAACTGAGTCTCTATCTTTCTCTCTAACTCTATGAAATAATTGTAGGTGCATGGGATGTGGTTTGACTGATGAGAGAAACTTGTCAGCACCACTGAGCTGCAAGGTCCACTAGGGATCATGTCCAATCTTGAATGTGCAGATGGGGAGGATTAGGTGTGAAAGGATATAAAAACCATGTGCAGCTGGGGACAATAAAGTTCATTAGAAATCTATTGAATATTTTGAACTGCTAGGGGAGAGCTCTGTAAAATATGCAGCAAGAGATGGCATTTTATTAATGCACCGTGTGTATTATTTTTTAAAAAAAGTCTTGTTTAAAAGCAAACAGCTTCTTGATGAACATCTGCAACACCATAAAGCTTGAATATATTGGTTAAAGTTAACCCATTTGCTTCGCCATGTAACTGCTCCTTGAGTTTCCTCGATCGTGGAGCTCAAGTATGCAACTTAAAGGCTCAGAGAGAAAGACTGTAACTCAACAAGCTGCCAAATCTGTTTAAATCCCTCCTACTCCAACAACAAATTGAGAATGAAGAGTGGGACAGTAATAAATTAGAAAACCAGAGGGGTCAGTGATGGAAAAGTAAGAAAAAATACTAATAGTGGCTTATTTCAGCTGTAGACTTAAATTACTTTATAAAATATTGAATATTAATAACTCCATTCTAGATGGAAAACTGAAGGACAGAAAGGTGGTACAGCTTGTACAGCATCGTTCAAAGACAGATGGCAGAACTGGGAATATGGTCTCTATACCTTCAGTTGCTCTCCCATGAACATTGCTTGGGGCAATTTGGTGTAACCAGTCCAATATGGCAGTGATTTACCAGTGGCGAATGCCCCTTTTGCTGGTCAAGTCAATGCTGACTGATTAGGCAAAGGGAGAATGTTGAACAGGTGGATGAAGAAGAGAAAAGGACTAAAGAAGCCGGAGTTTGTATAGAATCATAGAATTGTCTTACTTAGATGATCTTTAAAGTCTCTTCCAACAAACCCCCTCTGTAGACAGGGTAGTAGGGTGCAAACTGGAGAGACAAGGCAGCACACGGTTCCTTTGCAGTTTGCTTTTCTCCAGCAAAAGGAATTTGCGTTGCTCTAAGACTTTGGTTTTATGGGGTATGACATGTTCAGCATTTCAGTGACAATGCCCAAGAAACAGTGAAGAGCTCTTAGGAATGCAGTTACTAGTCACCAAGGGAAAGACCTTGGAAACAATTATGGTCAAAAAAAACCCAAAAAAACCCCAAAAAACCAAACCAAAACAAAAAAACCCAACAACAACAAAAAGTGCAAAACCTCCAAGTATTAGGTCAAATCATGCCCTTGGAACAAAACAAGGAAGAGTCATCTTACAATTAAGCATATTCAGTAAAACTCTTCTTAAGGAGACAGACATGTAGGATTTAGAAATTCAAACTGTCTCGATGCTAAAATGCAATTTCCATTAAAATTAGTTGGTTGTTTTTTTTTATTTTTGAAATCATTTTATCTTTATATTTATTCCTTGTAGTATCTGTTACAGTGATAAAAATATTTTTTTAATCTCCTTCCTGATATCTGAAACTCTTCACTCATTCTGATGAAGAATATGCTTCTCATGAAGCTTTCCTTGCACCAAAACCCAAGCACATTGTGGAAGAGCGGTGAATATGGTCATTGGCAATATGAATGTGTTCTCCTCCTTCAAGTGTAGTTATACTTATGGTAGAGCAATTTTCATTGGTGCTACCCACTACCCACTGCCTTTAGTAAGAAAGATGGATCAGGAAGGACGCTGCATATTTTCATGGAAGTGTATCTCAACAAGCCCTTCTGGGTGAGATCCATCTCCACTGAAATAATTCCTAACTTAGACACACTGTCTAGGCAAAGTAGAAACTAAGTTTTCTTAAGGAGGTTAATAGTCTAATTTCTTCTCTTACAGATAGTGTAACGTATTTAAATATTATATCCTCAAAGTTTTGTGTTCCTCTTATTGACTCTAAAAAGATCTTAGACGACTGGCTTCAGTGTGGACATATCTTGTCTGTGTTGGACACATCTGCTTTGTTAGAGAAGTTCCATCCTTTTGTCAAGATAAGAGTGTAAAATTGAAAAGATGTGTACCCGGCAAGAGCTGTATAACTACCCCTTGTTGGGTGGAAGCATGCCAAGGTGTATCAGGAGCTTTCTAATCAACCAAGCTTTGGGTTTTACATATATATTTTAAGAAAGCAAATTACTAAGCTAACATATTGTAAATCCTTAAACATATGAGTAGAGAAGTCTTGAAAGTCATAGTGTAGCATTTATTGATGTTTGTAAATGTTTCCCTGTTTGCTCTGTCCTTGTACATCGTTTTCTTCAGCCCAGCTTTCTTCTCGAGCAGTTTACAGTGATTTTCTTTAGAATAAACTCCATGCAACCTCTCATGTTTTCCTACAAAGGTGGAGGGCTATGTCAAAATGCAAATATTAGTAGCATCATTGATGTCTCTTATCATCATCTCTTATCTTAGACTTGCAGTTCAGATCAGCACTGCTATATCCTCACTGTTTACAAGTTTGTTATTTCCATAAACCGTCTCCAAGATAAAATTTGTTATAAAATCTTTACAAAGTAAAACATTTTTTTCCTCCTTCTTAACAAATAAGCTGGTCTAGCGGTGAAAATTGGAGATAGTTGCAGCTTTGTTAAACCATGAAAAAGATGTCACCTTTAAAACATTTTGAAAATAATGCAAATACTCTGTCTATGGCTATTTAATTCTATTTTTAAAGCAACATATTAGTCACTGAAGATACCAGTTTGACAGTCCTGCTAAATAACAACCTCCGTTCACAAATGAAAGCAAGAGGTGCAGCGGATTGTGATGCTAATTTCTGTACTTTGAGCTTTAAAATTGTTCAGGACATATTTTTTAAGCATAAAAGTGTTCTTCAGACAGTGCTGATGCTATGAAATTTTTATTCCGTCCTTTAGCTTGAAATGGCAAGTTAAAAATTGTTTCTCCCGACTAACTTTTCTTTGTAGATGTACCTCTGCTGAGGGTTCCCACTGTGATTCTCATACATTATCTAAAGGTATTACTTATTCTTCCTTCCACAGTTTTATGTATTTTTATGTGTAACTACTCACTTTAATGGAGCTGCTGTTAGTCTTACCTGCGTGTCTCGCATTTATTTAACTTTTTCTTAGGTAGTATTGTGACTTGAGAATAAAGCCACTGGTTTGTCTTTTGGAAATATCCACAATTATTGCTATTTATTAGAGGCATTATGAAAACTGTGAGCTAAATGGAGACTATGTGAAAAGCATTATAATTTTACTGATACACAGAGTATAGACAATTTGAGAAATGGTGCCTCTCAGCCTAGGGATCAGTTTGATTATTCTTATAGATATAAATGGAAGATAATTCCGGTACCTGAAGGGGCTACAAGAAAGCTGGGGAGAAACTGTTTACAAGGGCTTGGAGTGACAGGACAAGAGGCAATGGCTATAAACTCGAGAGGGGCAGATTTAGACTAGACATAAGGAGAAATTATTTCACTGTGTGAGTGGTGAGACACTAGAACAGGTTTCCCAGGGTACTTGTGGCTGCCCCATCCCTGGAGATGTTCAAGGCCAGGTTGGATGAGTCTTGGAGCAGCCTGAATTAGTGGGAGGTGTCCCTGCCCACGGCAGGGAGGTTGGAACTGAATGATCTTTAAGTCCCTTCCAACCCAAACTATTCTGTGATTTTATGGTTCAATTATGCAACTTCATATATGTTTATAAATATATCTTGTTGATAAAACTGATATTGTTATTTTATTCATTTGAGAACTCCAGTCTAAATTATGAATTTCCTATCCTAATTTTTGAAAGAAAACTAAGAGAAAAAAATAGAAGAATATTAACTCAGAACTTTTCCTGATCTTTCATTTTCAAAACAGAGTAGTTTTATCTATATAAATGCAATACTTAATGAACCGATATGAAACCTCAAACTGTACATTGAAAATAAGAAAATATCTGAATAATTTCTTATGTGTAAGTGCTTCACCTCTTTGGTGTCAAGGATATCGATAAGCAGTTTATATTTGGTTTGTAAAATTCTATCATAAAGCATGTGCATATCCTGAAAACCCTAGAAATACCCAGACCTCATTATTTGTGAGGTCAGCAGAGAAATACCAGAAATGAACTTGTTGGCAGCAGCATAGTGTGGCATCACTCAGACGTATCCCAACTGCTGTTTTAATTGAAAGAGAACGTTAATGAGCAAAGTGAGGTTAATGTACAGTCCCAGTTTTCCAGCCGATTAGATTGACAGTGTTTCATTTTACTGTCAGAGTTATCAAAATGTGTTTTTTCTTCCCTGTGATATTCCCTTATAAGTTTTGCAGCAGTAAGGCGATGCAATTGATATGCAGTCAAATTGTTCCTGACAGAGAGATTTTAAAAGCTTTTAGGGTGGATGTAAAGGAGGAAATTTTGTCTTCACAGAGTCTGCTTAGCCCATCTATCTGCATTAAGCGCCTAACAGTTACACTGAACAGAAATGACATCTTAAAGAAGACTAAGTGCTGCTTAAGTTTTTAATGTCATTCTTGGGAGATCTGAAGTTGATTTTTTTTTTTTCTTGCTTGCTGTATCATTCCATCATAGCATTTTATGAAAAGTAAACCAGTACCTGTGTTCTTTATGGCAGAGTTGCTATTCTTCCTTTTGCACGGTGGAGATAGGAGTTTGTGTCTCAGCATATGGTATGAAAGCACTACCCTGATAAACAATTGATGTATGGCTGTATATGGATTTGTGAGAGAAGAAATACAAGCCAACAAGAAGCCTCTTGCATTTCTTTTGACCAGACCCTCACTGTTGCAGACAGGGCTTTTAATCCTGCTTGTGAATCCATCAAGATTCTCATTAAAATTAGGGGTTATTTTTTGCCCCAGTGCTTCTGAAGGGCTCTTTTAGAACCTCAGTCTTCTTATTGTCAGAAAATTTCTACTTTTTTTGGTTGTGATTATTCCTAGTCAATTCATACCTGATAAATTTTCTGCCAGCAGTATCCTTCATCTTAAATAAATCTTAACTCTATCAACAGAACAGTTTTACAGTATCTTTTCATAGTCTTCCTTTCGCTAAAGCAGATTTTTGGCGTTTTTTTTTTTTTTTTTTAAGCTGCCCTCCTAACTCCATTTTCTGCTTTGAGCATTTAAATTCCCCTTTCTTGAACTTATGATGAGAAGTGCACAGTGTTCCGGATGAAAACTCACCATTGCCTTACTCAGTACCATTAATATTTCCTATCTCTGCTCACCCGACATCCCTAGTATTGTACTTGCCATATTCAGAGGCACATTACACTGGTAGATTATACTTGTTTAAAGTGATAAATCTTACCTCCATTATGATTTGCCCTCGATCATTATCTGACTAACAAAAAATTCTTCTCAATGGTCCCCAGTGTAAGAAGCCAAGCTTCATTTCTAACCTCTCTCTTACATTTTAACCTCTTGGTTATCCTGTTCTTCACAGTAAGAGCCATTCAAGTTGGTATTGAAGATTTTGCCCCTTTTGTGTGCGTGCAATCAAATTTCATATCTGCCAGTGTTTATAACTGATGGCAGCGCCTGCGTAGTCTCCTCTACATTCAATTGAGGTATATTATGCTTTTAAAAAAAAATAATTATCTCCATAGTTATTTAGTTAAATGGAAGTTAAAAATATCCCATGTCAACTATCATTTTTTTTTATGAAAATACTCAGGCCAGCAGCCTGGGTAAATGATAGGATATGCTCTGTATCTCCATCTCTTGCTTGTAGCATTTGGCAATGAGTTCACTTCTCTCCTGCACAGTTTTTGTTGTTTTTTTTTTTTCTTCTTGTTTCTCCTTGCCCAACCTGTGTCATTGCGGTTTTGTGCTCGGGCTCCCCATTTTTTTTTTCTTTTTTTTCCATATTCCTGACTCCATTGCCTTTGGATGAGCAAAGTGAAGATGTGCTCCCTCACAGGCTCAGTTGCTCAAAACTACACTCTGGGCGCAATATGCATTTCTACTTCTATAACTTCTATCCTAAGTGTTTAGCCTATCGGGGTACAAATACATGGGATAAACTGGAGGAAGTGCTGTGAAGACTGATCTGATCTCTCATAGCTGAGCCTTCTTTGAGCAGGAGGTTGGACTAGTGACTTCCTGAGGGCTTTTCCAACATAAAAAGTTTCTATGGTCCCACTGCTGCTTATTCTTTCCCCCTCTCTATGCTTCCCCCCCCCCCCTATTTTGTGAAGTGTTCTGATTAAAAACAACACTTTAAATCGCGTTTCTGCTTGGACTTGAGAATATTGGAAGAGGTAAATTACCCTCTCAAACAATTTTCTTTAATGAAATAACCCTAAAATATAGCATTTCTTGAGGTGTTTCCTTGTATTTAACATCACCTACAAAGACTTCATTTAAATTGACATTTCTGCCTCTGAGTTACACTTTCAAGAAGTACAGAAAAGGTCTGTGATCACTTAATGTGAAATGGATATTACAGCTAAGAATAGTCCAAGGAAGTTTTACTTTGGAGAAAGATTTACTTGAGGGGAAAAAGCACTTAGCTATTCACATCAGCTAAGTCATATAAGTGTAAAAGTTATTTTCATCGTTGTATCAAATTCAAGGTTAAAAGCTCATTCAACTCTTCTATATTAAAGGTAATATTTATAGTATTGGTTACATCGGGTTGTGCTGCTCCAGACATTTTAATATTAACAATGTAAATGGTACAACAATGGTACCTCTGAGAAATATGTAATATATGTATGTGCTGCTAATACTATTCTTATTACCATTATCTACTTTATCTCATTTCCATTAAAGTGATGGATACTAAGCAATAGGAAATAGAAATGACCATTTTCTCTATTTTCTGCTTAGCGGTATGCAACTGATGAAAAATCTTATTTTATCAAGCATGGTTTAAGTTCTGAAACTGGACTGTAATGAGCGAATTGCAGAAACAGAGCTAACAAAGACTTTGGTCATTATTATATACAGACATTTATGAGGTGTGCTACGGGTATTCAGTAAATTGCTTCAAAACCATGGAAATTCTTGTAGCCATGCATAATTTAAATGCTTTTGTTTGCTATTTGTAGTCATGTAACAAATGCAGAACAAATTATTGTTTGTGTAACCTGGAAATTAAAGTTGATTTAGCTCTTGTAAAACTTAAAAACCTAGATGAAGTTGTTTAAAGCTCTTTTCAATTGCAGATTACCTTTTCAGCTTGTTTTAAAAGAATCGTAGAATTGCTTACAGAACATCTAAAGAACACATCTATCCCTTCTTTTTATTTAAGAGCAGGATAAAATAGAGTTCCTCTCCAAAAGATTTTCTTCTAGCCTGCGAAGTTCCTCTTGAGACTAGCATTGCTCATGCTGTACCAGACTAATATGTAACTACCCTTTTTTGTCAGCTTAAGAGTAAACAAAATCTTCTCTCATGGGATGCATTTTCTGCATCTTTTCAACATGCTTGCAGTTTGTATTTGCATGTTCTCCAAGAGGTTTGCAGTTATGAAATGTGATGCCCTAAATAGATCCAGTGCTTTATCTGATGATCTCTTCCTCAACCACTGTCACCTTTGTTATTGTCTATGTTGATTGTTGACTCTTCTAATTTTGGAAAATATTAGAGCTGAATTCTCCAGTCATGGAGTATTTCCCTGGAGTGCTCCTTTCAAACATGTGACACTTAGATGTATGGATGTAAGACTCTCTTAAAAGCAAGGAAACAATGATTCTTTCAAAAGCCATATACTTTTTTCCAATAACCGCTTAAAAGGCATGCTGCAATTTCTACAATTACCATGTTACAAAGAAAAGTTATAAGGGAAAAAAAAATGAAATTAATATGCGCCTTTAGTAATCAAAGCTGTAACTCGAAAAAAAAGAGTTTATGGGCTTATGTTTAGATTTAATACAGTCAGTTGACTCCCACTTCTTTGTTACTTATAAACTGAATAAAATTTGAGAAAGGTGCACATACACTCACATTTATTTTATCAATCATAGAATCATAGAATGGTTTGGCCTGGAAGGGACCTTAACGATCATCTAATTCCAAACCCCCTACCATATGCAGGGAGACGTCCACTTAGGCTGCTCAAAGTCTTATCCCACCTGGCCTTGGATACCTCCAGGGATGGGACATCCACAATTTCTTTAGACAACCTGTCCCAGTAGCTCACCACCCTTTCAGTCAAGAATTTCTTCCTAATATCTCATCTAAATCTCCCCTCTTTCTGCTTAATACCGTCCTTTATTTTGTATTGCAATTCAACCATGAAATAAACAGATAATAAACAGATGCAGCAATGAAAAAAAAAATATGTACAGGTCACCTTTCTGTATTTTATCGCCAGCAGAGCAACATCTTTGGATGACCATCCCACCTAGTTTTTGAAGTTAAGACACACTGCTATTTATTCACATTCACTTACCTGTGAGACTCAACTCCATTTTTTATGTGTCAGTTTTTTCTCATGTTTCTTTGTTGATAGAAGATGCAACAGACTGAGAGGAATTACAAGCCCAGGATGCTAGACGTTTCTTAATATAGAACCCGAGGAAAAATGTAATTGAAAATTGCAATTGAATTCACGTAATTATATCCCTAGTTTTCAGAACATTTTTATGTTAATCCTCAGCTGAAATTTGAAATCCACTCTTCTGGGTTGTTTCCTTGCTGTAATGACAGAATATTAAAAAAAAAAAAATGTTATTCCCTTGCCTGCTTGTGTACTACAGAGATGAAATTGTACAAATATAATGTGCTGGGACAATTCAATCCTGAGCACAGCAGCCACCCTGGTATTTTAGTGCTGGAGAGCTGCCAAATAAACAAAAATAATTCATTTCATATCCCATTGTTTTGAATAGTTTGATGAAATAGGGAAAAGCAACAAGACATTAATTATATGGCTTTGCTAAACTTATCTAGTGACTTTTCGCAAAGTGTTTTAACTCTCCTTTGTAAGAATTTGCTCAGTATAGAAATGGTGCCAAAAATCTACCAAATACATACAAAATACCTTGTAGGTGCGAAAATGTACCCTGTATGTGTAGTTCAGTACCACCAATCTAAGAATTTCTTTGGGATTACCAGTGACACACACACACAATCAAAATATTCTAATTATTTTTGAGTCCCACTGTATAAAAGGCCCATCACATTCCATGCTTTTTTAAAGTCTTATGGACAAATGCACTGAAAAGTAAACTGAGAGATATGGACAGAAAATAATTTGCCTAGATGAATTCTTCCTCAGCTTCTAACTCTCCTCTGTTCCCATGCAGGTTTTCTTCTGGGATCTGATTATATACAAATTCCTTTAGAGTATCCTTCTCCCTCTCTCCCCTTCTTTTTTGCCTCAACCTCTTGTGAAGTGCAAAATTTAATTGAGATGAGTCAGATGAGAATGAAGAATTTCCTTACATTGTATTTTAAAGAAACCTGGGCTAAAATTGGTAGAGTAGCTCTTAGAAAAATAGTTCTGTATCTCCCTGATTCTTGAAGAGGTTATTCTGGGAAATGGGTTGAATTCCTTCAAGGGCTTTTAATATTAAGTCTCTATGTAGGTTTATAGCCAAGTTGTGCTTAAGAGTTTCTGCAGTGAGATAGGTGTGGTTTTTTTTTTTTTTTTTTTTTTTTTTCCTAAATTCAGAGTCTAATTTAGTGAGAAGGATCCCGTCACCTATTAAGTACACACCCGCAAGGTTCTGAAAGGGATGTTAGGAGCTCTTGAATGATGTTTATACAGATCTCATTTCACTCTCTGCAATCTTGCCAATGTTATTTGGCTTCGTGATGTCTAAGACTTTGGGTCATGGTCTCCTTGGGCTTAAAGCAGAATCTGAGACAAGGGAAGCCCTTAATCCACCCCAGTTTAGTGTCAATTCAGGTCTTTAACACAGAAGATTGGCAATAGATGTTAGGCTTGCTCAGGAACTGAAGTGGTGGATGAACAAATGTGAATGCTACTAGAGCATCCATTGAATAAGTACCAGAAAGGGTGATGGATTTGATTTATTTTTTTTTTTTTTTGTGTGTGTGTCTACTTCTGTGATTTTAGGCTAAAACTGGTCTTTGATCTCCTCATTCCTAGGTCTGCTGTGCTTTTAAAACATGCCTTCTAAACATGCACAAACGGACTCTCAAATCAAACCCACATATATTTCACCAGAAGGGAGACAGTGATGAAACTATATTCAAATGTCAAAAATAATTAAAAAAAAACCCCAAAACATTTAGAGAGAGTAGGTGGGAAAAAACCCTATGAATGTGTTAGAAATTACAAAATAAAGTGATATCCTTCTCAGGTGAAACACTGTACTGCTAGCTAGGGTATACATACTATGATATAAAAAGGTACGCAAAGAATTACAACACTGCAAAATAATTGTGAAAGCCCATCTAGGACACTGCCGATAATTGAAAGGGTCTGGTTATTTGGATCAACATAGTTCAGCAAATTCAGAGAGCAGTAAGAAAAACACTGTAGGACTTGAAGAAAAAAATTACGAAGAAATTATTATAAATATGGAAATTACACCATGCTTTTAGGTGGGGATGAAAAGATGAGTTTGGTAGAATTGAAAGAGTTTAATTTTAAACATATCTGAAGGATACAGATGCAGGAATAACAACGAGCCTTTTCTTGTAGTCTCTCTTGCATTACACAGCAAAAGGGAGGCAAAACATTTTAGTTTTATGTAAAGAGTCGAGGAATCTTTTTTTTTTCCACAGATGACACTAAAATCTTCCATTCAAAGATCTTGACCTCTTACTATAAATAAAATGCTTTCTGTAAAACTTGGCAGAGAAAGGTCTACTTTTGCATATTTGCACAGTGGTTGATATATCTTAAGAGTCACTTTACTACCAAATCTCTACTTTTTTTTTTTTTTTTTTATATATAAGACTGAGGTAAAACTCAATCTAGACTCAATTAATTTTGTTTGGGATTTCCAAAGGCGCAGGTGGAGAGCAGTGTTGAATTAAATTAGCAGTAGAGAAGCTGCACCTGTCACTACATCCTACTGCCTCAAGCGTAAGAGCTTAAAGACTCTTGTAATGTTTCAGACTGTGAATTTATCTCAATGGTAGTGAAGTGACCGCTCATCATTTAATTAAAAAAAAAAAAAAAAAAAAAAAAAGCAAAACTAAACAAGGAACAATAAAGGAACTTATTCATGTGGTGTCTACGTGTGGCATGCCTTTGTCTGCTTTCTGTACTAGCAAATTGCAAAACCTACCCCAAATTCAGCTTCCTGCAGCAGAGCCCGACAGCACTGAGCTTGCTGTACTGCACAGTGCTTCTTCCAGTCAGCACATATTCATTGACTGCGCGAGAGAAAAAAGTATTTTATTAATAAGGGAGTCCCATTCAAAATGCTCAGTATCTGCTGTGGTTTCATTTATTCAGATAATCAGAAAGTGTTACTATGCAATTCTAAAACAGCTGGGTAAAAATAATAGATAAAATGGTTGGGTGAAAAAGGAAAGGAGGAGGAGGCTGAACATTAGGGAAAAAAAAATTCACAGAAAGGGTCATTGGGCACTGGAACAGGCTGCCCAGGGAGGGGGTTGAGTCACCTTCCCTGGAGGTGTTTAAGGCATGGGTGGGTGAGGTGCTGAGGGACATGGTTTAGTGTTTGATAGGAATGGTTGGACTCGATGGTCCAGTGGGTCTCTTCCAACCTGGTGATTCTATGATTCTGTGGAGAGGAACCTGTGAAAGTAACCACAGCCCACTTAGGTCTAGGTAGATGGGGTTTTCCTTCTTGTTTCAGTGGCTTAGAGCCAGTGTTAGAAACCTGGAACCAACTTTGTAAGAAATTCGCCTAAACAAGGTATTAACTGAATGCTTCCTCTGTGTGTAGCAGCTCATCCTGCAGCCACATAAGCTCATTGAAATGCAGTTTACTATCCAAACGTGTGGTTGAAGGGTTGTGATGAGTCGTTTGCAAAAATGTATGGAGTTTTAAGTATTTAACCTTAAGATCTGCTGTCACTGTAGTCTAGATGTGGGTGACATTCATACTAATTTACTCTTGAGGATAGTTCTGCTCTAGAATGAGCTTATTAACAGAGAGGGGAGAGTACCAGCTGGTCTCATTCTGGGTCAAGGAATGTATTTCCTGAGTTTTAGAAAGTACTGTGGTTCCATTCAGCGCTTTATTTCCAACTTATAGTTTTGCTGAATTCTGTGTCATGGAGATTTTGGTTCACTAGGAATGGGAGAGGAGGAAGAGATTCAGAGAGGGCAAATTTGGAAACCTAGTAAAGACACTGCCTCATCAACCTTGATTGTGATGTTAGCAGAAAAAGAAGGCAGTGCCTCTGAGTTTCATAGCTGGGCGTGCAGTACATTTATTAAAAACATCTCGGATATTAAGGCATAATTTGGAATGGGAAACAAAATCTGACATTTAAGAGAAAGAAAACTTTGACATAGTTAATAGAAATGATTAGAATTGTAATCTCTCTGAGACATGTTAATTAAAATAACACAACAAATGGTGCCTCAATGCAGAGTTTGACATGCACTACGGCTTTAAGTTGTTTTTAATAAACATAGTAGACAGTAATATCAATTTAGGAAAAAAGATAAGGAAGAATAAAATTCAAATTTAAATGCAAAGGTTAGAGTAGAACAGATGACTCATGCTTTATCTATATGGAAGTAATTATACAGTGAGAACTGAGAACACTGGCTTTGGTCTTATAAAGAGCAAATCACCATAGTGAGATTTATCTTCTAGCTAATTTTATGGGCAATACAAAAGTTTCTAAAAACTACTACTTTAAGGATGGGTACAAAAGGTCATTGCTGCTTCAGTTCCCCCTCTTTATTTCCATTGAACGATTTAACAATAGTTCATGTTTACCAAATCATTTTACATTTGCCTAAAGTTTCCTATTGAGGCTGTTGATTGCTTTTTCTTTGCATCTCTAAACTTTTCAAATTACATTCATGTCTTTGTATATGATCTGCTAGAACTGGATGCCAATACATTTGCAGTGTAAGAGCCTGCAAGCATGGTGATAAACAACACATTCTCCAAGGAGATTTGCTAGATTACTGTTCTTTTTATTGTGCCTTAACTCACCTGTGAGCATCTCGAATACTTGCTGGGACCGGTGGCTGTGTTTTCAGAAATGTTTGATCATAAAATAGAACAGAGACATTTTAATTATGAGGATTATACAGATCTTGATTGAAGCATTTTTAATGTCTTGATGCCAGTAGATGTCAACCTGCAATGTATTAGAAAAGTCAGGTTAGTGGGAGGCTATAAGGTGGTTTGCAGATGGCTGAAACGCTGCATCAAAACATTAAGAGATGATTTGTAGTGTTTATGTTCCCCTTAATCTGTTTATAATTTTAAATGATTTTCTCTTTTTTTCTCCTCAAAATTAAGGTTAAAAGAAATATTAGTGTCTAATCTCTTTTTCTCTGTGTTCAGGAGAGCCAAGTTATTAAATGCCATAATTAAATGCTTTGCAGATCAGATTCTGCCTCTTTGAGAAGAGGAAGAAACGAAATCATTAACTCTGTGGTATGGAAGAAGTTTTCACTCTTCTAGGGAAGCAGTTCAGGAGTGCGGTTGGGAAGATGAGTTTTGGGGAGATCTAAAGAGACTGTCCTTCTTCCTCCTTCTTTCTTTCCCCCCCATTTTCAACATCCAGTTCAGAACTGGATGAAATGCAGTGAAACTCGGTGACATCTGGTGAGGACTGAGAGGCTTATTACTGTTATGGGGAATATGGATGAAGTTTGAGCTTTAATATCTAAGTGTCTGTATTCTGTAAAAAAAGTGATTGTGAGTATACTTCAAGTAGTTTTAAGGCCAATACAGGTATCTAACCTAATACTTAATGTTGTATTTACTGTTGGAAAGTAATTGACTAATTTGAAGAGTATTAGGCAGTTTTCTAGTGCTGTTCATATTCAGACTATTTAGAAATTTTTTCAGTTGTTTAGTCCACTAAGCACACTGTTTCATCCCTCTAGCCACTCATGAAATTATATCAGTTTTCTTGGTAAATTGTCTTTCATGTTAGATTTTCAGCTCAGTTTTCTGTTTCTTATAAGCTTATCAGAACTTGCTTTTCTCAGAGCTATACTGTGGTGATGTTCGTGAATAGTTCCCATTTCCAGTTTAAGTGAGAGTCCATTTATTATGTTCTGGTGGAAGAATGTGGGAAGGCTCCCTCTTTGTGAGTGTGAGAAATCCATCTTTAGCTCTGCTTGCAACAAGTGGAGTAAAGCACCAGAAAAAGGAGGACATGGGTTAGAGGAAGCTTGGAATGTTGTTCTTGCAGGGTGAATCTGTAGGCATGGATGTGTCGAAGAAAGTAATTGATTTGTTCAGCATTTTGCGATGTTACTTTCCAATTTTTCCTAGACTTTCCATTTCTATGGATGGAATAATCTTGAAACATTTTTTGAAAACCTGAATTCTCAGCATGAATTTATGTTTCTGTACATATAATGGCTGTAAACTGGAGAAGGGTAGATTTAGACTATAGACACAAGGAAGAATCTCTTCACTCTGAAGATGGTGAGGCACTGCGACAGGTTGCCCAGGGAAGCTGTGGCTGCCCCATCCCTGGAGGTGCTCAAGGCCAGGTTGGATGGGGATTTGAGCAACCTGATCCAGTGGGAGGTGTCCCTTCCCGTGGCAGTGGGGTTGGAACTGGATGAGCTTTAAGGTCCCTTCCAACCAAACTATTCCATGATTCTGTGATATATACGCATATGCATATTCAGACACATGCACTATATTATATTCTTAATATTTTACCATGTAATGTTAAATAATTCGCACATTATAATATAAAGAATGCCCTTGTGATTTAATGTAAGAATAACACCAGTTCCTTTTACATTGCAAAAAGCTTGTTTGGCTTTTTTCTCTTTAAAAAATCCTGTCAATATAATTTGGGATTGTGCAGATAGACTTACCAAAGAGTTCTTTTTGAGGAGGAGTCAGTCAGTTTAAGGAGCTGGACTTACATACTGAAGCAAAAACAACTATGTGCTTGTATCATACTATATTTTGGAGTCTAAATGTTCCTGCTTTGTTCCACACTAGCTCAGATGTTGTACTGTACTTTTATTCAATGCAGTTTTACAGTATGTGACATTTTAACTCCTACTGAGGTGATGTAACTAGCGGAATGAAGAACTTTCCGTTAGATAATTTGGCTAGTACCTTAGGCAAAGTCTTTCTTGTCAAGACGGTTGATAAAAGCAAGGAAACGGTGTCTCCTGTGACTCTGAGTCTAGTGTGCTCAGCAGAAAAGTACTGGATAGAGGTAGCTTATGATTTATTGTATATCAGTTAATAAATCATGCAGCGAGAGATAGTCTGGAAGAAGTCCTTGGGATAGCACTATTTATTCCTGGAGTGGGAAGATGTAAGATAAACCTTCACCCTTCTTTGCCTCAAAAAAAAAAAAAAAAAAAAGGCTGCTCTCTTAAATATATTTTTTTAAAAAAAGAAACAAGATGATGATATTATTATTACTGTTGTCATCATTATTATAAAGTACTCTTGCATCTAACATAAGCAAATCTTCAGGGCTGGAAGATAAAATATTAGCAATGCTGAGATGCTTTTTTAATACAACTTCTGGTTTAGCTGTTGGAATTTTAGGGGAATAATTGCAGTAATAAATCTCTTTATTAAAATTTTATATTTTTTTTGTTTTAAAAACAAATAAGTGAAAGCAGAAGTAAGATTATTTATTTTTTCTGCACAGTGTAGTTTTGGCAGCTGATAAGTTGAGAAAATAAACTGCAGGCAATAAATAAATCTGTAAAACTTGAAGCATAATAGCCCTCAGAGAATAAGTGGTTTTGAGATTATAGTGATGCTGGAGCCCCAGTGCAGTTAAATGCCTATAATTGCTTGAAGGTGATATAACCTTTGAGTTCTATGGGGAAAAAGACAAATAAGCTGAAAAAATGAAACTTGAAATCTACTCTGGTATCAGGAGTTTCTGGTATATAGTGGTGAACACCATGCTTAGCCATGATGATTAGTTGCAATTCATGAGAGTCATGTCTTTCTAGAATCAGTATAAAAATCTTCAGGCATTTCAAATCTTATTTTGCTTTTCCTACAACTCTACCGAAACAGTCAATGAAGCTATTAAAAAATGGAAATTTTAAATGTTATGACCTCTCACATTCAGTCTTGTTTTCTCGGGAGAGCCACTAAGATAATTTTAGATGGAGTTGTGACAGATGGGCTCTAAGGCAGATCTGGCTGTGTGGAAGTTTAGGTAGTTGCTATGACATCATGAGCTCTGAAATGTTTGTAGGAGGATGATTTTGGAGAAAATACCTGGCATGCATGAGCTATCACCTGTGCTATGCCATGGACAGGCTTTTGGGAGATCTGACAGCAAAATGATAACTTGGGGAAGATACACATTCATTTTCTAAAAATACTCCACCAAATATGAAAATGTTGTGAATTACAGGAAGACTATTCTAAAAATAATCCTTCTGTGAATGTATTTCTGGACTCTTGTCTTGAGCAAGGAAACAGGGGAGGATACAGTTACCAAAACTCCTGAAACCAAACTATTTCTGGACTTAAAATGTTGAGTAGATAGGAACCCACTTCCTTTCCTGTTTTTTAAAGGTCAGTTTTGATAGATGGTTGTTTAGGGATGGGATGCTATGCCAGTCCCTTGTCTTGCCCTCTCAGAGAGTTCACTAAGATATCCCATTTGGTATGTTGGAAGGGAAATAATTTCTAAGGTTTTATGGCATTGTGTTAAACGTTTCTCTTCTGTAACTCTGTTTCCCAGTTTTGGAATCAAGAATTTAATCTCACACCAGTGTTCTAATCAGTTAACATTTGTGGCATTGAACAGAGCTAAACTGAAACTGGCAGATGCAAGACGCACATTCCATGAAATCAAGGAACTCAAGCAGACCAATATATGCAGATAAATTTATTGATTATGCAAAATATTTGGAAAATTTTGTAGAGTTAACAATTTGGTGTATTTCTCATGTCGGTGGAAGAACAGTTTCAAGAATGTTCCTTACGTGGGACATTAGACGGTGCTATTCATTTCGCAAGAGGTGAGCTGCAGCAAGCCATGTTCAAATGACATTCAAGTGATGGTGTCCACGCTCTGTTGTGTCCCTTTTCTGAAGGTTATTGTTCCTTCGCTAGATTTAACAGAGGAAACGTGTGAAGATGCATTTTCATCACTGTGCACAAATACCAGCGACGGTGGCTGGGACTTGAGCACAAGCTCACTTTTGCCAGGTTTCTAGGGGCAGTAATACCTGGCTGAGGGACAGAGAGAGCAGCTGGAGAACAGGAACATTGTAAATCACTACAGCTGTTTGCTTCTGTGCAGCTGAGACAGAACTTCCGTCAATTCCCCATTAACTTAAACTGTAACAAGGTAAATTGAAATAAAGCAAGGTTGCATTCAACTAAATCGAATTGGGAATGGTTAAATTGAAACAGTGTTCTCACGCAGATGACTCCTATGATACACTGGAAAGATAATTTCACTGCAGGAGGACTTTATTTAGGAGTCCAGATAAAGAAAAACAACGAAAATAATCTCTTTTTGAATGAGATTTTATTATACTGAATGATGAAAGAGTGTGGTTTGGAAAACAGCTTCGTCATAATTAAAACAACTTCTAGGGAAATCTGAAACACAACTCTAGTTCTGTACTCTGAGTTAACAATGTCTAAACTGCCAGCATAAAGTAAATGTTGATAACCTGGTAAAATAAGGTATTTACTTCAGTAAATCAGTTTGGGTTCTGGTTTGGGGACTGGTATGAAAGGTAGGCTTGTGTGCCAAAGAGAAGTGAAGAGCAACAGTTTTGGTCGACAACCGACTGAACATGAGCCAGCAGTGTGCCCAGGTGGCCAAGAAGGCCAATGGCATCCTGGCTTGGATCAGAAATGGTGTGACCAGCAGGGCCAGGGAGGTTATTCTTTCTCTGGACTCAGCACTGGTGAGGCTGCTCCTTGAATCCTGTGTTCAGTTCTGGGCCCCTCACCAAAAGAAGGATGTTGAGGCTTTGGAGTGAGTCCAGAGAAGAGCAACAAAGCTGGTGAAGGGGCTGGAGAACAGGCCTTATGAGGAGCGGCTGAGAGAGCTGGGGTTGTTTAGCCTGGAGAAGAGGAGGCTGAGAGGAGACCTCATTACTCTCTACAAGTACCTGAAAGGAGGTTGTAGAGAGGAGGGAACTGGCCTCTTCTCCCAAGTGCCAGGGGACAGGACAAGAGGGAATGGCCTCAAGCTCCGCCAGGGGAGATTTAGGCTGGAGATTAGGAGGAAGTTTTTCATGGAAAGGGTCATTGGGCATTGGAATAGGCTGCCCAGGGAGGTGGTTGATTCACCTTCCCTGGAGGTGTTTAAGGCACAGGTGGATGAGGTCTTGAGGGACTTGGTTTAGTGTTGGATAGGAATGGTTGGACTAGAAGATCCAATGGGTCCCTTCCAACCTGGTTGTTCTGTGATTCTGTGATTCTGGATTTAGATGGAAAGGCTGGTATAGAAAACCAGCCCAAAGGGCAGCGAGATAAGCAAATCCAGGAGGTTAACAGCTCACCTTATCCCTGCAGTCAGCTGGAGTCATTCACTGATTTGTTGGTTTTTTTTTTTCTCAGTATAATCAAAGTGTTATTAGGAAGAGGAAGTGACACTTGGGAGATGTCAATGGTTCATTCCAATTACTGTGATTTGTTCTTTAGGGATTCAGATTTTTTTTTTTTTCAGATGGGCATATTTTTTCCAACCAGTTTCTTTTATACTTCGCATTTATAATTCCTTGTAGAAAGTTCGATGGGCTTGTTAGTTTTATTTATTTTTTTCCAAATTATTAATTCTTTATAGCTCTGTTGCTAATGTGCTAATGAATAGATTTTTTCAGTATAAATTATACTTGTGCAGTCGAACTTGAAATATCAATTATTTTTAAAATGTTCAACTGTTGAGTTCCGTAAATTTTCTTGCTGTCATGCTTGCCAACTTCTGCTTCTTCTGTCCCGCTGCCATTCTAAGGGAGTATTTTCAAGTAATGTATGTGTAGAGATATGTCAAATAGCTTTTACAAACTATTTATCTTTCCTTTTTAGAGTAATAATACTTTTATAAAATAGGCATTGCATTATTAATGTGTCATTTGTAATGTGTTTAATTATTAATGTGTCATTTTAAACCAATTACTTGGTTTAGTGTTTGATAGGAATGGTTGGACTAGAAGATCCGATGGGTCCCTTCCAACCTGGTTGTTCTGTGATTCTGTGATTTTCACAACATACTTCTCTGAATATGCTTCGTCATCTTCCTATGTCTGTAGCTTCAGTTTTGTCTTTACATATCTATATCTTCATATATCCTTAGCCTTCACTCTATGTTTGTTGAATATAGATGCTTGTGTTGTTTTTTGTGGTTATTTTTTTTTCCCACAGAGTTCCAAGCTAGGCAATAAAAAAAACTATCTCCTGCAGTGAAGAGTGTTACCTTTGTCAAAGGGATGAAGGACAGGTTTGCTGTTCTCCCTGCAGCCTGCATGGCTGAGAAATCAGTACTGTTCACTGTGTCACTCTCTAGCTAGAGCTTCCAGTAGGGTGATTGCTTCTTTCCCAGCATGAAAGGAAAAAATTGCCTGCTGGTTTTACAAAGAAAAAATTAGTTCCTGAACTAATATCTATCTATGAGTCTCAGGCTGTATAACTCACTGGAAAATTAGTTTTATTTAAGTTTAATTAGATAGACTTTTTTTTGTTGTTATTGCTTTAATATACTTGTCTTGATTCAATTAGAGTTGTAGGTGATAACTGAAAGTCAAACCTTGTTCGGTGATGGGGAAGAACTGATAACAGTTTGAGATGTTTTGGTTGGTTAGCATTGGCACAGGGATGAGTTACACATTACTTTGTTTCATTTTGACCTAGAAAAGTGATATTCTTTTCAAAGAGGATCATTGCACCTGGCAAAAGGCCAGCCTGGAGACACTGTGGTCTATTTGCCATTGTTAGTTGAGTCTCAGCGGGAAGTTGTAAACATTAATTTTAAAGTAAATCAAAAAGTAAAGCATGTGTGTTAAAGATCACCTCATCAACTGATGGAAATGAACGGAGGGAGGTGCTTTTGTAAACAAGATGCATGTTTTGATTTGAAATACTATATTATAACTGACTTTCTTTGACACCCAAACTTTTTTTTTTTTGAAGGCATGTGTACGCAGTATCTTGTGTTAGGTATGGAATTTCTCTCATGGAGCAAGAATAGATAAAAAAGTAAAGTTAATATGATTTTCTTTTTTTCTTTAACTGAATACAAAGTATCTAGTTGACATTTGAAAATATTTGAGGCAGTTAATCCCACCTTCAGGTGAATTATTATTAAAATTTGCAAACAATGTCTGCAGTCATAGATGAAGTCAGTTTCTGACCTTCTTTGAATCAAGAGAAAATAAGCTTGAGGGGGAAAAGAGACTAATTAAAATAAAGTCTTGCGGCCTGATCATCTTTTTGTGACAGGCAGTTGCAGAACTTGAAAAATTACTTTCTGCTGCCTGGTCAAATTCTGGTTATTTGCTTGGCTGGGTGATAAAACCATCCATGACCTTCAGCAATGCAGAACACTACAAATCTTTTGTGGTGGAGAAAAACCCAGAAGCAATAGGGGAGAACATTAAATTTCTGAAGTGGAAACTCTCAAATCCTCTTTCGTACTTATATAAAAGTATTGTCAAAGTATAGTCTGTGGGGATGAAAATGTCTGTGGAAATGTCCACAACAAGTTTATGTCTAAAGCATAATTTTCAATACTTGTACTTGGATACGCAACCTTTTACATGTTGATGATGTGTAGTGGCATATTAGGAATACGAAAATAAGGAGTGTTGCATTAACAAAACTGTCAAAGTGTAAAGTTCTTTCTTTTCAGCAGTACTGATGGGGTTTGCTAGTACTGTGATTCAGCTTCTTGTTTCGCTTCAAACTATCTAATAGAAAGATAATGGTTGCCAGGGCAAGCGATGTTGAAACCTCTTTCTGACCTTGAAATGTAGTTGTGCCAATTACTGATTGCTGTGTTAGTCCATGGAAAGATTCAGATTCAGGGACCTGCAGTATTTTCCCCAGCAATTATCTTTAAAATGTTTGGGGATAATATGGGTAAATACCGTGAGTTGTGCAGCTACATATACCTTGCCTTATGAAAAGATGTCCCAGTCTCCTACAAATGTGTGGATACCTTTCTAATGATGATTGTGGTGACGATGAAGAGCAAGGGCTCATAAATTTACTGGTTTATATATACATAAGGTGGTATCTGCAATATTGGTATATGGGATTTAGTACCATGCAATTCCATCATTTAGCCCTCGTTTGTATGAGTATGTTCCTTTACAATTTATTGATTGCCAATTCATAAGGTCAGTACAGTTGAGACTGAGTTACCCTAAAGCTCTGACATATGGCTATTTGCTATTACTGTCTCGGCAGTTGTATGTTTAGAAACAAGAAAATGAAATTTCTGGAGCTTTTCTGGCTGCTCTGTGAAGGTGGCTGGGGGAAGTACAGCAGTACAGCCCCCAGGGAGAGGCACGAGGAGCTGTGTCCCTTTTTTCTGAGGACTGGGAAGGTCAAACACCTGGTTCTGCTGCACTTACACCTTCAGTTTTTACCTGCTTGGTCCATGAATGTGTGACTTAACTGCACCAAGAAAATAAAGCATCAATAGGCGCCTTTCAGCCTAAAATATCTTCAGCTTGTCCCTTTTAATTCTAAATAATCAGTATTTTCTTCCTGTAGCACTTTATCTTCAGCAGAATGCATTCTTTCAGATATGTGATAGAAAATGTGATCAGAATATAAATATTGAATTAATTTAAAATCCATTACTTGTAATATAGAGATGTCACTGTAACAGTTCAAAACATGTAGAGAAGAAAACAACATACGCTGCTGCTGCAGAACAAATATTAGCTTTAGCCTGAATAGCAATACCAAAATGTCTTTGTTATTTTGAGTAGCTGAACTGTATAGAGAAAGCTATTTATAACAGCTTTTCAGCTTGAAAGGGAAGACATGGACATTTATATAGATTTAAAGATGAGTGGAAATGTCTAGTTTATTTATAAAGGGCTTTATATGCATATATTAGTTAGTATGTAGGTTTTATTTCAGATAGTTCACTTGAATGCTTTGTTATTTCCATTTGCTGAAGTGAGTTGTTACTAAATGGTTGGACTTGATGATCTGGTGGGTCTCTTACAACCTGGTGATTCTATGATTCTATAAATAGTGAGGGACTTCATAGGGACTTTAGTACCTACCTATGTGCAATGGATACTTTAAGATTTTAAAGGTTTAAAGAAAAGTCATAATGCTATAGATACAAAGAGAAAAAAAATATTTCTTTTTAATACTTAATTAAAGCCTGGAGAAGAAGAGGCTGAGAGGAGACCTCATTACTCTCTACAAGTACCTGAAAGGTGGTTGTAGAGAGGAGGGAGCTGACCTCTTCTCCCAAGTGACAGGGGACAGGACAAGAGGGAATGGCCTCAAGCTCCGCCAGGGGAGATTTAGGCTGGAGATTAGGAGGAGGTTTTTCACAGAAAGGGTCATTGGGCATTGGAATAGGCTGCCCAGGGAAGTGGTTGATTCACCTTCCCTGGAGGTATTTAAGGTACGGGTGGATGAGGTATCGAGGGACTTGGTTTAGTGTTAGATAGGAATGGTTGGACTGGAAGATCCGATGGGTCCCTTCCAACCTGGTTATTCTGTGATTCTGTAAAAAACCATCAAGCAATGGGAAGTTTTAAGACAGCTTAAAGTTCAATCATAAGTAATTATATCAAGCTTACTTTTATTCCCCTGATAATAAAGTAACTGGTACACTGATTCCACTGAAGTTCCTGGAGCAGTGGCTCAGTGATCGATAGCTCCTCTAAATAATTGAGAGTGAGGAATAATCTGTAGACAAAATAAAATATTGGCAATATACTCTTAAAATGCAGAAATCAAGACCCTACAATATAGTCTCTAGTATGTTTTTATCCCTCTCCAATTAAAAATACGATTTTCTAACACATCAGCAGTAAAATCCAGCTCCTCATATCATCTCATTAATGATATTGGAAAAGTAAGGAAGACTCTCACTTCCATTTTTTAATGTGTTTAGCTTCAAAATTACATGCTATAAACACTGCACTTCTGCAGTTTACAACCCAAAATCTGTGAGTTTAGATCCCAAATCCTGATGCTCTGTGTTTATAGCTTCTTAGCTAACTGCAGCTGTGTAAAAGTTTTGCCCTAAATGTCAGATAATCATCCTGCTGTAGCCAATGGAGAGAGATAGAGGGGGAAAAAAATCACACGCTATTAAAACACGTATTTGTGATGGAACAAATTATCTCTTGGAACTGTCATGCGTAATGATCTTTTATTCTTTCTTTTTTTTCTAAAATAATATCACTTACGTTAATGTAAAGTTGGATCTTGAAAAAGCCTGTAACTAACAATTCAGATGAAAAAAAAAGTCATAGAAAGTTGTGTGGATGAAGATAATTACATCCATTGCAAACAAAGAATTTAATATTACTTATCTGCCTTTATGCCTTTTATCTGGCGATGTCAAAATACATGACAAAGGATAAGAAGTATCACTATTGAATTTTGCAGATAGAGAAACTAAGTACTGTCTGTTATTTTACTCAGAGTCACTGAAGTAATATTGCAAGTTATTTTACCATGTCTAATGCCCTGTCTGTTGGAACATGCTGCTTCCAATAAGTTTTCAACACAAATTGGATTTCCATTACGTCTCATAACTTTAGGTTGAACCACATATAAAATCGATGGTGCTGCTTAAAAAAAAGTAATAAACTCTAAATGGCTTTCTCAGTCGTGGGGTCACATTCAAATTGATGCTTCTCAGAATTACCGTTTCTTGCTTCTTTTCAGGGAAAGAAAGAATCAGCTTTCATTACCCTCTCATCTTGCCAAGAATGGTTGGCCTTTTCCTGATGTTAGGTGAAGAGATTTTCTATATTTCTTTAGTAGGTGGAATTGATATTGGTACTTCATCATGACTAAAGGTGTTTTGTGTAGTTGCTGTAGGTTTTTTCCTCTTTTTGACTTTTCTTTAAGTAAATATCTTTTGTATTTAATTATTTCTCTAAAGTTGTGGTTTTTTTCTTTTTTCTCCTTCTTCTGTGATTCTGGAACTGAAGGACAAACACTGCATTGAGCAGAACTTCCTAGAAAATATTTTACAAAGGCATTTTGATATTAAAGCAAGGAGGCATTTATAAACCAGAAAGAGAACAAAAGAATCATTTGTAGTCATACGAATGGATAGTATTTGTGGCAGTCTTCATAGCATTTATTCATGTCGCTGAGTCCAACAGCATGAGGTTTAACACGGCCAAATGCTGGGTCCTGCACTTGGGGCACAACAACCCTATGCAGAGCTACAGACTGGGAGAAGTCTGTTTAGAGAGCTGCCAGGAGGAGAGGGACTTGGGGGTGTTGGTCGACAGCCAACTGAACATGAGCCAGCAGTGTGCCCAGGTGGCCAAGAAGGCCAATGGCATCCTGGCTTGGATCAGAAATGGTGTGACCAGCAGGGCCAGGGAGGTTATTCTCCCTCTGGACTCGGCACTGGTAAGACTTCTCCTTGAATCCTGTGTTCAGTTGTGGGCCCCTCACCAAAAGAAGGATGTTGAGGCTCTGGAGTGAGTCCAGAGAAGAGCAACAAAGCTGGTGAAAGGGCTGGAGAACAGGCCTTATGAGGAACAGCTGAGAGAGCTGGGGGTGTTTATCCTGGAGAAGAGGAGGCTGAGAGGAGACCTCATTACTCTCTACAAGTACCTGAAAGGAGGTTGTAGAGAGGAGGGAGCTGGCCTCTTCTCCCAAGTGACAGGGGACAGAATGAGAGGGAATGGCCTCAAGCTCCACCAGGGAGATTTAGGCTAGAGATTAGGAGGAAGTTTTTCACACAGAGGGTCATTGGGCATTGGAACAGGCTGCCCAGGGAGGTGGTTGATTCACCTTCCCTGGAGGTGTTTAAGGGACAGGTAGATGAGGTCCTGAGGGACATGGTTTAGTGTCTGACAGGAATAGTTGGACTCAATGATCCGATGGGTCTCTTCCAACCTGGTGATTCTATGATTCTATTATTCTGTGTTTTGATAGTTACCATAGAAATTGTGGCTTTGAGCAACATGGTATATTGGAAGGTGGCATGGGGCTTTGAGCTGAATGATCTTTAAGGTCCTTTCCAACCCAAACTGTTGTATGATTCTATGGAATTTTATTGTGCTTTTACTGCATTTTTTTGTACTCTCCTCTCCCCAAAATATTCCAGTTGTTGCAAATAAGAATCTTTACTGTCACCACTAGACACTCCTAATTCATCGTGCAAAATCTAATTATCATTGTCTCATATCATGCCTTTATATATATCTCCTAGCGAAGCCATGCTACGAAGTTATCATGTGTTACTTCTTAAGGAAGGAGCTTTATCCATGAAGATTTTTCATGTTCCCCAACCACAACAGTTGTCTGTCATTTTGTGAATTGTTAGGAAGATCAATAGCTACACTTCAGGGCAGGTATAGCGAGAATTGGATCAGAGCTGCATCAGAAAAGCATTATCTGAAGCATGTGCAGTTTTATTTCTTTTCACGATGAGGGTGGTGAGGCACTGGCACAGGTTGCCCAGGGAAGCTGTGCATCCTCCCTCCCTGGATGTGTTCAAGGCTGAGTTAGATGAGGCCTGGGGCACTCTGGTCTAGTGGAAGGTGTCCTTGCCCATGGCATAGGTTTTGGAATTGGATGATCTTTAAGGTTCCTTCCAACCCAAACCATTCTGTGATATTCTGCAGAGTGTGCTGACAGTCTGAAAATACATAGCCCAGATCAGGCTGATTGAGGGACTGTAGGAAAGGTTTCCAGTCCATAGATTAATACGTGTTGTGAATGCATGCCAAAACCCCCAAAAAAATCTTTTAATATTTTAATAAAATAATATTTTCTTAAGTGTCTGTATTTTATAACAAGGGTAAACAAACATTTAAAGGTTGGATTGTTATAATTCAATAGTTGTTTAAACATAGATATTTCTATATGTGTGTGTGCATGAAAGGAAATTTATAGCTTATGTAAGTATACATAAAGTACAAATATAGATATATAGTAGAAAACCAGTGCGGTTGGCAGCAAAACTGAATATTTACTGCTTAAGGTACTTTTCAGCATTATCATAAAGCAGTATAAATATTGCATGTGTTGTACCTGGAAAATGCCAGAAAAAATTGCTGATTTATTATGTGGGAGGAAGTGAAAAAAAGATATAGTGCTGAAAAATTGTACTCTGTAGGAGAAAGAATTGACTAAACAATAATTTGAAGAAGTTTTACACTTGCTGTATGAAAAACTCCCTCCACTTATTTGGATTTCGAATTTATAAATCATTCATCTCTTCTCCGTATATGTGCTTTACAGAAATGGGGTTTTGTTGGGTTTTGTTGTATTTTTAATTATTTTCCTAACTGAAAGGCTGCAACTATTAAACTGGTATAGATTCCTCCTAAGATAAATCAATGCAAAACTATAATGTCCCATTTTCACTTTTTAATACTTTATTTTACACAAGTCTTTGCCTTTGACCCAAAATAATGATATTTGTCTATTCTATGTGCTACGTATACTTAGTAGACAACTGGCTGTTGTTGCAATTCTCTCCTTGGTTTTACAGTGTCTACAATTGCGTTTAATGTTCTTCTCTTGCATGCTGCCTAATTGAGCTAAAAAGACATATACTGAACAGAATAACCCAAAAATCTTTGTTTTTCAATAATCGAATAGTTTTGCTTTTATGATTTCAAAACAGTGCCATCCTTTTTAAAAATATCTCTTATAATAGATTACATAAAGGATCAGTCATCATAAATTATAAGCTGGAAGGACTGTCAGAGGGCTATTTAGTTTCCTCGTGTACACTACTAGAGTTTGGACACAAAGACTTCATTTTGAAAAATATATATTATGAAAGATGAAACAGGGAGAGAGGAAAAGTGAGGACTCGCAAAAGTTAAAGCTTGAAAACTCCTGAAGTGAGTATTAAGGGCAAGTTTAAGTTCCCAGGTTAAATGACAAGGAGTGGCTTCAGCATAACTTTATTTTTTTTTAATTAAACTTAATTATTTAAGCCTTTGATTGTAACCACTGATCAGGGACTCGTGTTTTGAAATAATTCTGTGTTAGATAATGAATGAGGCTTGTTACTTCATTAACTGTATGAGTTGAATGACTATAGTTGGGAACAGGATTAGGCAGCAGGAATACCAAAGAAAAATATATAAAGCCTTGTGGGTAATCATTACCCTGGTGGTAAAGAGTTTGCTTAAAAAAGTTTTGTATGATACTTGTCAAGGTGTATAGACTTACCTTAATGCCCAGACTGAGCTCCTCAACTCCTGATAAGTGCTTTGAAAATTAAAATATATGTGAATATGAGTTACATTTGATGTTGATGTATGATCTTAAGGAAACATGGCTTCTAGATCTGTTTTTTCCTTTGGTTTGCAATGTGCTTAAGCTCTCTGAAAATAACCTGAGTTGGCTGGAAATTTTCCAGTATAACACCTTTTCCATGGGAAATACTAAGATTGAAAGTCTTACTTTTGGCTATATTTTGATTATTTCATCTGTCCAAGCTCCTTGTTCACTGTTTTAGTGCTTGATTATGATGAGGATACTCCAGATAGATCTGAAAATTTGAAGATACTTGATAATTGAATGTTGCCTTGGGTTTTCCTGCAAAACTTGTGGTATTTCCACATGATGCAAAACACAGTATTTGTTTAAAAGTACTCTTCCCTGCATCACAAGAGATCTTTTTTTCTGAAATGGTAATTCCAACATCCATACAACTCTTACACCATCACTGGGTCGCATGTGACACTACGCTTAAATTAGGAATATGGTTTTATTTCTAGTTTATGTAGTTTTGGGAGACTGCTCCTCCACGAAGTATTTTGACAAACAAAACAGTCAAGTTAGTAGAAAATTCTAGATCTTATGATAAACTTGAAAGGTTTTAGGAGCATGCTTCTGGCAAGCACTTACAGCAAAGTGTGCAAATAATGATTTTCTGAAGCTTATAATTTGGCCAAGTACAAACAGGTTAGCTTGAGGACATCTCCTTGATGGCTGCTAACCCTTGGATGAATTTCAAAGTGTCATTGCAAATTATAGAAGTATTAAGGTTATTAAGAAGGCAGCTGGGGAAATGAGTATCATGAGAATTGTTAAATGACCTTAATAAAGGGATTGATACTCTTTCCTCGTATCTTCTGACAATTTTCAAGAGGACCTGGGAAAGAAATAAAAGTCATCATCATGCAAAACTGAGTTTGGCATGTTAAGTTCTGTGAAGATATATTCCAAAACAAGAAAAGTTTAAGGTTTTGCCCTGCCCTCCCCCCCAAAAGAAAAAAAAAAAAAAGAAGAAAAAAACAAAGGAAAAAAAAAATGAAACTGAGAGCAGGTAGTCTAGCAAAAAGTGAATGGAGATTATAGTGCTTTTAGAAGTGATGTTTGGAGATTCATGTATTTTTCCTTCCACTTTCAGTCACCTACATGGTATTTATTTCACTTAACTTTCTTTTTCTCTTTGTTATTGTCTTCTTCTCCTTACCCCTTTTTTGTGTCTTTCCCTTTCTTTTCTTCTTCTTAGGTTTAAAACAGCAGCAGAAGAATATCTCCATGTGCCTCCTAAGATGTACTTTTTTTTAAAAAAATGATGATTTGTATACATCCCTCTTCCCTTCAAACATACAAAATCTTTCACTTGCATTTATTTTTAAATGGTTGCTACAATACAGCCGTCCTTTAAAAGGTTGTAGCAGTTTCAAAAAGATGCAACAGCATTTGGAAAATACAGAAGTATTGAAGAATATAAATTATATTAGGGTGGAAGTGCAGATAAAAAATAATTAAAGAAATTTGAATGTGGTGAAAATAGAGATGTTTATTGGAATGATCGAAAGCACTTTGGAGGCCCATTGTAGTAGATATCACAATATCCTAGAGAAAGAACTCTTCTCTAAAGAACATACACACTAAACAAGCACTGAGTAAAGGGTATTTTAGTAGTCTAATTATGATAAGATGGGCTACAGGAAAGACGACTTTTTGGTGATATTGCCATTAAATAACTTACCACACAAGTAGTCCCATCAGGTAGAAAACAGTTAACTTGAACAGCAATATCTTTGTTTCAGAAATCCAATGACATATCCTAAGTCACGCAAGATGTCTGTTTGACAGCAGAGTGTCTTAATTACAACACCGCGATCTCTGTCTTTTATTCTTGCTCTGTTTACATCACCATTTTCATGGACCTGAAGATTTTCAGGCTTTATTTGATTTTCTGTCATTTGCTAGTGGTATGCATAATAACGCGCCACTATCTCAGTTTGCGCTGAGTCTTTAATTTACTGTTGGCATGGAGAGAAGCAGGCCTCCTGCAATCTTGCATCATTGCCACCGCTTCCCGCTACGCCTTGATTGTGCTTGGAGGCTTTCTGTGTAAGTACTGACCACTGCTAGGCTAATCCATGCATGCACCAACTTCCATGATTACCTTTCCCGTAGGCAGCAGTGGAAGGCATGGCAGTGACTGTGTTCTTTCCTGTACACTCAAGTGTTTAAATAACATAGAGGTGCTGTTCCGTGCTGGCTGGGAAAGCCTGGGTGTGCTAGGGGCCTTGTATTTCATGTTGTTGCATCTGAGAAGGAAGCAGAGAGACAAGTTCATGGGTGCTACAGCAATCTGAAAAAATCAAAGTATTTTCAGCTGTGCTGTATTAGGTCCGTTATTTTTTTTTCTTTTTTGTTTTTACATTTATTTTGCTTAAATAAACAGGGAGCACACACAGGTGGGGAAAAGCTGTTCGCTGTGGAATAATTAGGAGTAATGGGATGAAAAAAAAAAGACACTAAAGACAGATTCTGGGAAACATTTTCAGGGAGGAGAAGTCTGTTCATCTGGGAGTAGGCTGTTATGGAAATGTTTTCTGAACCCTATCGTTAAGATGAGGCTATACAGCTACGTGGAACACGCTCGGTAAGACACAGAGCTCCTTTGGACCTTCCTGAGAGAAAAGAGACTCGGTATAGAGGTGGGGAAGGACCTCTTGCATCTTGAGTCCAGGCCTACCCAATAGGTCCAGGAGGGTTCACTGATCATCTTCCTTCACATCCTCCTCCTCACTACTGACACCAAACCTTTCCCAACACTCCAGTATTTTGATGAATTGTAGAGGAGGGAGGGAGCTGATGGGCAGGAGGAGGAGAGGGCACTGGTTGAGGAGCAAACATCCTATCAGCCCTTACACTGCCGAGGTGAACAGACTGGAGTGGAAGAGAGCACTAAATGTTTTGCTGCTTCTGCCATGCATTTTCTGTGCTAGAAGGGTCATTGGGCACTGGAACAGGCTACCCAGGGAGGGGGTTGAGTCACCTTTCCTGCAGGTGTTTAAGGCACGAGTGGATGAGGTGCTGAGGGAGATGGTTTAGTGTTCGATAGGAATGGTTGGACTCGGTGATCTGGTGGGTCTCTTCCAACCTGGTTGTTCTATGATTCTATGAAATCACATTGCTCTCTATAGACTAGGCTGCAGCTATTACTAAGATGGTTGCTATCTTCAGTAAGTATTGCAGGTGGTGATTAATTTACTTATAACAATTAGTTAAGCTGTTTTACTCCCAATAGAAGGGAAGGCAGGTGAGTCTAGCATGCAGAACAGAGGCAGAATGAGGAGAAATTCTCACTAGAGAGGCAGAGTGCATTTAAACAAGAATAGGAATTGAAAATAGAAGACCCGTAGGGCATTATTTTCATGGGGGGACATGGGAATGACAATAGATAGGTGGAGGAAACAGGATTATCTCAATACTTTCAGAGTTTAGGAGAAATATAAGATAATTTCATGGACTATTTAACTCATATGAAGGCATGGAAGAGAGGAAATGAATGAAATAGTGTAAAGGTGAGAGACATAGATGTGATAGAGAAATGCTCGATCCATCTCGTATTTCTCAATAAGACTACTTGACTCAGGAAAAATCCGGTGATAGGTGAGCTTGTGAAGTCACAGGAGACTGTAAATAAAATGTAAAGGGAATACTGTTACATTAGTCAGGCAGGACACTGAGATTGGAGAAAAGAAGAAAAGAAAAAAAAGGAAGGAAAAAAAACCCCATGAAAATAACTGTAGAAAATTAATCTAAAGAAAAGTAAAATAGAACTTGTCTTCTGTAGTACCATGAAAACATTTGTCTAATAGATGCTGTGAAGGCTGTTTTTGAAGAAGGCTTTTTCCTCATGCATGGAAGGAAACAACATCCATCTAATATCATTTTTGACGCTTTATTCACAATTGCCTTTATCATCCCTTAATTTTTCAGGATTGGAATATATGTGCCATATGGTTTGAAGTATCCAAGGGAGTATTTCAGAAATGCAAGATCATGGAATCATTTTTTCTCTTGACCCTAGCCTACTTTAGCTTTGTTTCACTAACTCACTGACTTGGTCATTATTGTTTCTGTGTTATTTCTTTAACACATGCTCTAATTTATGGTTGCACGTTAGTGGATAAAATTCCATGCGTTAATATATTAAAAGTCAACATTTTTTCAACATCTTCTGCGACACAATTCATCTATAATTCCAGCTGCTCATCTACTAGGAGGACATGGTGTTTTTTTTATCGCATGCAGTGAGAGTAATTTTTAACTCTCCAAATAGAACAACGGACCTTCTGAAAAAAAAAGTAGCTCTTTTGTTTTTATAAAGCATACTTTTAAAAGTACTTTAAAGTCATTTTTTTATAAAAGTAGTATCATAAAAGTAGTCTGAGGGCACTTCAGTCAGTCAATATTGGACACTTCACCACAATCACAGAATCACAGAATCACAGAACAACCAGGTTGGAAGGGACCCATCGGATCATCGAGTCCAACCATTCCTATCAAACACTAAACCATGTCCCTCAGGACCTCATCTACCCGTGCCTTAAGCACCTCCAGGGAAGGTGAATCAACCACCTCCCTGGGAAGCCTATTCCAATACCCAATGACCCTCTGTGTGAAAAACTTCCTCCTAATTTCCAACCTAAATCTCCCCTAGTGGAGCTTGAGACCATTCTCTCTTGTGCTGTCCCCTGTCACTTGGGAGAAGAGGCCAGCTCCCTCCTCTCTACAACCTCCTTTCAGGTAGTTATAGAGAGTAATGAGGTCTCCTCTCAGCCTAAGAGTATATAGAGGAAGAAGTTCTTGAAATCAAAATTTTGTTGTAGATGATGTAGATAGGGTCAGTGTAAAAAAAAAGAACATATATGGGGGGAAATATAAGAAAATGGAAAGCGTAAAAAAATGAATTCTGTTTTTCTGGTTTTCTTCATAAAGGACAAACAGGCATAGTCATAAAAGTGTAAAAAACCATAAAAACCCCCCATATTTGTTTCTGTTTAAATTCCACATTTTTTCAGTCTTTTTCAAGCCTTTCTAATAATTTGGTGACAGTACGTAGGGAGATAGAACTTTTCATTCACATTTTCTGTCTAGTCTCAATAAACAATTAAATGTGTGGTGCTACAAGCTCCATACAGGTTTTTATGCACAAAATACCACAGCCTGTGGTTGGATGACCTTGGAAGGTTTGTTTTCTATGGACAGATCAACCATTTTCTGTGAAATATCCATGTAGAAAACTGTGTTGTCCACTTGGCCAAATTATAGGTTGGAAATGCCATGCTTGTTAACTGAATTGTATATCAGTTTCTCCTGTACCTGTTACAGAAAGCATTTGTGTAATGCAGCTGCCCAGGAAGTGTTCTTGTGCTTAAGGGACTTAGGAGACCCATGTTCTGTTGATTCAGCCATAGCTATATATTCTTAGGAGGAAAACAGAGTAGAAATTTCTCCAAGCTCTTACCTATCTCAAATGGAAGGGTCAAATCTAATCTCACCATTTACAATCCTTCTGCATTCAGTAGATTTATCTTCAGAGGGGATTCCTCCTCGTCTAGAATAGCTGACCATGATGGTTCACCTATATCTTCTGAGGAAGGATTCTTCTCTTCTATGTTTCTAAAGATAGCCCAGATAACTCGCTTAGGCTGTATGCCTTAATTTCACACGTGTACAGTTAGGTGAAATTAAACCAATTCTTAATCTGTGTGTGGATTTGTCGTATACAAATTAGTATCATAGAATCATAGAACAACCAGGTTGGAAGGGACCCATTGGATCTTCTAGTCCAACCATTCCTATCTAACACTAAACCAAGTCCCTCAAGACCTCATCCACCTGTGCCTTAAACACCTCCAGGGAAGATGACTCAACCACCTCCCTGGGCAGCCTATTCCAGTGCCCAATGACCCTCTGTGTGAAGAACTTCCTCCTAATCTCCAACCTAAATCTCCCCTGGTGGAGCTTGAGGCCATTCCCTCTTGTCCTGTCCCCTGTCACTTGGGAGAAGAGGCCAACTCCCTCCTCTCTACAAATTAATGTATTAATGTTTCGTTTTCATCTTTTTTCCTATAGAAGCAATAATTAGATATGACAGAGAGCGGATTTTGATGCAACATACACATATACAGCACATCAGGAAGAAGAGAAACAGGATAGATGATTAGCATCACAGAAGGCAAAACCTAATCTCTATAGTTATATTTTTGTTCTTCTCTTTAGAAATCATAATGACCAAAAGTAATCAATATGGACTCCATCACTTCCTAAAAGAAAACAACAACAGACTATCCAATATCGTATTTTTTATCAGGGAAATGGAAATGTTTACAGATTTATATTTTGTGTTTTGCATCTCCTCCTACACCCCTCCATTTGTTAGTCTTCTTTCTAGCAACTCCCAGCTGCCTCCTGTTAACATTACTGTAGACATCACTAGTACAGAAGGTCAGTTTGAAAGACTCTTATTAAGTTTTTAATTAAGTTCTTTATTATGACACTTTATGCCTATTAGTTTGGTGAGTCATATAGTTTATCTTTACAAATAGTCATGAAAGAATTACTCAAAGACCTCAAGCTAGATCTCTAATTGGAAGCAGTCTTCTAAAATGTATAATGGTAAATGCTCAGATATACAATAATAAAAAAGAAACACCACCAAAAATCAAAAGCATAACAAAACAAAACAACCCCCTAAGATAAAAAAAAAGAATAGTTTGTGTTGGAAGGGACCTTAAAGATCATCTAGTTCCAACCCTCCCTGTGCCAGGACACCTCACACCAGATCAGGCTGCCCGAGCTCCATTCCAAGCTAGCCTTGAACACCTTCGGAATGGGACAACAACTTCCCTGGGCAACCTCACCATCCTCCCAGTGAAGAGATTTCTCCTAATGTCTAGTCTAAATCTGCCCCTCTCCAGTTTATACCCATTGCCCCTAGTCCTATCACTGCAAGCCTTTGTAAAATATCCCTCCCCATTCTTATAATTCTATAAGAGTTACTTTCAAATACATTATTAAAATGAGCAGAAGAAAACCCATGCAATCATTATAAAAAGTAGATAAACATGAAGTCACCAGCATTAACAAATCGTATCCTATTATGCAGTTCTGCTGAATTAAGAGACTCTTTGCATTTAGTTAGACGATGGCATTGGATATCATAATAATCATAGGAGAATTAAAGAATGATGATTATACTATAAAAATATCTGTTTTGGTGATGCAAAGAGTATTAATAACTGAATATTATACTTGGAAAAAAAATGTGACTACTTTCTCTTACTAAGGTGCAATTGCATCTACCCAGAGGGGAGAGGTGGTTTGTTTTTTTTTTTTTTTAGTGTAAATAAGCCTAGATCATAGGTTGATTGATCCTCTTCTGGAGGAGTGACACATGGATTTATTACATTTTATGGGAGGATAGGTTGTACTGGAGGAAGGAATAAGTCTACTTCAATGTTTGTTTATATCTGGAGAAGAAAAGAGGGTTTCATTCATTAAAACTGCAGCCACTTTCATAACTAAAGGTAGAAAAAGAGGGAGCAATTTTTTTTTTCCTATAGATCTTGATTCATCCATCTTGGGACATTTTATCACAATGTGAAATATAATTTAGCACTATTTTTTGTGACTTGTGAGAACTAAGTGTTTCAGAATAGGTGTGTATACTAGGTGGCCAATTTAAGTCTGGCACTTTGGATGGAGAGAATGTTAAGGTGGTCTGAGCTCAGTGAAATAAGATGTTTTCTTTAGTATAACAGATAACAAACAAGATCTGTTGTCTTACATCTGCTCAGCATCAACAGATCTTGCTAATTCAAACAACATTTTAGTAAGCAGCATGGTGGGAAGGCTTCAATTCATGAAAGCTGCTGTTTTGTCCTTGACCTTTACATTTCAGCACTTGCACAGTCTGCTGGAGTCTGTTGTTAAATGCCAGCCTAGAGTTCTGAAGGCATGAAAGATTATCAATTATAGAAAAGAATTGCATTTCAAATGAAGATCAATAAAAATCCTCGTATTGAGGCAAACAGAGCAACACAAGAAAGCATTCAAATGTAGGAACACAGGGAAGGTTTTATATCCTGACAGCGTAAAGCGATGACAAGGTAAAGGAGGCCACTTTCTACTACATGTAAGTCTGCATGACGAGTATCACAACCTGTTGGAAGACAGCCCGTGGAGAGGCAGACATTTAAAAGAACACTTATAGGTTCTAGCTGTGCATTAGAAAAGGGATATCGGGATATAATGATGATGTAATCCAACTGTCTACAACTGCCTAAAAGGAGGTTGTTGGGAGGAGGGTGCTGGCCTCTTCTCCCAAGTGAACAGGGGACAGGACAAGGGGCAATGGCCTCAAGCTCTGCCAGGGGAGATTCAGCCTGGACATCAGAGAAAAAAAAAAAATCACAGAAAGCTTCATCGGGCACTGGAACAGGCTGCCCAGGGAGGTGGTTGAGTCACCATACCTAGAGGCATTTAAAAGATGAGTAGATGAGGTGCTGAGGGACATGGTTTAGTGGTTGATTGGAATGGTTGGACTCAATGATCCTGGAGGTCTTTTCCAACCTAGTGATTCTGTGATTCTATACCAGGGAAGTTGACCTATCTGTGGTCAGTGGATGCACAGTAATATGCATGACCTCAAAGTAGATATTGGTTCATGTAGTTTTCCAAAATGCTACAGCCACCAGTCCTTTGCAACACCAGTGGAAGTCTCTTCACCATACTTTCAATTTTGACAGTGTGAAAGTCTACATCTGAGCCACTTGTAATGCTCCAGTAGCTAATGGGAAAACTAGGATGGTTCAGCTGATGTGATTTACAGATTTATCTGCAGATAATTTTATAGTGCCCTAAAGTACCCTGGCCTTATTCACTGTATAAGGACTTTAGTCATCTATCAGAGCAGAGATCTATATCATAAATATATTTCTGTACTCAGGTTAAAATGCCTTTTTTTTGTTAATTGCTGCACTCCCTCACTTTTATATTACAGTACTCCTAGTTTATTGCTCTTCAAAGTGATTGTTAGTGTGAAAAAAAATATTGGACAGACATAGAATACAGTTGTGAATCTATTGGTTGAAAAAAGAGACCTTAAGTGATGGTAGCCTGGAAACCCCTTAAAATTTTTAATATATCATCTCTGCTGCAGTTCAGGTTATATAGAAGAGTGATTGCAGCTGAAAATCATGTTTTCCACTGCAAATGGAACTACCTGCAGCCCTGATCCAATTTACATAGGAAATAAAGTTGCTTGAAGACTTTTAGAGTATCAGAATACTCCTTAACTACTGTGAAGAAACTTAACTTATAGTAAATATTACTTCAGAGTGATAAGAGTATAGGAAATTTGGAAAAGAGTTTGAAGACTGTATGAGATATTTTCACAAAGATGCTGACTCTCCTGTGAAAATCTGCATTTTAAGATCTTGAAAAAGCATTTTAATCCATTCAGTGGTACTTATCTCAGATGACTTTGAGGTTTGAGTTGTGAGTTGTGTTGTTTTAAAATCTGAGGCTTTGCGTTGTGCCAGTCAGGATCCTCCTTCATACCAAGGTAACTGCAGATGAACATGGATTGCAAGTACATGACAGAGTGCAGAAGCCACTACTAATATAGAATCATAAAATAGTTTGGATTGGAAGGGACCTTAAAGTTCATCTAGTTCCAACCTCCCTGTGATGGGCAAGGGCATGTCCCACTAGATCAAGCTGCTCAAATCCCCATCCGACTTGGCCTTGAACACCTCCAGGGATGGGGAGGTATATTCAGTATTTAGTCTAATGTGAATTAAAAAGAGAAAAAGAATGTTTTCAGAGAAGTCTTGTATTCTGGGTACAGATGTATATGCAAATACAATGAAAGCATGATTTCTGTTTGTGAAAATTATAATTAAGCTTGCCATATAATCTTTTAATAGGAAAACTGGCACATTAGCTGCTATTTAGAGTTGGCAGGCTAAGTAATATTTTAAAATCATTTTCATAATGCTTTTCCGACACCTTACAATTCTTACAAGAAAATTATATGATCTAGGATAGACTGTCCATAAGTCATGAGCGTGTGGAATATCACCTGTTTTAACTATTTGATCATTGGAGACATTCCATCTTGGACATGTCCAACAAAAATTAGAAGACAGTATCAAAGATAGAAAGAGTTACAACAATTTAAGAAACTATCTGATTCTTCTTTTTGGACCTTCAGATTCTTGATATAAAATACAGCAATAGAACAAAACATATGAGGGCACTTTTAATTATCTTTAAAATCTTCAGAAATAAGGGTTCCTATCAGACTACTGCCTGGTGTTGTTTTTTTTTAAGCACTTTGGAAAATTGCATCTGAGATGAGATAAATGCAGCTGCTCATTTAAATTAAGATTATCTTTAGGCTAGTAATCTCATTTACTGCTCAGCAATTTTAATTCCAGTCAAGACAGTACAATTAGTGTCATCATCCCGCTGATACTTCTCATTGCTCTCTGCCTGTATTTACCATTGTTAAGACAAGACAACTCATATAAAGTATAAGTCAAGATAATACATTATTAAGGGGAGAATATGTCAGTAAGTATTGCTGGCACAGCCTGTTAAGCTGGACTTCCTTTCAGATATTGATTCTGTGTTTTCTCTAAGAAGGTCTCATTAAAACACTTGACAAACTTAAGAAGTTCCCACTTTAATATGGAGATAAATTTATTTCAAATGACATTCTGAAAAGTGTTTGGGTGTTTTCCCCTTCTCTTAATTGCTGCCTTGAAATATATCTGGTTTGAATATTTATATTATGGAGATTGAAATTGTAAGAGCCATTTTCTGTAGGATGAATTTTATTCCCCCTAGTAAGAAGGGATTTTGCTGTTACCTCTCTGGGCTATGTTTAGGAAGGTTCTTGTTTTGAGGTGTATTATGCTGCAGCTTGGATGAAAGTAAGATCAGTCATTGCAGTTATTAAAAATGGACAGTAGCTCTGAGCGTACTTTGCCTTTCCAGCCAGCATAGTTTTCAGTGGTTTTTATTTGTAATATTCTTTATTTCCTACATCTGCATTAGTGTGTCCCAGAGGAAACTGGATTTCCATGGGTGGGTGATCTTCTTCAAGCCTGCAGCATTAATTACGTTTCTGAATTTGGAATCTTGGCAGCCTAATTTTATCTTTCTTTTTAATAAAAAAATTATTTGTATGAGTGATTCTGTATGTGATCTGGCAAGATATGGTGCTTCTACTTGTTTTCAGCAGCAGTGTGTTCCCCAGGCCCCACTAGTAACGTTTCCTTTGCAAAGAACTGTTAAGTTGCTGTGAGATGCCCATTCCAAGAGGAGGAAAGGACAAGTGGTTTGTCCTTGGGATGCTTCCTTGAATATATCGCTGTTATGTTCAATAACTTCATGACAGTAAAGATGAGGTCTCCCCACTATACAGTCTCCTAAGTCAGACAGAGTGCAAGCGTAAGGGAGTTTTGTACAAGGAAAAGAAGAGAGATCAGAGAATGAATCAAAAGCACAGGAAGAGGAAGTTTTAAACAGAAGCAGTAGACTTTAGGTTACATCTGCACTGCATGTTCGATATGTACTTTAGCATCAAACTTGTAAATGTACGTGTTGTTTAAAAATACATAGAGAGGTGCAAGGGCATGAGTGTTTGTATCATTGTGTTGTAGGCAATGAGGGCTGTGCCAGAAGTATGTTTAGTCAAAAGCATGTTTTGTCAAAAGCATTTCTAATTTCTTTCTATTCAGGTTGTGTAACTTGAAGATGTTTAATGTATACTGGTCTTTAAACTTATGAGTAATGGGGTTCACATGGATGGACTATTCACATCTACCTTACTGTTACCAATTACCTTGGTGCTTCAGCAAACAAAAGTACATGGTGCTGTTAAGACCTTGAAGAGCTAAGTGATTTTTGTGTGGTATATACACATACCTCTTTCTATCTATATATTTATATATGTTTTCAGAATTAAAGAAAATGTTATAGAAAAACTTCCCTGCTCTTATGTTATGTATTTTTTTCCTCTGTATATATTTGTGAATCAACCCTGCATAAAATGACTTTTACCTTGGCTAATAAATACGCTTTTCAAGAGCTCATTCTTTTCTGATTCGCATTTTCTTATTTTTGGGATATGCAGTTTTTGGTTTGATAGAGGGTATTTGGGGAAAAGGGGACAATGATGAAGAGAAATTCCACAGAGCATGGGGAATGCCACTAGAGCAGAGTCACTAATGCCTCTTTGTGAAGTACTGTGTTTTGTACCACTTACAATATACCTCAAATCTGATAATTCTGTTCTGGGTAAAATGGTTGGACAACATCAGGATTTAGCAGATTGAACAGAAAATCAAAGATAAACCCATTTCTACTTGTTTAGCTGGAGAGATTCTAACAACAACAACAAAAAGATACCAGGTTCATCTGTCAATCTGTCACTTGTTTTTAATGTAATATAAGTCATTGGTTTAATGCTTGTTATCTTGGCAGCACGAATTTTGGACTTAACATAACTGATTGGCTTGAGCAATAACTGTTTGATTGGAAAAAGCACCAACATAACCTGAGGTCATTTAAGTGTGACCCAAAATATGCCTAGTGAGTTTTGTGCCATCCAAAATCACCCAAGAAAACAGATCCCAAAGAAATTAAGGAATTAAACTAAGAACTACTTATTCTAAAAAAAAAAATCCATCAGATAAAAGCAGCAATTGTCAGGATTGCCAGGGCCATGAAGAGTTATTAGCAGGATCAAGTTCCGACTAGTTCTACAAAACTGGGAATAGAAAAGAAAAAAATGTACTTAAAACACTTCAATATTAAAGTATTTATTCTTTTGGTTTTATTTCATTTTTAACCACTTTTTTTGTAATTTCTGCAGTGACAAATTTACAGGAGGAAAATAAGTTATTGAAAAATATGGTAGTCAGTGTAAAGCCAATGAGGTGAGATTTGGTTCTTCATAAAAGAACTTAAATTATAGCATTTCAGTTGATGTTAATGGGAACTAGATCAAAACCATCACTAAAAGTTCAGTTTTCCAGGTGTCTGTTAGTTTAATTGGACAGACAAGATTTCATGCCCAAATAGAAAATTCTTTAGCTAAGTTGAATTTAAAAGGTTTTTGCTCTCTCAACCCAAGTAAATTAGTACATACGTTGTCTAGTCTTAAATCTAGACTAGCCTGAAGGAAGGAAAAAAACACTTCTGTGGGTTATAGAATCACTGAACTCTTAGGGTGGGTGGGGTTTCTGTTTGGGTTTGTTGGTGAATAGGAAAGGTTGAGTTTACCATCTTTTTGTAAAGGGCCAAACAAATAGGATGCCTCTCCTTTATCTTTTGAATATGTGTTTTCAGATGTTAGGAATTTTCAGAGCTGCTGTTAACCTTCTATCAAGTTACAATGAAACTGAGAGTTAGATTCATGTGTTCATCTAGAGATTTCTTCCTGGGGAAGAGAAGGCTCTGTGGGGATACCTTATTATGATGTTTCAGTACTTAATGGGTACATATAAGAAAGCAGAATCCAATGTAGTAGGGCCAGGAATAATGCTTTTAAACTAAAAGAGAGGGTAGATTCAGAGTATATTGAAGGAAGAAAATTTTCATGGTGATTGTGATAGAACACTGGAAAAAATTGCCCAGAGGCATAGGAGACCTCCCATCCCTGGAAGCCTTCAAGGTCAGGTTCGATGGGACTCTTAGCAAACTGATGTGGTTGAAGATGTCCCTGAACATTACAGGGGAAAAGATGACCTTTAGAGGTCTTTTCCAACCCAAACTATCCCATGATTTTATGAAAATGTGTAAGTTCATGTACATATGTGGAAACCTGCAGATGGATTTAACAGCAAGCATGAACGCGCAAACCTCAGTTCCTTGAGAATACAGACTACAAACAGCATAGGATTCATAGTCAACAAATGCAGACCTGCTGTGCTTGAGTCTCTTAAGTTTAAAAGCCTTGTGTTTAAGATTTTAATTAGTAAATAAATATTTAGTTGTGATAAACAAGTTGATTAAAAGTATTCAGATTTATTGGAAAAGACTATTTTATTTGGCTAGACATGTTTAACAGCTAGATTTGGATCTCGTGATGCTAAATGTTTTATACTAAAAGAAAATTACATTTCCTGCCCTGAAGCAATAGTTTCATTTATGTATTTTCTTAGGCAGAATATTGGATGCAATTTGCTGCTGTTGCATTTTTGACTTTTAATCAAATGCTGGTATTTATTTCACAGTTATTTATGTAGTAGGATTATTTGAATGATAGGAAGCTATCATAAGACAGCTAAGATTGTCACTTTAAATTTCTTGCATTGTGGAAGTGATTACCTGTGCAGGCAATGGGAAATTATTTGTTAGTAGCCATTTGCAAAAGAACAGATATAAAAATCGTAACTACGTTCTTAGGCCAGATAGTCCCAGCTTTTCTCAGAACATGTCATTTGTGTCCCATTTCTCTGGTTAGTGAAATGGGCAGTTATGGTAGGAAAAAGTTGAATAAACACTAAATTAAACCAGTTTATATTTTTCTCTGCTTTGTCAGTGTTTAGTAGGGGATTTGCAGGTTAAGATGTTTCAACTGGTTTAGTTCCCTACAAGGGATGTGAATGGAGACATTATCTGGTCAAGCATTCAAAAAACAAGTGTTGATGTGACATTCTTGGGACATGGTGAAATGGGAGGTGGTTGATTCACCTTCCCTGGAGGTGTTTAAGGGACAGGTAGATGAGGTGCTGAGGGACATGATTTAGTGTTTGATAGGAATGTTTGGACTCGATGATCTGGTGGGTCTCTTCCAACCTGGTGATTCTATGATTCTATGGTTTAGTAGGCACAGTGGTGTTGGGCTGACAGTTACACTTGATGATCTTAGAGGTCTTCTCCAACCTTAACGATTCTATGATTCTAATAAAACTAAGTCTATCATATGGGCTTCGAGTGCAAAGTTCGCTATTTGATATTTTATTAGTTTTTTCAGCAGCAATCTTAACTCTGTCCTTAGGCAAGTGGTAGCTATGTTGGTTTGTGTATAGTTCAAATGTGCCTAAATTTGCATATCCATTGAAAATTCCTCTATTTTATATTTTTTCTCTTCCCTGTCATTACTGAGAAAATGAAAGTTAAAAAATGACAAGAATGAAAAATTATGTTTGACACTGCCCCACACATTCATCTGGAAAATCCCTCTGTGGATTCTTAGAATATTGAAGTTAATACAACTTCATACAGTGACTGCCAGAGTGTGGTTCACCCAAGTTGTGGTCTCCATGTACAATGTAGACGTAAGTAATAAATCCAGGGAGTATCGTGCTGTGGTTATGATTTAGAAAGCGACTGACTGGTTCAGTTTGAAGGAGTTACTCTAATCTGGAATTATTTGAGGTTTTGATTATTCCTGTTAATATAGATCTCTTTGCAAGGGTTTTTTAAGCGTACATGGAATGATTCGGTTGTTTATATGCAATTGCTGTGAGTTAAACTATTTGCAAAGACTACGTTAATGCCTGGACTTGGGTTTTACAACAGTGGTACATTATTTCCCACTTGTACATTGATCTGTTTTTGATAAATACAGTCTACAGTGAAAAGCACTGAATAGGTAAAGATGTATTGCTTAATTATATGCCATACCTAGCATGCTTAATATTATATATATTTTATTGGTTTACTTTATTTTTAACATTTTATTGCATTTCTTATGTTTATTTTAACAGGCATTTTATTGTGTTTTTATTTTTAATCAAACAAGAAAAGTCAATTCCAAGTGATCACCTAACATTTTTACCATAAATCAACTCACACCATGCTTAGAGTAACGTTCACATTGTGATAGTTTGGTTCATACCACACACAGTTAGGAAAACCTGCTAGGGTTCCGTTCTGCGTTTATCTGATTCTGTGATCTGGGCTGTTGCAGGTACACAGCCAGAACTCTGCCCTTTCTGCACTTCGCCCACTTTCTAGACAAGTAAAATTAAGTATCTCTGTGTTTTCCTTGTTGTCAGCAAAGCGAGGAAAGAGGATAATTTTATCCACTGCCTCAGGTGCTTGTCTTAGGACGGGAGGAATCATTCTCTGAATATGCATTGCTCTTTCCTGTCTAATGTACTTTATAGGCACAACTTTAGGGTGACTCACATCAGGTAAAATAAATTCTGTTCTCCTTCCCTTTCTCTACCTTCGTGTTTGTGCTGAATGCCCTACTTTTGGTGATCTTTTGCGGGAATGACCATCCCAAATAGTCAAGAATGCTCATTATTCACTCTTACTCGCTTGCATGGGAGCATTTCTAATTTGGGCAACGCTTTATCTCCATCCCTTGGTAATGCTTATGCAGGATGAATGAAAAGCCATTTGAGGTCATTCATTCCATTTTTCCTAGAAAGTCTAGATTTTTCTTCTACTGTGATATTTTAAAGTTTACAACTTAAAGATCTTATACTTCTTATAAATTTCACCTCCAAACAGACATCACTTGGCAGAGCTTTGAAAGTTTTAGGCTTCCTTTTGAATAGACTTCAATCAGTATTATGGTTGTAGTAATAACTGGTGTTACACTATTATAGTTATCTAGAGAGCATTCCTAATTTTGTCTTAGGAGGCAACACAATATTGCTCATTGAAGTTTAGATTTTATTATACTATTATCTTTAATGTGGTCACAATTATTTTGTATGAAGTGTTAAGTATACCTGTGATGATGAATCTCATGTTCCATCCTGCGCATACAGTGCTATGGTTTTATTTAGTTAATGATATAATTTAATCACATAAAGCATGTCCAGAAATCTGGTTTTGCAAGTAGTAACATTAAAAATAGTAAACTATTTTATTTACATTGTGGCTATGCAAGTTGTGCTAATGTAGCTGGAGAAAATAGTTCTAGCTAATATTTATGAATCCATATTTATAGACAAATGACATTTGCAATGGAAATTTGCTTGCAGATTATCCATTATGATATAAAACTGACTTCTGTAGAATGCTTAATCAGCCTCACATGCTGACTTCTGGTCTTCTCTACAATTTATGTCAGCTTCATTATAAACCAAGTTGTTTTTAATAGAGTTTTGTTCAAGTGCAATCTCTCTAATGCTAAGTTACATTTCCCAGAAATCAGTGTGCCTAATATTGCCAATGTTAGGCATGGAAGGAGCCCAGTTTTGCAAGTGAGCTACCTTTAAACTTCTGTAGAACTTCTTGTTCAACAGTTATGTGGCAATAATGTCATATTAATTTTATTTTTAATAAATTTGTAAATTTACAAGGCACCCCTTTTCTCTGCCCATAAGTAAATAAGTGCATAAATACATAAAGTTAAGTCATCCTTAGAATTACTTGCACTCATGTATTTTAAAATAGGAATAAATTTTACATAACTTGCTTTATAAGTCTGTCACTGAGTTAAGCACCCCAATATTTTTATGCCTGCCATCTAAGGAATAATTAAAGCATCATACTAAGCTCAATGACAGAAAAGCCAAATGGGTTTGGCATCTGAGGCAGGTGTGACTGTCTGAAAAACCTCATAAACCTCAACGTGAGTGGAGAAACAGCAGCACTGCTTTTAAGATCTCTTCCAGTACTCACAGTGACACAGTCTGGGGCAAACACCAGTCTTCATAAAAGAGTTAAACACACCACAAACTCTCTCTGTTAAAAAAGGTTGATGATTCAGTATGTGCTACTTCATTATTATTATTATTATTATTATTATTATTATTATTATTATTATTATTATTATTATTATTATTGTTTATTTTATTTTATAGGAATCAAGTGCTCTGCCAAAACGTGCAGAATTTTGGTTTCTTTTTCTGTTAGATTTGACAGTTATCAATTTAAAACGCTACTACACTCACAGACCTCTATTATTCAGACTTTTCTCAAGAAGTAGGTGTCCTTTGGCCACAGGAACAACATGAACAGTCTCCAGGCGATAACATAATCACAAGTGGCACCAAATAACTTAAGGGGAAATACTTAGATATAGAATCGAAGAATGCTTTGGATAGCAAGGAGCATTTATAGGTAATCTAGTCCAACCCCCGTGCAATGAGGAAGGACAGATCAGGCAGCTCAGCCCTGTCCAGGCTGACCTTGAAGGTTTCACAGAATCATACAATAGTTTAGGTTGGAAGGGACCTTAAAGTTCCAACCCCCTTTCATGGACAGGGACACCTCCCACTGAATCAGGCTGTCCAAGGCCCTATACAACCTGGCCTTGAACACCTCCAGGGATGGGGCAGCCACAGCTTCCCTGGGCAACCCATTCCAGTGCCTCACCACTCTCACAGTGAAGAAATTCCTCCTTAGGTCTAGTCTAAATCTGCCCCTCTCCAGTTTATACCCATTGCCCCTGGACCTATCACTACAAACCTTTGTAAACAGTCCCTCCCCACCTTTCTTGTAGGCCCCGATCAGGTATTGGAAGGTCTCTATAAGGTATCATCAGATTAGTTTCTAAGGTTTGGGCATCTACCAGCTCTTTGGGCAGCCTGTTCCTGTGTTTAACCACCCTCATCATAATGTTATTCCCTGCTATGTTCAGTCTGAGTCTCCCCTTTTCTTGTTCAAAATCATTACCCCTTATCCTATCAATACAGTACCTGATGAAAAAAAAAAAAAAAAAAAAATTGGTCCCTGTCTTTCTTGCTCCCTTTAAGTATTGAAAGGCTGCAGTAAGTTCTCCTAGAACCTACTCTTCTCTAGACTGAGCAACTACATCTCTCTTTCTTCATAGCAGAGATGTTCCATCCCTCTAAGCATTTTTATGACCCTCCTCTGGACACGCTCCAAGAGGACCGTGCCTTTCCTGTGGTGAGGGTTCCAGAGCTGGACACAGCACTCTGAAGGGTTGCACATCTTTGCTCTCTACAACTACCTGAAAGGAGGTTGTAGAGAGGAGGGAGCTGGGCTCTTCTCCCAAGTGACAGGGGACAGGATGAGAGGGAATGGCCTCAAGCTCCGCCAGGGGAGATTTAGGCTAGAGATTAGGAGGAAGTTTTTCATGGAAAGGGTAACTGGGCATTGGAACAGTCTGCCCAGGGAGGTGGTTGATTCACCTTCCCTGGAGGTGTTTAAGGCACAGATAGATGAGGTGCTGATGGACATGGTTTAGTGTTTGATAGGAATGGTTGGACTCGATGATCTGGTGGTTCTCTTCCAACCTAGTGATTCTATGATTCTGTCTCCCATGAAACCTAGTGCTGATTGTAGTGGAAAGTCACTTTTTACTAATGACCATCCTTCCATTCGCATATCTGTAAGTTTGGTTGTGATGCATGTAAAGTTCTATACCTACCTAAAACATATTGATGGTCTTAGTCTTTGCACATAAAGTGCTTTATTAGGACTGAGCCTAAAGCACATGCCTTGATAGGAACTTGATTGCCTCTGCTTTCTACAGCGATTTACAGCACTTCTTATTTGTGCTGTGGCTTGTTTTCTGTGAATTATAATAGCACAGCTAATCAAAAACTGCAATAAATACTGATATCAGTGACATCAGATCAAGCAAAGGGCATTAATATTCATTGCAAAAAAATTCTGCAAGATAAATTATTGGAGGAAGGATAGCCATTTCAGATGATTTTATTGAGACACCAGAAATTAAAATACAGTCCAATATTGACATTAAAGGATGCCCCTTTTTATTTGATCTGTCCAGCAACACAATCAGTGATTTTTCAGGACAATTTTCACATTAAGTGCATAGTAGTTTTGATCAAGTTAAAAACAGGAACAACAGTCCCCCCTCCAAAACCAGCCCAAATTGTAATGCTTAAATCATTATTCATAAATCCTGCTTCGCTGAAATATTTCTACTTTTCTATATCAATTAAATGTGGCATAACCTAGTATACTGACATTATTGATCAAGTTATGCGTTGCTCTCAGAATGCCGTTACCCACCAAGTCTTCCCACAGAGCTCAATTTGCTGTATTTACCATTTATCAGCAAAGGTACAGATCCTACTGTGATCTGCAGTTGTGCATCACCTCACCAGCTGAAAAATGTCTAACCCATATCTGAAGAAACATAATATTAAGCCTAGGAGGCATTAGTAGACTTAGGGTAAGCTGAAAATGTATTCTATTTAAAGGTGAAGGAAGGGAAAGAGTAAGTGACTGGGGACTGGCATATGCCTTGGGTTTCCTTCAGGCTGCTATCTGGAGCCTTCCAACATTTCTTATTCCATGAGTTCTAGAGGGGATCCATTGTCAAGGGGATTCCCTTGGGCTATTGCAGTTTTCTGTGTCTTTTATTCTGGAAGGAGGGAGCATTCTGTCTAGGAGACAGGGAAATGAAGCGAATCTCATTTAGAGAAGCTGTACTGGTGCCTAATTTCTGTATTGTTAAAGCACAAAATTAAATTCTTGGTAGCTATGCAGTTTTATATAATTACCACCATTTGTCAAGGAGGAAAGAAAAGGGAGGGAGAAAAAAAAAATGCTGTTTACATTAAGGACCATACAGTGATGCTGCAGGAGTATGTGACCAAGGTTCAGATCCTCTGGAAGTACAAATATTGATGAGTTCATACCCTCATGTCCTTAATCTTTTATTCCTGCAGTCTTTCACCTCTCAGACAACAGTCTGCTCTGAAATTCATGATATCCAGCACTTGATCACAAACCAACTACCGCATCCCAATTCCAGCAGCTGCATCTGGCATGCTGTAAGAAAAAACAATACTCAGATTCAAGATTCATGATCCTAGCTGACCCGACATTTGTGAGGGAATGAGATTTCACTGCTGTTTCATCTCTGATGAAAAAAATCCCATGTTTTCTATTATAACATCTCTATAGTTTTAATAAAATATTGTAAATGTGCTCACTGGTTCTTCCCTGGCATGTTTTGAAAGTACAAAATGTGAAATCACTAATAATCTCTAGAGGAACATACTTTATTTTGGATTTTTTTATAATCTGGTGATAGTTTGTGTTGTAGGTAAATTTTCTACCTTAAAGGAAAACCACTTTTATCAAAATGTTTTTTTACCTGCACTGAAAATCTTCCTTGAAGAGTTTCAGTAGTGTTGATTTGGATGCTTCTCAGCCTGAGTTAAGCAATGGCATCTGAAAAACTGATTTATCCTCCAAAGAAAAGAGTACGTATTCACAAATACCTTCCATTGAGAAGCTGAGAGTTCCATTGATAGATTATTTCTCAAATCACTGCAAGAAATAAACAACCTTGCAAATTTTATCAAACAGGGATCAGCAGTGGTATAAAGCTCTTTAAATGTTTAGAGCTAGAGAACAGGGAGACGAGACTAACATAAGGAGGAGAGGAGGAGATGAAATTGTTATTTAACTACCAGTTTCTGAAGGGAAATACGTTTAGGGAGTGCATTTTGTCTTGTATGTATTGAAAAGGAGACAGCATTATGAGAAGATTTTTACACCTACTGGGACTTTTATGTTGTTGTAGACAGGAATAGAAGAACGGAATTGACGCTCTGTACGTAGGAAGCACATCCGTTGCAAAATTTCCCTAGATTTAGCTGTGTAACCTATTCTTCCCCCTTTAACATTTTAAAACTTTATTTTTGTTGGAATTCATTGCAGTGCCAGTATAAAAATACATTAAGCCACAATACAAATGCTGGGCTTGATCCAGGTAAGATGATGTCAGTAGGAGTCTTCCTACTGACTTTGGATGAGACTTATGATCCTTTCCCCACAATTATCTCTGCCTTCTGGAAAAAGAGCATTTTTAACACAAAAGTCTAACTCATCTACAGGCTTGCTATGGAGTTCTCAAGAGGTTTTTTAGGCCTTTATAAGATAAGATACAAGAGTACAGGAAGCACTGAGTCTTGGTGTACTATTTATTTATTTTTTTAAACTGACAGAAATGAAATAATTTTCCATTATATCTATTCAAAGAAATTGTCTGACTGCTAAAGATAATAAGAATTCACACTTCAAAAGAGCATTTTGTGTTAGTAAATTATACAGGATGTTTTTCCCCAAAAATGAAGCACTGAAGAGAGAAGCAAATCATCTGAAAATTAGTTACTTTAATGTATTCAGCCTAGAAACCATCCTTTATGGGTTTTATCCTTTACGTCCTCCTATTTGGCTTCAAGAATCACATCAATTTTTGAAAACAGCTTTCTGCCTTAAGGGGGGTTGTTGGATTTTGATCGTTGTGAGAGCAAGTTCAAGGGCTTTACTTCTCCAGGGACAGTGAAACTTGTAGGAGAACTCGGCAGCAGAGCAGTGGCTGTCAGAGCACAATTTAAGACCTCAGCAAACCAGGCAGGAGGCGTTGTAACAGCCAGGATGGGTCTCAGGATTAAAGGATATGAAGCAGGAGCCTGGGAAAAGCTCAGAATTGTATGGAGGGTTTGGGAATGGATGGGCTCCAGCGCAGGCTGAGAAGATTGGGTGGGAAGAGATGTTATGATGACATAGATAGGATTTGGGATTCTTTGTGGAGAGCAATTTGAGATGCTGGGGCATGTTGGGGACTCAGAGTGAGGGATGTTGGAGAGGAGAGGGTGTTCACAATGAAGTAAGAACGTAGTTATACCTGCAGAGGTTGAGAGATTAACGATCTCTAGGCTTAATCTGTTCCTGAGAGCAGCTGCTAACAATAAAGCTGGACAAGTGCTGAGTAATCCTTCACTTTGGGATTCAAGGAATTGCAAAACTTGAGTAATAAGTCTTCAATTTGTTTTACTACTTCTTCAGTCCTTTGATACGTGTCTCCAAGGTATCTATGACAAATGTTTATATGTCAGAAAGTATTTTCTTCTGTCCAATCATTCAGTGCAGTTGTCTCCAAGGTCTTATATAGTATAAACAATGAATAATTACCTTCCACGTGCCTTTTCCATTAAGTATATAAATGCATCGATCTGCCTTTTTTTCATTTTTTCCTCCCTTTTCCACAAAGCTCATTTTGAATGGAAGTCTCTTTACATCTTTACTGATCTTTTCTGTATTTTCTGTTCTTTGATTCACCTGTCCAGTGTAGGCAAAGGCACACCCTACATCTGTATGGTTTCATGGCAATGGTCTCTGTGTTGCTCTCGAACCCTTTCAGAACAGATCCTTCTGTTTGTGTTCTTGATCATTCAAGATGATTACAGGTGTGCTTTTCGAGATCAGCCTAAACAAACACAAAATCTCCTTCCTCAGTGAATTGGTGTAGTAGAAAATAGTGTTGTAAGTATACAGTTGGGGTACCACAAGCACAAATACTGAATATGGATTTTTTGTTTGGTTGTTTTTTTTTTCTGAGCAGCTTGCAGTTATCTTTGACTATACTGAATATTTTGATATCAGAAGCAGATCTCACCACTTCATCAGCTCTATAACAGTTAAGAACCTAAAGATGAGCCAACACACAAAGCAGATCCCCGTGAGATTCTGCTAATAACTTAGCCTCACAGGGAAAACTGAGGGTGAGTATGCAGATCTATGAGGGAATTTCCCTTTGTACCGAATCGTTTCTCATAGAGCTTTTGTTAAGGAATCAGTCACGCAATCCTACTCATGTGGTGGTGCCTTATAGACATAATTATATCTTGCCCATCTACCTTTGCCTTTGTGATACGTGTGTATGCGGTAGATGGATGTTAAAATCTCTGCCTCAATACATTAAATACGGAGAGATGAACAGACTGAAAACCTTCAGCTGTACAGTTGAGTAAGAGAATTATACTAGTAAGTGGAAGAGAAACAGGACCTAAATCTGAACATATTTAATCAAAATTTGAAGATGACTGTAAAGAAGTGCTTTATTTACTCATTTTCCTCGCAATGATTATGATGACAAGAAGAAGATGAATTTTATTTCCAGAGAACATTTAGCTTGAAAATACAGCCTTTCGATATACCTAGTAGCTGGAGTGTGTTTATATGCTGTTCATTTTTAATCCAATTTCTGTGATCGTTAAGTCTTTACTCCTTTTCCTAATTTGGTTTGATCATTTCTCTGACTCATTTTGGCTCGCTATGAGCCTAGAGATGTGTTGCAGACAAGGTGCTCCTACTGGCATTCAGTTCTTCTGCTTAGGGATGTTAATGTCACCAGATTTGGCATCAGTAAGAACTTATTCTCCCTTACAAAAAATTAACAAGGATTTTGGGGACTGAGTTGTCTTCCCTACTTTTTGGAACCACTTTGTTCCATTTAATTCATGTGGTTAAGGGGAACCAGAATGTGGTGATGTTTATAAGCTGCCATGTTCTCTCCTTGCTAGCAGATTTACCTTTGGCACAGAGAATTTAGCCTTTAATTTAACTGTGTGTTTGGGTTTTTTTAAAGCATTTTATAATCCCTGAGGCAACTTTATGGACTGCCTTGTGACTCAGTTCAGTTCCAAGTTTTTAAGTACTTTTGAGAGTCCAAATTGTTTTTATAGTAATTTCTTAATGGTCTTCAGATAAGTAAATTACTGAGAAATTAAATTGTATTAACAATACTTCAGAGAAAATTGTAGCTATAGCTACAGATCTTATAAGATCTGGCTTCTGCTATCCACTGAACATCTCTACCCTTCGTAGCCATGCCAAATAATCATTTCTCTTGTGGTTTATTATTTTCTTTCTGTTATATCAGTGTATTAATAAAAATGTCATTATGTGACTAAAACACATCATTCTATTTTGTCAATGGAGAACTCCTGCCATTTAAAAACAAAAAAAAAAAAAAGATAAAACAAAATAGAGGGTTGGTTTTATTGTTCTTACTGGGAAAAAAGTCATCGTACTTAAATACAAATCATGAAGATGCCAAAATACGAAGGTTTTATAGTACGTGTTTTAAGAAAAAAATGCTTTCTCTAAATCTACTGTAATTTATCTATTTTACCGGGAAAATGTGGTCCTGTACACAGTCGTATCTCAGTCCTGCTTGTTTAGGTACATGCATCTGGCAAATCCCACTGAAAGCATCCAAACTGAATGGGCTAAAATATTACAACCTTGTCAGACAAACTTTATTTAAAAGGAACATAAATCTGAGGTTACTCAGCTTTCCCCCTCCCCCCTCAACTGAGTTACTATGTTTATTAAATTGCTTGTTTGCATTATTTCCAGACACAAGTCAAAACCCAATATTATATACAGATAAAATATATTAGTTTGTTGGGAAATGGAAGAATTTTATATCATCTATCTGTTGAGACAGTATTAATATTTATTGGGGAAAAAAGCCCATTTTTTTAAAAGATGTCAGCCAGTACAGGACAGCTTAGGATAAATTTCTCTGATACAAGGTACAAACCATGTTCCCAACTTTATGTACCTGATAAATGTTGTTCAGCTTTTGTCAATGTCATTGAAGCCATTAGCAGATCGCTTCAAAAAGTTCAGTCATTTAAAAATGAACTGAGCTGTTCTTTATGGTCGTCCATTATTAAAAAGAAATATAACAGAGTTGTCATGAATGACTTTCATCTCACATCAATTCCCCATCCACGTAACTGCGTTGCCTTCACGGGAGCTGTTCCTAATCTATAACCATTATAGATTTTAAAGTCAAAAGGGCCATTCTGATTATGTGTAATCTGACCTTTGGCATAACATATGACATAAATTTCCACCTGCATTAGGTCTGATGATTAAGCCTGTGCTTCTTTGAAAGGTGCTGAATAATGTATCTCACCCAACATAATCTCTCTCAAAAAAAAAGTCATATAGTCTTGGCTTTCTTAAGTAATAAGAAGAAAGAGAGGCACCTTTTAAGAAAAACTCATCCCATGTGTTCAGTTACTTAAAATGGAATGAATTGAGCTGCCTGCTGAGGGTCTTGTCCATCCCCATAGCCTGCACTCTGGGGTAGATTGGCCTTGTATTTAACTATCTCAAATTAGCTCATATGAACCCTTCTCATGCAGCTTTGATCTTCAGATTTCACTGAGCCTTGATCAGTTTTCCTCTGGGTTCATTATTCTTGCTTAAGAGTTTATTGGTATTCTGAATTTGCTCCAATAGCTAAGTATTGAGTCTTGTAAATATATCTCTATCAACCATTACAGGTAGAGTCAGAATCTTTTCTTCCTAGAGAGTAGAGTAAAACTGAAGATGAGCTGCATCAGAAAGACTCCATTTGCATTTAATCTGAAGTATTCAAGATAGCTAGAGTGACTCTTATCCATATGCAGGCTTCTGGTTTGAGTCAATCAGTCAAAATAAATATTCAATAAATATCCAAAATATTCTACCTGAGGATTCTAAAGTATCTCGGGGAAAGCAGTTGGGTTATCAGTACCTCAATTCTACTTATACCTACTGAGTAGAGCCATTTTTTGTCTGTATGTAGACATATGAACCCTGTTAATGTTACCTTACCTCCCTCCAGAGATTAATAACCAAATGACATTAAAACACATCCAAGAAAATGATTAGGTACTGTTTTCTCTTCTGGTGAGGGATTACATTTTAGTGTAGAATTGTTTGGGGTTTTTTCCAAATCATAGTGCATTGGTGTTACTAGGAGCAGGCTTGCAACTTTTGGCAGCAAGCAGTCCATAAAGTGCAGTTTTCATACAGAAGAGACATGCTGAAAACATGTTCAACTCGACTATTAGTGTCAGGAATAAGATTAGTAAATTTTTCTTAGCTACTGATTAACTGGTATAATAGTCGATCCTTCTACATGATAGCATTTTTAATCAATTCATCTGAAAAGGTATTTTTAAATTAATATACTTACGTTGGCTTTTTTCTCTCAGTGCTTGTTGATGTTATATTTTCTGTAATGTATGACATTTAGTCCATCTGGCCTCAGACATATAAATTTAGGCTTCTTCCCTATTATTATGGCCAACTCATCCTGGTCAATGGGAAGGACATTCACATTTGGGACTGTTCTTTCCAGTCATTATCTTAAATAGCTCTGATAAGGGGTAATGAATCCACTGAAAATACCTACTAGAAGAACAATGTGCAAACAGCATAAACCTGGTTTTTTTTTGATATATCCTCTATTTCAAGTCTTTCTGCCGAAGCAGCCCCTGGGCTAGATGCTCCTTCATGTTCCTGTGCTCGCAGATATTTCAGATATATCTGTTTGCTGAAGGGAGCTTGCTGACCTGGAGACCTAGATACTCATTGATTCCTGGGAAGTTTGCAGGGCAACAAAAGGCTAAGAAAGTTGACATGACCAGACAGAACAGAAATCATCTTCATGTATAGGATTTCACTGTATCTGTTGTGGTCCATCAGTTGAATTTTGAAATAAAGGAAACCTTTAGCAAGGAACAGTCTAGCAGTCTTGTTTGAAGAGCTACTAATATATAATCCAGTATGAAAAGAGATACACAAGTGCTACAACGTGTTTATTCCATTGATTATAGTTATAAACTGGGAGTGAAATTCTGTTGTTATATAAAGAATACAATTTCTGCGACTGCAAGAGTTTTATGGGGAGGGTAAAGTAAACCCTAGATTGTTTTTATTATTTGCATCGTTAGCAGTCAAGAGAAAGCTTTCCTTTTCCAAATGCTGTCAAAAAAAAAAAAAAAAAAGTTGTTGTTGCTTGTTTTAAATCAGAAAAATTACTACAATGGTCAGGAAGCAGGTTCCTGATGCACTTTTGAAAGGTGTTACAGACAAATCCCATCACCTATGGAATGAAAATGACTAAATAGTTGTTCAGCTGCAATATGTTTCTATGAAAGAGCGCCATAAACTGCCTGGTAAGGAGATAGAAGCCCTGGAAAGTCCAACAGCATTGTTACATGCTATAATTTAATCAGGTACTTGAATACATTATAGGGTTTTCTAGTTGCTGTTTTGTTCTCCAGGGTAAATGCTAAAACTGGTGGAACAAGTCTAAGCCAAAATGTTGACATATGTTCTGCTGGTAGGCAAAATATCTTGTATTTAAGCCTCTTCAGGGCTGCCACTGAATATCTGTAAGTCAGTTCTTTGCTCCTGTATTCCCTTTGCCGGAACAGCTTGGCCACCACTTTGCTGTGTCCATGCAGCCCTCAGGCTCTGAGGCTTCAGCCACCTTTCTGCCCTCCCTCACTTTCCTGCTGCATCCTTTGAACTGCCTCGATTAAGTCAGCATGATTTTATCTTATTAATAAGGCCAGGCAAGTAGCAATGACCTTATTACTGGATATTCATGCTGTATAATATCCTTGTTAAAAGCACAGATAGCAACGGATCTCTCAAGGGGCCGGATCGTGGCTTTATTAATGTCCTTCTGTGCTGTCCCTCGGTCGTTGCTGTGTTTTACAATCAGAGTATCTTGTTAGGGACAGTTTGTATCTTGCAGTATTGGTAAAGGAACAAAATCTTTTTTTGAAGGTAGAAAGAGAACAGGGTGTCTTCAGGTGTTCAGTGCTCTGTGAAGCTGTTTAATGTAACAGTGGTTTAATATGCTGGTTTATGTGTGTTCACAGACCATAGTGAGGCAACGCTGCCTACAGGTCATTTGTTAATTGAAATTTCAAAGCATTTAGCTGATGTATGTTTTCTGAAAGCAAGTATATTAGAAATAATGTATTTTATTCAGGAGGCAGGTGAAACTTCAGAGTCACGTGAATATAATCCTGCTGCTCTCCTTGACAGCGAGCTGGCAGCCTTTAAGGGGAACAATGCAGGACAGAGAAAACCACAAGAGAACTTTATGTATTTGTTTGAACTTTAATAAGCAATGTCTGTATACTCAAAGAGCCAGTCTCATCTAGTTTGTATTTTATAACTATGGTTATATTTAAGCATTGTCACTTCTGACTTCAAATCTGAGCGATTGCACATAAGGCTTTCAGTTCTTCTGTAGGAGACGCTAGTCCTTTTCATAGGAAATGAGAAGGGACTCTTAATGACACCAATTAAGAGATATGAAGGCCTTGTTCCACTCTTTATGGTCTAATAGGTCAGTTAAAATGAGACAACAAAACATGCAGCACAGATGGGAACAATTTGGGCTCTTTGTGGAAAGATGAATGTCTGTGACTTAACTAGCAGGAGACAGAAAGAGCTCGCACAGCCCACCCAATTACAGTTTCTCGCTCCCTATAAAATGAAATAATTTGGAAATTTTGCAGATGTTGCTGTATGTGTGTGTGTACAAAGATGAAATGGGCATTTTCGTACGAGTGGGAGTGCAGAGGTCTGGAATCTCTTTGTGTAACTTGTAACCTTTCCTGGACCAAATCTACCATTATCTAGCTATCACTCTACCAACTGATCCCATTATGTGAAGACTATTTGAATTATTTATGTGACCAAAGCTGGTAGGACTTTGATAGCTCCCTTGCTGACACAGTGGTCTCTTCAGTGCAAGGCAGGAATTTTGTAGTTTTGACCCTGCCATTGCATATGGAAACTGTAAATTAGAAGCTCCATTAGGTTTTCCCTGTAATTACACCCCTGGGGCTTAACCTTTTAAAGATACAGATACTTTTTAACTACAAAAATAACTATTGCTTTTCTTTTTCCCTTTTTGTTAGCATGTTGCTCTAGATATCTGCTCTAATTCCACCTCATCAATGAAGGATTTGGATCCAGAGAGGAAAGGCGTGTAAATAATTCGTACACCTTGATATTTACATAGACAGACAGTGTATAGCATGTCTGGAACATCAACCATGAGCAGGTCTCACCATGTAAGATTAATAGCTCACCTTGATATAATATTCTATTCTGGTGAAGTTCCATTTTTTACACTCTGTGTTAGACAAACCTGTCACCGAGTTTGTGGCCTCGGTGATGCTTGTTAAAATAACATAGGATCTGGTTCCCACGGGGGTTTGTGAAAGCACTTCTTCATTAAAACTTGTTTTTCAAGTTACACTTTCTCTTCCATTTTACAACAAATACATAGCATTTAGTGCTAGACATACTTTTTCTGGAAATACAACTTGATACCAGAAATACATGATCTCAGTGATGGTATTGATGTGAATCCTACTGTACTTGAGGAGCAGGGCATGAAAGGCAAGCTGCTAACAGAATAAATCTTTCCTTATACTTTTATCTGGGAGTATTAGATTTCTCTCATAATTTGAATTTTCACTAGTTTGTTTGCATTTCGTGTGGATTCCTGTGTGTTCTTGCAGTCTTTTTGGAGACTGTCTGTGATCTTCACACATTAAATTTCCAAATGTTTCTTGAAGATCAGAGGAAAGCATTTGTATTTTGGTGGGTTTGCCTTAGAAATGGCAAGATAGTAAGTTGAGAGGTTTCTAGTTACTACTAATAATGAGTGGATAAAGGGGTAACGGTAGAATATGAGCTGCTAATTAGGATGTGGGTTCTCCATCCTGAGGACCTTGTGCACATATATTATGAGGGAAAATTAAGCTGATTCAGTAACTTATGTATCCATAGGCAAGGGAAATCTTTTCACTGAATGACTATTGAAAGAAGCCATTTGAATTCCTATTTAGCATATGAAATCTGAATTTAGCATATGAAAATTGAAGTACAACCATACGGTGTAACCGTGCATTATTTGTTCAATATTTTACACACATTCTTAGTACAAGAAGAGAAACTATAGGAATAGAGGTCCATATAGGAAGCCAAGCAGACAGTGCTATCTTTGCTAATGATAAGGGAAACATTTTCCTTTAAATATTGTCTGATTACATGGATGAAGTTACCAAAAATCAGAAATGAAATTTCTACAGAGAGAGTTGTTAGTTTACTTGTTTCCTTAACTCCTGTTCTTTGATTTAGTTTGCTAAATATGATTCCCAAAAATTCACCTGGAAATTAGAAACTTCATAAAATTTTCCAGTTTGACTCTTTGGAGACACAACAGAGAAAAATAAAACTGCAGATTTTTACTGACTGTAATAAATTGTTCTGATCCAAGAGTGTGACCACGCTTGTGTAATGGCAGCAGAAAGGGATCTTGTCTTCTCAATGCCAAAGAGCAACAAAGCCGTTGAACAGCTGGAGAACACGGAGGAATGGCTGAGAGAGCTGGGGGTGTTTAGCCTGGAGAAGAGGAGGCTGAGGGGAGACCCCATTGCTCTCTACAACTACCTGAAAGGATGTTGTAGAGAGGAGGGAGCTGGGCTCTTCTCCCAAGTGACAGGGGACAGGACAAGAGGGAATGGCCTCAAGCTCTGCCAGGGGAGATTCAGGCTGGACATTAGGAAAAAAAAATCACAGAAAGGGTCATTGGTCACTGGAGCAGGCTGTCCAGGGAGGTGGTTTACTCGCATTCCCTGGAGGTGTTTAAGGCACGGGTGGCGAAGGTGCTAAGGGACATGGTTTAGTGTTTGATAGGAATGCTTGGACTACATGATCGGATGGGTCTCTTCCAACCTGGTTGTTCTATGGTTCTATGATTCTCCTGCCTGCACTAGCATTATCTGGTAGGGTATGCATTGAAGAACACAATGTGACAGTATTTGGAGTTACACCACTTCCCATCAACAGGGCTGGTCCATCTTACACAGTCCCATGGCAAATTCTGCTTAATTTTGTATAAAACTTTCCGTCTTTATTATCTGAGCTTCTTTGGTTTTTAGCAATACTTAATTTCAGCCTGAAGCTTTCATGTTTACAGTTTGCCTGTTGATTTCTTTCTTTTTTTTTTCATAATTTTGGCTTTTATTTACATTTTTTCTCTTGTATCACTTGTGTAAAGCACAAATCAAGATATCTCCTAGTTTAATTATGCAGTGTCTGCCCAGCATTAAAGCAATATATGAGTTACATCACAAAAGAGTTATATTGACTTACAAATTCTGCAAATCCAATGTCCAGTGTGTGACATGCAAAAGAAAGTAATTATTAATTTTTCAGGATTATAAACACATTGTTATATTACTATGACATCTAATTAGTGACACAGTATACCTCAATATAATCTATAATATAGTGTTGTAAATAAAAATATAAATAGATTCATTAAAATATTTTAGAACCTCGCTGGTAGCTGCTCTCACATCAGTTCCTGACAAATAAAAAAATGAGAAGGAATGGAAATTATTCTTGACTAGTTCCATCTGTTGCTTATCACAGATAAGTGATTACTACTTTATAGTATGTTGTTTAATTGAGGGAGAAAATATGTGATGTATTTTGAGATATTAAAATATTTTAACATAATAAAAGTAAAATCACATTAAATTAATTTCTGTGGCTAATGTCAACACTGTGAAGAAAAGGTAGATATTAGCTCAGTTGTTTCAGAAAAAACATTGATTCATTGAATTTTATTTTTTATATTAACCTCTTCCAACAGGAACTGTGTCATAGAACTGCAATAAGCTGAAAAATGTCCACCTTAAAAAGCAGTTGTCCAGCTACCTCACCCAACTAAGAAGCTATTTCAGAAACATTAATATTTTAATGTTTACTTATATTTTCTGAATAAACCTGCATTAATTGATTGTCATATCTAGGTTTTCATGGGTCAGAATTGCCCCCTAACTTGAACCACTTTTTCCTGCTCCTTTCTTCTAGAGATATTGGCTGTTCGTGATATTATGTCCTTCTGATTTTATTTGCTCTTCTAATCAAAGCAGGTTCCTTGGGGCCCCATTCCTTGCCTAGACTGCCCCGTTCTTCTGACTGTTTTGACAGCAATTTTCTTTCAGTATTTATATTTGAGGTTTATAGACTCTTGAGCAGGAATGATGGAATTTTTTATTGTGTTTCAATATCAATGCCTCACACAGCAGTAATGATACCTTTCTATACAGGCTGATAAATAAACTCCATCATATATCTGAAAACTATATTTATCTCACTGTTTGCTGGTTTAAAATCTCAGCTGAACATTTTGTTTCCATTAATTGTGACCAGATGTAGATTGAAACTAAACAGAGGGGGGTTGGAAAACTTGACTTAACATGTAGTAAGTTAGAGTGCTAGAGGTAAATAGTTCAGGGTATCTGTACTAATGTGATTAATACACTAGCAAGCTTGCTTCAGCTACTTATCTGATGGCTATCAGCCTCTCAGCAATGCAGTTTGGATGGTGCTATCAGAATATGCAGGAATATACATTGAATTGCTGAAACTCTCAGCACCATCCAGGGTAGTTTTGTTACAGGATTGCAATAATTTCTAGCTGTGCCTCAGGAATGGTTTATTCATCCAGAAATAGTTCAGACATAAGGAACATCATATAAAAAGGCATGGAACAGGTTGTGTTTTCCTTTGGAGTTGGTTTGGATGTGTTTTTTTTTTTTTTTCTGAAAGTGCAACAGCTTTCCATACCTTCACGAAGCTTAATTAGGAGTAGCAAGAATGGTTATAATGATATGTGTATAAGTAATACATAGAATGGGAATTTATAGATGTGTCCCAATAACTTTAACACAAGAAATGACTAATGTAAAGAAGTATTAACCCAAGACATGTTAGAAGCCAGCGATTTCATATTCCCGGTAGAAATACAGTGGTAGATGACACCTAGTGGAGTTTGACATTAACTACAGGAAGCCTAAGCCTGGTAAACTGTTTATGATTGGGGTATAAAGGGGAAACATATATTCCTGGAGCTGTTGAACTGGAACTGTTCCTCTTGTTCTAGTTATAAATATCTTATGTCATTACTAAATTCGATGTGGTTTTTTTTTTTTTTGTTTTGGTTTGTTTTTTTAACCTCTGCCCTTTTCTATTTGAGATTTATTTTATGCTTCTTGATTTGCAGGATTTAGAACTTTCTTTTTTTGCTATTCTTAATCCTGAAAAAATTAGCTTTAAGTGAGAATTATTGTACCAAGCCATACTATAGAAAAAATGGAAAACATTTTTTCCTGGCAACAGAAAATCTGATGTATTTGACACAGTGTGGCATCACTATGCAGAATGATATCAAATTAATTCTACTGGACTTTACCAACCAACTGTTGTTATTTAGTACGTGGAGACATTTTTTTAGAAGTTCTTTTGAGTCATACATTTATTAGGAACCTTAAGTGTGATTTTACTGGTACAACAAAACACCTGGAAAGAAAAACATGAAATGTGTTTTCCTTCTTTCTGTAGGTAGGTCAGAGTTAAGGGAACAAGAGGCATAGTCAGACTTGGTCCCTTTAGAAAGCTGCAGTTCAGCTCTTAATCTTAATGAAGAAAATGTAAGTAATAAATTACTAAAAGCCACTATTTGCAACATCAGATGCTTACCAGTAAGCATGTGCTTTGCCTGCAGCTTAGTGGATACATGTTGGGTTCTGTTTACAAGCTGATTTGTGTTTGTGTTGGAAATTAAATTCTTTTGGAGTGTTATTCCGTTTTTTGATTATTATTTAATATATATCTCACTCACATCTGTTGTACTCACTTGTTCGTGGGCCATGTGGTAGAATTTGTCAAAAATGTATGTTTTATGTGTGATCATCAAGAGATGTGCCAGTAAATTTTGTGTTGATTTAGTAGCTTCTTTACAGGATAGACATAGGAGCATAGTCACCTCAGTGGACGTACAGAGTTATAATACATCCAAGGATGTCTGTGGGGGAGGTGGATCAGGAAGTTGATTTGTCCCAATGAGAGGCAGCTGACACATTGTTGTGTCTTCCATACCTTTTATATCTCTCGAGAAACTTCATTTCATAACCCGTCTCCCCTGAAAGCACTTGTGGTTGATGTTCATCCATGGCAGATGTGTTAAATTGGCTAGAGTCCATTTTAATCTCTCATTTACTGGTTCTGATAATGAAGTCTTGACCTCCCAGCAGATGGGACTTGCAAAGAAGTTCTGCTTACTACTAACAAGATCTGTGAGCCAATTTGTGCCTGAGCATGTGGCTTTTATATCCAATGGAGTGGTATATTGGGTCAGAGACTGCAGGGTGCTGAAGTCAGAATAACTCCTGCAATCATTAAATAAACATGTATAGATATACCACAGCAAAACGGTGGCTCCAGTAGGCTCTGCTTTACTACAGTCTCACTGTTTATCATTCTAGATACTACGCAGTACAAACATGGGCTTCCAAAGCTGCTTAAAAGCACTTAGATCAGGAGGCAACTCAAGACAGCAGTCCAAGTTGCCATGTGTTATCTTCTGATTATGAGATGCTTATAGATGTGCTATGACTTTGATATAGTGAATTTTAACAGGAATATTGGATCACTTTGCAAACAGTAAACATAGCAGTGGGAAGGTGGTGATGTCTGCACATCTGTATCTTCTGCTCAAGTTTCTCAAAAGGGTTGATTTAACATGAATGCTCAGAATAAAAAAAAAAAAAAACCATGGTAATTCTGATACAACAAAGGTGAAAGAATTTAATGTATCCATTGATCTGTATTCATTACAGTGTGCTTAATTTACTCAGTAGAAACCCCTGACATTTAATCACAATGCAAACCACATATTGTTAGATACCCAAGAGTAAACCCCACTAAATATATAGGCAGAGGAAATCACAAGGCAGCTCTAGTGGCTGGAGCTGCCATCCCCTGCAGTGCTGCTCACTGTACAGCATGTACTCTTTCGCTGTGCAATGCACTCATGGCCATATGCGATGTCCATCCCCAAGGAACATGTGTGGCTTTGCTGGTGCACTGCAGAACCAGGCTTGTACTCAGTTTGGATCAGTGACACGCGGCCACATCACAGATGTAATTTGTTCGGACTCTGAAGTAACATACTGCTGGGTGTGAATGCAGAGCAGATGGGCTGCTTTGGGATAATAAACACTTGGATACTCACAGAGGCAGCGGATTTTACATTCGGAGGCACAGAAGTCACACAAAAGCATTCATGGAGAGCACCAGGAGATAGTTATCTTCTATTCAGTATCTAACTTTGGATGACTGAGAGTACCTGTGGTAGACAGTAGCTAAATTTCTGCTCTAAAGGTCTTCCAAGAGCACCTGCCTTTCCCTGCTAACTATATCAATAACCCAGACTACATTATGTGCCTGAATTTAGTTGGAAAATACCCATTTAAATGTTCCATGTGAAGGTTTGGTAGTATCTAATATATGTAGTTAGCACTGCTAAAAGATGATGGCACTTTCGAAGTCCTCCTGTTGATTGATTTCTGGAACTGTTACTTACCCACCTCTTGTAAAGAAGAGGCAACTGTGAGTGTTACTTCGTTATAGTGTCACTGACTTGGAAATTACCACATACTTAAAGCAATTCCATGTACTACACTGTCATACAAATATATTGATTTCTGAGCAATTTGCTTTCAGTGGGTGCCATGCACCCAGCTGAAACAGGAGTGAGTTTGGCTTTGAGATCAGATGGAAAAGCCAGTTTAATTGTCCCAGGATCTGGGTCCATAGGGCAAAATATAAAATTAGGTGTTTGAATCATAGAATGACTGGGTTGGAAGAGACCCACCAGATCATAGAGTCCAACCATTCCTATCAAACATTAAACCATGTCCCTCAGGACCTTGTCCACTTGTCCCTTAAACACCTCCAGGGAAGGTGAACCAACCACCTCCCTGGGCAGCCTATTCCAATACCCAATGACCCTTTCTGTGACAAACTTCCTCCTAATGTCCTGCCTGAACCTCCCCTAGTAGAGCTTGAGGCCATTCCCTCTTGTCCTGTCCTCTGTCACTTGGGAGAAGAGCCCAGCTCCCTCCTCTCTACAACCTCCTTTCAGGTAGTTGGAGAGAGCAATGAGGTCTCCCCTCAGCCTCCTCTTCTCCAGGCTAAACACCCCCAGCTCTCTCAGTCATTCCTCACAGGGCCTGTTCTCCAACCCCTTCACTAGCTTTGTTGCTCTTCTCTGGACTTGCTCCAGAGCCTCAACATCCTTCTTTTGGTGAGGGGCCCAGAACTGAACACAGGATTCGAAGAGCTGTCTCACCAGTGCTGAGTACAAAGGGAGAATAACCTCCCTGGACCTGCTGGTCGCACCATTACTGATACATTCAGTCCTCAAAAGTCTTTCCAACTTCAGTAACTTCAAGGTCATATTCTTGAGTTTTTGTGCAGTCTGACTGACACATGACCCGGTAGGACACACTGCCATCACAGTTTCTGAGAGATGGCTCTGCAAACCCATTTGCGGATCCTTTCCTGGCTGGGCACAGAGGCAGGCAAGCTCGCTCTGCTGGCCCTAAAATCCAAACATCTTAAATTCCAAATTCACTAGACACGCTGACTCAGCTGTCACTACCATGAGTAAATCTGAGCCCGATGGTAAGATCCGTATTTATTTAGTGTGTGCTAAAAAGAGACTTTCCTCGAGTCAGCGCTTCAGGGCTCAAAGCATAGTGAATATACATAGAAGCAAAAGATATAAGTTCTGCCTTGTGCACCAGCTCATGGAAGCCTTGATATTAAATGAATAACTGGAAAGCAAGTTTGCTGTGCTGCTGACCATGGTGCCTAGAGTGAAAATAAATTACAGCCATTTTACACAGCAAATGGCTTTCAAAAATTAATCTTACAACAGTCCACATAGCACTGAGGGCTTAAATACTTTATTGACCGAATTGATGTACAGAGTCTGTTTGAAAACAAGGAAGGGCTTGCATCAATTCCACTTTCCCATGTAATATCCTTTCAGTCATATGTCTTTAGTCAGTGTTTGTTGATTTGCATTTACTTTTGTTTGATACAAAAGAGATAAAAACCTGGTTGTGATGGTCTGTAAATTCCCTGGGTGTCCAGAAGTGTGATGCTGGCTGTGGTGTAACATAATAGGAGTAGCAATTTTGGCGTTTGTTCCACGTTCTGTAAAATAAACAGTGGACTTCAGAGTTAAATCTAGCCACATAATAAGCTGCAGTCCTTGGAAGCTGGCTGTTATCCGGAGCCAGGCTGGTTTCTGTGCTCTTCATCTCTTTTCCCCTGTGATACAGGGTTTTGGAGCACATGCTGCAATCATCTCACTAGATGGAGCAGGGTAGCAGCAGTGCCGCATAGGTTGGGCCATAAGGGCAAAACCACATGATTATCTGTCAGAGAAAAGAGGAGAGAGGGGAGAGAATGGACTGAGAGGCAAATAAAGTAGAAAACAGAATATATGAAGAAGAAAAGAATAGATTTGATAAAAACAGTTGAAAACAAACAAAACAGAGGAAACCTATGTGTAATAATAATGCAGAAAAACAATATGAAAACAGGTGTTGGGTCTCATTTTTAAGCATTTTTAAGTATGTTTACATTTTTCCTTAATCTGCATTTTCCTACCTGTCTGCCTCCTCTTTCTTTCCTCATAATTGGAAATAAAAAAAAATGAGTTCGTTTTTTTTTTAGATAAAACTGTATTTTTATCTTGAGAGTCTCACTTAAAGCTGAAGTGTCCTGAGGAATGTGTTTAAACCAGGAATGTTTGGCAGTCATAGTTTTATTTTGTAATTTCAATAGGGAAGATTTAACTTCACCCAACTACTCCAAAAATATTCTTTTCAAACTGCCCTATCATATGTCTGAGTGACACTTCTATTGCTCTGATATTTTTATTTTATTTTCATGGAAGAAACATTGAATTATTCAGTTGTGATTTTACCATTTCTACTGTTAAGTATCATTGAAAATAAATATTATTTCAGTTGCTAAGTGTAACATGAACCCCAAGTGTAAAGCTCCAACTTGATAGGTAATGAAAGTAGCCAACTCTGTTACAGAGTTTGTGTTCTTGATCATTTTGGGGTATTCGCAAAATGTCAGGTGGAAGAAAAAAGTCTGATGGATTGATTCAGGTTTACTCCTGAATGGTCTATATGAAATTAGCATGGGATAAATCAAGAGGAAGTTGTAAATGAATATTTTTCTTTTAATGGAATTTTTCAAGGCGTGCTCTTAACTTGAAAATGCAGAACAATTTGGAATATCTTCCTTCAGCAATAAAGAAACTACTATCAAAATGAGGAATAGATCAAATCTTATAAAAACGAGTAAGACACTTTTCAGAGATAGGCAGGGTTTTGGTCAGATCATACAGTTCTGTATGTATCAATTCAGGAGAGTTCTGGGTGATTCTAATTTCTGCAATTACAGATACATGTTTTAATAAAAGAGCAGCTGGGCCATATTGGTAATCGACTGTGTTTTACATATGTATTTCCTTTAGGGGAGAACTTTGTATTAATCTTTCTCTAGTAAAACAAAAATATGATTCCAGAATTTCAGTTATCTTTGGTTACTCATTTTCAGTATCATGCCGTGCAAAGCTGCCTTCCACTTGTGCTTCTCACTGAAATGATGTATAAGACTGCATTAAAAACTTAATCAACGAAGGCATTCAAATTAAAAAATAAGAGTCCTCCCCAAAAGAGATGATTTTATTTTCTTAATCCAACTATTCTAAAGCTAAACGTAGTGTGACTCCTTCTCCCTAACTTTCCCCATGAAAACTTTTTACGTCTTTTAAATTATGCATTTACAGTGGTCTGTCTCAAAGCTGGAGAAATGGTCAGGTGTAGGACACGAATACCTCGAAGGCATTGTTTAGTTGCAGAATTTCTGCCAGTGCTCCATTATGAAGCAAGAGTTTCACTGTACTGATACAGAGTCTTTTAAAAGCTGTTACCAGAAACAAACTAATCCGAGTGATCACTTCTGTCTGGTGAATCCCAAAGCTTGGAAGAAAATGCCATAGGTATTGCTACCCAGGTCACTGGGTGTACCACCAGAAAAAGAGCACTGAGCATGTGTAGGGCAGCCAAAATAAGAAATTCAGAATTAAGAATTATCTGCCCTATTTTGTGGAGAAAACAGGGTGAATATAGAGGCATTAACATAAGGAATTATATGTATTTTGATGACTTTTGCCCTCAGTGTATTTGGATCATTGTTCTTGAGCTCTCTACATTTTCTCTTGCATGGGATAGAAAAGCAAAATAGTAGACACTGAAGTGTTAGAACTGTGATATCTGGGAATAGCCTTGAAAATGTTAAGGAATCTCTAATTAGAAGCAGGAGTGTTCATGGGAATTGTGATTCATTCACTGAGAAAAGCAGATCTGAGCAAATAAAATGCCTCCAAATAGCAAGGACAGAGAGCTAGCTATACATGGAATTTGAGTACGGGCTGACTTCATCTTGATATCCACGGAGTGACAAAAGGCATTGGTGGAAAAGCGAAAAAAGGACGCAAGTCTTCAAAAGAATGTAAGTCAAGACAATATAGGGCAAAGTTGGGTAGTGCTCTACAGTGTCAAAGCAGACTGGACAACCTAGATTCAGTTTCCCATTCAGTTATACATTGCACAATGAGACGACCACAGAGTAATTAGGTTGGAAAAGACTGGACCTGTGAAATTATCTGGTCCAAGCCTCTGGTCATTTTAGGTCAGGTTGCTCAAGGTCTTATCATGCACAGTTTAGAGATTGGTGGGAATGGTTGCACTCGATGATCCGGTGGATCTCATCCAACCTGGTGATTTTATGATTCTGTGATCAAAGAAAATTTTGAATATCCTTGATATCTACAACAGAAATGTAGAAAAAATAGATGTAACAAAAAGGAGATGGAACCTACCAAGATGTGATGAGGTGTTGTTAGCAGCCTAGTGCAGCAAAGGAAATAAACTGAGATGGATAATGAGTTGATGATCCAAACCTCAAAAAGTCACATACATTGGGAAAGATGGCAGCTGAGGCTGTGCTGATCCACAAACCATTCACAGCAACTGCAGACTTAAGACAGCAGAGCAGATTTAAGTCTTGTAGAAAGCTATGCAAGTATAGAGCACAGCAGTAAAAGAAGGACCAATGTCAGAGCCAGGCAGGTAGAGCAAAATTTGGTGCAATAAAGTCAAGTAAAGCTTGACATAAGAAATTCAAAGATGTTTTAAACCACTCACTGGTGGAGAAAAATCATCAATGTGAAGTCAAATCTCATCCAACCATGAAAAAAACAAACAAACAAACAAAAAAAAAAAAAACCAACCCCAAACCAACCACAACTAACTCTTATTTGAGAATCAGTTGAGTGCACTTGAAAGCAAATAAATTAAAAAATGATGGCAGTCAATACCACATCTGTGCTGAACTCTGTACTGATAACCTTCATTGACCCACAGGTCAGGAAATGCGTGTGTGGAAGGAACATTAACAGTGCAGCCGGGTAAAATAGGGTACAGTGTCATGTATAGAGCTAGGGGGAAGAAACATTGATTGTAGATGACTAGGATGTGAAAAAGAGACTAGAAAAAATAGTATATAAATATGCACTGTGATGCCTGTAATTGCGATTAACTGTGCACAGTGTTTCAGTATATACTGCATTATATACTTACAGCATGTCTGCCAGTTTTTATGGTGATAATGAACCAGTCTGAGTACAAGGTGTATCTTGCTTAAATTATCAATAATATGTGTTTTAGAGTAAAGCTGGAAAGAAGGAATTTGCAGTTTATTGCTATAAAATAGAAGTATTGCTTCTGTCCAGTGAAGCTAATGCTAGCTGTGCAGTGGCCAAAATGCCTCCAGTAGATTGAAGCCACTCGGAGTTTGTGGTCGGCATTGTCAGTCAGTTTGCTGTACCTTTCTTTTTTTTTTCCTTTCCAATTCCAGACAACTTCAGTCAAATCACATGGGACCACTGATGTGTTTCACATTTCTAGAAATCAGAGGCGGCTTACCTTAAGCTTCCCAATCAGCATTTGAAGCATTTTGGTATTCATATATTCCCTTGGGCCTGTGTGAGCTTGGCCAAAGGCACAGAGCAGTCGGCAGTGGGATGTGGAGTTTCTGCCTGTCATTTTACTCCTCCAAGATTTCACTGAAAGGAGAATTATGTCAATGAGAGGAGTCTACTGTATCGTACAATTTAAGTACATGACAGTGTGAGCATGCTCCAGCTCCTGTGAAAATACACGTGGAGCACAGAGTAAGAAAGAAACAGATCACTATCAGTAGTACATTTCCAATCTGTTTTCTGTTTGGTGTGTATTGTAAGCTTTTCTTTCTTTCCTCTCCCCTTGCTTTATTTTAATAGACCTAAAACAAATGGAAAATTAAACTTTGAACAAAAGATATTCCACACCACTGACATCTGAAAAATATTTTCGTTCTGACTTTATCTTGTGAATTCATTTAGGTTTCACAAACTGTCATGCTTTCTACAAATCGCTTACACCGCCTCCTTCCTTTAACTTACTGTGAATATTATACATATGACAGCTGATGCAGGGTTATCAGCATCATTTAACTTCTTGCACTTAATTTATCTCATTAACATTTTTATTGTATTCGGTTGCTATTGCATATTGAGAAAACACAGTTGTAAAGTCATAGCATCATGGAATAGTTCGGGTTGGAAGGGACTTTAAAGATCATCCAGTTCCAACCCCCCTGCCATGGGCAGGGACACCTCCCACTAGATCAGGCTACCCAAAGCCCCGTCCAAGCTGGCCTTGAACACCTCCAGGGATGGGGCACAACTTCCCTGGAAACCTCACCACCATCATAGTGAAGAAATTCCTCCTTATGCCCAGTCTAAATCTGCCCTTCTCCAGTTTATACCTGTAACCCCCAGTTACTTCAAGTCTTTGTGAACAGTCCCTCCTCAGCTTTCTTGTAGCCCCTTCAGGTACTGGAAGATCATCCAATTCAGGCTAAGCACAGATATTTATGGCTCAGGACTTTCAACAAGCTTTTGTTGTTGCATTAAACTGAATTACTTAAGCGTTCCAGCTGCTGTAGTACCTATGCAGTTGGCAAAGGTTTGGAATAATCTACGACTTGGGGTTTTCCAATTTTCATGATCACATTTCTAAGGTCTGACCAAATGATATGCTAGAAAGAAAAATGGTGTGTTGACCACAGGGCCAGTATTTGATTTCAAGCCTTGATGCACCAATACTTCAGTAGGAAATGATCTTGATAGGATGACAGTTTGCAATCTATCCTCAGACAGCATGAGGGTTGTAAATTACCACACCTGGTGTTTGCTGTTGCTTCTTGCTGATAATAGGTAGAAGATTTTTGTGTGTGTTTATGGTATCTTATTGATTAATTACCGAAAGTAACAAATACCAAAAAGCTGTTTTTTTCTATAGTTATGTTACAGATTTTATTTTTGTTTACGTTATTATGGCTTAATATATAGGATTCTGATAAGCACACTGCATTATCATCCAAACTTTTAGAGTTCCAAAAATTTAGGGGATCAAATTCTTTTGCAGTTCTTTTAAATGCTTTCAATAGGGTTTGGGTTTGTTGTTGTTTACTTGCAGGGTTTTTTGTAATATTAAGTGGATAAAAGAAACATGTAATTTCACTTTGACTTCAGTGGTAAAGAACTGAAGGTCATATAGTCTGTTTCAAAATGTCTTTTCCTTTTAATTTTTGGAATGGTCTTTCTAGCTTATGGGCTGAATGCCATGACTTTTTAATGATCATAGAATTTATATAGGATTAAAAAAAAATACATTTACGGTTACTAACAGTCTATAGCTTTATAGTAGGAAGCTCAATTTGGCCTTCAAACTGAATTTATTCAAAATAAGTGGCCAATCTAAGTTTCTTCGATTTGTAATCTTGTATTGTTTAGTATATAAATAGTCACATTCATTTTGGATAACTAATCAGTAATAAAATGATATTGTAGAGTATAACTTTCCTGTGAGGCTTCTGAAGTGAAAAGATGTCTCAAACTGCTTTTAGAAAGACTGTGAATCTTTGCCAAAAAATTAACTAATGAATTTTCTTTTTGATTCTTCTGACTGAATAGGAGGTATTAACTCTCTTTTAAATTCAATTATATCCTTCTCCAGTCAATCAATGCTAATAGGTTAACTTATTTTAAGCTATTATTATTAATTATTTGCTAATAAAACAAAAACACCAGGAGACAATTTGAAATGCAGTTTCATTTTGCAGTGAGCAATAGGCAGAGTCAGGATGTGAGAGAGCCTCTGCCACCAAGAATTTAACAGTTATACTGGGTAAGTCAGTGCGGGTAAAGAAAAAAGCCTTCCTTGCAAATAAAATGCTAAAGTTAGTGTTTAGATTGGTTAGCTTGCTTAATTTTCGATTATTCCTCTTTTGCACATTTGAGGCAGCCTTAGGAAAATATTTGTATGGAATTAAGGGGTGAGAAAAGAGCCACTAAAGACTCAGGGGTGGTGAGAATGGAAAAGAAAACCTGAGTGTAGGCAGAGGGTGGGTGAGAGTAAGTAGCTGCATCTGGTTCAGCAGCACTCAATCTTTATCAGCACATTTAGTGATGGTCTCTGTGGTATGCACCAGTAAACTATTGGGAATGTGGCTGTCAGACCATACGCTTAATATTGAATTTTCTATTCTACTTATCCTTTCCTGTGCCGCTCAGCCTACACATGGCTACCAGTGTTCTGCTTTATTAAGGCTAAGTTAAACAATTTGGAAAGCACAAAACTTCACTCCATAATCTTCAATACAATCCTTAGATTTTTACAATTCCTTTTAAGGAGGACATTAGGGTCACTGAGGTGTCACTTCCACGTCTAGGCATCTTTCTTAGCAGCTTTCAGAATCAGCAGCTAGGTTTTGTTTTCCCTGAATCGCTCTTTACTCACACAGAGGATATGTATTTCTCTTAGGATTGCATCCACATGTGGTTATCACTGCTATGCTTAGAATTAGACTTTTGCTCATCCTAAATCAATTATTTCTAACACATGCAAAACCATAATCCCTTTGGTACCAAGCAGAGTTAAATGGAAAAGAGATGGAGGAGCGTTGAGAGTCTTTTAGACCAGTTAAATCAGATTCAGTTTTGGTAACACATAATCTCAGTTCAGTACCATCTGCAAGCTTTTTTCTTTTTTTTCTGTTTTTAATGGGTTTTTTGTTTGTTTTTAATATTAAAACATTTAGATGGCAAAATGCATACACCTTTTAAAAAAAAGGAAGTTTTATACATTACTGTGTAGTATTATACTTGTACAGTTATCTCGTCTGCTTTTCCCAGAATGTCCTCCCACTGTGCTCTTCTCCCTATCCATAACGTATCTTTTCAGCCTTGAGGAAAGAATGTAGGAGAAGAAAAGCTCCACTCTCTGTGTGATTTGCTGTCCCAACATCTCAGCTATGAGAGATCTCTGGAATAGTTTATTGATTGTCTGGAATAGTTTATTGCAAGGATCCAAGAGCTTACTGCTCGAGTAATCTAAAAAATTAAGCATTGGAGTTATTTAGGCTTAAGTTAATATTAATGGAGGGTTATTTCTAACAATGAAAATAATCTTTTCTAATCAAATCATAATTTTGTACGTTGCACTTTGTGGTTTCCAGTTATGCCTTTCATTTATGTAGTGCCATTGTTATTTAATCTACATGTATATACGTATATGTGTGCGTGTCTATGTCTATATACCAGAATGAATCACTAAAAATAAAGGTGAAAAGCCATTTTTTAAGCCGTGAAGCATTCTTGTGGAACTCAAAGGCATTTCAAAACACAGATCTGTGTTCTCTGAACACAGTAACTGAGGGATATGGGAAACAGCCTTTGCTGTACCAGGATTGACACGGAAATTTGAGCCTGGCAATCAAAACAATTACCAGGACCACAAAAGTGTGGAATTAATGTCTCCTATTGCAGCTTTCAGTTTGTGTACACAATTAAAGATTCATTGGTCTACACAGAGCAGAATTATTTATTCTGCCCTTTGTCTGTCTGAATGATTTTATGTCTGTCTCCCTCCTTCCAGAGAGTGCATTCAGGAGAGTGGAGAAAAGTCTTGACAAAGTTGTCAAATGCTGATAAATCAGGATTCTCTAACATTAGAAAAAATAAAACAATCCCAGGCATTGACTGTAGGCTATCTATGGTGTTTATTTTCTGTTTGTAAATCATTCATATAGACAAGGAACTTCCTTTCTCTGTTATGGAAGATCACAGCATCTTTTCAAGATAACATTAGAAAAATATAGGTGGATAAGTTATTGAGTTGCATGGTTTATGTAGGAGTTCTCTGTGCTGTGTATATGTGTCTTTTTGAGGGAGAAGATTAGCATGGAAAAAATCCTGTGTCTGTAGATCTGTTTGTCTTCCTAGATGAGCTCTCTTGTTACCTGTTAGCTTGAGAGATGGAGCATCATGGACAGGTCTAGACAAAGTAAATAATGCTTCTAAGTGACCAAGCTGAGAATAATGGGTTTATACCATAATTATCTTGCCCATTTTAATGAGTGAATTAAAGTTTATTCATTTATTTGAATTTAAACTGGCTATTCCCCTGCATGTGACTTTGCAGGGCTAACTCTGAAATTAGCTCAGGAATGCTTTAAATCTACAGAATGTTTCATAGCTCTGCAAAAATGTGGAGGAGCCCACCTCTTTTTCCTCACAGTCATGATTTCAATTTATCTTCAAAGCTACGGTTATTATATCCAGGAGACTTTTGCATTGTGTCCCCTGCTGCTTCTCACAGGCAGGTGATTTCAGCTATAAATGCTGAACTGTTTTACGCTTATTTTCCGGGTTAGTTTACATTTATTTATGTCACGATTTTTTATTTTGATATTGGAACTATTTATTCTATAAAAGAAGTGGAAATACCTTCAGAGAAACAAATATGAGGAGTGTGAATGTTTGCAGAAGTTATCAGAACAGAGAAATAAGACTGTAGCACATACTGTTATAAAGTCTCATGTAAAGCATTTGCTGCTGAGCATCCACATCTATGGTATTGGTAAGTGTATTATTATATGCTTATATAAAATATTCTTCTGGAACCCATAGGTTAGAAATAGGGAGCGAGAAAGGGCTCCCTGATTTGTAGAGACCTATCCCTTTCTAATATCAACTGCATCGACTGCCCTGCTACTCTGCTCTCATGAGACCTGCCTTACCTGGAGTCCTGCCCTCAGTTCTGGAGTCCTCTGCACAGAAAGGACGTGGATATGTTAGAGCAAGTATAGAGGAGGCCACAAAGATGACCAGAGGGCTGGTGCACCTCCCAGACAAGGACAGGCTGAGAGGGCGGGGGTTGTTCAGTCTGGAGAAGGCTCTGAGGAGACCACATAGCAACATTCCAGTACTTACAGGGATGCTAAAGGAAAGCTGGGGAGGGATTCTTCATCAGGACATGGAGGTTTAAGACAAGGGGTAAACGTTTCAAGCTGAAAGAGAGTAGGGGTAGATTAGATTTTAGGTAGAATTTTTTTCCTATGAGGATGGTGAGGCACTGGCACAGGCTGCCCAGACAAGTCGTGGATGCCCCTTCCCTAGAGATCTTCTAGACCAGGTTGGATGAGACTATGAGCAGGCCATCTGTCCACTGACCTGATCTAGCAGAAGTGTTCTTGGCACTTCAAGGTCCCTTCAAGATCCCTTCCAGCCCAAACCATTGTATGATTTCATGATTCTATGATTGACATTTTCCTAGACAGGCCAGGTTCCACCTTCAAAGTCCTGTATTCCAGTCCTTTATGGTAGGATTTTTTTTTTTTGTAATTAATTATTTCTACTTGGCGCTAAGTACTAAATATTTTGATTTATATAGAAAACCATTCTTTAACAGCAAAGACATCCTTGTCTTGTGGCATGGAAGACATGGAGAAATGCAGTGTTTTTGAAAGATCTGCAAGACTTCACAATTCAGGGATGATAAGGTCAAAGGTTATGTATGTGTAAATTTGGCACTCATGAATTGATAATACCTCTGATTAACACTGTCTCTATCTATACTGTAGCTGGACATGGGTCTGGATGAATTGCCTGAGAAATTCCAGTGAAATTCCTTGCTGTTCCTTTTGCACTGATTTTAATGTAGATATTTTGAAATCTAAAGGTCCACAGACACAAAGGAACTTCAGGGTCTTGATTATCAACAATGACTTTTTGATCTTAGAGTGACCCTTAGAGCTGAAAACAAATTTCTCGTTGCAAAATGGGAAAAGAGACATCTAAGGACTCTGAAAGGCAGCAATAATAGGTACCGGCATGTAGAAATCCCACTTGCAGCCAAAGGCAAGGTATGAGGCTGAGAGTTAACCGTACATAATTGTACAATAGTGCTATTGTCTGCTGTAGTTTTGTAAGATTTGTGTAAGTTTTGTCACTTTGATATGCTTTTCCAAACAAAAAAGAAAAGCGAAGTATATGACTAAGCAGCATTAAAGTCTGTGTGAAAATCAGCAATATCAGGCTATGTAAAGTCACTTAGGAACCAAGAGATTCCTCTTTACTCCTCCTGCTAATATTTTTTTTTTTCTGATTTTATTCTGTCCTTAAAAAATAAGTGAAGGATTTCAAAGCAACAAGGCAGGACTAACCTGACTTGCCAAACTAACCTGATTGCCTTCTATGGTAAAGTGATGAGGGAAAGGCTGTGGAAACTGTCATCTCTGACCAGGACAGGCGCACACTCTCCTGGGCAGAAAACCGGTTGGCTGGCCGGGCCCAGAGAGTGGTGGGAAATGGTGTTAAATCCAGCTGAAGGCCAGTGACAAGTGGTGTTCCCCAGGGCTCAGTGCTGAGTCCAGCCCTGTTCAATGTCTTCATCAATGACCTGGATGAAGGCATTGAGTGTACCCTTAGCAAGTTTGCAGATGACACTAAGCTGGGTGGAAGTGTTGATCTGCTGGAGGGTAGGGAGGCTCCAAAGGGATCTGGACGGGCTGGACCACTGGACTGAGTCCAGTGGGATGAGGTTTAACATGGCCAAATGCCGGGTCCTGCACTTGGGGCACAACAACCCTGTGCAGCTACAGACTGGGAGAAGTCTGTCTAGAAAGCTACCAGGAGGAGAAGGACCTGGGGGTGTTGGTTGACAGCGACTGAACATGAGCCAGCAGTGTGCCCAGGTGGCCAAGAAGGCCAATGGTATCCTGGCTTGGATCAGAAATGGTGTGACCAGCAGGTCCAGGGAGGTTATTCTTCCTCTGTACTCAGCAACGGTGAGGTCACTCCTTGAATCCTGTGTTCAGTTGTGGGCCCCTCAGCACAAGAAGGATGTTGAGGCTCTGGAACGAGTCCAGAGAAGAGCAATGAAGCTGGTGAAATGGGTGGAGAACAGGCCTTATGAGGAACGGCTGAGAGATCTGGGATTGTCTAACCTGGAGAAGAGGAGGCTGAGAGGAGACCTCATTGCTCTCTATAACTACCTGAAAGGAGGTTGTGGAGAGGAGGGAGCTGTCCTCTTCTCCCAAGTGACTGGGGACAGGACAAGAGGGAATGGCCTCAAGCTCCACCAGGGGAGATTTAGGCTGGAGATTAAAAGGAAGTTTTTCACAGAAAGGGTCATTGGGCATTGGAACAGACTGCCCAGGGAGGTGGTTGAGTCACCTTCCCTGGAGGGGTTTAAGGGATGGGTGGATGAAGTGCTAAGGGACATGGTTTAGTGATTGATAGGAATGGTTGAACTCAATGATCTAGTGGGTCTCTTCCAACCTGGTGATTCTATGATTCTGTGATTCTATGACTATTTCTTAGGGTACTGGCCTGCTAGTTGTTCCATGTTGTTCCCGCGTTAATGAAAATCAGCCTCCTCACAGACTCTTATTGTTTTCCATGTTTAGTGCTGTGGTAGATGCAGGGGTGTTTTTTTTACTCTTTGGAAGGTTTCAGCACAAAATGGAAAAATAGCATTCATTAAATAAAATTGATTTGTTAGTCTGCATAAGTACAGTAAGTACTTATCAAGCTGCTGCAAAATTTGGCAGCGGCTGTGATTTTTTTTCAAAATGGTGGTATTTTGGCTGGGACTGGATTATCCTTGCTATGACATAAGGTCATAGCTCACCAGTTCTGTCCCTAGTAAAATCGTTAGGAAAATTCAGCCCTGCCAAGGTGAGAAAAACATAGTTGGCTGCCTGTGAATCTCTTCCTCTGCATCACTTTTGTTTGGGCATCTTTTGCCGTGTATAGGAAGATTCTACAAGCACTATGTGCACAATTTAAGACTATAGAGGAGATATTTATTGACTACTAGACGTAGTGGATTTCTAAGCTAAATACTTCTCACCTAAGTGTTAATACAGTCACTGCCCTGATGCCGTGCCCAGTGCTGGCTTGGAGGTTTTCATCCAGGCATGGAAGGGTTCTCCTTCATTGCTCCTTGGAATAGATGTCCAGTTCCTTGTCATTGTGATTTTTCTAGTGTTTAGTTAGCTTTTCACAGCAGTATTTTTCTGCCTTAACCTTTGAGATATGTCTTTGACTGCAAGAGCAGAGACAAAATCTTGAAAGATTGATTGGAAAAGGAGCAGGTAGGGAGGGTTGAAGGGTTGGATTGGTGATGGAAATATCAGTGGGGGAAAGAGTGGATGTGGGCTTGACAGCAGCAGAAAGTAGGAGCTGAAAGACATGAATAGTTAACATGGAGCCAAATATTTGAGGCTAGTTTGAGCAATGTCTTTTTTCCCCTCTAACTTGGAGAGTCAGCACAAAGATTTATTCTTACACATGCTATCAGGATGTAGATCAAAGCAAAACCAAGGTCATGCCCCCTACAATAATATTTTTATAAAATATTATAATGTAGAGGCTTGGGCCATTAACAGTTTTCAGTTATGCATGAGGTTTCTGCACAACTGTGATGGAAACTGGCACAGCTCCTCAGAAGTTAATGAAATTCAGCAGCTCACATTAATTGTGATTTTGGCCCTCTGGTTCTGATCTGCCTATGACTTGACACCAACATACTTCTGTGATCTTCAGTGGTGTTAATTCTACCTCAGGGTTAGAACTCCACTGTTTAATTCAAAAGAAAGTATTTCTGAGGATATTAACCCAGCTTGTGACTTCGGACAGTCATTCACTTTCCTATTTTTAATAATTGCATCAATTGCTTCCTAAAATTGTCTGATTGACAAGTTTTTGTAAATGCTGTATATACACATCATTTTTCGTGCAGCATGAACAATGTCAGTGGATCGGGGAAATGGAGAATCAGATAATTTTTGGCTCTTTAGTATTTTTAAACTGCTGGTTCATCCTCTGCAGCTGCCTTGCATTTTATAGGTGTACTAAATTTGATGACCATGAAGGGTTGTTAAACAATATGCTGTGATAAAAATAGTTCCCTTTGCTGACATTATGTGTTTTTTTCTGAACTAGCTCCATAAATTAGATCAACAAAAAAACTACTCATGCTTCTTTTTTTTTTTCCCCCCCCCTAGAATTTGAGACAGGTAAACTAAATTCTCTCTGTAGGACTGAATGTGAAAAAAAGCACATGCAAATGATGGACCTAGCCCTTTGGTAGATATTCATACTAAATGTCTTTGCTTTTGCAAGTATTGTTACTTAAAGACATTGGACTTTTCCACACCACAGTTACTGGATCCAAGGAACTCTTACACAATATCTTTCATTCAAGTTTTTTTGTAGAACTTGACATCTGAACACAATTAACAAATCCCTATATGTATTTCATGCTAAACGAAGTAATAATATGCTTGACCAGTGATTTGAAAGCATTGCCTGACTCTAGTATTTCTGAAGAAATATCATATACTGGCAGGATTCTAGAAGCTTGTGTATATCATACATTATATGAAATAAGACTGATATGAAAATGAGATTATAATATAAATAGTATCATTTAAATAAGAGATAAGCATTCAATTACCTTGTTCTAATAGGAGAACTGTGGGAGATGCTGACAATTTCAACAGGAGAAAAGTATAGGAGAAAATATATTCTCCCAAGTCAAGAATAAAATTATAATAGAGAGAACGGTATAGAGAGGACATGTAATGTAGGGAAGCTGATAATAAGCTGTATCATAACAGGAAAGGTCATTCAAAGAAACAACAGCTTGATTATTCAGCTATTCAAAAGAATCTGGAAGGCACTTTTACCTGCTATTGTTTCCCAACTTCATACAAGGACATATACTATCTACTAATACTAGTGTCATAATTACATGTCTACAATTTGTCTTCCAACTCTTTTCCTTCATATTAAAGGTGTGACATCAAAAAGATCATATAAATTGTAGGAGATAAGAGAAGGACAGAAAAGAACATCTCAGCAGTATATTTTATTTTGAGAAATTAAATGCTGGAATTTTGAAAAGCTTAGGAAGAAGTTGAGTCATTCAGTAAGATTTCGCTGTCTAAAAAGTAATGTTTTAAAATGTCTAGCCCAAAAATAAGTATAATACAGAAGTCTCCTTTCCCCTTGTGTGTAGTTCAGCTTCTGAAGTTTGTCTCATACGGCCACTCTTTGTGTATCCCTATTCCCACTACATCTCAGAGCACTGAACATCTAACTTTTAAGACTCTAATGTAATTCACTTTAAAATGCTTATTTAAAATCTGTGACTTCCACTGGAGTTCCCATTTCATCTTCCTTGTTACTGTGGAATGTGAAATATTTCATTTTCAGCTGATATTTCACAAATACAGAAGGTTTCCCCAGCTTTCTTGTAGGTCACTTTCAGGTACTGGTAGGTTGCTATAAGGTCTCCTCGGAGCCTTCTCTTCTCCAGATCGTGATCTAAATGGTCCTAACCAACAATCCTGATGAAGACACTTGTGGTAAGAGGAACTGTTTTTGCAGTGAGAAATAGGGAAAAAAAAATACTTTTGAGACATTTGGGCTCTCATTAAATACTGGGTTAGTTTTACTTTCTGATTATTTCCTAGTGTTACAGTACTTGAGCTATAGCATCCAGAAAAAAATCTACTTAATTTCAAAAGACAGTTAAGGATTTACACAGTTTGATAGTGTTTCTTGGGAAGTTTCCATTTGTTCAAAGAGAAAAGAAATGCCTCAACTTGTGTAAATAACGTGGGATGGGGGAAAAAGTTGACAAGATGAACTCATAAATCAATGATGATGAAGTCTGCCATCAGCTCAGCTGAGTTACAAATTGAAAATAGTTGTTTCCCAGTTGTCAAAACAGTAATAATTATGTCAGATTTCCACTGTGTGGCCTCGCGTGATTTTTTTGGTTTTATTTTCTTAATATGTATATATGAAATTGGTTTGGAAATATATTACAACAATTTTTGAAATAAATTCACTTCATTTTCACAATTTTGTTTTCCTTCTATAATATCATGCATTTGTGAACCATCCAACTTAACTGCAGTTGTTAAAGGACATTTATTTCAAAATTTAAAGACAATTCTAACCTTCCTATTTATTTTTCAAAAGCCCATGAAAAATTCCTTTAAACTGCACCGTCGTGTCATTTCCACTATATATCTGAAGGAAACGGAAAGTAGACCAAACATTATTTGTCAAGAGCTTCTTTGCTGAGCCTTGACTTCGTAGCCTCTTCTGCTGTAATGATGAAAACTGAACATAATTTTCATATAAGCCCTTACAGCAATAGACTGATGCACCTTTCAGAACAAAGCAGCAGAATCAAATCTTAAAGAAAAATAAAAAGGTTTAAAAGTCATTCTCAGAAATGTAAGTGCAGCCGAATCAAATCCCCCCTGCAGTTGTCTCTTAGCAGTTTACTCTGCTCTGGTGGGACTGCACCTCGAATCCTGTGTTCAGTTCTGGGCCCCTCACCACAAGTATTTTGAGGCTCTGGAGCAAGTCCAGAGAAGAGCAATGAAGCTGGTGAAGGGGCTGGAGAACAGGCCTTATGAGGAACGGCTGAGAGAGCTGGGGGTGTTTAGCCTGGAGAAGAGGAGGCTGAGGGGAGACCTCATTGCTCTCTCCAACTACCTGAAAGGAGGTTGTAGAGAGGAGGGAGCTGGGCTCTTCTCCCAAGTGACAAGGGACAGGACAAGAGGGAATGGCCTCAAGCTCTGCCAGGGGAGATTCAGGCTGGACATAAGGAAAAAAAAAATCACAGAAAGGGTCATTGGGCATTGGAACAGGCTGCCCAGGGAGGTGCTTGATTTGCCTTCCCTAGATGTGTTTAAGGTGCGGGTGGATGAAGTAATGAGGGGCATGGTTTAGAGATTGGTGGGAATGGTTGTCAATCCCTGACACTGTTTAAGGCTCAATAGTACTTACACTGACATCCTGTCATGAGGAATTAGTTAAAACATGGGAACTAGAGCAACTAAGGAGGATGTGATATGTATGTAGGTGTTTGAAAAGCATAGTTATGGGGAAAAAAAAAGGTGAATTGTTGAATGTGATTATGTAACTGTTAGTTCCAGTGTTGTGTAAACTTATGAGTAGGAATGAGATGAATGCAAGAAGGGTTAAGGCTGAAGTTCAACAATTTCTTCATTAAGAAGGTCAAGACAAACATGGAATTACTTGAGACTCAGTAAACCTGATGAGCATCATTGAGTCATAGAATTTTAAGTCATAGGATTTTAAGGATAATCCAATTCCAACTCCTCTACCATGGACAAGGACAACTTCCACTGGATCGGTATGCTCAAGGCACCTCTCCAGCTTTCCTATGGCTCCCCTCTAAGTGCTGGAAGGCTGCTATATGTTCTCCCTGGAGCCTTCTCTTTTCTAGGCTAAAGAAACCCAACTCTCCCAGCCTGTCCTCATATGGGAGGTCTCACAACAGTGGAATAGAGGGGAGAAAATCCCCTCTCTCAACTTGCTGGTCCCAATTCCTTTGATGCAGCCCAGGATATGGTTGGCTTTCTGGACTGCTAGTGAACATTCCTGACACGTGTTGAGCTGCTTCTCATGGATCTCATGGTCTTTTGACCAGTTTACTTCTGAGTGAAAAAAAAATTTAAAAAATCCTGTTAATGGGATTAAATCACCTTATGCTGAAATCAATAACAACGTAGTATTACCTACTCTGAGATTTATATAAGGGCGAGATGACTTTGCAGATATCTCCTGGTTCATTTTTGATGCATATCTGAAAAGTAAATGCTTTAGACAGGTCTCCCTCACTGAAAGAAATCTCCTGTAAGGTAAGAGTAAATCTTTTCCAAACCTTTTTTTTTTTTTTTTTTTTGCTGCATTTCTTTGAATGTAAATCTATTAACTGAAGCAATCTCACTTTGTTTAAGTCTGAGATTCAGAAACAAAAAAATCCTCTGACTGACACAGTGTTATGAAACAATGGCCAAGGAGAAAAGAAGACCCTAAATCACCTCTAAAGGTCTCATCTACATCTCTTCACTTCGACCATTTCACTGCATCAACTCATTAATGACACTTAAAATATGTGGAGATATGTGGTTGTTCCAAGCTCTTTCACTTAAAGTCAAAACCATCATTTGTTTGTCCTACTGAATCTGGAAAATAGCATCTCAGAATTTTAGGACAATCTCATCACTGTAGATCAGATTTTATTACATTCTGCATATGTCGTCTTCTTCCCCTGAAGGTAATCAAAGAAAAAGACAAAACCACTCAGGTGGAATGAAATTCTTTTCCAAACGTTGCAGTTGCATCATCACTTTCCGTGAAAGGTAGTGTGTCTTTGTCTGATCTTTCAGACATAAAATGAAAACTGTTCTAAAAAGCAAGTCAGGATTCCTTTCTGGAGGGTTAAGTAGATCATTTGTCACTGAAGTCTTGTTAGTCTGGCTGCTGGCAAGTCAGAAAGAAAAATGTTTTAACAAAGCCTTATAAAGATTCTAGTAAAGGAGTGGATGCTTGCCTTTAGCAGCAGGATTATTAGCTGGTAATACTGAAAATTTCTTTGGGATCTTTGCCAGATTTTGACTAGGAATCAGTGGTAGGCCTTCACTAAGGTTATATATTTGGAAAAGGTAAAACAATAGCATCAGTTAAGTAAAAACACCTAAGTAATGAGGGACTGAAAGAAGTATTGCCTCTGTTCTTGTCATAGAGACTCTTTTTCTTGTAAAGTTTTGCTCTCTTCATTGCATCTGAATTTTTAGCAGGGTGAGTATACTATTAGCTTCGCTGGTATAATGAATCCTAAGAGCACCAAAAAAAGCTGGCAGAAATGAACTCCTTGATAAAATTCAGTTATTGTAAGTGTAATACAAGTGATTCAAAAGATTTTTCAGGATTATCATGACTAATAGTTAATAGTGTGGCTGCAACAGAAACGTCAGCATGAATACATATATATATATCTCCATATTTATGTAGTATATATGGAGAGTGAAAGAGAGGTGTAGAGCAGGGATTATATATACTTACTGTACCTGTACTAAACCAAATAGTAAAGCATCAAGGTCAGGATGTGAATTCACTAATTCAGCTGGTGATTACCTTGGAACTAAGAGATGAACTGCTGCAATATCACTCTTAGAGCGTCCATATGACATGTATGAATGGTTTACAGAAATTATTCATGTGACCTCACAAATAAATTGTTTGAATTCAAGCTCCTGGCAGTTCTTGCTCTAAGGTCTGAAAATTAGATGTTTAAAAAATTTAAGTGTTCATGAAAAATAAAATTAATCCTGAATATGCAAAATAAAATTTCTAATGCATGTGGTAATCAGCATTTCTGTCTACTTCTACTACACAGTACTCATTTTTAGAAATAACTGTACTGAAAAAGCAGTAAAACTCAGGAAGTACCAGGCTATGGTTACTCACGCACACATGTACCGAAAAAGTATTTCCAATCACATAGTTTTTTGCATTAAATTATATTATGTAAGTAGTCTCATTCATAATGCGTCTCTAGATTATTTCTCTGGATTCATTTACGTAATGGAAAATTTCCAGTGTTCACAGATCTAAGTATTACATCAGTCTGGATTTAGTCACAGATCTCATTAAATCCAGTCAAATTTTGCCTGTATTAAGACTGAATAGAAACTTTCTAAAGCCTGAACTTTTTGAGATACAAACTATGATATAGCTTTGATGCTAAAGCCACAAGTGACAAAACCAACAAAATTTAATATAAATTATCAAGTGTAATGTACAAAATGCAAATTAAGACGGAGTATGTGCCAAAGAGATTACAACCCAAACAGAAACTGCCTGAAAACCCGATATCACAACTATACTTAGAAAGATGATATATTTGGAAGTCATTCTAGCTTAATGTTCGCATTGAGTAACAGTGAGCCTTGAGGATGCATTGCATTTGCAGCAAATTTATGCATCAGATTAGCAAAAAGAGAAGAGGAAGAGTTATAGTAGAGAAAATGAGGATATAGCAAGATACAAAAAATAAGTCTTAAAATGAAGTCTGTAACCACTGTCCATACATAGTGAGAGACCCTTTCTTGAAAACTCATGTGAGATTGTTTTTATGACATAGAGTCGTAGGATGGTTTGGGTTAGAAGGGACCTTATGATCATCCAGTTCCAACCCCCATGCCATGGGCAGGGACAACTCCCACTGGATCAGACTGCTCAAAGACCCATCCAACCTGGCCTTGAACATCTCTAGGGATGGGGCAGCCACCACTACCCTGGGCAACCTTTTCCAATGCCTCACCACTCTCATCATGAAGAATTTCTTCCTAAATCTTCCCATTTCCAATTTAAAGCCATTACCCCTCATCCTATCACTTCATGCACTTGCAAATAGTCCCTCCCCAGCCTTCTTGTAGGGTCCCAGTTTGCTAGTAGTAATGTGGAAGAAGGTAGAATTGGAGACAAAAGAGAGTTGAAGAAGAGATGCTGGTGACAGACATGAAACCACTCAAGAACGGGTTAAAAAATATTCAGCCATAAAAAAGATGTGGTGAAAGGAATGTTGTTTAAATGGGAATGTGCCTAAGAATGTTGAGCAGCTTTGGAGACAGGGAAGTGGGCAGGTTTGTGCACACAGCTATTTCAGGGCAGGACAGGGAAGGAAAACACAGAATTTTTGAACGAAAGTGAGAAGTTTGTGAGGTACCTTTGACAGTATAGACCTGGAGGCTGATCCTTGGCTGGTGTATGTGATGTCTTTCCATTTGTTTCAATGGACTTTGAATCAAGGCATTAAAGCCCTTTAGCATACTCACCGGATAAAGATGTCACCTCTAAATATTCATTCTCATGAAAGCATTAGACCTAATGTGTAGGGTTTTCTGTTTAGTTAAAGATAGATGTATAGCAAATATCAGTGCTTAAGATAATATTTGGGAAGTGATTTAACTCCAGACGTGTATTAGGCAGTACTGAGCTCCATGGTTATATTTGAGATACACTGAAGACAGCTTTGACTTTTTATAATAATTAGTATAGTTCCTCCCAGCTCTGTTATGTCTCTCAAATGTCAGCTTGCTTGGGTCACATCCAGGAGAAACAGTGCAGTTCTGTCAGAAGAACTGCCATTCTCTGGAAGGGATAAGAAAATGAAACCCCTGTCTTAATGTGGGGAAAAAAAAATCTCAGTGTACTTTAAAAAAAGAAAATTGTTCAATATTGTCAGGTCCAATAGATTGTCATTCTAATTACTAAATTATTTTCTGAAATAAAATTGTTATTTTAAAGTAATTTTTAAGTGCTTTCCAGTACAATATATTTCCAGACTGTAGCTTATGAGAGTAAGGATTTATTATTTTATGTTGAATGACTGGCTTATTCCCAGTTTTAGGTCACTATAAGGTATAATCTGCAGTAAAGGATATACTTAAGTGCCTGACTGAAATAGGCAGATAAATTAATAACCCTGCCTGGGCAAATGTAGTTAAGTGTGGCCAATTTAGGCAAATGAGGTGCTTCATTAAAAGAAAAGTGGTTCATTAATGGAATGTTGTTTGGTGTACACACAGTATTGACAGAACTGAATTTTCTGAATGCAACTAAGATATTAATGAATCAAAAAGCAGAGTATATAGTGAGGAAAAGAATATTTTTAAATTATTTGTAAGCACAGATATGCATAGTTCCAATATTTATTCATAAGAAAACAAAATAGTAAATATGTTTCCTGATCTTCTACTTATTGTCCTTAAATATCTTTACATAATGAAACCCGCATCTTAGAAAAAGTAATAACTAATTTCAGAAGCAGAGATTCTGTAGAAAAGGACGTGTGTGAGTTATTGCATCATAACCTGTTTATAGACAGCCAAGTATAAGTGGGATATATTACCTAACCACATTTGTAAGACCTTTGCTGAAATACTGTGTTGATTTGGGGCACAGACTGCAAGAGAGATGACGCCTGATTGAAAATGAAGGTAAAATTAATGATCAAAGACTTAGAAAAATATGACTGAGGAGAAAAGATTGAGTGAACTGGTGTTGTTTCATCTGGAGAAGTGAAAATTACTACTATTTTTTCCTCTAGTTCCTGAATGATGTGAAATGCTACTGAAATTAGAATAGAATAAACAGGGTTCATTTTCCTGCTGGACAGCAGAAATAGTTCTGGAGTAACATTTCAGCAGGGAAGGTTCAGATCAGAATTAAGGAAAATGTATGAGGAGTAAAGAGAGTTCAGCACCGAAGAGTATTGCTTGAGGGTGCTACAAAATCCTTATCAGTGGAGGGGTTTGATAATAGCCAAACATTTGTCAGGAATGATACAATTGATTTTGCCTTGTTACAGGAAAGTGAGCTAAATAGCTTCTTAAAATGCTTTCAATTATGTTTTCTGTCATTTTAGTAGCCAAATAACAATATTTAATACATTTGTAAACGATATTTTAGATCATTGAAAGTAGAAAAGACATCTTTGAATTAAACTGTACCCTATTCCTGTTGTTGAACCCGTCTGGAATTGTTAAAATTCTAGTCCTGTTCTGAATATGAAAAATCTTTCTCCTGGCAGTCTTTTTCCTTTAACTTACTGCAAAAGAACCAAAATTCTTGGAATGAAAGTCAAATGAAAAACGCAGGAATCAAAACTAGTTCTACTTCTAAACTAGTAGTTTAATAAAATAAAATCAGAGACTTGCACTTCTGTCCTATTCGACTATTACCTTATGCATAAAAAAAAAGCAGATAGAATAAAGATAACATCATTTGTCCTTGTTTCTGACTCAAGCTTGCACTTTTAAAATCCCTAAGCCGTGTCTACCTGTGCTGTCAAGTCAACAGGAATTTCCATTAACTTGAAGATAAGTAGTGTTAAATCTATCCTGAATAACCAAACCAAACCAACCAAACAAAAAAGATCAGTATTGTATTAATGACAATATGTAGACGTACTTAGAGTAAAAAGGGTGGGTTGGTGCTTGTATGTGTGATGCCGCCTTTTAGATCAAAGCTTGCTGTAAGATTCTCACTACAGCTGCCTGCTTCTCTGGCTGAAAGTTGATGGTCCTGCAGTTAATTCCACAGTTCAAAATGGAAAGGGGAAGATTTAGACTGGACATTAAGAAGAAATTCTTCACAATGAGGGTGGTGAGGCCTTGACCTGGGTTGCCCAGAGAAGGTGTGGCTGCCCCATCCCTGGAGGTGTTCAAGGTCAGGTTGGATGAGGCTTTGAGCAGCCTGATCCAGTGGGAGGTGTTCCTGCTCATGGCAGAGGATTGGAACTGGGTAATCTTTAAGGTCCCTTCCTACCCAAACTATTCTATGATATACACTAATCCAAGTGTATGGATTTCTGCACACTAGCTTCAATGTAAAGGTTGGTTGTTCCCTGTCAATTCCTGTAATCCAGTTTAATGTGTTCATTAGATGTTAATCTGCATGCTGTCAAAAACCTGTGGACACACATGCATGTGCATATATATTTCACTTAAATATTTCTGTATAAGTTAAGAAAATTGATGAGATGGCAATAAGTGGAAAAAGACTTAGTTTTGCGCATTAAAATACAAAATGTTTTTGTTCTTCCTAAAAAGCGGTATAATAGGGGTGGTTATTTGGAAGAATTCAGTTCAGTTATAATAAGGGATTAAAAAGCCAAAATTCTTGCCAAAATTAAAAGTTCTTTCATCTACTGTGCTTAGGTGTATTTATAATTAGAAAATGCTTTCTAATATGGAACTCAAATCTCTTTTGTTGCAAATTGAGCTGATTACTTCTTATCTTACCCTATTTAGACATAGAAGATGATTTTTCTTATGGACGATTAATGGTTTTTCTTATGAACGATTTGAAAACCTTGTGACTTTTTCAGAGCCACCTTTGTCTAGAACAGAGTTCTGTGTCCTGTGAATATCATCTGATGCTACTCTAGTGGCTATTTAGAGCAGCCTAAATTGGAAGTATTCAATTACCTTTAATTCAGCCATTTGATAGCCAACAGCAATATCTTATTACAAGGAATCCTTTTTTCATTTCTGACACTAAGCAAATCTAGTATTTTCAAATGACATTACTTACGTACCTGAAAAAAATTACTCTGAAGTAGGATGTGAATTTAGAATGCAGTAATTCCTGAGCCCTCATGGGGGAACTTGTATTACACAGTCAGTCAGAGATAAAAGACCTTGCTGGAGGTGATTTCAGTTATTTTAGTGGAATTTGCTGCCAAAAATTATGGCTACTTCTGGAAGGAGTTTTTCAAAGCCACTTTAAACAAGCTGCTGTCCTCTCTGGTGGGATATCTGTGTCCTCATGTGGCTTGGAGATAGTTCCTCATCAGCTCTGAAACAGGAATCCATGTGTTTTGTATTGCTGTGTGAGGAAATGTTATGTCTATAGTCCTGGTTTCATGCAACCAAGACCTTCCAGATCCAAGAATCCTCCGTATCTCAGGGATGAGCTAACACTCCCAGTATAATCCTGGGGAAACTTCACTCATCTTTGAAAAATCTTAAGCCAGCCAGCTGAATGCACAAATTTAGCAGAAACTATCAGCAAAATGAAGCATGTAACATCACTAGAGAAGTGGAAACCTTCTGGGTTAACTAGATAACTTGTGATCTGAGAATCAAGCCTTTTAGTTACCATGGCTGAATAAAACAGATTTTAAAAAAATAGCATTTTTTGCAAATTTGATGACCCTGGAAACAAACCTCATCAAAATGTCTTTAAAGTCTTTTTGTGTTACAGCCTCTGTCACAGAGCTTTGAAAGAATGCTTTAATCACCTATGTTTATATTTTATTAGCTGTCAAGCACTGTCTGACAAAGGTAGCCACTGACAGTGAAATGAGACAACAATAAGTTTATTTTGGAGCACAGTATTGATAGGTGAGAATTAAAGACTGCTATGAAATCTAACAAAGCCTTTGATGGAATGATGTGTCTAAGAGAATATCTTTTTCTGGATCCATCCAGACATGCTCTGGTTTAATCAGCATCATCAATGCAAAACTCCCATCTGTAGAAGTGAGGCAAAGGGAAATAACTTCATAACTGAAGAGGTTCTCGTTTCTCTGTGATCGTGGTGTAATTGTCAGTCTTTTAAATTCCTGTGATAAAATCAGACTTTGAAATTAACTGAGCTACCAGCTTCTCAGGACAGGTCTAGAAATAATCTATTGACTGTGAAAATCTACACTGAATAGGAAGACTGCAATTGAAGTCTGATTATGCACAATTAATTTGGCTCCTACAAAGTTCCTGTGATGAGGAATAAAGCAACTCACCTACAGACACTGCAATTTCAGACATTAATGGCATTGCCTATCTAGACGAACTTCCATTCCCTGCGAAGACGCAGCACTTGAACTGTGGATAGGAGATGTCCTGCTGTTCACATTATATGGAAACAGCAGTGCAATGGCAGCTTCTCATCAATGACCCTAGGTTTGTGTTTACCAAAACAAAAATCATATCTGAAGTAACAGTGGCAGAATCAGTCCAGAAATATGATCCACCAAGGTTTGAAAATGCATCCAAGTGTTGACATCCTGCATTAAATTCAGGTGTAGACAGTTAGCGCTTTATTAACTACCATTATTGTACTTAAAATCTTGTGTCTAAAACTGGTCTTTTTGCCTGTGAATACTCCTACACCTTGGCAAAGCTAGAGAGTCAAGACTATGTATCCTGATATAGGTTTGTGGCAAATACCAAATGTGTTCCTGCCTGATTTTGTCATGTCAGCTGCCATTCTGCCTGAAGAGCTGTTGAGGAAATGAGGCAGACTTTGATTGCAAAATTGTGAAGTACTAATTCAATTATCATACCTTCAGAGGTAGCCTTATAAAATAAGGTTAAGATTATTAGAGATATAAAAGATTATTAGTGATATAAAGAGATTAAGAAGACGGGGATTTTTTTCAAAGAAGGAATGCATATTCTTTTATATCCGTTTATGTTTGTTCCTTTATATTAAGATGGGTATAAACCTGTATTACAATGTAGGATCTTCCCATTAGCTTTCTTCTTGGTTCAGTCTAGTGAATCAAGCACATTTTGATGAGGTTTTCACTCTCTTAAATAGTCTGAGCCTGTTGTGTAAAAAATTGTTTCTCTGTTTTACTACTGGCGTTTTTACTAGGTTTTTAGTGATCTTTCAGCCTTTTGTGGGGCCATCTTAAAACTGTGTGCAGATAGATGATGATCTTCATAGGTCTCTGTAGGGATGACAGACTTTACCGTGACATATTTTATTGTTCAAGATTTCTTAGGAGACATCATTTAATTGTTAGCCACGTTATCGTGTCTCCAAATACACAACTGTCAGTAGCTGCTTTGTACGGGAATTAAATATTTTAGATCTTGTAATATGCAGTTTCCCTAATTTTGTGTTTTTTCTTTGACATATCGCTTCACACTTAACTATAAATAATAAACTACTTAGCTCATACATATCAATAAGAAAGTCTGTTAGAAGTGAGAGATTGCTTGCCTAATACCAACAAGTACTGTGGAGAACATCAAATCCCTTGACAGATGAGTGTTGCCACAAGGATTTATTTTGTTCAGGCCTTAACTAAAATAGCTTCAGTTGCATTTTGCTATTTAAAGATATTGAAGTAGAAGGTTATAGCAAGATGATTTATAGATAGTAATTGCATTTCCCAGCTCACCTATTTCCATAAATGAAATCATAGATTCAATTTGTACTTGATCTTGAGCACAACGATGTCAATAATTGTGTCTTCATCAGTTTAACTAGAAAGTAGTTTTCTTTTGTTCCTACTCAAAATATTTAGAAGTTTTAGGACACATTGATTGATTTTCACTTCATAAGATACACAGAAATGGGCTTCTATATTTGGAATATTTAGATTGTTAATTAACAGTGTCTGAACTTTAAAGTGCTAAGGGAAATACAGCAATGGTACATGTACTGTATTTTAGTATGCTATAGAATCACCATCCTAGAACAGGGGGATTGAAAAAAAAATATTGAGTCCTGCCGTGTGCCTGGAAGTTGAATCTTAATTATCTCATCTTTAGTTGCAGAGGTAACACATAATCAAATCTGTTATTTCACTAATTTGATTAGACAAAATAATATTGGACTGAATGAACGGGAACCACCATGTGGATGTCTCAGCACTCTGCTACAAGTTAAACAACTTAGTTCATTTTCTTGTACTGAAATGAGGAACAGAAAATAATAGCAATATAAGTAAAACCTTAAAGCTTCAATAAATCCAAGACAAAAATATTGCTGGGCAACTTCTAAAGCTGAACATGGAACTCATCACTTCAGTGAATCTAAGGTTCCCAAACCTGGGCCATAAACAAATAAGTGTATGTTACTTAAAATGAGACTTACTCCAAATAAAGCATTTCTTATGAAGACCAGGGGCAAAGGAAGGCATTACGGCAGAAATGCTATTTCTTAAGCAGCTTAAACCCCTCTACATTATTCTTCAATGTCCTCCTTGCTAATACACATCTAAATGAGAATTTTCCTGAATATCTTTCTTTCCTGTTTCTTCAGTGCTGTCTTTATGCTATATAAGTTGTTTCTTTGTTGACTCCCAAGGTTGTCCATACTTGAAATTGCAATAGACCGGTCTGAGGATTACTGCTTCATCTGTTTGGTGTCACAGCTATTTAGACACTTGAAATTTCTTTCAATTACCTAGTTTTATTGGAATCTGTTACTGTGGTCTGCTAGCCAAAACAAGGACTTTACTAAAAAAATAATAAATTGCTGGCTAATATTATTTGCATGGTAATTGCTTTGCAGTGCCTATTAAATCAGTGTTTCTGGCACAGCTTTATGAAAGTGAAGTAGGGATATTAATATACTACGACAAAAAGCTTTTCTCATTTTCTGTTTGGTTTTCTTTGTTTGTTTGTTTTGTGGGTTTTTTTTAAATTAATTACTATTTTCCCCGGGAGGGTGGGGAATTTATCTATTGTTACCCTCAGCTTCGTGGGATCTTTGAAGAGGGACATTGCATGGGATGGAAAATCGATGATGTTTGCAGAACTCTAGGGAAATGTTCGCTGTAAACTTCCTGTACCTTTCTGGCCCAAATGTCTAGCACAGGAACAGAAAATCTAGCCTGTTTCCAGCTTGAAAATGACAGATGATACGTGTCATTCATCAGTCTGAAATGCCTGCAATTCATTCTCAGCACAGTTAATCTGCATGTATGCTGGAAGTCCAGCACCTTCAGACCACGCTGGATTTACTGTCTTTGCCTTCATTACGAGTTGAACACATGCACAATCATTTTGACACATCTAGATGAAATGAACTCTCTGGCCATACACAGGATGACAAAGGTGTCCATATTTCCATCAGGGACTCACAGGCAAGGAATACATGAGCTTTAGGTAATTCCTAGTTCAGGATGTATAAGGCAACAGCTTTCTCTCTTTATCAGGGACTGCAGTGATAGGTTGAGTGGCAACAGTCTTAAACTGAAAAAAGAGAGATTTTGATTGGATATTAGGAGAATTTCTTCTAGTGTGAGGGTGGTGAGGCACTGACACAGGCTACCCAGGGAAGCTGTGGCTGCCCCATCACTGTAGGTGTTCGAGGCCAGATTGGATGAAGCTTTGAGCAACCTGACCCAATGGGAGGTGTCCCTGCCCATGGCAGGGGGATTGGAACTGGTTGATCTTTAAAGTCCCTTCCAACTCAAACCACTCTATGACTCTATGATCTCTTGGTTTGATCTCAGTTTGATTTCTCTCTCCAGAGCATTATTGGTGTTTGTAGAGCGTATATGTTGTTTGGGAAGCGTCTTCTAACCCTGACTGGTCATAGTTGGTTTTAGTAACCATTTGGTGATGTTTGGGATTGTAAAAACTCTTTCAGGAAGAGTTTTTAATGTTATATAACGTATCCTGCTTTAAAAATTTCTAAGATACTTCATACCAAAGCTCTTTTGTCTCTAGTGCAACATTACACACCATTATTTTTAGCTGCAATGATTTAAAAATATTGCTGCAGAGACATTATCACACATTTTCTGTATGATTTCTTTTTTTCTTAAGTGCTCAGAGGACTCACTGCAATTTGTAGCTAGAGGTTAATTAATTATTAGGCATATGTAACTGTCTATCAATAATGTAGATACTTCTGGCTTATGGTTTTTGCAATGGAGCTTGCTTTACAAAGAGTGCACAAATATACCATTCCATCTGTTAGCCAAACCACCTGGCATAAAATCATTTGGGGCGTAATTATATAGTTGGCAGGAGTTCCAAAAAATGTGATTTCTAGAGTTTTAATCCCAATTGATGCTTTACTTTGTAGTGATGGAAACCTGACTAATGCATGAAGGACCAGTTCTTTTTTCACACCTCTGAATAATATAACTTGTGTTCACTTTGCAAAAAAAAACCTAACAGCAACAAATATATGAACTGAGAGGCAGACGGGAAATAATCCTGAGCACAGAATGGAAGGAATGGAATTGAAGCTGGTTTGTTGTTGCAAGCAATTGAAAGGAGTCACGTAGGAGTTGCATCATTGTTCTTTTAATCTCTGTAGGAAGAGGCTTTGGACGATTTGGGAAATGTGGTTTTTTTTTTCCTTCATGATGATAGTGTGGAAGTTTTTCTGAACTTTGGGTTTTGCAAGATTACTACATTTGCAAATCTATTTTACTGTTCTTTTAGTGATAAAATTTCTTCTTTCGTCCTTTGGAAGCACAGAATACACAAAAAAGAGATTTGGCAAATTATATTTGAAATATAAAGAGACTTCTTTTTAACTGCTGGAAAGGGAAAACAAATTCATACAAGGTTAGCTATAGGTTGGATAAAACTTCTGAAGTAAGAGCAAATAGATATATCTTTTCAAAAGAAAAAGAATTGCTCCAAATAAGTATTTACTGCTGGTTGCAAGCAGTCTTTAAGGATGGAGTTGAACATTGTGAAGAAGTTGCACAAAAAAAGTGTAAGGAGAATTGTGTTTGTAAAGCACACCAGGAGACTTATGCATAAAACTTGGTCATTTTTTACTAAAGTTAGTGAGATATCAAACTGAACCTGGACCATGTTTTGAAGTTTTACTGTTTGCTGTTCACTACATATCATCAGACCTAAACAAATTCTCATTTCAGAGAGATGGAGGTGAAAATTTGCAATTGAAAAAGCAAAGAAATGAGGGTATTGAAGAGGGATCTTATTTATGAATAAGAAGCACCTGTTCATAATAGTTTGTTAAAATTTGCTTCCTTGCGGTAAATCATTGGCTAACCGTATTTTAATGTTTGGAGAAAGAGCATCCTTGGTTTTAATTCTTTGCATGCTTAAAGTCATTCAGTTATCATTCAGTTTAATTTAATAGCTTTTAAGATTTAATTTTAGTGAAGGGAAAAATGATCTATCATTAGAATTATGATTGAATGGTTTCTTTTTTTTATTATTATTATGGCACATATTGAGGAAAAGCCTTTGAGATAACTTTAGTAATAAAAAGTGCTTCTGGTAGTCTGTAAAATGTGTTATCTGTAATGAAAAGAGAACCATTGATATTGTTAATTAATAAATGATGAAGTAGTCTGGAGCCTGACACTTAATTTACCCTAGTAATGGCATTTGAGGGAAATCACAGATTGCAATGGACTGTCATTCTGAGGACTCACCCTTTCTTCCATTTGTAGAATCTTGCAACTCGTCAGCTAAAAATCAAGGTTTGCCTTTTGTCTACTGTGAGGAGAAATATAGGAAAACAGTATTATTATATGACAGAATAAAGTTGAGAATAGTAAGTTCAATGTTTGAAAATATGCATTTCCTATATGAACTAAGCATAGTATTGCATTTAAACAATGGGTAAAGAATTCCCACCCTGTATAAGATCCTCAGCCAAATATTCCTAGTCAGTCACTTAGAATCACTTCTATAATTGCCAGGAAAAAAAAAAAAAAAAAGTATATGCCCATACATGAAACTACTGTTGGAAAAGTAGTTGTCCTTAGTGAGGTTTAGAGGTTTAGATTGAACATTAGAAAAAAAAAAATCTTTACAGAAAGAGTGGTGAAGCATTGGAACAGGAACTAGGGAAGTGGTGGAGTCTCCATCCCTGGAGGTGTTCAAAAAGGTATAGACATGGCACTTTGGGACATGGTTTAATGGGCATGGTGGTGTTGGGCTGATGGTTGGACTGAAGGATCTTAGAGGTCTTTTCCAACCTCAGTCATTCTATGATTCTACATTTAGTGGATCAGCCTGGATGTCTTCTTCCCCACTGAGCAGAGAATGAGTTTTTCTTATGTTTCCCCATAAACTTTTTCTTCTACTTGCATCCATAGTACACAAGAACCTTTTTTTTTTAACTAATTGTCTGTACAGTTCCTTATCTCCTTGTTCTTTAAACTGCCTTGATAGTGGGCATTATGAATAAAAAGCTGTGTGAAATTGCATTAGTAAGGGATAGACTATCAAACTTGCTCTGACTGTATATAATAATGTATTAATTTATGCTGAAAGAGCAAATTGCTGACATTATAATATACAAATCATTTGAATAGTCTCTTTTCTAAATATTTTCAATTAGATAAAATTACTAAGTTATGGGTTTATGGCTTTATGTTTTAGAATTTAAGCTGTGAGAAGTCAAACTGTGCCTTGTTTGTTGAGTTATTCTTTAGTTTCAATCGAACAAATTAGTGACAACCTATTATAAACCTGCTGGCTCTAAACTCCATCTAGACTAGTATTAAGTCGTCACAAGAAGCCACTCTAAGGTATAGCAAAGCATCGGTTTAGATGGCTGATGGGTAATTTGAGAGTAACCTATAGAAGGCTGGATAACCTATAGAAGCTTGCCGATTGATGAGAAGCTCAATATGAGCCGGCAACGTGTGCTCACAGCCCAGAAGGCCAACCATGTCTTGGGCTGCATCAAAAGAATTGTGGCCAGCAGGTCGAGGGAGGTGATTCTGCCCCTCTATTTCACTCTTGTGAGACCTCATCTGGAGTGTTGTGTCTGGAATCCTCAACATAAGAAGGAGATGGAGCTGTTGGAACGGGTACAGAGAAGGCCACAAAGATGATTTGAGGGGAGGACACGCTGAGGGAGTTAGGGTTGTTCAGCCTGGAGAAGAGAAAGCTCTGAAGAGACTTTGTGGTGACCTTCCTGTACCTGAAGGGGACCTGCATGAAAGCTGGGGAGGGACTGTTTTCAAAGGCTTGTAGTGACAGGACTAGGGCCAATGGCTGTGAACTGCAGAGAGGTAGATTTAGGCTAGACATAAGGAGACATTTCTTCACCATGAGAGTGGTGAGGTACTGGCGCTGGTTGCCCGGGGAAGCCGTGGCTGCTCCATCCCTGGAGGAGTTCAAGGCCAGGCTGGATGGCGTTTTGAGAAGCCTGATCCAGTGGGAAGTGTCCCTGCCCATAGCAGAGGGGTTGGAACTGGATGATCTTTAAGGTCCCTTCCAATCCAAACTATTCTGTTATTCTAAGGGCAGTTACCTTGCTTTAATTATTAAAGTGCATACAAAAGTGTGTGGTATTTTACAAGCCTTACCTTAGAAAGACATTCTTAGGCAGTTTCATAGAATCATGGCAACTAAATCATAGCTTTCTAGTAGCTACTCACGTTTTGTGGGTTTGTGTAGAGGCAGTTGCATCACCTTCCTAATGGACCATTTATTACCTATAAGGTATTTTGAAGAGGTATCCTCCCTGGTATCTGTCCTCCCCCTGCTTGTCACAGGCTAGGCTGATATTATCCCTCTCGTCCTTCACATCTAGTTTAAAGCTCTATCTCGGAGCCCTGCAAGCTCATGGGCAAAAAACCTCCTCTCCCTCTGAGAAAGATGGATCCCATATGATGCCTGTAGTCCTGGTGCTGTCTAGGCCATCCCATTGTCCAAAGATTTTACAAGATAAAATCCTTGTCCCTTTGTGTTTCTCTCCTTCCCTATAACCACAGCCTGTTACATTGTAGTTCATTAGCTTAAGGACTTAAACAGCCTGAAATTGTGACCAAAGGAGGTTCCCTTCTGGTCCAAGCCACCAGGATTCTTCTGGGCATTTTTTTTAATTGATAGAAAACGAGAACTTAAACAAAACATACTCTCCCGCTAAAGTGTTTGGTTATCTCAACAAGAAGCTGAGCACAACTCGTTTTCATTCCCCATCAATAACCCTCAGCTTAGCATCTCAGCTCCGTGTGGCCGCAAAATATTCTAGGGTAGGATTGTGAAAAGGTGGGAACAGAAGATGGTCCGTTATATTCCATTATGCAGAGAAACTTGTAAAAATGGGAATTATTCTGATTTTAGCAACTGTCCTTCAGAAGACAGAAGAAAGAGTAACTGACCAAGAAGAAACTGTGTGTATTTGAAACATGGGGCTGTGAAGGATTCTTCAGGTTCTCAGTTTCTCCGGGTGACTGTAGCTTTGGTTGGAAACACTGAAATTCAATGACTGGACCATGAGTAGGAAATTAAAAGGATCGTTTCTACCGTGTGGTGTGCCTGGCACTATAGATTGTTCCAAAAAAAAAAAAAGCGCCTCTTTTAATCTTAGATTTTTTAGGGATAAGTGTACAAAATTAATCAAATGTTCCTACTTCTATACAGATGTTCCTTTTTAAAAAATGCTAATTATTTTGCATCAATGATGTCCTGTCATGGTCCATATCCTCTTCTTATAGACAGGTACAGGCATATTCCCCCAAAAATTACATCTTCTGTAGAACACCTTCTGTGCTACATAATGATAAGAAACAACAAAGAGGAGCAGCAGGCACTTTAGTGAGGAACAATAAATAATAAGAGTATAAAATGAAGTAACATCAAATAGTAAGAGGAATAAAGAAGAGGCGGGGGTGTGCTTGTTTTAAAGCCTTTCCCGTTAGTGTTTTGATTTTTGTGCTGGCCCTACGTGGACTGGCCGCTAGAGGGGGGATGGATACACGTTTTACTGTTCTGCTGCAGTCACAGTTCCAGTGTCTTTGACTCTTTCCTTACAGACAAACTTTCCCAAATGATTCATCCCTTTCCTTGTCAGTACCTTAGCTTTAAACAGTTATATCTTTTCATAAGTGAGGCTTAACAGAGCTTTAACAGAGTTTTCTTGCAGATATAGCAGTGATTTATACCAAGCTATTTAATTTCTTGAGAGCTGCTCTGTTACATACACATTTTAGATGCTCTTCCTTCTTTCTTTTTCATCCTTTAGTTTTTTAACCTGCACACTGTGCAGAGACAGTCAGTGAGATAACCAGGTAGATAGCTGCCCAATTGTTGCATATAGCTTACATCTCAAAGGCATGGATGAGCAGTTTTCCTAATATTTTGTCTTTTGCTCTGTATTTGAGAATTTAGAATTTAATGCATCAAAGCTTATATAATTTTCAAGTTTTTCCACTGTACTGAGTAACAGGCCACTGTACTTTCAGGTTCCTAACTAGTCTTCTATGACCACAGAGCTTGTCTTGTTTCTGGGAAACAGTATATTTTTAGGCTGTTTCGTCAAAAGATCTTTAAAGGTCCAAATATAAACTTGCCTTTTTTATATACCATTTCGTTAATATTGTGGTAGTCAAAAAGTTCAGAACTGCAGGTTATTATAGAAGCATGATGTTACTCCACATTCAAGCAGCCAGTTTATCCCTGTTTTATAGAATTACAGACCTTAATAAATCTTGAAAAACACTTAATAGCTACTGAAATAAGACTTACCTGTCCATTATGATCATCTTGAATCACCTCTAAAACAATGGAACTGAGTATATTTTAGTTATTTAGGTTTTGATGCAACAACTACTTTTCCTATAAATCTTAATTTTTTACTAACTCCTATGGTTCATTTTTCCTCTTTTTTTTTTCCCTCTTAAATTTCTTGAAAAACACCATTTGCTCTGATTTGTTGTTTAAATGTTCTAGTGCTTTAAGTCCCTTAACTTTTATTTCCCAGTTGCTAACACCTCTGTTACCTGGAAACAGTAGATAAGATAGATTTTAGTCTTTGTTTCAAGTTTGATTTTCCAGGACTTATTTATCAAATCCTCATTAAGAATTATCATTAACAGCCATAGCCTGACTCTTTTGCTAATGAAAAATGACAGATTCGGGCTAGATTATTCTACATAATGGGAAAACACAGCCAAGGAAAAAAGAGAAAAAGTTTTCAACTCCCTTTTTTATTAAAGGTACAGACTGTAACTACATAGAGGAGATTTTTTGGAAGATCCTCATTCCATTAACTAGGATAACCTAATGTAACAGTTGCTGGAATCAGAGAAGTAGGTTCACAAAACCATTGAAATTAGTGTTTACTTCAGCAGTGTCAGTCATCGAAAATAAAAACACTACTGGTTTAACCTATTTCACATGAAGTAAAACACTATCTCTGTGCATAAGAGCAATAAAATGGTTCAGATTTTTAAAAACATACTAAAAAGCCCATACGTGGCAGAGCAAAGATGGACAGAGGAATAAGCTCAGGGTTCAGCCTCATGGAACTTCATGAACTACTGTTTCCCCACTGCAAATATATCTTTGCATAATCTATATACAGGTTTTGTCTCAGATATCACCACAGGGCTTTTGTTTTCCTTGACAAGTTTCTCTTATGCTATTTATCACCCAATTCTCTTTCCGATTAATCTGCTATGGGCACTCTCCCATTTTCATTTTATCCCTATATTTTTCAGTAGTGATTTTCTCTGTCCTGTATAATTCGCCTTTTTGCAGTTGATGCACAATGCCCTCCACCTTCTGGAAGATTAAGCATTGTCCCATGCAGTGGTTTGTTTTTTTTTTTTTTTTTTTTTTTTTGTGGGGTTATTTCCCCATAAAAGAGTATGTTAGATGCGTATCTCCTACTCACTTATTGTCTCCATTATTTCTTTGTCTTTCAGACCATAGGATTCACATTCAATTTATTAGACTACAGCCGTTACATAATAAATTCATGACATCCAGTTGTTGTTTGGGAATTTGATCTGACAGCAGCATTGGGTTCTGGGCTGTTTCTAAAGGTACTTGTAGCACAAGGGGAAGGTTTATGGAGATGGAGGCAGGTGCATATGCTGGTAGAAAATACAGAATGTCCAATATGGTGTGACATTTACCTGAAATTAAGGTAAACATTTGACATGTGATGGCCTCTTTAGCATGGGGATTGCAAACCTTTTAGCAGCAGCCACACGTTTCTATTTGCTGTCAAAAAAATTGCTTTGGGAAATAATCTGGATCAGAGAAGTAAATTTTCTGTCAAGATAAACTTTAGTACGGAGCCAAGTTTAAGAAATAGGGGGGCGGAGGGTGTGGGCTGTGAAAATCCCTACACTGTTTATCTTATTATTATCAATATTTTTTAATATTTACCAGGCTCTCCTAGCAAGCCAGACTGTCAGGAGAGTCACTGAACTACAGAGACAGATGCAGGTTTACTCCTGGGAGCTCGCTTTACCTCTCATCTTGGAAAGAGGGTTGCTAGTAGGTGTATTTCTAGGGTTTTGCAGTTCTTAGAAGAGTCCAGACCTCTGGAATTCAATAATTATGGATTGTTCTTGAAGTTTAGTTTGGGATTTCCAGCATTTCCCTATCCTCCCTCCCTTTTTGATTCACTCTGCCTGTGCAGTTCTGGGAATAAAAAATAGGAGGGTGGGTAAGAAGGGATGCAAATTGCAGGGAAAGTATATATTTTAAAAGATACTTATAAATCAGTTTTTAGTTTGAGTCCCTAGCTGATAGAAGGGTGTTTGCATATACCTCGCTGTCACCACTAGGGTACAGAGGTGTGCTGCTTCAGGGAGGCTTGGTGGAGATAAACTGCATCACCTTCATTGGATAAGCCTTTAAATCAATTTGATATGTCCATGTATATCTTTTTAATCTCAGATTTTACTGAAAATACAATTTTTAGTTCTCCCTCAGGTGACATGCTCTGGTTTGCTATTACAGGGAAGGTATGTCATGAAAAAAAGGCAAAACCAAAGTTTGTAATAAATGGACAAGCTTAGTGTCGAACCGTGTCAGTTAGAGAATTCTTCTATGCTAAATATGGTAATTCAGTGATGAATTAGATTTTTACACTTACCTATTACCTTTGAAATCTCGGATTTAGTCTTTGTTAGTGCAGAAATTGAACCGAATTGGTCATGTTTCCATAGCACCCGTGTTGAAAGACATCTTTCTGGCGGTACTTGCTGTGTCTGGTGAGGATTTGAAGAACATAAGAGCAGCAAAATGGTTTAAAATAAAAAGTATCTTAGCAGGTGCTGTTTGCCAAGCACAGGCACACGTAATATTATCCTTTAGCCACTGCCAATTATCTCTAATTTATATAAGTGAAGTGCATATTTGGATTTTCAGGAAAGTGGAAGGGGAGTAGAGTAAAAGGTGAACCTGATGTTTATTTTAAACTGAATTTCTTCTCTTGTATTGCAAATCTGGGTGCTTTGAACTGAAACGCCTTTCAATACAGCCTGTTACATTTGACTATCTGACCAAACTATCACACCAGCAAAGGCGAACGAGAGCAGCAATTGGCTTAAAGGCTGAATAATTGTGCCTGAATGCCAACAAGTGACGTTATCTTTATGACAAAAACAATTGCCCTGTTCTCACGGAAATACAGATTTCATTGCAAATATGTTCCCTTTAAAGCAGACACACTGCAATAAAATTACAGTGCTCTGCAGCATTCATCTCAGATTTTCACAGCCACCCACCCAATTACAGGCTGTGTCTTGCCAGCAGAAGATTGTTGCTTGGTTTCTGTAATATTTCTGTAGCCTTGCTTTCCTCTGCATAACTTTAGAGGTAGAATGCACTTACTCCTTTCCTTTTACTATGCTTTTTCTGCTGCAAAAAATAAAAAATGGCTGGTGTAGGTAGTCTTCTTCATGGCTTTAAATGTGATTTTTTTTTTTTCCGTAGAATATACTCTGAATAGTTGTTTCTAATACCTTAATAGCTCTGGTTTATGTCAGTAATTATATGAAAGGTTAATCATTAAATCACCAGTGTTTCCTAAATTCCTAATCAACTTCATGCTTGGAAAGGAACCCATATAAACGCTCAATTTGTTAATATTAGCCTGGGTTGATCAGGTCAAGGAAAAGTATAACCTTGGTTTATAATGATAAATTGAACACAGCGACAGTATCTCAAATCTGTTTGTCATAACAGCTGTGAATATGATTGTTGAATATGATGGAGAATGAGTGTGGAATAATTAGCAGGAGAATCTGCAGTAGTTCAAGATCACCCCTCTTCTTAAATGAAGGTTTCTTAAGGGATGGGAGGAAATAAAGAGATATTTTGGGTTGAAAAGTCTGATTTTCCCTGTGATGCACTGTGACTAGGATAGCTGAGAAGTCCAGCCAGAAAAATTAGTGGAAGAGGCACAGTGCAGGAGTTCAGTGAAGAGAATGATGGATGAGGGGGACATTGTACTCCCAGGGAGCAGGGAGGTGGCAGAGGAAATGATGGGGTTGTGCGCGCGTGAGTTTGGGAAAGCGTGTCTGTCTGTGCCTCTGTGAGAGAGTGTGTGTCTGGCTGAGAGTTTGAAAAGACAGGAGGGGGGAGAGAGAGAGAGAGAGGGAGATGCTGGGTGACTTTCTTAATTCTCTACTGTTGCCCTTGCCACAGCCTTAATGTGGGAGGGGAAGTCACTGAAAAATCTCGTTTTCCTTGTGTGCACAGTGGTCCCCTTGCCTTCTCACCATTTCTCATCTTCCCTTTCATCCTATGCCCTCACTCTTCCCTTTTCTTTTTCTTGGTCAATGAAGCTATTTAGTGTTGTATCATCCTTTCCAGTAGCTCTTTAATTCCTGCTTGCAGTTTTCGAAACTGTTTTCTCCACCCACCTTCACTCCTTGTTTTTCATCTGTGCTAGTTCTTTAGCTTTACCATCTTTAAGAAAGAAAAGGCAAGGGGAGGCAGAAACAACCTCATTTAGTTATTGTTACTCCTGTCTCTTCTCTCCTCTTTTGTCTCCTCTAGATTTCTTTTATTAGTAGTATTATTAGTAGTAGTATAGTACTAGCAATAAGCAGCTTAATTAAATACTCCTTATTTGCCATGCTGAATACCACTGGAGAAGCTGAGGAGAAGAGGAGGGTTGTTCAAAGTGTCCTTTTGCTGTTTATGCCAAATGAGACACATACAAGAAACAAATTTAGTTCATCTCAAAAGCAGATGAAGGGCTTTTTATCAGAACCAAAGTAAAATGATCAAATAGGCACATGTCCAGTGCCCCTCAGTGCGTTCGCTATAAAAACATGCAGAATATATTAAAGCATACAAAAATATCCTTAGATAGCATTAATGATCTTTCTGTGGCACACGTGTGCAAGGCGGTTATAAACCAGGCATGGGAGTGCAGCTTCAGGCTGATACAGAGCATCTAGCCATTTCTGTGCCCGTGGATCATCCCCTTGGTCTAACCCCCTGCAGTACTCAACCAGCATGGTAAAGGAGGGATTTGCAGCTTTAACACAGAATTTCTTTGTATTTTATATATTCAGGCCAGAAACAGAATGTGGTACATTAGCATTGATTCTGTGGTTTCATAGCACTTTTCTCTTTTTTTTCTTATTTAAAGTAGTACAGAAAGGAAGGAAAAAAAAAAGACAGAAAGGAAAATAAATCATCCCTTATATACATTCAGAGCATACATAGCAACAGTTCCTTCATCACTGGCTGCACTCTGAGTGTGTATTGATGTTAGCAGCAAAAGATTGCGTATTAGAGATCTATAACACTGCTAATGTTAACCATGCTCAAAGAAGGTAGTTCTTTTCTTGCCTTTCACCCTCTCTTGTAGCTTAAAAGACACTTAAATAAAAAGAAAATAATATTAATCACCTATTTGTAAAAGGGAGATTAGTTCTATTAAGCAGAACATTAAAGGGGGAATATTTAAAATATATTCATTCCTTCAGTATTCCCCAAACATCTCCTGAACAAAAACCTCAAAACCTCTTCTTCCTTTTTTTGGGGGGTTTTTTTGGTTTTTTTGGAGCCATTTCATAAGAGAGGGAATGACATATATCTGATCAGTTGGAGAACATGAAATTTGGAAGAGTGAGTTAGGGAAAATTTGTTCCTGCAGTTGCTATAAATGCAGTACAAATGTAATAAGTCTCATACATAGCCATGCAAGCAGCCTGGAGCAGGGTGAAAAACTGGGTTTGCAATAGTTGGGTTGAAATGAAATACTTGCTGCTTTATTTCATTACTTCCCATGTATTTTTCATGTAAACTTTCAGAATACATGTGAGCATCCTTTGGAGTGCACCTTGTGCATGTATTAGCAGTGACACCCCCTCTTTCCACCAGCAGATATTCAGAGGTCATCCAGATCTCCACATATCCTCTGGAGATCATTAGGAAGTTGTCTTTCAAAGGCATGACCCTTAGAAAAGATTTTTACGCAAAGATTTTGGTATATATTGTTTTCTGAAGTTTAATAAGTGCTGTACTCTATGTGGAGGGTCCATCCATCATCCTCATCCTGCTAAAGGTGACAAGTCACTGGGGGTCATTACCTCTCTTCAGGAGAAATGGCAACAGGCAATACTGAAATCAACTCTCATTTAGGAAATCACTGCACCTTTAAAGAAAAATGTTCTGTTCAGTTTAGTTGAGCTGTCAATGCAAGATGCATGAAGCACAGAGGTGAATAAGGCAAAATTGCTCACGTCTTTGCAAACATAGCTTGAGGTTGCTAACACCAATAAACAGCAGGAATAATTCCAGAGGGGTGCAATCACTAGTGTGTTTAAAATACAACCCACAAATATGCTAAAAATACGTAGAAATACAACCAAGGAATGATTGTTTGTTGGTATCAGTCCTGTATCAGATTTACAGGGGCAAACCCATGACTGCACTAATACATTTCCTTATAGCAACCAGGGCTCACTATAGAAATAAAGATAATTCATCTATGTACATCTATGTGTATATATATATATATATATATGTGTGTGTGTGTGTGTTTTACCATATGCAGACAATATTTTAATAATCTTGATTGCGTTTGGAAGCTTCCTAGCAACTAGCTATAAGCAGTCCTCCTGGTTGCAGTGCTGCATTTGTATTTGTGATCATATAATGCAGTCCAAGTACATAGAGCAAATTTTTCAATTAAATTCCCTTTTTATTTTAGAGAATGATTTAATGGGGAAAAAAAAAGCTATATTTTGGCCCTCAGCTAGCTTGGCATAAACTGTTTCCTCTTAAAATATGATCAGGCACCCAAAGAGACAAGGGGCTCCTTACCTACTCCCTGCTCTCACTCTTAAGTTCATACACAGACACTCAAACTCTCAGGTCACTTGGGAGTTTTAGGATAGATCAGGCCCTTGTGGGTTTCAGGCACAGAAACAGGAATGTGCACTATTTTCAAGAGAGATGGCTTCTTTCAGAACTGTGGGTGAATTTTCAGTGGTTTTAGTAAAAAATCCAGTTGATTTTCCTGAAATTTCCTATGAAAAACATAGCCTCTTAAGGCATAATCTCATTGCTTTTACAGATAATATTACAGTCCCACGAAACAGAAATTTTGTCAAGAAGCTGCTACCACATTTAATATTAAAGAGGATGAGATGAACCAAATAGAGGAAAATAAGTTCTGACTCCTTACAAATAGTGCTAGTCAGAAAAAAAATGTAAAAACCACTCTCTGTGTTTAAAATTAATGGCTAAATCCTGCTGTGAAGGAAAAGAAAAAGTTTATTTCATGCTTAGTCTTTGCTTTGTAAGTCTGCTGTAGCCTTTTAAGAGTAGGTGGCACTTTGATGCTATAAAAAAAGAATAAAAAAAGGATATCTTAGATTTCTGAAATTCTTCTCTATTAGTAATAAACTAAGGATAGAGAAACATGTGCAAAACATAGAAATGGTACCAAGTTCATTATCTGTAACATTTTATTAGCATGTAATGCTGTATGAAGAAAATTTCAAGATGCTCTCCTGATGTTATAAAACTACCTCATCTTCATTAGTATGAGAGGAGTTGTTGAAAAAAATCAATCAGTAGGGTGTTCACATAGTGGAATGAAAAATCCAAAATACAAGGAAAGGAAGCCTTTATTTAAGGGCAGTCAAATAAAACAGCTGTGTGATTCTACATTATTAAATCACCGCTTTATATCCATCAGTTCCATTTATCAGTCATTAGTAAGAAAGGTTTGTCTACTTTCAGCCTCTGCAGAGCTTTTAGGGTTGTTTCGTTAGTGAAGGCTGGTGGTGAAAGAGAGGGGCACGAGATAGGCTTGGCTAGCAGCTTTCTATAGGAGCCAGATGTATGCTCTAATAACTCTGTCTTACTCTGATGGTGTTACAGCTGAGATTTTACTCTTGAAAGACACAGGTTTCACCACTGAGAACTGAACAGCTTTTGCTCTTCCCCATTCACCATAGCACTACAGTGCACAAAGCAAGGGTTTCTTTGCTCAAAACAAGCATAGAAGTGGGAAATGCTAGTAAAAGACCTTAAATTTAGATTTCTTTTCACTTTAATAAGCACATCTTGGCAGTGTTTCAATAGTTTGGATTTTGTTGTTTGGTAGCTTTTTTTTTTTTTTTAGTGAGACTTTGCAGTATTGTTTTAATTAAAAGTACTTTTAGGGGTTACAATACAGTTTTTATGGATCTTACAGCAATTAACAAGTGATCTACTTAAAAATCCTCAGAAATCTTGTCCCATGGGCATGGTCAAAACTTTAGCCTTTCTGAGGTGCACTGGTTCCTTGTTGTACTTGACATCCAGTTACAGGTAGCACATTAACAAAAATACAATTCCAGTGTCATGCTTCATATCTTCAGTAACACGATGTAAGTGAATGTGTGCTAATTACAATGTGAAGCCATCTGGTTCATTTTCAGCTTTCTGTTTTACGTGGCTTCTTTGCTCCTAGACTTCCATTTCAACACTCAGTATGAAGAGAAAAAGAGGTTAAGCTGTTGCATTTTGTATACAGGGAACAATTCATGTAATATACACCAGTCTGTAAAAACTGTAAATGCTATTTTTTTTTATTTTAAACAGTTTTCTTAGTTTACAAAAGATCAATAATTGGTACCTTTTTACACTCTCAGATTCCTGAATATTGACAGATCTTCAAAGGGAGTATTAGCATATGAAATCTTAAGATTGACTGTCCTGAAGATTTTTAAGACACGATAAAGCTAAAATATCAAGTCTTTGAGACAGCCCCTCTTAACAATTTCAGCAGAGGAGCGTGTCAGAAATCACCAGCAAAGCACAGCAACCCCCCCCGCTCCGTGCCACTGTCTGCCTGCACGCTGTTATTTGGTTGCACACTGTTTAAATCCCCACGGAAAATCACACCTCGCATTCCCTCGCTGGCTGCTGGTGACAGGAACAAGATCCGTACTCATTAATGATCACCAGGGCTCCCTCAATGTGGTTGGGTTTGTAATCAACGTAATACTCCTGGGCTGACATGGCAGCCATTTGATGCATGGTCTGTTTTTGCTTCTGCTTTCTGCGCTGTGTTACAAAGCACTGTCTTAGATGTCTTAAGCTGGCTGGAAAGCACTTCCAGGAGACGTACAACACTAAAACCACGATGAGGAAGGAAAAAATCAGTGCCATGGTCCCCGTCACCACTTTGTGAATCTGAACGGCGTTCTCCGAGTTCTCGCCGGGCATGGTCACAGTTATGGCATATGTCGTTTGGTCCCCTTCGCTGTCCTGCACGTCGTACGTGGCAGTGGCAGAGCCATAGCTGAACATTTGGTCGCTGTTGTTTGTTACCGGGGAGAGGGTGTTAACGCTCGTGGGGTCTGCCGCGTCTTCACACAAGTGAAAAGCGTACACCGCGTCCAAAACATCCTCGCCCTGTGCGTACTCAGGGGTGGCACAGAGCAGATTGCTGTCGTAGCGACCCTTGAAGTTGCTCAGCCAGGAGGCCAGGGCACAAACGTTGCGGCTGCAATCCCAGGAGTTAGCAGAAAGGCTGATGCTAGTGAGGGACTTCCAGGAGTCGAGGACTCGGGAGTCAATGTAGGTCAGCCGGTTGGAATCCAGCTGCAGGGTTTTGAGGTGAGGTACACTTTCAAAAACATGAGGTTCGATGTATTCGATTTCATTGCCGGAGAGATCCAGTCTTTCAAGTTGCCATATCCAGTCCAAAGTGTTTACTACGATGGTAACTTTATTCCTTCGCAAGCAGAGAGAGTGCAGAGAGATGAGCCTGGGAAAATGGGCTAAATTCACTTTCACCAAGTCATTGTGCTCAAGGTGCAGCTCAGTGAGTTTGAACAAGCCTGCAAAAGAGTTTCGAGCCAGGCTCTTTAACTGATTGTATCCTATGTCTAGAAACTTCAGGCTGCGACAGTCCTGAAAAATTCTCACTGGCACAAACTTGATGGCGTTCGACCGCATGTGCAAAGTTGTTAGTTTTCTCAGCCCGTGAAACAGGTCAGGCTCCAAAGACTGTAGGTTGTTGTATGATAAATCCACACTGCGCAAGTTTGGCATGGGTCGGAAAGTGGTGTTGGGCAGTTGGGTTATTTTGTTGGAACTCAGGGTGAGCTCTTTAACTCGCCGCAATTTTTGAAAGGCATTCCCCTCCACTGAGCAAATGTGATTGTGATCCAGATAGAGCCACGTGAGCTGCATTAACCCTGTGAACTGTCCATCATGCAGCTCTGAAAGGCTGTTGTACCGCAGAGACAAGCCCATCATGCCCGACAGGTTGCGAGGCATCTCTGTAAGATTCAGTGATTCACAGTACAAAAGCCTGCCCTCACACCGACATAGCTGTGGACACCCACTATTCACGGCTGGAAGCATTTTAGAAAAGATACCCAGCGTACACAATATCAACCCCGGGGGCTTCCTCAGCAGCCAGTTTAAACAGAGACCGATAAGAAGGAAATCCATTAGCAAGAATATTTCCAAATATGCTTGAGAATGTCCATTGAATCTTTTCAAATTCTACATCATATTTATTTAAGAGAAAAACAACCAAAACGAAGCCAGAAAATCAAAGCAGAACAGCAAACAGAACAAACACAGAGGCAAATATTTCACTTTACAGCATGCAGGAGCTGTACAGCATTAAAGTTCACAGACATTCAAAGGTAAAATGATAGTGATTTTGTTCATGTTAAATGCTGCAGCAAAGAAAAAAAAAATCTTTCTTCATGAAAGAATTTAATTAAAAAGTGTCTTACCCACCCTTTTCCAGAGAGTGACAACCTCCATTCAGTTGCTTCCTTTGTGTTTGGACTAATTATATGCAGAGCTAAAAAAGACCCCTCTGTGCTACAAATTCAGTCCCTTTCAGTTTTGTGCAAGGCTGGCAAGCTCACAATGTCTCACTTCGCTTCTGCTCAAAGAGCGAAAGGCTTGTCCAGCTAGCTTTTTAGCTGACTCCTAGGACCTGCAAGTTTCAGAACTATGTACATGAGCTTGATCTTCTCCTTCTCCCTCTGTCCTTTTCTCTGCAGTTAACACTGTGGCAGGAAAAAAACTCCAAACTCTTTACTAACGACTCCACAGGATTTGTCAATCTGTTTAATGTCCATCATTTGCAACGACCATTGACCGGCACAACCTTTACTCCATAGAGAGGTTACCATTCATTCACTGACCGGCTAAGGGTAGCTTTATTTCCCATTCTTTGTTCGCTTTGCTTGTTAGGTGATGCTTAGAGCAGAGAGAGACAGCAAGAATCCCTTCCCTTCAGCTGAGCAGTATGTTGCTAGAGCATGCAGAGGCACCTAGTGTTCACTGAGTGTCGTAAGCTGCTCATGATTGTACGCCTGCACTGTGCATCTCAGACATGGGCAGATTGAAAAGGGGTGGGCATAAAACCAACATTGGAGCGAACCAGGAAAGTAATATATGCTCTTTGATGAAATGGAAAATACTTTAAGCCTATCTCGCCATTTCTCAAACAGGCACGCACACACAGCCGCACAAATCATCAAGAGCGAGGCAGTGCTAAGTAGGAAGCTTGAGAATTAGGAATCTTTCTTTTTTTTAACCTCTTCTTTTGTTTAAAGTCTGAATTTATAAACTATTAGCTGGGAGAGGGAGAGACGTGATTTCTTGCTTTGGGAAGGAATATGTAAACCAGTATCTTTGGATTGCTTTTTCTCTCTAATTCCGATGATGCGATTTGCCTTTTGGGGTCTTGGGGTGGGAAGCCGGGGTGGGGGTGGGGGGTTGAGGGGGAACGTGTTTTTATTCTGACATTGTCTAAATAGAGCATGATTTGAAATTCTGTGCATTCTTTCTCATAGAAATGCAGCCAGAGCTCTGCAAATAGGAATGTCTGGTTTCATATAAGCTTTAATTACATTTGGTCTTTTTCCATCCTGCATATTTTGTGTGTGTTCAGCACATGCCTCTCCTAGAGGCTTTTTTTTCTCTTTTTTTTTTTTCCTCCAGTGTACGCTATGGCACAAAAAAACTCTAATTCTTGCAGCATAAAGATTACTGTGCTTTTGGAATAAGATCAACGTATAGATTACTCTGACCATGTTGGTAGCATGCAGAGAAGGGGTTTAAAACCTGATTAGTTGGGAAGTTCTGCAGATTGTACTGTTTTTCCTTCTGTGTACCAAAAAAAAAAAAAGAAAAAAAAAAATCCTTGCCTGATAATTTGCTGTCCTCTTTATCTATGGGAAATGCATTGACAATGAGCTCTCTCTGTAATTTTAACTGACTGAAAAATATATGGTGCTTCTGTCAGGAAAACACTGGCCATCTTTTTCTGTTATGAAATAGAGTCTAAAGCCTGTGTGCTGGTGAATGCGATCAGAGCTGACAGCTCACGGTTCTGCATGAAACCCCCATGAAGAAGTTTCAATGGAAATACAAGTATTGCAGAAGATTGGGCTTATTTCAAGTCAACATTGGTTGTGAAATGCTGGAGGCAGGGCAAAACTGTTAAATTTGCTTTCATTTTCACAACCACATTAATTTTTTTTTTTTTTTTTAATTTTCTTTTTTAAGTATCGGTTACGGGGCTGCGAAATCCTAGAGCTGTTCGTTGTGCATGAGTGTGACTGGCTGCTGTGAGTGTGTGCTGGTAGATATCAAGGAATGCAGTAATTTGATGCAGTAAAACTTGTTTTACAGAAGTCCTGGAAAACTTAAGCTCTCGTGCATAAAAATGTGTGAAGGAGATTCATTACAAATGTATTTGCCAAAGTCTTAAATAAATGACAGATATATAAACCACTTTGACTGTGTTTCAGACCCGGGGAATCAATGTGCTTTTATGCTCTCTCTTCCATTTACTCACATTTTTCTGCTAGTCACAGCCCTTGTGTTTCAGTTGTCTCAAAGACAGAAATGTGATGCTTTACTAGTATAGGAACCTTTTATAAGTTTTAGCATTTGGGCAGGAAAGCTGAACGTGTTCTTCCTCTCCCAAGATCATGCTGTTTTATTTAAAGCAGGCTGTTTATGCAAGTGTCCACTGGTTGCAGTACACCTTAATTCTGTTTCTCAGTACACAAAAGCAGGAGGGAAAGCAATGACAGAACCCGGAGAAAGAGCTGAAGCAGAAGAGACTAAAAAAACCTTCTCCAAGTCCATATTCCATGTCACATTACCAAATATTTTGATGCAGTTAGCAGGAAAATGTATTTGAAAAGATTACTTGAACTTTGCAGATACTGAAAAGGGTTCAAAGCACTAAGGCTGTGTCCCTTAAAAGACTGCAACTCTACAAATCTTCATGAGGTAGGACTTCACAAGCTCTCCGATCTAACAGTCTGGGCAGAGATCTGCAACACTAGCTCTAAAAATTTCAACTATGTCTTCAGGGAAAACTGACGTTTTCTGCAAAACAGATGATGATAATGAGCATTTAGTTACCATCTAAATGCTATATATAAAGTGAAGAATTCCTCTACTAGAGATGAACCTCCTTGATACGTTACTGTGAAGAGCAGGATGTTTGGGTTTTTTTCACTGCTTCTTCTTGCTGTCACCTGGGATGCAGCTTGGATCCTAACCAATCTACCTGTTCCCTCACTGGCATATAATCTATTATCGTTTGGTTTCCAGAGGTAAAAATTGGAGCAGACAGTAGCAAACCTATATAGCATCAGCTGGAAAACTGACAAGTAGAATTAGGCACCCAAAATTAATGGCCCTAAGCACACTATATTGAAAACCTGTCAGAGGTCTGTTGCTTGAGATACTTTGCTCTCATTTGACCAGAATTTGTTTGCAAAAGAAGAATCCAGGTAGTCTTTAATGAGAAACCCCAATCTATGTTTGGGGCTGAGATGCTGAGGGTAGTGTAGAGTTTTGATGGAAATCAAGACCCATTGCACATGGATCTGAAAAGGCAAAGTTAAGTGAATCTATGTCTTAGCCCTGAAATATCTTTTGCAGATTTGCTTTTCTTCCTTATTTTTGAAATGTACTTTTTTTTTGCAGTAAAACTAGAAATCCACTTCGAACATGATTGTAATGCAAAGTGCTTAATTTCCCCTGTTCTAGCTGTTATCACAGCCAAACTGTGAAGTTTACACATTTTCTGAAGTTTCAAAGCCTCTGGCAAATCTCTATAAATTAGCAGATTTAAATTAGCTTTATTAAATGTGCTATTATAAAACATTTTAAGAAGTGTAAAGTAAGTTCGTATGTGTTTAAGGGAAATTGATTAAATCGATTTAAAGTAGGTTACAGAAGACCAACATGAGTAAAGTTTTAGAAAGTTTAGCTGGGAAGCAATTTCTTGGAGTCATGGCAAGTAGAATTCACAAGCAACACTCAGCAGTAATTGTCAAAATTGCTCACGTTGAAAAAGGAAAACATTTTTCAATGTATTTAGACTACACATTTTTAATATTGTGTTCAAATTAAACATAGAGAATGGTTTGGGTTGGAAGGCACCTTAAAGATCATCCAATTCTAACCCCACTGCCAAGGCTGGGAACAATTTCCACTCGATCAAGTTGCTCAAAACCTCATCCAGCCTGACCTTGAACACCTCCAGGGATGGACATGTAAATGTCATGTTTTATTTAACTAGCCTCAGAATCACTTCATATTTACCAATTCCTTGTATTGCATGACTTTACTGTTTGTACCTAGATATTTACCCTGCCTGATTTTTCAGTCTGAGGATTAGGATCAGAATCGGACCACTAATGTCTATTTGTGCATATATATATATTTTATATATATCAATCAATAAAATATGAAAAGACAAAATAGTATATTAAATACTGAGTATACTTCTTCCTTCTGGTATTTTCTAAGTGGTTTCTATCAGTGTCGTAAATAGTGGAACTTTCAGTGATGATTTTAATTTCCTTTCATGAATAGACAGAGTCAAACCTTGATCTTACATAGTAGTTTTTAATTTTCAAATGCGTTGAACCATGAAATTTCGTATAAAGGAAACATTTTAAAACAGAAAAAGGAAGAGAAAGAGGTGACTTCAAGTGAAACAAATTAAATCCAAGATGGTTATCCCTGGCATTTGGCCACCTCTCCTTTCTATATAGAATTCAGTGTCTCAGCAGATAAGAAGTCCATCACCTATATAACTATGTCTCTTTTACTAAATATAAAAATGCACTATACCACCCAAGCTTTTGACTGAAATACTTCTAGCGCTTCAAGATGTCAAGTTAATAATGATAGCTTCCTTTAAATTATTGCAGTGCAGAACAGACACATTGGATTTGTTACTGCCTTGAAATAATAGACATTCTTATGTAAATCATCTTATTGTTTTTGACAATGTGGCAAACACTTTTTTTTTTTTTCTTTCTCTCATTGCAGTCACTGCATTGTCATCCTCAGCCACATTCAATAGCAGACAGCCATGTAGAGCTCTATAAGGACCTATATGCAGAACTGTCAATGCAGTGTGGAAATGCAATTTTTAGGAATATATGTCAGTGGTAAAATAAAGAGTCTCTCTTCCATCCATTACGGGTAGACTACTTGAATAAACTAAAAAGTTACTGATTCTCTTAAGTAGCTGTGAAATTGCCTATGGATTACTGGATGTGCTGTCACAGCTCTAGACAGTGTTATCAGTTGTGAATATCCAGGTATAATGGAAAAATTACTTGTGTTACAACAAGTAAAAGCTATACTTTTGTGATCGATCAACACATTGCTGAAGATCCTGTAGCATCCTGGTTAAGCAAAGACTGGTATGTTATGGTTACTGGGTTGTTAGAATACCTGGTTTATAGGGAAAGCGGAAATTAAAACCTTGTTTTTCAATTAACTCTTACAAATTTATATCTCTAAATATGTTTTGGGAAGTCTTGGCAGATACATTTGTAGAGTGCAATGTTTAGCAATTGTAAGGGTTTTAGTTAGTCATATTTAATTGGAAATCAATTAGTTCCACCTTCAGAAATGCTAAGCTAGACACTCTAGAAAGGTTTGTCTCAAGCATTTCTGGAGGTGCCAGTGAATGAATTGTAATTGATTTCCAATTAGCTTAAAAGCAAAGAGGGCTACAGCTTATCCATACATTTGAATGCATTTGCTTTGCCTGCTTCTACTGTTGATAGTTCTTCTGTAAGGATTATTTTTTTAACAAACTATAATGCTGAGTGTTTTTTTTTTTATTATTATTATTTGTGTTTAGGACTCCTTTTCACTGAAAATAATTCTGTCCTTACATGGATGTAGCTAATTCAAGGTGGCTGTTGACACCATTGCATCTCATGTTCATTGGCTGGTTGATTTATCTTGATGTATTTACTCAGATTCATCAGGCTGGATGATGGCTCAACTGTGAATGCACTGTAAAGTGGCAGACTAGCAGGATTGCTTAGGACTGAAAAATCTGCCCTGTAGCCAAATTGATTATGGCCCTAAACCCACCCCCTAAAAAAAAAAAAAAAATCACTCTTTGTATCAACAAAACAACTTTAGTATCAATAAAACACTTTTCAGACTTTCAAGGTACAGGAAGTAGAGAGAATGGAGAGGAATTTATGAAATCAATTGTTGAAAGCTAGGATGAACAAGTTGAAAGCTGTTCCTGGCAGTCTCCTGGAAAGTCTTTTTACAAAAGGATGAATTGCTCTTGGAAAATTTTCCCAGAGCAGAAAATCTGTTCTTCTCAGTATTGGGCAATCAGTTGTTTTTAATCCGTTTCTCTTGCTCCTTTCCAAATGTATTTTAAAGCACAATCAGAAAAGATAACAAACCTTCCACTGCCCTTTGTAGATGCGTTATCTCAAGAAATATAGGTTGGTGGTGAAGTCAGTGCTAAACTAGAATTTTGAAATAAAGATTTTTATTAAGCTCTCTTCCATGACAGAGGGTACCATTTGAGTTGATGCCAAAGAGGGTTTTTCAAGGAAACTCTGCTTTTGGATAATGTTACTCAGAAATTATATAATGTGAAATATTCTTAGGTCTGACTCCTGGAATTACTTAGGACCTGAACAATAGAAGATAGATTATGTAGTCATGGAAATAGTTGTTGGACTGTAGCAGAGAGCCTGTAGCAAACAGGTGATCGGCTCTTGGACAGACTGTTTTATTTTGACAGATATAGCAGGCAGGATTTTTAGGTTTTCATCCTTCTGCTCTGAAGGGAAAGCTCTGGATAAAATGTGTTGGAATTATGATTGGTTGTGTATTGCATCTCATTGTGAGATCAGAGGGAATCTGAATTATTAGCACACACACTAAGTAATAATGCAGAAACCAGGTTGAAGACTTATATTTCAAAGAGAAGTCATTGTGATTTTTGCAAACTTAAAGACGATGGTTTGTTGACTACCTGAAATATTTATGGCTTCATTACATATTATTTTCAACTGATGTAATGTCTGAGAGAAATAATCAGAGGTTAGGAGTGTCAGAGGACATATTTAAAAGCATAACAAAAGTTAGTCATGCCTTCTATAAAAAGAGAATAACCTGACTTTTTTTTTTTTTTTTTTTAAACAACTTAAAAATACTGAGACAATACTGAACAGATTCTTATGGTGGGGATTGTTTGTGTGATCTATGTGTGATTTTAGAAACCCAGCTATGCTCAACAGCTGATTTTGTGAGGTTTGAAATGGACCTTGCTGCCTTTTCTTTGATTTTATTTCAATGTATTTATGCGTCCGTGCTAAATACTTTTCATGTCTGTTAAAGAAGAAACACACAATGTAATCAAAACTTTGTGTTGCTCCTGTACTCTGAATAAATATAGAGAAAGATATACTCCATTCTAATAACATATGTGAAGATACTTAATTTACTTATAAAGCTATAGAAAACATGTGAAACACATTCTCAGCTTACGAACAATAATATTAATGTAAGTTACTCTCACATTCTATATATTTTTAAAGGTGAAACAACATATTGGGTGGGTGAGTGGGGGGGATAATAAAAAAGCTTTCAGGTTTACTTCAGATGTGTTTCAGAATCATATTTTCTCACTTCCTACTGTAATTTTTAATCTTTAATATTCCTTATTGTTGAGCTTATTGTTTCTTAGGACTCAATTTATATTTTAAAGGAGTGGAAAGATGCATAATCAGCTCCAAAAGACAGGAAAAGATCAGCCTATTTTTCAAGATATAGGATATTTCATGGCGTGTTTTGAAATCTAGAGACCATTTTTAAAGAACACTTGGCTTACTTCTGCTCTTTTTTTTTTTTGTAGTGCAAATTAATTATAATTTGACAAGAGAGTGCCTGATTTCCTTCTTCAGATTTGGTGTAGAGCCAGGCTTTATTAGTTAGAGCTTCTAAATCAAAATCAAAGGTCAGTATCTGTGAAATGCCTGTGCCTCAAGATATATTGTAGTTCTTTCCCCATTATTCAGATATTTTTCTCTATGAAAAGATGTTTAGCTATTTAAATGGATACTGTATGTTGCAGGCATGACTGTGGAAGAAAAAGCATTTTTTCATTATTACGTTGGTAACATTCCTAACAGCAGTCCTGAGGGTCCATGTTTCGTGGTAAGTTGTACCCAGTGATTCCTCTTCTCCGCTGAGCCCTGTGCATGACGGGCAGAGGAGCTGTGCCCAAATGTCTCCCAGCATCATCCTTCAGCCCCCAGGATCTGTAGTTGCATCGCCACGTACACTACTCAACGGGGGCATATTTGAGGAAGTGATGGGTAGGGGACAACAGGTGACTTAACAAGCTATGATAGTGATTACCAAATATACCAACATATATGAGAAGGGGAGTGAGAATGGCAAGTAGGCATCTTTTTTGTACTTAAAAAACCTGGAACTCAGAATTGCTGAGCAGAGAGGCATTAAAGATATGAAACTTTAAGAAAAAAATATAATTAAAAAATGGTAAGCAGTACTATGTGTCCTGATCCTCACTCAGCTTCTTCTTCTGATTAGTTGTTTTTTGGGGTTTGTTTTTTTTTCTTTTTTTTTTTTTTTTTTCGCTTTTTCTGTGTCCTTGTTCTCCATACAGCTAGGGGTATTTTTTCGTTTGTTTTGGTTTGTTTCCAACTCTGATTTCAGGGATTGCCTCTTCCCATGCCTCTGTGTAATGCCCAGCAAGAAGTGTCTATTGCGGTGTCCTAATGGATCCGCTAATAATTAATACAGCTTGGGTGTTCAAGGCAATAACTGCTGAACAAGAAGTAATGAATTACAATTTTAACAACGTTGTCTGTCTGCAGCCTGTTTTGTTGTCTGAGCTTGCACCGTGTCCTGACATTGGGTCTGCAGAAGTCATGTCTAGCTGCTTTCATGACTGCAAGGGCCATGAAGACAATGAGCACTAGAACATATTGAAAATGGTGTTAGAAGAAGTTTCCCTAGGGCCAGGGGGATGAAGTTGGAAGGTGTTTGTTTCTTTACCTTTTGCACAAAACAAATCATATTGGCCACAGAAACAAGAGAGTTTATCACAAAAAACCTCCTTTTGAGACGCGCAGCTTTTTCTTGGTTCTCAGTCTGCCAGACCACGGAGGCTTTTGGATGGATCTGCAGCCCTGCAAAGTAATGCTGACCTTGGGATACTTCCCTGAAACACATTCAGCTCTGAGTCTTTTGAGAAGTGTTCTCTGACTTTCTGTATTTGTTGGCACCGTTATAGCCATTAAATACTGATTAGATTTAAGAAATCCAAGAGGCCAAATAATGGTATCATCTGTTCCCTACCTATCTTAATAATATTGCCAGTAATATTCCAATATATCAGTTCTAGAATAATCTATACCTAACCTGATGTACGAAAAAAAGGGGTAGTATGCTTTTTTGTTTCGGAGGCTGAACAAAACCAGTTTATTTATTGATTGGGTTTTACCATATTGCCAAGAGATGAGGGTAAAAAGTGAATTAGCTGCTTTCAAGGACTGTTAGAGATATACATCATTTTTCATAATGTTTGATGAATTGCTTAGAGTACTTGTTTCACTTAAAACTGCAATTAAAGATTGCCCTCTAGTCAAAAGAAAAATGTGACAAAAATGTAACTTGAAACTGGGCAGAAATTTTTTCTGAAGCCCTTTGGGATTAATTCCAGTAATTATTCAATCTGACGTTTTCCAGAGAAATAGACCTTTATGTATGAACTCCATTACTCATAATAACAAAGTTCACATGTCAGATACTTCTGTCCAGTCACTTCATACTCTACATTTAGTAAGAGCCTACCACAGAACCACAGAACAACCAGGTTGGAAGGGACCCATCGGATCTTCTAGTCCAACCATTCCTATCTAACACTAAACCAAGTCCCTCAAGACCTCATCCACCCGTGTCTTAAACACCTCCAGGGAAGGTGACTCAACCACCTCCCTGGGCAGCCTAATAAACATCCTCACTAAATATGAGAAAACATTAAGTTGTTTGCAAAAAATACCAGTGCATATATATGGTTTTTAACTAGATACTGCTCTGGTGAGTTTGGATGTGTTGTGCTCGTGTCTACAGATACATTGAATCTCTAGGCTGTACCTGTCATCCACATCATGTCTCCTGCTAATTTTGTATAATTTCATTCAGAGCATATTAAGGACATTCTTTCTTTCTTTTGTCCTCTGAACTGCCCTGGAGAAGTCTGGTTTGTTTGTCTGTCCAATTTTAAACATGCATATAATTAATTGTGTTATTCAAAAAACTGGTCTTTTGCAAGACCTATGTGTAGGAAATAAAAATTATGGTTTAGATCATTTGCAAACATGCATGAATATTTTTTTCTCACATATGAACTTATTAGATATTATTGGAACTGCTCAGTGAATATTGAGCAACTGTCTTTGATGATAAGCAACTCTAAAATTATTTTTGTTATGTTTGTCAGTATTTCATTGAATGAAGATATTCCATAACACTATATTGTGTTAAAAAGTGCTTGTTTAAAAATGCAGTGGTGATTAGATGCTCGTATTTGAAGAATTTGCCATTCTCTTCTTTTCAGTTCTGCCATTGTATTGTGCTTTTGAAGCTGGGATGTGGAATTATCTGTGTTCTGATGAGAAGTGATAATATAATCTTTTGCTGAATGTGGATAGAAGACATAGGCAAATGAGATTGTTTTAATACAGCCTGCCTGTGCATCTTATTACTTTTCAAAAGCTAAAAGTGGAGAATAATTCCATGTCTTTGGAGATTTCCTTTATATCTTTTTTTTTAAAAAAGTTCTGGAGTAATATAGGATTTACTCATACTGTGACTAGTGCTTTCCATTCAGGATTTTTGCATGTCAGTTGTCATTCTTTGCACACTCCAGTAGATGGCAACTCCAGTCTTCTTGACATTTAATCTCCATTCAAACTAGAAATGCTTCCTGCACCCTCCCTAACCCGCATCTTGTCTATATAAACGGCTAAGAGTTTCACAGAAACGTGATTTAATTTTAGGTTTATTGAAATCATCATGTAGTATCTGAACTGAACTCAAAGAGTACCAAAAGAAAAAAAAAGGAAAAGGAAAAAAAAAGAGACCTGTAAGCACCAATCCTTCTGGATCATAAAGCACACACTGATTCCCCCATAACTTCTAAAAATGTTTTAGGAGTCTTCATAAAAAGGATTATACCCAAAACTTCCTTTTTATGTGAAATAAATGAATGGTTTGGCTGCAAATACAGAATAGTGGCTTTAAATGTGATGGTTTGACTATAAAGCGTGCAGTCCATGCCTCCCCATCGTTAAAGTATTTATTTTTGCTATGCACAGTAAGTACTTGACCAGTCTTTTAAAAATTGCAAATAATATTTCTTTGTGAATTTGACAGTGAGGTACCTAGACGCGGCTTGTCTTGGGTGAGGGCAAAACTAGAACCAGGGGTTCACTGCATTGTATTAGAAGTGAAAATATACTCAGATCTTCCCTCATTGCTTACAGCGCTGCTATATTCACCCTATCTTCTTTGTGCTTCATCAGTGCAGAGGAGCCTATTCCTCCGTTTTCCTCCCCTGACTTTCCCAACTTAAAGACTTGCTTGCAGAATTTGAAGACATAAAACAAAGCATCTCTCTGTGAATGAATGCCAGACATCAACAACAGGCACAAAAGATTTTGATTGCTCTGCCTGGGAGGGAGACTAATGTTCATAACAGTCACACAAAGGATCCTTTCTCTATCTCTCTGCATCAAGACTGTAGCTTAATTTTCAAATCACTTCCACTAGTCTAGCAAGGTTTTATTTTGTGGTTGATGGTTAAAAGGGGGCTGAAGGAGGAAAAGTCAGTGGGGTTTTTATATTAAATACAGCTTTAACTTCAGAAAAAATACATGCTACTTATCAGGATTTATTGTTATTGTTTACATACTAGATCCATAGAGAGTTTTCAGTAACTGCACAAGAAGCTTTCAAACTGCCACAGTCTGTAACATCAGTGATGCCATTTGCTACTGGGTCTTGCGGTCACAGACAGATACAAAGATTTATTGTTTAAAATAAACTGCAAAAAAATTCTAAAGGAGAGCAGTGTTTAAGGCCATATTTAGATGTTCATGCTTTTATTGGCTTAGTAAAAACCTTGGTTTTCAACCCAGATTTGATTAGTCTGTGGACATTTTTACTTCATAGAAACAGTGTTAAAATAAATTATGCTCATATAGGACAAGCAGAATATTGGTCCATTTAAGCCTGACTGATTTTTATGTAACAAATTAGTGAGCAAGGTAATTAAATCTCTTTTGGATGCCTGTTTCATCTCTGGAAAGAATCCCAAGAAGCTCAGAAAACTGACTTTCGGGTTATAGACAGGTCCTGGGTCTATTGCAGCTAAGTGGCTTGTTTCTCATTATCGCATTTAGCGCTACAGAAACTACTCCACCAGAGTCTTTATTAAAACTTGCTTAAGGCTAGCATTTTCCCTTGGGTCAATAATGACTTTAGAGGAATGGACGTAGAAGCTAGATTTGTTCTAGCCACTGGAATGAATTATGTCTCATTGGGTCCCCCGGGCTAGTATTTCAAATTCGCCACCAGGCACTTCATCAAAAATTCTATTCCAGTATTGAAAAGACCTTGTGCTCCTATTAGTAACTGCCGAGCATATATCTGAAGATCTTCCCCACCACCCAAACTGTATGGCTATATGTTTTTCTCTGCTAAGAACCCATTGAATTGCCACACATGTCAGAGAAGAATGTGGTTTGTAACTGTATCCTGAAGATCTCATGTGTCGGGGAGGTGGCTACTGGTTATTTCAAATTAAATATGGAGCACAAACAAAGCATCCAGCTAGCTTCTGTGGTACTCCTACTGGCAAAAGCCATTAAGATCCTGCAGATCATTTCCTGGTGTGACCACATTATTTATGAGAGAAGCAGAGCTTGGAAATACCATTTTCTCCTACAAGTCCGTGTTCATAAATAATCTAATCAAGATCAGCATTGCTTCTCCTGTGACTGTGTCGGAGGAACATAAAATGGTTTGTGTTGGAAGAAACTTTAAGGGTCATCCAGTCCCACGCCCCTGCAGTGAACAGGGACATATTGTACTCGATCAGATTGCTCAGAGTCCTGGCCAACCTGACCTTAAATGTTTCCATACATGAAGCATCTACCACCTCTCTAGGCAGCCTGTACTTCTTCACCTTCATCATGAAAATTATCTTCCTTAAAATGTCTGTCCTACTCATATGAGCAAATATTTCTGGGGAAAAAAAAAAAACTGGTTTTCTCAATAAAAACAACTGGTTTGGATTTTTTTTTTCTAGTTTGGAAAATCTGCCCATGTTGATGGTAAGATAAAATATTAGCTTAGAAAAGACTTTGGATTTACGATCCAAAACCAAATTGCTAGCTTTCCCATCACTGACCTGATTTTTAAAAATCTGATTCACATCGTTTGAAGTAGTAGTAGTATAGAAGTGCTTATTCTTTTTCAGTGTTTTTACAGACTGAACTATCTGTTGAAAAGCAGAGGTGTTTGGTATTAAAAGAGATTGGCAATGGATAATAGGCAGACAGGTGTTTGGTTTTTCTTTGTGCTTGTCAAGGACAAAGTCTTCTGGCACGTTACTTGAAGAGCTCGTGAGCACATTCACACTCTCATCTTATATTTCTTGCTGACTGGATTTTCCCTGAGTGCTATGTTCAGAGATTTCAAATGCAACATTACCTAAGAATTGCCATTAAAATCTGAATGAAATGGTGAGTGTTACGATGGATGTTGCACTTCAACTGTTACGTCTGTAGCCCAATATTAAATAGAAATAATTATTTTTAGATATACAGTGAAATTTCTCCTATAACCATTTCCACGGTTTATTTCTAGCCTAGTAACTGCAGGAATTGAAAAAAAAAAAATCCTTCTTTTGCTATATAGCATATACTACACTCTTTACTTTTCATTCCAAAGTAGATTTTCCAGATGTTTCTCTACAAAACAGAATACATGTGTTTAGCAACTACAGCAGACTATAAAAATATAGTTGCCTTCTTGCAATGTGTTTACTCAATTGGAATTTTAGAGAATATCATTTTAGACAACATCATGTCAAAGCTAATTGAGTAATCGGTCAAAAATCATGGATTGTGGATGTCTGTAGTACCTTTAAATTGCCCTGACAGTATTTTGGAGCCTCTGCATAAATAACTATTTATTATTTGGAGGTTTGTATCTAACCCAGTCTTCCTAAAGAGGTGTAAACCTCTGTGAATGGAAGTTAAAAAGCCCCTCTGCTCTGTTTAATGTAATTCCTTCTGTTTGTTAAACCTGGGCAAGTCATTGCCACATAAATCTCCTTAGTTCATAAAAGTGCAGTTGATTTAAGAAATTACCTAGTCCTTTTTTTTTTTTTTACCCCCTCTAGGGTTTTATTAGTTTTGTCATTCCTGACACATAGATTCCTCCTGTAAACTGCAGAACTGAAGACTTCTCAAGGAATCTGTTCCAGCACTGCTCTTCTCAAATTCTGAGAGTTAACAAGCCTGTCATGTTCAGGCTTTTACTGCTGGGGGAGTTTTCTACTGATCTTTTTAACTGCTTTTGATCTTTTTTGGATCCATTCTAAATGGTCCATATTTTCTTGAAATACGATGCCAAAAAAATCCCATGTTGTTCCAGCCAAGACCTTGCTAGTTCTGAGTACAGCATCTCCCTGCCTGCAGTTGGATATTTCTGCCTGAAAATAACACTTGCATTTTCCACAACTGGGTGTCACTTAGGACTTTTTTTAGGTTTGTGATGCATAAAAGTCCCTGGAACATCTTCTGCAGGTTTTCTACATAGTTAATACTTTTTCTGTGCCTTATAGCTAGTTGTTCCTGACTGGGCAAATGTTTTACATGTGACTGTTGGATATTTTTTTTTCTTTTTTGAGGACATAAGTGAAATTTATCAGAATAACTTAGCATTTTTATTCTGCCCTTCAGAGAACTTGCAGTGCTGCTTAGCTTGGTGTCACTTCCAAATTTAATAAGCATTTTCTGTTCTATCAATGAGGTCATTAATGACAAAATGAAATGTTGATGGAACCAGAGGAGGCTTTTCTGTGCTGTTTTTTTAAGTGAGTCAAGGTATTGCTTTAAGGTAGTAAACTCATTATATTGTGTGGACAATTATATTAACGAAACTGTAATGTAAGGAAGTACCCACATCTAATAGCGATGATGGAAAACCAACTTACCTCTGTTAATAAGAGTTCCTTTTCTCCTCTCAGTTTCTGTCTGAGCTGAAGTTATGTGTCTTTGCTTTGTTACTATACAAAGCTCACTGGCAGGACACAGGAAGAACAAAACAGTTTTGCTCCTTCACACTCTAGGGCTGAGCTGGGCATTTAAAGTCCTGTAATGAGAAAGCAAGGTAGCTTTCATAAGCAACGTGAGACGTACTTCGTTCTGCTGTGTGCACGGAAGTTCTGTAGAGTAGGAATAAACTCTATAATGTAAAGAAGGAAACATGCAAGGAGTGTAATGCAAGGGATTTTCTTCCTCTCTGCTTTGACCATGGATGCTTACACAACTACAGCCCCCATCATTTTCATAATTTCAATTGTATGAGCCATTCATGTAGAGCTCTGTGATGCTAAGCATTCATTTAAATGCACAAATTGCTTTGTGCTGAGTGATGTGTTTTATTAACTTTTACTTTAATATGAAAAAAGATTCTAAAGAAAAAATATTTTCCATGTTCTGTTATGGAAATAGACACATCTCATTTCTAGCTGTAAAGTCTGTGAGAAGACATACTACATTCATATGTCCTGTCTCTATGAGCTCGACATAACATTTGAATTCCTGATTATCTGCATTATGTGTAAAAATTCATAGAACTGGACAGAATGTCCCTGAGGACTCCGAAAGACATTAACTATCCCAGTTAGTCAGTGACCATGATATATGCAGAATATATTTCACAGAAGCACAGAACAACCAGGTTGGAAGGGACCCATCGGATCTTCTAGTCCAACCATTCCTATCTAACACTAAACCAAGTCCCTCAAGACCTCATCCACCCGTGTCTTAAACACCTCCAGGGAAGGTGAATCAACCACCTCCCTGGGCAGCCTCTTCCAATGCCCAATGACCCTTTCCATGAAAAACCTCCTCCTAATCTCCAGCCTAAATCTCCCCTAGTGGAGCTTGAGGCCATTCCCTCTTGTCCTGTCCCCTGTCACTTGGGAGAAGAGGCCAACTCCCTCCTCTCTACAACCTCCTTTCAGATACTTGTAGAGAGTAATGAGGTCTCCCCTCAGCCTCCTCTTCTCCAGGCTACGCAACCCTAAACAACCCAATTTGACTAGGAGACTTTCTTCACATCTTTGATTTGCTGAGCTGAAATAAAGCTTCTCTCTCTTTATTTTTTTTTTTATTATTATCCTCCTGGGAACATACCAAAAGAGGGATTTTTTTGTTTGTTGAGGTGGTTATTTACAACACACACCACCCCCTCACCCCCCCCCGCTGCTTGCAATAAATGACAAGCTAATACGATTTTTTTGTTGTCTAAACAGCATTTCCATGAAACTTTGGCTGATATGGAATAATATAATATTACTTTCAATTTATTTGACACCTATCCAATACCTTAGAAACTGCTAGCTATCTAAAGTACATCTGTAGCTTTCAGTACGATAGTATTTTTGTGCTTCCAATGTTTTTCTTTATGCCATTTATCTTCAGAATACCTGTGTGAAATATTCCTGCTTATAAATAGACAGAGAAGAGAGAGGAAGGCTAAACTAACATGACAAACACCACACAGGAATCCTGTGCTGAAGCAGAGAATTTGTGCTTCAGAAGTCATAAACTGGCACCCTGGGCTTCCAACCCTTTTCTTCTATAGCTTGTTGCATAAAACACGTCATTCTCAACTCATCCCCATGTAGTGATTTGGTTTTCATCCCTACAAGGTCGTAATACCTTAATGAGGCATGTAAAGAAAAAAGAACAGCTTGTCCAGACCTGGCTTGTTCTTTTGTATTCCTCATTCTTTTATTTTTATCTCGGGTTTTGTTTCGATGTAACCTTACTTTCAGAAGAGAGGGACTGTCACTGGCTATTTCCCTGACCATCCCAGCACCCAGGCACTCACATGCCCCATCTCATCAGCTCTTGGTAGTCCAGATAAGTCATGCTGGCTTCTAAGCATACTTTTCCACCATGGGGTCTCTAAAGGGCTGGCAGCAGGTGGACTCAGAGCTATTCTGCTAAATCCTTTTGACTTGAGAGGCTTAAAATCTCTATAGAAGTATTTTGCTGAATCATGTTACAGTCTTTAAATGCTCTCTATAATGTGAAATTTCCCCCAGTGCAGCATCAAATCTCATGTCCCTTATTAAAAGCTTAGGGTCCTTTTTTCCCAGTGTGGTAAAATCTATCATCTCTGTTACTAACTGTGATCTTCTTCTCATTTAATCTTCCTGTAGGGCCTGAGAAGTTCCTGCTGCTTTGGTTTTGGGCTTTGCAGTGGGCGAATGCCACGTGCCAGTGCTCACACAGGTCTGAGATGGTATTTTTTCTGCACCCAAGCAACACCTATGCAGGAGCGTTGGCAAAAACAATACCAAAGGCAGATCCTAAAGGCAATTATAATGGTTTTGGAAACTGCATATCCCTAGAAACAGGTAATGCAGAGTTTCTGCATATCCTTGGTAACAGATAATGCAGAGTGTGCCTCACTTTGCAGTGCGTCTTGCTTGACTGGCCTAGGAAACAGGGGCAGACCTTCTTGAATGTTTTTAGATGCATCTTGTAGTCTTGAATACATTTACTGTCATGAATTGCAGATAAAGAAGCAAATCTGCAATGGTTTTTGTTTGCATGTACCTACCTATGTCATACACATGGGGAAAGCATTGTTGAGAGGAATCAGGCCACCACTTCTTCTGAAATGGCCATTTTTTAACCTGGAAATTAATGTGCATTTTGGATATAAGCTTCTTCCTTTGTGGGTTACATTTTCCCACTCTAAGCTGTACTCAGCACTGGTGAGACTGCACCTAGAAACCTGTGTTCAGTTGTGGGCCCCTCACCACAAGAAGGATGTTGAGGCTCTGGAGCGAGTCCAGAGAAGAGCAACAAAGCTGGTGAAGGGACTGGAGAACAGGCCTTATGAGGCTGAGAGAGCTGGAGGTGTTTAGAGGAGGCTGAGGGGAGACCTCATTGCTCTCTACAACTACCTGAAAGGAGGTAGTGGAGAGGAGGGAGCTGGCCTCTTCTCCCAAGTGACAGGGGACAGGAGAAGGGGGAACAGCCTCAAACTCCACCAGGGGAGGTTCAGGCTAGACATTAGGAAAAAAATTTTCACAGAAAGGGTCATTGGGCAGTGGCAGAGGCTGCCCAGGGAGGTGGTTGATTCACCTTCCCTGGAGGTGTTTAAGGGACGGGTGGGCGAGGTGCTGAGGGACACGGTTTATTGTTTGATAGGAATGGTTGGACTCGATGATCTAGTGGGTCTCTTCCAACCTGGTGATTCTGTGATTCTAGGAAATGTATCCAGTATTTTTGTTCCTAAGTCAGACAACACTAGATATGCCCAAAATGGTATCTTAGAGTTGTAACTGGACAAAATGTACATGAACTGGCGATTTTGAAGCAAGAACCACAGACAGCACGTAAAACCCTTTCTTCTCTCCCATGAATCTCAGGCTTTTGTATGACTAGAACAAGCCCAAGCTGGTCAAGGTTCCTTGGCTGTTTGTGAGGTCTTTGTGAGGAGTTGTTTTAAAGCACGGCTTATAAATGGGGAATCAGAAATTGCAGCCAGCTTTGAAAGGCAGGAGGGTAGAGGCTGCAAATTTGAGGTCAAGCTTGTGAGAAAGTATGGGCAGAATTGATTCAGAAGGATTTAAAGCGCAAAGTTATTGATATGGAGAAGTACAATATTGGATAAAGGCAGTAAAAAGCCCATAAACTTGGGTGAGAAAGTTGCAGAAATTTAGTAGGACTGGCAGAAATGCTTTAATATTGAAGACAAAAGGTATACAAATATACACGTTTGTGATCTAATGTTTGTAACATTAGGAGAAATAGATGTCCAATACGACTGATTTATGAACAGGTGCTTATACCTTGAGATCTGCTGAAGCAAATCTGCAGTCGATTATAGAGCTACAAAGACTATATTCACTGGGTTTACTTGCAGCAGGGAGGAAAATATAGCATATGGGTGATAGAGTTTGACTTGTGTAGCATATGGAAAAAACAGTATAATGCTGGTTTACTGGTATTTTCGTGTGTTGCCTAATATTTTGGGATAGTTGGGTTTGCAATTAAAATTTAAATCTATGAAGATAAAGGTACCTAGTAACTTGGAATAAAAAAAAAAGAAGAGGGTAGGAATAGTGAGGAAGTCTAATAGTAGACATTTAAAATGACATTTAGATGAAATTTATGTCTCTTTGTAAATGTGGCAGAGCTTAATGTGATTTTAATCAGTGTAATGTGCTATCCTTCTATCAGCATAAACCAAAATTTGTTCACAGTGTGGGCTGCATCAGGTTCTTGAGGATTGTGGGGGGAATATCCCTTTATGAGAAGCACTTGATTGAAGTGGGACAAATGAGTTAAATATGTGTCTCTGTAGACACAGAAAGCCAAGTTAAAAGTCCATTTCTGTTCCTTGTATAAAACATTACAGAGCTGATTCAGAACTTCTCTATGAGCGCCCCAGAGCCTAGGAGAAATTCATACAAGCAGAAAAGGTCATATAATACCCCAACGAAGTTGCTCTAAATTATGTAATCTGTAGGGTGAATAAGGAAGATACAGGGAGATTTTGTTGCTTGGGTTTTTTTTTTTTTCCCCTCCAGAAATTTACCCTACTTTTCCGCTTTGAACAGATGTGTTAAAAAAGCGTATTGGAAATTTTGAAGGAAGTCCCATGCACTTGAATATTAGTATGTTTCTTAAATGTGATGATGATTTCAGAGGTGACTGAAACTGTTATTTCGGTTTGCAACATTTTGTGTTTCAATTCTTTTTATTATGTTTTCGTAGATACAAATGGCTGTATTACTAATCACTGTACTAAATTACTGAAAGGCAATGTAGAATTGAAATATTTAAAATAATATTTCCCTTTGCTTGTGAGTGTATATTATTTTTTCCTTCCCACTTTTAATTAATACTCATGTCTGTCTATGAGGGCAGTCATACCAGCTATTGAACAATTAAAAGCCTGCTATTCCAAGTAAGCCTTTGCCTTTACTCTGTACGCCAGGAGAGACTGAAGGCTGAGTAGTCAATTGATCCAAAACTTTGGGGCAATGCTGAATTCAAGAAATGGAAGCAACAAGGTAGAAAAGAGGTTTTAACCGGGAGACAGAATGGTTTAACAAACCAGGAGGTGTCTCCATTGAAGCCTCATGAGCTCTTTAGGTCCAGAACCTATTTCATGGGTGAAAGAGAATGACTTGGATGAGTGAGGAGGGATAAGAAAGCATACTGAACCATGGTAGCATCTCAGCTCAGGGAACTAAAACACACCGTTGTGGAACAGAAGGAAATTCTTGAGCATACGTATGTTTTCTGCAGAAGACTGAGTGTCTAACAGACAAAACCCAGCTTCTTTAGTGGTTATATGGAAAAAGCGAAATGAACTTATTACAGTGACCATGCAAATGATTTCTATTCTGCTGAAAGACAAAAAATCAACCCTGACTAGATGGTCCATTTGAGATTATTTCTATGGAAAGGAACTAAACAATAAACAATAGAGATGCTACTATCAGGAGCAAAACTTGAATTGTACTTTTAATGTTGGCAGGAAAAAGTGTAAGAGACATAAGGAACTGAAGAAATAAGTGACCAGATCGTCCAGCTATCATGCCTGCAACGAGCCTCTACGATAATATCATTATTACTACTAACCTGCCCTTTCCCACTCACTGTAAAGCACATTTCAATCAGACTCTTAGTGATGAGAGTCTGTGTTTTTGTGATCCGAGTCTGACAACGCTGACCTTGAATGGAGGGATTTGAGTTTTGTTCTGGAGGTGTGTCTATGTGATTGTACATATGGATAAGCATTTGCATATGTTTGTGTAACAGCAAATAAATGGTAGGTAGCATTTGCAGGCTTCTCTGAAGTGATTTAAAGGGAGTAGGTGGTTACTGCCCTAGAACATGGAAGGGGTTTGATGGTATGAGAGAGTAGGAGGATAATTAAGATTGCAAATATTATTTATGTTTTCTAGTTGCTTTAGCTAACTCTTCTGTTTCTCCAAATATTTGTTTTCTCTAAATTCCATGTATTTGTTTCATGCGAAATGTTCTTAATATTTTTTTAAATAAAGGCAACTTCTTTCCGATGGGCATACATGGAATTATTTGGAACTCGGTTCCTTAAGACACAAAGCGAAAAGACAAATAAGCATGACACAAAAAAATATTATTTTGTAAAAAACCTATGTATTTTAAGCGACTTTCTTTTGTTTTCATGGGCTATATTATGACTTTAAGCTCTTCAGACTGCCATTATTATGTCTCAAGATCATATCTTTATTATGTTCAGCACTGTATGATAATGCCATCTGCAAGGGATATACAGAGGGAATTCACTTCACAAGGTTGCTCAGAAATGAATTTTGAAAAAATATTAAACACATTTTTATGTAATATATATATATTTATAATGTGTGTTCTAGGAATCAGTAGAGGAGTTTATTCCACTTTTCTAGTTTGCTAGTTCAAGGCAAGTCCCAGCACTGGATCAAATGGAAAACTTTTTATAGATCTTCTCTTGCAGTCATAGTACATTTATTATAGCAAGGTGATTAAAGCATCGTATAGCTGTATGTTTGCTCTCTAATGCTGTAGTAATTGGCATTTAAAGAAAAAAAACCTTGAGTAGAAGAATGTCTAGGTTATTGGCTTTTTGAAATAATTCTTTTCAAATCGTATTTACAAAGCAGAGTAATTTCACCCTCTGTTTATGAAGCAGTGAATAGGTCTGTTCATTTTCAGTGCATTCTTTTGAAAAGCGTGTTGTAACTAAAAACCGATTTTATGGTGTTCAGTTAAATACAATGCATTAATTTCAAAATTAATAATTTTTACGATGTGTATCTGTGTACAAATGATAAAGTGGCTGTTATTATTTACAGGCAGAGACATGTGTCTTGTTTCATGGCAAGAGATATATGTGCCCAACTTCTCATCCCAATTTGCTGAATTAACCAGTTGACTCTGCCACCATTTCCAAGCACAGCACAACTGGGATCTCACATAAATACTCCATATAGTATAGGATGAATGTAGAGAAGAAACATGGGACATTTTCAGAAATACAAATTTTATTCCATAGACTAGTGGATTAATTCTCAGTTCAGCAATGCAAAAGGCAGCATTAGATTTATTTCAGTTTTCTGATCAGGAAATAAAGTAGTGAATTAAAAATACATACCAAAACCCCAATGAATCATAGAAGGGTCAGAAGAGACCTCTAAAGACATCTACTCAAATTCCTCTAGCATAAACAGAGACATCTTTCACTACACCAGGTTTCACAAAGCTCTATCCAACCTGTCCTTGAAGATTTCCAGGGATCAGGCATCCGACTTCATAATCTGAAGTTTGAAATTCTTAAAATACTCATGAAAAGTAAAAAATTATCTCCATTTTCTCTGAGTTTCTTTGGTTATTTCAACATGTCATCTAGGGAATAATATAATTTATAAAATCCATGTAGTGTAAAGCAACACAAAAGTTTATAAAGTCTTTGACATTTGTCTGTTATTCTTACTGTTGTGTTTCCATTTCTTTGTTTATTTACTAATATGTATGCTGTATGAAACATTTTGTGATTTCATTCAGTGACCTCTAAAGTCACTGAGCTTTTCCACTCATTGTCGTAAACTTATTGTCAGGCACAAGAGATTAGACATGATCATGACTTTTAGTCCAAGAAACTGAAAATTGTTCTGTATCCATGACTGTGCTACATAATAGACTGATATAGGTCCAGTTGGGTTATTAGTCTTTTTTTTCCTGAAGAGTCATGATTACATTTCACATTCTAGATACAAGGTTTACAAAAATAGCCAATTATAATCATGTCTGTTATTTTTTATAAGAAAATATGTTGGAAACGATGCAGTTAAGTCAATGTAATTCAAATCCATTTAAGTAATAATCATGAGGATACAAAACCAAACCCCTTTATGATATGCTGTATTAGAAGTAAATATTTTTCCACACAGTTTTTGCTGTGCTACAGCATTTTTCTGCAGCTACTAACTGAATAGTGAAGTAATTTAATTATTAAATGAATTTAAAATAATTCATTCATTTCATAATTCTGTGAGTTTTAAGTACTTTCCCATTCTCATTCACTCCAGCATCGCTACAGCTCAGCTCATTTCCCCGTCATTCCTGGGGAGCTTCTTTTGATTCTAAAATGGAAGCAGATCTGAGCAGATATGGTAAATGAACTGATAACTGAACATCCCCATGACACTTCACATTAATTTGTAAATCCCATAGTAATGCCAACTTGAACAATACAATTTTGCTTTTAGACGTACTGTCTCTGATATTTCAAAAAAGAAAAGTTGTTTTCTTCTGACGTGCCTGCAATGCTAAGTAGTATGTTTTCTTGCCGCTAAGTTGTGATTTGAGCTTTATAAGAAACCGTTGAAATATCCATCAACATTACTAGACTCCTGTATTAATCTTTGCTAATTTTGCAAACAACGTATTTTAGCTATATGAATAACTGAGTAAAAAATGATACTCGTCTATCCTGCGCACTTTAGCGGAGTTCCTGGGAGAGGGAACAAAAAAAAAAAAACCCAAGCCAAAAAATTCCCATCGATCATATAATTAAGGACTGTGCTATAACATGCATAGATAAGAACAGGGGAGAACCTAGCTGTGGAGGCACCTGTAATATTAATATTTTTATTTTCAAGTGTCTGGTTCTGCAATTTGAAATTCTAGCATAGAAAAAGAAGTGGCAGTTGAAATAAGATATTTAAGATAATGCTTGCTGTTGAGCATTGCCTTTCCTAGTTCTGAAAATATTAAATATATCAGTCAAGAAATCATCGCTGAATTTTTATTTATTTTGATTGTATAAAAGTAAAACATAGTGGATTGGAATGATAAAAGCATTACATACACGTACAGAAACACATAAGCATGTGTCATCCAGCTAGCTTTTATTCTTGATAAAATTTGAAGTTTCATGGTATATTGGAAATAGCTTTCAGAGGCAACAGCTCATTCTTCTGTGTGTTTTTGCACCTTTTTTTTACGTACAATAATGTCATTTTGGGAAGCAGACTGATATTAGAAATAGAGAATTTGGCTGTGAGGTGCTATTTGTTATAATAAAGTGGTCTGGAATTCATCAGTCAAAATGAATTCTAGCATAAGTGGTCATTCTGATAGCCTCATTTTATTATTTTGTTGTTTGGGTTTTTTTTTTAAGCACTCTTACCATATATTTCGGTGCTTTAGCTATATTGGATGACTGATGGCCATACTTATCTTGACTTAAGAAGTTATCCAAAAAATGAAATTTCATCCTTGATTACACAGATGTCTGAAAACATGCACACATCGTTGTTCATTTAAGGCAATTATTTTTCTTTTTTAAAAATAGGACTCCCTCTGAAAAGAAGCCCACAAAATATTATTTTTTTAAACACAGTTCTTTTTGTTTTACATGACCATGTGATATTCATAAAGCAGACTCACCAGAAATGTTTGTGAATACCTCACCTGGTTTGGTCACTCCCAATCTTGTCCATGCAGACCAGGACCACATCCATCAGTGGATGTACACGATGGCCAGAAATACTCTCCTGCTATAGCATTGTTGAATCTACCTGATCTTCATAGAATCACAGAATCACCAGGTTGGAAGGAACCCACTGGATCATTGAGTCCAACCATTTCTATCAAACACTAAACCATGTCCCTCAGGACCTTGGCCACCCGTCCCTTAAATACTTCCAGGGAAGGTGACTCAACCACCTCCCTGGGCAGCCTCTGCCAGTGCCCAATGACCCTTGCTGTGAAAAACTTCCTCCTGATGTCCAGCCTAAACCTCCCCTGGTGGAACTTGAGGCCATTTCCTCTTGTGCTGTCCCCTGTCACTTGGGAGAAGAGCCCAGCTCCCTCCTCTCTACAACCTCCCTTCAGGTAGTTGTAGAGAGCAATGAGGTCTCTTTTCCTACATTATGGGGAATCTTTCAAAACCATTTGACACTGGCCATTGCTCATCTGTAAATACAGACTAAACCTGCCTTAAAAATACAGGTTTTGAAAGTATAAAAATACATATAATTATTTTAAATACTAGATTAAATTACTAAATTATTAGATAAAATATTAAATATAGAAGTAATCAAATTTTGAAATTGTAAAATATGATCTGAAACCCCTGCATTTATATTTTTTCTGTTCTATCCATTCTCCTCCTGGAGATAACACTTCTTCATCCTTGAGAACAAGTGATTTAACATAGAGCTATTTCAGCAAAGAAGAGCTTGCTTAATATATTTACAGGCTTGTTCTGCATGTTGCAGAGTGATTTGCAACACTGACTTGTTAAATGTTTTCATGTGGCCAACCCTATTCAACCCATCTGTGTTATCTGGAGTTCTTCTGAAGGTCAAACCTCAAACACAGTTTCAGGACTGAGGCCAAGATGAGTTTACGCTTTGTAGATACACTTCTGCTCTTTCTGCTGAGTGGGTCGCTAAATGTCTCTGTGTGAATTCAGAAGTCGTGCCCTTGCAAAGTATAATTCTTATATCCGTATTATATTTAATCTGAGAAAATCCTTTCTGATCTTTTTGGAATGAATCTACTCTGCATGTCAACAAAACAAAAGAAAAGCCTATATTGCATATTTTAATGGATTATTAAGGAAAACTATTTTCTCTAAATTGTGCTTATCAGTCATTAAACCCAGATGAGTACCCTTTTATTTAATCTCTTCTATGGCCTGGTTTTGAACTGAGACTGCATTTCACCTGTATTCTACACACATATTTTAATGTTTGTATAATTATCCTTTAAATGGTCAGCAGTATTTTAGACAACTGGTATACACCATTCATTACTACCAATTTGTGTCACCATTTGTCTTGGAGAAAACTCTTTTTTGTTTCTCTGGGGGTTTTCCTCTATTCTTCTCCCCAGTCTCTGCAACTTTTAATGTTATGCGTCTAGGTATTAATTCACTGCAAGGATCCCCTCTGTTCCCTCAGAAGCATCATAAAGGCATTTTCACAATCCATGCTGTGATCATGACTTTTCTATGATTCTATGATTCTTTCACCCCTGGTTTTCAGGACTGAGGAGTAGAATGGCTGTGCGGCATGACATATTTGCAACATATACTTAAAAGCAAGCTGTGTTTTGCATTGTTTTACCAATTAAGCCTCAACTAGGGTGTATCCCTTAGACACTCACAGAAATGCTGGTCTTTAGCATAGGAGATCATGTCTCCACCTCCTTAAACAGGGAGTGTTATCTAAATATATTTCTCATCTACTGGGCATTTCCTGAGAGGTTATGAAACACTAGAAAATTCTTCCAGAAACGTTAGTGCTGCACAAATAGCAGAATACAGCATAGTTTCACAGGCTGAGTCTTTACACTTTTCTCCCACACAAAAGATCATTAGAAAAATAAAGTTTTCATTCCTGTGCTTGCTCCTGCAAGATAAAGAAGAAGGGGAAAAAAAGGCTGTTCACTTTATACTACAGAGGTAATATGCATCATGGCACTACTTTAAGATGAGATGCTTCCTACCCATTTCACACTTTGGAAATAATTACTTAACACAGTGTAGCCCATTTTATTCACAGTAACTTTTTCTCGGTAATTTACTTAGTAGTTTTGAAATGAAAAGCATCATGTGGTGTGGAAAGCCGCAGAACTTCTACTCCCAGGCTTTAGTTTATTTTTTTGTAAATTTCTTTCGGTGTTTGATCATCACGGAATTCATCCTTAACACTAATTGCCGTACTAAAGAAAATTCCGCTAAAATACAGTCTAGTAGAAACAGAACTGGACTGGGAATTGGTAGTAGAGTCTAGTTGCCATGAACTGTGGATTCAGCTACTATCTTGTTGATGTACATCATGACCATGTGTAGCATGCAGAACCACCACGATTCTTGCTGCTTTATTGACATAATTGATTTTATCGGAAATGTTTGTCCAATAGTAATTTTATAGGAAATTCCAGTGAAATTATAGGGCATTACATATTAGTAGTAAATAGCAAGTATTGAATGTTAGAGGTCAGTTGGCACTTCTACTATTTTCAAGTAGTTTCTACACTTGTCTGTCTTTGAAAGGCATTCTAACCAGCTGCAGAAGGCTGTGGGTAACTTTTGGTAGTACGTGATTTGAATCGAGACTTGCAAACTATCACGTTTGTCTCAGTACAAACCATTCACTCTTCTCCAGTAAAAGGTTGGCAGTGAACAACTCAGTACCACCTCAGATTGGCAGTTCACCTCTGGAGCCAATGCTATGTGATAACACAGCCATATGCACAATAATTGAAGAGTTTACGTTCCACAGACTTCCAGCCCTTTTTACAAGGTGCACACTTGTCTCATTGGATGAATTTTCTAGAGTGTCTAAATAACTTAGCAGGATATAAATAACTTTGGATCTGACAAACCAAATCCAAGCCCATTTTAATGTTCTTTGGACAGCGAGTCTCCCTTTGGCACCTTCGAAGGCTCATTCAGTTTCATTTATGAACATCAGAATGAAGGTGGTGCCAATTAGCATCTGTTTCAAAGTTATTTCAGGTCTTGCACTGGAACCACAGGTTTCAGTCTGCTGTGATTTCATTTAACATTCTTTAAAATGTTTTATGCTTCATTTCCTACAAGACGTCTTTGTGGCAATCTACCAAAAGAGCTGTCTTGCTTTTAACCCCTTTTGCAATATTTAGGGGGTTGTAGTTGTGTCAGAAGATGAAGGAGTATCAAGGAAACTTGAAAAGTAGGGTTAAATTCAACACTTTTATTTTAAAAGGCCAGGCACAGTGTAAATTGTGCAGTGGTTTTGTGTGCTGCATATTCATATACTCTCTTGCGTTTCCATTAGCTGTGAGATGGGCTCCAGTGGTGCTTACCTTAACAGTTTCAATGCCATCATTGTCCATGTAGCAGAGTTAACTTGTCATATTGCACATTCAAAGTAATAACTCTTTTTGGAGGCATTTGTGTGGAGTGTGGAGCTAGTAATTCAATTACCCTGTGGAGCAGGCAGCAATGGTCAAATTAATTACTGTGTCATGAATATAGAAGATAAAGGGCCAAATCCAATTAAAGTCCTCAGAGTCTGTGAGCTCGGAATTACAACAGGAATATTTTAAGTGATTTTTTTTTTTTTTTTTTTTTTTTTTTTTACCGCTGGGGCACCAGGACATGGACTATGCATGGTGACTATTGAAAAAAGTGAAGTCATCTCAATCTAGGAGATTAACTGTACTGAGTACAGTCTGAGACCCTATGCCTTCTGGAACTGAAGAAGCAAGTAAGAGCTGGAAAGAGAAGGTTTTTCCCAGTTAACCTCTATCCTTAAGACATGTATTGATCCTTTTTATTTTTTTTTTTTTAAGACTGAGTGAGGTTCCTTTGTAGCTACTTGGCACAGGTTATTCTGCTTTCCAATTTAATTTTTTCTTTTAATAGTTGGGTATCGCCTGGGAAATGAGAGGCCTTGTTTGGTCTGATTCCCTATTGTGGGGATTCATAAATCCTTATTTCCTTTATACCTCCAGACTGGGGGTATATTAACCTGTCCTGCTGCAACTGAGCTGTGGTGCAGCTTGGGATGAAAGGGTCAGAGAAACTGCAGGTACTAGAGCCCATCTCAGTATATCTCATCTGAAGACTCCAGGCAAGGCTTCAGGGCCACATTTACATTCATTTGCCCTTTTGAATCCACCAGTCTTGCACCCCTGCCTTCAGAGTGAGAAGGAGGAGTTCTTTCCCTTCCCTGCATCCATTTCATCCATTAAATCCAAGCCATCCATTTGATGACTCCAAAAATACAGCTTGTATTCAGCAGAAACTTGGAGTGTCCGTGAAAAGCGAATGTTCCAATCATTCAATTGAACTAATGGCAAAACTCCTGCTGACTTGAGAGAGAACACAGAGAGGCTTTGTAAATGCATCAGTTATCATTTCAGTGAAGGCCTTTATGTTTATGCATTTAGGTTTTTTTTCTAAGAACACAGCATATAGCAAAAAGAAAAATCTCATCACTTCAAGGAGAAATAAGGACTTTAATCGGTATATAGATTTAAAGCATTATTTTATGCCTAATTATTTTGTAATAGCATTTACAAAGTGTTTATTTTTCTATAAAAAGTCTGTTGATTAAAATGTCACAGAGTCATTTTCAACAGGCTTTTGCTTTAGATATCCCACATGGACATTCTGTTATTTTGTGCTGGCTTTTACTCTAATGCCCTGTAATTGTGTTTTACTTCTTCTGATTAAACTGACAAGTAATTTGAATGGATATCACTTAGCATATTGATCTGAGGTAGTGACAGGAATAGACCACAGCTTTGCCCTGTAACACCAGAAGGAGCTGGTCCTTTGCTCTTGTATTCTTTTCAGTGCCTGGTTGGAATTTAAATAGTTCTTTTATTTTTATTTTGTTTGGTTTTCTTTCATCACTAATGCCTTGTGGTTGTGCTATCCTATAAAGGAAGGTGTGGACACAAAGAAGCCAGTACTCGAAGTGACTGGGTAATTACTGTAATTAGGGTTGAGTTATTTTCTTTCCCAGGCTTTTCTCTATCTCCATTCATTCCAAAGGGTAGCTAAAGTTACAGTACGTGTCCAATTAAATCTCACAGGCGTTGTTTGCTTGCAGGTAGGGTTTTCTCTGGAGATGTGTGAGACCGAAAAGCCTTAATGCCAGACACACGTCACTGCCCTCAGAAAGTTTGACACGTGCACTAACCTGATATTGTGTAGGTGGCACAGTTCACTGCCATGTAGGTTGTCAGAGTTGGAAAGTAGTGGTTTCACTGGCTGCAAGAAACATCAACGAGAATAATTCCAAAGATTGTTTCAGCGGAGACTGTAATCAAAAGTATTCAGAACAGGTTGGAGGATAGAGAGAAAACAAACAAACAGAGAAAAGAAAAACCACAAAACCCCTCCTGGGTTGTCTGGAGGGAACTAGCAAGATAAAGGCAAAGAAAGTAGCAATGAATTTTAAAAAGGATGTAATTCTCTGCTATAAGTACAAATATTGAGTTAACACTGACTTTCAGCTGTGTACTTTGATGAACATATTCTTGATAGGAAATAAACAAGAATTCATTTCCTTGTGGATCATCCAAAGGATATAAGAATGATGAAATTAAAAAGAAAGAAATGCAGATATAATACTTGATACATATTTCATAAATAGATGTACTAAATAGTGACAGATGAAACCAACTCATTGAAATGCTGGTGAGATTTGATATTAAAGCACCTTAAGTGCGATCCAGACAATTTATGCCTCCTCCAGATAGGTGAGATTTGGTGCTTTTGAACTCTAAGGCCATATAATACATGACTTTATGCCATTAATGACAATTATGCATCTAAATGGCATAGTTGGAACTTCAGTATGTTCATTTGCAATCTTCAATACCTGTAAATGTTGTGAACTCTTTAATATTCTTCCAATGACCACTTCATTTGTCAAGAGATGTCTATTTGCTTAAAAACCTCCATTACAGAAAAAATATGCATAAAGGTCCACACTACAAAGTCCGACATTATAGTCATATATTGTGTTCAAATGAAGCATTTTTTTAAGTATATAAAGAAACAAAAAAGTCTTAATTTGCAAGCAAATAACATTACCTGGTTCTCTTATTCCTCCAAGAGGGAGACCTCAAGAATACTATGATGTTTCGGGGAGTCCAACATTTAATTCAGTGAATAACAGTCATTTTTGTGACTCATAATATAAACTTTAATCTAAGACCAGCTAGGAAGAGATTGGCTACTATCGCTTTCCAGTGAATCAATCATAAAACCGAGGCCAGTGGTCATAGCCGACATCAATATAACTTCAGTTAAGGGTTCTAAAATCTGTTTTAACTGATTTGTAACAGAGATGTAACTAAGATTTACTCAGTGCATTATCTGAGATTAGAATGTAGTGTTGTTCATTACATGTTGCATGATGTCCTTAACTTCTCTACCACTCTACTTTTCTGATATTACTGAAACTTTTTAATAGAATGTATTTTAATTTAAAATAATAATAGGCTTTACTAATAACTCTTTCAATACTTAGTAACATTATTATGTTTATAGCAATAGAATAGACTTTTCTCAAGAACTTGTATTAAAGTTGGTAAACTTTACTGCTTTTTATATACATAGACCTTCACTGTGGGTTTCCATATCTGAAGGGAAAGAAAAAATGTGTACCATCTCCTTTTTCTCTCGTTATTTTAGATTAAGAGAAGCCATCCCAAAGTTATTTGAAAGCAGATTGCAATTTACAGCTGGAAAGCAGCTGGTGGCTGAATGTGGAATTTGTAGTGGACCCTTTAGCGAGTAGATGTCTGTGAAGAAATTAGAATAATTTCAAATTCTGGAGTAAACATTTCTGACCTTCTAAATGAGGCATCTGAAAGATTTCGTTTAACTGACGAGTGGGGGATTCTCAGCTGGTGTAAATTAGTATGGCTTCAGTGAAGCTGATGATTTTGTAACAGTTTGCACTATTCACATTGCCATCCTCTCAAATTCTATTTTTTTTATATTCATTTAAGTGTAACAGCATCAGTTTTGTGTACTGACATGTTCTGAGTAGAAATACAGTTTGTTCTTATGAAAACCCTGATGCTTTCCTCTTTGAGTCCTCTGAGTAAGCATCTCAAAGGATAAGATACTCTTAAACTAAAAGAACTATTCTGCAGATCAGTATTCAAACGCATATTGTTATAAAATCCCTCACTCAATCAGAGAGGAATGAGAAGCTTCAGAGACATTAGGTCTCAAGGACATTAGGACAGAAACCAGGATCTAGTATTCTATTATGTTCACTGTTGTATCACTCGCATTTGCAGTGATGTAGATCACATTACAGATGAATTGGAGAGATTTGTTGAGGTCATATCAGAAAACCTTCCTCAGGTTGTTAGGTTAGCTCCCCCCAACTTCGCCACCTGATTTCCTCTTCATTTTGGCAACCTTCAGTTTCAAATTAGGTTAATGTTGGCATATGACTATCTGAGAAAGCTCAGATTAGAGAAATTCAGCGATATCTGGGTTATTTGTTGTTTTCTTTGTTAGGTTGTGATGTTTCTGTGACCAGGAACTGTCTGCTGCAATCGCACCTATGACTGCAAAGATAAGAAACAGTTTTTATATAGTGTTGTCCTGAGGCCATTGGTAGTGATGACCCAAGTATTAAAGTGGGGTGTGTATGTGTGTTTGGATTTTAAGGGTTTTGAAGGGTGAAAACAAGCGTGGAGAAATGTGTAAGTTTGTTAAGAACCAGCCCTTACTTACTATTTATGAAATGTGTTTCTTTATAATAGAAGGAAAGTACAGGAATATCTTCTGGGAAGCTTCTAAACAAGGTGTCCTTACATTGCTAATATTTTGTAATTCTCTGGAAGAAAATTGTCTAAAACACAAAAATGTACCCAAGATGCGTTAGAAGGGCTGGACAATCTTTGCATTTATTAAGAAGGGGTTTTATCTCATGCATCTTGGTTGCCTAAGCACTAATCGTCTAGTACCAAAAGATCCTCTTTGTTTTTAATGAAGAGAAGTAACTCCATGTGTTGATGTGTATCTCCATATTAAAATTAACATGTAAGACAGATGGGTGCTCTAAAAATGCCTGTCATTCTGTATTGGACATAGAAGTAGCTAAAATAACTTGATTTTTTTTGGTATTTCTAGATGGTAAATTTAAATGAGATAGACCTTCCTTGAAATTATCGCTACTTTCTTGAATGGCAGTGTGGACTACATTATGACCTGAGTTTGCTTAAATGACACAATTCTGAAATGATGGTAGGAGATTCTTGCCTTGGGGGAGAAATTCTAATAGAATCATGGGATGGTTTGGATTGGAAGGGACCCTAAAGATGATATAGTTCAAACTTGCCTTTAACAGGGGGACACTTCCTACTAGACCTGGCTGCCCAAAGCCCCATCCAGCCTGACCTTGAACATTTATGGCCTCAAGCTCCGCCAGGGTAGATTTAGGCTGGAGATTAGGAGGAGATTTTTCACACAGAGGGTCATTGGGCATTGGAATAGGCTGCCCAGGGAGGTGGTTGAGTCACCTTCCCTGGAGGTGTTTAAGGTACGGGTGGATGAGGTCTTGAGGGACTTGGTTTAGTGTTAGATAGGAATGGTTGGACTAGAAGATCCGATGGGTCCCTTCCAACCTGGTTGTTCTGTGATTCTGTGATTTCCAGGGGAGGAGGGAGCCACAACTTCCCTGGGCAACTTGTTCCAGTATCTCACCATCCTCATTGTGAAGAATTTCTTCCTAGTAGATGCGTGGATTGATTTGTATGTTACATTTGCCTTTTAACTTAGGAAAGTCCTACCAGTTGAATTTTCTGAATTTTTGATAGCTCAGTGTGATGTAAAACCTAGTCTTAAGTAGTACCTAGAAGATCTGTGTCCTCACCATTGTGGTCTTCAAAACTTAAGTTCGAAAATATGCAGAAATATTGAAAAATTCTATGTGTATCTGCAGATGAAATAAAAAAAAATAAATCCACTAAACCCATCAAGTTTCTACCATTATTCTCAAGAATGAAACAGTTATCAATTTTAGGCATCCTCTAATATTATTATAAATGTAAATTCTTCAGGCACTTCTTTTTTAGGAAAGCTTAGATGCCAGTGTATGATTATGAGTAAATATCAATTAACAGTAGCAGCTGTCACTTGGTAACTAGTATGATCAAGCCCAAATCCAACTGGTCTTTTAAATCAAACCGCTGTCACTGATAATGTTTCTGAAAAGTCCTTGGTTATTGCTAAAATAGACTAGACGTAAGGAGAAATTTCTTCACAACAAGAGTGGTGAGACACTGGCACAGGTTGCCCAGGGAAGTTGTGGCTACCCATCCCTGGAGGTGTTCAAGGCCAGGTTGGATGGAGCCTTGAGCAGCCTGATCTAGTCGTAGGTGTCCCTGCCCATGGCAGGGGGGTTGGAACTCGGTGATCTTTAAAGTCCCTTCCTACCCAAACTGTTCTATGATTCTATGATTCTAAAAGATAAGAAGGAGTTACAATAGTGCATTATGCAAAACAAGAAAAGCAACAGCCACAAACCAACCAAAGGAAAATACTACTCTACGCACCAGTTTTCCTTCTTGTAAGAAGAGAAAAGAAGAAACCGCACATGGCTGCTGTTAAACACACCACTTAATTCACCAATATACTACCTGAAGCCATTCGGATATTGTGGTGATGTGAACTGCACAAAAACATGTATAAAATAAGAGAAAGTCATCTTCAACCATTTACCAATTTAATTATCTAGATTTCTTCATTTCATTCAATAATTTTAAGTATGTACAGGTCTAGATAAAACATGCTTGCATCCAGGCCAAAGTCAAGATTTGTGCACCTCAGGTACCAGTATCATGTCTAGCTCATAGTTCATTTATATTTTATTGACTTTATTTACTGTCTTGGATTGGAAGGATATGGCTTACCCGATTTTCTGCATGGTTGTGATTATTTATGCTACACTGGAACCAATTACACTCAATGTGATCTGGTAATAATTTTGTAAGGTAATTAAAAACTGCTGAAAGCAATTGTTTGGTTTTTTTTTTCTAGGAGAACTTGTTGTTATGTTTGTAACATAAATTTATGAGCAGGTTATTTAGTGAACAGCATTCTAGAGCTGAGTAGTATTGTGGAAACAAAGAAAGCCTTTAGGAAAATTGAAAATGGAAAACAAGTGATTGCAAAACCTCGTATATAGTTACTTTGAATAAATCCTAAAAGACAATATTGTTTGTAGGAATAAATATAAAGAATGGAAAAAATCACCAAGATGAGTAGAACAGTATATCATGTTGAAACTGTGTTTCTAAGAGCTTTTCTCACTCTTCCTTTTTTTTTTTAAATTTGCTTTTCTCACTCTTCCTTTTTTTTTTGTAATTTAGTATTTATTTATTCTAAGATGTCTTATTCAGCTCATCCACAGAGGGACCACGTAGATTTTCTAAAATATGTTTTCCTGACCCATCTCCCTAGATAAAAGCTAGATTTTTTTAGCCTCCATTGAAATTTGGTCTCTACTCAATTCTGTGAGGATATATAGCTTAGCCTTTTCCTGACCCAAAATTAGTCTTCTCAGCCTGTCAGGAGAAGACTATGTATTGGTGTGTTTAAACCTACCTTTCTGCTTAAAAGCACTGATGCAGCTTATGTGTGTTGTTCAAAATGTTTTTCTTCTTAGTACTAAGCTTCCCTTCATCACTTTTTAAAAAGGCTATTGAACATGAGCATAGTTTTTAAAGAGTGATGTTGTTCAACATTTAAAATAAAATATTAGGACAGATACATTTTTAAGCAGCAATTTACACCTTAATATAACATCGTGATATTGAAGTTCTGAATAAACTGTAAATAATGGAACCATCTACCTAGGGGATGATGAAAATATAAAGGTATATCAAGGCTTGGTAGCTGTTGGATCAATAGATAATCTTTCCACCTGTCTCCTGGAGGCTAAATTACTCCATTATTGGCAGTAAGGATGCCTTGGACATACAACGTGTTATATGGTAGGAGACTGAACTCTCTCAGGTGTTTTGCCTGATGTCTAAAGTGGGAGAGGAGATGGGAATGTGTGACAATCGTGGTCCCAAAATGCCTTACACAGATCAGGCTAACTCTTATTTTTATTATTGTTGTTATCATTATTATTATTATTGATTTTTACTGCTGTTGCTACTGGATGAAATGAAAATCTGAACTTCCAAATTATATGATTTAAACAATAAGTATAACACTTATTTCTAATATGTTCCATTTACTTGTCACATACACATTGGGGTTTTTTTCTGTGACATAACATAGTAGGTCTGCAGTTGCTGCAGTTTTTTGTGTATTTCTTGGCTGTCCATCTTCTTCTTTAGTAGATTGTTTTTGTCAGTCTGGATTTTCTGTCATTAATTATAATTCTTTTGTAATATGCTCAAAATAGTAGGTTTACTTCTTACACAATTTTAAGTAATCCTAACTTTTCAGTCTAAGGATATTCATCAGTGTAACATACAAGTCCTCTTTATAATAATTCTGGTAGTAGCAATTTAATTGTTTCATGTGCTGAAATTTCAGCTCTGTTATTTCTATATTGTTGGTATTTGGAATTATTCTAAACTAACAACACAGTTCCAATATGAAGCTTCTTCTTCCAGAGTTGACGGTCTCTCATCCCAACATGCTATGTCTCTGGGCTGACTGTTTTGACTATCCATGTCTTGCTTCTCTGATATTTTCTAGGGTTAGATAAGAGTGTCCTGTTAAGTACTTCATGCTGATCAAAACAATTCTGTTCTAAGCCAGTTGTGGGTTATGAATGTCCTTAATTTTGAAATATTTTGGGATTGTATTATTTTAGTCCACTAGTAAAAACTGTGAACAGTTCATAAAAAGATGAAAAGGAAGGAGAGGAAAGAGATCTTTCTTTTCAAAAGGAAAACCAATGCTATCTTAGCAGAGATCATTCCAGCAGATGCTGGAATTGCTGAAGTATTTTTAGTTATTTCCTTTCCTACCTAAATGAAGTTGGAGCTCCCTGTCTAGCTAAGTGCTCGCCTTAATATTATGCAGTTTTAACTGTGAAGCTCTTTAGACTTTACCTGATATAAGGAAGGCAATGACTACATTCTGTGGTTTTTTTATTGTTCAAATACTATTGCTGATGGTGTCAGGCATTTTCCAAAGCAAAAGAACAATACCTATATTTCCTCTACTATCTGGACATGGATGTGTTGAAAAACTACCCAATTTCTCATACTGGGTGGCAGATCAGGCTTAAAAATGTTTGAAAAATATATTTAGGGAGTTGGATCTTGTATTGTGTGATATGGGAGGGAGGTTGAAGCTTTGGGGTAGAAGTACAATGGAAGACCTATGCCTGACCTTGGGGTACTCTGCAAAATGTGCAGCCCTTGAGGAAGGGAAATGAGCTCATCTTGATCTAAGAACTAATCAAACAGGCAGAGAAAGGCTCTAAGGAAATTAGAACGGGAAAAATGTAGATTGAAAATATCTCGAGTGAAAACTATATGTAAATGCTGTTTATGTTCACTAAAAATCAAGAGCCTTATTAATATATTCTCCTGCAGCAAGGTTTTCCTTATTGTACCATGAATAGATGGAATTCTGTCCGCAGGAAGTCTGCCAAGATTTTGTCATTGAAGGAATTCTGTGCATTTCTCCTCCTCTTCTAACTCAATACCAGCAGCAATTTATACATCTTTTTTATCCCACCTCCAAAGTATCTTTCTTCCCTTTTCAGAAAAATGATTAACAGAGAAATGCTATAAGGCTCAATACTAAGCTTTATGGTTTTTTTTTTTTCCAGAAACACAGGAAACCACTAAATTCCTTTTTATCCCTTCTAGGAATGACAGACAAAAATTTGTCAGAGAACAACATTAATATAGGAGTATTTAAGGACTTAAATAAATAAACTTTAATAAACTTATATTTTCAGCACAGAGCAGATGGTGTTTGACAGACCTGCCTGGAGCTATGTAACATCACATGCTATGCTATTTATTTTTCAATAATGTGATTTACTAAACAAATTTCTTCTTCTTTGAAATCGTATAGTGAAGAAGGGGTTTTGTACATCAATTAAACAGCAGTAGCCATTTTATAAGTAATGTGAAAGACTCTTACAATTGTTGGATAAGTAAAAATTGTACAGAATGTGAGAACTCTCTCTAAAAGTCATCATATTCATATGGGTTAATAAAATCCTGCCACTGAGAGAGCTTGACTGGATCTCTAGCCACTTGGTTTGATAGCCTGTTTTCCACTGCAGACCGGTTCATGCCGTTTAGGATCTCAGCATGTAGGCATCGTTCAGGCAATTGCACAGAACAGGGAGGTTTTTGGTAAGCAATACAGAATGGGCTTTTCTCTACTTTGAAGGGAGAAAGGGCTGTCCAGATGGATATTGGCAGTTTGTGTTGCTTGGCCTAAGGGTCACAGAAGGGTTCCCAGTTGTCTTATGTTTCACAACAGGATATACCTTAAGGGCCACTGTTTATGTAATATAAACTATAACAAAGAAGTTACGGAGTAAATTTGAAGATAGGCTTAGGAATGTGCTAGATGTAGGCTACAATGGGCCTACTCTCTGATAGTGTCCTCCTACGAGCAGTCCAAAACACTCAAGTCAGGAGCATAAATTACAAACTTTCAAGTCAATCTCAAAATTTCTACTTTACTCCAGTGACTATGTAGGGAATGTCAGGCTGCCCAGGGAAGCAGTTGAGTCACCATCCATGGAGGTATTTAAAAGATGGGTGGACGATGTGCTGAGCTGCATGGTTTAATGGTTGATAGGAGTGGTTGGACTCGATGATCCTAGGGGTCTTTTCCAACCTAGTGATTCCGTGTGATTCTGTGTGTCAGGAGCCTATGCTTCTATACAGTGCAGTTTATCAGGTGCCTAATTTATCTAATGCAATTGTTTCCTGTATCTCATTACCCTGGAAGAAGTCCCAGATTCCTATTCAGGACAATTTTCTGACCCTCTAAATGTATGCTAAGCATTAAGTGTTTGATCTTGCATGCTGGTGGTGAATACAAAGTATATCTGCCCTACATAGCATCAATGAAGAATTGTTCACTAGTTCTTCTGAGAGCCAGTATTCCATCCCAGTGTAGCCCAAGGTGTTACAGTGTTTGCTTTTTGACTATTCATGTTGTCTTAATATTCCCTACAATTTGCACAGTTTAGCAAATCATTCCTTGTTCTTACAGGGAAGAAAAAGTTTGTGTTTGTCCCAGCTAAAACTGTCTTAAAACATTTTCTGTGGTTATGTACCTTTTTGAGCCAATGCATTAAAGCTTAGGTGATGAGGAGAAGAATTTAAACAATGTTACAGAAATTGAATTATTTCATTGGGAAAATAAAAAATCCCAGAGTGCTAATGTCACCAAGGGTACTTGGTTCAGCTAGAACACAGCACACAGCTAGAGTAATTGAAAATTTTCTTAGAATATAGCTTTGCAATCTAACACACTAGGAATCTGTCTGATACTAGCTCATCTAGTAGTCCCAGTTGTACCGTTTTAACAGTTAGGAGAGGCTTTCTATACCCAGCTGTCCAGATCTGCCTTGGTTTTGTTGTGGAGTTTCAGCCTTAAAAGCTATAGATTATGTGCACATATGACAGCCGCTTTCTTGGACAAAATACCGGGGACTGAATTCAGGGCATCTAAAACTAAAAGCATGTGCTGACATTTCTTAGGCTAAAGAGCTGTAAATCTTTAGCTGGGAACCAGAACAACTCAGTCAAAAGATGAACACAAGAAAAGTGAGATGAAAATACCAGCGGGTTACACAGATTCCTCCTTTTGTATTATAGCCAACACTTTCTCTACATATTTTCTGGTGTCAAATTTGTAATGGATTCTTCCTAAAACCCTAAGGGGTAAATTTATCTTTTATCTTAAATTATGGTGGCACTTGATATTTTTGTGTCTGAATTTCTAAATATAAAAAAGGGGATGGGTTTTGCAGTTATTTAAATGATCATAAGTGAATTGGCCGCATATCATAATTAGAGTTGGAGACAACAGTAGAAAGCAGGCGTTCCCTCAAATGAATGCTCAAAGCAGAAGACTGTGACACAGGCCACTTGCCAATGTGGCCATGTAGAGCTGATAACAGTGCTGTACATTTGAAAGATCAGTTTTAAAAGGGTATGTTAAATCTCCATCCCACACCAAAAGTGACTTCTCAGTGGTTCCCAGAAATGTATGCTATTAGGCTCAGCTGGAAATAGAAAATTGCTCTTAATCATATGCAAAGAGCTATTCTAAATAGAAATATTTGAAAACAGCATTAGGAAGGAAAGAGTACTGCCAGAAAGAATGGAAGATCATTTGATTCTTGATGAAAAGCTATCAAAAAGAGTTCAGTGTGGAAAGAGATGTAACAAAGCTTCAGAGAAGCGGTTTTCTCTTAAGAGAAAGGTAATACAGCTGACAAAGTCACTTAATGCTTTTTGTGTCTTTGAATCTGAAAAAAATATTTTTTTTTTCATTTGTTATGAGCCACAAAATCTTTTTCCTCCCTTTTTTAATCTTCGTGAGGATTTTTGCTTTGAGACTTTCTGCAGGAAAGTGTTTTAAGTGAAGTCTTCTTTGTAGTGCATCTAATGTCTGCCAATGTGATTCCTGCTACAGGCATAGGGACCATTTTCCTTCTGTCCTCAAGCTGTGTTGCTGCTTATTATTATGTTTAACATTCCCAGTGCCTGGCAGGATGGAGATTAGAAACTCTTAATATTCGTTTTATAGTGAAGGGTCTTGCCAGATTTTTGGAGCACAGGCTATAATGTATTTCTTGGTGGAAAAGTTCTAAACTCTCCAGTTAGTCAGCTTAACCTTTCTTCTTATCATTTTAGGATTGTTTTAAAATAACCTGCTATGCCCCTGCATGTAAATATTTAAAACACGTTATATTGGAAATCACAACTTGATGGAAGCAAACAAAAAGAGATGCATAGTTTTCCTTTGATAAATCTGTAATTTTTTTAAGTGTATGTTATCTATAGCATTTTTGTCTAACTTTAAGATTTCGTTTTTAACAGACTGGAAGGAAGGAGAAGGGGGATCCACTCAATATTGCTATTGACAAGATGACCAAGAAAACACGAGACCTTCGAAGACAGGTAATCTATGCTTTTTATAATGCTTCTCAATTTTTAGTAGAAATAATTGCTTTTCAACTTCAGACTAGTTTGACACTTATAGAGGTATAGAAAATCTGTATCCTTGTTTAGATGTGATATGACATTACACTTGTCTTTAAGTAAAGGATTGGTATTTCCTGAGCTGAAAAGGGGAGAATGAAAAATACCTTAAGTGTAATCCTCAATGGTCTTAATATGTGGGAAGGTAGGCAGGTTGGCCAGACCTTCACTGGCTTTGCAGCCCTGCAACACCAGTCATAAAAACACTGGCATATGTGCTTATTTGTATTTAAATACTCTAATTGAAATAACAGGAAGGATAAGCAGAATATGAAAAAGTTTGTAAAAGCAGATAAATTTTCTAATTTACCATATTAAATAAAGATTCTATGAAGATACGAAGAAGAGTAATACACATGTTACCCAGAAAGGTGTCTGTTGCCCCATGCATGAAAACATTCAAGGTCAGGCTGGACAGGGCTCTGAGCAATCTGATCTAATTGAAGATGTCCTTTCTTACTGCAGGGATGTTGGGTTAAATTATTCTTAAAAGTCCATTCCAACTCAAACTATTTTGTGATTCAATAATTCTATGAATAACATGTAAAGCACAGTTTAAACCGTAAAGGTTGACTTTCTTATATAATGTTTATCATTTTGTTTGGGAATGAGACTAAAAGATTCATCCTAAAAGGGGGAACCCCTCCATAGGTTTCTTTCTACAGTTTTAAAGTTAAGGGAAGAAAGTTTGATTGCCTCTTTTATCTTTTTTTTTTCTTTCTTTCTTTTTTTTTTTTTTTTTTGCATTTTTCTGATCAGTCAAAAGTTGCCTCTGTGGAAATAATCTAAAATCCATATATCTGCAGGACCAAGTAAGGACTCAATGTATCTTCAGATACTTATTTGCAACATGATATTTTCAGAAGTAGTGGCCCCCATAGGCATTTTCAAATGCACAGTGCTCTGTGCTGCTAAAATTCAGCTAATTTCATTGCTTCCTTAACTCTCAGTAAACATGTTCGAGGATCATATTCTCTGAGCTTATTTCTTCAAATAATAAAATATTGCAGTGGACTCACAGACAATATGAATCATTGGCTCTCCTGTGTAAAGCTGTAAATCCGAGCATCACATCTGTTGTTCAGCTAATGACAGAAGAAGGATCTCTGTTGTTCTGACCTCCAGATTTGTGGGATCCGAGGTTCTACAGTGGAGTTTGTACCGTGTGTTGCCTCCCACCTCTGTTCTTATTGCTTGAAGGAAGTAGCAGACTAACACATGAGTTGCTGTTCTGTGTGAGGTTCTCAGCAGTTGCCTGAATTACTCATCTCTAAAGCCAAATTTACTCCAAAACGTGATATAGAAATGGCACCTTTCTTAATAAACTGTCTGCTTCTTGTGTATATTCAGCCCCATGGGTGTGGAATTCAATCTCAGAAAGGTTGCAACTCTGTGTGTGGGTAAAGTGAAGCACATATATAAATATTTTCCTACTTGGAGATGAAACTTCTAATATGGTTTCTGGTATTTATAAAAGTTAATCACGTAGGTATTATGTTTATTCATTTTTTGCAGTTGCTAGAAAACTAATCAAGATTAGATCATAATTGAGCTAGGTTTTACACAAGCATAGAGGAAGGTGGAGTCTTTTCATAGAATCATAGAATAATCGGGTTGGAAGAGACCCACCAGATTGTCGAGTCCAACTGTAAACCATGCCCCTTTGCACCTCGTCCACCTGTCCCTTAAACACCTCCAGGGAAGGTGAATCAATCTCCTCCCTGGGCAGCCTGTTCCAGTGCCCAGTGACCCTTTCTGTGAAAAACTTTGTCCTAATGTCCAGCCTAAATCTTCCCTGGTGGAACTTGAGACCATTCCCTCTTGTCCTGTCCCCTGTCACTTGGGAGAAGAGCCCAGCTCCGTCCTCTCCACAACCTCCTTTCAGGTAGTTGTAGAGAGCAATGAGGTCTCCTCTCAGCCTCCTCTTCTCCAGGCTAGACACCCCCAGCTCTCTCAGCCTTTCCTCACAAGGCCTGTTCTCCAGCCCCTTCACCAGCTTCTTTCCACAATGTGTTTTTGACTATAAATTATTACCCTTCAGAATCAGTCAGTGTTTTATTTCATCATGTGTATGATCAACAGTGTGTCTATCCAGACTTGCCTAAACATCCTCTACTACATTTCAGAATATAAAGGTATCACTAAGGACTTAGTTTAAAGGCTGCAGAGTGGGTATTGAAGATAAAGAAGAAATGAACCACAGTTAAGATTGCAGTGTTGCACTATTTTAGCCTTTCTACTTTGAGCTAAATCACAGAAGAGACATCCAACTTTGAATACCATAATGGCTTTTGGTTTTAATTAGTACCTCTTAAAGCAGCCTTGCTTGTCAAATTTATGAACTTTAATGTTACTACCATAAAACTGGACAATCTACAAAATATGTTTTCATAATGAAAAAGGTATATCTCTTTCATTTAGTAGTGAGGCTCCCTTGCAAAGCTTCAGTAGTCGACCATCTAAGACTGATTTTCCTTTCTTTCACCAGGTTACATAGCTCTTTATTTTAGTGATATTATTTGAATATCTACAGAATATGTAGATCATGTTCATCATGTGAAATGATTTTGGTTGGGAGACATGGCGCTAAAATTCCACCTCCCAATTTACAGTCACATCAGTATTTCCTGTTCTGATGGAATTACATCTTTATACTCATCATTTAAACTCTCCTGGGCACTGGAAAAGATTTAATTGTATGTCTTAATATAAACTGCCAGTAAGAACATCAATGTAAGTCAGATTGAACAAGTTCTTGGAAGCAGGCAAATCTCACCAGCCCATAGCTTACTGCTGCCGTCTCTTACTTTATTTTGAACAGTTTTAAAAAGCACAGAGTTCTGTGCCTGATAACAAGTTGTGCCAATTGGCAGGATTTGGGGTCTTTTTCCCTCCACAGTATGCAAGCCTGTTGTAAACAAACAAACAAACAAAACAACCTCTTTTAGGTCTAAACATAATTATCTTTCAATGTGATGCAGCAAGGTAGACCAGCAAGCTAGACAGCTGGTGCAAGTTAGTTTTTTTGTTTGTTAAGCATCCACAGAGGGGGAAAAAAACCCCAAATCCTAACTCTATAGTTTAAATACTACAGCTAATCATACAGCCCCATGTTTCAAGCACTGCTAGTCTGCGGTGACATTGAAGCAGAGATAAGCAGGAAGGACATACTGAAGAGTTCGGCTAACGCACAAACTGGATACCTAGCGAGGATCTACACGGTCTATAGATCATTTGGAGTTGTACGAGCAGGGCACCAGCTGTTCTGCTGTCACCACCACTGGTGTCCCACCTGTTAGTGCCGCTGCCTTCTGTCCTGCTACCAATATCTCTTTGCCTTGTATCCTCTTCCAGTTGATCTGTTGAGCTTGTTCAGTCTGTATGAGCCAGTCGGTTTCCCTGCAAGAAATAATAACCAAAACCATTAGTTTTCTCTTAAAGAGCAGATATCTATACTGCTATTAATTTTAACAGAACAGCCTGTCTGCAGAATTCTATGCAGTAGACTGAAATCAAATAATTCTTCATGTTTTTTGTCTATTCAAGCCAGATGTACTTTGGATGCCTCTTTTTTTTTTTTTTTTACTGGTAGTTCTCAGTTTATTCTGGAAATTATGCTCTTCAGTAGCTCTTAAAGACAATTCATCCACCTCCTGCAGACTTAGTCATTACTAAAGTTAGGTAGAAATACTTTATGAAGTAAGCACTCAACAGAATATTTTACTTTCTTTAAAACTCAAAACCACCAGTGATTATTCAGGAATTTAATTTTGAAAAAAAAAATATTAAAAATTACACCGTTTCTGATACAAGCCAGGATGCCATTGGCCTTCTTGGCCACCTGGGCACACTGCTGGCTCGTGTTCAGTCGGCTGTCGACCAACACCCCCAGGTCCCTCTCCTCCTGGCAGTTTTCCAGCCAGGCTTCTCCCAGTCTGTAGCTCTGCATAGGGTTGTTGTGCCCCAAGTGCAGGACATGGCATTTGGCCGTGTTAAACCTCATGCCACTGGACTCAGCCCAGTGGTCCAGCCTATTCAGATCCCTTTGCAGAGCCTCCCTACCCTCCAGCAGATCCACACTTCCACCCAGCTTAGTGTCATCTGCAAACTTGCAGAATTAGTAGCTACCTACAGATAGTAGGTAGGATTGTGATTTTGAATACGGAAAGTTGTCATCAGTTCTGGACTCAAAATAGCTGTGCTTGTTCTCATGGTCTTTGAGTTTCATGTTTCTTCTTATTTTCTCGTATCCATTCTTTTCCTCTCTGCTGCTACATCTTCAACTTGTTACTCCAGGCTGGTGGTGAAATGCAGGAAGATGTGAGGCTGGTTTTGCAGCTGCTCTGCCAACTGGCCAGCTGGTGCCCGTTTGGTTGTCAACCAGCTGGTACCTATGTCAGCATCCTGGCCAGCCAGCTACTGGCTTCATATTACAAATTTCCCTTTGTAGGACTCTAATTCGGGTCACTGTTCTCCTACCCAGACAATATATCATCAAACTCCAGGTATTTAGCATCCTTGAGAACTTTTATGTCTGTCAGATGGGTTTAAAATTGCCCAACAGATTAAAATAGATTTGAATAAAAATGACAATTTTACTGTTTTAAGTCTCATTTCCTTAGAAAACCAGTCTGAAAACAAAAGCCTTTATGGTCAAGACTATGGTCCTGTTCTGGGTTTCTCTGTAATCTGTGACAACTCTCCAAATATCCAAAGGTTTATTTAATTTTAGGAACCCCACTGTGATACTTTGATAATAATATTGTTACTTATAACTGTAGTGTGTTATTATCTATAAATAAACCCTTCAATATGTTTTCTACATCGACTGGTAGCTTAAACACAGGAAAATAAAGTTATTTCTGAAGATGAAGCTGCCTCAACTTAGGCATTCTGTGTTGCACCAGCTTGAAGAGGTACACAGAATTTGTATGAGGAAGTATGAGTGCTCAGAAGGGAAAACAGAGCTATGATATTACAAAGAAAAGAATGAACACAGTTGTAATCAAACTTAATAGATAACTGATTCCTTTCAGCTCGTTTGAGAAGCTGAACAGTGCACCCAAGGGAAAAAAAAACACAAAAAAACCAAAAAACAACCACCTTCATATTGAGCAGGTGGAAAGAAAAAAGGGAAACCTGAGAAGTCACAACATCTAATTTAAAGTGTGGATATTGAATGACAATACAAGGAAGCTGGTTTTGGTTCAGTCTCCTAAAACAGTCAACAGAGAGTTCACTTTCAGAGGGAGGTTTGGGCTTTCAAAGTTCTCTTTCACAAAGGCTCATCTTTCTTCATATATAAGGAGTCGTGAACAAACAGCTTCCTAATTTGGGAAACAAAAGATAGGCTAAATTTAAGGTTTGTGCACTTAGTCCCTTTAATTTCAAGCTAGAGAATCAGTCAATGCTGCAGCAAAAGATACTTTTCTTGGAGAGCTGGGGAAGCAAGTTCTGCCTCTCATTACCATAAATGTAGATTCTGACGCGCCCTTTGTTGCAGATCAGAAGGTGCTGTTTAAGGTTATAAAACCAGAAGGTGGCTTTTTTTAATTCAAGACCAGAATAATTTGAGGGCTAAAAACACAGAGAGAAAGGGTCATGGACCTCACCTAGCTTACATAACACTGAGAATTTGTAATAGATTTGATACAGCATTTTGAAGATGCAAAACCTCACACAAGTGTTGAGTAGCAGCAGAATATCCAAGAACGTTTTAACTTCAAAATATAGTCTTGTGTGAACGCTTACTAAAGATTTATTTTGTGAAGGCAAAGTTGAAGCAAAGTCATACTTAAACAGATGCTTCACAGGAGTCTTGATAAGGTTGTGTTACGTTACCAAAGATGAGGTATCTGTTGTTCCCAAGGGAAAGTGCTGTATAATTGGTGATATTGCCTCATTCTGCTGCACGAAACTACTTCTTGACAAAATACTGGTATTTTTTTCAAGGGAGCTAGCCATAAGTCAGTCTAAATTACTTTGAACCAAGGGCCACCTGCAGCATCAACTCTTGCTCATTAGAAACTCATCACTTTTTCCTTGTTGCATAGTAGGATATGTTTTCACCTGCAGTGACTCTAGTGCTCTTGATTATGGAAATCTGGAAGCTGGCTTTCTGAAAGCAGTCTATCAAATGCTAATACAGATTTATTTCTGTGCCAGCACTACATGTTTATTTCTTGCACTCGTTTAATGTGGGTGCACTGCATTGCGTGTACATCAGTGCTTCTTTACTGGGTCTCTCTAGCAGCTTGTACAAAAATATTGGACAGGAGTCTTGTGTAATACTGGGTTATAAAGCAGAGATAGTGATGCTCTGCTTGATAAAGTCCTCTGCTTTTTCAGCTTCCATTGAATTTATAGCCACTCCTATAGCAACAGAAGTAGGCATACTCTGCATTTCTCCACCTGGGACCAAAAGAAATGAAAGCCTCTGGCGTGCTGTTCAATACTGCATCCACTTTTTGCTTGCTTCCATTTCATAGAATAACTGGTGCATTTACGCTAGGGAAGGACCTTTACTAAAATGTCTAAAATTCTGATCTAAAAAGTTAGAGGCAAGAAACCGTTATTTAAGTTGCATTTAATTGTGATTTTCACTTGAACTTATTTGAATGCACATATCTGTCTCCCTCAACATGAGTTTCTTCTAGATGTTTTTCATTGTGACATTGAGATTTTTATGGTGCTCTGAAGTGCTTCAGAGGAAATGGAGAGTGTTTTAACACTGCTGATTTACTCTTTCAGGTCTGCAGTAATTTCCTTACTGCCTAATTATAAGGCCGGGTTTAATTTACTCTACACATAATGTTTACTGATGCACATATGGTGCCATATTTCAGGAAACCCTACCCATATCAGTCAGTTTTGTGTAAAGCTACACAATCTACCATTTTCATGAAATGGAGGAAAATTTGACCTGCAACATAGTATTCACAATGAATTATTTTTGTATGGTAAGATCCAAAGACTGTAGTAGGTGTAGCTGCTTTTGCTTTATAAGTAGGGATTAGTTCTTTGGGGTTTTTAGTTTTGTTTTTGGTTGGGTTTTTTTGGTTTTTTTTTGACTGGAAGAGTTGTGAGCACAGAGGGCTGGCATTTCAAAGTGGCTTGTGAGGAACTATAAGGCAAAACTCAGTGACAGCTATATTGTAATAGAGTAGATTACTGCACACGGTTTGTCTATTATTCCTCAAATAATGAGACTTCATAAAAGCTAACATATTTCAACAAATCTTTGTACTCACTGCAGGAACTTCAGAAGAAGCCTCGCTCTGTAATCACTGCAAAGGATCAAGTGCGAAGTTTTTAAAACTCTTTTTAATGAGCAACACTGTAAATGTGGAGAAGCTCAACAAAAGTGTGTAATGTTGCTACTCAAAAGTAAAAAAAGACCAAGACTAAAAAAACCCCAAGAACTTATTCCAAGAAATGTCTGATGATGATAGTTATACATAAAGAAACTTTCAGCATTCTGTGTCAGCCAGAGAATGACCTGTAGTCACATCAGCTAGAGAAACTTATAGGAGCTTGGATTTGTAAAGATAGCTTCAAATTTTGATGTTCATTATTAATAATGCTGTAGCATAAGGTAGGAAATCAATGTAAATATAGAGGAAAACATATCCCTTTTCCAAAGACCTGTATAATTCTGTCCTCCTAATGGATTTACAAGCAGTGGTGAAGTACATAGAATTCAATTTCCAAATTGGATTAAAACATTGTGTTTGTTTCTAAATTGACATTAATTTTGTTTAGCTACACTATTTCTACAATATTCCAAAATGTCTTTAATGTTACTTGTTATTAAGCAATGAGAAATATAAAAAGCTTTGCTTTCAGTTTTTGCTTTGTGGAAACTACTGCAAAGGAGAATGCAAAGCAAAATAAAAACAAAACAAGAATAAAACCAACAAAAAACCCCAACAAATCTCAGCAAATCTAAGAAGAAAAGCATAGATTGTGATGCCTCTGAAGTGAAGTGAGTGAATGGATTTTTTTTTTCTAAAAGCCATAGGTAATAGTTGATCATATCTGATATCAATCATCTCTGTCCCTGGGCAGGAGCAGTTTGAGACTTTGAGTGACTCTGTAAGGGAGATGAGCCATGCATTTTTACAAACACAAAAAATTTCAAATTTTCTTTCAGCCATTGTCTGGAACTCCGATAGATACATCTGGCAAAGACAACTGTCAGCAGCTTCCATTGGGGCTGAATCCCCAGCTCTTAGAGGAGCTGATGATAGTAGTACAGCAGCTTGTTCATGTAGTCGTGGTAGGTGGGAATGCACGTGTGACCTGTGTAGTACTTGCTAACTTTAAGTTGTTTAGCCTGAAGAAGAGGAGACTGAGAGGAGACCTCACTGCTCTCTACAACTACCTGAAAGGTGGTTGTATAGAGGAGGGTGATGGCCTCTTCTCCCAAGTGACAGCGGACAGGACAAGAGGGAATGGCTTCAAGTTCCGCCAGGGGAGATTTAGGCTAGGCATTAGGAAAACATTTTCTGCAGAAAGGGTCATTGGGCACTGGAACAGGCTGCCCAGGGAGATGGTTGAGTCACCTTCCCTGGAGGTGTTTAAGGGACAGGTGGATGAGGTGCTGAGGGACATGGTTTAGTGAATGATAGGAATGGTTGGACTCGATGATCCAGTAGGTCTCTTTCAACCTGGTTATTCTATGATTCTGTGATTCTATGATTCTATGATTCTATGATAAAGTTAGCACTTTAAAGCTTATTGGATCTAACTGCTTTTAGGTGAAGTTACTAGGCATGCTTATCATACCAAGGGTAACTTTATTAAGGGTTTTCATAGAAAATTTCCCATTTATGACTAAATAGCTGTTTAATCTCCCCAAAACAGTTTTGTCTCCAATTCTTTTTTTTTAACTTACTGTTATTTATAAATAAGTGTAAAGATTGAAAGTGACCCGACTGAAATACCATTTCAACTGAACTTGAGGAAATACGTGAAGATACACAATGTGTTGCAGTTCTTAGTTTAATGCACAGACATTTAATCCATTATTTTTATTCTTCCTAATTACCCTTCTCTTTGTCGCGCCTCTTGGTGATAGTTTTTAGAGTTTACAGTCCTCCAGTTTTCACAAGGATAATTTTCAATATCCTATCCTTTTTCTTCTCTGCTCAGGTAACCTCCTATAATATTTCCCATCTTCTTTGTTTATACTTGTCATGTCCTGTTCTCCAAATTCATCCCTGCATATTCTCCTTGTCATCACTTCCAGGTAATACATAATGTAAAAATGAATCACCGTCCTTCACCTCTTGATTGTTTTGACTTCATTGATGCTTTACACTGACTGTTTAGTCCCAGCCTAGATCAGTGAAGATAGAGTACCTAAGTACTTGGTAACTAAGTTGTTCTGTGCTTCCTGCATATACCATTTTGAACAGTCCTTTTTGGTGACCTATGACAAGGAGAGAGTTTCTGTGTGTTATTCTCTTTCAAATTTCTAGTCAAAATTTGGCACTTCCAGTTGTTTTATATTAGTAAATTAATTTCCAGTCTCATCCTGATGAGGGAAGTTTCTCTTATAGAGAGAAGAAAGCCCACAGAAAAATACATGAAGTATGATCAGATTTTGTGACAGCATTTTGTACTCAGTTTTTATTTTAGGCTCAATCTTATTTTTTTTTTTAAGTAGTGTATTCCAGAAATCTGTAGTTTGGGTGTCCAAGTGTGATACATGCCTTAAATGTTGATTTTTTTTACTCTTTAATCTATTAAGGCATAGCTAATGGCATTAATATCCATATTCCCCAAGCTACCAATTTTTTTGTCATATCTTCATGGGTTGGAGTGTGCAGAGTTGCCTGAGAATCTCTCTTTAACACTAAACTGAAATAGCTTCTTATAGTCACTGTCTTATTCTACCGAACTCAATTTTACAATATATTGGAGGAGGAGAGACAGTTGGGTTTTTTTTTTTTTTTTTTTTAATCTCTTTCAATTAAATTAATACTTGCTTAGGAGGTAGCTGCAAACGGTAGTTTCAGCATGTAATGCATATTACATAGAACATGGTGAATAAGGTACTCCTTGGTAAACTTTTGTTACAGACAGCTTTATACTGCTAGTCTTTATAGAGTTTAACAATCTGTTAGAGTCATTAATCTCCTGCTGTGACTTTACCTTCCAGTGTCAGGATTAGACATTTAATTATCTACTAGACTGTAAGTAACACTGAGACATTTTGGTTCTAAAATTGTTATACAGCCACGGAAAACATCATTTCAGTGGGCAGTTTAACCTCTTTGAGCTCAATTATAGCTGTGAACCAGCAATGATAAAACAGCCCTAAATAGTGCTCAGAATGGTAGAACATGATGCTATCAAAACCAGTAACTGACTCTGTGCACCATAAACTGACTAAATTGACTGAATGGGAAAGGTATAAAATCTGCCTTGTGGTATATGATTCATACTTTAAAAATATTTGCAGATCTTGATGTTTTTCTTCTGCATCTTTGTGTTGGTCTAGCAAAGTTATTATTCTTTTCGCTATATGGTAATTAATAAAGTTTTCTCCATGACAAAATGAATTAAGCAAGACCTTTATTTAATGCACTTTCTCCTCTAATAAATGCAGTTTCATGTAGTGGAAACTACCCACATTAAATTAAAAATTCAGTGGGGAAAAAACTAAAGCATACTCTTATGAGTAATAGTATGTGTCATAATATTTACATCAGAATGGAGAGCAAATTAAGGCTGTGCAAAGATACTTGCTAATGTATGTAGAAGAGCAAGATCTCATGCTGTATTTAAAATAATACTTGATGTTGTTTTGCCACATGTTTTATGACCATTTAAATTCAAGTCACAGAGTTCTCCCATTCCCTTCTGAACTGATGGTAGTTGTATGAAACTGAAATCGTTGGCTGCATAACCCATCATTTTGGCTGGATTTTGTCGCAGTATGCAGAAGAACATACAAGATTAGTTTTCCAGGAGTTATTTACCTTGATGAATAGCCCTAATTGGATCAAATGGACTGGTAATGCTGAGCTAATACTTTTAAATGTCTTGCCTTGTGCAATTAATATTACTTTGTCATGTATCCATTTCAGGGCTTGGATGAATGTCTTCTATTCATACTCCTGTCACATTTAACAAATGATTTTGTCAAGTCATTCTTTATAGCCTCTGGTGATGGATAGCAAAATTTGTGGTCTCCTGCATGTATAAAAACAGTTAACTATACCTTTCAACTTCAATGCAAGGTCGTCCTGAAGCTCAGATAACCAGTTTCTAAAGAAATTATAATGCCTGTTTACATGAGGGGTCAGAAATATGCTACTGACATCTTTCATTAACACAGCATAGAGAAACAGAATTTGTTAATTTTATATTTATCAGATCCGTGACAGTCAGAATTCAGAGTTGTTGTCAGCTGCTGCAAGTCTGAACTGCAGAAGGCAACATGCAGTTAGCATTTGAAACAAGATATCCATTCTGTTCATTCATGTTGATTCAGATATTACTGTGCAGTTTATTAACAGTGGTAAACCCCAAATTGCTGGTTAGCTGATGCTCTTACTGTCCTTTTTATTGATTTCTAGTATGTGGTTGCAGGCTGAAAATATTTAATACCTATTTAAAACAAACAAACAAACAAACAAACCAAAAGCCCTGCGTACTTAAACATTCTGAGATTTCCTTTTTCTTGCTGTTCCATGGGGCCTATTGTTATAATCAGATCTATAATACCACATTAGCCTTGATTATAAATTGCATTCGTTGTTCATGGAACATAACACTTGGAAACAGATACCTCCTTATGGAATAATAGAAAAATGTCAACGTTCATCTAGCATTTAAAGTAAGGTTTTTTTCTGTGCAGTGGGCAATACATTTTATTGATACTCGTATTGAACTTGAACAAGTGAATTTTTTAAGTTTTTTTTTTTATCCTGAGAATGAGATGGAAGCACCATGGGATTTTTAAAACCTCTTTGTGTTCCTTCGAAAATACTGCCATTTGGCCTGTTTCAGTGCAATGGATTTTGATAAGTCTAACCATAGGTAGTAATGTGAGGCATCTAACTTCGGAGTGGAGTTTCTCAGGAAGTTTCTTCATTTGGTTCAACAAGGCCAAATGCAAAGTCCTACACCTTAGTCAGGGCAATCCCCGATTGCAGTACAGGCTGGGCAGTGATGTGATTGAGAGCAGCCCTGAGGAGAAGGACTTGAGGGTGCTGGTCAATGAGAAGCTCAACATCAGCTGGCAATGTGCACTCGCAGCCCAGAAGACCAAGTGTGTCCTGGGCTGCATCAAAAGAAGCGTGGCCAGCAGGTCAAGGGAGGGGATTCTGCCCCTCTGTTCCTCTCTTGCGATACCTCATCTGGAGTCCTGTGTTCAGTTCTGGAATCCTCAACGTAAAAAGGATATTGAGCTGTTGGAACGCATCCAGAGGAGGCTACAAAGATGATCAGAAGGCTGGAGCACCTCCCGTATGAGGACAGGTTGGGGGAGCTGGGCTTGTTTAGCCTGGAGAAGTCTCTGAGGAGACCTTATAGAGACTTTCCAGTACCTGAACAAGGCCTACAAGAAAGCTAGGGAGGGACTTTTTAGAAAGTCTTGTAGTGATAGGACCTGAGGCAATGGGTGTAAACTGGTGAATGGCATGTTTAGACTAGACATAAGGACTAATTTCTTCACAGAGTGGTGAGGCACAGGAGCAGGTTGCCCCATCCCTGGAGTTGTTCAGGGCCAGGTTGGATGGGGCCTTGGGCAGCCTGATCCAATGGGAGGTGTCCCTGCCATGGGGGGTTGGAACTAGATGATTTTTAAGGTCCCTTTCAACCCAAATTATTCTATGATTCTATGTTTCTAAGTGTCAGGAGATTGACATCTGCAGAGGGTGATAAAGCAAGCCTGAGATGAATCCTTTCTGTCAGCATTTCTCCCATATCACTGGCTATAGATGAAAACCATTTAACAGAGAAGGCCAGCCCTCTAGGTGAATGGAATTCTATCAGCTGCATGATGCAGAGTGCTAGAAGTTGCTAAAAGAGCAACAAAGCTGGTGAAGGGTCTGGAGAACAGGCCCTATGAGGAACAACTAAGAGAGCTGGGGGTGTTTAGCCTGGAGAAGAGGAGGCTGAAGGGAGACCTCATTGCTCTCTACAACTACCTGAAAGGAGGCTGCCCAGGGAGGTGATTGATTCACCTTCCTGGAGGTGTTTAAGACACAGGTGGATGAAGTCCTGAGGGACATGGTTTAGTGTTTGATAGGAATGGTTGGACTCGATGATCCAACCTGGTGATTCTATGATTCCATGATCCTATGCTGCTGCTGTGTTCTCTGTAACTTTACATCTTAGTGTACTTTGAGGGCACATGGAACGCTTTGGTATATTTGAAACAAAATTAATGTTTGTCTTTATATTGATGCAGAATCTATGAAAACTATTCATGGATTAGGATCTCATTGTATTAGATACTGCACAAACAAACCCCAAAGATGGTTTCAATATAAGACTAAAACAGAAGTCAGCAACTGGTTATAAGTGGATTGATGAGAGTAAAAAAAGAAAGGGAACAAGGTGACAGTATGATAGGTTGTAGCTACCACACACCAGCTTCCTAACTGTTGGCAAGTATCTTTGGTAAATTCTTCTCTTTTTCTTCTCCCCCACTCCTGGTTGCATATATTACTGCCTTAGCTATTCTGAGTGCCTTTTGTTATTTTTGGAAGTGGTAGAGTCTGAGTAGTATTAATTTTTAAAAGGAATTGAAAATTGCTTTTCTTAATGCATTGGCTGCTTTAATTGTAACAGAAATAAAAGAAATACTGTGTTCAAACACTTAAATGCTATTTTGTTTTCCTTGATTTTACTACACCACTCAGGGACTAAATGGGAATATTAAAAGTTAGCTTTCTCCATATTCAAATAGAGCTGAAAATTGCTGCTGTCAAACAAAAAATGCATCTTGGATCATGTATTTATAGTGCCTAATAACATACCGGTTTTTAATATGATTTGGTGTTTTGATGACACCTTGTCTAGCTAGAGCTTTCTTGGCTGGACTGCAAAACAGAGAAAATTACCTTTCCTGGTGTTTCATCTAACTAAACATGTATGATTTATGAAGACTAATGGCTAGCCAGACCTCCAGGATGAATAACTCCCAGCTTGGTTTTGAGTCCACATTTTTTCTTTCCTACTGACCAAAAAGCCAGGGAAAACATGTTTAAAATGTCTCTGATCCATATTCTTATAGAGTACTTAAGTTTCCAGGAAGAATTATTTAAGATTTCAGTCGTCCTTCTGCCTGCCTTTCAAATTTAGGTGAAGTTTGACATTTATTATTATTTATTAGCAAGGTAGAGAAGTTAGTGACATCATTCTTACAGAAATATTGTTTCAAACAGATGTTTTTATGAAATAACAGGTGTTTAATCTTCAGTAAATTGTAAAGTGTGTTGTTTTCCTTTGGAATAAATTGCAGGGTTTTTTTTTTTTTCTGCCTCAAAAATTCTCAGAAAGGTTTTGTGTTCGTACCTGTTGGAGGTATTTGAAAGAGAATATGAAGCATAAGGCTTGTGATAAATGAAATACCCGTAATTGCGTAGGATACTATTCCGTGTAGGAATTAGAGAAAGCTTAGAAATAGTCAGGCTAATATTTTTAATGGTTGCTTGAAGTTAAGCTCTTTAATCCATATTTGGGTTTTAATTGAGCTGAACTGTTTTTTTTAAAGCAGTGTGCAGCTTTCAATTCTCATCAATTTGCAGTGTATTATGTGGGTAATCACCATCGTCCTATACAGATCCATTTAGTCCAGTAGAATTAGATGTATGAGTCAGCATGAAGCTCAGGAGGGTTTTGCAGAGCCTAGATCCTTAAGGTTTTTATATTTCTTTGCTGGCAGAAAATATATAATTTGGAGGAAAAAAGAAAAAAGCCCCAACTCCTGTACAATACAGTGAGATGTGACACATCTCTACTTAAATATAAGTAACCAATGAATACAGTGGGAATGTATATTGATAATTCTGCTTTTATTTACTGGTCTGCTTTCTTTTGTCACAGCTAAGGAAGGCAGTAATGGATCATATATCAGATTCATTCCTGGAGACCAATGTCCCATTACTGGTTCTCATCGAGGCTGCAAAAAGCGGTAATGAGAAAGAAGTGAAGGAGTATGCTCAGGTCTTCCGCGAACACGCCAACAAGTTAGTTGAGGTAAGTGATTTTATCAACACAACTAGATTCCCGTCTTGCCTGTTTTCTACGAGAGGCAAGGAAAATGATATACCAGATGAAATGTTAGAGGGAGCATTTCTGTAATACAGGTTTCAGGTGTTCTGGTCAGCTCCGGTGATCATACAGCAAATGTCTGGATGGGAGGCAGAAGGAAGCACGTGCTGTAATTTAATAGTTCATTAAAGTAACTAAGCATATTAAAAATGGCATTTCCAGTATTTTGTCAAAAGTCATGAGCAACAAGAAGTGAATTTCAGTTCAGCTTTACTAACAGTATGATAGATCTTAATCTCTATTAAGTAAAAAGTCAAATAAGTGCTTCACAATACTGTATCTGGAACTACCCAAAGGCTGCTCCATACTTAGAAGCTTATCAGCTGGAAATAATATAGGGAAAAGACAAACAGAGAATGCATAACCTCAAGACCATATTTAATCTTTAAAAGGTCTGTATTACAAATACGTGTCTTCTCTTTCTAAAGAGAACTGCTGTATAAAGTCAAGTGATAATTTCAGGTCTTTGTGGATGATATGAAATAGCTCTATTATACCATTAGGAGTACAAAGCATAATGATTCAAACTTGAATAATCACTGAATGCTTTTTTAATAAAGTAATCATATTGTTCATCTCACTTTGCCCTTGAACAGATCAAGAACTATGAAAAACACGCTTGTATTTTTTGAAGTCAAATATAACTCAGTGATTTGCTTTGTATTATTATGTGGCATTATTGACTTCTCTGTACTAGCATTATTTTGAAGGATATGTAGCCCCACTGCAACATACATTCTCTGTAGCCATGTTACATGTTGTTTAGCAGAGGAAAGTGATATTAGGGCATTACTGATTTGATAAGTATTGAACTATACTTCTGAATGGCCTCTGTTCTTAAAACAGGCACTATCATAATTTATCAGTACCTGAGCTGTAGCAAGGAGTTAGAATTTCTTGGTTAGTATTGACTACAGCAACATAGTTCCCTCACAAATGTGTATGTGCATGGGGGTCAGGGCAAGATGGGTTTTTCTAGTGCGTGTAAGATGTTATTCTAGAGCATCTCATTCTTCCCATGTACAAAACAGGGAACCAAGATATGTCATTCACAGTCTGGGAGTCAGATGTTTGCTGTAGTACTTAACTTGTAGGCATCTAAAGGTAGGTTCCAGAGTTTGAAAGCTCTGGACGTATTCTGTACAAGGCTGAACACAGTAAGGTTTATTATTACTATCTGCAAGAGGAACTCAGGACTGCCTGCAGCTTTCAGTCCTGACTCCTCTGAATTATGTAAAGATTTGTTACTACCCTCAGGTAACTGGAGCTGTGGCAATGAAGAAACAAATTACCAATAAGTATATAAAGAGAGCAAAAAAAACCCCAAATAAACAGAAAAGCCCTTCACGTAATTATGTTGTAGTGGCAGTCAAGAGTTGTAGCCTTATACATAATATGGAATGAACATATGTAGTTTGTATTACAGCAGCCCTCTCCTCCACAGATTTGCAACAAAGTGTTGCAATTATGGATCTAATGGCATTATTAAAAAGTTTAAAAGAGCTAAGTAGATCTTTCAAACAAAGATAATAAGAGATGATGACATAAAAGGAGGAAAAATGCCTATTAATGCCTAGAGTTAAAAAAATCCCAACACCTGCCCCTCCTCCCCCAACCCAATCCATCCCACCCCACCACCTTAAACTGGGAGAAAACTGACAACACATTAATTATAATTATCAACCTTTGGTGTTACAAGTCTATCATTATGTTAGAGTTACATTTCAGACCAAACTAGAGCTTGGTTACCGATTTTGAACATCATGTGGTCATTTTTAAGTACATCAATAAAACAATGGTGATAGCAACAATAGATGTCTTGGCCCTAATGCCTGATATATATTTTTTTTCCAATATAGATTGTTCTAGACTATTAGAAGCATGTCCTTAGTTGATTGTTCGATGTCTCTGATGTCTGCTACTAGCCTGTGAGTCCATCGATACTCTTTTCTAAGGATGGGTTCATTTAGATAGGTGTTAGCGAAGGCTAATGGTTCTAAGCTGAAAGAGGGTACATTTAGATAGCTATTAGGAAGAAGGTTTTTTCCTATGACAGTGGTGAGGCACTGGAACAGGTTGCCCAGAGAAGTCATGGATGCCTCATCCCTGGAGGTGCCCAAGGCCAAGCTGGATGAGGCTTTGAGCAACCTGACCCAGTGGAAGGTGTCCCTGCCCATGGCAGGGGTTGGACTGAGATGATCTTTGAGGTTCCTTCCATCCCAAAGCATTCTGTGATTTTATGATTCTTTCTGTGTTGAGAAATAAATTAACTTGAAGACATTATTCTCAACTGCAAGTGGAATTTTGAAATCTAAGTTTCAGGTTCACCAGCCTGCACAAGAAAATAAATATTTGGAATAGACTTACATCCCTCATACGCTAGATTTTGTGCTTAAAATAGTTTCATCATTTTTACTTAACGATGCACAATGGTATCTTAGCAGATGGGCTTCTGTGGTTTTGTGGGTCAAGTATTTTGCAAATAGTAAAATGTGGTTTCGAGATGAGACATAATCAAGTGACTATGGAATGTAAGATCCTTTCCCAGGCACAGGGCCAGAATTACTTGCTAATATATGCAAACACAGTTCCACTGAAGTATATGGAGTTGCACTTGCTTATGTTAGAGGTATTTGGCACTGCAAATCCAATACTGTGAAAACTCTGTGATATTAATCATTCTTTTTAAAATCGAAATCTGACTTTCTTGGATGTCTTACTAAGCTCAATAGAAAGTCCATCAAAAGATCAGGAAAAATAACCTGTGTTTTAATACTTCTTTATGTAAAAGCTGCATTTTAGCATTCTGAGGAAAAAAATGTATTTCTTGATATTTGATGAATACAAATGGCAAAATTTTCTTTGACTAGCCAATACATTTTCAAAAATGCTGTAAGAATAAGGCTTATGGAAGTTAACCTTCTTTAATAGTCCATATTGCAGAATACTTAAATCTTCTCGTAAGAGCTGTTTTCATTATTTATGTATTTTCCCTTCCCTGTCTCTTATCACATTTTGCCTTTTTCTTTTCACTTGACTTGCTATGATATACCTCATACGAGAATAATAATTGCAAAGATGAAGTCTCATTTTTCTAGGCATTTGCTGACAATCAGTTTTCTCTATGGGTTATGTTGGAAACGCAAAGTAAGTCATCCCATGAAACCTGAGACGCTTTATCTGTAATACCTGTGTTCAGAAGCTTTCTTGTCTCAGGCTCCTTCCAGAGTCCAAGAAGGCAGGTGTTGTTTCAGGTCATGATTTTACCTCATGTGTCTCTTTATTGTTTAGAAGAAAATTATCTCTAATGACTGAAAGTCTGTAAATGCCTGAGTTGTATTACCAGCTTCACATGTGACCTTGGGAAGTAATTTAGCTTCTGTATGCAGGCACCTTCACTCGCAGCTTAAGGTTACTGACAGGTAATTCAAATGCCAACCACACAAAGACACTTGACTGATAAATTATAAAATCATAGAATCACCAGGTTGGAAGAGACCTACCGAATCATCGAGTCCAACCGTTCCTATCAATCACTAAACCATGTCCCACAGCACCTCATCTGCCCGTGCCTTAAACACCTCCAGGGAAGGTGAATCAACCGCCTCCCTGGGCAGCCTGTTCCAATGCCCAATGACCCTTTCCGTGAAAAACTTTCTCCTAATGTCTAGACTAAATCTCCCCTGGCGGAGCTCGAGGCCATTCCCTCTCATACTGTCCCCTGTCACTTGGGAGAAGAGGCCAGCTCCCTCCTCTCTACAACCTCCCTTCAGGTAGTTGTAGAGAACAGCTCAGCTTTATTCAATGCATCTACCAAAGCACTGTATGGCAGCTAAGTAAATATTTTTTATTATTCTGTTTAGTGAAGCTTTCTTGATTTAAGTATTACTCCTTTGGACTGTTCGTTTTTGGGTTTTGGTTTTTTTTTCAAAATTAAATTGTTAAGACTAACCTTTTTTTTTTCTGGGAGATGAAATTCAGCACCTAGTAGACTCTTCAGAGCCACGACAGTGAACTGATTAGTTTATTTCAATAGGAAACAGCAACATGTTTGATGTTTAATTAAGAGCTGTGAAAATTCAGATTACAGGGCCTTGTACTTAAAGAGGTAGATTGGATCAGACTTTCCAATCTCAGACTTTGGAGAAAAATTCAAGAGAGTTCAACTGATGATTTAAGTTTTGAGGAGTTTCGAAATACTCCACTGTTTAGCAACCAGTATTCAATCCAGTTACTTTATTTTTACTTGAAACTTCTAACAGAGTTAGAATGAAGGGGATTTTTGTTCTTCAGCATGAACTGATGCAACACCAAATTTCAGACAGCTAAAACAATCTTTTGAAAAGGCAATGCCTTACCAATGTTGCATGAATTAATTTGTTTTAATAATTTTGTGGTACCTACAGGTGACTATCAGTTTTATCTCATACAGACCTAAAGACACACAAAATAATCAAAGCTATCTTCCAAGAACACCTGGCTAGTGGAAGAACTGTGTTAGGCAATGGTTTATGGTGATTAAAATTTGATATAGCACAAGCAAATCAATAGTACCGCAAGGCTGGATAGTAATTTGTAGCAGATGAAACCTAATAGCAGCATTTCTATTTCTGGTTTATAGTCTCTTTGTCCATTAGGCTTTCAAGAGTCTTTATTAACTTTCTCCTGGCCATGTAATTGCCACTTTGAAGAGGATACTGGGGTTACTTTTGAAAGTTTAGGCTTTTGGGATTTTTCTTTTTTTTTTACAAAGTCAAGGGGAAAATGGAAGTGCTTGAACTTCTAAGAGTTGATACAGGATAACATTCATTTTTCAAGAACTGTATTATTTGTAGTTTCCTAATTCAGATGAATGTATGTTTTCACATAATAAATGTGGAAAGAGGCTTGCACACTGAAGACAGGAGGAAAAGAAATACTCTTACTGTGCAAAGAAAGCAAGCCAAGAAATTGAACCTGCTTACTTGATTTTGTAATGAGAGAGGAGAGGAGAAAATGTGAAAGCAAATTTTACAGTAGTGGTCGACAGTGAATTTAATCTAGATTTACATGAGCAATAAAGAGAACTAATATCCAAGCCGCCATTTTTTTTCATTCCAGAAATATCTCTCAGAAAAGCATCCCGAGTGTTCAGTCCCTAAGAAACATAAAGGTAGATTTTCTTTTAGGGAGTGAAGATCCGTGTAAATCTGCAATGTTCCTGAGATCGATGGAGGTCTGGCAGTTTACAGTGTGCCACTCTAGCTCACTTTCAGCAGGTACTAGTGTTCTTCGTTAGGAATATGCAACGATGTTTTGTTTATGCTTTTGTAAATACTGCAGAATTCATGAACTGAGATGGATTTTCATTTAAGAAAGGACAAGCTCAGAGTAACAAGACTAAGAGGGAAAAAATTGGCTCATTTATCTCTGCAACTGTGGCTCAAGAAACAGTGTTCCTGCTGATATATTTCAGAAATACTGTCTGTACTTGAAAAGCTCTCTTCTTTTTTATTCAAGTGCACATTCCTGCACTATCAGAGTATACAACTAGCTGTTTGCTTCTGGTAATAAACAAAAAAATGTCAATATTCTTTCATAGCTTCTGTATCCAATTTCTGTTCTGAAAAAAAGTATACATCTGTGAGTTTCCTCTTACAGACTGATCAGGTTTTATTCCTGTATTTTTCTTTTAGCTGACATTAAGCTAGACAAAAAATAATATTTAGAAGATAGTAATCCTTGGTGCTAATCATGTACTGTTAAGAAGGTCATAGATAAATTTAATTCAAGACCTTCAAGTTGGGAGATTTTATTTGAAATTAAAGCTGTGGGCTACCTCTGTGTCTTAATTTTCATCTGCTCATTTTAGCTTTAATTTCCATCTCAGGCCATTCTTCCCTGCGTGGGCAACAGATGTTCTTAATTTCTAGTAAACATGAAGAGTATATTGACGACAGCTAAAACCATGAGTCCAATTATCTGCAAGGAAAACATGAAAAGCCCCAACTCTACTTTTATTTCTTCTGAGTTCCTGCTGCAACCAGATCTAGTTAGTCCATCTCTTCACCTTGGAGGTGTATATGCCTTTGAGGCAAAGTAAACTCCAAGTCTTTCAAGATAAAACTTTCTGGTTTTTCTTTGTCATTGGTGAACTCTTTACTCTGGCTTTTTTTTTTTAACTTACATTAGCCACTGGGTGTTTGTAGTCCACTGGGATGTATGCCAGTTTCATCATCAGGTTTCTAGATTAACAATGAAATGAAATCAAATTGCCTTATAGAAAAGATGACGCACAGAAATAACTGCTTCTTTGTGCATTTTTTGAACCTCTTGTATACACGTCCCTGAAGAAGATAGGTTATTAAAGAAGTTAAATAATCAATATTTATATTTTCAAGATTGCTTTCATCCAAAAGCCATCTCTGCCTTCAGGCAATGTGGGTCCATCTCTGAGGCTTACAAAGTCTGCAGTAGAAGGAAGCAGTAGCAGACAGTGCCTGTGGTCTGTAGCCTGCATTGCTGGCACAGAAACATGGATGAAATTAAATAATTTGACAAAGGAGAACTTAGCTACAGTAGATGCTGAAGGCCTTGGATGCTGATCCCTCAACATCTTCCCATGGCAGTTTTCTGAAGAAACCCAGCATGGCTGAAAGAGGAGGAGCTCCTTTGCTTTCGCAATGTAGTTCCAAAATTTCTTCCCCACTGGTGCAATACGAACACCAGAATCTGGGACTATAAGCATTGTCTTCAGTAATCATTTTCTATTTATTTATTCTCTTTCTTTGTTCATAGATTGCTAAGGTTCTACATCTCATAACAACACTGGAAGGACTGAAGGATAAATTTATTTGTTCACGTGTATTTCTGTTCTGTACATAATAAACAAGCACTACATAACTTTAGCAACCTGTAAGTAGTAGTGGTTCATTTTTTTTCCTTCTCAAAAGGAGAATACAATACTAAGAAATAACAATAATAAAAATAATAATGTAAATGGGATGTTGCTGCAGAATCTCCATCTCAGCTTGGATACATCTCCAGCTTTGGGACTGAAGGCATAAAACCAGTGCTGTTCTCGTTCTGTTTTCTTATTTCCTATAGGTATCATTTATTAACAAGTAACTGTATTATGTGAGAGAAAAAAAAACCTGCTGGATGGTTTTCTGTAAATGAAAATGCACATTGGCCTTTTCTTCTTTTTTTTTTTTTTTTTTTTTTTTTTGCTGTAATACTTCAGCATACCTTTTCTTCATATACTTTATTAGATATTTTCATGAGAAATAACTGGTTTTGTCCTTGCAGGAAAAAATTATTCTTGGTGATTACATTGTGTTTTCCAGTTAGCAGGTGATTTTTTTTAAAAGATAATTAACTTCTAAGCATGCTTATTTACAGCCTCTGTAAAAGAGATGAAATCCAATAACTCCTTTTTTAATCCTGAGTAATTTTTTTTTAAAATATTTTTCTAGTGAATAACACCTGCTTAGCTGGGGACTTAATTCTCTAGTGTGATCATGCTAGCTATGTGATTCATGTGGCACGTTTTCCCAAAATAAAATGACTCCTACAAACTCTAGTATCCATTTATGTCTACTAAGTCGCAACATCCAATCACATAGCAATCTATGTGATTTAAAACTTGTTAATAATACAATCAAGACCTCTTAGTACCATTTTAATTACTTGATTACATAAATTATGGATTTTGGTCTTCCTAACCACTTGTTTGAATTTGTAATCTCAGTACAGTGAGATGTAGGCTGAAAATCATCTCCTAACTTGTCTATCAAATGAATTGCTTTGAAGGGAGTGAATATGTGAACCTGCTAGTCATAGGATCCCTCTGAAACCTAGAAGTCCTTTTATACTGAATTTAAACACTTCTTGTAGACATGATTTTTTTCACAGACATGTCATCTCTTCCATGAGGGAAGAAATGAAGATAAGTGGGAGCTCCTGAGACAGATACAAACCTTCATTAGTTGATCTCCCATGAATGAGAGAAGGAAAACTAGTTGTTATCAGAGGCATTTTTCTCAAATTGTCAGGATGAATCCTTGGCATTTATGTGATGACACAGTGTAAAGTTCCCAGCTCACTCTGTTTAGCAGCTAGAAATCAATACTGGCTGATGTGTAATTTACATACCTGCAGTTTCTTTTAGACTTAGGTGGGGGGTTTTGATATTTCTTTTTTACTAGGCAGCAAATAAGGAAACAAATGGAATTTGCTAGCAGCCTTTTGCACTGATCAAGCTTCTATTTTTCATCAACATGGAAGAGGTAACGCATATTAAGATAACCTGTTCGTTAAAGTATTGCATAGTCTAGTTTGTGAGCCCATTAACATTACAGTATAATATTTATATAGTAAGTTTAGACTTCTGCTAGAGCAAGAATCGTTATCTTTATATTCATCATCACATATTGCTACAGCCCTTTAAACACACCTGGAAACTGTAGACATATGAACTCTTCTTCTTTAGTTTTAGGACAACATAAAAACTTCATGTTTCTTGGGATTCTAGCCTTAAGTAAGCAAGAGCTTATTGTTGTACCTCAAAATATAGTAGCAATTCTGGACAGTACTCATGAAATAGATGTGTCTAAGAAAAGACTGGCCTGGAATTTTACCATGCAAGTAGTTACAAGGAAAGCTCTAGCTTCAGAAAGGAATGATCTCTTACCCCTGGAAAATGAATTGCAGTTTGAAGTGGAAAGTTCATGAAGTGGCATTAACCTTTGAGAGAAGTTAATAAAAGAAGACAATAACTGCCTGTCCTTCTGTTAGTTGTATGATGAACATTGCTGTATTCATTTGTCAGCAGGGCATCACTTACAAAACTCTCTTTTACTCTCCCATTGTTCTTTCTAGCAACCTGAAGAAGAGTTTGTTAGAGCAGGTAGGACAGTGTGTAATAACATACACAGCTGGAGCAAAAAGGGCCAAAGATTAATCTAAGCAAAAATCTCTTTGGATCAGCATGGATAGGATATATGAAGTGGAAGTACATCTAGTTGCACAGCTGACTTCTATGGTCTTTCAGGCCCTTCCAGTTGTAAGGGCCCTGGATAAATTTTCAAGCCAGAGCAAGACGCTTTTGTTAATGTTGACATCGAGACTTTCATTTTTTAATATTCAAAATTACTTCTATCCGTTAACTTATTCTCTTCATTTCATTTGACTGTCCTCAGTGTGTTGTGTAATGCAGCCATCTTTCCTACTTCCAGTTGTCAGTAATCTGCAGGGTGTATGTACTTTTAAAAACAGAGAATGAGATACTTTGGCATGCTAGCTATTTAAAGGTGGTATTTTCTAGGTAGTCCCACCTAGTTACTTGCATTATTTATTTTTATTTTCAGATGGTATTTTATAAAGTTTTGTATTTGTGTCTCTGGTAACAAGTCCTAACCATAATTCATTCTTTGCCCAGAGTTCCTTTAAAAAGGGTATTTTAACCTATATTCTAGAAGCTGTATGGTTGGATTAATAATTGTTCCTCAAGACAGGTTAACATTTTGCTACTATGTAAAATATTTAGCATCTTGTCCCTTATTCTTGATGTATTGGCACGGTTATATCTCAATCAGTGAGTATTAGGAGTTGTGCTTTTACATGTGAATCTTAGGTTTCACTGTAAGAAAGAAGAGCTTAATCAAATAACCTGTTTTAGAGGATGAAATTTAAGAGAAGTAAGGGAGTAAATGAAAGGATGAAATACAAGAAGCTATGCTGGTATTCCAATCTCACAACAAAGCAGGAAATAAAACAATCAACTTACTTAGGTTACCATGGAGAAAGAGAATTTGTCATCCATGGTCGAGCAATTTCCAGCATGCAGGACAGAGATAGAGGGGCTACAACTATTTAAGAAGCCAAAAAGTTCAGGAGTAAGGAGTAAGTACTTCTGAGGAATCTGAAAAGAGCATTTACAAGAGAATAGTGAATCAGAACTAAAGGAGAGAGTTCGAACATACTCAAAAACTCAGCAGATTTTGTCCAAGGAGAAGACATGTCAAAGACTTGAGGATACAATGCTAAGTTTAATGATGGAGTTTTGAACAAATGCAAAAGAGAAATTGTAATTACGAAATTCCATGATTTTGAACAAAAGTCATAGCAGCCTTGGTTTATTTAAAAAACATTGCAGTTGAGATATATGTGGCAAACTTCAAATACAGACCCTTGAGTAATAAAGATTATTAATCCAGAATAAAGCATGGAAATGCAGAAATGCATCATCTCCAAATACTGTTATCATGGATACACAAGAGTTGTACAGAAGTGTCTATGTTGCTTTAGCTTATGCAGAATGTGGATCAGAGCGTATCTCATCCTGGGTTTTACGCCTGTATCCCATTAGCCACATTCTAACGTGTGTGGTTGTTATGATGATGCATCCATCATAGGTCTATCCTACTGCTTCTACTACAGTATCAAGACTGTATCTGTGTAGCTGGTAGCGCATTAATAATTCTTATTGCTTAAATCTTCCTGGTTAGGGATACTGTCTGTGTTATCCTGTAGCAAAGGGTACACTGGGCACTTTGCAACAAACTGTGTTTAGTGGCACCTACATTGATTTGCAATATCCTGCTGTATATATTATTCTGGAAGACCAAAACTCCTCTATCCCAAGTGGTTTTTTAAGAAATTTTTCCATGATACCAAATCTATAATCAATTATGCCAGGTAACTTCAGCAGTGAATTGCCCTCAGTACTACAGTATATTGCCCTGTCTATAATCTAAAGATGAGGATTTCATATATTCTTAGACTGTACAGTTTGTTCCACATCTTATCTGCACCTTTGTTAAGAAGAATCTTTCTTATAATAAATCTGTTTTCCATTAGATACAGCTCCAAAAGTTTAGGCTGTTAAATGAGGTCCTTAGGTCTCTCCCTTCAAGCCATTTATTGCTTCAAAAGTTTAAGCACCTGTGTAACTCATCTCTATACCACCTATTTTTCCAACAATTTCACTAGTATGTCTATGTACAAACATAAAATGTGCTACTCTTTCCTAGCATTTACTAGATGGAAGTTCTGCCTGTAGGTGTAGTGGTTTGTGGCATTAGTTGAATGAAAAGCATCTTGTCACATCGGTTATGTTTTATGTCTTTTCCTGGAATTTCAGGTGTTTTCGGCACTGAAATGCACTTTTGCCATTTTGGATAAGTTAAATGACTGTTGTTATTCTGTTTCCAGACCTCTATTCTGAGCATTGGATGGTCTGCACAGCTTTAAAATATTTTTCTGTCAAAACAGATCCTCCAGATAGCCAGCAGAGTCAGATAAACCATGTCTTTGTTTCCCTCAGGATAGCTGTTACTTGGAGAAAATTTACATCTCTTGCTGGAAGCTCTTACTACAGAATTGCATGAGGGAAATGGTAACGAGAATCAAGGTGATGCTGTGAATGGACACAGAGCAGGCTGTCAAAAATAAGAGTCTGGGAGGGCTGCTGGGGAAAGAGCAGGCTTTAGGGTGGATTTTCAGTGAAGTTATTTATATATGCTTGTAATGCTGCTGCTGAATGTCAAGTACATATGAGACTAGATCCATTTTAATTTTTCAGTTTTCTCTCTTGTTTTTTCTTATTGACAAACCATGGATTTAGCATTTCACATAGATATGGATATCTATGGATATATAAATATCCTCAGTCGTAATTCTCCTTGGCAAAACTTGAGCTTTGTCTCTTTGAAGGTGAAGAGACATTGTAAAACCTATAGTGTTGCAAACCTGATATACCTTACTAGCTAAAAACCGTAGTAAACTCAGAAAATATCTAGATATCACTGAGTAGAATACTATAAACCTGATAACAAGTTTCCTCAATATTTGAAAATGTACTTTATACCTTAATGTGGAGATAAATTTCCAAAATAAAAAAGCAACCACCTCACTAATCTGGTAGATTAACATTAACAAATATATGGATCATGTTTCAGTAGAAAATTCTTTATGAAGTATTGATGATGATAAAGGAAGACTGATTCCACAGTCTTAGCTTGAAAAGTTGTTGGTTTTATTGGTTTATTTCCAAGTCTGCATTTCTGAAAATCAAATCAATTAATTAAATGGATTTTCTTCAGTTTCAGAGAGTTTTTCCTATGGCCTCAGAACAAGCATGAGGAACTTCAGTCTGAGAAAAACTTCTTAAGAAACTTATAAGTAGCTGAGAAAAGGATTTTAGCATGAAAGTGTAATCTCAACAGTCGAGTTTGGTTTCACAGAACACAGGTTATAAAATTTGTGGTTCGGTGATCCTGAAGTACTTCCAGGACTTCAGAAGTTCAGAAAAAGAGCCTCTGTAAGCTTTAATCCTTCTTCTCTTGAAAAGCATAAGATAGAGAAGTGAGGAAAGGACAAAATTTTATCAGTGCCCACACTTGTTGCCGTGAAAAGGATTGTGGGGTGGAGGCCAGTGAAATCACCCCAATATCTGGGTCATTATACCTAGGTCATTATACCTAGGTATGAAGGAAATCAAGACATTGCTTTATGTTGAGAACCTTTTATCACTCTGGGTCCCCTTGCATAATTCTATAGTCATACCCCTTGATGTACCAGTAAAATGGCTCAAGTTTTCTTTTACTTTTAACAAAATAAGTGCAATTCTGTTCCATAAATATGAAGAGTGAGAAGAGAGAGTAGCAGATTGGCTGTCACCTTTTCAACACATAACACACATTGTTCTATAATTTAAAGGGACTTGTAAATTTTACCATGCCCAAAGAAACAGTTGGGAGCTGTTATAATATCTTAAACCACTGTTTGTGACATGACTGAATAGTCCCATGGATGTGTTTCTGTTGCAGAAAATAGTATTGCCATAATGTCAGAAGAAAGATGAAGACACTCAGCCACATATATTAACAAAAGATCAAGGAAATTAGCATACATTTTTAAAATAGGTGAGGGAAAAATGAGAGAGAAGCAATAATGATACCTTATTTGACTCAGAGTGTGACTTTCTCAGCAGGATAATTATCCTTACTGGGATACCAATATAGCTGACTGGAGTTTATGTATGAGAGGAAAATAATTGACACTTTGAGTTATTTCTCTCAGATAATATCAAAGGACTTCCCTTTTAACGAAAGATTGTTTAGTAATATTCTTGGTTTAAGTTATAAAACTTTAAGTGAAAACCAGAAATGGTAGCAGTGGCTGCTACTGACCTCTATGCTTACAATATTGTATAATATTAAACCTCCAATCATACACAGTATTGGAATAATCACTGAGTTACCTTGACATCCACTAGTTTAAAGAAAGTCAAACACTTAAAATAACAGAAGTAGGAAGCTGTAACATTTCACATTCACACTCTGTATAAGGGAAAGCAAGAGGAGATTGAATACTGTGCGTCACGTTGCACACCGATACCTCAGCATTATGTGATCTTTGCTTGTTTCTTTCAATAGTGGTAAATCTACACAGCATGTATAGATCACTGGCAAACTTATGCAAAAGACTGTACATTAGTGCAAAATATTGATTATACTAATTTGTGGCACATGATTTTGAAAAGCCTAGTAGATAACAGCATTAAGGCCATAAATCATTAATTTAATCTGATTATTTTCAGACATTCTTTTATTTACTGTCTGCCTAATTAAAAACTGATCCTAATGAATCTTTCAAATGTACTATAATATTCCAGGACTCATTATTTCTATCATCCTCTTCCTTCCCTGCCCCAGGTTAAAATCTATCTTTTTTTTCTCCTCTCAGTCCCTTTTTGGATTGGAGAGGAACTTCTGAGCCACATCATATATTTTCATTTCTGAAAGTCGCTGATAGCAGTTTTCCCAGCTGAAATGATGTACTGAGAATGAGGTGGCAAAAAGCCAGAAAGCAGTAGGATCTCTGAAGTGAAATGTGCAACTCCAGTTTTACCTGAAGTCTTACCTTACCTCTTTCTGTCTTTTCCCTTTTCTACAGAAGTTACCTTCTTTCATATCCATATTATGGCCAAAAATCATATTTTACTTTATTTTTTTTAAGAAAACCTCAGAATTCTGCTGAGAAACTTGCATCTCTCTCCCCATTTTTTCATTTGCTCATTTGCAAATGAATGAGGTCCTAAATGTACCAAAATTTTGTACTAATTATTAAAATAATTCATCATTTTAATGCACAACAGTTATAAATATTTCTTCACCAATATTTTTTCTGAATATGATCCCATTCTGGACCCTTCCTAACTTATTTACCTTCACAAAGACTTTCCTACATTGGAGAAGAATTACTTCCCACATATCCAGAGCAGGAGAACAACAACTTTTGTTCCTTTTCTTTTTGTAATGTTTAGCACAAAAACATTTTGCCTTTTGCAAGCTGTAAATCACTGGTGTAAAATGTGTGCCTCCAGCTTCACAGGTGCAATGTCAGTCTCCATCAACGAGATGTAAATCCAAGGATTCTAACTTGGCTGAACAAAGAACTATGACAGTTCAGGTTATCTTAGGACTTGAGTGATGCTTCTTGCCTCAGACACTTTATACTGCTCAAGAGCACCAAAAATCTGTCTTATATCAGATTTTTTGCTGTCATTGAACTCAATATGCTTTTTAAATTTAATCATTAATATTATCTACACTTTGTAGTTAACCTCCTAGAAGGTGAATTGATTTTCCCACAGTGTGTTAGTGGACCTGTGGCAGGTCTAGAATAAGAATCTGATCACTGTGATTTCTATCAATGGTTTATCAGCGAGTCTTTCACACTCCTTGTTCCAGTTTCTCGATTTTAACTGTACTATCTTTTGATTTTCGCTTGACTTGTTATTTACATATCACTTAAAATAGTAAACTAGATACAAGTGAGCAAAATACTTTGAGCTTTTAGAAGCCATTAGATACAACCTACGCTTTACTATATATAAGCCAGTAAAAGTAAATATAGTTTACTTCCAGGTTTAATTTTAAATAGCTAGAACCTTTCTAACATACCAGATGAAATTAATTTTGCCTAACTTTTGCCTCAGGTTTATCTTTTAGCCTTTTGTATGGTTATTGTCGATACTCTCTGGGCCATCGCTGTAGAGAGATGTATTTCTAAAAGGTGTTTCCTTCTGTCCCAAAGCAGAGTGCCCAGTCGAAATATGTGGGGTGCACGGACTCTGAAGGTATCTTTCCCTCTTGTGGAACTTTGTGGGGATCCCAGGCAATTAGGTGGCAGTAAATGCCTTTTAGACAGCTAATACTGAGTAAAAAAATGTTGAGTTAATGGTGAACCTCTGTCTGTAATGACAAAAAGTCACGTCTGTGGTAAAAGTTTTTACCCATAGAAGTTGCTGCTATTGCCTGTGATTTTCTGTTCCCTCAGTTGTTTGCAGTAAAGAAGTTAAGTTGTTGTAATTACCTTCTTGTGATAGCCCAGGATACTTCATTTGCATCAAATTTTTCCTTTGTAATAACACTATAATATCAAGTCTTTTTGAAAGGGAGACAACCAGTGACACCTGTGTCTAAAGGGAGAATCAACATTCCCCACCTCATGCAGGATGAAAGTACATAGGTCTAACATCTTCTTTTTAACCTGCAGTGAAAGAATAGTAACCTGCAGCCACTGCCTGTGGTCCATTGCATCGTAACCTGTTTGAGCTCCTTGAGCTTATTTTAGTTTGCAGTGTCTGTCAAAGATGCTCCTGTTTCCATCTTGTGTGTGTTGAAAGCTATCTTGGCATGTAACTTTAACACAACAGATGGGGCACAGTACAGCTTGGCTGACCTCTGCATGCAGCATTTAAATAACTAAACTGATTTTATTACCATAAAATAAACTTCCAAGAACTTCTTACACTTCAGACCAAGCTAACAAGTGCCAATTGCAATCCTGTAATTGAGATAGATGAAGAGGTCAGATTTCATAATGGTTTCATGGGACTAAAACATACTTCCATTGACTTTAATGAGGACCATAGGGATGAAATGCCTAGAAAACATGATTTCATCTTATTAAGACAAGGAAGCACAAAATAATATTAGTAGTGCACACAGACTTTACTAGCATGTTTTTCCAAAGTCATACTCTTATTTTTCAGTATCATAAAAGAGATAGAGGACAGAGCGTGCAACATTGGGAATTGAAAAATTGTTCTGAAAGCGCACACTTCATCCCAAGAGTAGCACTATCTTCAGAATTTTTGTTTTGTAGTATCATTGTTCAATTGTTTTCAGTTCCTAATGCCTCCTTTTCTCCTGTTATTTACCCTCCTTTTAGACTGGATTGTAACACCATTGGCTACTAGATCTAAATCATTAGCAGGCCAGGTTTTATTTCCTGCCAGAGACTTCCTAGAGGAACTCAAAAGTACCATTACGGAACTCAAGAATATCATCCCCTGGAGAAAAATAAACACTGTATGTATCTGTTACAATGTGAAGACTGGAAGACAGGAGTTTTTATAAAGTAGTTAAAAAGGACACTCATCCCATACACCTTAGCTTCTGACAAAAGGATAAAGGACTCATTAGTAATTTTTACCCTTTGTCAATGCTTTTTTCTCTTTAGAGCTGAATATTTTTATACCTTCTCATGTCCAGGATTCATGTTTTCATACACGAACTTAGACTCCATCCTTATAGCTCCTATTCCATTTGTCAAGCTGAAGTGCAGATGCCCTTGAATCGCTTCACACTTTGGCAAATACTGATTGGAGGTTCAAATAAGACCAAAAAAAAGACATAATCAAGTTAATGAGCATATATTAAATATTTCTTTTACATTCTTTACAAGTGTGCAGTATTTACAGGATACTTGTTTTTTTTAAAAAAAAAAAATCTGTATGACTGAGATAATGCAGCAACGTGTTTGAATACTTGCTTCATTTGGGCTACTGTGAATATATCATGTGCTTTGTAGAAGAGCCTTTGTGACTGATTTTTTCAGTTAGACCAACTACAAATGTGGTGCACATAGATACACATGTAACTGTAACGGTACTATGATCTAAAAAATCAGGCATGGTAAAACTGATCTTCCTTTACTAAACATGAGCTCTAGTTCTAGAAGGCCTAATTTTTATATTTTTTTTTAGTGTTTTCAAAGAAAAAGGACAAAACAACTTTATGTGATTAAATAATAAAGATGTCTTTCACAGCAGAAATCTGTTAATACCTCTTTGCTTACTGATCCTGTTTTCTGCAGCTTTTTCTGCACAGGTTTTCGAACTTGTTTTCATTCTACCTGCTTGCTTCTTTCTTCAGTAATACAAATAAAACCGAGCTCTTGTGTATTCCTCTTCATATCCTATACTGTCATTATGGCATTTTTGTTGTAATATTGATTTGGAAAGCAAAATCCCATTTGTATTTCTGTGCATAAAGAAATGGAAAGCTGAATCTTACAAGAGGGAATATGTAGTCTTTATTTAGATGACTTGCAGAAGCCTTGTAGGACAGAAAAATAAAGGAAGAGTACTGCGATTTGGAAATATACTTTCATTTTATATGAAACTTTATTACAAAGTTAAGAATATATATGTATATTAGAGAAGTAATCATCAAGAAGTTCTTGTGCTCAAATTAAATTTTCTGTTTGCACCTCATTTTACAATGGTGTCATACTTACATGATAATTATCATTAGGTTTTGTTCATCTTGATGTCTGTTTAAGAAAGCCTCTCCATGTGTTAGAAGACATTTAGGGGAAAACTTTCTTAAATTCTTCTCATAGGATATATGAGATCGTGCGCTTACCAGGGGAGCAGAATACTTACTGTGGAGATGCAGGATGCAGCCTAAATGCTGCCTATAAATTAAAATAAAAGAAAAAGAAAAGACCATCAAGAATGGTAAATCATTAGATCAAATTCTCTAAATATCCTATAATCTAATTTTTAATTCCAGTCCAATTTCTGATCTGCAGATTCCAGAAATTTCAAGCTCTCTGTCAAAGAGCAGTTTGGAAGGTCATTCCAGAATTTCATTGCCATAGTGATCTCTAAACTTCTTAATTTCATTTTTAAACCTTACCAGAATCTGAAGCTCTAGTTATTATTTCCTCCCAAGCACTTATTTCAAACGCATTTGTAAAATGCCGTTGTAGCTTCCTTTAATACCCTATCCTCTAATACCCCCAAACTTGCAATAAACTTTCTGCTTGTGCAGTTCATACTGCACTTTTGTAAGCATATGAGTATTCTAAGTGAAGTTTTCTAGTAATTTATACTGAAAATTTACTTTTTTTTTTTTTTTTCTTAAATTGCCAGCACTGGATGTTTTTGTGTCTTCATCTTCTCCTGTGTCTTGGATGCTCTATCTCTAATCTGGTCTCTTTAGTCTTGAAAATTGATTACACAAGCATTGCTTTTATGAAAAATTATCCTCTGTGCTTGTAACCTATCAGAATTGTTATAATTCCTTATGATTGATCAGGCAATATAATTTGTGTTTCTACTTAGTCTTTTCCATGTTTTGCAGTTTCTTGGTCTGATGGCCATTAAAGTAATCCATGTTCCTTTGGAAGTTCCTTGGAGAGTTATGTCCAAGCATTTTGATCTCACAGCTGCATTTATAAATATGAACAAAAATGGATCAGAGATCTAATGCAGGAGCTGACATCATTCAGTGGAATTCTCTTTTTTAACGATACAGACATAGCATAATATTTCTTTCTTAAAGCAACTCTTTACATCCCTTGTAACATGAGTGAGTTACAATTTAAGACCAGAAGGTCCTACTGGGAACACATATATAATCTTAAAAGCCAGAGAGACAATGTTTAATCATAAGCCTTCCGGTACGTAAAGGGGGCCTAGAGAAAATCTTGGGAGGGGCTCTTTTTCAGGGAGTGCAAGGGCAGGACGAGGGGGAATGGCTTTAAGATGACAGATGGGAGATTTAGATGAGATCTTTGAGGGCAGCAAGGCCCTGGCACAGCTTATCAAGAGAAGCTGTGGATGCCCCATCCCTGGTGGTGCTCACAGCCAGGCTAGATGAGACTGAGCAACCTGCTGGGGTGGAACCTGTCCTGCCTGTGGCAGAGGGGTTGGAACTGGTAGGTCTTTATAGTCCTTTCTGACCCAACCCATTCTTTGATTCTATGTTCTCTGGAAATCAATTTGTTCCTGGTGAATCTTGTAAGACTGTCCTTCTTGAAAAGAAAGGCTCCTTTCCAGAATACTGCTTTTTGAAGTCTGCACAGGCAGAATGATGATGATATTGGAAGCAGCAAATGGTACTTAATCTGAATGGGGGTTTTTTTTCCACCTCATTTTTTCACTAAGAAGTTTCAACTATTTCACAACATATTGACATGCATTTTGTCATGTCAGTTCCCTGAAAAAACCTCAGGAGTTCATAAAATATCTGTGAACCTCAAACTCTCAGGTAATTGATGATAATTGTATGATAAATATACTTGATTCTACACTATATGACTATATAAGGATGAGAAATGACAGGATGGTTTAGAAAAAATGTCAGTTCCGTGAAAAATTTGTAGGAATTTTCAATGAAATAGGCTCTCAGGCAAAAAAATAAGACAGCACATTAAATTTTGTTGGCAATGTCAGATGCTAACCTAAACTCAGAGAGAACAGCCTTGATAATAAGGGGTAAAGCTTGTAGGTGGCAGGTAAAAGTTGTAGGTTTATTTACCTGATAACAGGTGGAGCCATTCTGAAGCTTATGCAAAGAATCCATACAGCTTAACACAGAGACTTCTGAGTCCTCTGTTTGTTTAGAATTCTTTGAATTGAAAGGGACATTTACAGGTTGTCTAGTCCAACCTCCCTGCAGGACCAGGGACATCTTTAACCAGATGAGGTTGTTCAGAGCCCCATCCAATCTGAACCTGAGTGCTTCCAGGGGTGAGGCCTCCACTACTTCCCTAGGCAGCCTGTTCCAATGTCTCACTACCTCTGTTGTAAAAAATATCTTCTTTATTTCCAGCCTAAATCTACCCTCCCTTAGTTTAAAACCGTTACTCCTTGTTCTGTCACAACACGCCTTGCTCAGTGTCTATCCCCATCTTTCCTATAGCCTCTTTTAAGTACTGGAAGATCACTATAAGGTCTTTCTGCAGAATTATCCAGGCTGAACCACCCCAGCTCTCTTGACCTGTCAATATACATCACGGATGTTATTTACAGAAATGCATACTGTATAATTTTGGGTTTGAGGTATTCTGGGAAAACCTGGAACTACAGAGAAGCTGTGTGAAAATTCTTATGTGAGTACTCTTATGTGAGTATTTTCCTGGTAAGAAATGCAGTTTTAGGTCATCATAAACTATTTCTTAAAGTTTACTGAATTCAGCCAATAAAAACATACTTGATGTCAACCTGAGACAACAGCCATCAAACATAAAAAAAAATATTTAAACATCTTTATTTTTTGGCACTCATTTCATCTACAGATAGTCAGTCTGGCATAGTTTCTGCAGTTTTATTCTCATAGTATGATTTTTTTTTTCCTGAATCTGTCATATATGTTTATAACAAAGCTGAACCCTCACCCGTGTATATATTCTACTTAACAGAAAGTAATGATCTGGGGAAAAGATACAAGGATAAATTATTGTATTAATAATATCTTTTGAAATTGTGTGGGAATTCTCACATATTTTAGATGCTTGGTGATGTTTCCTGCAGTAGTTTGTAATATCAAACATAATGCCCTGACTAATTGCTGTTGGAACTATTTTATTCAATCCCCCTCATTTTTGTTTAGTTAAGATATTCTTCATTTTATTCCTAAAACTGAAAAAGTTAAACTGCCAAGGTTTTTCTGTAAACAACTGATATAATCCATTATTAAAGCCACCAGCCATTTCTGGAAAGACAAATATTTGAGTTTGGAAGTTTGATGAAAAATAGCATATAAAAATATATATTAAAATAAAACTGATCTTCATAGAATCATAGAACAACCAGGTTGGAAGAGACCCATTGGATCATCTAGTCGAACCATTCCTATCAAACACTAAACCATGTCCCTCAGGACCTCATCTACCCATGCCTTAAACACCTCCAGGGAAGGGGAATCAACCACCTCCCTGGGCAGCCTATTCCAATGCCCAATGACCCTCTGTGTGAAAAACTTCCTCCTAATCTCCAGCCTAAATCTCCCCTGGCGGAGCTTGAGGCCATTCCCTCTCGTCCTGTCCCTTGTCATTTGGGAGAAAAGACCAGCTCCCTCTTCTCTACAACCTCCTTTCAGGTACTTGTAGAGAGTAATGAGGTCTCCTCTCAGCCTCCTCTTCTCCAGGATAAACAACCCCAGCTCTCTCAGCCGCTCCTCATAGGGCCTGTATCATATTAATATGGTATCTTGAAAAAATTAGGAAATTATTTAAAAAATAATTAGGAAAAAATAGGAAATTTATTAGGAAAAAATACTATAGTAGAATTACATGTTCTTGATTATTTCTTGATGTAAGCTTGTTTTTAAAGTGTTAAGTGAACCACAGCTGACCAGTAGCAAAAAAACCATTAAAAGGACACAATGTTTCATTTCCTATGTTTTTCTTTCTTTTCACTTTGAAGGCAATGGGCTGAGTAACTTGAACTATAGATTAGGAAGAGAATTCTGTAAAGATCTATTCTACGTATGTTTAAGGAATGGATTATCATTTTTTAAAAAAAAATATGCTAATGTTATAGTGATAAGAAAAAAATATATATGTTAGTATTTCTAAGCCCTGTAGCAGTTTAATTTGAAATTATACTCCAGACATAAAATAATGTATTTAATTACTGTCTTTAATTAAACTCAGTTGGAGAAATACAAAAAACTGATGGAGAAATAGAGCAATGAACAAATTCTATTTTTTTTTACTTTGTTTTTTTGAGAAATAACTGAGTACGAGTACTGACTACTCGACAGGACAAGAGGTAATAGCTTCAAGCTCCACCAGGGGAGGTTCAGGCTTGACATAAGGAAAAAATTCTTCACACAAAGGGTCGTTGGGCACTGGAACAGGCTGCCCAGGGAGGTGGTTGACTCATCTTCCCTGGAGGTGTTTAAAGTGTGGGTGGACGAGGTACTGAGGGACATGGTTTAGAGATTGGTGGGAGTGGTTGGACTCAATGATCCAGTGGGTCTCTTCCAACCTGGTGATTCTATGAGTTTATGATTATATGATTTTCAAGAACTAGAATTTCCTTGCATTGATGCTTTTTAATGCCTTAGACTTAGTTTTATCAAGGGGTGACTGTATTTTATTTAGAACTCCATTTGCAGGAGGTTCTGAATGATGTATAATTTACTGTGTTTTAGTTCAGAACAAAATACTTTCTTGGTTTTTACTGAATCTTGAAGGCTTTTCTGGATAGTGTGAAAACTTTGGTATAAAAGCAGCAAGTCTAAGAACCTTTTAGCTTGATGGTTTGGGTGTTGTCTACAAACATTAAAGATATGGATTTATGCACCTGCAGGCAAGAAATGGAAGTAATCCTGGATGTCTAAAAATTAAGTTGTTGTACAGATATGGGAACATATTAACTCTTCTTCCCAACATATTTCAAAATCAAGGAGACACCGGGAAGGCAAAATCGGAAAGGATATAAATTCCCACCTCCTGGAAAGTGCTAGCATTTGTGAGACTGTGTTAGTGAGAGGTTTTTGCTCTTAGTCCACGCATCTGTGCTTTGAGAGCAAAACCACCCTGAGATTCCATAAAGTTAGTTTCTTAAAAATTGCTGTGAGATCTTGAAGGTAGTTTTCACCGCTAATGTTGAATATAAAACTGAAGTGTTCCTTTAGCTGCAGAAAGCAATAGTAGCCTAGCTGAGAATTGAGAAACCGAGTGAGAATAGTTTTCTAGATTTTGTTACATAAACCGAAAAAGTTGGAAAAAAAATAACTTTTGTCCACACAAGTTTTTAATCAGCTACAGCAACTGAGTTTCACTTTTGTAATATTATATATAAACTAAGTTCTCCTTGCTTCTCCCTCCCATACTTGCATAACCCTTCATAAACATCTTGAATTAATTTAGAAAACACTAAAACACTGTAGCTGAGAAAACTATGGTTCTTATTTCATCTGGTTCATCTTTGTCACTACCTTTTTTTCTTACAGACAAAAGGAAAAATTCCCTGTAAAGCAGAGTTGAGACATCACTGATAAGTTAAAATACTTTCCAAATTTAGACCTGCTGATTACACATTATCAACCTTTTTGTGGTGGACTTGAGGCTTTAGTTTGTTAAAGAAGGAAACTGCTTGATAGCAGCAGCTGTGCTATCAGTGAATATTAAGGAAGCTGATTATCTCTGTTAATTTGAAAACAGCCTCTGTGAACCAATCTAGAGGAGAAACCTCTAGTCCCACAAATCCTCATAAATTGTTCTCAAGTTCAGTAAAATAGATTTGGATTGTGTAGGAATTCTTTTGTAATTGGCTTATCCACTGTATAAAGGAAAGATTTTCCCTTAGAATTAGAAAATAAGACAGCATGTGTAGTTCTTTAATAAATAAATAACTTCTACCAAGTAAACACCAGACAGCTTATAAAAGAGGGACTGTTGGGTAGAGCTTGGAGCTTGAGATGTATTTGTTCTTATCCATATGTAGGGAGCTTTATGTGAAGCCTGTGGTGTCATATACTAGCTTTTGTCTTGAAAGCAAACTTGTCACCGTGTATGCTCATTAAGTGGTTGGTTTTTTGAGGGATTAGTTTTACTGATACCAGTATAGCAGGAACTAACTATTTCTACTTGCTGTCTGACCCAGACATCCAAGGAACCATAAAGATCTCATGAATGTCTGAGCACAGAAGTGCAAGTTAAGAATTGACAACTTCTACCATTATATGGTCACCTTGCATATATTGAGATGAACATCTACAGCACTGGAAAGAAGAGATTGCTCTTCTTTGAAAAATAGAAATTTATTAACAAAAAGGAAAGGCAGAGCTTCCCTGTAGACCATTTGGGAATATAAAAGTGCAGTTCAAATGTGAAGAACAGCTCACTAAAGCCAATGAATTATTCTGAAAATGAATAAAAATGCTTCATAATACTTTGGAATATTTCATAATACTGTAGGCTTGCACTGGCATGTTTGGGCATCTTAATTCCAATTTGAACAATGTTTCTGAGGAGAAAGAACAGTCACTTGAGCACTCTCAGTGGCATATTCGGCATTTGTCTGAAGACCGAAGTGTAGGACTCAATTACACTGCGTCAGTCCAGAGTAAGTACATGTATTAAGACCAGTGTCTAATTATACCAGTATAGATGAATGCAATATCTGCCCTATTTTTCATTTAGGATTTTTCAAAAGAAAACTTAATCTTAGCTGGAATGTTAGTTTGAATGTCAGTGTTGAATGTCAGATGGAGTGTTAAATGTTAGTTTGAGCGTCTGTTGCTTGAATTTGGGTTCTTTTTGCATGTCTAGATAAAACTAGCATTTCTCAGCCTGTTGAAACATTGTAGGGTATTTTCCCCTCCCATAAATCATGTGAATTCAAGTAGAACATTAAGACTTTCAACTTGACTGTGTTTGCATTTAAGTCATTTTCTTGCAATGAGATCGAGATATTCAATGTAAATCACCTCTGTGCTCCCTTTTCAAATTGAATGCTTGCCTAAACTGGGAATAGCACAACATGAAAATCAGCTATTCTTCTGTGAACTTCTAAAATGAAGAAAGCTGATCTTAAGTACACCACTGTTTTCTCAACATATGTTCTATTCAAATATGCTCAGCACAAGCCCATTTACCATTATTCATATTGGGTTTTGACAGCTAAGAAAAGAAAATTTAGGGAGTTTGGCCCCAATTGATAAGCTGCGTAATATATTTCACTTCAATTTTTCATAATCAGAGAATCCTGAATAGCTGCACGAGTAACCGTGTCTGTCTGTGTGATGTTATTTTTCGTAATTTTAACCAATCAGGTGAGCAAATATTGCAGCAACATATTCACAACCTAATTTGATTGTCACTCTTGTATTTCTACACAATTTTGTATGATCTTGCATTGTTTCTTGTTGTGTTTTTTTAAGACTACATTATAATGTTAATAAAGTAGTAAGTAATACCTTGCAGACTATTGACTGTTGTTGTCTGATAATAGGTAGTTTCGCAGATAGGAATAGGGCAGGTTATGTTTCTGTTGCCTCAGAAATGGAATTGGTTTCCTTATGTTTATGCAAATAAACACTTTCAACAGCCGTTGTCCTCACACTACTGAGCTCATTTATCCTGTCACTCACACTAGGATTAATTCTGCTGAAGCTGATGACCACATAATGCTAAATAGATGGAAAGATAAGAATCAACAGTTTGACAGTAAACTGTAATTTTTGAAGAAAGACAGAATAAAAAAGCACCACTAAATGCTTTTAGCACTGAAAAGTTGCAATACATTGTGTTGCCATTTGGGAATCCCTGTCTCTGGGATGAAACCCCATTACATGCTTGGTTCAGCCACACACCGTCAGACCACTTGTGCTGTTCCTTCTCTGCCCTTTCAGCTGGCAGGAGGCTGTCATCCTGGTAGCTGCCAAGGGGCTTGAAAAAAATTGTAATGGAAAGAAAGTAAGGATTAAAAAAAAAAACAAAACCCCACATCATCTTCCTGACAGTGAAAAGAATATGAGTATGTAACAGCTAGAGTAAGAAATACTCACCAACTCCTTGGCTTATTGTTATTCTGGCTTCATTCTAATGCAGTTTCTTCCTGTTCAATATCAGTTTATAAAGCTCTGTTACATGTTCACTGACCCCTAATAACCAAACAAATCCCAGTGTGCAGCTAGATGAATAATTTCCAGTTTGCAGTAGTTCAAATATATGCTGATGGTTGTTCAGTGAATTCATAATAAATTAACCATTAAAAAGATGTGAGTTAGGAGAATAAAAGGATATAGAAACACTGTATTTTTGCAATACGTTACTCATTATTTCTGGTAGCAATACTAGAGACTGTTTGCTATAGACTAGTACACATTTGTCAGTCAACTGATCATTTTTTATGCCAAAGAAATAAAAGCTTTCATGATCCATTGCCACATTTAGAAAATGCTGTCTTATTTACTTCTTTCTATACATGGACTGGCACTACAGAGACATGAGTCCCATAAATGTTTCTGGAATGCCATTATATATATAGAAAAATGAAAACAGAGCAACATTTACTACTATTTGTGTATCATTGGTGGATTGATTGTGGAATTCATTTCTACCTTGGTTTGTCTGAGCTACAGTTTATTGACCAAAGAGTGTGTTATATGAACCAAAGAGTAAATCACTGAAGCTTTGCCAAAATGGAACAAAGCTGCTGTACATAGGGTGAGGATCTTCAGCTTTTTCGCGTTAAAAGGATTGAATGAATAGGCTTGGTGATTTTATGTTAGAATTATTGAGTTTCATATTTCTAATTTAGAATTATGTCATTGAGTGAAATGTTGAATATGATCTGCAGTTCTTTACTGTGCAAGTGTTACCTGTTTTTATTTCTTGCTGCGTTTGAATCCCCTTTGTCTCTTACTCACACAGTTTGAAGAATTTATATTTAGAATTTGCTAGCGTGTTTTAATGTGTTCAGGGCTTCTGTTGGTGTTTCTCACTCTGAGAACAGGAAATTATTTTGAAATAAATAGAATTGAGAGATTGGAACTGGATGATCTCTAAAGTTCCTTGCAACCTAAACCATTCTGTGATTCCATGCTTCTATGGTAGATTTTAAATAACATGACATAAGTAGTGATCAAAAAAATTATAGTTATATTTGCATCAAGTTACTATATGAGCATTTGAGTAGACAGAGCAATAATAAAGCCTTAAACAGATGAGAGGAACCAGCTTGTCACCTGTTCTGAAGATAACTTGTCAGAGAAGGAAAAATCCTTCAAAGGTGTTTTAATATTTTTCCCTTTGCTCTTCCAAGTGCACAAAGTTATTGTAAGACACTAGGTACTATGTAGAAATTCAATTTACAAGATGAATTGTTTAGATTTGACCAATAATTGTTCATAGTGGAGTTTAAATCACAGAAATGCGTGTGGAAAAAGACAGTATGAAGGAATGTCACAATTTCTTTTAGCTAAAAATGTCACACTGATGTATGAAACTTTTCACTAGGTCCCATTTTAAGGGTTTTTTGGTTTGTGTGTTTTTAAGATGCTCAAGTTCTGGGACTTTATTATAAACATGTAAAGATAGTCCTAATGGATGCAAATAGCCTTACTGCTGTGCAGTAGAAAAGTGGTTTGGTTTTTTTTTTTTTCCTTTGTTCTCTTCAGTAACAAAGTCTAATAGCTCATATCCAGATTTTATCTAAGTGACTCTACAAATGAGAAATATGCAGTGGAAAGAAAACAGATTTTTTTTTTGTTTTTCTTTTCCCTTCATTACTCAGACTCTCTATATGTATTTGAATGGACTCTGAGTGCAGTTTAGTGCACACGCATCGCATTTGGTCTAGTAAATCTGATCTTCTGGCACTACTAATTGTTTTCCCTAATTAAATTTTCTGTGTATGGGAATAGACATCCATGCAGCTGGTATCACTGCAGAATCGTGAAACTAAATGAAACAAACATCTGCCAGGAATGGTTTAGCTACAGGTGATCTTGCCTTCAGACCAGAGCATCATCTGTCAAGTTTCCTTTCGACTTCAATTTCCATAGCTCGTAGCGATATTGTTTTAATATTGGTGTAGTGAAAATGGACATTTCGGTGGTATCTAGTCTCCTGACAAAACTGATCAAACTTTTTCAGAATGTTCCCAGTCTTAAAAGAAACTTGATTTGCCTACTTTTAGAGGAGACCATAGGGACCATTACCCACTGGCAGATAAAAAATCTTTTCAAAAAATTAGAAAGTAATGTTAGCACCCATCACCTTACCTAAACACATTAATAGTACATCTACTGCTTCTCTTAACAGCATGGAACGGGCCTGAGAGGGGACTCATTAATGCTTCACTTTATTGTATGTGTTCTTGCATTTCCTATTTTTTTTCCTGTTCTGGAATGATATGTCAGGAATCATTTAATCTAAAGACAGACCTTGGAAAACTGAATGATGACCTGTAATTTCATTAAGGATAGCTGCATCATTCATTCATTCATTCATTCATTCATTCATTCATTCATTCATTCATTCATTCATTCACCTTTGAGTAATTTCCTGAAAAATTCTTAAAGACACAAGAAACCAAAGTACCAGAGCAACTCCTCAGCCCAACCCAGGGTTTCGCTTATCGAGAGTGATATTAAAAGTGTTAGTTTCAACATAGCACAGGGGTCACCTGAAGCATGCTAAAACACCTTACTCCAAACCTATCTCCTGGTAATCAATGTTTAAACTCACAGAAACACAGTAACTCTCCTGCTTCCTAGTTAAAGCTTTTTCAGATGTGCGATTCTTTCTGTAATTTTGAAGCAAGAAGTAGTACATTTTGTTAGACAAGCAGTTCTAAAACACTAAGTTCTAAGACATTATGAATCCTGTTTTCTTAGAGATTTGTATTTTGTGGTCAAGTGTCAGACCCAGCTGTAGCTTTTCCACCAGAATTTATGAAATCTCTCACCTGCTCTGATCCCTTGGTGTGGGCTGCCAGGCAAACCCATTCCTCAGTGAGGCACCAAGAAGCTAATAAGCGTTGTGTCTCAAAACAGTTGCCTGTTTCATTGATGGTTTAGGAATTTAATGGTTACTGAGACACTGTCACTTAACTGTTCTTCATCTTCGTCATAAACTAAATTGTATGGTTTATTTCATTAAAAACTATTACATTCTGATTCAGTCTTACATTTTACCCCAGTTCTCATACATTTGCAACTCTATGTGTGAAATAAGATTACCTTTTCAAAGGATGATCATTAGTTCCTAAATATCCAAAACCACGTGAACAAAGCAGGATTATTTCTTGTGCATTAGAGTGCTGTTTCCAGCTTCCTCTTTGACTCCTTCAAAAAAAAAAAAAATTGTCACATGAAAGTAGCTTACATGCAAATAGTTTCTATAATGATATTTTTAGATTAACAGCTCTTCATGTTAGTCTTAGCATTAAATATAAAATGGGAACAAACATACATCTAAGAAATCAAAACTGACGTCAAAATTCTAAATAGGACTGCAGAGTGAGATCTTTAATTCACTGTGCTCTGATCTATGGTCCTATTGGTGTACAGAGATCAGTATAAGAAGTCCATTGTCTCTACTATTAGACTTAATGGCAACATCAGTATGTGTTTGGGCTCCTCTCAAACTGCTAGTTCAAAGTCTGTGGCCAGTGGGTCCATGATAAAACTGCAGTGTGTCTCTCCACTAACCCATCTTTAAGCTTTTGATTAAATTAATTATAAGAAACAAAAACAGAAAAAAAAGAAAAAAAAAAACCAAAACCAGAAGAATCCAGTCTTAAATTAAGAGAAAATATAATTTTAGCATATGAATTCCAGCACATCTGCTTTTTTAATGTTGTGAGGTATTTTTCCCCATGTATTCCCCTTTCAAAGAAGGAGAGAAATAAATATAAATGCAGTTTTTCTCATCTCATTGACCTTTACTTACCTGTGATAATACATAGAGATGTTTCTCAGTGCCATCTCTTTTGCTCACATATTTTTAATAGAAATAAGAGAGACTGTGTATTATATAGATGAGAAAATTTAGGCTAAACCTCTGCTAGGGGTTATGTGTACAGTACCCAAAGGTGGATCGATCTGCAGAAGTGCTCAGGTCTGTGTCTTGACTGTGATTAACTTACCAGTATAAATACAGATGCTGTCTTTTAAACAACTGCGTGTCAGTCATGTCTCTGTTTCTGATCATACAAACAGTATTGATATATGGTGATAGGACAATATGGGAGAATTAATAATCTGACTAGTTAGTGTTTAGAAGCTATACATCTTATATCCACATATTGTTTTCTTGTGAAATACCCTATGGTTTTGGTGTCAGGCACTCATATTGTAAGAATCATTATCATAAATATGACTTTTCCAAGAGAAAATGTGATGCATTAGCAGCAAAAAGTGCTACTAAGCAGATGAGTAAATGATATTTCAAGCCAATACGAGCTCTCTCCATGCCAGGCTTGATAGGAGGAATATAAAAGGGAACATCTAATTCTGTTGCCTGGTCTACAAATTCTGGTTCTAGGCAGATGAAATAATTTTGCATTACTGTTGAACCAATGTAAAATTATTATCAAAACATTTGGTAGACTATTATTGTACAAAAATTGGATGCATGTATAATCAATCTTTCTCTGAATGTCACTTTGTAAGCCTCTAAAATGTCACTTTTAATAAAAATATCTTTACTTAGCCCTATGAAGGCAATCACAGTACTTTACAAGATTTTGTCTAGGAGCAAGGGGACTAATAAGTCTTGATTTCTTAAAAAAAGAAGTAGATTTGTGTCTTCATGCCCTCTACCTTGATAATCTCAGATTCCTTTCATATTGGCAATCTTCTTTCTCATGCAATACCTGCATGTTTTCCTCCAGTCCTTATGATAGCAGATCCCCATTTCTGCTTTAGCAATGTCTCTTTTCCAATGAAAGAATGATATCATTTCATCCTCATTAATTTCTTCATTTTATCTTCAAAACCTCCTTCCATACTTCCTAGCTGTCTCTCCTCTACTGGCTGGGCAAACGCAGCATGAGCTGTGGCTGATTAAATGATTATGCTGACCAGTGCTTCTAGGCTGTCCAGCAGTCAAAATAAAGCAAAAAGCAGAATTCCCATTTGTGTAGGACTCCCATCTTGACACTGATTTGGGCTATCATGTAAATAGGAGATGACCAGCAAACTGGTCACAAATCTTAACCTTGGCTCAAAGGCAGCGTCATGGATGAAGCACAAGCGCTAGAAATGCATTTCCCCTTAATGATAATAAAGTAATATTCACATAGGTAGCATTAAAGCATAGCAGAGTGACTAGCTCTACATACCAAATTTTCAGGTTTTAATATGAACTAATTGCTGTTCTTGTAGGCTTATGTAGAATTGAAAGATGTCCCCACACCATTCACGAAAGATTGTTATACCATTACTTCTTTGTCTGCTGAACTCCAGCCCCCGAACTGGTTTTATCTAACTCACAAGTTATGTTTCTTTAGGGATCAGTAATGATAATTTCTGCTTTGTTTATATCCTGGGGTGTCTGATATCACGCTGTGTTAACATCTTCAAAGCTTCTGTTACTATCGTGAACTTTTTTGAGTTCATACCACAGTCCCCAGTTTTACTTTGACAGCTGTCAAAATATTAATTCCTGATAAAATAACTAGCATTTAATTATCAGAGCCTAGTCAGGCATGCGTTCCTGTTGTAGGGTCACTGAATAGTTTGCCAAAATAGTGGACTGTTATTAGATAGATGGATTGCCTTAGTAACTACTTGCTATTAATATATATTAATTGTAGCAGTGCCAAGGGTATGTTGTCAAAATTGCTTTATGGGGCCAACTCACACACATTTCAGTCTTGTAAAATTTGTTTCCATGGGACACCAGCTGCCCTTGTGCCCCTCTAGTGTTTAATTATACATTGTTCTTAATTCATTATAAGTTTTAATAGTAGTGGCCTTGATTGCAGATTGACCAGGAATGATTGCTACACAAACACCCTGAATTCCCTCGTTTGTTGATATAGCAAAGCAAGGCATCCTATTGGTCTTTTTGCATACCTTGGAGGATAAAAGTTACTGTTGATTAAAGGTTCTGCTGTTTGACATTTCAGAGATGTTGTCAAAGTTTTTGGTGTTCTATATTCTTTTTTCCCTGGGTTTTTAGTATGAATAGACCAGGTATTGAAGAATGGTATAAGAAAGCCTTTACTTACTGTTAAATTAAATAGAATAGTAACCTGTTCTTGCTAACACAGTTGGAAGAGCACTGAGATAGGTCACTGGTCTCTGACCTACGCAGCAGGAATTCTTGAAGTTGGACATTTTCCACCTGTGTTCTGTGAAAGGAAGAAAATAAATGTGTACCATTGCAATGTAGAACTCATTTATACCCATAACTCAGAAAATCAGTAAATCAAATTAATCAAATCCAGCTATACTATGTAGGCTCAGCAGTTGTGTTAGCTATGTCATTTATAACAGGATATCTGCTTCATGGCCCATCTGAATAGATGGAAAATAGGAAACAGATCCCCTACAGCTTTATAAACTGATTTCTTGTAGGAGAAAAACTTGCAGCATTTAATCAGTGCAATGCTATACTGCTCAAAACTAGTTAAAATTAAAACAGGAATCTGGTCTTAACTGTGTTCTCAAGTACTGTCCTTATTCTTCTTGGTTTACTCCAGATGTTTACTGCTTATTTCTTTAGCAATGGATCCACAAATATGCAGAGGAAATTCAGAAAAAAAACCATCAATATAGTGAGCAAATTGTTGAAGGAAGAGAATCCATATATTTGAAGCTGAGTGCCCCATTGCACTTCACGAGTCCTGTAGGTGTGAACCTCAACAAAGATGCCCTTTTTATCCTGTTCTCATCTTCCCTGATAGCCAATTGGGAGGTATATGGGTTCCCCACTACTGCTGACTAACAACTATTTCTGTTTTAGCTGCATGCCTCAGAAACACTCTGTCAAAGCAGAAAACATTCCAATTCATTTCAACTCTGGGTATTAAGATCCACATCCATTTTTCTAATGAAGTCCTTGAATTTCAAGCTATTTAGAGATATGGCAGAACGCAGAACCCATACCAGATATATGCCTAGATTTTTAATTGTGAGATCAGGTCTTTATGTATGGGAGCTGGAACAGCTCTGAGCTTGTTTGTTTTATCTGAGGATGCAAATTGATAGTTCTGGGCAGGGTGCCACTGTAAGGACTCAACACTATTGCTTGAATAATTGTACAACTGAAACTTAAGAGGTTTCTGGAATTATTTGTCTCAGATGTAAACTGGAAAAATGCTCTGAACCATCACCTGCCTCTTCTATCATCGGTTTGCTTTCCCTGTTTTCCATAAAGAATACTTGGGCTGGCCCTGCTAAGCAACTGCACTGACCGAGAGAGTTGATCTAAAATCATAGATATACATTAGCATTGTAACCCTCTTGGTTTAGTAGGTCTTTGGACCACATTAGGAAGCTTCTTGTGCTTGTCATCAGGCGTATTTATCATGATTGGTGGTCATTGTGGTGGTGTAGAAATTTGACCTTTTTCAGGAAGAAATGATGGTATGGTCAAATTCCATATAAAAAGAGAGAGAGGAAAGTAAAAGAGGAGTTGGTATTCGGTGAATTGGTGAGACTTGCTTTTATTCCTATTTAAAGTAATTATTACTGTCTGATATTAGATGCAAAGGATCAGATATAATGCAATATCCTTTTCTTGTATTCTTTACTGGCAGCTCTATAATTGAATATCAACCAATATATTTATTTTTCAATTAGGAAGATAGTCAAACAGGGGGTGTTTTCAAGGTGTTTTATTTTTGATCTCACTTCTTTGCCATCTTAGAGGCAGTAATCATGGCCTGTACCAGAACAGTTCTAGAAATGGAGGAGATCCAGGCTACATTAAACACACTTCACTGAAATTGTCAGAAGTTAGGATTTGGGGCATTTTGAATTTAGCTTTCAGTGCACATGAGGTTTTGAACATTTAGATTTCTTTGAAAAATCTCAGTCCAAGACCTGATCAATTAATTCAAGTCAGAGTTAGTTCGAACTTTACCAAAAGCAGAAATCTTTTATGGGTCTTTCAGCTAAATTTGATATGGAGGAAATCTCAAGGGATATTGAGTGAGTGGAAAAATCTTATTCCTGTAGTAAATGTGAGTATATATGCTGCTGACCTTTTGGGAAATGAAAAGAGTTTTTCATAGGTTCAGTGGGCAGCATATAGGACATGAAATAAAATATTCAACTGTTATACTTAAAATTCTCTGTAGCTTTCTAACATCCTACTGGTACCAACATGCTTAGATATGTGCAGAGTACTGTAAATGTCTGAGCAGTTTATATTAAATATGGTCAAGATTCCTCTTAAAAAATATTCATAGTAAATGTCAAACTCAGTGAATTAGATTATTAGTAATTTACAAAAGAAATGCCTTTTTTTACTGCTGTGCACACAATTAGATTTTTTAATACATATGAATGTATGTACATGTGACCTACTTAAAAATACGCCTCTCTATAGGTAGACTATATGACTGATTAATATAAATGAGGTAATATTTTCAATGTTATCCAATATGAGGTTCTCCCGATGCTTTATGGAATAGGTACTGAGAAAGAAACCGCAGTCTAGTATTTTCTAGGTTAGTACAATTTGGCACTGCACTGCAGGAAGAGGAAGAGGAATCTGCTGCAATATGTACTCTCAGTGACATTTTGATTTTTGGCACTTATTTGTGTATGTGCAAAAACATCCCATCTAGTGATAAATAGAGTTTTGCTTGTAATATAATGCTTGAGTGAATAGAGTGAGGATAAATAAGTTTAAGGTCTTGGGTAACTTAGCTTCAACTCTGTGCTCTCTTTCAGAAAAAAAAATCTCTTATTTGTGGCTCCATGAATATCACTAGGCTGCCTACAGCAGTACCAACATTAATAACTGTCAACATTTCGAAGGATTCAGAGATTGTAAAAATATCTGGATAAATCATTAAGCGGATGGATTAATAACTACAAGTAGTCAATGTACCACAGTTCAGCAAGTTATCACTCATCAGCTGAAACACAGTAACTGCTTATTTGCTTGGCTTTAGTCCACTGTGAATGTTATCAAAGTCTTTTAAACTATTTTTAGCTCAAGTTGAATAAGTCAAAAAGTTTCACTTTCTCAAATATGTGATGTAGACAGTTAAGTTTGGTGGTGTCTCGGATCCGTTTAAGTAATTCCATATTTCCCTAAAAAAAAAGAAGAACTTGGTGTTAAATTTCTTCTTCCTAATATTTTCATCAGTTAATTGCAGTAAAAAACAAATTACGTAATTAAGTAAATGCATGTAACAGAAGTGAAAAGAAAAAAATATTTACAAAGATTACACAAAGTTAATGTATAAATAGATGATATTCTCTTTAGCCTTTGAATGATTAAAGGGTTGGAGAATCTGATTAAAGCTTTTTTTCGTATCCTTTCTTCTAAATGGTCTATGGTGAAAGGAGAGTAAAAGAAAAAGTTAAAAAAATATGTGTTAGCTACAATATTCTACTACTTTGCAATAGCATATACTGCTCCCTTTTTCTCCATGTTTCCTCTAAGTGATGGATTTATTTTTTGAACCTTTTAACTTACATTAAATTCACAGTGGCCACGTTAAATCATTTAATTTAAGTTTGAACTAAAGGGCAATACATTTTCATTGTCATAATTACCCTTAATAATAGCAAGAGCTCCAGTCATAACTGGAAATCGTCTAGTTTAAAAACACCATGAAAGGTAACTGCACCTGATTTTCATCAGTATAAGAATAAAGTAAATTAGTATGAAAGATCCTTTTTTACTTTTGTAACTTGGAGTACAAGGTCATAGCAGAAATTTTTCTGTCCTAGGTAGTATGCATGGCAAAAGCAATGAAAAAAATGCTAATCCATGTTTCAGGTGCTGGCTAGCAAAAAAATAGTGTAGGCATTGCCTATCCATTCCATACTTACACTTCCAGCTGCATTATAATGTATATTTTCAGAATAAATCCTTACCGTGGTATGTCCTTTCAAAAACAGTGATAACAACTTGTATGAGGAACAAAATCCATCCCTACACCCATCTGCTACGCAGAAAAAAAAAATGCTCAAGGCTGAAATGCAACCAAATACATGCAAAAACATTTTATTGGTACTGATCCTGCATATGTTTTAAATAATTGAAACTAATGGAAATATTTGCATGATTACAGGTAGGTACCTAGCAAACTGCAGCATTGTGTCTTGGGCTGTCAGTGCCAATGATAGGAAATTATTATGAAGGAATTGATATGCACTTTTTCACCTCCCCAGTTCTAGAATGAGTTCAGTGGCTTTGTGATTACAAAAAAATACGGCATCACTGGAGCTGAGTGTTTACTTTCACGCTCATTAATTTTCTGTGCTCTTGCAGGATAGGTTTAAGGTGTTTAGCAACTGTTTTGATGGTGTAATAGTAGCTTAGCAGACCTGAAATTCTGGACAATGTTTATCTACACAACAATTTCAGTGTTATTAATTTCCTCACACATTTTGAAGATGATTCAGAGCTCATTGGTTCTGCTATTTAAAATGTATTCATTCATATAAATACTCTTCAGACAGTTCACATTGGTCTTAATACAGACTTAAGTTGTGTTTAGGCAATCAATAAATTCAGTATGCTCAAAGAATTTAGTCAACGCAAAAAAAAAAAGATGTAGAAGAAGAAAAAAATTAATTACCTGGTAACTTCCTCAGCCTGTCATGAAATCTCTTCAATGCTTTAGTGGAGACAGAGCACTTGAAGCATGAAGATAAAGGCTGTCAAATCAAAGTTTTGGCAAATTGGCAACTATAAGATACAGCTTTTTTATTTTCCTTTCCAAGCTGTCTGCTTCATCCAACTCAGGAGTGGCATATTAAATGAATTCCCAACCTTGAAGAGTCACAGCTCCACATGAAACATGTTGTATTACATATGCACATGGCAGACATGTTATAATGCACCATTAAAACCTTTTACAATAAAGGATATTAATGGAGGTTCAGAAATAATTTCTTCCACAATCATCAGGCCAGCTGTAACCTAAGTTTAAATAAAGTAGGTACATCTAGAGGGTGAGAAACTCAACCAAAGATCTGAAACAGTCTCTGGCAATACTTACTCTTTTTATCCATTTTCCAAAGAGATCACCTTGGCATCTAACTGAAGTGTTTCAGCTAAGTGGGGTGGAACTGGGTCTAAGCTTTTTTGGTCACAGATTTAGGTAGAAAAAATACCTGAAGCTACTGAATTTAGGGTAGGCTAAACCACACTGAAATACCTCACGGTTTCTATTGATTATAAGGGTATGAATATGGACCTTGCTGTGATAACTAATTGATGGCAACTTGGTTCTGTGTTTGATAAAGAAAGCAATCAAAACAATAAAATAGTGTTGAATCTGGTGATTGAGTACACTTAAAATTTGTACTGTTTCACATAATCATGCTTATGTGGTGGCACTGAAATTCAGGCAAGTGATATCTTCTTCTTGCCCTGTTTCAAAAATGAGTTTTGGATAAAGTCATAGTATTTCTGATTTGTAGTGCTAAATTCAATTTTATCCAGATTACATCTACCTGTGTAGGATTTGCTTATCTCTGTGCTCATTTGACACAATCAGATCTTCCCCTGGAACAGACTGGCACACTTCCTGCTGAATTGAGAAAGCAGCTTTGCTTTCTGGCTTCTGATGATCCAGGACTATATTTATGCAAGACTCGAAATATACCACAGAAACTATTTAGATTAGGATTATACATGATATGCATATATGTTTTTAAACGGATAACTGTAAAGTTCTCTTAATGTAGCGATAGGTTGCATTTATACTCCTCCTGCATTAATAGTAACATCCAAAGCAATGTCCTGAACTCTAATTTATTTTACAAAAAAAGGAGGAAAAAGTTTTCTCTGGTTGTCTCCTATCCTTCCTTGGAAAACCAGGACACTTTACAATATCCAAATATTATCTAATCACATGCTATTGAAAGAGTAATTAACAGAGACAGAAATAAATGTTTGATTTTCAGTGATTTTTTTCTGCAAAGATTTCTTTCAAGAGAACTCAAAGACCTAGTTAATAATTTGATTGCCATTTCATGACACCCAGCCTCTTTCAGTCACATATGTCACTGCTATCTGAGAAAAAGTTAGATGTATCGAGCACCTGGAGCTTTAGGGCAGATTTTTATGATGATAATCACAAAATGAAAAGGCTATCTAAAAGCCGCTAATTTAAAATACAGAAGATAGCTTTTGCTGAGCTTAATACCGTTTGCTGGTTTTGAAGGTCTGTAATTTCCACTCATGTTACGGCATTCTAATTATTATCCTGCTTAGCTTTTGTTTCTTATGAAGATTAAAGTAGTCCGTTTGATGTGTGCAAAGAAGTGACTACAGAAAATGGTAAATTAATTGGAAGATGTCAGCTTAGGAGAATGTTTTTGACATGAGTGCTGTAAGGCTGTTAACAAACAGACTAACTCATTTGTCTTGCCATGAAATGAAAATAGAAATCACAACATTATGATAAAATCTTGACTAGGAAATGCCTGCAAGACTCTTTGAAGCCTTAGGTTCTTTTCTTCTCTGGGCTTTGGCGCTGTGATGTATGCAAACCATGTTCTACATAACTGTGAAGTGAAATAGGTTCTGTGCAGAACAGATGGACAAGGGCTAATGTGGCGATGTGCACTGGAGACGAGAACAGATTAATACCACAAGGGGAGACTGGAGGAAAATTGGAAAGATGCGGGTATTTGAACTAATTCATGAATCATTTCCAACTGATAGTTATGCCTTCAGGCACAATGAGTAATATCAAGGAAGCATATTTAATATTTTATGTTTGTTTTAATGAATATTAGAACCATACTTTCAGATGATTAAAAGAAAAAAAAATCTTGTATTCTCCCCTCCCAGAATTTACCTTTGTGATTTAAAAATCACTGATGAGCTTAATCATGAGCACTGTGGCATGAATTGCTGTTTGTAAAACCCATGGTAGATCCAATAACTTGGCAGAAAGCTTTCAGTAATGGATTTTATTCAAGGACTGCATGAGCTAGAAGAACATCCTTTGCCCCTTGCATTCAAGCCACAGAAATGAAGCTCTGTGGTGTTTGGCAGCATGATCTGATTGCTAGATCTAATTCAGGTGTCTGTCTAAGTCTTCTCTGTCTTCATCTAATCCAGACAATTTACAGTCTTGTGCGATTCAGATTTCCCCAAGCTTTACCAGAGCAAGCACATGTAAACACACTTTTGAATGGGATTTTCAGGTATTTATCACTGAATAAGGCTTTCAGAAGAGACAGTTCACATGACCAAGTTATCATTTTCTTGCTAATGGACGTTTTACTCGGATAATCACATAGAAATAAAAAGGTCCACCTGAGAATTAAAACACTTTTAACATGCATAAAGCATTAAGATCTGAAACAACAAAGATACTTGAGATATAACTTCTCTGCATTATTGAAGGTGTCAGAGTTTTGTTTGTGGGTGGAAAAGCACAGCTTCATATATTAAGTCATAAAGATTCTTCATTTTGCAAAGCTCAGGGTGTATGGACTACCTAATGATTACTATTATTCATAATAGGCATAGCTAATAAAAGGAAAAAGGAATACGAGGAGGAAAAGTACAGATAATTTTCTGGATGATCTACATTCTCTATGTGACTTCTCAGGAGAACATTTTTAAGCTATAGAGGAGCATGTGAAATACTTGACAGTGAGGAAATATTTTGAGAAAAAAATCTAATGAAAATGGCAGATTTAGTTTGTTAGTGAGGAAATAATCTACAATGTTTCTGTTCACCGGCACAGAAGATGGTGTTATCATTCCTCTTGTATATAATTCTTCCTTTCTAGGCAAGGTGCAAAAAGAAGAGAGAAAGGTATAAAATGGCCTGCTTGCCTAAAACTTGATTCTAATTCTACTGATTTCATTGCAGGTTGCAAATCTCGCCTGTTCGATCTCAAATAATGAAGAAGGTGTGAAGTTAGTCCGTATGGCAGCAACACAGATTGATAGTCTGTGCCCACAGGTAAGTGGGATGCCTGTTACACAGTACTTCAGAAATCGTTTGGCATTAAAAAGCATCAGTTAGCTGAGACAGGGAAAACAGCCTAGATGAAGATTATAGCCTTGCCTTTGTCATTGTGTTGCTGCCTGCTTTCCTCAAACTGTGAAAAATACGTTCACATCTCAAGACCTGAATATCGAATGGGCGGTAGTGCAGTATTTTTAACACAGTCCATATCTATTTGCTCTTTCTCTTGTGAAAAAGATGTGCCAATCCTTCTAACAAACGCTTTTGAATAACAGGTTATAAATGCTGCGCTCACATTGGCTGCCAGACCCCAGAGCAAAGTAGCACAGGACAACATGGACGTCTTTAAAGATCAGTGGGAGAAACAAGTGCGAGTTCTCACTGAAGCTGTTGATGACATCACTTCAGTGGACGATTTCCTCTCTGTTTCAGGTATTGGAATCAAGGAATTAATCTAAAAATATACTGCAAAATTACAGTAATAGGTCAGAGCAAAGAAAAGTCATCATTATTAAAGTATCAATAGTCCATTGATCATATTGGAATGCTGATCTTTTTACACTCAGTAGGAGCAACTAAGCCATGCAATTATTCCCTGCTAGCAATGGATGGCTTTTCATCTCTCAAAAAAATAACATCCTATTTGTGCTTCTATTTCTAGAGAGGTTTTGTTTCAACTCAAGCACAAAGTAGGAATTGGCTGCCTTTTAAAAATGTCTTACAGATGTGTCACAGGCTGACACTACTAGAAAAAAAGAAATCCTTGTGGAGTTGTAGGCAAGAAAAGGAAAGATGAACTTCATTTTATGGCTTTGCTGAGTCTAAGCAGCAGAGTCTAAGCACCAAAGTCTAAGCTGAGTCTAAGCAATGGGGCAGATGTACCATACAGTCATTGGCCCTCTGATCACCCATACCAGGTAGCCAGACCCTGAAGAGAGATAGGAGGAAGGGAAATAGGCAGATGCTGCATATGAATCCCATGCTGTCTGGACATGACCAGTGTGTACATTTCCAGAGATCTGGGAGGCACTTCTGTGTCCTAGAGTTTGTGGAGTAGCAATGCAAGCAATTGGAGAGAAGTGGTAAAGTAGTATAAAAGCCAGAAAAACTTTGTGCTTCTCTGACCTTGCTAGGAAATATTACAATGCAAAGCAAGTTTTTCCACAAAACCCAGGCAATTATAGCACATTGACACTTGGGGTCACAATCTTTCCTCCATCCTCTTTGTAAAGTGCAGGGTAGCACTTGTACACTCTTTTAGCAGAGTATATTTCTTATAATATAGCCATGCACAATTGAATACTATAATTGCCAAATACTGCATGTCTTGGGTTAATTATCTGCTGCAGAAAACTCATTATCCTATTACAATTTGAAAGAAGTGAATTTAATTGTGAATAAGGACATAGAGTCTGCCAAGTGTGCTTAGCTTACTCTAACATCACAGAAGAGGTAGCTAAACTTTAGGAGATAGCCTGGCCTTAATTTTGTCTTTCATTCTGTGGTCTTTTCTTTAACATTTCACAAATTTCCTAATAAGAGGGGTTTTTTTTGGAGAAAAAAGAATGTCCTTTAAAAAAATCCTTAATTTTCTTTTTTATCCTCACCTTTGTTTCGTTTGCTTGTATCCCACTATTATTAGTAACAGGGAAATTATTCATTTTGGTGTAGTTATACTGCACTCTAGCACTGCTGGAGTGTTTACTGCAAACCGTAAAAATGAACTCTCAGACTAAAAGGATACTTCAGAATCCGGTGGCACATAGATTTTTATTCAATATTTGAAGCTGGCAAACACTTTTCAACAGGTCTACTACTATTACATAATGAGTGGGCAGATCAAGCTGTAAACTGCAGGCCTAGTCCACGAGTCAAAGAGATGGAGAACACACTTAAAAGGCCATTTAGTTATTTGTTTGAGGACTTTGTCCACTCCAAGCACTTGCATCCATAAAACCAGAAGTCATTTGACAGATGACATTTTTGTTTTTCTCAGATAATATTTTCGTCTAATTTAGTCTTGATTCAGATACAAACTTCCCAATGCAACTGGGTAATTATATTTCTACTGAGTTTAGGTTTTGGTTTTTGTTTTTTTTCTAATACTGTCAATAGACAACTCCATATCTTAAAAATTATAAGACATCTCATGTATCCAGAAATCTTGTTGTTGCTAGCTGTAAGCTTAGGAGCCTGAGCTTATACAAGGTGGTTTTATTTTTGGACATTAAACCAGTGAAGCATTCAAAATGGGCTTGTGTCTGATTAAACATAATTCATGAAATAACACCTCCTCCTCTTCATATTGAGTGTCACATTTGATAGCATGTTTTATTAATATGGTGTCTACCAAAAGAAGATTGACCATAATTTTAATCAGTTACTTTATATTTCAAATGCACCGTCAGTTCAACCCCCTTCTTGTTGGGTGAAAGTTGGCTGTGCTGTGGTAGAAAAAATTACTGATGAGGAGGAGGAAGTAGAGAAGAAATAATTTGGCAAAGCAATATTTTTAAAAGTGGATAGAAGATTTTTAAACAAATAATTTTACCTTCCAAGTTACTCAGATTCACAGCTCAGGGGACTTATAATTTTCATTCAGTTGCTGTAGTTTAAAATTCAACATCATGTAAAACATTTCTGAAACCCTCAAATGATCCAACCTTGGGATTTTTAACAGTGAAGATTACTGTGTCATTCCAATTTTTTGGCCAAGAGTAATTAACAAAAAGCAGGTTTTGTCTGTGGCAGGAAAGTAAGTTATTGTTTGTAATCGCTGAGTTTCTCAGTGTGAGTTTCCTCAAATATGAAATTGAGTCATGATTTTATCATTGAAATTATTTTAACTGCGCTGTCTGCAGGGAAATGATGTCTGACAGTCAAAATCTGCTTCATCCTTTCACATTATCTGTATGTGAGAATACTACATGTGATGCTGCAGCACGTGAGAGTAGATGGACTGACTTTGAGCCAAAAAAAAAAAAACAACACAGCTCCCAATGTTCAGCAAAGCTACTTGACATTATATCATCTGAGCAGACTCGCTGTTGTCAACTCTCATTTCAGAAAAGGCAGAGTCACATATGATTATTCTGTGTATCATGAAAAATTCACACCTTAATCTCTGGCATACATAGATTAGAGGACATGAACTGCTTGTGCACAGGCTCCCTGCTGTCTACAGAGGCAATTTTGCTGTTGTCTTTTCAAAATGGCTTGTTTTACTTTCTAACTTATTCAGGAACAAATAAACCAAATATATTAAATGTTTATAGGAATGTGTAAATTCATCTTCAGGAAATCGCCCAACTTCTTATTAGAGCACCTGCATAATATTTGACTATTTTCTTTTTTGCATTGATTTTTATTAGACTTTCATTATAACTAAATTCAGTGTGATGCTTGAAATTAATGTGACTTTTTTCAATGAACTGTAGGTTTGTAGTTGCAGTACAGGTGAAAGGATGTAGCCCAGTCTCTTATGAAGATAAACAATACATGGGATTTTTACTGTTCGGTGGTATAGTATCACAGAGTGGTATTTATTTTGCAAAACTGAATAAGGACAGATATCAATTTTCTAATGTACTGACATCTGCTATTTACCCAAATCAGTAAGTTTTACTGTGAGGGAGAACAATTTTTATTCTTCCTATGTTCCAGAAAACCATATCCTGGAAGATGTGAATAAGTGTGTGATTGCCCTTCAAGAGGGGGATGTCGATACACTGGACAGAACTGCAGGTGCCATCCGAGGCCGTGCAGCCAGAGTTATTCACATCATTAATGCGGAGATGGAAAATTATGAAACCGGTGTTTATACTGAGAAGGTACTGGAAGCTACCAAACTGCTCTCTGAAACTGGTAAGCTCATTTGGAATATTGTTCAATATTAAGTCACATAGAACTTCCAGTTAGTTCTCTGAAATGTCACTCGGAGGGGGAGTTGTGCTTGAAAACAAGATATAAATAAATTAATGACCACACATGTTTTGGTTTGGGTTTTATCTTTTTTTTTAAATTTTCTTCTTAATGCTGTTACAGAGGTCATATTCATAGAATCATAGAATAGTTTGGGTTGAAGGGACTTTAAAGATCATCCAGTTCCAACTCCCCTGCAATGGGCAGGGACACCTCCCACTGGATCAGGATGCCCAAGGCCCCATCCATCCTGGCCATGAACACCTCCAGGGATGGGGCAACCTGTTCCAGTGCTTCACCACCCTCATGGTGAAGAAATTCCTCCTTATGCCTAGTCTAAATCTGCCCCTCTCCAGTTTATACCCATTAGTCCTAATTCTATCACTACAAGCCTTTCTGAAAAGTCCCTCCCCAGCTTTCCTGCAGGTTCTCTTCAGCTACCTAGTGACAAAACTTGTATAAGAGAAGAGGAACCCATCAAGGCTAGTCTATTTCATCAAAGTTTTCATTCATTTGAGTAAATCATACACAGCTTTTTCTTCAAATTCTTTCTTAGTTGGTTGATTATGTATTAAATGCCTCTAGAAAATCATTACAAACATTACTCTGGGCTGTGTAGGTGAATGTACTTGTTGGTGAACTGAAGTTGTGTTTCTAAACGAAACAATTTTTCATTGAAAATACATTTGAGCAACTGAAAATGTATTATCTGTTTGAAAAAATATGAAAGCCTGCCAGATTATATAAAATATATAGATTATATAGAAGTAGAAAATCCTTCTAAATGGAAAGACTGGGGAAAAGCATTGATTTCTTTTTTTTCACTCATTTTTGCCTTCACAGAGTAGAGGTTGGATTCATCTTAGTGTAGTTGATTACATCTAAGCTGGTCATTTTGGACTCTTATACTCGGTATTATCTGTTGCTATATGTGCCTGAATTGTCCCATGCAGGCAGTACTGTCAAGTGTTCTCATCTTAAAGCAGTGGTCTGCATTTGTTTGAATCATAGAATCACCAGGTTGTAAGAGACCCACCGGATCATGGAGTCCAACCACTACTATCAAACACTAAACCATGTTCCTCAGCACCTTGTCCACCCATCCCTTAAACACCTCCAGGGAAGGTGACTCATCCACCTCCCTGGGCAGCCTCTGCCACTGCCCAATGACCCTTTCTGCGAAAATTTTTTTCCTAATGTTCAACCTGAACCTCCCCTGGTGGAGCTTGAGGCCATTTCCTCTTGTCCTGTCCCCTGTCACTTGGGAGAAGAGGGCAGCACCCTCCTCTCCACAGCCTCCTTTCAGGTAGTTATAGAGAGCAATGATGAATAATGCTTTGATTTTTCTTGCTATTATATACTAGGTCTCCATTCACTGTACAAGTGACCAGCTGTGATAGAGATGTGCATAGTGTAGATGGCTGAAAATGTTGATCCTCCCCTATCTGGTTGTGCTTGTCGTTCTTGACTTTATAATAATCAAGATTACTTTAGAAGGAACAAATTAGAGTGCACCAATTCAGGATATGGCAAATGTCACACTCACACAAAACAGGTAGACTTCTCCCTATGAGACAGCAAATTAAAAACTATTGCAGCTCTGGCAGCCCCTGTGTTAGTTTTCAGAACAGAAATCAGCAAAATTATCTAAAAAAAAATATATGTTGGGATGATTTAATATTACTTGTTGTGTTAGTGTTGTCCCCAACTGAAAGTGATCCCAAGCCCTAGTTGCGCAGGTAAATCCCAGTGAACAAAATCAATAATTTCTTCTTTTTCTTACTTTTCTTTATGCTTTATTGGAAATTATAGCTGAAGTCTGGGTTCTTGTGATGGTGATTATGGTTAGTGCAATGAGTACTGTAAACTTAGCTTATTTTAAAAAGTCTATGAACTGGTATTATAAATTCAAAGAAAGAAAATAATCTATTCAGTTTGATATGGTAAAATATTTTGCTGTGCTTTTATGTTAAAGTCTTCATTTGATAAAGCAGAGATTTTGAAGATTTCTCCCTGTCATTAAGATTTCTTTATTAAGCAAAGGAAAATATATTTTCAGGATTTTTATTCAGCTAAAATTCTAATCTAATGTTCTTTTATTAATAATTTTTCAGCAGAATAACTGACAGTTATAAAGCACAATACTAGGCAGAGCAAATATTTATGTTCTGCATTTAATGCACTTTTAAATATAATTTGAACTAAAACTAAGTGCTGGAAGTCCTAGACTAAGTGCATCTTGACAATATCAACTCTTTAATGCTGGGATTCAATATTTAGACTTAGTTCCTGTTCCTCAAAGTCAAAGTTATTACTTATTTTTAATTTGTTTTTAAGTAAGCTAGTGGACAACATAAAACCAAATATTTTTACAATAAACACATGTTTCAAATGTTAAGAACTGTACATAATGTTAAATGTTACATCATTTACAAATGGTGCAATAGAAGTTCAGAAGATGGAATGGGGGCAAATTCAACGGAGCCAATGAAGGTAAAACAATACGTGCCAGACATTGATTTGGATCATTACTATTAAAGCAAAATTTCTATCTGCTGCTTTTCAGGCCATTTACAAAGGCATTGATTATTATTTCTCTATGATTGTTTATTACAAAATGTGGATTTAATGACCCATTTTGTCACTATAGATTCATAGAGTAGTTTGGGTTGGAAGGGACTTCAAAGATCATCTAGTTCCAACCCCCCTGCTATGGGCAGGGACATCCTGCTAGATCACCCTGCCCAGGGCACATCCAGCCACGCCTTGAACACCTCCAGAATAAAGTGGTGAAAATGAAATTTGGATAATCCTACTCCATTTTCTGCCTCTACCGTCTAATTCAGAACAGGTCTCTGTCTACGTATACATCTGTATAGTTATGGTTATAGGCAGATAGTTATCCACAAATATAACTATAGATTTATATATTCACTCTATTTATCACCTTGAGATCCTGTGCAGATTTTATTGAGCACTCAAGAATATTGAGAGTGATTTATTTGGAGTCAGGCTCCTCGCATAGATGCACTTAGGAACACAATGATTGACACCTTCTTATCACTTTCATCTTTCATCTTTCTTTCCCCTTTTTTTTAATTGAACTTTGGTTTATTTTTAAATTAAGTACTTTTAAAACCTGGGGAAAATTTATTTAAAGGACAACGGGAGGCAAATAAGCACATTACTTTATTTCTTATGACTATTATTCACTTTTAACTGTTAGCTCGGGAAAGGAAAGCCTTTGTTAAGCCTCCTTTTCCAGGGGTTTCATGCTATATGAGTACTGTGTCTGATGCAGAAATATGGATACACTGTTTTAGAAAGAGAAACACCTTGCTAATGGTTTTTTAGGGGGCAGGAAATTAATCTTTAGTGGAAGCAATATTGGTAGGTTCTAAGAAACTTACTTTAATAACTGATTTCACCTTAAAGTTTTATTGTTTGTTGTTTCCATTTACTGCCTTTGGAATATATGGAGTGAGGGTTAGTGGTTTAGAGCTTTCCTGTCTGTTCCTGAATAACCCATTGCCTTTGTAGCCAAGTACTTGGTAGAGGCAAGATTCTTATCGCTGACAGCAGTATTAGGGAGTGACATATTGGTTATTGTCTTTTTAAAATTGTGCACTTTTCTTTTCCTTTAAAACCAAAATAAAAACTTGATTCTTCACTTGCTGACTTTCTTATAAATCCAAGATGAAAACTGTAAAACCACAGAGTCTACGGGGCTTGCTGGGAACAAACACAAATCTCAGAGATTTTAGGGAACGTTAATTGTGTGCAGAAGTAAATGAAAACTACAGGGTTGGGGTTTTTTTATTATTATTTGGTTTTGGATGGGGGCACTGTGAAGTTCTTCTGGTATCCGTATTCTAACACTCATGCTGGGCCCTATTGAGGGGACAACACGTACACTGGGTGGGCGGCTGGAGGAGCTGGGGGGACAATATGGGCATGGGCTCTGTGGCTCTACGAAGGGTGTGAGAAGGACGTTGAGGCTCTGGAGTGAGTCCAGAGAAGAGCAACAAAGCTGGTGAAGGGGCTGGAGAAGAAGAGGGGTGGCTGAGAGAGCTGGGGTTGTTTAGCCTGGAGAAGAGAAGGCTGAGGGGAGACCTCATTGCTCTCTATAACTACCTAAAAGGAGGTTTTGGAGAGGAGGGATTTGGACTCTTCTCCCAAGGAACAGGGGACAGGACGAGAGGGAATGGCCTCAAGCTCCAGCAGGGGAGGATCAGGCTGGACATTAGGAAAAACCATTTCATAGAAAGAGTCATTGGGCAGTGGCAGAGGCTGCCCAGGGAGGGGGTTGAGTCACCATCCCTGAAGGGGTTTAAGGGATGGGTGGACGAGGTGCTGAGGGACATGGGTTACTGATTGATGGGAATGGTTGGACTCAATGATCTGGTGGGTCTCTTCCAACTTGGTTGTTCTATGATTCTGTCTTTAGTTTGATTTCCTAAAGATTAAGGGCCAGCGGCACAGTGGGGGTAGCCCCAGTCCTGGGCATTGGGCACCTCTGTGAGGACAGATGCCAGGCTGGGGTATCAACCCACAGGTTGGAGTCAGGATCAGACCCATTGAGAGGAACCAGATTCAAACACAGCCCAGGGACTGGTAGGCAGTGCCATGCTGATGGCTCCTTTTAAATGTTGCTATTCAGCATTTGTGGAGAAGTACAAAGTTATACTACTACAAATGGTCCATGAAAAAAAAAAAAGAAATAGGGGTAGAAAGGAGAAGAGAGGAAAAAGAAAAGTCAATGAAAAAGGAAAAAAATAAGGGGGGGAAAGTAATAAGAGAAAAGAGAGCACATGATTTCCATTTGAATATTAAGATCTTTCATACTGCTCAGCATTCTATCCTGGCAGTGACTGAGAGCAGCTGCAAGTGTCCCATTGACTTTAATAAGGAGGAGATTGAAGTCTACTCAACAATTGCATGAAAAGCTGTAACAATAGAAAGGAAAAGGCTCGAGTTTCTAAACAGGTAAAAAGAATTGTCTATAGAAAGAAATCAAGAAACTTGCAAAGAGGCTGAATATTATTTTTCGAGATTTCTGAGATGCAGAGAGGAGAAAAAAGCTGCGACATTCTTTAAAGGTCAGAAAGTTGAATTTAAACTGGGAAAAATTGAATAGACTTTCAAGTTTGTAATGAAAGGGAGTGGATGGGAAATGAAGAAGGAAAAAGGCAGAACGAATGGGACCAGAACTGACTGGGAAAGTCTGTGAATAATTTCTAGTATTTTTCTTCCATACAGCTTGTGTTGGGATGTCTGGAAACCATTGCAGAAGCAGTAATAGAATATTTGTGCTTCTTGCTCCTGTGAAGGACATTTGAAATTTAAAATTGTCTGATTCAGACCAGAAATTTGAGTTTCAGCTTTTGACATGTTTTAAAAATATCCTAGTAACTTTGTAAGTAGCTGGTTCTAAGTAGGACACTCTCTGACTTCTATTTTGACCTAAATTTTATATTTTGTCTTTATCAGTGGACTAAAGTTCAGAACCAGTACTACTGACAATTCAGCAATAAGCCTCTGAGAGTTTTATCAGTGCAGTAGGACGAACTTTAAAGATATTTATCACTGGGAAAAGGCAGCTCAATGATATTATCAAAGCTAATGCTAAAATGTAGTAAAGATGGATTTTTCAGCGGTGATATAAAGGGAAACAAAATGTAGAAGCAAGAAGATGAATTTAAGCATAGCTGTAATCAAAGCAAAGGCATATTGAATCTGAGGGAGAGCAAAAAATTGCAAAATGGAGCCTATTTTAAAAATAAATGATGTTATATTCATGTTTTATGGGAGTTTCAAGTAGCTATAGCCCAACTTATGGGTGCCATCGTTCTGGGAACACGAGATTGTTTATCCAGAGGTTTTGATGAAATTATTGCTTTTATTCTACAAAGCTCTATAGTATTTTCCTTAAAGTTCTGAACTGAAATCTAAAGGTCAAGATATCACACAAAAAATCCCCCATTTAATGCATTATTAAAGAAAATATATTTTACAAAATGACCAGAGAATACCCAACAGTGTGTGCGACCAGTGCTTGGTTTCATCCAAAGAATTTTTAAGCAGAGAAACTGCCATCAATATGCAGAAGAATACAGTAAGAACTCATGCAAAAATATGTTATAAAACAATTAAATATGATACGATAGTTTAATAAATCACCATGATGTCTAAAACCTTAAACAATATTTCTTTTTCTCTTCACTTTTGCAGTTTGAAAATAGACCATAAGACTAAAGGAGAAGATAACGTAATTGATTTAGAGTTTCAAAGGCTTTTCATAAAGTCATGCACACATGGCTGTTTGGAAAATAGGTAACCATGGAGTGAATATGAAGCCTTTTGATGGATTAAAAGCTAGTTACAAGGCACAGGCAAAGCATAAGTGACCCTTTCTCAGCAGACAGAAAGATAAATCCTGTGATGCTTCAGGGGTCAGCATTGTGATTGGTGTTGTGTAGTGTGCTAGTTAGCAGGTTAATAGACAGAAGCCAAAAGGAAAATAAATACTGATTTGTCTGGCGGGAGCAGGGGAGTTTCCTTTTAAGAAGGACATCACTAAAAAGATAATTTTAATTATTTTTTCTAAGTAAACAGAAAAATTTAAAATGTATTATCTGCACTGACAGGAAGGCTCTGAGCTATTCATCCTCTCACAAACAATATGGCATCATTATGGCCAGGTCCAGTCCTGTTCAATGTCTTCATCAATGACCTGGATGAGGGCATTGAGGGTACCCTTAGCAAGTTTGCAGATGACACAAAGCTGTGTGCAAGTGTCGATCTGCTGGAGGGTAGGGAGGCTTTGCAAAGGGACCTGGACAGGCTGGACCGCTGAGCAGTGTCCAACGGCATGAGGTTTAACACGGCCAAATGCCGGGTCCTGCACTTGGGGCACAACAACCCTAAGCAGAGCTACAGACTGGGAGAAGCCTGGCTGGAAAACTGCCAGGAGGCGAGGGACCTGGGGGTGTTGGTCGACAGCCGACTGAACATGAGCCAGCAGTGTGCCCAGGTGGCCAAGAAGGCCAATGGCATCCTGGCTTGTATCAGAAACGGTGTGACCAGCAGGTCCAAGGAGGTGATTCTCCCTCTGTATTCAGCACTGGTGAGGCCACTCCTTGAATATTGTGTCCAGTTCTGGGCCCCTCAGCACAAGAAGGATGTTGAGGCTCTGGAGCAAGTCCAGAGAAGAGCGATGAGGCTGGTGAAGGGGCTGGAGAACAGACCCTATGAGGAGCGGCTGAGAGAGCTGGGGTTGTTTAGCCTGGAGAAGAGGAGGCTGAGAGGAGACCTCATTACTCTCTACAAGTACCTGAAAGGTGGTTGTGGAGAGGAGGGAGCTGGCCTCTTCTCCCAAGTGCCAGGGGACAGGACGAGAGGGAATGGCCTCAAGCTCCGCCAGGGTAGGTTTAGGCTGGAGATTAGGAGGAGGTTTTTCACGCAGAGGGTCATTGGGCATTGGAATAGGCTGCCCAGGGAGGTGGTTGATTCCCCTTCCCTGGAGGTGTTTAAGACACGGGTGGATGAGGTATTGAGGGACTTGGTTTAGTGTTAGATAGGAATGGTTGGACTAGAAGATCCGATGGGTCCCTTCCAACCTGGTTGTTCTGTGATTCTGTGATTATGGTCAGCCGGGCAAATGCAACTTTCTACTGCACAACAGCCTTCAAATCAGCGTTTAACAGCCTAAGTGTTAAGGAGGATATTCACTGGATGTCACTGAAATATTCTTGAGAGCCATTTTTTAAAGTAAGAAAGACTATTGCAGAGGTAGAAAAAAAATTATACCAAGTCTGGACAGTATAAGCAGAAAACTGCAGTGAATAATGACTAGCTCCCAACATTTGAGGTTTTTTGATTTTGCTTTTCTTTTTTTTTTTTTTTGTGGAGATCGGTGTGAATCGTACAATAATCTTTTAAAATAAAAACACTGGTATTCCTTGCATCTCCTTGCCTACACACACCTACTAACAGATATACCCGATCTTATAACTGTAGCCTGAGAGAGTATTTTTCTCATGTTATATAAGACATTATATTATCACTCCAGAGCCTCAACATCCTTCTTGTGGTGAGGGGCCCACAACTGAACACAGCATTCAAGGAGCAGTCTCACCAGTGCTGAGTACAGAGGAAGAATAACCTCCCTGGACCTGCTGGTCACACCATTTCTGATACAAACCAGGATACCATTGGCCTTCTTGGCCACCTGGGCACACTGTTGGCTCATGTTCAGTCGGCTGTCAACCAACACCCCCAGGTCCCTCTCCTCCTGGCAGCTTTCTAGACAGACTTCTCCCAGTCTGTAGCTCTGCATAGGGTTGTTGTGCCCCAAGTGCAGGGCCCGGCATTTGACCATGTTAAACCACATGCCATTGGACTCTGCCCAGCGGTCCAGCCTGTTCAGATCACTCTCTGGGCATGAATTCTTACGGTATTCCTCTCCATGTTGAAGGCAGTTTATCTGTTTAAACTTAAACTAGCCTGCTGCAAACTTGGCCCTAATTTAGCTTCTTTTTTTTCCTGAATGATCAGTGTGAAACATATAGGCGTTGATATCCAGAACTGATGAGGATTCACATTTTTAATTATGAATCTTTAGCTGTAACAGAAATGAATGAGTACTTCCCCAAGCACAGCATGGTAAGCACTCTGAAAACCCACTCTAGTGACAGAAAACACGGATGTCAGAATTAGGGGTGACATAGTTCTGTATGGCCATTTCTTCCACTGTGACAACCAAGATATTAATATGTGGATATGTGTGCATGATATGACTATGCATAATGTCTGCTACCAAGATACACACATATACCAGCCTAAGAAACAAAATATTTAAATAAAATCTACCCCTTGGAAAGCCAGTTGGTCTAGTATTGTTCTGTATTATATGTTATTTCAGTACAGCTTTGTAAAGCTTTTTAATTAGCAGTATAATAATCATGACCGAAATGTTGTTAATTATTATAGGATATAAGACAAAGGTTTAATATGCATTTTATGAAGTATTTAAAATCTTGTGATATGGATTTTACAGTTCTGCTAGAAACAGAGTTTGGCAAATACTTCAAGCTAAATAAAGTGTCATGTTTGATTTCTTATTCATCCTTCAAACTAAATTGAGAAACTGTACTGTCTTCAACAGGGTCTGTCAGATGTCCCATAGGAATTATTTTTTAAATACCTGTTTAAAATACTTAAACTTCTCAATACTAGATTGTATTCTTTCCTCCTTTAAGTAAAATAATGGGTTGATAAGTTAAAAAAAATTAAAACAAAACAAAAGCCTAGGAGAAATTTCATAAACTCTTAAATTTTAAGCTATAGCTTTGCAAATTTCTTGCACTAAAGCCTCTTAAATCTGGGTAAAAGTTGGACTTTTATCCTAACAGAGCGTCATTTTTTAACATGAGTGGATCATTTGTGGATTTTTGCTTTATTAGTCCCTCCAAAAAACTCCTACCTTACAATACTGCCAGTGGTCCTAGTTACTTTTGTTGATTTATGTTTCATACACAAATGTGATGTTTAGTAGAAGAATAGATTCTCTTTGTGAGATTTTCAGGGATCCTTTCTTCAACTTTTAGTCCAAACTTTTAGACTGCCATGTCATTTTTGATTGATCTTACTTAAATCAGACTGGATTTTGTCAGCCACTTAAAGGCAATTTCAGCCAAGTAATTGGCACCTAAAATATGGTGTCTATTCTCTATGAACATAGCATGGGGAATATAAAATTTCTGAAGGACAATCACAAACGCTTAAATGAATACAGAGCTACCAAGAGGTACCCAGAGGACAAAGTATCTGAGATCAGTCATTTCTCAGGGGCTTAAGCATCTGGTTCCTCTGAGAACAAAATAGCTTTGACAAACAACCCCTGGTGTTTGATAAGGGTGATTCCCTTGGGTCCAAGGCCCTGCATACTAGAAAGAGTCAAATAGGAACTTGACTCCTTAGAATGAATCTCTAAGAAGTACCTCTGCTGATGCCACTCAAAACCAATACTCTTGCTAGAAAAAAGGCTGCAAAGATGAGCTTAATGCATCCAGTTCCAGTGAGAATTGAATGGAAAGTAACTAATTTTTACTGATGCATTGACTTCCTGGGGATCCTTCTAATTTAGAACCAAAACTGTTCTAGGATCTGGTACAAGAATGGGATTTATTTATGCTTAAACTTGGTTGTCCCGGGCAGACATCTGGTCTAAGCCAGTGAACTGAATATCAGAATTTGCAGAAAGCTGAAATAATTTCTTAAAGTAGGAGTAATTATATGTAACGGAAACATCTACTGCTTTGCATTTGGCATACACGGAAACATAGATTTCTAACTTTCAGATATATAAAGTAAGATGAAAACAGGCCAAAGTTCCTACCTCGCACTGACACCAGTGAGAATTGGACACGTGCATCAGGAAGAACCTTTACTGGTTTTTGTGTCTTAATTGTCCCTCTCTAGTTTACTGAACATTTGTATCTACTTCAGATTAGGGGAAATTCAAGTTCCTCAATAATAAGGGCTTAAAAGTAGCTAAGGATTCATTTAATCTTGTGTGTAATGAAACTGTATGTAACGTCCCAATGCTATAAACAATAAAATCTAAACTTTTTTTTTTTTTTTTTTTTTTTTCAAATCCGAATAATGTAGCCAAACTTTTCCCTGTCCATCAGTGATCTTATTATTCCTGGTATACAAACTCATGGCTACATTTTTAAGTACAAACGTCGCAGTGCAAACTGATTAAGACAGAAGAAAAAGCTCATGGATAATATATTCTTAGAAAATCAATAATTACTTGAAATTTGAAACTGTAGGAACTATTGGTGAGGTGGGAGAAAAACAAGGAGATTTAGAGAAAATATTTTCTTTGTGAAGCAGGGTGGTTCACAAGAAAATGCAGGGTTTTATCAAGACATGAATTCACCCATGTATGATGCTAATTCTGTATTATGCTGATAGTAAGGGAAAAAAGCCTTAAATAAAGCTTAAATAGAAATATTTTTATCTTTGTTTCCCTTTTTTTTCCAGTACTAGTTCAACCTAGATTTTGTTGGCAGTGATCTTACTTTCTCTGCTATTGAAAACTCATCTACAGAGTGCCTTTAAAATCTTTATTTATTAGAATGACAAAGTCAGTAAATTAGAAGGGTTACTATTAACTTGGGACCTGATTCTGTCAACATTTATGCAGGTGCCTAATTAATTCATGTAGTTAGACTGAGAGATGTTAATGGGTCACATTTTTCAGTCTAATTTATGCATAACAGTTTTCAAGACCACAGCTCAAACTAAGAAACCAATGTTTAATTTTTCCCCCAAAGTATTGATTTGCTTCTAAATCTGTAATTCATAGCCAATCTCTCCACACAGAATAAATGATTCATCTACTGTCTGGTGCATTTATAAGTTTCAATTTCAGGTACAGATTTTATGACTTTGCCTCAATTTTGCTTATAGCTATATCACTCTCGGCATTAGACATTAGAATGTGCTTCTTTGTACAGTAAATGACAGATAAGAAGGAATCAAATTTTCGTGATCCAACTGAGTTAGGTATTTCCCCACACATCACTTCCGTGCTTCAAGTGCTACCCAACAACCTTAACTGGAGAATAATACAGTTTGAATAACTAAATTTCAAAAAAATTATCTGATAACATATAGCTTTCAGAAACTATAAGTAATAGCACCTTATTAGTTTAATATGTTTTTGCTTGCTTGTCTGATAAAAAATAAGCACTGATGTAAAAATGCAGTTGGCAAGCAATACAGTTTAATAGCTGTTGCTATTTCAAAATAATTCCAGATATCATTCATATGTAAAAATGTAAATTAAGAACTAAACTGTATCCAGGTCTGCAAGGTCAAAATTATTGAAAGAAGCTATGGTACCCAATGAGCAGCCCCACTTTAATACATGTGCTCCCTTTTCGGTTGTGTTCGGCAAAACGAACAAAATGTAACTTTCCATCTCTTCTCCTTGACCTGATGCTTATGAATCTGTTACTGCTGCCGCTTGAATGAGTGGATGGAGTGAATGGAAAAATCCCATACAGACAGAATGTGGAAAAAATATGGAAGAGCCTGTACCCCTTAGATAAATGAGCTGTGCTTTGACCTCTACTTATTTTTTTTTTCATCTCGTACATCCATTTCAAGCAAAGGGTGGTTGTAAGCCCAATAACATTGTTTTAGTGAAGTAATGTATGAGTTTAAAGCATCTCTCAGAAATAAAATATCTGTTTCTGGTGAGGGGTATAATTGTAGTGTATTTTGCAGGTTTTAGTGCTGAACAAAGACTCTATAACACCCAAATAAGTGTTTTAACAACTATTTCCACCACACTGGGGACTGGGTATTCTGGTTTAGAGATTAAATAATATCTTAAAATATTTCCCTTCTCTATCTCCCTTGTAGATCTCTGTACCTAAGACTACAACTTCAAGGGGTTTCCTTTATCCAGACTAGCATAACAAATACAGCATGTATCCCTTTTATATTTGTAAGTCAAGTAAAAACCAAATTGGAAAACAATAGCTGTAGACAAAACATAGTGTTTAGATGTTAAATGTAAATTACAAAATATATTGCAAGAAGGTAATTGAATTGCAATAGTTGATCAAAATAAGCCTCTTTACCTTCTTCTTTTTGGAAAAATATCTGAGCAGTGAAGTCAGGCTATGAACAGTTTCCAAGAGGAGTCGGTAGAAGTTCTTTTATTTGAGTATTTTAAGCATGATTAAGAAATAGCTTGTAGGTAAAGAGTATAGAAGCATTTATACTATTGGGACAAAATTATGATATCAAAACACAGAAGGAAATATATATCTAGATACAACCACAAATAATGATTCTTTAAAAATACATTTTCACATCTTCCTTATATACATGTGACAAAAATCTCTGATGGGTTCTTAAGAAACAGACATAGCACTCTAGCTAGGGCCTTACTGTGCAGCTTCACAGTATCAGCTCTCAAGTCTTTTTTTGTGTATTGTAATCATTCTAGATTCACCTTTGCCATTTTTTTCACAATAGTATCACATTGTTAGACACATTGCAAAAATCCATTTGACTTATGTTTCTGGCAGGACAACGTACCACAGTTCCTTGAGATGCTTTTCCTCATTACTTCCATGTTCACCTTATAGTAATTTAATATGTATTCCCCTTGTTCTGCTTCTAAGAACATCGTGTGTGTCCATGTCAAAAATCTTACCCAAGTCAAGCTGTATCACATTGACTGTTTCTCCTAACCCACTAGTTAGCTGCGCTGTCAAGGAAAGTATTGTGATAGTTTGATGCAACCATGGTTGGACTCGATGATCCGATGGGTCTCTTCCAACCTGGTGATTCTATGAACCTATTTTGACAAATCTGTTGCCTTTCTGACACCTTCTCATTGTTTACAAGATAATTAAACATCAGTTGCTCTACATCAGGTTTCCTTTTCTTTCTAGGTAGTGAACTTAGGCTGACTGTCCTATAATTCTCCCTTCTTTTCTTCTCTACCTTAATTGAAATATATATGTTCTTTTTCTTCTTTTTTTTTTTCCTAAATCCCTGGAAGTTTCCCTGTTATTGGTTTTTTTTGAGTTCTCAAAGATGGTTTGAAAATTGCTTTGATTATTTTCTTAAGAACTGCAGGGTAAATTTTGTTATGCTCTGTTAACTTGAAGACATATTTAATAGATACATTTATGCTTATATAAATGTTCTCCAAACTGCCCTTTCCTAATTCAGGTCTGTTGCACTTACAATTAATTATGTTAAATACCTGACTAGTGCTGCTATTTAGGAAATTCTAGGCAGAAGTTTAAGGACTCTAAAAATTAGGGTTCTTTGCCTTATTTTCTGTTGTCATTTTTGCATCTCTAGATTTACTTGTTTTCAATGTATTATTAATGATTACTTTTTGATTTTCAGGACAAAGCCTTCCTTATGCAATCATATTAGTCTCCTACTACAATTTCAAGTGCTCCGCTAATTAAGATAATTTTATATGTGCATTTATTAATGCTCTTTCCAAAACTTAAACCTCTCTCGAACTCCTTTTCTACTTAAAATTCTTTCCTATGCCTAGCAATGTTTCGTTAATGTTTGCTTCCTTTAAGTCTATGGTAGCTGTCTCTCTTTCCTTGTTTTCTCCAGTATATGTCAAGCTTTTACTGCACTTATTGAACATTATCTGCATGAAGGATAAAATCTGGTTCTTTCATGTATATACATGAATAAACGAAAATGTATGTTTGTTTTTCTATAGTGAGAACAAACAAAATTTGAATAGATATACCCCTCATAAGGATTCTCCTTTAACATCCATTGATGCCAAAAACTGAAAGATTGAGCTTCTATTTGGTGACAGTTGTCTGCATAATTTAAACTCCTCTTGAATCGTGTTTTTCTTTGCTTTACCTTAAATCACATTGTAAGAAAGATGCATAAAACATAGTTTTCGTTATGAGTACAATACATTTAAGGACATTCAGTCAAGTTGAAAATGTGGTTTCCTCCTGCATGAAAGTTTACTTCCTAGGAAAGTTTGGCACTGCTGTGGGTGAAAATGACAGTGGAAATTCCCCTTTGTATTCATCAGTCAGGATCAGGCTATCAATACATATGTTAAAAGTAAGGTCTAGGGGAAAAATAAAATAAGGAAAGATAACATTGCATAAAAAAAAAGAAACTGTCTGAGTTAGGAATCATCTTTTCCTTTTCTTCCAATTATAGTACCAAAATAATAAAGCCAATGCTACATAATTTGTTTTAGGGGAAAAATAAGAAAAGCAATGTGAATAGAATGAAAATATATCTGTTTGTAAAACTTAAACCTGAAGGAATTTCTTTACATTTTTAAGAATTCCATGTTTGTAATGAAGTATTGATTCTGTTCGTCCTGTGGTATGTAAAAGCTCAGTCCTTCAGTATTAATGTGACTATATTTAAGAACAGGAGTAACTAAGTACATGAGTATGGGTGCCTTGTGATTAATGCGACCTGATATTCATGTTCCCATTTGTAGGATATGGGCTTAAGTTTTTAGAGGACTGGTTTGGGGAACATTTATCTTTCTGCATGTGATATGCAGAAAGTGATTATACCTTCAAAGGCTGGATAACATTTGAAGAAAAGCCTCTGGTTACTTCAAGGAATCCCTTTAAACTATTTACATAAGTAAATAATTGCTTAAGCTATGTATTTAAAAAGCTCATACTGCAGTGTATAATACTGTTAGCTAGTAGCTACGGCTATTTTTTGTGTTTTATACGTGATGGTAGTGAAGAAACAATGTCCATTTACATGCATTTGTAAAAGTCATTTACTAGATTTTGCATTCTAAACATGTTTTGTCCCTTATACAATGCTAGGCTGCATTTAGTTATCTAAATTAGTAGGAGTAATGGCTGCATTTTGCTTTGATCATTTGGTATAAATATATAATGTGTTTATTCCAACTTGTAAAGGTTTAAAATGTACTTTGTTGATAGCTCAGATAGCTTGCAGTCTTTTAAAAGTTAGTGAATTATACCTATTAAAGAAAGTTTTAGATTCTTTGTTGTGCAAATGGAGGACAGAATATGAAGATGGCTATTTTCATGCTGTCAGAAAATGTGCCAGAGCACTGCATGTGTAGATTAGGTAAGAATCCCTCGCCAAGAGCCTTCCTGGATATTGAAATCATAACAACAATATGTACCATGTCAACTGGAAAGTATTTATGCCCAAGGGCAGGGGGGAAATGTTCACAAAAGGAGGTGTCTAATCTTACTGCCTTTCATTTTGTTTAATCTAGTTATGCCACGTTTTGCTGAACAAGTTGAGGTTGCCATTGAAGCTTTGAGTGCAAATGTCCCACAGCCATTTGAAGAGAATGAGTTCATAGATGCCTCCCGCCTGGTTTATGATGGAGTTCGTGACATCAGGAAAGCTGTGCTGATGATAAGGGTATGTAAAGCACCTGGGTTATTAAAGCTGGGACTTGTAGGAAAGTATCATGTTGGATGGAGAAGCTTCATGGAATCGAATTTGTTTCACAATAAGCCAGAAAATCTTGACATTGAAACAAACATACATGCAGCAAAAAAGAACTTGTAGCAAGGATATGAGGGTATTTTAGGAGATGAGAGTATTTTAGAAGATGAACCATAATTAATTTGTTAATCACCTAGGAGAAGATTTGATCACAGCTGCCGATAGATGGAAACTTCATTACTGTTTCCTTAGTAATAGCATCAATTGGCAAAGTTCTTCAAAGTTTATGTAGTTTTTTGTTGTTTGTCTTTTTTCTTTTTATTTTCCCTAATGTATGTGTGTTGCCTAGGATAAGGTAAGTCTGGTTAAAATCTAAATGAATAAATAAATTATCTTGCTGCTCCAGTGAGCCTCTGCAGGGATGGTTTTGAATGTTTACTGAGGTAAAAAATGTGTTATTTCAGTGTTGGCTAACCAGTTGATTCAATCTGCTTAGGCATCTTTAAAAAAACCCACAACCAAATAAATAAAAACCCCACAAAGCAACAGAATTGGTGTGAGAGTAGATGTACATCTTGCTTTTCAGTGTAGTATACAGTCAAAGAATATAAAAAAACCCAAACAAACAACAAACCAAGGCTGGTTTGGACATCTCTTCAGTAATTCAAACCCTTATTTGAAGCCCAAATTTGAGTGTGCCCCAATGAAAGCCATGTAGAAATAAAGCTATGATGAAAATCACAGAGAAAACTTACGGAGTAACAATGCTGAACCAACAACTCGTCCCTTTGAGCAAACAGGTAAAACACACTTCTGGTTTTGAATATATCATGGTGCTGATATAAGACTTTAGGCAGTTAGAGCTCTCCAAAATAGCTTTGTTTTAGTCATCTGTCATGATATATTAACATTTAAAGAAAAAGCTTTTCACAGGCTTAGTGTTATAACTGTGAAATATAAATTCTATTCCTGTACTCAGTGGTAATCTCAGGCAGCTTGAATTACAGTCATGACTGCTGATGGGGCAAGCCCATGGTATTTTCTAGATGAGTAACATTGGGATATTTGCAACTCTTCTGGACTGGTATGTAAACAAAAGGTGCATAGTAATGGATCCCTATTGTTATTTTGATTATCCAGTTCCTTAGACTATAACAGCAGTTTCAAAACTTCTCTTAGGACAAGTACTACTTTTAAGCCTGTTCTAATCTTTCAGTCTCTTATGAGACACTTTAAACTTCTTCATGAGACACAATCATCAGGTGGGATCTATTATAGACTCATCTATGATCCCCTAAGCAGTGTTCTGGTGTCCAGCTCCCCAGTTTGCATCGGAGTCATCCCAGAGAGGTTGCCATGAGGCTGCCCAGACTGGGTGAGATGTTTCTGCTAAGCTCAAAGCACTATTTTAAATTCTGGAGGCACATTCGCTTACTTCATTACTGTCTTACAGTTATATTAACCACTACCTTGGAAAAGCTGATCAGCAGGCAGGCTTTACAGTCTCCTTAGAAGCAACCCAGGTCACTTTTGCAATTCTATCACTACCATTTTCCACTCCTTGTGTGATATGAGTTAATGAATTCTGCTTATCCAGATGAGGAAGATGTATTTTTGCATTCAGACAATTAACTTATTTATGGAGCTAAATATAGTGTTCTTTACCCAGGCAGAGAACTGAAGTACGTAAATGGACTCATTATCCTTGTGAGTTAACTGGGAAAAATCCACATATATAAACTTGTGTAGACCAGACGCTGCTGAATCAGAACCTTATTTTCTGTAAGAAACAAAATTTGTTTCATTTTGAGACATTCTTCAGCATTCTCATCCAGACACTGGAATGGAACATATAATTAAAGGGTGAGCATTAAGCTGTAAAAGGCAGTCTTTAGAATATTTTTATCTAATAATCTATTAAATCTCATGCACCCCTTTAACTTAGGCCGTAAAACTTCTTGAAGTATTATAAAAGAGAAAAGAAACCTTGCAAACGTTTTAGAACATCTCACACAATTATTTTCCGGCAGTAGTTGTTCACGTGCATGCCATGAAAAATTGAATTTATCTGAGATGATTCCCTCATTCCATGGAGGAAATTAAGCCACTTTTTAAGTTAATTTTGGTTGGTATTACTTTTAGCAAGCTGAAGGAAAGGGGGATAATCTCTGTTATTCTCTTTTCCCCTGAGAAAAGGAGATTTCATTGTCCCTCTGCAGGAGAAAGGAAACTCATTTTTGCATTGGAGACTATTATTGTGATTTGCATAGAAGAAAAAAATCTCTTTCATAACTTAAGAAGTACTATAAATAAATTTAGGATTATAATTATAGAATCTAAAAATAAGATAGAAAATAATAACTTCGTTCCAACATCTTTTCTATTATTGTGTCAGGATCAAATTACACTTTTTTTTCCATAGCTGTTTATAAAATTCCCTCAGTTATTAAACTGAATCCTCTCTACATCTAGAAAGAACCACAATGGCTCCTTTTGTCCGTCTTATGTATCTCTAAGGCCAGATTTGTGTTTTCACGTGGCCTCTGCTGTTACCAACCTCACAGGTAGCTGCATCTACATTACTGTAGTTGTTTTAATTCATGTTACAGAGTAGTTTCAGAATATACAAACTTGATTCTTTAAGGTGATCCTGGAAGATGTTCTCTAGGAGCATCTTAAATGCAATTCTATTGTGTTCTTCCTTTGAGACACTTTTGGTCCACAGGATAAGACTACAGAATGTCTGAATAAAAATGAAATGAGGGTAGTTGAAATGTGGGTCCTTAGCCCCAGCGATTCGGATATGTGAATGCTATTCTACTCTTCCACACTTGTGGAATGAAGGCTCAGCCATGATCGTGTATGGGGTAACCACCGTGGTGAAATCCAAAGTGCTGCTGCACCTCAGTTCCTCTGGAAAACAAGGTTTGACACAGAATCCCGACATTTTTTTAAATAGCCAATCTCCAAAGGGTGCTATGGAATCCATTGTCTACACCGACTGCCTCTTGCTTCTCAGGTTGAATTTAGAGTTTTATTTTTTATTGTAAATCATTAAAAAAGAGCAGACCTGCTGTGAAGAGAGGTTTTCTGTCTTTGCCACTCCAGTGGTGCTTGCAGTGCCTGAATCACTCAGGCTGCAACTGCCTTTGTAGAAAAGCAAATGTACAGAATAGTGTGGAATTGAATAGAAAAACATATTATAAAAGTCTGGTGTTTTTTTCTCCTTAGCGTTTTGAATTAGAGGATATGGTCATGGTAAAAATGGAGGCATATCTTTTCAGTCTGACTCCCTAGCTTGACTTAGTGTTTACTGAAATTCTTATAACTGCATTTTAGAATTTTTAAGTGCATGCAGAACTGTAGAACAGTGGGGTTTCTATCTTCATCAGGTATATTTGAATTGGTGATGTATTAAACAAATATCCTTTACAAATAGGATATTATTTTTAGGCTGGAGATTAGGAGGAGGATTTTCACAGAAAGGGTCATTGGGCATTGGAATAGGCTGCCCAGGGAGGTGGTTGATTCACCTTCCCTGGAGGTGTTTAAGGCACAGGTGGATGAGGTCTTGAGGGACTTGGTTTAGTGTTAGATAGGAATGGTTGGACTAGAAGATCCGATGGGTCCCTTCCAACCTGCTTGTTCTATGATTCTATGAAATCTGTATATGTATGCCATGTTATACATGCATAATTTGCATTTTTATACTGCAGTTTCAAAAAATAAAACAAAATTATATTGGTATAAGATATTTTTTTACATCAAGATCTTCAGTCTAGCAGTCAGAGAGATACTTAAAAAAAAATTAGTTTCCAGTGACTAGAACCTGAAAGTCAGCAAATTCATATTAACAATAAAGCATGCATCGTACAAAAGAAAGTATATATTTACCGGGTGATGTATTTAAGGCTGTGAAATATTCTTCTACAATGAGAGACTTCTTCTAAATTAGATGAAAGGAGTAAAGAATTTGCCTGATGAATAAAAATAGCCCTAAGAAGTCTTATGGCCTGTGCCGCAGAACAGATGGGCTAAAGTAATGAAAATGGTGCATTTTTCTATTGAAATTAAGGAGCTTCTGAAATCTGTTAGTTTTGAAAGCTACACTAGTACTTCCTCTTGCTGATGGTTGTCAGAGTTTTGTTTGGAAGCTGTCTCCAATTTCAAATCCATGTTTCCTATGTCTGCGTGACCATAAGTTCAGGTGTCTGCAAGACTGATTCAGTCCTTCTGTCTTCCAAGTAAAATAATTTATGTTCCAGACTTTGTTGTCTTGGAAACTGGATTTTAAATACCAAGGTTCTGTTAGTTATGCATAAAAATTAGAGTTGTTTTGGTATGTTTAGAAGGCCCTGGTAATCTTTTAAGTCAAAGTACTTTAATATGATATTTCTTTTCTTCTACTTTGTGTCAAAACACGATTTGTCAATACACGTAGGAGAGTCTATTTTATATGGGCCATATCTCCAAGATATCAGATAAAACAAAGCAATGGTTCAAAAGTGAAAAGAACGCAATGTGTTAGTAGTAGCAGCATACAGATAACAATTACCTACTGTTCTTCATCTGAGTGAAAATTGTCACTATTTTGGGAAGAAAGTCAAGGTGTTAAGTTCTCCACACTCAAAAACCTGAAATGTGTGAATCTGGAAGTTAGTTTTGATTTAGATATCCCTTGTACAGAGGGAAAATTTCTGTGATTTCTTGTGCCCAAGTATATTATTGAGAGTTGGATTAAATTTTCCTTTGGGTTTGCACTACAATTTCTTCAAATTCAATATCTGTACCTATTGTTTCAGTGTAAAGACTACAGACTTTAAGATTTTGAATGTCAGATAGTAACAGCAATACATTTTATTCTGAATGCTTCTTTGAGATTATATCCCTGAAACGTAGAATTTTCAGAATATGATACATCTTTAAGAGAAATCCTTGTGTCCTTATTTCTACAGTATTGAGACGTAGAATTTATAATATTATACCCTTACTTTACTGCAATTCCAACCATGAAAGCCTGGGAAAAGGCAACACCTTGTTTTTTATAGTCTTATCTATAAAATTGGCAATAGGAGAAACTAGGAAGAATATGCCTGGAGGGGGAAGAGTACTGATTTTACAATAACTGGTGCAACTGGCTAGTTGAGTGCACTTGGAGGATGGAGAAGAACCAGCTGGTTTACAAAGAAGGAGTTGAAACTCTCCATGCTGTTCCTATTCTCCACAGTAAGGCCTAGGCACATGAAAAGCCGAGCCACATGATAGGAAATAATTGCTTTTATTGAGAGTTGTATGGTTCTCTTAGTAACTTGCTTATGCCAGATTTTATAGTCTCAGGCAGGTAAGAAGAAAGAAAAAAGTGATGGAAGTTGATTGGAAAGCAAGAACATGATGATGATGGGAATCAATTTTTTTTTTTTTTTTTTTCCCTATAGCAGAAAAGGAAAAGGCAAATTTGGGGGTTTTTCACCTAAAATTCATCTCCTGTCCTGTCGATCCCTTTGTATACAGTATTTGTACGTCCTTCTTTCAAGAGATGTAGCCTGACTTTCATTACCATACCATCATACTTGAGTATTTTTTCCTCTGGTGCTCAACATCAAAATTTAATTTGTTCTCTTTAAGCCAAATGGAGATGGCTCTGTCTTACTCTCCCCATCACATGCACTTCAGCGTTTAGCTAGCAAAGCAGCTGGTTTTCTGTAACAAACAGTGATGTGCACTTCGTGTTGGAAACCAGGCTGTAATATAAATGTCGCCAAAAGACTTCTCTACATTGTGTTAGAGGGTTTGGACCAGTTCCTAGTGACTGAGCATCTTCAAGACAGAGCTGTAATGACAACTGGCAGTGATTAGCACCTCTGCCAGAAAACTTGACTTTGCCTCCAAGCATGAACTGCCAGCAAGGGGTGATTTCTTCTGCAGTGGTTGGCTCTCTAGGTTAACACTGAGACATATGGGTATCCAGTAAGGTGAGGATTTTTCTTCACAGCTACCGTGATATTCTTATTCTGTTTCTACTTTCCTGCATTGTACCTACAGAGGTTACTCATGGCCAGATTGTTGTAGTAGATGCTATTCAAGTACAAAATGAAAAGTCTTTCTTCTATACCCTATTTCTGGTTTTTCACAATCTAGATTAAATATAGTATTAAATAGTTATTTAAATTAGACACTGAGACACTATCTCTCTGGATATACATAAGGAAATATTATTTTGCTCTTTTTTTTTTTTTGCTAAAAGGTGAAAAAACCCCAAATAAATCCATCACTTATCTTTTTTCTCCCCCTTCTAACATTTCAAATATCTGAAGATAGCAGGTGTGTAAATACAGTTTGCTTAGAGATGTGCACACCATTTGTAGCAACCTTGGTTCCAGTTTAGGAAATATGTCAAATTGCAAAAGTCTCTATCAGAAATGAACCATGTGAACCGACAAGGTAAAGAAATACATTTTATATTTGTTTCAAAATTAGTTGGCATGTTTTACATTTCCTTTCAAGGGTAAATCTTAACTTATTTTGATAACTTTTTTTCCCAGAATGTTACTTACTTTTTCCCAGGTATTTACTTTTGAAGATTACATGTAACATAATAGTATTAGTATTCATTTATATACAAAATAACATTATTTTGAAATACTGCACTCCAGTTGGTAGTGTTTCCAAATGATATTTGTTCCTGGAACTGCATTCATCATGTTAACGGGGTTAAGAACTGTTGCAGTAAGCTAATGATAAATGCCATTTGTAAAGAAAACTAGAGTTGGAACAACTTAATTTTTAAGACAATTCAATTTCAGTTCTTGACTGCTTGAGAGGACAAGCTAATTTAAAGAGAAAGAGAAACAGCATTTCCTGGACAGGTAGTCAATGAAATAAGAGCTTACTGTACGTAGGACTTAACCTGTATCCTTTATAACCTTATCTCCTCTCTTTTGCTTTCTCTCTCCTGTCTCTCTCTAGACCCCTGAAGAGCTCGAGGATGACTCAGACTTTGAGCAGGAAGATTATGACGTTCGCAGTCGAACAAGTGTTCAGACTGAAGATGACCAGCTTATTGCTGGGCAAAGTGCAAGGGTGAGTATAAAACCCACATACCACATTAAGTGTCTGTATAGCTACAAATAAAAAGCTGTGCCTTGGAAAGCAAATGCAGTGATTTCAAATCTTCAAGGTCTCTTAAGAAAGGATGGGAGTGAGTTAACCTTCTTGTCTAAAGTTTTTTCATGTCTCACCTATTTGAAACTCATTGGCTGTATTGAATGATCTTCCCTAGGCTTATGTGATGCCTTGCATCAGCCATTTGCTCTGTAGGAGAAGGCCTTGCAGATATAGAATGTGCTGAAACTGTGGGAGTAGTCAACAAATTAAACAAATTAAAAAAAAAATCCCACCGGAGCACCATGTGCTGTATCCAGAGAAATCTTACATTAGTCATGTTTCCCAGTGTGCAAACCTGTCAAGAAGATGTGTTTAAGCTACCGACTAGTCCCTGTAATTTAATTGTAATTGAAGACATTTGTTACTGAGTTAATGTAATTTTACCAGGGTAATTACATCATGATAAACTCCAGTCATTGTGATTTGCGACCTCCACTTGCACATGGGGATTGCAAATTAAGCTGATGAGTGCTTCAGGGGTCACAGGTGCTGGAGAAGTGAAATTTGTTAACACTCAGGATTATGTCAGCCTCTGATGAATGTTTACCTTTTACTAAATAGGCTGCTTAGATCACATTATAAAAAAAAAACAAAACAAAAACACCAAACACATCAGAATGTAATTTGGGGGGCAAACAACATCATGAAAATACGTTTAACTGGAAAGAGAGTTTTAAAAAAAATAAGTCTTAAAATTTTCCAGCAGAGAACCAGTGGTGAACTGGGAATTACCCAAATTATTTTCATAGCTGTTTTGCACAGGTCTGCAGGTTTCTTCTGGTAAGTGCTAGAAGTGAAATAATGGAAATAAAAAGCATCCTCATACACACTTAAACACTGTAGCAAAAGCTGCAAACTGGGAAGGTGATCACTTACTGTGAGTTCTGGAAGAACATTTATAAAGCTAAGAAACTGAAAACTGAACGGAACAATGCTTTGAAATATCAGTTCAGAAGACCAGGAAGGAGGAGTTTTCAGCTGTGGTAGGAAGACCCACACTATCTTAGGGCTTAATACAAACATTTTACACCCAGACCAAAAACAGTAATCTAAACCTAGATGAAGCTTACGTAGAGATTTGAGAGCAATGTAAGACATAGGTACAGGGGAATGGGCAGAGGTTCCTTTTTTTCTTTACTTTGCTTCCTCATATATTGAAGAGATAGTAAATAAAGTGAACCATCTGTCAGAAAAGCTGGGTTGTATCAAGGATGTGTCGTATATATCATTATGATCATTATAATGAGTCCAGAGGAGGTCACAAAGATGATCAGGTGGCTGGAGCACCTCCCATATGAGGACAGACTGAGAGTTGGGCTTGTTTAGTTCACTGAATAGAAGGCTCCAGGGAGACCTTATACTGACCTTCCAGTTCTTAAAGGGAGTCTAGAAGGGAGGGGCTCTTCATGAGGAAGTGTAGGATGAGGGGGTAACGGTTTTAAGCTGAAAGAGGGGAGTGTTAGACTAGATACCAGGAAGAGGGGTTTTTTTTTTAATAAAGAGGATGATGAGGCACTGTAACAGGTTTTCAAGAGAAGCTGTGGATTTCATATCCCCAGCGGTGTTCAAGGACAGGTTGGATGAGGCTTTGAGCAACCTTGTACAGGGGAAGGAGTCCCTGCCCACAGCAGGGGTGTTAGAAATGGATGATCGTTAAGGTCTCTTCCAACCCAAGCCGTTTCTATGATTATCACCTGGATGAAGAGCAGATGGATGGTAGGTCCTGTCCCAGAGAGCTGGGTGACCAGGAACTGTCATTGAAAAATATACAGTTAGTAGAATTGCAGAATGATACTTGAATTTCTTCCTCTGAGAATGGTGACAGAACAATGTTCTGGATGCAGTTGACTATCCTGAGGAGATTTTGATATTTTAAAAAACATGGAATCCTGGTTTATATTCAAAGAGTTGACTACTACTATAAGCCTGATATACAAAATTATTGGGGTACAATACAGTTATTTCACAGACTCTTTTTATTTTTTTGGTTACATCTGGGATACTGGGTAACATAACATCTTTTCTTGAACTGAAAGCCAAGGGAAGACGGCAACAATATTTTTACTTAGAATCTAGTTCACCTAGGAACTTAGAAGACTTAAATTCTATTGCATTAATTGTGATCATTATCACTGCTGCACTTAATACCTTATGCTTTGATCAGCTACACACTGTATAAACATAGTATATTATAAAGACAGTGCCATTCCTTAATGATATGGAATGCAATTTTTCACAAGAAGCAAAGCAACAAACAATGCAAAGCTGAAAACGGGAACATGCTAAGCAGAAACCAGCCAGTCCACAATCTTGAGTGAATCGTTGAAATGAGTCTGCTAAGCAGAACCTTTTCTTTTGAAAATCTGTTTGTTTTTTTTTGTGATATGTAATAGATTTGTTTAATATGCTTATTCCATAAAGCTGTTAGTATTTCAGTATAAAGACTGGTGATGGTCCTCAGCAGAATTAGAACTAGAATATGTGAACTGCGTTTGATATAGGATATAGCTTCTTTGAAAAATGCATTGGCAGCTGGAATAGAAATGTTCAAACACTGTAGACCAGTATAAAGGGGTGTGCAGGTGAATCTGTGTATGGAAAGAAAGCACGTGCAAGACATAGAAATCAGATTTCTGCCTTTTACTACACATATCACATTATCTTAATTTCAGTTAATTAATCTATTCCATTGTTTTATATATATATTATATATTTATTTATTAGTTTGACTTGCATTGGTTTTTTTCTATGAAAAGACTAACATGCCAACATTTGAAACTGCTGAGCTCCATTGATAAGACATAATTGAAAGCCATGTGTTGAATCTTAATTTGATTCTTTGCAAGTTTCTCATTTTCTGATCTACTGTTTATAACCTTTCTTAATTTCAGTTTTGTAAAATGTCAATTATGAATTTTTAAAAGCCAAGAGCATTTTAAGAATATGTAGAGAAAGACACCAGCTGACTGAAAGTGGCATAAACAAGAAAATACATAATGACACTTAAATATGTGTCACACCCCATTAAATGCATAATGTGTTCTTGAGAAACCCCTAAAGCCAAATTGTAGCTCCACTTGGAAATTATTATTGGAAGTATCCATTTGATCTTCAAAAGTATTTATAGTTTGGTAGAGTTTTCTTTTTTCTTTTTGTATGTGAGTGTTGAGAAACTTTCTGCTTTGTTGACGATGTCGAGGCATATTAGTATCAACCAGTGTAGTGCCTCTTCACATATCTTCCAAGAGACAATTAAACCGCTAAATATTATTGAAAGGTACTTTCATTACAATTAACTTCAAATGTGTTATCTTTCACATCATAGCTTATTCCAGCATTAGGTTAACTAGAGCACCTCTACTTTTAATAAAGAATGAGACTGGGAGGGATACTGGCAGTTCCCATAGGTGTCATTCATTTTGTTCTTCCTAAATTTAAGGTTTAACAAGAATTTTCTTTAATCTTCCTGTATCACCTGGTGAATAATCTGCATAGTATGGCATTGCATATTTTTAAATTTTTGAAGGTTTAAGAAGAGCTATAAACAATCTCTGTATCTGTTTTCACCTGTCCTAAAAGAAGTCAAATATCTGCTGGATTTGCTTGGCACCTTCAGCTTCTGTAAAAAGGAACTAGAAACTGGGCTCACCACTTGGACCAGTGGAAGTGTAATGGTTTCTAGCTTACTTGTTTCATTCCCGACTTCTCCCATTTTTTTCCAGGCTATCATGGCTCAGCTTCCCCAGGAGGAGAAGGCTAAGATTGCTGAACAGGTCGAGATATTCCACCAAGAAAAGAGCAAACTGGATGCAGAGGTGGCTAAGTGGGATGACAGTGGTAATGACATTATTGTGTTGGCAAAGCAGATGTGCATGATTATGATGGAAATGACAGACTTCACTAGGTAAGGACAAAAACGCCTGTGCTGAGGATTTCTTCAGATATACCATATCTTTCCTTTTTGTTGCCATTTATAGCCTATTGAGATGGTGTGCAGTGTTTTGGGGGATGCAAACCCAGGTATCATACATAATGGGATGGGTTGTACAGTTCTCTACATGACTGCTCCGGATGGGGTTAATGGGGTTAATCGCATGAAGTTTTTATCCTATTTGATAATCTCTCTCATTTGCAGATCATCTTGAATTTCAGCAGCAAAGATAGTCTGTGATCTTCCAGACAGTCAACTGACATTTCATTTAGTACCCACCTAAATGCATGTACCTCTCTGAACTTTCAACCCAATTTGTGTCAATCAAGAATAATGGCAAAACTATTTATATAATTTTGAAGACTGAACTTATTTCAAAAAAAATCCCAAATCAAATGAAATAATTTTGATCTTATACTTTATTGGAACCTGTCAGTAATGATTTTTTTTTCTTTCATTTCTTTTTTCTGTTGATATCTTTGCTAATTACAGTGTCAAAGCACCATTCATTAATGATATCATACAAACAGGAGTTTAAGTGTAGTCATATTGTTAATCACACCCGAGAGAACGTTTTACAAGAGTCTTTGAATTACAGATCACTGTAATAAATTATAAGTTTTTAGGTGTTTCTTTTTAAGGTGAGTTCAAAAGCTTAAATGATATTAATTAAAATGTAATTAGACAAAAATGGACAAAAATATTCATGTTTTTCCTCAGGATTAAAATAAGACATCATTTATTCTTCAAAACTCAAGCAGATTTCTTAATCTCCAGATGACTTCATGCTGTTTTGTAGTTTTCAACCCATTTCATAGTGTTGCTGCATTGACAATATAGAGTTTGCACTTACCTAGAGGGTGGTAGTGGTTTATAAATACCATTAATTTGTAAATAGCTTAACTATTTGCATTTGCATATGTAGTTAATTGGTTATAGGAAACAGCAAAGATTTTTATCCATTTTAAATTTAAATGTGCGTTACTCTAATAGCTTACTGTTATACTTCTTTCCAGGTAGTTATTCTCTCACCTTATTTATTTATTTCTCAGTTTTTGCTTTACAAATATTTTTTGCAGTAGACTCACTACTCTTGTATACCAAATGATAATATAGAACCTCCTGCAAAGGGTGACATTTTAGAGGAATTTTAATTACTTTTGTGTTTGTGTTGTCTTTGGGTCTCTGATCCTTGTGCCCAAAAATGGAGTGAAAAACTGTCCAAACAGTGTCATCATTTCATGGAAGGAAGAACTAATGTTCTGAAGCAACAGCCCAGAATATGAACACATTCTGCAACCTCCCAGACAACCTTTGGTACATTAAGCATCAAACTGAAAGTTCTGTAATTACATTTTGTACCATCAAAAGAACAGAGCTAATAGGAGAATGGGAGAAAACTACTCTCACATTTGAAGTAAATTACAAAAAAAAAAAAAAAAAAAAAGAAAAAATCAAAGTTCACCTCTGTCTACATCACATTCAATAAAGCCTTTTTTAATATATTCCATTAAAACAGAACAAAGCCTTTCACACCTTTTTGGTTGCCTGTAACCTCAGCAGTGTTAAAATAGAATAATTTTTCAAATGTGTGGAGTTTGTGGAAGCAAGATCTGCTGATGCAATTAATGTGGAAGCATACAAGGTCACTGAGAAGGATTTCTGATACACTTAAGGTTCAACAAAAGTGGGACATTTTTTGTATTCCAGAATCTTTTTAAGATGCAAAGGAAAGTAAGGAAATAAGCCAAAAATGAAAATATGTTTTTCTCTGCATTATAAATGAAAAACAAAAATAATACTGTGTTTTTCTTAGAAAATATACCTTTAGTTTTAGTTTTTTTAAAAAAGAAATTTGTTGTTATTATTATTTTTTATCAGTCTTATCTGGAGTTCGTTTTTTTCCTCATAGTATTAAAAATACCCAAAAAGAATAAAGAGGAAAATCAGCTTACTTCCAACAGAGCTATTCTCATGAGCAGTAGCAAATTTATTATTACAAATAGGATTCAAGTTTTGAGTCTGAAGCAGACTCAGAAAGAAAAGCCTGCTGTGACTTTTTACTCTTTGTCTATATACATTTTGGTAACTTCAATGACTAAAATCAGAGTTTTTTGCATCATCCTAAGAGTATAGTGAAGGATGAGTCCTAAAGCTAGTTATGCGTGTTTTAAGTGCAAAATAAAAACGTAACATGAGGATTATGCTTTAAGTATATTTGTTTTCTGACAAAAATGTCCAAAAAAGGGGTTTTCTAAAACATGACATTCTTGATCTAGACATGGCAGGCTTACTATTTAGCACTGATTCAAAAATAACATTTTGAAATAGTTGTATTTCAGGAAGAATGTTGGCTTAATGAACGTTTAAAAATGTATATACTATTAAATACAGTTCATGTGCTTGGAGGGGCCATCAGTCTAAATTGCTAGTGAGGCATTTTTATAAGAGAGAGGGAACATAGCAGACTCATTTCTTAATCAAGCTGTACTACAAAGTAGTTAAAAGGTGAAACTGTAATAAATTAAGAAGTCATTCATGTTACTATTTTTGAAAGAAAAAAATAAACAGGGTCACTAAAACTGTTGCTTTCATGATTTAAATGTATTGTGCATAACTCTGTTGTATTTCATAGAGGCAAAGGCCCCCTGAAGAATACTTCAGATGTCATTAATGCAGCCAAGAAGATTGCAGAGGCAGGATCAAGGATGGATAAGTTGGCACGGGCGGTAGCTGATCAGGTAACTAAATAAAAAAGAAAAAGAGCAGAAATATATTGCAGCCTTTATTAATGAGTTGCCTTTTGCAGGAAAAGGATATCTTTACTTTACAGAAAATTAGCTGCTGAAAACCATTGCCTTGATACTGATATTCATTGAATATAAGTTGTTTCTTCTATATCAAACAATTTGGTTTTTACAGTACAGGAAAGTCATAAATGAGTCCCCCTAAACCTCAGCAATGCCTGAATTGTTGAACAGCCTCACTTCTGGACCCAGGTGACTGCATTAGAATTGAACTGTTATATTTGCTGTTGTGAAAGCAGTACAGACTTAGGTGGTCTGTTACCATTGTCATATGCCAAGGAATCCTTATATTTTTTCACATTGCTCTTCCAGCAATTTCCCTTGAAACTGCACTTTTTTCAGTTTCCCTAACTCCCTTTGCTTTGCATCAGATTACCTGGTTTCAGCCTACACCTCCTTACTCTAAGGGCCATGTCCTCACTCCCATTACCAAATTCATATCAGAAATGAAAATATGAACTTACTATATTCAGCTCCTTTCTTTCAGATTGGATTATCATTCCATCTAGAGAGCAAGAGGAATCATTACATTAAATTCAAGAACCAAATTTCAAATGCAGGTTCTAGGTAGCTGGTTTAAATTTAGGCAAATTAAATTTAACTATTTTTGCCCTTGAAGACTTCCTTTTGTTTCTTTTCATTGTCATGAGGAGACAGTTTACTGGAAGTGGGAACTGTAACTTTCCTGTCTCTTGTCTTTCTTTTTGAAAAGAAATATTTCTATTCCTTCTTCAAGTAAGTATGTAATAGTGTGAATATATTGCCCAGGGACATGGCTTAGTGGCAGATAAGAATGTTTGGACTCGATGATCCATGAGTTCTTTTCCAACCTGGTGGTTCAACGATTCTATGAAATGAGTCAGTGACAAGAAACCTGAAGCTTCCCTTTTTCCTGTAATCTCAGAAGTTTTGGACTCAGGTTTCCTTCACTGTCAGCAACCGTTTTACCTGTGATTAACTCATTCCCATCCTTCAAATGAAGCATGTGTTCATTTGAGCATAAGAAAGGAGAAATCCATCTGTCAGCTGATGAAATTCTTAGTTTACAATATCTGCAGAGGTGGAGTATTTTTAAGAGAGAAACACAAAATAAAGAGAATTGCTATGCTTAGGTGCATTGGCTTGAGTCACATTTTAAATTTCAGAAGGTTGTAATGTGCATACTTAATAATAAACAGTAAAACCACTATGAGAATGAATTGTTTGTTTTAATGTTTGTGCTTTAATGATATTTTATAGCTCTTTGGAGACACTCATGCAATATAAACTTTTTATGGACAGTTGCATTTTTAATTACTATTCCAAAGAGAGAGATCTTACATTTTCATTTGCTCCAAGGTACTTGTATTTAAAGCCTTGTCAACTCTTTAGAAGTATTGCTTTAAAGTTCATTTCTTTCAGTTCATCGACTTCAAGAGCAGGGTAAATATTTCTGTATTAAATTGTCACTGGTAGGGAGAAGAGGCCTCTTAGGGATTCGTGCCTGAAAGAGGTAGCAACTGCAAAAGAGATGTAGCATTGTCGTAAGTATAGTGCCGATTAAAAGTAACAACCACTATGAACCTCCAACTTTGTTTATTGCTAGTTTGAAAGAGACAAAAAAACCTCAAAGCAACTGTTTTCAGGGTTATAGAAGATAACAAATACAGTTACTTCACTGCAAATATATTCCTTGCTAAGACTGGCTGCTGGTGATAGATCAGTCATCTCAAGTCAGAGGTTGTGATGCTGTTGATATACGTGTGTTTAATTCCACCATTTTTTAGTCAAGGTGTGCTGCTAGTAAAATTGAGCAAAAATTGAGCAAAAACTTTGTAAGATGCTAAAAAGACATATTTCAAATCCCTATATCTTTTTTAGCTAGGCTTTGTATTCAGAGAACATTGTCAGTCAGACTTTGTTGGGTACCCCTGAAGAGTATTGGAAGTATGCTGTTAGCAATGGACCCTTTTAGCAGTGTTTCATCAGAGTGAATTACTGAGATCTGCTCTCTTGTTGTAATACCTTGAATATTAACTACAAGAGTGTGGTTTATTATGCTGTTGCTGCTGTGTGGGATGACACATTTTCTATTAAGGATCCCAAAGACTATGAATAAACCGTATGTAGGGCTTTTTTTTTAGTTATATCAATTATAAAACCTTCACTGAGTCTACTACCGTTGACCTAATGTAGTTTGTATCAAAACACGTGAGATGCACAGCATCCAAAATGGTACAGGACTGTAGGTTGCCTTCCCTCTAGCGTGTTGTGTTATCCCTTAGGCATGCAGAGGGACCAACCTGTCTCATTGTGCTCTTGAGAAGGGCTGCAAGACTGATGTCATCTCCTGAGAAACTCTGTAATACATCACTTCAGTAAATAATTTCCTTCTGGCACAGATTAGAGTATTTATACATTAACAACAAGCTTGGCAAATCTGTCAATAACAAACCCAAGCAACCTCACCTCTACCTCTTGAATGCTCTGTGTGTCAGTCAAGGGCTTGGCTTATGCCAAGTCTGAAGAAGAGGTGTGCACTCTGGAAGTCTGTGCAAATGCCAGAGGAATTGGCCTGACAGTCAAGAGTTAGCATTTGAGGGGATGTAATCAGTCAGAACTCAGTATATGTGGACTTTACATGGTCCATATCATCTCCTAATCTGCACAGCAGGCGACCTGGAGTTTCACATCAAACTTGGTCTTTAGGCATCTCATTGATTGAGGATAGGGAACTGTTGGAACAGGTCCAGAGAAGGCTACAAAGATCATCATACACCTGAAGCACTTCTGATGTAAGGACAGGCTGAGAGAGTTGAGGTTGTTTTGCCTGGAGAAGAGAAGGCTACTGGGAGACCTTTGAATGGCCTTCCAGTACCTGAAGCAGGGGCCTACAGGAAAACTGGAGAGGAACTTTTACAAAGGAATGGAGTGATAAGATGAGGGGGAAGGGCATTAAACTGGAAGGGGAAGGTTTAAATTAGACGATAGGAAGAAGCAGTGAGGCACTGGAACAGGTGGTGGCTGTCCCATCCCTGGAGGTGTTCAAAGCCAGGTTGGATGCGGCCTTGAGCAGCCTGATCTAGTGGGAGGTGTCCCTGCCTATGGCAGGGGGGTTGGAATTATATGATCTTTAAGGTCCCTTCCAACCCAAACCGTTGTGTGATTCTAGTGTTCTTCCATTCTCTACAAACTGATATCATAAGTGAACTTTCATTGTTGGCTGACAGAGAGGTTCCTTCTTTATAAAAAAAAAAGAAGTATAGTGCATCTTCAGATCACAATTCATCAGTCTTTAATTAAATGAAAGGTAGAGTGTGAATTTTCACATTTCATCAGGTATCCCATGTAAAGAAACAGTGAAATGGATGCATCCAATGCACACGCATTTGACACTCTCTCCTCTGATTACCTTTCTATAATCTTAAAAACTCAGCTACATCTAATCAAACATTTCTTTTGTCTGTAGTGCCCTGACTCAGCCTGCAAACAGGATCTGCTAGCCTACCTGCAGCGCATTGCCCTCTATTGCCACCAGCTCAATATCTGCAGCAAAGTGAAGGCAGAAGTTCAGAACCTGGGAGGAGAACTTATTGTATCAGGGGTAAGATAATATTTGTATTTAGCTGTTTATGTTTCCCACGTAGCACTAGAAAGGGAGCATTTTTAATGCAATAATGTACAAAAAAATGTAGTGACTCATAAGCTAGCTTTTTAAAATGTTATCGCCATTATTCCAGGCCTTACAATAACTTGTGTAGAACAATTTGATTTTCCAATTACCCTTTGTTTATATTAACCTTGTAAAATCTTCATTCCTTCAAAAAGAAAAGTAATTTCATAGCCTAGAAAGTCATTGCCAAGCTGTTAAATATTATAATTATTTGGAGCTTTTGTATATTTGCTCATTATAAATCTTCTTTCCTTTGTTAGTACTGGTAATTTCCTTCCTCGGTGCAGAAGCCAGCTCTGTATGAAGTGCATATTGTTAAGATGGTGATGACTAATGGGATTTCATTCACTCAGGTTCCAATGCACACTAGGTTTAGCAAAAACTCTGGAAGGCCAGCAAATTATTTTAATTTTTGATGCACGTGCTGTTTTAAAATACTATTGACAAGCACAATGATTGTATACTCTATTTCCTATACAATTATTTTAGTTATTTTCAGTGAACACTACAGACTTTTTGCACACAACTTTTTTTATAGATAAAGACAGGTATGTGCAGCACTAGTAATATCATAAACAATGAGTGCATTCTAAAAATATTTTTTTCTTTCCTTCTCCTAAATTTGGACTCTGTTCCTCTGGGAGATTACTAGAATTAAGCAGTGGCAATTGCTGCTTTCCATGAATTATTCTGTTCTTTTAAATATTTATCCTAATATTAGCCCCATGTATTTTTTGTCATTGTCTAACTCAAGTACAACTGTTTCACTCTCCTGAGTGCGTTCAAAATTGTAATTTGTGAGTCAATAGGTAATTGAAGCAAAATTATTTTCAATGTGGTTTGAAAGAAGCACCTTTCATTGTTTAAGCCCAATCAAGTACGAAGATTGTTAGGACAACTGACTTGTATCCTTCATTTCATCCATAAGATTCCCCAGTGAAATCACTGGCCTTCCTCAAACATATCAATTGTTCTCAACTACTAACACTTTTGTATTTGCAAAACACTGTAGGAGGTCTTAAACATTTGCCAGGCTGTCTTGGATCAAACATTCTAAAGTCATATATTCAATCCTGAGAGGAGTTGCTTAAATGTTCTTGTATCGGTCCTGCAATTGGTCTTCACTTCTTGACATATGTACATATATAATTTTAATACCTTGATCTTCCCACAGCAATGAAAATATCCTCTTCCATTTTCCTGACCTTAATGGAGTGATCTGTCCTTGTCTCGCTGACAGCTTTGCTGCATAGTAAACGCTATGATCTTTTCTTACTGCCATCTGGGTCAAGCTTTTCATACCCATTGAGTTGTCATATTCATCTATCTACAGCAGTTACCCAAATCAGTGCTTCTACCAGCTTGGCTTTTGTGGTGTATGTGTTTCTTTTTCAAGTCTCTTTATTCAGTGTATGTGGATGCTGAATAAGCCATTGTGAATTTCGAGCATCTATTCATTACTGGAACATCACCATCCGTTGTGAAATTTAAGTGGCCAAACTGCTTGACTTCATCATTTCCAGTCTGGCATTGTTAGCATCTGTTGCTTACCAGGCTTCATCACCATTGTGTTTCTGTTTGGTTGGGTTTTTGCAGTCATTTGCAAAGGCAAAGCTAGCTTCAACCATAGAAATTATCTGGGTCTCTTCCAAAGACTCAGTAGTACTGACACAAAAAAATTTAAGATTGTCCAGCTTGCTTCTTCTGTTGTTGCTCTGAACAGGAGATGATGTAGAGAGCTGAACTCCTGTGCATCCTTTTTCAAGAGCATTATCTTGTTATCTGGTACGCAGTTAGTACAGTGCTTTCCTGATAGTGTTTTCCAAGCTTCAATGTGTTGAGTACTGTATGCTCCTTTGCTATCCAGAGATTTGGTATCTGAGTGCACATCTACATCTGCTTGTCTACCTGCTGCTTCTGCTTCCATCTTCTTCTTCATTTTCTCTTGGATAGCCAATTACAAATAAACAGTATTTTATTTACATTCAAATGAAATACCATTATTTGGCAACTTGCATACAGTACAACGTAGAAGTACAATAGAAATCCAGAATTCAAGCTTCCCAATCTATGACTACAGAAGTAAGTTTATGTGAATGCACTATGATTAAGTGTTTCGATGTAAATATCAAGTGCCAGGATGATTATTACTATATTGTAATTTACTACTGTGCTTACAAAGAATCGCAGTATGATTCAGATTGAACCAAAAGATGATTTATGATTCAGAACAATTACGGGGAGTACAATCTCTGCCTGAATTTTTGCATTATTAAAATATTAATCAATATTTACAAATGAAATGAATGTATGCATATGTATGTATGAATCCATGTGTGGGCATGTGTATATTTTTGTAGAAGGGAAAGAGACATAAAACTGATTAAAACCTAAGAGACAGATGAAAGCCACCCCACAGTTCTTATAGCTCTGTTAGAGAAAAATATACTGCAAGAGCTTCAAACATACTGTGTACATAACATAGAACGTAATATATATCTTTTGGTGTAACTTCGATTTGTTTTTTCCCCAAGATTCAGTAGTTCAGCATGGTTTAGCTCTGAAAATAAGCATAAAGCTGATCTTGTTTGCTTTTTCCTCTATAGATTGATATGATACTAGCGTAGCATGAGAAGGGGCTCTTTTTGGCATCATTGACTTTGCTGCAAATAGAAAAACAGATCAAAAAGTAAGAAAATGTCAGACTCCTGAAGTGTAAATTACTTCAGTAAAAGAAAGAACTCACTGTTGGTTTTCCCTTTCTTTCTTCCATTCCTTTTTCCCCCAAGCTCTTCCCTCCTTTGATCTTTCCCATCAAATTCCTTGCATGCAGATAACAAAGTGGTTTTTCACCAGATAAATGAGATCTGGCAATTGAGAGTTAGCATGCATCAGCCCAACCTCATTATTACCAATGGAGCAAGGCCAGTTTAGACTATCTGTTGACTTGGCACCTTATGTTTCAAAGTGAGACTGTTAATTCCTGACTCAATTCAATTTTGAGAAGTAAAATAAATAAAAATTATGTGATACCTGTTCTTCACTGAGAGGCCTTGTAAACTTGAAGATAATTATACAGAAGGAAAAGGGTGAAGAGGAAATTAGATAAAAGCAAAAAGAAATTAAGATAAAATAAAAAATGCAGAAGATTTTTAAACAATTTCAAATCTAGGTAGTTTATAACCTTGTTCCTATTAAAAGTCTCCTCCACCTTGGTCCACAAAAAAATGTATGCATTTCTAATTTTAAATTTGAATATTCAAGTCCTAGTTCTCCTTTAAGAGTAAACCTCTAGTAAACCTAAAGTAAACCTTTAATAAAATCACAATTAAAAGCACTTCAATTTTTTTTCTTTACTTCTTGCCTAAGTTTATTTAACATAATGTATATCTACTTCATAATCCATTGCACCATTGTATTGGAACGAATTGTCCAAGGAGCTGAGCATATGCTACTCTCAGTTGAGTAAATACTGTTTGCATGTACTTAGCTCATGCTAATAGATAGCCTTTTTCTTGTAGCTACTTCTGTTGAAAAGACTTAGTTTTAACCATGATATTTGTTATTTGGATAAAAATTCAGACTACTTCTAATTCTAGGGCTGGTTTTTTTTTTTTTTGTGTGTTTTTTTTTTTTAGTATTCCTGTCTGACTCATTACAATAAAACTGATAGGTAGGTAGGTAGGTAGGTAGATAGATAGATAGATAGATAGATAGATAGATAGATAGATAGATATTTAGATATATATATCTACACACTTTTCTAACTCTGGAATAGATAACCACTTGTTCTGTCTACTGCTGCTCTGAAGCTGATCAGCTTATTTACCTACTATCCATTTAGGCTATAAACTTGCATTTGTTAAAATTCTTTTTAATGCTAGTAGCTTCGCTACAGTCTTTCCTGCAGGATTAAGTTGAACAGAATCTAAGCAAATCCCTTATCCAAGGCAACCCCCTGTTGGGTCCATGTTTGATTTAGAACTCTACAGATATAATTAATTATATTTTCAGAAAATTTGTCCAAAGAGTTGTGAAATTTTGAGCCAGATAAATATACAATGTCATATGGAGTAACAGCCACGTACCTTTGAACACTATCCAAAAATATTGAATCTAGCCAAAGCACACTCCAAGCATCCTTCAGCTGGGTCCAATTTCCAATTGTTTTCAAAGGCCCATTTATCTTAATGCAATAGGCTCAACTGCTATACTAAAAGATGGATTCTTATAACATTTTGCAGATACAGGACAGTTTAGTTAAGATTGTGAGTTTATCTAGTTCTTACTTGGTGAATTTAAGACAGGACTTTTGGGGAAGAGTGAAGGTAAAAAGGCTGGAGCCACCTCACTAACTGTGGGTGGGACATTATGAAAATTGTTGTCATACCTGGACTGACAGGTTGAATACATGAAGGTATTGACAGATATGGGATATACTGCAAAATACTTGCATGTTTATTCACAGTCAGTGATAAGAAAGCTGGAAATAGGTAGTCTTCATCAAAAATCAATAAGCCGTGATATTTATCACAGGAAAATAGTCTGCAACTGATGGCTACTTCAGGCAACCTGACAAATAGTTTCCATGTAGATACTGCATCTAATAAAGCAAAACATTTTCTTTCACTTAAGGGCAAGTCATCCTAAAAGCTTTGTGCTGTAAAAGCAAGTTGGTATGCATATGGGCAGTAGAGTAGCAAGTAGATACTTAGGAATTCTATTGACTCAAAAAAGTCGTGTAATTTGATTTTTACCTGCTATTAAAAGCAGGTTGGAAATCTTTCATTGAATTTTGATTAAAAGCGTGTGCAGTTATTTAACAGCAGCCCTTTCATCTCTGCATCAGATAGCCTTTCAGAGTTTTTTCAGAGAATCATAGAATCATGGAATGGTTTGAGTTGGAAGGGACTTTAAAGATCATTTAATTCCAACACAGCTACCATGGGCAGGGACACCTCCCACTGCATCAGACTGCTCAAAGCCCCAGCCAACATGGCCTTGAGCAACTCCAGGGATGGTGCAACCATGACATCCCTGGGCAACCTGTCCCATTGCCTCACAACCCTCATAGTGAAGAAATTCTTCCTTATGTCTACTCTAGATCTGCCCCTCTCCAGTTTATACCCATTGCTTCTAGTCCTATCACTACAAGCTTTTGTAAACAGTCCCTCCCCAGCTTTCTTGTAGTACCTTCAGGTACTGGAAGGTCACTGTAAGACCTCCTCAGAATCTTCTCTTCTCCAGGCTGAACAAGCTCAGCTCTCTCAGCCTGTCCTCATATGGGAGGTGCTCCAGCCCTCTGATCACCTTTGTAGCCTCCTCTGGACCGGTTCCAACAGTTCCATCTCCTCTTATGTTGAGGATTCCTGAACTGGACACCATACTCAAGATGAGAAGTATGAAGAGTGTAAGAGAGCAATAGAGAGGCAGAATCATCTCCCTTGACCTGCTGGCCATGCTTCTTTGGATACAGTCCAGGATATGATTGGCCTTGTGGGATTGCCCCAACAGAGGTGTAGGATCTTGTACTTGGACTTGTTGAATCTCATGAGATTCACACAGGCCCATTTCTCCAGGTTGTCTGGGTCCCTCTAGATGACATCCCATCCTCCTGGTCTGACAACTGCATGACTGAGCTTGGAGTTTCGTTTCATTTGTTTGTATCCAAGGAGGCAATCAGAGAGAAATTTTACATTTAAAATGCTTAAGACTATGGAGAAAATTTTATTCTGGAATTTGTTAAATAAAGTAATTCAATTCCTCCCAAATCAGGCAACAATATAGCACTATGTAAAGGAAAACTTACAGAAGGGAGAACTAGGAATGAGGCAAAACTGCCAGGTTAATTTTCTTCAAGATTCTCAGGTGTGGAAAAAGGTTACTCCTTATATCCAGCTAGAAACAAAGTAAGTTTTACTATTTATTTGTAAGAGAAATGAAAGAATGGTACATGAAATATAGAAACAGCCTGACAAACCAGAGTTTATAGATATTTCTGGGCTGGGCTGCTTAGACTGGCAAGCTGTCTGATTTGTGAGCAGAAAACTTGAGCTAAGACTTTGGAAATGAGAGGACTTTGGAAATAATAACCAAGTAGGCCAAAGGACTTGAAACATGAGATATGAAAAGGTCAGGGGAAGGAAAAGCCAAACTAAAAGCAAGTTAGGAATATGACATCAAAGAATTGCAATAGTGGGAAAGAACTGAGATAAATCAGGACCATAAAGTAGGTTGGACTCCACGGTAATGCCTACTCTCCTAATACTCCGAATATAACAAGGAAGGAGAGAAGATATATATTGAGGGTCCTTATTTTGACTGAAGTTATCACTGTAAAAAGATAGCTTTCAGGACAAGGAGGCTGGATCTAGGTAGGGAAAGTGGGAGACCTTGTTTTACACTGTGTATTCAAGTAAGTAATGTCATCTGTTTTGGAAGAAATGAAAGAAATTAAAAATACAGGGAGATGTTGGGGTTTGGACTACATGACCCTCATGGGCCCTTCCAACCTAAACCATCCTATGGTTCTAATTTTCAGCCTTGCCTTTTAGGATGGAGATATATTTGAGTAATGCCCATATATGTGTTTGAGTGTATGGAGACTTATTATAACACATGAGATAGTGAAATAAAACCACAGTAAGTATTCTGTTCCCAAATATATGGCTGTATGAACCATGTGATGATTATACACATTTAAGTTTTGGTAAGCCTTTATCTGGAACAAGTTGAGCTTTTCTATTTGTAACTAATATAGGAGTCTTAAACTCGTACTGGCACAGGCCATATCTCTCAGTACACTGCCCAACAAAGGGAAATGTGATAACATAAAAAAATTTATCATCCTGACACTGAGTCAATTTACTACTCCTAAAGGATGAAAGCATCAGTGAGTTATGCAGGTTAATCAAAATGAGTGCTGATAAAATCTCTCATGGTCATATATTCACTATATATGATATATTTTATGGAAGTGCTATCTTAAGGCTTGCTGAAAATTAAAACCGTGAAGAATTGCTAATTATCCTATGAAACAGTTCAAATATTAATAGGGTTAAAAAAGACATAAATAGTTGTATCTAGAATGGCTTTTAAACCATTTGCAATACCTCTTCCAAATATGGAACAATAATAATTATTTAGTTTATTAGATTAAGTTTACATATTGCTTCCCAGCAAAGGTAGTGCAGGATCCCATAGAGTTTATGAAACTGACATCCATTTTGATGTTCAAACCCCAGGCAGAAAGTGCATCAGCTGAGTGACCAAGTTTTAGCAACTAACTCATTTCAGGTTGAAAGTTGTACAAGAGACCTCCAGAGGTCACTTTTAAGTTACATTTTGATTCAGCTAAGTCAAAGATCCCATAGGATCTTGTTTCTGTGTCTGTGAGTTCGCATGGGTTTGCCTTTATAACTGTGACTGGATTGAACGATAGTATCTATCATGAGCTTTGGGCATCTGAGGAATCATGAGCGTGACGTCATAAAGAATAGCACAGAAGACTTTGGAAAGGTGGATTTATTTTTACTAGTGTTATGTTTATTTACTCAAAGCAGCAGAGTGAAGATGGATTGGCGGTAGGCAGAGTTTACATTATGTAAGGAAAAATGCATAAATGAAGATATAACTGAAAAATTCAACAAGAAGATTTCTTAATGAAATAATTGTAGTTCTTTTTGAAGCTACAATGTTTAGGTAGAGGCTATTTTCAGGAATGAGAAAATATCTCATTTTACACAAATACACATGTAAATACTCATACGCATAAATATGAAACAATATATCCTGCATAAATGAAAAGGTGTTATCTAGAAATTCATTTGCAAAGCAATATCACACTGCACTTTTCTTCATTAGGATATATTAATGGAGACATGAAGCACACACACCATCTATATGTCTACATTCAGTAAGTTTAAATTGAGGCTTTATCCTTATTAAAAAGCATTTTGTCTACAGGGAACATATTCTTGTGTTTTATCAGGTAAAAAATATTCATGAATTTCTAAAGATTACAATTACTGAAAGTTCTAATTAGAAGTGTTTTCTACAAAGAAAGGTATTTCTGATACCAAAAAAAAAATATTAAGCCATTTAAATCTATGAGAGCAAAGGAAAATGTTACAGATTCAAGACTGAAGCTTGAAACAAATATGAACATAGACAGGGTTAGAGAACTGATGGAAATAGTAATGTATATGTTTCATCACCCTATAATATATATGTTTCAACAAGCCTGTGCAGAGCTACAGACATCGGGCTGGAAAGCTGCCAGGAGGAGAAAGTCCTGGGGGTGCTGGTTGACAGCGACTGAACATGAGCCAGCAGTATGCCCAGGTGGCCAAGAAGGCCAATGGCATCCTGGCTTGTTTCAGAAACGGTGTGACCAACAGGTCCAGGAAGGTTATTCTTCCCCTGTACTCCGCACTGGTGAGGCCGCTCCTTGAATCTTTTGTACAAAAATCTTGTTCTGGGCTGCTCACCACAAGAAGGATGTTGAGGCTCTAGGGTAGATCCAGAGAAGAGCAATGAAGCTGGTGAAGGGGCTGGAGAACAGGCCTTATGAGGAACCACTGAGAGAGCTGGGGGTGTTTAGCCTGGAGAGAGGAGACTGAGAGGAGACCTCATTGCTCTCTATATCTACCTGAAAGGAGGTTGTGGAGAGGAGGGATCTGACCTCTTCTCCGAAGTGACAGGGGACAGGACAAGAGGAAATGGCCTCAAGCTCCACTAGAGGAGGTTCAGGCTTGAACCTTTTCTGAGGAAAAAATTTTCCACAGAAAGGGTCATTGGGCAGTGGCAGAGGCTGCCCAGGAAGGTGGTTAATTCTTCCCTGGAGGTGTTTAAAAGATGGGTGAGTGATGTGCTGAGGGGCATGGTTTAGTGATTGATAGAGGTGGTTGGACTCAATGATTTGATGGGTCTTTTTCAACCTGGTGATTCTGTGTGTGATCACATACTGCATTTGTGTTGAAAGTAGTAACCACTCTAAAATCTGAAGGTCACCAGCTACGGCAGATATGGCTTCAGTCCAGCTTTGTTTGTTATTCCAAGCCATGCTGAATGCGATGGGAAGAAAACAGGGATATTATAGCATTCTGATACGCAAACTGCACCAGCCCTGCAATAATTAGCAAGGCCTTGAGGCCATTCTACCATACTATAACACATGGTCCTAAAGGACTCTTCCTATAAAAATTGCTCTAAAGAGAAGACTTCAGTGCTGTCTCATGTTCATTTTGTTTCCTGTTTTACTGCCTTTAAAGGACATGGTTTGGGACTAAGCATCACCACTTTGTATTAAATAATACCTTTCATTTAGGGCGTTCTCAGTTGGCCTCCTAAGTGCCCAGCACATATTTGCTAATAGAAACATCTTGTGCCTTTTTCATGTGCTTTTCTTGCACATGAAAATATTGATAAATAAAGTATATAATGATAAAACAGGAGATTTTAAACTATATTTTTTATACAGAAGTACATCTTTTATCCCTTGCAATTATTTAACTTACAGATTTGGACAGTGGTGAGACTTAATCTCACTTCTCAAAGTACTGTCAGGTGTTACTTTTGCAGATATTAAAAGAATTACAACTTCAGTTCAGACTCATCTATTTCTTTCACTTTAATTATAATTCCTGAAGACCTGAGTTGCAGATGAGTAACACATACATAGAAATACAGGCAAGAGGCAGAACATCAACAGGTTTTCCCAGCCTAAGCAGAATCAATTGCAAATACTGAACAAAACAGCTTTGAATGAAGTCTGTAATAAAACTCACAATAGGAATCTGTTTCCATTAAATGTAGCCTTTAGGAAAAGATCAAAATGAGTGAGGAAGGCTAAAAGTTGCCTTATGTCTTTAACCTATCTGTCAACCTTGGAATATGCTGTTGTTACTATAAATATTTATAAGCCTCAAAGGAGAAGAGGAAAAAAAATGTAATTCTTAGATCACGTCATTAATCCTGCACAACTGATAACCAGCTGCATCAACAAAAAAAAGGGCTCGTTTCCTATCTGTTCAAGACATTGATATGGAGTCAAAGTAGAACACTATTCAGTATCAGAAAAATCTATTCTCACCTCTTACTGTTAAGCATTCTCAAATGCTTTATTTTAACATCTCTTCTTTCTAATTCTGTCTAATTCATCATCAAAATACCTTGCGAACCAAGTTGCCTGATAGTTAATATCACTGGAAAATGAGATGAAACATGCAAGTGATTTGTCCTAAATCTCTGATCAAAGACCAAATAAGAACTTTAAAATAAACTAGATTAGAGCAACAATATCTGATCCAAAAGACTCCTAGAAACATTTTCATCCTTTTTCGTACCTGCTAATAGATGCAACATTCCTATTGTCAGAAAATTAGAGCAGTTACAGCCTTACTCCTTCTCAGAGAGATGTAACATATTTTGCCATTTCTTAGCGATGACAGAAAACAAACAAAACAGACTTTTCCATTCTTCTGTCAAGCCGATTCACTGTAGCAACAGGTCATCTTCAGGTCAGAGGCATCTCTATGTTAGTGTCTCCCGTTTTATGATGTGTGCCATCTTGACATTTTTATATGACCTTCCCAAGCTGTCGTTTCAATTTCATAAAATACATCTATTTTTCTCTTCGGTAGGTATACTAGTAGTATGTATAGTGTTTCTGTCCCATTGGGATTCCTCTGATTTTCACAATCTTGCTGTACTCAAACCTCATACGCAGCAGGCACTGGTCTTTTAATGGTGGGGACCATCATCTGTCCATCTTCTGAAGCAAGAAAGCAAGAACTTTGGTGTTTTATTTCCAATGGATCTTTAATGTCAAAATGAACAGGTCCGTTTTTTAACTTGCTTTCTAGCTCTTAGACCCAAATGATTAAATTAATGACCTGGTCTGTGATCACATGGTTTTCTTATGTTCTTAGGCTAAACCTACATGCCTTAAGAAAATATTTTGGAGCATTAAAGTTTTCATTTACTGTCTATTTGCATTTCCATTTATTCATTTAATTAATCTTAGCTATGCTCTTTGGATAATTTCCCTCCTCTCTTGAAAATGAATACATTTTTTAATTTTCTTTTTCAGTTAGGTGTATTCTTTCTCTGTGTTTGTTCACTGTTTTGGTGAGTGCTATGTTCTAGGGTATGTTCACAAATCAGTCTTATTTTTCTCTTCAACTACAAATTGCATACTAAGATGGTCAAAACAGGAATTCAGAATTGAGCAGTGGTAGCCCAAAACACCATTTGGGCTGTTATCTGTTACTTAATCTATTGAACTGTTTATATCACATTATCAGGATGAAATCTGCCATATTTCTCCACTTTCCCCACCTTGTCTTGTTACTGGAGACTATTCTTGACCATACTCAATCTTCTGGAGTTGAATTATGCTACTTCTGTACAATTCTATTCCAATAAAAGACAATTTAAGTCTTCTTAGGAGATCTCAGATCTGCTACTGCAAATGTAATATTTCTCACATTTAAAGATATAGTGTCTGAACATCCTTTTCATTGCAGGAATAAGCAAGCTTGCTTAGGTTTCATACGGTCTGGCGGTCACAAGAGTTCATAATGTATTCCTACTTTATTTGGCAAAAACAAATGTGGTGCAATAGTCAAATCATAGGTTACCTAAGTTATGAATTATCTGAATTCTGCTTCATACTTTTTACCATAAAAAAACTTTAAAAGTTCCATTTTTGCTTTCTATTTGCTAGACTAGTAGACATGTGTGTTAATAGAGGTTAATACAGAGTACTAGAGATGTTTTTTCTCCTCTCTTTCTTCATACATTCAAATAGGTTGAAATCAGATGGATATATGTGTAATGCAGTTATGAACTGAAATTTGCAGCACTATCATCAGTTTGCGTTACTCAGATGCAGCCTAGTTTTGCATTGTGTTCCTGAAGTTATGCATCATCTCTAACAGTCGCCATAGCTCTTTATTTAGTCGACCGTACTAGACAGTTTGCTGAGTTTTTAAATTCACAAATGTATCAGTTTAAAGCAACATCTGCAGATAGTGCAGGGGTAGACTATGATAGAAGTTTTGAAGGTTAAGATGAAAAATACTTGACTTCTGTTGTCAAGTGAAGTGACTGGTATCAGACATTAGTCACACACTTTATTTTTTTTCAATAGCAGGAAAGGAGAGAGAAACAAAGAACACACAAACAGAGCAGGGAATACACATTAATCATTACTAAAACTGAAAAACTAATCAAGACTAGATTACAATTTACATGATCCTTGTAGCAACAAGCCTAAGGGAAAACATCAATATTAACTCTGTGTGCTTATAGCACGTACTTTTTAAAAGATACTTAAGAGGCATCCATTTTTCATCTTCCAAGAGGCAAGATCTTATGTCAGAATACTTTATTCTCACTGAATAGTTCCCCCATTCTCTAAGTAGTTTTATATATTAGAGTGAGGTTTAGAAGCACATAGTTTTGGGTTGTTTTTTTTGTTGTGGTGGGTTTTTTTTAATTTTAGTATATTAAGAAAACCCCAGTGCATAATAAAAGCCATTATGTTTGCTTTTGAACCTGTTGTTCCAGAATTTGGGTGATAAAAATTCCATTTACAATGAACTAGAATGTATATTCCAATTTAAGCCCTCCAGTTTCAGTTTTTGCGCAGTTGTTTGAAAAAAAATGTGCTTCAGCCTGTGAGGTTGTCATTGTCTAAAAATGTACGGTCTTTAAAAGCATCACCTCTTTGCAATGTTTTGATATTTTCTGGAACTTTAAAGTGTGCTCTGTAAATACATGTATGCCCAGAATTTTTATACTTCCCTCACTTGTTCTTTCAGCACAGTTTGTCAGTTCTCATTTTCAATGTGAGAAAAACACAATTTTTGCCTGACCTCTTTCATGTGGTGGTGTAGGCAGCCTACCCTCTGGCTTACTCTATTCAAGGGTTAGCCTTGGGGGCTGGATTGTGTAATGTTTATTCGGCACTCGTGGACACAAGTATAATTCCAGTTGTAGACATTGGAATTTCAGCTGCTTGCATCAGTGCTTACGTTTTCAAGCAGTACAGCTGTTCCAAACCTTAAATGAAATAATGCTACTCAGAAGTCTATAAACCAGATTGATGTGTAATCTGATGTCAACCATCTTTTAATGGGGATAGAGCTATCTATCCTTGCTGGTTCTCATCAGAAGGAGCCAAAACTTATCCTCTTTGCCAATCAGCGAACCCTTTAGGGCTTGCATGCTTAACCTGTGCTATGGTAGCAAGTGAGAGGAACCACCAGACAGCGGGGTTACTCATCGTGGAAGAGTCCCTGTTTCCTTGACCAAGCATAGCTCCTTCAGCACACGTTTTCCTCTCTCTCCTCACCTCTACGCTACGGCACAATATTTCTCTTGCTCTCTCTCTCACTATCTCTTTTCTGTATCTCTCGGAAATCAGACTGGAGTTCAGAGCACTTTCACTACCTTTTATGAGGTAGAGTGTGATGTCATAGATGGGGGCAGGGCTAGTCAACTTTCTACCCACCCACCCACCTGTGCTGAGGGAGCTACGCTTGAGACCGGAAGCGGTGACTCCTCGACGGTGAGTAACCTCCTGTCTCATCTATATCTTTAACTCGCACTCTAGATCTGGGGGTGGAGGGAAAAGACATGACAGCGGGGGACATTTTTTGTTAGATTATATATATATTTTTTTAATTAACCATAGGACTCACAGAATAAACTGCATGTTTTTTCATAGTCACCTGAGGAAAATAATTTCCTTCTTTTCTGAAATCCTACAGTTATTTTCATCTGCGAAGCAATGATCACATTTCTTTGCAGAGCAGGTCCACTTACTGGTGGCTAAACTGATCCTTCAGTGTTTATCTTTCAGTGTAAAAAGACAGACTCAGGTCCCCTTGAACTCAATTACTAAACTTCCTTTAAACTTCCATCGTTTTTCTAAAATACATTGTGATTAAAGATAGAAGGTGTTATTTATATATATTTATGATTGTTAAATGTGGGTAATGCCCATTTATGCAGGACAATGGTTTTATTTTCTGTATTATGTGTTACTATTCTTATTTGCTTTATTCAAAATGTTTATGAAGGAATGTAATTGCAAGAGGCCAATTATAAGTAAATAAGTAAATTGTGGAAGATGTAAAACTGAGCAGGAAATCACAGCCTAGGAGGTGTAACTGAGATTTAGCCTTGGAAATTGTAAATCAAAGCATTTGTTTATTTTGATGGTAAGAACATAAGATGGGCATGCATATTGCTAACTGAATTTCTTGATGTTCTGCTCGTGTCACTACCTAAATATTACTATTTGACTTTAAAGCACTGTCTTGTTACCTATTTTGCTTTGCCCCAAGTATTACTGCTTCACTGTTTTAATATCCCTCAGCATTTTAAAAAAGACAAGATGGACTACGAAGATCTTCCTTTCTTGTTCTGCCTCTTGGGTATCTATTATAGCTGTCAAGATGTCAGAGCTCTCAAACTAAAGGGCAGAAGAAGGATCATATGGAGATTTGGACCCCTAGGGATACTGCAAATCTTGCAGTTCTTGTTCATTTAGAACCTTTACCAACTCCATGTGGGGTCTTGTCATATCTCAGTGAAAGGCACTAAAAGGCAGCAATGCATACTCTATAAATCAAAGACGAAGAAAGTGCACTCACAGCCTTTTCAGCAGAGGTGGTCCATAGTCTGATTGATGAAGTACTTCTATTTTCAGGTGACTAGATGGCTTTGAGGAATTGGGCATAAGATGCAGAGCCTTCCATCTTCTGGTCACTGGCATGTGTTGGGGATTGGTCAGTGATGGATAGATATTCCTCCCTGATGACTCAGTGATACTCTACGTATCAATGCATAGGAGATTTAAATGAAGTGCTGGGGGGATGAAAATCTTGTTTACAAAGCTACCAAAACTTTCACTAATGGCTGTTTCCTTTCCTGATAGAGAGGAAAATAAGGACAAAGAATATAAAAATTTCCTTCTTGACAGATGGAGGAAAAAAGCTACCGCTTTTCTAGCTTTGAATAATATGTGCTAGAAGTTTTATTACTATTGCTTATTCCTTTAGTGAACCAACACTGAAGTCTCTAAATATTCCTTTGCAAATCCAAGAACTTGTCAAGCATGTTTAGCTTCCCTAGGAAACTTTTTTTATATTCCCTAGGAATCTTTTAAGTAGAAAGGAAAAGCAGGTTAGTCAATCTCTTAAGGTTTCATTAGGAAAACTTTATAGGAATTTCTGTTGTTGAAGATGGTTTGAGGTTCATTCTTTTCAGAGACAGATGCTTTGAGGTAAAATTTAATTGAGATCCTAAGCACATCCTTTGCTGTTTACAAAATTGTTTTCGCATATTGTTATTCTTGCATAATGTAGGAGATTATTTTTTGCATAGAATAAATAAAATGTAAGGACTGACTGTACAGTGCCCCTAGTCTTACTTCAGTGACATGAATACACCTCAGTGGCATTGAGAGGGAAATTCTTTTTATAAGCAATATGAGGATTTGGAACAGGAAATTAGAATTGGTATCATACAGTGATTAAGGTGAATTAGAGATACTGATCAGCACTGAGGGGATATAGTGGAACAGAGATGTCAGTGGATTGCTTTCAGTCCAGAAAATTTTGCTCTCTGAATTTATCTTGTAAGATGAGTAAATCAGCAGCTGACTGACTGATGTATAGGGGGGAGTTTGTAGAGAAAATTATATTCAAAATGACATAAACTGTTGCAGTAATTAACCTGGAATCTGCCAGTGCCAATCTGATAATTTTTTGTCCATACAGCCCCAGGATGTGGGTTTGCCTGAGTAACCTAGCACTGGGAGAATAAATAGCCTAGTTTTACATTTACTGAGCTAATTCCCTTGTTAATTTATTTTTCTGGGAGCTATGATTAAAATAAAATTAAAACATCTATAAAGTGCACAGATTTCTATATTATACAGCTTTGGCTTGAATGTGCATTCAGTCAATTGTGCTGTTTGTTTTAACTGTATATTATTTATATGTGCATAAATTAAGGTAAAATATAATAAGGCCTAGGTTCCAGCTAATTTTGTTTACTGCGTAACATGGAAACTTTTGAAAGGAAACATCTGAGGAAGTTGTTCCAATTTAAATTACTTAAATCTTCATAAGTGTTTTGCAAACTAGAACTTACTTTACGATAAGGCATTCTTAAAAATTATGTTGTTTTATATTTGCAAGCACATTGTGTATCACTAACTCAAAGCAAAACCAGCAACTAGTATATTTATATGTGTATATTTAAGCAAGCCACCATTTAAACTATAGATTTGTTCCTCAGTCATTCCGGCAAGGTGTGAGCAATATTCTAATGATGTAAGATCATATATAAGGATCAAACATTTTTTTTTCAGTATGATTAAGAATGCTATGCAAAATTCCCAAATTTTGTGTTTGCTGGGCTGGTTTCTCTTACAAGTTGAATTAAAAGTTTGTGGGTTGATTCTTACCTTCTTTTTCTACATGAGAAGTGAGGGAGAGCTGTGAAATGCACCATCTGTTTGCAAATGGTGTCAGCTGGCAGATAGATGCTCATCACCCTGCCCTCTCTTACTGCAGTTTTAGGTTGATATAACACCATTGACTCAAAAGGAATTACTTTTGATTTAATCTTGTTTAAGGAAAAGGAGTCAGAATGGCAATGCACAGCATTCTAGAGGACTCTGTGTTGATTTGAATTGCAGTGCTTTTAAGCTTCCATCTCAGCTCATTTGAATTGTCAACGAAAATGCTCAGTAGCACCTGTACTGAGTATGGCAGTTGGAGGAAACCAAGGCAGCCTTAACACCTTGGACTCTCTGTTTCGTGGACAGTTGCATCTCAAAAATATTAAACATTGTTCTATACTATTACAATCCTTTAGATTTTTTTCAATCCTATCCATCTCAAAGCAAACAAAATGGTGTACCCTTCTGAAACTGAAAAAAAAAGCAAATATTGACATTGTTTCCCTTCTTTAAATGAGAATGGTGAGACACAAGGCAGAAAAGATGTATAGAACTATGATGAGTTCCAAACATTACATCTTTCTCCAAGACTCGGATAATTTTCAAGTCCAACATATCTCTCTTCCATTCTATATTCAAGTTTCCTCTCTGGATAGTCAAATAAAAATTAAGAAAAAATAAAAATTAAAAAAATACACATAAAATAAAAACACAAGAGAAAGAGTTCACTGTAGGTAAGAAGTATGTCTTGTAAAAGATATTAATGGAAACAAATCCTGAGTAAAAGGGGGCAGCCAGCCCATTCAGGTTGTACAAAATATGAAAGTAAGCCTCTAGTGTAATGATAACTGAGTATTTTAATATTCTGAAAGATATTCCTTGCATTATGAAGAGTTTTTGACTGTTATTGATTGCAATGTGGAGTGTGATTCATCTAGCCAAGTGTAAACATCTGCGTCTGAGATGTTCACTCCAGGATTCCTTTATAATTAGTGGAGGCTATGGGCAGGTGAATTGAATGCACCAGGCAAGCATAGAGTCAGGGGGTTAAGACACAGAGGTCTTTTGAGGGTATATATTCATATGAAAGTGATGTAAACTTCCTGTGAACTTAGAGGAAAGAAACTACCTAATTTTTTCTGAACAGAAATATTTCATTTCAGTAGTTTTGCAAGGAGCATTTATCTGCATAAAGTGGCTCTCTCAGTTTTCCAGTCTCAGTAGTAGTAGATTGGAGGGATTGATATGTTTCATAGTATGTAGTTTTTTCCTTGCTTTAGGGGATCAAAAGAGAAAAATTAAGGAAAAGAATCTTATAAATATTAATTAAATCTGATTGAATTCTTGGACAAGTAATTCAAGTCCAAGGACATTTTTTGACACGCGTTGAGCATCTATGCCCGTATTCACTGTACTGTCTCTAGGATTCTAAGGTAATTCAAGATCTCTAAATATAACAAAAGAGGTGAGGTACTCTGGCCCATCTCCATAGAAAATGAAACCATGAAAGATTTCAGGTTTTCTATGGTTCCTGGTCTTCACCAGGCACAGGAGGAGTCTAAAATGCCTCCTTTCAGCACCTGGAGTTAGGTAGTATGAGTGCAGGATGAGACTTCATTTACAGAAATGGAAACTGTGAAAACGTTGCCTAAGTCACTGAACACGTCATCTCAATTATTTTTTTCTGAGCAGCCCTATTTTTTTCCTGCCTGCATTCTTAGTAAAACTGTTCAATTACAGACATCTGAACAAATGTTTCAGGAGGTTCTAGCACCACTAGCTATGAACAGCACTTGGATCCTGACTAATATTAAAAGACATTCAGTCACAGTTTTCCTGACACCAAGTAAGTCCAGACAAGTCTATAGATGCTCATGACTGATATACAATATTTGTTAGGTAAGAGCTTTATAAGAAAAGAGACAGTGCAAATGCTTTTACATTTTGCCATTTTTCTAAATAACAGCTGAATTTATACCTTCATCTCAATTACATAAATAGAGGGAAGATATGGAGATGTAGTGGAATTAATGGGGGGGGGGGGTGGGGGTGTTGTGCAGAGAGTGTCGTCCTGAGATGAAAACCACAAACTATTTGGGTTATATGAATCGCTGAGGCTTTAAGTATTTCTGCATTTGGTTTTCAGGGAAAATGCTATCTAAAGTACTGAATCTCAAAAGAAAATAGAGAAAGTAGTCCAGGACTTAACCTACTTGAGTGAGCTATTCAATATTTGTCAGTGACAGGTGAATTTTTTTCCTCCCTTCTGCAGTTACTCATTTTTTTCCCTATTTATTAGACTAGTGAAGATTAGATCACCAACATCACCTATGTTATTCTTTTACATGCATTTTCATGTATACAGAAGCTAAGAGCAGATATTGTTGTCTTAAACTACCTAACAGAAGGATCTAGAGAAAAACCAAATCCAGGCTTGTAAGAGATGCATAGTGACAGGACAAGGGGCAATGGACACAAGTTTAAACATGGGAAATTCCAGCTGGATATAAGAAAAGAAAAATTACCTTAAGAGTAGTTATATCCAAGTATAGGCTGAAGGTCTCTCGTCCAGACATGTAGAAGACTATCCATCCTCAGAGATATTCTGAATTTGAGCAAAATCATGAACAACCTCATCTAACTTAATTTGTTTTGAACAGGGAAATGGAGTAGTTGACCTCCAAATGTACTTTTTATCCTAAGGTATTCTGTGATTATAAGAGTATTTGCATAGTAAAATGTGAGTAATTAAAATGATCAAGTCAGAGCAAGATTTTACTCATTCCAATTTATTCTTAATTTGCTGCCCTCTTTACTTCTTTCCTTTTGAGCTGCAACAGCCTTTACAATTCTTTCTGGTTTGTTCTGGTTTCATTTGTTTTCAGTCTCCAGTAATTCTTACTTGTTTTGCTGCTTTTTAATAACATTTAATGTCAGCTATAGTTAAAAATTTAGGAAACAAAAACATTCACAAATTGTATATTCAGTAATTGACCAGATGACAAAAAATCCTAGTAAGGAACACTTACTGAATATTCTTTAACCATTGATTGAGCTGGTCAAAGAAATAGAACTGTGTAGACATATATAATACATTTGAAACAAGATGTTAGAATGTCTTTTACAAATTATTTGCTACATGTTATTAAGCTAGCTCTGTCAATACTGGTATTTTTTTTCTGAAAAGGTGAAGCAGCACTCTCTTTTGAAGGCAACTGTAGAAATTGAATTTTTTTTTCTTTATTTCATTGCATTCTGTTTTAAAGTCCTGAAAAGTGCACAGGAAATCAAAAAGAGAAAGGAACGTGCTCACTGACTGAGTTGAGCAACACTGCAAGGACCCTCAGTTCCATGGAATTAAAAGCCTTTTAGCATCTCAGAAGTGGTCTTGAATGATCAAGCCCTTTATCTGCCTCTATGAGACATAAAATATACACGAACAACAGCAGGCAGACATTAGGAAGCAAAGAACAATTGTCCTGGTACTATCTCCCATGCCACAAGCGGATTTTGTTTTATTCATTTTGACTCCCTTTGATGCATTGTTTCCAAGCCCTTTCCTGAGAAAAGCCAGCTATGTCTGTAGAGCAGCTGTCTTCAAAGTGTCCCTGTACTGACCTGGGCAAGTGTAACTTTACAGATATGAAGCTAGCTGAAGGAGCAAATTTGCCTTAAAATGTGACAGATCCTCACAGCTGAAGATGTGGAAATAATTCACATACGGATACCATTCTGACACTTCTACAGATTAAACAAGAAGTTGGAAAAATATCACATTCTGCAGCATTGCAGTCTGATATCCTGCATTACTCTGCTTTTCTTTTGGTTTTCATTGTGACAGAATCAGGAGGAATAGCAGGAGATAACACATTCTCATGTAAGGAATATAGTGTTTCTATGCTTTATTGATTTTCCTTTTATCCAAAGTCTCTTGCATTTTATCACTGAGCATACAATTTCCAACCAACTAGACATGATTTGGACTCCCTTCAGGTAAGACTGGAAGAAACACAGGCTTTTCTTGTTATTATACCTGTTCTGTAGATAAAAAAAAAAAAAAAAAAAGATTGGCTTCCAAAACTCAGTTTGAAAGAGCACTAGATTATTTTTTGCTTTCAAAAATGATATATCTTTAAATTACATCCAAGTCAGTACTCAAGTCAGGAGGAGGGAGCTCAGTAGCATAGTCCTGTGTTTCCTCTCTCAGATTTAACTGCAATTGTATGTGAAAGAGGGAAATTGTACTGAGATGCATTTGACAGTGTCTTTTTCATTTCAACATTTCAGTTCTTAGAATATGAACCTTCATGTTAGCTCATTAGAAGGACAAACACTGTCAATATAGAACATCAGCCTTTGATATTAAACTAACATGTTGATTATATCTCAACCAGAAGGGCATTTAGTGATTCCCAAAAGTACAACCAATCGTATGTAAAACTAGATGGACCGAAGTAAAAAAAAATGTAAGTGTTTGTGTCCTACCTAAAAGTCATACTATCTATCTTGTCTTGGATTGTTATCCTCAAATCGAGGGGCTAAGGGACATGGTTTAGTGTTTAATAGGAATGGTTAGACTCAATGATCCAGTGGTTCTCTTCCAACCTGGTTATTCTATGATTCTATGATTATTCTATGAAATTCCAGCCTCATAAACCATCTGCATTTCCAAGAGTAATATCCACCACACATTTGTTGTTCCAGAACATGCACACGACTATGGTAGTCAGAACTGTTCTTGGTAGTTTACCATGCTTAGCAAACCCCTAAACTTCGGCAGAATTTACAAATGGATGTTTCATTATGTTACTAAATGACCCACTAAGCAGTGTCAGTGCATACATAATGTATTAGGGCTGGCTGGACAGCAGAGTTGGAGATGTCCTATATCTCTAGTGATGTCCTATGCTCTTGGGCCAGAGACAGATTCAGTATCTTTCATGCTATAACCTGTGAGTGAGACTTTTTGCAAGGTTTCTTCTTAAAGATCCATCTACTTGTAACTACTGGATGGGAGGAAAGAGGTCAAAGCAAAGCAGAGTAAATAGGCATGTGATTATGATGTTGAAACCCCTGTTTCAGTCTCTCAGCTGAGAAGGCAAAAAGATTTTATGTTTTCCTCAGAAAAAACAACAGCTGTCTGGCACCCACTATGAAATTTAAGTATAGTCTTTGCTACCTGTACATTGCTGAGTTGATGCACAGCTTACTGTTTTGGATGCTCATTTAGAGATAAGAGATGTACAGGGCTCCTAGTGTTTCAGTGAAATAGCCTTTATGTATTGGTACAAAATATTTTAGGTGAGGGGTTTTTGGACTGCTGGATACATTTGAGGGCATTTGTGTGGCATTCCTTAACTTTACAGGGTTAGTATTCTTAGTTTATCATAAAATTAAATTACTTATACAAACCTCTTCATTTAGTGAATGAAGTATAACCCTCAAATTTTAATGATACCCAGTGTTGAATTGTATTTACAGTTATATATATATATTTTTTTTTTCATTTCATATTAAGTATTCTCAAAATAAGTGAATTGGGATGTCATTTTGTCTTCTTTTATTTTTATTTTAACAAAGCTTGTGTCAAGTAAATCAACTATATAAATGCATCTCTACAAATTTTCTGTATTATACATGTCACCTTTTCATAGAATCATAGAATAACCAGGTTAGAAGAGAATGTTTTTATTTTCTTACGTTTTTTTCAAAGTTGCATAAAGTAGTTGATAATCTGTTGACCTTGAAAATTAAATACATGTTTAAAAATGACAGTGGTCCAGAGAAGACAGAAGATATCGTATAGTTCTTTGTATACTTTTGTGCTTTATGTTGTCCTAAGAGATGGCAACCTTCATTAAATACAACCTTGGGAATCCCTATGTATTTCTTACCTGTAATGGCAAAAATGTAGGTCATAACAGCTATTCAGTAAGTACCCAGAATGGAATAAATATTGAAATGTATGAAGGAGTAGGTCAATTGAAAAACAAATGTGAAAATATACACCTAGGAGAAGAGGACTATAATACTATCTTCTTTATGTGGCCACAGATCCCTTTCTGACACCATTGTGACCACATTGCGTTCCAAGTAACGACATTTTGTTTATTAATAATATTTCAAATACATAGGATAATTTTCTCACAGTGGACTCCTACCTAGCAAAAAACTTTGGTGCATTTTCAAGTGACTGACTGAAATACAGCTTGGACCATTCTATAGTGGTGCTGATGATTGACAGATGTCTCCTGCCATAGGGATGGGTGCATCTGAATAGCAAACAGACCATTCTTGCATTGGCCATCACTAATAATATCATGTTTTATGTATGAAAAGTGTGATGGAAATGTGTGGCATAAGTATTGTGACTAAGATCTTTTTGTTAAATGCAACTTAGATACTTATGTAGGACTGGATTTATGATTTAGCCCATCTGAGAGGAAAATATTGTGTTACCTAAGAGTGTGATCTGGGAAAGTGTTATTTGTGATGCATCTTCCAGATACACAATTGCTTCATGTAACCTCAGTTGCTCCAGGGGCCGTTAATTGACTTTTGGATTGTGATAACAGCAACTGTACCTGTCCATGAAAGTACAAAACTTGCTTTGAAAAGCAGGAGAAGCAGGGAACACATGCAGAATTCAGAGACAGCCTTAAGGGCTTGGCAGTGCCTAAATGACTTGCTAAAGACACGCAAATCAAGCCTCAGCAAAGAGAATCCAAAGTTATAAGTTCTTTTTCAACAGGTTAAATAAATGACAGTTATTATCCCCAGTCTGTAAAAAAAGTAAACCAGACTAAACTCTATTTATCAATAATTACTAACAATACTTTTTTGCAATCATGCATTTCAAGGTCAGTCTGGGCCATTGTTATCATTTAAGCTGTCTCCCTGCGTAACAGATGCATAGGTTCCTGGAATTAATGTGCATTAAAATGTCCAGCAGTCATGCTTAAACGAGAGTGTACTTTTTAAGCAAAAATATGCAATATTGATTTCACAATTTCTAGAGATAGAATCACTTATCTTTCATGAGCTCTCGAGCTCTCGTGGTTAATTAATATCACTGCTAACATTTTTCATCTGATTAATAACTAAAATGACCTGCTTCACCTTTCAGCCATAAAGTTCTGTTATATCTTTGTCTAACTTGTTGAACTTGAGATATTATCTGCCTTCTGTTGCTATGTATTTGCCGATTTTGATCAACTAATTTTTTAATCATGCACTTTATTAATGGAAAAAAATGAGCCGGCCGAGTCTTCACCATAATGGATGTTCTTTGTTCTTGAGGTTCTTTAAATTCCTTCCAGTTCCTCAGTGTTGATCTTGTATTGAGGACTCAGTAGTCCATAATTGTAGGCAAATGATAAACTGAATATAATACTAACCTGTTAATATTTTATCAATGTCCTTATTTATGTATACTCAGGGAGTGATTTCTTAGGATCTTGCATAGGATAAAGTTTCTTATTGTATAAGCAGGTATCTTCTGCTATAAAGTTGGCTAAACTGAATTGTGCATTTCCAACTTTTTACCAGCTTTTTAGATATCAATCATTTGCCCTGCATATGACTTACCACTTTCCCGGTTACCATCTGCAAATGTCATCAGTTAAGTGACTTCTTTTCAAGATTTTTAACAGAAATATTAATATGGTAAAACTGACAAATGGTTTCTGCAAGAGCTTGCTGCAGAACTCGCCATTTAGCAGTGAACTTTTGTGCATATATACTTCTGGAAACTTAGCTATCAGAGAATGTCCAGTTATATCAGTAGTATCATTTTAAGCAATCTTGATTTTAATCTTATCAAAATATGATGTACTTTGAAAATATTTTCACTCAGAAAACTAGTTGGTTACCATTAGCTATGTGTTTTTCATCTCTTCATTTATGGAATATTACATAGACAGTGCATTATTTTATTTGGGAGTGCTGTTGGCTGAACTGACCTAGAATTAGAATTTCACAGGCCATTTTATTTGTGCTGCTCAAATATTTCCAGACTGGAAACTGTGTACAATTCTTTTGATGTCTTCCCCCACTTTACAAGGTTCGTTAAAATCGGCAATAATGATACAGAACACTTGAAAAAACAGTTCTTTTTAAACTGCCTGTACTATACCCTTACTCACTTGAAATACAGGTCTTATTTTTCCTCTATTTCCCTTACTTTTTGTGTGTGTGGTATATTTCTGATTATAAATATGAAGAAATCTCTTGAAATTAATTTTTTTTCCTTTTCATAAACTGTGGTAGAACTTGTCCTTATTACAGTGGTGTGACAAATAAAGAGAAAATTTCTTTTCATTTGCCTTACTGTTAAGGAGAAAATTTTCCAGCTTTATTCTCTTTCATGTCTTCAGCTACTTTGGTATTGTAATTTCTGGTTATTTTATATAAGTTATGTATATATGTAAAATAACCAAGAAATCTTGATTGTCACATGTTTCTGGAAAATTCTCCATGTAGTGCAGGAAAAAATACATGATGGTTCACAAACAGATAAAAAACTCTACAAAGACTTATGGATTTTTTGGGGGGTAAAAAATCCCTGAAATTATTTTTCTGGCTGATAATAGGCTCTGTTGTTCTAGGTTCTGCTGTCCTTGCATTCGCTAATTACAAAGTGAAGTTATAGCAAAAGCTTTTTTTGTTTGTTCTTTTTTTTCTTTTTTTTGTTTGTTTTCTCTGAACGATTTATCCCTTCCCTGGGTAGATGGTAATCTTGACCTGATTAAGTGACCAGCTCCAGTGCAGTGATTCATAGGTTCTTTATGGATTTTGAAACTTCCTTGACATTCTCTGTTCTTGAAGTTTTATAGACCAATAACCTAAACTTATCTCTTATGTTTAAGAGGACTTTGGTTTTTCCCCTAAATGATGGCAAATGTATACGTAAGCAGATCTAAGTAGCAGAATGTTATTACTTTGTGTAGCAAATGAAAGACTCTGTTAGCTATTAGTACAGAAAACTATCATAATGTTCATAATTCAATAACCATTGCTAGACAGTGAAGTTTTCCTTCTGTACTGTGCAGTAATTTCCTAGTTATACTTGTATTTGAAATTTTAATTGTCCTTCTATTTTTTTTTTTTTATTATTATTAACGTTATCTGTTTGGAAGAGTGCATTTGTTTTTGTACCCAGATTTTGTAAGGTATTAATACAGTAAGGACTTGATCAGCACTGCCTCATTCCAGCTTTATGCTACTGTAGCTCTGCCGATTACAAAGCACAGTTTAAAACTGAAATAGCACAATGGTGTAGTAAGATCTAAATGTTAATTGAAATGATGTTCGTTCAGTTTAATTCTTTACTCGACCACAATACAAGCAAGGAGCTGGAAGCCTAAGAAAATCACTGGAAGTGCTTAGATAGTCAAATTGGATACAGAGGATGGCTACCAGCAGATTTTGGAGAACACTCATAACCTAATACTCTTACAGGGGTTTTATGTCTCTTTTCTGATTCCAAGACTTGAAAGCATTTTGCGATATGAATGGATATTAAGGGTAAGGACTAAGCATGTGCCTGTTAAAATGTGATTAATAATGATGAAAATAGGGAGCTCATATCTACTATAACAGCAGACTGAAACTAAAGATAATTAAAATGGCATCAAAATTCATAATGTGGCTCTCTAAAAGACATCATTGCAATCTGCATTCGATCTTGCAGAAGTACATGCTTCTGCAAACCCTTATCGATGTGCTCCATAAAATTACTAATGTGTTTGAAGATGCATCCTTTGTAAGGTTTTAAGCATCTAATTTAGTTGCTGCCTCATTTCAAAATGCTTCCTTTAATCATTCTCTTCTGTAATATATGGCCGTGTAAAAGGTCTACTGGAATACTTTTCGTAAAGAAACACTGGAAAACGTGGAGCTATTGGAAACCTTCAAGAAATATAATTCATTCAAGAACGTGTAATATAGGCTTGATCCAGTCAGTTTATCCACATTGATTATGAAGTAAATACTACTTGACAGTATCGCTTTATGTTCAATATCAATCCGCCAGTGTTTCAAAAAGAATCATTTAACGATGAATAATGCTTGATTGTAGATCTCTGCAGTAAATTAGAGTATCCTAATTTAATAGAGTATGATGTGTTATTTACCAACAAACATACAGATTGCCTTATAAATCATGCAGTACTGTGGTTATAGAATAGCACTATACTGAATTATATTTCATTACTCCCTATTGAACAGTCATGTTTCTGCCATATAAAGTAATTTTCCATCTTTTAACTTTGTTTCTTTTGCTAACAGAAAATACAAATTAGTCCTGAGGAAAAATATTTACTGGAGGCAGGCAATTAACTATGCATTTCAGGGGACGGCGCCGAGTACATGGAAATCATTAAAATGCTGCTTTGTTTTTAACCCCACTGCATGTTGCTGTTTATGTATTTAATGAATTGTAATGAGTATAAGGCCACAGCTGAGAAAATAACAAAAAATAGGTAAGTCTAAAGATTAATGTGGTTCCAGACACAGGTGTTCTGTCATGTCTATTCTTGTTCACATCAGTCACTGATGCTTCAGAAAGAGGCTTCCCCTGAACTCTTCTTCTGCGGGTGAATAAAAATACTTGAAAGAAAGCATAATATGGTTTTTGTTATTGCCTTATGAGTATTTACACTAGTTACCTTCCATAGAATTCATGTTAAGGCATCACATGCTCCCAAACTATGGAGCAGGGAAGGTTTGGAAGGAGGCTAGCCTTTTCTAATAAATAAAAATAGCTAAGAATTTACTGAGCAAGTGGGATGGGATTAAAATGTTGAAATAACGTGACAAGCAAAATTGTTCCTAAAAACTGGGACTTATAAAAAAATGAGGCAACTCCCACAGTAGAATTGAAAGTCTTTATCACAAAGGGTAAGTCACACTTTTTCAGTATTTTGGGAAAGGTATAACTGAAAGTCCTAAGTAGGAATCTGGGTTGCTATAGTACTTGAGTGTATTTTTAGCGCCTGCTAATTTGAGGATGTCCAGATGGATTTAGCAAGTGCCTAATTTGCATTTTGGAACATTGAGACATTTCTTTGGAAGTCCCATTATATGCTTCAGTCCTTTCGAAACACTTGTCCAGGGCTATGTACTTGATTTCAGTGAATGGAAGGACTGGAAGTCTTAGTGTTTTGTAGTTCAGCAAGTTCTTAAGGCTTCTTGCATCCAGAGGACCCAGGAATGTCTAGCAGGCTTGTGCATGGGAGAAATGCAAGAGCTTATGTACAAAAAGTCTGCTAATCATAAAGTAAGATTCCTTGTGAACATAAGGAGCTCAAATATTACAGTAGCTACAAAAACCTGCAGTTAACTGTTTCATCTTTTTATTTCTTTAGGGGTTTCAAAATCTCCTTTCATCTTTTCAGGTGGGATTCTCTAACAAGCTCAGCACTGGCCTCACACTGTTCCTGTATACATCATTGAGACTGTTATTCTGGGCCTAATAGGAATAATTAGAACAAACTTGAACACTTGGAAAAATCCCTGTTGACCTGTTTTGCCATTTCTGACATGTAAAAGTAAATTTTTGAAGTTTTAAGTGAGAAATAACTTTTTTTTTGAGAAAAAGAGAAGCAACTACCTCACCCACAGAAAAAGATTTAGCAACAAAAAAACCCAGACAATATAAGTTTTTCTTTTGAATTATTAAAAAAATTCAATGTGAGGCAGAACAGTCTTACCTTTACAGTTCAGTGCATGTTGTTGCTGGTACTTGTTACTGCAAGCTACTTGATTAATCCTGAGAGGGAGCGAGGGATTATTTCATGTTCAGTGATACCTGAGAGCATCCAGACTTCAGTTAGGAGATGAACCAGTGATCCAGTCTTGGAGTAACCTTGCTGTATTTCATTTTCTTTTCTATTTGTAGCTGGACAGTGCCACTTCTCTCATCCAGGCAGCTAAAAATCTGATGAACGCTGTGGTCCTTACAGTAAAAGCATCTTATGTGGCTTCCACTAAGTATCAGAAGGTCTATGGTACTGCTGCAGTGAACTCGCCAGTTGTATCCTGGAAGATGAAGGCCCCTGAGAAGAAACCTCTAGTAAAGAGGGAAAAACCAGAAGAATATCAGACAAGAGTGAGAAGAGGGTCCCAGAAGAAACATATTTCCCCTGTACAGGCCTTAAGTGAATTTAAAGCTATGGATTCATTCTAAAACAATAAGCTTTACCAGGAGGGTTTTATATTCTTTTTGTATGCATACCTGCCGACTTGTATGCGTCTGGCATGGGGTGGGGGGAAGCCGTGTCAATTTGCATGCAACCTGAGACTCTATTGAAGTAATTAACTTTCTGCAATGCCAAAAGTTTAGGGCATTTTCTTCTGACGTTAAATGGACTTATTCCAAGCTTACTTTTTAAACTAAACTATCGCATTAAATTGGCCAAAGAATTCGCATCACAGGGGGTATGTGTGGGATGAATAACAAATTAAAGACTAAACCCAGAAATTTTTATGCATGCAAGAAACATTAGGTTGGCAGGTATATTAAGTGAAAAAAAAAATGGAATTGTAATGGTAGACCATAAAGCTTGTATTGCTTCTGTTCCAGTGAAAAAATGTACTAGCCAATATGCTTAAATGTGTGGCCCAATAATTAAATGATATAACTTTTAAGTCATCATCATTATAGTATGTGAATTTTTAAAACAAACTAATTCATTTTAAAAAAATGCTTCTTTTAAACCATATTTTGTTCTTTATATTCTGGTAGTGTTATCATTGCTCACATTTCTATTAATCCCATTAATATGACCAGAAGTTTACTTTTGCCAATTGAATTCCTTATGGTGGAGTATGAAGCACAATATGGTGATTGACATTGCCTTTTATATTATGATTATTATTATGATTATTATTATAATATTAGTAATAGAAGACCTGGTGGTGGAATGTTTAGACACACGGAAATTGACAGTGTGAGAACTTAGGGGCAAATACGTAGGTGTAGCTTGGATTACAGGTATCTGACATACCATTGTAACCACTAACTCAATAAACTCATTTAACCTTGGAATCCTTGATATAGCTCGTCTTTTTTAATGCCCAGATGTCTTCTGCATCATAGTTGATTTAAACAGTGATTAATTTTGCCTCCTGCTTCCTTCCTTTTTTTCTTTCTTTTTCTTTCCCTTTTTTAATTAGGTGAAGGAAAGACAATACATTGATGATCTAATTTTTTTGCAACCAGGATAACTGAACATGATCAGTGGGTCAAACTCAGAGTTTAAAACCGAGACAGATCTAAATCTAAATACATAAGACAGGTTCTGAGTGGGGTGATTTTTTTTTTTTTTTTTAATATACCGCCTCAGCAACAGCACAAAGATAATTTAACAACCAGTTCTCTTAAGAGAACATTTATGACCTCAGAAGGGATTTGAAATGCTGTGATAAACAGTGAGGTACCCCATAAGTCACATCTCACTTTTGAATGCTTGGATGCTTGTCTCGGATGTAATGATTATTCCTCAGAATAGCAATGTACCATATTTTGTTCTATTGCCCTCCTACACAATCCTTATAAAGAAATATTCTCTTAGAGGCCTCCTAGGAAATTACTATTTTTGCCTTGTTTTCTTGTAAGGTATATTAAAAAAGTTTCCCAATCAGAATTAGTAACTGTACATGTGATCACAATATGTTAGAAGATGAGGGGAAGTCCTTGAAGAGCCTTCCCTAAAATGATCTGTAGTCTGACACAAACTGGCACTACTTGTGGTACTAATAAACTACATAAAAGTAACTAGGATCCCTACTAATGAAATTACAGAGGCAAAAGATGGATACTGAATTTAAAGAAAAAATAGCATATGGCAGGCAGACAAAAATGTCCCAGTATGGTGGACAAGAAAAGAAAATAGACAGTTGGCCACAAACAAAAGTCATCATGTTTTTTCAGAAGTGTTTTGTTCTAAAACTGTGATGGATTAACTGAATGGTTCTTTTAAAATTATTTTGATACTGTAAGAGGCATCTCATATGTGTTCTGAAGAACACATGAAAGAAGAAAGACAATGAAATCTATAGAATCATAAAATCACCAGGTTGGAAGAGACCCACCAGATCACCAAGTCCAACCATTCGTAGAGTGTCCCCTGAATAAGACTCCATGGCATAAATAGAAGACTTTAACAAGAAGAATCCACTATCAATCACTCGGTATAATAGTGATAGTGTCCACGTAATGGTAAGTAAAATCAGAGATCATAAAAGTAAAATCCAGAATGATATTGGGCAACTGAGTTCACTTGAATTAGAGTCCTACCTTAGGATGGATTAGTTGTCTTTTGAAGAAGCCCACCTGTCCTCTAAATATCTTTATGGTAGCACAATGAAATAAAATTTAGAGTTGATAAATGATGGACATGAAATAAAGAACCGAAAAAACCAACCAGAACAGACCAGTGAGAAATCAGCTTATGTAGTAAAGTACAATTGATGAATCATAGAATCATAGAATCACCAGGTTGGAAAAGATACACCAGATCGTCGAGTCCAACCATTCCTATAGCAAAAGAGGAAAATATTGGATGATGCTATACATCTAGGATGTGCCTGTATTTGAACACATCACACAGTTGTTATTAGCTCATCTGCAAGAAGAAATGGTGTAGGCTGGAAATGTACAAGGAAACACAAGAAGAATAACTAAGTCTGGAATTGCTTTCATATAAGGAGAGGTCAAATAAGGTAAGAATCCCAAGTTTCCTCAGCATCATAAACAGTGAGGCTAGGAGATGAATAAATAAAGTCAGTATAAATCAAAAAATTAGGGATGACACAATGAATTATCAAATAGCAAGTTCATTTTTTTTTTAAATACACTTTTTAAAATGATCAGACTGTGAAATTCATTTTCACAGTCTCACGGTTGCCACAATGATAATGATACCGTTAACTCCACAAATTTTCCATCTTGAAAGATCTAGAAGCCCTTTAAATCTAATACAAAGTGTAGGTATAAAATAATGTATGTGTATTTTGGAAATCTTCAATACTTACTACCTTGAAAATATGAAGTGGTAGGTACAATGCAAGAGATGTAATCATGTTGTTGTTTCTAGAAATTACAATTATATATTTCTTGATGATAGAATTCAATTAGTTTTAAATTATTATTTGCTTTCAGCAGATAAATTTACAGCAAATGATTGGTTTGGACATCAGCAGGGAGGCTAGGCAGGTATCTCTGAGCTAGGGGCATCTCTGTCCTTGTCTAGTCTTACAAGCTGCAGTCACTCTTATTGTAAATTATATGCCTGGAATTGTTTCTTCTCTACTAAATACCCAATTTGCAAGAGTGAGATACATACTTCTTCCAGAAATGGCAGTTATCTTTTGCCATGTGGCTATAGGAAAAGTCTAGAGAAAGGAGTTTAGCTTACTTCCCCATCTTAATAAAAAGCAGAAAAAAGAGCTAGCACAATATTTCAGTATAATACACTTCTTCAGAAAACACAGCAACCAGTTTCTGAACTGAGAAGCCAGAGGAAAATGAAAGCTGGAGAATTTTTAGATAACTTTAAAAAATATTTTTCCTAAGATTATTTTGTCCCTTATGGGTTTATTTATTAAATTAGGAATTTGAAAGTGAGAAGAATTAAAATATCTAAGTGTTTATTCTAGGTCAAGGAACTAATAGGCAAACAGCTACTGAGCAAGACACGTTACTACAAAGGAATCTAAAGTTTGATGGGGTGAAGAAATGAAACCTGAGTTTAGTAAAGTAACTTAGCGCATTACTCATACATAGCACTTCCTTATCCTTAATTCCCAGTGATCTCAATTACATCATTAAACTTATACATGAATTTAAGTGCTTGGCTGCATATAAATGACAGTATTCATATGGTTAAAGTTGAACAAATGCTTTGATAATAAGGAAGCAGAGATAAAACTCATTACAGATTCGCTTTGATCCAGTATTTTCTTGCTAGTGTGTCCTTAGAGTGTGAAATAATAATCAATAGTTCAGTTCTTTTACATTTTAAAAAGAGGTAGATGAAGGTGTGGAAATGTGTTGGGAAACAATCCCGCAAAGACAAACATACTGGGTGGATATTTTTACGTCTAACACGTTGTTTTGTACCTCCACACGAAAGCTGGACAAAACAAGTTTATTGTGACTCTATTGAACTCGAGTTTAATACAGAGGATGTATATTTATAGGCTTAAAATGACATATTTGCATGTAAAACTGTAGATTTCAGTGGGATTTTCAAGCAAAACCAAAGGTTTGTTTGTTTGTTTTCTTAAATTAACCCCCTAGTATGAATCAAAATTAGAGGCTTATAATGGAAATGAGGCAATATATCTCCTTTCAGTCTATAAATATGCCTTCAAACAACCTTTCACATCAGACTTTATTGTTCAGTTATTTTTGCAAGGCAGAGGATGAATACATGTGTGGAGAAGGATGAGAATTGGGAGAGAGAATATAAAATGTTTTTGGTTTGAACCTGATCAGTAGTTTGTAGAGAAAAGAAACATCGCAGCTGAAGCAGTGGATTCAAGCAAGTATTTGGAAGTTAAGCACATATTGAGCTTATTGTTGACTTGTACCTGTAGAAATCAGGAACAGTCAAGAACTTTTCTAGTTCCTCACTGAATGACCAAGTGCATCCTCAAGCAAGGGTTCATACGTATCTCCTGCTTTAGATATTTTTCCCTTTATGACTCAGTTAACGCCAAACTATGGAGAACTTGACAGCTTGATAAAAGCTGTGGGAGGTTGAAATGTATTTTTGTGCTCTAGATAGGTTTTTAAAGGAATAAATATTTAATTACTTGAGCAATGTTTCCTTTTGATAATGTCATAGGTGAATAGCTGCTACCCAATATTAGCCTTTCTCTGTGGGTAAAATCTCAGAGTTCCAGTGTTGTTTGATAATTCCTGTACAATAAGGGATTTGAAAAGAGTTGCATCTTTGCAGAATGTTGTGTGATTATACTTAACTACTCTATCCCAACTTGCTAAAAATTAAATGCAAGGAAGAAAGAGAAATAAAGTAATGCTTCCAAAACCTCCTAGAATCGAGGTACCAACTTTGCTAGAAGGATGTGTGTGATCTATTTATTTTTTTTTACTGAAACATTTCATACAGAAATTATGAAAAAAAAAAAATTCTTTGGCTAGCTTTTCATATTAAATTGTCTTAATGGCTCCATCTCTACACTGAACAATATATTTGGATGGATGAATGGGAAAAAAAAATCCGTTATTTTTAACCTTAATTTCTTTTAGCCTGCTAGATGATTTCTCTGTAACTGCATCCAGTTTCATTGATGTGCATTATCTGTGTGTGTGCATGCACATGCAGAAATTCCCAGCATATACAGACATTTGTAGAGCAAAAAAATTTACCAAGTTGGAATCTACATCCCTCCCCTCCATCCCCTGAAAGCAGGTGTCGCCTTTATATAGCTGGAATAACAAGGATTTCACAAGCTCTTATGTATGGGACATATTAGGTTTTGAATATCCTAGAAATGCTTAACTTTTCAAAGGGTTATAAGTACATATGCATAGATATGTATATGTGTAGCTCTATATGAGTTTATAGATATATTTTTCATTCAGTTACATGGAAGTCAAGCCTCCTTGTTTTTATTATCTTGCCAGCAGTGGTTCTGCCCAGCATTAGTCAGTGTTGCAAAGCCCTGGTGTCTGGAACCTGCAGGATCTAACAGAAGCCCTGCTAGTTGTCACATACAATTTTCATTATTAATTAGACCCTGGTCTACAGTGGAGACTGTAAGAAAGATCCATTATATGAGCCATAATTGTGGAATATATTAAGATCACTAGACTTTGTCACAGAGCTATGTGAAACCTACGTGCCTCTTAGTTTCATTTGTCCCTTAAGACAGGGTTTTAAATCTGCAGTTTGCATAGCTAAGAGCTTGGAGAAGCTCAATGGTATTTCAGTGAGACATTTATTAACCCTATAAAGCAAAGCTTCTCCAGTTTTCCCTAGTGTCCTGGTCCGAGCTGATTTGAGTGCTCAACCAGCTCTGTTTGGTGGGGGGCAAAGAGAGCAATCACCATTCCATAGGCAAAGATTTTAGCTTTTCTGTGTCTGCATCTTCAACTGCTTCTATTGATCGCAGAAATCATCTTTAACTTTCTTTTTATGATTAATAGGGGACAAAAAGAAAGCCAAAACAACTCGCATCCTTGCACCTATTTTCCATGTACATAACAGGAAAGAAGTATCTGTGGGAAGGGGAAGGAATGTTATAAGTTAATAAATCATAGCAGTATCTCGACTCACAAAAGTCTGTATTAAGTAAGATCCTGCTGATTGCTTTTCCTCTTTCTTTATTTCTTTACTGTTTTCTTCCCTGCTTTGACTGATACATCTCTACCTATTCTTTCTCTTTTAGAAACAAATTTCAGTATTTAGAAACATTACTTCAGTATAAAAAAGGCAAGTGTAAATATAAGTGTTACGGACAGCAGATCTCATCTAAAGTCTCACATTATAAGGCAACTTGGATAAATGTTTCTCTTGTCGCCTTCCCTGGAGGTGTTTAAGGCACGGGTGGATGAGGTCCTGAGGCACGTGGTTTAGTGTTTGATAGGAATGGTTGGACTCAATGATCCGATGGGTCTCTCCCAACCTGAGGATTCTATGATTCTATGATTGTTAAAATTTTAGGGACTGTATTTGAGTTTTGCGTAATCAAAGCAACCATTTTTCTAATTTCTTTACAGCATTTGTGTGAAAGCTATTCTACTTTGTACCCTGAAAACTTTAAATGAGTATCGTTAGGAGGAGTTGGGAAAACAGTTTCTTCTAGCATCACTGAAAAGACACTCTAAATGAAGCCTGAAAAAACAAATCCCAATATACAATAAAATGTGCAGGTATAGTCAGCTCAAAGCTGTGTCAGGGTCATGTAAAAAATACTTATTTCCTTGGAAATCAGTGGAGAAGAGAGTTAAATAACTTTAAAGAATTTTTTATTTGGATACAGCTTATTTGATGTTAAATTTGAAAAGGATGTGCAGGTATCAAGATTTTATAATTTAAAAATTTATGAGCCTTAAGGAACAATGCTGGAAACACAAGGCTTTAATGAATCCTCAGGATCTCTCTCCACACCTTCTTGTTGTCATAAGGAACTGTCATACTGATATCAGCATTTGGATGAGCAGGCTTGGCCAGGCTGATGCCACATTTCTCGTCCAGCTTTGTATAAATACCACAGGTCCACAGAGCAGTTGTTTGGACAGGTGCAAGCATCGCTACCATAAGAATCATCTGTAGGAGTTCAGATCTGGGCCAACCTTGTATAATAAAAAATAAGGCTGGGGATGTATCTTCTTGTACTTCAGCAAAACCTTTGACACAGTTTTTCACAGCATTCTGCTACGGAAACTGTCAGTCTCTGGCCTGGACAGGTGCACACTCTCCTGGGTAGAAAACTGGCTGGATGGCCGGGCCCAGAGAGTGGTGGGAAATGGTGTTAAGTCCAGCTGGAGGCCAGTGACAAGTGGTGTTCCCCAGGGCTCAGTGCTAGGTCCAGTCCTGTTCAATGTCTTCATCAATGACCTGGATGAAGGCATCGAGTGCACCTTTAGCAAGTTTGCAGATGACATTAAGCTGTGTGCAAGTGTTGATCTGCTGGAGGGTAGGTAGGCTCCAAAGGGATCTGAACAGGTTGGACTGCTGGGCTGAGTCTAGTGGCATGAGGTTTAACACGGCCAAATGGCAGGTCCTGCACTTGGGGCACAACAACCCTATGCAGAGTTACAGACTGGGAGAAGTCTGTCTAGAAAGCTACCTGGAGGAGAAGGACCTGGGGGTGTTGGTCGACAGCCGACTGAACATGAGCCAGCAGTGTGCCCAGGTGGCCAAGAAGGCCAATGGCATCCTGGCTTGGATCAGAAACAGTGTGACCAGCAGGTCCAGGGAGGTGATTCTCCCCCTGTACTCAGTGCTTATGAGACTGTACCTCAAATTCTGTGTCCAGTTCTGGGCCCCTCAGCACAAGAAGGATGTTGAGACTCTAGGGTGGGTCCAGAGAAGAGCAACAAAGCTGGTGAAGGGGCTGGAGAACAGACCCTGTGAGGAATGGCTGAGAGAGCTGGGGTTGTTTAGCCTGGAGAAGAGGAGGCTAAGGGGAGACCTCATTGCTCTCTACAACTACGTGAAAGGAGGTTGTGGAGAGGAGGGAGCTGGTCTCTTCTCCCAAGTGACAGGGGACAGGACAAGAGGGAATGGTCTCAAGCTGCACCAGGGGTGATATAGACTGGAGATTAGGAGGAAGTTTTTCACACAGAGGGTCATTGGGCATTCGAACAGGCTGCCCAGGGAGGTGGTTGAGTCACCTTCCCTGGAGGTGTTTAAGACACGTGTGGATGAGGTCCTGAGGGACATGGTTTAGTGATTGATAGGAAAGACCCTGGGGGTCTTTTCCAACCTAGTGATTCTGCGATTCTGAGATTCTGTAATATAGACATCAACTGTCTTGAGTTCTATAGCCGGCATGAGGCCATGCAGGGTCAAAATAATGTAGGCAGAAGTCTGTAACACCTGCAGAGGCTCTTGCAGCTCCAACATCTCTCAGTCTGTGGTCCACAGACAGGGTAAATGTGACTTACCATATATTCACAGAATCACAGAGTCGTAGGTGTTGGAAGAGACCTCTGGAGACCATGTAGTACAATCTCTCTGCTCAAGGAGGAAATAAAAATGCAAGGTAAAATAATAAAAGTCTGCAAATTATTTAAATAAATCCTCAGACTGAAAAAGCCCTAAACCACCATAGCTACTGTCTCCCTTGAAAGAGAAGTAAATAATGGTGAGTCTCACTTAACACTCATAACCCAACTGATGGTAAGAAAAACAAAACCGAATGTGCAGTATTAATCTAAGCCTACACCCACACAGATATTCACATGCAAACCACTAAACATATTTTATCAGGAAAACAACTTTTTTTGCACTGCTATGGGTTGGCTTTTCAGACTTTCATTGTTATTACATCCTACTTTATTACCATCAGTTTGCTCAGTTAATTTTTATTTATCCAGTGTGATTTCTAAGAACCTTTACAAAAATTAATTTCTGTCAAGTGCAAGTCAGTAATACTGCTCAAAAAAAGGAGGGAAAAGAAATAAACACTGATAGATATTTAGTTGTTTCTTAATTCTTCCAAATATCAGAACTAGCAGTATTATACCATAAACCAAATAACCAACATATGCAACTCAGCTCCTTAAAGTGCCACACTTTGTGGTCACCTTCTTTCAATGTCAAACTGTTTAAAATTTTCCAGATGTGAATTCTGAGCATTACGGAAAACTTTCAAGCGTTGGTCTGAAATTACAGGATACAGGCAGCTGGCTTAATGGGTAAAGATATTCACATTAGGATTTGCACTGGCCAGGTTGAATCTAGGTGAAAATATAAATTAGTTTGAGAAAGTAGTTTGACTCATGTTCCCATTTCTACTAGTTGTGTATAGCTAACCACAGTGATTTTTAAGTTCTTTCCTTAAGCTACAGGAAGATAAAGCAGGAAGCTGCTTCCAGACTCAAATATAACTGTAAAAGACTGACATTTGTCTCCATTTCAGAAGTTTCTGCCTTAGTTTAATGAAGATGTGAAGAAATCGCTCCTTAAATGACTTTTTTTTCTTAATCTCTTTCTCAAATGCTCTTCAGACTTAGAAAATTACTAAGGCAGTTTCAAAGCCTGTTAATTTATACTCTTCTTACTACCCAAAATGTCTGACTGAGAATATGGTTTGTTAATTGACCTTATAATTGACCTGTGGAGCATCATGTATTGGGCATACTAAGTTGTCTCTTGATAATGCCCTCCTCATCAAGGCTTATTGCTTTAGTGCAGCTCATTAGGAAATGAGAACATAAATTAAGCTTGAAAAGAGAAATGGAAATGCAGAAGTTGATGTGGGAATGTCTCAGAGTATCTTGCATGCTGCAGAGGGTAATCTGGCCTTTGCTTCCTGATGCCATGGCTAAGAGATGGATTTATTTAGGAGTTACACCTCCCATTAAATTTAATTGCTTCCCCTGAAGCACTCCTGGTAAAAGCCTACTTAGTTGAATGAAAGGTGCTTCCTGTACAAGACTGTGTGGTAAAGGAATGGATATTGGCAAGGGAGGCTTTCACATTAATCCATCAGGTATGTGGACATGCTTGCTGCAAAGGTGAAGGTAGGGGTCTCAAAGGCTTGTATCCAGGCTGTTGGACACAGCTAAGCAGGAGAGCAGACTACATCTTTTATGATACAACACAGGTTACTCCTGCTAGGTAACCTGTTTTCACAGCCTTTCTGCAGGAAACATTGCGCTAACAGAACTTATTCAAAAGCGAATTTCATTTATTATTGATGAACTACTTTAGCTTGCGGAGAAGTTCTGTTTTTCCTTTCAGGATTGCTGTTTCTTATTCGGGAGATCTTTTCTACATTACTAATTCAATCACACAGAGCACCTTGCTCTTTAATTTCTGCTTTCAGATTCTTATCGCTCCTGCCAAAGCCACAGGATTTTTGGTTTGCAGTCAAGTTGCTAAAACCACTGTTCTTTCAGAAATAAATGCTTACTTACTGATGATTTTATAGGTTTAAAACTCCCTATCATTGTCTCACAGGTATAGTAACAGTGACTTCTTCCCCTTCACATGCCCCAGCATTTCATATTTGGAAGGAAACATAATTATTTACATTAACGTAATCAAGTGGGTATCCCACTGTGATAGCACCAGAAAGCTTTCTCAGTAGCCTGGAATGCAGGAATGGTTGTTGTCAACAGCTTTATCCTCCATCACACATTTCTGCAAAAGAAAACTTGGACCAAGCGCTTCTATATCATAAAGGTTTCAATGACACAGGATCTTCATCTTGTGCCATTTAGATGGGTCTAGGCTCTAGTCTAGTTTCTCACTATTTTCTGTGTTGTTTTCTGAGATTGTCTCTATCTTGTGCCGTGGAGTATGGCCTGGAGACAACCCAGCTTGTTATGCCTAGGTTATATGTGAAATCAGAAGCGGTATAACTGCTTCACAGCTATATAATATGCAAGTAACCTCATAGGCAGCATTATTAAACTGGCTGAAAGAAGCCCAAGTCATTCAGGTCTTTTCTCTATCTTTTTCAGTCTTTTCTCTATCTTTTCTCTGTCTTTCCAAAGCAGACCAGACAACTGCTTCCATCAGTCATTGGCTTTCTGAATGGTAGCCAATTTAGGCCTCAAAGAATGTCCCTCCCCATCTTCCTCAATGCCTGAATTACATATCTGCTACCCGGATCTCACAGATATTGTTCTCTGAGCTATGTGCACATGGCTCCTTTGTCTTTCTCCTTTATTCTGTCCCCACTCTGGAACCTGATTTTTCCCCCTTTCCCCAGGGAGGATCCACTTCTCCTCACTGTTTTTCCTAGCATTTTTTTGGTCTGTTCAAATCTGCCATGTGCTTTGTTGAAGGGTAAAAATGTTCTCTCTGTCACAGGCATGTGAATTATGATTTCCCAAATCAAGGTTCCCCCAGACCATCTTCAAAGCTTTTTTTGTTGGAAGCAAAATGTTTCTTCTGGATTATATGCTTTATGGTGGTTACATTGAGAAAAGGGCCAATAGTTTTCTCTAGACTGTCTTGCTATAGTACACTCAGCAGTGACCCTTGAGACCTTCTTTACTAAACCTCCCGTCAGAAGACAGGAGCCTATTTCTCTGCAGCAAGTCCATACAATTTTAGGACAACTTGCATTTCCCGACTACCTCAAGCTGGACTGTTTTCTCTATGGCTCTGTTGGGGTTTTGAATTTCGTTTTCTTTTTTTTTTTTTTTTTCCCATATCACTGATGTCCTATCAAGGTGCAGTTTCACTAAGTGGGCTTGTATAAGAGGGATTAGTTTGACACAGTTCATTTCTACTGAACTGATGTTGCGCCTTGCATGGCACAACTCTTTACTGTGGGTGCCAACTAATCAGCATCAGCCCTCTTAGAAGGGACTTCCTTTGCCTGTAAGGTTTTTTTTTTTTGTTAGACTTTTAATCCCTTGTAGGAACAGGAAGAATTTGAAGTGCTGGTTCATTTGTTATTGTCACTTGACTGACCTCATTTCTACACCTTTGTTTGTAAGGCTCACAGAACTTGCTCGCAGTCTGCAGTGTAGAAGTGTCTATGCTGAATAACAATAAATTGTTGGGTTGGTTTTTGCAAGTAGGACATAAAAGAGAGCATTGTGGCATCTAATGTAATTATTTGGTTCAGCTGGATTTGAAGGTGGAACTAAGCTTTCTAAAATGACAAATTGCTTAAAAAACAGAAGTCTGGCAGTTGTGGGAACTGGTGGTGGAGGTGGAGAAGAAAACTATCATTGACAAATAAGGGTGGGACAGAATTTTATCTGACCTCTTCAAAATGCTTAGATCTTCTGCTATAAATTGTAGTAGGTTTAGGCTGCCTTTTGTGATCAGGTTTGGTGCTGCAGTTTTTCATTCTGCTTGGTCTGTGAATTCAGAATAATTCTGCAGCCCAGAATAATGACTGCAGTGCAGAGAGCATTAGAGCCAGCTTGAGCAAGCTGAGTACCAGAAGCAGCCTATGTGTAACAGCATGAATCTCAGTGAAAGTTTGATTAATCTGTTTGCTTTGCTTTTATTCTCACTTCTCTCTGCCTGTCTCATTAACCTGCATGATCTGACAGTATATCTGTACGAGGCCACTTGAGCAGAGAAAGTCTCTGCCTAAGGAGGCTTCAGAAACCAATATAAACTTGACAATAATTGACTAAGAAATTGCAAAAGACTAATTTGTGAAGTCATACATATATATCAATGAATAAGAACTTCAGAGATATGCTATGTAAAATCTTCTGTCTGCAATTAATTCTATATTAAAATCCATACATTGGCAGATGAGGAACCAGTAAAGAATGGCGCATAGTAAAGCAATGAGTCATATCACCAGTGCTGCAATTCCTTGTGAAGAATTTTATCAGGAGATTAAATTAATCTTGTTTGAAATTGTCACAAACATCCTTTATTCTAATTATCTTTGCCTGAGGTTCTGTTAAAAAACTGTATATCATTTTGTAATATTAATGCTTCATAACTGGATTCTTGTCTTGTGCAGTAACATCAAAATGACTTTATATCCCTTATGTATACAAATAAAACAGAAGAAAATTCAAAACACCCTGTCTTTAGCCTAAGTTAGCTAAAATTAATTTGTCACAATGGCCTTTCAATCATAAGTTAGCTTATCTTATAATATGCTGATATTGAATGAAGATTTTGAGCTTATAAATCTGCTTTCTCTATGACTAGTGATTTGACACAGATTTAAACTTGTACTACCAAAGAGATCAAGGTCATCTTTTCCATGAGCAGTGTTATTCTTTGGTTGCCCTTTATTTTAAAGAAGGGAAAGTTTCTTTACTTTAATCAATTTAATACCAGTCAATAGCAGATCACTACCTTTTTGAAATCCTGTTGCAGTTTTAATGGAATTTTTTAAAAAATATAGAATTATAGAATCATAGAATCACCAGGTTAGAAGAGACCCACTGGATCATCGAGTCCAACCATTCCTATCAAACACTAAACCATGTCCCTCAGGACCTAATCTACCTGTGCCTTAAACAAAAGGATCCCATTAAAAGGGATTAAAAGGCCCATTTTTTCATTTCTTTCACAGGCAGCTCTGAGAATTCTTGGGCACTGGAGCATGGCTGCTTGCTCATACTGAGCAGAGAACCGTGCTATAAGTTTAAGTAAGCTAGTGACTAATTCATATTATGCGAGATGCCAAAGAAGCACCAGAGTAAGGTGGGAAGCTGTTGGGACTGTTTAGCACCACAACATGGATACCTGGCATGCAGAACTTGTTCACATGCTTGACCTGTCTTTTTTTTTTTTTTTTTTTTTTGTTCTGGCATCATATTCAGTGACTTCCTTGAAAGAGATACCGGCTCCATTGATCTCCTGCCTCCCTATGTAAAATAACTTATATAACAACTTCTTTGTTGTGCTTCTCTCTAGGGGAAAGGGTTAACTACTCATACTTAACTAGACTGACGCAGCATCAGTCCCAGATTCAACTATACAGTCCTGTGTACATTTTTTTTCAAACTGTAATCATCAGGTTGGAAGACACTGACTGGATCATCAAGTCCAACCATTCCTGTCAAACACTAAACCATGTCCCTCTGTGCCTCGTCCACCTGTGCCTTAAACACCTCCAGGGAAGGTGAATCAACCACCTACCTGGGCAGCCTCTGCCACTGCCCAATGACCCTTTCTGTGAAATTTTCTTCCTAATGCTTAGCCTAAACCTCCCCTGGAGGAGCTTGAGGCTGTTGCTTCTCATCTTGTCCCCTGTCACTTGGGAGAAGAGGCCAGCATCCTATTTCTATACAAATTTGTGAGACTTCCTTTTATGCCAGTGTGAATGCAATGTGTTCACTTATTTAGGCAACTGTGGTTTTGGCAGCAGGCTATTTGTGTCAGTAAGTTCAGAGAAGCCTGAAAAAACCCCCAACATTAAACAATCTAAAGATTGTGATGAACTTCTAAGGTATTCAAACTGCAGGAAACTGTATTTAATTGAGGTCTGGCTGAGACTTCTAAATAATAAGATCCTAACAAACGATCTTATGCAAGCACGAGGAGAACATTTCATCAATAATTGATGGTCAAGGGTTTAATGTTGACTACAGCTGTGGTTGTGCACATATCTTTTTATTATTGCAGTGTGACTTCACCAAGATTTCTGGTTTTATTCAGAAGTCTTGCCGTAGGCGTTTAAATCTACACTCAGAAGCATACCACAAACACAAGGCACAGCACTGCCTCCGTTGGATCATAAAACTAGGAAGGAATTCAGAGAACCATGTTATGAGTACATGTCCATGTTAAAACTGGAGTTAAGAATAACTCCTGAAACACAGAGCAGCTTGACATCAACAGACTTAAATGTCAAGCAGGGGAAACGTACACATAGGCAGAGAAAAAGTCTGGAAACAATTTGGTTTCTCTGTTTTAGAACATTCCAAAGCAAATTGAGGGGACTCCTGCTACTGTCTGTGTTTCCAGGACAGTTAGAGAAGACTTGTGGTGCTCTGTGCAATCAACTGCTGTTGGTAGTTCTGGTCTCTACCTAAAAGTCTCTGGGCCATACTGGTCAGAGCCTGGATATTTGTTTTTCTGTACGAGGATAAGAAATAAGGTATTATTGAAATATTCAAATTGCCCAGGGAGGTGTGTGAGTCACCATCCCTGGAGATATTTAAAAAACTAGTGAACAAGTTGTCCAGGGATATGGTTTAGTAATGGACAGATATGGTTCGATTCAGTGACCTCAGAAGTCCTTTCCAACAAAACAATGCCATGAATCTATGAAATGAGCTACCATATTAACATTACTGTCACAGAAATGAAGAATAATTTTGCAATAAGTTTCTAAGAGATATTGATGAAGTTTTTAGTTTCTAGAATATATCCAAGGCTTGAAAGATTTCTGTTCCTCATATCTTCCTAGTAGGAAGGGCAGTATCATAACTGAGAGGAAGCCTTTGCATTTCAATTCTGTATCCTCAAGCAAAATCCTCCCGCTCTCCTATCAGTTCCACCTTAAAGTAAATCTAAAAAAAAAAAAAATATTTTAAAAATATTACTTGCTTGGAATTACATCCTTTTCAAGCATACCTGGCTAGGAAATTGTTAGTGTTTACTTTGAGTGGAAAAAATAGTTACTATATTATTTCATAAATATTTTCTGAGCATTTTATTTAGAGAAAAAATCCAATACCCCCAGTTTCCCAAAATACCAAATCTATTTCCGCTCTCAGTAGGAAAAATCTATAGTGACGCCTTGAAGGATTACAGCGAGCAACTGATCTTCCTGCTGTCAAATTTAAATCAAACAAAGCTTTCTATGAAAGAGTGTTATTATTTTTTTCAAACTAATTCTGCTTTGAAGAGAGTCAGAGACTTTTCCACAAATCAGATCCTCATCTGAATAAGCCAGAATAGACACACTGATATAAGAATATAATCTCTTTAGGATCTTATAAGTTATTACCTTGTAGGATTTTAACAACATGATGATTTACACGTTCTTCACTTGCAGTATCATAAGCAGGATTCACCTGGGTCTGTATACTCAAAAACTGCCTTTTAAATAACCACTTTATGGGTACTGGCCATTTTGCCAAAGTATAGACTTTAGGACAGATATTTTCCACTCTGTGCGTTTATGAACCAGCTGAAACTGTGTTGTCTGGGTTAAACCCACAACACTTGGTCCTGTTTTGCCCGTGACCAGTGGGTACCTCTGAGGAGCAATGGCTGCGTAAGCCTTATTCTCTTCACCATGTAAATAGAGCACTGCCCTATACATTGGCAGTATTAACTCAAATGGCTTCTAGGGTATAGCACAGTATAGCTTTTGTAGAGATGTTCACATTGAGGAAATAAGCACGAGTAACAGAAACAGGAAGAACTTTCTACTAGAGCACAACTTTGCAGTGATAATTCTTCATGTATGGTTGTGTTTCATTACAAATGGAGACTATTGGCTAGCTGGTTTTCAACATGTTAAAATTTTTCCTGTGAGTTAGAGATTATTCAATTTTTTTAACCCACATGTAGTATAATCTCATGAAAAATGCCTTGTAGAAATCTCAATATGCAATACTGTCACCATAAACTTTTACAAACCACCAAATGTGCCATTTCATGAGAGAAGGTTTTAAATTAACTTGATAGGATCTGCTTTCAGAACAAAATGTGAATTACAGCGCATTCCTTCGGGTCTTTATTCCTTATATCCCTCACCAACCGTTATTTTCCTCAGAACCAATGTCAGGCTGATGTGCCTATAATTACTTAGTTTAGATAAATACTAGCACAATCTCCATTTGAAGGATGTGGATGCAGGGCATACAGGATTGCTATGTTTCCAGATTTATTTTTTCAAAGATTGAAAATCACACACATTCATCTGGCCTAATGTGGATGTGTAAATCTTGCCGTCAAAGATGACGTGGCTAGGTACAGCTGAGCTCCAGTTCATTATGTCCTAGCGTATAGTAATGAAATATGTGAGATTAAGCAAGCCCTCAGACGTGCATGTTTCTCACTGTCGGTTCTGAAGGCAGTTTAAGGTGATTTGCTTAGAGATGTCCACACTGTCAGCTTCTCAATTTAAATATTGTTTAAAGAAAGTAAATTAGGACAGTGGAAGAATACCAAAGCCTGTCAGCTGAGCAAAGTTTCTTTAGTGATTGCCAAGGGTGAAATCAAACCGCACTTGATATGCGCTTACAAAATACAGCTAATAGTATGTCTTTAACATTATAAAAGTAGGCAAAACTAAAGATGGCTACCTGATACCTGCTACACGTGTAGCTGAATTTCTTTTCCCTGGTTGATCTAAACTGTGATACAATCTTAAATTGCTTAAGCACAGACAATTTATTTGGCACAAGGCCATGTCTTATTCCACATATGTGATGGAGTTCTGGGGATATGCAATGGCTGAATAGTAGAGGTGCCTGCCATTCAAACTTCATCTTGCTTTCTCCCAGAAACTTTACTGAGGAAGCCAAAGGATTGCAGACAGAGGAGACAGCCTCATGGTGAGGTAGCTACATGCTGCTCTAGGGAGTTAATTATATTTCCACCTCTGCCTTTAACTTTTGTCATACCCAGCAAGTCACTTAAAATAAGCTTTGCACATATGGTCATTAATTGAGCATCCCTCTCTTCCTGGTTTCTCACCTCGAGACCTTAAGTGATGACTGGTAGGAATATGAGTGCCTACAGTAGCAGCCAAAGTCATTGAGTGTTGTGCTTGCAAAAAACATGGTATAGGAATACCTGTCCTGAAAAAATAATACTCCAAGTGGTTAAGGGCGAACACTCTCAATTGGTGTGTATTTTTGATTTAAAGCTATAAATGCTCTGGCTACTTGTTGGTAGAATGGAGATATTGTTGCCTTCTAAAAAAGGGTGATTTAATTAATATTCATGAACTACTTGGTTTCTATAGCGATGAGCACCCTCGAATGTTCAGGAAGAAATTAATAACTATGATTGTGAAGCTGGAGTTGACTAGGGCAGAGTCAATAAAGCAAGGGCTAGTAAAATGAGATGAGAGTATGGAGTAGCAGTTGATTAGGTGAGTGATGTCCTTCCTATTCTGTGAATGATGTGTGCAAGAAAAAAAAAATCAGCTTTCTGTCTGTCCTGAGCCCTGGGAAATCAAGTAAAAGTAAATTTGGACCACTTTTGCTACAGTGTTTTACCTGGAAAGCTTTTCTAGAACATTTCTTTCAGGTGGAAAAGAAGGGGTGAGGGAAAGGAAAGCATTTTACCCAAGAAAACACATTTCAAGCTTTTTGAATACTGGAAGGAGACAATGAAATCTTAAAGCAAACATCAGTGTAGGCAAACAGTTTACATATTAACGACATCCCTGTAGTGCTGATCATCTGACTCTCTGTTTCTAAGAAATAAAAGTTTCTTTGCCAAGACATTCTTGTAATGTGGTGAGGAATAAGTTTTGGGTCAGCTAGTAATGGAGACATAAGTTTTCTTTATGGTAAACTACTGGAACCTACTTTGAAGGATATTGTGAAGGAAGATGTGCTTTGACTAACCAGCATTTCATGTATTCTGTGAACTTGTGAAAATAATCTCAACTTGCAATATTTGCAAATAATCATGATTTTTCAACCAAAATCCAACTGTACTGAAAATTCTTTAGGAGTAACAACTTTGATGCTCATTAACACTTCTCATCAGTGAAAAGTTGCTTCTAAGATAAGAGAAAAAATATGAGGAAAAAAATATGAGGAAAACAATAAGCACAACAATTGTCTCTGTTTTACAGATAGAGAAATTGGTCAGTAATATTACAGACAACAAAGCCACATATCATGAATTTCCATTTCCACGATTCTGTGCATCATAGAGGTAAAGACATTAGTGTTCATCGCTGAATGAAATACACTAGGAATTGCTAAAATATGCAATGGACATTGTTCTTATGACAGATACCATCATTCTTTGGTGCAATATCTACTTGACAAAAAAGAATAAATATTGTGCTGCAATCATGCCTGGTAACACAGTTTGAAAAATGTTCTCAATAATTTATTTTTTTAAAAAAGCTTGATTTCAACAGTCTTAAAAAGAGGGAGATTTTTTCTTGAGGTTTTTTGTACGGTTGTTTTTTTGTAGTAAGAATTAGCAAGGATTTTTTTTATGTTTCAGAAGAAAATATGTGTATTGGGAACAACTGCATCTAAACAAGTTAAAGTGGAAAAATATTAATTTCTTAGCACCTTTCCCCAGAAAGTAATTTCTTTTTTAAAAATCTGGTTATAAGTGAAAATCTTTAATCTATCAACATGTAGATATTGAGATATAACTTATCTGTTGACTACAGAGAGCATCATGTCCAAGAACCACTGACCCTAAGACAAAGCAAATGATGTATACAGAGCGAAATGTTGTGGACAGATTCTATCATCTCTAGCACGAGACATTGTTGGAGGGGGTAGAAGCATTTCTCAGTAGGAGCAAAGGTCAAAGAATCTTACCAGTAGCAGACATACCCATGAAATGTCATGACTAATTGAAAAAGCTACTCTGAAATTATAGCATTTGTTGAATGGATTAATAAAATCAGCATGGTAAGAGGAAAAAAAAAAAATGACAGCAATTACTGTGTTACCTAACTCCCAGGAAACATCTATCAGACATCAGACTAGCTGAAGATGTATAATTTAGTATTCCCCTTCCTCAGAACTGCTTGTTCTTGCTCAAGATGGTCTCTTTCCACCCTATCCCCCATCTGCTCCACCTCCGCTTCCTATTCTGTCTGATGGCTTGTACAGTTTTTTTTTTTATTTTTTATTCCTTGTATTCATTTTAAGGAATCAATACCAGTTCTGAAGTTGATTCTTCAAACTGCTGAAGGTCTCTACCAGTTAAAAAGTGTTTCTACTGGTTTAAATTTAATCTATCAGTTTATCCATCTACCAGTGCTAGTGGTGTACATGTTCTAATTTTGTGTTGGCAGGAAAATTTCACAGAGGAATCTCTTCTAGGCAGTGCTGCTTTTAATTTCCTGTGTACAGTGTTGACTCTTAATTCATTTGTGGTCATAGATCATTAAATGTCAGTGTTCAGAAACAGTGAAGAAGAATGGCTGGGAGAGATACCAATGTAATCTCAGGTTAAATCCACCTCCAAGCGGAATAATTCTGATTTTATTTCATTTTTTAAAATATTTTATGTCTTGGACTGTGCCAATTTAAATTAGTGGTGCTTGTAACCAGGATTTGAATGTGTTTGATACCTGAATAGAACTTATAAAGATTTCACTAAGGCTTCAGCACTTTCAGTCATAAATTTTCTCCAGTGAAAGGGATTGTAGGGGGCATTGAGGACCTCTCTGAGACACGGTTGATGTAGTTGGTGTTTTCATGAGGATAAACAATATAAAAATGCCTGATCCGACACTGTAGAAGTTACATATGCATGCATGTAATTCAAAGGTAAGCGTATATTGGTCAGATCCCTGGTTCCCATCAATGTGCTCTTTAATTCTGATTTCCCTAAACCCTCTGACTCCACCTAGCCTTTCGTATCCCACCAATAGCTCTTCTTCATCTCACTGCTCCTCCCTCTTGCAAGTCATTTGACAGTGCAAAGTATTTGAAATGAAATGTTAAGGAAAGGTGCTTATAAACATTTATAAATCACCCAAGACAACATAGTTAAGTTTGAAAATTTAATAATAGTTTTGCTGGCTTGAAGAGAGAATGGATCTTATAGATGAGATTTTGCTGAAATTATCTGGTGGGTTTGGATACTTTTAGATGTATTCAGATTTCTTCCTAATGGTGACTGACAATCTGTGAACACATAAAAAACTCCTTGCCTAGTTTCAGAGGTCTCTGTTACCAACATTTCTAATTTGAAACCACATCTCTTCCAGACCGCACAGCCTCCTTTTTAAATGTCAGCAACTTATCAGTTTTCAGCTCTTACAAGGAAGAACACCTTTTACAGTGCGTGGAGATAGCATGTGATAAAACAGAAGGAATCTCATAACTGCTTGTTGTTATTTTATTGACATTTCTGATGTGTATAAAATTACTGTAATATAAAGTGAGTTAACCACAGTCTTCAGCTGAGAGAGTGCTAAAACCATGACTGAAAATGAGTAGCTCTCCAATAATCACAGGCAATTAAAGGAAAAAAAAAAAAGGAAAAGGGTATGAATCTAGCTTATCTAATAAATAGGTCACTAGAGAAAAGCCAGTAAGAGAAAAAAAAAAATATCAATTACTCTGACATGAATGGAAAAGTGAAACCAACTGAGGACTAAATTAGCAAACCTGCTCTGACAGCAACACTCAATGGTGTCATAATTGTTAGTGCAATTTTGTGTGACAACCAAGTTCTATTTATACTGAAAGAAGTTTCATTACCTGCTATTGTGGCTTTAAGTTTCCATTGGAGCTATTCCCTGAATTCTCCTGCAATTTGTAGCTCGTAATTTTGACCACAGAATGATCTCTTTTTATTTGTTGTTTTGTCTGGGTTTGATTTTTATTTCCTGTTCCCCTTCCACTTAATCATGAAGATCTCACACTTGTCAGCAGCAGTGAAACAGGATTCAGCCTTGAGGACAACAGGTTTTTCTGTTCAACTTTTTTATTGGTGACAAGGAGTTTACAGAAAATCTGAACTCTCGAGGGAAAAAAATTGAAAGAAACTCCTATATTCTTACAAATGGATTTTTAGACACAGGCTACATGAGGGCTTGTTTTTGAGGAAAGAAATGCAAATAGTTTATAAGCCTATGTAAAGTACTTTGGCTCAACCACATCCCTTAGCAAAGTTGCTGTACAAAGAGTAGAAAGTAACTTACTGGAAAATATCAGTTGTTCTAAAGAGAATAGCCTCACTCTGCCATGCGCATGGGCCATGCTATGGAGAAGGTGTTAATTTGTTCTCTTCTGAAAAGTTTTGCTTATTCTTGTATACTGTGGGAATGCAGCAGCTTATTTTACCTCCTGTTCCTTGGAGAGATTCACAAGAGTTGGCATCGCTAGGATTCAGTCTGCGGAGAGCTTGTCTTACCCAAAACCAAGTAACAGAGCTTTATAATCTCCTTAGTTGAAATGATTCCACAAGTTGGACTCATTGTGTCCAACTCCTGTCCCCCCATAGGACAACCCCAAAATTCATACCATGTATCTGAGGAAATTGGCTGAATGCTTCTTGACCATTGTCAGGCTTAGTCCCATGGCCTGTTCCAATGTTCCACCATTCTCTGAGTGAAATCTTTTGGTATTTTGGAAAAAGGAAGCCATTGAAAGGTGCAGGTATTCTTCTTTTTTTTATTTTATTTTATTTCCTGGGCATTTAAGTCAAAGTGATTAAAAATATAAGGATTCATGTGGAAGAGGCATTGCACAGAGTGCACAGTATAGAACAAGGTTGTCTCCAGAGGAAGCCTAAATCATCAGAAAAGATTAAATGCTCAGGGTTTAACTGGATAAAAATGCATTGTTTGACTATAATATCAGGGATAAGATTTGTCTGAACAATGACTCTACAGTGCAGATATTTAAATTATTACAGTGGGTCACTGAAGACTCCACATATAGTAAAAGAAAGTAAGCAAGCAAGAGCAGGATGCCGTTTGTTGCATACGAAAGGAGACATCTACCTTTGGTCAAGCAAATCACATGCTAAGAAAACTATTTTTGTTCTTTGACAAATAAAAGGAACCTGTGGTGACTCACTCATGAGTTATATCAAGTCAGGAGACCTGAATCCTAATCTGCACTAGAAGAGTTCACTAGAAGAGAACATTAGCAAATACATAGACAGGTGAGGGATTAACCGTTTTGTTAATGAAAATAAAGAGACGATAAAAAAATCTTTTCTTAAATAAGGAGAAAGGGATTTAAAAAAAAAAAAAATCTTTATTATGGCTCCTCCTGACTGTCAAAGATGTTTTGAGATGTACATGAACTTTGCATCAACTCTTCCACTTTAGGATAAATTAAGTATGATGAGCACATATATGAGTAAAATATATTCCATCTTGTGAGAAGAGTTCAGGTTTTTCAAGCCTCTCCACAGCTAAGGAGGCCAGGATTAGCACAACTGCAATGTTGTTGTTTTTTAAAGTAAGTCCAGCATTTCATAGTGCAATATTTTCTGGAAGTATGAGAGGAGTGTGAAAATAAAAAAGAAGAGATCTCTATGCCAGCATTTAAAAAGATGCTTATTTTACCCCTTGGAAACAACGTATGGTTCCTAATATGTTTCCTGGGGTGTTTATAGGACAAATGCCTCTCAGTCTCCACTTTAAGTTGATATAGCTTTTCTATTCCTGATTGCATCTATTCTTTAACCTTTAAGTTTTCAGAAGTAAAATATTTCATACTACACATAGCATGAATATAACTATAAACATAAATGTATTTTCCTGTTAGTATAACAGTCTCTCAACTGGAGGTCAGATTAATACTGAGATACTGCTTGAAGACTGGTTTTTTTTTTAAGGTTATTGTTTTCCTACAATATATTTCTTGGCATATGGAGAAGAAGAGCATATATTAAGAAATTATGCTGTAACCTAACATGGGCAGGCAGGTATTCTAAATGAGAGATAACATGAAGTGTAAGGTTCTGTTTTATCTGTATAGTTTGTCTGAGGCTGAAATTAGGCATATGTCACAAAAAATACCACAGAGACATGAGGAATTGTCTGAAGATTTAAGTTAAATGCTCATCCTTCATTTTTCTCTCTATTTGTACCTCCATGCAATGCATTCTTCAGAGAGAGAAGGTGGTACAGAGAGAGTTCACTAGTTTTAGTATTAATGAGGGTCTAGAAAAAGTGAAGTATGACTTTCACACAAATTTCCTGAGTGACTTAGTCATGGTCCATCTCCCAAGTCTAAATCCATAAGGAATTTCAGAGGTCTACTCTCTATCTCCAAAACTCCAAGCACACAACCCCTGCCAGGACTCTCCAGTTAGGAGGAATTTCTTTGCCTGCATGCTTGAAGGCCCTGATGGGGTTATCCTGCAATGACTTGGTTTCGTATCTTGAAGTCTGGTGAAGTCACAGTACCTACCATTGATTTTACTGGAGGGGAGGAGAGGAAATGATGTTGAGGCTCTGGAGCGAGTCCAGGGAAGAGCAATGAAGCTGGGGAAGGGGCTGGAGAACAGACCTTATGAGGAACGGCTGAGAGAGTTGGGGGTGTTTAGCCTGGAGAAGAGGAGGCTGAGGTGAGACATCATTGCTCTCTACAACTACCTGAAAGGAGGTTGTGGAAAGGAGGGAGCTGGGCTCTTCTCCCAAGTGACAGGGGGCAGGACAAGAGGGAGTGACCTCAAGCTCTGCCAGGGAAGATTTAGGCTGGACATTAGGAAAAAGTTTTTCACAGAAAGGGTCATTGGGCAGTGGCAGAGGCTGCCCAGGGAGGTGGTTGATTCACCTTCCTTGGAGGTGTTTAAGGCACGGGTGGACAAGGTGCCGAGGGATAGAGTTTAGTGTTTGGAATGGTTGGAATCAATGACCTGGTGAGTCTCTTCCAACCTGGTGATTCTATGATTCTATGAAGCTGTTGCACACAGCTCAGTGCTTAAGGCAAAAAGGTGCTACCTTCCTTCTGTCCTTCATCTTCATGACTCCAAGACTTAAACATAAGGTTAAAGTCTTCTTGAATCTTTGCCATATGATATACAGAAGCAGTGATTCATCTGAGAGGGCAGGAGGTGAAAATAAAGAAAAAAATTCTGTAATTGCATTGTTACTCATAACCTAGTTTACTCTTCTTGTCAGTACTTGAACATTCAGGACTGATAATGTCTTCTCAATGAAACACTTTCTGTGCAAAATACAGTAAAAATCCTTTGAGTGGAAAAAACAGAAATCAGAAATTTCCTAGATTATGTCATCGCCCACTAGGCTAGAAATTTGAACTCTTTCTCTCCCTTTCACCTAATGAATCTTTAATTGCACTATGCAAAATGAAATGGATCCAAAAGATGTTGAGGATTTCCTTCCTGCTTTGCTCCTTGGAATAGTTGTAGTCTAGTGGGTAGTGCATTCTTTTGGAGAAAGATGTGGTTTTGAATGCTCTCAAGGAAAGAGTAAATCAGGCATGCATTCCACATCCTGGCTGAGCATGTTAAGTTCTAATCTGTTAAAGAAAATGGAGACAATTTTCTCCTCTGGCTAAGAGCAAGAGACAAAGAATAAACTCAGCATCAAAGATTGAGTCATGCAACATGGAAGAGACCTCTGGAGGTCATAGAGACCCGTGTGCTGCTTAGATGAGGCCATCAAAGTTACATCTAACTTAAAAGTTAGACCAGTTTTTCAGTGCCTGGTCTTGGAATTTTTCCATGGATGGAAATTCCAGAACTTCTTTGTGCAACTTGTTCCGATGTTTGAGTATCCCCATGATTTTCTCTAATTGGAATCTCCTTTGAAGCAATTTATGATTGTCACTCTCAGTCTATAGTTTTGAATATAATTCTATTGACTCATTGGAGAATTTGTAATTTACAAGATGAGAAAACAATCAGTGACAAACTTCGTAATTTATTCTCCGAACAACTGTAGTCTCCCAGAAGCTGTGATACATTAAGGTGATATCTGATTCATGCCTGGGGATGTGTAAGCAGCCATTATCTGCAAAAATCACATTTTGAAGGTATGTTTCTCCGTAGGACCATTTCACATTCAAGTATAAAGCTTGCTACGTTGCATGAGATCAGAATCCAATAATATGCCTCTTCTCTTGTGATACTTACATGAATTCAGACACCTTTCTGTCTTATCTACATTTATTTTTCTCACAGAGAATTATGGACTTCTTCAGTATTTCCTCTGTTTCCAAAGAATGCGATGAAAATGCTGGATATGTAAACTCTTTTTTTTTTTCCCACAAAATGCAAATTGTATTTGGGGGCAAATTGGTGTCCAGAATCGATCCTTACAACTCCACCCTGCACAAAAGACAATCACCAAAATGAGTAAACCAGATACTTGCTGGTGGCAGTTCTTTATAATACTGGGGAGGCTGAAAATTTCCACAGAAGTATGGAAATGTATGAAAGGGAAGATAAGTCTTTGTTAAGTTGGAAAAGCTTAAATAATTGTCCAAGCTTTTGAACCTATTTGTGCCAGATTTAAAGTTGTAAAATCTGGAGTTAATTGATATGCTATTTACATTTTACCTTTCTTGATGAACATTGAAGAATTTATACTTTGTCCAGGATCCAATTCTTTTTTATTTCCTATGCAACATTGTTAAGATTTCTCTGCAAATTTATATTTCTAATGACTTAATCATCAATGTTTTTTTTCAGATCATATATTGTTATAATATCTAGTATGTTGCTTTTCAAACACATCCAAAATGTCTTAAGTCAAATAAGAATATTTCCTGTGAAATCTGAAATCTGTAGAGACATTTAATATAAATCTAAAAAATTCAATGCTCTTCTATTCTGAAGAATTACTTCGTGAAAAAATGGCTTCATGATCAACATTTAAGTGGCCTGGGCTAGTTTTATAAAGCTAGTTAAAAGGGTATATATTTTCTTATGATAAAATTTAGTTAGCTTAGTTATTGTGTCCCATGGATGTTAAATGATTTATGTTCATATGGTGGTTTCCAAACATCCATAAAACCCCAAATTTCATCATATCAAAAGTCTAAGCTCTATAAAAGACAGTTGTAAATCTTCCAGCAATACAGCAGATGATGTAAACAGAGCATGGTCAGAAAATTCAGAAGATCTGTGACACATTCATAGATCATAAGATCATAATAAATACATTTTGCTTTCTGCTCTATTTTTCTTGCCTTTACTTTTGTATTGGAAAGCAGTGAGGACAGTCTCATCGATGCAGTACATGTCATCACTGCTTCCTTGGTCTTGATTGAGGACTCCAGGTACAACTGGATAACCTGGTACTCCAGATGCAACAAAAACAACAGAAGAAGAGGACTAAAAGAGGAAGTAAGGTGGTAGGACAAAATCAGATATTGATTTTATACTGTCCAAAATGGTCATGTTTCAAAATGGTAAAGAGCAGTGGAAAAATGGGTTAAAAAAAATTAAAAAAAAAAAAGATACGCAACACAAATGCTCCTTTGAAAGAAATACAATAATCTTGTTTAATCCTGAATCATTGTTGCAATCTATTCAATTTTGTAGGTGTGCTCCCAGGACATTTCTATTCCAAGAGCTAACAAGAGACAGGGCTGAAATACCAACAATGCCAACAGGAGACCAAATTTTCTCTTATGATGAAAATCTCTGCTTGGAGAGGTTTCAGATCTGTGTGATCAGTGTGAAATTGAAATTACTCCAAGTGACTTTGATGAGCGACTGTCTTCACAGATGAACTGTTTGATGTTAATGCAAGAAAGGAAACAGAGTGATATGAGAGCAAATGAATGCTTTTGGGGGAAAATGAGTAAGAAAAATTCTGATTTTTTTTAGACTAATCACCATAAATACATGTGCTGGAATAAAAAAAAAAAGGAAATAAGACTAGAAAGGTGAGCAGGGTGAAGCAGTTATGTGGGGTTTATTCTTTGCACAACAAAAGAAGAAATGAACAGCAGCAAAAGATAATGTTCAACAGCACATCAATAGCTGAAACCTGTGCGTATCTACTCAATCCTTCATTTTGAATTAAAAGTGTATTATAGTAAAATAAAAGGGATCACATCCACTTTCTGTAACTTATAATAAAGTTTCTGCCTGTAGCAGAAATGAGACCTTTTAACCTCCCAAGGCATTCATACTAACAAATAAGCCAATCCATTTGCATTAGCCAACTTGTTCATCTCCCTATTAATTTGTGTCACCAGCAGCTCTGACTGAAATTGGATGATGTTGAAATTAGGAGCTGATGTTGTGCAAGTTGACACAGGGTCCTACTTTCCCCTTCCTGTGGTGAAAAATACTTTCTGTGCTATAATTAACCCCTCAGTCTCTTCCATGAGTAGTCTAACTGCTCCCTGGGGAGCCTGACATTTTGATGCAAAACTTGCTGTATTTAATGTGCAGGGAAACTTCAATCTCACCTTCTGTCTGTAGGTGCAAATATCTGAGGTGTTATTTTTTAAGATGGACTTGACCTTTCCCGTGACTCAAGTGTTTCAGTTTTCAGAGCTATTATTTAATAACATATCATTGCATTGTCCATGGTAATGTAAGTTCACAGAGCACTGGAAATAGGAAATAAATCTTCAGGTGTTTATGTCTAATTTTCTTCTCCATCTGCAATATAATGCATATTCTTTCTTTAAGATGCTGTCACCTACTGGGATGTGAAAGTACAACGTGCCTTTAAATACTGTTAATCAAACTACAAAGGCAGTTAAAGGAAGTGATTTTAGATGTTACTGAGGGACTATGCACAGCTTTCTTGCTTAGCTAACGAAGCTGCATCCAAATTGTAAACTCTTGGAGTTCAAACATTAGGTCCATGCTTTATCATTGCTCTCGAGGATAGGAAACTATGCCTGCTCTTTACTTGGTATGGCTTGGTTTGTCTTAGATGCTAACTCTGGCTGGCTTGGCTCTGCTAGGTGATGTCTTGGCAAGACGGAATCATCACTTTCTGCCATTGTTTTTTAGGTTTGGGGTTTTTTTTATGATGTTAATGCTGACAAAGATATAAATGGTACAAGGCTACCTGTTGATGGTTTTTTCCTTCCCTAATTGCTGTGTAAGTGACTTGGAAATAAACTCTTACCTGTTTTCACAAGGACTACAGTAGAACTGCTGTGCAACTTAGTCACCTAGTAGAAGTGCCCTTGAGTTGGTTTGGGACACGTTTTTTTCAAATGGACTTTACGCAAGTAAGACACTTGATTTGGAAAATGGATGATCAGAACAGATTTGAAAGGGTCTGCATCCCCAGGTCTGATTCTGAAGGTCACAGGTCTTTAATGACTCGCTTCAAAGCCTTTTTTCTTTAGTAGCATTTGCACTGAGTGTTGTATATTATATAATTATAAAATAATGATGTCTTCTACTTTAAAGATATTTTGGGGGCAGGGTTGGTGTGTGTGCATCTTGGGACTTTTCTTTTACTCTGAGCCACAAAACAAAACCAATCTGTAATTCTGAATTCCAGGTTAAGCCAGACAGCATTGTTTATGAGATGCAATTTATACTCTGATTAATCTGGGCAGACTAAAAATCAAAGTGAATGGAAATTAAGTCTGTGCATGGTATTGTTACAGTTATAACATGCAGTGAGGCCACCTATTTTTATATTGTTTTCTTTATTCAACAGCAAAGGGTCTGAATTGACTATATGCTCGGGTAACTGATGATACATATAGGTAACTAGAAAGATGACCAGAAGCAGGTAGATGTCAATATTTGTCATGTATTCTAGTATTATTCCTTCTATCAAGTCATACAGCAAGACGCAGATACTTCTGCAAAATCTTTTTAGCTATATACATGCCCCATTAGACAGACACTTTCAAAAAAATGGGTAAAAATGTCACAGTGAGCTTCATGCCTCTCAAAGGCAAGGAAATAAGGAATCACAGGAATCTTATGATATTGGTGCTGTGGAACCAGAAGTATAAATTTATGGAGAGGTCTGTGATATAGAATATTACAGGATAGTTTTTCAAGTGTCCTCAGCACACTCATCTCTTCTCTTCTATGAAGACACCCTGGTTTCTCTTTGATTCTTCTTATGACACTGAAGGAATTAATGTCACAAATTACTGATATTTCCCCCAGTGCCTTGTGACTGAATATTCTAATTCTAGCTGGTGTTTTGGTTTGGTTTCTAATTAGAATAAATGGATTTAATTTCTTAAGAAAAAAAGTAAATGTCTTCTTTAAAGAGAAGTTCTATTTATGTGTTTTCTTCTATTCTAACAAGTGTAAAAATATCTACTGCATTGTCTGTGTATAGAGGTCACTCACACAGGGTTGTTGTAGACCTATGGGCTGAAGCATTCAAATGTTAAGACTGGAAGCCACTGCGTAGATACAAAGGAAATATAATACGTTTTTCTCTCTTCTAGTATTATGTAAAGAGAACCAGCAGTCATCTGATCTTCCTAAAATATGTTGTGTAAACCAAGGAATATTTGAATATGTAAGTCTTTCTTTAAAAATTGCCTTTCTATCAAGACTTACCTCTTCAATGTGGAGTAACTTCCAGGGACATGTTGTCTCCAGGATAGTACTCGTAATTGCTGGTAGGGTTTAGAAAAAGGTCAAATGACACATACTGAATGAATGCTTGGTTTCTACTCACTAGTGTCTCTAGTGGTAGTGGAATCCAAAGGTTATTGAAATAAATTACTGAATCAGTAATCAGTACACACTGAATTAATGACTGACTCTTTTACCGGTGGTAAATCAAATAATCACAGCCCTTGAAAAAACTCCACATTACACTTTTCACTCTTTTAAGCATACTTACAGGGCTACCTAACTTGACTTAGGAGTGGCAACGGCAGCCTGGGACAGTTTGGTTGTACATGGCTCACCAGCCTCTCTGGGACAATTAGGTTCATCAGAAGAGAATCCTGTTGCTAAAAGCAAAATCCAAATCTCTTTGGATAACTGGAAAAGTTGCTATAGATTTTGGATCAGATCCACTAATGCAAGCTGGATACAAGAAAAGATGCTAAATTCAGCTGATACTCTTTTCATCCAGATAAAAGATAAGCTCTTACTCAAGCTGTGAACTCCCAGGGGGAGAAAAATGAATAGAAAAGTTGTTCAAACACAACAGGCTTGATTGTGCCTGACCCTGTGTAGGTGCTAGGGAAATGGGAGATGAGTGCTAACAAGTTTCCCCAGTTCCCTCCAGAGAGCCTACTCCAGGTTAGACATGACTCTGCTCCCTGAGATCAGGGAGCACAGGGCACTAGCACAGAGGATAATGCCTGTAGCGAGGAAGAGGAAAGGGATGTCAGGATATAGAGCCATTTACCCCCATTGGCACATTATGAATTCTTTAAAGTGGGGCAGCTGCTGCCACACACTGGGTAGAGATATTGGCATCAATAAATCAATTCAAATTGGCACGTGCTTGGAGTTGCACATAAACTAACATGCTTAAGAAGATTTGTTTCTGTGCTCCCAGGAAATCTTACTGGGGTGGTACATGTTGCAGCTGTGGCTTCTGCACAGGCTTAGTACTGAAAAGAGCTCCAGTTGTATTTTTATTTTAAAGCAGAAACTTGATTTAAAATATACAATCTCACGTGGCCTATCAATATATACCTGCTACTATTCTGTAAGGATATATCAGCTTTTCCATTAACTAAACAGGAAGGCCCAGTTAAAAGGTCTCAAAATATCTAGAAGGAAAATGTGCAGTTCATATTTACCATTGAAGATATTCCCAGATTATCAGACTGGGTAATGAGGCAAACTAGGACTAAAGTGCATATGTGGAGATGTAGGTAGCAAATCCTGACAGAAGAGAGATAGAGTGTGTAAGGACTAAGAGTCAGTTACAGAAATCTGGATTAAAAGACAGTTGAAGTAGTGGGCAAAAATAATGGGAAGTCTGCAGCTTGGAGTCTACTTTGAAAGCCTCGACTCCAGTGTGTGCTCAGCGTTCTCCCTCCGGCAGCACTGCTGGAAAAAACCATGAACAGTTCTCAAAGTATCATCCATTCCTATTGTAAAAGGAGAGGCTGATTCATTCATGCCTCATCTGCTGCAAGCAGCAAGAGGTCGTCATGGGTGTTCAGAAAAGACCTGGGGAAAACACACGTAGTACTTCAGCCTGTGCTGCCCGTTGCTGCATTTCTGTACTGGTGTATGGAAAAATGTTTTGGATGTTTTACTGATCCAAAATATCAGATTGATGCGCTCAGATTTGGAATCGTAGCAAGGAATGAATTAGCATCATTTATATATTGTTACAGTAATTGGGTAAATAATGCCAAAGAGAAGGCATTTAGTGAACTTTGCTGAGACTTTCACTGCAAACTCAAGGAAAGAATTCTAAGTCAGTGATAGTCCATGGGGTCTTTAACAGAGATAGTTTATCCTCATCCATCTGTTCTATTTTTTTCTTCAGACTTCTGAACATTACAAACACCAGGGAAAGGTCATCAATCCTGCTTGTTACTGGAAGAGCATCACCCTTAGTCACTGAAACGGAGAAGTCAATGGGCTTTTTTTTTTTTTTGAGCTGGCATAGCTCCACAAACCAATATTTTTCCAGCAAATTCAAGACCTGTGATGACTGTTTCACCCAACCAATGTCAAAGCAGGCAAGTACTGCATAGATAATGACAGTAAAATCTTTTGTGTACTTCAGATGTGATCTGGAAGAAGGACCATTATGAGAAGATCATTACTTTACTTTTCCATTTTAATTTCTTTTTCTTGCTGAACCTACTGCTTGGTGCTGGCTGAATATGAGACTCATACCTTGAATTGTGCAAAACAAAAAAAAAAAATCAGTTTGGTTCTAGCTAAACTAAAAAAAAATTGTCATTGTGTGTAGTTTCTTTTAAACTATAAAGTGTTGATTGTGGTCGTACCAGAAAGGAAATTATTTCAACTTGAAAAATTGAATGAGATTACTTCGAGGATATCAAACTGAAATATTTTTGACTTTCTGAAATGTGGTTTGTGTTTTCACTATTGAAAAGATCTGGAAAATATGATGTATATTTTGTCAAAACTTTGGAGTTGGAAATAATCAGAATTTTTTTGAACATAACTGCATTTGACTCAAAACTTTGGTAAGTCATTTAAAATTATTACAAGAATCTCAGTGAGTTTAAATGAGTTTGAACCTGTATCCTAACAAGAAGCTGAATCTTGTTACTGATAACTTGCTTCTTTCTCTGCCTAATGCATAATACTACGAAGTAGTTGCCAATTCTATCAGAGCCTGAGCAGGCATGAACATGGTAATACTAGGATGGTGCTATGCAGAATTTCTTAACTTTTTTCTCATTTCTTTGCCTTTGTTTCCCCTGCCCTTGTACCTCCTTTTTTTCCCCCAGTATCAGGCTAGGATTTAGTCAGCAGCCATAGCCATTTGCTTTCAGTCCTAACTTTCAAATGCAAGGAAGAAAGCTTTCCTCTCTTTAAATACACTGTAAAACTCTTTCTGACTCCAGTACAGCCTGATTTTCAGGTTGAAATGTTGGGTCTTTATAGAAGCAGAAGACTCAGTGACATTTTGCTGCGTCACTAAATCCATGCAAGCAGAAAGAACTTTTTCCCAAGTGAAGAATATGAAGCTGTTGCACACAGTTAAGCTTTAAGGGTTATGCCAGAAAAAAAAAAAAAAAAAGAAATCCTTTAATTTTTCTAAATCCAGCTGAAAGCAGCATCAAATTTATATTGCTAGGCCTTAGGCAGGAGAATAAGACTAAAATATCAAATCTCTGGACCAAGTCTCTATTCAGTAACCAGTACTCTGGCTATCTATACTAGGTGTTTTATACACATATATATGTGTGTGCGTGTATGTTTGTGTATATGTACATAAATTGAAGTTAGTGGTTATCTTGAAATCTATTTCACCATATGTAGATGGATTATATATCAATCATGCAGCACACATGTTTCATTTCCTGTACAGGAATACACGACTACACACAAAGATTAGACGGTTTAAAACAAACTATAAAGTGGCTTCAGAGGCTGCGTCTCCTTGACTAATTTATGCTATAGTAATATAATTTAATAATAGGAAGTTACTGCTATTTATTATCTGTAGACCCAGGTAAAGACTTTATAAAGGTGGTTTATTTGTCATCCACCTTTAGAATATGACGGCAGAATGATATTTAAGTTACTTGAGGAGCTTTGGTTATGTGCTGTATGCCCAATATTTTTGCAAAAATAGAAACTATTTTTGGATAGACTGTATTTCAGAATTTCCTCCTATAGCTCTTCTATCCCCGGTTATTACACTGTTTATGTAATATTTTAGGATTTCTTTAAAAAATCTTACATGTTTACTCATACTTAACTCCTAACATACATTCATTATGTCATCGTGAACATCATTTTTCTGTGTGAGAATGGCATAAATTAGAAGTAGAGCAGGTTCACTGCAACCCTGGAAGAGGAACATAGTCCAGTGAGTGTTTATCTTGTTAAACCAATTGACTCTCTCACACTTCTTCCTCTTCCCTTTCCCCTTAGCGCCCAGTCCCACGGACAGGGTTGTACTCAGGATTCCTTGGACGCCTGTTTGCATTCATGCATTTTTCACATAGAAATCCTTAGGGAATGGTCTCTCTTTACACAGTAGAATAGAATCATAGAATCATTAAGACTGGAAAAGACCTCTTAGATCTTCCGGTCCAACTGTCATCTCAATATCACCATGACTACTAAACCATTCCCTAAAGTGTCAGGTTTACATGTTTTTGATGACTCTAGGGAAGAGTAGAATCATAGAATCATAGAACGAACAGGTTGGAAGAGACCCACCGGATCATCGAGTGCAACCATTCCTGTCAAACACTAAACCATGTCCCTTGGCACCTCGTCCACCTGTCCCTTAAACCCCTCCAGGGTAGATGAATCAACCACCTCCCTGGGCAACCAGTTCCAGTGCCCAGTAACCATTTCTGTGAAAAAAATTTTCCTAATGTCCAACCTAAACCTGCCCTGGTGGAGCTTGAGGCCATTCCCTCTTGTACTGTCCCATGTCACTTGGGAGAAGAGCCCAGTTCCCTCCTCTTGTTCTGATGCTTGAACAGTATGTATTTTATGCATACTGCAAAAACCCTTGCTATTCTTTGGCATTGTAGAAGACTTAAAAGTTTTAAGTGGTGTCAGGTATTAAAATGATCTATTAGGACTCTTGTTAATGATACAGATAGATAATCCTTTCAAAACCTTAAAAACCATAGCCTGAATATGTATTTTTAGATCAGCACACAGTGAATTTATAAAATAGCATAAAAGAGAAACAGATTACTCCTCCTGTTTTCCATGGAGCATAGGCTACAACAGCATTTGCTCAGGAATTAGAGTGTGATCTGACTACAAGTTGAGGGAACACACTCTCTATATCAGCTGTAATTTGTGCTTTGACCTCTTATTTTGAGCTACATACTTCTCCCCATTGACTACATGGAGAAACAACACACCACTTTTATTTTAGAAAATCTATAAGAATTTTTTAGGAATATGATTGGTTGTTTTTTTCATTAGTTTTTTAATTCTTTTTAATGAGTCCTGCAAAGAGGCATTGAGCAACTGAAGTATTATGAGTCTAGTCTGAAACTGAGTCATTTTAACTAAAATAAATTGATAAAAAACTAAAAATCCCCAGCCACTGGATTGCCACAGGCATTAAAATGAATTTTTATTAATTAACTGTTAATTTTAAGAGGAAGTTTAAAATATACTAGTCATAAAAATAAAATAATTATTAGTTAAATGGCCATAAAATAAGTATGCCCTATTCAGTCTCCAAGCGGTTTAGTGACACCACTAGAAAATCAGTTATTTACTTCATTCAGCTGTCTTTATTTGTGGAGTTCCCTGTTCACTAATAACTAAGTATCTGCAGTTCTCACATCTCAAATTTCACTTAAAGTTGGCTTTTTGTAATAGAAAAGCTTTGATTAAATAAATACGTTCCTTTATCTTACAGTAACTTCATTTAGTAAAATATATGAAGACCTCTGTGTGAGACATGAAAGTTTTTGTTTGACTCAGATAGTCAAAGATTCTGGCTGAGTTTGGGAAGATACCATTTTTTAACCTATTTGTAGTGAATCACTGAGTAGTTTTATAAGTGATACAATACCATGCAAAAATTTGCTGGCAAAATCTATGAGGCTTTCTCATCCCTATGTTACTGCTTTCTGGTGGATGATGATCTCCTTCATCAGATGATTTCAAATAACTACACAATCTGGTGCTTCCCGTCAAGGAAGAGCAGATTATGTCTGGTTATACCTCCAAATCTCTGAGTTACAAGTAGTTCAGCTGGGATGTAAATCTAGCTTTCCCCTAATCTGTTACAGAGCTTGTGTGTGAGTCGTACATGTGACCAAGTAATTAAAAATTGTCACATTTCCTCAATGGTTTGATATAGACATTTTAATAAAAAATACACTTGGGATTGTTTTACTGGATTTGACTTATCAATTGTTGATACAGACTTTTGAATAAATAAAACATAGTCTGGTATTAATTAATATTATTTCATACAATAGGTTAAAACTAATTTGATGATCTGGCAGAGGGACTTCATATTTCCCCAAAGAGCCAACAGATGACATCTATTTAATTTGCCAGTTAAAATTCATACATGCAGCTTTTAAGCAAAAATTGATTGGAACTTACTTGACCATTGAATAAGATTCACATCAGTAAATATAGTGATTGCATTAGTATTAGCTAAACTTTCAAGCCACACAATGCATTTTGTCTCATTTTATTTGTAGAAAAACGGCGCAATGATTTCGTGAATAATCGACTCCTCGATTTAGTCACAATTGTTATAATAATTAAAGTTACATCTTGTTATTTAGATTATTGGAATGGAAAAAATGCTTCTCATCTTAACATTTAACTAGATATTGTCCTTCTATCTCTCAACTTTCAGAAAACATGATATTCAAGTGGTACATGGGATCTGCACTTCTATTCAGTCTTCATCTGGTTTGGCCCACGGTACCAAAACCTGGATACTTGAATACCTGTGGCTAAAATTAAAAAACTGTGTTATTTGGGTTACTCTTTCTGTAAGCAACCTTTCCATAAGACTACTCATAGGAAAAAAATGAATTCTTGTCAGGCTAGGACTGAAGTTTCATCTCATTTAGTATCTTATGCTTGTTGGTGGCCAAGAGATAATGCAAAGTACTGTATAGTAGGCAGTTATTTTATGCATGGCATCAAGGAAAGCTCCTTAGGAAATGGGGAGGATTTATATATAGTCCCTAATCCTTATATATATTCTCCGTCTAAACCTCTTAATTCTAAAGACTTAAATATCTACTTTCTGTTCTTAAATGCACTTTGATCCACTTAGGATTTTAGATACTTAATTGCTTTGCTGGTGCTGCATCCTACATTTCGATAACAAATGAGGTCTGTGGAATATCTGCTCAGCTACAGGCTTCAAGACAGATACTTTCCCTGTGTCCCCAGCATGAAAAAGGAGGGTTTTCTTGGAAATCCTTTTGCTTCATCCATGCTTCTTTGCAGCATCAGGGCAAAATACAGAAAGAAAAAAAAAAAAAACCAAACCAACAGGGCAAAATACAGAAATGACATACATATGTCTTCTCTCCTTCAGTTTTGGAGATTTTCCTCCTTTTCCTTTGCCCATGAGTGGTCTTGTTTTCTGTCAAACTTCAGAACAGATTTTTCACCTCTCCATGTGCAAACCAAGAATAGGCTCTCTGCCAAGCCCAATCTATTACAAAACTTTAGCAGATCTGACACATATGGGTTGATGAATCTTCTAATGCCTTCTACTGTCGCTTCTCACAACAGCAACAGAGTGAGATGATTGTCTCAAACTCCCCAGTTTCAGCTCTTACAACTACTCAAGAAATTGTGTGCCCCAAAACAGTGCAGTGAGTAAACTGATGTTATACAGAGATTTGTTTGGGAATGTTGATGTTTAAATATATATGAAATAAGTAAAAGTGCACATAGGAGGTTTCACCAGTGCAAGTAACCTGAATAGCCTCTTCTTCTGTGATTTGGTCCTAGCTCTGTCAAACACACAAAATCCCAAACGGGTGTAGTGTTTATTTGTAACAGAGCTGTGAAGACATTTTGTATGAGGTCAAAACATCATTGCAGAAAGGATGAATGCCTACCACTTGGTGAAAATAGTGGGCATAATATTGGAATATGAAAAAAATAGACCTACCTTGAGAAAGCACCCCTTTCTGCATCAGTAATCTTGGTGTCTCTCTCAGTAAAATTCATAGCACAGTAATAAAAAAGTTTCAGGCTACATTAGTATTCTATGATACTACAGAGCTCTTTTTCACATGCCCATATATTATATTTCTGTGTATATGTTTGCACAATTAGATAATTTATAAAGACACATTAGAAGAGAAAGAAAATTAAATATATTGTTATTCTTAACTTCACTGTATGAAGCTGCAAGTAAAAAAAATACCCTAATAGCATTAAACATTCAATATTCTTGGGAGGTTCTCTACACCTGGTCATTTGTTTTATGAAAGATTTTAAATCTGGTGTGTAAAGTATCCAAACATCTTTAGTACATTAAAAGCAGCAACCAGCAGTACTGTATAATCAGTTAGTGCTTGAAGAAAATGTTTATTGACTAGCATTTTATATCTGACGAATAGACTCGTGGTTTGAATATAAGTCTTTCTATTTTTGTCTGCACTGCAATATGAAATATGATGGTAGGCTTGTCTTTCTGTATCCCAATCCTCACTATAAACCAGGAATAACAAAGCTTGTCTGTCTAGAAGGGGGAGTTAAAATGTCACCACAGAACACAGATATGACATCAATACAGTATAATCATATTCTCTTGGTTCACCTGCTTCATCACAACTGGTAACCAGTGGAAACTCCATTTGGTTTCCAAAATTTTCTGTCTTTTTAGAGAAGTTAAGAGCCCCCAGCCTGCAAAGACTCAAGCTTTTGTAGTATCACCATGTATTTCTATGAAATTCTAAGAAAGCAAAAAGGCTTAGCCTGGGTTTATCTAGACTCTAACTTTGCACTGTGAAAGAAGTAATGTTTTTATATGATTGTGGTTAGTCCAAAAAATGACCCATGCAGGACCTTACTGCACATATTTATTGCTGTCCTAAGCAGTACCAAGAGTTCCATTCTTAATTTCTTTTCAAGATTGAACAAGCCTGAAAGCTTTTTTCCCAGAATTCTTCTTATATTTGATTCTGAAGTCCTCCTCCTGTGGCTTGTATATTTTGTTATGATGTCTTATGCTTGTGTATTTTGTTATACTGTGTTACTGTCATTACAAATATTGCAACTAATATTAAATTTTGCATAGTCAGTGACTTAGAAAAAATTTATACCCAAGAATTTACACCTAAAATACCCAAAATGCTTAGAAGATTCAATGGACTGTACTCGAATGAACAGAGTGAATAGTAAAGGGCATATTAAAGCTCTGGTCATAGTAAACAGTAAAAACTAAGGTGCAACAATGGTATTAATGAAGGAGGAATAACCTTAAGAAAAAGGAAACAACATGAACTGAGCAGGAGTCTGTAAGGACTGTAAGAGAAGCAGACATGGAGTGGCCTCGGTACAAAAGGTCTGTGAAGCAGTAGTGTAGACTTTGAGTTATCATGGGAGAAGGAAAATTCGTCCAATGCTGTAAGTACAACTTGGTAAAGAAATAAAATATTTGTATCCTTTTAGCTCTTTTTGTGCTCATTTTTTCTAACAGATGTAAGCTCTTTTTACTCCTCTTCATTTTTGTTCACCTGTGACGATGCTTGAAGAAAAGACTCTATGCTGTCAATAAGGCATACGTTCAACCCACTTTGGGGTATAAGAACCCAGAAAAAGATTTTACTCTGTATTTCTCTCCTCTCACTGCAAATATATATATATATGTATATATATTTTTTCTTACTTATAATTAATTATATTACTTAGAATATATATATATTTTCTTACTTGTTCCTGCTTCTTAGAATCTCATCAGCATTTAATTTCTCTGTTGGCATTATTCCTCAAAACTATGAGTTTGTCATCATCACTTTAAAAAAAATGTTGAGTATCTCATCAGCTGCTTCCGCATCACTTGCTAAATTCTACCAGGTAGTTTGAACAGACATTGGCTGCCTGACCCAGTTATGGGCTTTACATGAAGAGAAGCGTTGAAGTAGGTAAAATCGCTCTTCATGTCCCAGTGAAGATGAGTAGATGGGAAATGATATGTTGCAGGGATTAGGAGATGGACTGTGAATATGGGCCTGCTGGAAGCAGATATGATGGTGCCAAACAGCGTTGTGGAAGAGCAGCTAGGAAATAAGTGGAAACACCTAGAAAGAAACCTACGACATTAAATAGGAAGAAAAATGAGGTTTTTCTGCTTGTTATAACTGTACTCTCAATCTGGCACCAGCATAAAATCATATGAGTGTGATCTGGGCTCCTGAAACCACCATTATTTGGCTCTCATTGTTGCTATAAATAACAAAATTGGAAGTTTGTGATGGTTAATCTCTTACCAATTTCTAAAGGTTTGTTTTGTAATTTGGACTAATTTTGTGGGGCTAATTTGATGGAGTGGTTTGCTGCCTGACAAGTGGCTGGAGATGGCACTGAGATCCATCTACCTGTAAAGCTTTGCCTAGCTGGAAAACAGTCATCAAATTACTGTAGGTTGCTTTATGCAGGGTTTTCTGTCCTTGTTACACTGACTCTAGGCTGGAAGCTTGGCTGTGATAGGAGTCTATTAAGCCTCTAAACTACTTGGTGTAATACCAACTGTTTTTATTTCATTTGTCATATTGGGCAAGGCAAAATTTCTTAGCCCCTAGAATTCCACCTAGAGAATCCAAGCTTTAGACAAAAGCCCACACCGAAAAGCTTTCTAACTTTGAAACTCAGCTGGTTCAAAATCCCATCCTAATTTAGAGCAGTTGTAGCCTACCTGGAGAGCAGATTAGGATTAAGTTTTTGTAGCTAAATGCCTTGCGGATTAAACTTCTGTCTGTATTAGACTCTAATATTTAGGTATTTACTTTTGAGGTATTTTTTTCCCTTTTTTAAAAGATTTCATGTGCTTTTGGCCTTTTTCTCCCTCATAGCAGCTAAGTCTATGGCCTCCGATTCAATTGTGAGAGATTGCTATGACAGGCTGACATTCTGGTACTTGATATAGTTTGTCCTCAACATAGGAAGGATGCGATTCTGTTAGACCAGTTTCAGAGTATGGCCACAAAGATCATCAGAGGGCTAGAGCAACTCCCATCCAAGGACAGGCTGAGGCAATTGAGATTGTTCAGCCCGGAAAAAAAAAAAGCTCCAGGGAGATCTTGTAGCAGCCTTTCAGTACTCTTTACTTCCAGGGAGACTACAGGAATGTTGGGAAGGGGCTCTTTGTCAGGGAGTGCAGTGACAGGACAAGGGATCATGGTTTTAAGCTGAAAGAGGAGAGATTTAGATTAGTTATTAGGAAGACATTTTTTCACTATGAGGGTGATGAGACACTGGCACAGGTTGCCCAGAGAAGTAGTGGCTGCCTCATACCCTGGAGATGTTCAAGGGCAGGTCGGATTAGGCATTGAGTAACATGATCTAGTGGAAAGTATCTCTGACCATGGCAGTGATTCCATTCCCAGCCATTCTATGATTCTATGAAAGCTAGAGCCATATTTCTACATCTGGGATTCAATAAACTAGGGGTAAAAAGGTAAGCCCCACTCCATTTTACTTTACTCTAGAAGCCATGTTTCTAGGAGTAGAATGCTTTTAATAGAAGAGGTATTGTTTTACATTTTAGTGACTAATACTGTTCCCTGTCTTCCTGATAAAAGTGCTTTAATAGCAGTATAGTCTGAGATTTAGGGATCAATAGATTATGATGAGCATCCTGAGAGCTGGAAAGTGAGAAATAAAAACAAAAGATCTGGAACTGTTTAGTATTAAGGCTGGGGATTGGCCAGCTGGACTGAGAATGGAGACTGATATCTCCTGAAGAACTAAAGAGGGACACTAGAAAGCACAACTTGGCTAAGGAAAAGAAGATGAAAGAGAAAAGAAAAATGGGGAAAATGGGAGCAGGTGGTGTGATTACTGAAGAGAGTATCCAGATTTTAAAAAAGGAAGAGCATAGAAGAACTCAAGTCTTGGAACAAACACATTTGTAACCAGGAGTGTAAGGCATCTTGCACATAGGTTCGTTTTCAAGTCTCATCTGAGGAAAGAGTTCTGTTTTCAGCAAATATCTGAGAAAAGCACTGTGTCCATTCTGCTCTTCTCTTAGTTTCTGTACAGGGTAGATATCCCCTAAGGTTATCAGTAACTAACTAGCTTACTTAGCTCTAGGGTAGAAATGAGTCATCGAGCACACTTATAAACCGTGTGGATGTCAGGATAATTTCTTATACTGTAGTTGGATGCATTTTTTGTTAACAGCTGTAAACGCTAGAAAACTGCAAATTTTATTTATTATTCTAACATAGGTGTCTTAATTCAAGCACAGAAGCCAGAAACTCTCAGAAGAGTGGTTGTCCCAGCAACACTAAATTAGTTTTTGTGCATTTATGCACCAAAATTGCACTAAGTATCTAGAGACATGGAGACACTTCCCTTTACAGCTTTTGGGACTATTATTATTATCATTGTGTGATATGTAAAATAAACCCAAAGCTGTTCCTTGATTACCTAATGAAACATGGAACTGACTATATAGTTTAATGATTAAATGGTTATAAACTCCTTGGAGATTGACTCTTCCCAAGGAAATCTTAAGAACTCAGAAAATGCTAGGTCAGTTTACTAGCTGCCAACACTGTGACTGCTGGTTCAGTTTTGAGACTAACAGCTCCTTGGTACTCAAGGAAAACTTTGTATCTCCTCTGCAAAAACACTAAATTGAGGATGGAGACAGCTTTGAAGAGACAAATACAAATATGCCTAAAACATTGGGAAAAGATGCTTTGAAAGGGAAATTAAAAAAGTAAAGAGAATTTTAATTTCTCTCTACCTCAGTTCTTTTTCAAGAAAATAAAGACAACAGTATTTTTCACAGAATCGCAGAATGGTTGAGGTTGGAAGGGACCTCTGAGGGTCATCTTGTCCCAACTCTCTGTTCAAGCAGGGCCACCTAGAACCAGTTGTCCAAGGCCAAATCTAGATGGCTGTAAAGCCACAGAAATTCTTTGAAAATTATTAATATTTATGGAGTATTTGTTTACCATAATAATAAGCATCACTGAAGATCTCAGGAGGAAATTGAACACTATCCACTCCGTGGAAAGCAATAAAAAAGAATTACTGTGAGCTCAAATAATTAGGAAATATATTGCAATGCACATTGGAGTACATTGGCTGATTTTTGTGGGTTTGATTATGTGGATTTAGTAATCTTTTTGTGTAATTTCTATGGTTTTATCATATAAATGTTTCAGTGGACAAACCAGCTAGTCTTGACCATAAAATATTTTATTTATTATGTCGATGCTTAAGTCATCTTAAGTCTTTGTGAGAATTCTTGGAGTACTTATACATGAATAGCAGACAATGATATACTGATTCCTATTTGTTATGTGTGTAGCACACATATTGGTCAAGTGAATCAATAAACAATGTATGCGTAAACTACTATATGAAGAATATGATTCTAGTAACCACTTGTGTTGAATTATCTGAGATTTCTGTCACTTTGACTCCTTCTCTTTCTCTTTTGTTTGACAATATATTTCTGTGACAATGGATGAACTTTATCCTGAGGATGTGATAGGAAAGCCACTCATTAAGATCAAAATATACTCTGCACCCTACTTCAGTTTTCCTTTCATTCAGTGAAAAAAAAAAATTCTCTGTTGTTTAGGCAGTGCTGTGTGAAAGAACATAAAGAAAGTAATAAAACTTTCTAATCCTTCTTCATGTTAAAATGAGGAGGATAAAACTTGCACTTCTAGCACCTTGACCTCTCAAATACTGTTCTTGCCTGCTGCTTCCAGTCATATTTCTGAATTTTCAGGTATGGATTTTTATATCCCCACCTCCACTTTATTTGTTTGGGCAACAATGATCTGAATTCTGCTTTCTGACCCTGAACTGAATCTTTACTCTGCTGTAATAGTTCCTGAACTCTAAGGCTGCTTTATTCATTCCATCTTGCATTAGAAATGTATTGAGTTTGGTAGGACATATTAGTGAGCTTGCTTGAATGTTTTAAAGTGAAATGAAAAAGTTAAACTGAGAAGGACCATATCCATCTCCATTTTTTCACAAGTTTATTCCATTTGTCTATATTTGCAGTAGTCTTTGCTGGAGTATTTTGACAGATTGAGAAGATGGGATAGGAGAAAAGGAAGAATTTTTTTTTCTAAATGTGTTTTTTTCTGTGCCACATGGGTAACTGAAAGGCAAAGGTATATGACAGTTGCTGATATGGACGAGAAAAGTGTGGGATTGTAAATTTTTTATAGACCCAGAATATCACCAGGTTACATTTGATGTTGCGGTCTTGGTCATCACATCAGGGCAAGGTACATGACCATATTGAGAAGGTGATAGTTTTTCTTCTCTTTCAGCTAACAGTGTAAGAGGGTGACGGTGAGTTCAGGTGAACGGTCACTTAATGGAAATCCCAAATGAAGCAGAAAATTGAGGGGGTCTGGGTTAATGTGCAGTGTTTTTCTGGGCACTGAGGCAATCAAAATAGGAGTTGCAGAATCTCAAGGTCACATTTTCTTCATGCAGCTCTACAGTGTTTAAGGACCAGAATAATAAATCTCTTTCATACTCTGAAAACTCTAGTTTTGGCTTCCGCTCAGCAACCATCCATCTAGGAGATGTGCAGCCCACATCACAACATCCAAATGCCTCACATTCTTAATGTATTGATTTACTTAGAATTCCCGAAAGGCTGAAATAATGCTATTACCCTTATTTTAGAAAGAGGGATCTAAAACATGAGAGATAAGGACTCAAAACCATTCAGAAAGTCTGAAGTCAAGGACCAGAGAACTTAACCTGCTTTAAAAGTCAGAATGCAAATCTCAAACCATACTCCATGTATCCTAAAGGATCTTAACAACTTCTGCTAAGGTAAAGACTCTTTTCCTTTTAAACATTTGCTATTCTTCAGGAAGTTTTCAAGTCAGGAAAAGATGTGAGTTGAACTTCTAAATCTTCACACCTTTTCCTAGGAGTTGTATAAAGTTTTTCTTGCTTTCCTTGCTTCAAAACAAGCCTGGAAATATGGCCTATTCCTTTGCAGGCTTTTGATTTTTCTGTGTGTATAGTATTTCAGAGCTCCTTCACAAATTAGATCTCACTAATACAGTTTAACTGCTCACCATTTCCAAAGCAGACAAAATCTCTATCACATAGAATGCAATCAAAACATTTTTTTCTTTTAATTTGATAATATATCTTGAGAGTGTATTCATTCAAAATAGTATGTAACAGTTTTCACATTATTCTAATCTCCTCTTCATTATACTCTGTTATTTGGATACCTACGAAAATCACTATTGATTTATTATAAGCTTAGTACTTACAGAGATAAGGCAGTCACCTGTGTTTTCCTGAGAAAGCTTAAAAAGCAGTTCTTTGTGTGACTAGCTGTATGTGGCCACTCTTATTTTATAATACAGGTCAGCCAACCTGTGGAAGGGAACTCCTATCCATGGGAATTCTAATTTGCCAATAATTGTCCTTTCCTTTGAAGATAAAGTAAAAGGAAATAGAAATTTTTTCAGGAATAACTAATGAAAAATGGGGTTTGCTTCAGATTATTGTTTTTTGCTCTGGCCTACAAAATTAACTTTTCTGCTGATTTAGTTGAGGTACATTAGATTTGAACTGGTATAAATGAAAGTTAGATTTACCCTTCTGAGAAGAAAGATGGAATATTCTCCAGATTGTGTAGCCCCGTTTTACCTTCAATGTGTAATAGTTTGCCACAGCATCAGTGCTTTAACTTCAGGTTTCTAAAACTCATTGAAGAAATCTGCTTCCATAGAATCATTTTATAGAAGAGACACACCGGAAAATTGAGTCCAATAATTCCTATCAAACACTGAACCATGCCCCTCAGGACCTCATCCACCCGTGCCTTATGTATCTCCAGGGAAGGTGAATCAACCACCTCCCTGGGCAGCCTCTGCCACTGCCCAATGACCCTATCTCCTAACATCTAGCCTAAATCTCCCCTGCTGGAGCTTGAGGCCATTCCCTCTTGTCCTGTCCCCTGTCACTTGGGAGAAGAGGCCAACTCCCTCCTCTCTACAACCTCCTTTCAGGTAGTTGTAGAGAGTAATGAGGTCTCCCCTCAGCCTCCTTTTCTCCAGGCTAAACATCCCCAGCTTTCTCAGACGTTTCTCATAAGGTCTGTTTTCCAGCCCCTTCACCAGCTTTGTTGCTCTTCTCTGGACTCGCTCCAGGGCCTTAACATCCTTCTTGTGATGAGGGACCCAGAACTGAACACAGGATTCAAGGAGCGGTCTCCCCAGTGCTGAGTCCAGAGGGAGAATCACCTCCCTGGCCCTGCTGGTCACACCATTTCTGATCCAAGCCAGGATGCCATTGGCCTTCTTGGCCACCTGGGCACACTGCTGGCTCATGTTCAGTTGGCTGTTGACCAACACCCCCAGGTCTTTCTCCTCCAGGCAGCTTTCTAGACAGCTTTCTATCATTATCTTTGTGTTATTTACTTCACTGTTTCTATCTGTTATGAATTGTTTCTTGATTGTCACCTCTGTTCTCAGATATCTGATGGTGGTATTTTTTTTCCATTTTGAGTTACAGATAATTTAGGCTTTCATGGAGGAAAGAAAGCTCCGAACATTATAACTGACTTTATCAGTGATCAGTTATGAAGACACTGTATGGAAATGAGAACGGAACTTTTTAATGAATCAGTATTTCATGATAAGTCAAGTCTTATCTAGATAATGCATTTATGTCTGCACAATACTCATAACTTCAAGTAGCCTATTGTGTTTTACAAGAACAATGATACAATTTGCTATACCATAAGTTTCCATTTATTACCAGTATTACCATGGGGATTTCCATACTGTTTAGTGGAAATTTTCAGGGAATTTTGTGACAAAGCAAATAATGAAACAAAGGGACCAGGTCAGCTGTGGTTTTGGAGATTCTCAGAGTTCTCTTTTAAGACAAAAGAGCCTTTTGAGATCAGCACAGTTGTGCCTGCATGGCAGCACTGTTTGGCCCTAGCAGCAGGATTGAGCTAACTTGTGTATTTTTGTACCATGTCACCTTTTCCGAGATTAAGATGTTCCTAAATTCTGAGAATATGGTTGTATATTAGGTGGGGTAAATTGTTCAGGCTAAATATATTTATATTCCAATCCCTGCCCAGAAAACATTGCTATTCTGAAATATACTCCGGCCTTGTTGACTTCGGTGGGACTAGCACCGGATAAAAAGCAAACAAATAACATGCCTTAATTAGTTAAGTCCATTATCTGCTTTTCCACTAATGCAATTCCGCCAAGTTAAACTGATTTCTGACTACTGAAGGGAGAGAAGAATTACTGTCAAGGTCCCACATTGCTCTCCACAGCTGGTAACGTACAGGAGAATGAGTACTGACATGAATTCTCCCAGTGATGTTAAGTTCTTTTGAGATCGTGGTCTAAGAGTGAAATGGGACTTCCCATGGGCAACTAATGAGTACAGCTTATGGAATTAAACCTAGTCAGGGTGAAAAAGTCTGTTCGTGAGCAGACTTGCACTGTTTGAGGTAACCTCACCTCTGCAGGAGGCTACCCTGAGAAAGATATAGTCAGGCTGTGTGATTTTCCAGCCGTATTTTCAAGACAACTTATGATAAAGAAATGAGAGATTAAGCAGTTGTTTCAAAACAACAGAATAAATTTTGTTTTGTGGGAAAGAGACAAAACCTGTGGGTTTTTTTTTCCTACCTTACATCTTTGTAGAAAAGGTTATGAAAGGAGTCCCAAGAGGCAAGAAAGTAACCACAAAATAGCAGGAAAAGTCTCTTCCGGCATGTAGAAAGAAGAGCTGGAATTGCTAACGAGCATTTCTGAAATAAATTTGCATTGATAGAAGGGGAAAAAATTGGAAAATAATGAACTGCTCAAAAAAGTTTGATTACAGGAACAAACACAGAGAATAGTGCCATAGAAGAAACTCACTAGGGACAATGTGCTTCCCTGAGTATAAAAGAACTCTTTGATTTAATTGGTTCAGCTGGAGAGAGGGTGTTGATAGGAACAGAACTGGCTACAGCCTAATAATTTCTCCTCAGTCCTTGATGTTGTTAGTTATAGAAATAGTCCTTCAAGTTGTTGCTTTACACTTCCACTTCCTTAATTAGGTTTAGAACACTAAACTTCTCATGCAATTGGATGGATTCTGTCCTGGTTTTGTTGCAAAGGTCAGCTAGATTTGATTGAGGGCAAAGCAAATTGTGCAGCATAACTGGTAAAATAGGAACTGAGATCTTAAACTGTCATTTTTATGTTGCATGTGTTCAAAGTCAAGATGCTGGTCATGACAACTTACTCTAAAGAAACTCTAGTAAAAAATATCCTCTTAACTGATACAAGCTAAAGATAAAAACTGATTCACAGATTTAGGTCTTAAGCATGTGACAAATGTTATAAAATTCTTCTGTATGTTCTTACTCTGATGGATGTTTTCAGCCCTCTTAAGTCTGATATATTTCAGTAGTATTAACAAGTTATTTTTTTATTTTTTTCCTTTATTCTTAAAGATTATGTAATGAATATATCCAATAGACCGACCAACATAAAAAGAGAAAATCACACGCAGTTTGAAAATGTTTGTTTAAGCTCCCCTCTTTTTTCCTGAAGTTTGAAAGCCATCCGAAAGGTCTGTAAGTATCTGAAAACAACACAAGGAAGAAAATTTTACAAAAGTATCGTCACAGTCTTTCCTACTAATTGAAAGGAATGACTTTTGGTAGTGAAATTTCATTAGCACTTGAAAATCTTGAGTAGTTCTAAGATCCGGGTAATCCAGTTTTTAAAGTATTGCATTAGAGGCTTTATTCTTACTGCTACACTCCTGCTTAATATATTCTTCTTATTTTACCGCTTTTCTCAAAATGCATGGCATGGATATGTATAGAATCATAGAATGGTTTGAGTTGGAAGGGATCATAAGGATCATCCAGTTCTAAACCCCTGACATGGAGGTATCACAGAATCATAGAATCAACAGTTTGGAAAAGACCTCTTGGATCACTGGCTCCAGCCATTCCTATCTGCCATTAAACCACGATTATGTACATGTTGAATAAAATTTCATGAGGTATTACATCAAATTTTCTTCTGGTAAATTCCAATAGGGGTGTGACATACAAAACAGCAAAACCAGGAATCTTGTTCCATCTGCTTATTAGTTGAAAATAATTTCTCCTTCATTCCTTTTTTTTTGTGGGTTCAATAGTGTCTCACTAATGATCATTTAGAAAAATATAAATAAATTACTCCTAGGGAAGAGAGACTGTAATCATCATTTGTAGCACAGAGGGAGAGTAATTGCAAACTTCACTGCTCAAACCCGAAGCAAAAAGTTGCCTTTGCTGAACTTGATGTTTAAATATAGAAATGTATAAAATAAAATCTGTGTTAGCAAATGTTTGAATCTCAATAATTTTAAGTGAGATTTGGAGGACAGCAGTTTCAAGGTAGTTTTTGACAATCTCATCTTAGGAGGCTCTGATTTATTTTTGATTCATTTATGTCCTTCTCTTCTGAAACTAGTAGTAATATTTTGTGTGAATTTGTTCTCTGGAGCCTGGTCATTTGTACTGTCTCTGTTACAGCAGCTACAAAGTGTCACACTGAAGGTAGGTATTGATGGGAATATAATAAGTTTTTTAAAAGAACTGTCATAGATGTTAGAGAGGGAGAAGCTTGAGACAGGTGAGATAAGGACAGAAAGTCACTATAGAAACTTCATAAAAAAGAAAAAAATAATCCCAAATTGTTACGGGCAGCTTCTTTCTCTAGAAAAGGAGATAAAGATAAGTGGGTTAAGAATGAGTGGGCAGAGCTGACTTTTTGGGGACACAAATATAAACAAATCAAACTCTAACTACAAGGAAGAGACAGAGTGGATACCCCTCTACCTCACCTGTAGCATAGCCCTTTGTGAAATACAAACATTCGCCTCTGATTAAGAACTTCTGCATTGAGGCTGGGAATTGCTTAATTAGGGCAACAATTTAAAGATCATCACCATCAGCCTATGTTAATTTTTTGCCCCTTCCACAAAAATTTCAGCATTTCTGACTCAGTAGTTCTGAGGACCTGGCATCTTTCAGTGCTTTCATTTTATCTCTCAGTTATCAACCTATTGCCCTATGGAGAGGAGGCAGAAAAGAAAGTACAAATTTGCCCAAAGGATGGAAAGTTAATTTGTTTGCTACCAGTGCAATATATTGCCCATAGCTGCAGTATGTAACGTCCACATGATAGCCAAGAGAAAATATCTACTCAAGAAATAAGCATGAGCAGACCTGTAAACAGCCCATTCTGTCTCCTAGTCAAAGGAAGTGGAAAGACAAGTTGGTGGGTGGATTTTTGGGGGTAGGTCTATGCAAGTAAAGGCAGAAGAGAGGTTTTTTTTTTTTTATTCAAGTGTTATATCAAAGGTATTACTAATTTAGCTTTAATAGTTTTGTTTTTCATTGAAACAGTTGTTGAAATGATTTTCAGTGTTGCAGTTAAACTGTAATATTTGTTCCTAAGACTAAGACAGTGGAAGACAGGTTAGGCTTCTTAATTCTCAAAAGATGCTTACAGCCTTATTGTCAGAAATAAAATCCTGTTCAGTGAGGGGAAGTTCTAATTGCAGAGAAGTTTGAGTTCTTTTTTCACTTAGAAGTTCTTGCATATGTTAAAGCTGTTTCTCCCAACTCACTGGCTATGTGTCCTCACTGGTTTGGTGTTTTGAAAGGGGTTTTCTGTATGTAGAAGGTATATCAGGCATGCCATTTAATGCTAAATGTCAGATTGGAAAGCTATGAGCATGACTATGACTTGAAATAGGCAATATGATGTTTCAAGCGATGGTTGTTAAAGGTTTGTGTACATAGAGCTATGTACTGATTGTGTTCCTCTAATGCTCATTGCTCCTGTACAGGTGCATTTTGGATACCTTTTCTGAAGGCAAGATCTTACAAGATCTTGAGGATACGGTTCCCGTGAAGACATCACTTGCTTCATTTTTACAATATCCCATGACTACTTAGCCCTAGTATCCAGTAAGGGCAAGTGACTGCATGTCTGAACTTGAACTCTTAGTGATAAACTTTCCTTAAAGTGAGAAGGGACATCACAGTGACCAGAGACTAGTTTAGAGAAAGTGTAGGCTGTATTTTGTATCAAGAGTCATGTCAGATCTAGAGAGGGGAGGTCTTGGGGTGGATGAAGAAGATGCAGTATCAATATATCACTGTGTTTGTGACAGAGCCCCATTTGAAGGCAGCGAGGAAAGCAATACATCATGAGCTGACTCCTGAATTTTCTCTATGTCTCTTGTATTATAGTGTCTGATCCCCAAAGCTGCTGATGTATGCTCTCCTGAGATGTTGTTTTCTTCCCCAGTTGACCTGCTTCCCACGAGCAGTTTAAAAGTTGGGGAGTAGTTCAGATTTAATCAGAGCTTGAAGTTCAGAGAGACTTAGAAGCCAGTGCTAAGAGTACCATAATCTAGTCCATTTAAGCTTTTTCTGAAGGTTGATGGGGTAACAGTACAGGTGACAAAGAAAAATGTCATATAAAGCTAATTTAAATGGACTTACCTTTAGGGGAAAATAACTAGTACTGCAGGTTACAGTTTACAATTCAAGTAGTAGTACTAAGATTAAATATAATAAAAAATGCTAGTATCTGATTTTCAAGAAAAGAAAATCTGAGGATATGTATTTCTATGGGGCATTTAAACAGTAAGTAATCACTGTAGTGACATCAAAATGGGACATACAGGTAAAGGAGAAAAAGAATACTGTAAGTTATCAGAAGGCTGGAATAAAAATTCCCAACTTAGTGTACACAGAGATGGGAATGGCTTCAACAGAGGGATTTACAAAGCCACAAAAAGCAGCATGATAAAACAACTTAAGAAGGCAGTGTCACTCTCTTAAATCTTTCACTGTTACTTGCTATTAGTAGCAGGGCCTGAAATGTTAATGAATAGACCTTCACAGAATCACAAGGTTGGAAAAGATCCACAGGATCATTGAGTCATCTAGTAGTCCAGGGAATTACTGCCATTACCAAAGCAGAGGTGAGGAAAATGAGGCAGAGAGACACAGATCCTGTAACTTTATGCATCCAGTCTAACCTTCTCATCTAGCTTCCACCCATAGTTTGCGAAGAGACAGCAGCACTTGCAGAAGGTCATTCAGTTTTCCTCTTTTAGCTTCCTAAAACCACTCAGAAGCTTGACTACCAGTTAGATTCGAAGGATCTTACTTTAAGTGATGCCTTCAAAGACATGTAATTCTTCTATGAATATCTGGGGGATTGAATGAAAGATTATTTATTCTATGCATCTCAGGAAAGCATATCATTTTTCATAATAGTGCCATAGATATCAGAAAGTACTAGCACCAATGCCTGAAAGCCACTGAGGGTTTTGATGGAAATGAGGTAGAGAGATGCAAAACATCTAACTGTCTGCAAAGTTTACACAAGCTCTTGAATGCTTATAGTTCAATAGAGGGACTCATGCTATCCCCACATGATAAATGAATTTTCCAGAATTGGAAATAAAAATTCTCCTCACATCAATGGGGGAGAAATACTTGTATTAAATCTGATTTATTTTAATTCCAGTGACTGAACCGAAAGCCTGTTATTTATCTCTTTCCTTTCATTTGGTTCCATCTATTAAAATAAACATATATACTGCTACTTTTCTGCAATTATGGCCTACTTTGATCAGTATAAATGTTTCTTGGCATCTGCAACCCTGCTGGTGACAGCTTTGTCTCTAGTTTATTATAGGACTTAAAACAGTAATTTAAATTGGTCAGGATCAGTAGATGTTGTCTGACATAGTCATCTCTCTGTTCAAAACCTTTGCCCTGTGTCGCAATTAATCAAGGCTTTCAAAAGTCAACGTAATTAAGAGCAAGACAGTTCTAATGGACAAACAGCAAGCTGTCTGCACTGCATCTAAATAGGGCAGTCAGTTAGTGGAATCATTGCCTTGACACAATGGAAAGCATCTGACCCTTTTCTTCTCCATTTTGTCTCAAAAAATTCGTGTGCTAGCATGCTCCCACTAGACCTTGCTTCCCCCCCTTTTAATGTTTAGAGAGAAAATGAAATGATAAAGTGCTGAATCACTAGGGAAGATGACCTTACTTGAAAGATAAAATCTGAAAACTAACCACCTTGCCACTTGTGAGTGTAGAGAATAAAACCTGCTATTTGAGAACCTCTCAGGATAAGAAGTACTTCAGCAGGAATGAGTTTTAGACGATTGCAGTGTTTCTTAAGGAATCATTGTTCTGTTTCGATTGCTTGTTTTTCTACGGCTGTAATGCATTCAGCTCAGCTGGTTCATCTTACATTAATAAACTTAATGCAAGTGAGCTTCACTCCCAGTGTTCTGAAGGCAAACTGGTAGTAGAAAACTGTATGAGAATCAGTAAACGCATACCTGACATAGCTGACATGCTTTCAGCTAAAGGAAACCATTAACTGCTTGATAGATTTCTATCGCGGGATTTGGGAACTGAAGGGAGATAAAATGAGATATGAAAGAGAAAGCTAATTGGATGAAAGCTGATAATAAAACTTCATTGAATTTGGCAGGAAATATTGGCTAACATGTATGCTTCAAGATGTTTCAATTTAAGATCTTGACAAGTTGGGGGTTTCTGTTTTGTTTTCTTAAAACTTACTTTGACTTGTTTAACTTTCCTTGAGCTTGCTTTAAGCGACCAGCTATATTTTTGATCATTAACATCTTCCATAGATATCGAGGTCCTATCAAGTCTATTCTACCAGAACATCTCTTATTAGACAACACAGTCTGTGTTTAAAGGCATGGCCATGATCTGCAGCTGTCTGTGTGTTTGCTGTGGCAGTTTTGGTTCTAATCAAAGCTGAGTTAGGTAAGGCTGATTCACCCTAGGGAAATGACAGTGGCATTGTATGCCTCTCTGAAACCCTGTTATTTATGATATGTGTTTAAGATGAGCTCTCGGAGAAAAATAGAGCAAAACCGATCATTCCAAGCAATTTTGAAGTTCGAATGGATTTGGAATCAGTTTAAATCAGGTCTATATCCCTTCTGTACTGTAGGTAATGCAGTAATCTTCCCATATGAACGTCATAAAAGGTGATTTTCAGATGCTTTACTTCTGCTGTTGATTTTGATCTTTTCAACTTGCATAGCTGCACATACAGGAAAGTTGTTCAGTTATATCATATATTTATGTTTCGCTATCTTATCAATGCACTCATGCACACAGACGGAAACTAAAAATATTTCAAGTACAAAGCTACATTCTATGCTATAATGTGATCATAGAGCCAGTTTTCCAAAGAACAATATGGGACTATATTTTTAATGCATTTGGCATTTTTTTCCATTATGCTGTATGGCACATGTTTGATAAAGCTCTGAAACTCTCTGGGATGCATTTAAGATATTGCTGTGAAATGTGAAATCCATAATTCATTTATTTGCTCTGTATTGACAACAATAATTTGCTGTAATTATTAATTTGAGTGCAGAAGTGTGTGAATTCATTAGAAGCCATATCAGTGAAGCTTTTGTGCTGTTTAAAGCTCCAGAATGTGACAATTGTCAGCTGCATATACCGGAAGAACCACAGAGATCATTCTTGATATGGATGAGACTTGTATGTTTTTTGACAGATGAAGACAAATTGCTAATGATAATGTATCCTTTTTTTTTATATAAATCTGTTAAAGAGCACATGACCAGCTGAAACAACATTAAATCATACTATGATTTAATATTTAAGTACTAAAAGTTGGAATAAATATGCTTTTTGGGTTTTTTTTTCCTTCTTCTTTTTCCCTTTAAATATAAACCCAGTAATTAATTCTTCATTTAAAATTGAGAGTCTTGGGTGCAGAATTTGTTGCCTGGGAGTTACTGATTGACAGCTAGAGGATGTAGTCTCAGTTATACAATTCTTTCTCAAATGATATTCCCTCTCCCTCTTCACCCCCACCCCCCCAAAGAAACCCAAACCACCAAGAACCTAAACCCCAACAAACAAACAAACAAACAAACAAACAAACAAACAAACCACCCTGGAAGATGGAAAAAACCTGTATGTGATGGCCTCAATATTGATATTGTATGAACTGAAAGACATTAAGGGAAGTTGCTACTTTTTACTGATGAAAGTAAATATGTCCTAGGCTCTTGGGAAATAAATATGCAGTGAATGTGGAAACATAATAACAATGTGATATTAAGACTCTGTTCTCTTTCTAGCTCACCACTAAAACTTACATTCTGATTATAACTGTGTATTCCACTTTCTCAATACAAAGAAGCTGTTCTAAAACCATTTCAGTTATCAGGAAAAAAGTTAAAAACTTAAAATTAAAAGAGCACATCACAGATCAGTTCTTTTATTCATTAATACAATTTCATTAGGTCGAGTTCATTTTGCTCACTGTTTATCTGCCTTTCCAGAACATCAGCAGTGACACAATGTCTAAAAAAGAAAATATTCAAATGATATATTCTAATGTTGTGCAGACTCTTTCTGCCACCAAAGGAGTCATAATTTTTGGTGTGTACATGCAATCATTAAACTACTTCTGTCCAGTGGAAGCTGAGGGAGTGGCAACCAGTGATGTATGAGATGAGGAAAGCCTCACCAACAGCTTCTGGTGACACTTTATTCACTGAAGGCATTTGTCAGTATTGGGTGTCTCAGAGTTTGTTTCCTGTGTGTTGACTTTGACGTTGTAACTCGTGATAATTTTATGATGAAGTGCGATGCGGTAGCTGCAGTGGTAGGCAGGAGAGGACAGCATGGAATAATAGGTAACCGGTTGCAAAAGAAGTGTGAAGGTGATCCTGGCAGAAAATTTGGGGCGAAGACTAGGATAGGTACCATATCTAGAACAATTCATCTAGACTGCTTTTCCCTTTCCACTGGAGAGGGGATCTAAAAGAGAAGCAGTGATTATTGTGGACCCTCTTCTCCATAAAAAAAAAAAAAAAAGGTGTGTAATATGCAAGCACAAAGTTTTTGAGCTTTACCATAAGCATAGAATCAAGATTTCATTGCTATATAATTTGCGTTCCCTAGCCGGAAGAGTACTACTTCCAACAATCTTGGAGAAACATAAGGGTAATCCTAATTTCATATTTTAAAAGTCTCTTTCTTCATGCCATTTACAGGTTGCTTTTCTTAAAGCTAAAAGAATATTTGCTTTGAGAGATAAGCAAATAAGTTAAGTAAGTATCATTACCTGGTTACAGTACTTCTGCAGTCAAAGACTCTCCACAGCTCTTGCAGGACTTGTTAAAAGCAGATAATTTTCCTTTGCAGTGATGGAGAGCGACTCTGGGAAAGGAGGCAAAGGAATTACCCAAAGTCACCCTGAAGATCAAATAGTGAAACTTGAGGGTCTTGTGTCCTGATTCAACAGCCTGGAGAACAGCACTGGAAAAGCAGTAGTTCTGTGATTTCAGAATATCACAGAATCATTTAGGTTGGAGAAGACCTTTAAGGTCATCAAGTCCAATCATAAAACTAATATGGCCGAGTTCACCACTATAACATGTCCCCAAGCATTACATCTACATGACTTTTAAATACACATCCACTTCCTTTATGGTATAATGTGTGCTCTGAAATGTTTGGAACCTTATTGAACTACTAGAACAGAACAAATGTGCAGTAGTAGGATAGAATTCAGTTATCCTAAATTTAGTCAGGAAACAAAACGTAGAATATTGCATCATGAGTACAAAGATAGCAAGTGTGTGAAAGAAGGGTGGTATGTTCCTTGCTTTCCTCTCTCATGCCCTCCATCTTCCTTTTAATATAATGTGTAACTTTACCCTTTTTCACTTAGAGGGAACATTTTTCCATTGAGCCCCATGGCATTCTTGGCATTTTAAAAGGTTGCTAACGTTTTCCTCCTCTGCTATGCGTGTTTTGAAAGTGTTAATATCCTATAGAGTTTCATAGTCCCTTTGCTATATGCACTGGGCTGAACACCAACCCAGCATCATCCATTCCCTTAGAATCATAGAATCATAGAATCACCAGGTTGGAAGAGACCCACCAGATCATCAAGTTCAACCATTCCTATCAAACACTAAATCATGTCCCTCAGGACCTCATCTACCTGTGCCTTAAACACCTCCAGGGAAGGTGAATCAACCAACCTCCCTGGGAAGCCTATTCCAGTGCCCAATGACCCTTTCCATGAAAAACTTCTTCCTAATCTCTAGCCTAAATCTCCCCTGGGGGAGCTTGAGGCCATTCCCTTTTGTCCTGTCCCCTGTCGCTTGGGAGAAGAGGCCAGCTCCCTCCTCTCTACAACCTCCTTTCAGGTAGTTGTAGAGAGCAATGATGATGATGGGAATCATTGATTCTATGATTCTATATTAAAGGTAATTCCAAATACCTGCTTAAAAATGTAATGTAGGAATATCCAAACAGGAAACCCAACAGTGCAAGGTTACATGATCTGTCTCAGACACAGACAACTCCTCAGGAAAGGAGGTCTAGTATTTGAAAGATAAATTACATGAGAGCCAGGTAGCAGTGATTATTTTTTTTGACACATCCATTGCCTTGTGGTACTCCGAGTGCCTGATAATGGGAAAATTAAATTGACATTATGTTCAGTTGTTTAAAATAATTACGATTCTTTTCAGGATCCTTGCACAACCCAAGTCATTGGCAGGAACAATGGGGCCTTGTTTTCTTCTTTTTCCTCTCTCAGTCAGTCTATCTTGGGGGCCCAGGGCAGGCTCTCAAAAGTCAGGGAATATTAAGACATGCTTGGTCAATTTGATCTCAAATTCGGAGAACTAACACCTTTTCCTTACTTCATTTTGCGAAACATTCTTAATGTTACTGATTCTTTCCCCCTATATTTAGATTATGCTATAGGTTTCTAAAATAAACCTCCATAGCAAAACATTTACAGATCATTCTCAGAACTTCTCTAAGTCCAAAACCTATCTTTAGCAGTGTGTCAGACAGCTTTATTGATTAATATGATGTTCCTTTGACTCACCTAGGGTCATGTGAAAATTGTCTGCTTTAAAATTGCCCTGGTTTGGTCATCTTGATGTGCAATTTGCAATATATTTTCTGGGTCTTGGTCCATTTTTTTATAGTTACGTTTCGATATTGTTTCTTCAAACAGCACTAGGTCCGATGTGCCAGAATAAATTAATATTGAACAGCAGAAATAATTTGGAGGATGACCAGAGCCATTTGGTGTCCTCTCGATGTGTGGAGAGAAAGTGTAAAACATTTGTGAACTCAAGAAAGTGTTGGTTGTGGTTAGGAGCATGCTAGGATGGCATGTGCAGGGCTTAGACTGTGCGAAGTCAAGTTGTATTTATTGATAAAGGCATAATTATGTGATATAATCTCTAAATTTAGTGTAACTTGACCACAGTACTGACAAATTAACAGTTATGTGGGCTCTCACTCTTTTGGATGCCTAGTTTTTCAGTATACAGACTATTCATTTGAACAAAGCAATAGTTTGCTTTAGTCTTAGTTTTGAAGCTGTCTCTCTATTCAGCTCTCATAGCACCATCAGTCGTTTCCTTAGAAAGTCCTTTCCTTTGAGTAAAAGTTTCCTCCACTTCCAGGAGACACGGATCACTGGAAATCAATTCAAGGAGTTATGTAGATCTTGGCATGTTTATGGAAGACACCTAAAAAAAGAGCTTTCTAACCTTTCTGTAGCAGAGCTGTCTCAGTTCTGTCTGCTGAGTGTTGGAGATCTCAGTCTGTTTTTTAAAATGGCAAATACCTACCTCAAACTACTATGGAACCTGATAACAGTGGATGTCTGCACTCATTTTCCTACAAGAGACATGAAGACCTGGATGGCCATGAACACCAAAGAACTTCATAACACCAGAAATGATCCCTTTAACTCATCTTACACATCCCAACATGCTATACAATCTTTTAGGGTTTTCTGATTAATTGGGGATTTTTATTTATTTTTTTTAACAGAACCAGACTGAAATTTTACATTGCTAGGACATAAAATTATGTTATGTGTTGTTTTGTTCTTTTTCAATAAATGATGATGTCTCAACTGATGTGATGACAGAGTTGCATGTAAATCACTAATTCTCTTTTGACCATCTAGTCCCAATAGTTAAACTGAACTTTGGTTCTTTTTATTATTATGAGGATATGAGACTCAGAATCTTAAATGGTAAGTGATATAGTTTGAACAGATGTTGAACTCGTTCACCTGCCACTAAAATAACCTGATTTCATGCAGTAAAGCCTGAAAATACTAGTTTTTACCCTCATTTTTTGTCTTTGACAAAAGGATTAAGGTAACCAATAATTTTCTTGAGTTATTTGGAAATTTTAAAAAAAACCCCTTTGGAGTATCTTAAGATTTTTCAGTCTCTTGTAACAGTAAAACGTCAACAGAGTCTTGTTTTCACTAAGTCTTTGAAACTACGTTCCTTTCTCACAGTCACACAGCTTATAGCTTGTACTCAAATTGTGTTAGCTTTCTTTTTTTCTCCTTTTCTATTTTTTTTTCCTTGTTCCAAGGTGTAAATTGTTTCCTGCCACTCTGCAGGATTTTTCTCCCTTAATGATATGGAGGGAGATAACTACTCATAGTGCTGACAGAGGTAAGAGTAATAGAATAAGTAATACTTCAGATACAGAATGATATACTGCTACTGGGAGTAAACTCAACAAAGATTCATATCCCAAACCACTAGTTAGTCTATCAGCACTTCTGCCATTATCTTTTAGGCCATAAATCTGAGAGAAAGTTTCAAGGTCAGCAGTAACTATATTGAAAATCTATAGATTTAAGGAAGCCCAGTGAATTAGTAAGCTTTTTCTTCTTGGATTTTTTTTTTTAAATATATATAATGTAGATGTCTCTAGTCGGATTGGCATATTAGGAGAAAGGTAAATATAAAAGCTTACACAGATAAAGACGTACTTTGGCAGGGGAGAAGTGCTATGTGACAGAAACATCAGGTATTTTAGCCCTGCACAGAAAGTGCAGGAACAGAAGGCATTTTATGTTGAGACTTGTGTAACGTCTTGTGTAAATAAACATACACCATTAACACTGATACTTTGTTAATTTGTTCAGATCAAGGATTGATTAAATCACCTCATTTATATCTGGTTTTAATTGATTTGAAGTTTTTCTTTAGGAAAAAAGAAAGTGGGGATAGGTAGAGGGAAATAAGGGAAAAAAAAAAAACGTACCCGGAGCACCTCCCATATGAGGACAGGCTGAGGAACCAGGGTTGTTCAGCGTGGAGAAGGCTCCAAGGAGACCTTATAGTGACCTTCCAGTACCTGAATGGGCTACAAGAAAGCTGGGTAGGCACTGTTTACAAAGGCTTGGAGTGACAGGACTAGGGACAATGGCCATAAACTGGAGAGGCGCAGATTTAGACTAGACATAAGGAGGAATTTCTACACTATGAGAATGGTGAGGAACTGGCACAAGTTGCCTAGGGAAGCTGTGGCTTCCCCATTCGTGGAGGTATTCAAAGCCAGGCTGGATGGAGCCTTGGGCAGCCTGATCCAGTGGGATGTCCCTGCTCATGAGAGGGGGGTAAGATCTAGATGATATTTAAGGTCCCTTCTGACCCAAACTATTCTATGTTTCTATGATTGTCTAAATTTAAGGCAAAGTTGTAGCTTGTGCGTCACCTCCTTCTTAGAAATATTGAGGTTTTCAGTCTTTATTTAGTTAAACGAAAATGATTATTCAGATAGAAAAGGATTGTTCCACATTGTTTATTTGTAGTCCATTAATACTATATTTCACTTACTGGCTTGCCTGCACTAAGCTGGGAGAAACTCTAAGAGCATGGGAAGGCAGGACGAGAATTCAGAATGATCCCGACAAACTGGAGATATGGCGTGAAAAAAATGAGTTGAGATTCATCAGAGGTAAGTTCAAAATTTTGTTACTCAAGCAGAAATAGTCAACTCTTATGTGAATCAGATGAAGAAGAAAGCAGTTAAGAGTATTAAGGAATCTAGGAATGCCGCCCCTAAAGAGAACTGAATGAATCTCCATTATCTCTCTTAGAAAAAAAGAGACATAATATAATGTAAGTGCTACAACAGAGTGGAAAAAAAATGGTAATGGATGGGAAGGTAGTGACAAAGTCGAGTTTACAGCTCATTTGCCAGGCAAATTTTCATCGTGAGCTCATATATGCACAATCCTGTGAACTCAGAGCTTTATCAATTTCATAGTGTATACCTGTCTAAACTAAATTTCCCACCGGTATCAAACATAAACTCTTAGCAAAGTAGACCATCCTTTGTTTTGCCTTTGTTTCTCTGCAATCTATTAACAGGAGGCTAGCAATAATGCCTTTTCCTACACATGAGATCAGGAACTGTAAAGGTATTGTATGAACAAACTGTTCTTCTATTTGTATCCATTGTTGTATTTGAAACTCGAGTGTGCATGCTCAAACTAGGCTTTAACCTTCATCTTAACTTTTTGAGTAGCTTTTTACATTAACATGCTGTTGCTGTCTCATAGTCTCATATTACTATCTGAATTTAAGCCTGAAAGTACATCTAACTTCATCAATTGCTTGTCACACACCTGTTGAAATCTGCATTTATATTGCTAATTACAGCAAGTGATATCCCTAGCTCTGTGCCCACTAGACTACCTACCACTTACCTGAATTTTCAGAAACTATTTTCCGTAATGGGTCAAGAGAATTCCAGAATAATATCCTCTCTGCTAATGCAAAAAGTATTTTCTTCTTTAAAACTGCAATAGTTTCAGCACTTTCTCCTTTCTGTGTTTGTTCATGCTCCCTGGAGCTTGGTTTAAGATGAAATGGACGCGTGTTGGATGAATGCCTTCTTTCTTATGACCTGAAATTGGCTTTAAACTGCCATTTAGGAGCAATTCTTGCTTATTCTTATGAAATTTTAAAGACCATATGTGATTATGTGCTCACATAACTTCTTAAGCTAATTATTTGTACCATGTATTATCACCTTCAAAAGTGGCCCTTTGGACATGCTGCCGTAAACAGCACACATACTACTATGTTTTCTTAAACATAATTTCCCAGGTCTTGTATGACTGTAATGAAAACAGTACCTCTTCTTTGAAATTAACTAAATATTGCAGCTATTCATAGGCTGCTTCCACAAGACTGTTAGATTGGTAAGTGTTGATTTGAGACAAAATTCTTTTAGGTTACCTTGCAGCATGGACTGTATAATGGAAATCTTTGTGCAAGGACAATGTAAGCAAAGACCTGAGTTAGGATGATTAAAAAAAAAAAAAGTAAAATGTCTTTTCATGATTCTTCTAGAAAATTAGAGATGAAACGGGTTTTCATCTTGTTTGAGGTCCCCAAATGTACTTCTTAAGTTGCTTATACAGTCAATGGGGACAGGTTCAAAGAATCATAGAATGGTTTGAGTCAGAAGAAACCTTAAAGATCATCCAGTTCCAAGCCCCTTCCCACTGGCAGGCACAACCTTAAAAGTTGTGGATGCCCTGTCAGTGGATGTGTTCAAAGCCAGGTTGGATGGTGCTTTAAGTAACTTAATACAGTGAAAGATGTTTCAGCCCATGGTAGGAGGGTTGGACTGGATGGTGGTTAAAAGTTCCATCCAACTCAAACCATTCTATGATTGTACCTTCATGATATGGCTGATCTGAACTTTTTTGGGAGTTCAGTTATAGGACTAGAATTATCATTCAGAAGATTACATCTCTGCATAATTTTTCCATGGTACCCCTTTGTATGAGAACATATATTGTTCCTTTTGATTCTTATTTTTAACTTTTTAACACTGCATAGTGACAGTATAGATCATCTCGTTATCTCTCCAAAGAAGCAGATATATTTAGTACTTAAATGAAATGAAAGAATCTTGATCTCAGCCTTGAGCCTCCTATTTTAGATGAGATTTGGATGATAGAAGAAATGCCTGGGAAAGTTTTTGGTTTATTATTTGCTGCAGGGCTGAGGCTGTGGTCTTCCAGCACTTGGACAAACCTTGGAGGCAGTAGAGTTGTCCTAGAGTAGTGGGTTGACCTGGACATCTAGCACAGATTGCAGTGTATGGAATTTTCTTCGAGCACTTAAAGATCAGAGAGTAGGGAAAAATAATTTAATTTTCTTTCCACTTAACTCTGAGTAGTGTATTTTGATAGCAGCTGACATATGGAAAGCTGGGGGAAAAAAAGTGCTTTGAAATGTAAGTAATGTTTGTCAGAAATAGAAAGCATGTAATGATATGACAATAACCAAAACAGTTTTCATGGCCCCTTAACTATATTATTTGTTTTCATTTGACTGCAATAGAAAACACCCATCCACAGATGCTGCCTGGCTTGTCAGTTATTTAAAATCACAAATTCTAAGCCTATGCTATCAGCTCCTTCTTTCTCCTAAATAACAGCACAATCAAATGCTACCACCTGCAGACACTGGTCTGTATCTCAATCTACTTTACTGTGGAAGCCAATGAGCAAGAATTGTTCATAGAGTTAACTAGGAGTCTAAAGATGCTGTTTAATACATCTGCAGGTTTAATTTGCACATACTTAATCCTGCCTTTGTTTGGCATCTTTGTATAGGCTATGTACTTTAACCATACAAAAATTAGGTTGTGAGGGACCTTAGGAGGTTAGTAGTCCGACCTCCTGCTCAAAAAAAAAGGAGTAACTTCAGAGCTGCAGCATGTTCCTCAAGGCTTTGTCCAAATGAATCTTGAAAATCTTGAAGGATGTGGATTAAAACTACTCCTTTGGAACTTGGTTATGACACTTGAAGAGTCTCATTAGGAAAAACTCTTTTTTTCCCACTTACCTGTCCCAAGTCTTATACCCAATCAGAGTTTATCTCTCAAGACTATTACCTCTTGTGCATTTATTGTGTAATGTATTCTTTTCTTTTCCTTCTTTTAGATAAAAACAACTTCTTCTCTCTTCCAAGCTAAAAGAGTCCAGTTTCCTCATCCTTTGGTGTGCATCTCTGCAGTTCCTCCATGTGCTTTGAGTGGCAGAGTGGGGATCAAAGCTGCACAAAATACTGCAGATACAGTCTCTCAAATGCTGGAAAAAGGAGCAAAAAAAAAAAAAAAATCCCGTAACTGATTTGTCAAATTATTTCAAATGTAGTCCACTATGCAGTTTACAATCACTGTGTTTAAGGTATGTATTTACATTCAACTTCTCCAGTGGGATACCTAAGTCATTTCTGTCTGTAACCAATCAGTCCCCAGCCTGTGCTGTAGTATGGACTTTCTTTGTCCAAGGTTCACATCATCCCTCTGTCTTCTACTCTGTAGTTAACATATTTCTCCAACTTAACCTCCCATCTAGCCAAGAAGGTCACTAACACCCTGGTTTGTGTTAGATACAGTGTGGCCAGTAGGACCAAGGAAGTACACTGCAGTTGGTGCTGGTGAGGCCACGCCTCAAATATTCTGTTCAGTTTTGGGCCCCTTGGTACCACACAGATATTCAGGTGCTCAAGTGTGTCCAAAGAAGGACAACAAAGCTGGTGAAGGGCCAAGAGCACAAATTTTAGGAGGAAAAGCTGAGCAAACTGGGGTTGCTTAATCTGGAGAAGAAGAGGCTGAGGGAAGACCATATGGCTCTCTATAACTACCTGAAAGGAGGTTGTAGTGAGGTGGATGTGGGTGTCTTCTCCCAGGCGTCAAGGAGCAAGAGGAAATGGCCTCAGGTTGTGTCGGGGGAGGTTTAAATCGGATATTAAGAAAAAAATTTTTTATTGTAAGAGTGGTGAAGCATTGGAACAGGCTGCCCAGGGAAGTGGTGGACACACCATCCCTGGAGGTATTTAAACAAGGTGTAGGTGGTCTACATTGTTTAGTGGTGGACTTTGCAGTGCTAGGTTTATGGTTGAACTCGATGATCTTAAAGGTCTTTTCCAACTTAAATTATTCTATGATTCTAACAATTCTTCCCCAATTTTATTTCATTCCAGTGTTTTTTGAGAGTTCCTACAGTCACTAGGAGCATGAGATAAAACTCTCCTCCTGCTCTTCCATTCCTAGGGGGGGATGGGAAAATGGAAAGCATCAAATGAACTGCTGTAACTACAATAACAACTGAAAGCACATGTTGGAAACTTGGGGTGCAAGTGGTACAATTTTTGCATTTCAGACATATTAGTACCAGACTGTTAATGAACACCATATCAAGAGAAAGACAGAATGGTTGATAAACTGTCTGGAGGTGATGGCTGTGGAAAAAGATTAAAAGAACAGCAACAAAGGAAAACCAACTAATTTAGAATGGAAATCACACTCAAAGTCACTATGTCCTGATAAGTTTTGTCGTGATTCTTCCTACTTTAGATCCAAAGTTCTACATCTGAGTTACAACAGAAGCTGCATTTACTTTGCGAGAGAGAGATGTATTAAAAAAAGTAAAAGCAAATGTGTTTAATATGAGATATGTATTTTGAATGAAATTTCTAAAGAAGCTTAGAAAGCAATGGCTTTGTCTGATAGATCCTCCCTAAGGAACTATGTCTTAGAGTAGTATCATACTTGTCTTCGTCTTTACGATGAAGCAACTCTGAAAGCAGACAAAGTGCAGAGAATGAACACATATAAGAAAGGCACATTTGCCAGTGAAAAATAACATTCATTCAAACCCAGGGAGAGTTATTTCAAAAGGGGTTTTTTTTTGCTTTATTTTGTTAAACTTCAGCCTGATCACAGCTTGAGCTCAAGAGCAGTTTAAAAGCTATGACAGCATTAAAACAGTCATTCTATTATCCAGCTTATGTCAGCTTATTTTGATTCAATAGAAGCATTGGAGACAAACCTGGGTACTGCTTTATGCTCTATGTGGTTGCAGTTTAGTGCTCAACCTTCCTTTGCAATGCTCAGACTTAAGAGGTAAAAAAAAACCTAGCTAAGTGGAGGGAAGAGAGGAGGGGGGGGAGCCCTACAACCTCTTCACTTACTCTGAATCCATATGGTTTCTGATGTAAAAACATGACAGTGTTCATGATGGTACCTTTTGATTTCTTAAAAAAACCCCATCTCCCTCTTGGATTGATCACATCTTGGAAATAAGGCACAGATCTTATCTTTAGAGACAAAGCAAGTGGCTGGCAGACATCTCGTTTAATGAGTTTCTGTTATATACTGCACAGGGGCAAAAATCTCAAGTGCCTGGCTGTAAATGAAGAACTCTCCTGGCTGAGGAAGTAATACTGTCACTATGGTCCCCATGTAGGTTAATTCCTAAACCCAAAGCACAGAAGTGTTCTAAAAACTGGATATCTGCAGGAAGGTAGGCTTTCCAAAGTGACTTAAGTAGTCAGAGCTGCACGTAACTCCCTGTTCACTTTCCAATGTGCTATAAAAGATTTTCTATTGTTAAAATCATTAACCACTATGTGCCCCCCCTCCCTTGCTACCTCCAGGACCTAGAATACAAGTTACATGTACCTGGTGACATGATCCTGTACCCTAGGTTGCTAACAAGCTTTTTGTGAAGCAATTTCAGAGCATGATTTAAGACTTTGCTGAGGTCATTCCCAACAGTTTGCAATCAATTATCGTTTTTGAGACCCTACAGCCACGTATCCTTTCCAGTGCAGTTAGCTTTTAGGGCTGTAACTGTTAGCAGGAATACTGAATTGAGAATATAACCATAGTCTCTCTAGCTATGTCTGGGGCTCATGAGAGAGGTCTGTAATTATTTCTAGCATTTTTTGACTGATATTCAGACTATAGCTGCTTTTTGTGAATTTCAGCTTGCTGGCTTGTTGGCTACGCCTCTAAAACATTTGACACGTCAGATGGATGATCGTGACGTCTAAAAAGTATGAATAGTACCTAGTTTTTTGAAGCCACAGAATAATGAATAGACTTCAGAAAGAAGCAGAAGGTCATAAAATGTTCACTGATAGCAGATGTTTTATACATACATAACTGTGGCCATAACAGAATTAATTTCTTTGGCAACAAGGCAAGGAACAAAGAAAAGAGTAACTTAGATGGAGAAGGATGACCTGTGAAAGCAGAAAGCTTAAAAAAAAGTTGCTTGCAGAAAGGTGTCAATTTCAACAATTAAAACCCCCATACAAGTAATAAATTTGAATATGATACAGGAGAGTGCCAATTCTGCTACAGAGCACTAAAACACTTTTCTGCTGAAAGACTGACTCTTGAGGCTAGAATCCCCTATTTTTTTTTTCTGCATATTTTTGTTTTAGATTGCAGAAATTACAGAGGCAATGGTCAATAAAATATTGCCTGTAGAAATTTAACTTTGTCCTCTACGCATGCATTTCAATGCTAACTTGACTGGCACTTCCTCTTGAGCCCTGGTTATATGACTATTTCTTTCTTATTTCATAAAAAAGACATAAGGGCTTCACGTTCAGGAGGGAGTAGAAAATTATGGATGCAGCCCATATAATACTTTCCTCTGTTTAGATCATGCCTTTTATTCTATAGGTATTAAATGAAAGAAAGAAAGTAAAGGCTCTGTATGTCCCTGGTTAGTTGAATCCATGATCAATGGGATCTCTCATAGCAAATTCAGCAGTACAATGTTAATCAAGGTCACTATGGCTCTCTTTTTTTTTTTTTGCTATGATTAAGGATCATGTCAGAGAAGACATATTTCTTTGATTGTTTACGTTATTCGCATCTGATAGGGACTGAAATCACTCATGACCAGTTAGACGTTCCACCCTGAGGCAGTTTAAATGAATGCTGAGACTTCAGCAATGGTTAGAGTTCCACTTTTGCTGCACATAGGCCTTGTATGTGATTTTCTGTGAGATACACTAGAGTTTTAAGGATTGGGTTCTGCCAGTGGGCACATTCCCTTTACTTGTTTGTTAAGGTCTTCCTCCTATGAAATGCTTCGAAATCAATTTGAAGGTAAAAAACTCTCAGAGTTTTCCAGATGCCCTTTTCTCTGCCCAGTCTTTATGAAAAGTGTTACACCAATTTGCAGAGAGGGAGACTAAGTATGTCTGGTAGTTGCATAAGAAGTTTATTAATCAAATTTCACAGATAATTGACTGCAGGATAACAACGTACATTAGTATATTTTACCAGCTACAGGGGAGTCTATGGGACCTTGCAGAGTCCCCCAGCACTGAGAAACTGGGGCAAGTATAGCAGAGTGGGTTGGAGACTGGAACAGCGAATGCTTGTGGATCAGAGGAAGGAAGATGCAAATGGAATAACAACAACCTTCCACTCTCTGTGAGGGCATAGAGAGAAGATAGAAACAGATTCCTTTGAGGCTGAAGAGTGAAAAGTCAAGAAGAAAAGACCACAAATTTCAGCAAAGCAAACTCTGACTAGAATTTATCTTTTTCCCCATCACAGTGTTTACCAATAGTAATACAGACTCAGCAAGTGGAGATTGGAACCTTAGACCCTGCAGACTTTACAAACTCACCTGCACAATTTCCCAAAGAATCTGAATTATCTTTGAGGTAGCTTTGGCTTTGAGCAGGAATTTGCAGAACAGACCTCCAGAAGTCACTTCCAGACACAACTATTGCCCATCTGTGATTCTAATGGTATGTAATCTTTTCTGGGGAAAGGGAGAACCCCTTTGAAATAAAAAATTGCACTAGAAAAGCAGTGAAAGCAATGGTTTTTAATTATGAGGGTGAGAGCAAAGGACTTTTGTCAGCTTATTTGAGAGTAGTTATATACAACCTAAGACAAAAGTCAAGAAAACAAAAGTTTCAAGGGTCTATAAATAATTTGGTGATCTCAAGGGACCTTCTAAAGTATATATATCTTCAGCTAATAAACCAAGCATTTCTAATTAGTATAAGTGACCACAAAACTCTAACCAAAGAGCAAAAATTGGAGAAAGTATAGCCTAATTTAATGACTCTAGGAGTTATTACCTGCCTACACAAAGTCTGACATAAGGCAAGTATTGACTGAATTATGTAGAGTGAATGAGAAGTCTGATGGTTTTGTGCCAAGTGGAGGAATAGGAGAGGGGGAGGGTGGAAGAGAGGGGAAGCTTTGGCTTGTGACAGAGAAGCTCATTTACCCCAGATCTGAAATCCATATGCTTGTTAACTAGGAATTGGCTACAGCCCAACATGAAAAATGAAGTTTACATTGTGTGTGTGAACCAGCAATTTGCATTGATTTGCACATGATTTGTGTCTAATTTGCTAATCGTTAAACTCCATGTGATATGTAAATAGGTAGAAAGTTAAAACTGAGATTTTAAATTCATTCACTTTGACAATTTAATCTCGTTGGCAGGAGTAGCCTTCTCTCACACAATGTGATTACACTGAAGTTCACCCTTCATGAAAGGCTTACAAAGAGGTCTTTTACTCGTGTTGCTTCCTTCTGCTGCTGTCCAAGGGTAGATTGAACTTCTTTAGCAGTGACCTGCTTTTCAGTATTTTTGATGTATTCTGATAATTCCACAGACATTCATATGACTTGTGGTCCATCTACAGATGAGACTGACCAGTACAGCTAATTATCTCTTTGAGATACCTGAAATACATCTAGGATGCAAATCAGCACATGTAGGAATGATGGAAGAAAAAATAACTGCCTGCAAGATTGGTGTTAATGGGATTAAGATCATGTTGAAAAATCTTCTAATACCTTCTAATATTTCAGATAAATTGATTTTATGTTATTTTTAAAGGGATTTAAATGCAAATGGAAGATCACTGTATTGCAAAATCACTGTATTGCAGCATTATTGGAACAGGCTGTCCAGGGAGGTGGTTGACTCGTGTTCCCTTGAGGTGTTTAAGGTGAGAGTGGATGAGGTACTGAAGGACGTGGTTTAGAGATTGGTGGGAATAGTTGGACTCGATGATCTGGTGGGTCTCTTCCAACCTGGTGATTCTATGATTTAAAAAAAAATACTAACTTGGTCTTTTTAAACTGTAATATTAATGAAGGGTGACTAAAATAAGATGCCTGATATCAACAGTGCCTCAGATATCTTGTGTGCTTTCAGGATCATGAGAGACGTGTTATTATCAAAACTATAACAAACAAAAATTAACAAATTTCAAAGACCACGTGGGATTTGACCTCCTGTTAAAACAGGTCTTGTCAGAAACACATGCAGTGCTAATAAATTTACAGAACTATGGGATCATGTTAATTATTCCTGGTGTTCTTGGAGACAAAAGTGATATGTAAATGTGGTTATTTTTCTTTGAAAATATTAAAATGCTTTTTGATTTAATAAGAACATAAAAATTCACAAATCATTGTGACTTAGTGAATGGAACTCTGGATTGTTACTAGCTCCAACTAGCTTCCTGGTCAAGACAAGACGCAATAAAGAAGTACAAGAACTGAAGGATTTCAAGACTGGACTGGGCTTATGCTGTGTGATGTGTGTATTTATGCCAGAGCCTAGACTTGTAGAGACATTGAAATTCAGTGGTGATGTGTAAGCAGATACTGGACAGGATGCAATGTGAGAGAAATACCTATTCTGCATCACACATGTTTATATTTTACATAGGCTTGTATTGACTATTCGGCAGGTAAACATATTTTCAGATAAAAATGACGTGAAAACTGTCTGAAATATTAGTATAGATCATGAAGCAGGTTAAGTTTTATCTTTTAGTCTTTAGTCAGCGGCAAGTTTTGATTTTTTTTCTCTGAAATGCTTATTCAGAGGAGAGTTCAGAATAGATAAGTCATCTCACTTAGAAGAAGATGCTCTTCAGGGTCAACTCACATGGCATGAGTTTTTCTGAAGAGTGGTAAGGCCAAGTGACATTCTCATACACCCTGGTTGGAACAGTGCTACATTGAGAAATGGAACTGAAACTCTCAGGCTTTACTCTCTTTTCCCCTTAGCTCAGGAATTCTGCAGGCTGTCATTGAGTCCTGACTTGTAGTATACCAGATTTTGCATTCAAACTGGAAGATCTTCTTTCTTCTCCACGAGCAGCTTTCAAAAATCAACTTGGTTCATTCAGAGAGCAGCTTGAAGTTCTAGATGTCTTTGGTAGAATTCATTGGGTCAAAAGTTCCCCCATCCTTCCTTAGTTACTGCTACTTATACTGTAAGTATATTACTTGAAAAATAAGTCCATCCCTGTATATGAATATCTGTAAGATTATTTGGTAAAGTAGGGCCTAGCAGAATAATTTTTAGCTTAGTTCTAGTTACCTTCTATTTATTTCAAATTGCCAAAAGATGGATCTAATGAAAGTATGCAAGACTGATCAGACTGTCTCCATTGATATCACAAACTTTAACATGCTCCCCATTCAATCAAAAGAGACATTTTGCCTTAAATATAAATATAGCAAAGGACATTTTCTGTAAGGTTGCAACAGTTAAGAGCAAAGTACTTGCTTTGTTCAATGTCATTGAAAATCAAACTGAATTATGTATGCAACTATAAAAATTTTAATTGAATTTATTTAAGCCAAAGGAAAATATTTGTCACCCAGAAATAGATCTTCACAAGAAATAAAAAATATGTAGCTCATTACTATCCATTGGTATTTACTTCATCATGTAATTTTTTTAAATTAATAGAGAACTAAAAGCTAATTTAAAAACGTTGCAGGGTTTGTTTGGAAAATGACAGGGAATCTACTTTGCAAAACAAATTTAAATATCCAACTCTACTTGAAATAAAGCCAGCTGAGAGGGCAGTTTTTAAAATGTATTAGTACCTTCTCTTTCTTATAGTCAGCATAGGTTCTCTCGTGTAGGGCAGATGTAATCTCAGAAGAATGTTTGGTAAATTGATCAGTATGGGGAGAAAGTATTGCCAATTTCTTTTTAATGTAGCAATATCTTTACCCTCTCTCATTAAATGTACCCTTTTCTGTGCACCTGAAGGAATCACTTTTTTCCACAATACAAGATGGAAACACACAAGTCAGTCTTCACAACAGGGGGAAAACATCTTCAAAGTAATTTTCTCTCTCTACTCTGCACACCTTATATTCATATTTTGTTTAAGGCCACCTGTCCACCTTTCAATAAGAATAATTATTTCTGAAAACTGTTGCCAGGCTTGATGACTCTGTGTATCTTTTCCTTTTCTGCAAAGCATTACATTAGGAAGATAGAGGGATTTTAGTGTGTGTATGATCTGTGAGGGGTTATCCTCCTCTCTCCAACACTATTGCAAATGTGAATGTGGAGTGATTATTACTGGAAAAAAGAACAGTTATCCAGGCCAACAGAAAATATAAGATGCAAAAGCAAAACTTTAAAATGATTCTGTGTGAAGTTGCCACTTATTATCTCCGTTTTTCCTGACTGTAATAATGAATAGTCAATTTAACTTCACACCTCAGTTGTTACCCACAACGTCAAGTGGAATGGGATGGTAAAGAAATGTGAGTGAAGAACTGCCTTGGCTGCTGAGGATTTCTCTCTTATTTTGTTTGTTTTTCTGAAAGATAGACGTATTGTTCATTGAAAGATCAACATGTATCAATACCTCCTAACTATATTTCAGATGTTTTTCAAAGCTTGGTATTCGGACTGCCTAGAAGAAGCAATGCCAAGGTCACAGGAAATGCAAACTCAGTATTTTGAGTTTGTGTGTGAACTGAAAGAAAATAGGGTATCGGATAAGATGCCTGTAGATATAAAAAAAAAACCCACAAACCCCCAAAATCCCCAAACTGTTGTGATTTCTTCAAAGTTAGAGGAAATCAGTTACCTACCTGTATTTTTTCTGGCATGTTGTGGCATAAAAATTTCTAGGCATAGAGTTGAAAATGTTGAGTAACTATCCTGAATTGTCTTTGGAGTGTGGGAACTGGCAGCTGATCTCAAGAATAAAAGGTCAAATTTGAGACAGTGAAGGTATAGGAATTTTATTTAACAAGCTAGAATTTATGGGTTAAAACTGTCTTTGTTGTGCTAAAGTACCAAGGAGAGCTTAGCACTTGTTTTAACACATGTCAAGAACACATAATACACTTAACTGTTCACAAACAGAACTGGAAACATGAGCTAAGATTTGGAAAACTGAGCCTATGCAATATTCTTATTTCAGTGTTTCTGTAAGCACAACCAATTTGGACAAAGATGTGTACCCTATGTATTATTTTACTCTGTAAATTAAGATGTACATGGGATCATGATGTTTCAGGTGAGATTTTTAGAAAGCTTATTGACTCTATTGGAATCAATGCCAGCTGTAGGGCCAAAGGAAGCTAAATAACTAGCTTCTTCCTTATGTTTCTACTGGCTGATGGGCCATCCTGTCTTGTTTGCAGGAGAAAATGAGCTGGGCCCATTAATTCCTTACCCTTAAAAACAAGGGAACATTTTGTGAAAGCCATATCTGGCCTCAACTTTTTCTAGATCCCTTGTTTTCTTTATATCATTAGTTGGAATCTGTAAAACTTGGTATTAATGAGGTGGCTGAAATGATGAAGAGGACATCGGAAAGATTAACACAATGATATTTCATGGAAGGAACCCGTAGTTTTTGTTTTCTGATCTGTGTTGGGGCAGTTTATTACAATACATCAGGTTACTGACTCTTCTCTTTCTCAATTAATTCAAGTCTGTTAGTGAATGCACCTGGTTGCTGGCAAAGATAAGTGGCTGCTAACAGTAAAGGAGAAGAGAGGACTCCAGATTTCAGGGAGTAAAATCACCTGCAAAATTCATTTGTTACTCGTATTGCAATTCCCCTATTAGCTGTTCCCATTCACAGTTGAAATAAAACAAGCAACTGCAATGAGATCTGGATACATAATTATCTGTATGTAACACCTCAGACTGAATGGTAAGTGTACTTACATATGATCGAGTACAAATAGGAGGTTTAAAAATGGACTTTGTATAGTTTATGAAAACCAGTCAACAGGTAACATGTCAACAGACCTAATCTTTCACCAGTAAAGTCATAGGAAGCACTCGTCTTCACAGAGCAGCAATACCAGTTTTTGAGTCTGAGGTTAACTTGAATTTTGCTAGAAATCCCTTATGAGTCCATGGCTGTCCTTCCATTTCATTGCCTCATGCCTTGCAGCCATTGAACACTAGACTATTTAATTGATTTTACTGTATTTTGATTGTCTTATAATGCAAATTTCTGACCTTGATAAGGGAAGACTTTTACTTCTCACCTTTTTTTTTTCATTTGCCAGTGTAGTAATTAATATGCACTTAATAGAACCCAAAATTAGTCACTCCTGAAAGTAATTATGTGCTAATTACGCAATTATTTTATTTTATATAGGCCAAAAAATTGTTAAGTACTTCAATTATAGTTTTTTTGAAAAATCAAGTCAACTACTACTTGACTTAAATAGTCATTTATGAAATAATTTGTCACTTGACATTTTAAATTTCAGGTATTTTTACAGCACTGTTGTTGTTTACCTAGGAAAACTGCTTTTTCTTTATATGGGATATTTTTTCCAGTGTTGTAATTTTTTTCTGCCACAGTTGTCTGAAATTTGCAGACTATAGAGTTATATAAATTAATTACTAGTAGATTATTATGTATTTGTCTGAGTCTTAGTAGTTTTGATGGAGTTTGAAATAAATTTTCTAAAGATAAGATCTGAAGAACGAGAGCAGAATAATGAGGCTGATCAGATCAAGTTCTTTGTGTCCGATGCTTGATTTCCTCTCTATGCTTTTTTGTGTTGGTCATTGTTGCTCCATTTGTCAGAGGTGGTAAAGTCTCCAGACAGATAAAGACCAGAATGTTTGGTGGAAATTTTCTCTAATTAGGCAAACAATCCAAATTAGTGTTTCCACTCAAAGAGAAACTGTACAAGCTTAGTTTATTCTGCTTGGCCAGACAGCGTATCAATCAGCACACACTTACCACTTGCTGATTGACATGCAGATAGCTTAGAATCAGGTACAGCTCCCAAGGGAATAGCCTAGATCTATGACAACACAGATGGAGAATTGCATTGACTTGCTTGTACTGAATATTGCAACAGGAAAAAGATTTTGGGAACAGATGATTAAGGAAAGCAGTAGGAGAGAGAACTCAAATCCACAAGAAAAACGGGCTTCTTTAGTTCAGCTGGTTATGAGCCATTTTACTTCTCTTCTAAAAGATATCTCTACAGTGCCTTATCTTCATAACAATGTTGTTCAAGACAGTATCTGCTGTGCTCAGAGGGGAACTCTCATTTGTGTACAGGAAACAAATAGCATCAATCAAATAGCACTTATGACCCTGTCTGCATAATACTACAATAATGTGGTTCTGACTCACTGTTACTCCAACTACAGTGGTAATTAGGAGCTCAAATGAATTTGAAGCCTTACTATTGTAAACAATGTAAGAAAACACTCATAGATGATTTACAAAATAATGTTACACTGATAGCTCGGAACCCAAGGCAGAGAGGGGTAAGTTATAAACCTGAGTTTTTAAGTTCTTGGTTCTAGCACTTGGTAAGTCTCTGTTGCCATTAAATGAATTTATCCAAAATCGGGTAATATTAACAAAATTCACTTTTACTAATAAGGATTTTGCAAAATCCTTTGTAGATCCTGGATAGAAAAGCAGATTTGAAACTGCAGCCCATCTTCAAAAAAGTGATAGCTGACTTCTCTTCCCAAAGGAAGATTTTTTTTATCCCCCTCTTGAAATGTGGTTAGTTGCTCACTGTTATTTACTCTGGATATGGTGACTATTTTGGAAGTTTTAGCACAAAAAACCTCTACCAATCTTACCAGTAAATTAATGGCTGGGAAGAAAAGAGGGAGGTTTTGGGAGTCCTTGATCCCATCCAGCAGTTGTGGGTCTAGATAGTGCTTCCCAAAGGGCTACCTCTTATAACCCACATTAATTTTTGCTCTTCCTTGAAGGAAGTGGTGTGCCTGTGTGTATGTGTGAGATTTAAGCTGAAAGAAATAGGCTGCAGAGATTGGATCTTTATCAGCTACTGCGTGAAGCATTATGTTGTAGGGAGTCTGATAATAGTGCTAAATACATTAACATTCTCTGCCATCTAGCTTTTCCTTTGATGCTTTCTGTAATCAGCTACCTTATTCTGTTTTTACCTCACTAACTCACTGCTGTGATTGACAGACAGGGACCACAGCATTGCCAATTCACTTTTGCAATCAATACAGCACTTAGGTTTCCAACATTATTAACATGCATTTAATAAACAACAAAGTTAACATTCAGCTGACATTTATGACTATGTATTGAGGAAGAAACACTTAAAACATGATTACACAGAACACTTCCTGGATGCAACTCTTATGCACCTCTACTTTCCACTTTCCTTCTCAGACACCATTCAGTAATCCACTCTTGCTGAAAAGCTCCAAAATGTTTTGCTTTCTGACATCAGCAAATATATGTACATGATTTTAATTGAGAGCTACTTAGCAAAAACCAAAGGAAATCAGCCATACAGACACATAAGGATGTGGTTTAATTTTCTTAGTTTGTACTGTCTGGGAGCTCTGTAATAATCACTTTATTTTAGAGTATGTTTGCCTTGCAAAGTCACTTTAAGTCACTCACCCTCCAGATTTGAGCAGTAAGTTTAAGCTAGCCTGTCACTGAGCCCCTGCACTGTGAAGTTTATTTACTGGATTACACATAAGGAATTTGACCTTCTTGTATTAAGCCATTATGGTGAGGCTCCATCTTCAGTCTGCTGGGTCAAAAAGGGAGGGAGGAGCTGCTATACAAGTCTGACTGAAAACAACATATCTTTTTCTGTGACTCTTTTGGGTTTGCCACCTAGAGAGGAGATGAATCGGGAGAAAGTATGTTGGTCATGCGAGCACAAGAGGAAATAGAAGAAAACAACTGGACAGCTGCCAATGCAAGAGGCTCACTTTATCTCTTTACAGAGTGGATGTTAGAATCATAGAATGAGAGAATAGTTTGGGTTGGAAAGGACTTTAAAGATCATTCAGTTCCAACCCCCTGCCATGGGCAGGAACACCTCCCAATGCATCAGGCTGCCCAAGGCCCCATCCAACCTGGCCTTGAAATATTCTATTTTTTGAATTATAACAAGCTGTCTCAAATTCAAACCTCTGTGTAGGCCAAGTATATGAAACCACAAACTCAGGCTGAAGGCTGTGCTTGAGCACAGGAGGTGGAAGAACCACGAGCAGTTCAGAGTGAGACCTGAAGTAACATAGAAAGTGCTCCATGAAGGTCTGCAGAGAAAATACAGCTTTATTTTAACATCAGAAAAATGGAGGATAGGGTAAGGAACAAAAAAATTGTCAGGCTAAAGGTTGTAGGATGTTATAGGTTGCAAAAGCTGTGAGGAAACAAGAGGATAGTGCAGACAGCAGAGGAGTTAGGAGAAGTCTGACACTGAATAGCATAGTAGCTGTTGTGGTCTTGTTGCTTCATACACCTCCCTTGTATTTGATCTCATGTAATCTATCACTCTACAGAATTAGTCAATATTCTGGTTTTGCTAGAAAGTCAGTGGAAACATTATTTTAAATGGCTGAAACATAAGTTAGCGAACATAAGTTGAATGGGCTCTAAGATAGGCCTTGTTTTGTAGGTAGCTTTCATCATTTTCTGGGTTTGTGGGGTTTTTTGTGTAGAAAAGCAAGTTTGCCCAGGAGGGGTATTTAAAAAGCTGAAATCTCAGAGGCACCTAGGATTGTTTTCTTGTGAGGGATATTAGAAACAAGCTTGGGATGCAATCTACTTACTAGCCCTTCTTAAAATACAACCAAATTTAAAAAAAAGAAAAATCAGGAATTTGCATCACTGTTTTTTTCAAAAGTTAAGCATTTACCTGTAAACTCCAGAATCAAAGAATCTGGAAGAGACCAGCAATGAAGACTCTAAAACCTCGTTAGGCAACCTATTCTAGCATTCCACTATCTTCAAAATAAAACTCAATTATTCCTAAATTTACATAGAATTTCAGTGAGTTCCCACTGTCTCTTGTCCATTCACTGCCCGTTACTGAGACCTGGTGTCTTTTTCCTTTGTTGTTGCTCATCAGATTTTTTAATAAGATCCCCTGAGTGTTCTCTCCTCCAGGCTGAGCAATCCAGGTGGTTTCAGCTTTTTCTCATGTGACAGATGCTCCATTCCCTTAGTGTTCATTGTGGTCCATTGCTGGACTCATTCTAGTACATCCATGAGTCTCCCTAGTTCTTAATATAAAAAAAGATCAAATGTCTGATCTTTGCTATCTCCAAGCTGTGTTTTCAAGCTTTTTGCGTTTTGGGGAAGACAATTTCAGTTATCTTTTATTTCATATTTTACCATTTCTTTCTCTTTTGAAAGCATAAGGAGAAAAAAAATTTGGTGTGTAAGTGGCCTTGGGAGGAAAAGTTTCACTGTAGTGTAGCAAATTTAAAACTCAGTCGTGGAAATAAGAAGAAACTATTTTTATAGCAGAAGGAGGATTTCAAGGCTGCCAAGATTTAGGGAACTCTTATATGTTTAGATACTTAAATTTTTACTTCTTTTAAAGGTAAAAAAAATAGAATAGGGAAGGCCAGTGGAAAAAAAACACTTAGGAATGTGAAAAAAATTTTTGTTTTATAGAAAATATCATAAGAAAGTTTTAAAAACAGAAAAAATATGATCCAGATAACAAGAAAAACAAGGAAATTTAGTGGCATATGTTCTCAAAAGACTGTTTCCTTTTTACAGCAGTAAACAGAGTTGGGCTGCATATCTAAATTTCTTTTTAAGTTTGTTATTTTGGGATTATGACTTACTTGGTGCTGAATAAGGACATATGTTGGAAATACAAAAAAATAAATCAACACTAAATACACTAAAATGAAGAACAGAAGAGATTTTTATGTTAATTCCTGCTTGTATTATTTTTTTCTATGTAAACTTTTTAGTACTGGGTAGATGAGGATTTGAATGGTCTCACAGTGAAAATAAGTAACTATACTGTTCACTAAACCAGGTCTATTTTACTTTCCAATATTAATCATTCAGACATGAAATCAAACAGGCCACCTGCAATTCCTGTTAAGATATTTGACCTTTCTCTACTGTTAGACTTTTCTGCAAAAATAGCCTTTGAATCCTTCGGATCTTTTATCTTCTTATCTTAATATTAGTAATTAGAAGATTAAAGAAATGTGTTACTTGGTTTCACAGTTTGAAAGTGAAATACAAATAGATATTCTTTTACATATAGCAAAGGACAGGGAAAAGAAAGTAAAACTGTGCCTTAACAAAGTAGAAGCCCAATCTTAAATATCAATATGAACCAGCAATCTGCATTTGCAGCCCAGAAGGCCAACGGTATCCTGGGCTGCATCCGAAGAAGTGTGGTCAGCAGGACAAGGGAGGTGATTCTGCCCCTCTATTCCTCTCTTGTGAGACCTCATCTGGAGTTCTGTGTCCGGTTCTGGAATCCTCAACATAAGAAGGAGATGGAGCTGTTGGAACGGGTCCAGAGGAGGGCTGCAAAGATGACCAGAGCTGGGAGGACAGGCTGAGACAGTTGTGGTTGTTGAGGCAGGAGAAGAGAAGTCTCCAAGGAGACCTTATAGCAACCTTCCAGTACCTAAAGGGAGCCTACAAGAAAATTGGGGAGGAATTTTTATAAAGGCATGTAGTGTTGGGACTATGGGCAATGGTTATAAACTGGCGAGGGACATATTTAGACTAGGCATAAGGAGGAATTTCTTCATGACGAGGGTGGTGAGGCACTGGAACAGATTGCCCAGGGTAGTTGTGAATGCCTCATCCCAGGAGATGTTCAAGGCCAGGCTGGATGGAGCCTTGGGCAACCTGATCCAGTGGGCATGTCCCTCCCCATGGCAGGGGGGGAGGAACTGGATGATCTTTAAGGTCCCTTCCAACCTGAACTATTCTATGATTCTATGATTAAATGTTTTGAAAGTGAAATAGGAGTATATCATCACAATACACATAAGTTTGTGTTAAAAATGTTATATACTTACTTTCATTGTAAGAATTTATGGAAGTCCAAGGAGTTGGCCATCTGAGTAGGAAGAATGCATACTATTACTATGGGCATTTTGCAGATGGAAATGATGTCATGGAGTAATTAGATTGGCCTAAGGTCTGAGAAGAGTGTGCAATAAAGAAATTGTCTCTTCCAATACAGAGAAAAAACAATGATGCATTCATACGTAAGGGAAAAGAAACTGCTTTTTTTGCACAAAAATAGGTTTTCTTCCCATGATTAGCTGATCTCTGAACCTTCTTCTTTTTTTTGCACATTGTATTTTTAAATGAAAATGTAGAGATTTAAAGTTCCTTGAAATATATGGGCTTGTGCCTTCAGTGAGAGCGAAGAGGAGACAGAATCTCCTCCTTTGAAATTGTTCTCTCCCAAGAGCTAAAAGACCCCTTGCTTTCACAATGACTGTTAATCTTTAGGTGTATGTCTGTTCTGCTGAGTGTCTTCTGATTTCTTTAGTTTGGTCTCCTAATCTGTTTTTTACTGAATATTGATTTCAGTTCGCTGCTTTTCTGGAAGTACCATACCAAAGATTATCTTTCAATAGACTCCAAGCATGAGTGGCTTAATAAAAGTCTCTCATCTTATTAGAGGTTTATATTCTTTCAGCAGCCTTCTTTCTCTTGCAACATGTAGTCTATTACTGCAGACAGATACATTTACCAGTCTTACTTAACTCTTAAAATAACTTCTTGCAATGAGATTGAAACCTGCACATTTTTAAAAGAGGGCCTATGGATGATGCCTTCAGGTTCATATTTTGCTTCAGATTTGGATGCAAGTTTTCATTAAAATGATTTTGATCATCAGAATAGTTTTGGGTTAAATTTTATACATTTCTTGTTTGAAATTCACTGGAAAGGGTTTTTTTCAGAATAAGTGGGTTGGTGGACAGTGGAAAATTAATTAAGTGAATTCAGTTATCTAATCAGGCAGACTGCTGATGTGTGATTAAATAGGCAGTGTCCAAGAAAGCATTCTAATTATAACAAGGTATTTCTTTAATCCCAGATAAATCTAATTAATTTTAGTTTATTTCAGTCTCTGATATCATATTTCAGTTTTGCCTTAGAGTGGCTGCATGATGACAAGTTTTAGATTGGTGACAGACAATGTCTTCAAATCAAATGACCTGAGATAAGTATTTGAACCAGAGCTATGGGGAAAGTCATGGGAGCACCATGGTGCTTGTTGTGCATTTTGCTGCCTGAATTTGATAGTGATGTTCAGAAGTCATAACTGATTTGCCTGTGTGGGTCAATCATAGAATCATAGAATCACCAGGTTGGAAGAGACCCACTGGATCATCGAGTCCAAGCATTCCCATTAAACACTAAACTATGTCCCTCAGGACCTCATCCACCTGTGCCTTAAACACCTCCAGGGAAGGTGAATCAACCACCTCCCTGGGCAGCCTATTCCAATGCCCAATGACCCTTTCCGTGAAAAACTTCCTCCTAATCTCTAGCCTAAATCTCCCCTGGCGGAGCTTAAGGCCATTCCCTCTTGTCCTGTCCCCTGTCACTTGGGAGAAGAGCCCAGCTCCCTCCTCTCTACAATCTCCTTTTAGGTAGTTGTTTGCAATGTTTTATGGCAGAGAGATGCCTGGCTATCTGTGGATGAATTAATGCCAGCACTATAAGCAATATATGTGCTAGCATTATCTTGTCTGATAGGTTATTGGAGACCAAATTTAAATAGCTTGCTTGAGTCAGTCTATACCACTTTGCATTTTACTGTGTTTGTAGCCGTTCCATTGTTATATGTTCCCAGTATCAGTCCATTTTGCTGGGGCTGAAGATCTTAGTGTCCAAGCCTTTGAGTACTGGGTTTGCTGTAGGTGATTTAGTGCAAAGATGTTGCTTTCTCTGACTCCCAGGTGATTTTAGCAGTTCTGTGGCTTACCTGTACAAACAGGAAGGTTTGGCTCCACAAGCTGTGACCTTTCCATTGCTGAACTCCCAGAAGCCCAGGAAGAAGCAGTTCTCACCAGAGAAAATGGACATCATCATGGGACAGAATTCTCACTTCTGAGAACATCACCTACATCGTAGGTCTCCAGTTTTCCATATAAGCACATAGGTCTTAGAGACAGACAAATTTATACATACTAGTTTTCATATCTGTCTTTCTGTTTAGTCTGGAAGCTATTAAAAATCCTGTAGAGGCGATTTATAATAAGAAGACAGTGGGAGTGTGATAAAGCATCTGCACTAATATTAGTCTAAGTAAGCATGTGTGAATGTGCACATAAGCTTTAGATTGACTTTATTTCCATTGCCTTTATTTCCATTTATGATTCTTTCTGGAACATATGTGAGGATTTCCTGTCTTTGAAATATTTGGAAGTCTAATAGTTTTAACAAAGCAAGTGCTACAGCAGTGTAATCGCTATGTATCAAGAAACTTCAGAACATCGGTTGACATAGTTCTTCAATCTACCGCTGTGCACATACAGCATGAACAAGGTTGCTACACCTGTGCTGTGTGTGATGTCTTAGGCAAGTATTTCTGTTCTAGAAATCCCAGGAGTTGTGTGAGTGTTTTGCTCTGATTTACAGTTGCAAAAGCTAAAAAGATCCCAAATGCCTTGAGCAATGATACCTCTGCCGAAGGACCTTGGAGGATGTTAAGTCAGATTAAACTGATTTAGTTTTGCCTACAGGACTTTTGTTGAGTCAGAGACAAAATTCTACTGACAATACAGCTGTGTAGCAATAAGCCCCTATTGCAATGTGACCATCTTGAAAGCCTTTTCTGAATGGCTGAATAAGAAATAGGAATATAAATTTCTTGAGAAGGAAAGAAATATAATTTGCCTGCTTGAAAACATTGCTTTAAGGAAGAACACCTAAGGATTTATTCAGAATTCATGCAGAATCCGAAATTGATTTGATCAAAGAAATAGCAGCTAGTCTTCCTTCTCACAGCCCTTTTCCCTCATAGAATGAAGGCAAATGATGGAGAGTAAAATCCTCATCTTTACTTTGAACTTTATAAAGCCTTGACAGATCCATTTGATTGATTCTTTGTAGGGAAAAAAAAAATCCTAATAATTCTGACTTGATTAATCATTAAGAAAACAAATTATCTGACTTCTACCACACCACAGAAAATAATAAACAAAAGATTTTTATTCATATTGTGTTGCTCTGAGCTAATATTTCTGTATTTTATGGAATTAACACCTCTGTCACTTTTGTTTATGTTTCTTCATTTATCATTTCATTTTGTTTATCTTGTTTATTGAATTTGGGGGTGGCTGGTGTTGTTTTTTTGGTTTTTTTTTTTACACTTCCAAAAAATTCTGATTGCCTTTTAACAGACAGCTTTTAGTAAGGCTCTCTATTAAACTCAGAAAATGAGGTCTTGATGAAATATGCCCTTGGCTCGTCAACATTTTTATCCAGCCCTTAGTTTCAATGACAACTTTCTGAAAGACTACTGAACTCTTGATAAGTATAACCAAAATTGTGACATGAGAGTTTATCTGGTGCGAGGTTTTATAACGACACTAGCGTACATTAAACTGAGAATCTCACTCTGCTCCAGTCTGGAAACATAAGAAAGTAAAAAAATGTGTGCTATTCTTCTGATGTCAGGTTTAGTAATTTCTCAGCTTGGGAGATCAACCATAATGTAGACAGATATGGGTTTATATGTAGTTGTCTGGTTGGGAAAGAGGATATTACAGTCAGGAGACAAAGTACGTGGCCTCTTATATCCTACCTGCTAAGCCTGTTGCAGTATCTATTAAGGGGAAAAAATACAGTCATACCATAGGACAGAGAAAAGACTGTGCTTACAACTTAATTGTTTGTGTTCTCCACAAGGTTTATAGCATTTGTGCTAGAGCTGATTGAAAATTGCCAGTAGTATTCATTCACAAATTGTCTGGAATCTTCTTTACCGCAACCTCCGCTTTACATGCCCTGGACATTTGTCTTACCCTTATAATTTATTTCAACATTTCCTGTTCTTCCTACCTCATTTCTTTGATCTTATTGTCCATCTTTCCCAGATGTCCATAAGTCCTTCCTTTCCACATCAAATAGAATCCATTTGTTTGTTTTACAATCCTTTCTGATTGAGCTTCGTAGTTCTTTTTGATGTGGTGCAAGGTAGTAATGCTGGTCCAATTCTTTTTCTTTTTTTCTTATTTTTTAGTTCTTACGCATAGCCAATTTCCAACCATAAAGCTATATAAGCAGGGAAAATATACTCTGTGCTGCTCACTCAGCTTTAAATCATCTCCAAGTTAATCCACATAGTGCTTCTACCTGTTCATTACTTTGTCAACTGAGTCTTATTTAGTGAATATAATGTTCTAAAGTCTCGATGTTTTAAGGAAGTTTAGATATTTAATGTTCTTGATCATATTCCATATTCCCTGAACCCTGGATTGCTCATAAATCTAGGCTGGTTGTTTTCCATTTTGTCAGTGTTTCACTCTAGTACTTCCTGTAGCCTTTGTGGGGCAAAACTGAAGAGTTGATTACGTTTCCAGTCCAATTGACTGTAACATCTGTCACTGAACAGAAGACTACTTACTGTCCTCAGCTAAATAAAACATTAATAATGGGGGAGAGGGAACATTTTCTTGAAGCTGAAGGAGTTTTGGGGTTTTTTTAAATTAATCACATTAATCATAGATTTGGTTTTCATTTCATGATGGACTGAACCTGCCTTGGGAGTAATAGCATCAGATCTTTCCCCTTTACTTTTGCTCTTTAGAAGAAAAGCAGGGGAAGAGGGGGAAATAAGATTGTTAAGTCGTGACTATCTCTAACTATAGTCTGAGTATGGGGGAAAAAAAAAACAAAACAGTGAATGAAAATGTTTTACTGCTCTTGCAAAAGAGATCACGACATTTACTAAAATACTGTTCCAGTTCTTCTCCATGCTGCCCGGAAGTACTTGGGGATATATATGCTGCATCCTAGAAGAGCTAGTTGATTGTTTTCAACTTTTGCTGCTTTTAAGACTCTGTTCATGAATGGTTTTCTTCATTTGGTATGTCCACAGGATGTGGGGCAGGTAGAGATTTTCTGGGACATTGCACCAAGCTCTCTTCTTTCACAGGCAAATATAAAATTAGCAAACATCATTCTGAATTTGTGGAAATGCTTTATCCATACCACATAATATTATTAAAATCCTTTCACTCCATGCTCAAACCTTCTACCTTTTATGTTTCAATTCAACATAGTTTTTATGTCATTTATTTCATTTAAAAGCATATTATTTCTACTAGTATATAGTTACAGAGCCCACCTGTATAGCTCTAGCACAGCTAATAGATGACATGACTAGGGCAGTAGCCATTCTGCTATCTAAATTTGGTTTAAAATATTATAATTTCTAAAGCATTTACTTAAAATAATGTCAAAGTTGTGTTTGAAGAAGCCAGAGTTTCACTGATTTGTATGTAAGGAAAATGATATTATGGTCTTCTTCATATCATGGTCTTTGGATCCCAACATTATAACGGTTAAATCACACCTGTATGAGAGAGCAGGAAGCATTATCCCCACTGCCCACAGTCCGACTTTTCTCGTGGCACACGTGCCCATTCTGTCTTAGATATCTGGGACATCTGGTTTTAATACTCAACAAGTATTCCTAATACTCAAATATTTTTTCTTGTTGAGTTATTAGTAGACAAAGTCACAGAGATTTCATGATCACTTTGAGAAGTTTTGATATTTTGGATATTTGAGAAGCGTTTGATATTAAGCCCAAAATTGTCTTTATTGAATTTCCAGTTGTGTTTTTTTTTGTTTTATTTTGTTTTTAATGAGGTATGTTTCCCTTCTGCTGCCTTAAAAATTAAAAATCCTTTCTTTCTTTGAGCTTAGTTCTCAAATACACAGAGATAATTATCTTCTCTCTCCCCGCCAGACACTGTTCAACCATACTGTACATAATTAGTTCTTTTAATCTCTACTAATAATGCATCGTTTGATTAAAAGCTATCAAGGCATCTATTATAAAGTGTATTTTCATTTTAAATCAGCAGAGCTATGTCATGTTCTCAAAAAGCATGTGTCAGAGCAGCCTTAAGTGTACTCCTTGCTAATTTTTTTGAATCAATTACTTTTTTGGGTGGGTGAAGAAAAAATTTTCTTTAGTCTTAAAATGTGTGCCTGCATTCTTAATTCAGTTCTTATTTTAGAATCGTAGAATCATAGAATCATAGAACAACCAGGTTGGAAGAGACCCATTGGATCATCGAGTCCAACCATTCCTATCAATCACTAAACCATGTCCCTCAGGACATCATCTACCCGTGTCTTAAACACTTCCAGGGAAGGTGAATCAACCACCTCCCTGGGCAGCTTGTTCCAGTGCCCAATAACCTTTCTGTGAAAAATTTCTTTCTGATATCCAGTCTGAACCTCCCCTGGTGGAGCTTGAGGCCATTCCCTCTCGTCCTGTCCCCTGTCACTTGGGAGAAGAGGCTAGCTCCCTCCTCTCCACAACCTCCTTTCAGGTAGTTGTAGAGAGCAGCGAGGTCTCCCCTCAGCCTCCTCTTCTCCAGGCTAAACACCCCCAGCTCTCTCAGCCGCTCCTCATAGGGCCTGTTCTCCAGCCCCTTGACTAGCTTCGTTGCTCTTCTCTGGACTCGCTCCAGAGCCTCAACATCATTTTGTTCAGTATCAGGATTAAAACAACTTCTGGAATTCCATGTAAAAATCATAGAAGCATAGATTAGCCCACAGAACAGATTGGAAGGGATCTTGAAAGATCATCTTGCCCAGTCTTTTGTGAAAAAGGGGTCTTAGATGAGATTCCTGTCTTTTGGGCCATCTCCAATCTGTCCACATCTTTCTTGAATTGTGGGGACCAGAACTGGACAGAGTACTCCAGATGCAGCCCAGTGAGTGCCGAGTTGAGTAGGGTGATCACATCTCTGTCTTTGGTAGTAATGCCCCTGTGGATATACCCCAGGATCTGATTTGCCTTTGTTGCTCTTGACTCAGATTCATCTTGTGGTTCAGCAGGACTTCCAGATCCATTTCCAAAAGGTTGCTCCCTAGCCATGTAGCCAAGTCTAGTGTCTGATACTCCACTCTTACTTGTCTTACTCTTGTCTGATAACTCCACTCTTCCAGCCTGTCCAGGTACTGTAACGTGTTTCTCTTATCTATCTTTTTGGCAATATAATTCACAATTAATTACTTTTTCATATGCTAGACTGGTTCACATTTCTTTATGAGAAGAATATGTAGGGTACTAGTATTGCAGATCTAATAAGATAGACTTGATCACAAGATTTTTAAGTTTTGGCGGGCTGTTTTATTCAACATCATGAATCCATGATTTCCTTGGTTAGTGTATTTTAGCATTTTAAAAGAGAAGCTTCTCTGTTGGCTTTCTGAAACTTTTTTGTCCTCGGGGAACTATCTGATTTCTATGTTTTTCTAGCCTGCTGCCAAGTGGAATGTTAGACTATCAAGTCTCTATGGAAATTTTGCCTTGTTCATTATTCATTATCCTTGCTACTGCTGATGGTGACAAATATTATTTTAATGGCCATCGTTACCCATTGTCATAATTAGGGGAGATCATTTAATAAAACCTAATATAACATTGCTTAATGCACCAAATTATGAAAAGATGTCATGATTAGGGACACAACATCACCCATCATTTTTTGAGATGAATCAATAAATTAAACAATTCCTTCTAATTAATATGACAACATTGCCTTTTTAGAGGTTCACACGGGCAACGCAAAAGGGTGTCAGATGTTAGTTCTCTCTTATTTCCTCCTAATTCAATGGTGACATGGGAAGCTGGATTCGTCTGCAACTTTTCGGGGCTTACCCATAAATGATTCATACTTGACATTTTATATCTGGCTTGTGTATGGCTGCACATCTCTAAATAGTCCATTAGACATGTCATCCTCAAGTAGTTGCAGCTTAATATTGATATCGCTAACAAATGCCACTTTAATTTAAGTGACAAGCATCTGTATCTCTGCAACAGATGGCCATGAGCTCTGTACCATGGATCACTGTGGGTGGTCTGGCACGTGTTTCAGGAAGCTGAAGTAGTCTCCTCACTACTGTTTTGCTGAAGCCATTCGGTATGAAGTGCCAGTGCTCCGTAGTAGGAATAATGATAATCCTGCATAACAGAGAAAGGTGATGAATAATGGTGTCAGTTCCTTCCATTTCAACAAGTGGAGTCCACAGCTGAGGAATTTATTCCATCTTTGCTGGACAGATATGCTAGATATGTAGGATGCTCATAGGGGCTGTGTACTAATAGTCTAGCTTTGAGATCTTGCAAGCTATCTGTTCTGACACAACAAAGAATGTGTGTTGATCACAGGAGTCCGGGTTTCAGTTTGGAGTTAGGATAAGGAAGAACACAATACAGCATTTTGTAAATGGGCACAGAAGAAGAAGAAATTTAGAGACAGAAGAGAAAAAAAAAACGTAGAAGACCAGAAGGAAAGGACTGGAAAGATCCATACAACATGGCTAAATGTGTGCAGAGAAGCATTTAGCAAGCATGGGGAAGGAGATTTAGACATGGATGGTTGTGGCTTTCTGACAGATTAAGGAGCACTGGAGTCACTTTTGCACTCTACTTATTTCCTAAGAAATTGAGGAAAAGTCACTTCATCTCTTTGCAAAAGGAGATCTTTCTTCTTGAAGTGTATGGGGTTCAGCTGGCAGGAGTATGTGATGTTCATATCTTGTTATCACAAACTGAGAAAGAGTGGGAGAAGAATGGATCATCAGAAGCAATTAAGAAGAGATTATATTCTAGCAGAGCCCTCAACAGAAGAATCCCTTACCTCAGTACTAAAATAATTATGAAAACCATGATGTTGCAGGCAAATTGTGTAGATGTGTTCATGTTAATACGATAGAATTCTAAGTATTAACAGATGCTGATTTTCTTTATCATGTGAATCCAAAATAATCGGACTAGAAGCAGAACTCTAAACTAACTGTCTACCTTGCAATCACAATAGGGATACAAGAGAAAATATCCACAAGTCTGCTTTAAGTCTGAGCCTTAATTCTGACAATAAGGAGCATACCAGAGTCTAATGTATTAAAAATTATGTCCTCCATGACAGAAAAAATCTGAACAGTAATTTTTTTTTTTTTTTTCATGACATGCAGTGATTTCTTAAAAATTTATTAGGGGTTGTCAGTAAATCAATGGACAGTTAGACCTACTGATTTGGATTGATAAACTGTAAAAAATGTTGCAATCTGTAAGGATTATTGTCCACTTCTTAGTAGTAAAAATAACTCTTTGAGAATGCATTCTGTCTCAAGGACAGAAAGCATAATTTTGTTCATTAGGTGCATCTATCACAATAGGGAAAGAATTCCCTTCTGTAAGTATTAAATGTGAAATATAGGGAAATAAATTCAAAAAATAACGAAGGAAGTTTAAAGCACATTCTACCTTCCCTTCACAGCCTTTAAAATTCAGGTTTTACTATAACTTCCATCACAAACCTGCAAAATGGGTAATCTGTGTCCAGCAATTCCACGTCTTGTTGATTCCAGGCCCACTCTAAATTATGACAAAGTCTGTGCATCTCTGGTACCCAACAAGAGACTATGGAACTCATTTAGAAAAAGGATTTTAAAAAAGCCTCAAGCAAAAAAAGACAAACCAAACAACCCCTGTGTCATGAATAGATTGTTTTAAGATGCTCAAAGCATCACTATCAAAGGTATTAGCAAAAGTGGTTTTAATATGAAGTTGTGAAAGTGGTACGTAACAGAGTCTGATGCAAGGTTCTGTCTATTAATGACTGCATGGGAGAAACACACAAAGGAAAATTGAGTTATGCTCCAGTTAGAGTGATTCACACAGAGACCATAGACAGAAAGAGTCAAGAAGACCTTCCCATTGAGTCATGAGTTTAGAGTGGATGCCCTTTCTTTCTAAGCTCCTTAAGGAGCATAGGTGTAACTAGGTTCAAACTTAGTCTAAGACTTCTAAAGGCTTCTACAGGTATGCCAATCAAAAGAGGAAGGTTAAAGAGAATGTACCTCCACTGATGGTTTGGAATGGTGACCTTGTATCAATGGACGAGGAGAAGGTTGAGGTACTTCACAACTTTTTTTACCTCAGTCTTCACTGGTAACCACTCTCCTCAGCCCTCCTGGGTCATGGAGACAGCAAGATGATGACTGGGGGGGTAAAGACCCTCCCACTGTAAGGAGGATCAGGTTCTTGACCACAGGAGGAACCGGAACATGTAGAAGTCTATGGGACCTGATGAGATGCATCCCAGAGTCCTGAGGGAATTGGCAGATGTGGTTGTTAAGCCACAATCCATGATATTTGAAAAGTCATGTCAATCAGAATTTTCCCTGTTGACTGGAAGAAGGATAATGTTGTGCCCATTCTTAAAAAGGGTAGAAAAGACAACCCTGGGAACTACCGACCTGTCAGCCTCACCTCTGCACCTGAGAAGATCAAGGAAGACATCCTCCTGGAAGCTACGTTAGCACATGTGGAGGACATGGAGGTGATTAATGGCAGCCAGCATGGCTTTACCAGGGCCAAATCCTGTATGACCAACTTAGTGGCTTTCTATGATGATTCCGCCACAGCAGTGGACGTTGGTAAACAGATGGATGTCATCCTATATGTATTATCTTGTGTATGTCAAGATGCTGCCTTAAACCACAGAATTTCTTGTTATTCCTGGCTCCATCATAATAACTATGTGAAAGTGTTATTTAATAAACTCAGACAGTAGGAAAAAATCTCTGCTCACCTGGAATTATCCTTTATTCGTCCAGAGATATGTTCCGATTTTTACATATACATGTAATGTTCACATCAGTTTAATGGTTGAAGGGTTCAGGTGAATTGTTTCAATTCTTCTGCCTAGATACTTACAGTCCTATGACCATAAGGAACCTACCTGAGAAGGTTGTTCCAGCATTTCTATCCTGGTACAGCTACCTGCTGACTTGTGGGTATCCCGCTTTATGTTCTTACTTATGGCCTCAAGCTCCACCAGGGGAGGGTCAGGCTGGACATTAGGAAAAAATTTCACAGAAAGGGTCATTGGTCACGGGAATAGGCTGCCCAGAGAGGTGGTTGATTCACCTTCCCTGGAGGGGTTTAAGGAATGGGTGAACAAAGTTCTGAGGGCCATGATTTAGTGTTTGATAGGAATGGTTGGACTCGATGATCCAGTGGATCTCTTCCAACATGGTGATTCTATGATTCTATATGCTCACCCCACTGGCTATTTTTTAAGCTATTTTCCCTGCTTTAATAGTTTAACTTGACAAATTATTTATTTAAACTATCTTTAGCTCCAGAAATTTTATTCTTGAGTGCTAAGAGTGTGAACTTTAAACTTTCTGAATGACAGACCCGAGAAATGCAGTTAAAGTGGTTCTGTGACTAAAAGTGAATAATAGTTTGCTCTTAGCACTTAGAAGTAAGATACATGTCCAACAATATCTGTGTTTGAAGTATGACTGTGAACTGATAATTAGAATGCTAGCTTTCTCTGAGAGGAGGTTCTTCATATTTATGACCTGATATTCTATTTCTGAGGATTTTAAATTTGAAGAGTGTTGAGCAAATAGTTTTTTGAGGCTCCTAGCCTTATTGTGATCCCATCCCTATAACATACTCTGCGGTTTCTTTTTCACCTTACACAGCTGTTTCATTAGTTTCCAGATAATAGCATAATTTTAAAAAGAGTGGTTTACTACCATGTATTAGTGATGGTCTATCCTTTGTAGACCTCCAGTTATGAATCTAGTTCTATCCACATCTTTCATGATTAATACAGCCTGAAATTATAAATTGAATAGTGTCCAAACATAATATAAATACAGATTTGGAGATTTCATGAAGGAAATATGGAAATTTCTCAGAAGTTTGGAGAGTTTTATAAAATCTGTATAAACAGATATATAAGACATAATGCAAGTGAGAAAGTATCTGATGCTGGACGGGTTTTTGAACTGACAGAAGCATCTTAGTATCCAGTACCTCAAAGGTAGAAGCTAGAAAAAAACACAGGGAGAGTACAACCCAGTTTTCAAACAGCGAGAAAAAATAATATGCCCTCAGTCCATCTTCATTCAGGATCAAGGCCAAGTGACTTTCTTAAAAGAGATTCCACCTTTCAAGTATAACTTACTGAGGTTGGTGCTGAAATTGGATAGATTCTGAGGCCTATACTAGTTATTAATTATTTACTGCCTACTTGGAACTCATGCATAAAATGAAGATCAAATAGATTATTCAGTATGTTCATAAACCAAATCAATCTGATTTTTAATGGGTTTGTGTCAACATATCAACATACCTTCTTCAAAGACTATACAGATTTGACATGCTTCAAGAGTTCAATTACCACCATCATATTTCATCCAGTTTCAATAAGAAAATTTGCCTGTTGGAATGTCTTTCAGTTCATGATAGGAACTTTTGTACTGCGCAATTTCAAAGCAGATAACAGGGATTGTTTGTTTTTTGAAGTTGTTACTAAACTTCAAAATAACAGTTATAACAGCAATGCAATACAATGCAGCCCAACACAAAAAAGGGTGTTTACTTTCTTCATCAAAGACTTTGTAACATATAGTAGATCTTAGTTTTTGAGTTTTCCATTAATGAACCACCTTCAGGCATGCAATGCAGAAATTGTGCTTAAGAGTAGGAACTGCTAGGGGTTGGCAATCATGATAGTGACTCATTCTTGACGGATGAAGCTTGTAAGTGCTGTGATTCTTAAGATTTTTCATCTACATGACATTTAATTATTTTATTGAACCCTACCAAGCATCTAGAGCACAGTAGTTCTCAGATAACTGTATTGTTTTCAAAGACTCTCACAGATTTCCAGAAACTTAGCCTAATTTTACAATCTTATTTTCCTTTAAGATTTGTGGGAGGACTGAAGAAAATGCCCAAACAATCTCTCCTTCACACAGAATCATGCTCCACTCTTTCTGTAGAACAAACCTCTTTGCATACATTTCCTGTATGATTTTACTTCTTTACCCCTGATTTGTGGTTTTGCTAAAACACTCCTTTCTGCCCTGGTGCCACATGTCACTCAGGATTTCTGCATTTCACACCACTGGGATGATAAATGGAACTGAACAAGGGGGTTAATACTGACTTTTTTAAACTGGTTTTATAATCTGTAGCTAAGTACCTATCTGGTTGAAACCAGTAGGCTTGGAAGTAAGCTGTCAGGAGCTCCAAGCCTTGATACATTTCACTATTTCAACCTTCTGTTTATCATCAAATCAAAGTTCTGCTGATTGAGGCTTGTGCTATTCCATGAATCTTTGAACCTGATGAGCCACTATCAGGTACAGCCCTGGTGTGAGACAATAAGTAAGGACCTCAGAGAAGGTCAGGTTACAATTTTCTAGTTACTCAGAATCTGAAGGAAACAGATGTCTATCAGACCATGGACTCCAAAGAATTTCTGAACAATGTAACAAAAATGTTGGAAGGTTTTCCTCCTTCCACTAGAGAGGCAAGCAGATACAAAAATACCGCACACCAAAATATAAGATTTCAGGCTGAGTTAGTTGGCTAAAATCCATTCTTTATTTTTTCCACTCTAGATTTTCATAGTTTTAAGATTTTCCTCCTTAAAACATAGTTTAAAAATTAAAAAAGTAGTTTCAGTTTTTCTCAGTTCACTCTTATAACAACAGCTTTAATATTTAAAGGAGAGTAGCATTGCTTCACAGGGAACTGTGTTCCAGTTGTGTGAACCAACTGTAGAAAATAAACTTAAAATGGAAAATTGAACCGCAAGTTTTAGCTTGGACCATAAATATTTGGACCAAAGTTATATTCAAATCTGAAACAGTAGTTCCTGTGCTGCCTAGAGAAGATTTTTGTTGCTTCAAAACGGGAAAACAAGGCATAGTCCATGTTACAATGCTGTACACAAAATCAAGGTAATACTGACAAACTATGAAAATATCATTTATACATAAATATCAACACTATTGAATTAATAAATTTCAGAATAAGAAAAAGACTATAGTTGCTTTGGAAAAATCAGCCTAACAGTAGAAAATTAATAAATACATAAAACATTCAAGCATTTAACTTTAAAAATGAAGGTTACGAGGAGACCTACTGATGTTCTATGTAAATTCATCCACATGGTGAGCAGACTTCTGAAAGTAAAGGATACTTTAGTCAATTAGAAAGAAAAAGCTTAAGAAGCTGTAAAACGCACGATTTTAACAATTAGTGTCATTAGTCATTACAACAACTCTATCATTTATCTTCTTTGAATTGAAAATTAATGACTTTCTAGAAGACATTCTAGGTTAAGCATCAGTTTTTAATTTTGGTGTAGGAATAGCCTGGAGAAAAATTCTAGTAAAATATTGAAAGAGTTGAGTGAATGAAGTGACTAAACAGTGATAATTTACGGATAAAAGGATGAGAAAATGTACTTGTCAAATAATCAGATTTTCTCCTCTGCCTGGATCAACACATGACAGAAATATGCATTTGCAGTACCTTTAAGAACTAAGATTTTACTTATTACCAGGATCTGTCTTGTTTTCCTGCATTTGTCTCTTTGTTATTATTTTCATCATCAAAATGTCTATCTTCTACATATATTTTGAATATGCTTAGAAAAAAACCTAAATGGTAGAGCAGACATATAGCATTTCAGCTCAAAGCCAACTGAGAACAAAAGCTAAGCAGTGACTTACATACTTATCAGACCTGGAATAGCATGTATAGTCAATAATTATACACGTTTCTGGCTTTGAAATAATTTTAGTTTTAAAATAGGAAAAGGCAAGACTTACTAATCTAGTATTTTTATTATTTCATACGCACATGAACTAATATGAATTCATGTATTATTTCTTCGATTATCAGCAATTGCTACAGCTATTTTACTGTTTTAACTTATTGTTTCATCAAGCCACAGTCAATTTGCACATTAAGAAATTGTAAGACCTGCACCAAATTTGCATGTACTGGTAGGCTATGCTTATCGATTTTGACCTTCCACTTCGTAACCTAGTGCAGGAAAAATGCAAGGAGAGAATTGAGTAATGGACTTTGTCTATTATTTTTAATTCCCATGTACAATAAATCACATGTAGTGAAGCCTTTTACTTAACAGATAATTAAAGTGGGAATTAAGAAGTATGAAGTGCCAATTTGCAGAAGACATAAGGATAGTCTGAAAAATAGTGATTCATTACTGTGATCTGCAAGGGAAAGTAAAAAAAGAAGGAAAAAAAACCCCTGAGCACCCTCTTCTGATATGAGACTGATATGAAATCTACTGAATTATGGTCATTTTTGGGACAGTTGAATGGAATTCACTCACAATATTTCTTGCAATTACTAAAAATCACAGACATATATATATATATATATATAATTATTATATATTTATATTCTCTCCTGCTATCTTTCCTTCTTTTGTAAGCTCCAGTCCATCTCCATTTTTGGTTATCTGAAACCAAAATTGGAATCCTGAATCCATTCAGTTGCTACTTCACTCCCAATGCTTTTAAACTCTGTATTTCGATATTATTATCCCAAGCTTCTGAAATACTGCTTCTTGCCATGCCCAAATTCCCAAAGCTCTCATGTCATTAATAGCTTAGATGCATACATCTCCTTTTGAAAATAATACATCTGGCATTATTTCACCTTTTGTGTTCGAGTGTGGTTTAAAGAGAAACATTGGATTAGTGGTCAAAAATGGATTTCAGTGCTGGATGCAGCAAATATAGACTCATTTTGCTAAAGTTTTGCCTGATATATTTTTCCTCCTCATTCTCTATTTTTACTCAACAGGATGCACTTAAACCTTATCAGGAGCCATATATTAGAGGTACACTCATTTCTGCAGAGGTTAGTTGACTGAGACAGAGGCCAACAGAGAAAGTGCATGTCCATCACCTAAGGGTGAGAACTTTTGCTTCTCTGAAGCATAGTGTATGGATATCTTAACCCCATAGCTGAATATCCTGTCAGATTCAAGAGAAAACCTGCTGTTCAGTGAAAGTTTACCTATTTCTTGAGGGGTGGAATAGCTTTAATAAGGGGTTTAGGGAGGCTCCTCATTTCAATTACAAGAGCTGCAAGCTAGTCACTAAACTTCTGTTTTAAATGAGACTTTTCTCACCATTTTCTTCTGCTTTTCTTCTTTAAAAGAAAGGCATGCCTGCTACTATGATATTGAAAGAAATACCACAAAGGCCTTCCTTTAGTAAAAGATTTGCAGTGCTGATGTCTTGTGATAAAAAAAAAAAAAAAATCTGATTTGAATCACAGAATCACAGAACAACCAGGTTGGAAGGGACCCATCGGATCTTCTAGTCCAACCATTCCTGGAGAGTGGTTAGATTTAAAAGGCATTCTGTTTCCGGTGCAGGACCTGAAGTAACCCAGAAGCCCATAGGTAAAAAACTAGACAGAAAATCTTACACTGGAATAAAGCATAATTTGTATTATCTGACTGGTTTTTCATAGCCAGAGCATGGTGCTCTGGAAACTGAGGAAATAAAGAGAAAACAACAAACCCCAACACCATCCAAGGAAAATAAGCAGGTGATGTGGCAGCCAAAACCATGAAAAACAAAGACTGATAAAGGTGAAGTTGAAAGTGCCTCTATAGCAGCAGACAAATTTGCTCCACAGTTACAACTAGGAGTCTATAACCAATTAGTAATTAGAGAAGAAAATGAAAAAGGAAACAGAAGCAAGCAGGTTCTGACCTAATAACATCAAGAAAAAACACAAAAAATTATACCCAATACCAATAAAAGACCCCTGTGGTGTTGCATAATGTTTGAAGTATCTTGCTTGATTATAGCTGTTCTAATTTCTAATAGTTGCTAAAGATATGTACTGTATCCTCTAGTCTTTGATAATGAATTACTGGTGAAATGGCATTCTGTTCTATTTGTGCTTTAGGGTCTTACAGTAAGTTGGAACAGTTATTCATCCACATTGTAAAAAATGCCTTGTTTTCTTTTCTTTAAACTTTCCTTGGTGAGAACATCAGAAGCTGTCAATCATTTGGCAGCCCAAGTAAATTGTTTATGTGGATAATAAAGTTGAAGTCCTTTAAAATTAGGAGTTATAATATTGAGTATGATAGTCCCAAAATCCTTGTCTGCATTTGAGACTTCATTCACCAAGAAAAGAACCATTTTGGAGTAGTTGTGAACTAATTTTGAAGTCACTTTGGATGCACCCTGGAGTCATACTTGATAGCAGAATTTGATTGCCGGTAGTATAAACTTAACTGTAGGAGTTATGAATGGGAAAATGCAATTAGGCCATGGAACAGAATTATTCCCACTAGGCTCTTCTCATTTAAACCAGATTCATTTAAGATGAAGATATGCCTCATTGTTCTTTGGATAGTCTCAAGAGGGTCTGGTAGCTGGACTAAGCAGAAATTTATCCTCATGGTAAAACAGTGATCAAGGCACTCTGGAATGGATGCATACTTTGGGAACGTATTTCTACACAGCATTCTGAATGTATTTTATAACCAGAATAAATGTGCTCGCAATTGAAAACTGGAAGCCTGTTACTGGAAATTATCTCTGCAAACTGTACTTATCCAGTGGCAATAACACATTTTAACATCTGCTGATACCTTGCTGAAGTGTATGGATTTAGCTATTACTAGGAACTTAATAAGCCCAGTGCTTTCATCAGCTGCTTTCCAAATCACTCCAACATATGAAGAATTCTTCACGGAATCGAACCCATAGTGTGTTGTAAAGCATTTAGAAAATGACAAATGCAAACACATTGAAATATATGTGCAGGGAGGGGAAAAACACATCTCCCAGGCTGGTTACTCATTGGAGTGTGAAAACAGTCTAAAAATCAAATAAAGGCTTAGAAAGTATCTGGTATATAAAAACTATCTCTTCCTATGAAAGCAGATGGACTAGATGATGGTTATAAAATATGTACAGAAATGGGCTAGATCCATCAATATACTCCAGCTGTTTTACTATGATGGCAAAAAGCAGCAATAACAGTTAAATCAAGGTTATGGCTGATTTGCATTTTTTGACTCAGTCAAAGCATCTAATGCACAGTAGTGTTCCTAACAATTGGTGTAAGTAGTGGCTTGCTCCTTGTGTTGCATTGTCCATCACAAAAGTTCCAGAGTATTGTTCTTTATTTAAATTATACCCAATACCAATAAGCAAAAGCAAACAAGTTTCACTGAATTGTTAAGATAGGCATTGCTCCTTTATCTAATCTGGGACACACAAGATTTGCTTGGATTTTGAACTTAAATGCATCCCACTGGTTCCCTAGTGCCACATTACGATGACTCTTAAAAGGCTTTGTGTTCTGTTAATAAGGGAGTCTTGGTTCTCGTATTCCTGCGTCCTAGTGCTGTCACCAGTTGTGCTGTCACTTATGTTTTTCAGGTTGGAACTGTCTTCTTTTTTCTTCTCTTCTCCTATGCCTCATCAGCCATTTTTATTAGATAACAAACAGAGCAAATTTCATCTAGAGCCTTTATCATATCCTCTGTGGAGTGTCAGCTCTTGTTGTTTCTTCCAGTTGCAGGAGCCTTCAGAATAGTTTTTCTTACCACTGAGGAACATAGTGAGGGACTTTACAAGAGCATGTAGGGATAGGACAAGGGGTAATAGCTTTAAACTGAAAGAAGGTAGATTTAGCTTAAATATAAAGAAAATATTCTTTACTATGAGGATGGTGAGGCATTGGCACAGGTTGGCAGAGAAGTTGTGGATTCTCCATCCCTGGGAGTGTCAAAGACCAGGTTGGATGAAGCTTTGAGCAATCTGATCTAGTGACACGTGTATCTGCTCATGGCAGGAGGATTGGAACTGGCTGATACGTGAGGTTCTTTCCAACCCAAACCATTTTATCATTCTATATTGAAATAAATAAATAAACCTAGCGAGAAAAAATGGATTCCATTATGCAAACACCTAAAAACTAACAGGATACAAGTCTCCGTATGAATTACAAAATAATGACATGTGTAGTAATAAAAGTTTACTACTGTACTGCAAAGGTAGGTATGAAATAGTAGCTGTAGCATATTATGCCCACATTAATCGGAGAAGAATGTGCCTCTGGCTCTAAATGCAAGCTGAAGTGGCTTTTAAATATTTCCCGATGCTCACAGGTCTATGGCAGCATTTTGTAAGTGTTGTACTGTCCTCCTAAACAGGGCATGGAACTGATTATATTCTTCAAATCCTATAATCTTAGATGAACTTCAGTTCAGATTTATGAAGACTGACTTGACTTCTTTTCTATCAATAATTAGCAAACTGTTTCTAGGTTACTGACTTTATACTTCTGACAGTTTATATTTCTTATCACCACTCTCTCCTTGAACGGTGTCAGTGTGTTGTAACTATTGTAACTGGCTATAACTGTTGCAACTAACCTTTTACCCTCACAATTCTCCCCTCCATCTTGCTGACCGGGAGCGAGCCAAGTGGCTGTGTGGTGCTTTGCTGGGCTTAAACCACAACAGAGGTTTAGGATGTATAGCAAGAAGTCAAATATTTCAAGAGGCAGGTACAATGCAAAGCTTTCTATACAATGTGAAACATTCTAAGGAACTTGCATATTAGTTCATATTCAGTAGCTTTTAAGATGAAATGGGCAAGTGAATGTGAAATCATCTGAAATTAATGATATTTTTAATATCCCTTTTCACCACTGTAATTTTTGGAGGTCACAGAGTTTAGCAAAGGAATTTAAATCCTACAAAACATCAAAAGAAAAAATAAGCATAGAAAATAATTCTAATGAAAACACTAGGAAGATGTGATTAGTATCAAATCAACATCAAGTTTACTTATCAGTCCTCAGAGACAAACGGAGACAAAAAAATAAACACCTTAAAATATAGATTTAGTGAAAGGTTTAGTTTAATTGTAACTGGTCATTCTCAGCTTGGCAATGGGAATTAATGTCTGGATGCAAATAATTTTGTCGTGGATCTAGTTTACATGAATGAGTAACTGAAGGCTAACCCATGACTCTGTAGATTGTCTAAAAAAGATTTTGGGGACAGCATTTATTTTCCAGAAGATGCTCCAGAAAGCTTTTAAAAAACTTGATGAATATATTTACCTGCCCCTTCATATTAGGCTTCTGGAAGTCTACTTTAATATAGCTCATCCAGCTAGCCAGCCACTCAGAGAAGCAAAAGTGTAGATGGAGACCTACTCCTTCCTTTCCATCTACTACTGCTCAATGTTTAATTTTACTATAATTCACAGAAATATCTACAAGATTACTCAACAGCTGCTGGAAGACTAACACTATGTTCTTACCCCCACTCTCATTTGTCCCTCCATGTTACGCTATTAGGGAACAATAGTGATGAATTTGAAGCTCATAAGCTCATGGACTTGATCACCTTGTCCACCATGAAGGTTAACCATTGTGTTATTACTGGGTCACATCATAATTATGTTTCTGTTTCATGATTAATCATTTCATTTGACTTCTGCATATTTGGCATCTGGGCTTGAGTGCTGATGCTTGTCAATACTGTTGCAAAAGAAAAGACCACAAGTCTGTCTCACATTTCCATGCCTTCTCCAGTCAATGCTCACTCCAGACCTTCCTACCACTGTCTGCATGTCCATGCACCTGTGCACATTTTTGCTTAGTTCAGGGAGACTTAAACTTGGGAACGCATTTATATGACAAGTCCTGCTGTAATATTAGCAACAAAGACATGGATTTCAATATCAGCATATGTCAGAAAAAGACGTAATTAATGAACTCTAAGTGAATCACAGTTACAGGTTTACCCATCTGGTATAAAATAAGTTGTGATCCTTTGTCATAGAATCACAAAATCATAGAATCACAAAATCATAGAATCACAGAATCATAGAATAGTTTGGGTTGGAAGGGAACTTAAAGATCATCTTGATCCAAACCCCCTGCCACACACAGGAACAATTCCCACTAGACCAAGCTACTCAAGGCTCCAGTTAACCTGGTCTTGAACACCTCCCGGGATGGGGCAGCCACAACTCCCCTGGAAAACTGGGGCCAGTGTCTCACCATTCTCATGGTGGAGAAATTCCTTCTTATGTCTAGTTTAAATCTGCCCCTCTCCCAGCTTGTACCCATTGTCCCTGGTTCTAACACTACATGAATTTTTTTGGGTGATCCCACTCCAGGTTTTTTTTAGGCCCCCTTCAGCTGCTGGAAGGTCACTTATAAGGTCTCCTCAGAGACTTCTCTTCTCCAGGTTGAACAACCCGAACTCTCTCAGCCTGTCCTTTTGGGAGGTGCTCCAGCCCTCAGATCATCCTTGTAGCCTTCTCCGGACCCATTCCAACAGCTCTATATTTTGAGGATTTCAAAACTGGACACAATTCTCCAGATGAGGTCTCACAAGAGAGGAATAGAGTCATACAAGTCATAACAGGAAGCTTTTAATTAATCACATGATAAAATCATAAGACAAATACACAGTCGATGACAGTCACTTAGTGATTCTCCTATTCTTGACTTTCCACATCATTTCAAATGCATTAAAACGCTTTGATGTAACTATACAATCAATGAGGATGGTCATTGGGAATATCACACTAAAGAATTTTCCCAGTGGTTTTGCTTAATTAGTTTATTTAATAAATGTACAGATGTGTTAAAATGGACTGTTTTGGATAGCATCCCAGATACCTACAAGAGATTTTTCATGTTATCCTGTGGGTTCTGAATTTGAAATAATCTCATAAATGTCTTCAGTTTCAAGGGAAAAGATACTTTTTTTCCCCATCTGTTTCATCTACACAATAAATGTAAATGAAAAAAGGAATATAAAAATAACATTATTAAACAGATCACTGTTGACTTTTGCATATGTTCTCTTCCTATTCAGCCAAAAAACATTGCAATTAAAACTTGTGTTGATGCATATATGTCAGAAGTTTTTTTCTTTCAAAACTAGCTGCCCAAGTAGCTTGTTACAGTGCTAAATTTTGCAGGGATGTCAAAGGCACTATATCTCAATACACTTAGACACTAAACTCAGAACTTATTTAGATGATCCCTTTCTTTCTTATATATCTTGGGCAAAATTCTGGTCATGTATCTAATAAAAAGTTAATTTCCTCAAAAAATATTCCGTCCCATTCACCTTGATACAAATAATAAATGAGTATAACATTGTAGTTCTTACCGTTTATTATTTATGCTGAAAGTTTCCTCATTCATAGATAAGCTTAATTATCTTTTTTTAATCAGTGGTTCTTGTAACTTTAGAGTGAGAATGGCTGTGTGCATGCACATTTTATATTCGGTGCGTAATCATCCACTAAACTGATGAGGGAAGGACGATGCTTATTTAGTCAGAGTATTTGATTAACAGCCGGAAAATACTGTCTCCACTTTCTGGTTTGTCTCAAGATTTTAGTGTGGCTTTTGTCCAGTTTCTTCTGGTTTTGTGTGCTGTAATTCACCCTTTAAAATGAGGAGAATGTGGTTTGATTTCTTTCACTCATATCTTGCCTATTTAAAATGTGATGTCGTCCTTTAACACTTGCCTCTCTGAATCTCCAGTCTTAGTTTCTATTGAAAGATAAATGACAAATATTATTTATCTTGTGTGGGAAATATGCCATAAAATAATGCATTATGTACACCTCCTAACCACCATATTCTATTTACAAGTATACTCTTACTTCACCTTAGTTCCCTCTTGCAAATACTTAAAAAGATTTACCTTGGAAACTGGCAGGATGAATAACATGAAGAATAGACTATTAGACAGAGTTTCAAATTAGGGATGGCACTAAGCATATTGAATTCTTTTCTTTCATAAGAGCACATTAGTAAAGAGTCAATTATTAACTCTGCTACTTGATTTATTCCAACATTTTGAATGTATTAGAGATCAATGTATTTAAGGGTTTTTTTTAATTATTATTTCAAGTGGAAATTAGGTTCTCAGAGGGTAAGTAGATTATAATAGATCCCAGCTCCTGGGCCCTTGCACTGCTATGTCAGTAGGATTTATTATAACTCATACCTTCAGAGAATAAGAATTACGTGTAATTTTCTCTTTCAGTTAATGAGATTATATGCTGTTCAATAGGTATTTTCAGTGTGATTTGAAGTGAATTCTTACTGAGAGATCCAGGCCTTAGCTTTATCATTAGAGTTTCTTATTTTTGTACCTTCCCAATTTAAAGTCACATTCATAGTTTAATTTGCAAATTTATCATCAGGTTCAGTCATACTGCATCACTTATGAGAATAGTAAGCTGTACAGATCTAGTGCGAGCTCATTTAATAGTTAACTGAAGGCAGACAGTTGGCAAATTATGAGTTTTATTTAAGATTTAAATAGGTGAATAATATGCCAGAAACATGAGGGAGAGTAAGAGAGCACCACTTGCACTACTGAAGCAGAACCTCAAAGTGTAAATGTTCCAGAAAGTGTCTTGACCATGTTGCTAAAGAATTTTTCTTTCATTAAAACACACTTTTGTAACATTAAATGATTTTTAATCTCCTGGTTTTATTAGGGTGTTATGATGAAGGAGTAAAGAAATTTAATTTATTAAATAGTTTATTATTTACTTAAAAACTGAATTGATATGATTATTTATTAAAATATCTGGAGTTTTTCCTTCATTTAAGCAAACACAAAACAGAGTAGTTGCAAAATATAATGTCTTTTATCTGCTGTCAGTAAATTATATGACTGGTGCAGGTACAAATAAGATTCAGATTATTCCTGTGTCTTCATTAGTCATGAAGTAGGGAGAATGAAACAGCAAAGAAAAATATAGAGATTTTTTTTTCACATCTAAGTTGAGAAGTAATGTTACTTTTCCACAAGTCTAAAATCCTTACTGTCCTTACAGCCGGTGCAGACCCTAACAAAGTTTCTTTCTAATTTAGGTGTAAATTATTTTTTGATAGATAACGGCCCCCTAAGTGTAAGTGGTAAATCTCATTCTGGTTATTTTTTGTGAATAAAGAGACCGTAAAAGATTTCTGGGTTCCTGCTTAAGCAGGTCCTTGTGGGAGAGGATACAGAAAGAAGCAGAAGCCTTTTGACGGAGAGACCTATTCTTCAAGATGACTTCTGCTGAAAAAGCTGAAGTGCTGATTTAGTGTTTGTCTAAGACTGGAATGTTTTTGGAAAAGACGCAGATCTTGAGGATGCAAGTAGGAGATGGTTTAGTTCTAATTTTTCTTTATTATTCTGGTTGATGGGTCCCTATGCAGACCTTAGCATTGTGACTTCTATAATCTCTGAATCACTCCTCTCAGTTCAATTTTTAATTTTATTTTTTATATTTGTTTTTATTTTCAATTAGACACTTTCCCTTACAGTTTTCCCAGCTACAGAAGTCTTATTAGAAAAATAATAATTGTATTCTTGCAGATGCATGTAAAGTTCAACTACCAGAAGCAGGTAAGAACTAGAGATGTCTTGCCTCTGGTTTGTTTGTCCAATGACCTGATTGTGTGACCTGTTTGATCATTGTGTAACAATCTTAGTGATCCAAGAAACTACGATATCAGAAGACTTCAAAATCTTTTACTTACCGATTGTTTTTAATGTATAAAGAAAGTATTGTTTGTTCTTCATAGTTATAAATGACAAAGAATATTGAAAAAACTGTGTGGGAAATCGATATATTATTAGAGATATTCTTATAATCCACGAGTGATTTTTTTTCTTAAGTAAATATAGACCCCAGCTTTCCTGTAGCCCCTTCAGGTACTGGAATGTAGCTATAAGGTCTCCCCAGAGCCTTCTTTTCTCCAGGCTGAACAATCCCAACTCTCTCAGCCTGTCAAAAAATCTAGTAAGACATGAGATCCTCCTTTCAAATTTCCGGTTATATCTTTAAAATTTAACTTAACACCTAGAACAAAATTGCTTGAAATCTAGGAATCTTGAAAGTTCACTTTTCTTATGAGATTAAATTACTATTATCCTTCAGTGGCTCGAGGTAGTTTATCTCTCTGTATCAAGAATCCTCTGCAGGGAAGAAGCAAACAAAATAGGTAGATTTGTCACTGTGTTGAGCTTGGGACCTCATGTAGTGCTATCTAGTATTAATTCCAAATGAGAAAGAAATTTTATATTTCATCAGGATCTTTTTCAGGGTAAGAGTAGTACCTAATAAGCATCCAAGACACTTCAATTCAGCATTGTAATATGCTGCAAATTTCATCACGTAATTGGGATTTGCAAAGGAAATGCAGGTTGTTAGTTGACACTTTTACAAATAATTTAGATAATTATTTATTGCTGGAGAAGTTAATGCCGTGATTGTTTGGTGAATAAAGTGGCTTCTTGTGTTGTTAGCAGCTTGTGTCACAGTTGTCAGCTCAAGCAAAGTGCTGGGGTAATGGTAGTGTTCTTATCAATACTTATTATTTATTGAGACTGTCATTGCAAGTGGTGCATAACAAATATCAGTCGAGACAGGTTTTCCCTGGTAAGACTTGAATGAACTCATTTAGAAAAATCCTGCCTGAGTCAGAAATTCAAAAACAGAAAGAAAAATGTGAAAGGAGAGGGAAGGTATAGTCCATAAAACTATTTATTCAGAGTCTAATGCGCATATATGGAGAAGTGAATAAGTAATATCTAGTCGTGAATGAGGGGTTGATACCATCATAGGCGATTAAGAGAGGCGGAGGAGAAAAAACAATAAACCACGATAGAGGTGCATCTTCCCTGTGTCCTGAATTGGTTGATGTGTTACAATATGATTTCCTCATTTGCTAAAAATAAAAATTGATTCAGTTTATAGGAACAACAAAAAAAAACCCCCAAACAACTGTCTGATGAAAAAAAGAACAAGAGCTTTAATTCATCTTCATATTGGTAGTGATTTAGCTTTTTTATTGCTGTGTTTCCCGCAGATAATATTAAGACTGAACTCTTGGATTCATCAGCTGATAGCTTTTGGGAACAAAGTTCCCCAGAAGCATTGTTTGGGGTAATCATCAGATTATTATCAGAACTCTTTCATAATGAATTCTAATGCCCTATACAATTAGGAGTTGGTTTTCATGAAGAAATTGTTCTTGAAAAATACTGAAATGAAAATCTTATTATTATCCTGAAGTAATTTCTGAATGATGGTGACTTTATCAAATAGATTTAATGCAAATTTGCTAAAACCGAGTATTTCTAAACTTGTATGACCACATAATGACTCGTATGCACAATTCAAGTAACTGTACTTGCAATCTTGTGTATAGAAGCAAGACAGCTCACCAAAACAACTATAATTACGAGTAGGTCTTTTTATCCATTAGCTTTGAAAGAGAAATTGCTAGTCATTTAGAGGACAATTATTTCTAACTGCATAGTGGTCTAGAAATTTTGACTGTTGGACTCTGCTTCCCTCCCAGGGGTGGGTAGGTGCTGCCAGAATTCACAGTGTTTAGAGAAAGGAGATTTTTTTAAGGGAGGGCTGGCCATGGCATATTTGAGGGTTATTGCAAGTTTCTTTTCAAAAGGCCCTAGGGAAGCTTGCAAAGGACTTTAAATAATTCACATAGCAAAAATTCATCCAGAGTGCTCAAAGTCAATAAAGCTTCTTGCTCTTTATAGTACTTTATGACTGAGTCTTAGTATATTAATTCAAGCTCTCAGAGGCAAAGACACCATTTTCTCAATCTGCTTGGGTGCAAATGTGAGATACCATATGGGACTTAGCCCCAATAGGGAGGACACAATAAACCCACATTAAGAAAGCCTAAATAAGAAGCGGGATTGGTTTCTTTAGCATAAATAACACTTTTTCTACCCTGCATTTCATGAGCCTACATTTCTGATGGGAATAATTTCAAGTAGAAAAAGTGTGATAGAGTAGAAATCTGCGTGGGATTGAAGATAAATTTAGGTCTGTAATGAGGGACAGTTTGAATTATGTGCCCGGTGTATCAGCTGTTAAAGACACTTTTCTTTGCTGCTCAAAATGCAGGAGTTTTCCACCCAACACTATTTCTTTCACTTCCTGTGGATGTAGTTGGTTTCTTAAAAAGAAAAAAAAATCTGCAAATAATATAAAAGGCTTTCAGCAGAGCCCGTGACTGTTTTCCTGAAGCCTGTACTCAAGGGAAACAAAATCCAGCTCTGACCAAACAGTTACTTTATATGAAAATTCAGCAGAGGCAAAGATTGTAAAAGATAGATTTTTTTGACACAACAGAAAACAATTATTTTTGTTTGGGTTAAAATTAATATACTTTTTCCATTTTAACAACTTTTTTTCAAAATCATTAAGAAAAGATGCAATGTTCTGACTAATTTTAAATGTAATCAGAAGATATAGAGCCCATTTATCAGTGTTTTTCACCTTTCTGTCTGTACAATCTACCTAAATTAGAAACAATGGCTCTTTGGACATAGATGTAAGGTTTTTATACTACAACTGTTGATGTCAATCATCCAGTTGTACCCAGATTTTAGGAAGAAAGAACAAATCCCATGACAGCACCAAGAGTTAGGGTGTAAAAACCATAATCATTATAATTTAAATTACTGCTTTCTGTTGGAGATTTTTTTACCAGATTGTACTTGTCTGAAGATGCCCTAGTGAGGCTTCATCTGAAGTATTGTGTCCAGCTCTGGGGGCCTCAGTTCAAGAAGGATAAAGAACTACTGGAGAGAATCCAGCGAAGGGCTACAAAGATGATGAGAAGATTGGAGAATCTCTTACAAGGAGAGGCTGAGATACCTGGGTCTGTTTAGCCTGGAAAAGAGAAGACTGAGAGGGACTTTATCAATGTTTATAAATATTGATATCGAGAATGGGGACAGAATCTTCTCAATGGTCCCGAGCAACAAGACAAGGTGCAATAGGCACAAACAGGAACACAGGAAATTCCAATTTAACATAAGGAAAAATCTTTACTGTGAGAGTGACAGAGAACTGCAACAGGCAGCCCAAGGAGGCTGTGGAGTCTCCTCTGGCAATATTAAACCTGCCTGAATGTGTTCATGTGTGACCTGCTCTAGGTGAACCTACTTTATCAGGAGGATTGGATTAGTTATCTCCAGATGTCCCTTTCAAATCCTACCATTCTCTGATTTTGTTGTTCCATGACTGTAACAGTGACTAATCCATGCTCACAGGATTCAGGTGAAGATACAAGAAAAGTGCTGGAATGATTAAATAAATAAAGGTCTTGAAGAAAACAAGGTAGAATAAGCTTTGTATGTAGTTTTCAGTAAAATAAATGGTCTTCTCTGTTTCAGTCTCCAAGTCTGCAAAATGTTATTAATTATTCCACTTCAGGAATCATGGCTCAAGTTAACTAAAGTTTTCAAAAGTGCAAAGGTCTTAGCTGAATCCTATTCAACTCTGACCGTTAAGGTCCTAGGAACTTATGGGATGCTACAATTTCAGTTGTGTAACCAGTATTTGTAAAGGGTTTTGAGAAGAGTGTCTATACAAATCAAAATTATTAATCTTTGAGGAATTCTTCGTTCAGGTCTCTAAACCTTTTTCATAGCCACTCCCTTCTATATTTGTCAGCTTTTGCAATTATCCTGTTATCTCCTGAGAAAACAAAGAACAAAAAAAGTGACTTGATCCCCACCTTTCTTCGTTCGATTCTTGCTCTCCAGAAAGGCAGCAACTTCTAGGCAGAACCATGCTATGGAGAAGTTCCCTTTTAAACTCTGTCAGTGCTGTTTCTTAAGCAGCCAGGAATATTTGCTGTCAAGTTAGCAGAGAAATAAAGGCTCAAACCTGAGATGCCCAGTAGACAATCTAGTGTTCTAGATACAGCACAGTACTAGATATCCCCAAAAAGATAGAACAGTTTAAAATTGGACAGAAGCGTGATAAGCCGTTGCTTGCATTATCTTTTCTGCTAACCTCTAATACTCAAAGTCTGTATTAAAACTGAAGCATGGTGTCAGTCACCTCTCAAAACTTACTGACTACACTACCACTACATGATTTTTGTGTTCTTACCAATTTCCAGTTTTCCTTTCAGTCTATTAAGGTTTGTGACCTGCAAGTGGTTTTTGACTGTCAGCAACGTTGTGATTTGATGCTCTGTGTCATTTAGAGTGCTTGCAGAAAGTGTCATCCTTCAGGTTGGTTTCCACCAACATCTTCATAAACCCTTTTGATAATCTAATAATGTCCCTTTTTCATTATGGGAAAAATCCCTATACTTTGCACCAGTTTTCACTATCCTTGTGTCTTACATACCAGTCCAAACTGACATGGGAGGGTAGAGAAGAGAAAGTCTGAGAAGGAGTGTAATTTCTTTTAATTTCCCATTGAGCAGTGCCAGGGAGTTGTTAGAAGCAGAAGAATTATGAATACCAGAAGTTCCACAATCTTTTTCTTTCTTCTATCCTTAGGCTTCAGTCTGAGTGTAACATATTGATGGGTCAGGTCCTCAGCTCAGCTGCCAACAGAGAGTGTGAAAGCTGAGAGGTGGCATGTTCAGAAGTTGTAACTGGAGCTGAAAGCCTCCTCTGTCTGTTTGGCAGGTGAATTCGGAAAGCTTTGTCCATCAATCTAACAACCCATCCATACATTCAGATCTCCTTATGGTGTCAGCAGATGACAAAGTGAGTCAGAGCCTGTTTCCCCCTCCTAAGGAAGAGTTGTTTTAGTGAAGGATATACAGAAAGCATTCTTGGCAGAAAGGTTTTTAATGGTTGAAGCAGGTGAAACAACCCAACTCACAACAGAATAAGGTGCAGATATGACTAACAGTATCTGTAACAAGCAATTGTCACAAAAGGGAGAAGGCTGAAAGATCTGGACAGAATTCACTATAAAGATTAGAGGATATCAAGTCAAATACATCCCCTTTTGGGAATGAAGGCAAACACCATGACTCAGGAATTAGCAAGTTTGTTGGACTAAAAACTGAGGCTGCCTTTGGAGCCATCTGTATTGGACTAAGTGACACAGCATCTGGTGCTGTTCCTCAATGTCTAGAAATTTTGAATGATTTTAGTAGAAAGACGAATGTTAAATATATCCAGCTGATCCATGAATTTCCCAGAAAGCCTACTATCCCGCAGTATAGGGTGGAAAGGAGCCAGGTGATACTGAAGTGAAGTTTTTAAATGGCACCAAACCAAGGAATACTGGGTGAGACATGGGGAGAGTAGGTTGTAGGAATGTGATAACCTTCATCTAAATAATTTCATAGTCAAGAGACCTGTAAACAAACAGGAGAGAGGAAGCTAAAAATGGACCATTTATATCTGAATGCTGAGGCAAAAATTCTGAGGTGGAAATCCTTCACGTCTGACAGAGTCAGCCCTCAATTTGCCTGGTAAGAGCAAGTATGTACGTACTGCTACCAACATTGTACTCGGCAAAGAAATGTGATGGATCTGATGATTCTCAAGAATCATAACGCAAGGAGAATTACTGGGGTCAATATCAGATGCCCATAATTGGAGACCACTGAGAATTACAGGACTCTAAATACTAATTCATTAAAGTTGCATGTAATGAAATTACTGGGCAGGAATTTATTATAGACTACCTAATCTCTCTAAAGAATGACCTAAACTACCTCAAGAATTGTGTTACACTGAGAAATTTTAGGTGAGGAATATTAATTAGACATTGCAACAAAACCCATTTAGATCTTAAAACATCAGAAATACTGCAAAGTCCTGTAGCAAGGGATAATTTTAACATTCTCTGTAAAATGTTAATCACTAATTTAAAATACAGCAGCTCTGTAACTAACTCATGATTGTTGCGTGGTAAGGTTTGCTTTGTGCAAATAATTTGCAGCCAAAAAAAAAGTATGGGAATAGTGCAAATGAAATCAAAAGAAACAGTGAGCTACAACAGACATTGGCATCGAAACACTATTAAACAGGACATCTTAAAAACAGATTTGCCTTTCCCCCAAGTCTGGGGATAATAAGAGGGAGAGGACTGCTTTGCTTATGTAGAAAGTAAAGAAGAGACAACCACTGCTGCAAAAGGTGAGGCAGCAGCTTATGTCAAATGCAAATAGACTAGAAATTATGATGGTGAGTGCAGAGGCAGACTGTTGCTTTGTTTGGGAAGGGATGGTCTACTTCTCTACTTGACAGAATTTTTTCAGGTCTAGCTGAAAATGTCTGTTTGGGATAAAGAAACTTTGATTTTCTCTAAAGCATTTGATGTATGACTGCCTGACATTTGAATAAAAGAAGCTTTCCATACATAGAATGAAAAAAGAACATTAGGTGGATTAATAATTTTATAACAGACAGATCTCAAATTAAATTCTTAATGGGGAGATGTCATTAAAGAAATTGTTTCTTGTGGGTTCCAGCCCTGTATCCAATGACCTATATCTTGACAAATCATGAGTACAGCAGACAGGTTGCTGGAGTATATATAATATTGGCTTGATATGGAAAGGGAAAAATCTCCAAAGCCAAGTCTCCAATGCCATGTTCTAATATGCCTGGGAAAATAGTTACAAATCACATAAAATCTATTCCCATATATTTGGGGTACAGTGATACATCTGGGAATACAGAACCCAATTTTTCCTGCAAGATAGAGAAATATCCTGGAGTGCAGGGACCTATGGAAGATTTAAGAACTATCCTGAGCAGTCATCTCATTTCATTGAATGATGTTTCAACTACAGACTGCAACAATTTCCCTCTTCTGTGTTCATAGAGTTGCAGAAAGGTTTGAGTTGGAAAGGACATTAGGATCATCCTTTTCTAAGCTCTTTGCCATGGGAATGAGCATCTTCCACAACATCAGGTTGCTCAAAGCCCCATATAACATGGCCTTGAACATCTCCAGGGACAGGGCATCCGCAGCATCTCTGGGCAACCTGTGTCAGTGCCTCACCACCCTCATAGTAAATAATTTCTTCCATATGTCTCATCTAAATATATCTTCTTTCAGTTTAAATCCATTACCCTTTGCCCTTGTAAAACATTTCTCTCCTTTTTTTGTCTTCTGTCACTTGGAGAAGGAAGTATTATCAACGAACGCCAGGAACCTCCCGCATGGTATATACTCTGCTGTATTGTCCCTCCAACAGCTAATGGGTTTGTTGAAGTCCCCAAGGAAGACCAGAGCTTGTGAATATGAGGCTGCACCTATGTGTCTATAGAGGACCTCATCCACTTGCTCTTCCTGCCCTGGTGGCCTGTAGCAGACCTCACTATAATGTCATCTGCCTTTGCTTTCCCTTTAGTCCTGATGTATAAACTCCCAGTCAGCTCCTCATCCATCCTGAGAGTAAATCTCTATACAATCTAGCCAGTCTTTGACATAGAGGTCAACACCCCTTCCTCATTTTCCCTGCCTGTTCGTTTGTTTGGCTTGTTTTGTTACTCAGGAGAAGTTATTAGTCATCAATGAGCTAGTGAGATCTTGAGATTTGTATTTACCTATCCAGACATTTTGAACAGCTTTTGTGAATGGGATCTTTAAAACACCTTAGCACTGAAAATTTCTCTGAAAGACCTTCTTTTCAAAATGAGTTCGTTTCTATTCTGTTGGGTTCTGTGGTATCTTATTAAATTAATTGTATGTAAGACAGAGGAAGGGAAGACTGGCCTGAAAATACTTCACAGCTGAGGAGAAGCTGAATGGAACAGCAATTTGGCAGCCTGCTATAACAGTCTATATGAACTGCATTGAGATAATGACCAGACTAATTTCATAAATTATGCTTTTCTTTCCACAGACAGGTGACTGCATTGTTCCCTACCATACATAACAAATGGCCTACAGATTCATTTAAGGTTAAAAAAAAAAGGAAGAAAATTAAAAGAAAGCCTGTATATCATGAAAGGAGACACTGACTGTCAAAAAATCAAACAGATCCTAGGCAGATGTGAGAGCTTTTTGGCTGGTAGGTAGGCTTGACTCATATCTACATCCTAATGGAAATGATATTTATACTCCATCATTCTCTTCGGGTGTTCTGGTAGACTTATTCCAATTATTCTACCATTATAATAAATTTGTTGAAATCATATTGTGTTCCATCTTTCTTGCTGAGAGATGCAGAAGGGAATTGTTATTGCTGAAAGGTGAGCTACCAACTGGATCTGTATTACAGTTACAAAGAATTTTTTTTCTGCCTTCCTGTATTAAGGCTGAGAGATTCAAAAGGCTATGTCAGCTATCTATTCAGCTTGTAGACCCCATGGGAATGAAATGAGATCGTTTATGCTTTTAAAGATTTGTCTTTTTAGGATTTCTAAATGGATATCCTGATGGGAACATTATTACTAAGGTATCCTGGAAAGACAAAAAGCTCCAAAGGTGTTCTACAGTTATAACCTGACTGTGCCACTTTTAATTGCTTCTCTTCGGTCTTATGCTGAAGCTTGTCCAGTGAAGCCACATCAAAACCCATGAATATTGCTATTTTTTAGGCCTGTGCATTTGCTCAAAGCATCTAATAACACAATGCTGCTCTCAGGCGGGCACAAATTTTAAAACACCTTTATTGATTGCAAGTGCTTGGACAATCCACTAATACCAGAACACTACTGTGCAGATTCTCATTTTAAATTCTCTGGGTTTGAGGGATTTAATTTTTTTTCCAGTTGGTTTCAGTGATGGTGATTTACCTTGCACAGCAGGCAACAGGTATCAATACTAGAGCAGAATCTATAAAAATGAGAGGAGTTTTGATTTCAAGACAGCGTCAGGCCATGATATTGTCAGGTCTGTGAACACAGGAGCTATAACAAACTTATTAAAAAAAAAAAGGAATGAAAGCTTCTAAAAAGCCTCAAAATTTTGTTGATATTTATGAAAGAAACTAAAGAGAGACAAACTTCAATATTGTGTACAATTTCACCTGATTTTGCCAATATCCTTGAGCTTAATTCAGTGTTTAATTCTGTTTCTTCGACAGTGCAATCCTGTAGAAAATAATGAGATTGCAACAAGTAAAGTTGGAATCAGCTTTTATTCTTTTCCTATCTTTCAAATGACCAGTGTCAATCTACTGCAAATGTCTTTTCTACTCAATGCAGAATGCTAATTAAGGATGCTGACTTATCTTTCCCTCACTCTTTCTTTATTCAAACATTCAAAACCGTGCTAATTAGTCTGGCTGTGTAAAAACAACAGTCTCCAATGGGTTTAGTTACAGCTCCATTTACTCCCTGTACCCTTCTTGCCTTGTTTTTGGTGTCTGTATCTGCGTACGTGTGGGTTTGCTTCCAAATAACTGTCCTCAGAGCAGAATTATTTCCATTATTTCCATTCCCTAATGTATGCAGATCTGCCCAAGCATGGAAATGGAGCTGCGTGGCTGTGCATATGCACTAGGGAATGCTTAGATCTTTATGAGTTTGTTGGGTTTTTTGTTGTTTTTTTTTTTTCCCCTAAAAGACCTCTTATTGTCTTGTTTAGAAATATTATGCTGGTTCAGTTTTTTATTCAGCTTCTTGCCATAGGTAGCTCAGGGCAGGAAATTGTTTCTGAATACTTTCCCTGAACCTCCTGACAATTTTCAACAGTTGTGGGTAAGTAGGAGGACTGAACATGCTGAGGAAAGGTTTCTTCATCCCTTCTTCTCATCCTGCAAGGCTGAGACAATAGAGAGTACTTTGTTTTATTTATGCTTCAGTAAATTGTGGTGAACATGCCTGAACACAGCTATATAGCTGATGGATATGGTAGTCTGAGAGGCAAAGATGCTCTCTGAGAATGGTGCTGCAGTTCTCCTGGTGTCAAAATTAGACTGGGTTACAACTAGAGGAGGGGGAGAATAAGATTAGAGAAAGAGAGCAAAAGGTGTGTGAAGGACAGAGAGAGAATATAAAAAACAAGATGATGTGGGTTTCCTATAACCTCAGTCAACCTCTAGAGATTACTCTTCATTGATGTCTCTACTGATGATCAGACTTCCAGGTTAGACAGTTCAAGTTGTTGCCTCAGGAAGATGCACCTTGGCAATTTGACTTTCTCACTGAAACTGAGATGTAAAACTCTCTCCTAGTGTCCCTATTTCCTTCCACATTGCTAACTAGAAGACAGCAGGAATTGTAGCTCTTCTCCCTCTCAGTGAGGGGCAGGGAAGTGACGGTGCAGCAGCCTCAAAGAGCATGGTGGAGTCATCTAAAAGTCTAGGCAAGTTATAGTGTATTTCCATCAACAGTTGCCCAAAAGCCACATTGACTTTTGAGGATCAGCAGCTTTTGAGGACCAGCATCCTTTGCAAATATTGATGACAAATTCAAGAGATTTTTCAATTTGGCTGAAGTGACTCATACTCCCCCCAGTGCACCTAATGAGAGGCTTTATCACAATCACTTAATTTTTAGAGTTATTTTTAATGGAGGTTTGGCCGTCAGTGTTTGGTAGTCCGCAAGCCTTTCGTTATTAACTTCTGTTTTATACTATTGGGCATATTTTTAAGCATCAGATGTGACATTCCTTCATCTTTTCCTCCAGGCTTCCTCCCTGAACTTGACATTTTGTTTGATCTTTATGGTTTTTTTTTTTATTACAATTCTCCCTACAAGTAATTAGTTCAGAATATTTTTGGAGCAATTATTATTCACACTATACCAGGTGCTATATTAACTCTAGCTTCTGGCACCATCCTGCTTTTATAGAGGCCATTTCGTCACCTATCTAGCACTAGAGTTTAATTGGTTTCCAGCTCACTGCACATCTCTCTCTCACTCACACGCACACATGCAGGCACTGACACATGGCATGGTGCTTTCCTCCCTATGCTAGATGCAGCCTGAATGTAAAAAATCAAAGCCTGCAGCAGGGCTGAGCCTGTTAGAATGAGCAGGCCAGGTACTGATGGGTATATTGATTTTCTACAACTTCCAGGGAGGTAACAACAAACATTTTATCATCGACTGCACTGTATGTTCTTAAGTCACTTCTGCATGCTGTAGTCCAGATAGGCTCTTTGCTCAGCGTGGTGCTGCATACTGTATTTTCACTTTCAAAATCTTACCTGGCGCTTGAAGAATAATGTCTGCTTCTACTGGAAATAAAATGGGGAGTTTTAAAGTATATTTTTCATAGTTCTTACTTGGAACTCACTGTTGTACTACATGATTTAATTTATAAATTTTACTATAGTTCCCTTCAGAATTTATTTGATATAAGATATCACCTTTACCCTCCCCAATACAGTTAAAAAACAAAGGCCTATATCCTCAAAGTTAAACAAGCATCTAACTCCAGTGGGAAATCCTATCTAGCTTTAAGCTTTAAGATCTAGGATTAAATGATATGTTCAAGGGCAAAACAGTAGCCTGTAGCTATAAGCTTAAAGCTATAACTAACAAATCCTATTTTGATTTTTCTGCCCTGTTAGTGTCTTAAAACTGCACTTCTAGAGACTAGATTACTTAAAAAAAATTTACCTTAAAATCTTTTATGTCATTACACTTCATAAATGTTCTCATACATCTAAGGTGTTCACCCTGTTTTTGTTGAAATGCTTTTTTTTAATGTTAGGACTAAGGAATCATAGAATAGAGGCTACAGGAAGGCTATTCTGTTCCTTTGCAGTACAATCCTTTCGCTCAAGCCCCCCCAGTGTCTCCCTTTCTTTCTCCTCCCCTGTGTAATCACTTCTGGAGTTCACAAAGCTCAGCTCTTCCCTCTCTTGTTGCTCATCTGATCTTATGTTTCTATGTTCTGGAGGTCAAACCATGACTAATCATTCCATAGTGAGATTTTTGTATTCTTCTGTAGGCTGCTCTGCCATACCTTATGCTATTAACTCTGTGATGCCTTGGCTGGATGTATTTAACAGGCTGCCCAGGGAGGTGGTTGAGTCACCTTCCCTGGAGGTGTTTAAGGGATGGGTGGACAAGGCACTGAGGGACATGGTTTAGTGTTTGATAGGAATGGTTGCACTCGATGATCTGGTAGGGTCTTTTCCAACCTGGTGAGTCTATGATTCTATGATTCACAGGTGACTGTTCCTGCCTGAGACTGAGCATGGCAGAAGCTTCCAGGTTGCTCCTTCCACTTGCAAACACTCCTTTCCTTCAAGGTGATGGCTTTTTTCCTTTCTAAACCAATAAATTACATCTGGAGCATTTTGGTTTTGCTCTGTGCTATTCCTCTGCCATCTTGGGTTTGGAGCAGGGAGCTTCTCCAGACTGAGCGTGAGCTCAGCATGTTTATGCCCTTAAAAAAGGTACAATACACAACAGTTAAATTGTAATGATGAAAACCTCAGTACTGTTTGAAAGGTTCCAGTGGCACACTTCCAATATCCTTTCTCACCTAGTTTGCGTGATTTTGAATCTTGTGCCTCAAAATGGTCCTGATCATAACTTAAAGCACCTTGGATCAGGTACTACTTCTAACCTGCTAGCAAAATATCAGACTATAGGGATCTGGATTCTTTGCTGTTATTTTTTTTCTGTGTGTATGTAGTATCATTTGTTAATAGGGAAATTGAGCTAGATTGATCAAAGCTGAAATACAAGTAGGTTTTTTCCTCTTGTGCACAGATGTGGAATTTCTGTCTCCTGCTTTCATGTTTAGTTTAGCAAATTCAGAGTATAACTATATGCCTTAAATTTTTCATTAATTGTGAAGGGGGAATCAGCACTCATAAACATTTTTCATGGGTTAACTGAATAAGTAACAACAGAGGTTTTAGGTATTGTTCTATATGCAATAAATACACACATACACAACAAAAAATAGAGATCAAGGCTTGTTTATGTCCAGTTTACTCTCTGCTGGAGATTTCTACAGATGTTTGTAGAGGAGAAGGTGACACCACACGTATAACAAATAAAAACGTAATTTTGGGCAGTCTGTAAGAAGGAGTTGGTCGGGCTCAGGTTGGAAGGCTTTAGCTTTCCAATTCCATATCACTTAAGCAGCAGACTCCCATTTCCTTTCATGCAGGGGCAGGCATAAGATGGCTGATTCAGGAAAGGGATGGTGCAATCTAGCTAATCGCTGAATTTCAGTCAAAGGCTGTGTGGGTTGAAGGAGGGTAGTTGTTTCTGCCAAGTAATTGATCAGGAAACAGTAACACTTCGAAATTAATGCTTTACTTTTGTAAGCCAAATATTAGCAGATTTATTCATTTCCAAAATTATTATGAAATGACTTCAATAATTGTGAATAATAAATCCATTAAAAGTAATGAGGCATGATACCTATCATCATAATAATGATTTTTAGTATTAGAGAGTCCATCCATGTTGCTTTTATGAATTGAGGTCCACATGTGTGATAGTCTAGGCTGGCAATTAAATCCTTTGCCAGGAGATGAATTCATTATGAGAGGTGACTGCATTAGACTTGATTTATTTTAATAAACACAAGGAACAATAACTGAGAACAAACTTTTTTTTTTTTTTTTTTTTTTGTAGCAAATATGGTTACCCAGCAGAGTTTGTCACAGAGGGTAGTTGTGTTTCATTTATGTCAAAGTGGAAGCACCAAAGAATTCTTAATGATAGATTTTTAAAAGGCCAGGGTGTCTGTTCTCTCAGTCATGTGTGTAAATACAGAGAAGTCGGAAGAGGAGAGATGACCTAAACACTGTGTTACTCCTCAGGGACTCCCAAACCCTTGATTTATACAATGGAGTGAAGGGGTTGCTCTGGTTTCTCTTTGTCTCAAATACTTCTTCATTAGTAAACACAGGGAACATGGAGAGTTTCCTGTATTACTGACATAGTGTGAAGTTTAGTTCATTAACACTCACTGTGAGAGATCAGATACTGATGTAGAACAAGGGGTATTTAAGAATGTGGATGGACTATTCTGCAGATCTGTTATTTTTTAAGTGTGAGTTTTCCTGTGTCAACAATTGATGAACACACATCTCCTCTCTCAGATGTTGCCAGGGTAATAAGGCTAGACAGTTACTTGCTGTCAACTGTGATGCAACAGAAGTTTTCCAATCATTCTTTGTGGTTCTAAAGGAGTATTTCTGGGTTTAGAAGCCCTATTAAACAGGTGACTAGTGACCTACCAGGGTATGCAAGAGTCTTTCATAACCATAGCAGGATGTAATTACGATCTCTGACAGGACATTCAAAGTCTGCAGGAGTTACAATTAACTCATGAACTCTTCTTTAGGATAATGGGCTTGTGCTTTGTAACTTCAGGAGGCAGATACCTCAGACACCTAATACTAATGTTGCAGTAGGTGTTGTACAGGTTGTAAGTCGCTTTTGTAGAGATGCTGATGTAAAGAACTTAGAGACTTCGTTTGTTTTTTTCCTTAAAAAGTTTGTTTAGTTAACTTCACTAAGAACTACTTTTGCCTTTTTACTCCCACTTTTGTCTCAACCAACATCCATTAATAAGCTACAAGCAGCAATTCCAGTTATAGAATTGATTGTATGTATGATTAGGAGTTTACACATTAATATGAAATACAAGTTTCACTGTATAGAAAAATCTTAACAAAGATATTTACTCATTGTCTGTCCAAGTGAGCAGAGCTGTTAATATTTTTCTAATGTCTAGTCAAGTGCCAGAGATTGCACCTATTTTTCTGAAGGGCCATTATCATTTCCAAGGGAGTAAGGGCAGTCAATACCTTGAAGAAGGAGTGCTGAAACTGCCTCCTAAATAAATTAAGGATCAATAATGCTTGGTGGGAGGAAGGAGGATTTCAATCTAAATGGAACCCCAGGGAGATTTAAGAAAAGGATTGAACATAAAAACTAGCACGTTTTGCCAGGTAAAGCCTGTTTCTTGTTCTAGCAACCTGAGCACACAGAACGGGCAAGAGAACATGTCCTTGGCCATTGGAGTGAGACAAATGTTGAGAATATGTTAGATAGACACAAAGTGGGGAAAAGAGAACTTTGGGATTTGATCTTAGGATAATTAGATTAAGGATTCTTGGTTGTTTTAATTTTCTTCTGTCCCATTCCCACCGTATTTTCAATGCATGTCTTTATAATTCTTTGTTGCTATGTTATTGATTTGGTGCTAGAGATAAATTTTAATTGCTTTCACCAAAAATGGCTCCAGGTGGGTCATAAGTGGTGATTTCTATGGTCAGGAGAGGGATGAGCCTTCTCTCTCACACAAAGACTTTCACCATGACCGTTTTCTAGAGGTTGCTGAGTGTATGTTCATCTAGCCCATGCTGGTTAGAGAAAGAATTAGCACAGGATCTGAAGGTGAATATGTCTTCCTATGATCAGCCTTAAATCAAAAAAACTTTCTGGATTTGAGAACACATTAAAAAGAATGGTCATGACCTATAGATCTCAGCTGAGTCTGTAACATCACGCAGGAAAACTGAGGTGGAGAAAATGGGAAAATACATATATATTCTCTTACATATAGACCTTTGTCTTGATCTTCCTCATAGATCCTCCTCATAGGATCCAAATAAGTGGGAATACTGTCAAGGCAGATGAAAATAAAATAGATGTGAAAAAGTCACTAGAGAAAAACCAGATATTTTCTGCTTATATCCTGAATCATAAAATCTACCCAATCCATGAAGCTATGGGACTAATAAAGGGGTTTACAAAACTCGGTGAATAAATATAATCTAACTTAAAATTTCAGAATAACTTTCACAATCATTTGGACCAAAGCTGAGCATGTACCTACTTTAACATACTTCTATTATGCATATGTACTTTCCTGAATTTGACATTTGAAATTGCATCTATAAAAGTGAAAATCTGAGATAGAGATTTTTTGTACTTAAAGTCACAATCCTTTTCCTGGCAAGGTTTCTGTCAAATCATTTAATCTTTACATTTTTTTGAAGTTTTTGAATTTTTCTTAAAGTGTCAGATTTTTCTTCTTTTCTTAAAAAAATTAATTTGGAAACTTTTTTTTTTCATAACTAGCTGATAAAGTGCACTTATTACTGAATAGCAGCTGGAACTGCATTTGCAACAGATTTTTCTAATGTTACTTTAATTGACTAATCAAGATTGTGGATTCCTTTAAATTAACCAATTTATGCAGAATATTAAAATTTAAATGCACATTTGCTTTGGTCATTTGAAAGATTAATTTTATTTCTTCATTTTAACAGAAACTGAAAATTTTTTACTCAGATAAAACTGACACAGAAATATGTGAAGATAGCACTGTTGGGTTAAAAAGTCAGAATTCAACTTCTGAAAGAAAACGAAATGATGATTTTAATTAAACATTTTATCAGAAATTCCTAAGATTTCAATTAATCTAAACCTCATTTTTCTCATGCAACATTTGCCCAGAGATTTATATCCAAATTTATCAGTTATTCATCTTCATTTTTTTTTTATTATTTTTTATCCTTTGATTTTTCCAGAGAGGGTACAGGCATCTGAAGCAAAACAGATTATTTTACAAAGAAAGCACCAGAATGCAGACCTCTGGTATTAAACACCTTTATCAAGCAGCTATTATTCTGTTGTACAGATTCAGACTGAGAGCACTCTGTCTGTGCTCACAGAAATCACTCTGGTGAAATTAAGCACTATATTTGTTGCAAACATGTATTAACTTCCAAAGTTTTTAGGCCTGATTGTGAGTGAAGCAGCTACACAGATGTATTGAGATCTGCATGAGAAACCCTGGACTTTTCTTGTAGTCAAAGCAAGAGAAATCACTTTTTGCTGATGTAATGGTACTATTCAGGCAAGCAGTTGCCATCTTCCATCAAGAAAATTCAAGAAATTGAAAGGGAAATTAGCAGGGGAATTACCAGAATAATTCTTTATACCCTACATAGAAGAGAAAATCTGGAATACCAACAAGTTAAACAATCCTATGGATTTCCACCAGTACTCTAAATTAAATAGTTGGATTTAGCCAATGAATAATAGAAGAAATTCTAAGGACCAGTTTCAGTCATTTTGGAAAACCAAAACCAAACTAAAGGAATCCTCTTATTATCTTTATTTAGGGCTTGCCTTTGCACTAAATTGTGCATTTCATGAGTCTGGCAAGTACATTTTCTTAAGTGATTCCATTCAACTTACAAATTAAAATTCTATTGCCCTTCTTCCAAAGGATCTGTAAAAGGAAAGGAAGAATCCTTGGGCCAACTTTGTCTAAGTAACATAACTATCTTATTTTACACAGCTTGGTACAAGGCAAAAATCAAACAGTCAAAAATAATCACACTCTTGTCTTCATGCTCATAAATATCTGATGGAATGCTTAATTTTCTACCAAATATTTACCTATCAGAAGTTACAAGTATTGCCAACAGTATTCAAAATAAGAAATTTTCTTTTAGGTTACAATATCAGACGTCATTATTCATGCCAGAACATTTCCATCATGTATAACACTAATGTTGAAGTTGCATTAAATCTCTTTCTTCTAACTTCCAGTTATCCATCAAGCTATTCTGCAGTTTAAAAAATTAGAGGACAAAGATATTGTTTTTGCAATCTGAAACTGTCATTTTTCTGGCAGTTTATGATTAATTAGTATAGTATAATATAATACAACAATATTTATTTTAACAAGGCATGTGATTTTTCATCTGTTCTGACATTCTTACAGAGCTTGGTCTCATGAAAAGCAGGAAGGGTAGATCCTCAAAGGAACTCAGATATCTTAAGGTATAAAGGTACATATTAACATATATGTACCTCTCTGTGTCTTTGAGCATCACAACAAATTTGATATGGTATTCCCACTGAAAATAAAAGGGGGAATGAGTTAAAATTTTACAATTTGTTGATTATTTAAATTTTTATGCATATAGCAAGGAAGAGGTAAAAGGAGCACATCATAATGCATCTTCATAGCTTAGTGGTTAATGCGGTATGAGTACACAGGAATTTAAGGCTGTGCCTTGAGAGCTTTGTGCATAGTTAGGAATGGTGATTGATGTCTAAAATGCACAGATAACTTATGGAGTGTTAACTGCAACATGGAAATCCTCTGTCCAATGGCAGTTTTACACTCCTGGGGTTTAAGAATCTGGATCATAATTGCAAACTGTTGGATTTTCTTCTTGTCCCTTCTTTATTTTCTCCTTTCTGGCCTAGGGATTGTAGCTGACTTTTTAAAAATAGATTATTCCATCTTCAGTGCAAATCACCTCTCAGCTGGTGATTGATGCCCTCTCTCAGGACCCTCTCCTTCAGTTCTGAGTCTCCAATAAGCAGTGGAAGAAATGGGATGCTCTCATATGTTATGGTCATGACTATGGAGCAGTCTCTTTACACTGGAGATGTTCTCAGGCAAGCTGACTTCCTGAGACAAGATGACTTCCAGCTTAAAAGGTTCTGTAATTTCTTGCACAGGAAGGAGACACTTATGAGCTGACCTGGGATTTCAACATAAGTATTGTAGCCATCTTCCAGAAAAGCTTGATACATTTCTGAATCTTCAGTCAATGAAAAAGATAGATTAGGTTCTGACTCAAATAAAGGCTTCTGTGAGGACTTTTGTTTCCCTATTGGCTATAACATATCAGAAGATTTTTCTTATGGTTTTTCATTCTTGAAGTTTTGTCCTTGAAATTTTATAGTTGTCTTCAGAACTCCTATTTGTACATAAGAGCAAGACACCTCAATGAAAATCTCTTCACCTTTTCATGTTATTGTATCTCATTTAGATCTGCCAAGGCAAATTCACACAACTGATTGACCAGTCTTCTTCCTTAAATCTACTGGTCATTATTACACCTCATTGTTTCCATTTAGTAAAGGAAAATGAGTTGTCCTCATGGTATAACCTACTTGTTCATTTTTTTAATGACTACTTGAGGCTCAATAGTCTTCAGTCTAGGCAAAAACAGAATGAAAACTTAATTGTAGATCTCACCCTATAAAACTTTACTCTGATATTCATCTCTTTTACTTGAGCAAGAACCAGCCTTATGAGAAATCTCAATTGGCATGTATGAGGATTTGCAGATGAAGGTTCACTGTCATTATCATGATGCTGAGATGGTATTGATTTCCTTAACAAGTCAACTTCAATTTGCAGCTAATGAGGGTTCTGATTAGCCAGTGTATTTCTTATATCTCTGTTCAGTCAATCATCCCCTATCAATGGAGTGTAAAACATTATTCAGGTGGCAGAAATACATCATGTAGTTTGTTTTTCATCTCCTACTGTGTTAGTTTGGGGCACCCCATTTCAGTTTACAAATTCTCTCTTACATTTGTGCTGATGTACTGAGCGGATATGAATAAGATGAAAGGGAAGACATATTGTGAACTTGCATTTGTAAAATTTCTAGAGTAGTACTATATTTGTTAATGCAGTGCACTGAAGCATTAGCATGAGACTGAAAAAATATCAAGTTCTGCTTCTGTCCCTGTCAAAACAAGCAAGCTTTGATTACACTTTAATGACATATTTTTCTTTCTGGTTTGGCATCTAAGAACAATCCATTGTTTTCCACTGTATTTCAAGATTATGAGCAATTTTAAGAATTCATAACTTTTCTTTCTGCTTAATTGTTAAGTTCCAAGAATTTTTTACTCCAAGTACAACAATTAGGTTTATTAAATTCCATCCATATAAATTTCATAAACTGATTTTCTTCACTAAGCAAGCCAAATTACAGCAGTAATTAGATGGATTTTTTTTTTTAATTCCTCCCTACCTTCTGAAGAAAAGAAATCCAAAGTATTTACTACAACTTATAATAACACTTAAGTAAACTTGTCTTTTTAAAAATTCAGAACGAGTAAAGAGCTTTTTATCAGCCTGCTGCATATCTAGGGGTAAGAGAGGGATGATTTTGGTTTAGACTGTATGTCCTGATAAAGTAACCAAGATGCCTTTGATACAATTGAAGACTTTTTAGAAAGTGTCATCAACTTGAGATCAACGAAAGAGACAGATACTTCTAAGTTGTGTCAAGAATGCCAATAAATTCCTCACAAAGAAGCATTTCATTTTGTCATTACACATAGACAATAAGATACCTGGGTGAAGTTGTTACCTTTCAGCCACATTTGAGAAGGCTAGAATGGTACCTTAGACCCTCAAGATCAGGCATGGACAAGTTGACTGTGTCTGCAGGAGGATATTTAAATATTTGCAGTGCTTCAACACAAATTCCCAAGACCTTCTCTTCAGGGCTGCTCTCAATCACATCATTCCCCATCCTATGTTTAAATTGGGGATTGGCCCAACCTAGATGTGCACTTGACCTTGATGAACCTCATTAGGTTCACATAGGTCAACTTCTCCAGCCTGTCCAGGTCCCTCTGTATTACATCCCATCCTTAAAACCAAATATAAGGTTTTGAAACACAATAATTGTGTTTGGAAATTTGTATGGATTTAAACAAAATAATATTATAAGTATGAATGGAAAACATGAATAATATTATTTTTCTGTGCAACTCATACCCTTTTCTGGTATTTATACTAAAATCATTCGGATAATCCTAATCTAAATTTAATGCTGCACTGTGGAATTAACAAAAAGTCTCACATAGATCTATAGAGTGAAATCAACCCTAGGCTCCTGTCTGGGCAGTGACTCAGAATACAGCTATGGGCAAATTTCTTCTCAGCACCACAGCCATGCATGCTCTAAGAGAGGGGAGATAGATACTTGGCTTCTGCTGCCAGGCAAAAGCATCATCCATCAAACATAAAGCACTAGACGACTGATGGGAATGAAATCGCAAGTTCAATGTGTTGGTGTTTTCCTGTGAGTAATGTAAAGTAGTAAAACTATGGTATAGTTTTGTCCCACCTTAACGCTTTCACCAAGCATCTGCTGTGAAAATCAACATGACAATGTGTTTCCAGTGGTCAACTCAATGAAAGATGCAATCACACCTTGCACACGGCTCCACAACTTCACTCTGACCCTGCTTACCTGTTGAGATCTGATGTAATCTCAGCTTGAATTGCTCCTTGCAGTTTTGTGTTGGGCTTTATACACACACACACACACACACACACACACACATATATGTATATGTATATATGAAGAAATTTTTTTCTTTTCTGAGAAAGACTTTGGGTATGCTTTTCACGCTATGCCTGCAAGCCATGTGCTTCACTTCAATAACTATCTTATGTTTAACATTTCTGGACTTGATTGTGGTTGAAAAATGCCTCCTAAGGAAGCTGTCTTCCCTTACTTTTGTGGAGAGTTGCTGTAGCAGGTAAAACATGTGAGCTATCAGGAACAGGGAAGAAAATTGACCTGAATTTCTGATTATTCTAGTTCTCAGTTTGTATAGTGTTACTGAATGTTGATTAAATAAGGGTATTTTGTGTGTTTGTTTAGTAAAAGGGAAACAATTCCCTATAGACTGTAGCTACACTTTTCTTAAACTTATAGTTACTGAAAAAATGGTTGTTCAGACCTATTCTCTATTTATCTGCTTAAGCAATAAAATCATAGAATCAAGGAGTCATAGGGTCATAGAATATTTTGAGTTGGAAGGGACATTAGAGATCATCTAGATCCAACACCCTCCCATTGGCGGGGACACCTCCCACTGGATCAGGTTGCTCAAAGTCCCATCCAATCTGACCTTGAACACCTCCAAGGATGGGGCAGGGACAACTACCCTGGGCACCCTGTTCCAGTGCCTCACCACCCTCATAGTGAAGAAATTCTTCCTTATGTCTTGTCTAAATCTGCCCCTCTCCAGTTTATAGCCATTGTCCTTTTCTTATCACTACAAACCTTTGTAAACAGTTCTGCTATGAATAGGGTCAATAATTATTGATGAGGTAGGGCACTGCGTTGTAAGCAAGCTTTTATGAAACTATTTTTATCTGGAAGTCACTATCTATCATTCATCAGACACATTAATCTGGTTTTGACAGAAATTTAAAAATTAATGACAGAAGAAAGAAGAGAGAATTAAGCAAGTGATTGACCAGCCTTGAATTGGGTAATGATCATTCCAGGAACCTCTTCAACAGTCCTCTCTATTAAGAAATTATCGCACTCATCCATTGAAGAATTTTCTTTGCTGGAATTAAGGATGTAGAAAGAAGCTCAACCATATACTACTTACTCAGCATGGCTAATGAACATACTTAAATACAGAGCCTTACTAAAGAGGATCAGACCCAGTGTCGTATGCAGTATTCTGGTCCACCCCTACAATACTGCAGAATCACATTTTCAAAGAAAATGAGAATTGGATGTCTGATTCAGTTTGTGAGTTTTGGTGTCTTATGTGGTCTTGCTAACCTTCCCACTCAAATACATAAATACCAGAATGCACAAATTGCCTATGAATATGGCAAAAGCATCTAGCATGTTTTAAGACATCCTATATAGCTCAGAACTGCCAGTCCAGAGGCAGAACTACCCAACCTGACATTAAATGTTTTCAGTGGTGAGGCCTCTATTACTTCCCTGGACAACCAGTTTCAATGTTTCATTACTCTCACTGCAGAAAGTTTCTTCCTTATATCTAGTATAAATCTACACGTGCTTAGTTTAAAATCATTACTCCCTATCCTTTTACAACAGACCTTGATAAGAAATCTGTCCCCATCTTTTCTATAGCCCCTTTTAACTACTGAAAGGCTGCTATACTGTCTCCTCCTTCTCCAGGCTGAACAACCCCAACTGTCTCAGCCTGTCCTAGTAGATGAAGTACTCCAGCCCTCAGATCACTTTGATGTCCATCCTCTGAACCTGCTCCAACACCTCCATGTCCTTCCTGCACTGAGGACTCCAGAACTGAATGCAGGACTACAGGTAAGGTCTCATAAGAGCTGAGCAGAGTGGCAGAATAACTCTCTTCAACCTCTTGTCATCTCTGACTTGTCCCATGCTAAATAACAATGCATGGGCTCATAAGTAACAGTCAAAAAAATATCAAAAATCGAAAGAGCTAACTGTGGTATTTCTGCCTCTGAAGTTATGTCTTCTTTTTCTGTTTGCAGATCATGGTTGAAATACAAAATATTATACTTGTTTGTCAAGGGGTAAGCAGTCAGAAATGTGATAGTATAACTGAGAACAAACAGGACTTATTCTCTGCTTGTTATATCTGCATGTGTTTCAATATTGGATAGTATTTATGATATGCTGTAATTTCTCATTCACAAGGTTGTTTCAGGAGTAGCCCATAAGGCCAAAGCTGTGATTTGTACCCACATGGAGGACTGTGTTTATGATTCAAATGGCAGCAACTGGGAAATCCTCCTTCAACACATGTATTTTACTAGACCTATAAAAATAATTAATTAAAAAAAAAAAAGTGAGACCAGACTAATTCTGTAAAATGTGCAATCCATGGCGGATGCAGAGCAGCAGACATTACTCTTGCTGAGATGGCTGTGGTTATGCAGAGCAAGGTGATAGTAAAGAGAGTTCATTCAAACCCCATTGAGAACAACTAATCAGCTACATATCATCTAAAGTGCTCTGTCTTCCCTGTGAAAGTGGAAGGGATCCAATTAAGAGTGAAGGAGGCTCTGCTGAGTTTTCTTATTGACTATATAGTAGCAGGAAGCAACATATGGAGCTGGTATCTATTGCAAAATAAGAAAAATAGCAGAAAAAAAATTCTGTCATCTTGAAGATCTTGGAAATTATACCAAAATACAGCCTTCAGGAATTCATGTTTTATGTTAGGAAATACAGGCAAGAGCAGGATCCTACTTGGGAAAGAAAGAAGGATGGATTGATCACCTGAGGTTCAGTTCAATGTAAACTTTTTACTGGTGACAAATCCTTAGGTAACTGGTGATCACCTGCAGAGATACTGTTCAAGAAAATAAGCATCCCTTTGCCACCATGGTGCTTCAAGGGCTGTGCCAAATTCTATCATGCTTCTGGGTAGGTGTAAAAGAACATGCTTTATTTCACCCCATTATGGTGAGGAAATCAGTGACTCGGAAGATTTAAAACGTGTTTTCATTGACAGGTGGCCTCTAGCTTTAGCAGAATTTTTCAGGAATTTAAGTAATAATGGCTATAGGGGAAAAAAAAAACCCACTAACAATGATCTGGACCATCTCCTTCCCCTTAACCAGGATGACTCATGATCAGGTAGTGATGTATCTGTGGGAGGCAAGAAAGGGTATAAAGTACAGGGCTGGTGATCATTCAATATGGGGATTAAACTTTTGAATTTTCTGGGTTGTTTGTCACAGAACACAGACTGAACCTAGTTTTGTCTAGATGTGCTGTAGAGTTGGGGGCAGGCCATATAAACTCTGCCTCAGTTTTCCTCTCTGTAAGGTGGGAATGAAATTATTTTCTTAAGTATCTTTTTCTCAGAAAATTAACTTCTAAATGTGTTGTTAAAAAACATAACAAAACAAGCAGCCTACCGATAACCCTAGGCTACACAGATTTATTTTCTGTCTAAAGAATTTGACAGGTGAAACTGAAAAAAACCCCTCTAACAAATAATAGTGTTATTAATGGGGTTTCTCCAAGTATATTTTCTTGGTAATATAGGTATGTCAATAAAGGTTAATTAAAATAGCAGGCAATCATGATCAGATTAAATGGGGTGTATTCTAATCTCATGTACTTGCATGAGAACCTAAAAAGCGTATGACTTGAGGATGACAACTGAACACAAAGTATTTTTAGATAGAATCAATAGAACTTTCTTCCACTCAATTAATTTCTGCATAATATGGAGATGAAACATTGACTTCTCTTCCCACAATCTCTATAGGAGGAATGAGGAATAATAACATTTCCTACACAAGGATATATGTTTGAAAATGTGAGAGTATGCCAAGAAAGAGAAACACACCTATGAAAGATGCATTAAAGCATTAGTAATTTTTTTGTATTCCTTCCAGTTTTTGTCATAGGACATACTACATATATGTATATACCTATTTTTGAGTGTATGTGTGTGTGAACAGTATGCATGTGTGGGTAGACAGACAGACACACTTCCACTCCTTTTCGGGAAAAGGGGAAGGAAAATATGTTAGAAAGAGTAATGGAAGACTGTTAGACCAGACAGTGTTGTGTTGTACTCTGGAGTTTTGTCAAAAAATAAAAATAAGGCTGCATTTTTTATTTAATCTCGCTTTTGACAGGCAGATCTGGCTATCCCATAGAAGCTATTATATCCTTCTCTTTTTGAGATCAGTAATAATTTAACCACTAATTTAATTTATCATTTTGGGTGGTACAGATATCATAGAATTACAGAATCATAGGATCATAAACCAGCTTGAGTTGAAAGGAACATTAGAGGTCACCCAGTTCCAACCCTGCTGCCATGGGCAGGGACAGCTTCCACTCAATCTGATTGCTGAAAACCCCATCCAACCTGGTCTTGAACACCAACAAGGATGGGGAGTATCCACAACTTTTCTGGGCAATCTGTACCAGTGCCTCACCTACCTCACAGTAACAGATTTCTTCCTTGTGTCTAATCCAAACATTACCTCTCTCACCTTAAAAATATTCCCCCTTGTCCTATGTATTTCCTGATAAAGAGCCCCTCTCCAGTTTATCTCCAGCATCTTTTACTGAAGAGGTTCTGGTAAGATTTTTGTCATCTTCAGGTATCTGTTTTGGCAAGAAGTGTTCAGGTGCTAAGGAGAGCAGAGAAATGCAGAATAAGTTCCTAGACTGACAGATTGATATCTATTGAAGTGTGAAACGCTAGTCCCAGTCACTCATTAAAACAAACAAACAAACATGGAAACGATATCTCCCTCCAAATCTTTCTGTCTTCATCCTTCATGTAGAGTCTAAGAACAGTTCTAGTGAAGGGGAAAAAGCATATTTTTTTCTTATCAAATTATTTTGCACTTTGAAGACTGTCTATAATAGTCCACTGAGAGCACTACATGGTTGTTAAGGATGTGAAATTATAGCTTTTAACATCTGATGATCAAAACATTAAGGCTTTTTAAATAAGCATCCAAAACCAGGACTCTTAATATTCTTCCTATTCCAACTGTCTTGGTATTAAAGGGGTAGCAGGTTTCAGTTCAGACACTCCATCTCCACCTGTTGGCAAGGAAGACCCATCTGCACAGACTAAAATGACTTGAAGGGAAATAGTTGAGATGAGAAAATTCAGAGGATGCTGTTGTGCCTTTTCAAATTTTCCTCTCACTGTAATAATTCCTACAAGTTAAGTACTGATACTTCAAAATACCTAGGATCCTGCAGGGTAGGAAATGTAAATGAACTACCATGAAAACTGTTGTTTGCTCACAATTAAGCTGACACATTATGAAGATGCAGTAGTATTTACCATAAAACATGGGTTTGCTTTAATTTATAGACTTCTTTACTTCCATAGTATTCCATCCCTAAGGGCCATAAAGCACAACATGAAAAAAACCCACAAAAAATAAAATACATCTTGTCTTCATTTGTGTCAAAATCAGAATAAAAGGAGGAAATATAATCAGCATAGACACTGCTTGCTTTTATTTCTAAGGTAGTTATTTCATTATGGTTTAGTTATCAGCATATAGTTGTTACCAAACTGCAGCAGTGCCAAGAAGTCTGTATTCCACCTTGACGGATAGATTAGTATCAGTTCTAAATAGAGAACACATTTTAAAACTAGTTCTATAAATCATTCCCTAGTCTTTTTTTCTCTGGGCTCACTCCATCATTATTTTTTGACAAGTGCATTTTCCTTTAATTTCACTGGTCCTAGTGGATAATTTGTTGCAGCTTGATGACAGAAGCTGAAAATTTCATGTACAATGAGTATAAGGCCAACCAGTTTTACTTCTGTATGCATGTTGTATGGAACTATGCCTTCCCTAGGGCAGAGCAAAATATGTCGAACCAGATTCAATTGTTGAAAAAGAGTAACATACATTTCTATCAACAAAATTGGTGCAGAATAGGAAAACAAAGAGGGAATATCAAAAGCACCCAAAACAGTGCTGGTGTTTTCGTTTTATCTATCACTGCAGCATATCTAAGACTCTCACAATTTTTTTTAAAAATCAGTGAAACAAACAAAACAAAGTCTTTTCATAGCGGAATTGTTTTTTTCTATAACTCTCTTAAGGACCATACAAATCTTGTTACAATTTGATTGAATAGCTATAGTTCTGTGCATTGTAATCTCTTCATAGGTTTACAGTAGGTGGTTTATTGTTGGGTTTCTGTGAAACAATGTCCAGCAAACAAAAATACATTGCATCTTCATAAATTCTCTCTGAAGAAAGTAAATAGCATACTAAGACTTATACTGCTAGATAATGCAAAATGTTTTCTTATCAGGGCAGAGTTGCAACTTCACAAATAAAGGATTATTTTTTTTAACTAAAAGAAATGAAGTTAAAAAAAGCCCTTTTATGCTTTTAGGTAACAAACTGACCCTTGAGGTATATTGGTGGCAGAAGAAGCTCTATCATTTTTTAACACCAGTAAAATGGGTTAATTAATGATGCATTGACTACAAACATGTATTACTTATTGATTTTTGACCTTTTATAACACAAACCTTTTGAAGTGACTGAAGCTGTGGTTTTGTTTGGATTTCATTTGTTGTATTATTTTGAAATTATAGCTGGTAAAGAAAATGCTTCCTCATGGTCTCCAGTTGAACTTTGTTTTCTTCCTTTTAAGATATTAACTAATAAAAGAGTGTAGAATTGACAGTGTTATTTTGTAAGCATAGGCAAATTTTATCAGTTATTCAAGGAAGAAAACGTGATCACAAAAGCCTCTCATGCTATAAGTGTAGTAAAAATATATTAACCACGTATTGTTGACAAGCAGCTTGTGAAATATTAGGGGGTTGCCCTTATTTTACAGATCATTGCAGATAAAAAAGAGAAGGGAAACTATCTCAGGTAATTAAGCTAGATAGAATAACAACTGACACAGTTCTAGGAAAAGATGCCTCTTTGTTTCTAAAGTTCATCTGCTTATTTGGGGAATGTAGAGTGAAGCTGATGAAGGGTGGAACTGCCCAGATGTCTCCTTTGCCCTATGCACTGAAGACAATATGTGCATTGCAATACGACAAAAAAAAATCCCAAACCAACAAACAAACTATTTCAGGACTGTCAAGGAACTAAGTTTGCTCAGTTTTGGTTCAAAAGATGAAGGCATGGATGAATTTAACTATAGTAATATTCCAAATGTTAAGCCTACTATCACTGTGCTGTACTGGTCCGGAGAATATGATAAGGATTTCAATCATTTAACTGATATATTGCAGATCTGGGAATAAAAAATAAACTTTTCTGAATGTCAGACCCAGCAGCAGACAACACAGAAGTCCTAATCCTTTATGTATATAGATCAACAAACACAAAGAAGGAGAAATTTCCCATTCTAACACACATCAGGAAGTTTGCTTAACAGAATATTTTCCCTGCTCTGCGTTAGATTTGAGCTCAGTGAACAAGAGAATATTTCCATTTGCATTGCCAGTTCGGAGGAATTCACTTCTACCACAAGACTTCTTTAAGAACCCTTTTCATAGCAAGGAATCAACTGATCCACCACTAATTATTTTTTTAAACCTGACTGGTTTAGCATAGTTGGACAGACATTAAAACTTCTAAACTTTATAGAGTAGTCTGTTTGATATATAAACACAGAGTTTTCTCATAAGAAATATGTAAACTGTTCAATGGCCTGAAATGACCTATAGGCTTGGCAGAAATATATTGCAGCTCACAGGATGGTTTTCTTCTGAATTATTTCAATTTTTTTAATAGAGAGCATCAGAAGCACCTGATTGTACAGTGCAGATATAATGTTGACATTTATCAATCTCTATTTAGTCAAACGATTACTTAGTGCTTAGGAAAGACCTAGCGAATCACCTCAAATCTCATCTGGGCTGCACATAGGGGATTTAAGGTAACAAGGAAAATTTTAGATGATCTGAAATATGCCCAGAATCATGAAAAGTCAAATGCATCAGATCCTGTATCAACATCTGCTCATTGAGTTGAATTTGTACATGTTAGCTTATAAAGTCACTTCACACATCACCTTCTGATCTCTGATGGACAAGGGAGGCTTCATAGTCCTTTGTGCTATGAAGTGCTCATATCTCTATTAGCTGTCGTTTACAATAAACTCACTTAGAGTCTTATCTGTGATTTTTACATCGATATCGTTATAATATGAAGCAGAATCATAGAACTAAAGGCTTTCCCAACCATGAATTTGCTATGGTTTTCTCCATATTTTATTCACCGTGCAAGAAATGAGGGTATAAATGCAGAGAGAAGGATAATGATTAAGTTACGGAACTTCCTGCTTTGGAGTATTATATCCCAAATTTCAGTAAGTCTAAACACTGAAATATAGGAATTAGCTTTTTATAGGACATTCTTTTCCTTATGTTCATAATTCTGCTAGTTAATGAATAATGCAAATAATATGACAGCAAAACAGAGCTCTAATATTATTTGTTCTAGCACTGTTTACAATCCCTGCATATATGAGAGCTGATATTTGAAACAATCAGAATATCCTCACTCTTAAAAAATCCTCCTTCTGCTAAGAATTAAATAAACATTAACCTTCAAAACCAGATCATATATAATTGATTGGACATATATATATATATTTGGTTGGACTCGATGATCCGATGGGTCTCTTCCAACCTGGTTGTTCTATGATTCTATGACTCTAATTAACTTTCTAGATGAAGAAGTAAGACTTTCTTCAAAAAAGCACCTCCCTTGATCTGATGACCACACCACTTTTTATACAGTTGCATTCGGTTTCAGTGGTAAGGTTTTGGTAGCAATTTGGCTACAGGAGTGACTTCTGTAAGAAGGTGGTAGAAGCTTCCCCTATGTCAAATAGTCAGATGGCTCCAAGACAGACCTGCACTCTCCAAGGCTGAGCCCATAAGTGAGAAAATTGGGTGTAGAGTTAAACCCAAGAAGAAAAGAGGGATGGGGAAAAGTGATTATCTTTCATTTTCTCATTATCTAACTCTGATTTGGTTAGTAATAAAGTAAATTAACTTCCCCAGGTCGAGTCTATTTTCCCTGTGATAGTGACTAGTGAATTATCTCTCCCTGTCCTTATACCAACCCATGAGAAACAATATTTTCTCCCCCTTTTTCATCTGAGATGGGGAGTGATAGAATGGCTTTGGTGGGCACCAGGCATTCATCCAGGGTCAACATACCACAACTGATAAGGATATTCTTTTGCTTTTTGGGTTGCCAGGGCACAGTGCAGGCTCATGTAAAATTTTTCACCTATCAGTGTCCTTAAATCCCTGTCCACAGGGTTGCTCTCAATCCGCTCATTCTATACTGATAATGTGGATTGCCTCAACCCAGGTGTAGGGCCTTGTGCTTGGCCTTGTTGAACTTAGTGAGGTTCACATGGGCCCACTTGTCCAGCCTGTTAAGGTTTCGTGTCCCTCTGCATGTTATTCCTTCCCTCTAGTAAATCAGGTGCACCACTCAGCTTGGTGTCACCTGAAAACTTGCTGAAGGTGCACTCAATCCCACTGTCTAGGTCATTAATAAAGATATTGAACAGTCCCAGTCCCAGTGTTGACTAGAGGGATACCACTTATTAGTGACCTGGCACATTGTTGACTGCACCTCTGAATGTGGCCATTCAGTCAATTTCTTCACTAGTACATCTTTCAAACTAATATCTCTCCAGTTTAGTGATACCAATGTTGTGTGGGGTGATGTCAAAGACCTTGAAAGAGATTCAAAGGGATTTCAAATAAACACCCTGACACATGTAGAGAGCTGGGCGGCTTTGAGATTTCATCTGTATTTGGATATGTACCTGAATTAAGAGTAGTTATAAGAAACTTAAATCCATAAATCTTAAAAAGCTTTTCTAGCATAAACGATATTACTTTTTCATAATGCTGAGGGGAATAAATTTTCTTATTTCTACTTTAGAAACAGGGAAAATTAAAGGACAGAATGTGATTTTGCAGTAAGATTAGTATTCTCAACTTGAACTGATTTCAAGAAGGAATACAGCAGAATTGAGCTTGAAGAATCAAAGTTACAACAGACCTCTAGGCTAGATTTTTTTCAATTGTTTATAGCCTTCCATTTATGAAGCACTTTTGAGTGTCTGTCCCCAGTTGTTGGCAATAAAACACTTTTAGAATGTCTCATTTAAAAGACTTGCCTACAGGAACGTGGCCAGCTTTTAATAAGGGGGAAACTGAAGCTGGATCTCTCAGTTGCTTCCTATGCTCTTAGCCACAATAGAATCCTTTCCATGTTTCAATTTTTTCCTGACCAAGTCAGATCACTTGCATGACCCTTGAGAAATAACCATGGAGAAAGTGATTATAACAGTGAGGATAACGGTATGCTTTTTTTTTTAAAACTCCATATCTGAATGTCGATTTAAAAAGATTTTGAAAAAATATTTCAGCAGAATCTGTTTGACTGGAGAAATAAGTAGCATAAAATGGATGGAGAATGCACCTATTCATCAAGAGGTTATTGAGAAGATTTGTTTTTACATGGAGTAATTCTTCATTTCTAAAACTGAACAATAAGGAGAGTAAAGTGTTATTGGTGGAGATTGCATTTCTGTCTTTAATTGACTGAATGTTCTTAGTGGGTTTTCAGATATCAATTTTTTTAGCCCTAGGAGACACTGGAAGCTTAAATTATTTCTATAATACTTAAATATAGCACTTAGTTGCATGTATTAAGTGCTCTTCAAATGAAGATTTCAGATTGTCTGCACTTTAGTCTCCCTATTCTTTAGTTTTGTAGGGTAAGTAAAGCAAAGTAGGGTAAGTAGAGCAACGAGGCTGGTGAAGGTGCTGGAGAACAGGCCCTATGAGGAGCGGCTGAGAGAGCTGGGGTTGTTTAGCCTGGGGAAGAAGAGGCTGAGAGGAGACCTCATTACTCTCTACAACTACCTGAAAGGAGGTTGTAGAGAGGAGGGAACTGGCCTCTTCTCCCAAGTGACAGGGGACAGGACGAGAGGGAATGGCCTCAAGCTCCACCAGGGGAGATTTAGGCTGGAGATTAGGAGGAGTTTTTTCACACAGAGGGTCATTGGGCATTGGAATAGGCTTCCCAGGGAGGTGGTTGAGTCACCTTCCCTGGAGCTGTTTAAGGCACTGGTGGATGAGGTATTGAGGGACTTGGTTTAGTGTTGGATAGGAATGGTTGGACTAGAAGATCCGATGGGTCCCTTCCAACCTGGTTGTTCTGTTCTGTTCTGTTCAAATACCTCTGGACCTCCAACTCTTCCTCAAATCACATGCATTAAGTTTTAAGCTGATAAAATAATTCTGCAGTATGTATCAGTTTTGACTTCGTGTCTTCTTCAGTTCAGTTTGCATTGCTCCGGTTGATGAATTAGTTTTAAGTATTTATAGTATATTATGATGCTACTGAAAAGCCCAACTGGGGTAATGTCCCTTTTATTTCACAGTGATACACTGAAATACCTTTACAGTCAAAACAGTATATACCTTTAGTAACTCTCCTTACTGTTGACTGAAACTGGAAAATAAAATAGGTAGGAGAAAATAGAGAGTATGAAAGCAGGAGGAAGAGGACAAAGTTCACCATACTGTCCATGAACATAACAATACATGTAGACATGTACTTCTCTTTTGTGAGGCCTTATGTGGAGTACTGTGTCCAGTTCTGGAATCCTCAACATAAGAAGGATATGGAGATATTGGAATGGGTCCAGAGAAGGGCTATAAAGATGATCAGAGGGCCAGAGCTATAAGGGCAGACAGAGAGTAGGAGTTGTTCAGTCTGGAGAAGAGATTACTCTGAGGAGACCTTATAGGGATATGCCATTACCTGAAGGAGGCTACAAGAAAGCCAGAGAGGGACTGTTTGCAAAGGCTTGTAGTGATAGGAATAGGGATTATGACTATAAATTTGAGAGGGGCAGATTTAAACTAGACTTAAGGAGGAATTTTTTCTCAATTAGGGTGGTGAGGCACTGGAACAGGTTTCCCAGGGAAGTTGTGGCTGCCCCATCCCTGGAGGTGTTCAAGGCCACACTGGATGAGGCCTTGATTAGCCTCATCCATTGGAAGGTGTCCCTGCCCATGGCAGGGGGGTTGGAATTAGATAATCTTTAAGGACAGCAGAGAAAGGAATAACATTTTATTTTTCCACAAATATTAGTAATATCTTAAAACCAAAAATTCTTTCTATTTTGAGATGAAAACAAGAACTCCAGTGGTTTAACATGAAGAAAGAAATAAAACATATGTACCATCCAAGATGAACTTCTATCTACATTGGGTATATTTCCTGGAAGGATAGTTCTGATCTAGAATAAGATTTGTACTGCAGTTTCCATAGTCCATAGTGTTAGTAATGCCAAATTACTGATTAGTTAGGTTTTTTTGTTTGGTTCGTTTTTTAAGAAAGATATATTTGTGTGAATACATGTTAACACATTTATAACTATGTATATAGATAAGTAATAAATGCAATGAACGTCAGGAGTCTCAGCCTGAAATGCTTTTCTTAATAAAGTTCCATGGGAACTGCTATTTTTGTGTGAACATTTCCTTCTTCTCCAAAGAACTGCAAAGAATTGTGAATGAGGTTTTTTACCAAATGCCTCTGAAAAAAAATGACCTAACTTCATAAAAATAAGAATAAGTACTCAGGAAGCATAAGTATTTGAGAAATAAGGTAGAATCTTATCTGATCTATGTAGACCTACCAATGAGCAATAACCAATTAGGATAAAAAAAAAAAACAAACTAGTTAGAAAGTAGATGTCTTGCAAGGGCTCAATCACTGTGCATTCCAACTGCAATTGTAATCTATTCTTAGGCAAATAGTTTAATGAGACATCACCTGCTCAGTGAGGAAGTGCTACAAGGGAAGAGATCTGCTGTGTGAGATCTTAAACCAAAATGAGAAGTGAATAATACTCACCACCAAGAAGCTTATACTTACAGAGAACTAAGGACATAGGATAGAAACGTGCATGCTTTCCTCAAAGAAAAATGTTATAATAATTATATTAAAAGCCCTGAAATATTTTTAATACTTTTTCTCTGGGTAGCTGTATTTTTTTTGGCCATCATATGTGCAATTAGAAACTGTCTCTCTTAATTTATTTCATCTTTCCTTTCTCCTGAAAGCATTTTCTTGCCCTCAAGTCTCACATTCAATCTGCCTTCTACACGTGCTTTGATCAGCCCAGAAGCATATAAGAGAATCACAGTATTGCCTGTTTTTTAGTACATGAGGAGATTATAACAGCTGTTTATTTAAATACACAAAATGCATCATATCTTGTTTTAGCACTAAAGGCATTTTATCTCGTAAGATAGGTGATCATCTCAACTTTTGTCACAAAGCAAGTCAGTACAGATTCTTAGATGTGAAAATTTCCTAGCTGAGTGTTTGTTTATCAGTAAATAGCATGTTACTGAAAAGTAAATATTTGAGAGTTCCTGTGGATATGTTTTAATCAGCCACTATATTCCCTGGTCTTATGCCTAATGTTTGGCTACAATGTATATATAATAGATCTATCCAATTTCTTCTCAGTGCTACTAAATTTTTGATTCTGGTTTTATTTTGACACCACAGAACTTAGACTCTAAAACTTGAATTCTCGAGACCTCAATTCCTGGGGTGTGTTGACAACTGGTGAAATGCTTTGGGTTGGAAGGGACCTTCGCAAGCAATCTTGTCCAAACCCCCTTTAAGTAGATGAGGATGGTCGCTAGCAACACAGTTTTCTTTTTTGTAGGTATACTTAAAATAGTTTCTACAGGGATTATTCTTCTTGTTATTTTCAGTTTAAAGTTCACGGTTACCAATACCTACTCCATATGGAGAGAAGTCAGATGGAACCATGACTCATTCAAAATACCTCTTTTGAGCTCAACATAAGTGAATTTCTATTCAGGTGGAATTCATCAGGTCCCTAGAATGTGTTCTTATCTACAAATTCTTCCAGATAGATTGTATTGCTTTTCTTCAAGATGCCAAAGGTTTTGATTTACATCTGTATGATTTGATTGAACCATTGTTCTTGTTCGCATGCCGAGCAGTTTTATTTTATCTGCCTTTTTTTTATTGTAGTTCTCACTTCATGTTTCTTTTAAAGCCATTGTAATATGTGCTTAATTTTCAAATAATTTTACATATATTTTCCATAGCATCTTTTTCAATTGTGATAAAAGTGTTGGCTGTATTCTCTTTCCTTCTTGTTTTATAGTCTGCTCATCTTTTGAAATCTGCAGTTGCATCTTCTGCTGGAGACTGAATGAAATACCATCTTCACTTAAAAAATTTCTTCCATGTGATAGCTATGTCAAATTGCTTTTTCCAGGAAAAAAAACCAATCCACAAACCAAAAAACCCAAACAAACCAAAGAAACTCATATTCATCAAATCATTTTCTAAGCAGAATTTTCGATGGTACCATCATACACAATGGCACAGCATATTTCAGAAAAAAGTGTCCCAACTTTAAGTAAAAGAACCATTTTTTGTTCTCCACTATGCCAGTCTCCTTAGGGATCAGTGAAATTATTTAAGCAGATAAGTTTGAGGAATAACTCATATTTTGATGAAGTATTTCTAATCTATGTTTTTCTTTATAAACCAGAGCTTTTAGGGTGCTGATTTGTTGAAATAAAGAGTGGCTAGAATTTGTGAGGGTGAAGTGGGAGAAGATACTTCAAGGAACCATGAAATGGCTTGAGTTGGAAGGGACCTTAAAGATCATCAAGTTCCAACCACCCTGTCATGGGCAGGGACACCTTCCGCAGGATCAGGTTTCTCAAAGCCTCATCCAACATGGCCTTGAACACCTCCAGGGATGGGGCAGCCATGACTTCTCTGGGCAACTTGTTCCTGGGCCTCATCACCCTCATAGTAAAACATTTTTCCTAATATCTAATCTAAATCTACCCTCTTTCACCTTAAAACCATGACCCTTGTCCTTTCACTACACTTCGGGCCTTTTACCCACATGCATACATATGTATATTTTATGATAGATGGACTTTTTTTGGAGGGGGGGATAATAAAATCACCATTTCAAGCTCAGATAGCTAAACTAAAATATCTGTCGGCAGTTAGCCAACGTGATCTGATGTATTTTTATTCTTGGACACATTAAGTGCTAACTCTTTTCACTGAAAATTCCCCTCTGAAAAGTAGGCCATATGTGGTAGTACTTAATGCTAATAGGACTGCAGATTTTGAAGTCCATTCAGAGTAAATAATGGGGATTTATTAACAGATAATTATACCATCTCCCCCACCTGAACAGGCTATAAACTAGAAGCGTCACTTATCCTGTTCTGTGTCTACAAACACCAACTCAAACATAGTCAACAGACCAGTCACATCTGGTGAAGGGGCTGGAGAACAGGCCTTATGAGGAGCAGCTGGGAGAACTGGGGTTGTTTAGCCTGGAGAAGAGGAGGCTGAGGGGAGACCTCATACCTGAAAGGAGGTTGTGGAGAGGAGGATGCTGGCCTCTTCTCCAAGTGACAGGGAAAAGGACAAGCTCAAACCTCATTCTCCACCAGGGGAGGTTTAGGCTGGACATTAGGAAAAAAAAATTCATGGAAAAGGTCATTGGGCATGGGAACAGGCTGCCTAGGGAGGGGGTGGATTCACCTTCCCTGGAGGTGTTTAAGGCACGGGTGGATGAGGTGCTGATGTTTAGTGTTTGATAGGAATGGTAGGGCTCGATCCGATGGATCTTTTCCCACCTGGTGTTTCTATGATTCTATGATCATAAGTAATCTGAACTGTAGCATACAGGCACCACTTCTCCAACATCAACTGTCTGCAGATAGCTTGTGATGACTAAGATTCTAACTTATTCCTCATACTTAGGAGTGAAGGAGAATTCTGGACCATGACAATCAAGCTGACACAATATGAGACAAATCTCAGCTGGGAATCACGTTACAGAGTCAGTCAAGATGGCTTATTCTGATTGAGACATAATCTGGAAGGAATATAATCACATTTAGATGATACTGTACCAGAGTGACATAGATCTTCTTTTATTTGGACTATATTGGACCCTTCTCAACATCTGTGATTCATCATTTTATCAGTTCTGAATGCAAAAGTCAATGTTGAATCTTCCTATTGTTTCTGAAACTCTGTATCTTACATGCTACTTCTCTGTACCACATTAGCTTTCTCTACCTTCCCTTTCACTCCATGAGGCTGCAAAAGGAGAGGTAAATTATCTTCAATGGCTTATATATCTAAGATACAAGGCCCTGTATAAAAATTATGGTGGATGTATATGTGATTGATTAGAGCATGTTGTTTGTATTGTATTTGGAAATTAAAATGGACGAAGGAGGGAATTTCAATAGCAAAGTGGAAATGGTTGTCATCAGGATTAACGTTAAACGATCATTCACGTCTGCCTTATCTCACACTAAGTTTTCTTTAGTGGAATTTTAATAATGTAGACTTTATTGTGCATTACTGTGATAAGATCCTGTCAATGTTTAGTTGAGCTGGTTAATTTACAGGACCTAATTTAAAAGTTAGCTATTGTATTAAGGAATCTGTCCTGTTGGATTGATAACCCAGCTTTTAGGATATTATTTCCACAGGAAATGGATCTTCATCTTTTTTTTTTTTTCTCATCTATGCCCTTGATCTCCAGTTTCTAATTAAAGTGTGAAGGGACTTTCCTTCATTTGTAGACACAAACTTCTTCACTACACAGTTTATGAGACTGTCTATAAAACAAGCTTATTTTTTAAGCTTGTAAGTGTTTTTATAGAATTTAGTAAATATTACATTTGCATGTACAGATAACTATAAACCCTAAATCAGATATAATCCTGCCTTGAAGAGAAATTTTTTTCCTGTGCAAACACTTGGTGTATTTACTCACAAGTGTTATCATTAAATATAACCATTCAGCAGGCAAATCATGCATGCTTATAACACTTCACAAACACTTTTCTCATCACTGAAATTGAACCACGAAAGTCAAATGCGGAAGAAATTTAACAATTCTCATCTGTGCAACGTGAGAGTTTAAATAAAAAGTGGCCATACTTCTTTCCCAACATTATTGCATATTCAAACATTTTCTATCAAATGTCATTTGGGTTCATAAATTCCTTTGTGTGAGACCCTGATTGCTATCTTTGTTGTCATTCTGAACTGAGCCTTGGTATCTTCTTAAACGAGTTTTTTTCGTGTATAGAACTTCATAAACATCTCATCACTCTGATATTTGGAGAAATTTCAAATAACCCACTGAAAAATGTGACTGACAAAGTTAAATAATCTGGTCAGTTCATATAGACAATGCTCATCTGTTCATCAGCCACAGTGAAAGATGTAAAAATCATTTAGCAGTAAGGGGTTTCATACACTCACATATCCTCTGTGCTCACTTTCTTCACACATGCAGACAATAAAGTTTTACTGGCACAAATTTTCACAGCAAATGAAACTCAAAGTCTCATAGAAGCGTCTGCTGAAAGTGAGATTTAAATCTGTGCGGCAAGGCATCCTGTGGGAAGCCCTTCTGTGTTCTTCCATCCAAAGAACAGAAAGACAGGAAACATGGCATATTTTCTAATAGGGAGTGATAAGCAACACATGTTGAATCTCAAGTATTTGCACTCAGTCCCCAGAGTAAAATACTGGAAGATGAAAATGGTGAAATAAATTCAGACAGCATTGAAGCTAATAGTCGTTAAAATAATGAAGAGGCAGTTTGAAATTGAACTAGGTCTATAGGTCCCAGTCTAGTAAGGTGCTCAGGCATGTAACAAGTCTTATTGTCTTTAAGGAGACTAAGCATACATTTAAAGTTATGCATGTGTTTAAATGCCGAGTTGCATTGGGGCCAGAATAAATTAAATTAAAGAAATTGTAACTGTCCCTCTGGGAAAAAAATGAAAGACACAATTTGCTTGATCCATTTTAAATGTTTAACGAAACATATCCACCAGTTTAACAGAGATAGTCAAATAAAGTTTTCTGCAGAGTTTTCACTGGCAGAATGTTAAATAGTTCACTTTCTTGAAATGGTAGACTGCTAGATTAGTGATCTAGATCTACATCATATTTATTCTCAGAATTAAGGAACATACATTATTGGAATGTTTCATTTTTCATTGCTATAAACTTTGTTATGGAATAAAAGAAGTTCAGTTTCAATCAAAACATAAATTACTGATACTTCATCTGCTGTTGTCATGATAGTTAAAGGCTTTTCTGTATTTCAATTCAGTAATCTTAAATTTGATATCTTACCTCTCAAATGTTTCATAAAAAACAAATCCTTAACAATCTTTAAGTTGAAAAATAACATCATAAATCTCAGCTCATTAACTTTTCTCTAACATACTTCCTTCGTAACTCATCACATCATGAATGCGCACATCCAAACATTATAAATCAAATTTCATACCTGCATAAAGCACTGATATAAATGGCTTTATGCTGGTGTAAAAATCTAGTGATGAACTGGGCTCTGATCCTGCTTACATTGTTCTCTTGGGAAATAAGAAAGGAAGACAAAGACAAGTAAAACATGAAGAACAAGATCAAATGTGAGACAACATAAATGGTCTGAAATTGATTCCTTTTACTTTGGTGACATTTCATTAACTTCAGTGAAGTTTTGGAGGATTTTTATAGAAAGGCAAGTGAGAAAAGAATAGGGAGAAAAGAAAGAAAGACTTTTCACACAGACCTCAATAGCCTGAATTGCTGAACTGTGATTTTATATAGAGAAGAGCAATATGCTACTTTTAACTCTCCAGAACAACTGTGTTGCTCATCTCTTTATTCACATATGATTTTACAGGTCATATGAACCAACAATTGCTCAGAAAGATTTTAGTGGTGCTGCAGTCCAGAAAAAAAGGTGTACAAATAAAACTACTAAAAGTTCTCTTCAGCTTTCTTACTAGTCACAATAATGGGCTGAGACTACTTGAATATTCATAAATGTTCCAGGAAGATGGTTCATCTAAGGGAGCCAAATATATTATGTTTTCTATCTACTAGTGACTATTTCTTTAGTTACTTCAACCAGGACAAAATGTACAGACACACAGTCACTGTGAAGTGGAGCTTCTTAATTAAGATTAAGCAACTAATAACAGTCTGCATTTGGAATATTCCCTGTTCCGAATATTCAGTAGGGAAAAGAGAACACTAAAACATTTCCTGACTTCAGAATCAGACTTCTACTAGAATTAAGCCAGAAGTTCCTCTTATTTTATAACTGAACAGTTTAGTACTTCTTCTGGTTTAGAAGAAACATGCAAATTGGAAGTGTAGTTCAGCTTGGAGGTACTGGTACATTGAAATGTAGATGCCTACATGTGATACGTGTGGTCATCTTGTCTCAGTTACTGAAAAACAGTCATCTGGAGCCATTTAAGACATAGTAGTAGATCTGGGGCACCTCCACAAGTTTGGAAAGCATGGCACATGACCGGTGAAAAACATGTTTCCTCTGGATTGGTGGTTTCAGGCCATATAAGAAGTCCGAGTGTGTAAGAAACTACACTAGATACTTTTGGCAGTTAAATTGAAACCTAAACTCTCATGGTAGGCAAAGGGGCTCAGACAAAGAACTGTTTAATAGACACCTTCACTGGATACCTCTTGAAGCTGTTGTTAAGTTCACAGCCAGGGCAGACGTAATCAGTGTTGTAATTAATTGCATATAGAGAGTTAAATTCAGGTGCCCTAGTTTGAGTGCTGGACCCTACTTTAGAGGACAAGCCAGTGTCATAAGAGTCAAGTAAACCACTCTGCTGTACCAAATTTAGATGTGCACAGTGATTGTAGAACAACTGATAACTAAACATGAATAAATCACTGTCTAGAAAACAAACAAATAAAATGCTCTGTAACTCAGGCTTTGTAATGTGTACTGCATTTAAAAAGTTGTCTGATGTCAATACTTACATACAGCTGGTGCTCTTGTTCTTAAAAAAAAAAATCCCAATTTTATTTTCTTTTTTAAATATATTAAAAAAAAGAAACCCTTCATGACAGTCAGTCAGCACTAGTATGAAAGCAAGTTTTATAGCCAACCAAAATCCATGAAAATCTGCATTCCTTATAGAAACATTGATGCAGCTGCTGGTGCTAACAGCAGTACCCTAAGGTATGCCTATATCATTTTCTGAACGATGCGTGCTCTGAAGTGTGGTTGAGCACAAAGCTGCCAGATGCTCCTTGTGACTTGCATATTTGTAGGGCATTTGTGCATTCTGTTGGCTGAGTTGTAAATGGTAAAATCATGGAACAAAAAAAAAAAAAAAAAAAAAAAAAAAGTCTATATCAGGCCTGAAATTTGCCTCATGACTGCAGTGATGTAGTATTAGGTCAGCTTCTAATGCTACAAAATTCAATTCAGAAGTAGTAGACTTGTGTCGTGATCCCACCTGGTTTTAGCTGTGATGCAATTTTCTCTCCCAAGCTATCAATGATTGCAGTTGTGAAGCAAGAATGCTTATGTGTATTTATTGATCTTATGCATAGAACTTCCAGCTTTATTCATCTAAGAAGGATCCTGATTGGTTTGGTTTGTGAGATGAGTGTTGTGTGGAAAGGATCAAATTGTTCTTAGTCTTTATAAACATGCAAATGTGAAGCTATCATTTTGGTGTTATCTAGAGATAACAACAAATGTTTAATCCCTTGTGCTACTCTGCTGTCAGGGTAAATAGGAACTCTTGATAATCTTCCAGGTTAAATTCACAAAAGATTGAGGTGAAAGGAAATACTGAGATGGAGATTTTCATGGCAAATACTCCTGTGTGATGTGGAATGTGGTGATCAATCATCTGGAGACAGATCTGAAATTACTTCTGATATAATTTGGAGATGACCCAAAGGTTTGTGTTATATTAAGTAAAAAGGGAGTGCACCAATCATATAAAGAAGTTTGTTTTACTTGGTAACCATGAACCTCTCAAACACAGCAAGTCAGTACAGCTGAATAAAGCATTAGAGATCCTGGAACAATGAAGTCCATGCAACGACAGCCATGCAGAATAGGCGCTGAAAATTTATAAGGGGTTATAGGGATTTCAGAGTTAGAGTAGCCAAGAAAATCAAATACTTTCTGAAATGATGTGCTTGTGATTCCTGATGTATAAAGCAGGGATTAGTGCATTAAAAATGAATGTTAACAGTAGCTTTTCATGTGGCATCTGTGAGCCCAGAGTTGGAATACTATGTACTCAGTGAGTGCCTAGTGATTTTAGTAGGATATTAAAAAGATGAAAAATACACAGATGGGAGGCACAAATAAAGGCCTTCAAAGACTCAAGAAATACCACAAAGTGAAAAATGTATCAAGTTCTTTCTTTTTGGTTTTTTTTTTTCACAAGGAGACTAAGAGATGATCTCATTACAAGACATAAATACTCTCATTGAAGAAAATGCCAAGTATTAAAGGACCTTTAATCAAGTATAAAAATTGGAATTTAGAAATAGATTAATATAAATTCTACACAAAACACAAATGCTTAACATGGAAAATAAATGCAGCAAACTACAAAACCTGTGGTAACTTCTTAGTCTCCCCAAATCCTCAAAATCAGGCAAGTGTATGGAATAAAAAATGACTGCTGTCTGTTAAAAGGTAATTCAATGGCAGTAAATGGTCTGTGGTATGTAGGAATATGACTGGGTGATCTAATAACTTTAAACTTTTAAAGCTGTGAAAAGAGTTTGGGTAGGCTCTCCCAGGATACCATGAAACAGGAGAATCGGGAAGTCTGAACAAGGAGGTATCATGTGTTGAGAAATAAGGAAGACGTCAAGGTGGACTGCAGAGAAAATTGGTAGCAAAAGCAAAGTTTGAGGCAGGAAAAAAGGCTTTTTTTATTCTTAGGAAAGTACATCCCTAAGAATAAAAAAATCCCCTAGTTTTGAACTTGATCCCAAACCCAAAGTGCTGCTATATGAGTGTTTGAATGTGTTGCTGAATGCTCACACACACTTTATGGCTAAGACTATTGACCCTGACAGTTTCTTTGCTTTCTTTGTACATATCGCATCTAGAAGTCTTAATTTGACTTTTTTTCAAGAGCAAAGACAGGTTCAAAAAAAAAAAAGAAAAAATGGTCCTCTGAGACTTACATGACATTTGTATAGCTTTAGGTCATGCATCTGTAGTAATCACAGAATCACAGAATCACTAAGTTGGAAAAGACCCACAGGATCTTACAGTCCAACCATTCCTATCAAATCAGAGGGAAGAATACAGTTTCCATGTCCAAATACACTATGAGCAAAAAATATTCTCTAGAAGTATTAAGTTAAAAAAAATATAGATAAAAAATGGTCTTGAATATTGAGCATGAAAATGATATTAAATAGAACATGGCAAAATATATCAGGAAACCACAACCTAAACCTCTCATAGGATACCTTGTTTATCATGCCTCCAATCCAGTTTATGGATCAGATGGTTATGGATATGTTCAACTAGGCTTCTTGGTTTTGCATGCTTACAATTAGTAAGCCTTTAAACCTTCTCAGATTCACTTATATCACTATAATAATTAAGGACAGGCAAAGCGTAAAAGCTACAGCCCACTCATTCTGTCTGAGTGTACTCAGATACACATTCAGATTAATTTTTGGTTAATTTTTCCTTATTTCTATAGCTTATGAAAACTTATTTATGAATTGTAAAAGATAGCACAGTGAGGATATGTAGTCTTTTCAAAGAAAAGACATCACTTAAGCAAATATTTGGCAAGAGTTAGGTAATTTTTTATCTTGCAATTAGCTTTTGGGGTCATTTTCCATATCAGTGGGAGTCTTATTTGACAAATCATCCACTACCTTTAGGTCTTTTCTTATATTTATAGATTCTAAAGCCACAAAGCTCTGCTTCTAACATTTTATCCAGCGATGCCTACATTAATTCCCTAAAACCTTCTGGTTAAACTAGCTAATATAACCCACAAAGGCTTCTAATCTTGATTTGAAGACTTTAGCTGATGGCACTGATCATGTTCTTAGATAAACTTTTGAAATGGTTAATTAACCTTCTTCTTAAAATGGACAACTCATTTCTTATGTAAATTTTTCTATCTTTGCGCCCTAGAGATAACATTTTTTTTTATTCAGTGATTTCTATTGTCAATATAGACATTTCTCCTTCATCCATATGGTGCACATCCATAAAACGTGATCAGACTAAGATCACGGCTTCCCTGTAGGATATTTATATGTAGATGGTAATCCTGCATGTGGTGGGGGAATTCTAAGGCATGGTTCTTGTCTTTAGGGTAACTTTTTATATTTTCATTTCATAGTTGCTTCTGCAGTGTATACTGTTCCCCATTGTAATGACGATTTCTGATGAGGAAAATTTTGCTTAAAAATCTCTTGCTTTGTAACCTTTGCTGTATAGTTGATGGCATTTCTTATGAACCATAAAGAAAAAAAGAGAAAAGAGCTCATCTTCCAAGCTTTAGCCATTCCTTTTCCTTTTCACTACATTTGAGAGCAAAGTTGTCTGCATTAGAATCACAGAATCAGAGAATCATAGAACAACCAGGTTGGAAGAGACCCACCGGATCATTGAGTCTTAATATTATATTATCCCTTTTTAAGTCAGTCTTTCACAGTTGGAGCTCTTGACACTGCAGAAACACAGAGTTTGAAAGGATCCCATAGCTATATTAACAATTTTGAGCCTTATATATTTGATTCTGCTCTTAGAATCATAGAATAACCAGGTTGGAAGATTCCCATCAGATCATTGAGTCCAACTGTTCCTATCAAACACTAAACCATGTCCTTCAGCACCTCGTCCACTCGTGTCTTAAACACCTCCAGGGAAATTGAATCAACCACCATCCTGGGCAGCCCATTCCAGTGTCCAAATGACCCTTTCCGTGAAAAACTTCCTCCTAATGTCTAGCCTAAATCTCCCCTGGTGGAGCTTGAGGCCATTCCCTCTTGTCTTGTCCCCTACCACTTGGGAGAAGAGCCCAGCATCCTCCTCTCCACAACCTCCTTTCAGGTAGTTGTAGAGAGCAATGAGGTCTCCTCTCAGCCTCCTCCTCTCCAGGCTAAACAACCCCAGCTCTCTCAGACGTTCCTCATAAGGCCTCTTCTCCAGCTCCTTCACCACTTTGTTGCTCTTCTCTGGACTCGCTCCAGAGGCTCAACATCCGTGAGAAACGGAGGAGGAGGAGGAGGACGGAGAACAGGGAGGAAGAAGGGGGTGGGGGGTGGAAACACAGCAGCCGGCTCGGACCCCCCCGAGGCCTGGCCTCGCCCGGCTGTGACAGCTCCGGGTGTGGTGGAGTCGGGGGCTGGGGGGGTGGTTTGGGGGGGGGGGGGGGCAGGGGCGAGCCCCGGGCCGGCCGCCCTTTGTTTGGGTGGTTTGTTGTTATTTTGTGATGTTTTCTCCGTTGGGATGGGTTTGAGGAGAATGGTGGAATGCCTGCTTGGAAGGAGCCTCCGAGATGCGAGGATCTTGATGCAAAGATCAAGGGTTTAAAAAAAAAAAAAAGGAGCAGCGAGCTAAGGGTGCAGGCGTTCGCATCCTTCTTCAGCAGTGAGTTTAGGGTTCACGTTCAGGTAGTCGATAAATTAAACTGAAGTTGCCTTTGTAGAGGGCCGGAGCACCTCCTGTGCGAGGACAGGCTGAGGGAGTTGAGGGTATTCAGCCTGGAGAAGAGAAGGCTCCAGGGAGACCTTAGAGCAGCTTCCAGTGCTGAAAGGAGCTCCAGGAAAGCTGGGGAGGGGCTCTGGATCAGGGAGTGCAGGGATAGGATGAAGGAAGAATGGTTTTAAATTGGAAGGCTGAAGGTTTAGATTACACTTTAGGAAGAAATTCTTCACGATGAGGATGAGGAGACCCTAACCCAGGTTGCCCAGAGCAGTAGTGGCTGCCCCATCCCTGGAAGGGTTCAAGGGCAGGTTGGATGGGGCTTGGAGTCCCTGATCCAGCGGGAGGTGTCCCTGCCCATGACAGAGAGTTGGAACTGGATGGGCTTTAAGGTCCTTTCCAACCCAAACCATTCCACGATTCTATGATGCTTAGTTTAAATGAGCTGGCCCAGCAGCTTGTCTAGCTGAGCCTTATAAGTGTCCAGAGAAGGGGAATCTTCTACTTCCTTGGGGAGATTCTGTGATTATTCCAATGTTCAGCTGTTCTCATGGTGAAATATTTTCTTCTGGAATCCAGTTGGAATCTCCCCAGGAGTAACTTATACCCATTACCTCTTGTCTTTACCACATTACTGCTTGTAAAAAGGAAGTCTCCATTCTCTTGGTAGACACTCTTTATGTACTGGTACATGGTAATAAGGTCTCCCCTAAGCCTTAGTTTTGACATAAGCAGGAGCTGTGGAGCTGAAACTGCTGATCCTGAGTGCCGCAACACACATGCGTGTGAAAATTGGCTGGAGGAGATGTGTGTTGGCCTTCGTTGGTGTGTGGAGATGGGCTGATGGAGTTGATGGTGTTTAAGGTGAACACCTGGATGTGTTTAAGGCGAACACCTGGATGTGTTTAAGGCATGGGTAGACGAGGTCCTGAGGGGACATGGTTTAGTGTTTGATAGAAATGGTTGGACTCTATGATCCGGTGGGTTTCTTCCAACCTGGTGGTTCTATGATTCTATGATTCTATGATCCTTCTTGTGGTGAGGGGCCCAGAACTGAACACAGGATTCAAGGAGAGGTCTCACCAGTGCGGAGTACAAAGGGAGAATAACCTCCCTGGACCTGCTGGTCACACCGTTTCTGATCCAAGCCAGGATGCCATTGACCTTCTTGGCCACCTGGGCTCACTGCTGGCTCATGTTCAGTCAGCAGTCAACCAACACCCCCAGGTCTTTCTCCTCCAGGCAGTTTTCTAGACAGACTTCTCCTAGTCTCTAGCTCTGCATAGGGTTGTATGGTACCTTATTCCAATGCCCTCCTGTTTTTCTAACTAACCCAGGCTTTGTTCTTTTTTCAGAGTCATCCCGCAGTACCACCAGGAAGGTGAAAAATAAATTAGTACCTTTCCTCTAGCCAATAAAGCATAGGAATGAATGGAATAGGCTTTGGGTTCTAGAAGCTGAGTTGTTCCTTTCTTAACATTTTTGATATTTTTTGGCAAACACATTCCTAATAGGCAAAATGTTTGAAGTCAGTGGTACTCTAAAACATTCTCATTTCAATGGCATTTGTTCCGGTTCATCATATGTGTGATGTGGGGAAGAAAAAGAAGCAAAGAAAAAATCAAAAGAACAAAGACTTTAGGTTAGAAGAAAACTCTGTGATTAAAGTTGTGGATGCGAAAAGCTAAAGTGTGTCTAAGTCCATGCCTTTAAATTGGTTTTAGATTATCTAAAACATGAATTATTTCTAAATAAAAACATTTCAAGTTATTAACTTGATAAACTGTGAGACTAATTGTGATTTACGTAGGTATTGGGGTAACACAAAAGAATTGATTATACATATTTTCTAAAAGACTTTATTCTTGTTTTCATAGTCATAGAATCATAGATTCATGGAATAGTTTGTGTCTGAAGGGAACTTAAAGATCATGTAGTTCCAACAACTGTGCGAAGGGCAGGGACACGTTCCGCTAGGTCAGGCTGCTCAAGTTGCCATCCATCCTGGCCTTGAACACCTCAGTACTGAACTTATCTAACATGATCTGTACAGTGGAGTACATTTTTTTTTTAATTTCTCTTCAGAAATATTGCTGAAAAGATATTTTGTTCCATTTGTTATTCTCCTTTATTTTCCCACGATCTTAAACTGTATACTTCGATTCCCAAGTACATCATCCCAGAACGGCATGAAGGGGTGCACTGCTACCACTTCTCTCATCCTAATGCCTAATAGACAGAAAATAGCCTCTGTGATAAAATCTGCAAGCTATTGGCTAGGAAAAACACTTAATGGCTAGGAAAAATAAAAAAAAAGTCATGCCAAAAATGAAAACTTTGACTTTGTTTTATTTGGGATGATGGAAATTTACTTTTTTTTTGAGATGAAAGTTATACAAGGACAAGAGGTATCAAATATTTCTGTTATATTGACCTTTCAGTGTTAATTTATTGCTTTTGATTCTTTTGGATAATAAAGTTGTTCATAATTTATGCAGTACCTGTTTACACACAGAATATATTTCCTGTAATTCTTTACTGTGAAATATTCAATTCTACATTTAAATATTATGTCAATGAATGATTTTAAGTAAATATACATTAATCGGCATTGTTAAATTGATTCCTACTAAAACAGAAGGACTAAGAAAAACAGAATAAATAAAAATTAACAACAGCTTATAATTGTGTTAATGGATATTTATAAACTGCAGAGTTATGCCATTTTTCACTGAAAGATTATTGTTCTTTTTATATTTCAAATAAAAGTAAAAAAACCATTTGCTTTAAGCTTCATGAAATAATTATCCTATTAATGTCTAAGCCATGAATTTTGGCTCTGGTCATTTGCTGCACAATTTAGTACATACGTTTATTGCATCCTTATGGCATATTTTTTCTCTCATGTAGCAAAGTCTTTGTTAGCTATCTGGACTTTGTTACTTCTCTGCTTGTAATAATTATAAAATATCTAAGGATGTTTTTGTTTTCTAGTGGAAGAGATTGGGAAAACATAAAAAATTCATCGCGGTTCATTTTGACTGTCAACTAATCTGCTCCCAGGATCAGAAAGGCAAAATGTCAAAAGCTATTGATAGAAGGAATAGGATAACATCTGCTATATAGGTTGAATATCTGTATCAGTCAAGGCCAGTGTTCTAGAAAAACAATAGCAAATACATTGTTAGAGACATTCTAGTTTCCTGCAGGTAGGGGCAAGATTTAGCTTTATATTTGTTTCTTAAGATTCATCCTTTTATGCTTTTGGCAATAGAAGATCTGATTGAACAGAGCTCTGATCAGAAAGTTGAGGAAAAGCTACATTTTTTTGGTTCTCATGTAAGAAATTATCGGTCTGTCCACTGCTGGTTGAAAGGTTTCCAATATGCATACTTGGATTGTCAACATTAAGATGGTATAAATTACACTAAAAATATCAGTGTACCAGAGACATAATAGTTCATGTCACCCTGTATGCTTGAAAGCATCTTATTTTGGGCCCAAAAAATCACAGTCACACGCAAGATACCTGTTAAATACTAATTATTTTTACTATAATTTCATTAGTTACAAATCTCATCTATTTACCGAGGGATGAACTCATTGATAATTCCTTTCTGCAGTCTTTGAACATGCACAGAATTTCTCTCAGTTCCCCTAATCTAAGACTACTTTGCTCAATGTCTTTCTGCAAATCTTCAGCTTATTTCTTTCAACTCTTTAATATCTCCTCTTCCATTTTCTTTAGAAAGGAAGTGTAGGAATGATACTACTCCTGAGATAATATTTTTATCAGTTTCAATTGCAAAGTGTCATGTGAAAACACAAACACTTTCCAATAAGACTTAATGTTATTTTCCAGGAAATTTTGTAAAATACAGTTGTAATTTTTGCATGTAGTTGTTACAGTGATAAATTTTGTCTTGTTAAATAAAAACACTCACAGTTTTGTACATTTAGTGAAAAAATTACCCGAGGTTTTAAGCTGTAAAAACTAAAGGAATCCTCATGATTATTATTACTACTTTACTGTGCTCCTGTTTTTCATAGACAGAAAATTATTTTAGTATATTCAGCATTTTTACATTTTTATAGTGAAATGATAAAACTTGATGACTTTGAAAGGTTTTACACAAGCCTGGTAAATAAAATTAATAGATAAACTTAGAACTATGCTTTCTAACATAATCTCCACATGGTTTTATCACACTGAGAAGCTAGCTGTTCCCCAAAGCTTCTCCTAGATAAAGTCATACATTGTTGTTGTTATTCAGATTATTTCTATTGCTTTGTATCTGGAAAAAGGTTTAGCATTCCCCAAGAGACATGAATCTGTGCAGTAGGATAAAAATAACCATCACCAATTCCAACTTGAAGGTTACCTTATGTGAAATAAATTAATCATTCCTGATCAATATGTTATAGCTCCAAATTATCAAAAGACTGAATGCATGCAAAAAACCTAGCTGAATACTTTGCCCTAGTACGACCTTCCTAGGCCAGATCGAATGTGTATTGAAAAACTTGTGCTATTCTAGTGTTAGTATCTTTTTCATAGTCACCTTCTTCAGAACTGTTGATCTGACAGCTCTAACCAGAATTTAGCACACTTAGAAGAAATACATGTTACTCTCTTAATTCATTACTCTACATTTCAGCTATGAGCATTTAGACACTTTCACTGCAGTTAGATTACTTCTTTTTTTTTTCAATATCTCATTTCCCCAGTTATCCACCCTCTGCCAGTTCTATTTCTTTATAATGTCATAGGTGAGTTCTTTTCAACTAGAGTTCTTAAGAACATTGCTTTGCAAAAGGCTCCTTGCAAGACAGAATTATACAGACAAAAAAGAAGTCAAAAGCACTTACAGGAAGAAGAGATTAGACTAGATGTCTTCATCGTGACACTTGAATGGGGTGTGACATTCTTAAAATATTAGTAGAACATGGGACATCAAGAAAATAGTGAAATATTTGTGTTCTTTTAAAAAAAAAAAAAAAAAAAAAAAAAAAAGATGTGTAGATGCATAAAGGAAGATTCAAAACCAGAAATGACAGGGTGGGTTAGGGAAAAAATCCAGTAAGGCAGTAATACTATCATGTGGAGAAAGCAGAATTGTACTTTATAACAGATGAAAGCTTCTGTCTGTTGTGAAAAAGAGATAAAATAGAAAAGCAATAAGTACTGCATAATCCAAACTCATTGTTCAAGCCATACACTGCTCATTCTCTGGCAGCAGCCCAAGGATAAATATCAGTGGTATGTATGTAAAGACTTCTTCATAAATATTTTAAAAAATACTATACTGAGTCAGTGCAGTAAATAATACAATTTATTAAAATAAATAGAATATGCGAATTAAGGTCACTTGCTAGCGCAAAGAATAGAGACATCAATCTAATCCTGCTTAACCCTGGCATCAACAGACTCAGTTTTTCTCACTGAAAGAACATTAACTGAAATACATGAAGTAAAAACAGTTTAAGCCTGTGACTCTCTCAAGTGCTTCTTCTAGTTCAATCCTAGTTTACAGGGACAACTTAGAAAAAAAAAAAAAAAAAGTCCTTCCTAAAATTCCATGTATGGCTCTCATCTATTTCTCGTCATGTTATGTTTAGAGAATATCAAAAACTTTATTTTCTCTGTGAGACATGAAGCTCTTATCAGATATGTCTCCAAATAAAGCATAAGGTATTTTTTGTCTTTTGTGATACTGAAGCTGAATTCAGCAATTTCTAATGTTTCCTTTCCCTGAGGATATGCGTTTGCCTCATATACTGGGAAATATACCACAGGTAGTGGTAAATTGTCCTTTCTTGATGAAAGCTATAGGATTTATTTAATGTTGGCTCAAATCTCAGTGCAAAACTAGAGAGAATGTAAGAAAGAGTAAACGAACAATCAAAAAAGTAGTTATTTATTTCACATGAATTTTCTTCCATGCATAACTTCACAGACTGCAACTGAAAATGTTCCATGCTGAGATTATTCAAATGTTCCACAGGAAGATGAGCAGAAGGTCTTCAGAGGCAAAGAATTTCACCAGTTAACCATTCTTTGAAGAAAAGAAATCCAGTTTTTCAAGTGATTCTGCTGGAACAATATCCACAATCCTCAGTTATATCTACTGCAGATGATATTTTTCATATTTACTAATATCCCTGGCGCCAAAACCTGTCTTACAAGCTAGTTATTCTCTCCTGGAAAGAAAAAACACATCCTCTAATGTTTGTGTATTGTTGTCACCAGTACTAAATGTCAGTTCCTATTTTCAGTGTCTCTGAACAGTGCTCCTACAGATTACTGCATATCTTACCACAGCTCCTTAATTTAACTACTGATGATGACATATCTTAAATAGAATTAACCCTTCTTCTGTTGCTGTACTAATCATAGGGAGTAACAGAAGAAAATGGCAGTTGTTCTCATCACTATAATGATTAGAATATAGAAACAATAAAAATAAATGCATTTAATTAGTAGCAGGATGCTTTATCTATGAACAGATCTCTAACAGATACTCTGCATCTGCCTATTTTTCTTCCCTGCCCACCAAGGTGATTCCTGTATCAAGTTCATAATGCTTTGTAAATGTTCTAATGCATTTCTCTTAGAAAATAACTAGTTGCAAAATGTCAAGTGAAGGAAAATCCACTGTGCTCAGAAGTGTAACATTCCAATGGTTAATTACCTTCATCATTAAATATGTTTCCCTTATTTCTGTTCTGAATACGTTTACCTTCAGTTTCCAGCCATATCATCTCATTATACTTCTGTCTCCGAGATCAAAGATATCTCTTACCTCAGAAATCTTTTTGTGTTAAGACTGATCATCCATTATTCTATAAGTCAAGTTTTGATGTTATTGAAGTTGATTTGATTTTTTTGTAACCTTTTTGACTCTTACAGTAAACAAATACAGGAATATAAATTAGAGATGCCTGATGTACTTAGCATTGCTTTATTTTTGTCTTTGCATCTATTTGACTATTGAAATTTTGGGGTTTGTATAAGTGTCTGTCAGAATAGTTGTTTTTCAAACACATTTTCCAAAAACTTCAAGGCCCTAGAGATTACTTTTCTATTGCCATAGCCAATGATCTTGTCATGGGACAATGTTTAAAATCATCCTTTTTCTGCCTGAAGTGATATTACACTCTGAGAAAGGGATGCATTTTGGGAAGAAAAACTCAATCCTTGACACGTGGTATGTAACAGGATATGGAAAATATTTAAAGTTAAATCATATTATGAAATTTAGCTACTCAGTATAATTTTAATGTTAAGAAACCGCTTGAAAGCTACCTCACAGTGACCCACATTGTTGTTGTCATTTCTTCAATAAAAATTGATAACACATCCTTGTCCTTGCAGAATTGCTCTATTGACAGAGGAAATTTAACTGCACGCATGATTAATGACTAAGGTAGTGCTCTATCAGACATGCAACATGCACTGGGATATTCAATGCATCTGGCAACTCAAGAATGATTATCCTTTGGAGGAATGGAAAGCAGACCGTGACAAAAATCACAGTTGCTGACGCATCTTGCTGCATCAGTAAAATGGCACACCACAACAAATGGGATTCTTGACCTCATCACTTACAGTGGAGCGGTTTATTTGTATAAACAAATTATTCAGCTGCTTTGATGTTTTTCTTTAATGTATTTTTGGTTGATTAATAAGGCCTCTCTCTACCTGTTGCACACCAGATTTTAGAGAGGATTTGAGAAGAGAGAGAAGCAAAGCAAAGTCTTGGAGATGAAGCAGTATGCTGGAAACTTCAATTCTGTGCAGAGCTTTTCTACAGCTCTTTAGTTCTAAATTAGGCAAATGACATACTTCCTAAGGCTCAGCCTCAAGAAAACCTCAGGTGTGAGTATAGCTGTAGGTATCATGCACAAACATAGAAATATCCCAGAAATGCCAACTCTATTTTCAACCTTTTTTTTTAATGTGCTACCATGAGAGTTGTGCCGAGTGCTCATCTTCCTACCTTTTAAACCAACAAAGTTAGTATTTTCTCTCCTAACTACACACATCCGATGTTCCAGCAAACTATTTATCAGGTTTTGTCATGCTTTAGCTATTTCTTTCCTCTTTTGAATCTTACATTGGAATTTGAAAATATGGGACAAAACAGATCAGTTTCTGTCTCAGTCAGAGAGATTATCTGGGGCATTCGGTGTATATTCAGTGAAAAATGAAGATCTGCCATAAAAAGCAATGTTTTATTGAGATGTTGATTTAAACAAATGTTTTCCAAAATAGCTAGCTTTCTACACTCATCTATTTAACTTATAAGGAATTAATTTTCAAAGGTCATTCCAGGTATCCTAGTATTTTAAATTGTCATCAATTTCAGAACTAAAATGCAGGGAAACTATGCAAATGCAGGAGTGTCTGATTCCTCATTATTTACGCCATGTAGGGAAAGTATTTAACTTGAAAGGACTTTGTAAGCTCCATATAAGCTGTTATACTGTCAGTGCATCACGCATCTGGCATCTGTTTCTTTTCCTGAAAATAATAAAACCCTGAAATTATTTTTTCTAAAGCAGTTTTGGGGATTTGTTTGGTTGGTTGTTATTTTAGCAGAAATTTTGATCCTATGATTTCACCTACAGAAAGAAATACAACATTGATGAGGTAAATAAACAACCTATTCACTTTACAGTCTGTTTCTCTACTTTTTTTCAGTATTAGATTTCAGAAAGCCTGGTTAATTGTTTTGTATTTCTTGCTGTTTCTTGGCACCATTCAAAGTCAAAAGGGGACACTGCTGAACAAAACAATAAAATCTGCACATAAACTTCAGTTCTAGCTGGAAAGACACAGCTCTTAAAAATCTGTCAGGAATATGTTTTCTTTCTTTCTTGTTGAATCTTATGTGAAGCAATATTGATTGTGAATTTAAGTTACTCCAATTCAATCAAAATTTCATATTTTCTGCCAATAGTTTACCTTTCCTTCTATAATCTATATGTGTTATATATGCCTCAGCAAAAAATTCTCACTCCACTTCCCCAGTGCATAATTTTGAAGGGAACATATCCTTACCTAATGGAAAGAAGCCTTACAACTGCTTGACAAAAGCACATGAGGAGGGAAAAAAAAAAGAAAGAAGAAAAATGTAGAAAGAAGAAAAATGACTTCTGGGAAAGGTTGTCCATTTAGTGGTCCACTTCTCTCCATTAAAGAAGTATGTCCATACTTCCCCATAGGGATAAAAATGCTTTCTTTCCTCCTGAAAGCATAATCTACCTTGCATCTGCAGCTAATGGGCTCACAAGGATCTTACTAATTAGAGTGATTGGCAGAGCTGTAAATCACCTTCTGTAACCCCTTTCCTCCATTTCTGAGGCCAGCGAAACAGGGCAAAAGAAACTAAGTTGAGTTAGGCTGCTCAGTGTTGCACTAAATTGTTGCTGTCTTTGCTGCAATCCATCCTCCTGCCCTAGGAAGAGGCGAATGAGTGACTGATGTATGGCTAGCACTGAGCAGGACTAACTGCTAGTCACTCTGTTTTGCTGTTCCCAGCTTTCCTCTTAGCTGTTTACACAACTTATGCTGACATTGAACTAAACAATGTTGACCCTTGGTGTTCTGCATAAATATGCAGCTCTCTGTTAAACCCATTGAGACTTGTATATTGATCTCTACTCAAATGTCTATGTGTTATCGAGCAGTAATATCACCTGTTTGATATGACACTCTGTCTTCTCCGACAGTCACATTTCCTCACTGTGTTGCAACTAAATCATGACAGCATCTAAATATTATGGTTGTTATTTGTATGATCAATATTAATTTGCACAGTCAAAATTTGTTGTACTATTGGAGTCTCGGGTCAGTACTGCATTCCCTGTCTTATGCAGACTTCAGTACAGCAGGGGCATTGCTTTCCTGGAATTGTCGTTATTCCTCTCTGTAATCTCCTTCTCATCAATAAACTGCTGCATTTCACATGTTCCCAGTGATGTAAGCAAAGAGGAGCTCAGACCAATACCTAAATGGAAACACAGCTTGACTTTGCACTTAATAATATGACTGGGACTGAAACCAGAAGCTTGTACTCTCTTTAAACCTTAATCCTAGCTCCTTCTTCAGGTAGAACTTCCTATCACAGTATGAGTAAATCTATTAAATCAGTCACTACAGGAAGCAGGAGGTATCTTTCAGCACAGATTAATTACTGCAGTACCCACCCATTTTAACGATATATGTATAAATTAATATTTCTGATTCAGTTATGCAATTTTTGTTGACAAGTGCTGTCTCCTTTATAATGAATATTACAATGCCTGCCTTGAAAAAGGAGTACCCGTCTAAGCACGGATGTAGTAAACATGATCGTGATGTCTGATTCACAGTCACTATGGAAAAATGAGAGAGAACTATCAATACTACACTAAAAATATTTGCATCTGAAGTATGTACTTCTAATAATTTCCACAGCAGCAGAGAACAGTTACTTAATAATAGTCATAAAGATTTGGCATCAGTATGAAAAAACATGAAATGTTTTAGCTGCACTGGAACAATTTGCACAGTTAAAAATGTACAGTTTTTGCTATTGGAAAAGAAAGGGGAAAACAATCCAGCCACCTTTCAAAATCTTCCAGGGGAATTTCAGTATATATTGTACATGTTGTACTGCCAAGCATCTTAGTAGTTTGCCTATAAATTGTTAGTCAGCTCTTTAGAGACTCTTCTTGGTGAAATCATTCCTAGAGAGGGTCTGAAATGTCATATCTATCCCACGATGCATAGCTGTACATCTCTTGCCTCAGGGAATCTGCAGCACCTTCTGTGCTGTGGAGGAAAGATTGATACATATACCAGTGTGAAATGTCATGACCATGTCATCCTTAAACCTGAACGTCAAGTGATAAAACTTGTTTCTTCATCATGACCCTGCATTTGTAACTATTTCCTTTTGCTGAACCTTCTTTTTTTTTTTCCAGAGAAGAGGATACACACTGTTTTTGTGAGGTCATGACCACCAGGTTCAATAATTGTTTTTTCTCTCTGGCTTATTTCCTCAGTATTGTAATGAGGGGAAGTAGTAAGACAGGTCTTAGTGCATATGAGTGACTTTCAGAGTAAAGCAGGCAATTCTACTTCTAATACAACATTTTGCATTACAGAGCTTATGTGATTTGAGTTACATGGAGGAATTTGTTGTGCTGCAACAAATTCTGTGCAGTGCTGTAAATGAGGAGTTGGAAAGGCAAATAAAGGCAAAAATACCCTCAACAGGAACTGGAACAAAACCTGGAAAATTAATTCTGTAAACATTTTCAACTCTACTTACTTTTACAGGGACTGTAAGCTAATGAACTTTGATTTTAAAAAAAAATCCCCAAACCCTGAAAAGCTAAGCATTAGGAATAGATGAACAAATTGGCATATTATTCTGTATTCACACAGAAAATGTTACAGACATTCTGAAAGCTCACAGCATTTTGGGAACCAGCAGCAGCCAAGAAGCTGAGATTTGGTATATGATAAGAGGGAAAAATAAACATGAAACTCAGATGGAGAAATAAATTGAGAATTGTAGTAATGTCATAAAAACCAAGAGAGCAGACAGCTGAGAATCACACACAATGTTATTTCATGTTGACTAAGAGATACATCGTGTAGTGACATTTTTGACACCCGCACGCTAAGGATGTCAATAAAAGTATTCCTCAAGCATTCAGAAAAAAAAGATAATTACTCCAGGCTCTGGCCTGTGTAAAGCCATCTTTTTGACATTTACAGTACTTACTCATGTTCCAGTGTTGCTTATGACCATAGCCATTATAGAACCTCCCCAAAGCTAATTCAGCAAAGAGAAAGGAAATTATTTCTTTTCTGTCTCCTTGAAAGGCAGAAGAATAGAGTTCTTTATTCATAGCAAGGAAAATGCAAGGTAAATACCAGAGGCAAAAAGACTGTCAAGGTCGTGATTATATGGACCATGTTAGTCAAGGTGTTGCCGGCATGAGAGATCATTATGAACAGATTGCACAAGCATCTCTTAGGAACAACAGGATCAGCCGAACCTGCTTCAAAGCAGGCAGAGAAACAGTGATTATTGGCCAGTCTAGCTCTAAGATTCTATGTTTCCAGGTGATATGGGAAAAAAATAAGAAGCCATCTGAGATTTTTTTCCTTTTTTTTTTTTTAAAAAAAAGGCCAGCAAGAACAATATAGTTCATTCTCATTTACTTTTCTTTTGTGTGTCCTGTATTCATCATCTGCTGCCAGCTGTCCAGGGCAGTCTCCTTTAGCAGTCCATCTCCATGAAGAACCTCTTTGCCTTGTTTCCTGCTGAGGAGGAAAACATTGAAAGGGAAGATCTGTTCTCAGGTGTTCCAACATAAGGAACACACAATCCATACAACTATTGGGCTTCTTGGCATCCTCCTACCGTGTTGGCTTTCTGCTAATTCTCTTTTTCTTAGTGCAGAGGTATGTCATACTTTTTTTGCTTCCTCTTCAGAGTTTGGAAGATGCAGCCCTTGTATCATGAGCTCGTTCAGCAACCATTTTCCTTTAGTGTTACATCTTCATTTTTTGTTTGCGTGAGAAATTCCTCTTTCCAAGGTAGTTTATGAGTCTTCATCACGCTACTTATCCACATTACCAAATGTTAGGTACTCTGCATTGCACTGTTTCCCTTATAGCCTCCTTCCCTTGATGAACACCATAAAGAATATAAGATTGCCATTTTGCGTTTTGCAGTATATTTAAATAAAAGATCTATATTATATGTTGTGATCATTAGTCTGGGTAAGTTTATACTGAAGATATAGCACCTGACATGGTTTTGAATTTTCCAAATCGTTTTAGCTGTTGGTTTAAGTCGTCATTGTGAAAACAAGTACTTTAAAAACAACTACTGGATGTGCAGTCCCATATTTGTCAGCTCAATATGCTTATGCTCCCCCAAACACTCCTTGTTTGACGTTATTATTGCTTTCCATGGGACTATCTGAATGAGCAAAAATTTCTCACACAAACAATTTCTGTGCCCCACATGGCATTCAGAGATATCTTCAGTCCACAGAGGTATCAAATTATCTTGGCGGTATTGCTGGACTTCACTATTTGCATGCCATGTTTTCAAATGGAAGAAGCATAGCAGTAAGATTTGGCAGTTCTGGATTCTCTGTCTCTGTCCCAATCTTTTTTTCTATGGCTTTGGGAAAGATTTTCTCCTCATTTTCTGCCTTTATACAACACTGACAAGAGTATTGGTATAGAACAGTTCTATGATGAAAACATACGCAGAAAGTATTTCCCAGTTTTAGGATGGCAGATACTAGATGGAGACTGAGACATTTCCTATAGATTCGTTAGGAAGTGAAGTTACTTTTTATTAAAATTCACTCTGAAAATTGGGTGTATGAGGGAAGAAGCAAAGTAAGACTTCTCATTTAGAAACATGGAAAAAAGCTTTTTTTTTCCTAAAGAGAGCTTCCACCTTTATCGATCCACATTTAATGCAATGGTTAGAAGTAATGCACAAACTTCAGAACAGACTTCGTGTTCACAAATTGACTGTCTGGTGTATCACACCAGTGCTTACGCTCTTTACTTCACCACTTTAAGGCCAGGACCTACCTATATTTCAGGGGAGTGAAAAAAGAACCTGTAATTTCACCACTCTCCATCAAATATGGTAGTATTGTAATACTCACAGGGACAATATTGATGCAGTACTTACTGGTATTCAGTCCTAAATCACTACCTGTATGACTGATAAGGGAACAATACCTGTAGGCTGTATTATAAGGGAATGGCATGCTTGACTGCACATCACTAAACATAGGAATTCAGTGAATACTGTCTCGAGATTTTACCACTAATTCAGAAAGACAACAATCTACAGAAAGTGTTCTGGCTTAAGGGGGGGGGGGCTTTGTCTGATCAATTTATAGAAACAAAAATAGATGACGAGAATACTACTTTGGGGTGTGGGATTTTATTTATTTTTCATTTTTATTTTTACCTCTTTTATACCAGCAATTCCGTTCTGATTATATTCTTTCTATGAAGCCATTCTTCCCTGAAAAACCTCTCTATCTGACTACTTGGAGGCCTTTGTGAAAAATTCACCAAGGAAGATATGTCAAATGAATATGACTTTGCAAGTAAAAATGAGAAGTTTTTTTCAATGGGATGCTCTGTATTTTGGTTTTGCTTTGCATAGACTTATGTCTTCTGAGTTACAAATTCAGCCAAATCATCAAACCCCACTCCACATCTCTCCGTTTATTCTGGCTTCATGCTGAAACCATGGTAAACACTCTGCTCTTATATTTGAAAATAAAGAGGCATGACTCACCCCTAACTCTCTTCCAGCTTTATGATACTTCTAACACCACTGATTTCAGTGTCATACTGATTTTGGAGAAGTTAAGTGACATAAACTTAAAATGATACTACATTGATTCAGATCCCTCAGGCTTAAAAGATGTATTGCAATGATATCTCTTTCACCTTTGTGAAATGAATATGGAGATTTCAGTTCAGTTCCTATTTGCAGCACATAACCAGTACTGAAGCCACTATCATTAATACATCTCCTCTCTGCGGTGCAAGAGCTCTGCAGAAATATAGTCCTTTAGTCCATTAGGACAAGTGTAAGAGACAGTGTCATATATCTTAGGAGGCGAGGGCATCTCTGGGGTCATCAAACACTGTATTCTGTATTGATATCACACCAGAAAATCTCTTTTATGCATTGAAAATCTTTCTCTTAAAGAGATGGTTTTTTTGCTCCTTCTCCATTCTTGACAATAATCCTTTTCAGTTGTCAGATTGTCCAGTGAAAAAGCTTCTGCCAGGGCCTTAGTGAATGGCATTAGTTTGGTCTTTCACCTTTCATTGCCCTGACAGCGAATAATAAAATATTCAGACTTAAAATAAAGAAACAGTATTTCACAAATAGCAGGATAACCCTGCCACTAGAACTGTCCATGCACTAGGAGATACACAAGCATCTAAGGACTGAGCTGATTTTGCCTTTTCACTAGCCTGCTTTTAAAAATTTTGTTCATTTGTGGGACCTGATAGCGAAGTTTCATCAACCTCTCTATGCAGTTTCTTGACCTGGACCTAGCCTCCTTATATTGCCCACTGTGCTCTACAATCGTAGAATACTCATATATGTAAATCTCCTCATTAAAACTATATATTGATTACTTCAAAACCAAGGCATTTCCATGCAATAATGTTGGATGAATAGCAATCTTAAAGAATTAGTAAACAAATTGTGACTTCTTTTAACAACGTGTCAAGCAATTGTGGTATCTCTGCCAACACAAAGCATTCCAACATACAAAATTGAGATGTAGGTTGTACTTTCCATCAGAAACCTACCCGAGGTCTTAAAAAATCAGTGAGAAATAAAATTGTTTGGTTTGCTTTGTGTTTTTTTCTCATGCAAAACTTGATGAAACATGTTTCAGTTGGAATTTTTCCAAACTTTTTTGAAGATTACCTGCCTTGAAAATACTTTGAAGTTTACTGATAAAAAGTAGCTAGGTAGTAGCTGAATATTATTATAAACACTTCAGACAGGAGATCTGAAAAGAAAATATTATTGTTTCCTGACATTCTTATAGTGAAGAACACTGTGGATTTCTGTTTTCATTTACTTTCTATTGCTTGAAAGAATCAAATCAATGTTAGTGAAAAGTTTAAGAGTTTTCTTACCTATGTATACATCTCTGCCTATCACAGAGAAACTTGATTATATTCACTGTCTCTAGACCATAAAAATTGTCACCTTTTTTCTTGATTTACACACAGAGCTCTAATCGTAAAATGTCTTAAAAAGAAAATGTGTGAAGCTGTCTGCCATAGCTTTCAGAGAGAGTTTGTCATAACTGTACAACCATTCCAAAAGTAATTTCCAAAAAGTTAATTTTGTTGGCCTTAAAATATATTTGTACTTCAACTATTAGCTCCACATCCATGCTCACAAAGTTCACGTAAACTTAATATACATCCAGGATAGTAAAGCATGGTTCTCACCTCTTAGACTCACAGAATAATTTGTGTTAGAAGGGATATTTCATCTGCCTAGACATGATTTCCAAGAGTTTTTATTCAAAAACAAAGGTGTTCCTTGTAATAGATGTCTAACTTTATTCACTTTCAGAAGGTGAATCAATAAAATATCGTGCAGAGTTTAAAATTTAAATTTCTAAAGAGTGAGTTTTTAACTACAAATTGCAGACTTTCTCCTCAGGATGGTGGAGGCCCAAGAGAATATATCTAACTAATCCTGACTAGTGGGTTATGCAAAACTCTTTGAAGGCAATTGAACTTCCATCCAATTACACCACCACACAAATTAATATTGTTCAACCATGGTGTCTGTTTATGCATAGGTATAGAGCATTACTTCAGCCTGGTTGAATGGCATAGTGTGTGGGTGATTCAGTTTCAGTGTCCAAGTTCTTTTTCAGATATTAGGTAGGACTTAGAAATAACTCGAAAGAATTTTAACAGTTCTATTGGACAATTTTCACACGCTTATATCTGATTATCGTACACACTTAAGACGGGTACCTGACTCATCTGTCTTTAGCGATTTTCCACAAAGAGCTCTTGGTATTACCTAAGACTAAGCACTTTACACTTGGGAAAAATGAAGTTAGATGTTATTGTCCTTACGTTTAGAGAAATTGCCAGTAATTTTCTCTTTTTGAAACGTGTTTCAATATAATCTCAGTTGGAAATCACTAGGAACATGAGTTAGTCTTTCAGCATTTCAAGGATGGGTTGTTAACTGTGCTTTAGGAAATCAAAGTTGTTCTGCCCACAGGTTTGTTGCATGAAACTAGAAAAAGCAATTAATTTCTGTTAACAGGAATAAAACCACTACATTGCTCTTGGCTGTACTGTATCTTTTTAGACTATATGAACGGAATTGTGCTTGTTCAAAGTTTAAGACACTGGATTGTGGCAGTCATCAAACCCTTAAAGCACTATTGTGGTTTTACCAATTTACTGTGCTTTCCAGTTCACTCTTTAGGCTTGTGTCACAAATTGTTTCATCTGTATCTGTTCTTTCCCTCCAACTTGCTTTGAGACCTTCTCAGAAACATAACATGGTTTGGGTTGGAAGGTACCTTTAAAAATCTTCTAGTCCAACACTTCTGCAGTAAACAGGGACATCATCAACCAGATCAGTGGCTCAGAGTCCACTCCAGCCTGACCTTGAATGTTTCCAGAGATGAGGCAACTACTGCTTCTCTGGGCAACACTTTCCAATAATTCATCAATTTCATTCTAAAAAAATTCTTTCTTGTATCTATTCTGAATCCACCATCTTATAGTTTAAAACCATTACCGCTCCTTGAATACTGTGTTCAGTTGTGGGCCCCTCACCACAAGAAGGATGTTGAGGCTCTGGAGCGAGTCCAGAGAAGAGCAACGAAGCTGGTGAAGGGGCTGGAGAACAAAACCTATGAGGAGCGGCTGAGAGAGCTGGGGGTGTTTAGCCTGGAGAAGAGGAGGCTGAGAGGAGACCTCATTGCTCTCTACAACTCCCTGAAAGGAGGTTGCAGAGAGGAGTGAGCTGGCCTCTTCTCCCAAGTGACAGGGGATAGGACAAGAGGGAATGGCCTCAAGCTCCGCCAGGAGAGATTTAGGCTAGAGATTAGGAGGAAGTTCTTCACAGAAAGGGTCATTGGGCATTGGAATAGGCTGCCCAGGGAGGTGGTTGATTCACCTTCCCTGGAGGTGTTTAAGGCACGGGTGGATGAGGTCTTGAGGGACTTGGTTTAGTGTTTGATAGGAATGGTTGGACTAGAAGATCTGATGGGTCTCTTCCAACCTGGTTGTTCTATGATTCTATATCTCAACAGGTCCTGCTAAAAAGTCTGTCCCCGTCTTTCTCACAAGCCCTCTAAGTACTGAAAGCCCTCAATACGATCTCCTTGAAACCTTTTCTTCTCCAGGCTGATGAAGCCTGGCTTTCTTTTTTTTTTCTTTTTCTTTTTTTTAGAAATGCCACCAAGAGGGACAGTGCCTGAGCCTGCGTGGCAGAGACAGCAGCAAGCTGGAGAGTCAGCATGGGGAGGTGATGGCAGTGCAAAATCAGAGAGGAAAAATTACTCCCCCATTCCTTACCAACTATTCCTAGCTGGTAGAAACCAAGTTAGGATATTTCCCATACTAGTAGTTATTACTCTGCCTATGGACAGACAAACTAGTGCCAGTTAAAATCTGAAAACTCTATTTGTTGTGTCTTCGTGAAACCCTTTATCCTTTTTCTTACTGTGAAACACAATTAAATAGGATTTACCCCTTGGCAGATGTGGAACAAAACCATTTTCAAATCATGGAAATAGGAATTTAGATAGGAATGGTTGGACTAGAAGATCCGATGGGTCCCTTCCAACCTGGTTGTTCTGTGATTCTGTTATTCTCAGTCTTTCCTCAGAGGAGAGCTGTTTCACTCCCCTGGTCATTTTTGTGGTCAATATTTGGAGATACTCCTCCACAAATTTCAGTTTTACTTTTCCATTTTTCTTGAAGTGAAAACCCACACTGTGCCCCTCAAAACCAAGGATTTTAAACTACAGACTTCTCTAACTTACAATAAATTAATTTTCATTTAATATTCTAGTTTTGATTTAGGGAGAATGTAACAGAAAATTCTGCTATCTAGGGAAAAAAACAACTCTAACAAGACACTTGGGTAATGACATGTTCAAAACAAAAATATTTCAGGGAGCATATATCAGAAGGAAATGCATGTAAAAGGAGGACATCTTACTTCTGGCAACACAAAACCTATGTCACCCATTCAGTGCATATGCATGTTAACTTGTTACAATGCTTGTCCTCTCTTGGATTAAGGTTTTACTCAGCCTCAGGTCAGAACTGGCATTTGAAATATTTTCAAAACCTGTCTTCATAGTCCTTTGAAAGCAGGCTAGACTATTTCATTTTCTCCTCAGTTCTTTTAGATATCACATTTTTAGCACATCAGGGGAGTCACAAGTGCAGTTACTAGCCAGATCATAGAAACATGTCTTATTTCCAAAGCTGATTCAATAATCTATAGAGACAGCAGCATTTTATAGCCTTTGTCACATGAATTCTAAGTCTTTGCAGATTTCTTACACTCCCAGTTACTGTAGTTCTAATTAATAATCCTCCCTTTAAAAAGAAGTTCATCCATTATAAGTATTATAAGTGGGCTAAGTGTTATTTATCTAAAAGCCTCTGGCAGCTGAAGTCTGGATTAATCTTCTGTCCCAAATCAAATCATGTCAGCTCCGATCAGCTTTCTTGTATAATCTGATTTTTGCAGGAAAGTCAGCTTCTCTCCTTTTATGTGACCTGTGACAGTAATGTGAAGAAGGAAATTTGGCATCAATGTGTGAGGCAGATCCTTGGATGATGAAAATCAGCACAGATTTTTTTTTTCCTTTTCCTAGAACTTCATCAGCTTAAATCACCTGAAGTTAAGGCTTGAACTCCTTAATACATTTCATGGGTTATGAACTGGGAAATTAAGAAATCTAAAGCCTTATCTTCTTATTTTATTGCTTTACCTTGTGGTAAAGATTGAGTTTGTCCATTCAAAAATCTTAGCAACCCTGCATGATTTTAAGAATCATAGAACTGTTTGGACTGGAAGGTTCCTTAAGGATCATTTAGTTCCAACCTCCCTGCCATTGATGGGAACACCTTCCAAGAGACCAGGTTCCTCAAAAACCTGTCAAGCCTGTCTTGTAGTGCTTGCAGGGATGTGGCATAAACACCTTTTCTGGGTAGCTTGTTCCACTACCCTCATCTTGAAGAATTATTACTTTATATCTAACTTAAATCCACCGTTTTTCCATTTAAAGCCATTGCCCTCAGTATTTATTTCACAGACTATATGAATAAGAAAACCTATGCAAATCTCCATTTAAAAATGGAAAATCAGTGAGAAACCTGTGGAAATTAGAGTAAACATTTAGTATTCCTGCAGATAGATATGAGCTTTACAATGTGCTTAAGTTATATCCATTCCCCTTCTCTCTTCCTCTCCTGTTTTGGAATTAGACTTCAGCCACTTGGCTTAAATTCCCATTTCCAGACTAATGCTTTGTGGCAGCGACAATTGCTAATGATAATTTTATACTCCAAGCAGGTTAATGTATTTTTTTTTTATAGTCAAGTTGCCAAGTATGGCAGATCCAGTGGCAATATATGTTCTGATTCTAGTTTGTCTGTGGTTTAAAAGTGTTCCTAGCCTGATAACTGTGTTATTCTAAATACAGAGCTGCTGATTCAATCAGTGTTCTGGGCTGCAGATTCAAGGTCAGTGGTACTTGAATGTCATTAGAGTAAACTCCAGTCAAAAAAAAAAGAGTGCATGACGAAACACAGATCTCATGAAAATATTGTAGTTTTTCCAAAATATCCCAAAACCACAAGTGCAAGACTGGATGGTGGGAGAATCACAGCTATGGGAGAATTTTGGCTCAGGTAGTTATTTATGTACTGGGGATTTTCTTTTTATCTGTTTTATTTTAACTCTAAGGGCAGTGTTAATTCTAAATCAGTAATAAATTAACCGTAAGTTGCTTCACTCTTGACATTAATTTCATGTAATATGTTATGGTCTTTCCGGCAGGAAGCTAAACTGGCATTTCCATTATAAGCGGGCATTTCATCTCTCCTTTTTTTAATGTAATCAGAATCTTTGCCAAGCAGAGATAGTCCCCTCTGTAGAGTACTACCTGCATACTATGTCAAAGTCACTACTTTGCAACAAGATTCCTGTGAGCAGAACAGCTTAATTGCAAAAGGGGGTTATTTAGGGTTGAATCCATAAAAGAAATTAAAGTGTCAGCTCTGACTCTTGCATTCAAGACCTAAACCCTAAACTGAGATACCCACATCTCCCTGTGGCAGTACTCTCCAATGTTTCCTAAACAACGTGTAGGCAACGTGACTCGTGATGCAGAGGACCTTGGGGAGTTTAGGATTTCCTCTGGAGTATTCTTGAAACCATCTTACTCTTGATAAAAGTGATCTTTTACATCTGTCAATTGCCTAATCCCTCTCAGGATCACAAACTGACATTTTTTTATGCCTGTCATTAGTGCTAGGAACAAAATCTCATGAAGGATGTGGATATATTGATTTTGACAGTCCGCAGACTCCAATTCCTATCACCACCATTTTTTTTCTAATAACACTAAATGAGCTCTTCCTAAGTGTCAGTAGGTAAATATAATCGAATTTCCTTTCATAAATTGAAAGCTGAAGCTTCTTTATGTTATAAAGCAGTACTAACATGACAATGTAGTCTAATGGTTTCCTTGGAAAGGAAAATTAAGGGATGCATTGTGTTACAGTGCTCACTAAATCATTTAATCTAATGTCTACTGGAAAAATTAATATAAAATAGGCTTTTGAAATCTATTGGTGTGACTAAGATGACACTTTATGGCTAATACTCTGACTGGAAAGAATCTGTTGACTGAGATCTATATATTTTTGAACACCAACAAATATTCCTGAAGATCTCTTTTAAAATATCAGTAATGAAAATAAGACTTAAAATTTCAAGAAGGTCGGAGTGATGTCTCTTAATTTTCACAGAGACATAGGCCTTTGGAGCTCATGTTACTTGACATCAAAATTGAAGAACAGGTGGCAGTAGTGCTGTCCTTCTGCACTTTCCTCTGCCCTCTATGATGCTAAAGTGCCTTTTAAACTCATGAATAAATTTTGTATATTTTTTAATATCTTTTAAGATGTCTCATGTTAGAGTAAGAGTGCAGCATCAAAGTATTTACATTTAGTGAGACAGGTGAGCTAGCAAAGCTGGAAATAGTACTAACATGAACCACTGAAATCCCAGTGGAAACATCTAAGCTCTTCTGTTCTGGCACATTTGTCTCCTGAGAAATTTTAGCTAGAACTCTTGAATCTATGAAAATAATGTCTCCACCTCAGAGAAGAGTCTGTGTGTGCTTAGTTTAGCCATTAGTTACCCTGGAAACTTAGAAGAGACACCAGAGGAAAGTGCTTTTGTTAGGAAGCGCTGCTCAGAGCTAAAATCCTGCTGTCTGCACAGGGCTTACAATCTGCAGGTTAGTACTAGGTTTCCTTTGGAAGCTCCATCTTCTTTTACTGCTTTTGGTGACTCATAACTACACACCAGTCTATTTTTAACATTAAGGTTTCCAGATGGATATCATTGAAGTAAAAAAAAGAAAATGTTGGCACACATGGATGACATATACATTACCGATTTACAAACACAACCATGACAAAGAAACGATGAGCTACTTAGAATCATAGAATCACCAGGTTGGAAGAGACCCATCAGATCATCGAGTCCAACCATTCCTATCAAACACTAAAGCATGTCCCTCAGCACCTTGTCTACCCGTGCCTTAAACACCTCCAGGGAAGGTGAATCAACCACCTCCCTGGGCAGACTGTTCCAATGCCCAATGACCCTTTCTGTGAAAAACTTCCTCCTGTTCTCCAGCCTAAATCTCCCCTGGCGAATCTTGAGGCCATTCCCTCTTGTCCTGTCCCCTGTCACTTGGGAGAAGAAGCCAGTTCCCTCCTCTCCACAACCTCCTTTCAGGTAGTTGTAGAGAGCAATGAGGTCTCCTCTCAGCCTCCTCTTCTACTTGGAGAAGAACAACAACCACCACTTTGCTCAAATACTTCTGTTCTACCATCAGTTTGTCTATCTGTTTGCCATATTCTTTAATCCCCCTCTCTTTCTTTCTGTAGCAGTTGATACTTACTTTCTCCTTGCCCTCAGGGCCTAAGGGTTCTCATTTTACATTTCTTCTACTGTGTTGCTTTATAAAATAGCCTATAGCATTATTTCCAGAGTCACTTCATACAATGAACTTTAATCATAATTTCTGTTGTTCCTTTTCTAGGCTTTGATTAGTTAAACTATTCAGATTTAATTTTGTTCTTACTTAGGTGCAATTATTTATTGATATCAGGAAAATTCCTAGGTAGTTCTGATATCATGCCATGATGAAGAGTAAAGCTAAACCACAATGAGGGTACCAACATTACTCTTCATCAATATTTAACTTAAAAAAACCCTACAGACTTACATGGAAATCTAAGCCAAAGACATGCAGCCTGGAGGTCCAAAAGCCATCTCTAGTATTTTAGCTCAGATTTTTTTTCATGTGCATCTGCAGGAAAAGGAATAGTTACCATTGAAAACCTAGAGTGGAAGTATCTTCATTTGATAACAACAACAGTAAGGAAAAAAAAATAAAACAAAAAAAAAAAACCAAACAGGAAACCACATAATATTAATTGTTTAACCTTCTCCAGATTTCTGCCACAGCTACAGTTATTTCTATTTTGTTTGTGGATGGAAGCAATTGGATGCCCTCTTATTAGTCTCTGTAATTATTTGCCTCTTCAAACCTGGTAGAGTATCTGATGAAGTGGCACATATTCTATACAAATGTGAAGTGACCAGCGTGAAGAGGTCTGGCTGGAACCTGACGAGAAATCTAATCTCAGAAAAGCCCCCCAATCTATAGAAATTAACGCAATTAAGGCTCATCAAACACTTTTCTGGACCCACTGTCAAAGCAGATAAACAACCATTCAACAGTATGTGAATGTGTAATCAGATAGAGTCTGGAATTCATTGAGAAATGTCGTTATGCTCTGGACACAATGTCAAAATCATTATTTTGCCTTGGACTATTCTGTTTATTATACCTCTGCCTCCAGCTCAATTATTTATCCATCACACATTTAGAAGAACACAAGCTAACCAGCTAAAACTAGCACATAGAAATTAGCACAGCTCTACGCAAGGGAATGCAAACACCAAAATAAAATAAACTGTATTTAAAAGCTGGTAGGAAATATAACTGTGATTCAGTTAGACAGATATTATTAACTTAATGGAATATTAATAGGATTTTCCATTTATATCTCCTGTTCTGTCCCAAAGCCTCCTGAGATGTTTTCCAATGAGTTTTTAATGATAATATAAAATGCAGCTACTTTAGGGATAAACATCCATCAGAAATTAGTAACAAATCCATCATTTAAAAGCTAGGATTTGCCACCTAATTCCATAAAATGGAATATAGTAAGAACACCAGGCATATTTCTAAACCTTCCCGGTGTAATCGTTTAAAATTCACCCAAACTGGTAAAAGCACAAATCCTAAGGTTACGTTATTATCTATTTCATCTTGTCTTCTTAATGTTATTCTTTTTCCCATTCTAATTTAAATGCAGAGCAAGAAGTCACATAGTCTGTAATGTCATGGTATAATAGGGAAGTCTTCCCCTCTCATCTGCTCACATTTTACTTTTCTGGTATGCTTTCTTTTACTAATTGACAAGCTTTCCTGAGATCTATGAGGAAACATTATAAAGAAACAGGAAATGATAGGGAAACAGGAAACAAAAGGGTAAGGAACTAGATTTCTTTTCTTTTTTCTTTTTTTTTTTTGCATTATAAAAAGGATAAGGTCTTTCTTTCTCTTTTGTATCCCTTTGAATAAGTTTTTAGACTATATTACTACCAAACTTTGTAGCTTCATATTGGAAATGCCAAAGAAAGCTTAAATTTCTTAGGAGTTAAATAGGCAGGTCCCAGGGATTTCATGGAGATACGTTGAATGTAGGACATTGTTTTGTATTTGTTTTTGAAGTATGCAGATATGAACCCATATGATGCAGTCCATCAGATTATATTCTTACATTTAGCTGGTAAATATATGTGGCTTCTAAGGACTGAAACCTCTTCTCCTAACTTTCAGTAAAAATAGTTTTTTTCTTGTTGATCTAAATGAGATAAACAATCAATTATGACTTGATTTGAAACACTGAGATTTCATATTCCTTTCCTTCTATCCTTTCCACTTTTTAAAAATACTGAGAGTATTAAAACAAGTTCAAGGCAGTCTATGAAGCATATTTTTTTTTTTCAAATAGGAATAAATGTAATATTTTAGCAGTCTTAGTATAGTTTACTAAAATTATTGAGATCTTTCCCTTTTTTTGTCTTGAAATAGCTAAAGCAGCATATACAACCTCTTTCAAAGGTATCCAGTGGCAAATCACAGATTCATAGGATCGTGGAAAGATTTGAGTTGGAATAAACCTTCAAAGATCACCTAATCTAACCGCCTGCCATGAACAGGGATACTTTTCACTAGTTCAGGTTGCTCAAAGCTCTGTCCAGCCTCATGCTGAACATTTCCAAGGTCAAGACAACCAACATGTCTCCACGGGAAACCTGTTCCAGTGTCTCATTACCCTCATAGTATATTTTTTTTCTTACATCTAATTCAGCTTTTATTTTAAAACCATTAATCCTTGTTTTATCAATACTTGCCCTGGTAAGCAAAAAAAAAAAAAATCTCTATCCTTCTTTCTCATAAGATCCTATAAGGACTGAAATGCTTCCCGGAGACTGCATTTCTCTAGGCTGAACCACCCCAAGTCTCTCAGGTTTTTTTTCACAGAAGAGGTGTTCCATCCCTCTACTCATTTTCATGACCCTTCTAGGTACTCCCTCCAATAAGTCCATGTCTTTCTTGTATTGAGGACCCAGAGCTGCATGCATCGTTCAGATTGAACCTGACGTGATCCTAGGGGCAGAGTCATCTCTCTTGACCTGTTGACCATGTTTCTTTTGATGCAGCCCAAGATATTGTTGGTTTTCTGGACTGTGAGCACACATCACTGGCTTACTACCAATTTTTCATCCACCATTATCCCCAAGTCCTTCTCTGCAGGGCTACTCTCAATCTATTCATCACCCAGTCTGTACCAAGGACTGCCCCATCCAGGTGCAGGAGCTTCTACTTGGCCTTTTTGAACTTTGTGAGGTTCACATGGACTCACTTGTCTAGTCTATTAAGGTCTCTCTGAGTAGCGTGGCTTCACTCAAGCATATCAACCACACCACTCAGCTTGACATCAAAGGAAAACTTGCTGAGGGTGCACTCAATCCCAATGTCTATATCCGCGATGAAGATATTGAATAGTGCCAGTTGCAGTACTGACCTGAGGGACACCACTTCTCACTGGTCTGCATTTGGACACTACTGGTCTCCATTTGGACGTGTAACAATATTCTTTGATATTAAAAAATATAAATAAATCAAAAAATATTAGAGTCTGCTTGAGAAATGAAGCAATGAGATGATAGTGGAAAAAAATTTGCTCTGTCTACACTGATGGCAAGATGCATGTACTTGAATTCAATTGCAGATGGAGCAGGGTGGCAAAAAGAGCATAATCTAATTAATTATGGAAAGGATGAGAGCAAGATATTGAATTAAAGTACAGAAAATAATTACATTATTTTAGGTATCTGCAAGTAATGAACGATACAATGCTTTGGAAGAAGAGAGTGTATTTGAAAGTGAAAACTTTCAAAAACATTGTAATATAATTTCCCTCAGTCCCCTGTCTGCCTTTATCCTTAAAATATCAAGTGATGTCTTAGTCCTGGGAAGGCTGAAGGATTGACAGTCCTGGAGAACAAAATCCTTATTTATTCTATAATATACATAGAATATATGTAGTCTTATCAACAAAAAGAATTCCATTATTTCTGTGAAGGCCTTCCCAAAGAATTAGGAGGCAGTACCATGTAGATGGTATATTAACCAGTACTGCCAATGAGGAGGTCTAGATAATTCTAGTATGATACTTTTCTTGTGTAATGACTTCTGCATTAAAATCTCTGGACTCTATGATGTATCTTATACACATCACAATTTTCTTCAGGTCTTCAGGTTATTGTCTTCTGTTTGAACTTTTCTAATCAGGATCTGCACATTTCTGAATGACAGATCGTTTCACAGTAAAAACAAGATGATAAAACAAAGTGTTACATATGTTGAAATTTTCTATCAGATTCAGTTTCTTCTCCCTTCCTACTCCCTAAACTAAAAATATTTTGCAAATTAAAATTTTCTGATTAATAAAATCTGTGCTCGGAAAATTTTGCCCCCACACTTCTGCTAGACAAATGGTTGTCTACCATTTATGTAACTGACTTGAAAGATGTATTTTCTTTTCATTATAAAACTAGAAGTGACCTACTTTCTTAGTAGAAGGCATAGTTGACTTCAAAAACAAAGCAAAATAAAGCTGAGCCAATGACACCATAGTGCAACAGATAGCATTGCCTTTTCCCTGATGCAGAAGGCAGGGGAGAGGATCAGATCACTATTGTGATAGTTCTGCTGCTGTTGTAGTAGAACAAAGCATTTCTGAATCACCCTGGAGGTGTTTAAGGGATGGGTGGATGAGGTGCTGAGAGGCATAGGTTAGTGATTGGTAGGAATGGTTGGACTTGATGATCCGGTGGTTCTTCTTCTATGATTCTATGATTCCTTTCCATTCTTTAATTGAGCCTTCATATCTTTTTAGATATTGAAACAGAGTCAATTTTCTGAACTACATGGCCTTCTCTATGGAGCAACCCTAAAATGCTACTGGAAGTCTCATCTTTTGATGAGTAGTGAAGGTAATGATTAACAAGGTCTATCTGGGATCTAGTTTGTTGGGGTAAAAGACATATATTCTGTTCATTACAATAATTTCATTCTGTTCTATTAATGCACAAGTAATTGGACATCTATCCTTACATTAATATGTTGTGACTGCTAAAGACCACCAAAAAGCACACAGAAGACACTCTTGGACAAGTTACATTTTGGTTCATTTTATTTCATATATATATCTCCTCCTGTAATTCAGTATAATGTAATTGAACACACACATACATATATCTTTCTCAGAAGAAAACTGAAAAAGTTTAACAAAAAAACAGCCAATGATATCAAAGCCAAATTTCACTAAGAAATTCTCACTACTCTCTTCCTGAAGTTACCGTTCCATGTCAAATATCCAAACATATGGGTGACAATGCTTTATATAAAATAAATTAAGCATGTGGAGCTTATTTTATTGAGTTTTTGACATTTTATAAGGTACATCTGGCCTGAAAAATTGCCAATATCTACTCAAAGATCGACTTTTTGCTCCAGATTTCCCAAAAGATTCTCCGATATTATTGATTGTGCGTATCACTAAAATTTTACATAGTTACGAGTATCAAAGGCTTCCTTACTTTTAGAATTAGAATTAGAATTAGAATTAGAATTGTTGTTGTTGCTGTTATTGTTATTGAGATAAGTTATGGATGATTCAGCTACTCTGTTGTTCCACATAAATTAGAAACAACACGATCCAAAATGTGTACAGTTAAAACATCACAACAATTTACCTAAAATTTCTACAATAAATATCTATCTGCACTTTAGCAGACAGAAGACTGTAGAATGTCACTGAAGACAGGTCTTCATGAAATACTTTTCTATTTTGATATTTCATGCTTTATTTTAATCTCGCATTTTTCTGTTTTTAAGGATGTAGCTCTTAAAACTGAGCTGTACAGTTTCCTTGCCTTTTATATAATACTGCACCTTAAAAATTTAAGTTCTATTTATAATGCATTTGTAGAATACTGAATAGCAAAAGCTAATTAGCTGAGAGTGTTTCAACTCTCTCAGAGCTGAGGATACAGAATTGAGAAAATCAGGAATTACAATTAAATTGGATCCAGATGTTAGACAATCTGATGCTATTCTTTAATTAAAAAAAAATATTACAAAGATAGCAGAGGATTATAGTGATATATAATCTTAAAACGCATCTTTTAATTGACCTTAGCTTTCCTGGCTATGTGCCAGACTATTTTAAAGGATATGAATATATTTCATTGTTATTTATGAATAACAAATACTGTAAAATAGACTTTTTTTCATACCGGAGGTCATTTCTCAGAATTATCATCTGGCCACTGAAAATTAGTACAATAATGATAATAATTGTCCAGTCCTGCAGAAAAATTAATTTTCATATTGGCATTCCCTACTTCTAGGGTAAATTACCATATTTAAACTAACTCTGTTTAAGGGAGTTAAAGGGAAGACCAAAGTGATTTATGACAGGGAATGTGATATGTAAGAGGCCATCTACAAAGAAAGGGGAGCTGTGTTGTTTTTCTGAATGTTTTGTCGTTTTGCATATATGATTCCTCTGGGTTTTCCTGCTAGGCATGTAACAGGAAAGAAACAAAACAAAATCTAAGTGAGGATTTATATACAACATTAACAGCTTCACAAGAGATAAAAAAGATCATGCATGTTTCTCTGAATGACAGAAGATCAAATGATCAGAGTTATTATGAACAGAACTAGATAAAGGAACAGGTTGTCCAGAGAAGTCCTGGATGCCCCATCCCTGGAGGTGTTCAACACCAGATTGGATGAGGCTTTGTGCAGTCTGATCCAGTGGGAGTTGTCCCTGCCCATGGCAGGGGGGTTGGAATTGGATGATCTTAAAGGTCCCTTCCAGTACAAACTATTCTATGATTTCTTTTTTCCTTCTGAAAAATTGCTTCCTACCTGCATTCCTGACCACTCTCAGAAATGTTTTAATTTCCACGTGCTATTCTGTATCTTTCTGTGATTTCTCCTGGCAGACTGCGGTATCCCTTCCCACAGTGATTGCAGCACTCAGATCTGAGTGTCTTGCAATGAAGCCTGGTTGTTAGCAGTTCTGTTTGGCTGCAATGTTTTGGTTTGTATTGGATCTGAGGCAGAGACCCACTGAGTGTCTTAATTTCTCTTTTAGTGAGGTTCCTGCAGGAATGTGATAAGGTGACAGCAATTAGCAGCAGATAGAAAGAACACATTATTCTCAAAATTAACCAGTGTTTGCTAGACAATATTTTTTTCATTTTTTCAATTTTTTCAAATTTTAAGCAAGGAAATTAGCTTTACAGAAGGTCTAGATTTTTTTTTAATTACATGCTTAGAGGCTTTTTTTGTCCCAAAAAATTATAAGTAATTTGAAAAACTTGGCTAGGATAATGAAATCATAGAATTTCTCGGGTTGGAAGAAATGCATCAGGATCACAAAGTCCAACTCCCTGCTCCTTGCGGAACTACCTAAAACTAAACCATATGATTAAGTGACATCCACACTCTGAAACAGTCTGTGTCCTGCACGTCCAGCAAATGCTGTGTTAGATCAAGAATTCATACTGATTCCTATTGAATGCCACCTAGTTAAATGCTAACTGTACCTCAAATAGAAAGTAAAAAATAATTGGATTAAATGGATTTTGGCACATGAGGTTTAGTGAGATCAAGTGAAAGGATCTGAAGAACAACTCAAGGGTGCTGTTGGTTATGAAGAGAACCTTGGAGGTGAACAGCTTATTGTATACCAAGGGTTTGCACTTTCAATGTTTTCACATACTAAGTCTAGAAACTTTTCATAATTCAACAGAGATGATGGGGTCAACTTTCAGAGCTGAGACACAAATCCTATTATATCTTCCTGGGATTTCATGATCCATTCCTTTGAACACAGAGTGCTGCTTTAAATAAACAAACAAACACAGAAAATCATCTCTCCGCCTACTCAGATAATACAAAACTAACAGAGCCTAATCTTTCCAGCATTTAGGTTTTCTAATGGTGTCAAGGGAAGTGTGTGTGTGCTCAGCTTTCTTGAAGAGGAAGATGGTACATATTAAATAGATAAGATACTAAGTTCTACTTGCAGGAAGGATTTGATAGAGAATGGGGTTGCTGGAATTCATTACATTTCGTAGAGTCATAGAATCATCTGGCTGGAAGAGACCCATCGGATCATCGAATCCGACCATTCCTATCAAACACTAAACCATGTCCCTCAGGACCTGGTTTAACTTGTTTAACTCATTTCAACGGAAGTTAAAATATAAAAAGTGGGTAACTAATTTAAACCTATTATACTGAGTCATAAAACAATATTATCATTTGGGAAATTGATTCTGAAATGTCTGTAGCTTTGCAGGAGGTTGAAGTTTAGATCTCAAAAAACAAAGCTTGAAAATCTAAGCTCTCTAGGTATTTCTGAAAAGTCAGAATGCATGTATCAAAAAGTGACAACTGACTTAATTCTTAAACATTGTGCCCCAGATGAGACGTTTTCATCCCTACTTTGTCCTCCCTTGAGTTTTTTCCCTGAGACATTACAGATATGTCCAAGCATTATGGTTTTGCCTCTTGCTAAAAAGATGGATCATACCTGGTAGCGTCTCTGTCTCTCTTTACATGCTTGCCACTAGCCACAGGCAAATTGATTCTTTTACTTTAATGAGAAAAATACTTGTATTCTTAACATATGAAGATAAGCCAGGGAGCCATTGTATATCTGTGCCGACTTATTTGAAATCTTTGCTTTCACAGAAGTGCTGTGCTGTGAGAATGAAATGCACCTGACTCCACTTTAAAAATTTTTATAAGCTAAAAGTACAAAGTAAATGGGTTTTATTGAAAAAAAATGGGAAAGATTACAGGTTTGTTTATAAAGTTGGAAACACATTTACATAAGAAACACATAAACCCAAATATTGTATGCATACTGATAAGGTAGTCTGCTGATAGCTGTGATTTTAGATTTTTTCTGATGTGTCTAGAGGAAGTTAAAGCTCCTGCTTGGTAGGGCTTTACTGCCAAATAAAAAAAAAAAGCAGTGTTTTTCAGGGTAATTTTCAATCTCTGAACTTTCACCCACATTTTTTTGTTTTATATTTTAACTTTTATCTTCATGGCTGTTGAATGCAAATTAAATTTCAGGGTATGTATCTCACTTTTTTATTAATAACTTTCTTACTGTTATTTTCTTTTTTTCTTCTTGTTGTGGTTGCATAGCATCTAATAAAATAAGAAATTAAAACTGTACTACTTATAACAGAATCACAGAATCACTAGGTTGGAAGAGACCCACTGGATCATTGAGTCCAACCATTCCTATCAAACACTAAACCATGTCCCCCAGGACCTCGTCCACCCGTGCCTTAAATATCTCCAGGGAAGGTGAATAAATGGTCTCCCTGGGAAGCCTCTGCCAGTGCCCAGTGACCCTTTCTGTGAATTTTTTTTCCTACTGTCCAGCCTAAATCTCCCCTGGTGGAGCTTGAGGCCATTCCCTCTCATCCTGTCCCCTGTCACTTGGGAGAAGAGCCCAGGTCCCTCCTCTCCACAACCTCCTTTCAGGTAGTTGTAGAGAGCAATGAGGTCTCCCCTCAGTCTTCTCTTCTCCAGGCTAAACAACCCCAATTCCCTCAGCCACTCATCATAACATTCATTTTCCAGCCCCACAAGGTCTTCTCTGTTGACAAACAGCAGGTCCAGGAGGGCGCCTTCCCTTGTCTGTTCATTCACCTGTTGTGCGAGGAAGTTGTCTTCCATGCACTCCAGAAACCTCCTAGACTGCTTCCTTTCTGCTGTATTGTACTTCCAGCAGATATCTGGAAGATTGAAATCTCCCATAAGGACAGGAGATAGTGATCTTGGGACTACTCCCTGTTGTTTATAGAAAAGACCATCGTCCGCTTCTTTTTGGCTGGGTGGTCTATAACAGACTCCTATCATAATATCTGCCTTCTTGTGGGCAACTCTGATTTTAACTCACAAGCACACAGTCCCATCCTCGCCATCACCAAGTCTGAGTGTAGCAAAACACTCTTTAACATAGAGGGCTACTCCACCACCTGTCCTACCCTTCCTGTCGCACCTGAAGAGTTTATACCCCACAATAGCTGCACTCCAGTTATACGAGTCATCCCACCACATTTCCTTGATGGCAACTACGTTGTAGTCTCCTTGCCCTACAACAGCTTCCAACTCCTCCTTCTTATTGCACATACTGAGTGTATTGGTGTAAATGCTGTAATAATTGGTGTAGGGCTGGTGAACCCTCAGCCCTCACAAAGGGAATAGTGTTTATTCCCAATTGACTGGTTCTTGAAATATCTAACCCCTCAGTGCCATTTTCATCATTTCCATCACCAGATGTACTTGCCCCCACTGGCTTTGTGGTGACATACTGGTTGTTCTTGCCAGCACACCATCTCTCTCGGGCACTGGAATTCCACTTCCAGGCTCTCTCCTGAGTAGCCTGGCTTTGTCGCCCTCCCCGTTCACATCTAGTTTAAAGCTCTATTTATGAGCCCTGGTAGATTTTTAGTGAGGGTTTTAGTACTCCTAGGAGACAAACATGCCCCAGCTCTAGAAAGGAAGCCTGGGGGTGCATGGGTCACTCCATGATCAAAGAACCCAAAGTTCTTCTCCCCATACAAGGTTTGGAGCCAGGTATTAATCAACTGATTCTTTTTGACCTATTGCTCCTCATTCCTTAGTGTTGTAATGGAGCTAAACACTACTTGTGCCCCAGAGCCCTCCATCATTTTCACCAGAGCCCTGAAGTCTCTCTTAATGGCTCTCAGTTTCCTCCGCTTTCCTCATTACCAATTTGAAATACTACCAGAGGGTAGTAAACTGTGTCTTTCACCAAGAAAGGAAGTTTTCTAGTGATGTCCTTATCTGGTACTCAATCTCTTAGCAAGTAGAGAGAGACCTCAAAGAACCTATTCTTGCACATTTCATTTCACTCTTCTTTCAAAAGAAGAAACTGACGACTTGTACTTTTGCATTGTAATTCAGAATAAGCCTTTTTGTGCAAACAAGTCAGTTTTGTACATTGTACTTGATAATAATTTTCCATGTCGTATAGCATTTTGTCTTTTGGTTTAATAGAACCTTATATGAGTTTATACATGCCACTTAACTAAATGCTTTCTGGTTGTAAGATTTTATTCATTCTGTGGGCATCTCATCCAAACACAGACAAATATTCTCTCTGATTTAGTTTGCATTTACTGTAATACAGTAGTGTATACACCTGAACCTTGCGTGCTACAGAGTCACTTTCAGGCTGTTGTAACGGATGTTTATGAGCCAATGGGTGCTGGGATGGGACCAAAATCAAATTACCACGCTACATGTGGTAACAGAACCGATTATGCTTAGTGCTATTAGTTCAGAAATTTAGTGAGCACTGAAGGCAATTCAAATGGAAGTCCATGTTTCCTACAATATTATGGGTATTTAACGTGGGAATTGCTAAATGTAATGATTAAATGTTGAAGTGCAAATATTTTGTCATTTTCTTTTTAACTGAACACACATTTCAGTGCTTAAACAGTAGATAACTACGCAGTCATTTTTTTTAGAGAAACTTGCAAATCTCACTCAAGATCAGCTTGAATTGTACTTGCCTAGAGTTACCACTGTCATAGTTGGGACACACTTGCCACGAGTGACTGCTGAAAGAGGAGATTCAGAGTAACATGCAGGTAGCCTATGGGTCTGGTGCCATTTTAAATGTCTCTGTGGACAAGAAACATGCACGGGGCTGACTGGTGTTATCACAAGGGCTGGGGGAACACCAGGGTACTTGGATTTCTCCTTCCACATTGCTGTGTACCAACTTTCACATCAAGGTTTTAGTGAGGAATGTCTCAGGGACAACAAGGGAATATGGGAAACTGTCACTGGGAAGATGAAGATGAGGGGGAGATGGCCAGAAATTCATTGAAACTATTTGCTATGTTAAATTGTGCTGGGGGAAGCAGGCAGCACAAGTTAGCTAAAGGATTCTACTTGCAAACCTATTGGGGATACCACATCAAGACTGAATTCACATTCACATTTTCTGTGTGATAGAGCTAAGACAAATTTACATTTTTCATTAGCTCAGTGTCATGTAGTATCATGTACGTAGCAATGACCTTCAATTATAATATTCTCCATCCAGGTAATTTCACTAAGGTACAAAGCACTGCAGTCAGAAAACCTGAGGAGTATAAATTTCGAGTGAAGAACTTTTTCATTTTCCTGGTTTTTGAAGTTTCTCTTCCAAGGGCACATGCTAGAGAGTTATGATGTTACACATTCTGATAAAGTTATTTTCCTTTACATGGGTCATCCCTGTTCAAATTTTACATAAGTTTTGTTTATATCTATTATTTAGATCTATATCTTTAGCCAAAGTTAGTAGAACACAGATGCAAGAAATTCAGAAAAAAGGACCTTGTGTCTATGAGTACTGAGACTGTGAAGATAAGAAGTTGGAATCCTGGTTGAAAACTTTGTGATTCTTGTTCTAGTCCGAGGTAGGCTTTCTTTGTGCTCTTTCTCTATGTTTGGTTGTTTTGTAATTAAATGAACTGTAGACTAAAGTAATTATTTCTTGGCATGTAATCCTTCCTGTGTGGAGGTCACATCTTTTAGTATATGTTTTGTGAGATCAAGAGTCTTCGTGGACATCAGTAAAGCCTTTGACACAGTTTCTCATAGAATTCTGCTTTGGAAACTGTCAGTCTCTGACCTGGACAGGCGCACACTCTCCTGGGTAGAAAGGGTTGGCTGGCAGGGCCCAGAAAGTGGTGGGAAATGGTGTTAAGTCCGGCTGGAGGCCAGTGACAAGTGGGGTTCTTCAGGGCTCAGTGCTGGGTCCAGCCCTGTTCAATGTCTTCATCAATGACCTGGATGAGGGCATTGAGTGCACCCTTAGCAAGTTTGCAGATGACACAAAGCTGTGTGCAAGTGTTGATCTTCTGGAGGGTAGGGAGGCTCTGCAAAGGGATCTTAACAGGCTGGACCGCTGGGCTGAGTCCAGTGGGATGAGGTTTAACACGGCCAAATGCCGGGTCCTACACTTGGGGCACAACAACCCTGTGTAGAGCTACAGACTAGGAGAAGTCTGTTTAGAAAGCTGCCAGGAGGAGAAGGACCTGGGGGTGTTGGTCAATAGCTGACTGAACATGAGCCAGCAGTGTGCCCAGGTGGCCAAGAAGGCCAGTGGCATCCTGGCTTGTATCAGAAACAGAATGACCAACAGGCTGCCCAGGGAGGTAGTTGAGTCACCTTCCCTGGAGGTGTTTAAGGCACGGGTGGACAAGGCACTGAGGGGCATGGTTTAGTGTTTGATACGAATGGTTGGACTTGATGATCGGTGAGTCTCATCCAACTGGTTGTTCTATGATTCTAAGAGCAGAAGCAAATATATAAAGCTCAAAATTACTAATATGGCTATGGGATCATTTCAAGCTCTGTGTTTCTACAGTGTTAAGAGCTCCAACTGTGAAAGACTGACTTAGAAAGGGATAATATAATATTAAGAAAAAAGTGAACTAATACAAATATTTTACAAATTGAATTCCAGAGTAATTTTTTTCTTCACTCCCCCACAACCATTACATTTAAACCCCATATCTTTAAAAGCATTTTAGACAGGAAATAGAATGTGTAGCAAACACCTCCTCATATCATTACTTAAAATCTCTTCCTGATAAACAACATTTGTGTTGCCATATTTTAATATCAAAATAGCTTCATATGGAACACTTCAGCGTCAGAACTCTTTTATCATCTAAATAATTTGATTACATCTCATGCAGAAAATCTTCTAGTTTAGTTAAACACATTGTTCCTATGTGGCTTTTTTTTGTGTTGTTGGCTTTTTTTTATTAGGGTTTTGTGGTGTTCTAAATGCAAACCTTTTAGTGAATTTTTTCTAATGGCTTCTGATAAAGAGTGGGGCAACCTGTGCATTAGGCTGATGGGAGCTCTGTTCCCTTCAGTGGAACCTCTCACTATTTTAAAATAAATGTTACTATCACAAGTTCAGCTTTTGTGCTGGCTACAATTGACCTCAATGGGATTTTGCTCATGCCCTAAAAGAAAGCCTAGGTGCAGAGACTGTAGTAAATCATTATAATCCCACTAAAAATCTTGATTTTTTTTCACTTTAGTTACCATTGACTGTGCCACCCTCAGCCCCTGTGCTGCCTTGGCTTCTAGGTTTCTTATACTGTAGATGACTTGGCAGAGGAAAAAAAATCTTCTTTTGGTCATGTTAATACTAAAATCTGCTTTTTCTCAGGAGCTCCATAAAACAAAGCTTAAAACTGCCTTACATGTCATTGAAGAAGGAACATGAGACTAAGAATGATCCCCTGGGGTATTAAATAAAATCCCTGACTATCATATTCAATTAAACATGCCTCTAAAGACCTTCTCTTTGAAGTACAGGACAAGAGAAAAGAATTTGATGAGCAGAAAGGTAGACAGCATGAATTAACAACCAAAGGATGCTCACTATGATATTTGGCTATTATGTCAGCATCCTGCCAATGTACTAGTAATTTTTTTTCACTGTACTCACCACAGCAAAATGTTTCTCATGCTCCAGTCACAAGAAGTAGGAACTATTTTGTCTCTTTCTGTAACGAGGTTGGGGTGACTCCAACATCAATGTTAACACTAACTTTTAAGCTATTAGTTATTGGCAGCTGATAAATTGTTATTGAAATGAATCTAGTTAACTGATCTAGGATACCATGTTGCACATTACAAAGTCAAGCCAAATGAAGCCAGCAAAATCCTGAGCATGTTAGAAATAAAACCACCACCGAAAAAAACCCAAACACATCATTATAAAATCATCTGTCAAGCTACTTCATTCAATTTTTAATAGGCAGAACAGAGAGTAGAAATTAAGCAATTAATGTCATTATCTGTTATTTTCTTTGTAAATTATGTGTTTTTTTCTTCAAACAGACCCTGCTTTGGCCTAATCCACTTCAGTAATACCTAAATTGCTTTCCACAGGAAAAAAGTTAGGTTTTAATTCCTTTGAGTGTTAAGAAATGTCATGAATGTGTCCTGCATCTTGTAAAAAGAGAAGGGCACACCAAGATGTTTTTATCACGAGTTGACTTAAACTTAGAGCTGTGCATGTAAATGAAACTGATACCCTTTATTAAAAAGGCATGAGATGCTCTAACAAGGGTCACATTCACATAGCTTAAATTAGTTGTCTGAAGTGTAATCTAATTTCATTCTCTGAGCTGTGTCTATATCAATATGCATCTCGGAATGCAAAGCTACTTTTTGTTTCTCTTCCTGGCAAAATAAATAGGAACTTAATCATTCTAGCCAGTCATTTGAATGTAATTTTTATTAGTTTATGGATTGTCTTGGTATACAGGGAAAGGGTACCACTCCGCTAAGCAGTCATCACATACAAAGATACAAGGTGCACTGCACTCAATGAAACAGTCTTCGGTTTCAGGATTTAAAAGTACTTAGGCACAGTTCCTTACTATTTTGTCTCTCCTTCCTATTTCTTCACCCTTCAGAAGGGATGTGTTCTAATGACTCACTGACGACATGGCCATCTAAGGAACAAGAATATGCAAATATCCATGGGATTTAATGAAATGCATCTGAGAGTCATAAAGCAACTGGCAGCTGAAGTTGCTAAGCCACTACTCATTCTGTTTCCAAAGTTATGGCTGATTGCTGGAGTTCTCAGTGACTTGGAAAAGGGGAAATTAACCTCCATTTTTAAAAGGGAAAAAAGGAAGACTCGTGGATCTACAGGTCAGTCAATCTCACCTCTGTGCCTGGCAAGATCATCAAGCAAACCCTCCTGGAAACCATGCTAAAGCACATGGAAAATGGGGAGGTAATGGATGATAGTCAACATGGCTTCAATAGAGGCAAATTGTGACTGATGAACTCAGAGGCAGCACTGGTACATTAGGGAAAAACAATTGACATCATCTACCCAAATTTGTGCAAAGTATTTGATACTGCCCTGTACCATGTCCTTGTCTCTAAGATGAAGAGACATGGATTTGTCAGGAAGACAACTTGATGGATAAGGAATTGACTGGAAAGTTGCACTCTAAGAGCCATGGTCAACAGCTCAATGTCTGGGTGGAGACTAGTGACAAGTGGTGTCTTCAAGGATCCATATTGAGTAGAATTATTTAAGACTTTTTTAACCAGACTTATTTAACATTTTTGTCAAGGATGTGAGACTGAATACACCCTCAGCAAGTCTAAAGATGATATCAGGCTCAGTGGGATGACTGATATGCTAGAGGAAAGGGATGCCATCGAGAGTGAACTCAACAGGCTAGAAAGGTGAGTGCATGTGAATGTCATGAAATTCCACAAGGCCAAGTGCAAGGTCCTACACCTGTTAAGATAATTTCAAACATAGATAAATTTTGGTGATGTGTGGACTGACAGCAGCCCTGTGGAGAAGAACTTAGAGGTATCTGTGGGTAAAAATATGGACCTCAGCTGATAATGAGTGCTTGCAGCCCAGAAAGCTAACTGTATCCTGGACTGCATCAGAAGCGTGGTCAACAAGTAAAGGGAGGGGATTCTCAACTCTGTTGTTGTAGTCTGTTGTTATGAGACCCCATCTGGAGAACTGTGTTCATCTCTGGGTCTCACAACACAAGACATGGACCTACTTGAGAGGATCCAGAGGAGGGCCATAGAGATGATCAGAAAGCTGGAGACCTCCTGTATAAGGACAGGTTGAAATAGCTGTAGTTTTTCATATGAGAGAAGGCTCCAGTGAGACCTTATGGTATCCTTCCAGTAAAGTGAAAGAGAGCAGATTTAGATTATATTTTGGGAAGAAATTCTGTATTGTGAGAGCAGTGAGACACTAGAATAAATTGGCATGGGAAGCTGTGATTACCCTGTTCCTGGAAGCATTCAAGACCAGGTTGGATGGGGCTCCGAGCAAGCTGATCTAGTGGAAAGTGTCCCTGACCTTGGCAGAAGGGTTGGAACTAGGTGACCTTTGAGTTCCCTTGCAACACGAACAATTATATGACTGTATGAACAACATGGATGAAAATCTTAATTATGGCTTTCTGAGAGAGACTAATATGGTCATTCTTTACCAAGAAAGTGGGACAAGAGGATCTTTGCCAACTGACAGCCTAAACTAGTAAGGGGAGATTTAAAATAGAAACAATCAGGTAGGTAGATGATGACTGTACCAAAGTGAAGTAGCAGAAGCTGAAGTAGAAGCAGAGGATGCAGGAGGGTTGGAACAAGAGATACCTCCACAAACATATGTAAACAAAGACATAGAGCCCCAAAAAAGAATCAGGGGGATTTAGAGCTCCACCTGTGATCTCTGAACTATTACGTTGTTGAAATGACTGAGCTTTGTTTTCAAAGAGAAGTCATGTCAGTGTTTCAACGCATATGACTTCACTGCTGTGTGTGTTCTGTAACTGAATGTAAATGTTCTCAAGACTATCCAGAGTCTTGTGGAATAGACACATTGTCTTCCAAAGTGCTATATTTTCTTTTGGATTGGTGATTTTTCAGGAACATATATGGATTAAGACATAACCAACTGCCTTTATAATGGCTTATTCAAAATCTGCTGAGTGTGTCAAGTTCCTGATTAATATGGTATGTAAGTGTATAAATGGATAATTTTGACTAAGCTTTAACTAAGCTCAAGATTGTAATCAGAACCTGATCTATGGCTATTTCATCTCAGTACATAGTGAAGACTGAATGGAAAGGCAGTTAAAACTTTAGAGAAAGCAGAAATAATGCAACAAATCAGAAGGAACAATGAAAGTCAAAATCAGGATTTAACCTATTTTCAAACAATAATAAGTATTATCTCCTGTATGTACTCACATTTCATCTAAGTTAGATGTTCATCTGCTTACCAGGACGACTGGTAAGCATTTTAAAACTGGCAGATTGCAACAGTGTTCTTGTACTTGAATGATACTCTGCTGTAGTGTGCAGTGTGTATAATGGCTCAGACCTCAAACAGTTTTAGAAACAGACTACAGCAGACTGCTTGTCTGCTTTCTCCTTAAAGGTCTCATGGGGTTTGCCTGTTTCAGAGAATCCTTTTCTCTGTGTCACAGTATAATTAACAAAGCAGCTCACATTGTGAAAACTCTCATGGTTACATAAAAAAATGATTAAATGGTGAGATATTTTATACACCTCTGCTGTAATCAAGTATTTCTTATTCCATCATATCCTTAGGCAGACTTTTGGCCAAGGAATATGATAGACTCTGGTTTTGAAAACTATAATTTAGGATTATGATTAATTGCATCTTCTCAGTATCCTTTCTGGACTTTCTGTATCAATTGCCTTGATTTTTTGATATAGCTAATGTACTAAAAGCATCTGGCAGACATTTTGCTAGTATTCCATTCAGATCAGGAAGGCCCTTGAAGATTGTCTAAGCTGACATTCTGTGTAGCATGTATTTTTGCACACAATTATTCTAGTGCTAAGACTATATATAGAAATAGTTGCAAATTTAAGTAAACTAAGAATATGCATAGAACCAGTTTCTGAATCACATTAATAAATTCATCTGGTTTTGTACTATACGTCCTTGGGAGCATCACCTGTTAGAGATCTAGAGATCTGTGTACATAGAAACATACAAAACCCATTTCCACCTGCTGGGAAATCATCAGCTGAGTAAAGAGGTTGAAGACAGTAACTGTGATAGGACTGCTCCAAACATATGGCTTTGGAAGTGACCAGTACCAGCCAGGACTTGAAGTTAAGCTCATTCTCTGTTGGATGCTGATTGTATGTCCTCAACCATACATGAGCTGTCCCGTCACGTGAGAATAACTGAAACATGTTACCTTTTACTTTAATGACTATTTCTAGAGGCTTCAATCCGAAGAGAACATCAGACTAGGGAAAATTAACATGACAATTCAACTCCTGTTCTTTTCCCACTAGAGGCACCCAACCTACCCTAGCTTCCAAGCTACAAATGAGTGTTATTATTTTAATAAACTCCTCATTTTGCAAGGACTGGGGGGATGCTAATGCAAGCTAAGTTGCTGTTACTCTGATGTCCAAGCTGCTCTAATTCGCTGCTCTGAAAGTGGAAGTTGGAAAGTGAGGGCATGGCTAGAAACAAGCAAGACATCACACTGTAAATACATGGCAAATAAGTCATTAAACACCTCCTCACATAAATTTCTCCCTCTGTAAGCACAGTCAGTACCAGCTGTAACCTACTTAAACTCAACAGTTCACAGGTGTTCAGGAGAATTATTACAACATAGAAAAAACCCTTTTCTCTGTAGGTTTCCTTAACATATTTTCTGCTATTTAAGTTTAAAAAAAGTATTAAAATAATGAAAAATAAAAATAAAGAAAAAAATCCAGGTGACTAAAGCCTGGAGTTGTAAAAAATTTAAAAAAGCCTCCAGACTCATTAAAGTATCTCTGCAAATTGACCTATAACTCCTACTGCACTACTCTGTAACTCTTAAAATTTAAGAAATCTATTCTGTATTCAGCTTGAAGACTCACTATGAAAGCAGAGCATGTATTTCACAAAAGAACCACAGAATTTATTTAAACAGTATCTCAGTAATTAAAATGATTCCCCTGTCAGGTGGCAGCTTTCTCCTTCTGGTAGTTCTGGTTTGGGCTAGAGAGCCCAATCACCCTTTCTGTGAAAATTTTTTTCCTAATGTCCAGCCTAAATCTCCCCTGGCGGAGCTTGAGGCCATTCCCTCTCGTCCTGTCCCCTGTCACTTCGGAGAAGAGGCTATTACTCTCCTCTCCACAACCTCCTTTCAGGGAGTTGTAGAGAGCAATGAGGTCTCCTCTCAGCCTCCTCTTCTCCAGGCTAAACACCCCCAGCTCTCTCAGCCGTTCCTCATAAGACCTGTTCTCCAGACCCCTCACCAGCCTCATTGCTCTTCTCTGGACTCTCTCCAAAGCCTCAACATCCTTCTTGTGGTGAGAGGCCCACAACTGAACACAGGATTCAAGGAGCGGTCTCACCAGTGCTGAGTCCAGAGGGAGAATAACCTCCCTGAATCAGTACAGGTTTTTCTCACTGGGAGAAATCATTCGGCCAGCATAGAAAAATCAGTCTGTAAGTCCATAAGAGTACCTTTAAATTCTTCAGTTTTAAATTTTAAGAAGTTTTGGAAGTACCTTCATCTCCGAATAGGTGTTAAGTTACTGACCGTAATTATAAAAGACATCACAGTAAAGAGAATTTATGGACTTTATCTATAGTCAAAGTTATTTTGCATATATTAAGAATTTACATATTCCTCAAGCTTTACAAGAAATGCCCCAATAAATACAGATTTTAAGTACCTCTGGAAAATGATTAAGCCATCAATTAAATTACAAATTAGCATGATTTGTGTTATCTGGGAACACAGAATGCTTTTTTTGCCTTACCTTTGGGCTGTACCTTGCACGACGAGAATCCCAGATGATATGAGATCACAGAATAAGTACAGATGACAGCATATGAAAGGTATGAATTTCTCAGCCTTTTGTTTTTATATGTTAGCACTCATTTCAGTTCAAGTATGTAAATCATGTTAACAGGTTGACTCTTATTCTACTGTTTCCGTCATCTCATACAGTACTGTGCTGTGCATCTTCCTTATTACTAAAGAAAAAAAATTGAGCTTTTAAATTTCTGGAAATATGTGCTTTTCAAAAATGTGTTAGACTTAATGGGAAGAGATTGAGGGAAGAGAAAGTAACAACTTAAGAAAACAGTTTAGTATAACTTTTCAGAAGATCAAGGTATTAACCTGTTTCTTGGCAGCGTAGACATTTGACAGGCAGCTTTCTTTTAAGGAAAACAGTATTTTTTGTTGCTAGATAACAATCTATCTAGATAACAATCTAGAACCATTTATAAATTCTATATTCATAAGAATCCTGATAAAACCTTTTAAAAAACTGATAAATTCACTTTAGACAGAGATTTGCTGGCAATTAATGGGATGTGCTCTTTCCCCTCTACTAAGCACTGGTATACACTTATAATACACCTAGACTGCTATGTCCATTACCAAATCTCCCATTACAAAAGAAACATGGATATGCTGGAGTGAATCTAGTGAAGTCCTACAAAGATGATTAATGACTGGTTAGTCCAACAATACAGGAAAATCTACTGCAAAAAACAATTAGAATCATAGAATCATAGAACAACCAGGTTGGAAGGGACCCATCGGATCTTCTAGTCCAACCATTCCTATCAAACGCTAAACCAAGTCCCTCAAGACCTCATCCACCCGTGCCTTAAACACCTCCAGGGAAGGGGAATCAACCACCTCCCTGGGCAGCCTATTCCAATGCCCAATGACCCTCTGTGTGAAAAACTTCCTCCTAATCTCCAGCCTAAATCTCCCCTGGCGGAGCTTGAGGCCATTCCCTCTTGTACTGTCCCCTGACACTTGGGAGAAGAGCCCAGCTCCCTCCTCTCTACAACCTCCCTTCAGGTAGCTGTAGAGAGTAATGAGGTCTCTCAGCCTCCTCTTCTCCAGGCTAAACAACCCTAATTCATAGGAGAGTAATCTGAAAGATTGAAATCTTGCTTTCAGTTTAGTTCCTAGTAATGACAATGTTCTGCCACCCATGTAGTATTTCCAAACAAACTCACTCTTTATTCAGTTACATAACTACAACTTTACTGAGAATGAAAAGAACACATTTTTCTACCCAGTATAGTCATTCCTCTGCAAGTTTACTTGATATGAGGAAGGAAAGCCACTCAGTTTAGTAGCTGAAGGCATGGCTAGCAGGCATCACTGTTTAAATAATTGTAGCCTTGAGCCTCATTTTACATCAGCTAAGCAATTACCCTTTCTTTTACCTTCTCCAAGTTCAAAGCATTCTAAACAGTAGTGTGCAGAGATTTTTTGCAAGGTGATCCATTTTTTATAACATTGTGTGAATGTTGTGTAGGAAAGACGTTGCAGAATTTACAGCTCTCTACAAACTCACTCCATAAAGACCAGATGTTGGATCTACAGCTTTTGTTGTAATACTTAAAATCTGTTTGTTTTTTTCCTCCAGGTAAAAATAAAATATCAACAAATATGACCATGTAAGTTATATGGACATTTTCACTGATTAAACCATTGAAAAATTGAGCATAATTATGAGAATTGGTGATGATGATGATGGTCACTGATACAGAAGAGCATGGAGATCCTTAAAGTATCAATTTGCTTATGAGTTTGTTTAAATCCTTTCCTGATGGACATAGTCAATGAACCAACATAGAAATTCTGCATTTCTAGCATCTCTCTCCATAACATTTCCTGTTGCTCCATTTTGAGGTTTAAACTCCTAGACATGAGGGTCTCACAGATACTGCTACATGCCTGTGGGCATTTGGCAATTGCATCTTTCTTTTCTTTACCTCTCTTAGTGTTATTTCATGGGGTTTGATGTGAGGAGAAGTTGTATTCAAGATGTGAACACTCCTAAGAATCTACACAGTGGCTGAAAAACTTTCTCTTTTATTTTCTACTTCTTTCCAAATAACTTGGTATTTAGTTGCTTTTTGGCTTATTACTGCATATTAAGTAATGTTTTCTCAGAGCTACCTCAAATAACCCTAAGAAATTTGTTTTGAGTCTTAATAAAGCTCCAATTTGTACATTGTTTGGTTTTATTTTTTTTCCTACAATGCTTTTTCGTTTATCAACAACTAACTTCATTTTTTATTTTCCTGTCACTGAAAACTTCAACATGCCTCTGCCAATCTTACCATCACCTTTCCCTTTTAGTGCTTTGGCTAAGTTGAAATAATCAGTAGCATTTGTCAGCTCACTACCTATATCCTTTTCTAGATTACCACTTAACACGTCAAAAGGCACAGGTTTTAGGATAAATCCTTTGGGATTGTGTTGGCAACTTCCTTTCATTTTGAAAACTGCATTTCCTACCTTTTGTTCCTATTTATTAATCAGTCATTAATCAATGAGTGGACTTTTATTTTTAATCCCGTGACAATTTAGTTTTCTCTAAAGAGAATTGCTTCCAAAGGCTCTTTCAGAATCCAAGCATACTATTTACTGATGAGTTTAAGAAGTGTACTATTTTTAAACATGGAAAAATCACTTCCATATATGGGGCTGGGTTTTTTTGTGTGGCTCTTATTACTTCTTTATGTTTTGTTTGACATTTTCATAATATTTCTATGAAACTTCATTAATATTATAATGTTTGAGGAATAAAATTTCATTAATATTCTATGCAATATAATGAAATAGTTATTTCAAGATCATTTCATGGGGACCATTTTTGCTCTCTTAAACTTATATTTTATTAAACTTCTGGATGGAATACTTTCTTTAATCTTTTTGTAATATTCCATCAAATTTTAAGAATATATTTCCTGAGTATTTAATAGACTATTTCATAATTTCTTTTTACTGTATGAGAATCCACTTCTGCCTGTGGAAAAAATCCTGTTTAAGACACTTTGAGACATTTGTAAATGTATAATTGATTACGTTTCAGCAGAACTATTTATTTTTAAGTGAAATTATACAAATATATAATGGAAATTACTTTCTATTTCTAGCTTTTTCTTTATCTCTGTGATCTATTTTCCCATTAGGTTTAAATGCATACTAAATCTGAGCAAACAATTCAACAAAATTTCAAAACCAATCCTATTTTCACCTGTGCAGGTCGACGTTTACAGGACAGTTTGTCTTTTGTTAAGTTGTTGAAAAACAACAGTAGAAGGTTCCTCCTTGAATCTCGGTATGATTTCTAAGCTTGTTTATCTGCTTATGGTCCTGACCTGGGTTATGTCTAGGGATAAAGGGTACACACCTATGAACAGCAAACTCTGTCTTGCCCTCAGTTGAGTTTTCAGTAGTTTTACTGCCAGATGTTGCCAAATGTTGTGCTTCAGAGGTGAAACGTGATACTGATTATCAAACAAATCAGAGACCAAAAATTTGATGAATTTCTCCATCAATTCTGAAATGTAACTTGTATAGTTTTTTTTCACCAGAAATGGGATTAAGATACTTTACGTGCTGGGAGCTAAATTGGGCTTCTAGGTCTATAGATGGGACTTGCAAAAGAAAAGCTTGTTAGGCCTTTCTCAGAGTGGCAGAGCAAGTCCTATATCAGTGGGACCAAAACCCCCACTTTTAATTTTCTTTTTATTTTAACTTGGGCTATGAGTAACCACACTAGTCCCTTATGGAATAGTCCCAGGGTATAGCCTGTCTATGCTGGGAAAACAGCAAAGGCACTTGTGGTTTCTAAGGAAACACCCACTGCAAAGAACCTCTGTAGTTTTGATTCTAATTCATGTTTCCTGTAGGCAAACATCTGAAATACATATTGTCAGAAGCAGAGCGATTAGCAGTGTTCTTGGTTTCCATCATCATTTGTGCTTTACTGTATTTCTGTACTATCATATATGTTCAAGCTTACACTCCAAAATATTTCCCCCGAAGCTTTTATCTGCTGCTAAAAAGCTATGCTTTATACAGGATGAAGTGTCTGCGTAAACGGTTTTAAAATACATACCTAGAGTGCTGTGATGAAATACTAAAAAATATACTTCACAAAATGTTATGATGCAGTAGTCTCAAATGTATCTTATCACATGCAAAAATAAAATAAAGTGGCTTACACCTCATGCAGTTCTGTAATATGATGCTTTGAACAGCATCTAACAAAGAAACTCTGTAAAACTTATTACTGCAAGAAAAGCACTGATTACATGATAAGGTAAATTTATTTGGATGGTGTCTAGGTTTTGCTTTCTTGGTAAATGTGTTTCAAAATATCATAGAAAGATAGAGTGATTTGGGTTGGAAGTGTCCATAAAATTCATCCATTTCCACCTCCCTATCATGGGCAGTGACACCTCCACTGGATCAGGTTGCTCAAAGCCTCATCCAACTTGGCCTTGAAAACCTCCAGGGATGGGAAAGTCAGAATTCCTCTGGGCAAGGAATAAACTTTATGTCCTCTCATCAAACATGTATCAGATATTAAACCAATAAGAACAGATACTACATTTTATATTAGCCAGAAGGCTGAGAAGTGAGTTTCTAGTTTAGTTTTTTGTCACAAGGATTTGCAGTGACAGAGGGTGACTGGATAGTATGACAAGAGTGACATTGGCACGTATGTGCAATGGAGAGGGTTAGTAGGGCAAAGGACTCATGAGATGCTATTGATTCTTCTCAGAGTAGTAGTATTTCTTGCAGCTAAGACATGCAGCATGTTTGATTTGAGTATATAGGTAAGAATAGGGTAAAAACTTTGAACGCATGACACAGAGAAGTAATTTCTCTATTTGTATTAGCCCCAAAGACTGAAACCACTACAACAAAACAAGTATTACCCGTGCCTTTAAATTTAAAAATAACCCAAACAAACAAAACAAAACAAATAAAACCAAACACAAAAGCTTAAATTCTACTTAAAGGCCACATGAGAAAGTCCATTTTTAACTGCCCTCCATAGGACTTCCAGGTTAGGTAGCAAACTGGTCTTCAGGCTGGTGTCTTCAACTATCTCCCACTCCCTTATGTTTCAAAGACACTGTTACAAGGGATAAATCCTCCTCAGAATGAGAATTAGAGAAATTTCACATCCTCATTACCTTTGGCATTATCTTCAGTGAACTGCAGCTTTAATCAGGATCTTGTCAAATTCTTCATTACGAAGATATTTGGCAGATGCACTGCTACAAATTCAATGTCTTTCCTTCAGTCATTGACTTTCTTATAAACCACTTTCAGCTCCTTTACCAAGAAGTTCTCTGTTTTCCAGACTTGACTCCTCAGCTACTCCCTCGATAATGGATTTATATATTGTTATATTCTGGTGGTTTTTTTCCTAGTTTCCTACACTTACACCTCTCCATGGGAAGCCAGGAGCTCTTCACAATTTGGGTCTATGGAATAACACCACCTAACTGCAGTCAAACCTTTAAACATAGATTTAAGAGCAATATAAAGCAGAGTAGTGTATTGACTGGTAAGTGACACGGGTACAGTCAGTCTACAATGTCAGATAGAGGAAAATAAAATTAATGTAAATAGAGATGCATCTACACAATACCTTAACATGTTTAATTCAATGAGATGATATAGTCAGGTAGAAATGAAACTAGCTGTGATTAAAGCAAGACTATGATATCATATTCCAGAGAAGAGCCACGAAGCTGGTGAAGGGGCTGGAGAACAGGCCCTATGAGGAACAGCTGAGAGAGCTGAGTTTGTTTAGCCTGGAGAAGAGGAGGCTGAGAGGAGACCTCATTACTCTCTACAATTATGTGAAAGGAGGTTGTGGAGAGGAGGGGGCTGGCCTCTTCTCCCAAGTGTCAGGGGACAGGACAAGAGGGAATGGCCTCAAGCTCCCCCAGGGGAGATTTAGGCTGGAGATTAGGAGGAAGTTTTTCACACAGAGGGTCATTGGACATTGGAATAGGCTGCCCAGGGAGGTGGTTGATTCACCTTCCCTGGAGGTGTTTAAGGCACGGGTGGATGAGGTCCTGAGGGACATGATTTAGTGTTTGATAGGAGCGGATGGACTCGATGATCCGATTGGTCTCTTCCAACCTGGTTGTTCTATGATTCTATGGTATCATTATCTCAGGTAGTGATAAATAAGGTTAGTATGAATGAATGAAAGAGAATTAAACAATGCTAAAAAAATGAGAGTGTTGAGGTCTGTATCATTTACAGAATCACAGAATAGTAGAATTTAGATGTCTTTGAAAAATCTTTCTCTACTTTACTGTTCTGTATCCAAGATTTCCTGGAACTATACTCTCAGTACGAGGTGAATTCATTGTCTTGAAGTTAGAGAATAATTTGTCCTTAGGTAGAGTTCAAAGGAGGTTGACCTAAACCTATGTAGATCACTACCATTAACAGGTTTTATTTTTTTTGTTGTTCATACCTTTGTGCAGGTAGTTCTTTGCATTGTATCCAAGTGTTACTAGTACCCACAGCGTAGTCCTAAAGCCTCTAAACACTATTTTGTACTTTAGTCTCTTTTAGTTCCACTGTAATTTGGATACTTTGAGTCAGAAAATCACGTTTTTGTATGTTTATGTTTTTGTATGTTTACTTGTCATAAAATAGATTTTTAGCTGAAATCAGTGGAGCACAGCTCTGGTCCCACCAACTCTGAGAACTAGTTCCACATATCCATCCATATGGATAGAAGTATAATGAAGAAATACAATTTTAATTTCTCTTCTTTGCCAGAGCACTTTTGGAGTCTTATCTCTGAAGGCAATGAAACTGTTTTCATTAACAACATTCGGTATCACATCTTCCATCCTGAGAAAACATTCCAGGAAATCTTGGACATCTTACTTCACAGTAAAAGCTGATGTTTTAGCAATGTTATCAAGCCCCTCATTGCTTTACCCACTGACACGTAGACAGCAATTTTTTTTCTGACTGAATGAATGTAGGAATCTACTTCAGGGTGAGCTGTAGAGCTCTCTAATCCCCTCTGTGTGTAGTACCAGGATACACTGTATGTAGTAATCACCCATCCCACGTACTGCTCCCACATGCAGATTCCTATATTCAGGCATTTAAATCAGTAAGCTGAATCCCTCTACTAAATTTTATAAAACTGTCACGCAACTCAGTTGCCTAAGCAGATATTTAATTCCAGTAGAGTTACTCTGTGTTGATCTGAGGGGAGTTGGTAAATATGACACTAGTATTTTGAAGATTTTTTCTCAGCAACTGATTTAAGTTCCTAAAGTTAAAGGAGAAATCTCAGGGTTAAATTCAGTTGCCCACTTAATGGCAGGATGCTAAAGATTTTGTAGGGAACCTGACATTTCCAAGCGGAGCTGACTGGTGTGAACTGACACAATTCTTCTGTCTTTCTGGAGAACAGACAGGATACTTGATAAATTTCAAATGAGACCAAGCACTTTAGTTTAAATTAATGGTCACTGAACTATTGTGATGTTTTACTTTGTACAGGAATGTTCAATTGTTAAAAATGAGTAGGCTTCCAAATAAAAATTTCTGAAAATTTCATCCTGATCCCGGGGAAACAGTGTATTGAGAATGTGTGTAGAGTAACAGGAGAAATACTAGCGTGGACTTCCGTAGTATTTGTATTCCTTTCAGGTGTAGAGAAAAGGCAACTGTGTGAGCTGTGTTACTGCACAGTTTGCCTCAAGGCTGTTCCTATTATACAGTAAAGGTGAGACCAAAGATGCTTAAAGACCTGCCAAGGTCATCCTGGGAATATGTTGCATGGCTACATATCCAGACCTTCCTCTGTTTTTCTTCTGTCTAAATGACACTAACAAAGCTTGTGAGCACAGTCGTGCACTACTCCATAGAAATTTGTCTTTATCTTTTCCTTATTATACTGTAGAGGAGAGATGGGTTATTTCCTTGGCAGCAATCTGCATGCTGCTTGCATATGGCGTTCCGTTTGCTCCTAATCAATACTAATATAGTACTAATTTCTGTGGAAAGAGTTATCATCTTACAGATGATAATGATTACTTTTAAAAATATGTCTGTGGATGCATTAAAAGCACAAACCACACAGAATACATCACCAAGCTAAACATTTTAATTGCTATTTCAATTTTTGAAGCAGCTACAGTTAAAATATGCCTATAGCTGTTGCTTTTTGAATGAATGAATCATTTCTTGAAGTAAAATAGGAAAAAATAATGTTTTTGTCTTTCCTGTAGGTTACTCACAACAGACACGGGTGAAAATAAAAAAAAATCCACACCTCCTCAGATCTAGACAGTAGGAATTTATGAAACATGACTGTGTCATTCAGTGTGAAGCTAAGAAAGAGGTATACTTAGTCCTGGAACTGATTATTAACTCAGTATCTGTCTCTTTCGCTTGCCAGACTGAATCAAAAATAGCAACCTAGCACCCTATTCATGCACTTACAGCTAATATAAGCATATTTTAGCACATAGTGGTGTGGGTTTTGACAAGGAAGATTCCTCAGATGTGTTTTAGGTGAAGCACCTTCAGTTTTAAATTTTCACATTAGAATGCCACAAAAACAGCGACTGCTCAGCTCTGTTTCCAAGTAAAGGGGAGGGCAGCTTTCATTATCCAATATCCTGGACTATATTCTTCAATACAAACAACATACTTTAATTTTGAAACACGCTAGTGAGATAGACATATTCTGTCATTTTTAGAATGAATATTTATAGTCTTCTACCCAACTGGTTTCTGCGAGTCATTCCTGCAAAACAAAGATCTTTGCTTTGAAATAATAATCACTCAACATGTAGACAGAAATGCCAGTTTCCTAGTGAAGAATCTGATGTTATCATCTCATGGCTTGTAGGTCAGTGCTGCTCATCATCACGTGACAGTCAAAGAACTTTTTTTTAAAAAAAAGGACACCAAGAGACATTGAAATGTAGTGTTCCTCGCAGAGCAGGTTTTGCTAAGCATCGCTGACCGAAGGCCCATGAATGTTGGGAACCATTGCCAGAGGGTTTCCTGAAGGCTCAGTAAACTTGACTAACTTCATGAAAGTGTCTACATTTGAAAAAAGTTTTAATGGATTTTAAAGGTAATTCAACCTGACTCTGTCCAGAACTCATCATAAAAGTAATTTCTGTTTCACCTTGCTCCTTTTGCAGTTCACAGTCATAGAATGGTTTGGGTTGGAAGAGACCTTAAAGGTCATACAGTTCCGATCTTCCTACCAAGGAGGGACCTTGGGACTTGCCTGTCCCAAGGCAGGGACACCTTTCACTCAAACAGGTTGCTTAAAACCTCATCTAGCCTGGTCTTGAATACCTTCAGGGATGGGGTATCCACGACTTCTCCGAGTAACCTTTTCCAATGCCTTAACACCTCACATTAAAAAAAATTCTTCCTAATATCTTTTCTAAGTCTACCCTCTCTCATTTTAACACCATTACCCCTCATGCTATGCCGGAAAACCCTGATAAAAAGCTGCTCCCCAGCTGTCCTGTAGGCCCCCTACAGCCCCTTAAGATGCTTCATACTGGGATGCTGGCAGTATATTTGTTTGATTTTTAAACAAGGAAAGTTGATTTTACTCATGTTACTTATAAAAACCTGCATTCTGTCTCCTGCTTATAAAGCCAGGGAAAAGTAAGGATCCATTGGTGTGCTGGTGTACCAGAGTATTTCCACAGAGACTGTGATTTAGAGATTATAAAGGAACACCAGCCAAGGTGAACAATGTGCTATACTTGGGCGAGACATCTTCCTGCACCTCCTCAAGTGTCTGCCACTTAATCACACAACTGATTCAATTCTCTGCTAACATCCTCAGTTTAATGTTGAGTTTTGTTCTGAGTACTTACAGTGAAAGCAATTTCACACACTCCTCTAGCAGCTAATTTCACTGTCCAAGCAGAAATAAGATGATGAGCTTTGAGAGAAAGCTTTCTTCAGATTCCAGGTGAAAATCTGTCTTCTAAACTGAAACTATCACATCACCTAAAATGAGCTGATATGACCAGGACTACATATTAAATGAACAATATTGATTTCTCTAAAGTAAGATCTTTTGTCATGTATTATATTTTCTGTATGCAGAAAATCTAAATGCATTAGTAAAAAGCTAAACCATTCAGATAATTTATACTCTTTGTATTGGTCTTCAAAAAATAAATAGTTCTTTAAAAAAATACCCAAACCAGCAAATCAATGAGTAGAAAGAAATAAAGCTGTTAAGAGAATAAGTTACACACTTGCCATCTCTACACTTACAGTGCAGTAGTAAATGAACAGAGAACAAAAGCAATGCTATTATTTTTTTCATAGTGATGGATCAGAAAAAAACCTACTAAATGTAAATTGAATTGAATAAGTTCTTGCTTAATTTATTGGATTAATTTTAAAATACACCTCATAATGACTTTATCCTTTGAGAAGTTTCAGAAGATTTAATGCTCAAAAGGCCAGATGCTGTATTGTGCTGTGTATATTAAGGCATAGTGGGTCTTAAACATCCCTAAAAGGGTTTTGTGTCTCAGAAGTGCACACACGGGTAATTTGCCTGGCATTTTAAAAATTTAATTGAGGGTTCTTTGGAAAGAGATATAATCATGAAATAACAGCTCACTTTCCATCCGTAGGAATTTCTTAATGGTTCTAAATATGAAGCATATTTTCAAAAATTGCTTGACTCAAACTCATGAACCTTTAACACAATTAATTGAATTTGTAAAGTGAACAATATGACTCACAATTTCCAGTTTGCTGAACAGTTCCTGTCTCATAGAATCACAGAATCACAAGGTTGGAAAAGATCCATCGGATCATTGAGTCCAACCATTCCTATTAAATACTAAACCATGCTCCTCAGCATCTTGTCTTGGTCATTTCAGTCAAGCTATTTTCTGCAATTCTATGTTGTCTTTAAGAGCTGGATGATCTTTAAGGTCCCTTCTGACCCAAACCATTCTATGATTCAATGATAAAGGCATCAGATGACAGCAAGGTGTTCTAAGGCATTTGTCAAAACTGCCTAAAATTGTCAGGCATTTTAGTTAGGTAAGAAAGGTCAGTGGAGGATTTTGTGTTATGATCATGTTGTAACATGCTGCTGAACAAGTTCAGAAATTATAACTGCTTCACGTGTCAGAGGTGGTTACTTCTGTGCTCCAACAAAGAAATCGGTGACACCCATGCTCTTGGTTTTGGGCCATGATCACAAGTGATAGGACCCAACAGTTCTTGAAAATGGAAATGCAGTTGCTGCATGATATTTGAACGAAAAAGAAAAGTTATTATAAACATTTTTTTGAGTTTTCTTCTTAAATGGTTGTGCTAAGCTATGAGAAAGGTGAAACTGTCCTTTGGAAAGACAAAGCAGTGATAGGACAATAAATTCTGGCTACCTTTAAGAATGACAGAACATAAAGCTGTGCAACCTTTGGAAGGTTTGAATGGGTGCCAGTGTTCTTTGAACATAGCATGGGATGTTTCAACAAGATGAGGCAGATGGTGTGACATGCCTGAGAGATTTTTGATAACTGAGATTCCTTATTTATGAGGCAGATTGTGATGAAAACTCTGTGCCCATTCTGAAGCCCAGGAGGAGATGAACAGAAAAGGTTTCCATCTAACAATGATGCAAGTGATACCGGATCAAATAATTGAGCTCTGCAACATTTCAGGACGGTGGACCTGCAGGAGTAATTATTCCAGGAGTTTTTAAAACTATTCTTTATCATGAGAAGCCTCTGGGCTAGATATAACTACAAATAGTATATCTCTCCGAAGTGATGTTTATTTTCATAGTCATATGCCAGAATATGACTAGACACAGCCCAACAAAAAGTAATTTCTGTCTCAACTCACAAAAGCTGCAAATTATTAAGACCTTTGTGGGATGGAGGTGTATCAAGGTATGAGGAGACTTCAGGGTTGTATGCTTAGCCATTGTAATACAGCCATTATAATATTTGTCTTTTGTCCTTCACAAAAAGTGAGAATGCATTTGAAGGACAGATATAATAGACGGAGGACTGAAAGGAAAGTAGGATGTGCTGCAAACTATGCATAACTCTCTGTATTGCTGAGGTGTGTTTGACCCAAAATTGACAGCTAAGAGTACCAACTGAAAATCTGTAAGTAAAAAATAACCTTTATTTTGACACTTCAATTTTTCACTGAAATTATTACAGATTTTTATATTATAAAACATTTATTGGGATATTTAATGTAGTAAGGTAGTAAGATACTCTTACAGTAATATTTAAAAACGCTGAGATTTTTCCTGTTTTTTAAATCTTAGATGCTGTAACAGTTAATTACCATCGAGCTTTCTTTTTTTTACTACAATCTAGTGCTTCTGTGGGTAGTTTAATTTTTGAAATAAATTATTTACCACACAGCAACCTACAATGAGAGACTCTGTAGAGAAATTAATTGGGGCATCGGTGCAGTAATAATGTTATCAGTTGATCAGACTGTTTTGAGTTTCACTAGGTTTAATTTACTGATCAGTTAATGTATTTTTATTTTAAAATATATTTATTTTAGCAATCATATGTAAATTGTATCAGGTAGATACTTCATGAAAAAAATAATCGAGAATATATTGATAATGAAACAAAGTATGCTTGAGTCTAGATAGACAGTTACTCACAATAAACTCTATTAAATGCAAACCAGATATAGCCTGACTGGACTAAGTAACCTGGAACATTGCATTTTATGTCAGGAAAAAAGAATTATGAAGTGGAGGAGTAGAAAACTAATCCATTCATGATTTTAAATCTCTGCCCTCAAATATCTACCAGTTACGTAGGAGGGAATGTCAATGTTGCTCTCATATCAACTCACGTTAAGCAAATTTAAACACTCTAAAGTTCATCACTGAATCTAATTGCATCAAGCATCCTCCTGCCAAAACCAAGGATGCAATAGGATGTTGAGGGTATATTTAATTCAACCTCCCTATGATTTTTTGATAGATCATACTTTCTTGTGCAAAGTGATACAACTACTCTATACTTCATAATGTGAAATTGTTCACAATGGATGTTTAGCCAAAATGAATCCTTTATTGCAAGCTTTTCAAGGGGAATTGCTGCTTATGCTCTGATTTTTATTCACATATACATTTCCAGGGGAATATAATCACTAGTTCACAATCAGCTAGGAAAAGAATATATGGACCTAACAATCTTACAGTTCAGCAGAACAAATCCTTATGTATTTGTCCCGATTACCTCATGGCTGTATAATAATTTAGAACCATTGAAACTAATGCCTTGCTTTTTCTCATGTGAAAACATACCAAATCATTATGTTTGAGTCCTCACTCAAGGCAAGTTACTTTCTTGTCTGTCTCTGTCACTGTAGTTCTAAACACAGCTCTCTTGCTTTGGCTAAATTCATTTAAGATTGGTTTTGTTTCTAAAAAAAACCAACTAATTTTGTAATTATCCTGTTCTAATGTGTTAAAATGATAATGTCACTTAATACTAGAGAAATAAGAAATTACAGAGGAAATTTCAGAGGAAATAAGTAATTACAACCAGTATTTTCTTTGGCATTAGAAGAGATAACACAGGAAGTTGTTTAAGTTATATGAAAAACAAAGAATGCATCCTCTTTTTCAGTTGTTTCATTGTAAAATAATCTGTGGCATGTCATCTGTCTTTTCCCTTTTCTAAAGACATCAGGATATTATTGTAGGCAAAAATAATTGTTCTCTATAAAAATGCACTAAGGCTCTGAAAAATGTACTCTAAAGCTCCCAAATATATTGTCTTGAAAAGAAAAACTTTCTACCCTAGAAGTCTAGGGTAGAACTATGATTTCCATTAACATATTCTCTAGAGTGGCTCAGGTAAGAAAGTTTATCAGTCTTATCACATTCAGTTGGACTTCACTGTCTATATACACAGTATATATGTGCACACATACAGAGAAAGGGCTGTGTGTGTGTCTGCATCTATATATGTTACGTAAAATTTTGGGTGAACGGTATCTAACATATCTTCATGAAGCACAGATATTTCACTTTGTCTCTATACAGATTAGAAAACGTTCCTATTTATGAATTCTATGCACACTGCACTGCTGAAAGCTTATTCAGTGCAGAATACTCCTGTTAAGATTTGAATAGCTTATACAAGAGTAAAGCAAAGCAGATTGTGTTATTTATTCTTACTATTTATTGTCGTTTCAGTCCATTAAACATGTACTCCTCTAGTCCCATAGGACATATGAATTCTGTTGGAAACATATTTTATTTTCAAATACAAGAATGCATATTGAACTTTTAATGTACATTCATGTTAATTAGGAAAGAGACATTGGTAAACAGAAATAGCACAGCTCAGCCCTCTGTATTACAGATACAGTACATGCTGTAAACAGGCACATTTCTGAAAAACAGAAGTATTCTTAAGTACTTCTCCTTCTGTCATATATATATACATAAAAATATTTACTCAACTTATATGGTGTTTTTCTTGATTTATTAGTACAATTTATACTTAAGCTTTGAGACCTGTATTAAATCAGAAACAGTTAATACACCTACACTTCTAAAACAAAGTGCAAAGAAAGCCTTTGCCTCAAACATGTATTAAATTGAAATTGAATGAACTGCACTAAAACTAAATAAGTGAGGGAAAAGAAAAAGTATAGAGTCACAATGAAATCTATTATGTTGGACTTGACTAATAATACAGCAAAGAATTATTCCAGGACCTTACTTTCTAATACTCTTTAACAAACCTGGTCTAAATAGCAGCTGAATAGCAGCACTTACTATACTTCCTGCTGTGTGTTGAGAGCTTCCTTATTTCAATATAGAAACATGAAAAATAGCTCTTAATTTCACCACCTGCAAAAGTAGTCAGCCAGGTGAATTTTGCAATCTAGACTAGCTTTAAATTCTGGGGCAACAATTGGACACACTAAAGGAAGGAATACACCCTGTCTTTAGTCAATAATCCACTGTCTGAGGCATTTGTAGAAATGGTAAAGCTGGTAATTCATCTTTTTCTCTGTCTGTGGAGATTCAATCCCAGATCTCTCATTGCTTAAAAGTGAGTTCCAGTTAACTTGCAACATGTGATTATTATATGTCTTTCTCTGAAGTTATCCCACTGACAGTGTTCCACTTGCTTTTATCGTGCTTGCTTATTCATTGAAATTAGGAATAAAATCTTAGCATTCTAGATTAGTTCCTAATCCCTGTTTTATGTAGTTATTTTCACTTAGAATCATAGAATAGTTTGGGTTGGAAAGGACATTAATGATCATCCAACCCCTCAGTGATGGGCAGGGACACTTCCCATTGGATCAGGCCATCCAAGGCTCCATCCAACCTGGCCTTGAACATCTCCAGAGATTTGGCAGCCACCACTTCCCTGGAAGACCTGTGCCAGTGCCTCACTATCCTCACAGGGAAGAAATTCCTCCTTATGTCTAGTCCAAATTTGCCCCTCTCCAATTTGTTCTCTCATATCAGCTTAATAAACTAAACTGGCTGGAAAGACTGTGAGTGCCCGATAGTATAATATGCTTCACTCTATGAACAAAGCACTCTCAGCATGAGTAGAATATTAAACATTGATCTCCCATTTCTAGGTGAGTGCCTGAATGATGGGGCTGTGTAGTAAAGGGTAGTTAGACAGTATTATTTCATTTTCTCTTTTAGGGCAAGTGCCTGTGACAAGCCCTTCATAGTCTGCCTAAAAAGTTACAAACATTCGAGCACGAAACAGCTCTCTACATTCATATAGTGAAAATATTTAATCTCTGGAGGAATTTACCTAGGGACATAGCCGATTTTCTGTCATGTGAATTTTTTAAATAGTACCTGGATATTCTTTGAAGAGAGGATATTATCTTAATTTTAACACATACATGTCTTATTTGAACAATTACTTGTTGGTTTTATGCAAAAATCAGTAGATGAAATTTGAAGACTCATAAGCTGCAGGGCAGCTGAGATGATAATATTGGTCGCTTTCATATCTAAAATCTATGAATAATGCTGACTTGTGATTATCATGTCTGGTTATTTATTGTCCATTCTTTTTGTCCCTTGCTTCATAATTCTGGAAAAAATCTTATTCTTTTATTTAGTGAAAAAATATATTTAAAGTCTGTGTCATGTAATGTATTCTTGTAAGTAATATTCAGTGTTTGTTAACACAATGACACAATTGTGTTAGTATGACACAATTGTGTAAGTATGACAGACTCCAGTGAGTTTTTTCTAAATGTGGAGCTATTAATAAGTTTTAATATTATTATTAATATTAAAATATTATTATTATATAATTAAAATATTATTAATATTAATATTATTATTTATTAATAAGTTTATAGCACAAGCCTCCTTTAGATTAGGGCCTCACACAATCTTACAGGAAGTGTCTGACATAAGAAATTTAGCTAGAACTTTTACAAAATATCCTGCCACTACTAATAAGTGCTAGATATCTGTAGAGTAGAGGGAAGGAAAATAAGACACTGGATCACTTGTCTATTCCTACAGTCCACTTGATAAGGGGGTATTAACATTCAGTGGATAAAAACTGGAGCTTGCCAAGTGTAGGCAAAACCATGTGGTATAACAATGAAAGTAACAAACCATCGGAACAGTTGATCAAAGGATGTGATTCTGTCATTTGAAATCTTTTCAAGATAACTGGACATCTTTTTAAAACATATGCCTTAATTCCATACAAAATTACTGTGACTTAATAAAATTACATGATCTGTTTGAGGTATGACTAGACTATGGCTATGGCTATGGTGATGCATGTTCTTAGTCCAAAACCCAACAGATTAAATTATCTTTTAATTTAAGTTAAAGTGAATTTTACCTTGACACCTGTAGGACAACATTTCACTAGACATCTGCAAAACTTTATTCTTGAAAATGCTGGGTTATCACAAGCAGAAACTAAAGAAAAATTACGGGAAATCATGTCCTCAGTAAAGCAAATGGCAAATGGCTTTACTGAAACTGAAATGTTTATTCAAAAGAATTTCGAAGTAAGTGGTACTTATTAACAGAGTTTGGAAGGAAACTCACAGAATAAGGAAGAAAGATTATTCTGTAAAACATGCCAGAAGAGAGCCGCATAAATCCAAATGAACCACAAAGCAGAGAGGTATTTGTTCCATTAACAGAACTTACATGAGTATTGAATAAAATCTTGCAGTTTCATTAAAAAAAGGCTATTTGAATGCATGTCAAGCTAAAGCTATTTCATGTTTCCTGCAAATTGAAATCATCTTTATAAATATTTATTGATTTGAGGTGATGGTTTATTAAATTAAATGTAACTTAAAAAAACCCACAAAAATGCCTAAATTGATGTTGAGTAGAACATGTATTATAAAGCTCAGCTAGTTAATTTGCCTCAAATATGACTCCATTAAATTCTGTAAGCCTAATGTCATGCTTTTTAATCATATGGAGAAAACACCTTTTTATGACATAATTGCCATTTTTTTCCAGTGTGTTTAATATTTAGATGAAAATGTCAACAGGAATTTAGAAAGAATTGTTTAACACTTCAGTGTAGGTCATGAGTCTCACCACATTTTAGGAAGCTTCAACCTGACCTGAAATCAAAGATTTATTTTGTCATTCAGAAGAAACACTTTCTAAGTATGGACCACAGCATAACAGGCCATAATATGACTTTAATTGTTGTCAAATCTTTGTTTACTATGGTGCCACTGCATTCCGTGTTTCCAGACCAAAAAGTATAAAAAATTCATACCAGTATAATCTGAACGTCTGGTGCATTTCATATAGTAAAAACTGACTATTACAGAGAAAAACAGTACTAAGGCTGTCATTACAAACAAATAAGCATGTCATATACATACTGAAAATCTGAAGACACAAAATACCAAAGAAACTGAAATTTGGCACCTTGCACAATGAAACTGAAGGTGATTTTGGTTTTGGTGTCTTTTTTCCTTATTTAATCGTGGCTTCAATTAAATTCAACAGATAAAAAGAAGAGCCAGGACCAGATTTCAACGTTGATCTAACGAGTATCATTAGACCTTTTAAATAAAAGTTGTAGTATGGTTCCCACTCCTGTCCAGTGTTAAAAATTAAGGATGAAATTTGTGGTGTGACAAGCACAACAGTTTTTAAAAATAACGTAGACTCTCAATACCTTATTTTATGATATTCCCAATTGTATGACAACTCTTAAAGATAAAATAATATTAAACCTTTGTTTTAAGTCCTCTCTTGTTCTGTTATGAAGCATGTACCAGAAGGTAGATGACTGACAGTTTTCCACATAAAATAAATTGGTCTGTTAGCTAGTTTAATCTGTGAGATGAACCAGTGGTAAAGGTTACTTTCTCGAAGTACCACATAACATTTGAGATACGGTTGGAAAAATATGCCTTTTAGTGAATTCATTATCTCTCTAGCCTTCTGCTTTCTTTCAGCTTTTAGCGTATATATGCATTTCCCTAGGGTTAAGCTAATGTGTTTCTCAATTCCTAGATTGCTCGAACAACAAGAATCGAAGACGATAACAAAATGAATTCCCAAACCCATCCTGGAGCACATGAGTTTTGAATGTTAAGTATTCTACTATTTCAAGGTAAAAGCTACAAAAATATCTTCTGGAGCAAATAGAAGAGTTTGGACATGTGAAATGGCTCCATGTTCTCTTCTCAGCTACCAGTCAAACTAAATAATTTTATACTTGTGTCACAAAGAGCAAATCTATGGTGATAACTTTAAGAAAATTAATTAAGAGCAAAAATCTCTGAAAGGTCACTAGTTATTTAGATAGTGCATACTATTAAGGAGTTTTCAACCTTAAAATGTGTAAAAGACTTTAAAGAACACCAATGAGAACACAAATGCATGCTTCTTGCTGTCAAATACTTTGGATTCCTGTTAAGTCTTTGTATGGTCTTTTAAAAACACAGAAAATCAAACCATAAATGCCTTAGTTGTTAGATTAATGACACTAAGGAGTATTATTGTAGTAATATAGAAGGTACTACACTTTTTCAAATTTTGAACTCTCAAACATCTCTCACGGAACTTGTTGTTACTTGTATGAGTTTACAGACACGAAGCTTGATTTTCTTCTTAACCTGTCACATACCCTGAAAAAGCTCCAGTGTTTCATGGGTAACAAATTTAAAGTCACTCATTTGCTCTAAAAAAATACATGAATTGAAAAGACTGGTCTGCCTCAGGTGACCTCTGGATTTCCTCTGACTTTAGATGGATAAACTTTGAAATCTGCTATAATTCAGCCATGGAGGATCTTATAGTGTCAAGAATGAGAGATTTTAAGATATTTGGGATGAAAATATCTTCTTTAGACTCCTAAATTGAATATTTTCAAAGCCTAACAGATTATCTTGTACTAAAACACCAACATACTAAGATGGCTAAAGCAAGCGATGCAAATCTCACTAAGACCCTACACAAAGCTGCTCGATAACTACGAAATAAGAATGAATTCACACTACAGTTCAAAAGCATTTCAGATGAGTAAAAGCCTTGAGCTGTTTTAAACTTGATAGCATCACAAAGGAAAACAGAAACTTCTTGTGTCCTGCTTTGTTTGTTCATCTAGAAGGTATAATTTGCTTTGAAAAAAAAAAAAAAAAACCCTCACTTCTTCTGGGAGGTGAAAAAGGCACTGAAATTTTTAATAGGTGCGCAAAGGATGAATGCATTTAAAAATAATTAAAGTAGTCCCCAGCTTGCGCTTTGAACAAATCCGTGCACTATTTCTGTGAGGCTCGTGTAAATAAGCTTAACTATTTGTGCTTGCAATAGAATATTCTGTTCTTTGAAGACTTTCTTACTCCACCTAAACAAGGCTTTGTTTACTAATATCACGTGCCACAGCACAGGATCCAGTTCTCAGAGCTAACTAGGCTTTGTGCCTGTCCATGACGGAGTGTTTTAGAGAGAACTTGCAAAGATGGAATCATACGCATCTACTCTAGTAGAAAGAATGACTGGGTATTTTTAAGAGTAAAACCAGAATGTGTTAGGGAGAAAAGTGATTTCTTGACTAAGGTGCTGGAATAGCATAAGCCCCAGGGTTCCATTCCCATGGCACATCTACTTTTTCAGTCAATTCCCAGGGATTTTGAAGACATTATCTAGAAAAAAACAAACAAACAAAAAAAACCCCACATTATTATGGGGATAAAATCTGGAACTCCTTGGTTAATCACTGGAAAAACATTAGAATATTTAGCCTTAACTTACAGAAATAAAAATTCAGACCTGTAGCAGTTCACCTACTATCATAACAAAAGAAGATGCAGGACTGAAAGAGATCTATGGCTTCATCAAGTCAAATGCTTTTTTGTTTTTATAAGAGACAACTGTACTCTGCAATTTCTATTCTAAACTTACTAAATCTTATGTTAAAATGAGTAATAGCGTTTGCCTTTATGTACGTCAATGAAAGGCAGAGACTCACTCTGTTGATATTTAGAAGCATTCCTATATGTAGTCCAAATTATTTATAGTAAGTTTATGTTCTGCAAATACCGCCTTATTAACCCTAGGGCTATATATCCTGCACAGCTGTTTGGTCTCTGACTTGGGCCTGTAGGTTGCCTTTCTTTAGAACAAAGCTCTAGTTCCTGAGCTGATAAAGTTAGAAAGAGCACTAGATTTTTTTTTGTTTGTTTGCTTAAATTCAGTCTTTTGGAAGGCTAGATATGCTTTTTGTTTGTATAAAGAGAGACACATAATAGAATAAGATTTATTTTCATTACATAAGGTTGATTTTTTTTTTCCAGTTTTCTTAGATTGATTCAATTGGCAGAATTAAACTTTGTACTAAAAACCTCAAAATGGGCAGATATTCTGCTAAGAGTGTTGGAATGATGTTATTGAATGAAGCAGAGTTTGGTCAAATATCTGGAGTTCCTGGTTATTTCCAAACAGCCCTGCTACTTGTATCACATTAACAGGCATATTAGGCTAATTAAGGTCTCAGTAATTTTTGTAATGATTTTATCGATACTACGTGTCACTCTTCATTTACATGCAACCGTCCCTTGTTAACCAACAGACTACAGTTGTGTTTTTGTTCTTTTTGTATTCCAAAATGCAGGTTATTGTATCTTCCCACTTGAACACTTTCAGTTGACAGGATTTAAAACCCCATTATTCTGCACAGAGTACAAATCCCTCTCATTTCTACTGTGTGTTTCCTTTAACAAGGTAATAAATATAAGGTAGTCACCCAGAGAAAGGCCAGATGTGGAAGTCAAGCTGAGTTTCACTGTCTGAAAGGAAGAAAGTTTACTTAGAGCCAGAGAGGGTCAGATCATGTCGGTTAGCTCAGAGATCCCTGTGTGATCTCCCTGATCAGGGACTTGGGCTCTGTGTTTGCTTTGGGTTTGGTGGTTGATTCATCTTCCCTGGAGGGGTTTAAGGGACAGGTGGATGTAGTGCTGAGGGACATGGTTTAGTGTTTGATAGGAATGGTTGGACTCGATGATGCAGTGGGTCTCTTCCAACCTGGTGATTCTATGATTCTATGATTCAACAGCACTGAGAATAAGAGCTGTCAGATCAACAACAGCAGCTGCAGTAAAGGAGATGGGGAAATCACATGTGGCAAAACTGAGAGCCATAAAAAAGCCTATATGAGAAATTAAATTCCTGAACCTGTTAAGAAAAATAAAAAGAATAAATTTGTGACAAAACTCGTGTAAACAACAGCCGACCAAATGATGCTTTTCATTTTTACAGATCGTTCATGCCATCTTCATTTTAAAAAGTGCAATCATTTAATTGTAATTAACTGATTTAAAAGTAAACAAATAAACAAACCTTACTAGAACACACAATTTAGTAGAACTTTTGTTTGAATAACAGCTATGGAAGTTTGCAGAGTTAGGGGAAGAGGGCAGTGTTCACAGATATCTCATGTCCCTTAATCTGTTCCTCATCCTAGATCAAAATGTGAAGAGGGACAACCAGGTGCAACTGAATTCTCCTTTCTAAATGAGTTAGGTTTCATCATAAACTGAGCAAATAAATTGCATAAATCAAGTTCAGCTCAGTCACAGGCAGTGTCTTAGCTTCTGTTGTCTTCACAAGTCACTGTAATACAGTTACTGGCACTTTTTAAATGTATTTGGTAAACTAAAAGAGACTCTTGGCTCACTTAACACCATGTGGAAGACTTGAGCAACTGATTAGGCTACAGTAACTCAATCACTTGCAATTATTTCTCCTTATCCATACTAAAGGACCAGAGAGAGACTTGAAGAAGACACGGTAGAACAACAAAGGAGGGAAAGTTGGGTACAAGTGAAGAGAATAAATCTTAATGAGAATAAATGTCTTAAAGATGACAGTTGCAAAGATCATACTGTGTGTTGTTTGGTGTTTTTTTTTTTTTTTCTGTTCTGGAACTACCACACAGTAAATGATAAGTTAACAAATATATAATAACCATCTATGAAATAATTTCCTTCCAAGTTTTTTTTTTTTTTTTTTTTTTTTTTTTTTTTTTTTTTTTTGTCACACTACATGCTGCTTGGTTATCTTTCTCACTGATTTCTGGTTTTGCTTCACCCTAATTTTCTCTATACAGCTGTACAATCCTGTTTACTCTTCTGTTCCCTACCTCTTAGTAAGCCAATCAATGCTTCCCCACCACGCTTATGGTGCAAATTGGTGATTCTTGGAATGAAGAGTAGTTACAACAGAAGGAATCCTTGGGCTGACCAAGCCTCTAAGCTTTGTAATAAGGTGGTAGATGCAATGAATTGTGGCTTATTAGTATTTACATCATGAAAGATGTTATCCAGAGTATAAAGAATGGTTTGCATGTATTAGCAAACTCCCAAAAGCTTGCTACAAACATATATAATATTTAAATTTCATATATATTTATATATATATATTTACAAGATTGTAAAGATCTTTACCACTGCCCTTGACAACAAGACACCTTTCAAACTCCTGGTCCTATTTCAAAGATTGGAAACACTAGTATTACTGTGTGATTGGTCTGTAAATACTCTTTCAAAAAAGAAAAACAACTTCTCTCAATCCTGTTATTGGAGAAGGCTGAACTGTGTCATTTGAAGCTTTCAAAATCACATGTACTGTGAAGAAAACATCAGAAAGAGGATACATTATCCTGGATAGTTTAAGCTTTAGAAAATTATAAGCCTGTTTTAAAGTGTTATAAGTGAAAAGTATTAAGCTACATTGTTCAGTTGCTCTTACCAGTAACCAGTTGTATGGGAGCTTTTTTCCCCCTGCAATATCCATCTAAGGAATGCAGAAAATATATTTCAATTGATTTGTTATATTCAGGCAGTTCGAGTAATCACAACAGAACTCATGCCTGTTTGTTTCCTTGTTGATAAACCATTCAAATGCTTCAATATTGATGCTTCTCTTCAGAGTTTTAAGGCAGCCCAAATGATAGATGTTTTATTCCATGCCAGAAACTAAAGTTATTGATTTTAGTCAACTTTTTACATCCTGTCCCTTAACAAATCCAGTGAAAATAGTCATCGCCTATAAAGAAACTATTTATCCTTGACACAACTGTGAAAGCAGCCTCCAGAAATCCTATTTGAACGCTTCAATGAGTCAGATCATGTTTTCTGAGGGAAAACATGATTTAAGTTCTTTTCACTGTACAGGCAAATGTTTTAAGGAGGGCTTGTTCTTTCTGAATACAGCAGCTAGGAATTTTCATGTAAAATTCTCACCAAAATGACAAACAGAGCAGAGCCAATAAGCTGTAGCTGGGAAGCTGACCACAAGAAGGATGTTGAGGCTCTGGAGCGAGTCCAGAGAAGAGCAACGAGGCAGGTGAAGGGTCTAGAGAACAGGCCCTACGAGGAACAGCTGAGAGAGCTGGAAGTGTTTAGCCTGGAGAAGAGGAGGCTGAGAGGAGATCTCATTGCTCTCTAGAACTGCCTGAAAGGAGGTTGCATGGAGGAGGGAGCTGGGCTCTTCCCTGGAGGTGTTTAAGGCATGGATAGACGAGGTCCTGAGGGACATGGTTTAGTGTTTGATAGGAATGGTTGGACTCGATGATCCGACAGGTCTCTTCCAACCTGGTGATTCTATGATTCTATGAATCTGTGAAGTTGTAATGATGACTACTAGATTAATGAACAAGCAGAGCCAGTGGAGTATTTCCTCTCTGGAGCATACAGACTACAAATGTGTCATTTAAAAAACTGAGCAGTGTTTTCCCTCATCTTCTCCCTGGAGACAGAGACAAATATTAGCAGGCGTGACTATGTTAACAAGAAGGTATGAACTGATGACACTAGGAACTATAGCCCTTTTCCCCCAGGTCTCAGAAAAAAAAAAGTCTGTGTTTCATCACAAACTCAACTTAGGAGAAATATATACATTGAATCATGACAGTTGATTTTTACTGTCTATAAAAGAGAAGTAGGATTTCTTCCTTATTACTGGAAATAAAATTTAGATCAGCAACTTTGAATATGTGGGTAAGGACGAAATCTTTAAAGTCAGATCTGGCAACTCCCCTCATCATATCATCCACCGGCAATTAGCAATAAGCAGTAGAGATTAATTAATTAATTAATTTTGTGTCCGTGGCAAGGTGTTTGGAGGGTGGGACTCTGGGGCTGCCCTGTGTTGAATGTACTCAGTTCCTACCAGTTCTGCAATAACCTTGCTGCAGGACATGGTTGAGCCCATCAGCAAGATCTGGTAGTGCCAATGAGAAAACATATTTTAAAAAGAGTAGAAAACACTGGTCAGGCAGAAGAGATGAGGAAAAATGTGATAAACAATCTGCAGTCACTAGGGTCAGAAGCAAACATGAGAGAAAAGCTTCTTCAGGAGCTGGTGTAGAGATTCTGCCGCTGTTTTTGGAGAAGGCAGTGATGAAGCAGGTAATTCCCAGCAGCCCTGGTGGATATACCTTCTTGTTTCTCACTACCAAATCTATTTTGATTGGAAATAACATGATTTTCAGCAAGTTGAGTCTGTTTTTCCTACGACAATGTTGTGATGGCAATTTGAAGTGAAAATGAGGTAGGTTTGAGGGGAAAAAAAAATCTTCAAACTCTCACTGTTTATTCTTGGGCAGGAATTTAAAGGAAATAATATGTAGCGTGAATGTGTGTAATATTCCTCCTTTGAAAATTAATTAGAATACTCTCCATCATTCTGCTCAACCTTGCTACCAGTGCAAGACAAAAACTACTGGATTAACAATGTGATGTCAGGAGGCATGAAACAATAAATCTGCGTGAAAAAAGTACAACTGATCATCTTGGTTCAGAGTTGATGTACCATTTTGTTCAACTTGGCTTTAGTAATCTCTCTTTATTTATGTCGCAATTAACATCTACAAGTCTAGTTTTGAATGTGGGTTGTGTTATCTAAAAATAGAAAGATAAAAAAACCTGTTTTTGTTCTTAAGAGTTTCTGAGTCAAACGTAGTGGTAGGTTTTGTAATTATAGCAAAATTAGTTTCTTTCTTCTCTAGCTTTGAATCCACTAGGTTTCAAGCTGGACTATAGTTCCCGCTTAACTCTAAACAAAATTAAATCCAGCTGAAATCTTGTATCTTTGAATTTTATCAAAACTTGGCAAAAACAATAGCATGAATCTTTAAATTGTCCATGCAGTCTTCCAAAAGCGGAAAACAATGTGCTTTGAATGTTTTGACTAGTTTTCGAACATTCATCCAGACATATTCTTCAAACTCTACTTCATCTGATCCTGCTGTAAGTCAGAAGTGTGATGCTTTCATAGTGTAGCAAGAAACCAGTACCCATATTTTTCATTGCTTAATATAAATGTACATGTCATAATTAAAAGCGATCATAAGTGAGGATGTGTATATTGGCTGCACTATTTTTTTCCAGCTCAAAATAGAATCTGAACAGATATTAAGATACAAACCCCTACTAAACTTTAAAGAGAATTGTTAAATTTTCACTGACTTGATTCATTGGCCATTGCGAGTTCTTGAAACCCAAGTGATTATGTATTTAGGTAATCAGTTGCATAATGATTAGCAGCAAATGATGGGGAACCAATAAAACACATATGCTTAGAAGCAAATGACTTCTAAAGACTCTAACTCATACTTGTCAGACAATTTAATCATAAGAATTGCCGTCTGACCTCTGAGTGGGATGTGGTAATCTGGCAATCAAGAAGGTAGCACAGGCATGAGGTCTTTCTTTGCTGGACCAAGAAATTATGAGATTGTTTGTGCAACTTGTAATTTGAAGTCATAATCTGACTTAAATTTTTGTTAACTCTCCCAGCAAGTCTACTGTATGCTTATTGTCCTTAGAAATGTGTCAAATCAAACTCTTCAGGAGGGATAGAAAAGGTAGGAGAGGGGGTGGAGTAGCCCTCTTTGTAAGGGAGGACTTGGACACCTCCGAGATAGACTGTGGCAATGGGGAGATTGAGTGCCTGTGGGTTATGATCAAGGGAGCCCATAACAAGGGAGACTTTGTGATGGAAGTCTGTTACAGGCCACCCAGCCAAGGAGAAGCAGCTGATGAGCTCTTCTTTAAACAGCTGGGGTCAATCTCCAAGTCAGTGCCTCTTGTCCTTGTGGGAGACTTCAATCTCCCTGATATCTGCTGGAAGTACAACACAGCAGAAAGAAAGCAGTCTAGGAGGTTCCTGGAGTGTGTGGAAGACAACTTCCTTGCACAGCTGGTGAATGAACCTACGAGGGAAGGTGCCCTCCTGGACTTGCTGTTTGTCAACAGAGAGGGGCTTGTGGGGGATATGATAGTAGGGGGTCGCCTAGGTCTTAGTGATCACGAGATAATAGGGTTTTCTGTCCTAGGTGAAGCAAAGAGGGTGCTAAGCAGGACAGTAGCACTAAATTTTCAGAGGGCAGACTTTGAACTGTTTAGAAGGCTGGTTGGCAAAGTCTCCTGGGAGACAGCACTTGAGGGCAAGGGAGCCCAAGAGGGCTGGGAGTTCTTCAAAAAGGAGATCCTGGCAGCTCAGGAGAAAGCCATCCCCGTGTTCTGGAAAAAAGGCTGGCAGGGGAAAAAAACAGCTTGGTTGAGTAGGGAAATCTTGAGTCAAATTAGGAAAAAAGGAATATTTATAAGCTCTGGAAGGGGGGACAGGCCTCTTGAGGGGACTACAGGAGGGAAGTGAGGCTATGTAGGGAAAAAATCAGAGGGGCTAAGGCTGAACTAGAGATCAGATTAGCTAAGTCTGTAAAAGACAATAAAAAATCTTTCTATAAGTATATAAACAGTAAAAGGAGGACAAGGGAGACCATACAGTCCCTTTTGGACTCAGAGGGAACAGCAGTGACAGGGGATGAGGAGAAGGCTGAGGTACTTAATGCCTTCTTTGCCTCAGTCTTTAATTGTAAAGAAAGCTGTTCCCTCTGTGTAGATACCCGGGAAACAGAGGAGCAATACGAGGCTCCCATAGTCCAAGAGGAGGTGGTCAGAGCCCTGCTTGGCCAACTGGACACCCACAAGTCTATGGGGCCAGATGGGATACATCCTAGGGTTTTGAGGGAGCTGGCGGATGTATTGGCCAAACCCCTTTCCATCATCTTCCAGCAGTCCTGGAAGACTGGGGAGGTACCTCTGGACTGGAGACTGGCTGATGTAGTTCCCATTTACAAGAAGGGTTGCAGGGAGGATCCAGGGAACTACAGGCCAGTCAGTCCGACCTCAGTGCCAGGGAAAGTCATGGAACAGGTGATCTTGAGTGCTATCATGAAGCACTTAGAAGAGAACCGGGTGATCAGGCCCAGTCAACATGGGTTTACCAGAGGCAGGTCCTGCCAAACCAACCTGATCGTCTTCTATGACAAAGTGACTCGGTTACTGGATGAGGGAAAGGCTGTGGATGTGGTCTTTCTGGACTTCAGTAAAGCCTTTGACACAGTTTCTCACAGCATTCTGCTACAGAAACTGTCAGCCTCTGGCCTGGACAGACGCACACTCTCCTGGGTAGAAAACTGGCTGGATGGCCGGGCCCAGAGACTGGTGGTAAATGGTGTTAAGTCCAGCTGGAGGCCAGTGACAAGTGGGGTTCCCCAGGGCTCAGTGCTAGGTCCAGTCCTGTTCAATGTCTTCATCAATGACCTGGATGAGGGCATTGAGGGAACCCTTAGCAATTTTGCAGATGACACAAAGCTGTGTGCAAGTGTCGATCTGCTGGAGGGTAGGGAGGCTCTGCAAAGGGACCTAAACAGGCTGGACCCCTGGGCAGTGTCCAACAGCATGAGGTTTAACATGACCAAATGCCGGGTCCTGCACTTGGGGCACAACAACCCTATACAGAACTACAGACTGGGAGAAGCCTGGCTGGAAAACTGCCAGGAGGAGAGGGACCTGGGGGTGTTGGTCGACAACCGACTGAACATGAGCCAGCAGTGTGCCCAGGTGGCCAAGAAGGCCAATGGCATCCTGGCTTGTATCAGAAACGGTGTGACCAGCAGGTCCAGGGAGGTGATTCTCCCTCTGTACTCAGCACTAGTGAGGCCACTTCTTGAATCCTGTGTTCAGTTGTGGGCCCCTCACCACAAGAAGGATGTTGAGGCTCTGGAGCAAGTCCAGAGAAGAGCGACGAGGCTGGTGAAGGGGCTGGAGAATAGACCCTATGAGGAGCGGCTGAGAGAGCTGGGGTTGCTTATCCTGGAGAAGAGGAGGCTGAGAGGAGACCTCATTACTCTCTACAAGTACCTGAAAGGTGGTTGTGGAGAGGAGGGAGCTGGCCTCTTCTCCCAAGTGACAGGGGACAGGACAATAGGGAAGGGCCTCAATCTCCGCCAGGGGAGATTTAGGCTAGACATTAGGAGGAAGTTTTTCACACAGAGGGTCATTGGGCATTGGAATAGGCTGCCCAGGGAGGTGGTTGAGTCACCTTCCCTGGAGGTGTTTAAGGCACAGGTGGATGAGGTCTTGAGGGACTTGGTTTAGTGTTAGATAGGAATGGTTGGACTAGAAGATCCGATGGGTCCCTTCCAACCTGGTTGTTCTGTGATTCTGTGATTCTGTAAATCCGTAAATGTACATGCTCTTATAGCATAATACCCCATAAAACCTGACAAGTTTTCTTTTAGCCATGATTTTCTTTCATAGAATCATAGAAGCATTAAGGTTGGAAAAGATGTCCAAGATCATTAAGTCCAATTGTCAGTCCTCCAAACTCTCTTCAAAACCGCGCCTGAACCTGTGCCAACAATTAATAGCCATTTCAATTCTTAGAATCAAATATGAGTGATAACAAATCTGTGAAACCTGTGGATCTCAAAAATGAGAGCTTCACATTTATATGCGAACATAAAAATCATTTTGCTCTCAATAATTATTAAAGAAGCAGAAGATAGATTTTTGCATTATGTTTGTTTTTTTGAATAAACAGTTTATCTTTGCAAAAAGCTTTCCAGCAGCAATCAGAGACATTACTGGAACAAAATGAAAAGCCAAACACTTTCCAGCTCAACAGAGAAGTTAAAAAAATCCATTTTTCACCATAAAAAGTCTGCAGACACCAGTGCTGCTTGAGGTGTTAAGCACCATGGCAGGCTGAGGCTAAACCTAGGGAGCTGGCTTTCACTTCATCTCCTATTCATAAACAACATAAATACTTCAATAACTAAAAAGTCTGAAGTCAAGAGAGACAAAAACCATTTACCCTCACACTCTCTTTGGCTAAACCTTGGTTTCCAGGGCTCAGTGCTGGGTCCAGCTCTGTTCAATGTCTTCATCAATGACCTGGATGAAGGCATTGAGTGTACCCTTAGCAAGTTGGCAGATGACACTAAGATAGGTGGAAGTGTTGATCTGCTGGAGGGTAGGGAGGCTCTGTAAAGGGATCTGAACAGGCTAGACCGCTGGGCTGAGTCTAATGGCATGAGGTTTAACACAGCCAAATGCCAGGTCCTGCACTTGGGACACAGCAACCCTATGCAGAGCTACAGACTGGGAGAAGTCTGTCTCGAAAGCTGCCTGGAGGAGAAAGACCTGGGGGTGTTGGTCAACAGCCGACTGAACATGAGCCAGCAGTGTGCCCAGGTGGCCAAGAAGGCCAGTGGCATCCTGGCTTGGATGTACTCATCACTGGTGAGACTGCTCCTTGAATCCTGTGTTCAGTTCTGGACCCCTCACCACAAGAAGGGCTTATAGTTCAGAAATACAAATAGGTAAAGATTATATTGCTTACTCATTCTGCTCATTTCTGATCAGTATCTGCTGGACCTTCCTTCTAATACTAACCAATGCAATGCAGCAGGCTAGGATAAAATTAACGACATCCATTGACCCTTATATTTTTTGGCCTTTAGATTTTTATGACAGGATTTCATAGCCATAAAATTTAACACTGTTTTTCATTACAGATTTCTTCTGCCTGATTTGTCAGCTATAATAAATAAGATTTTGGTGGATTAATATTGGTAAATTCGTGAACAGCAACCACAACGAGTCATGTCTCAGTATAAATTATCTCTACTTTCACTAGAAAAGGGATATCCAAGCACTACGAAGAGGTTTATTAAGGAAAGAAATCAAATAAAATGTATGACTAATGATGTCAATTTCTTACAGTAAGCATCTTTGCTCTAATAATTTGGAAATTGAAAGTTGTTCAGATTCCACTGAAGTAAAAACATTTTCTTCCTCTGTTGTATGTCAGCCTTGGCTTAGTTATTGCATTCAGTTCGAGTCTAATAGCAATGTAATACGGAGTAGAATAAATGTCTTACTGGAGATAGTGATTGCACAAGTTAATTGGTCTTTTTAAATGAAATCTTTTTCTTTACAGTAAATATACCGGGAAGCAAAGATGATTAGACAGCTACTTTTAAAAACATGACTTGTGTCTACTGATACTTCACATTGCCAGTGGACGTTGAATAAATAAAAATCCTTTTCTTAAAAAAATAGAATATAAAAAGCGAGAACGACAATATAACTGAGATTAAAGCAATATGCATCATGGGTGAAACATAAGCTATATTTTAGGAAGCCATTCCTACTTAGATATTTAGTAATATTTAGTATTTAGTAATATTTAGTAATTGGAACCCTCACCACAAGAAGGATGTTGAGGCTCTGGAGTGAGTCCAGAGAAGAGCAACAAAGCTGGTGAAGGGGCTGGAGAAGAAGTCTTACAAGGAGCAACTGAGAGGGCTAGGGCTGTTTAGCCTGGAGAAGAGGAGGCTGAGTGGAGACCTCATTGCTCTCTACAACTACCTGAAAGGAGGTTGTACAGAGGAGGGTGCTGGCCTCTTCCTCCAAATGACAGGGGACAGGACAAGGGGGAATGGCCTCAAGCTCCCCCAGGGGAGATTTAGGCTGGAGAATAGGAGGAAGTTTTTCACAGAAATGGTCATTGGGCATTGGCAGAGGCTGCCCAGGGAGGTGGTTGATTCCCCTTCCCTGGAGGTGTTTAAGGCACGGGTAGATGAGGTGCTGAGGGACATAGTTTAGTGTTTGATAGGAACAGTTGGACTCAATGATCCTATGGGTCTCTTCCAACCTGGTGATTCTATGATTCTATGGTTCTAATACCCCATGATTTTTTGTTCCTGGAGGGCACACAACCAAATTTTAAACAATGTTTTCTTTTACACCAACATGGACCAAATGAAAAGTTTAACAGGTCAGTTACTTGTGAGTCATATCAGGAGCTGATAAGTTAGTGGAGTATTATAAAGTTTTTAAAAAGTGCCAGATGTTTTGTCTGCAGAACTAATTTACGACTATTTTATTGGAAATAGAGGAGTTAATCCACTTTTTCAGAATTTAAAGATTAAAGGTATTTGTATCTAACTTTCATATAGCACATCTCGTATATTGACCTTGGAAGAACTCTAAGTGAAGATCTATGCATTCAAGTCTGTACTGTGAGAGCAGTTGTGGTCTTTAAAGTCAGTCCAGGGCAAGGAGCTTATAACAGTACCCAGTTCCCGCTTATCTTATCCGTCTAGGGTAGCGTGCCTAGGATTTAACTCCTTACAAAACAAACAGCCCATGTTTACAATGTTTTGAATATGGGAAATGAAGCAAAGTAAATGAAGTGACTTGCTCCAGGCTATGTAAAATATTGGAATGCAGAGAAGTGTCCTGCCTCTGGGCAGTGTTTCTGTCTGCCTTCCTGAGGTTATGTTTGATTCATAGTAACTGGACCTGTCTGTTTTCATGTCTCTGCACTGAGGGTTCTTCTTTTTAAAGAAGTGCTGGCTGCTTTGTGCTCTTTCAGTTATGAAAAGTTAATTAAACATTTACCTGTGTTATAAATTCCTTCTTGTTAATTGCAGTTTTGTGGAGCAGCCAGTATATACTGAACAAGGCATTCCTAAGAGACTGCGTAATTTTCACCAGCATTTAATCACAATTAACATAGAAAAAATTCATTCAAACCATAACACTCATACTGATTATCCTGCCATTTGGAATTGTGTAGATAGTTTAACTTCTACATCACAGATCAAGATGTAAAAAAAATCCATGTGGCACTGGGAAACTATGAACTCATGTCTAAGTTTTATAGCAAAGATGCATGTTTTATCTACTTTAAGATGCTTTTTAAGTTAATTTAAGTGGTTTTCAGAAGACCCAAGATCCTTGAATAGTTAATGGGAAGAGATAAGCTTAAAGCCACCTAAAACAACGTTCATGAATAATTCTGCCTGACTTCAGCCCATAAGAGATATAACCGTGAGCATATACAGAATAATATTTGCATGCAGAATCAGTTTGTCCATGGAAACAGTTAGCCGTGTCAATATACAGGAATTCTGAGAGTAAAATTGTTGGTTTTGCTAAGTTATAAAAGACAGAGTATGCAAAATTACAGGAGGTACTTTGAATCATTAACCATCTTCATTAAATGAGGTATTTAAGTTTAAAGAAAGCTAGTAATTTTCACAATTAAGTGTGGGTTTGTGATGTGCAACCTAAAATTTCTTTTCCTTAATTCAGGTTTCCTTGTTGGCTTCACATATCCTTGCAAGCTATAATAAGCTTCAGAACACATTATAAAGATAAATATTGGACCTTTCTGCATGTGGCATTATCAGTTAGTGGATAATTTATATATATCGTATATAAAACTTTTCCAGACTTTGGAGTTATAGGAAAAATAATAGTCTTTCCTCTCTCTGTCACTTACATTTTGACAGGTTATAAATATAAGACAAACCTAAGTCATTACCCATATAGCTGCGTCTCTGCTGAAACGTGGCTGCAAGACTTACAGAGCTCCTGTGTTTCAGAGTGAGTTGCCCATCAGATGAAATCAGCATTAACATAATAAGCTAGTTATTGCTGGTATTAAAAAAAATAAAAAAATAATTATAATAGGGCAAGTGCAGTAGGAGTTCAACAGCTGCAGAATAGCACTGAAAGAGCAGTAGTGGCCTGAAGCAAGAATCAAAGTAATTACATCTCTCACAGGAAGTGGTGAGCAGCAGAGTTAGATGAGTTAGATGAAAGGAATGTAACCAGTTCAATTCTTAGCCTATTCGTTTGCAAGAGACAGACTTTCTTCTACTGTAGAGAGCTTCCAACCACAACGTGTCCTCTTCCAACCTCAAATAACATGACTTTTATGTAGCCGGGATTCAAACAGTGGTTTAAATTGCCCACACAGCAAGGAAAATGCAAAACCCATGACAGGCACCGGGTACTGCCTCCCCATCTCCATCCTCGACTTGAATTCCATAATGCAGCATCTATGTCAGCACGTGGTGTTTGTGAAGGGGAAAGGAAGAACTGCAGAACCTCTATGCTACCATGACATTATTGTTTATGAATAAATGTATTAATATGAAACGAATGAGTGAATAGGAAATTCCATTCAGCTCTTTGCAGTATAGGTGCAATCTGTGAAATTTACTGATGTTTTGTACAACCTCATCTAAAGCAGCTTGGCTGAATGGAAGTGCTATGTATGATGTGAGTGCAAGATTTGAATGGGCACCCACATGAGTCAAGGAAGAAGTGGTATATGTCTGCAGAAAATATCATTTAGCCCTTACTGGAATACCATGCCCTGTTCTGGTGTCCAATCTTGTAAAAAATCGAGATGCTTCTGAGAAGTTGTGTAAAGCTGTCCTGTATTCTTGAACATATGCCTCAGACAGAGATCACATGAGCTCAGTCTACTTAATCTGCTTCACAAAAAGACAGGAAGACAATTTATGATTATCTGTAAGTACCTATGCAGGGGAAAACCTCTTTTACTGAATGCTTCTGCAGTATAAAAATCATAGGCTTAACAAATCCAGGAGGTGGGCATTAAAAACACTAACTCAAGCTAAAAGTAGTTAACAGGAGTTGAGAGGAATAGCAGAGGATCTGCCTGGCAAAACCTGGCATCTACGTTATAAATGAAGCTCATTCACGTGTCGTTAAGAGTGTCGTGCAGGCATTTTAGCACAACCAGTGTCACTACCTAAAAAAAAGAGGGTTAATGTATAATGAAAAAAAAAGAGAAAACAAATCAGCCTCTCACAACCAGAGGGCTCATTGCTAGGAATAATTTTCCCATACCCTGCATGCTGTTGGAGGCAGCACAGTGGCTCAGGCTGTCCTTATCTCTTCCACGTGGATTTGATAAGATCAATGTTGCTAAGATTCTTAAAGCTTCTTGGAAAGCCTGATTTTTGCTGCTTTAGATTTTGTTATTGGCTTTTCAGAGGTGCAGTTTCCAAAAGGTCAACGACAGCGCAAGTCACCACTTTTCTTGTGGCATTCCTGCCCCAATCCTGTCCCAAAGGAAACTTGTGCCAAAAGAAGGGGAAGAAGGAATCTCCATTGACAAGGTTTTCCAGCTGTGATAGAAAAATATATATTGAATGGACTTGCAAAATAACTCAGTGAAACATCCTCTTGTGGTCCTGCTAGAAATTAATTAGAAATTTCTATGGCTTTATTAACAGGACTGGAGAAAGCACAGAACTAAATAATTCCTGTAAAATCAAAGTCTGAAATTCTGATCTTACCTCCTGCCCTTTTGTGCCCTTCTGGCTAGCAACTTCCAGCTGGGAATACTGGAAAAGACGGGATTATAAGAGTAATAAGAAAATAATGGCAAGAATGTGCAGTTTTCAGGTGTTGTATGGTCACTGAGGGAAGCATAGCCTGTGGCATAATTTAGACCACATCCAAAGCCTGCAATAATTTCCTCAGTTCCAAATATTGGTCAAAACATAATATTGAAAATGAATGATTTATTGTTGGCTCCTTGTCAGTTTTCCGTCTCTCTGCTTGTAAGAAACGAAAGAAAGAAAAAAAAAAAAAAGAAATCAAGCCAAAAAAACATGCCCCAGTTGGGTAATACACCTGCACATTAGCAGACTGTGATTATTTTAGAGAAATGATGAAGTAAGAATTTTGTTAGGGAATGTGACATTAGGGAGTTATTGTATTAATCACTGGGCATTTTCCCAGTAATAATATATTATAATGGGAAAAAATGCAGATCAAAAGGGGGCAGAAGAGCTAAAGCATTATTTTTTTTTGTAGGGTTTTTTTCCAATAAAACTGGAATGAACTTTTGGTGGAGAAGTTAGTGTATGCACTAAGTAATATGTAAATTACATTAATTAAATAACTATATGTTGTATGTATATATGGAGATAGTTAACCACACATATGATAACACAGTTTTTAAAAATACCAACTATGACACTAATAACAAAAAGAAATAGCATAAAAAGCAGCCTAAGGAGCAGAATACTTGGTGTATAAGCAAAATTATAATCTCAAGAATACTCTGTTCCTTCGAATAAAGTGCTTACTTTTAATTTGAAGGATCAGTTATCACATGAGAGAATTATTCATCAGTGATATCAACTTTTATGAGTCTATGTGCACTTTTGTCAGCAGGTGTATCTACCTTCTTCCTTAAAGATAGAGTTGTAATTACCACGGAGGACATTATTTTGCAGTAAATGTATTTTTTACTAGTCTCTTGCACAGTCTTATCCACTAGCACGTGTTTGTCTCATGGAGAGCTGGTACCAAGAAAATCCTTCAGAAAAACTGTAATTTGCTATAGAGGGCGCAGTCTTGCCTCCATGAGAGGCAAACTTACATTGAAGTCAATCTCTTCTTTTTCAGACCACTGAAAGGTCACTCCCTCATTCCCTCACTTCTTTCCCACCTTCTTTTCACTGTGGATTTGTGCAGAATGTAAGACAGAATCATAGAATCATAGAATCACCAGGTTGGAAGAGACCCATCAGATCATCGAGTCCAATTGTTCCTATCAAACACTAAACTATGTCCCTCAGGACCTCATCTACCCGTGCCTTAAACACCTCCAGGGAAGGTGAATCAACCACCTACCTGGGCAGTCTGTTCCAATGCCCAATGACCCTTTCTGTGAAAAACTTCCTCCTAATGTCTAGCCTAAATCTCCCCTGGTAGAGCTCGAGACCATTCCCTCTTGTCCTGTCCCCTGTCACCAGGGAGAAGAGCCCAGCTCCCTTCTCTCCACAACCTCCTTTCAGATAGTTGTAGAGAGCAATGAGGTCTCCCCTCAGCCTCCTGTTCTCCAGGATAAACACCCCCAGCTATATCAGCCGCTCCTCATAAGGCCTGCTCTCCAGCCCCTTCACCAGTCTAGTCGCTTTTCTCTGGACTCCAGAGCCTCAAGATTTCAGGATATATTAAATCTCCTTAGGTTTACCAGTTTGGAACTATTCAGATTTCATTGTGTGAATTAAATGTGTTTTTTCTTTTAGCTTTTCAGCAAAATAGAGAGTACATCTCATCTTTTAAAAATGTCATGCAGTTTCTTTGTACTTAATCTTCTAATACATCTTTTTCTTTTCTGCATTTTGTTTGTCTCTCTGTTATTTTCTGTTTTCTTCAGAAATGACCATCCATAAAAAAATACCTAATATACACACAAATGTGTATATGTATTTATTTCCAGTGGAGGTTGCTGAAAATTCTAGAGTGAGATAGAAGTACAGGAAAATAAAAATGCACTTCACATGTGAGTGCACACAAAAATATTAACAAACAAGATGTCATTGAGCTTTAAACTTATGCAACCACTAGCATATCGGAATTTTACAACCTGGACTGCCAGAAGTAACTTCTTAGTTACATTTTAAAACACTGCATTTCTGCTCTGTCTCTATAACTACTGTTCCTAGGTTAACTTGAGTGTGAAATGGGCCACTTAAGTTGTAACTATGGATAGGTAAAAGCCATCTGCATGTGAAAGACAAGATGATTCTTTTTCTAACACTGGGTCAAGTACGTGAAAGTAGGAAGGTGTAGCTGCTGCTGGCTGCACATTATCATTACGAAAGCAGCACCAAATTCAGACGATTCACAGATGGTATGTGGGTGATCTCAAGGATGAGAGCTTTAATATCTGGGAAAGAACATGCAATAAGTGTGATGACGGAATATAAGCAAGGAGTAGATACATGAAAAATACATGACAGAAAGCTAATAAATTGTAGGATAATGTGAGATGCAATTTGTAAGAAGTGACCAAATACATTGGTTTAGAAAGAACCATGACTCACTCCGGATTTCAGCCACCAAATACCTGGCGTTTATTATACTGTGCAAACAACAATACATCATTTTACATTTATTGCTAGAGTAGTAATGTGTTCTGAGTAATGAACCTAACACAGAGTGAAGCTCTATGTCTGAATAAGACAGAGTAAATAAGCACCTAGAAGAGATGAAGTCAGAAACAGAGTTCGGAGCACATAATTATGATTAATGGAGAAATAGTTGCATGAGACAACAGAAGCAAATGCCTGGAGTGGTGTATGCATTCAGAGGGTAAGAGCCTGAGAAACACAAGACAATCCTAGGCTTGATTTTTAGTCATTGTTTTTGATTGCCGTTGACTTCCAGTAAGAGAAAAGTGGATCAATGGATTATAGTACACACATATATCAAACCGAACTACATGGCTGTGACATTCCTTGAGAGAAGATGCAAAACAAAATCACCATGTTAACACAACCAAAAAAGATACAGATCATCTGTAAAGGGTGTACTGGGACGGGAAAACTTGAATTGCTCATATGACCAGAACATTTTCCAGTCAAGCTTTTCTCGCAGAAACTCTTTTATTATTTTTTAATTAGGTTGTTTTAATTTATTTATGATTGTTATTAAATTTAAAATGCTTTTCAGTTCTTAAATAATTCCTGTATTTTATCCTGAGGCAAAATCTCTTCAGCCTCTGGCATTTAAACTCAAAGACTTCTCATTCATCTGCAACAACTATACTCTCTGACTTGAAACAAAAGAATAAATATATGGCACCACCCAGGGCAGATATCCAGCAATGCTGTAATTTAATACTTTAGCCACTCAACTAAGTAAAATTGAATAAGAGTTTGTGTCATTTATCTGTGAGGAAGTTTTACTTGATGCTGTCACTGGGGCATCTTTGTACTATCCAGTGACATCTAGCTCAGCTAGTCATGCCCTTTTACACAGCAGTTCAAAGCAAAAATATGCTATAAATGCTTTGAATCATGCCCTTAAAAAGCCTTTCTTTGTTCTTTAACTAGAGAGGAAGGTTTAAAGGGTGTAGCAAATCATTCCGTAGGAGCAAACCTACTACTACTTAAATGGGGTGATAAACTGTCTTCACCAAACATAACCCCCCCCCCGCCCCGCTTTTTTTTCTTTACTAGCATTGATCTAAATACATCCTTGGATTAAAACTCAAGAAGAATAAAATATATAATTTGCAGTTAATTTCTATTCTTCTTTCACCTGAGGAAATATTATACGTGCATTGTGGTATATTTTGTTTCGTAATGTTCAGTTTGAAGACATATCATTCTATTTCTTTTCTTCTTTATTTTCTTTTCTCTTAGAAAAGATTTAGACTGCTTTGTAGGTGAAAGCAGTCCAAGGTCTTAAGTTGATATAAAGTACAAGGTGATAATGAGTTTAATGACCCTTAGTTTGCAGGGTAAACTGTCTCCTGCCTAAAGAAAGGTGACTTAGTGTGAGAGAAAAATTATTTCCATTTTTGGAGCAAAGTTAAAGATCACAGATGTTCTATATTTTTTAGGTGCTCATTTTGTTATTGGAGATCAAACTCAGCCATATCACAATAATAGTTCTCAATTTTTCATAGGAAACCATTGAAGGATAGAAAAAGAAGCAAAGTTTCTCGTTATGAGAATTTATATGAGGGTGAGGGAAAGAACAGTTATAGCTTGAAACTGTTCAAAGTGTTTATGACAAAGCTTTTCCATCACCATGGTCCATGGAGTCATATACACATGCAGGGACCACCCAGGGCTTCTCACTAGGAGTTGCAGAGTGGTTTGCAAGCATACGGTGGAGATCCCTTGCTATACAGAGGAGAGTGACTAGACGGAATTCAGCTCCAAGGTAATGATGCCAAACTTTAAATATGTGCATGCTAATATCTGCAGGCACTGCAGCTGTCTAAGCTCCCATTTATATTCCGTGGAAATCAAATCAATAGAGTTGGGAGCATCTTGAAATCTGGTCAGCTTAACCTGAGCTAATTACCTCCATTTAAGCTGTTGAGATACTCTCCAGATTCCACTTACTATATTGCCTAGTTCTCATTTGACTTTCCCCCAAAACTATTTCTAGTAAAATGGAGTTTTAGTTGTTTTTCTAGTTCAAATACATGGAATAATGTGAGAGTTGTGCCACAGGTTGCCAAGTTGAGGGTGTAAGACCATTTAGGACAGTTTGCATCAGCAAACTTCAGCAGGGAACTCTTGATCTTATCATCACTTCCAAAGATATTAAACAGCACTGAGCCCAATATCGATTCTTAGCAGACCCCATTTGTGACAGGCTGCTGATTAGAAAAGGAGCTGTTTACCACCACCTTCTGGAAACAATGGAAAATGGGGTGGTTCTGTGATGTGTATTGCCAGACTCTGCATTCATCTATAACTCTAATTTTCAGGATCAGTTCTAAACTCATATCTATAACATTTCCTGACAAATGTAAGATTTTAAGACACCCTTTTAGACAAAACTAACTCACTTAGGGGTTTGGGTTTTTTTTCCTAACATACAGATATAGAATTTGGCATCATCTAGATAATCCAGGAACAGAAAATATTTGTTCCAGTCTTACTTCAGCTGCAGAATTGTCAGATTTCCAGATTCCTCTCTCCATAGAACTACTCTCATGAAAAGACTCCTGCTACTTTCACTGTTCACTTTGATTAAACTTTTTCTTTCTTTGTAAGTGTCACAAAAAATCCCTTGTATTTTTTAAAAATATTAATAAATTATAATGCCTTATTGTAATGTAAAACTATTTTCAAGCTGGTTTACTGATGACTCTGTTAGTTCAATGCTTCATGTGCTTCAATGAATTTTATCCTCACAAACAAAGAGAACTTGGAAATATCCAGTCCTTAAGTTCTTAAATGTCACCGTACAATTGTTGGTCTTTCTCCTTTATACGTTCCTGGAAAAAATATTGTCAACACTCAGACAGGATCAAGAGATCAGAGAAGGGAAGAGATGGACTGGTTTTAAGCAGGTCAGGCTAGGTTAAATGCTAGGTCTATGCTGTTTGATTGAGTTCCTTTGAATGTGCTATTGGAAGTGGTGCAGTAACATCAATGTAATTTTTCACTTGCTTTCCAAGGACTTTTTCCTCCTCTTCTTCTTCTTCTTCTCTTCCTCCTTTACAGCTCTTGCAGAAACAGTTCTTAGGAATCAGAGAGACAAATTTGCACCAGTAAATAACCCCAATTTCCTGTGGGCAATGTCACTGTTAATATGAGGTATCCAAAAGCAGATGTTGGTTGCTTCAGGCTGCCCAATGATACTCTTTTAATCCTTGAGAGTGCATCATGGGTACCACATAAGCTGTACTCATGCAGATACTGTTTATACAGATCTGAAGTTGGTAACTGCACTGTAAAATTCATGCTCTCCTGAATAAACTGCACAATAATAGCCTTACCCTCTATACAATGCTTTCAACGGGCTCCAGCATAAAGAGCCACCTAATTCAGAACAGATGAAGCATAAGGAAGCATAAATATTGCACAATGACTCAAAAAAGGATCATGGATGACTGCATGCATCCTAATTGGCCTTCGTTTGTATGTAGATTTAGCAGTGCAAACACCAGTGCTGTATCATTAGAACTACCAATAAGCATCTAGAAAGTAACCTCAGGAAACAGTGTAGGAAAAAGATACTTGTTCGTTAGTGCGTGATTTAGACCCAGAAAGCACTACTGGAAAGCTACTCAAGTCTTCATCTGGCAACACAGCAGGCTCAGTATCTGTATTAAAGACATTATTTCTGTAGGAAAAGAAAAAAAAATCAAACCCAACAAATGCCTCAAAACAAGTAAGGTGTTTGAAAGCAGGAGGTAAAGAAAACACATGCTGCACATATGCATTGCATAACAGACTGTGTTGCAGTGAGGGTTGCCATGGAGACTGCTGGATGGCAGTAAAAATGCAATGTTTCTGAAAGCGAGGTGCTGAGAGTATCCCACATGAACTCTCAGCTCCACTGAAGTTCAGACAAGTCGATATATGTCCCTGTTTACTGCCAAAGCAGTCTGGCACTGGGCAAGATGAGACTTAGACGGGCATCAACACCTAATGGCACAGGAGTTACCAGAAGCTATTACTTTCATGGACGCCATTTCCCAAGAAGCCACCATCCCAAGAAGAAAAGAAGGGTTTCATCACGGGTGGATGAGGTATTGAGGGACTTGGTTTAGTGTTAGATAGGAATGGTTGGACTTGATGATCCGATGGGTCCCTTCCAACCTGGTTGTTCCGTCATTCTGTGATTCTGTGATTGCTTAGCAAGAATGCTGCCTGTGCAGCAGCTCTCTGTTTTCAGAATGAGGAGGAAATTACTGAGCCTTTTGAAAACAAAACTTACATCAGCTAATCTAGCTGCTGAATCAGAAAGCCACTATCCTACTCCCACCTCTCATAAAAACCTCTTTTTTTCTACATGGAATAGTAAGAGTACTTACTTCCTTTCTTATAACTCCAACTACACTGGATTAAGGAGTGATGAAAAGGTGAGCCTTATTGTTCTGTACTGCAAAGTACAGATGCGACGGTCCCACTCTATTTCCACGCAGCCATCCCAGATAACACAGTGTTCATACTGACAGGCACTCACAGGTTGTCATGCTAGGCTTAAACATCCATCTCAAAATGTGAGATTGAAGGCCTGGACCTCATGAAATTATACGGGAGTCCTTCACAGAATGCAGTAGGGCCCCATTTCTTTCAAAAAATATGAACTAGAAGAGATCTGGTTTGCATGGCCCACTCCTCACTGAGAGAGACTTGTGACTGATGCTGCTTTAACCCCGTGCTTTCTTTTCTGATGCACATTCATGTTCACCATGATCCCATCACCTTGGGTTCATACAGAATCCCACTGACCATACCCTGCCACACTGCAGCATTCAGGACTATGTACATGAGAATCTCTCATTCCTAAATCAAATCGCTCTTATATTCCTTAACCCAAAGAGTGACATCAATTCAGAACTTATCTATCAAAAAAATGGGGGTTTTTTTGAGGTGGAAATGTGTTTTTTCTCTCAATTTAATTAAAAAAAAATTAAACCCCCCTTTTTTTTTTCCTTTTTGAAGGAAAAAAAGGCGTATACCTGAGTTTCCTACCAAGTGAAACTAACTGGCTTCCTCCATACCTGACCCTGGGAATTAAATGATGTATTTATAGTACAATGATCTAGAAGCTGGAATCCTGGAGGTAAACAGGGAGTGAATCAGTTTATAAGTATAAATGCCACAGCAGGTTTCAGTGGTGGCAAAATTACATTATCATTTGTTAAAACAATTCCAAAAAAACTCAAATTGCAATACTGCTTAGTTTGCAAAGCAATTGCATGGTCTACAGTCCTTGAGAAAGTCTCTGTCTTTAGAACAAGCTGAAGTTTCTTCCACATGAACAGCACATGGTTATGCTCTAGTTTGGAAATAGCATTAAAAGAATTACCTCTTAGCAAATGAAAAATTAGTAGGACCAATTTTGAACTAAAATTAATTTTGGTTGATTAATTTGGTACGTCCATGATGGGGAAAAAAATCTGTAACTGAAACCCTGAGACCTGAAAACTGCTAAAAAAATCTGAAAGTGCCTAAGACCAATTTTTCCTCTAACAATTGTGATGGATGGAGGAGACCATTTATTACAGCCAAGAATTTTATGGGTTTTTTTCCTATAAAAATGTTGAATAGTAGAAATTGAATCTTATTCATTCAGCATTTTGTATGTTTATTGAGGACAGATGAGCTAGAGGCCTTGACAAAAGTTGGACTGGATTGAGTCCAGAGGTTTCCAGATAAAATGCAGAACTTGGTTTTGCTAGTCTCTATATTCGTTATATTAAAATATAATCCAGTACTTTCATTACTTGCAGTAATTTTCCTTCTCTGTTAGTAGAATTTAACCTATTGGATCACAAAATTAGCATAGCTAAAACAGTTCACAAACCCTAAAAATTATTAAGCTGTTAGTTTAGTTTTTACTCAGCATTCCATTTCTTCTTAATGCATTGTGTATCGTGCTCCTTCAGAAAAGTCCATATTTTGATCACACAATTGATTAAGCCTATTTTCACTACTGATAAATGTAATCAAACATAAAACAATTTCTGTATAACTTAATTACCTTGATTCACAGAGTGCCCTGTATTTTATGGTTTAGATAATGTTCTTTTTTGACCTCCCACCACATAACCATTACAAAAATTTTTGTCATATACATATGCTGTGAAAATGGAGGGCTTTGAAACTTAAATCCTGCAAAACTAGCTAGACTCAGAATCATGACAGTGCCCTGTGAAGAAACACATCTTTTTAAATAAGGGAATAACTTGGGATTTAGAAAATTCACACATTTTCTGTTCATCAGGTTGTCATTCCTATGTCAGACTTTGACAAATTTTGCTGGTATCTGACTACTATATCATCACTGAGAGTTAAAAATAAATACACAAGAAGTGTGGTTGTCTCTTCACCTTGATGCCCCACCCACCTGGGTTCTCAATCCATGCAGACATCACTATTCAAGTTGTTAGTTTTGGCACTTTGCTTCGATTGCATCATTCTCTCCATGATATGTGGTTTGACCCTTTGCTTACCTGAAGCAAGTTTTCTGTAGTAGCCTCTAAAAGTCATTTACTTTAGCCTATTCCTGTAGGACTTGTGATTTGAACAGGGTATCAGCTCTCATCTTTGCACTATTATTGATCATTCGGCTTTCCTATCAACATTTCCTTATATTCTCTGCTGAAAAAGTCACTTTAAACATTTGTTAAGGAATTCTACTATCAGTTTTATATCCTGCCTTGCCTCAGACTACCCACCCCTCCATTTTCACACTAAATACAGAGTAAAAGTTTTTTTTACGCATCTTCCTCAATGTCATTTGAATTTGACATCAGTGCCTTTGTGCTGGTGTAACTCACCAGCTACCCTCTGTTAGCTAACACTGTAGGTAAACAATATGCTTTTTATCCACCGTACATCTCTTTCTCATGCACTGATCTTTCATTAACACTCTTAATGCTATATAAGAAATCAAGGCTTATGCAAAGCAATTAAGACTGATACTAATAACAATATTGGTATAGTAAGAGCCTAAAAGAAATTCCAATTGTTTTGGTAGAAGATCTGTTACCTTAAACATTTATATTTATTCTGCTTCAAGGAGTGGAATAGCTATGCCAGGGAATAAATGAGTTGCTGAAGAACGGACTAAGTCACTTGCTAGATATACTTTTATTTTTTTTTCTATGACCTGTGAAACCATAGCTCTGCTCCCTACTGCTCCACAACTGTAAAGCCTGAGTTTCAGTACAAGTACTGGCATCTATCCTCTGGAGGACACAACAACACAAATATCTTGCTGCAAAGGAGAACTCTGTGTTCTTGAGTTTCAGTGTAGCAACCTCTTCTTGTATAGCTGCACTTCTGAGAATTGTCATGAGAACCTGTGGTGTGATCAGCAGGGTATGACAAAAAAATGGCAGCTGGAAGAAGAAAACAAGAAATGGACAAAAGCAAGCAGAGAACTAGTGTTGAAAAGTGCCCTGGTAGTAATGGGAGCTGTCATGGAATCCCCTGGTGAAGTTGGGGGTCATTTGACAGAAAGGTTTAGGTTCTTTGCTAGCGACAATGAATAAAGAAATAGGTACATAAACAAAAGCACTAGGGACACTTTCTAATGATGTGTGGATCAAAAATCATTTCAGAAATTGAGTCCCATTCAGAACTGTGGGACATGTTTGTCAAATAACAAAAGCTTGCTGTGCCTTTCATGTGAGGGAAAACATATTTCCTTCAGTAAGTTAAGAAAAATGCAAAACAATTGTAGATTCCAGGAAGCTGAAGCCAGACCACAGACAACTTTCAACTGCTAACTTTGGTACTTGCAACTACCTCAGGCAAATACCTCACATTACATGCCAGTTACTAGTGTTGAGTCATATATGTAGTTCCTCATTGTCTTTAATTATTCTATAGGGAAAGTGCATAATTTTATTTATTTCATTTTTTTATATTTTAAATGGAAAAAATCCTCCTTTCCAAGGAAAAATGAAAACCTATAATTCTCTTTAGACATCAAAAAACTTAAGAAGTGTCTGGTCAGTACAAGGAAGGTCCCAAGTTAGCACAATGTAACAGTCACTTTTTTTTACACTTATTTTGAGCTGCTCCAGGGCACCACCAGCCTGCTTGCTTAATTTAAAAAAAAAAAACCCAGCATACAATAAACAAAATCACCTTTCCTCTACACTTTTTATCAGCTACATAATCAAAGGAGCTCAAATGGGACAAGAAGAAGGAGTAACGTATCGTAGAAGAAAAAGAATTCTCAAACTAATGGTAATGAAATGGAAATTACTAGAGAAATGCAGGTAGTTCACCACAGAGCTTTTTATTTAAAGAAACTAAAGATATGCCTAAAACACAACACTGTAATAACTCTTTCTTCAGTAGAATGTATGTGCACCTGAGTTACCTTTAAATTAATATTAATCACAAGTTAACTGTAGCATCAGGGAGATATAGAAGCTACAAGGTACTCTGGAAAAACAAAGCAAACTATACCATTCTGTACTCTCAGATCCTCACAAGTACGAACATTTGAAATATAGAGCTCATAAATGTTTGCTCTACATAGAAATACTGTGTGCACAAGCAAGACATGCATTACAAGTAGTGAATCTTCATTGTCATAAGAAAATCAGATTACAGAGCATATTAATTAGATAATTTATAATGAGGTATGCATTCTTTTTGGTTTTTTTCAGGATAAAAAACCCAGAAATTTTTCCAATTAAGTAATTTAATGGATAACATGAGGTAGTCCATGTATATCTCTGTTGGCGAAAAACTACATAGAAAATTTAATGTGAGTGTAGCCCAGCAGAGAGAAGGAGGGTAACAGACAATGAAGGAACCTATAACTCTTCTTAGAAAGGTCTACATTTTTTTCAGGTTTTCCATGTCCTGAGCTGAATAGCTGTTTTACTGATCCTTCCTTCTCTGTCCCCCCCTGTATTTTCACACTGGGATCACGCCTTTCCAGTTCTCCGTTTCATATAATTTTCACTGTCTGTTCCCTCTCCTTTTCACATTTCCCCATCTTTTCCTGTCACCAAATAGGACAACAGACTGCTACTTTAGTTGCTTGGTCATCCTAAGCCTGTCTGTCCTCTGTCTGTTAACTCTCTTGGGAAGAGAGTCTTTCTTTGCATTGCAAAACACAGATTTATTCTGTCCCTTCAGCATGATGCTAATAAAAAGGATTCATGTGATAGGCAATTAATCTTAATATGCATTACAAAAATGAATTAGCATTAGTTGTAATGAAAATGTGGAAATTGGAAAACTAATAATTATTAGTGCTGCTGGCTATACACCTTCGATACTATTAGAATAAATATTTGATGATCAAGAAGTTCCAGTGTGTAATGCTGCAGTGTACTGGAATTTTTCAGTCATCAGCAGCCTCCAGGGTACATTAAAACAATATCTTTTATTGTCTGTGGAAAGCTACACATTTAGGTCCACTCCCTTGGTCATTTTATCACTTGCCTCCTCACATTTAGCCCCACAGTTCCTCTGACCCTTTACCATCCTTCTAATACTTCTGTAGGTCCCTTTTCTTGAGTGAGGCAGGGTATATACTTATCCTGCATCTGAATATTCCTTTTTGGAAATTAATAGTATTTATTGATTTATTCTATCTTCTCTGGAAGATAGAATTGGTGGACAAGAAGGCCAATGGCATCTTGGCTTGTATCAGAAACGGTGTGACCAGCAGGTCCAGGGAGGTGATTCTCCCTCTGGACTCGGCACTGGTGAGACCGCTCCTTGAATCCTGTGTTCAGTTCTGGGCCCCTCAGCACAAGAAGGATGTTGAGGCTCTGGAGCGAGTCCAGAGAAGAGCAAGAAAGCTGATGAAGGGGCTGGAGAACAGGCCTTATGAATGGCTGAGAGAGTTGGAGGAGAAGAGGAGGCTGAAGGGAGACCTCATTGCTCTCTACAACTACCTGAGAGGAGGTTGTAGAGGGGAGGGAGCTGGCCTCTTCTCCCAAGTGACAGGGGACAGGACAAGAGGGAATGGCCTCAAGCTCCACCAGGGGAGATTTAGGCTAGAGATTAGGAGGAAGTTTTCCACAGAAAGGGGCATTGGAATAGGTTTCCCAGGGAGGTGGTTGATTCACCTTCCCTGGAGATGTTTAAGGCACGGGTGGACGGGGTCTTGAAGGACATGGTTTAGTGTTTGACAGGAATGGTTGGACTTGATGATCCGGGTCTCTTCCAACCTGGTTATTCTATGATTCTATGATTCTATGATTCTTTTCTCCCAGCCTTCTAGTCTAAGTGATAAACATAGTAAAAATGAGAGCATTTGATTCCATGTCCTTTTGTGTTGCAGACATGGACTTCGTAATAGGATCCTCTTCTTATGGTGGTTCTATTGCTGTAAGATTAAACTTTGTGCTCTTGATTCTGGGAATTCCACCTACTGTGGGCGTGAAGGTTTTAACTGGAGATTTTCTGTGGGTAGATATTTAATAGAGTGAAATAAGTATTACTTGAATTAAGCATTAGGGTCATATAAAACTGACTCTAATCCACTGTCTTTCCATCCATAGCCATTCATCATGTACATATCAAGCTGCAGGGCTGAGATCCAGTATTTTGTCTTTTGAGTTATTATCAACCAAAAGGTTGGTTTCCCAAGCATGCGTCACTGAGAGGTATTTTCAGAAAGCTTTTCATTAAATATTAATGGAAGAAACTCACTGTTCAGTCACATAAAGGTACAATCAGCCTGTGTTGCTGGAGTCACTCCATATATAATCTGAAAAAAAAAAGGACAATTCTATACATTATCTTTAGGATTAATGCTCAAATGACATCTTTTCAATAGATCTGAGAGATTTTCTTGCTAATGTAATTGTGTTGAATTATTGTATTATGAATACTATTAATTAACACTCCATTTGCAGGTAATTTAATCAGTTAATATATGCTTTTGAAAAATGTAATATTGCCCTACAGCAAATGGATATTTAAGCTAACTTGTAGAAACCTATTTCTGTTCCTTTTTACCCCAATATTCCTGTTCCTAACTTCATGACTTCCACATTAGGCAGTGAACACGGACTGCATGAGGCATCCTAAGATCACTATCCATGGGCTAAAAACACTGGTAGAAACTAGCGTGAAAACTGCAGGGCTTCCTCTGAAAGTGCTTGCTCTTTGTTTGATCTCCCACTCAAACAACACCTTTCAGGAAATAAAATGAATGGGAAGTGCTACAATAATCCATTTAGCAGAAGGCCTTAATTTATGCAAAAATAATAAAAAGTCTCAAATTCATGATTAATCATAAAAATTATGAAAGACCTTTCCTCCTCCTCTGCTAGTATTTCCACACTTCTTGCTTTGTGTTAAGCTATAATTTGTTGATTAAATTAACATTTTCCATAGGCATGTTCATGGAATGAGCAGTGAGGGTTATTATGGTCTTAAAGCAGTTTCCTTGGCATTTTACAAGGCAAGCATAAATCGCATTTCATATTTCAGTTTCCACTTCCCTTGAGGGCCTTCAATGAAGAAAGTGCTAACTTAAGCAAAAGAAAATGAAATGCCTGTATTTTCTGAGCGTTATTGCAAAAGAAAGTAACTGTGGGTGAAAGAAAGATTTTCAAAAAATACACTTTCACCCTAGGTGTGTAGCCTACAACTTTGTTTTTTCTTTATAATTATAGATACATTGCAGTAATATTCTTGATTTATCAACTTATTTTCCTAGATACTGTACATATTGTTAAGAAAATTGAATCCTATGTAATTAAGGTTAAGGAAATGCATAAAATAACTACTTATCTAGGGTGTAAAACTGTCAGTCCAGATATTCTCAAGCAGTTGGAACTAATCAACAACACATCAGATTAGCAGTGTCGTTCCTAGACCATTATCTATATAAATATTCATATTGAGAAAGCAAAACTGTATAATCAGAATTGTTTGTTTACTAGAAAAACAGGGACAAAATCCCATCAACAATGAAAAGGATAGTTGAAGTATGTGCAAGTTATTTAAATGCTGATGAAAAAAAATGCATTTTAGACAGACATTTTTATGGATTAATCACTGATAGTTAAAATGTATTTTATACTTAGACCATGACAAATCAATGCCTATACAAGTGCACAACTGTAAACATTTTGATTTTCCCAGTTACTAACATGCAAGACATGCTTCTGCTACAGAATAAATTAAAATGTAAGGAACCTGAAGCTGCAGATTTCTTGAGATAATGGGCTCACACCGTACAATATAGTATCATGAGGAGATACTAATCAACATCAAAAGCACTAAATGTCTGCATCAGTGTTTGAGGTAACAAGCTCTGTTTCTCAACAGCCATTAAAACATTGCCAACAGCATGCAGTTATATTTCTGTATCAACCCGTAAGCTTTATCTTGGCCATCGCTGCCTCATTTTTGGTAGTATGGAGTCGATCTAGCTATAGCTGCTTGTCTTACTTAGTATCACATATTTGTTTGCCAGTCACAACCTAATTTGTTATGCTGCTTAAGTGTATCTGTACTCCATGTGGAGCACATCTGAGATCATCTTTAAGAGTCAGACTTGCCATGCATGCAGAAAGATGATTTGCAGCAGCAAAATCAGATTTGGAATAAGGCTCTAATGATTTATCCATAAGGCTAAGAAGGATTGCAAGTTTAAATCTACTGCAACAGATTGCTTGTTTCCACTGAGGGATAAAAAACAGCACAAAAGAAAAAGAAGTACTGCCACACCAAGCTGCTGTCATCCTAGAACAGTCAGACCTGGTTATTACTACACCTCTAGAGCATGATATCTTCCACAATGCAAGTGGAATTTAAAAGCACTTTGAGGATCTTCTTGCAAAAAGAGAGGAAAATATGTCTAGCGGGGCAAAGATTTGCCTTGCATAACCTAGAGATTTTTCAAGTCTTCTATAAAAGCTAGGTTACACTGTCTACACGATGCTGTCAGGCTGATGAAACTTAGAGCTGTTCTGGAAAACAAAATGAAAATCAAAAATCAAAATTATGCTCAAAGTGGAGAGAAGTTAGAGTTTGTTCCAGATGGGACAGATCTTATGTCAGGTGTCCACATAAATTTTAAGAATGCAGTACTGGCTAGATATCCAGCTAGCTCTGCTACATTAGCTTTCTCCTTTCAGACACTTGATGTGCATCTTACTGCTTCAGTTGCTTTTAATTGCTTTTAGCTTCTTTGGGGCAAATTCCAATTCCCTGGAGAGGAAGAGTTGGATGGGAGGCTAAGAATATATCCTAAAATAGAACTTAAATCATACTGGACCTAGCAACAGCTGCAGAAGCTTCTTTCCTATAAAATATTATGATGCTTTCTCATTTTCAGATAAACAAATGTGGCATTAGTAGTTGCAAAATGCTAATGGTTAAAAATGTCACCTTACTATATGCTAGTGGATCTAACTGGGAAGCTTCAGCCTGATCTTTTTTTCGCATATAAAAGAGTCAGTTATGATCTTGTCTGAGAGAATTAGTTGTAAATTTAGAAAAAAATTGCTTTGCTTGACATTCATTTCTTCATTACCAGAATAGATTTGGAGTACTTAAAAGAAGCTTTCACAGAGTGACTGCTTGAATGAATGAAATAAAGAAAAGTAGCAACAATAAAAAAACCTAAATACAATCAAGAGAGATTATAAATGTCTCACTAGAATTGATGACAAAGATTCACTCTCCCTCATCAACATCCACATCATTATTCCCAAAAAGGAACAGGACATTAAAAAAACTTCCTTAGAATCAACAAACTGCCAAGTTTTTCTTTCCAAGCCTTTCTTTTACCAAAAAGGTCCTACTATTGCAGAATTATTCACGAGGAATTACAACAGATTTATATCCATGTATGTGAGAGAAACAAGAAAACTACTAGGTGACCTTTTCCATAATATTAACAGTGAAGAATCTTTTGTGTAACAGTATTTACCACTTATCAAATTCAGTAGCCATTTTGAACAGTATAATTTTGCTAAGTCACAACAAAGAGAATACGGTAATAGTCTGCAAAAATTATTAGAACAGAAGAGTGAATTTTTAGGTCATTTAGAGGAACATAACTGAAAGAACAGGAATGAAAACTAGAACAATCAACATCCTGATCCTCTAAACACTCACCAGTTGATATCACACTTCCTATTTTGAGAACATCTAATTCCTATCTCTGTTTTTGATAGCACTCCTCAGCATCAGATATATACAGTGTAGCATCTCTTCCTTGCTCATTGGTAAACGAAGCAATGTTAATGTACTAGTTTTAATAGCAAATGTGACTGAATACTACATGTTTACAAAAGTAAGTTATTAGGCTATCTAATAGCTTAATAGAAGCTGATTTTGAAATGTGTCGTTTTATATGTTTAATCTTCTAAATGAAGAGTGAAAGTCCCAGAACTGAGCCTTTTTGCAAAGATTTGCAGTGAAAAATCTTGATGCATTTGTTTTAAAAGACCAGTTTGAATATTTTTCTCTAAATCCTCCAGGCCATTTACAGATCACCAAGACCAATCATCCAATTTCCTCTGCATTATTTTAACCATTTTCCTAAGTATAAATTGGGAAACGGTTGCTGATAACGTGATTTTTTTTCAGGCGATTGCAACAGACTATTCTGTGCTACCAGCTTTCTGAACTGCCCCACATAATGATAGTTGTTCATGTGTAAATGACCCGGAGGAAATTACTGAAGGGTCACTTAGGGTCCCTGGAAAAGTTGATACCCAGGAACAATGTCAGGAAAATCAATCTAGCCAGCCAGCTAGTTCTAGTCTAGGTCTGAGTAACGTACCTTAGACAGTGGTCTCCAAAGATCAGCTTGCAAACTAAGTCACTCTGGCAGAAGTCTGTTGCTTAGTGATATCTTTCCAGGCTCTCCTCTGATTCAAGGAGGGCAGTGAACACAGGTTTCATACAGTGTTTGATTCATGCATGTCTGGTCAGCTGTACTGGCTATGTGCAGCAGAAACATTTTTGTGGACAGTAGTGGCATCTTCTTGCATCCTGTATAAGAACTGTTTGCCAGATGTACGGAGAGCACATTTCAGGTAAAGGCCTATCATCTGGAGTCAAATAAAGCAAGTTTATCATCTGCATATCACTGTGGATACACCAGATCAGAGAACTCACATGAGTTATAGAAATTGGAAATTAGATGTTAAAAAAAATCTCTGGTTTCTAATGAAACCTCAGGCCTTTGATTTAAGTCCTCCCCAAAATAAGAGTGTTTTATGTGAATGATTCCAACTAAAAATAGAGTGACATAGGTATGCAGTTCTCAGTTGCAGAAAACTGGGGACTGCTTGCTTTCTTTTGGGAAGTATTAACCTTCTTCTTTCAATTGTACTTCATCTTCCTTTTTCCTCTTCACATATATTAGCTCCTACCTAAATCCTTCACACTGCATTTAGAACCAAATAAAGCATTAATATGTTCATCTGTGTGAAATGTTCTCTTAACTATTACCTCTGGCGGTCATTTAGTCGAATGTGATAGGGGAATGCACTGACATTGTTAAGGTTAATGACCCAATGATTAACAATACACATTTTGCAGCTCAATGCTTCCAGTCACTGTTTCTCTGAGTAATGTGAACAACTGATGTGTATATTATACTGCAATATCTGGTAAGGAGTCATTCTTTCTACATAATAGGTGATGTAAAAGAAATCAGATCATGCTTATGAGGCCTTATGAGGAACAGCTGAGAGAGCTGGGGTTGTTTAGCCTGGAAAAGAGGAGGCTGAGGGGAGACCTCATTGCTCTCTATAACTACCTGAAAGGAGGTTGTGGAGAGGAGGGAGCTGTGCTCTTCTCCCAAGTGAAAGGGGACAGGACAAGAGGGAATGACCTCAAGCTCCACCAGGGGAGATTTAGGCTGGACATTAGAAAAAAAAACTTCACAGAAGGGGTCATTGGGCATTGGAACAGGCTGCCCAGGGAGGTGGTTGATTCACCTTCCCTGGAGGTGTTTAAGGCACAGGTGGACGAGGTACTGAGGAACATGGTTTAGTGTTTGATAAGAATAGTTGGACTCAATGATCTGATGGGTCTCTTCCAACCTGGTGATTCTATGAGTCTATGATTCTATACTCAAATTACTAGTTCTAAAAGAAAGTTTTATATTTATCAAAAACATGAGGAACTTCACAGCGCTCATAGTTGATACTATATTAATCCTGATTAGCTCATAAAGTCAGTCAACTTATAATTTGTGTCCCACTGCATTTAGCTAAATCATCCACAATTTAAAAAAGCTACTTTTTATGCTCATAATTAAGTCTTACTAAAGCTGTAGTGCTATATTGGATCATCCACAGCACAGACCTGATCTGAACTGATGATCCACATGATTTCATTTCTATCCGGAGCACACAGTATGACTTTTATGCTAGGCATGAGCAGACAGCTGTATTTGGTGTAAAGGTAGACCAGTAAGGAAGAAAAATAGTCTCATGTAAGGTCATCTAGATGAAATTTACTTTTCCAAATCTCTTAAACAAACCTGAAATAGGAATGTGGGTTGGTAATATTTCAGTGTGTACACCATGAGGCCATGGTGGGTTTCACTGGTGCTATGCATGTGTGTCATCTCGTTGTATCTGAAATAGGGTTCCTCCTTCCTGAATACCATATTCAGTTGCATTTAAAATAATGGTATCCTCTCTTCTATTTTTATCACATTTTTGAGAGCACTGATATCCAAAAAGTAGTATAAATGCAAGAAACGTTATTATTATTTCATTTGAGTATTACAAAGTAATTTATAAACATTAAATAATTCACTGAGTTTCACAGCATCCCACTTTTGCATTACTACTGCATTAGCGTTTTCAAGTATTTCATGTGACCCAAATGCATGCTTGGAATTTGCAGGTTAATTTTAGATATAACAAAATGAACTGAGAAAATAGGACAGTGGCAAGTTTCATTAGGGAGGACAGGAATAAAATCACATGGTTAGTCATATCAGTCATGAAGGCATCAAAACAGATTAGTGACTACATTTTTGTTTATTTATTTATTATAAATTAAGAGGTGAGTTGAAAGATAATCAGCTTACAACACATATTTGGTTTCCAAACGTATACACTTGAGTGTTCTGATTTTTCAGAAAACCTGTTTAAGAACATGTTCTGCTTAATTAATGGGAAAGGTAAGTGTTCACAGTCTCTGATTTTTTAAAACAGTTATTTAGGCAATTAAGCATGGACTGAAGCAGTTTTTTTAATTATTTAGTTTAAAAAAAAGAGGAACCATGGCCCAAATCCTCACTTCCATTTACTTGTTAGTTCCCTGCACCAGAATATATAAACTGTAAATTATACAACAGATACAAATGGTTACATTATTAGTTCAAGAGAATGATTTTCAAGGAGAGGAGTCCATCTCAGGAGGGCATCACAATGAAAAATGTGTGTCTGTTCTCTTGACCAACTATGTGAGCCTGCACCACACAGTACTTGCCTCTGCTTCACATTGGTTCATGCACTGGGAATTTAAGATTTGTGTACTGAGGCTTGCACAATTACCATTTCCCTTCATCCCCTCTAAGAATGGTGTTGCACATGCTGCACCTGGTAGACAGGCTTTCAAAAGCATTGAGTCAGCATCAGAACACACTGCAGTGCTGTAAGAGGTCATTTGCCGAACATTAGATGCAGAAGTTCTATGCTAATCCACAGCAGCGGCTCATATCAGGAGGGGAAAATTTCATTAAGAGAAATATCTCTCTTTCATAAGAAAATCAGAATGAAAGGCTACAACTTGAAGTCATGGATCAAAGCAGAAGAGGTGGGAGGCAAATTCTCTTTACTATGCTATACAGAAGCAGCAGATTCAGCCAAGGTGATGGCAGGAAAACATACCAAAGACATACAGTTGTTAAAAATGTGGTCTTTTTTAATTCCCATTATTTTTATTCTTTCTTCTATAGCCTTATGAAAACAGACAAGGTCATCTGAGTTATCTTTTACTGTTTATGAAATGATGTCTTAACAACTCTTTACCGGCTCTATAACTTCCTAATATTTGTATAACACTTTCTGCTCATGAATATGTAGTTTGTTTAGTATATATGCAGCTATTCCTTGTTCTCAGGGCAGGAAGTTTTTAGTGCATTTTTAAAGGTTGTGTTTTAAGGAAGCTATGAATAGAAGAAATCTCTTTGGTCATTAGGTTCTTTCTAACATGGACAATGCCATCCTCAACTGCTTTGAACAGATCTATTTATTTCTTAAAGCAGTTAAATTTCTTATATCTGCTGCTCTTGTTAGAAAGCTGTTCCAAACTCTTACCACCCCGATGATTAAAAGCAACCTTCTCTCATGTATCTTTTTCTTGCACCTATCTTGTCTTTCAGTTTTCATAGTTTTTTCTTATTCATATTGATTTATGCCACAGCTTTTTCTAGACATGTTACCATTTATCAGCCTACTTTTGTGGGACTAAGTAATTATACAGTTTCCTCCTGTAAACTGTCTTACCATCCCTGACAGAAGCTCAGTGGCCAGTCTCTGAATCACTTCTAATCTGAATTTTTCAGGGTAGGGTGAAGACAATGTTCTAAATGAGGCCTTACAAGTTCTTTGAGGAGTGGCGTTAATACCTGCTTGTAGCAGGTATCCCCATTCCCACAAGGAACATGCAGGTCGAAGGAGTAGCTCATCTGACCTATTTCATCCAACTCCCTCAGGATAATATAAACATATTAGAGGTAGGATTGAGATATCTTTGTACAAGCTATTCACTACAGTACAGTGTATTAGAATCCTACCCCTCACTTCTGGATAGTAAATGTTATACAAGGTTAATTCTGTACCAAAAACAAGGCATTGCTCTTTGTTCTTTTTAACATTATTTCACTTACTACTCACCTATCCTTAGACTAATAACTAAATAAAATCAGTTCCAAGGTGTTCCTTTGGAAATTCCACCACTCTTCCAGGCTACTATATAAGTTATTCTTGCATTCATTACAATGAATAAAACAAAAATCTTTTTTCATCAGTGTCTACTGAGTTGAAAACCCTTTCAAAGAATTTCAAATAAGCTTTCTATTTTTATAAAAAGCTTTTGGTTCTCCGATAGTGAGCTTTCCCCCAAACCATTACATATTAAAGCTTTAAATTAAAGAGAATAATAGAGAATGAAAGAATAAAGAGAAAAAAACATAAAGTCTTTAAAACAAGTCAAATATCTATATCCAAGTGGTGTATTGCAAGGGAGAGGTCTCTTTCCTTTGCTGTAAATGCAGAACTTTCTCTGTTTGGAAAGTTCTAGCAGGCAGTTTTAAGTGTACAATGATGCAAGTTCCAGTGCTCAGAAATATATTCCTTCACTGTTTAATTTACTATACAGCCTCTCATTCTGATGCAGTCAGTGATAATGTGTTGGTAGACACATTTCTTCAATTAATAATTATATGTTAAATACTTAGAGAGCTCTTTATACTATATTATCGTTCAAGTGACCTTCTTGGACGGAGGTCTCCAAAGTTCAGATGCAGACAGTGCAGTGCTTGGGCTAGATCCCATTTTACATAAGAAAGAGTTAGGAAGGTATTATTGTATAATGATTTAATATTTAATTGCAGTTACATTTCATAAAAGATGTTTGCAATCTCAAATGTTCAAGGAACACCAGCTACTCTGTTTTGGGTGACAGACACAGTCCTCATCCTAACTTTCTTCATGCAAACTCACTTTATTAGACAAGGAAGTTTCTTTTGGAACAATATAAATATCCAACAGTTCTTGGCATTCACACAAAACCAGTGGCTCTTAGAGGAAGCGTTATCTTTGGGTAACAGAGTTTTACTGTCTATTTGACTATTTGCCTGGTATTTGTATCTGCAGTCCTGTTCTTGCAGGATCTGTTGAAGTAACTCAATGATCTAAGGATTATTATACTTACTATACTTTCAAGTACTTTGGTTTTTTTGGATCACTATAGAGGTCTTTGTCTGGTATCAGTCATAAAAGTGTTTTAAATATTTACTTTGAATAATGAGATATCTTGCAGGCGCTGTCTAATTCTAATGCCAGAACTGCAAGAGTAATAGTCACATTACTTCTGGGTTAAAAAAAAAAAATATATATATATACACACATATATATATATGGCTTTGCAAACGCCTTACAAAACAAGGGGGAAGAGAAGGACTTCCTACAAATTTTACCAGAAAAATTTACAGAACCTCCCGATAAGGGTTTGGGGTTTTTTTGTTTCAGTTTTGTATTGTTATCTATAAATGGAGTCTTTGCTTTATCAATGTTACATGTCAGCTAAGCAAACTATAAACTAGTAGTTCTTCTCTCATGCAGGTTCAAAACAATGAACTGAAAAGATACCATCACAATTCTGTAACTTCATAAGAAGTACAACTTTGCATTGTTAAGCATCTGTCTTAGGACTTTTGCAGTTCTGATAAACCAAGGTCCTCAATGTTGGTTTGCAAGGAACTTTTGACTATTTTGCTGTTAAAATTGCTCTCAGACTACACAGTTACTAACAAAGTAACTCAATGATCCAGTAGGTCTCTTCCAACCTGGTGATTCTATGATTCTATAACAGAACATTTTAATTTTTTGCAGTCAGAGTTTAAAAACAACAGCAGTGTCAGTGTTTTTCCTGCTCACTATCTTTCCTCTTCATCAAAGAATATAAATACATAGTTAGAATATAGGCCCAGTTTTACCTCTTTTTTATTTTTAATATCAAATTTACTTTTTCATATTAAAAGTTCATTTTATTTTAACTACTGGGCAATGCTTTTACTCTCTCACTTTGTAAAAATTAAATATATAGCAAATTAAACTCTTTTTTATGATCCAGTATAAGTCATGACTAGGATATTGCTAAAATCTTTGTAATATTGCAGATTCACTAAGTCTTTGTTTAATACAGTCTTTTCAAAAGAAAGTGAAAAACAGGGATCACTTATAGCAGTTTATTCACCAGACATAGCTGGTAGCAGTTATTTAAACAGCAGCATTGCAGCAAATCAATCTTCCTTCCATCACATGACACATGATAACCCTCAATGTGCTTCTGGGAAGGATTTCACTCTCTTAAAAAGCCCATGTTAAAAAACCAGGTAATGTATACCTACAAAATGCAGTCTATGGTCCTTCTGCTGCCAAACAGAAACAACAGGTGATTCAAATTTAGCACGAAGAGTTTGGGATTTCAGTCTCTGCTTTTTTCTAATCCCATGAGGTATCACATGGTACAAGGTACAAGGTGCATTTGACAGCTACTTCTCATTTTTTATTAAAAACTCATTGTGGGTAGGAAGTGCGATAAGTAAACTGGAGCTCATGACTGATCCAGAGATTTATGCTGTTTAGTCAAAGGCTGTTGACCACATTTAATTATTACTGAAAATTAATACTAAATTTGTCAGCTATTTGCAGACTGTATTAAAGTGATCTGCTTATTGTTGACACTAGTCCTCTGCTAAAGACCTAGAAGAATATACATTTCTAGATGCAAAAGATTTTAATATTTTAAAATTAATTTTTGCAAGCTAAAAAAAGGAACCTTCCTTGTTTCACACTGGCCTTTAGAAGTTCTGAAGGAAGGTATATTTAATCAGTTCACACTCCTGCTCCATCAGGCATTCAGAAATGTCTTGTACCCAAAAAGTCTCACTCCTTTGGAATCAGTATCAGAACTCTGAGCAGAGAAGCACTTCTGTGATACTGACTCATTACACTGGACAGTCACAAAAGTCCCGGTTCAAAATTTAAGGATTATACTCATGGGTGTAGGAAAGGTTGTGGTGAAATTCTATAGGAACAACTAAGATTAAAAGAAGTTGATTGCTAGTATTACCGAAACAAACAAATAAACAAGCAAACAAACAAAAGGTACAGTAGAACAAGGTTCTAATGACAGTAGTGGCTGAAAGATACAGGGGTTTGCTAACTGGTTGGTTTATATTGGAATAGGCTGCCCAGGGAGGTGGTTGATTCACCTTCCCTGGAGGTGTTTAAGGCACGGGTAGATGAGGTCCTGAGGGACATGGTTTAATGTTTAATTGGAATGGTTGGACTCGATGATCCGATGGGTCTCTTCCAACCTGGTTCTTCTATGATTCTATGATTCTATATGAGTAGACCATTGAAGCAGCTCTACTGCTGATCCTAGCTGCCCAGCAACGGTTATGACAGAAGAAGTGAAACTCCTCCATTAAGAGTTAGAAAGTGAAACCACAAAATGTAGATCAATTTAGTTAAAGATCTCTCTAGAATGGAAGTGTTTCGCTGAGCTAGGGAGATTAACTAGCATCCTAACTAGGACCCAGTCATATATGGACAATTTGAAACAATTCTTAAACCCTTTCCTTAAGACACCTTAGATGTTCCACTATTAAATCCTTTGTCTAAGGACTGAGTCCTTCCACCAAAGATTTGGCTACCTGAATAAAAGAGATAAAGAAAGGATGTTGAAGGCATGGAAGAGAGAGAGATCTTCACCAAAACCTTATTTCTTCGCGAAAACCTTATTTAATGGCCAATGACAACTGCTTCTCATTTTGAAAGGATAGGGACTAGCACATCAGCTACACCAACTATTAATACAAAAGCTTCAAAGCAGCAGATAAGAACTCAATATTTATAAGCACTGTACAGACAGTGGGGTTTTTACACTTAATTATGTTTCTAAATGATACTCTATCACAGTCAAAAAAAAGCTAAACACCAGCAAATATCTCTAAGAAGCAGAAATGCTAATCACAGCTAAATTAATTCTGCCTTCACCAGAGCAAGTACAACGCTACTTTTTCTTTAACAAGACTGTACAAACAAATTAATTCTAAAAGAGGCAGCATTGTCTTGCCAGTTCTCTCACAGGACTCAGTTCTACCTTCTGCTGCTTTTTTTAACCTGTTTGGAAATTTCCTTTCAGGAGGGAAAGGAAGATTTACACTGTGTGGAAACACCACACAGTAAAACACATACAAAGGAGGTGAAAACCACATTGGCCTGAATGCATCTTATTCAACTTTAGAGATTTAACTCGGGCACACAGGTTTGGTAGCTATTTACCTTAGACATTTGCAAGAAAAAGTTGTTCAAAAGAAAGACAAATAGGCATTTCTGAAGTATGCATTGTATGTAGAGGTATATTCACTTAGTACAGAAGGGGCTTGGGGCAGAGTTAGGCCCTTCTGCATCTGAAGCACAGCTCTAAAGCATGGGGGATGCGATATGTACTGTAGGAATGTACTGTAGCTCTACATCAAGAACTGTTAGATACTTTGTACCATCAAAACAGCAAGGTCAGTAAGGTGTGATGATCCTTAATTTACTATTATTTTCCATGCTATCATTATAGCAAAGAGACTCTGAGAACACACTGGGATGCTGAGTCAGTATTTATTAAAAAGTTTTTGTAGTCTAACCTGACAAGATAGTGGGATGTCATGTTCTTGAAGGAACTGGCTGATGTAGTTGTCAAACCATTCTTCATGGTACTTGAAAAGTCATGACAATGAGGTGAAGTCTGTGGTGACTGGAAAAAGGGATCATTGTACCCATTTTTAAACAGGGCAGATAGGAGGACCTTGAGAACTACTAAACTGTCAGCCACATCTCTCTGCCTGGGAATATCTTGGAAAGATTCTCCTAGAAGCTACGCTAAAGATCACGGAGGACAACGAGATGATTCAACATCAACAGCTTGGCTTCACCAAAGGGAAATCTTACCTGACCAACATAATGGTTTTCTAGGATGAAGAGGCAACAATAGTGGACAAGGGAAGAGCTATGGATGTCCTTTATCTGTACTTCTGTAGGACTTCTGGTATTGTCCCAGACAACATCTTTCCCTCTATTTGGAGAGACATGGATTTGATAGCTAGACTGTCTGGTGGGTAAGAAATTGTTGGAATGATCACATCCAGAGGGTCAATAGTTCAACATCCCAGTAGAGACAGATGACAAATGGTGTCCCTCAGGGGTCTGTAACACATTAATATTGTCATCAATGACACAGACAGCAGGATCAAGCACTCTCTGCAAGTTTGTAGACAACACCAACCTGAGTGGTGTAGTTGACACACCAGGAGGGTGAGATACCATCCAGAGGGTCCTAGACAACCCTGAGAAATGGTGAATCATGTGAACCTTGTAAGGTTCAAGAAAGCCAAGTGCACGATCCTACAGCTTGGTCAGGGCAACCCCTAACACCAATTCAAGCTGGAGGTTGGAGGGGTTGAGAGCAGCCCTGCCAAGAAGGACTTCAGGGTACTGATAGATGAAAAGCTGGACATGAGCCAACAATGTGCACTTGCAGTCTAAAAGGCCAACTGTATCCTGGGCTGCAACAAAAGAAAAGCAAGACCAGAATGTTGAGGGAACTAATTCTGCCCCACTTGGAGTATTGTGGCCAGATTTGGAGCACTCAGCACAGGTAAGACGCAGATTTGTTGGAGAGGGTGCAGAGGAGGCCACAGAAATGACTGGAGGGATGGAACAGCTCTGCTATGAGGAAAGGCTTAGAAGATTGTGGTTGTTAGCACAGAGAAGGCTCCAGTGAGACCTTATTATGGCATTTCAGTTTTTTAAAAGGGGGCTGATGAGAAATGAGGACAGACTATTTAGGACCTGTTGCAATAGGGTAAGGGGTAATTGGTTTAAGCTAAAAAAAGGTAGATTCAGATTAGATATAAGGAAGAAATATTTTACAATATGGGCTGTGAAACACAGGAACAGGTTACCCAGAGAAGTGCTTGAGGTCCCATCATTGGAAACTTTCAGGGTCAGGTTGGATAGTGTTTTAAACAATCTGATCTAGTTGAAGATGTCCCTGTTTATTGCAGGGTGTTGGACTAGACGACCTTTAAAGGTCCCTTCCAAGCCAAACTATTTGAAAATTCGATGTTTCTATGAAATCAGAGGCATTATCGTTTCTTTACAGGAATGAAACTGGGACAGGAGATGAAACCCTTTGCCCTGGGTGACCCAGAAAAAACAATTGGTGAGTAGGTAATATCTAATAGACCTCCTGAATCCCTGTCATACCCCTCAACTACATAAAATGCTTCTCAGATTGTTCAATCATCTGGCCATGCAGTACAAGCTGGAGGTGATTAGACAAAGTGAAAAAAAGAAGTGGAAGGTGAGGGATGAGATTTCTGCCATTTCTACTTTTTGTCTTCACATGGCTAAAGAAAGAGAAAAAGCTTTTCCTATCTTTGGTTTCAAATCATACTATAACACTTCACTCTTTTTTTTCCAAGGATATTTCTTTTTTTTTTTACCTCCCTCTTGCCTTCATCTTTCCCTGCTCCCTTTCTCTATATGGTTCATTCACAGTTGCATAGCAACAGCACGTTCCTTAAAAAAGAGTCTTGTTAGATTTAAAAGATTGAATGAAAAAAGTTAATTGTACAAGGTCTTAACGAGACCATAAACCAACCATATTTTCTGACTGGTTCTTTCCAAAGAAATAACTGCGTGGGCTGAGTGGAGATACAAGTCAAAAAGCATCAGCATTTTTGACACTTATTTCCAACTGTCCTTTTCTAGGCCCCTAGGCAGGATCCCCTGTTACTTCTTGTGTTTGGAAACACCAAGGAAAAGTATATGATAAAAGACAGAGTGAAAGTTTAAGGCCCAAACAATTCTCATTTTCCAATGAGAAACCTGTACTAAGGAAACAAAGGAAAGGAAATAAACCTGGTATTTTTGCTCACAGTCAAGTTTAACTCCCGCAAAAGCCCTGGCTATACCTCTAGCTCTATATCTTTGAAGGATTCCTCCCTAAAGGCAAACTGATTTATTCAAGGACACATGAGGGAAGCAAGTCTTAAATTCAAAACTTATTGATTCTTCTCAACAGATAAAATAGTTACAGGAGATACCACTGTGACACCTTACTTACTATTGCAGTTTCGCTGCATTTATCATAGACAACACTGAGCCAAGTAAGATACTCCAAAAAAGGCCAAGCTTAAGAAAGTCAAGAAACTTACACCCCTACAACAGGAGCCAAATATTTGAAAGCACATTGTTGTAGCACAGTGGAAGAATATCAATATTATACAGAAGGTTAATAGTGAGGATCAAAATAGTTTTCTACAACTTAAAAAAATTGTTATTCTAAGACTGAAACCTAGTGCCATGGCACGTTATGTCAAGTTGCTGTACATAAAAGAAGCCTGTCTCACAGGAATTGAAATAATTTCTTCAATCCATAAGAAATTCCTTGCTTGCTACTTCTCAACATGTAAAATGCATTCTTTTCCAGGCTCACTGTCCTGAAGGTATGGGTCCCTAGCCAGTCAGAATGACCACAGATCACTCTTAACTTTGGTATAAAATGGGATCCCATCGGAGAGACAATTTGATCCAGGTCTTCCTCAGAGCTGTGGGTCTACAGTGCAGTAGGGAACCCTGCTCTTGGACCAGGATGCTGGTCAAGATAACTTCCCTAGGACTAAGAGCCCTTATCTTATAGGTCAGTGATTGTGCACATTTTGAGTCATTCTCCTAAAGGATTGCTTGCAAAACTTAATATTTTTAAGTCAGTTGGACAGTAATATTCCTGACTGACACCCTGACTGGTTTAGGGTTTTTTTTTCAGAGTGCTAAGAGAATCCTCGTTAATTTTAGTGACTAATTGTCCATTTTTTGGGTGTCTCCATAGCATGGAATCAGATAAAGTGAAAAGGTTTTTAAGTGCAGAAGTATAAGTGCATCTGATGGTGCCTGCTCCTGAAAACAGAATGGTATAGTGTTTGCCTAGGAAAACATCTGGTAACCCCAACTGTACAGACATGTAAAAAAAGAATCACAGTTGAAAATTAATCACTGAAGACAGCTAATATGCTGCATTAGAACCAGCCATTTTGCTGATCTGATATATAAAAAGAAGACTATAATGAAGACTGGGGTTTGCTAAGGAAGTTGTGATCCTGCCATAGCCGTAGGGAGTTCAGATATTTGAAGTAGACAAGAATAGAAATGTATCAAGAGAGGAGATTTGCAGGAGTCAAGTGTGGCAAGTTTGAGCAGATTGTGATAGCAGTAGTTGGAGTATTCTTTTGGATGTAGATGGAAATAGTTTTCAGAGTTTCATAAGAAACTAAGACGCACAGACAGCATTGAGACAACTCCAATTTGAAACATCTGAATATACCAAAGAGTTTCCAAAGACATTTAAAGCTAAGATAAAACTTTACTGGTAATAAAATCTCAATCAAATATGTTAACCTTTAACAGGCTAAGCTGCATCTCTCTATGATTAATGCTGATGATACTGTGCAGAAAATGCAGACACTTTACTGCATCTCCCACCTAAATGTCCTCACCTCTTTCACCTCCCGTCAAAAATCTCCTCCTATATGGATTTTTATCAATTGAATCCAGGTACATACACTATATATGAAGTGCACATTTGTCTCTGAAATGCAATTCAGTTATTAGACATCCAAATGCACTTGAGCTTTGCCCTTATTTTCCAACTTCCAGTAACTACTCTGTTAAATGAAGCCCTTCAAATATTGTTTTGTGAGTAAATGTGACGTCGGTGGAGGGCAAATTACAATACTAATAAATTAATCTCTCTAGCTAACATGAATATGGGTTAAACTCTCTATGCTATCCTGTCAAGAACTGCGTACAGGACTACAGTTTTCTTTTATGAGCAAGAGGAACTAATCTCTCCTGATCTGTATCTTCTAGTAGCAGTGAAATATTTCATTTGTTCACTTTGTTCTGTCTTTTCATCTAATCTAAGGCTGTCAGCAAATGTTATATTGGTTTGTGAATACAGAATACTCATGAACTCATATTGAAGATGCTAAATTCATATCAGTTGGCTATTGAATACCCATAAGGTAGGAAAGCATGTTTCACAGTGGCATCCATCTCCTGGGACAAAATTCATCCATTCTCAGTATATATGATGGGTAAGAGGAATTATTTTCTGGATGTGACTAGTCTTCTTCATTGAGTGCAGAGGAAGTCTACAAAAATAGCTTGAACTATATACTGAAGCTGCAGTTGACTTAAGTACATCCTTAATGACTTCCCTGTTCAGCCCATGATTTCACAATGATGACTTCATCTCATCACCAACTCTTTGAGCCATCTAATCTTTTAATGTAGAATTTTTTTGCATGAGTTATTTGCCATATCCAGTATGATAGTAAAAAAAAAATAACAAAACTACAAGTGCAGTAGTGAACATTAAGGTAGCTCACACATGGATAAGGTGCATTTTTTATAAATCTAGTGACGTTTCTGTTTCCTCTGTGTCTTGATACATAAGAAATCAACTTTACTGTAATGGATCATCTCAAAATATTTATTCTTGTGTTTGATGTAATGAATCATGTTTATTCTTAGAGATGAGCTCTCCACATGAGCTCTGGAGAATCTTCTGTGGCAGAAGATTCAACACTCTGTGTATCCGTCGATCACAATTTATCACTATTTTAATGTAATCACAAAGAATACAATCCAATATATATGTATGTGCTGCTGCATTTAATTGTTGAGTAGCTGAAGTTATAATCACAGTGAAAATGATCTTGCACAATCTGTTAAGATCCGTATAAAAAAATGTATTTAGCACAGATAAATTATAGAGCAAGGAAGGCAGTATGTTCTATTCCATCCAATTAGTTCAAATAGTTCATTTAGAGTCATGAGGATGAGGGGAAACAACTGAAACATCTACCACAGACCAGAGAAATTAGATCTGAGTGATAAACTTCAGGGCAAACACAACAACAGGGCTATTCATAGCTAACAACCATCTCTACTACAGTGGAGGATTTTGGTTAAGAGAGTGAGCTGATGTTATAACAAATTAGCATAGCCAGGAGAATTACATAGAGGCATTAGTGATGCACACAATGTGTGCACTTGGGGCCTAATTAATGATTGACTGTGGGCCTGAATGCAAAAAGCCCTCTAAAATACCCACTGGAGAAACTGCTAGAGCTGTGGATACCAGCACTGGGAAAATAGGTTGGAGGGGGCAAGTTACTGCTTTCTTAACTTGTAAAATTATTTGGTTGTGTCTTGAATGTTTCTAGCAATTTTTGTCTCTCCAACCAACAATAAAGTCATTGCAGCATGTGTGAGAGCATTTGCTCAGTCTCTCAGTCTTGACAGTATCAATGAGATTTCTTTCAAGATAATCTGGTGTTCTGGGTAGTGTGTAGGGCAAGCAATCAGATCTAGACAGTTCCATGCCATCGCATTTGGATTGCTAAAGTTTGGTGACTGGAATGGGGCTAGTTGGTAAACACCTACAAATGTGTACACATACACCCAAGTAATACTGAATAGGAAAGAATTCACCTCTATTTGAAGGCCATGTCAATCACAAGGTCAAGAGGAGAGTAGAAACTAATTATGACTCAGAGAATGACAAATACATGATGCCCTTTCCTCAGGGCTTTTCATGGAGATACCAGTCTAATCCATGAGAATCCTCATGTGAAGTGAAATCGATCTACTCTAACACCTGATTCCTTTGGAATAATCATTATAATAACAAGTGGAGAGGCTAGAATGGAATGGAACCAAAGAGTCATTTCTGTTTCAAGCAACTGCCAAAATACCTATTTACCACTGAGACCAGAACAACTCAGAAGCAGATGTTGTGCTCTTCTGTGTAAATAATATGTGTTAAAAAATGTATAAACATTTATACATGTTTACCTTCGAGACATCATCTTCTCTGAAGCAGACATTTCCCTTGCTGCATACATAATACATGCTTTGTTTGAAAAACTGCCTAAATTCAAAATGGGAGAAAAACCTGTAAGGCTTTGTGTATGTACAGTGCTGTTATCTCTTGTAAATACAGAGGTAGTGGAGCTTTAGCATATAATATGGCCTTATATTCTGTGTTTGAAGTCTTCTGCAAGATGCTTGAAGGCTATAAATTGGGCAAATACTGTCATCTACCCATTTCTAAGAAAGGTTAGGATTTTGAAAACTGCAGACATTTTTTTTACTAAGTCCAGTGAGAGTGACAGCAAAGACAAAGTGAAAACCTCCTCAATCAATGGTACCCTGTAATGGTTTCATCTCTTTTTACATCACCATTATCACCAGGCATCGCATCTCAGCTAATATTTGAGATTCCCTCCCTACTCTACAAAGAGTGAGAAATACTCTGTGTGCAGAGACAATATAGTTATACTTCATTGTGAATATTATCACAAGTGACTAGCTGATCTACCAGTGGAAAATTATTTTCAATCAATGTACGTGTCCAGCCTCAAGCCCAATGCATGTTGCCGACTTCTAAGCACTAATCCAATTGATCAAGCTATAAAAGGGCATCTTATCCTCCAGACAACAACTCACTCCTTAAGTGCACAAATTTCTATCACATTACCTTTTTCAGTCAGGTGAGAAATCTTTGTGCCTCACTGCTATCCTGCTTAAGGTCCTCAAGTGTAAACAACGGCTCTATAAAACTTACATGGAGAGATACAATTCAGTTTTCCTCTGCATTGTCTTAACGACTCCAAACTCTGATTAGCAAGCATCCATAAAATTAGTCATATTTGCTAGTGAAGTCTACGCATTACCTCTGATGAATTAGACAAAGGCAAACATCTTGATAATATTGTATGTGGGATGTTATGGAAAACCAACCAATCAATCAATCTGCCAATGTGCCTTTTTATTGCTCTATGGTGGCAATCATTATATATTCCCAAAATTTACATGCAGAGAGAACCCTTTTGGTATTTAATCAAAATAAATTTGCTTGATCATCCACACTAAAAATCTCCCAGTCATCACTTGTCATTTCATATGCAAATCTGTAATAACCATGCATTGTAAATATTTGGTCCACAGTAGCAAGGGAGTTAAAAAGTATAACATATAAAATAAAGGTTCAAGTGTTTCTTTTCTTTTTTTTTACCAGAAACCTTACTGAGGAAGAACTAAACCCACATCTCTTATTCTTACTCTTTCCAGCTCAGGACACAAATGCTATGAGACAGTTTACAATATGAGTCCCTTGCAATTATCCTGTATCTTTTTTTCTTGTTCTAATCCACTTTCACAATTTCAACAATTAAACAAAGCATTATTCCCCATCTAGCATTACTCTCATTCCCAATGCGCTATTACACTCAGTGGAAAGACCTTACAGAGTCCTCAGTTTATAATTAATGAGGCTTTAATTATTAATTGATACATTATTGATAAAATCATTATGAGAGGTCATGGCCTTTGTACCATTAATAGAGAGGTAATCTTATGGCACATTTTTACACTTCTTATCTGGCAGATCTTTCTCTGTTCTAATATGCAATGGATTAGTTAAGGGGTACTTCTGATAAACTAGTATTATTCCAGCTGCATAGTATCACTATTATAAAACAAAATGTACCTGTCAATGCAAGGATGTGTAGGTAACAAATAAAAAAGCTTCTTATAACCTAATGATGTTGACAGGAAATTCTTTTGGTGCTTTTTCATGGAATCACCAGGTTGGAAGAGACCCATCAGATCATCCAGTCCAACCATTCCTATCAAACACTAAAGTCCACCCGTGCCTTAAACACTTCCACGGAAAGTGAATCAACCACCTCCCTGGGCAACCTGTTCCAATGCCCAATGACCCTTTGCGTGAAAAACTTCCTCCTAATGTCTATCTTAAATCACCCCTGGCAGAGCTTGAGACCATTCCCTCTTGTCCCGTCCCCTGTCACTTGGGAGACGAGGTCAGCTCCCTCCTCTCCATAACCTCCTTTCAGGTAGTTGTAGAGAGCAGTGAGGTCTCCTCTCAGCCTCCTCTTCTCCAGGCTAAACAACCCCAGCTCTCTCAGCCGCTCCTCATAGGACCTGTTCTCCAGCCCCCTTTTTGTAGGCTTAGATGTTATCATGCTTTACAGAAAAAAGAACATTTTACAAAATCTATCTATCATATTTCACAGACCCTTGATTATTTATCAGTGCATGGAAATCTTCATGTACATGAAAGGAATTCTATTAGATAAAACCTGATTTCAGAACAAAGACCACCCCGATGGAAATGAGCTGCAACTGCTGATTCCCATCACCTCCACAGATCACTAAGTTCTTGTTTACCTGTTTATAAATCCAGATTCTGTAAAAGTGTTCTTACCTGAGACAGAGACCTTTGAAGACCTGAGCCCTGCAGTAGAACCACTGGGTATTACTCTGTTCTCCATTCTAGAAAAGCCATTCTAGATGATAGAATGATCTTGTCTTGCCCTAGTCACCATGTTTCTGCAACAGGCTTTAACAGTAGGTAGCTATTTGACAAAATTTTACACAGCAAGCGGTCCAAAACACCAAGAATCCATGAAAACTGAGAAGTGTGGTCGTATCTGACCAGATATCACAGCTGGGAAAGCAGAGCACCACAATAGTTACAGTAAGGGCTGTGAATCTTGTTAATTTGGTGCAAACTCTATCTTGGAAAAGGAAGTGGGGAATTTGCAAGGAAGGAGTACAGGAGAGCTCTGTTTTCCAGCTGCTTTGACCATATATTTCTAAATAGTGTGTTCAAAACACGTACTGCTATAAAGCTCAAGATGCATATATATTTCCTTGTACACCAATTATGACAGGAAAAAAACCAACAGACTGATACACATGCCGCTGCTGACAGTGATGTTGATAAGACAGATAGGTTTTAATATGATACAATTCAAATAAAGAAAGTGAAAATATTAAAAAAATTAAAGAAATATTTGCATTGTTCCAAATTGTTTCCATTGTTCTTAGGAATATTTGCAATAGCCACAATCTTCAAAAGAAAGGTTAATTTTAGCAATAATATAAAAGCATAAAAATTATACAGAAGGTCAAGAATGTAGACTTAAACATGAAGTAACTGTTAGATTCAGAATTTATCTTTAACTCTGTACAAGGCAGTTAAAGAAAAAGGAAAAGAACGACTTTCTTTTCTGACAAAGTACTTAATTCCTTTTCCAGGGATTTATTAAACAAATTATTCCAGTACCAAAATGGGTTCAGTTAATTGCTAACATGTGCATTTTATAGTGCACCAGTTTGTTTGGGTTTTTTTAAGTTGGTATAAAAGAATTATATTAGGTCAAAATTTTGATCTGTTCTATTCTCTAAAGAAATTAAAACTCCAGGATATTTTTGCAGCTGTTGTATTTATTGTTAGTTTTGCTGGTGTTTAACAACTTTGTTTGCAGTACCTGAAAATGTTTTTTAGTTTCGGAGGAGATCAGGCAGCATGCAAGTCGGTAATGTCTACGCTGCTGAGATGCTGGCTAGAAGAATTCATTGCTTCCAGTGGTCAAATGTGTCAGCTGCTTGTCCTGGGAGATGAAGGAAATGATTCATTCCAGAATTATGGAATGGTAGACTTTTCTGATTATAAAAACTGACAGCTAATTTTCTTTTTCTTTTCCAGACTTCTTCCTCATGGATTCCCTGCTAATAATCCTTCCTTAAACCTCTCCTTCGCATATTCAGGAGTTTTTCTTGTGGTAGTTCATCTCTGATAGTGAACAAGAGATACAGTTAAATTCAAACTTGGCATTGTATTTGAAACACAGAATATTAAAAGGGTATCCGGGCTAAAGGGAATGCAAATAACCAATTCCATTTAGTATGCTTTTATTATAGTCGCACACAGTATTTCCCTAGAGCTAAGGCCAAGCTCATGAAAACAGGAGTAGGAGAAGAGAAGGTAAGATAGAAGAAGCTGACAATTAGCCAGATGCAATGCTGACTGAAGAAGCTAGGGAATATGTAAAGTTGTGTTTTCTTGAGACAGCTATATGTGCACACACCTCACATTTAGAAAGCTGATTTTCACCTCCAAAATAAACTTGCATCTTAAGGGAGTAGTTCTGTCCCTGAAGACAAAATCCCTTCACTCAAATTAATGTAGCATGATTACACTGAAGTATATCACAGACTAGGTAATTATTGAGTTTACCAAGGACATCTGCTAAATATGCAGAGAAATAACCGCAGTGAATAAGTTAACATACAGTCTTTGCAGGAAGTAGGCATACTCTCTGAATGAGATCTATAGAGATCTTCCGTTAGTAGTACACAGTTTTGATCTGCTTATATATGTAGCATCTCTATCACGGACAAGAACTTCTTTGGATATACATCATTTATCCGGAGGCAATAAAGAGTCTTTTATGAGAAGCAAATATTGGTTCTTCTGCCTGTCTTATTCCATGGATCTTTAGCATGGGAACTACACTTTTGTGTTAACTTAGGAGATAATTGAAAGTGCGTCTAATAAGATTCATTACCCACAAGCTATCACTAATAAATAATCTAAAAAGAAAAAAAGAACTAAAATAATTTATCCACTTTTATATCCAACCTCTTCCCCTAAATGAAAATTTTATTAGTGTATTAGAAGATAACAGAAAATACATGATGTAAGCCAGCTCCAAATATACAAATTTGGACATTTTACTAGCTTGGATTGACTTTAAAATGCCTACTTGAACACTGCAAGTGCAAATTGCAGTCCTCATAATTTAACATCCAAGCCACAGTATAGAGCTGGGTAGCTCTGCAGTGCAGTCGGAATGTGTTTGAGCTCTCAGGAGCAGTCATGTTACGGCTGGAGTCATGTTATTGTTCCTCCCCTGCCCTTTTGGAGTGTAGGAATGAGAAAGATGACTGTAGAGTCTCAGGTACTATATTCATACCTATTAATTTAGGTACAAAATAATCTCAGCATCTGATGATGAGACTTTGTCTGGCTTCCAAAAAACATCAAAAGGATCTATCTGTGGCAAAACTAAGGCAACAAATCTCTGTAGCATATGCCACTAAGACTTACTTTCTTTAAAAGTTTAACTTTCTTTCTGTCTTTCCTTTGCTCTGTCCTCTTCTGCAAGATAATCCTTGAATCCTCTCCTCACCAGAAAGATAAACATCCTTAATTTCATTGCTTTGAATATCGGATTCCAATTATTCCCCAATTGCCATACTTCTTTCAAAGTCAAAGTTCTTCCTCCATCACTTCTACACTAATCTCTCCTCTCAGTATCTCTCCGCAGCCTTCTGTTTTCTAATTAGTTTCTTCTTTGTACAATATAGCAACATCAATCTCTTTTCTTTTTCCCCTTTTCAGGATTTTACATCCCACAGCAATTTGTCCCCTGAGGGCTGTTCAGCAGAAATCATAAGCTTAGTGTAAGGTCAGTTTTCAAGCAAGAGGCACAAAAACTTTTGCCCTAAGTCATTCGACCAGCAAGTTAAACACAGAATCAGTATTCTGCATGGATCAACAGATGAGAGACCTTTTTGACAAATCACTGCAGAAGCTGCAATGCTGACAGTAAATCATAACAAAGTACATAAGTAGGAGGGTGGGGGGAATAATTAAAAGATATTTTCCAGAAACATTAAGATGTCCAACAGCTCCATTTGTTCTTCAGAGTTATGTGTAATGGAGACTTGTACTTGGGTGTTCTGTCTAATCCACATATGTCTTCAACATAAAATGCTAATTTTATAGGAAGCTGTTTGTTGGGGTATCTTTGCTTTAAAATTAATTTTAAATCTTTTCCTAAAAGGTGGAATAAATTCAGAAGAAAGTGAAAAGGTTATCCTTTCTGCTCCTGTCAATGAATGCACTTGAAACATTCAAATGACCTCCAATGGGAGAACTCAAGCCTAGAACACCTCTAGTTTTGGTGTGTTCCTTTCAAAGAAAAAGGGATTTGTGTCTGGTGCTGCTTCTCCTTCCATACTTGTGTTTTTGAAGAGTGACCCACATCTGCACTGCTTCCTTAAGACACATCTAAAGCATTTATTTGCAGTAAGTTCAAGCCATGGTGCTTATTTCACTGGAAGATAAAAACAAATATACTCCCCCCCATAGGTTAAAACCATAAATTGAAGCTATTAGTATTATAGTTTACAGCATATGATCAGGACAACAGCATGATTAAAAATCATAATGTGCTTTATTACAACAGCAGCAGAAGCATAATAGGTTCTGCAGAAAAAAAATGTCCAGTGTTGTGGATCCTGCCAGGAGAAGCCAAGTTTATGAGGATGAGGTTTAACTTCACTCTGGAAATGCAAGAACTGTGAAATAAGCTGCCTCTTGCAGAGATAGCAAATGCATAAGAATTTATAAAAGGATCTGGGAGTCCCCAAAAGTTTTTCCATTACAGTGTCTCCATTTATTTTGGCAATCCATATGGGTGGCAGCCTGTGTTTAAGAGACTGGCATGTGGAAAACAGGTTTTAGGTGTGATAAAATTGTGCAGCTGTTGATGTCTTATTGTTGGCACTGGTTTATGATGCAGACACCTGAGGTGAAAAATGAGATGCAGTTTCAAAGACATGAATAAATTCTGTTTGTGAATTATTCCATTGAGTTCCACAGACAAAATAGCCATGTGAGGAGGATGTTTTTTGAAACTCCCCATCACTGGCTTTACTGCAACAAAATAAATATATTTATATATTTTCTCGTGATTGGAACAATTTCTGCAAATATTCAATTTCTCCACTTTTAATTAAATAACGCTGCAATTAAATTTCAATTGGATTGATTCAGGTCAAATAAAAGAAAAAAATGAGCTTAAAAATGTAATTAATTTAAGTGAGGTTTTTTTATCTTTTCACAGAGTTACAGGACAACATTCAGAGGAATTATTCATCTAGACCTCTGGTTATAAATTTTTTAAACTAACAAGGTCGGGGGAAAAAAAAAACCCTTCCCTTCCATATTAGGAAAATAACTGACATTCATTCCTTCCTAACATCACCTGCGAGACACTGAATGTTCAAAGCATAAAGAACTTATTTACGCAAACAGCAAAACACAGAAAATGAATTATAGTAAAACAGAGGAGCTTTAGAAAGCTAGAGGATTTCTTCAGCATTTTTGATGTTTGCAGTTTTCAATAGTAGCTCTCCAGTTTCACACAGTCAACCATTACTTCTGAAACAAAAACTGCAAGGCCTGATACTGCTAATATAATGCATTCAGACCAGGACTGTCAGCTCGTTGAAAATTCAGGAACAGTAGTATTTTAGCCCCAGCTTAATAAAGGGAGACAGAAATAGAAAAAGTGTTCAATAGGTGGTAAAAAAAGAAATCAAGCTAAACAAAGAGTAACCCTTGGCTGAGTGTTTCAAAATACATAAAAGCAGATGATTATGAAAAGTAAATATGGTGCAGTGTCTACGCACAAAGCAAATATTTGACCAAAGTACATGTGAAGCACCAAGGTTTGTACAGGTGATGGCTGGTGTGCTGGGGGCAGGCATGCCCCCCAAGCTCAGGTCTTCTCTGAAATGCATTAGCTACACGCCGTGTCATAGTATGAGCCACTCACTTCTATGCCATGCCATGTGAGCCCAATTTACCCTTCTTAATAGAATCACAGAATAGTTTGAGTTGGAAAGGAACTTAAAGATCATGTAGTTCCAACCCCCATACCATGGGCAGGGACACCTTGGACATGGTTTAGTGTTTGATAGGAATGGGTGGACTCGATGATTTGATGGGTCTCTTCCAACCTGGTGATTCTATGATTCTATGACCTTCTATGGGATCAGGTGGCTCAAAGTCTTATCCAACTTGGCCTTGAACACCTCCAGGGATGGGGCATTCACTACTTCTCTTGGCAACCTTTCCTCCTCATCCTATAACTACACTCCCTGATAAAGACTCCCCTTCCCAGCTTTCTTGTAGGCCCCTTTAAGTGCTGTAATGGTGCTATAAGGTCTCTGTGTTGCCTTCACCTCTCACGGCTAAACAAGTCCAGCTCTCTCGGCCTGTCCTCATATAGGAGGTGCTCCAGCCACCTGATCATCTTCATGGCCTCCTCTGGACTCACTTTAACAGGTCCATGTCCTCCCTGTGCTGAGGACTCCATAACTAAATGCAGTACACCAGGCGAGATCTCAGGAGAGCAGAGTAGGGGGCAGAATCCCTTTCTTCACCCTGTTGCTCATACTTCTTTTGATGATTCCTTATGGTCTGAAGTCTCTGGCTCCAAGCGCAGCTGAAATATACACTTGCCCAAAAGCAGTCTGTTCATAGGGTCTTTTTTTTTTTACAGTGAAGAGCAGGAGCTAAAGTCCAACCATTCACCTTCAGGGAAAGTAACAGAGGATGGATTCATGGATGTATATAGCTAAATTTTCTTCATAAACGCGGTAGCATCATGTGTAGCATCTTCTAGGGCCAAGCTCTTGCACAAGCCAAGGGAGGAAGGTCACTGGTAAAATGCCAACATTCTCGTGGATCATGATAACATAATAGGCTTCACACCAGTTCCCTAAAAGACAGCAAAAAGGACCTTGCCCACTGCCAAACATAGCTGGGTCTTGTTTCAGGACTGGTATTCGCAGGTGACACACAAGTGAAAAATAAGGAGATATGCATCTTTCTAACAAACAAGAAAATGGTTTAGCCAATCCATCTCTTGAGGTGTCAAACATTTGTATTAGAATTTTCTTCCCTGGAAGAAATCTCTAGCCTCTTCTTGCTCCCAATAAGACAAAACCCACAATTACAAAATTTACAAAGGAAATGCACTTCAGTTCCCCGGAGCACTGCACAGTTACACGTACAGAGTCTAAAAGCTAAAGGAAATGCAATGAGATTTTTTTATATAGAAAAGAATAGCATTAAGTATATTCAGAGATCAGGTATATTTTGTATCAGTGTTTGTGAAGAAATTCTAAAGAAGCAGAACAGTGATATTAATAAAGCTGTGCAGTGCCAAACATTTGAATACATAAGCATAAGTCTGAATATACCTCGACAAAATATAGAGATAAAAACAAAACACTATAATTAAATCACAAAAATCTTACTCTATGACTATGCAGGGAAAGATTTCATACCAAAACTTCAGAACTGTTACTTTTCATGCATAAAATTTTGAATGCAACATATGTCTAATTTCGGTGACTGACATTTTGTGTGCTGTTCTAAATTCAAATGCACACTGTTCTGTTTAGTTCAGAAGATGATGGGGGGTTGAATAGTTATTTTATATCTCATCAATAAAAGGCAAGCAGAAGCAATATAATTTAGAAAAGAATTAGTGGCTGGGTACAACTGACTGATAACGTCAACTGACACACCCATGAAGTAAATGAATTTTTACAAGCATTTCTAACTGTCCTATCTCATTAAATCAACCGTTTGAAACATTTTCAAATGACTGAAATCTGTTCTCACTCAGTCCACAGAATTAAATCTGAATTGAATTCTGAACTCAGATTAAGTTAGATCAGTTCTCCTGCTGATTTTGCATGCAGCTTCTTGAGACTGGGAGGAGGACATTTCTCTTTTTTTTTTTTAACTCATGTAGCAATTATAAGCCACCTATTTTCTCTTTACTGCAGCAGAAATATTAACGCAGCACTTCATTCCTTTGAAACAACATCTTTGCAGTCATCACAAATAGGAGCTCTGGCAAAGAACACCAGAAATTTCTTAAGGCAAAAATGTTCTCCTTTTGTTCTAGGAGTGGTTTTCTCTATTTTTTTAACACTGGATCATTGCAGTTGCTAATTTTAAATCTTCGGATTTTGCTTTAGCTGTGCCTTCTGGTTGGACTTCTGAGGTTTAAGATTAATAAGCGCTCCAGGTAGAGTTATTCTTAATATGCTTCCCATCAACAGTTCCACTGGAAAGATGCCAGACACAAGTGATCAGTATGTTGTAATTGTTGTATACACACATCTTCTTCTGATTTTTACAGTTTCTTTGAGATTTGTGCCACTCTATATCTTCTTTGCTAAGGAGATAACATAATTTCTGGTATAACTGTTAAAAACCAAATCAACATTTTCAGCAAACACAGGGCATGGGCCACAGGTGTTAGTATAAGGCCCCCAGTCTTCTGTGGAGAGCTTGCACTTCTTGCAAGCACTGACTTTAGTTTTTGGATGATATGTGCAGCTGACACCTTAGAAACAGCCAGGTCAGCATACATGGAGGAGGAATCAGCTACAATAACGCACGTGTGACCTTGCCAGGAAAAAAAAAATTCGGTGCTCTCTACTGCCAAGATCTGTCAAGTAGCTTTGTTGAGACTAATGATATTAACAACCATTAAACTGAGGGGTGGAGTTCTTTTCGCGCCATATTCTTCACAGATATCAGTTAGGTTTGAAGTGTTGTAGTCAAACCCTACAAACTTCTATGCCCTTGTTTGCACTCTTGCCTCTGTTTAGGACTTCAGAGAGCAGATATTCTGAAGTCTCAGAGGATTAAAAATACTTTCATTTCACAATGCCAATGGCAGATATCTGAAAATCAGCTTGAGTTCACTACTGTCGCAATCGGTCTGTTGGAATATCATCCCCTTGACACTTTCCTCTTTGGCAGCAAGTAATAAAATTCATTTATATCAAATAAATAATGAATGAAAAATTAATACATATTATTTCTATTGATTGACAGATTATCATTATAATCATTATCACGATCAATATTAATATATATCTACTTGTGCATCTTCCTCAAAAGTCTGTTCTTTTACATGAGTTTTTACTTAACAAATACTTTACACAAGAATATTTGCTGCTATTAAAAATTAAAAGAAAGCAACATTTCTGACTGGAGTCTTTGAATCAAAAAAGCAAGATAATTTATTGGATATTAACCCAAAAATGGCAGAGACATTACAATTTGTTTTGGTGTTATCAAGATAGTCAAGTATGTAAATACTGGTCCTTTTGCAAGATCTTACTGCTTTCTGAGCAGCCTATACACTGGAACAGATCATTTTTCAGAAACATGGAATCATACAACCATAAAATAGTTAGAGTTGGACGGGATCTTAAGGATTATCTAGTTCTAACACCTCTGCCATGGACAGGGACATCTCATTGGATCAAGCTGCCCAAGGCCCCATCCAACCTGGCTTTGAACGCCTCCAGTTTCCCTGGGCAACCTCTTCCAGTGTCTCATCACTCTCATGGCGAAGTAATTCTTCCTAATGTCTAGTCTAAATCTGTCCTTCTCCAGCTTATACCATTCCCCTTCATCCTATCACCACAATACATTATGAATAGTCCCTCCACATCTTTCTTGCAGGTCCCCTTCAGGTACTGGAAGGTTGCTATAATACCTCCTTGGAGCCTTCTCTTCTCCAGGCTGAACAAGCCCAGCATTCTCAGCCTCTCCTCATATGGAAGGTGCTCAGATCATCTTTGTAGCCCTCCTCTGGACCCTTTCCAACAGTTCTGTATCCTTCTTCTGTTCAGGATTCCAGTACTGGACACAATACTCCAGATAAGGTCTCACAAGAGAGGAATAGAGGGGCAGAATCACCCCCATTGACCTGCTGGCCACACTTCTTTTTGATTTCTTTGTAACATTTCGATATGAATACAACAGAGCATGGTTTTCTGTCTCTGGACAGGTTTTCTTTTATGGGAAAATATATATTTATATATATACACACCAAATATGCATTCCTTGTCTTTGTCTCTGTATGACATGCACAATATGGAACACTGTACCACAGGCAGATGTCTTACCTCATTTTTTATTAAATGGCTTTGTTTCTTGCTTTGCAAAATCTGGTCTTTCTGATCATTGCAGCATTGCTGCATTCAGGATTTTTTCTGGATTTAATTTTTTTTTCTGGAACTGCAGAACATAACGGCTCACCAGAACTTCCAATTTTGTAGTACTAAACAGCACACATCTTATTTGCTCCTTTTCAAAGGTAGTAGCCTCATTCAGGGCAAAGCCAGCTTGTTGAAAGAATCTCAAAATTCATCATGCTCAGTTTTATTTCTGTCATAAACCAACACATCTTCTGCATGAGAAGGGATGCCAAGCAACCCTGGCACCATCCGAGATTTCTCTTTCAGAGATTTTCTACAGCTAGATTGATGCTGACTGAGAGCCAGCTGACACCATACCTTCCAAATATAATGATGAATATAGTTAATGCTTAGATTCTTTCATGAGAAAGCCAGAGAGGAGAAAGGCCAAGAGGACTTTCAAATTGTATATAATAACTTTGTGAATATTTGGCTTATGGTGAACAAGCTAATAGAAGCAGCTTGGTTTTTTTCTCCTCATATATATCCTAATTTTCTGCTGAGCATTGGGACTTTCATTGCATAAGTTCTTAAGTACTTTTTTTTTGTAAAATGCTTCTCATGTCTTCCATTGTCTTTTATCTTCTCAGGCAAGAAAATACTGTTAGAATTGCTGATGCCACAAGTTTGATTTTGTATTCTCTTGGCCACTCTTCTATTCTCATAAAGACATGTGGCTACATCTCTTCAGTAATTTGTCTTTTTGCTACTGCTTCATCCTTGACCTTGTTTTGCTGGCCACTTGGAGGAAAAGCATCAGTCCTTGCTTTTTTTTTTTTGGAAGAAGTGTATTTTTCTACGATTCATCTGGATACTGACTACAAATATCCTGTGTTGCATTCCATGTCACTACTCCTGCATATATTTTCATTTATCTTTATAAATATTTACTATTAGATTAAATATAAATTGTTATTTAATTTATAATGACCATGTTTGGTATTAATTTTGGCATTTAAGTTCATGCTGCTTTTTTATCTTATAAGAGAAATAAGGATTCACTGCTGACTAAAGCTAAAAGACCTTGGATAATTTCAATGCTCTGGTAATTTGGCAAATTGTTGTACAATGCTCTTCATTCTGGTGTGAACTAAATCTTTATTCTTCTGCTAAATGCAGTTGTCAGCCATAGATTCTGCTTTACTACATCTTTCACAGATTTTTCCATCTCCTTATCCTACGGGAACTTTTTGACTTTTAAGTTCTTAGTGTAGTAAATCTAGTAGTTCCCTTTCGTTACTTATGTCTTCATTCTTTATTCAATCAATATTGACTGAGATTATCTCCCTTTCTGCCACTAAAAAAAAAAAAGGAATCATATCACTACTTTTTGGTTTCTTTGTGCTGAAACTTCTATTAGAGTGACACCTAGATGTGACAGAAACTGTGCTAATAGCCTCTGATACCAGAAATGACCCTCCTCCTTTCATATTTGTAGTGCTCAGTTAGACTGACTAGGATAATAGAAGCTGCTTCCTCTTGGTCCTGGTATTTCCTTTCACTTCCTTATCATTTCTGCCTACGAAATGAGCATCAAAAGCTTCTCTTTGTTGCAACTGGTTTCTTTCTATGAAAGTTTCAGAGAGCATAGCTTCTCACTGTAGGGACAATTCTGACAAAGAGAAAAACCTGTTATTATCAGACTCTTCTCTCGTAAAGTATAACCTTTCTGTTTGGATACAGCAAGGCCTAATGTCTGAAATATCAAAATTAAGTTGCTCCAAGAGCCATATCCCGTCTCTATTCCAGTACTGAAATAACCACTTTGTTAGCAAAATTTTCACGAACTTTCCTCCCAGGTTTCCCCTTGCTTTATATTCTCATGTTTCTTGTTGTTCTTAGAGTCTATTTTTATTTAGTTTCTCGGATGTTATAAGATAAAAAACCACAGTTATTGACCTTCTCTTCATGAGCCCCTTACCAATTATACCTTCCCAATGTGATAGCTTTTCAGTAACATATTTTCCTTTTTATTTCCCCCCAAATTTCTTGTCATCCTTAATTCTTTCACTGTACGAAACTATTACTAACTTTCCAAAATATTTATCTTGAGAGTGAAAGTCACTCTCTACCCATTTTTTCCTCATACTTTATATTCTTACAGGCACCAGTAATTGCACTGACTGTAAAGATATTGGGTGATAAGGTAAAGCAAAGACTTTCTTGGAAACCTGTAGCAGCATCTATCTCACTTCACTAACCACAATGTGCAGCTGATGTCAGATGACTGGTTTCCTTCCTGTGTCCTCTACCAAGAGATTGATGTTTAATCACATCCATATCTACTTTAGGTTCCTAAAGTAATTACCCTGGATCAGAGGTTCTGTTTATTTATTTATGCATCTACTGTCTGCAAAGGTTATAGTTTCATGAAGTATCTAATTGATTCCTTTATCTCTACTGGTGAGTTCACTCAGTGACAACTCGTGACTGGTTTAACTACAAGAAGAAACAGAAGTAATTCTCCTACTTGTGGCTGGAGAATAAACATGATAAAAGCAAACCTTAGGCTGCAGTCTAACGAGAAACCTATTTTGATCGTTAAGCTAATTATCTATTTTAGGCTATTTATATCATTATTTCATTTAATGTTTTAGATTATTTATATGATTAATTTTAGGGGAGGTTATTTTAAACTTAAAATTAATAAAGTCATATATATATCACATAAGAACTATGAATTTGTAGTAATGTTTACTTTAGCATAAACTAAAGAGAGATGTTTTCTTTCTCTTATGTAGACAAATACATCTCAAACCATGTGTGATATATCAGTAAAAAGAAAGATTCATCCAAGCATATTGCCTTTTACTTGCAATGAGACATCGTTCCATATTTTGTCAGTGTCAGTCTTGTAAACACCAGAAAGTTTTTGGGTTGGTTTTTTTTTTCTGTTAGTCAGTCTTTCTCCTTTCCCTTCTCTCTTTCACCTTCTCCATCTCCCTCTCCCCTTCCTGTTTCATACAGTGATTTTTCTAGTTATTAATCTAGAGTACCTGAGTTTTTATGTATGCTGGTTGGGAAATTCACCATTATTTCTGCAAAATAGGTTTGAGTACTCTTAACCTGTTGCTCAACATGGCAATGGAAAATTTGCCCGTGAAGGTCACCTGCATTGGAGAGCTGTTACTTTCTCTCTTTTTTTTTTTTTTTTTTTTTTTTTTTTTTTTTAAATTACTCCCCCACTCCATTTCCCCTGCCCCAGTGTTGGATATAATCATTCTGTAAGTGTGCAGCTCAAATGCTTTGTATGCAGAATATATAGTGTGCTGGGCTCACAGTCATGCACTCCACCAGACATATTTGGATTGAATCCCCATTTTGCTGCCTGTAATTTAAGCATTTGCTAACAGGATCTCATTTCAAGACTCTAATTAGGAAAGGTCTGGAAAAATAAAGTACTCCAGGGCTAATCGCAAGATAGCTTGTTCTGCTGCCGATAATACCGTAATTCACCTACTCCTTTGATGCTTGTAAAATGTTAACCTGTCACGCTTGTTAATTTTTTTTTTTATTTTTAATGTACTATAAAATTATATCTTCCTCAATATTTTATGCTTTTATTTGTATTTTATGGCAGCAAATAATGCTCGTAAAACATTACAGAAAGCAGATTTCTATTTACCTAGCAGGGAAGTGTGCTGCTTATTCAGTAACAACAACAAAGTGTTTCAGGGGAAAGAGGCGTAAAGAGGCATAAGCTCAAAGAATTTTTTTTTTTTGCCACCTGAGTCATCATCTCTTCTGGTTCTTGGTCCTGACATCTCAGACTATGTAAAACCAGCATGGGTATTCATTATCCCTTGCTAAGAGCAAAGCAATGAAAAAAGTATGTCCTTATTTTTTTTAAACCTTCTTCCCAGGCCTTAGATACATGTTTTAATACTCAGAAAAAGCAACCAGAAGTGATGGCCTAAATATCATTACAAAACTTAGTCGCAGGCACTGTTGCAATAACTATGATGTCAAACTGCACAGAATGGAATAGGTCACTCTAACCTAGACTTATCAATATCACTGATTTTTTTTCAGTTTTTTTTTTTCAGCTCTGAGTAGATATCACTATGTAGTGTGCTCCTACACTGCATTACGCTATCAGCTCCTAATTCTTCTTGGAGCTTCAGGCTGTGACTGCAGTCATTTTAATTGTAGGACAGTCAGTGTTGACATTAGATAATTACACCTTCTTTTGAAAAGCCAAAAAGAGGGAAAGAGACAATTTCTATTTTATCTCATTAGATTATGAAGCTCCAAGTGTAACTGTATAAGTTTATGAACAGAAACTTAGACATTTTCCCCGTCTATCTTTTTTGTCACCAACACAAATAAAAAGGAGTTAATTTAACAATTTTGTAAATACGAGAAATGCAATCTTGTTTGAAATAATTTTTATTTAAAAAACAAAATAAATTTGAAATTAAGTTTTTAAAGAAAACAATAAACATTGTTTAATATTTCAATTTAGTCATCCTTTATTTGTCTCATGTTTTCTAAATTATGGAGTTCAATACCGAAGTCCACACCAACACAAGACATTTCCAAAATTGTGAAAAGTCCTTTTGGTAATACTTTTGTTCTCCTTATTGTCTTTGATGAAACAAACTTTGAAGCCAAGATGAAGGCCCACAAATCAGGATAAGGGATTACTTTTTTCCACTCATTTACCTCAGAGATTAGATATAGCATGTGTCTATTCACAAAACTGCAACCATAAAGTAATGCAGTGTTTGCCTCTCACACCATGTCATCCCAGGAAATGTTTACGACCACAATTTGAAACCCTAAGCAACACATGGTTTAGTTCCAAGGTCTCTTTTAAGGGTGTCCCATAATTTGAATGAATTGCTTCCATCCATGTTTATCTGGAATTAAAGGATCCATCCTAAGTTGTTGTAGAAAATTTAAAGCAGATAAACTCCATTAATTTGTGATAAAATCACATCACACGATGGCAAAACTAAATATTGAATGGTTGGACTCGATGATCCGATGGGTCTCTTCCAACCTGGTGATTCTATGATTCTATGAATGTATTTACATATTCATATTTACATTACTGTAAATCAGCCTCTAGCTGTAGCTATATTTTTCCTTTGATAAATATCATGCTAAGAGAAAGGAAGAGTTTATGTTTAAATGCAGTTGTCTGGCTACAAGAGTTGGCAAAACTGATGAGCTGAATCCTGCAATTTACGTGAGGACATTGAATTTGCCACTGTAAGAGCTCAACTAACTTTAGGAACAGAGCTGTTGCCATTAGCAACAGGCCAGTCATTTATAGAGGGAGTGATGTTTATCACTCAGTGTTGCTCTGAATTTTTAGTGCTTTGCTGAGAGTGGAAAAAAAAAAAAAAAAGATGCTATTTTGTTTATTTTGTATTAGCTATAGTCTTGTGCTACAGGGGAACTAATTTACTATCCAGTGCAAAGTGCAGTTTGCACAGAGCCACACACCTGCATTTCCTATTGAATATATTTACTTTGGTAGTGTTTTATTTCAGAGTTGGAGAGGGAGAGAGTTTACTTTGATTTGCTGCACGGATTTGCACAGGCAGTCATGGTCTTCACCTCATTAATTCTCAAAAAGACATTTCTTAATCCCTCATATACAGATATAGAAAATTTTAAGGGAATTTTATCAAATTTTATCTGAGTAATTTTGTCAATACATAGAATGATAGAATCATAGAATAGTTTGGGTTGGAAGGGACCTTAAAGATCATCTAGTGCCAGCCCCCCTGCAATGGGCAGGGACAAATCCCTCTAGTCTTCTTCCTGCTCCTTTTGATATTACTGTTTATACTATCATGTTTGTTTTAGTTCCCGCAGCTTAGCTCTCTTCTGTCATAACAAATAGAAGGATAGTAGAAAAGAACCAGCAGATAATCTGATTCATCTTTGTCCTGTTTTCAGTATTTGAAAGTTTCTGGCTATGACCCCCACTTTTTATTCCCAGACACTGACTTTCCTCACTTGTTAAATAAATTGAAATATCATTTTCTCTCTTCTGCTTTTGTATTCTTCCCCTATGTCATCAAAAGTATTTTGATCAGTAGGCATGTACTCTGAAGCAAAAACCTTTCTTGTCCACAGAAGTACATTATTTAAATATTTAAGTATTTTAAAATAAAGCTTCATGTACTTATTAACAAGATTATGTATTAGCATACTATGTGAGCAGATATGAAAACACAGGAAGTTTCAGGATATTCATTACATAATTGTTTCTCTCCTGTTAATGCCTGTAAGATAATCTAATGCTTGAGGACTAAACCACATATGAGTCTCTTGTACATTGTTCCCTTCTCATCTGTTTGCCTGTATTACAACTCAGCGCTGCAAAATAAATCAACTGAGTAGCTGTCAATACAGGAAAATTTAGATATATTTTTCTTTGCATAACTGAGAAGTGTAGTTCCTTGCTCCATGATCCAGAAAAGGATAATAGTATCAGTAACGAAATCTTTAGGGAAGTATAAATAGCAATGGATAGTGTTAATTTAAGAAGAATAAATCTGTATTTTTTGAATTGTTATAATTACAAAACATCACATTGTTATTTTTTTTTTGGGGGGGGGGGGGTGGTTACAATACAGTGTACAAAGAAAACAGAAAGAGAGCTTCAGTCAGTGAAGCACAGCACAGGAAGAGACTAAAACCAGTTCCGACTTTTTTTAAAGTAGATGGCAAAGACAGAGAACAAGAAAGGCACACAAGAGAAATAATACCATGGAAGCTTAGGAGATGAGAAGTTTAATTGTCCTAGCTGTGCGACTGAAATAATGAGCTTAACACAGTAACAGAGTAGGAGCTGAATATTAGACTAACAAGGTGGATGTCTGTAATGCATCAAACAGCTTGTGAACGTCCTAATAAGATTTATGGGGAACTGGATAGAAAGATATATGTGGCATTCAGTAGGAAAGACACACAACTGGAAAATGTTGAAATGTGTCACTAAACTAGAAAACCTGTGAACTCTATAGATGTAGATACTACAGTCTGAAATTTTTGTGCATGCTAATTATATGGGTAGACTAACTGACCACTTAAAAATTGTGTGACAGAAGACTGAAATGATTAGAAGTTGCATGATACATTGTGTAAGGGAGGACTTACAGCATATTAATAACCAACAATCATGGCTTTAATAATTTAGCTTCAAGCTGGTAGACTGTTTTTCCTCTTTTGTTCTGATCAGTGGTGCACAGTGGCTACATCTGTAACAGAAAATTAAACATCCTGAGGACTGTTCTCTGGATATATAGAGCAACAGTCATGGTATAGTTTATATCCATGAAAGTGAACTCTTTGGACTTGAAAACAAAGTGGCTGCATCCCAATAGCTGTTGAAAGTGATCTCTGGCCCCCTGTAATGACCAAAGGCTATTCAAAATTATTTGGAAAAATAGTCACTGGCAGGAGCCAAAAATGTATCTGACAATTGTACAGTATGAACAGTCCTGTTTTGTGAGTAAATCAGTATGTAGACAAAGAAAATATCAGAGAATCATAGAATCACCATCCCAGTCAATCACTAACCCATGTCCCTCAGCAGGCACACAACAGGGACCCCCAGCTCACCAAGCAAGGGCCCACAATCCAAAGGGCTTCGGTCCCACCACTGACCCATCACCCAACCCAGAATGATAACTCCTCCCAGCTCGAGGGCACACAGAGGGGTCAACCCTGTTGAGAGGTGAGATTGGAGCAGCCACCAACCCTCCCAATCATGTCTACCCGGCTGGGGGGCCACCAGGCCCCCCAGCCTTTCTTCCCCCCCTGCCGCGCTCCCGTGGGATGCAGGGTGTGCCATGGGGACTCACCGGTGATGCCAGGGCAGCAGTGATGCCAGGAGATGCATCTCTCACCCACAGCCCGGCCGGGCACAGCTAGAGGCTGTTGGTCCCCCCCGGGAAGAAAAAGGGATCCTTTGGAGAGGGCAAAGCAGCAACACCTGGGGAGGGAGGAGTCTCCAAGAGAGCCCAGGTGCCCTGCAGCTTAGAACCAGAGAACCACAGAATCACCAGGCCGGAAGAGACCCACCGGACAACAGAGTTCAATCCATGGGGAGATGGAGGAGATGGGGGGAGATGGGGTGATGGGGATGGGGTGATGGGAGATGAGGTGATGGGGAGATGGGGTGATATCCAACAGTATTAAGTGGAGAGCTGGGATGCTTAAAGTACCAGTAGTCACTAAACTGTCAGTAAGCCAAAGAGATTTTAGTAGTGCAGGGACCTTGCTTAACTTACAACCTGAGGTCCATGAAAGGCCTGAATGTAGATCAAGTGACCTGTGATACAATCTGAGGGGTCTTTCCCCTTTGGCATCCTCCAGAGTCAGCCTCCAATTTAATAACTTGGTGCCAACGAAATAGCTGCCACATGATCAGGTGCAAAGGACAGAAAAGGTTTTGGAAGAGAAAACAATCAGGTGAAGACTGGAACAGTCAGAGCCATCTGGTTCCCTCAGTCTGAGAAACAGACAGAAAAGAGGATAATTGAGAGGGGGTTGAGTTCTTCCCAGTCACTGGGAGAAGGCTCAGGGACTGCCTAGATAAGAAGGGTGGGGTAAAAGATATCATTTGTAGAACATGCTCTTCGAAAAGGAAACACTTTTTAAATTGATATTTCTTACCATACTGAGGATGATGGTCTATTTAGACACCAGGAAATAACAAAATCAAAAGTTGTTTTCAATAACTTTAGTGGTGATAGAGAATGAGATTATCATTCTGAACTCATGTTTAGTACACCAAGTTTAACTTCAAAGAAAAGCTCAGAAAAAAATATAATTAATATAAATTATTATGGAATAACTGTATAAAGTCGTAACTCTTTTCCTCTTAGCTCTTGTTGGCTTGTTTACATCCGAAAAAATGAGGCTTTCATACCCCTAAATTTTTTTTTTTTTGCTGACAGCTATAATGGTAACTTACTTTTCTAGGACACTGCTAATCTTTTGGCCTTAATAATATAGACTGAAAGTCTGTTCCTCGGATATTTACTTTTTAGTGGCTTTGTATTTATTTAATCATTTGCAGTATTTTAAAGCAGAAATAAAAATATCTACATAGGAAAAGATTTGCAAGCATTTCTCTCCTTAACCTTTTCAACCAAGAGATTATCCACTTTCTTCTCTGCTTATTGACTGACAGTCTGAAAATGCCAATTTTAAAACCATTAATGCAATATTAAGAACACTTAAGGTTAAGTATTAAACTTCTATTTAATAGAAATGTTTTTAAATACATTTCTCCCCTATCAGAGTGGCTTAAGAGCGTCTCCAGTGTGCCTATATTTAACAAGTTTTTCATATAGAAGCTAAACAATTTTTATGGGTATGTTCTGTATGTGTTCACACTTGTGTAAAAATAAAGAGTGCCCTGAATGTGTTAACTATGTACTTTTCCCCTCCGAAAGAAACTGAAATTATAGAGACAAGTATAATCATATTGATTAACTTCGTATCATCAAGGGTTTATAATTCTGATCAAAACCTGTCAAAAATGTTCTCTAAATTAACTGTATCAAACAGCAAAGACAAAAGTAGAAGGCTGCTTCATTTTTTTTTCTACTTTTTCAGGCTTATCAGCATGGTGCAGCTGGGAAAGCAACAGACTTCTGACATGCAGATGAGCTCCACAATAGATAATGCACTTGTCTGGGGATAGTAGGAGATTTGCCTCTTTTTCTGAGGTTGCTTCAGGTGCTGTTCAGTCTCTGAACCAACAAATGCCGTAGCTTTAATAATGACTTAAGGTATTTAGCATTGTTCCTTGAATATTTAGCACATGTAATATAGATGGTCTGTAGTTGATTGCTTTTTTAACTCCGGTGCCACAGGAATTCAAACCTTGTATGAATGGTGCAGTTAGTCTGAAAGATCTTATGTGAAAAGGAAAAGGAAAACTCAGGCACATATTTATTAGCTACATCTATATTAATAACTAAAATAGGTGAGTGTCTCTTGAATCTGTTCAGGGTCCTAATGGAACAAGGCAAGGCATTCACATAGATGAACACCCTTTCCCTCCAGAACATGTATCTTCAGTGATAGTGACTGCTTGAGACTGCACTACCTGTGGGTCTGTGCCACCCACCAAACTGTGACCATATGCTGGTTGGGGGACTGGGAATGAGCGAGTACTGAAAGAGTATTAATAATTAAGCAGTTTGTACAACATACCAGTCTTTAAGACCACACACTGGACCAGTTTAGACACTAATATACATGCAGCTATTAAATATTCACGAGATAGCACTTTCATCTATTTGCCTATAGATACTAATTTGCAAAGGCACAGGAGCCCTTTAGAAAATTATGGATGTGGAATTCATTTAATTAATTAAGAACTATGTTCCTGAATATTAACAGAATAATCTGATATTTAGAAGTGCTGATCAGAATCATCAACAGAAATGCACATTTTCTGTGAGCCTGGAATGAGGAATCTAACTCTCAGTATGGTCTGTGATATTGTTTAAAGATTAAACTATCTCAAATGAGACATTTCCATGTAAGCATCTACATGTGAAATAACCATCCATGCTTCAATTAGAGTCAAATCAAATGTAGTCAAGAGATTACATCCTTAAGGATCTAATGGCTTCACTTCATTTGATTTCAATGAGAACTTAGACATCTAACTCACATGTAGACATTTAATAAGGACTCTTATTGGTACGTATCTTAATCTACAGGCTGAATCCAATCCACAATGATTTTCCTGTGAGTAAGCTGACCAATTGCAGAAAAAGAGCAATTGATAAGGCTAATTTTAACAGAGGATTTTCCAATATATATCTTCTTTCACCTCCAAAAATATTGTCAATAAGACTTAGAATTTTTTTCCAATGACCTATAACAAATTTGCTGTGTAGTCTACAGTACACACATCTATTTTCTCTTATCCGAATAGGAAGTGTAGTTCTTCTTTTACTCATAATATGTGTTCATATGCTTCTTTCCATGCTATCGCTTGCCCTGAAGGCCTGAATTAGTTCCTTGCAAGTCACCATTCTTTTCTGAAACAAGTATTGAATAGACCTTTTTTTTAGACACTGATGCACTGACTGCTTAGCAGAAGATATAATATTGTCACATTTTGATAATAACTAAAGGTATTTCTAATGACAATAAATATTCTCCAAGTATAGGAATTGATACAGTTTCTTCTGTAGAGAAGAAAAGTTCTTTGATGTACCCTGTTTGGATCCCATGGGCTGAGGTAGGAAGATGGATGTGACCATAGAGCAAAAGTCAGTGTCAAGAGTGTAAATAGTTTGTAGTTATTTATATTTAAGGTTTTGACTAAGGAAAATAAATAATTCAGAGCACAGAATTTGATAATATCCATATCTTAGATGGTGAAATATCTTAGACTGGCAACAGGTAGTGACAGAATGGGAATTGCTATTTATATATTTTGATGTTTCTTCCACTAGATTCCACACGTTTTCCATTAGGATGTATTTTCATGTATAGATATTTATAACCTTAAAGGAGTTATGAGTCTTAAAAATTTAATCTTTTATAAAGAAATGTTTTGGGGGGAGAGAAGGCATATATTAAGAAGAAAAGACTAGATCTTTTTTTCTTCTATTTAAATTTCCATTAAAGAAGTCTTTCATTGGATTAGCAAAGTCATCCACACAGTATTAGTTATGATTTGTTCCAACTCAGATTGGTAATTTTGTTGCTTTTTTTAATCAAAGAGAAATCAAAATAATCTATTTTGTCAAACGTTGTTTGAAAAAATTGAATGGAGAATAAATGCAATGCATACGATTATTCCACAGCCACCCACTATAAAAATTAAAATACACGCTTACCAAATAAAGGGAGACAATGTAAGAGATAAGGTTTACAATTTTAAAAGATGCAGAGTCAATTATGACTTCCAGTAAGTATAATTGTTTTATTATTTTTAAGGATGATTTCCATTCTCATTTCTTTTGAATTTCAGGTGTAGCCTGTGTTTGAGCATTTAACTTTTGTCTTTTTTGCATTTTCATTCTCTTAATCTATAATTGAGTTTTTTGGTTTTTTTTTTCCTTGTGAAAGCATATTGTGCACTATGGAAAACCTACCTAGCACAACAGGAGATATTTTTATAATGGGAGACTTAATTGCTGCTAATGAGTTTGAGTGTTACTGTGTCCTGCTGCAAAGTGGAGAACCTCAGGGTTCCAAGAGGTGGAAATTTACTTTGAAATTATTCTAAAATGCTTTTTTTTTCAACAATATGATTTATCAGTCATATCTGGCCTTATCAGTGAATAGTCACAGGGTGTATCAATATCACTGTACATTGATAACTTGGACTGGTCCAGCAATCAATCTATTTTAATACTGTAAGAAGTTTATACTTCTTAATATGGGTCTTTTCAGAAATCTTTTATCCCCTCACAGTGTGACACTGCTATATGGAGATACTAGACAAATTGGAACTAAGTCAGAGCTGTCTACATTATGTGCCTTCACTTACTGTAGCTCTTCATTACTAATCCTTGTTTTTTACATCTTTTGGGCTCTTTGCAGTTTTCATAAACAGTGTGATTCAGGATTATAAGCTGACAGTTCATCTTGGATCCTCCTCTCTGTAAGATTATGGTGATCTGAACTCAACAGTCCCTATAGAGTTTTTGGGGTTTTGGCACTAAAGGAAGTGTGAGAGAAAATGACAGATTTAGGTACATTTACTCTAACTATTCCAGAATGAGGAAAGAGTCGTATTTTACATCCTAAGTTGTTGACAGTAGGAATTACTTTTCTTCTATATTGCAACACATCTGAAGTGGACATTATAGAATTTATCAGGTGCTTAGTTTTTTTTTATGTGTAGGACAAGACTCTACTTGATCCCACTGTATAATTCATAATGAAAGAATAATAATAACTAGTGAAAATTAACCTAAGCAAAAATCATCCAACAATCCAAATAAAAGCTATGTACACGTGCTATATTGAAAACATGAAAACTGTGAATGTAAGTGAATATATATGAATATACATTAATCAAGTACATACAACATCTAATAAGCACATGCGAAGTAATATATGATCCTAATAGCATTGTTTGAGCATGTACTTTCCTGCTATGCTTTATTTATGTGATGTAACTCCATGTCTGCATGGGAGCAGAAGGATTAATAGTATTCTGCAGGTAACTGCTTCCCTCCACTAGCAATAAAAGGGGCTAAGTGCACATCATGCAAATGAATCATCAGGTCAGACTCTATTGGACTCTTGACTTCATATTCAAATTGTATATTAAGTGATCATCTCTCTTGTGTGTGCCCAGAACCTAAACCACCAAACTCACAAGTAATATGAAATCTGTGCATAGGCAATATTTTAAAAAAATTACTACGCTGAAAATAAACTCCATTTCTAGGCTTTATTTTGTCAGTTCAGAGATCTTCAAGGCTCTTTTACTATTCGTTAGAACTAGGCAGGAAAATAAAACAAAAATTAAGACTACACTGGATACTACAGAAGTTCATACCATAGGCCCTCCACGGATAAAGCTAATTGTAATTCCTGTTACTTTGTGCTGAATTTTTTTAACCTTATATTTATGAAGGCAATTATGTGAAGAATTAGTTGATCCCCTAGACATCAGGTTAACCTGCATTATTTTAAGCACCATAACTACTGCACAATATATACAGCTTGCAAAGAGGTAGAAAACACTAGGCAGACAGTTAAAGATATGCATATGAGCAAACGCTATTTTGAGGTAGTACCTAAAGCAAGCTGTACACTTCCTAAAATAGAGATAGGCAAAACTCTTTTCTGAAATCTATGCAATCTGTCAGGGAGAGAGAAAGAGGAATTGATCTTGCAGGGTTTCATTTATGCAGTATTAGCAGCTCATCACAGTAAACTGATATTTGAAACATTATCTACAGAGTGGAAAGAAAAGTTGTCCTGTTGGAGAATCCGTCTCTGCATCATTACCTGGTGAAACATGAAAACATCCTGTTTAGTCTCAGGGAACTGAGGGCACCCAGCTGAAAATGCGGGTTACAGTACCTGAGAAAATACAGGGATTTTTGCACCTAGGATGATGCTGCTGTGGATTTTCAGGGAAAAGAAGCCCCAGGCATGAAATATGGGAACTTCAGTTCTGAGGTGCACAGACAGCTATATTTGTGGCATGCGAGAGGACCACGTAGTAACTTGCCTGCTGTTTGATGGAAAAGTTGGAAACAGACATCTCAAGATAGGTCATACGGGTATACAGTGTAGAAGCCAGTGTCTGAAGTCTGCTAGCACCAACAGGAGAAAACTAGATGACGGTAGTTCTGGGACTTGTATTCAAGCCACTACTACCTGTATGCTAGCATTCTCCACATACTGTCAAACATGAAACCTCAAAGACAGGCAGAGATCCAGAGTGTCAATGCAGTGCCATGGTACAGGTGTAAATAAGAGATATCTACATTTCATAGAATCATAGAACAACCAGGTTGGAAGAGACCCATTGGATCATCGAGTCCAACCATATGTAATGGTCTGAAAAAACACAGATTAAACATGCTAATAACTCATACAAAACATACTGCATTTCTTTGATTAAACTGGGGCAATTTCTGGGACTGGAAAAACCTGTCCTGGAAGAAAGAGTTATGGTTCATCCAGATAGACCCATGCAAGATCATAGAAAAGTAGGTAAACTAGGAAATGAGGAAAGGTCTCCCACAAGAAACAGTGCTGAAGCTAATTTTGTTCGACTAAACAAACTCACTAATTGAGACAAATGTATAGGAAATTGAATATTTACATCTGCAGATACTTCTAATCTCTTTCTGGTAACCAAAAGTCACCCTGAGGGTTAAGAACTATGAAAAGGCTTCGTAAAATTGAGTGAACAATAAAAAAAAAAAAGTGTCAATAGTACTTTTACATAGTTAGAAATAAAGTAATGCATGTGCATAACAATAATGTAAACCATGCACAGATGATACCAAATTTTGAACTGACATTTTCTAAAACAATATTAAGATCTAAGGAGATGGGTCACTTTTCAGAAGGCCCCCAAAACCACAATATTATTTCATCTTCCTGGTCTGAAATTGTTATCTAGAAATTTAGAAACCTCTCCTTTTGCGGTAAAGCTTTAATAAATTAACCAAGATCCTCCCATAAACTTTATCTAGCTTGAGTGTTGCCTGCATGAAAAGATAAAATGGAGATAAAAGCAGCTCAAAATTTGTAGAGAAGAGGCACATCTTGATTTCACTAATGAAAGAAATTCTCCCTAGTTTACAAGCTGTTCCTCTTTTCTTACTACCATTCTGTTGCAGATTCCTCAAGGCATGACAATTTAAGAAGAAAGTGAGCATGTCTGTCAACCTGCAGGAGCTACTCCAAACATCATTACTATAAAGATGTTTCCTAAATAACAAGAAAGGTGGACCAAGAACTTTGGAAATGTTAGTCAAACAAACCTTTTCTGCCTGACTGGGACCTGAGCCCTGTACAGATTTATTCCAGTGTGTTGAAAGATATCAATTCAGTTTACTGAAATAAAACATTACAGGCTGTTTCTTCTAAATAATAAATGAACGGATAGAGGTATGATGTGAGTTAGAATTTCTCAGTTTGATTCCAGTTTGCACTTAGAGACTCGCTGGTGTCACAGTTTACCTGGCCCTGACACTGAGTCTGATATTGACAGTTAAAATATATTATAATGCAGAAAGTGATATTCTGTTGCATGTGTTTGAAAACCAAAATATGAAATGGCTTCCAACTCTAGATATTAAATCTAAGCATTGTTTCTTGAGCTTAACCCTAATAAAACCCATAAAAAAATATATATATCTTTTAAGAGTAGGAGGGCAAAATACCTAACCTAAAATCTGAGCTCAGGGTCCCTGAATGGGTTATGAGTCGTAAAGTGTCTCAAAGTTAAGCAGCAGTTTAAAAGTAGAATTCATAACCTTGAGTAACAAAGCTTAAGTAACATGGTGTTTAAATTCTAAGTTTTTTCTTGAATTTTGGCCTAACATTTCAGAGGAGATACCTACAATATGAGAAAACCCTACAATGAAAAGTAGAGATAATCGATCCAGCTTCTAAAAAGTAGCCACACCCAAGCAGCAATGAGGAGCTTCTTTGGTGGTCAGCCTCTACTGAGCCATTCTGGACTTAGAAATGTTTTGTAAACTGAAATAAAACCTGTACTGCTGAAATAAAACTGGCAAAATTCAACCATCCCAGGTAGCACTGAGCTCAGGTGTTTTACTCCTCCATGGCAATCAGTTCTGTGGATTCTGGCTAGTATTTACGTTTTGTTACCTGATGCGGTTATCAGTACCAGCTGGATATTGTCTCATAGAATCATAGAATCACCAGGTTGGAAGAGACCCACAGGATCATCAAGCCCAATCATTCCCACCAATCTCTAACCCATGCCCCTCAGTACCACATCCACCTGCACCTTAAACACCTCCAGCGAAGGTGAGTCAACCACCTCCCTGGGCAGCCTCTGCCAGTGCCTAACGACTCTTTCTGTGAAGAATTTTTTCCTTATGTTGAGACTGAACCTCCCCTGGTGGAGCTTGAGGCCATTCCATCTTGTCCTGTCCCCTGTCACTTGGGAGAAGAAGCCAGCTCCCTCCTCTCAGCCAATTAGCACTCGCAACTCTGCATGAAACAGGCATCACTATATCCAAGGGCTGGACCTATGTCTAAGCACAGCGGGTAACATCAGGGCAATCTAAGTTGCTGCAAATTGCACTTCCTCCAGGCCCCGTTAAAACAGAAGTTATAACAACTTGTGCTCCCTTAGGCTACTCATGAAATAAAGATGTCTCTGCACATGCCTCTATCAATCTGCCAACAGTATTTTCAATGTATAGCTCTGTTTCTTCTCAAATGCTGTCAGACTAAAATTTTTAAGGTTGCACGAAGACTGACATATGAGGTTTGTTAAATCAGAATTATCCTCTAAACCACAAACAAAATCTTAAAACCAAATACAAAATCTTATATCAAGGGCCAGGTAACGTATCAGGAGGAACTATTTGGCAAAACAGGATATGTAGGGTTTGGCTGGGACGGAGTTAATTTTCCTTATAAGTAACTCATACTCTGATAACAAAATAACTTACAAAGTATCTTTGATACTTTTAGGGTCCTGACTGAAACTTGATTTCTGTGGTTTTCATCACCTAAACTTACCTGATGTTAACAATTAATTTGATGGGGACATGGTTTGGTTCTAACAGGTTTTAGCAGGAACTCCCTCAGAAGTGTTCACCAAAAAGCAAAATCCATTGCAGTCACGTTTTAAAGATGCTCTTTTTATTGTGCTGCTGCAAACAAAACAAAACATTATATTCCTGTTTAGCATAGTTTCTGTTAACAATGTGTAATTCTCTAGTAAATCTGCCTTGGGAGAGTTCAACTACAGCAAAAGCCAGGCTGCTGAAGTAGTTGGAGTTCAGAGGTTAAGCACTGTAGCTGCTGGAGATTTCACCCGGTTGAACTTTGAGTTCTCATGTCATTGACAGAGGTGACCAAGAAAATGGGCCAAAAAATGACTGCAAAGGGTGATAGATGACTACACTGCAGCCAGCCAAGGCCTGGTGACTTTTATAACTTGGGCTTAATTAGCAGAGGGAAAACACTAATTAGTCTGCTTACCATCCAATCCTCAAAGGAGGTGAGCAGGGAAATATTTTTTACAGGGACTATCACAGATTACCACACTACTTCAAAGTACAAACACTGTAATAAACTGTGTGATCTAAAGTGACATTACTTGCAAAGCCTAGAGACTATGCCAAATTATCTCTATATCTTTTACCAATGAGCTGAATCATAGAATCATAGAATCACCAGGTTGGAAGAGACCCATCGGATCATTGAGTCCAACCATTCCTATCAAACACTAAACCATGTCCCTCAGGACCTCGTCTACCCGTGACTTAAACACCTCCAGGGAAGGGGAATCAACCACCTCCCTCGGCAGCCTATTCCAAACCCAATGACCCTTTCTGGGAAAAACTTCCTCCTAATCTCTAGCCTAAATCTCCCCTGGTGGATTTTGAGGCCATTCCCTCTTGTCCTGTCCCCTGTCACTTGGGAGAAGAGCCCAGCTCCCTCCTCTCTACAACCTCCTTTCAGGTAGTTGTAGAGAGCAATGAGGTCTCCTCACAGCCTCTGACTTACAGCTAAGAGATTTTAACTAAGATCTTGTGGATTTCCATAGAAGAATTTGTATTCTAGTGGTTCTTAGGTGTGTGCTCTCCTTACTCAAGTCAGGCTGAAAATTACTTCTATCTTTTCTTCTGCTCTCCTGCCCATGCATCACCCTTACCTCTTTGTCAAAAATATTTTTTATGACTTTTTAGCCACTTTGACATAACTGCCAGAGATAGACAATGTTCTCTGTCTGCAGCAGTCTTCAGATATTTAAAAAAAATAATTTATGGCATTGGTAAATAAGAGACAAACACATTATCTGTTACAAGGCCAGTTGCTCATTAGTTTCTTCTTGCACATGACTGGATTTCTTGGGGAGGTCATAAATACTCTCTGAATGACAATACTTCCCACCAATTTGGTACAGGTACTTATGATGTAGGCAGTTCTAAACACCTCTATCCTACAGTCTACACCTATACCAGGACTGCAAATATGAAAAGACACTAAGGTCTGTCAATCAAGACTCAACATTCATACTGAGCCACATCAGTGATGCTCTCTACTAAGGAAACAAGGAAAATTATTAGTAACTGGTTAAGAAAAACGTATTTGCTGTGCACTTGATTTTATTATGACTTTCTTGTTTTTACTGATTTGCTTTTATAATGATGTTTATTGACTGAGTTTTTTAATGCTCAAATTTTTGATTCATTTGGGAATAAGTAGACAAAATATCTGAAACACTTACTCATAAACTGTTACGAGCAAAACAGGTGCAGCAGTAATAATACTAAACCCACAAATCACTAAAACATATTTAAAAAAAACAGCAATGAATTTATATTGAATGTACTGCTTCTCTGAAATAAGATTTTAGTCCTTTGATGCTTCTGTTTTCCCTAGAATTGTGACAAAATGCAATTATTACCTGCTATCTCCCATAGGGTGGAAAGAAAGAACAGACCTTATTAACAGATAAATTCCCAACAGTCAGTGGGGAGACAAAAGGAACAATGGCAAAAATAAGTAGGACGCTTTAAATCTAAAAAAATTAAAATTAACTTTTTCTGCAAAGTTTTTTCTGCACTAGTCATAGCTAAAACTATTCAAAGATGAAATATCAGTAATATTATTAATGTTTTATTGTAAATTTAGGTAATAAAAGGAGACAAAAACTTTCTCACCTGCTTTTTACACTGCCTCAAGTTAAGGCTTATAGTGAAAGTAATATTTGATCTATAAAATATCTTTTTTATGTTTTAAACCCCAGCATTGACATACTAAAGTGATAAATCTTACAGCAGCCCCATTTTTTTTCCAAAGTGGTTCCTTAGGTATTACCAGCTAAATGCTTGAAAGCAAAAGATTTACAGTTTTCTAAAATAATGTAACTTTCCTTGAAGGCCAGTTAAACACAAAGTCTAACTGGATGCTTTGGTAGCTTGAGTAAGTGGAGTGAGAAATGGGTTCCTTCTAAGATGTTATTCAGCCCAGATAAGATGTATTGCCTTCTGGAGTTGTTTATCTGTTTCCATTCCTTTGGCAGGATACCTAGACAGTTAGTTTAGATAAGACACCTAAATTTCAGATCGCTCAATTTTAAGATAAGTGAATCAACCCCTTAGTCCGCACCCCTAGCTGCTGTTACACTGACCTATGAAAAAATATCATCTCTTCGTTCTTCCTTCTTTGAATATGAAGGGAGCAGGGTTGGAATTGTTTTCTGACCAACCTAGAAAAGGATAGTTTTTCATCAGAACAATTTGTACAGATTCTTTCAATTTCAACAATTTGTACAGATTTCTTTCACTTCAGAACTGCAAATTCAGGAATAGACATGGAGAGAAAAATGCATGTTTGAAGCAACAATCAGCTGTTATATTGCTAATGAAGATAATTGTACACTCATTCTCTTCAAGGATATGAGGCTGGAATGAGCACATGAAAATTAACCAAGCCATTTAGAGCCTCCTTAAAACATGTACCAAAATTTATTTAAGAATCATTCAAAAACATGCTCTAAACCTCAAGCAGCAGAGAAGAGTAATCTCTGACCCTATGTAACAATATTTTAGATATGAAAAATGAAATCTATTTGTTAATATTTATTCTTATCTTAAGGCAAAAGAAAAAATATATAAAAACTGGGGTAAGTAGCTATTCTCAATTGTTAAGAAATCTCTCCTCGACTTCTTATCTATTTCACCTGGAAAACTGTAAGATAAATTCAAAGAAACAAGCAAATAATGTTCTAAAACTTTTTATAATCCAGATGATGCTCTGCATTTACTTAATGAATGTGGATGAGTATCTGTAGTAGCTGAAGAGTACAATGAATCAAGCTGTATAATGTGACATGTCTACTTTTGAGAGTCACTTATAACTGGTCTAGAATATATTATAGAATAATTTCACAGTCGCATCAGTCAAAAGCAGAGGATATTAAGCACACAAAATCTTGAACTATAATTCGAGTGCCAGATTCAGAGGATCTAGTTCATGTGCTCTGAAGACCAAGACTTCACCATTTCATTACTCTGATCAGAAACTTGTTTGGACATCTATAAATACTATTTTACTTGCCTGTCTTTTTGGAAAGCTGGTACAGTGTAGATTTTTTGTGGTATCTTGCTTTCGTACTGGATCAGGTTTTATTCAGAAAGTTGTGGGGATTCTCCTTTTAAGCTGGATCATAGAATCACAGAATAATGAGGTTGGAAGAGACCCACTGGATCATCAAGTCCAACCATTCCTATCAAACACTAAATCATGCCTATCAGCACCTCATCCACCCGTGCCTTAAACCCCTCCAGGGAAGGTGACTCAACCACCTCTCTGGGCAGCCTCTGCCACTGCCCAGTGACCCTTTCTGTGAAAATTTTTTTCCTAATGTCCAGCCTAAATCTGTTAAACTAGATATTTGAACTAGGTAGGAAGACTGCCACCCTCACTGCTTCAAGTGCCCTGTTGTTTGTACTCAAACAACAACTACTACACAACAACTACATGCTTCAGATTTTTGTGCTCTCAGCTGGTGTAGAGAATACAGAATTAAGCAATGTCCTGTTCATTATATGTGTAGCTGCCCTATTACTTTACAGGATAATGTGGTTCAGTTTCAGTTCATAAAAATTCACTCTTGTCATAAAGAACTCACTGTATTATAGCTCATTTAAAAGGGGAATTTTGAAGTGAGAATCTGATTTATTCACCATAAAATACTAAATAACATGTTGACCTCTAACTGATCTATGGTGCACTAGTCCTTCCTAAGGAATTTCAATTTTCCTTCAATCTATAAAAACCATGTTCAGGTGCACATTACAAGAAGACTAATGCAACCTGCCCAGCTGGGCAAATAATGTATGTAAGATGTCAACAGCATATGGCATTTGCTTCAAGGATTCCATGATTCTACTTAGTATAATCACACTTAGATGAACAAAAGTAATTAATACTTTTTTAAACAGTAAAAAAGAAGAAAAAATAATTAGGTAAGGTTTGCAAGACAAAAAACCCATTAATATGTAGCTTAAAGGTTAGAATAAGACAATTTTCTAAGTAAGTTTACCTTTCCCTCCCTCCTCCTTCTTTTATGCCTAAAGCTGTTCTGTTCAATAGGAATGCAACAAAGTCCTTGTGTTGTTGGACAATAAATATGGATTTCTGGAGTTTGATGCTTGTAATGACCCAAAGTAGAATGATTGAAATCACTGTAATTTGAATTTCTAATTTTCAGTCACACTTTAAACAAAAATAATTATAAAACTCCAAAGGACAAATGTCCATTTCCCTCGTATCCAGTGATAAATACCAGATGCCTAGGGACAGAATGTAAAATAGGACACATACAGAGTGACCTTCTTGTGTATCCTCTGAGAGTGCATTTAATATAAGTTTTTAATACTGAGATTTAACTTCATTTTGCATTTTGTACTATTAAATTATTGTTCTAAAGAGAGATTATTGGTCATCAGATGTTTAAATCTGGGACACCTTTTTGTGCCCACATGGATTCATTTTGGGATATACATGGATATATATATGGGTATGAACATGATCATTTTTGATTTTTGATCCATCCATCCTGATGAATGAATCTATCTCCTTCTGCATTTTGCATTGAATATACTGCTTCTGTACCATGACATGCAATATCCAGTGAAAACAATTCATTACATTTATCTATTCTGCTTTTATTTTACTTTTCATACGGAGTCAGATCTCTGCAAGCCCAAAAATTAGCCGATTACCACAAAGTATTGAACAGAGCAAACTGCTGCAAGTTTCTACTTCAGAGTTTGTGGAGCATTTTACAACAAAACTACTATCTCTACAGCTCATTGTAACTCACTTTACTTGCTTATGGAAGGATGTTTTTCATGGTGGATGCATAAAGATCCCTTTTTGTCTTCTCCAGACAGATTTTCAGTGCAGGCAAACACATGCAGGTTCTTGCTGTAAAAGTGAATAGCTAATTCTCACTTATTTATCTTTCACTCTAGATACCAGTGCCACTGCCAGATGATCAGATGCTTTATCAAATGAGAATGGTACTAACTGCCTTCTTCATATATCCCTTTATTTTTCACATTGTTCCCTGTTGTAATTAAAAACTGGATTTTTTTTGCCTTTGATTTCAGTGAGAGCGGAAACACATTTTAAGTTACTGCACAGAACATGTAATAAGGATCATGATCTTGTCTTCATGTTTTCAACTTCTTGTAACCTTTTCCCTGGTTGTTGAGTGCCCATGCTTCCCCTATTAAGCCTATCTTTAAATTCAGGGACCACCAGTTAAATCCTATTTATCTTTAAATGTTTGGGATGCCTCTACGTGCTGCTAAAATGGAATTGGGACTAATGTATACCTGTCAAAGTGTTTTATAGAAGGTTGATAACAGTCAGGCAGCCAGTAAAGCTCAGTACAGAAGCCAACTTAAAAGGCAGCATGGTTCTAAGGAACTTCCAAGGCATGGGTCTTTCAGAAAAAAAAAAAAAATAAAAAAAAGAAGGGGGGTGATTTCTAAAGCTTTAGGAAATATCAGTCATGCTATGATTATGAAAATCATATCAAAAAGTCCTGATCTAGTGGGGTGTGTCCCTTCCCACGGCATGGGAGGTGGAACCAGATGATCTTTAATATCCCTTCCAACTGAAACTGTTCTATGATACTGTTTGATAGGAATGGTTGGACTCGATGATCCAGTGGGTCTCTTCCAAACTGGTGATTCTGTGATTCTATGATTCTATGATTCTATGATTATGTGATTCTGAAGAGCTAGCTAGTTGAGGAAAAAAAAAAAAAACCCTAAATAATCCTGGGAATGTGTTAACATTAGTCTGTCTATAGGGGCTGTAAGGAAGGAGAATTGTGGTAAAAAAATTGCTGAGAAATAGCAAGAAATTTGCATCCTTCAACTCATACTTACCAAAATCCATGATAGGTGCTTCATTGTCTGCTGGCCTGGCCACTATATCTTGTAGTGAAACAGTATTTGCTACTGCATCTTACAGAGTTGTACCTGCCTTATTTTTTGTCAGCTGCGGAGACAGGGAGACATCTCTGTGAGCTGAACTGCTGATGTGAAGGCAGAACAAAATGTCAGCAAGGTAAGAAAACCTGATACATTTCAACCATGCTAAAGAATTGCCCTCTAATAGGGAAATTTCAATTACAAAGCAAAGGGGAAAGGGGCAAAGAGGCTCTTTGACAGGGTCCTTCCATTGTGCAACTCCTTTCAACAGGAAACCGCATTAACAATGGGGATGTGTTGTCAGATTGCTTGTGCTTTATTGCTCTGAAGGATACAACTGATTGCTGGTCTTGCCTTCATCATTTAAGTGCTCTCTGTATTCACATTCTCTCACTCTATTAGCTGCAGCTGCAAGTCATCTCTGATGCTGGAACTGGATTTTTCCATTACCAAGTCACGGATATGTTATAATTGAGTGCACTTGAAGGATCTACTGTATGCACCATTGATGTTTAGAAATTCATAGAAGTGTTAGTTGTTGCTGTTTCTTGGATTCTTTTAAAATTCCTACATCCTGAGATTTTACTCTGTGCTTTCTCTGGGTTTTCAGTGTCTTCTCCTGGCTAGGACTAGATAAGTAAATTTACTGTACTCTACTAGGAACAGGAGCAGAACAACGTGTTTGATATTTATTGAAATTCCATCTTCTAGCAATATATGTGTTGGATATCCACGATATTTATCCTTGAGGAAAGGACAGCATTGCACATTTTGGTTTTAAACCACCGGAATTGTGGCTCTTCATCTGATTACAGTGTTTTAATCCTGTTGGCTTGACTTTCTCTCTGAATACAATGGAGTGTCCTCTGGCACTATCGGGGCAGGGAGGAGGATCTGGGCATGGGAAAGGGAGGAAGTTACTCAACACTCAGCAACTCTATCCAAATCAAATTGCCTAAATTGTTAGTGAGGTGGAACAAATAGGACTGAGCCCATCGTAAGGACTGAAGAGTATAGCCAGGCAGTCACAGCTCTGAGTATGAGATCTGGTAGCAGGGGCGAAGAAAGTCCCCAAAGGGCCATTAGAACTAATCCCCAACTGGTTTAATTCAGCCTGCCTTCCATAGATCTCAAGGAAAGTCCCCAAAGGACCATTAGAAGTAATCTGCAACTAGTATAAATCGACGTGGCTCCCACAGATCTCCAGGGCTGGGAGAAGGCAATGCTAAAAGGCTTTAGAAAGGCCACGTGTATATTAAGGAGAGACGGGTGAAAGGAAGAGGCAGACATTAACCTTAGAAAAGAGAAAAAGTGAAGCCAGGGGGCTTAGGGACAGAAATTGATGACTATTTTAAGTAGTAAAACTACCAGCATCTATTTTCCCCTCTTGTTTCCAAGGATATATCACCAGTTTACTACAATATACATTTGGAAGTTGACAGTCAATTGTATTGCGCCATTTTTTTCCTTTTTAAGAGTATTGTAAACAACTACTGTTGAATTTGTTTTCATCTTGCACATGTGGAAAACACTAAAATGGACAAAACACAATGACAAATCTGACATCTTATTAACACAGAAAAATACCTTCAGTTTTTCCCAACATTTCAATTTTTCACATGCTATATTACTCAATTTCTAATAATGAGTCTGACATAAAATTCAGATTAGACTGATGTACCAGACTTGATATCAAAGAAGATACATTGACTGCAGCAGCTACTTCAATACCACTTTTGTCCATAAGGAAGTGACTGACATTGTAACTTCACCGTCAGGTAATATTTTAAGAGAAGAGGAAAATATTAATGTGTGTCTTGGAATATTTCTTCCTCAGAAAAATTATAAAATAATTATTTGGTTTGTTTAATGTTGACAGAGAAGGAAAATTCAGTAGAATTTGTTTCTCAGCCACCAAGAAACAATCCAGAAACCATGATTTGACAATGAAGAAAATGATTGTTTTGTAGTCCTATTAGCAAAGTAGATTTTTTTTAAATTAATGAAATTATATATATATAAGTATACTGTTTTTAGTAAGGAACTGTCCTACAGGTGTTTGTTACTGAGAACTTCAGATAAACCAAGAAGAAAATTAAACTTCATCTAGTGCCCAAAACCAACAGTCAGGAGTCCTGACCTCAGCCACAATGGAGCTGTGCAACATGGAAATGATGCTTGTTTTCTGGAAAGGCATGTTTGCAGTCACATAAGTGGTTTTTTTAGTAAGGGGTTACAGCTTCTACAATCTGCATTAAACTTTTTTTTTTCCCAATTTTTATGCAGGACAGGTTTAACTTATTGTAATTTTGATCAAATGTAGCAACATAGATGTAAAATTAAAGTAATTATACTAGTCAACTGCAAAAGAATTCTTCTCTTTACTTTGTAAAGGAAGAGGTCAAGTCTACATTCTGGTGTTGAGCGGTTTTGGGAATCATTGAGTCCAGAACCCTGAAAGACCATACTGGGAGGACATAGTAATTCCCTTCTTCACAGTATAATCACAATTCTTCCCTAAATAAATTAAGCCAACTTGAAAAACAGTGGTTAAACTGGTGTTGCCTCAGCAAAGTACCTGAATAGATAAAGCATGCGCTCAGGGATCAGCACTGAAGGACATAATGTAGAACATGCACTGTTCTGTAGTAGTAAAGAAAATTAGATATATTCAATACAAACTGTTGAAATTAAGATGACAAAACAGCAATTGACATAGTTCTGAGGTTTTGATCTCATTTGCAGTTGAGCTACCAGTGTTTCTGCAGCTCAGTAAGCCTTTGAGATGACTCAGGTTGATAGACCTGATCTTATTTTTAATCAAGAGCAAGTTCAGTTGAGACAGAATATGGTTTTCCTTGCCTACACAAGTGCAGTCTGTAAATACAAATGCACCATGAAAGCCACATTTGCATTTCTGTTCTGTTCACAGCTTGTGGATGCAGGGCCCTGGGATGAAGGAGGGGAAGCTAATGTTTTGTAGGCAGAGCAATGACAAATATGGATATATTTAGACATATTGCATTCAAAAGTTAAACTTAAAACACCTATTGCCACACCAGCAGAGGTTACTACTCTGTAATGGGGGGGAAAGGAGAAGCAGTCGCTACCCTGAGCTCATGGAAGAGGGAAAGCCATTGTTAATTGTAGATATAATAATGTGGCTCTCTACAACTACCTGAAGGGAGGTTGTAGAGAGGAGGGAGCTGACCTCTTCTCCCAAGTGACAGGGGACAGGACAAGAGGGAATGGCCTCAGGCTCCACCAGGGGAGATTTAGGCTAGAGATTAGGAGGAAGTTTTTCCCAGAAAGGGTCATTGGGCATTGGAACAGGCTGTCCAGGGAGGTGGTTGATTCACCTTCCCTGGAGGTGTTTAAGGTACAAGTGGATGAGGTCTTGAGGGACTTGGTTTAGTGTTTGATAGGAATGGTTGGACTAGAAGATCCGATGGGTCCCTTCCAACCTGGTTGTTGTATGATTCTATGATTCTATGAAGCTGCCCAGAGAGGTGGTTGATTCCCCTTCCCTGGAGGTGTTTAAGGCACAGATAGATGAGGTCCTGAGGGACATGGTTTAGTGTTTGATAGGAATGGTTGGACTCAATGATGCTATGGGTCTCTTCCAACCTGGTGATTCAATGATTCTATGATTCTATGAAGGTAAATAAATGGGCAAATATTTGCATGTAGGTGACTATGTTACAGAAAGCCATGATATTATTACTGAGGTACTGATGTTGCATACTGTACACGTTTCAAGGAAAACCATTACTGAGAAAGTCTTCTGGCAATCTGAACTAATGTTAGTGTTAATGGGAGGCAAAAGGACGACCATGGGGTCATGATTGTAATTGAATTTGAAACATTTCATGAAACATTTTCCTCTTCACAGAGGACAGGAAGAAACGGAGGTAGGCATGACACAAGTATGTTTTCAAAAAGCAGTGCAACATCATAATAAGCAGCACCACAATGAACTGAGTGGCATTGACTTGTAAATTATGTCATCATCAATGGACCTCTTTCATATATGTAGCGGCATCTAATTAGTAACATGGTTTCTGGATACTTAAGTAGAAGGGAAAGGACAGTCACTTGAGTAAAAACACACTGCTTATCCCTTGAAAAGGTGGGAATTTTATAGAAGAGCCATCTGAGATTTCCGTTTATATGTGCAGTAAATATGCTGTCCTGCAGTTCTAATCCAGCACATTTACTATATTTTTCTTTGCATTTGGTACATAAGAAGAATTTGATAGAGATGCAGATCACTTTCAAGTACATTTGATCTTAATGAGTACATGCCTTTTGGCAGACAAGTCTTCAGTGGTGTTTTTTCCACTTTCATCCAAACCATTCCAAAGAAATTTGCTCAGATGAGAAAAAGGACAGGGTCCTGGTAGAACTAGTTTTGCTGAAGCTTCAATTATTTTCTGTAGTATTCCAAGCTAAATGTCCAAACAATATCAGCAAATTTCTGCCATCAAGAAGTTAATAAGGACTTAAGTGTCAGATCACTGACCTGCTTAGCTCTGAAACATGTCTCTTGTCGATGGCAAGAAATAGATTCCTATTAAGAATCACTGCAAGTAAATAAACCAATTTGCTGTGTGCTATTGACTGGCAACCAATTCTAGCTCAGAGGCTTCCTGTGGTTTCTACACATTAGTAAAACTAATCCAGCAGCCTAATCTAATATTCTAAACCAGTTTTATCACTGTTATAAAGATAGGCAGATGTCTCCAGGGAATGATTTATCCATTATGAGCATGGGTGTCCAAGGCAAGATGAACTGTTCTTGGATTCCACTCTTCCTTCTTTTCAAATGTTCTGTTAAAGCCTCATTTTATTGTAATATTACATCTTAAACGGCAGCAAATTCATTGAGGACAGCAAGAAAATCCAAGGGAGAAATTATTTTGATGAAATGAAACACAAAATCTAGCAGTAATAACTTCATCACAGATTTTTGTTTTAATCAGTGTATCTTATTGGAAAATTACATGTCATTTGGTCAATTTGGCCTAAGATAAAAATATGAAATAAATAACTTTTTTACTTTTAATGATTTACCTTTTACAGGCAGACCAGGTAAATCATCAAGGCCACCAAACAATGATTACACTGAGGACTCAAGTTTTTTATCTCAGCCAGTGCTCTGAATATCAGCATTTGCTGGCTTCCATTCACCAAACTGTACCTGCAGTGCTGAGCGCTTGTACACACAAAACAGGGGAGGAGGAAAGATCAGAAACCCTAATAGTTTCCATCCAGGTGTCAGGTAAGGAGCAGGTGGAAGCAAATATCATAGTATGTATGTTTATTTTGATTAAACATATTTTGTAAACACAATATGCAAATTCTGGGCAGGCCTTAGGATCTTGGCAAAATGCTAATGCACCCTTAGTATTATGAGGTTTGGGCTTCCCCACTGTTGATTTAAGAAGTTGCCTTGATAGATCTATAAATATGGAACATTAATCTGATTAATGTGATAATTTGCTATTGCAGAAGTGTGTATAAATGCAAATTGATGCCACTATTCTTTTGCATGACATTGTGCGAGCAGATGGGAGAAAAATGAAATAAATATTGTCTTTGCCCATGTACTGAGAATTCAGCATCTGAATGCTGAGTCCTTCAAGACTATAAACGCCATGGAGATAGAGTCTGGAGCCAAGTTCACATAAGGAAGCCAGTCCTAGTTGTAGAATGTACCAGTAACTGCTACTTTGCAGACTCACTGAATCTGCACAGCTTCACCTGTTATTTAAGCAGTGGTGGGAAGGCAGTATTGCAAAAGGAGCACAGAAAAAAAAGATGTTCATTTGTCTGTTGAAGAGCTGGAATGCGTATGTAATTTTTGTCAGTCATTGCAGGGAAATCAGTGTCACAGTAATGTGGCGTCAGCTCAAAATAAACACAGATGCTTTTAGAAATGTCATCTCTCTAAAGTACTGCAGCCATCTATGAAGAATAATTGTACATCAATTCAGTTCAGAACATCTTTTTGGTAAGATGATGATATGGGAAGATGCTTCATAGGAAAACAATGACTTGTGGTAATGATAATGAATCCTTTCTATATCAGTCTTCTTAGAAATTTTAGTTGAGAGAAGGATGAGAGGACTTTCAGTTCCATGAGAATTTTGGGTTAGAGAAGCAGGAGGGAAAGCAAAGGTTGAAACAGAAGGCTAAAGATTAAAAAAAAAAAATAGTTCAGAACTACCAGTGTTCAAAAATCCTTGGGTAACACAGATAAAATATACCTTGAACAGGCTGAAGAAGTGTCTGGGCTTAAAACCAAATCTCCTAAGTGTTTGGCTCAGCTTTCTCAGAAAATGTCTGATCTCTTAATAAATGATCCCATGTAAATTTTGGGAGTAGGTAATTTTAATGAAAACATGTTTTTCTGTTTAGGGAATAGGAAAGGAAACAGCGTATATAATTTACAGATGATTGCAGCTGATCAGACGTTTTTCTGGTAGGCATTATATATGCTGTTTCTGGTCATACAGTTCTTCTTGCTCAGTGATAAAGTATTTGAAACAAAGAGGAAAAAGTATTTGTTTTTCTATATGAGTTTCTAGTCAAGCGGCTATAAAAGTGTATTGGGAGACGATAGAAAGAGGGTCTAATGATCAAGACAATGGCCATCAGGGTATAGCCTGGAACAGTATCCTTATTCCTGACCCAACCAGAATGAAGAACTGGGGGATGGGGAGGGAGGAGCAAGGGAAAGAAAGACCTCAGAATATTCTGCCATTTCCCTTTGCTCATTGGAGCTAGTCAGTCTCCTTATTAGACAACAGTGACAATCTCAATATCAGTTCCACAGAGCCAAGGAATTGCCTGACATTTGCTAAAACCTTGATTCCACACCACCTACTTAGTTATTAACTGCAGATACATTACAATACTTGCATATAATTTTAATCACTTAATCAGTGTTACCTAATAAAATAAACCCTAAGGTCTCTGAAAAAACCAAACACACACACACACGCACACTCTCCATCACTATGGGAATTAATATCTGTAAACCAGAAATGACACTATGATGCATTTGTGCTGTGTTATTAGTGCCAGTTACAGCTGAATGACTCTATTTGTACATACATATAGGGAAAAAAAGTGGAAAACGTTATGACTTATTCTGGACTCACCTCCCAAAGCCCCATGGTAACAAATACTGTAACAAACCAATTTATTTTTGTAATGTTTTCTCTTTATCTCTAGGGTCCTCCATATAAAGTCTGTCTCTGCAAACTGTCCCAGATGAATGCAATATGCTGTATAAGCAGCAGTAATATATTGCATACACCTTTAACAACATCTTGGGAAAAAAATAACTAAATCAAGAGTCTAAAAATCAAGAAAGTACTTGCCATAACTCAAGAGAAAAGTAATGAATTCTTACTACTAGTCTCACCAACAAATATACTCCCTCAGAATTTCATCAGGTTGAATATAAAAATACAGGTATCTCTAAAAATAGAAGACAGAGAATAACACATTAGGAAGTGGACATTCTAGTTGATTAGAAAATGAATATAAACCAATGGCATCAGTCTGCTGCTATAAGGAGAAACATTGTCTTAAGTTTTACAGTCATGAATATTTGAGTGAAAGGTGAGTATCTGTTCCAACCTTCAAGAACTACTAAAATCTCAGAATAAGACATTCAGCTCCGGTGGCTGATTGTACTTCCAGAACGATGTAGAATTCAGAGAGCTTCAAAAAGAATAACTGATGAACTAGAAACACTTTTATGAAATCCCTAGAGAAAAGAAATTTTGGGACATGTAGTATTGTTGTTCAAATGCAACAAACATGCAAAAGAGCTGTGAAAAAGAAATGAATAAAATTATTCTCCATATCCATTAACAAGGTGTCATAGACTTTTCATCTTTACTTTAAATCCACTGGTATGTAGAGAGAAGCACTGGTCCAATAGGGTTGAAAGGGTCTTTAAACTCTGTCCTTTGATGTTTTCAAGATATAGACATCTATCAGAACGAGTATAAGCAGCATGGATGTTGACTTGGCCAGGATATTTCAGATGTTCTTGAAATCTTGCAGTCTTGTTATCTGCTGTTCTTGGAGAATATTCAGCTATGAGTGGGTAATATGAGGATATTAAGGTGTTTAGCAGAGGGTGTTCAATAAAGTTTCTGAATACTTGTTAAACATTATGTCCACATCATAGCTTGATATTAAGACACAAATAAATTTGATCAGTTAAAAATATAACAATTGTTTCCAAGCAACTAAACCACCTGCAGCCTGTGAGTCCTATTCTGTATTTGCAGTGCAATGCTAAGAATTGTGATTTAATTATTTTTCTGACTCCAGGAAGGTCTTTTTTGTTCAGAGCTAAAATGGAACAATAACCAAAAAGCAAAACAGTTTGGATTTTTGGTTGGTTTAGATTTTTGGTTGGTTTAGATTTTTGGTTGGTTTAGATTTTTATTGCCCTTCTCCTCCTCCTCCCCCTTCCTGAAAGCCATAAAACCCCTCACTGATTTTTTTTTCTTTTTTTCATGTGAGAATAAAAAAAAAATAAATAATGAAACAAACAAAAATCTTTGCACGGTTCTTTTCCAGCAGGTTTTTAAACAGGAAGACTGCTTTAGCTATATAAAAAATACAGACAGGAAGGGGCATGTTTCTTCTTTCTTTTATCCTGGTGGAAAACAAGAGTAAATCTGCTGACATCTGTGGAATTATGATGATGTAAAACTGGTGTATATGAAGAGGGAAAAAAACACTATCCAGAGGAGTGTACTTCATTGGTTTCAATAAATTCTCTCCCTTTTTAACGCCGGCAGTATAAAAAATCTCCAATAAAATTTTATGTGCTAGGACTGGTGCTGAAATGACCAGGCTCTTTCCAATAACATAAAACTGTAGTAAGCAATTAGAATATTTCTGCTTAAATATGTTGTTCGAATTTGTTTAGTATCTCATCTTGGAGTAATTCTCCCACATCATCCACTGCCTCCAGTATTATCAGTACGATTTTCTTCAAGATACAGAGGAATATGATATTGAAACTTGCATTTATATCTACATCGTTCTGAATATGTATTTCTCCAGATGTTATATTCAATGTATTTCTCCCAAAGTTTTGCTGTTGTTAGCAATTTAACGTAAATTCTTCTGGTTTTGTCCTTCTTTACTCCCTCCATTACAGTTATCAAACGACCTTTGGCACAAATAGTATGCAATCAGGTAGTCTTAAAGATTTAAATATTTAAGGGCGCATTATTTAGTATTGCAGTCTTGTATAAGTTCGCTTGATTTTTAACTTACTGTTATAGTTTACATCTCAAAGCATTCTGCCCAGGATTTAGATGAAGTTGGAAGTTCTTTAAATATATGTTATTGCTTTTAAATCCTCATATTTCCTCCCTCAGTAAATGAATATATATATTTTAGTGAAATTGTGTAAATGTGAAATCTATAGACACTCGTTTACAGGTTGTTCTATTGCTTCTGTTACTGTGAATAATCTACTAAAAAGGTCAGGACCAGTTTTTTTTGTAAGACTTCCGTGGCTATTATATTGAACAGAAACAAGTATTTGAAATGTCTCATTATTGATTAGCACAGGCAGCTAGTTCACATTGCAGAACTTGAGTCAAGATTTTAAATGTCTGTAACCTGCAAACCTGTAACAGTATCTACCAAGTGATGATCTAGTTACAGCACTGAAGTGTAAATATTTCAGTGACGAACAGCAGAAACAGGCCTTGCATGGTGAGGACTTCAGATTAGAGAGGGTGAATGGGGACTCATTTTTCAGTTTGTGGATAACACTTAAGTATTAAAAAACACACCTGTTGCTGAACAAAAGCATCATTTATATACTTAGGCTAATAAAAATTCTAATATTCAAATAAATATTTGGGGTTTTTTTCTTCTTCTCATGCACACTCTCAAAAAAAATTTGTCTTTACCCAACATTTAACATATAAATCTAAAATGTAATTCATATTTTCAAACTGAACTAAAAGACTTCATTGAGAAAAATGTGATGTTTGCACTCTCCACGGTGTTTGTGTGCATAATGTTGAGCATCCCTATCTCGTCTTCGCTACACTGACATTTTAGTGCAGTCGACTGTAGACCTCCAAGACTTCCTATCCTGGTTTTGTGGTTCACTAACTCTCTCATCTCTGTAACAGTCCTGTGTCAATGGAAACACATTTACACATTAAAGGCTTACTTTAAGAATTCTGAAGCATGGAATGAATGAAGAGAGCTGCCTGGAGGAGAAGGACCTGGGGGTGTTAGTCGACAGTCAACTGAACATGAGCCAGCAGTGGCCCAGGTGGCCAAGAAGGCCAACGGCATCCTGGCTTGGATCAGAAATGTTGTGACCAGCAGGTCCAGGGAGGTTATTCTCAGCATTGGTGAGACTGCTTCTCGAATCCTGGGGTCAGTTCTGGGCCCCTCACCACAAGAAGGATGTTGAGGCTGTGGAGAGAGTCCAGAGAAGAGCAACGAGGCTGGTGAAGGGGTTGAAGAACAGGCCTTATGAGGAATGGCTGAGAGAGCTGGGGGTGTTTATCCTGGAGAAGAGGAGGCTGAGGGGAGACCTCATTGCTCTCTATAACTACCTGAAAGGAGGTTGTAGAGAGGAGGGAGCTGGGCTCATCTCCCAAGTGACAGGGGACAAGATGAAAAGGAATGGCCTCAAGCTACACCAAGGGAGGTTCAGGCTTGACAGGAAATAATTCTTCACATAAAAGGGGCATTGGGCACTGGAACAGGCTGCCCAGGGAGGTGGTTGACTTGCCTTCCCTGGAGGTGTTTAAGGTGCAGGTGGATGTGGTACTGAGATCTTTTACTGAGGTCTTTTCCAACCTAGTAATTCTATGATTCTGTGATTATGTGAATTAAAGTGAGAATATTTTAAACATAGGTGGGATGTAAATTCTACACCAAATTGGAATCACTTATACTGACGGAGAAGAAATCTGAGTTTACATCCAAAACCTTCCAGCTCTGAATTTCTCACACCCTTTTCCAGTACTAGTTCTTCAAGGTGAAGACTTTTTTTATTCCCTTTCAAACAGGAATTTCCCTTATTCCAGCATGTATTTTGCAACACACATAAACATGTAACATGCTGCAAAAAAACACAGCAACATCCATTCAGTCATTGAATTGCAGTTTGTGCTGCAATATAGATTTATATATACACATATATTTTCTATTTATGTTTGTAAATACTACATGCATGCATGTATAACCAATATACATTTTAGAGAAGGATGTTTAGGCACAGGATAGTTAACTTGACTACAGAAATTGAAAATGTCTATATGAAACTATGAGCTGAATTAAGAACTCCCAATGCCTTATTTAAACCATTGCTGCCTTCTGCCAAACATAGAGCTTGGTTTCTAGTAAAAATCGACTGAACTTGACAATCTCAAAACCAATTTCCACTCTTTCTTGTTCCAGTTATTGTTTCAAGTTGTTAAAAAGTATCTCTATAAAAGTGTCTCCGGAGACCTTAAGTTTTTCAAAAGAAATAGAAATATGTAAGTGTCTCTGAAATCATCAATTAATGTCACCCAAATCCTCTTCTGAACTGAAAGCTAAAACACAAATTAAAGTTTCACGTAAAGTATGGAGTGGATCCAAGACACTAATTAACATTAGAGGAGAGTTTGTGGTTAGACCACCAAAAATGCATACCTTAGTATTTATAAAACAGACATCAGTCAGCTAGATATTAATAATTACAATAAACTTGTTTTCAAACACCCTATAAATTCATATTTCAGCTGTATATGTGTTGTGCCTCTAGATACAGGATTTACCAGAATACTCTTTAATTCTTCCTGTTTCTACTTGGTGAAGTTTTCTCATGATGTGCTGGTTATCTTATTAGTCATTCATTTATCTTTCTCTTGTCTGGGTCCTCATCACTATTCTCATCTTTTCATCTTTCTTGTGTGAAACCTTTGCAAAATAATTTTTGTTATTCTGATTTATTTCAAAGATTACTACTTTTCTTTTTCATAGTTATATATATTTTCAAATATCTCGGCGAATAATAATCAACTATTTCTTAACAATCTTATGGATTAGTTAAATTTTTTTAGCTATGCAAATCAGTCAAATAAATTGGTAGCTATGCGATGATAAATCATAGAATCATCAGGTTGGAAGAGACCCATCGGATCATCAAGTCCAACCATTCCTATCAAACTCTAAACCATGTCCCTCAGGACCTCTTCTACCCGTGCCTTAAACACCTCCAGGGAAGGGGAATCAACCACCTCCCTGGGCAGCCCCTGCCAGTGTCCAATGACTCTTTCTGTGAAAAACTTCCTCCTAATCTCTAGCCTAAATCTCCCCTGGTGGAGTTTGAGGCCATTCCCTCTTGTCCTGTCCCCTGTCACTTGGGAGAAGAGGCCAGCTCCCTCCTCTCTACAACCTCCTTTCAGTAACAGAAAGGCTCAGAACAGTATTAACAGTTTCTAATTCTTCATCTGATGGTTAGACAAAGGAACAAGGCTGTCTCTCAATTTACTTAATTTAAAGTAGTTTATCAGATTTAAAGGAAACAGACAACTTCAGTATTTCTTCCTCTGTCTGTTGTGTACACTGCTGAGGTACTACTATAAGTGGTGTGATAAAGGCACATATGCCCATTGATGTGGTCAAAGTAGTAGTACTGAATTAATGAGTTTATAAAATCCAGTAAGATACAATATTAAGGGAACCTCTCTGCAGTATCTATTTGGACATACACCATTTATCATAATAAGGAAAATATGCTGTCTTCCAGTCAAGTGAATTGGGGCCATGGAGCTCATACAAGTGAGTCAAAATAAAACCAGTAACAAACCACACATTCTATACAATGTAGAGAACATGAAGGAAAAATGTAAGAAACTCTAAATACCACAAATCGCTGTTTGTTGCCTCAATAGTTCTAGAGACCACCAGGGAAGCCAGTCTTGATTTAATCCTCTATTACACGGAAACACAGGTTCAAACACAAACTGCTAAGTAAAATTAATTGAAATCAGTGTAATTGATTTTTACTTCTTTCAGGGAATAATGTTTCAAACAATGAATAATGTAACAGTAAATTGCAAGGAAGGAATTTTATTAAAATATCAGGAAATTAATAAAAACCATAGCAGTTAACTAGAAGTAAATACTTCATTACCTTACTATTACCCAAGGCAACTATCAATGTAGTGCTCCAGCACATACCCAGTGATTATTTTCCCAGTTACTGATTGAATTTAGCACGTTAGCAATTTCTTATCCTTCATTAATCATCACTTTCTTTCTCTTTAGAATTCAATATGTATGTTCAGTTTCATCAGTTGTGTTCATGCAATATGTGACAGAATACTAAAATATAACCATTTAACATCTCTGCTCTTTTGGTAATGGCAAACGTAAGGTCAGATAGGTCCACTTTCCTGCCACATTTGGTGAGAGACTTAACACATCTGTTTCAGGTGTACTGCTGACTGGGTTGCTTTTATTAACGGTTAAACTGTTTGAAATTATCTTATTGGGGATTAGAGTATAGACAGATTGGAACTTTTTGGCTCTGTAACTCCAGTTGTTTCTGGAGTTAAATTTTCAGAGCTAAACTGTGATGTTGAATCTTTGTAGGGATGCTAGGTTGTGGGTTTGTGAACTGAATTTGCATTTGTATGTTCAAATTCAGCTTTTGTATTTGCTATCTAAAATCTAGGAAAGCTTAGAGTTCTTGTATATCCAGCCTAGTGAACTTTTTGTATTTCTTTGCAGTCTTTTGAATGTTTTAGTTATAAATGTGGTATCTGAGTGATTTCTGTGTCTTAGCATTGTGGACAGAATAAATCCTGCGTTACACGAACATGGCAGTGAATATTTCACAGTGATCTTCCTGAGAGCTGTCTCAGGAGGAAAATGGGAGACAGAAAACAAGTCAGTTGTTAGGTGTGGGGAGAGATGTTTGCAGATGGCATAGCCACAGTGGTGCTTTTGATGATCTCAACTACTGGAACAGGACTGGAGCCACCCTTCCAGTTTCAAACATTCTCAAAACTGCACTAGAAGAAGCACTGTGTTAGACACATGAACACAGACACATAGGCAATTAGCTAAGTACCTTAAATTAAAATGGGAGGAAGAGAAGAGGAGAAGACATTCTGCATGTAAATATTTCATATAGCTATAGATATACAAATTTTACGCTATGTATCTTTGTGACAGTGAAGTTAATGAGGGCATCTTGTATGAAAAACAGAAAGTAACAAGGCTTGTAGTAATTTTTAAACTATATCATCAAATTCTATTCCTTTTGACTTACAGTCAAAATAGATTTTGTTGGAAGTCACGTTCTCTGAGCTAACTCTTAACCCCGTATTAAAGAGGGTGATTACTAATTTCTATTTTTATTTCTGTACACGCAAAAGTAGAAGTGGTGGGAAGATCTCTATAAATAACTCTATCAAGGAGGCACTTGGAGCTATGATACTTATGGAAAAGGAATATTCCAACCAATTTATGCATTTGTCTAAATGGTTTCTTTTGATGACGTATGTAGGAATTAATACTTGAGAGACAGATGTCCAGAGAAGCACTGTTCATCTGTTTCCCCAAATGAGTACCATAGTTCTAATTCTGACTGCTTTCAAATATATAACTGTATATTACAGTAAACATCAAAGGTCATGTTCATATATGCATTTCTATCAAGAGCCTTTCCAAAGCACAGCTGGTTGATTTTTTGACTTCAGTTAGTCATTAACTATTTTGGTTTTAATTTCTCGAATACTAGACAAAAGTAAATTAAAGCAATAAAACAATTTGCTTTTCATGTGAGCCACCAAAAAAGACACGCTATACTAAAGAAGCTTCTGAAAACCAAGTTATAATCCCTTAGTTATCAAATATGGGGCAAAATTGAAAATATTAACTGATATATGTGATTTATATATACATGCTGGGGTTGCTCTGATGTTATTTTCCAGTCAGAAATTATATAGCATACATCAGATGAAAGTGTATAAATGCGGATGAGTGATAAGGATGAACCAATCAAGTTTAAAAACATGAAAAACCTGTAAATGGTACGAAAAGAAATTGGTCAGTGAAGCAGACCACTTGCAAATGTAATCAGTCTTAGTTAAGTCAAAGGCAGAAACTGGATAAAGAAGCTCTTACTGATCAAAGAAATTACCTTGAATTTATGAGTAAGTAGTGCAAACAGTATCTTAAGAACTGATGCATGATACTTATATGGAAGCATATTCTGAGTAAAACTGAAAGATTTCATGGATGATTAATGCCTATACAGTGGAAAAGGTGAGAGCATAACTGCCTTTAATGTAAACATGATTATGATCCTGATTCTGCATGAAATTCAAGTTCATGCTTTTTTATTTCAGGTCTCTCTGAGATCTTAAAGGAAATATGTCCTTATGTGTGATGAATGGTAACAGGAATATATGATGAAATAAATATTAAAATACACTTAAAATATCTCAAATATAAGAATTAAGTTTTAGATACTTAGTTTATTATAAATGGAAGTTCTGTGGAAAATGACAAAGAAACAGCATGAAGATGAATTATGCAAAAGAAACCAACAACAGACAAGAATGTTTTATTTACCAATTTATAACCACACATGGATGGAATTTATTCTATATGAAAGTATTTATTTGGAACAGGCATACAGATACTGTTAACAGCTTTCATGCCTCACAGGACACAGGAAATAATTCTATAATTTATTTAAATTACTCACGTGTTACAAACACCTATGCCTCACCCTTTCGCCTATATTGAACTCAATACAGAAACACTGCTTGGGTGTCTAAAATGTACCCTTGAATACAACAAACTTTAAATATATAGGCTAGTAAGACATAGAGAATCTACTACTTAACTCAATAATTTGTTTCAATGCCTAAACATCTTCACTTTTAACCTGAATATCGTTCCCATTTGAAATTTTCTTTCTATCTATCAGATACCATGATAGGAAAGTAGTTATATTAATAGTAGAGGTGCTTGATATACAAAAAATTTCAAATGGCAAAGCCAGCTTAAAAGTAGAACATTTTTCACATAGAATAAGCTATAATCAAAAGGCTTTGTCTTGAACAATTGTTATTAATTTCAAAAATAGTAAAATGTTTTCAGTCCTGCTGCTGTATGTAGCAAGGAAAATGAACAGAACTTCATAGTAGTAACTTCAACAGTCATTGAGAGTTTAGTTCACTCACTGTTTAAGCCAAGAGGCTTTATGCATAGAAAATTGATATATTTTGTGGTATTGCTTCCTCTGCTATTCTTATAGAGAATCATAGAATCATAGAATAATTTGGGCTGGAAGGGACTTTAAAGATCATCCAGTTCCAACCCTACTGTCACCTCCCAGCAGATCAGGCTGCCCAAGGTTCCATCCAACCTAGCCTTGAACACCTCAAGAGATGGGGCAGCCACAACTTCCCTGGGAAACCTGTTCCACTGCCTCACCACTCTCACTGTGAAGAAATTATTTCTTATGCCTAGTCTAAGACATAACAAATGCCTTTCCTACCTCTGGAACTATTTAAAGAAAATGTTGGGCCTTTTTCTGTATTAATAGATACTGAAAAATCAGCACTTTTCTTGACATCTTCAATTTCTTGTATCTCTCAAGCAGTATCTTTTCATATTGCTAGAATAAGTAAGCATGGAATGACATGAGACAGTTGGATTTCTGTATTTTTGGGGGGCTTTATTTCTTGCCTAACTCCTTTCACCTTGGTTAGAGGCTGCACAGAGAAGTTACTACTGGTGCAGTCAGGGTTTTTTTAATGTGTTCTGCCACGTCAACTGTGAAAAGATTGAGGACACTGAATGCTCACCACTTTTCACCTTCCATAGTTACATCTGGAGAGCAAGAATATGCCATGGAAAAATGGAATTGTCACAAGGAACTATTCCTGGAGACCTGCTTCATTTTACAAGAGGCCCTGGACTTATGAGGAGGGAATACCTTTTTGAGAATATTTCAATGAGTCAAGTACAGTCCCACAACCCATTTGAGTTTGCTGATAGCATTTTGCATTGGTATTTTCAACCAGTTGAGAATCAATGTTTCTCAAGTTGATCTGCTCCATATTAAACAGCAAATTGGCATATATAGATATAAGACTAGTAAAAATGGCTGTTTCTACAATTAACTACCTGACTTAATGATCTTAAGGGTCTTTTCCAACCTAGACAATTCTGATTCTATGAATCTAACTTCAGATATTCAAGTGATGATATCATGGTGAATTCCCTGCCTTTATGGTTACAACTTGAAATACAACATATGACACCACAGTAGAAAAGAAAAAGCAGTGCACTACTTCACATCACTGATATTATCCCTTCGTTCACCAGGTATTTCAATCTACTTGTGCTTCATGTGCTGCTATTTACTTGTTATTTGATAACAGAACCATAAAGATTTCTGAAAAAAAAATAGATACAGTGGTGATATGTATGCTAATGCTGCATATAAAAAGAGAGAGAAATTGGAAATGGGGTAGTTGCCTTCCAAATATTGGTCAGTAAGGTTTTGAACAAGGAAATGAAAAAGTACATTAACTCTTCAGTTCAATAGACTCTAAACAGGACTGTTTTGGACCTGTATTTTAAGTTAAAACTACCACTTGAATCAGAAAATGTCTCTCACAAAACCCCCTCATCTTACACTCTTACAATAACGTCATATATATCATGAAAGAAAACAGTCTCTAAACAAGCCCCCATGTATTCACAAGATGTTCTATTCAGGTCAAGAGAATTGCAAAGTATTGAAACAGATTTCCACACTGCACAATAGCTATGTTCCCAAGTTTCCAAATGTTCAAACTGGTATTTTCACCAAGTAGATAGCTACAACAGGCAATTTAGATCTGGCAGCTACTATATTAGCCGCATCAACATGATACTGTATCTGGCACTTAGTTTCTCCTCTCTGTTGAATCTGGTGTAATGCTTCCAATGCAGAGATTTCACAGAAGCTTATCTAGATCCACATTGTGTCAGTTGATGTCACCTAGACTTGGGTTAGCATATGATTATAGATATGAACGTTTCTGCTCCCTCTGTATAGAGAAAGCTTCCTTGGTATAGTTGTGATAAACCTTCAGGAAGGAACTAGTTTTAGGAATGAAGAACTTGGGAAACTGGCTCCAGGCCACAGGGAAGCCCATTCTTGGCTAAATTCCACAGTAATCAAATCAAGCCATATGTGAGTAGAAAGAGCCCTATATTCTACAGTTCAGTTAAGGCTTCTGAGATAAAAGAAATCATACTGGTTTAACCAGATACACTTTATGCAGCCTTGGGCTAGTGCTGGTTATCCTACAGAGACTGCCATTATTGCAACTACTGACAGGCAAAACCCAAGATGAGACGTGTTCATATAAGAACACTCTTTATTTTTTTCTTTCCATCTACATAGTGTTTGTAATTTTATCTTTTCGAACAGCCCACAGAAGATGAAGCCAACAAAAAACGGGGACTGTTCACCTGTGATGCATCGTCTGCCTGAGAGCAATGAGATTGCCTTGAACATTTTGGCTAGAAATGTTTTCACAGGCTCTGAAGGCAGCTGCCATGTTACCACTATGACCCAAAAATCCCAACAGAAAGTCTGACAATTCAGAAACAGAAGGTGAAGAGAGCTCTGACAACGCAAACTTTGGAGAACAACATGCAGATTGACCCCAGGGGAATGCCTCGCAAACTGTTTCTGTTCAGTCAAGCATAGGAGATAGAATCAAACCCAAGAGCTGTAATAAAGAACAGGCAGATAAAAGGGAAGCAAAAGAAAAACAAGGGAAGAAAAAAAAAGAAAATAAGAAATCTGTGAAATAGCAAATAATGTTAGCTTGGTAGATGGAGATATTGGACTTCTGATCAGATATTCCCAGTCATAAGCACAGCAATGAGTATCCAAGGATCTTGTAGCAGAAGATTTTAGAAGACCTACGGCAGAAGGACCAGGGTAGGTAGTTTTCATGTATTAATCTGGGTCATAATAAGATTGTATGGAGAAAGGTTTTTTTAATGATGGAGGAGGTGACTGGGGAGGTGATCTCTGTTGTATAATTGAAAGAAAAGGAGGAAGAGGTTTGCTCTGGCATGCACTCGGCATGAGTTCTGCTGCAGCAGCAAAATGAGGGTATAAGTAAGACGGGTTCAGACCACATTTTAACCAGGTCTCACTCTTTCTGAAGAAAGAACAAGGTTAGTTCAAGATCCTACAACACCTCCAGTTTAGTTAACCTTTGGTGTGGAATGCTTGGAGTTCTCATTCCTCTCTACAACTACCTGAAAGGAGGTTGTAGAGAGGAGGGAGCTGGCCTCTTCTGCCAAGGGACAGGGGACAGGACAAGAGGGAATGGCCGCAAGCTCCACCAGGGGAGATTTAGGCTAGAGATTAGGAGGAAGTTTTTCCCAGAAAGGGTCATTGGGCATTGGAACAGGCTGTCCAGGGAGGTGGTTGATTCACCTTCCCTGGAGGGGTTTAAGTCATGGTTAGATGAGGTGCTGAGTGACGTGGTTTAGTGTTTGATAGGAATGGTTGGACTCAATGATCCGATAGGTCTCTTCCAACCTGGTGATTCTATGATTCTATGAGTCTATCCTTCTCTTGGACAGACTGCTACATATATAGCAGCTAGATCAACAATTTCCAGGGTTCCTGCAGTCTGTTGGGGTTGACAGCCAGAAATCTTAGAAAATGTACAAAATTCTTTAATTCTGCTTTGGACAAAATTCTGGAGGAAAAGTAGAGTCTATCTCAGGAAATTCTAAAAAAGATTTAAAATGAGATGAGACTTCTGATCTAAAATAAGCTTCAGAATGTAAATACACTTATAAACCACTGAGAATATATTCATATGCTTTCTTTACTCCAGATTCTCCCTGTTCATACTAGACATTCAAGGCGCTATTCTTTTCTAACTATTTCAAATACTTACTTTCATCTATGTTCTTAGGCTCTTTCTACAGTCCAGAGAAAAATATATGCTCTTCCAGAGGGAAATTTACCCCAGTTTAATTAGAGGTTGAGTTTCTTCTCAATGGACTATTACCCTCTGTAAGTTATGTATCTTGTTTATGTTATTGATCAGGTCCATATACCTGTGATTATAATATCAAAGTCAACATATATAATGGCTTCAGCCATCAAAGTATTTTGCTATCTACATTATACATTTATTTTAGAATGGAATTAATTCATTCTATCAATCCAAATAATTCTATCTCTGGAAACAGCTATGATTTTTTTCTTAAAAGTTAGATATGTCATTTCTAGATGGAAAACTTCTGTAAAATGAATGATGATGTAATATTGGCTATAGAGAATTGTGATGAGAAAAGAAATAGAAGAATCCTTATCACCAGATGATACTGTCTTCTTATAATAGGCTAACTCTATAATGTTCCAATAAAATAATATAACCAGTTAGACACATGTGTAAGGAAAATTCCAGTGAGTATATTTGTAGTGAAAGAGAATGTACATTCAGATAAACAGAGAATAAAGATATGTTTATTAACGTGCATGAGCCTAGTGCTAAATATGGTGTACTCTACTGTGAAGCAAGGTTTAAAATAGTTACAATAAATGCAGTATATCCCAGTGAGCAAGGACTTTGGTTCAAGAGAAGAGAAGAGAAGTGGGCTTTTTTCTTAATATGAACAAGTGCTACCAGCCTTGGTGCACCTCAGTTTCGTCAAGCATTAATTAAGGATTATGATGCTTATTTCCTATATAAACTACAGCAAGATCTCTTAAAGAAATTATTATGTGAATATGAAGTGCCACTGAATCAATACAGGCCAGTTTCACCACTGATGTCAATGAAATGCTACCTATTTTCTTTGCTTGGGATATAAAAATTTTGAATACATTCTGCAGCAAAGCTAAGACCAAACAGAAAACTTTAAAAATAGCAGAAGCAGTAGGGAAGGAAACAAGTTGTTTGACAGATATAGAAACTTATAACACAGTTCACATTAAGAACTGATTACATTTTGCAGTTCAGCATGGTCCCACAGGCTGCATTGACTGCAGTCACACTTGTGGGTATTTCCAGGTAAATAAAATTTCCAAGTGAGGCTTTGTAAGAAATGTCAACCCACATTTCATAACACACTGGGCAGAATCACCACATACAGCACTTCCCTTACAAAATTAGGAACGGATTTAACTCAGTAACAAGCTGCAGCACAATGTAACTCAGTCTTGCATGAGCATCCAGATTTGCATTTCTCCATTCTGCCATACTTCTGGATATTACCCTGTAGCACCATGACAGCAAAGTGACATTCTGCCTTTGAAGCATTTGACAAGACCATGGCTTAGTGGACACAACAGAAAACACCTGGCTATGTTGTAATAAGACATCTCACAGGTAAATGTTATTCTACTTACTTTTAAATACCTTTTGATAAATTAAAAAGGGAATTTCATGAGGCTTTTTTTCCCAGTGAAATAAATGCTGAACTAATCCTGTATTAACTAATCTCTTTTGGTAATTTGCTGGTCTCAGGAAATGTTTTGTGTTAGTCATTTTCCAGCTATACTAGAAAAATATAGTGAGGTTCAAATCGATTTTCACTTAAAAGATATATTCACAACTATGTGTATGTTGTCACTGGGGAAATTTACTCACCAATTAATTTGTGAGTTCTGGTCTCTTGATCACTTGGGTGGCTTATGTGTTTTGCTTGTTTGTTTGTTTTTTTCTTGGGAAACCAGCAAGTTTTCTCCAAGAGTAAATTCAGACAAAGCAGGGAAAAAAAGGGTTTGCTACACATTTAGTTGCAGCCAGAGTATGGATATAGACTATAACAGGTTAGGTTGCCTCCAAAATCTACTCCACTATTCTTATGCCCTAAAATGCCAACAGTGTTCTCATACTACATGGTAGCCTCAATCTTACACATAAACGCTCTAGGCTGCTGAACTGCCGCACATACTTTGTATTATTTTAGTCACCTCTGTTAAAACTCTTATGGAAACAATCATGATATCTTGAAGAGTCCACGGGGCACCATATGGAACCGATAAGAATCTCAGTCAATGCAGCACAGTAAAAAACGAAGTCAGTCAGTCTTTTCTACAGAGGTTTACCCTGAGCAACGGGACTACAAAACACTTCTTCACCTGGCCTGAGAGCTAATGATTATTTCTAGGGGTAGGTGATATCTAACAGGTTAAATGAGCCCATGATAAAGTCAACAGTTGCTCTTGTATTCATCAGATGATGGTCCTTTTTATCTGTGTATATGTGTAAGGACTCATTGGCAGAAAACAATGGCTGCTAGGTCAATTCAGAATATAAGAAATTTCTGACTTCACTCATATACAGCAATCAGTGCAATTCTATTCTAATGTTACACTTGCAATTGACCGGAGAAGTTCACAACGTTCTATCTCATGTCTCATAAATGTTTATCCTCTTCCTGTATCTACAGTACTGCTCTCCTTGCTTCATTAATATACATTTTGTTCAACTGTTGGTCTCTATTTCCATGAGCAATACTCTGATTAACATTTTAGGAAAAGGTTTATAGAAGTAAACATACCAATCAGAATTCCAGCCAGCTCTAAGGCAATAATCAGATAAATAAATAGACTAAAGTAAATAAGATTTCAAGGGTAACATATACAAAGATGCAATGCAACTTGTTTTCCTGTATGTGACTTCATAGTCATCTAATCTGTATACAAATGCAGTGATAAAACACACACACAACCATGCATATACATATATATATATATATGACGTGAAGATCTTAGTCCATATAGTCATTTCACCACAGAAGGAGATTTGTTTAGTGAATCCTGAGCTGTCCTTGGAAAATGTGCTTGCTGTTTTCAATGAATTTCTTATTTTTCACATATTTTTCTTCATTTTTTAAAAACAAAATGAATGCAACATTACCATTGTCTCCTTCTCTGATTGCTTTGTTTCTTCACAAATGAGAGGCAGTGTTCTCCTGCCTCACACTGACCAATTCTTTCAGCACCCCACAGAGCTGAGCGCATTTAGCTTTCCCTTGTTAGTGCCTAATCTGCTGTCTCACTGCTGGCTGCCCCTTTTCTTTCCCAAATCTTGCTGGTATGCAGAGATATCTCGAAGCAGGCTTTGACAGTAAGAAGTAAGAAGTGAAAAAAAAAAAAAAATCAAACAAACAAAAAAAAAAATAAAAAAGCCCACCAAAACAAAAAAAAAAAAACCCAAACCCAAACCAGCATTTATTTTCTGGTTTTTCTCCACTGAATCACATCCACCATGGGACCCATATTTCCCCTGAAATGTTACTGTCTGTGATACACTACTAGGAGTGTTCATCTCACCAAACTGCAGAATCAGAAACATGACTGGCCAAGAGAGATGACACTTCCCCATAAATGAAAGCAGAGGAGGAACACTCCCTGGGCAGTCTACTTTCTTATTCTTGTCATGCTTCAGCCAGTATAGTTGCCTGGGGACCCCTCTAACGAATGAAATAAAAATTTCTGTTCCATGACCACCACTGGACAGACTCAGGCAGCATTGTTCTATCTAACATAATATTACAGCTGCTGTCCCACAGTGATAGAAAGACAGTGTCAGTACTGTGTAGAAAGCAGAGTTTCTCTCCTGTGTACATGAAATCAACGGTTGTCTGCAGAAGGGGGTCACTGTTATCTTAAGAAGTGGAAATTTTGCACATCAGGGAGCAGAGTAACAACTGAATAGCTCAACAGATCCAGTTTAGAGATGAGAAAGAGAAAAGGGATGATGATGAAATATGGAGGAAAAGACAATATCCAAGGTAAAAACAAAGAAGAGAAAAAAGGGAGAAAAAACAGCAGTGCACACAAAGAACAGGCAAACAGAAAGCAAGAGGCTGAAGACAAAAACAGATCAAGGATTCTAACAAAATCTCATTGTGCCAAGCAAAGTAAAACACTGACTCATCAAACTCCTTTAGTAAAATGAAACAGTAAAGTAATGAGAAAGTATGAACCATAAAGCAAAATAAAAGTCGATCTATCAAACCTCATCAGGTTCAACAAGGCCAAGTGCACAGTCTTGCACCTGCATTTTGGGCAACTCCAAACGTAAATCCAGGATGGGGGATGAAGGGATTGAGAGCAGCCCTACTCAGAAAAACTTTGCTTGAAGGATATTGCTTGATGAAAATCTGGACATGAGCTGAGAAGGAGCACTTGCAGGTCACAAAGCCAAGCGCCTGCTGGGCTGCATCAAAAGAAGCATGGCCAGGAGGTGATTCTCCCTCTCTACTCTGCTCTTGTGAGATCCCATCTGGAAGACTATATTCAGTCCTGGAGGCCTCAGCACCATAAAGGCATAGATCTGTTGCAGCAGGTCCAAAAGAGGGTCACGAAAGTTATCAGAGGAATTGAACGTCTCTCTGAAGACAGGCTGAAAGAGTTGAGTTTAGTTAGCCTGGTGAATATAAGGCTCCAGGAAGACCTTCTTGCAGTATTTCAGTATTTCAAGGGGACTTACAGGAAAGATGAGGTCAGACTTTTTAACAGGACCTGTTGCAATATGACAAGGAATAATAGTTTCAAAGTAAAAAAGTGTATACTTAGACTACATATTAGAAATAAGTTATTTACGATGTGGGTGATTAAAGGCTCAAGAAGAATATAGCAAGCAGGTCTAAGGAGGCTCTCCTCCCCCTCTACTCTGTCCTAGTGAAGCTGCATCTGGACATTGTTTCCAGTTCTGGGCTCTCTTGTTCAAGAAAGACAAGGAACTAGTGGAGAGAGATAATGCTTATCAGTATCTAAGGGGGGGGGACGGACGCGGGTAACAAGAGAATGGGGCCAGACTCTTCTCAGTGATGCTCAGTAGCAGGACAAGGAGCCATAAGTACAAAAAGGAACATGGAAAGTTCTACCTGAACATGAGAAAAAGCTTTACTTTGAGGGCGAAGGAGCACTGAAACAGGCTTCCCAGGGAGTTGTGAACTCTCCTTCTTTGGAAATATTCAACACCTTCTTGGATGTGGTTCTGTGCAACACACTTCAGCAAGTTCCTTCCAACCCCAAACATTCTGTTGTTCTGTGATTCTGTGCAACACTGCCACAATGTTCCCAGAGAGGTGGTAGATGTCTCATCCCTGGAAACCTTTAAAGACAGTTTTGACTGGGGTCTGAGCAACCTGATTGAATTGAAGATGTCCCCACTTACAGCAGGATGGTGTTGGACTCACCACATAAGCTATTAAAGAAAAAACAGCTGCGTGTGACACAGCACAGTGAAAAAGGAATATATTCTCCATGGTCTCTTAAGCTGAGTGTAAAGATAATAAAGTACTGATACAGAAAAAGCTACATAATTCTATTTTCCACGCGTTTAGGAGTTTGCAATGATATCGGCTGCTGTGGCTGAGTCATTGTTATCTCAAAACCTCAGAGTTTGTTTCAAGACTGCTGAACATAATATACGTGTTCTGGGTAAGGAGGTATGTTTGTTCCTGGCCTCAGAAGCTCTGCTGTTTCCTAACCTGTCTGCCATTGTTTAATGCAGAAGAAAATTATACATAACTACCAGCACAGTAAGTGTATCCCATCTGATGCAGAGGGGAGTTTTCTGTTTACATATTGAAAGATACTTCTTAAGAATGAAGCCCTCCAAGAGAGTCCCTTATAGAAAGGTGAATATTACTAAAGAGTAACTGTACATTACTGTTGACACCTGAGTGTTGATTATAACACTGCTATACAGAGTATTAGTATTTTGGATTCATAATTAATGTGAAGATTTCTAATGGTGTATGTACAAAGTTATAATTTATGAAAACTTTGGTGTTGTTCAGCAGAAGAAATACACTTAAGTTGATTTTGTGTGTGTGTGTCCTGTAGGTGATAATAATTCCATTTTCAGTTAGTATATTTTGCTCTTTTATTCTATTGTTCATAGTTAAATTGACATCAGAGACAATCTTTCATTCAGAGACCAAGAAGGAAAAGATGATTTTTGTAAGTACCATTTATCAACACAAATTCCTTCCTTCTAATCAACCTGATAATTAAACTCTCAAGAAAATGTGCTACCAAATGAGGAAAAAAGCCTCAAAGCATCCTGCTGAAGTCCTTTTCTTGTCACAAAGCTTCTTCTCACTCAAGTTTCCTAAGTAAAGTTGCCTTCATCTAACACCACTTATGGTTTTCAATCCTTTTCCTAAGTGTTCCTTTTTTCTTTCTTTTCCTGTTCTTGAAGCTTGATTGTACGTACACCGATGAAAAGTACTTAGATTTCTGAAAAATGTTTTAATTAAGATTACTTCCAGAAAACTATGACATATTTATTAATTTGTACTTGCATTACAGAAGTGTCTGAAGGAAACTTTGTGATAGGTGAGGTACAAACACTTCTTGAAACATAGTCCCACTCTAATATGTTTTTAATATTAAAAAGAAACGGAGAAGAATTTGACTGATGTGAGGATTATTTCCATTTGTGAATGGATCCTTGAAGCACTGATAAACAGTCTCATTCTGACACTCATGAAGGAGAACTGTGCCAGAATTAGAAAGGGATAAGGTTTCCTTAGTCCCCATACCGGGTTTCACCCATGAAACAATTTACACCTCTCCATATGCTTTCACCCTTCACTGTCTTCCAAGGGGTTTACACTCTGAAGTTCTCAATCATATTCCACACTTCTGACAAACATTATGGGTTAAATAAAGTTAAAAATCTTATAAACCTGACAGGCCAGCTATCAAAATTTATCATACAAATAGAACTACAACCAATAAGCAAATGACTGGTTTTATCTTATTGATCATATTCTGTATTCAATCAGACACTTAGTTTTCTTAAACTTCCTTATTCCACGTGTATGTTTTGCTCCCATCAATAATAATAGAGGGTATTCCTTGCAGAGCTAAAGGATTCCAGTATAGACCCTAAAACATTGTGTTAAGTTCCTGGGCAATGAGATGAAGTGATTTTTCTATTTAAATGCCTGTAACAGACTTGAGGCACTTCCCAAAAGAAGAGCACAAGTTAAGTTCTTGGCTATTGTTGGTTCTATAGTTAAACAATCTCAGAACTACATGAACAACTAGTGACAGTAGTGCTTCCCGGCTCTAATAAATTAACTCCCAGCTCTAATAAATTGTTAAGGGTTTCGTAAAGGTCATTGTGAGTATTTTTGCTTAAAGTTAACTGAAGTAAAATGACACAGATATCTCCTGAAGATTCCTACACAATGTGGTGACAGGAGAATCCAAATCTCCCATGCACTGTTCTTTTGCCTATCCACTCTACATGTTGCATGCTGTATTAAGATGATTTCAATCTGTCAATGCACACAGAGTCTCCAAATTGATTTTATGGGTACTAGAAGGCCTGTGGAACCTACTGGACTGTTTCTTTCATAGGGTGGTACATTTCTTATGATATTTCTCGTTTCAGTCTATTTCACAACATTTAAGAAGGCCAAGTGTTAGATGCTGCACTTTGGTCACAACAGCCCCGTGCAATGCTTCAGGCTTGGATAAGAGTTACTAGAAAGCTCCCAGGGGAAAAGGATGTGGTGGTGTTGGTTGACAGGCTTGAGCCAGTAGTGTGCTCAAGGTATCCAAGAAGGCCAACAAGATCCTGGGTTTTATCAGCTATGTTGTTCCCAGCAGGAGTAGGGAAGTGATTATCCTCCTGTACACATTGCTGGTAAGTTCATATCTGAAATACTATGTTCAGTTTTGGACCCCTCATTACAAGAAAAATACTAAGGGGCTGAAGCGTGTCCAGGGAAGGACAATGAAGCTGGATGAAGAGTCTGGAACTCAAGTGTTATGAAAAGCCACTGAGAGAACTGGGGTTTTTAAGTCTAGAGAAGAGGAAGCTGAGGGGAGATCTTATTGCCCTCCACAACTACCTGAAAGGAGGTTGTAGTGAGGTGTGTGTTGGTCTCTTCTCCCAAGTGACAAGTGATGGGATGAGATGAAATGGCCTCAAGTTGTGCCAGGGAGGTTGAGGAAGTTTTTTACAGGAAGGGTCATTGGGTATTGGAACAGGCTGCCCAGGGAGGTGATTGATTCACCTTCTCTGGAGGTGTTTAAGGCACTGGTGGACAAGGTCCTGAGGGACATGGTTTAGTGGTTGAAAGGAATGGTTGGACTCAATGATCCGGTGGGTCTCTTCCAATCTGATGATTCTATGATTCTATGATTACATGTCTTTACTGAAGGAGTGGTGAAGCATTGGAACCCAGGGAAGCATTGGAACCCATATCCCTGGAAGTGTTAAAAAATGTGTAGATGTAGCACTTCAGGACATGGCTTAATAGGCACAGTGGTTTTGGGCTGACAGTTGGACTTGATGATCTTAGAGGTCTTTTCTAACCCTAATTGTTCTACGTTTCTATTTATGGATTACCCTTTTGTATCTCTTATGAGGTTGTGTTTCATGTGTTTTAGATCTCATTCCAACATCTATCATTAATAAAATATCCTTGTCAGCAGGGAAGATATTACTTTATCATAAATATTTAGGTTGTCCATGGCCACTTAGATATTACAGAAAACAAAATTAACACAAACTTATAGTCTAATGTAAACAGTTTTACTCTCAGTTTGGGATTCAAACATATCTAATAAATAGCAATTTATGTTTTTTTCTGTTCTAAATTCATTAAGTTTCCAAAGAATAATTTTAAACCCGAAGTTTTTAACATTGTTGCTAATAATATGCATTTTCAATATTAAATTTGGTTTAGTCAAAGTTTAATTTATTTATTTGTTTCTTTGGAAAACCTCACAATTCTTGTAAGAAATTGACTTTACCAGGGCTGAGAGTAAGACTTCAGTCAGGGGTAAACAATACTACAAATAAAGAAGTATTGCAGTTTGAGCTAAATATTTAAGACCTCAGAGTGGTAGCTGCCAGAGGCTTATCAATTTCTCACTAGCCACTAAACAAGCAAGAGGAAGATGAACCTTTTCTATCATAACCTTTGAAGCTGAAAAATTACGCCTGAACTGTTAAATTCACTATGGGAGTGTTCATACAAGGGATTTGATACCATTCACTGAATTTAAGCCCAGAAGAGATCATTAGATAAATGAATGTAGTCTTCTGTGCAATAAAGATGAAATATTTGTATCTGATTACCCTTGCAAAGATCCTATTAACTTGTATTTATCTACCTTTTTTGGGAGCCCTCATGATGTGAATACTGGAGCATGAACTGAGAAGGAGCTGTAAAGTTATTTCACTGGAAGCAGCTAATATTGCAGAGAAGTGTAATGACTAAGAATGTCATTATAGATGACCAGATGAAAAAACACCTTTGAGGAGTTCCCTTTCATCCACTCTAAATTATGCTCTCTTGTTGTATAAATATAGACAGCTTTGAGAAGTTTAGCATCAGCTATTTATTTTTAAAGATGAAGAGCTTAATCATTGTTACTTATAATAATTTTGATTAAAGAATAAAAAAACCCCAATGTTATAATAACAACAAACATCAGAACGAAGGATACAAATGAAAGAGGGGAATTACTCAGTCCAAACTATGAGTACTGGAAGAAAAGGCCTAGAGCTAAGAATGGAGATGTTTACCTAGAAGTTTTTAGCTGTAGGAGGAGATAAAACAGTGAGCAGGCTGAAAAGGCAACACTCAGGGTACTGCCCCTGAAATGGGTGTTCACACTAATAGACACGTTTCAGTTGTGCATTTTCATCTAACAGATTTCCTGCTGCTAGAGGAATCTGAGCTGTCCTTCATTTCTCTTGATCTTCTCTCAGGCTGCATTTATGTTTCTGAGACTTGAGCACACTGTGCTACTGGTTTTAAGTTTGTCATAGGTTATATAGAAAGAGAAGATATTTGATGGCCTGAGACAAGCGTATCTCTTTGATGTATAATGGAGAAGGTAGGTGAAGAATTTTATAGCTTTTTCTGGAGGTGTTACATAGAAATCAACTTTTGTGGATGACGTGAGTGCTCTTTTCCATAGCAACTTCTAAATATCACGTCTATACATTTTCTTGATGTGGACACTGCATGTAACAGGCACTTCATTTGCCTTCATAAGCTTCCTACCTTAATTCACTGGAATAGCTCCTTGAAAATACTCCTACCTTATTCAAATGGCTTCAGACACCCTCTTTGCCTGCTATTCCTGCTTCTTCTGTGACCCTATGTTCAATCTAAGCCTTGATCATGACCACAGTCTTGCAAGAACAGCTGAAGACACCTTCACAAATTGCAACTGTTCTAAAGAAGGAACTTTCAAAGCTTCCTCTCCCCCTTCTTCACCACTTATAGCACTATTTAAAGTATCAGATAAGATTTATCTCACCTTAGAAATAGTTATTTCCAAAGATGTGTCAGTCCTGTGCCAGCTCAGATATGACCATGAAGGGAAAAGGTAGCACATCTCAGGATTTGCTGCATTCAAGTGATAAATATATTAACAGCTGAATGGTTCGGCTGTTTAATAATCTTACTAGAGATTTATGGCACTTATAAACCTACCTACATGTTGCTTTTAGTAAAGAACGTAGCATTCATTTCAAAAAAGTTGATGACAACTTATTATAAGCTTTTCTTATACTGCAAGGAAAGAAATTAGTTTCATACCTGCAAGATCATCGACAAACTATTTCCCTGAGAAGCTAGGTCTTGTTTCTTTCCAGGGTTGTCCTAAGACAAAATACTAGAGCACATTCATTTTTGAAGGAGCTAAAAGTGGATTCAGTTCTTTGAAAACTAGATTTTACCTATGTCCATTGAACATAAACCACATTTATAGGATAGAAAACTTTGTTTCTTTGGCTAATTAAGTCAATTTAAGCACAATACTACCATTCAAAAAGCTTGTGTAAGCACTGACTATGTTAAAAAAACAGTAAGAATGAGGCCCATGTTCATTTGTAGATAATAGAATCAAGACTGCCAACTGCTACTATCACTGGAAACAGGCAGATTTCAAAGACCAGAATCATGATTAAAGACTTGAAAAACTCATAAGAGGCTTGTAGTGCAGGATATTTAACCCTAGCATGTAAGTGCTGATCATTGCACAGGGGGAAGCAGCTGCATAGTCTTCAGCTGTATAAGACCACTGGAAGGAAAAAGAGCTCTTCAACAAGGGATAGAAGAAGTAATAAGAGGCTCATAACAGAGGTTTAACTGAGACCTCAGGAAAAACCTTTCTAAAGATAAATACATTTAAGTACAGGAGATTATGAAGTCAGCATCTTTTGAGATTTTCACAAATAGTTTGAACAAACTCTAGTTAATAATGGCTTTGTTAGAGTCAATCCTGCCCTGAGGCAAGGGAAACTTCCATTTGATTCTGCCAGGAAGCAGAAGGTTGGAGCATACGATCTCTGGAAATCCCTTTCAAGGCATTTCCTATGATAAGGTTTACTGAAGGAAAGTTGTGGCTAATTTCATTTAGGTCATAGATAAAATCTATGTTTCTAATAAGGAAGATAATTAAATAATGAACAACTGAAGAGCTTGATCAGTGATATGGTGGATTTTCCATCTATTTTAAGCAATTTTCAGAACAAGACTGAACATGGAAATATGAAATAATGAAAAAATTCTGTTGTAGGTAATTGCCCAGAGAAAGGAATTATTTCAGGAGAAGTCCTATGGCCTGTGTTATGCAGGATGTCACATTGGTTCTAATTGGTTTAATAATCTATTTATTTTAGTTATCATTTTTTATTTACTTTGTGGTTTGTGGTTTTTTTTTTTCTTTTTCCTTTGGTCATGTTAATTTATCAAACCGCTTTCTGGCTCTTGGTTCCTAACAGCATGTAAAACACAAATTTTTAAAGATACAACATCTTACCCCATAAACTTTTTCCAGTTGCTAATACTTCCACTTTTAGAGGTTTACCCACTATGCGCAGGGGAAACAAACCTCTTTTAACGATTGCAGACAGTGGGATAAAAATTCCACTAATGTGTTTGAGGCAAACAACCTTATAATAGTTAAGTTAATGAGGATGTGATTAATGGATATGTAGATGAAATACATTCTCCACCTCAATGGAAATATCCTTAATTAAGATAAATTTAAGTGCTAGGCATTAGATTGCAAATGGAAGAAAGGACAATGAAAATTTTCAGTTCAGTTTCTCTCTTTTCATGCAGATTTTTGACATATTTAAAGAATCATGTATTTTGTTCTCTAATTTGCAGATATTAGGCTACCTGCTTAAGCAAAAGTAGAAAACATGCATTAGACAAAGAGTTGTATTCATCCTCACCTGCCACTTCCTTTCCTAAAGGACAGAGATGTCTACCGCACAGACCAAAGGTCAATTTGCCTTGATTATTTTAAGTGCAGCTAATGGGCAGCTGGACCACACAAAAGAGGGAAAAGAGAGTTAAAATAATGACCAGCTCCAAAAGAATTTTAGTCACTAGATAATTCAAACAGCAAACTGTTTCTATTTATGAAACCTACCCCAGCATTTGCTCACATAAAAGGTGAATTCCCACTAACTTTGTGTGGGCACAGCACTTTCCAAGAAAAAAACTTAGATTAAGTGAATTGATATTATCATTTGATATCTTTGTGCAGGTATACAGAAATTAGACTGAACATCTGAGTTTCTGACATTTATTCAGTGGACTTCTTCATCTTACAAAGTTTCACTTCATTCCTCCAAGACCTCTTATGTGACTATCTTATTTCTCTTGGGAGAAAGACATCCCATTTTTTCCTTATGCCTCCTGCTTGCAATTTGTAAAGGATAGTAAGACAGTAATGGTGAAAAAAAGGAAGGATAAGAAAGACCCAAGAGGCAGAGAAAGGACTGCCATGTACCTGTTAATGCAGCTGTTATGCAGGGATACAATCAAAGCCATCTGTGCTAGGGGCCAAACAAGAGTAAAAAAAGTCTCTGATCTTCTTCTAATGGTTTTAGTCAGTTGAGATCCACACTACTGCTTCCCCACACCATGACTGTCACTCTAAGTGAGATAAATAATGTACAGTAGATAGATGTTCTGCACTTGAGAAACAATTTCAGTTAAGATTTCAGCATTACTCTTTTGGGCTGATTTAATTCAAAATGCAAACAAGAGTAAAGGTTTTATTAAATGAACAGACATTTCAGCTTCATCTGCAGTTAAAGGGGTGTCTGACAGACAATGGCAGAACAGGTAAAAAGCTAACTTTTGTTTTGATAAAACTTGTCCTTGGGGAGCCAAACACAGAATTCTGAGGTTTTGCAAGGAATGGTATATATTTTCTTGTTAACTCAGTTTGGTTCTCAGTTGCCAGTTGACTTTTATTCTGAAGGTGATTCTGCGACTTAACAGAAAAAGCAAAACCACAAAAGCTGAGAACAGAAATCTTGTATCTCCTTTTTGCACCTGTATAAATGATGTATGGAAGTATAAGACATCACGGAGTTACACAGTGCCTGTTTTCTCCCTTTCCGTAGAATAAAGAGATTTTAAAACTAAAAATAAAGTTAATCACAAGAAGTCCAAACAAATGCAAGTAGTGGCAAGCAATGGGTCAGTTTCTATAAATGAGAAATGGTGTGAGAGCATTATACCTTTTACTTCTTCTTTGAAGCCTGGGATATATTTCAATTCCGTGTCTGCAAAGAAAGAATTTTAAAACCTGAGATAAAGAACTGATACGTCCAAGCCATAAAACTAAGAGCTGAATTTGGAAAGTGCCCTAATTCCAAACTAATTAAAGTCTGTGCTTTTGAGTCGAGAAGCCAAAAAGGTCACTTCTGACCTGAATCCAGACCTGTAGGAGCATATATTCGTACATACATTTATACACACAAACATATATTTTCTATTTCTCTTCTCATATTATTAAACTCATAACATGACATCACATGCAACACAGTGAATAGAATTGATGGAAGAAGATGATATGAGGCAAAAATTAACTGTTAGTTTTACTGAATAACACTGACTCATTATCATGGCTAGAAAGAAAAATGTAAGTTGTTTTCCACAGCTCAGTGGTCACAGAGAAGTCTAAAGGATAAGTCAAGGACGTGAAAATTAAAGCATTGGTGATTCTGCTGGAATAGGTTTGAAGCCATTTTAATCTCTTGCAAAATGGGTAAAGGAAGAAAAACAGTGTAATTCTGAAGCAATATGAATGGATGAACAAACAAAATGACCAACTAGGAATGTCTTACATACCCTTTATTACTGCAATAGCAGCAATAGTACTATTAAATAAGTACAGTGTCTTCTGTAGATATTCATATTTAAAAGAGTCAATACCTAGTACCTTTTAGCCTGCTTGATATCCCTTTATTGCCATTCTAGTAGGAGGGGGAAAAAACATTAAGTGCTGACTTGTATTTGGATGAAAAATTTCAGATAATTATGGGCAACAAAAATGAAAAAGCTACAAGTAAGTTTCAACTTTACAGAAAGGAGGGAACAAAAGGTTATATTCTATCGTTTCTTCACCAGTCCTTTTAAATATGCAATAAATTTAGGTTCTTTTCATGAATATAAACCACAAAGTGGACATTTAGGAATTATAGGCTGAGGAAGAATGTGAAATAAACAAGTAAACCCATTTTGGAAAATACAAGAAAGACAGCAATATGTTTTTATCTTCTCATAGATGACATTATGAGGGTAGCAACAATAAAAGTTAGTTTCAAAGCAGATGTTATAGTTCAATCCAGTTCCACCAAACCCCAACTCGCTTCAGTGGACAGAAACGAAAGTGCTTTAAGATGAGATTGTGCCAACAACCATGTTATTTTTGGTTAGACTACTTTAAGTCATAAAGGTTTTGCTAAGTTTATCAATAGTTTTAAATTCCAGACTGAGTGGGGAATCACTGCAATGCCTTCTGAGTTCCTGAAGGGAGCCACCCCAGATGAGAAGGACACTATTTACAAGTGGAATGAACTACAAAATACAAAATTAATTGACAGTTCGCCTTTCATTTGTATGCATCTACAGACAAAGCTTTCCAACTACTGCTTTCTTTTGCATGACAAATTGTTGAAGTGGCTTCTCCTTGGTACACCAGAAAGCTAGCAAATTAATTAAAAGAAACAAAAATCCTCCAAACTTTCTTTTTGGAAAATATCTTGACTGGTGAACTAGAAGAATTATGGGATGAAGATGTTGCTTTTTCTAGTAATGTATCATCACCAGACCACAATTTTTAAAAAGTCAATTCTGCAATGTGAGATTGTTTTCTAAGTTCGATGCATATATATTTTACTTCCACAAAGTATAGGGCTAACAACACTAACATGTAGGAAGGCAAGTGAAAGTACACAAGTTACATTACCTGAATCTGCCCTGCCTGGAATTCCATATTCTTGAGCAGAGAGGCAACGAGAAGAGGAAAGATTGTTGTTGTTTTGTAGGGTCAGGAGGAAGTTTGCTCAACTCTTAGATACCCTCTATCTTAGGTATTTTTAATACTGATTCTCTTTTCTAGCCAGAAGTGAAATGATCTTTTAAGTGGTGCTGAAAGGTAGCATTTTGCAGTAATTACCTGGTAGAAACTGTTAAGAGCACTAACAGTATGTTAGGAGAGATTAAAGTTCAAAAATCTGCATAAAGTGACTTACCAGTCACTTGAAGATCCCTTTGAGTAAGGTAGTAAGGTAGTCATTCTTTTTTATAACTGTCTTTAAAACACTTGATAAATCTATGAAAACTGCTTCTCTGTGATGTGTCTTCAAATTATTTCTTTCTAGGCTTCTCTATTGCTGTATAAAGAAGGAGTAGCAGGCTAGAGGACCAGTAGCAGAAACAGGTCCTGGCAGACTTTTTTTTGAATAAAGACTCGATGACTGCAGCAGAACTTGCAGACTTCGTGTCCACAAGTCTAGAAGCTTTGCTGAAGGACATATAAGTTAGATGGGTTCTGTGACTAGAGGGTATATGTCCTCCTTCATTTTCTTTCCCTTTTTTTTTCCTTCCTTTATTTTCTCTCTGTTACAGAACTCACATCAATGTGGTTTTGATCTGTCTTGAATTTCTCTTTGCTAATATAGTACTATAGTACTTCTTCATTTAGACAGGAAGTAATGTTGTGAAATATCTGCAAACATCCTGGAAGGATTTTATTTTCTCTCCTTCCTTCTTGCTTGCTCCATTATTTACAGCTCTGTTCTACAGAGCAGAAACTCAGTATTATAATGTGAGTTAAATCAGTCTGTATTATCCAAATGGATTTAAATTAGAAAAAAAAAAAAGGAAAAGAAAACTTATTTTCTACTAAATAAGACTTTAGTTTCCTCATCTCCCACATAGGATCCCTAGTCCGGGATGCAGCTTTTAAGAGTTTTATAAAGAGAGATAGAAGAGTACTCAGTGTTTACTGAAAAGGTATGAGTATAAAAATCTTCAAGATGAAGGAGCATATAAGATATGAGAAAAGGTAATAAATGAGAAAACTAAACAACCTTGCCCCGTGCTTTACAATAAAACTGCTTTCCAAAAATGTGTGCGTACACTGTGATATCTACTCTGACGTAAATCCTTAAAGAAGGCAATAGACTTTAACCCTGATGAATTTAAAGAGAAAAGATCAAGAAAAGTGACAGCATTGATGTCAGTGAACTAGCTGAGGTAGTGTACAACAATGTCTGCTCTCCTCTAGAAATGTGGAACACCTTGATGTAAAAAGCTTAAAATGGAGGCCTTTTGAGAACTTGTTCTGCTACCTAGAAAGGAGACTTGAAGCAGCTTTTGAAAGGCAGGAACTTTTTCAAATTCAAATAACATACAGATACTCACCCCCAGGAAATAAAGTTTGTTAAAAGTAAACTGTTATCTGCATTACATACAAAAGGAAGAATAGCTTGCTCACTTGTTCTGAAAGAAGAGAAATGTAGAATCATAGATTAGTTTGGGCTGGAAGGGACCTTAAGTTTCATCCAGCTCCAATAACCCAGCCACAGGCAGGCACACCTTCCATGGGATCAGGTTGCTCAAAGCCCCATGCAACCTGGCCTTGAATACCTCCAGGGATGAGGCATCAGTGACTTCTCTGATCCAATCTGAATCAGTGCCTCATCACCCTAACAGTAAAAAAAAAATCTTCCTAATATCTAATCTATATCACACTTCTTTCAGCTTTTCCCCCTTGTCCTATCCCTGCACTCCTGGAAAAAGACTCCTTCTTTGGCTTTCCTGTCATCCCCCTTTAAGAATAAATGCACAATATATGCAGTACCTAACCCATCAAGCAGTCAATCTGGAAAGGATATTTTTAGTATCTCATCACAGATTCTCAACAATGATGAAGTGTACTGAAGACATTTACTCATACAGGCAATATCCTGGGTGATAGAAAGCAAACAATAAACAGGATAAATCAGAAACAAATTCAAATCTGAAAAAATGTGCTTACAGTAATGAATGCTATGCCTCAAGTATATGAATTTGAAAGACTCTCCTACAAAGTACTAAAAAGAAGACATTGGAAAAATATTTCAAATCAACAATATTTAATAAAAAGTTTTAACTTTTGTTTTGAGAACTATTCTAAATTTATACACATTTAGAAGATCTCATCTGGTAGTCATTAGTTAAGGATCCAGATAGTATGAGATATTCATCTATATGATGCAGATTTCAGAATCTCCCTCCTTAGAGATGATAATCACACACAGGTAGATTCCTCTGCAGTAGCCTTTGAAGTTTATAAAGTTTTTAAGGTCTCACATCTGTCCAAGTAATAATGAAAGTTGCAAAGAAGAATTGTGCTACGTAGTGTAATTCTTATATTTTCAGTCACTTGCAGCAGGGTAATAGATGTCAATTGAATAAGTGTGCATAAAAGATGTATTTGTCAGCATTACTGACTCAAAATCATAGTTACCTTCTTGGAAGCCCATGATTTGTTTTGGTTTTGTGGTTTGTTTTTTAAAGCTGAGGACTGAGTATGTTTTAGATGTGCCATTGACAAACTAGTCTTTTCAGCAAAAACTGAGTTGTGAAGCAGTATCATTGAGAAAGTTTAAACCACAGAACAAAGCCACCAAAGCAAGAAGACAAGCTAAAGAATCAAAAAAGAGGTACAGCTCAAAATAAGAAAAATAGGTAAACCCCAGCTTAAAGCTGAAGAAAGGCACTAAAAGCCTGTTTTCACAACAAAATAAAAAATAACAGATTTTGGAACTCTAAAGATTGAGAAAAACTACAAAAATCCTGATTTGATACTTTAAGATAGAAAGGACAACCCTCCAACAGCTCATAACAGAACATCAGATTCTGCTATAAATCTGATGTTAGCCTGAAGTATGGGTTGGATTTTTCAAGGCCAGAAAAAAAAAAAAAAAAAGAGTAAAAGAAGAGTTAGTACTCTAAGTTTCAGCAAATTTCAAAGCAGTGCTGATCCATTTCCTTGCCAGAAGTGGTTCTGTCAGTACCCTCTACTGGTGTGATATGTACCCCACTATTGTCCAAACTCCAGTGTAATGTTCACTTTTTCATATATTCATATATGTTCTATGATGTCATACATTGATACGGGGATTATTAGGAAGTAGTGTGTTCTAATGAATTACATAAATTATGTGCTGTGGACCATAATCCAAAGTGCATGCATCATTCTGCTGAGCTTGTAATAACAACTTAGCAATTTTTTCTGATCTATTCATTATGTACTAACTGCTTAGAAGCTCCTTAAGAAATGTTTTCATGCTTTGCATAAAATAAGCAAATTTTTAGGGCAGCAATACAAACAGCACTTTCTTGTAGACACTTCAGAACCTTAAATATGTTCATACCACTTAGAAAATATGAGGAGAGACCTTATTGCTGTTCACTACTATCCGAATGGAGATTGTAGTGAGGTGGGTGTTGGTCCCTTCTTCCAAGTAACAAGAGATAGAATGAGAGGAAATGGCCTCAAGTTGGCCCAGGGCAGGTTTAGATTGAATGTTAGGAACTGCTACTTCATAGAAAGAGTTATCAAACATTGGAACAGGTTGTCCAGGGAAGTGGTTGAGTCCCATCCCTGGTGATATCTAAAGATGTGTAGATGTGGTGCTTAGGGACCAGCTTTATTGGTGGATTTGGCAGAGTTAGGTTTACAGTTGAACCTGATGTTCTTAAAGGTCTTTTCAAACCTAAAATATTCTATGAAAAGATGGGTGTGTGTGGAGTGGGAGTCACTATTGGAGCGGGGCAGGACAGGGTGAAACAATGACAAATCTGAAGGACAAGGATTGGGCATGGTTTAGTGTTTGATAGGAATGGTTGGACACGATGATCCAATGGGTCTCTTCCAACCTGGTGATTCTATGATTCTATGACTACTGGCAATGCTGGGATCTACAAGCTTTATCTTCCAATGCTCTCCCCGTTCCTTTCCCAGTCCTCCATTTGCCATTTCATTCTCCTTCCCCACAGAAATTAGCAATAAGAAAATACTATTACTCTGCTGGAGATTTGGAGGATATTTGAACTAGTTTTGATAATTTTTGCTGTGAGTGTTTCCAAGATCAAATAACTCTTTAACTAATCTTATGAAAACATTTCCCTCAAAATCAAAACAAAATATGCATCTTGACAAACAAACATGCTCATACAAATACAGAGTAAAAAAACCAAACCAGTTCTTGAACCATTTGCTCATTCTCTGCGAAATTCTAAAAATTAACAAGTGGTAAGGCAAAAACACCTTTTCTGAGCTAGATTTCCAGATGTAGTTCTCAATAAAATGAACATAGAAATTTTCTAGTCAGTAAAAATAGTATAGAAATGGTCCAGCTAAGTATTTCAAATTGTAATGAATACTGGCAAACCCTGCCTTTAAAAAACACATTGACTAACTCATACATGGGTTATCTTTCTTCTTCTTTCTTTCTTACATCATTGTGTTAAAGTAATGTAATTTACACAACTTTGAAAACACATAAAATCTATTAAGATACGAATAATGACTCTTACTTTGTCATCATTTCTTGTAATAACAAAGAACACTGCTTTCAGAGGAAAATGTAAAGACGTGAAGTACTGTTTCTGACAAACAATGATCTGGAGATAATTTCAGATTAGTTTGCAGAAATATGGCATATAGTTTTGAATTACATAGATGGTAATTTAGTGCTTCAATTTAGTCAAGCTATATAGTACAGTGATTCTATAGTCATTGTTAGAAAAAAAAAGGGAAATATTTTAGGCTTTTTATTATAGAAGAAAGTCACATTGTGAATTCAATATCAGCTCAAGGAAATACAATGGCAAATTGTAAATCATAACCAGGGACAGAAGAAGAACTAAAGGCACAGACACAAAATTCTCTCAAGATTCTTTCATTTTTGTAGAGAAGTGATTCGACTTGCTTTGATAAATTCCTAATGTAGTGTGAAAATGGGTTTACTAGACATACAGTGTATCATCTGGTTACCTGCCAAGGAATGTAAAACTCACTGGAAATGCTATTCAATGTCGATTTTGAAGTCCCAGTGAAACTAAATGCCTGTTAGCTTAAAGGGTCAAATAAGTGAGCAGCATCAACAGGATTTCAGTTATTTTCATCCCTGTATCCACTGACTACTAAATTCTTTTTGTTCTGTGTGTGTGCCCAGGCCTGAGCAGAGGCACAGGCATTAGTTAATCCCTGCTGATTGTATTACAAACAATCATGTTAATAGAGGGGGACTGCTAGTAGGATAAGAAGCCTTTAACCTCTGGTTGTCAGTTCAGAGGATGTCTTGGTCAATAGCAGTCAGGAGTCCTTTATCTCCTGATGGCTGCTGGAAGATGTGAATGAAATAACAATGGGTGGATCCTCTTTCTGAAACACAAATTAGTCTCATCAGAGGAAGGGTAAAGAGGTTTATTTTAAAGAGCTATGCGGCATCAACTCTCTAGAGCAAAGGGGTACTAGAAAACTTAAAGGCAGCAAAATATGCTTGCACCTGCTGCACTTCTGTGAAGTGCAGCCATGCTTTCTAAATCTATTTCCACCCTACACAGCTCTGCTGTGCTGCCCTTCATTGTAAGCTGAGAGGCACTTACTTGGTTTTTGGCATTGAAGGCAATTCCTGGTTACTTGGGGTAAATGTTTTCAGAGACTGAGGAGAGGAGAGGAGAGGAGAGGAGAGGAGAGGAGAGTCAGGCAGGGGTAGGTATCCAAAGCTCACCTTCCTCCTTTGCCATAGGTGCCCTGCCTACATCATGGGGAGTCTCTTAGGGTTAGAGTCATTTTTTATGTGTATTAACATGTACATTTCAGATGAAAGAGACAACTGAGCAAGGAGTGTTCAGGGTCATTACTCTAAAAACTGCAGATTCAGTCAGAAATAAGAATAAAGAAATACTCTACCAGTTGCAAGAAGTCTCTTAGAAAAACAAAAGGAAATACTAAGCACCTTCCATTGTAGTAGTTAATGTGTTTGAAAGGAAATGGTAGAGGTGTTTGAAGCTAAGGAGGCCACATACACAGTTTGTAGATCTGGGCTTGTTAGAACAATTCAGAGTTCACTCTTGTCTATTCAACACCTGTCAGTTTTCTGTAGAAAAGGGATATTTCTCCAGGTATAAATTACCTCTGTGCAAAGGTCTAAATAAGAGATTTTATATGGCATAAAAGAACCTAATTTACATGTGCTCAGAGTTGTGCTATACAGACTTTTCAAATAAAGCACTAATTTATTTAATGAAAAAAATGTGAGCATGATGAAGCAGTATGATTTTATGCACGTGTTGCACCATTACACAATGTTATATTTGAAAAATTAAACTTGTAAGTTATATTCATGCATGCTTAGCTTGTGATTTTATTAATGAGCATATTTTTTTAAGGTTTATGGTTGTTAATACATTTTCTACTGACCTCCACATAGTAGTCTAAAACGCATTTAGGACACTCTGAAAAAAACAGCTTATTAATTATTAAAACAACTCACTTGTTTTTAACTGTTTTATCCTCTCTAATGCTAAAGGCAAACTTTCCCTGTGCTTCCACGGGAGCACAGTTAAAATTCAGAAGAGCATGTTGGAAAAATTCCACTCCAGCTGAGGGATGTTCTACAATATCTTTGTCACATACCAAATGAATTTATCTCGTGTACAGGTGTACAGCATGCATTGTATAACTTCCACGTACAACAGGGTTGCCAGTGATATAACATGGGGGAAAAAATAGTTGAGGAAAGTCAGCAGAAGCAGACAGGAAATAGATTCAAATCACACAGGTAGGTTAGTGTTGCAGCATCATTTTGAGAATCCTTTTGCACAGTAGTAATTCATCCTCATATCAATGTGTTTGGAAGCAAATAATTTCATTTTATCTACTTTTGATAGTGGTATTGGTACAGCACATAACTGTTTATTTGCTTCCATGTCTGAGAACGCGGCTCATAAATGAGAAAATCAACACCAGCATCTCTCTGTGCATCCCTACTAGTACAATTAGCATAAAGAAAAGGGGCTAGCAAAAGACATTGTAACTGATGACAGAGGAGGACAAAACATTTCCTGGTTTTGCCCCAGCAAGTAACTGGTCCACCAAAAATAAGTTGTGGCCTACATCTAGTCCCAGGGGATTGATACCCATCACAGAATCATAGAATGGTTTGGGTTGAAAGGGACGTCAAAGATCATCCAGTTCCAACCCTCCTGCCGTGGGCAGAAACACCTTCCACCAAGTCAGGTCACTTATAGCCACATCCAACCTAGCCTTGAACACCTCCAGGAACGGGGCATCCATGATTATTCTGGGCAACCCATTCCAGTGCCTCACCACCAATAAAAAATTTCTTCCTAAAAGTTCTCATCTAAATGTCCCCTCGTTCATCTTGAAATCATTACCCCTCATCCTGTCACTCACTCCTTGATAAAGAGCCCCTCCTCAGCTTTCCTGCTGACCCCTTTAAGTACTGGAAGGTTGCTATAAGGTCTCCCTGGAGTTTTCCCCTCTCTGGACTGAAGAAGTCCATCTCAACCTGTCCTCATATAGAAGGTGCTCCAGGCCTCTGATCATCTTCATGGCCTCCTCTGGTACTGCTCTAACAGATCCATGTCCTTCCTGTGCTGAGGACTCCAGAACTGCATGTGGTACTTGAGGTGAGTTCTCAGAAGAAGAGAGTAGAGAGACAGGACCACCTCCCTTATACTTATTTTGCAGCCCAAGATATGGTTGGCCTTCTGCGCTTGTAGTGATAGGACGAAGGACAATGGTCATACATTTGAGAGGGGCAGATTTAGGCTAGACATAAGGAGGAATTTCTTCATGATGAGAGTGGTGAGACACCGGAATAGGTTTCCCAGGGAAGTTGTGGCTACCCCATCCCTAGAGGTGTTCAAGGCCAGATTGGATGAGGTCTGATCAGTTGGAGGTGTCCCTGCCTATCGCAGGGGGGTTGGAACTGGATGATCTTTCAGGTTCCTTCCAACCCAAACTATTCTATGATTTAATGAATATCTAGATTTGTTTGCATATGGCAGTTGGAACTTTATAAGAAAGATTAGATTTATAGATACTTGAGCAAAACCCTATCAAAACCCCGGTGAGGTTGAAGAGGTTTTACATGGGACTATGGAAACCGTCTTTTTGAAAAGGATTTATATATAGGAGCTAATATATGTCTAAGATCCCCCAAATAATGCTGTTAATGAAAAGATCTTTAGGATAAAATAACAACTACTCTTCTCTTTTCTTTAAAGTTCACTATTTAACATGAGCAGTCATAAAACTTGAAGGGAGCTTTGGGAATTACAAATGTAAGTACCTTACAGCCAATGAATTAAAAACATTTTATGCAGTGGCCACAAAAGTATCAACTCAGGTTATAAATTGTTTAAAATACACCTTAAATGTGTGTTCTAAGTAGCCGTATCCAGAGTAAGAATTGCAAGTTGGCTGAATTCAGGTAGAATGTGTAAGATTATGGATGAAGCACTTTGTAAGGTATAAGAATCAATGACTTAAGCAGTTAATGTACTGTTGGCCTCATGAATATGAAGTCCAGTCTGAAGAGGAGTCTAGGAAGAGGGTGAATTAAATAAACCTGATGGAGGAAGAAATTTGCTAGAAATTATATTGAACCGTGGAAATCAATAATGTACTATCCTGGCAAGGAAGACAACTGACAGAGTACTAGCAAAACTAGCCTAATTGAATGAGCATTAAAACAAGCCTTGTTGCAGAGAAATGAATGGCAAAAGCACAAGCAGCACAAAAGTAAAAAGCTATGAGAACAGTAAGGAAGTATGAAGCATTATCTGGGCTGATTGTGAAACACAGCTGAGTGATAAAAGGGTCATCTGGCCTGCTGAGAAGGCAAAAAGTGGTCGGAGAAAAGGAAGCTAATGAGTATTGTAGATCACATGCGATAAGAAGATAAATGGAGGGGTGATAATACAGGCAGCTAGGGAGAGCATTAGCATGAAGAGGTGATAATAGTATGCATTTTGGAAAAGGAGACTGTAAAAATCTGAAGATAAATCTGATAATAAACAAGTACCAATACACTGGAAAGTAAAGGAACGAAAAAATCGCTGCATGTGCAGGGCTTTCAAAGAACTTAAGTATCTCTTGAAGATTATAATTGTTCAAATTCAATACTGTAAACAGGTAAGCCAGGTCTGGATTTAAGTAGAAACAGGTCCCGCTATGAACAGCATTTCTGAGAGAAGCCATGATGTCAGAAAGAAGCCACAGCTATCTGGTGTCTGGGAATATTAAGACTCCCTTGCAGATCGGGCCAGGTGTGATCTCAGCTGCTCTGTAGCCACCCCAGATATAACCTTGCTCACTCTCTGTTTTAATTGTGATAGCTGAATATAAAATTGCATGATAAAAGACTAGCTGGTTAAAACATTATAAGTCCTTGATACATTTCAAATTTTTGAAAGTCATGGCAAAAAATCTTTATCTGTGGTTTTTTTTTTGCATGCAACATTAAAAGTAACATGTCTTACAATCCAAACAAAACACCACCACAACCCAACCATCCACATTCCAACAATGAATGTTGAATCCCAACCATAATAAAGATCAGAGTTGTTTAAGGTGTGGGTGGATGAAGTACTGAGGGGCATGGTTTAGAGATTGGTGGGAATGGTTGGACTTGATGATCCGGTGGGTCTCTTCCAATCTGGTGATCCTATGATTCTATGATTTTATGAATGAATTGGTCCTAAAAAAACCCCAACAAACCTATGGCCCGTTGGAAACAGTCACTGAAGTCTGAATCACTGAATTTTTTTACTTTTTTTACTAATGCCAGTCATGGACTTCCTTACTGTAGTAGTGATATGCAAAGCAGAAAGAAATGGATTTCAGGAAAAAAAAATCATCTGCTCCACAGTTCATGACCTGATCAATCCCACTAGTGCTCAGAGTGGTGGAGAGGACATTAGCATAGGCTACAACAATTCCCCTGGATCATGACTTCCATACAATGTCCAAGATGGTTCAGGACTTTGATATCCTGATTTAGGAATTTGGTTGTGTAAAAATGCATGTGAATTCAGAAGTTCAGTAGTTCTGAGTTATCGGCACTGCTCTGAATCCCCTTCCTCTTGATAGTAAGATCTTGGCCATTGACATCACAGCAAAATTCCAAATAATTTTGATGGAGGAAAGGTAGGTCTAACACTGTAAGTATTTGAAAATACCCCTGCAAAAAAAGCTACTAAGCTTTCAATCATTTCGTGAATCATAGTTTAAGCATATGACCATGCAGGTAAGAATATTTATCATTTACAATAAGAACCTAATTCTCTGTAGCCAGTGATTTGAAGAATAAAGGGAGTCCCACTAAGGCAGGAGAGTTACATGAGCAACAAATCTGGTTTATTTTCTCAAATGATCAGATATCTTAGGCATGTTTCCCATACACTCTGGCATTATTTGCTATTCCCCAATTACTTTTCTTCTAGAATAGTTGTAATTTACTGCAGAGGTTATGCCTTCTTGCATGTTGTTTGACATGCTAAAGGTCAGACTTGCTTTGCAGCAAATATTGACTTCAGCAAGTACAAAGAATGTTACTCCATTAAACAGAGATATAAGTGTACGAAAGTGCACATATGTACCTGTTAACTCTTTAGATAAAAGATTTTTGTTGCAATTTGTATTATTGTAACATCCATGTATCCAAAAAGAGATTGCAATCAGATCACAACAGGGCTTTTTAATGGAAATTAACCTCCTCTGCCCCGGATGAGTTTCAAATCTAAATAAAGACAAGTGAAAAGCAGAGAGGAAACGCAGAGTTTTGCAAAATGCTGGTGAGAGAAGATAAACAGTACTTCCCTTCTTTCACTTCACCATCTAAAAAAACCAGTTTGAATTCAAAGCTACTATATCCTTTATAATCAGTAGGAAGGGAGAAGCAAATAATATCTGAAGTAGATGTGAAATGAACTGTCCCTCTGAAGTACTAAGGGCAATTACTTCGGAGACATCTAATGTTTAGATTGCCCTTTACAAAAGATTAATTAAAACCCTGCTTCTCTGGGTCCTAATTCAATATCCTACTTGCTGGATTATTCAGCTTCTCTTGACTTTTCTTTGATTTTATAGAGTTAGGATAAGTTGATGAGCGTTTTGAAAGAATGAGTTCATTCAGGTTGTTCCTTTAGGTACAAGCAAACTGGTTATGTATTTTATCCAATGATATTCAGATAGCTCTGTTGTACGGAGAATCTGCACAGGCTACTGTTCTTGACTGATTACTGTCTAAGGATATTTCTCAATTTCAGATAGACCAGCTCCATTGAAAATGCTCCAGTAATTTTCTACAGAAATAGAGTTTGTGTATGAGGGCATTGGCATACTTTATTTTTCTTTACTTTATTAAACCCATATATAATATTAGAAAATCCCAGCTGCTGGTGCATGCCAGATAATACACAGGATCATTTCTGAGTGTTGAATCAGATATTACCCACCAAAGCTATTAAAATCTCATTGATATCACTATAATCAGCACTTGGGATTAGTAACGAGTCTAAGGAACAAGTGAACAATTAGAGTTTAGGGTACTTATCACTCCCTGTATTATGTTTTTGGGGATTATTCTGCTAAAGAATACAGAATCAGATTGATTGTCACCAACACAGCTATAAAAATCTGATTATGAACAAGTAATAATGTATGGAAAAAAAGGGGGAACGAACAGCTTTGAGAGTAGTTTTATGGGTCATTGACAAGAAAACTGAAGGCTGTAAGAGCAATGGGCTGATGGATATTCTCCCATTTTCTAACCTGACAGAGATTATATAAATTTGTTTTTTAATTGGAAATTGAGTATATATTTCTGCTCTTAGAATATACACCAGCCTGTGTCACACAAAGCAGAAGAGGTAAAATGATAATGACCTTGAAGGCAGAATTTCAATTTAGAGGTAGCTCTTTTCCACTTTAATGACTTTTATAGAAGGTGCAGACAATAGGATTTAATCATTCAGCACAGTCACCTATATAAAAGTGATGGTGACTTCTAAAGCAGTTCACTTCATAATGAAGCATCAGGAAAAGTATTTGTATGCAAGAGAAGATGGAAAAACTGGTGTAGCGATGAAAAAGTCAGAAGTCTTATACTCTCCAGAGGTAAATTCATAAAGATTGCCCTTCAGTAAACAGAGTAGTAAAGTGCTCCAACTCTGCCAGCTTTTCACATTTATGCTGTGAGTGATAGAAACTGATGAGATCTATTTGGTAATTAGGAATGCAATTTAAATTTTACTAGGTTTATGAGCATTTGATGTTACATGCCCAAAACATGTGTCCTTCTAAGTGTTTATGTCGTAAGTTTCAAGGCATCTGCATCACCCACTATTCATGCACCACCTGGCCATACTTTACAGATTTTGTCCACTTGTGAAAACAAAGTACTCCATGTGAACCTAACGACCACAGAAAATAGTCCCGCTCTAAGTGACTCTAGTTACTAAGCTTACTTTCCTAAATCAGATAGCCAGGGCTATTCTGTTCACATACTGCATTTAGACTTCTGATTATAGCAGCAGAAGAAAGAAAAGGAGAAAAAAAAAAAAAAAAAAAAAGGAAAAAGGGGAAAAAAAAGAGGAGGATTTGCAAACACTTCAAACAGGAAAAAGGGGAAAAAAAAGAGGAGGATTTGCAAACACTTCAAACACTTCAAGCAAGCAACATTTTCAGCATTGAATTTTTATATTAAGCACCTTTAGTTCTTGTAAGAAGTTGTTTTTAAGTTTGGATAAATCTAAGAGGAAAACTCAGGAAAACAGAGCTGAACGCAATCAATGTCTTAAAATTTGCATATTCCAGAACAGAAAAAGGAACCAGCATCCCTGCCCTTTTAACCACTACAGCTTTTTAACTCGTAGCTCTGGAAGGGTATTTGTTTAGGTTGATATATATAATTAATTGCATTAAAGCACAAAAGTGATAATTACTTACTACACTGGCAGGCAATTATCTACAAAATCTTTAAGTGGCAGTTACTTTCTTAATTGTCTTTGTTAGCCATGGATTGTCAAGCCTTATTTTTTACTTGTGGGTAGCCAGCAGAGGGAGAGGAAGAAAAAGTGGCTTTGCGCACAAGATTGTTACTGAGGCATCTTAATGGTGGCAAATGAAAGAATGAACCATCATTCCAAGAACAAAACCCCAATCAAAGTCAATATGATCGTCAGATTCAAAGGCACTAAGACTCCCCTCAGGCATAGTCAATGAACTCTGAATAGAATTGTAGTATCATTTAAGCTGGAAAAGGCCTTTAAGATCTTATATACACCTCTTTTAAATACCTCCAGGGATGCTGACTCCACTGCTTCCCTGGGCAACCTCTTCCAATGCTTCACCACTCTTTCAGTAATGAATTTTTGACTACTATTCAATCTAAACCCCACCATTCCCTCATGACTTGTGTCCATTTCCTCTCATCCTATTGCTATTTAGGTGAAAGACCAGCATTGTTCCCACTACAATCTCCTATCAATCAGGTAGATGTGGAGAGAAATGAGATCTTCTCTCAGCCTCCTTTTCTCCAAACTAAACAACTCCGGTTCCCTCAGCTACCCCTCATAAGACAGAAATTCTCAAGACTATTCATCAGCTTCATTGCGCTTCTTTGGATACGCTCCAAACGCCTTACTGCTGTCTGGCAGATACCTACCAATCGAGTCAAAGGAGTTACTCTCGTGTTTGATAAAACTAATAGATCAAAGAAACTGCTACTTATAGATAAGAAGCACAGGAATCCACATGGTCTCCAACTTACATATGTTGTGGATATACCATGTTTGTCCTTTTTGTTGTGTTCCCTCATGAGCAGGAATGCTGACTCATGTGAGAAATATGAGATTACACTGTTAAGGTTGCTGGGAACTTTAATCTGATCCAGGAGAATAAGTGTTCAAACATTGTTTTCTCCTTTTTTTTCTTTTCAAATTGTGGCTTTTTTTATTTGGGATTCATTTCACATGTATTAAAGTGCTCACAATAGGTGAACAGAAAACACACAGCGACAACATATTCTGTTGCAGCTTTTGGCTCAATGTCAGGTCAGTTGTGAGGAGCTAATCAATACAGCTCAAGCACTACACTGCAAAAGGTGGTATCTAGTATGAATTTCCATTTATGTACTCCCAGCGAGATGGAACTAACTAAGGGGTAATCCTAATCCTTTCACCACTTTTTAATTCCTTTGAAACATGAAAGTATTAAGGGGTTTTTTCAAGTTCAAGACCAGGATCTGCTCCTAGGAGTTGTTCTCTATTTATCTGTCCTTTCATGTAAGTTTGGAACACTCCAACTATTATGTCATAATTTTTCTACTTCTTTTTCCACTTGCATCTGAAATCGTTGTGATAAAGTAAGGTCTATATATTCTCCCTTCAAGAAGGATCACTTCTGCAGCTGAACCATCCCAGCGCTAGTAAAGATGTAGTAATAACTACCTGGGGAAAAAAAAAGGTGTTTGGGGCACGGATGGATGGGGTGCTGAGGGACATGGTTTAGTGTTTGATGGGAGTGGTTGGACTCGATGATCCGATGGGTCTCTTCCAACCTGGTTGTTCTATGATTCTATGATAAGCTTCTAGCATCTGACTCTAATTATAACTTATTATTTTAAATCATAGCATAACAACTTCTGGTTACCAATCCTGTTTGGTTTGTCCTGTTCTTGATGTCTTTTCTTGGATGGGTCCAGAAAATATATTATTGCAAATTTGGAAGTAAGACTTGAGATCAAAAGTTGTGTTAGTAAGTATACTTGAAATGAGGTTTGAGAGTTTCATTGATTTATTTTATCATAAAAGTAGCGAGAACTAGGACACAGTTGTTGTATTCAGATATTTGGCAGCTTTTTTAAGATGGAAAGAGGATATATTGGCAATCTCAGCAAATCCAGCCTTCCAGTTAGATTAGGATTGCTGAACTTCACATAAACCACAAGTAACTACGTAAAAAGAATCCAGTTCTTTCAGAACAAAGCTAAAAATAGAATTTATTCTGAGTTCATCCAGATTAACAGGAACTTCACTAGGAGTAACAACAATGTCTGATGTTGTTTTTTATACCGCTTAGCATGACACAGTCCATCAAAATCTCCATCACAGTTTGACCTAGCAGGATTTGACATTGTCCCACATTTGCTCTAACAATTTTCAATCTAGTGTCATACAATGTAAGAGACTGTCACTGCACTGTCCAGAGATATGTGTTCAGTTGTCACAATCACAGGGCTTATCCCCTGTTCCTGAGCACAGAAGATAATTTTAACAATAAGCAGGACTTCACGGTGGTGATCAGAGCAGCTCAGCTGTGCCTGGTTGCCCACACAATATTAACTCCACAATGGGATTCTCACAAGTAACACAGGTTAGGTTTTTGAGTAGTAGAACAAAGTTTAAATCCTTTGAAATGGAACAGTACTTGTAACTGACAGAACTGTCTCATAGCATCAGACCTCACTTGATTTTAGCAGACAGTAAATTGAAGAGATTAGTCTCCCTCACGATATCATCCTGAAGTTTCTTTCCTTATTTCATCTTAATACACGAAATTTAAAGATAACACGCCCTTTGGGCCTAAATCCTGCTAGCTCTTTCTACAGTAAGACAGAAAAACTGTCTCAGTCACAGTTTAAAGGATTTTTCATAGCCTTTGTAAGGGGAAGATATTTCTCATAAGAAAATGCTGAACTGCACAAATACAGAGGAAGTTCAATCTATGTTCAGTTGTCAAAAACAAAAGAAAGGGAGTAATTTTGGGGAGCGATTCTCTCTGGAAGCTGTGCTGACAATGGGCTTGTGCTTCTGCATGTTGAGAGGAAACAAGAACATTGCCAGCAAATCACTGACAGCTCCTCTGCAGGGAACAGTCCTGCAGTGTGGGAAGGAACATGTAATTGTATCAATAGGCATTTATATCATCCGTTACTAATGTTTATGACTCCCCCCAGAGCACATGGCGTCAGCCATTTGTAAATGGTTTCACTAGAGAGAATCATAAATGTATATATGTACAGATACACTTAAAATTTTGTTTTCTAACGAAGGTGAAAGCATTATAGAAGAAATTCCCCTTCTTGCAGGAATGGTAATGAAGTCACATATACATTTCCAGTTCTTCTTCCCTCTGCCTCATTCTTACTTTAATATTAATTTACGGCAATGTAGAAGCATATAATAAACCATGCAATGATGTACACTAACTTCCACACATTCACATCTGCTTTTTTATTCAGATTCTTATTAAGTAGAAGGCATAACATTCCTTATGTTTTGCTGCTGTAAGAAGAACTATTTACTTGCTTAGGGACAAACTTTAATCCTCTTCTCCCAGGAAATAAATTACTCATCTACTTGATTGCTGTGCTAAGCTGGGTTTTCTAACTCGTATTCCTTTGAATGATTAATTGCATAAAGTAACCTGCTTACCTGCTTGTATGTTCACTTCTCTAATGTTTGTTCTTCAGTTCCTGCTACAAAGAGTCAATTCACTGAATGATGTGAGAGAGTATAGTGAGGGAATGCCACATAACAAATGAATATGGCTGTACTCGATGATCCGGTGGGTCTATTCCAACTTAGCTGATTCTATGAATATGGAAAGACAAAAGAAATAAATTTTATTTAAAAATACTAGCTCAAATTCTATCACATCTTCCAAGACTTCAGTATAATTTCACTGCACTCTGCAATGGAGGTTGTCTCCTAGGACTTAAATTTTGCACAAGATGAAGGGAAATGACACTGGAGACCTAGGCAGATTTTACCTGTTAAAGGGTCTTGTTCATTCATCTTGCCATATGGTACTTCAGTCTGGCTCTTTCCTTTGGAATGAGCTTTCCCCTTAACTCCTCTCACTTTTCCTCCACAAAAAAATAACAAAACAAAGGTGGTCTAACTGGAGGTACCAGCTGTCAGTTGGATGTAGAATAAGGCCTTATTCCCCTATTTATAGACCATAGATAAAAGTCATTTAAGTTCAGTAATCTAGTATGCGGTGTCAAAGCTGCCATTATCATCAGATCTTGTGGTCTGAGCAGGGCTATCACAGTTTAGTGAGCTACTCTATCAGCCCCGGGCCAGTTTATCACTTTATGATTTATACTCTCTGAACTGTATTTATTAACATCGTTGCCTTGATCTCTGGTGGTTATAATGTAAGATATGATGCTGCATTGTAGGTTCCTACCGTTAGACGTGAATCTGCAAAGAAAATTCAAAAGCACATCTCAGTTTCAATTCATATGCCATGCATAGAACATTACCATTTACTGCCTTTATCCTGTTGCAATGCAGTGAATAGCACCAACACTAGTTATGATTACAATGATTGTATTTTATTCTAAAGACATACTAAAAGACAGAAAGCTATGTAACATTGCATTTTCAGTTGGGTTTTTCCCCTACCCACAAAACCATAAAGATATGGCAAAAAGATATTTGTGAAATAGAGGTGTAATAAGAGAACTGAGGAAATGGGAAAAAAGCAATAAAAACATCTCATGACTCTTCCATTCCTAAAAAAGATCATAATTAAAAAAAAAAGGCAAAGCACATAAAATCATATAAGTAAAACACATTAATAAGATGAAAGTGGTGCTTATAATGTCACACTGCAAAGCAGTGCATTCTAAGTGCACAGCCTGATGCTGGAAAAACTGAAGCATCCACTTGAATAATAACCCTAAAGAACAGAAGCTAAATTATCAGCTGATGGCATGCATGCTGTCATCATTCATATCAAAATCAAAACATGAAACTGGGAATCAGTAGAGGGGGTACAAAAATCCTCGTGAAACTACATGAAATTCATGATTATCTGTTGTCCATGTTGGTACTGAGCCGTTATAACTTGTAAAGGAAAGATAGTTTCCTACTAAAGAAACAATTTCTTTGAGACTTACACACACAAAAAAATTCGATACAGTCTAAAATCCACACTTTAGTGATATAGTGCCAGTGCAAATCATTTTTCTTACTATGGGATTCCAGGTGAAATAAGGATTCCTGGCAGATATTGGCCTGCTGTTCATGAATAACTCATTGTGACAGTACTTGCTAAAGCATAGGTTCAAACGCACCATGCCAACCCATCACTGCACAAACCCAGTAGGTTAGAAGGACAAAACCACCTCTTTTAATAATTTACAACAGTGCGTGTTTTGATTCTGGATTCCCTAGGTTCTAATGTTTTTCTTATGGCAGGTTGGAATGGATGTTCACAGTTTGTCAAAATGTAAAACTATATAGATTATGTACGTATGAAATACTGGAGGCATCAGAATTAATATTTTTATGCATGCACTGAAGAATCTTATTACATTTTAGTAAATATTAAATATTAAGTAACACATTATGCTATTATATCTAAATACTTATGTTGTTAAAGATTTTTTCTAAATTATGTAAAATATTGAAATTTTTATGGTTCTTCCCTTAAAGCAAAACCTAAGCCAACCAACCGAAAAAAAAAAACCAAACATGATCCAAACCAAAACATCTCCATTTTTGCAGCAATGAATTGAAATATTTATCATAAGAGAAAAGAAGGTGGGGCAGGAAAGATCCCTTAAAGCTCTTAATGCCTCTTGCTCTCAGTAAGTCTCACTTCCTTTCAAATATTCCAACAACATATACACCCTCCATAAATCCATTTCCAGAGGTAATATTTATGCTGAAGAGTTGAAAAAAACAGCTATTTCCATAAGACTTCATCATCTAAGTACAACTATAATTTTACTATCAAAGTAGCTTGATGCATCAAGAATGGGTTAAGGATGGAAATTCTTCAGGTTGTTAAAAACCAGAAAACAGATTAGGTGTCTCAGCAATTCCCACAAGTTAAGGAAGGACACATGACCAATTTGTCTTCTCTCACCTTTGTTTTATACTTTTAGCATATCAGCATCTTCTGCAAATATTGTTTTTGGTTGTAGTCAATATTTCCACTATGTCACAGATTAGTTTATCTAAATTATTATCAGAAAGATTAGTCTTCCTATAAATCTGGTGTTGAATCACAACATTAGTGGAAAATTGTCTGCTACTTTCACCAGTAGCACCTCTTCCATGTTTTAAAACCATGTTTTGACATGGCTTTGTATAGTTTTAGTGTGATCTTCTGGTGTATTATTTATGGATTTTATATACCACTAGGGAAATAAAAAAAGATATTACCATTGAAATATAAATCTATAGCATTATTTTTCTACAGTTAGTCTAGTAATAAAAAGATGTGTTTCTCTGACTCCTTTGGATATCAGAGAGTTTGGTTTATTCCCAGAAGTAACTATGACAAACAATAGAAGATACTTGAAATCACTTTTCACCGTTCAATAATACTGAAGATATCTAGAGTGATGGACATTCTTTGAGTGTACTTTGACTCATATCTAGCTTAAAATAGGGGAACAGCTTATGAGCTTTTATGTTTTAATCAAAGCATAAAAGATAAAGGCTAATCAGCTGGACATAAAAAATTGGTGCCAACTTGGGTCTGACTTTTCTTAAAACAAGCTGTTGTGTTTACAGAAACAATTTTTTAAAAAGTCATTGTTAGTGCAGTGCAAAAGCCTTCATCCAATAACAAACAAATCGAGACAAACAAAAGATTTAATAGCTTACAGATGACTGTAACTTACAAGTCATGACTGACCTTTGCTGGTTTTCTGTACTGTCTTCATCTGTGTGTTCTAATCCCTCCCATTCCATTAAACTGCACTAAACACTGCATCCCTGCCTGAAAATAGTGAAGCAGAAAAAAGTTTATATTCCTTGAAGTGTGCAAAATACTTCAAACTACATAGATTTATGCAAAAAGACTCCTGCTTGTATGGTGCTCCCCAAAGAATACAAAAACTCTATAAGAGAACTGTAGAGATAAACTGTAGCAGTGAAAATCTGCACAGAAGTTCATTGATCCCCATTCTCTACTCCCTTATTCCTTCCATACAAAGTAGCTCTAAAATATATTATTTGGGAATGCCAAGCATCATACAGATTTTGAGAATAAAACCTTAAAAATTTGATAGAGAGAGACACATCCCTAGCAGAACCAAAGGAGAAACAGACGTGACGTTTCTCTCATTGGTAGAATCACACAGAGATACAGGTCTCTGCATGAAGGTCAAGTCACGATTCATACTGCTGCTCTGCAGGCATGTACAGAGGCAGACTATGGTTAGTTAGCATGCCTTGTAAGCAGCTCACTTGTATAAATACACGAGGTACTCCTTTCATTTTTTATTACTGATTCATAATATGTGCATTAGGGATGTTTGTATAACCCAGCAGTCAGATACCAATATACATCCAGACAGATGAATAATCTAAGAAGCGAGGAGTGTTGTCTCCCAAAGCTTTTGGTCTGAAATTCCCTAAGGATGAGATGTGGCAGTGTCCCACATTAGCCCCCTAGTCAGCAGCTAAACACAGGACAGTGTAGTCTGAGTTCCTCTCACACCCAGGGAAAGCAATAACAGAGTGAGACTTAAAACTGAAAGGAAAAAAAAAAAAAACACCCTAAACCAGATTTAATGAAACAATAACAATAAAAGGAAAGGTAATAATATTAGTAACACAATACTGAAATATATACAAATATGTACAAAACCAATATTGAGCTCCCCTGATGACAATTGCATTACTGCTGATGCTGCAGGACAGATAGTGGGAAGTCCCAGACTGGACTCAGCAGCAGATGGGAACTGGATTCAGGAACAAACAGACTGGGACAAAAGGCATAAGAAACGGACAGAGTCCTACTTGGATTCCAGCCAGAGAAGAACAAAGCTTGACCCTTGTGATCACTCAGTTTTATACTCAGATGTACGTGGCATGCAATATTCTTTTGGTCAGTTTTGGGTCCACTATCTTGCCCACACCTTCCTGCAGGTGCAACCCTACTAGTCCTTTAACATAAGGCATTTCATTAACCTTAACAGTGACCTCAAATTCTCCAGGAATACGTATCAGCAATTAGTATTTGTACCATCACAAAGTAATAACTATAAATATCAAGTACTACCACTTCTAGAAGCAGACCCCATGTCATTAACTTCAGAAAATGCAGTCAGTTATCAGAGTCTTGATTAATAAGTAAAAACTACTGAAAGGAGATTTGTTCCTGTTTTAGTGCAAACCTAGACACACAGTAATGGAAGTTTTTTTTCTGAGTGCTCAAAACCACTTACTTTTTCTACCTCCTGCTGCATGAATCTGAATGATTTTCATTGCTTTCTGGTCTCCCCAGACTTTTTTCTTGACAGTCAGAACAATTCCATTTACTGTGTCCATACCAAAACAGAGATTAATAAAAGTCATCCGGCTTTTGATTATAATGCACTTTCTTCGGTGTAATTCGCATACTTTAAACTTGCTGTTTTTGAGGGAGAAAGCATTGTTGAGAGATACTAATGCGGTAAACAGGTTGAATCTCAGCTTAGATGAAAGCTCAGTCTGCCAAGTATGCTACCTTTAAAAGATTATTTCTAAGAATAATTTGAGAAAAAAATCCCCAGTAGTAGCCTGTAGATTTCCAGAGATTAGGAAATCTAAACTTTGTCCCATGGAGTTGTGGAAACTCCCACTGTGGCATGTGGACAGCCCAATGAATTACTGCAGTGTTGAGATTACAGGGTGTGCACTTGAGAAATGCTAACTCCTGTCACATTCATTTAAAAAAACCTCGGCAACCAGCGCAGTGCATTTTGATAATCACATCTGAAATGTCACAGTGTGAACAACTGCCCTGTAATACATCACTTGTCTGTTTAGTCAGAAAGTGATAAAAAGGGCAAAGGAAAATAATAGATGATATGCTTCATTTTTAACACTCCTTTATGGTGGAAAAAGAACCTGTAAGGCCTTCCAAGTCATCTGTTATCCATACATGTCAGATTGTTAGAGACGAGAGACAGTTTACTTTTTAATACTAGAAGAAATTTATAGGAATTCCGAGCAAAGTTCAGTTCAAAGTATATGTTAGTATCCATAATGCACCTGCTCTAATGTTCAGCACTCATTACTTTGTGCATTTAATGGTTCGTCCTTTATTAGTCTTTTTAGCCCCTAGGTAATCATCAGATGTGTTTTAGTGAAAGCTGTACAAGTCCAAATGATTCAATTTTGAATGAAACCAAATTACACATTTTACTTAAGAAATTAATTAAATCTGAATAGTTTAGACTTTTAGATAATACTTTATATTAGTACAAATTTCTTCAAGTGGCACAAAATTTATATTAAAAAATGATTTTTTTTAATTCAAGAAAATAACACAGGTAGATCACATATTCATCAAAGCTAACACATTCAGCTTTTCTAATTCATTAACAAAATCATTATTGCATGCTTGTATCCCGAGTGGAACACAAGCACATTTAGAAACTGTAAAACTTTAATTTAAAAAATACTTTCATCTTAAAATTCACGTATCTTTCAGACTAATTGTCTTTTTGCAGTTAATAAATTATGTGTTGAGTTTGTTCTCCTTCAGTTTTTATTCACTGCCCTGTTGTTTTTCTGTCTGTCTCCCAAGGGAGAAGGTCTAAGTGCCACAGTTTTCTGTGTATAACCAAACTACTCACAGATCTATCAGTCTTTGTTGCAGGTAGACAAATCTGATCAACTTTGTGACACAGAGAATGTCCCCTTCCTGGTTTGCTAGAGCCATATGGGTGCAGCCTAATAGCCAGATGATTCCTCCCATCCCTGTCTGGTGGAAGGAGCTCCTGTGGTTTATGTTTTCTTGTGTAAAAGAAATAAAGGTGAGCACAGGCTCCAAAGACACAAACATACATGCATAATACACGTGGCCAATGACACACACAGACCAACAACAGTGCTTTCAGTGGCAGTCAAGTCACCACAAGGCACGGTCACACACATGAGCAACACAGCCTGACCCTGTTTCTGCTCTCCAGATGGAAAAGACTGCAGCTTGCTAGCAGAGCTTGCACACTCCATTCATGGATGCCTAGAATAACCACCTTTTAAATCTATCCACAATCCCATGAATGAGGGAGTCGTAGACCCGGGCCCCTTTGCCAGACTCAGATATTTACAGCAAGATCTCCTCTTCTCACTGGTTGGACCAGCCTGAAATTTAGTATCAGAACATAAACACACATGCACCAGGTCTCTCCAGCAGCCTGTCTTGGATGTGATCATAGAATCATAGAATCACCAGGGTGGAAAAGACACACTGGATCATCGAGTCCAACCATTCCTATCAATCACTAAACCACGTCCCTTAGCACCTCATCCAGTTATCCCTTAAACACCTCCAGGGAAGGTGACTCAACCACCTCCCTGGGTAGCCTGTATGTATATAGTAGCGCTTAGACCACAGTACATCCAGTTGCTGGACATCCAGATCTCATCCTACTACCTAGTTGGTCCAACCTGAAGTTGACTTAGCACATCAGACACATAGAACATGCACACAAAAATGAGAAATATACTGACACAAAAAATATTTAGGAGTAATTATTACTTTGAGAAGCAAATAGGGCAGACTGTGGTGATCAAGCATAGATTCCAGTCAGAAAAGCACAGTGACCATGCAACCAACCCCTTTTGTCCTGCCTGCTATAAATTTTCCCATAGCTGTGCTTCTATCCAGCCTTCTCTGCCCCTCTGTTCTCTCAAAATAGCAGCCTCACCATAATGACATCGTACTTAGTATTGCTACATCTCTACCCAAACATCTGGTATATTTACCTAGCTGACCTTGTCATTGAATGGTATTATAGGTATTATTATACTAGTATTATTATACTAGTCTCTTATAATTCTCATTTGATCCTCCAAAGTTTGGTTCCTTCTCTCAAAATTCTCCCTTACTTGACTAAGTGATGTATCCATTCCTTGTGGTGCAATCTGTAACTTTGATCAGATTCTCACATTTCAGTAGAATTTATATTCTCATGAAGCAAACAAAAGCCATTTGTAGAAGTAGAAGGAATCAGTGCTTGATTTTTAAGCGTTAGTATTAAGTTCTATTCTTGCTGCTGCTGAGGTCATTGGAAAAAAAATGCTAAATCTTCCATTGAGATTTGGTTCACATAACAAGAGCCAAAAAAACCTCTTTTGGATTGGAGACTATTTTCAGCCCACAACAAAATTTCTTCTCTAAGACAGACGTGAACAGGAATAGGATAGTCATTAACCCCATGTTGTCATATTCAGATGCTATGCTACAACTTCACCCCTAGTCACCATCTTGTCATGAGAACAGGAAAAGTAACAGTATAGAAGTTTTGAAATCTTAACACATTATTCATAGAAATTTTTTTTGCCTCAAATAGAGTTAATTCTTTTTTTTTCTTTGACAGAAGAGAGAAACTATACACTAAAATTGGCCAGATGAAACCAGTTGATCCCATGACAATGATTACTTATTTGTAAATAAAATGTATTTGCACATGCTGTGCTGCCTTTGAATTCTCAAACAATATATTGTCCGTGGAAAACAACACTTGAAGAAGTCTAGAATGTCTCTACCAGTGCTGAAAGTTTCCATCACATTTGTCAGCAGATTGGTGGAGGTCATCCCTTCCCCTCTGCTCAGCATTAGGTTATGCCTGGAGCACTGTATCCAGTCTTGGGCTTCCCAGTAAAAGAGAGATATGGACAGACTGGAGAGAGTCCAGTGAAGATCCAAGAAGATAACGAAGGGACTTTTCCTATGAGGAACACTTCAAAGAGCTAAGACTGCTCAGACTAAAGAAGAGAAGGCTTAGGGAGATCTTATTAATATCTATAAATACCTGAAAGGAGGGTGCAAAGAGGACAGAGTCAGACTCTGTTCAGTGTTTCCCAGTGACAGGAGAGGAGTCAATAAGCACAAACTGAAACACAGGAGGGTCCATTTGAATATCAGGAAACACTTTTTGACTGTGAGAGTAACTGAACACTGGCACAGGCTGCCCAGGGAGAGTGTGGACTTTCCCTCCTGGGACATCTTCAAAAGTCGTTTGGACTCAGTCTTGGGCAACTGGTGCTGGGTGGCCCTGTTGAGCAGAAGACTCAGACCAGATGATCTCAAGAGGTCCCTTCCAACTTCAACTGCTCTGTGGTTTTAAAATTTATTTTACATAATGTGTTTCTGTATTTGAATTTCTCATCTCTTCCTAATATTACCTGAAGAACAGAAAAACTAAGAAAAGCTAGACTTGCTTATCTATTAGAATTCTTCCAAATATTTCCAGCTTTAAATCCGTCATTAAACGATAAGCTGTTTCTACAACTTAGATTAATGGGATCCTTAAGTGCATTTAAACTAAAATCATGTTAAAGTATTTTAAATGAAATGCAACACTTGGCATGGATATCACTGTGAAGAAAAAGAGCTTGTAATTGAAAATATTACTGTGATGCTAACAAATCTTATTATCAGTGACTATCCCAACTTATCCTTGTTTTAACACAGGACAAGTTGTCCCCTAAATTAAATCTATCCATTGATCAAAGAGGGAGTGTAGAGAACTAACTTAGTATTTTAACCTTTAGAGAGTTACTTTATTGTATGGTGAGATTAATTCTATCCTTACTTCTATCCTTCTATGCTTAGACTGAAAAGTTGCCTTGTATTTATGTGTCATCTATTCATACTCTCCTATTCTTTAAGCACTTCCCCATTCCTCACCTGTAATTATTTTGTCAAATGCCTTTCTGAAAGAAACCACTACAGAACTTATTTCTTACTAGTAAACCCACTCCACACTGTCCAACATAAGGTACTGCAGGTGTTACCTCCTGCAAACTATTTCAGCCCAGAAATTCACGCACAGTTTACTTGTGAAATCTCCAAGCATTTAATGCATAAATACGTGATTATAAATCATAAAATCTTAAAAAACTGTAGGATAAAACTGAACTCTGGTCCAGCTCCTCATTCAAAAGAAGGTCAGTTTTGAAGAGTCATAATTAGAAAGGGTTTAGGTGGTCATCATTAATAAGAAAGAGGTCCCACAGACTAACAGAACTCCTTTATAACATCATATTTTCAGGATTCTGAATGTCTCCATCAGGGAGTCATCCTTTTGGCAAAGAGGCTTTATCATCAACAGTAATTTCTGCTACTGGACATAAGCCATTGATTCAGCAGTGGCACAAATGAATCCTTTCCAGACTCTAGAATTCTAGAAAAAGATCAAATGTTCCTTTTAATTACCCTAGATAAGGAATAATTCTCTAACCTTCCTTCATATAACATTCCCACATATGACAGTGTGGACTAGAACCAGGCAAACAGGCACAAATTTTCAATAATATTTAAGGTCAAAATTCCAATTTGATGTCACCAGACCAACTTTCTATCTTTATTTTATAACACGGAAGGATATATCCAACTTACCATTTCAATTAGATTAAAATTTAGGAGTAAGAAAATCTGGCACACAAACAAGGAAGAAATTGTTGAGCTATATAAGACAGGTGGAGAGGCACACAGTAGTTTGTTATAATATCACAATAATGTCTTTAAACCATTATGTTCCTGCACAAGAATGCTCACTAGCTACTCTCAGAAAAGAATAATAATAAACAAAATAATTTTGTCCTTCTGTTAGCAAGGAAAAAGACATCCATTTCTCCACTTTGAGTGATTTTGAAGCAGCAATAAGGAATAGTTAGCAGTCCATTTTCAGTATCATACCTGGTGGTTTCCATTACTTATACTGTTATTGCTCTCAGGAGATGCATAACTGGTTGTCTAATTGGTTAGGCAATGTCTTGAAGAATTACTTATTAAGCAGAAAATATGCCAATAGTAATTCTACGCTCACAAAAGCCAATGTGAAAATATTTCTAAAAAAGCAATTACATAACTGCCTCCAAATCGTCTCCAATTAGTATTCCTATCAGAAAGCTGGTGCTTTCATGAAAATGCTCTTAAAAGAGGAAATGTTTTCCATCTCAGATTACACTCTGTTAAATGACAGTAGAAGATGAGGGAGAGCTTAGGGCTTGAGGGACCTTCATTCTATCTCTTCTGCACTACAGGTATCCACTGGTATATCTGGCAAGTCATACAATGAATGCCAATGTGGCCCCCTGCAGCATTTTGCAAATACATTGAACCAGCTCAAATATAATAAAACTTATTGTTGCACACTGACAATTCAATCCCTGCAACACAGCAGAGTAGTGATAGGTTGGAGAACCTTGTTAATAAGGTTATACTGCTAGCAACACCTGAAAAGGTTCAGGCACATCCCACACGTGCACATAAGCACTACAGGCTTGACATGTTCATCTGTAAGAAGAATTTTTTTTTTTCTTAGATGAATGATGCTGCAAGGGCAAACATAAAAGAACTCTAAATTATTCAGCATGTGATAGTAGGGACATAAGCATATGTAGACTGTATAACTTTTATTTTTAAGAGGATCTATTTACAAAGACCAGTGGTGAGTTTTTTAAAAAATATCCTTTCCTATTTAATCTATAACCTCCAATATAAGCCACAGAAATTCATCAAAAAACTATAAAACTATATATCTATGGTAAAGTGAGAACATGAATTTTGTGGAGACAAACTAGATTCTCCTGATAACCTTGCTAACAGTGAGTGTCAAGAATCCGGTACCCTGAAAAAGTTCTTTTAGATATTCAATATATGGAAGATGTGATGTTGTATGTAAAATTTACTTATTTGAATATAGTTGGTGTTACTTGATGTTTCTGATTTAGTACACTGATATAAAATATACCAAAACTACAACACAAATATAAGTTGCATCTGTTATAGATCATTAAGTGCATTAGACAGTTCAAAACCAATACCAAGGTGATTCCTATTGCTGATCTTTAGAATATGCCCACGGTCACAACACTGGGCATTCCATACTTCTGGGAATTAATATGTGTGTTCAAGTCAGCTCAAGCTCATTGTTATCTTTGTAACTTTTTTTGTTAGTTGTTCAGTTTTTACACTTTTTATTTGTCTGAGCCTTGTATTTACTCCCTTCATGCAGACCTGGTTAAGTCAGGGAGACATACGTATTCATTTAATAAAATCAGGAAGAAATATTTATGCCACAATTGATCCTCTCAGCTGTTGATAGCTGTTCATCTAAACCAAAGGTCACTCACCAGACCCCTTTGTGCTGAGATAAATTCAGCTTCTATGCAACAGCTGTGGTGAGTCCCATCTTGCATTATTTGCCTGAGCTTCATGGGAGCATCACCTTTGCCCATCTCCTCTGAGACTTCTTCCATTGTAAAGTTTATGAGTCAGTTCACAGTGAGCTATATTTGCAACTAAATTAAGAAGTCTCTTTTCCTCACTTCACTATTCTAGCTTCAGTTGCAAGTCAATAAATAGGTTACTCTTTCTGTCTGGTACTATATGTTCTCTTTCAGTGCAAATGTTTACACAGTGAATAGAGCTCTATATGTAAGCAACTAAGATAAATGTGCTTTTGATATACAGCCTTGAGGCCGTCACTCAGATACCTTAGAGAATATATACTGCAAGAAAAACTAAAGATTCATTAGCTAGTTGGCAAAACTGTCATGGTCATAGGATACAAACATTTATTATCTTAAATGCTGTCACAAAGCCAAAGCTAATTATATATGTTACAGGCAGTATAAGTATTGGTGAAACAGCAGAGAAGTGCCATCAGCACATGAGACTGAAAGAGAGAAATTCTCCTATATGGTTTTAACACAATTCATTTCACAACTACATTCACTAGAGGTGATGGCATTCGCTTCAAAGGCTCACAACAATTTCATGAAGATGCCTCCTTGAAATGTAGAAGTAGATGTAGAAATTTTTATCAGATTAATTCAGAGGAATTAATTTGACCCAGTTAGATAGTTTACACGAGGTAATCTTACTTGGCTGTCGTTTTATTCAAGGGAAAAAGAGGTACTTTAAGGGCACAAGTCACTCTACCTTAAAAAAGAGTAGGAAAGCCCATTTCTGTCATTTAATGCAATTGGTACTCACAGAGACTACTCAAATATAGTGAGTGCACAATGAGTGTCTGACAGTAGCTGAAAGTTGTACCCAAATCCAGTTTAGTGGAAAAGTCAGGAAACAGGAGTGAAACAAGACCTGCGATCAAGTCATCTCTTCCAGTTTTAGTTTAGTTTAAAAGATAGTTTATAGCTCTATTCTTTCTGACATAGAAGGGTTAAAGTTTGATTTTCAAGCATTTCAGGCTAATGTGGCCATTTCATCAAAATTTCCTGCAGGAGTTAAACCTCAGTGTACTATTAAAGAACAAACTTTGGCAAAAGTTCTGTAATAAGAGGAGAATGGTTGGTGTTTCTGTTGCAGTGAATCATTCACTAACTTGAGAGACAGTTTTCATCTCTTATAGGGACAGTTTCTCTTATACATTTTAACACATTTTAGATTAACTCATTCAATTTTGGATTAGAAAACTCAGATTTTGACGTGCAGAGCTGTATTTCAACATTCTTCACAGACTTCTAAAATTTTATTTGTAGTTTTGATAGAACACCAAAAAAAAAAAACCACAAAACCCCTAAGCCTATATTCTATCAGGACTGTTTCTGAACTCTAGTCAGCCTAGGTTTATCATTCATCTTCTTTCTGGTAGAAAAGACTCTAAAAGTCCTTTGAAGAATTTGAAGGACTAGGACAACTTATTTTTCACTATTTTCTTATGTATATACCAATGCTAGTAAAAAAAAAAAAAACAAACCCACCAAACTGATTTGTGGTATACCTGAAAGGTTCTTGTCCATCATCGCTTCTAAACAATTGGTGTACACTGGGGAGGGTTTGGGTGGTACCTTTAGTTTTTGAGTGCATGTGGGATTTCTTTGCTTTCTTGGTGGGGAATAGGGAGTGGTGATGAAGGGGTTTGTGTGAGTGGTAGTATTATTAAATTCAGCAAGAAGCACAGTACTTATTTTGGGAGTGTGAAAGACAAGACGTTAACTGAACACTGCTTAGAAAAAAAAAAAAAAAAGAATGCCTGAGACTCTGAGCTTTTACCTCAGGGCTGACACAATTTGAAGACCCAAACTAAGTCAAGTCTTACCAGCTGAGAACACTCCATGCCAACGACAAAACAATGGAAGATTTAACTTCTAATGAAACCAGGAATGCCAGAACCACACCTGGCCTGAACCCAGGATAAACCCCATATCTGCACAGGGTACTAGCTTAGAACAATGAGGATTTATAGACCAGAGGTCATCTATCCATACAACCTGCACAGGACAAACTGTGCTGATCCTGCAAAGAACAAGTACATATTGATTATGAGAGCAATAGTAACCAATTGGCCAATCCTTAACATAAGTAATTGATTAGTCTGCAAAACTCAATTGTAACAAATATAAACCTTGTTTTCCACTGTATTCATAGAATCATAGAATCACCAGGTTGGAAGAGACTCATCGGATCATCGAGTCCAACCATTCCTGTCAAACACTAAACCATGTCCCTCAGGACCTCGTCTACCCATGACTTAAACACCTCCAGGGAAGGGGAATCAACCACCTCCCTGGGCAGCCTATTCCAATGCCCAATAACCCTTTCTGTGAAAAGCTTCCTCCTAATCTCTAGCCTAAATGGTGAAGGGGCTGGAGAACAGACCCTATGAGGAGCTGCTGAGAGAGCTGGGGTTGTTTAGCCTGGAGAAGAGGAGGCTGAGAGGAGACCTCATTACTCTCTACAAGTACCTGAAAGGAGGTTTTAGAGAGGAGGGAGCTGGCCTCTTCTCCCAAGTGACAGGGGACAGGACAAGAGGGAATTGCCTCAAGCTCCGCCAGGGGAGATTTAGGTTGGAGATTAGGAGGAGGTTTTTCACACAGAGGGTCATTGGGCATTGGAATAGGCTGCCCAGGGAGGTGGTTGATTCACCTTTGCTGGAGGTGTTTAAGGCACGGGTGGATGAGGTCTTGAGGGACTTGGTTTAGTGGTAGATAGGAATGGTTGGACTAGAAGATCCAATGGGTCCCTTCCAACCTGGTTGTTCTGTGATTCTGTATGCTCAGTGTCCTTGCCTCTCTCCCCTGCCAGTAAAGAATTGACTTTTACAAGGGTCAGATAAAGGAGCAGAGAGCATCTGTGTGCAGTCAGGAATGCCTTTGATTACTCCAGGTTAGCTTGGTAACAGAAAACCACCAACCACATTTATGTGCAGTGTGGCTTACTTTAGTTATCATGTATGGCTCTCTAAGATTAGACAAGGGCATAGGAAGATTTGAAGTCTTGCAGAATTCAGTCCTTTGAGAAAATGAAAGAATTATAGGCCTTTCCTTGAAAGCCACTCTGCTTTTGCAAAACTTTCCCCAAGTATGTTTAATATTGTACAGACAGATCATTTTAGCAGTGGAACATTTTAGTCTAGCTGTTTGAAGATGTGAGAAATTCAGATACTTATGAAATATTCTACTGAGAGGTAGGCCAGCCATCTACTTTCTGAAGCATTGCAACATTTTGTACTCAAATATTTTTTCTTGTCATATAACTTTACAGATTACATCTGTATTTCAAATGCAACATCAGGTCACCTTCAGCTGAGTACACTATACGGTGATATAAGTCCTTGAAACATTATTTTTTAAAGTGTTTACAATAAAGTAGTCAGTCCTAATTATTTTGGCCAGCTGTAAGGGGCTATATTTGATAATAATTCCTGTGAAGTACAGAGATGTGAGGGTTTCTAAATGAAACCTCACGTTCTATTACACTGCATTATGAAGCACAGTGCAGTCATTTAGAAAATAAGGTAGTGATCGTGTAGCAACCATGTATTGTAATTATTATCTAAGCAGTGACTGTGATCCAGTATTGTATGACCTGTGGGACAAATATTCCACTTTAAATAATATGCTACAATAATGAAATGAGCATGATCTGCAAATATCAAACCAATAATCTAGCGTATATGAGACTGTGCCCACTACAAAGTCTCCCAAAGTCGTTATTATTTTTTGCTTAAGAATTCCTTAACACATAGTGGTAGAAAGAGGAAGACTTGCTGAGTTTATTGTGAGTGCACTTAGTCCAAAACTTTACATACATATCTGGGTTAAGTATGAGACATCTAAATATTTGCAAATAGTGTAGAGGCACATAGAATGGTGGGGTTTGATTTGTTTATTTCCTATTTCGTTTGGAGGGGAAGAGGAGACTGACTTTTTTTCAATTGTTTTTGCATGGGTGGTGTCTTAGGTAGGATTTTTTTCTTTTATCACAGATCCAGCAGCAGATGTCTTGCAACAAACTGAGCAACCATGATACCCTTCTCTTCTAAGTTTGTATTGAAATTTGTAGGCAAGATTCATGTTCACAAAATTTTAAATAAGTGCAAGTAAATGATTTAGAACAGATGTAAAACATAATATAGGAAAAAATGACGGTAGCTACATCAGTGGCTGTTCCACACAGCCAAACTCAGCAGGATAAGTTGAAATCCAACGTGGACACATTCTCCTAAACTGCATTGTTATGATGAGCCCCCCAAGTGTTTAACAGTAACCCCACACTAATTGACTAAGAAAATTACCAAACTATATGTAATAAGCCAACTTTTAGCAGAGACAACAAAAGCTTTTGTCTTGGCTTTCATGTGAGTTAGAGTAGTCTCGAGGTTAATATTTCTGTTTATTTCCTCTGCAGGTTTTACAATAAAATCCCTGCCTTCGAAAAGCTTAAAATATTATTTAATCTTTCAAGGCTATTAAAATTCAAAGCAAACACCAAACTCACATTTGCACAGTTAAGAACCTACAGAACTAATCTGAAATATTCTCCTGTTGACAATCCTATGCTGGGAGATTCTATAGTACACACTAAAGCATATATTTATTTTGTAGTGTTAAAATAGGTGTGTACCACTGAAATCCACCTTCAAACTTATTGTTTTCTTTTGGCTCTCTTGAAGCATAGGTAGAAAGGAAATACTCAGAAAAATATAGAGACATTTATTTGTAGTTCTTAAATATTCACATGTGATTCACATTTGGAAGAAAATGGGAATTTGTGAGTAGAATCTTACTACCTGTATTGCTCCAATACAAGAGAGAGGTATTACAGAACTTGACACACCTAATTATTCCTACATTTCACGAAGAACAGAAAGATATGATACAATACTTGGCTATAATACTTCACATCTGACTGTAAAATTGTTTAGCCCCAGACACGTGTCACGCTGAAATTAAAATTAATCAATAGAGCTTGCTCCCATACAACTCCACACCTTGGAAAAATCCAGCTATCCATTTTGGTGTCAAAAGGGGAACTGAGCTCTCTGCCAATACTATTGCCAGCTGGCATGCTGACCAACAATAGATTTGACAGGAGCCATCACTCAGTTTTCATCTAACAGAAAATCCCCTCAATTTTGGAGTTTTGATAACACTATCTATGTTCTGTTCTCTCTGAGACTGAGGGAGAGATTCATCAAAGATTGTTGGGATTGAAGGGACTCAGGAAACCCAGCTGTTTATCCTCCTGCAAAGCAGGGTCAACTGCACCCATAGTCCTTCATGACAGATATTTTTCTAACCTGTCCTCAAAAGTCTCCAGAATTTGTTGCATGGCTGCATATTTTCTAGCAGTTCATTATACTAGCCCTTCACTTTTAGTGGTTTCTTCCCCTGCAATTGCCTAATATGGATTTTCCTAGCCAGAAACTTAAGTCCTTCCATTCTGGCCTTGAACACTTCCAGGGATTATCCATCCGCATCTTCCACAGGCAACCTTTGCCAATGCCTCACCACTCATTGTGAAGAAATTCCTCCTTATGTCTAGTCTAAACCTGCCCCTCTCCAGTTTATAGCCATTGTCCCTAGTCCTGTCGCTACAAGCCTTTGTAAACAGTCGCTCCTCAGGTTTCTTGTAGCCCTTTCAGGTATTGGAAAGTCACTATAAGGTATCCTCAGATCCTTCTCTTCTCCAGGCTGAACAATCCCCGGTCTCTCAGCCTGTCCTCATACAGGAGGTGCTCCAGCCCTCTGATCATCCTTGTAGCCTTCTGCTGGGCCCGTTCCAACAGCTCCATATCCTTCTTATGTTGAGGATTCCAGAACTAGGCACAATACACCAGATGAGGTAACAGCATCTTTTAAATATTTTCAGAGTGCACCTTAAAATCGGCAAGATTCATTTGAACTTGTGTTCTTTCTTTCAATGTACCTGTAGCTGTGAAAATCTAATGACTGTAGGCTATGATATATCCTTTGAAAAACTGACCGTTGTTTTGACTGATGTCAAACCCAAGAACTCCAGGAAACTTCTCTTCATATATCATTTTATTTTGACGATAAATCTCTGATAACCACTCTCCACATGTTTGTTTGTTTTTTTTTTTTCCAAGTTCAGTATCCATCTTGCAGTATTTTAAATTAAATTTAGGGTAGGGATCCCTAGGCTGCTTACAAGAATGTCAAGTGAAAAGATTTACTAAAATAGTTATCATTATTTACTAAAAGGTGAAAACTCCTGCTAATACAACTGCTGTTTCAGATACTCTCCTTTGTCTACAGCACTTGCTAGACTTTTGTAGAAGGAAGCTGGACCAACTGACCTAAATCTGTAACTGTTACTCATCTCCTTGTTTTCTCGTTAGTGATATGAATAACCAATTTTTCCATTTTTTTTTCCTAAGAAGTAACCGGAAGTTTATCAATCCCCAACTCCCAAGATTTCCTCCCATTCTCTTTTTAGAGATTGACAGTAAATTCTCCCTTTACCATTCCTCTAGTACCTCATCTGTCCCCAAACAGTAACTGTTTTAGAGATAATTGTCACCTCTTAAGTACCTAGAATGAAGTTTATTGGATGCAGATGTTTAAAAGCCTCTAAATTTCAATTAGAAAGTATTCTCCACTGAGAGCTTGGTGTTTCTTAATAGCTGGCTATGTTTCACAGTGCAATGAAGTAAGGTGGGTTTTTCTGCCCCTGGACTTAAGATGGATGAGGAAAAAAGGGGAAACGGCTTCAGCCATACCAGCATATTGATCTGCTATTTTATCCCTCTTCTTAACAGCTAGATGTTTTATTGGTCTTTCTATCAATGCTAATCTTGTTACTCTCCATGTCCCTTGGTGATGACATCTCTTCTTACCACCCAATTACTTTATTTATTAGCTTTTTTCATCATTTAAAGATGTACTTCTGTGCTCATAAGCAAGCAGTTTCTGCATAACTTCTTTTTTCTTCAATTTCTCTTTCTTGTTCTGATGAAATAGGTACACCAAACCCAATAAAAATTACACAGAATCTGGGTTAGAAGGGACCTCAAGGATCATCTAGTCCAACCTTTCTTGAGAAACACATGGTCTAGACAAGGTGGCCCAACAGCCTGTCTAGCTGAACTTTATAACTGTTTGATCCTGGGGAATCTAACACTTCCCTGAGATTTATTTCAAAGGCTGATGGTTCTCATTGCAAAAAATTCTCAGAATCCCTCCAGGAATAACTTGCACCCAACACCTCTCGCCTTTCCATGTGACTACTTGTGAAAAGGGAGTCTACATCTTCTTTGTAGCCACCCTTTAAAGTCTGGAACATGCTGATTAGAGCTCCTCTAAGCTTTATTTTCTTAAGGCTGAACAAACCCCATTCTCTCACCTTTTCCTCATGTGGCAGGTTCTTTGATAATCTTGTGGCCCTTCTCTACACCCTCTCTAGCCTGCCCTCAACTTTTTTGAATATTAGGGACAAAAACTGAAAACAGTGTTCTAGATATGGTCTGATAAGTGCTAAGTAGAGGGGGATAATGACTTCTTTATCTCTGCCAGTGATGCCCTTGTTAATGCAACCCAGCAGCCCACTGGCTTTGTTTGCTGCTGCAGCACACATTCTATTCCCAAACCTCCAACATTTTCAGAAGCTTTATATCTCAAGTTGGAGTGATGCAATAAAAAAAAATTCACTGCATTGCTAAAATACGTTGCACATACAGACTTTCTATCCAACAGCCTTGTATCTTTTACCAGAAGACATTTTCGATAAGAACAATTAAAAAAATCCTATTCAGTTTCTTCGTTTCCTCATATCCACAGGAAGAACAAAAAAGAATCTTTGTTGTTTTAAGTACTCCCTCACCAAAAATCACATCTCAAGCTCTTCTATTAATTTGCTGCAGTACAAACTAGTAGATGAAAAGCTGTTGATTTGTTTAGGCTTCTCTTCCCTCTTTTTTTTTTTTCTTTTTTTTTTTCTTGTGGGTGGTAACTGCAGTGGAGCATATTATTATGGGTAGGGTTTGAAAATATACATCATATGGCACTGCTTTGCTGGCACAACAAGAAAGTCACAGGCCCATCTCAAACAGCAGGGCTTTATTCTACCCATATTGTCACAAACTTAAATTCTTGTCTTCACAATCTTACTAGACTTTTCCTATTTACATAAGTCGTGGATAGAAATAATAAGGATAAAAAAGAAAGCCATTCTCTTCCTATCTCCCTCTTTCTAGGTCATCTCTTTTATTGCTCATAATGCATTAGAATTTATGCCACATTCACAGCTACGTTGCACTGACACACAAAAATCATTGGGGAAATACATGATTGATTATTGCCTAGCATCCATTAAAGTGACAAGTAAGTCCCAAATGAACAATGTGGAAATATTTTAAGACATGTATTATTGCACCCCTTGAACTGAACCCCAGAAGAAATGCTTTGAAGAAGTTCAAACTTTCAAATAACTAGGATTAATCTAAGAGAAGAGCACAAAAATGAGGGAAGATGCCTTCTGAAGATATAACTTTTCCACCTCATGTCACCACAGAAGAATTTCACAAGCTGTGAAAATGATTAAGCCTCCTTCCTTTGCCCAGGAGTGTTTCAGTAGGGCCTGGGAAGACTATGGAACAGATCTTCCTAGAAGCTCTGCTAAAATACATGGAGGGCATGGAGCTGATTAATGGCAGCCAGCACAGCTTTGCCAGGGGCAAGTTCTGTCTGACCAACCTAGTGGCTTTCTCTGATGGGGTGACTGCAGCAGTGGACATGGGAAAACCAAGAGATGTGATCCATCTCGACTTCTGTAAACCCTCTGACACAGTCCCCACAACATCCTTCTCTCTAAATTAGAGAGAGATGAATTTCATGGGTGATAAGAAATTGGTTGGATGGTTGCATTCAGAGAGTAGCTCAACGGCTCGCTGTCCAGATGGAGATCTGTGACTAATGGTGTCCCTCAGGGGTTCATACTGGCACCAGCACTGTTTAATATCTTCATCAATGATATAAACAGTGGGATCGAGGGCACCCTCAGCTAGTTTGCAGATGACACCAAGCTGAGTGGTGTAGTTGCCACAGTGGAAAGACAGGATGTCATCCAGAGGGACCTGGACAGGCTAGAGAAGTGGGGCTGCGAGAACTTCATGAGGTTCAACAAGGCCAAGGGCAAGGTACTACAGCTGGGTCTGGGCAATCCATGGTTTCAATACAGGATGGAGGATGATATGGTTGAGGCTAGCCCTGCAGAGAAGGACTTGGGGTTGCTGGGGGATTAGAAGCTTGACATGAGCCTGCAATATGCACTCGCAGCCCAGAAGGCAAACAATATCCTAGGATGCATCAAAGGAAGTATGGTCAGTGGATCAAGGGAGGGGATTCTGGATCCTCTATTCCCCTCTTGTGAAATGGCATCTGGAGTATTGTGGCCAGCTGTGGAATCCTTAACATAAAAAGGAGATGGAACTGTTGGAACAGTTCCAGAGGAGGGCTACAAAGATGATCAGAGGACTGGAGCACCTCCCAGGAGAGGACAGGCTGAGAGAGTTTGGGTTGTTCAGCCTGCGGGAGAAGGCTCCTTATAGCAACCTTCCAGCACCCGAAGGGGACCTACAGGAAAGCTGGGGAGGGATTTTGTACAAAAGCATGTAGTGATAGAACTAGGAGGAATGGCTATAAATTGGAGAGGGGCAGATTTAGATTAGACATAAGGAGGAATTTCTTCACTATGAGGGTTGTGAGGTACTGGAACAGGCCACCCAGGGAAATTCCGTCCCTGGAAACCTTCAATGCCAGGTTGAATAGGACCTTGGGTAACCTGATCCAGTAGGAAGTGTCCCTACCCATCACAAGGGGGGTGGAATTAGATGATCTTTAAGATCCCTTCCAACCCAAAGCATTTTATGATACTATGAATTATTCCCCTGAAAGACTTGATGAAAATTCTGCACGCTCTCATTATGTATACCACATCTCTATTCAAGTCCTTTCCTCACTCCTTTTCCCACTCTAATGTAGGTTCTCTACTAATACAAAGAGGAAAGTTTCAAGTGTTGTAACACAGATTTTGCATGACTCCTAATATTTATTGAGCAATTTCAATTTTTTTTTCTTAAGAGAATAGGTACTTCTACTTCTTCTTCTTCTTCTTCTTATTATTACTTTTTAATTATTACTCTGCACTTTTGGCAGAAAGAAGACAAAGAGCTTAGAAGTTACAGACAAGGAGATGGAAGCTGGGCACACAAGTAGACAGCACATTCACAAAATATACAAAACAGTACTAATAATTTGATGTGCAGTGAAAACCAGCATCTCTTGTACATGGTCCTACATGAAGCTATTGTCTGAAAAAATCTTTTCTGGTTTAAAAATACTGAACTGGAAAGTAACATATATGCGTTCAATTAGCAATACAACAATAGGGATATCTTTTTCCTTTTATTTGAGTAATCTAGTCAAATTTAATAGGACTGATTTAAAAGGGAGTTTTCATAGAATCATAGAACAATCAGGTTGGAAGAGACCCATCGGATCATCGAGTCCAACCACTCCTATCAAACACAAAACCATGTCCCTCAGGACCTCATCCACCCGTCCCTTAAACACCTCCAGGGAAGGTGAATCAACCACCTCCCTGGGAAGCCTGTTCCAATGCCCAATGACCCTCTCTGTGAAAAACTTCCTCCTAATCTCTAGCCTAAATCTCCCCTGGCGGAGCTTAAGGCCATTCCCTCTTGTCCTGTCCCCTGCCCCTTGGGAGAAGAGGCCAGCTCCCTCCTCTCTACAACCTCCTTTCAGGTAGTTTTGATTTAGTTGTCTACTGATCTCCTATTTTAAAATGTTTTGATGTGGAAAACATACATTAATACGTACTTCTTATCACTAAGGGCATGATTTTCTGGATTGCGACAAAATAACATGACAAGCATGAAACCACTTTTACTTTAGGTCCCCATTGGTCTTCCATTATATTTGTTCTATCCTACAAAGACTAGAACTTTTACATCACAATCCATTGAATTAATAAGATCATCGTCCTTTTTGTCGGTAAGTAACTAAGTCAATTATTTCAACTGGAATATGGCTAATGATTACACCTCTCCCTAAAAGGCCAGAAAACTATTTTGATGGAGATGCTAATAACGTGCATTTGTAAGTGAAGCCTTCCAGTTCCTATTCTGTTTTACATACTAAGTTCTAATATTGAAGTAAAATTCTGGAACACAAACTAATCTTTCTTTTGGTTACCATCTGGATCTCTCTCACTGGAAAGAATACCAGTAGATGATCCATAATGGCAAAATGAGTTTCTCTCAGACTAAGGTTTATTATTACAAATTGTTTGAATAGGATACACGTGTGCGCCAATAGCTTGATAAATGCTATTGCTTTCCTTACCTATTCCCACCAAATTTTTCAGCAGAATTTAAATTATTTGATGTCAGTATTAATTAATTTAAATTTCATTTAAGAAATGCGCTAAAAAAAAAAAAAAACTCAGACTTGCTGAATATTTTCTATTACACCTGTTTTCAGAGGGAAAACAATGCAATATTTTCAGTTTGTTTTATGTTTTTGTATTGAAACTACTTGAAGAAATTTAAATCAACACTGAAAACCTTTTGAAGCTTTTTTACAGGAAATATTAACCTGAATTTGGTTTTTTTAAAAACTTTTTTTTCCAATTTGCTGAAGTGCAAAGGTGGGAAACAGATTTTTCAGCACCCTCTGAGAAATACATTAAACAAAGAAGCCTGGGATGGGAGAACAGTTCTCTGTCACTTGCTGGTGTAGAGAGCTACTGAGCAAAAGGTGATCCTGATTCAGACCTGTTTTGATTACAATCAATGTTATCCTTGCATAATTTTGGAGGAATAATTTAATCCTGTATGTAAAATGAAAATAAATTTGTTTGCAAGACTTTTCCAACTTTAGTATTATTTTTGGCACAAAACAGTCTCATGCCTTGAACAACCTGACTTTGGCTGTTACACAGTATTTTAGTACATGCACAAAAAATTATTTCTTAAATGTTTCAACATACATTATCTTGATTGTTCTAGGTTCTTAAAAACGTTTCTATATAACAATTGCAAAAAGGGTTGTTCTAGTATGAATCTGGAATGAAAGGTCATCAAGGGAGGCTTCCATTGAATCTGGCACATCTTTTTGGAAAGCTCCAGCTACCCACTACCCCAAGCTGTTTAACAACATGAGTTATTGTCAGAAAATGATGCATCATTTCAGTGAATGTTCCTTAGATGCCAACATTTTTAATTCCTCCCATAGTTAACTGATTCTTTGCCTACTTGATGTAATTAAAAGAATGTTAGAATCCTTGTCAGTGTTTAGCAGCTCTAATTCTCCTTTAAAAAAAAAATTGAATTATCACCCTTCTGACATTTCACAATGGGAGGAAACTGAGCCACTAGACACTGACATGGAGACACATGACTGTGAAAGTGGTGAGGCACTGACAAAGGTTACCCAGGGTAGTTGTGGCTGCTCCATCCCTGGAGGTGTTCAAGGCCAGGTTGGATGCATCCTTGGGCAACCTGATCCAGTGGAACATGTCCCTGCCTATGGCAGCGGGGTTGGAACTAGATGATCTTTATGGTCCCTTCCAACCCAAACTGTTGTGTAATTCTATAAAAGAAGAAACAGAATTTTACTTAATAGAACAGTTAGGAAGCTTCCTTCTGTCTCAGTTTACTCCTTTGCTCAGTAATCTTGGGACTCATATATGAGTTATCTGTAACATGCTTTTGCTTGGAACTTTCAGCTAAGGTAGCTTTCACTTTTTTTTCCTTCACCTCCTCTTCTGCTAATGGCACCATTGAAAAACAGTTCCTGGAAGGTGGAGAAAGCTTGCCACTTGACATATTTAGTACTGAAAGAAAAATAAATTCTACAGTAGTGACCAAAAGAATTGACTTGCTATTTGGTTGTCTGCTTCTTGCCAACCTGAAGATTCTTTTCTGTTTTGATGCTGCTTCTGGGAAATTGCTCTCAGGAAAACATATAAATTCAACAGTAAGTAACTTTTATGTCTAGCACAAGAGCTTACTGCCTTGAAACTTTTGTGTTCAAGGTTCGCTTATGAGAAGCAAGACGGCGCCTGTGACACCAGCCATACTAAGCTGAATCAATAATATTAACACAATAAATTCAAAAGGGGCAGGGTTAGCTGGACTCCCACCAGACAGAGAGTAGTAAGTTCCTGAGCTGAAAGGTTCAGGCTTTTGAATTAGCCTTGCTCACCATTCTTGGAAACTCCAACCCACAGCAAGCATTTAGGTCATATTTTTCTAGTCAGAACAGACAGGCAGGCAGTTCAGATGTTGAGCTGGGTGATGAATGATTTTTTTTCTAGGCTGTGAACCTTTTCTTAGTCTGCAGAAATATATATTTAAGGTCTTCGAAGGTTGAAATAAATGCCTATTTCGGAATAGGCACTTAAAGCATTTACCACAATGTGGGGGACATATAAGTGCCCATTCACAGCCTCATTTACTGCAGAGACTTGAACCAATCTCCACTGTCTCAGGTGAGTGCTGTAACCACTGGGACACCAACAAATCTTTCATGGCATGCACAGAACACCCTTAAGAGCAGAGATAGCGAGTACCTGACGGTGAAATTTCTTGTCAAAACAGGAAGAAAGGCATTTATTTCAGCTATTTATCTGAAGCTACTTCAAAGAACATTTATTCTTGAGAGTAGGGAGCTGGCCTCTTCTCCCAAGTGACAGGGGACAGGACGAGAGGGAATGGCCTCAAGCTCCGCCAGGGGAGATTTAGGCTGAAGATTAGGAGGAAGTTCTTCACTGAAAGGGTCATTGGGCATTGGAATAGGCTGCCCAAGGGAGGTGGTTGATTCACCTTCCCTGGAGGTGTTTAAGGAGGGTGGATGAGGTCTTGAGGGACTTTGGTGTTTGATGGGAATGGTTGGACTGGAGGATCCGGTGGTTCCCTTCCGACCTGGTTGTTCTATTTATGCCCTATATTTCAGGTGAAATACTCAGCTTAGTGATAAGGACATTCACTGTACTTTCAAAACTGAATATAGAGTCTCTGGTCCAAATCAGCTGCAGGGCGGTCTTCAATCTAGCTGTCCCCAGCCTATGCAAATATCTACATTTCAAAGCAGTTCTTTATTTCAGTACTTAAAATCCCTCTTTTCCTTCAACTGAATAATCTTGTAGTTTGTTCCACTTTGATCACCTATTGCAGTCCTTGGAAAAAAAGCAGTTTTCTAAGATTTTCAACTATGTGTACATACATAAAGATATAGAGTTACAACGACCATAGTCAAGCATATGGAAACTTCTATTGAATGACTGGTGAGTGGAGAAGTGTTCCTTTCTGCTCTAAAGAGGCAGTACCAATGCATTTCTTTAATTTCCAAAGATGAAATGTTTCTCCACCTCTTCCTACGCACAAAATCGACTTGACAGTGCATGTAAAAACCTCTCATAGCTATAATACTTGAATTATACATAAACTCCATGTTTTTTTGCATAGCATTGTGCTTACAAGAGGATACACCAGATAGTACCATTTGAACAGTTAGGAACAATTCAATAGCAAGAGAGCCAAGAATATACCTTATGATACCCTCAGGCTGGAATCTGGAAGATCCCCATAAGGTAACCTTGGGCAAAAGGGCCTGAAGAGCCTCTGGTTCTTGAGTCATCTGTTGCAATACTAAGACAAAAGATAAATTTATCTTCCTTTTACCAAAAAAAAAAAAAAAAAAAAAAAAAAAAGGTAGAAGTTAATTTACACACTTTCTCATGATAGCTTCAGATGAAGGATGTAAAGCAAATTTAAATATATACATAAGTTTATAGGCTTTTTTTATTTTTGCTAAATTACAAAAATATTTGTGGTTCACTAAGTAGTTTCCATAAGTCTTTAAGTATCTACTGTTTCTACTGGAGAGATGACTTTTCCATGAACATCTAAACTAAACCAGCTTTTTCCTTTCCACCACACCTTTTTAGTCCATCACTAATTTTAATTTTTTTTTTATTTCTTTCTTTCATTTTTAAATCTTCTGTCTTTTGCTCATTCTCATAAGTAGCCTCTCTTTACTCTTTATCGTTATTTCCTTGCTTGCAATTTACCCAGAGAAGATGTTTGTGATACAGACATGTTTATATAGCCTGTATAAATGTGCTATTGAAGCATGTAGAATTATCTCCAACAGAACTCTCAGACAAAGTATTACCCCTTGTAGTCTCAGCAGTTATATGATAATCCCTTAGCATAAGCAAACCTTGAATTATTTCTGAGACAAGCTGACAATGAAAAGACACCCTTGCCCCTTTCATAGGAAGGAATACTGACTGAGATTGATAGGAGTCTACTCACAACATGCACATTAACTGTGTGGTAATTCTAACAATCTGTTCAGCTCAAAGCATTTGGTAAAATAGTTAAATGGCAACATTGGAATGCAACCACTTCTGCAACAGAAATGAGAGTGGAGGGTAAGAGTCTTAAGAAACAGAGTATTTTGAGAAAACACTCATTTTCAAAGAGTAAAGTGTCACTGAGTTGATCTTATCCATATAGAGAAGGAACCTTGTTTCTCTTACTTGACTTTTTCCAAAGACTCCAGAGCAGTTAGTGTTTTGGTACAAATGACTTTACAGTCATTCTCAGCAGGAGGAAGAACAAACTTCTACTCAAATTTGGACATTTTAGAACCTGTATTTTAAGATGAATTCTAGGGTTAGGATTATACTCAATTCCAAAACAATACTCCGCATTAGCAGGATATCTGCTCATCAGAGAAATGTATGAATTGGACTTTAAAAGGATCAGAAATTGTTATATTAGAGTGGAATGATTGCTAGTGTTTAATGTGTTGACAGTTAGATTTCCTTTTTATCTGCTCCATTTCAGGTACCAAGTGGACTGAGTCTAAAAGTGTAAAAAAGTAGACGTCAGGAAAATGCACATAACTTCATCCAGCCCAGAAAACCATAACATTAGTACTTTGCACTATATTAATTGTTGTCAAAGAAAAATTCTGTTCTTTCATAGTCACTGGGCTCTACGCTTTGGATTTGTGCTGAAAAGAGTGTTCATAATACAGACAGGTTTTCATTATTGCTGAGCATTGCTTACACAGTATCAAGGTGTTTTCTGCCTCTCACACTGCATCACCAATGAGTAAGTTTGGGGTGCACAAGAAGCTGGGAGGGAACAGTGCCAGAGTAGCTGACCCCAACTGACCAATGTAAGTTACATGTGGTAAAGCCTTGCTTTCGTGGAGATGGCTGAAACAGTGAACAAATTCCTTGTTTTACCTTGGTTGTCTGCATAGGTTTTCTTTCCATATTAAACTGATTTAATCTTAATCTGTGAGTTCTCATTTTTTTGCCTTCTGATTCTCTTCCCTATCCTGCTAGAGGAGGGTGAGCAAACAGCTGTCTGGGGCTTAGTTGCTGACTGGGTTTAAACCACAACAACTTTCTAAATCAAGTCAGGGATTACTACTGATCTTATTCCCATCTCAGAAAAAGTAACATTCAGCTACAGAACCACACAGGTAAATGAACAGCATGACTGGCAAAGTAAAAACAAAAGTGGAGATTGTATTTTAACAAATGTGCAACTCAGAAGAAAGACAGTGCTTGTAAGTGGACATATCTTCACATCAAGAGCCAAAACCATTTCTTACAGCTAGTGTTGACAGAAAGTGAACATATGGAGTAAACGAGGGAAAAAAATGCTTGTAGAATGAAGAACATTTGGAAAGCTAAATCATATTACAAGGATTAATTTATCAAATTTTCAATCAGCGTACCCTTCCTACAATGACTTATGGATGGGAATCTTGAAAACTTGCTAGAAAAGATAAAGAAGAGAAGAAAAACAGATAAAAGTTACTAAGGAGTAAGAAGTAAATGAAAATAGAAATAGTACGTGCTGTTTGATCTAGTGAGTGGTTGCCATCCTGACCATCATTACATTTTAAGGTTTAAAAGATAAAAGCCACTATCTACTGTTTCCACCCTCTATATCATTTCTGCTGATAGGTTTTTTTTTACAGCATAAAGCCCCTTTTATTAGTGGGTCAATAATACACACATTGAAACAATTTAGGACACCATTCACAAGAGGAAGTGGTATGAATTTAAAAGAGATCTAGATGTTCCTAGAATTGAAGTTTTCAGTAAAGTTAAATGAATGTTATGTCCTCATTTTACATCAGACACAAGTAGACCATCTTTCAGGAAAAAAAAAAAATAAAGTACAGTAAAAGAAGATCAAACCTAATTCATCAGGACTGAAATAAAAAAAAAGTATCAAAAAATACATAAATCATATACAGGGGAAAAAAAACACTCAGTGGTTTATCACTTTTCCTAGTATTCAGGAAGAGTCAGTGTCTGGCAGAGTGGCTTCCTAAACTTCTTGTACCTTGTGTAAAACAAGGTCAGTACTCTGAAGATTAATTAGAAAGTCCTAAATCATACACAGCAGGTAAGAATATGCAAACATCAGTTACTAGAAATCAGCTGATGCAAGATAATTTGTTGGAGAAGAGAGCTCTTCTTGACAGGAATCCCAGGAACAAGAGAACCTGAGCAATCATCTGGCTTGCCTGGCTAAATTTATTTTTACCTCTGGCTGGTCCCAGAACTTCCAGGACTTGGTTGTATAATTAACGTGATTTTGAAATGAGCTAAACACTTACTGTTCCCCATACATGTCAGTGAGAGCCACCAGTAACAGGGGGAAACTAAATAATCACTACGGAAACGAATAATCATTTACTAGATAAGCTAGCTCATGAGATGTGTCCCACTGCTTATGCTGAGATGACTTTCTATAAAGCAATGAAACATTTAGATGCAAGATTTTAGACTTGTCTGCATCAGGTCTGGACAGACGGGGAAAAAAAGAAACAGAAGGAACCAAGATAAGTCTGTGATAGAGCTTGCATTTGAATAACCATCAGAAGAAACAGAAGACAGTCTTCTTACTTCTACAATGAACATCCTTCTAATTAGAAGAAATCGTTTTACACTAATTACAATCTTTTCCAATATCTTTTTTCAAGAGTTAAAAGTTAAAATTCTAGGGGCTAATGACCATGATCGCAAATTGTGCATACATATATACATAGTATAGTGACAAAGATCATTTAATTTATCCTTTCCTATCAATCACTGCAATCTATGAATCACGGTATTGCATAGCAAAATACTAACTGTAAAGAAGCGTAAATCTCAAGTCTCCACCATCTTTTCTGAGCCACTTGGAGTTGGTCATTACTGAATTCTTACAGACTGCGATTCCAGGTGAAAAGAAAAAAAAAGGCAACACCCCCCCCCCAACAAAACACAAACAAATATATAAATTATTAATCATTTTAATGAGATTAACCCTATTGCTACATCAATGGAAAAATTTACCAAAAAAAAAAAAAAAAAGACAGTACACTCCCAGTTATATGGATTATAATTCTAGCAGTAGAATTAACATTCAAACAATGAAAAATTTTGCAAACTATTTTACTGATGCATAACTAAATATCTTACAGAATATCTAAAACTTTCCGGTCAACTAGCCCCAAAAAGAAGAGATAGCAGTATTAATACTGGAATTTTCATAGTGAATGTATATAACCATATGGCATATGAATACATAAAACCCTATAACTCTTGTAAAGAATATATAATTGTTCTAAAAAGCATCATTGACAATAATATTCCCTTAATCTTACAGGTATGTATTTCTGTTTGCATAACATAGATATAAATTTACATATGTATTGGGAAATTTCAGAATATAGATTTAAAGGCATGACCAGATAATTAGCAGCTGGATTTCAAGACAGCAAAGATTTACTTCTTAAAGCTCACTAATTCTTTATAGCTCTGCAGATGTGGAATATGTTTTAGGAGTTTGCATTTCACAGTCATGCTCTGATGCTTAGAAATTGGCCATTAAATAAAAGGAAAAAAAACCCCTAGAATTTGAGGTATTAATTAGGAATACATGTACATTAAATACAACAAATTGTTAGCTAAAAGCATAAAAATAAATTTCTGCTTGTTACAAGATGAATCCCTAAAATTAACGTGAAAATCTTTCATGTTAATTTAAAACTTTTGTTGGCTAGGGCAACTTCAAGAAAAAAAATAGTTTTATTAGTGGGAGAAAAATGACTCCATCACTTTGTTTTACAACAACACAATCTGCTTATTCATCATATACAGGTCTTTATAGTGAAGAGTAGTCAGAGTTATTGCTATGGTAACAGATGCAACATATCAAGCTTGTATAATTTTCTCTTCTTAGACATCTTCTTTCACTAAGTGAGCATATAGTCAAAGGAAACCAAAAAAAATAGGGGACATTCTGAAGGGAAATGTGACCTGAGAATGCAGGTAAAGAAGAGAAGCATCATAGATTAATGGAAATGAAAATCAGAGATAGTTCTCTTAAGTGTTCCTTGACAACTGCTTATTTTAATACAATCATTACTGTTGAGTCAGGGAATCTGCCCTCCATGACTACAATGAAAAATTTGAACATGGAAATAGAGGATGTCCATTTCCTTAGCACTTTTACTAGCTAATGGTATTCAGACAGTAAAGTATACAAGAGAGAAGAAAGCAAACTGTATAAATAGACGTTATAGGCCAGTTCTGCTTGTTTCATTCCTGGGCTGGGCTGTCCCATTACTCATGCAAACAGACCTAGGAGGTGTAAAGTGGAATGCATTGGCTCCAAATCAGCATGACAAACAATTACTTAGTCCCACTCTGAAGGATCCTATATGGCAATGATACAGTAGCCCTTGTGAAATATTGGAGAATCTCTCTGCTACTTCATAAGAACAGAGAAATGCTGCATCATAATCCACATTTTCAGAAGATTTATTAGAAATGTGAACTGAAGTCAAGCCTTTTAGTGGTCCCCATCTTCTGGCTGGTAAATCTAATGACAGGATAGCCTTTCCAAATGCAATAATATTGATCTGGGCAATGCAGCATCACTAAATTTAAGTCAGCTTTCAAAAAAGTACTTCATGCCAAATATATAAGAAGCATATAAAGAAAAAGACTGCAGACCAGATATTTAAAGCTGCACATAGAATCAGAGCTGCACTGAAGAAAGTACAATGAATTATGGCAAAGACTCAAAAGCTTAGAAATGGGGGGGAGGGTGTCAAAGAAATATCATTTCTCAAAGTCCAAGACCAAACATTCCAGTCTTGTATTTTTCACTAGTTAACTGAAAGTTATTAGGTGATGTTGAAGGTCCAAGGTCAACATCATTGACTAGATGTAGGTTATGGGGTTTTACTGCAGAAGCAGCTAGCAAACACAAGGTTGTTATTTATTTAGCTTACAGAGCTTCATGATCAAAATTCTGCAATTTGGCATGAACTCTGTGTTCTCCCCTTGCAAATTCAAGGGAAGCAAACAAAATAATCGATAGTTTAAGAGGAGGAGAGCCATACTGTACCACAGTGAAATACTTTGAGATTTCTGTGCAACAGAAGTCTCCTTTCAGAAGTTCACTCATTCTCCATCCCTCACCCTCCTGCAGGGAAAAAGACCTTCTTGTATTCTGTCTCAGAAGGTGTGTTATTACCTGGCTGATTGCGAGGTGATGTTAACTTCAAATACTGTTTTCTAGGCCTGGGAAACTGTGAAGAGTGGAGAGGGAGTGAAAAGAGATCAATACATCTATTCATAATTGTTTCCTTTTTGAAACAGGATTCAAAATCTGGATGAATTGAACATTTTCCTGCTGTATTACATATAAGAAATATGAAAATACAGAGATATGTAAAACCTGGAGTCTCCAGAACACATTCCTGGACACAATGAAGAAAGAGAATTGTCTGCAAGACATCAATGATTCAGGCTTGTCCTGTCATTACACAAGAAGGCTGGAGTTAGTAGTTAAATCTAAAGGAAGGTGCAGACACTCCTTTTACAGTTGTCACAAGCAAAACTGCCTCGATTAGGGAGTTTTAATTGCTTGCCAGTTGTGAAAATCCAGATTAAAACATAATTGCCTCAAAGATTGATACACGGGAAGCTACCAAAACCACAAAAGTCATCTAACCAGCACTCCACAAAAGAAAGTGTGTGCGTGTGGACATAGGCAGGTTTGAGATACCAGGTGGCAATGAGCAGGTGCAGGGGGGTGAAGATGTGGAGAACCTGAACTGAAGGAAGCTGTAAAGAACACCTGAAAATCCCACGTTCTTGTCCCAACGCTTTGTGGGATCCCCAACTCTTTGCAGGACCTCTGAGACACTGACTCCTGAAGATACATGGTGGTGATCCTACACAGAGTCTTGCTTAGCTGTCTGTCTTTGTTCCTCATTTTCCTTTCTCATCTCACCTCTCACCTACTATCGTTTTATAAACAAAAAGAGCCTTTTGACTTATGGCACTTAACCTCATTTTTTGTCTTTATTCTCTCAAGAATTCCAAACAAAATCCTCTCCTGGCTTCAGTCTGAAATTTTAACACCAGTCAATACAGAGTTTTGATTAGCGAGTCTGGTGTCAAGATAACAAAAAAAACCCCAACACACAATTAAACAGATGTATAGGAAAAGACCTTCTTCTCAGACTCCACTACAGCACCTCTGCTCTCCCCTTTTCAGTTTCCACTTCATTGCTTTTACCATGTTTTACAGTCAATCCTGTTCTACAACCTCCATTGTGGCTGTGGACAGTTCAGGAGGTCAAGGTCAGAGTCAGTGTATAATAGCTGCCTTCTGCCACTGCCTGTTTCTGACTTATTTTCCTCCACTGATCTTTTCTTCTGCTCTAGCATAGGTCATCCACATGTCCAAGTCCCTCAGTGTTGTTTTTGTTATAGCTTGAGTCCTCCATAGCCCACAGCCACCATCTAAGGCATTCCCGATTAAACGTGGAACAGTCCCTTCCAAGACAGTCTCCAGCTGTGTACTCCAAAGTATCTCCTTCCATGTTTCTTCTCCAACAGGAAGCTTATGTTACTATTAATCCTACCTCCTTAGTAAATTCTTACTGTCTGCTCATTTTCACTTGTATTATTAGAAAGTTTAATTCTCCAAAAATAAAAAGCTTTCAAAATTTTTTTGAAGAGTTGGTAAAGGAAGTCTTATTAATGCTCTCATATATATGAGCACATGCCTTTACAGAGCACAAAAGCAAAGTCTTCACAAACGACTGAGTGCAAACCACACTCCTTTCATTCCGGTCTTGATAAATACAATGGCTGTTGCTTAGCGTAATCCTTTAAAGATTTGGAACTGGGAACAAGCCGGATATGAAATCTGCTGTAGACTTAACTGAACATTAGAATGCAGACAGACATTGAAAACAGCCCAGAGAGCATTTAGATTTGACCCTGGAAATCAATGAGTAATGTTTAATACTAACCTTGAGTTCTGAAAACACCTGGATAACGGCAGAAGCCTTTGCACTTTATAGTATTTAATAAACAGATTGTGCCATAACCAGCAATATAATCAACTAAGTAATTTCCAAAACTTAAGGAGACTAATTTAAAATTACTTCTACCTCTTCCTCTCATAACGCAATCTAACTACCTTACATTTCCACTTGCTTACCACATTCATGTATTCTGCCTACATCACAGAGTTAAGCACATCTTGGAAGGACTTAAGGACAGTATTTTTCCCCTGTAGAATGATGCTTAACTCTGTAACAAACCAAGATAAACCAGCCTTACTGCTCTTACTCTTTCCTGTAGCCTCATGCAAGACAAAAATAAAGTAGTTTCTCCTAAATATTCCTGATATTATTGAAACATGCAGCTTCTTTCATACTCTTTAGCTGGAGTTCAACACTTTAACTATGTTTACCTGATGATTCCGTAGCTCAGAGCTGAGAGCATTACAGGATACCACCACCCTCAGGAACAAGGTAAGTATAAACAGACAAAATAACACCTCTTCTTCTCTTGGAACTTTTCTTTTCAAAGCAAGAAATAGGTTAATGTCTTTTCAGTTCTCTCCCTTCATATCTGTTTGTAAGTTCCCTTCTAGCATTCCAACTACCTTTGCTACTTTTTTTGCTGATTTTGGAAGAACTGTCTTGGCCATGAATGAGCTGAGACTGAAACCATCAGCCAGGACAAGCATTGAAAAAGGCCAAATGTTTATGCAAAAAAACGATAGCCACAGCGTTCCAGGTCTTCAGAACTCAACTTGTTCATTTCTTCTCATGTTAGGCTTTGCTCCAGGTTCATCTTTAATGCAAAACCTTTGCAAATAAAAATTGCCCTCTCAAATGGGGAATTTCCAAATTGATTGAAAATGAATAGTTTGTAATAGAATGCTCAGTTGTGGAACTCTTTGCTACAAGATATTGTTAGGTTTAACTGGATTAAAAAATGATTGAGTGTTCCTGTTATCCATTTAAATGCCCAGAGTTATAAGTATTAAAAAGAGATGACAAGAGTTCTGAGAAGATTATAAACAGACATGCTTTGGGGCTTAAGCTAATTTTAATGGGGATTTAACAGAATCCCCCTCTGTGAACAGGTCATTTCATAGTATTTTCCCAAAGGTTTTCTTGTGTATTCTTGTGAGAGTAGCTTATACTCAGCCATCTCAGGGACAGCTACTTCACAGGAGACTTGCCAATTTTATTAGCAAATGACAAGTTTTGTGTATAAAAGAGCAAAAATTCTTCCTATATCAGATGTTAGAGGTCAATTAACAGCAAACCAGAAACAGAAGATTCCTGTACAGGAAAACTGAAGAGCTTGGATAAGATTCATCTAGAAGTTTTATATGTAAGTACAGGTTGCTAGAAAACACCTGCAGGAACTAACAAGGGAGAAATAGCCTGGGTTGTGAAAGCTATATTTAGTTATAAAGATTGTAGCATTTCTTTCAAGCCTACAGTGCGATGCTGAGTTTTATCAATGAGCCAGGAGATTAAAAAAAAAAAAAAAGGAAAGTAAGGTAGTCTAGACAGGGTGAACTAACTAATTGCATTTGTCCAGATATTCTGTTTATTGCAGCTTATGGCTAATATATGAATACCTAAAACACGATTGAACTGCATAGACAGATGCAGAGAAGATGACTGCAAGGATGACTGAAAGTCCAGATTAGCTGCACGTTTGTCCTTTCTATCTCAGTCCTGATAATATTGATTCTGCTGTTTCACGCATGCTCTTTCAGAAGGGAGGTCATACCAGCAGGCAGGCTGACAAGAACAGAGTTTTCTTCAGGTAAGTATGTTGGCACTTGCAAGAAAGCCACTTTGGAGGAAGGATGACAGCTCAAACAATAGAAGGGGACAGAAACAGAGCAAACAGTTTCAAAAAGAGCCAGGAGAGGAAGCTGCAGATAACTTACCATAGACCACAAAAGCATCCCCTATCTAGGGTCTGCTGTTAGGTGACGACATTTAGCATAGACATAGGCATTCCATTTTATTTTTTATACACAAAACCCATGAGATAGTAGGTTAAACTGTAACAAGAATGGTGTAGTAGTACAAGGACTAAAATCACTAAGTTTATCACCTGGCAGCCAGTAATTTTCCCATTATACTAATTCTTGCTACTGAGTTAAAAAGAGACTGGATATAGATAAAGATCTCATTGTGTAACTGCAGCACAATAAGGTTGTATAAAGTCTACAGAAGCCCATAAAACTTCTCTTAAAACAACTAGTCAGGCAGAAAATTCATATCACATTTGTGTTTCTGTGTTTTCCCTGTGAACTATAATGCCTCTGTATGTTGTGAGTAGACAACCAGACCTCCTCTTTATTTCCATTTTCTGTTCATCAAAATGAGGTCTGTTACAAGGTACATTAACTAAGACCCCTGACACAACTCTGGTATCAAGGGTAAGCACCAGCTATTTACTCATAATGACTGCAGGCATTTGGGGAAGCAATAATACAACTCTAGAAATGCAAAAGAGATTTTACTTCCCCTTTAGTTGCATTTAATCAACTTACCTTCCAAGACATGACCCCAAAGCCTAGCCTCATTCCTTCAATATTTTTGTTTTATTCACAAGAAAACAAAAACTATTTTTGAAGGCCTGATTTTATCTCTGTAGTTACTGCCAAGAACTCCAATTTCCAAATTTTAGTTCTGACCATAATCTTAAATACCCACAAAATATTTAAATAAGTACTTGTTTTGCACAGAATCTCTTAATATCCCCACTATCAAAAATTATTATTCCTTAGACAGCAACATTCAGTGAAAGACACTTTTCTTTCTTTTCTCATGTTATTACAGACCTTTTCGCTATCCTGCCAAAGAACACTACTAGACTGACAGATCTTTACGGCAACAAGCTCTATTCAACTTCTGTTTTTCTGTGAATGAACTATGACTGCCATAATAGAGTCCTTTTCCATGACTGGGAACTAAGAGACACTGCCACAGTACTGACCAATGATAGTGACAAATGTGCCAAAAATAGCCATCAATTCTTCAAATTGATCAATATTACAACAGGAATTTAACGTAAATAAGATCGATCTGTTACAAAGATAGTAAAGATTAGTTCATGTAGTTGCAAAAATACTTGATTTATCCATTGTGTAAATATTTACTAGGAATTTAAGGACAAACCTAGAGGTTTTATATCATTAAAAGTTAGATGAATTAAGTTGAAATACTTGCAGTCAGAACTGAGATTAAATTGAATACTTCAATTGATCTCAGATTTTTCTTAAGGTCATGTATTCTAATTGAAATTACTTGCCAGCATTGACATGGAAGTTGTGATATTTCTTCATCTATTTGAATGCACAGCATTTTTGGCTGAAAAGTTCAGCCCCAACGTAACAACTGATTAATTTAGCAATTTGAAAGGCCTGATTCATATCTTGACTAATTGCTTAGTTTGCATTAGTCACTGTAATAAGTGGACAATCTTACCAATACATCAACAGTGTGTTTCTAACCAGTGTGTTCTCTAACATGCTGCTCTCCCACCTCCGTGGCAACTATTTAACTATCCAATCAGTATTCAAGAGTTAAGCAGACAACTAAAATTTTCTACTCACGTAAGCATCTTAAAAAGCGTATCCGTTAGCTACAACTGACAGATTTTTAACTTTGTGAAGCATCTTTAATTAGTTTATTTGTTTTGGAAACACACACATCCCTCAAGTACAATTTCATATTTACTCAAGTTTTTAATATTTAATACACTGCCTTCTGCCTCTGAACATATTATATTGTTCTGTCTCCATTTCTACTCATTTTGCTGCAGTGTTGTAAAGTGCATTTATACTAGAAAGTATTTCCCACTCAACTGAATAGGGATTTATACACATTACAAAGCTCCCTTTAGAGACAGGTGAATAAAAGTTTTCTACAGTAATGTTCAGAAATGCTTTTCTGGATCTCACTTATAGAAACGAAGGCAATATACTGCTGAAAGTTAGGGGTCAGCTTCTGCTTGTTAATAGACTGAAAGCCAAGTAGATTTTATAAACACAAGACCATCTCTGGTATTTAATACAATTGTTGTCTGAGCTCTGTAAATTCTTAATTGATGTGCAAATCCATTTTATAAAGCTTGAGTTGCTCTACAAATTGTACATGGTAACAGCTGTAGTTTCTGTTCCTTAACAAAAAGAAAGTCAGAAGTAGACTTTTAGGAGTTTTTTGGGTTTTTTTTTTTTGAGGGTTTTACAAAAGGTTATTGTAGGCCATAGAGTCATGCAGTTTGGACAGGTTTTCTTTTTGTTTTGATGTCCTTCTACTGAAAAAAAAAAAAATGCCCCTTCCACATGCCCCATCCTCCTTCCCCCCCAAAAATAGACCAGCAAAACCAAACCCCACCTAAATCCAAGTTACATATGCAGAGCACAATTTGCTGGTAAGCAGCCGTGACTACTCTGGTCACATATTCATCCTTTCAATGTGCTCATGGCTCATCCTCCTGAATGCAAGCACTTGGGGCATTACAGTGTTTATTCTGTTTCACTTATATACCTTCTACCACATGACAGTTGAAATAGAGACATCAGTTATTAACACATTTTACATGCATTCTGCAAACTATCTAACAGGATATTTAGACTCCATCCAACATCAATAAAAATCCATGTAAAGCTCATTAAGCAAAAAGAAAAGCAAAAAGCATGCAATTTTTTTCTTTTTTTTGGTCACAAGTGAAGCTCTGAAAAAGATGGATTTTACAAATCAATGCCAATTGCAGCAGGTTTAAGAATGAAGCCAGGTAACATTCAAAGGCATCAGAATGGACCATTTCAAATTCTCAGATTTTGCTTTGCAACTTTTTTTTAAATTTCTCATTGTTAGGGTTATAGTATAAAAAGGGACACTTAAACTCCCTTCTCCCCCCAAAGTTTAAATTAATCCTGACTAAATTCTTTTTTCCCCCCTCAAAAAAACCCCAAAAATCAAACTCTCAAGAACTTCATCCTGGTAGATTACTTCTAATAGAAATGAAGACAAGATTTCAAACTACAAAATCTGTCACAACATTAAATTCTTTTTGCTGCACAATTAACTAAGCTCTAGCCCTCAAATACTCTTCCATCCATTGTAACTCCACTTATGGCTTTTTCACATACACTGTCCATTGCAAATTCATTACTAACATTCTCCAAATCTATACTCTAAAGCCACAACACAATACTGATGCTGAATATCCACAATATAGGGACGTGCTGCAAAGACCTGAGCACCTAATAAATGAAAACTGATCCAGAAGTCACTTTAAACAAAGATATTTTGCAGTGTAGGAGTAGGGAAGGAGTGGAAGAGTGGAGACACTAGACTTCTGTGGATATTTTTGTTTTTAATATCCAAAACAAAAGTTTCCTCCCTGGGCAAAAACATTACTGTCACTTGTTGAGTGAAGAGTGGCAGTCGGAGTCAGTGAAAGCCTTCTGCATCTGGAAAGAGTGACTTGGTCTTGGAGACAAGATTTAGATGAACTGAGGGTCAAAAATCAAGCCTGATATCTTACAAACTATTTTTATCCTTCTTATCACAACTTTACTTGGATATTTATGTAGCTAATAGAGTGCATGGGCTAAAATGAAATAGTTTGCAGACCTTTACAAAAAAAAAAAAAAAAACCAAACCAGAGGAAACCAACAAAAAGCCCCACCAAACTCAAAACCCTTTAGTGTATCCAGAGGAAACATACACACGTCACTGTAAAAATTTTTCTGCATTTAGAGAATGCAGGAAAAGAGAAATAAACCTCTTGCTGATATCAACATTAGCAAAAGCCTATTCCTTGAGTGCCTTTGTCACTTCATGAATAACAGATGATATAAGAATTATTGGTGCTAAAAATCCACTTAGAAAGCTACATTCTTTAGAGCCATTCACTGACACACTGTCCATTCACTTACACGCAAGTATCCCTCACTTACAGCACTTAAAAGAAAAAAAGAAACCAAGCAACAAAACTCACAGCTCATAGAAAGCAACTTTCACCTACTTTCTCCTTTTCTAGAAAGGGCAGCAGTTGTACTATTTCTGTTCTATTCTCAGTCAAGTCACTTCTGCTCTGAGCCTCCGTGTCTCATCAGTCAGTTTCACACTCCCAAGTCTATACTTCACTTTATATCAAATTTTAAGAGACTAAGATTCTCATGTTAACTTAACTCAATCTGTGCTTGCTCTGAACCACAAGGTCTGTATTAAAGGTATTCCAGCCACACAAGCTGAACCCCAAATGAGGTGAGTGCAACTAATACTATGAGCTTGAGACAATTACAAATCCAGCACATAATGAAAGGAGCATTCTATCAATAGCACCATACCGAGAGAAATATTAGTAACCTGGAAAAAGACTGAAGTTTAAATAACCAACTAAAGTCTGAAACGGCAACTAAATATTAGCTAAATAAGCAACTAATTTGTTTGATATACTTAGCCTAACAAAAGGTTAACTGATGACCGGCAGCAGTGCAAGTTACTTGCTCTGAATATCAGAAAGAGCAAATCCTTGCAGATAAAGATTTTTAGGTGTTTATTTTTTATGTCTTTATGTATCTAGTTATTAAAGTTACACTTCACATATAGCTGAACATAATGATAAGTTTTTTTCTGTTCACTTTGTAGTGCATCAGATAAATTCTTCAGAAATTAGTTGTTACATTGGTATCATCTTTGCTCTCCTTACAGTTGTTTTAATAGAAACTCAAGTATCCAAACAAGTCCCAGACAGGAAAAACACTGCCTCATTATGGGGGTCTTTCTTTGGCTGCATCACTCATTTTTGGTTTAACAGTCACTCACTGGTTATAGGAAGTATTATATTAGAAGAAGGAATATTAAAAACTACTGCAAAATTCAATTTAAGTATAGAAACCCTAAGACTTCAAATAACTAAACTTTATTCTAGGGAATTTATCCAAAATATAACCCCTTTTAGGCCACAGTTGTTTAAATTCTGTCCAAAGATCTTTAAGAATTTTGAACTCATAACATCTTCATGAGCTATAGTGACATATACACTCTGAATTCTCCACAAACTAGTATGCCACATCAAGGTATCTCTCTTCTTATTGCATAGTTATGCTGCCTTTTGACATCTTTCTGTCCTTTAGCTCATCTTTCTTTAATTTGGTTACAAATTCCTTTTTCATAATATGAGGCTCAGTGCTCTTCTGTCTTTTCACCAGCCAGTTCTAACATCTGGATGTCACTGCTTTCCAGGTAGTGCAAAGAGCACTGCAGTCACTTTCAAATCCTTCCCCTAGTTCCACATTATCTGTCTAGACAGAAATTTCACATACCTAAGATATTATTATTTCTTCAGCAAGTAACATCTTGTCAGTGAAGGAACATAGATGCCTAGGTATATGTGATGCTGGGCTGTGCGGCTGCTTCCTACTGAAACTGAGCTAGAATTCTTGTCTGAATTTCAGAACTTTTTAAAGAAACATTTCCTCCTGGGCTTTCCTGAAATTATGACATTACTGCTTGGTGCCAGGCAGGTCGTGATGGTGGGAGGAAGATCCTCCCTAGTAAATGGATCAAACAAAAATTTCTGAGCCAGAAGGAATAAGAGCAGCCTCTGAGCATTAAGAGCCAAATGAAAAACCTGACCAAGATTTCCTGCATGTTCAGCAGCTTCTTTGAATCTTTTCATTTAGAATGAGCAGAGCAATACCTCAGCTTGCTTCTTTGGGCACAGTAGAAGTGAGGGAGAAAGAACATGGACATTTTTTATTTAATGGACTAGACTGAGATATTCCAGCGATAAGGGCATAAAAGTGGATAAAGCATTTGAGACCCTATCAGTCCTAACCCATCAGTTGTGACAGAGCTATTGTTAAGAAAATAAATAATTACAGCACACACTGCTAAGGTGAAGTCATGACTTTAGCTTTCCTGTCCCTCCTTCCCAGAGTTCAGCATTGGTCTTGATCTGCTTGCTTGCACTATATTAAATAGCAGGCATCCTGGGGCTGGCACTTCAGGCTGGCCAGGGTTACCACAAGTTTTCCAGCAATGCTACTGTATAAAAATGATTCTTGCATCCCTAGGTCAGGGTAAATGTTTGCTGCTCATCCTTCCAGCAAAAGGGTGAGAATAATGTACACTGTATAAAGGAGAACTGGAGGTCTGAATACCTTTATATTTATTTACTATTTAAATAAGCTCCTTAGTTTATAGACCTGCTGATGCTTCTCCTGCACCACACAGCATTCATTCCAACAGGAATTTGCAGTTTATGACTACCTGGAGAGTCAGCTAGTAGGTATAATGAAACTCCTAGGCACCAACAACTGGGTGAGAAGCAAAGAAATAACAAGCGAATAACTGAGATGACATCACAAAGCATTTAATAGAGCTCACACTATTTGAAGGTTTCTAAAAGCACTTTGCTAATCCATGCACTCTTTTTTAACAGCAAATTAACTCCAAAGCTCGCATTGCTGCCAAGTTTTGAGTTATTTTTCACTGAAACCTGCACATCAGCAGAGCAAGATGCTTCAGTGATGCGTGCCATATTTTTATTTGAAAAACAACATTATAATCAAGACAAGTGTTTTACAAAAAATTCACTGATAATGTTGTAAAATTTGATTACAAGTTGTACGCTACATTAATGTTTTCTAAGCAAACATCCAAGAAGTAAAAACATATACTAACACAGGACAAGTTTTTATGCCTATAACTGCCAAAAAACAGATGGAAAGGATCTAGACAATTTTGAAAAAATGCAAAGCCTTTATGAAAAGCACATTCCTTCTAGAAAACCCCAGGGGATTAGCAGAGATCCAAGATTTCATCTGAGATTCTAGTCTAATTCTGTTAGATGTATCAATTGCACACATAAAATAGTAAAGAGACATTTTCTGCTCTGATAATCTATCTAAAAGGTGGAAGATACGTTTTCCCCAAGGCAAAAATAGAACAAAAGTACCAGTGAAATGGTCCAATAAAGTTAAACAATGAAACAGTTCCCTTGCCGTGGTCAGGAACAGATACAAGGCCTAAGGTTTAGAAGTGCCACAATTTAGTATTAAAATATTTCCTTCTCATATTTATATTTTAAAGGGTAGACCATACACACATAGTCTTTGCTTTGCCACTTGTAGAAAAAAAAGATCAAGATATAGTCAGGCAAATGTATGTTCTGTCTTGATAAAAATCTCGAGTTACTGCTTGGCTCAAGCTACTTCCTCATCTCCTGCACCACACAAACAAGATGGAGACTTGTATTGAAAAAAAGAGGTTAAACCAAATATAAAACCTATCAGAAAAAAAGTGAACGACAACATTGAAAAAGAAGTAATGCTGTCCCCTATTAGACATAGTCTTCTTATAGAAAGAATAAAATAAAATTAACAAGTAAATGAAATGCAGTAACCAACATTTAAGAAATGGTGGCACCTATGAACCACTGTTTTCCAGTGGTTCATAAAACTGGAGTTTTTAAAATTCAACCTCCCTCTGCTAAACCCATCCCCTAATACAATCATGCTTAAAATCAATATCAAATTTGTTGAGCTTTCACAGGAAAGAGTATACATCAGTAACTGAATACCCAGCCACAAAGTCACTACTTCTCCTTTGACTTCAATGGATATTGGATACAAGTCCAAATATTTATTGTATTTGGATTTCCTCATGAAAACCTACTTTTCATTCTCCTTGAGAGATTTTTATCACTTACAACTATAAGGGGCAAATTATGAACCTTCCCACATATATTTTTTCAACATAGACAATTCAACAATATTGCATTATCTTTTATAAAAGCCTAAAACAGAAACTGCAGCTCATGAAGCATGTAGACGAATCTGAACCTCAAACATCCAACCCATAACTGCTGCTTTTAGACTTTATGTTAATGCATTTTCCAGTTAGCACTCTATTAAGTTTCATGCCCGTAGAAACATTATATTCATATCACTGTGCTGTAGCTTTCAGTCACTCCAGTAACTATGCTGACAATATATCACATCTGAGAGCAAAGAATGCCTCAAACCACAACACACTAGCTTTGGAAATGGGATTTGAATATCCAAATATATGGCAGATTTTGACTGCTTATGAAATGCGGTAGGTTTTAAGGGATAAGGTTTTATCTTAAAAATGTGACAGATGAATCAAAACTACCCAGGTCTTCAACTCCAGCAGAAACAAGAGATTGAATAGAGCAAGTTATGGTACCACCAAAAATATCATCCTGATTGTTAGCTCACAATAAGGCTTAACAGTAAATTTTCTGTTTGACTCTAAATCACTGGTAAGGAATCCAAGTATAATCTTGGTATTTCTGTGTCTTGCAGATATTCACAGATTGATCTGAAGGAAAAGGACACAAAATTCCTCTTGTGCCTTCACACAGAGAATCTTACAGACTGCAGATGCGTGTCAAAGTATATGCAAGAGAACACATTAGGTTAGATGACAGGGTAGGATTTCTGAACTGCCTGATCAGATCTCTAGTTTCTTGTTACCTCCTACTCCTTTGTTTCTGTCACAACAACAACCCCTCCCCTGTTCATAGTACAGGACACCAGTTAGCAACCTAAATCTGACACAGGGAGGCGTGGTAAATGGAGAATTATTGGGAGACTGGGTTTAAGACTATGCAGGTGACAGCATCACAGCAAGGCAGTGGGAGCTACTGCAGGTCTGAGCAAAAAAACCTCCTTTCTTTTCCCTTCAGGATTACTTACTCTGTATTCTTACATGTATGCACATGTATGCACAAAATCCTTGCCTGATAACTCCGCAGTTAAGTACAACATCAAAATGAGCAAAAGGTCAACATCTCCTGCACCATTTAGGCAGGACAGATGACTCCACAATGTCTTAAACTTATTCAAAATTTTTAAAAACAAAAAAAAGCACAAACAAAACCTTTCCTAGTAAATCCACAATAATTTTAATAGACATAGAGCAAAGGCAAATACACAAACTTATACAGCTATTTTAGAGAATTCAGAGAAGAGATTTTTACCAGGACTGAATATTCTGCAATCAAAATGTTTGTTGAATAAACATGCCTCCCTCACATCACTTTCACTGTAGAGAAAGACATTTACACTGAGTATCTGCAAAGATGTCAGTCTATTAAACTACATTAATGTATTGGGTTCCAATTATCCAAGAGAGAAAATTGAGGCAGTGGTTGTACGAATGGGAGATCTCTCTGCAACTTTTGTCTCATTTAGATAGTAACAGTAAGTAGTGAAACTTTGGTGTTAAGTATGTTTGTGGAATATATTTAGGATTACAGATGGATAGCACATACTTCATACATCTGTTTCAGTTAAAAATATTTCAGTTAAAAATATTTAAAATGCTTTACTTCAGGGAAAACTATGTACACCCTTTGTTTTTCACAGATTTCCACAAGCAAAAGGTTCTGTACACTAAATAGCGTTGCAATAAACTCGTGTCATAACAAAGAAAATGTCATTAATCCATTGGTATTTTTAACTACTATAGCCCAAGATTTGACACCTGTATTTCCTCATCTTCCAGAAGTTTTGAAAAGTCTGCCTTTTCTGTTCCATTATTTTTCAAAATTCAGATACTGGTTGTTCAGTCAGCTAGATAAACCTTTATTGCTTTTAAAGGCATAAAGGTAATAATTAGGTAATAACTGTTAGAAACCCAAACTTGTTAGTTTCCTACTGTCTCAATGCATTACCTGGACATGAAAGCTTGCAGAAGACTTTGCATTTCACAAGGAAAATTCTTTCCAGGTATCCTCTCTTTGTCCCAAGTAGAGGATGTAAAAACATTGGAGAACTAGGTTTACCATGGTACCAACCTACTTGCCATTTTGATCTGTTCTGGTATCCAGAACTGAAAAAGAATGTATGGAGCCTTGAACTAATGCCACGGAAATCCATTCTTGCCCTTGATGCCATTTGACACTATACATCGAGAAACAGATTTCACTACCTTGTTGGTAGAAAAAGGCTTTCTTACAATGATATGAAGACAAGATTGTACAAAATTTCACAAATGAGCAAATTACTGTCTTACCCAGCACACATACAGTCCCTAAGTACTGACCCTCAAAGGCCAAATTGTTTTAGGTATTACACAGGAAGGGATAAGGATTTAGCACGACATATAGCAAGTTCCAATGTATTACTACTAACCTCTTTGAACCTCTGCAATCTAATGTAAATTACAAATGATTTTTGCACTTATTGGAATGACAATCTGTGAGCTTTAATATATCCCATACAATTTAGTTTTCCACCTGGAAAATAATTCACTCAATAAGGTGTGAAACGACTTGAAGGAAAACTATAATAATTTAATGCAGGTTACTCAATAAGAAAGGTTGAAGAATAAGGCTAAAATATGTTAACTTTAACAGCCTAGAAATGTTTCTCTCCAGTTTTAAAAAGCTAACACTAATCTAGTGTTTAATCTCAAATGGTCACATCAGACTGAATAATTAAACTATGTTAATTCAGCACAGCATCACAAAGACCAAAATTCATAACCAAAATTAAAACTTTTTGTTCTTCTTTCTGTGTAATAGCAGAGATTCTAACTAAAAAGAGAGCAGAGAGCAGGCAGGTCAGCTGGTGTGACATCAACCAATTTACAAAATTCTACAAATTGGTCCAAAATTATCTATTATAAACCATTGCTGAAAAAAAAAAAAAAAAAAAAACAAAACCCAAAACAAAACCCAGGGATAGTGAATCAGCTGTCCACATTTTACAGCACAGGTTGTTACCAAAACAAACATAAAACCGCAAAAAAAACCTCAAACAAACTGAAAATCAAACCACAACTTATGATACATATAAATACATATATATATAAAAAATAAAACACCCACAAAACCAAGGTCTGAATACACCATCATTAGAAACTCTACTTTCAATATCATCACAACCTGAATAAGTACACAGCAAACTTGCTTGTTACTTGTTTATTCATTATTTGCTCCTAGCAAAGCTGAAAACTGCAACTCTGGACTATGTCTGGTCCTGATGTTGACCATACTCCATCAGTGGTCAGCACAGTCTCCACTCATGGCATTTCACTTAATTTATTATCAATCAATATGGACTTTTGACTACTTATCGTGCATGGAGGTGGAAAAATAAGAACAAACCCTTAAGGAAACACTCTTCCTCCACACTCCCTAGGTTCAACACATTCCAATGCCTCTCTTCCCCACTCCTAGCCTTACCTGGCCTTGTTTTCCCTGGAAGTTAAACTCAATCTCTCTCCATCCTTTCTGTGAAGCAACAAGCAGTGCAGGTCATCGAGGTCAGCAAATAATGATTTCCACCTGCTGCTCCTTGCTTCTTACTCCTTTCTACCATGTTCCTTGCCCATTCCTGCTCCAGTACAGACTACAGCTCCTCAGAGCATCCCTCACTCAGCCTGTACCCATAATCCCACATGGGTTAGCAATCCCCAAGGGTCACACAGCCTCACAGTATCCCTGCCCTGAGGAGAGTTACCTCCAGGACACAACCATGATCCCCTCCTCTGCCATGGAGCACCTCCTCAAAGAAACCCATAAACAAATTTAAACCTTTGATTTTTCACATATCTCCTCTCTCTAGCAGTTACTGTTCTTTCTTGTATACACCTGAGTAGTAACACCATGCCCACCATGCACTCCTTTACAGTTTTGGAGTAACAGGGGTTGTTCCCACTCGTTGGAGAGGTGGCTGGAAGCAGCCATGACCAGTATGGGGCAGTTCACATCTCCTTCCACACCAGACACTCCTGCAGCTCCTTGCTACTAAAACACTACCCGTACACTTCCAGAAAGTCCAGTCTGATATTTTCACATGCGACTTCGAGGCACTTAATAAAGTGAAAAATAAGTCTTATTGCTTACCAGGCAAGGAACAAGAAATGCTGGAAAGATTAGTAAGTTCCAAAATAGCTTCTTTAGGGCTTCCAGGGTGCTGATGCTCTCCCAAACCACTAATTAATAAACAAAACACTAGGATCAGAGGGAGCAGCAAGCAGCATGATTATGCGTCAGCCTCTGAAATGCCCCTGCAAGACTTCTGCAGGTGGAGCTCATTTCAGTGATCACAGTGGGGTGGTTACCAGGCTTGTGAAACATCCTCTCCCCCACAAAGAATCGTAGAATCACCAGGTTGGAAAAGGCCCACTGGATCATCAAGTCCAACCATTCCTATCAAACACTAAACCAAGTCCCTCAGCACTTCGTCTACCCATCCCTTAAACACCTCCAGGGAAGGTGAATCAACCCCCTCCGTGGGCAGCCTCTGCCAGTGCCCAATGACCCTTTCTGTGAATTTTTTTTTTCCTAACGTTCAGCCTAAATCTCCCCTGGAGGAGCTTGAGGCCATTTCCTCTTGTCTGGCCCCCTGTCACTTGGGAGAAGAGTCCAGTTCCCTCATCTCTATAACCTCCTTTCAGGTAGTTGTAGAGAGCAATAAGGCCCTCCCCAGTCTCCTCTTCCCAGAGATAAACACCCCGAGCTCTCTCAGCTGTTCCTCATAAGGCCTGTTCTCCAGTCCCTTCACCAGCTTCATTGCTCTTCTCTGGACTCACTCAAGAGCCTCAACATCCTTCTTGTGGTGAGGGCAGTCTGTAAAGTTATGCAATGCTGAGGCATAAGGAGAAGTAGAGCAGTTTGTGCTGCCATCCCAAAAGGCTGTGTAGATGTGACTGTAGTACTCTAAAGAGGCTAAGCTAAGAGGCTAATAACTGGAGCAGACATTATTGTTTAAACAGCAACAGATGGTTGAGTGACTGTATTGAGTGGTGTTGAAAGGTTTTGGTGGAAGGAAGATGCAGGGAAGTGAGAAGAGCTCTAGGGTTGCTTCATGCTAGTCATAGCTGATTCCATAAAGGACCCACTACAGGACATCACTGAATCTAACAGTGACGCTGGTTGTGTCTCTAAAAAAAAAAAAAAAAAAAAAAAATTTAAGAAAGGGTAGAACGTTCTGGACAAGCAGAGGAAAGGGGGAAAGGGGGAAACAGTGAGGAATAACAGAGGGAACACCAAGGTCAGGGAAAGGAGAAGAGGGTGCTTCATCTCAGAGCAGATATTGCCCTACAGCCTGTGGAAGAGCCCACACCAGAGGAAGAGGATGTTTCCTGAAGGAACTGCTGCCTGTGGAGAGCATGTATTGTAGCAGATCTTTTCCTGAAAGACGGCAGCCTGGGGATAGTCCATGATGGAGCAGGAGCAAAGTGTTGAGAGGCTATGAGGAATTTTTATGGATCCCTCTCCCTTTCCCCCGCTAATGCCTGGAGGTGGGGATAGAGTGAAGTCGAGCTTGTGAGAGGAAAGGTGGTGGTTTAATATTCATTTTTGTTCATCACAATGTTTAATATTCATTTTTGTTCCTCTTGACTTTTCCCAAGCTTAATCTTTCTCACTCATGACTGTAAACGGTGCATGCTGTCTCTCTATTTATCTCAGCTCATGAGCTTTATTGTCTTATTTTCTTCCCTGTCCTGCTGAGGAAGGGGGAATAAGTGAGCTGCAATGTGGGAATTTGGCCCTTAACCACAGTTAACTAACCACAAGAAGACTTGTGATATCTGCAAGAAGAGGAGTCCAGAAAAAGAAGACTAGTTAAAAAAAAAAAAAGAGATTTTAAGAACACAAAGCACAGTGCTAGGCTGATGATTTGTTGTCCAGTAAACAGACAGAGAAAATGATCCTTGCATGAATGAATTAGCTATTTGTATTTAAATCTATAAAGCACATCTATTTTATGTGATACTAAATATAAAACATTACAACTAATCTCTTCAATTTATAGCACCTCGATAGCTTTTTGTGCATCTGTTGTCTGGGCTATTAAAACATAACTATAATAAAATTATATCTATAGGGGTTAATATTTGCAACAGAGATACCACAGCATTTCAGCTTGAGAACAGAAAACATATGAAATTACATGATATTTAAATGCCACATCCTCAGAAATCAGATTTAATCTTATTAATAAATAAGAGGAGAAAAATCAAACAGAGTAAAAATGTTGGCTTAGATTTCTCTGCAGGGAGTGGATGAATAATGTGAGAGAAAATACGGCCCAGTGGATGGGACTCGTGTTGAACTTGCAAATGTGAGTATAAGCCTGTTATGAGCCCTTTCTGTGATTTTGTGGAAGTTGTATAGGTCTAATTAATTCCCTTAATTGAGAATCATAAGAGAAGGACTTACTTAGTGCACCCTTGCTCTTAGGCAATATTGAAAAGCCCCTCTTCTTTCTCCAGATGACATTGTCGCTGCTATGGGCGCATGTGATAAGGTTATTGTTGGGGGGGCCGTGGTGGTTCTCTGTGTAGGAGGAAGCCATGTGCTGGTCACTACTACTGGGGCAGGAACATCCCTAACAGAGAGCATCCAAGGGTGAACCAGGCAGGGACAGTCCCTGAGGGGTTGTGGACACAAGTGTCATGCACTGAGGTGTGGACACTAAGGGACAGGGCAACAGAAAATTCAGTAAGCAGAGCATGGCAGGAAACCAGTAAGTGGCAAAGAACAGCTGCAGCAAAACTAAGGAAACTGGAAATTCAGGAGCTGTAAAGATCTTAGCTTTTCTTTAAAAGTTTGTGTTCTTCTTTTTCTCAAAATTCGAATCAGTGATCAGATATCTGTGTTGATAAATAAAGTAAAATTCCACGACTTAAGACCATTCTGCCTGCAGCAGTAACCCCCTAAAGCGACCTTGGTCAGTTCACTGTATACCAGTGCTGCAGAGTAAAAAAAAAATGAGGGAAGAATGTGAAACCCAATGCAGGTTTTATGTCCTCCATGAACAGACTTCTACATCAAATCACCAGTGTCCATGCCCTATAGTTTAAGACAAGTCCACTGTCTCAGCTTTTCCTCCATAGAGCAGAATAGTGGTCTTCCACCACTTCCCAAGAAAATTACTGAATCCAGAGGGTTTTGTCCCGTAATAAATATGTAAGTGTGCCCAAAGCTATTGAGTAAGTAAGCCAGGAGAGATCATGAGCCAAGAAGCAAAACCCAAATCATCAGGTGATAGGGATTTATCAGCTGGAAGGGGTCTTGATTTTTTACCAATATAAATAAAAATACTGGTTTACCATCCATAAACCTTATAGACAAAAAAGAAAGCCTGTCTCCATCGACCCATAAGAAAGAGCAGGCTGTGCTCAACAGTCTGTGGTCATCTAAAAGTCTTTACAGAGGAGTCTTGTCTGCTGGTGCTTTGCAGAATTCTTAGCAAGGAGCCACCAGAGACAAACTACTGTCTGAAAGACAGGTAGTGTTGAAAGAAACTTTTTTCTTGTCTTGCAAATTACAGTGCCAATGTCAACACTTGTCCCTAGTCAAGAAAGAACCCTACTCAATTTGGTGTTGCGTGGGAATAAGGGCTTTGTGTCCAAGGACTGAAGCAGCTGGCCTGGTGAAAGCAATAAGGGGCACTGATCATGAGAACACTCTGTAGCTATTTGTCCCTGGACCCCATGCTTTTCTAATAATTGTCCCTAAGTCACAAGCTCTGGGCTCCATCAGACCTTGATCTCTGCTTGGATATTTGGAGAATATACAAAGCTGATTCAGAAAAGTCTTTCTCAGACATATGTCTGTGCTGAGTATATAAATCGTGCCAAAACACTGCATCTCCTTGAACTTCTCCGATATCAAACAGGAGGGATAGAACTTGATTTGTCTGAGACAGAAAGACAGCTCTCATTTTATAAAAACCTGAGTACTTTATTTTAGAGTTTTAGGAAAAGTCACTCACCCTCATTACGTGATAGTTACTCAAAAGATTGATTTGAAGGTGTTTGTGAGAGGGTAGTTTAGGAATTGCCAGTCTTGGGTTATTTGCTCACTCAATCCAGTTCCCTCAGATCTACTGGTCTTTTATGTAACATAGTTTTATATATTATGTATTCCTGAAATTACATACATTTTCACATATTATTTCTGAGACCACCTAAGAGGAAATTGAAACTTCAAGCGTGCCAATTTGTACTTTGTTCTTTGTACTTAGCAATGTTAGAAGTAGGATGCCAAGCTGAGGCCAAAGCCAGAATCTTGAGGGAAACCCTGTCCATGGAAGTAAAAGAGTTTTAAAGGTCCTATGGCTCAGCTATTCCTTGGATTTATTAGTCTCACAAAATAAATATGTTTGGAAGTCTGGTCCATCCCTTATCATTAGAAAAAGCACCCCAGATTCCACCATTCCTATGTGAAAATAATACATAAGTATGGTTGGAGGCTGTGGGCTATTTAGTTGAATTGCTCTAGGTATTAAGGCAGTCAGTAGAATTCTGTGAAACACTGACAATTTTTGAAACAAAAAATAAAAAATAAACTTTGTTGCAAATATGAATCCAATAGATAGAACTGAAGTGCCATTAAAATTTCATTAGTCTACTCAGCCATACTCTTCACACTCCATTCCTTTCCTTTTCTGGCTAAATCAGATGTTCATACCTATATATTTTTGACAGGTATTGATAACTTTACTGCTTTTTAGAGATTAAATCTGACAAGCCAGCAGACCCATTCTATGGCTGGAAATATGGAGATGACAATGACAGGGATTATTTTAGGCAGGGGAAACTACATTAATAATGAAAAGAAGTTTTCAAATAAAGCAGAAATTAGTGAACTGCATTAAGAAATCCTTTAAAGTCTCAAAGCATTGCCTCTTTTCCATTTCAATAAAATCATAGTAAATTTCTGTGAAGAGCTCAGTGACAGAACCATTTGCTGTTGCAATAGCTGTAAAGAAAAATGACTTAATGAACGTGAAGACATAAAGTAAAGTTGCAACACTAGCTGTTAATATAAAAGACTGTTTTTTCCCAGGCCGGGAAATGTAAGTTTTGTTCACTAACATTAGAATTTATAAACTCTTACACAACCTTATTACAAATAAATAATTACATTGGAGAACAATTCCATTAATTTTCTGTAATAAGGTTGCAAAGCTGAGTGCACGATAGCTGGGAAATATTAGAATTAACATAGTTACAACTTTTATTCCTATGATTTTCCTACAGGTTTTTTTCCATTAAGTAAACTGTAAAATAAAAATTACATTGTGTGAAAAACACTAATGCTCTCAGGATTGGTCAGTAGGGCTAGAAGCTTTATCTCCACTGTGTAAATCCATATGCCCTGAGCCATCATTGCACCTTGAAGGAGCATTCTTGAGATTCTCAATCCTGAATTTTCAGACCCAGTTGTAGGGTTGCTTCTTTCTCATGACCAACTGTTCATTTTAGTCTCTTTTAATCTGAATATCCAAGTTTTTGCTGTTACTTTGGCCATGTAGTTCTTTAGCTCAAAAAGTTCTAGCTTCTCCTTTTACCAGATACTTCACCCAGGGCTACAAACGCTCTCTCCAGATAAGTTCTCCTCCTTTCTCCTTCACACGTCCCATGATCTCGTTTCCAGTCACTTTGCTTGAGTTGTTTCTTCTAATCCCCTATCTTACCTTGGTTTTTAAGTGTTTATTCTTCATACAGCCTTAATTCATAAGCAACCAGTACTATTTCTTTCTGTCCAACAACTCCTTGATTTATGTAAGTATTGGATTGGCCCAGGGCTTGTCTTAAACACCTTGATTGCCCGAATCTTTTTCCACTACTAAATTCTGGAATCTTTTTAGGGAGAACAAAAATCTGTTTTCTTTCCACTCCCAAACAATTCATTAATAATTTACTGACACCCTTTCTTCCTGAATTACAAAAACATGAAAATCCAAGACTATCTTTTTCACATAATCACTTCAATTTTCTTATTTCTTCCAAGCTCCTTTCTTCTGCAGCAGTCTGAGTGTCTCCCAATCCTTAGACTTGGTGTAGGATTAGTCTAGAGTAGCTGTAGTTACGTTAAATTCATTAACCTGTTAAACTTGAGCCTTTAGTGGACTAATGATTTGTATCCACTGTTAGTTTTCACAGAGTAAGTTACCCCCTCAACATAACAAAACCCAAATATTTAACTTTCAAATGATTAGTGGTAAAATGAGACAATTTATTAATTTTTCTGTGCTCTGGTTATCTCTCTTTTTTTTTTTTCTATTACAATTCTACTCCCTATAGAGGATTTAAAGGAAATCATTAGTTGTAATTGAAAACAGCCTAGGTATGATTTCTTTATTAACAAAGGAACCGTACTTTCCTATTCTCTTGTCCTTAGTAACACGAGACCATTTTGGCTGAAATCTTCTGAAATGTTCAGCCCAGTGTGACATTTAGCATGCAAAAAAAAATCAGCTTGAATGTTTTAGGTGTGTCAACAAAGTTCCATGTGGCCAAAATTAAGAGCTTGGAGATATCCTTGTTAATACCACAGTTATGATAGTGGGGAACAGGTCAGATTGCAGAAGTTAATGATGAACCCAGAGAAATCTCTTTTCAGTGTTCATCAGTCACTAAAATTGCAGCCTTATGTATCATTTATTTGTTAATGGAAAAAAGAAGAATTAATTACTGGCTAAGAGCTCCGTTATATGCTTTTTAGAAGGGCTAATTGAAAGCACATCAACAGAAAAGCTTAAAATTACTTTGCAGCATGTCTTTAGAGAAAGAAATAGAAGCATGTACCTGTACAGCCTGAAGAGAACACTGAATTTCTTTGCATAGATTAGCAATTAGGGGATAAATGATTTTGTGTTTCTGGTAAAAAACCTTTTCCTTACCAATCCCATTTAGTCACATACTCACTTAACAAGCAAAGCTGGATGTCTCCTCCAGGGCATCAGTGACATAAGTTGCAGTCTCCTAAAATCCCAGTTTCGAAGCTTCACTGAGGAAAGACCTAAAATCACAGACATAGACCATTACCTGGGACGATTATTTTCTGTTTCTCCCTGATTTCTCCTTGCCCGAAATGCTTTGGTTTATGCCACAGAGACTGTATGCAGAATTCTTTTGACTCTGTCTACCTATGCATGTTATTTCAGGAACGGGACTTGTTCTTGAGGAGAACATTCTGTATTTCCATTTTGTGTCAACTTTTGCTTTTCTCAATCCATTGAGGAAGGTTTATTTCTCTATTTGGCTTTTCACAGCTGGCCCGTATTTCAATCTAGATAAAATGATCCCCTACAAAGACAGTATCCAGAGGTAGCAAAATTTTCTGCTGACTCTTGCCCCAGATGTTCAGCTTCCAGCAGCTTACAATTGCTGAATAGGTTTTGATTCATGAACAGGCAGTATTGACAGTAATCCCTCACAAAACCATTACTTCGTATCAGACATTTGCAGCACATAAATCTTATTCCTCAAGGAAAATACATTATGTTTTCCCTTTATATACTCAGAAATGCTGCATACAATACGTAATATCATTCTTTCATAAAGAAATTTAATAAAACAAGGATATGTAGCCATAACCTGCTTCCATCAATATGTGCAAATACATCTTACTTGCACAACACTGGGGTATGGACAGACAGAAGGAGCATTTGCAATAGCAGCAAAAATTGTACTGACTTGTCCCCTTCTGGATGGATGACTTTAATCTCCACCCCCACCAGTTTTCATGTGATCAGCGTTGTCTCTCCAGCTGTTAGAGATCTGTTGATTCTCAGCAGGAGTTTCACATACAATTTATTTAGCCACTTCTGTAAATTCTGCTGCCTACTTCAGTGAAAAACTTAAGCTTTCTTTGTACAGTAAGACTTGGACTTCTAAATCACTGAGACTCCTCTGGATTCTGGACTAGACATCTACAGAAAGAGAAATTGTGCAGTGATTCAAAGATTAGAATAGGGAAAAGAGGTATCACTGATCAAATTAACTGGTCAAATTTAAAGCTGAAAAATGAACCAAAGTTCAATGGATGTCTTTTCTATAGCACTGATGGGTTAATTTCAGATTTTTGTTACATATTTTAAAATATATTATAGGTTGCAGATACTATTAAAGGAACAGTATTTTTACAGATAAACAAACAGTGCATAAAACAAATGATAAACACTTCCATTAATATATATTTATATAAGTACTTGGCCTGAGAGACCATAATTAATGATCTAAAATAAAACACAGTTTTGCCAGTTGATAACCACAAGTGATGAGTATGTGTTTTGTCTGTGTGGAGAATGAGCAAAAGAAAACTGGAAATTTTAAATAAAGATCATTTTCATGGTCCCAATAATTTTTACCATCCTTCATAAGAAAACATGGATTCATAGAATCATGGAATCCCTAGGTTGGAAAAGACCTTTGAGATCATTAAGTACAACCATAAAATTCATTCCTGTATCAAGCTTGATCCTAAGACTTTTAAAGTCAAAAGACAAGATTTCGATTGGCTTTAGCTAACTTTGAAAAAGATCAATACATGAGATGATTTTATATTCTTTACTGTATATAGAGGGGAGGAAAAACTAAAATACAGAGAATGAATGTACCATAAGCTTGGTCTAGTACTTTACTAGTCACTACTAATTTTGCAGCAGAACTCCCTCATACCTTAAAGCAGGAATTGAAACATTAGTAAGTCAGATCACAGGATCATAAAATAACTAGAAGGATATAAATGCAGCACGGGGACTTGCAGACAGTCCCTATACAACAAGGAACGTCTTACGGAAATAATTATATGTGCTGCTAACAAGATTGATGGTCCCAACTACTAAACCTTTTGTGAACACCTCTCTTATTCATCACCTGAAGACTTCCAGAAATCTTATTTGATAGACTACATATATATTTAGAAACCCACTTATCACCATTCTTATTTGTTTCGAAGAAAAAAAGAAATACATTATTTATGAGATTCAGCTATATGGACAGTTAAGCAGTATCTTTTAGAATGATTCAGCAGGCAATCTGATGCTGAGTCATATACTCTTGCACTTATTGTCTGATAACAGATCAGAAGGATTTATTAAACAGAATCTCAGCAAGACACATCTGAAAACATCACTTGTCTTAGGGAAGGATGTTGTATTGCTTAGCTGAGGCTCTACATAAAGTATGTTTTAATTTTATCAGTCGTTCTTCATGTGTGTTAGGTAGGTTGTCTTGACTATTTGCAGTATCTTGTGCTTATCTTGTTCTTTGCTTGATACGTTTTTTGCCTTCAATTTGTCTTCAATTTTTCCACCTTTAGTCATCACAATGCTCTGATGCAGTAACAGTGTTACAAAATAATTATCTGTTGTTGGTTATGCAATTTTAGTATTTTAGGGTTCAAGGCAAGCTAACCTTTACTGTGTCCTGATGAGCGATTTTTTTACATGGTGTCACAGTCCTCTGCTTTGTTGTCCTCCCTGTTTACAGTAAATAAAAAGTATTTTAAGTAATATGGGAGATCCAAAGGAAAACTTCTTCAAGGGAGGTATATTCTCTAAATTCTTTCATTTTGAAGTTTGGACGTGCTCCTTTTGTTGTTGTTATTGTTGTTGAGACCGATGAAGTTAATGACTCATCTAGGTTCACTTAAAAGTAGCTACTATAACTCCATATAAAGCCTGTTTCTTTATTTGTGGTGTTTTTGCCTGCCCTCTATTTAATACCTGCCCCTGGATTTTCTTACTCTGTTGAGAGTCTTTAGATTAGATTAACAAATGTCACACATGTCTGTATTGGCTCCCAGAGGCGAGCCTGCAGAACAGCATCTCCAGTGAGGAGGGGTGAAATAGCATAATCCAATAATTAGTGTATTAGAATGGAAACCAGGACACCTGAATATTATTTCCAGCTCTATCACTAGCAGTTTGTACAATTTTGAGCAAATAAATATGGGCTTTGCCCATTCTGTTTTCTTATCAATGAAATAAAAAAGAGACACATCTGGTTTAGTAACATCGGTGAAATTAATGCATTGAAAATAACATGTGAATGCTATATATCGCCAGTCATTCTGAAGTATATTTGAATTGATTGTCTTTCTTTGTTAATCCAGTGAGAAAAAAGCTCTGCAGAATTAAACAGGAAAAGGATTAGGATTTAGTATTGTTGAACAATTTTATTGCCAGTATTGGCTTTCCTTTTTCCTGTATTTTGGAATAGAGGAGAATAAGCTACTTTATATCCTGTAGTTTTCCACTTAAACCTAATTGCTGTATTATTCTACACTGACTTGAAATTGTGGACCAAGAAATATCTTTTGTTTGTTGTTTTAGCAAGAGATACAATAAAAAATAATCATTTAAATCTATTTAATAGACAAATTCAAGATAGACATGTAGTAAGTTTATTTATTGTTTCATTTTTTAAATAAGTCACTTGCTTGAAAAGAAAATCAAGGCCTATGTTGTAATTTTACTGAAATGTTTAGCTTTCACTGACTTCATAAATGATGCTCTGTATTTCAGCGTAATAGAGGAGTGTTTGTGGTAGTTGTGCAAAAGACTAGGCATTTTCTATAGACATGATACAGTTTTTCTTTGAGTATTATCTATTTTTAGGTTTATAATTTGCAGGAACAGAGATATTCCAAAGTCTCAAGTTATATCTCCCAAAAACTCTTAAGGGTGAGGATTTCTGGGTCCCCTAATGTCGAAGAATAAGGTGAAAGGAAACTCCTAACACGAAATCTGGGGCAGGAAGCCAGAAAGGATGTCAAGTGGAGTAAAGAAGGTCTCCAGGGTTCTGGGACAGGGTGCAGAATTCATGAGAAAAAAAAAAAACCCAACAGGTAGACTCTGAGAAACAGTATGAAAATAGAATATGATCCTGGCACTTCAATGAACAGACCAGATGGATTTGTCCTTTGTGCAGTCCTAATGCCTTTTGCACTCACAATAAATCAGAATTAAAAATGTGGCTCTGATGGATGTCCATGTAGCAAAGAGGTATTCTGAGAAAAACAGAGATGTTTCCATAGATATATCTATTTTTATAACTTCTCTTTGCAGAGTGGAATCACTTCACATCTATGCTACAGAGAACAATTATTTCAAGTAGTCACAAAGCAGAATTAAAGGCAGAGTTAGAACAAACTGAAGAACTAAATAATCAGGACTATATATTAAGGAATTAAAAACATATATTGAGTGACATGCCTGAATTGCTTGTACAAATAAAAAATGATTCTCATTATTGCCACAGGACTCAGTGATATTTGAAAAATGCACCAAAAAATCTGAGTTTACATATTCCATTCCACTCCTTTCTCCATGAAAAGAAGTTAGGACACTTGAGGCACATACTTTTATAGTGACTCCATGTTAACATTTAGGTTTTATTTAAGTGTCCCGCTTTTACTCTCTGTAATGTGCTTTGAAAAATGACAGATATTGTGTACTACCTAAATTGACTAACTCTACTGTTTTTTGGGGTTTTTCTTATTTAGATCCCAGAACACCATTAATTGCAATGCAGTCAATTGCACTGAGTAGATCAGGGCATCAGTGAAAGCAAAGGTCTGAGGCAGATATTGTAAATGCCAGATCATCGCTCAATGTGAAGAGCAGTCACAAAATGTTGAGGTTCTCTGGATGCCAAATGATCCTGCACAAATCTGTCACTGTGTTCCAATCTTCCGTATCCCAAAACTATTCCCTACAGTCATTTTTTTCTTATTCATACAGAAATGTTAATTTTACCATATATTTTTATATTCTTATCAGCTTTTCAAAAAATATGTAAATCTTGTCATTAAATTATATAAAGCAAATAAATATTGGGCATTGGAATAGGCTGCCCAGGGAGGTGGTTGATTCATCTTCCCTGGAGGTGTTTAAGGCACAGGTAGACAAGGTCCTGAGCGACATGGTTTAGTGTCTGATAGGAATGGTTGGACTCAATGATCCAATGGGTCTCTTCCAACCTGGTGATTCTATGATTCTATGTTTCTCTGTCTTTAGCTTCATGGCTATCACAATAAATTGGGTGCTGTTATTACATATAAGGGATAAAAATTAATTTGATATCTCACTTGTGAAAACCTCATGTTACTGCAGGTAAGACCTTCAGAAAAGGTCAGGTTAATCTTTTTCAAAATAGATGAGTATTCTACAAGCAGAGTTTGTGTTACTCACTTAGTACTGGTTCTTTGATCACATTGTGGGTGAATTCCTAGACAATTTTCAGTGGAGGTACAGTCTTGTATCAGCTGAACAAGGGTGGCTTTTGAAGATTTATAGGTTGTCCTGCTGATGGTTTTCTAAGGGCAAAACAATAATAAAATTGTCACTTTAATTGTGCTAGGGAAATTTTATTTTTATTAATTCCATCAAAAGTACAGGACTCTCTTCAGTGGGTAGCTGCGGAATTCTAGTGCCCGTCTGCAAACTTTATCTGTCAAGGATGACAAAAGTAAGGTGAGATATCTTTCTGGGAGACTAGAATGCTGGATGGTACTATAGGGGACTGCACACCTGCAATAAGGAGCTGTTCAAACTCCAATCTGCCAACCTTCCTCCCTATTCTCAGTGATTTTTCAGCAAATTTCTAGATGATTGAATTCTTCTAGGCAAGGTACAATGAAGTTGTGCTCGCTTGCATTCCTATGGCTTCAATAAAACTCAACATGTGCCGTGACTTTTGGATGCAATTGTACAGCTTATGTGGAAACCAGACTATCTTTGTCAGTGAAAAAAATATTTCCTTCTCAATAAAATGCGTGAAAAAAAGTAAGTACTGAAAATTTATTTAGGAAAGGAAAGGGAGCTCTTTCCATTTGAAATCTTCAGAGTTCAGTAAGATTCTTAAACATATTTTCTTAGTGAAAAAAAAAAATAAAATAGGAAAGCCTGAAGCACCCCATGGCATAGTAAGAATGCAATATCGATATCCTTGTCAGGAACATTTGCAGCACTTTTTTGTCCTTTCATATACCTGTTTTCTAGAGGAAGCTGTTGGCAGATGGGGGAAAATCTCAGCATTCAGTGATGAAGGTGAAATGAGGGTGATTTCTGCAGAATGTTTGGAAACAGGGCTCTGAATAAGAAATTTTCATGTGGGATTTGGTTTGTGCACAGTAGCTCAGTACGTGTTCCACATTTTCTGAACAGCATTTACGAACTATATCCAAACTTTTCCCACATCAGTATAAGAGGACTAATCTGAAGTACAGACCAACCCAAAGGATGAAATGTCACAAAAGACATCTAGTTGCTGAGTATTTCAGTGTTTATTTATGTATTTGTCTGTGTAGCCACATGACCCTTTGTTCCAGATCCCTGTGATCAGACCAGAATTCCTTTGCTGATGTGCTTCAGGAACAGCTTAGAAACATACTGGAGCAATGTTCTGCGCTTTGCAAAAATCAGCACTTTAATTTTTCTCTCATGTAAAAATTTATTGCACCCCTGAAATAACTCAATGCATTAAACTGCTTTTGGGAAGTTATTGATAAAACTCACATTCCTCTACGGGGACCATGAAATGTGGAGAAAGAACCTTCTCTGTTTCCTACTTGATTTTGTGACACCTCTTACTAAACAGAAGAACAAAAACTATACAGAGCACAAGTGCTTCAGTTTATCAAATATGTTTTGTATCCATTCCATTTTTACATCAATAACTCTTGTGTAAATGAAATTTGACAGTGGGTCTGTGTTGCATTTAAATATATTTAATATATTCCTATTTAATATATTCCTATTTTTGATAGGAAAGGTTGGACTTGATGACCAGGTGGGTCTCTTCCAACCTGGTGATTCTATGATTCTACATGTGGCCAGGCTTAACAAAAACAGTGCACTGAAGTCCAAGCCAGGCTGTTTATCACCGTTACTAATAAATATAGTGACTATCTGGAAAGCTCATTATAAAATCTGAATTTTCACATGTGGAAAATCTCAACCTGTCTACTCTGCATGCCTTGCCTCAGATAAGCATGAGATGGGTTTTCATTACTAATCAATTTCATCTTTTCTTTTAGTTACCTATTTTCACCATGGGAGTTTTTAAGAAGACCTTCAGAGGATAAAAAGATTCTGTTAAAAAAAAGATGTCTTACTCACAGTCTTATTTCTTTAAAGAAAAAGCATTTATTTTATATGTAAAAAGAGCAATACAAGGAGGAGATGCTAGAGTATCTGCAAAAGAGTTTAAGGGAAGACCAGGGAAATCATACTTGTCAAGGACAGTAGATTTTTTTTTAAGAAACCAGTGAGAAGGCTGTTATGGATGTTATGAATTGCACTTCCAGGCTCATCTAAGCCAGAATGAAAAGGCCATTGATATTACTGTAAACTTTAACCCTTCTTTGATGGAATAAGTCTCACAATTCCAGGACAAATTCATTCATTTTCTCTGTTATCTCTGCCTGTCCTGTCATCACTTCTTCCTGAGTCCAAGGGTAAAGGGTTTTTGGCAGGTGAGAGCTTGTTATTTAAACTAATCTCTGGTTGTCATAGCTGCTGCTCAGGGATCTTCCTCCAGCAACTGCAAATCCTTACGGCTTGTCCTCAGCTCCCATCATTACACTGAGAGATGCTCTCAAGTCACTCTATAACCTGTATTTCTTATATGCATCTTACTATTTTCTCATGTAATTTTTCTATTACTGTTGTGACTTCTGAGCCTTCCCTTAACATCGCAGACAAGTAGCTGCCTTTGCTCAACTTGTCTCAGTATCATTGCTGGTAGCTTGATGCCACTTCTGAGTCTTTTTGCATTCATGAGCTGACTAGGTAATTAAAGATATTTCTGCACTGCTCTATATCAGAATTTATGGGTTTGTCTCAAACATAAAATAATGTCTACCAGTTGTGTGACCCTGTACTCTGTACAATGTGGGAATTTTACCCGAAGAAAGTTCTAGAACTGGGTCTTGGAGGGTAAAAATGGGAAAACGTATCTGATGGGAGCTTTGTCCATTTCTGTATTTTAACTACTAAAATTTATAAATACTTCAGACTGAATCACTATGACCTGTACAGTAGATGGACAGGTTGTAGGTCTCTCTTCTTGCCTGTCACTGAGAACAACACTCCTGTTTCTTCTTAAAAGTATTTTCTCTTTCCTTTCTTTGTTAAGAGAGCAGAGTAACCTTGGGGAAATGAGCACCTGAGAGGGCATAGTCACAATTTCATACTAAGTGTTTGAAGATATCCAGAATTCTGGCAGTAAGACCTCACTTATTATTTTAATAAACTGCAAACTCAAAACCAATCCCACTTCTTTAGGAAGCTTTAAACCACTTCTTGGATATGATTTAACTTGTACCCCAGAAATGCAACCTCATGAAAGAGTTATTTTCCCATTACCTCATCAATTGCTTGAGAAATTTCATGTGGTCGCATATAAATGCTCAGGCATCATCCTTAGTTTATTTAACAGCACTAACGCAATTGCTAGCATGATGTCAAAAGAATCAAAAGGAACTAAAAAATGGAAAATAAAGTGCTGTGGGAGTAAAGACACTCAGGGATAAAGGAAGTCATGGGTACTGAAATAACTCTCACAGGGAATTTTTTGGGGGTAAAAATTTTAATTGTGAAAGCTTGTGTGGTAAAGTCTAAACTGAGTTCTTGCTGAATGAATTACTGTAAGGATAAAAACTTTAGCACAAGAAGGAAAACTAATTTCTCGAGAAAAAAAAATCTCTCTTGAAAGCTCTGTGTTTTCATAAGTATTTATTCTTTGCTCCTCAGTGAGCACAGCATTTAAATGTGAGGAATTATGAAAATAAGTAGAGAGATTGATTTGAATATTCTGTTCATACCGGGATTTCCCATCCGCCCCTGCAATTTAGTAGGCGTTTTATAAATGCCTTCATTAACAGGCTGCTGACAACAGTGAAAAATTAATTGAATCACAGAGACAACCGCAAAGGATACCTTATGTAAAGCTCACTCAAAGCAGGAATTTATGCAATTTCTGACTTGGGCTTTGAGGATTCAGTGTCTTCATCCAGCAAATGCTTGGTTTATGCCCTAAGTCATCTGAGTTTGCAATGCCCTGCTCTAAGGGAAGGATTATCATAGCCCAACCCCTTTTGAGATTTCATTATTATGGTGAGCTTTGCTCATTTCTCTGGGAACACAAATAGATCACTTCTTATAAGTCGTATTCCTGCCCTGGTAGTCTATACCTCAAATCTGTGAGTATATCACAGAATCACAGAACAACCAGGTTGGAAGGGACCCATCGGATCTTCTAGTCCAACCATTCCTATCTAACACTAAACCAAGTCCCTCAATACCTCATCCACCCGTGTCTCAAACACCTCCAGGGAAGGTGAATCAACCACCTCCCTGGGCAGTCTATTCCAATGCCCAATGACCCTCTGCGTGAAAAACTTCCTCCTAATGTCCAACCTAAATCTACCCTGGTGGAGCTTGAGGCCATTCCCTCTCGTCCTGTCCCCTGTCACTTGGGAGAAGAGGCCAGCTCCCTCCTCTCTACAACCTCCTTTCAGGTACTTGTAGAGAGTAATGAGGTCTCCTCTCAACCTCCTCTTCTCCAGGCTAAACAACCCCAGCTCTCTCAGCCGCTCCTCATAGGGTCTGTTCTCCAGCCCCTTCACCAGCCTCGTTGCTCTTCTCTGGACTTGCTCCAGAGCCTCAACATCCTTCCTGTGGTAAGGGGCCCAGAACTGGACACAATATTCAAGGAGTGGCCTCACCAGTGCTGAATACAGAGGGAGAATCACCTCCCTGGACCTGCTGGTCACACCATTTCTGATACAAGCCAGGATGCCATTGGCCTTCTTGGCCACCTGGGCACACTGCTTGCTCATGTTCAGTCTGCTGTCGACCAACACCCCCAGGTCCCTCTCCTCCTGGCAGTTTTCCAGCCAGGCTTCTCCCAGTCTGTAGTTCTGCATAGGGTTGTTGTGCCCCAAGTGCAGGACATGGCATTTGGCTGTGTTAAACCTCATGCCGTTGGACATTGCCCAGCGGTCCAGCCTGTCCAGGTCCCTTTGCAAAGCCTCCCTACCCTCCAGCAGATCGACACTTGCACACAGCTTTGTGTCATCTGCAAACTTGCTAAGGGTACCCTCAATGCCCTCATCCAGGTCATTGATGAAGACATTGAACAGGACTGGACCTAGCACTGAGCCCTGGGGAACATCACTTGTCACTGGCCTCCAGATGGACTTAGCACCATTTACCACCACTCTCTGGGCCCGGCCATCCAGCCAGTTTTCTACCCAGGAGAGTGTGCGTCTGTCCAGGCCAGAGGCTGACAGTTTCCGTAGCAGAATACTGTGAGAAACTGTGTCAAAGGCTTTACTGAAGTCCAGAAAGACCACATCCACAGCCTTTCCTTCATCCAGCAGCCGAGTGACTTTGTCATAGAAGGCAATCAGGTTGGTTTGGCAGGACCTGCCTCTGGTAAACCCATGTTGACTGGGCCTGATCACCCGGTTCTCTTGTAAGTGCTTCATGATAGCACTCAAGATCACCTGTTCCATGACTTTCCCTGGCACTGAGGTCAGACTGACTGGCCTGTAGTTCCCCGGATCCTCCCTGCAACCCTTCTTGTAAATGGGAACTACATCAGCCAGTCTCCAGTCCAGAGGTACCTCCCCAGTCTTCCAGGACTGCTGGAAGATGATGGAAAGGGGTTTGGCCAATACATCCGCCAGCTCCCTCAAAACCCTAGGATGTATCCCATCTGGCCCCATGGACTTGTGGGTGTCCAGTTGGCCAAGCAGGGCTCTGACCACCTCCTCTTGGACTATGGGAGCCTCGTATTTCTCCTCTGTTTCCCGGGTATCTACACAGAGGGAACAGCTTTCTTTACAATTAAAGACAGAGGCAAAGAAGGCATTAAGTACCTCAACATTCTCCTCGTTCCCTGTCACTGCTGTTCCTTCTGAGTCCAAAAGGGACTGTATGGTCTCCCTTGTCCTCCTTTTACTGTTAATATACTTATAAAAAGATTTTTTATTGTCTTTTGCAGACTTAGCTAATCTGACCTCTAGCTCGGCCTTAGCCCCTCTGATTTTTTCCCTACATAGCCTCGCTTCCCTCCTGTAGTCCCTCCAAGAGGCCTGTCCCTCCTTCCAGAGCCTATAAATCTTCCTTTTTTTTCTAATTTGACTCAAGATTTCCCTACTTAACCAAACTGGATTTTCCCCTGCCGGCCTTTTTTCCAGAACACGGGGATGGCTTTCTCCTGAGCTGCCAGGATCTCCTTTTTGAAGAACTCCCAGCCCTCGTGGGCTCCCTTGCCCTCAAGTGCTGTCTCCCAGGAGACTTTGCCAACCAGCCTTATAAACAGTTCAAAGTCTGCCCTCTGAAAATTTAGTGCTACCGTCCTGCTTAGCACCCTCTTCACTTCACCTAGGACAGAAAACCCTATCATCTCAGTACTAAACTCATCATTTTTAAAATTTTAAATATTTTAAAATAACTTTATTTATTTCATTAAACTGTTACATAATATCTGTATATGTTATAAACAGATGAACTTGACTAAAGCCCTTCAGTTTGGACTTGCATCATTAAAATGAAAATTGGCTGATCCTATCATAGAATCATAGAATCACAGAATCATCAGGTTGGATGAGACCCCCCGCCCCGGATCATCGAGTCCAACCATTCCTATCAAACACTAAACCATGTCCCTCAGGACCTCGTCTACTTGTGCCTTAAACACCTCCAGGGAAGGTAAATCAACCACCTCCCTGGGCAGCCTATGCCACTGCCCAATGATCCTTTCTATGAAAAACTTCCTCCTAATGTCTAGCCTAAATCTCCCCTGGCAGAGCTTGAGGCCATCCTGGAAGACCTTGAGGCCATATCATTGCATGTTTAATTGGTACCATTACATCTTTTACATATTTGGCTATTTCTACTTGATAAAGGGTAAATTACGGTCACATTGACAACTAGATTTTCTGTCACAGCTTTTTAACTTGCTCACTGTTACTGCTTGTACATTCTGCCCTCTTGAGTGGGTATGGCTGAGTGCCAGGGTGGCAGTTTGACCATTTGCTCCCCAATAGGAGAACCCTCTTAAAGGAGACTGAGATCACCTCTTCTGAGGAATCAACTGGATGCTCTTGGAGGAGGAGGTTTGCAGAGTGCAGAGGTGGGTACACAATAGCAAGCGATACATAACCTGTAGCAGAGAACAGATCAGAAGATGGTGACGAAAGTGGAACTGACACAAAATCAGGCCTTGTTTAAAAGAAAATATTTTTTCTTACTGACCAAAGGTGACTTTCATTACAATTATGATTCTATTGAAAAGAATTTGGACTTAAATTAAAAATAGAGACATCTGCAAAGACAAAATGGACAAGTAGAAGTAATAGGCTTTATTATACTTCTGCCTCCTCTTGTGTTTCTTACATTTCAGAAGATGTTATACTTATTTTTTTCATTTTTTTCTCTCTCAAAAATATCTCTTTTTGTATTTTTAAAACAACTCATTACATTTTTTCAAGAAGAAAGCTTCTAGTCATTCTTGCATCAAGGTCCTGGCAATACCTGGATCCAGAATAAAATATTTCAGTTGGAAGGGACTATGACAATTACCTAATCCAACTGCCTGAGCAATTCTGTAGAGAGCAATCAGGTCAGCCTCCTTATCTCCAGACTAGACAAGGCCAAAGTCCTAAGCCACTCCTCATGGGACATTCCTTCCAGCCCTTTCACCATCTTTGTTTCTCTCCTCTGGACTCATTAAAGGACCTTAACGTCCCTCTTAAACTGTGGGGCCCAGAACTGCACATAATATACAAGGTGAGACCATATCAGCACTAGATACAGAGACATAATCACCTCTTTGGATCAGCTGGTTATGTTGAGTTTGATGAACCCCATGATGCAATTTGCCCTCTTGGCTACCAGGGCACAGGGTTGACTCATACCGATCCTCCTGTCAACAAGCATCGTCACATCCCTTTCTTCAGGACTGCTCTCCAGCCACTCTTCTCCCTATTTGTATTGTTTCCACTGTTACTTTGTGACTGTATGTGTTCTTTTTCGTCCGTATACATTCAGTATAACAAATATATATATCTTTATCTTGTTAGAAAATTTTGGAAACACTGCAGCTGTGCAAGATAAATCTAACTCAGAACTCAGTCAGGTAAAATAAGACTCTATTTCATAACATGTATTCAATTACTGTACTTCCTAGGGACAAAAAATCCCACTTCCTAGGCATAACCATTTTTTCCCCTCTTACTAGCATAGCATTATCTTAGGTAATTGATTAACCCTCAACTGGCCAATGTCCTCTGGCCTACTATTGTGAATGTTCAGGAATCATACTGAATACTGGAGAAGAAAAGAAGAATCTGAAAGCTTTTTGTTTCCCTGGAAACACAGTTCGTAGAGGAAGTCCATGACAAGCAAATAAGTTGCTTTTTTTTACCTTTCTATATTTATTTTTCTTTCCTTTTCTATTCTGTTAAAAGGTTGTATATAGTTTGTTACTCAGAATCTCAGCTTTTTAACCATGCTGTAGTACATTCTTTGCCTCCCACAACCGAGAATGTGTTTAATTAGCTACCTGCAAAATGAGAATGGGATCCCATCACTGGGCAATTTCTAATTTTTATTTTACATTATAGATATTCATGTAAATTTATATTCCTATCCCAAGTCCCTGCTCCTTCTGCTGTCACTGTGTTGTGCTACTTGTGCAATAATGCCTCTGTGGGAAGGAAAATGGTGTCACAGGAAGCCAAGGCTTTCCTAGCCTTCGCGCCTGAAAAAAACTTTGCTCATCTGCACCAGTACAATCATTAGTACTGAACCAAATCAAGAGACACTAGAGAGATGAAAGACCAAAAGCACAGAATGTGTGAGCTCTAGTGGGATTTCTGTAGTCCTAATTTGGACTTGCTATGAGATACCATCTCCAACAGAAATGGATGCATCATCTGAGAGATCATCTTGAATACTATATTCAGTTCTGGGCCCCTGACCACAAAAAGGATGTTGAGGCTCTGGAGTGAGTCCAGAGAAAAGCAAGAAAGCTGGTGAAGGGGTTGGAGAACAGGCCTTAAGAGGAACAGCTGAGAGAGCTGGGGGTGTTTAGCCTAGAGAAGAGGAGGCTGAGGGGAGACCTCATTGCTCTCTATAACTCCCTGAAAGGAGGTTGTGGAGAGGAGAGTGCTGACCTCTTCTGCCAAGTGACAGGGGACAGGACAAGAGGGAATGCTCCCTAGCTCCACCAGGGGAGGTTTAGACTAGACATTAGGAAACAATTTTTCACAGAAAGGGTCATTGTGCACTGGCAGAGACTGCCCAGGGAGGAGGATGAGTCACCTTCCCTGAAGGTGTTTAAGGCACAGGTAGACAGGTCCTGAGGTACATGGTTTAGTGTTTCATAGGAATGGTTGGACTCAATGATCCAGTGGGTCTCTTCCAATCTGGTTATTCTATCATTCTGTGGCTGGTGCTGCACGCAGACTCTGGTCTTTTGTTACCATGGATCCGTCTATGAAAAAGGGGGGCTGCAAGCGCACATTTCTGGCTCATTTTGAGCTTCTCATGAACCAGAACACACAAGTCCTTTTCTTTAGGGCTTATCCAGGACCCTCTAGATGATATCCCAACCTTCTGGTGTGACAACTCCAGCATTCAGCTTGGTGTCTTCTTCAGACTTGCTGAAGGTGCACTCTATCTCTCTATCTTTATCACTGATGAATATGTTAAACAACTCTGGTCCCAGTACCGACCCCTGAGGGACACACTTGTCACAGATCTCCATCTGGACATTTAGCTGTTGACCGTTACTGTCCAAATGCAACCATACAAACGTCTCCTTAAGCACTGAACAGCCCACACATCAAATCCATGTCTGTCCAATTTAGAGAGAAGGATATTGTAGGGGATTGTGTCAAAGTATTTACTGAAATCCAGATAGATCACATCCCTTGGTTTTCCGATGTCCACTATGTGGTCACCCCACCACAGAAAACCGCTAGGTTTATCATACAGCACTTGCTCTCGGTGATGTCATGCTAGCTGCCTGCAATCACTTCCCTCTTTTCCATGTTCACAGCTTTTAGGAGGACCTGTTCCATGATCGTCCAAGGCAGAGAGGTGGGAAATCACAGCACATGTGAAAAGTCATGTGGTGACTTACAGTCTTTCTATTCAACTGTTTATTGTCTACTCAGTTAAGAGAGTTTTCAGTTTTGTGAACACATAGTGAACCTCAGTGAGGATGCAAATTCAAGTCTATAATTGCAGTGTCACTGTTCACAAAGTCATCTCTATGATTTCTTTGGGAAGTGAGCGGCTCATAATTATACACGTCTCTAGGTTGACCTTTTCCAATCAGCATTTAAAGTATTAACGTTTTACAATAATCTGTTGGAGTTGCATAAAGTTCTCATCCAATTCTTTTCAAGATATTTTGTATCACAGCTGTTGTGCTTGCAGAACTTGCAATATCATTCATTTACAATGCAGTTTCTGTCCCTAACTACAGAAAGAGCTACATTTACCCTGCATTTTCATTTGTTTCAAATTTAGAAGGGATGAAAACCAATTCTAATCATATCGTAAGGCATATGATAAAGTAAGAGCCATAGATGTGCATTAATTTATGTGACGTCTTCCCCTTTACAAAAGTGATATTTGAATATGGTGAAACTTAATTGCTGTCCAAATTAGGATAGCTATGCCACATCCTTAGAGGTTTTAGCAGAATATCTTTGCTTAATGCAAATAAAAGTGCCAGTATTAATATTATCTCATGAAACGTGGTGCAGGGAGACTTACAGTAAAATCTAACAATTCCCTGGCTTTTCTAGATGAAGTAAGAAAAAATATCTTTATAGAGGATGATTAAATGAAAGACGTGTCTTTCGATTCGGAACAGTATAATGTTATGCTGGTCATTAAAGTGAACTGCTGTTTTCCCTCACATTTTTATGACAAAATTGAAGAGAAAGCACTTGAAAAATACTGATCTTATAGGATAAGAGAGTATAGTATGATCCTTTGCAAGTGGCAATTTGCAGAAATAAATGCTGAGTTCATGGATGTACAGGGAAAGGGATTTATTTCATCTGATTTTAGACATCCAGAATGAGATATCTGCTAGCAAGCCTGTAACTTCTACAGTCACTGCAGAGAAATAGGCAGTTTATGGAAATAGTTTCAGTGTGTTATTCTTTTCAGGAAAATATTCCTTATATTAGAAAATCAGTCTGCTTTCAAAGAATTTGCCTTCTGTGCAGGCAAACAGACAAAGGGAGTCTGTGTTTTGGGGTCAGAATTAGATTATTCTAATCTAGAGAACTGAATCATTAAAAAGATTTAAGTAAAAGTGACTTCCAGTGAACTACCTTCTCAGAGGAGGGTTAACAAAGATCTGTCAGTTTACTGAAGGTTTTATCCAGTCAAATTTTGAAAATCTTCAGGGACAGAGATCCCACAAACTCTTGGGATAATTTAATTCTTAATCATTGTCACAGCAAAGACTTTTCCCCCTTAAGTTCAGTTAGAATTTCCCCTCTTGCAACTATTCTGTTACCTGAGTCTTTAAATTCTGGTCTCTCCTCAGCACCAAGTCTTCATCATATTTATCCTGTGGTACTCCTAGCACAGCATGTTTGTCAACAACATAGGTCTCATTTCAGGGCATGTCCAGGCTTCTCATTGGCACAAATTAATTATACATTCATCTATTTCCCATCGGCCTTTTGGAAGCCTGACAGCTTTCTTGTTTCCTTCACTACGAAGAGTGAAGTTTGCCTCTGCACTTGTTTTTTCCAGGTATCAAACATGTCCACACATCTGGATATTTGACATGAATGGAACATCCTTATTTAATTATTTTCTTCTGAACCATGAACATTTGGAACATTTCCTTGAAAATCCAAACAGCTCTTCTCTCCTCCTGTTCTTCCCCCTGCATTTTACATCTTGCTAATCCTAATTAATAAGCAAGATATTTAAATGGAGAAAAAATAAGCATGAGTCGATTAATGTGAAGGTACATGTGCTTAGAAAATTCACTGTTTTTCAAGCTTCATTCATGAACAGTTGTGAAATGTGTAGACTGCAGTTTTACTAGTGCTCACAGGATGCGAATCCTGATTACAAAGAAATTGTGTGAATGTTGGATGTGAAATTTCCTTCTGTTGGTACCCTTGGTGTATTATTAAATGTTGCTGATCTTATGAAATCTTCACATTCACTAACCAATTAGCATTAACTAACCATAACTGGTACTCAGAATTGCAACAAATTCTTTGATTTCTTGTTGCATGAGCTGATCTACCTCTGATCACTCCAGATATGTTTTCACCTTATTATCCACGACAGTGGTGTTTATGTGATGGCCTTAATGATAATTCGCTGTATTATTTGAGATGATTGAAGCAGGTGTTTACTTTTGTATTTAGAATCCTTGCATAGTTACTCTAGGAATCTTAATTTTCTGTTGACGGCAAACTGAAACTTTCCATGTTGTGAATTTAAGTTATGTTCTCATGACCAGAATCACAAGAAATGGACTCGATGATCCAATGGGTCTCTCCCAACCTGGTTGTTCTATGATTCTATGATTGTTCTAAAATTATCATTTAGGAGGCTTGTCATTGGTATTGAAACAGTTCACAACCTTAGACAAATTCATAGAATCGTACAATAGACAGGGTGCGAAGCAATCTTAAAGATCATCTAGTTCCAATCCCCCCTGCCATGGGCAGGGACATCTCACTAGATCAGGCTGCCCTATGCCCCACCCAACCTGGCCTTGAACACCTCCAAGAATGGGGGAGTAACAGCTTCCTTGGGCAACCTGTTCCAGTGCCTCCTCACCCTCACAGTGAAGAAATTCCTCCAAGTCCTTCTCTACAGGCCTGATCTCAGTCACATCATCTCTCATTCTTTACTGAAAAAGGGGATTGCCCTGACCCAGATGCAGGACCTTGCCCTTGGCCCTGTTGAACATCATGAGGTTCTCACAGCCCCACTTCTCCAGTCTGTCCAGGTCCTTCTGGATGACATCCCAATCTTCCGTTGTGGCAACTGCACCAGTCAGCTTGGGGTCATCTGCAAACGTGCTGAGAGTGCACTCAATCTCTCTGTCAATATCATTGATGAAGATATTAAACAGCACTGGTCCCAGTACGGACCCCTGAGGGACACCACTTGTCACTAATCTCCATCTGGACTTCAAGCCATTGACCACTACTCTTTGAATACGACCATCCAACCAGTTACTTATCCCCAGTACCATCTACCCATAAAATCCTTATCTCTCCAATTTAGAGAGAAGGATTATCACACCTTTCAATTTTACAGAGAAATGGACAAAGTACTAATTGACACTAGACATGAAAAATATTCAGAAATGGATATTTGTCCTAGGTAAAGTGTCTGGAAGTCTTGTGAAGATCGAACATTTATGTTCTGTGCAATCATTTTCTTTAAGTATGTGGTTTCTGTTTGACTGCTTCTGTATTACTCCCTGTTTTTCCACTCTTAATTATTCTGAACTAGTAAGCTTAATAAAATAAAGTTAAATAAATGTTATATACTTGATTATAATTCAGTTGTGATTAGCTGGTCTTTAAATTCAGATAGTATTAAAAGTTTACAAATGACATTTCTTGTTAGAGCTGCATAGGTTGGGCATGAATTTCAAGCCACAAAGATGCTAAAGTCTATGGGTTTAGTTTTCCTTGTCTAGCATCACTCTATATTTAGAGATGTATTTTAGAGATGTCTCCTAAAGCATGTTTTCTCTTTTGTAAATTGCATCCTATTTATGCCTCTACACTCCTCTCATTCTGTACAATTAACCGTATTTTAATCCAGCTCCGTGATGCATTCTGTTCTGAACAGGGACCATTGTTTATTATAATCATTTTCTGCAGTTTTTGTAAATTGGATCATTATTCTCACCAAGTTTCCAAAGGAAAAAAGTGAAGTTAGTTTTTACTCACCAGTGTATGCGTTCTGAGTACTTCAGTAGTGTCTAAATAATTATCTGTCTTTAGAGTTCTGAAACAGTAAAGCAATGGCTAAAAGCAACAGTGAACATCTTTTCCTTGAAGGGTCTTACATAAAGATTCCATCTAAAATGTAGTTGTTCTTCTGCTAGGTAAGTCAACCTAAAGAGGCTCTAGGTGCAACACAGAAGAGGGAGATTTCTAACTCAGGCTTCCAACACTTCGAAAAACTTTGGAGTCATGTATTGAGCCTTGGCACAAACTCCTAAGCTATTAGAAATGACAGCTTTATTTTCTGCTTTTTAAACTGAATTGTTGCTGGAAATCCCACACTCTAGATGAGATTACATGAATCATAACAAAGAGTTATTTCTAAACTTGGTGTTAAACTTAGGTTTAGCATCGATCATGTTTCCTAACTGTCCTGTTTTCTGTGTCAGCATCTTGATGCATGAGTAATTCCAGCTAATTTTCTTTTTTACTGACTCCCTTAGAAAAATAAATCCATGCCACTTCTTTTCTGTAAGGAAAGAAGAATTTCTACGTGCTTTTTGTTTCTTTGTTCCGTTTTTATTTCTCCCTCTTTTTAATGGGCAGCATTACCTTTATGGTAATTTCAGTGTAGGGTAAGGAATCTGGGGCTCTCAGGTTAAATATGACTTCAGATTTCATTTCCAACTGCTTATGGTAACAAAAGATCCAAACCTTTCTAACACCTCACTAAATCAATTAAAACATCAGAGTCTGCTTAGGACTGTGAAGGTGTAGGATATTGCAGAGATTTTGCATGAGTAATTAGAAATAGAACTGCGTTTGTCCATTTATTCATTTTTCTTAAACACTTTTCCTTTCCTTCCAGAACATCTTCATGTTTGAGTCAGTTGGGAAATGTCTTGGCAAGAAATCCGACCTTAGTGTTGTTCCATAGAGACATGTACAACAAAATATCAGTTCAGAAATTAATACCATAATTTCTGATTGACTGTTTGTTTCAAGTTCTTTAAAAATCAAACCAATATTTTCTAGGCCAGCTACTCCACATCTCAGGAAACAACTTCAGTGCCGTAGAATAAAAATCATAATTTAGCACATATGCACTTCTGGAAAAAATCTGTGTGAAAAATACTGAGAGGTGGGCAAGGCATTAAGACTGCTGTGTTCCAAACTGACAGAAATTTCTGTACTTCTATGAAAACAAAGCTGAACTCTTCTTTTGCCTTGCTATGACATAGTTCAAAGCTGGTAGCTGAAGGTAAACAACTAAGCACCTCAGATGATGAAGACATATTTCCAAGCTTATGTATAGTAATGTCAGTCTTTTTATTTTCCCTGTAAAAATTAGAGAACACATACCAGAATAATGTATTAATAACACATTCACAGTCATATCTGTGGTAAAAAGCTGTCTTAGGCAGAACATGGAAGCATATTTTTACATGTTTTTTGAAACGACTGGATTGGATGCCTCTCTTTAAATATAGTATAAAGTATATTCTGATAAATATAGTATAAAGTAGCATAAAGTATATTCTGAATATTTATATTTCCTTATCACACCTGGTCCAAGAAAATCAAGAGTTTTATTAACCAGAAGGCTTTTAAAATAATGTCCTTAGCTTGCATAAACCAACATGCTGCTCTGCAGAGAGAAGATGATGTAACATGATGTCAAACATATGTTTGACTACCTTGGGTCATCAGAGCTTCATTCAAGTCCCAGTTTACTTTTGGTTGGAGTATGAAACCTTTATTCATAAAACAATATTTTCATGGTTCTTGCCATGAGTCTTGCTGTTATAACTTGGTGGGTAGTCTACTCAGGGGCTGCTCTGTTATGGAAAGGTTCATATAAATTCACTGAAGAGATCAGACCAATGCCTGGCTCTGTCAAAATGTCATTCTGCTTCTTGTACAGAAGCTTACTTAGCAATCTGTGCTTAACAATCTGTGAAGATCCTTTATCACATGGTCTTTCCTGACCTTAGCCTTTAAAAAAAAAAAAAAAGGTGAGAAAGCAAAAAACACCTTAAAAATCCTTGATCTTTCTATCAAATTATTTCTCCCTCTCATATTAAATGTCTTTTGTTTGTTTGTTATTTCAAGTGATTTAAACTAGCATGATTGCATGGAAGGTGTTACAAAGTCTTTTTTTTCTTTTTCTTAGCCTGGAAGGATGTGGCACTATTTATTAGTCAAAGAAGACTACATTTGTCACTAAGCCTATGATTTATTTGAGAGGATTACTGGATTTTACTGCGTTATCTGTTTATTTTGTTGCTGTCATACAATGCCCTTTACTTAGAGATGGTCTGATACGTTTGCTTTTCTTTGCTCATTTCTTTCTTGTTAGTAAACACCACCAGACTCTTTTAATTTACTTAAGCCATATGGTTTCCAGAGGTTTTGGCCATTCATCTGAGACAGGAGGAAAGATGCACAGTGGTATACACTTCTTAACTTGTGCTGTCCCAGGTGTATCAAGCATAACAGAGACCTTTTATTTTTCCTTCTTATTTTATAAGTGATACTACTAATTTCTATGTATATATTGTTGCTGCAAGTCTACTCAAATCTGAATCAGAAGCTGCTTGCCAGCAATGTGGGAGTGAAGAAGCCTGATTTATTTTAACTCTTTACTGATTACCTTGAATTTTATGACAGCAGATTTTGGTATTTTTTTTAAAAACAAATTAGAAGAAAACAAACCACCTAGTTCTTTCACAATTAAATGCCTTGAAAATAAGATGCTACAGATCCATCTGGAAAAGCCTGGAAGATTTAGTAAGAATAAAAGGAGAAACTTTTACAGAGCTGTACATAAATCATAGAAATGGAAATACCCAGTTCCAGAGAAATTACTCTAAAAAATCCTGTAGAATTTAGTAGAAAATGAGAGTCTTTCTAAAATTGTTTTTTTAACCATCCTATAAATTGTTAAAATGAGGATATCATTCTATAGTAAGCTCTTTAAGGAGGCTCTGAGTGTCTCTAATTCTCTATTCAGTTTCAAAGGGGTGATCCAAATTGTGCTGTCTTTCTCATATTATTGAGTTCATTGACATCATTGGATTCGATCAGAAAATGTAAGACCTATGCTGTACATCATGCCGAGTCATATGAAATTCATTGAAAATAAAACATTATCTTACTTTGCAACGCTAATAATTCATACTTCAGATTTTGATATTCCTAGGATAGAATCCATAGATTGGTTTGGTGGCTGGCTACCAACTAGCCTGCACAGCTGAACAAAGGAAATATGTTTGGAGCTGAACAAATTATTTAATCAGTGGGACAAAGTGGAACAAGAGACCCAGGAAGCATTATATCACCCTGGCAACACCTCTGCATGTCCACTTGTTCCTGAAACTGCGGGATGTATTCATACTTGTAGGCTTCAAAATGCTACAGAGGGAACCTTCCAGGTAAGGACTGGGATTCTCCTTGTTCATATGTAATCATCTAAAAGGAGGATGCTTCATCTAAGTCAGTTTTCCTAGAGTGATAAAGAATGGGTGAAGATATGAAAGTGAGAGAGGTCATTGTGATGATTCATGTTGCTTTTTATTATTCCTAAAAGTACTCGTCAACTTTTGAAAAGTCTATCTTTTTAGGAAAAGCTGGCTCATCTTCTGAATACACCTGTTTCTCTCCAGGACAGCCAACATGTTTTGAGCACAGAGGCTTATCTGCAGGTTGCAACTATGTTCTAGAAATCTTTTGAGAAGTGTCATCCAAACATGTATCTGAGTCTATCAGGTGAAATCTGGACACACAGCAGAACAGGTATTCCTTCAAGCAGAACATTCTTTCACGCTATGCCAGTGGGTACAATTGTTAGACTAGGGCTCTGTCTCATGCTAATAGGCAAGATCAGATACAGCCATAATCAATATGGTTATTAATGATGGGACAAAAGGACTATATTGTCCTACATCTTTAGGAAGTGCAATAAAATAATGAAAGGCACAAATGAAAAAAACAGAGATTGCGTTTTTTCCTCATACTAAATCCTAGATTGCGGCCTTGGTACCACTTAATAGAGATGTACTCTTAATCTTGAATCTGAGTCACATCCAGCAGAGATCTCATTTGCTCAGCTCAAAACAGGAACCTCAAATGCATTTTCTGAGACCAAGGTTTTAATTCCTTCTACTTCATATCTTGTTTGTGAAGGTGGATTTTATTCCTCCCAACATTCAGACTCATATCTCTTAAGTTTCAGAACCATATTGCAGGTAGTTTGACTTCTTATTTTGAAGGGAAGCTTAACACAGAGGGAGTACTTGTGTTTTCCTTCCAGTCAGATGTGTACTGTAATAAAATTTTCAAACACCACATATGGAATTATAAAGCCCTTGTATACTGTCTCTTGCTCTCTTTTTTGGTCTTTGTCAAAATAACACTGTTGCAAGCCTTCTGTTTCTCAGAAGGTAAAAAAATATAAAATAGAACAAGTATAACCAGCAATCTCTGTGTTCCAGCAAAAAGAACAGAAATGGCTTTGAGATTACAATGTAATTTCAGGCTCAAAAAATGAAATCAGTTTCACCCAGGAAGAAGGAAAGAAAACATGAAAAAGAAAAAGAGCTGCTATTGAAATACTTTGTTTCTGTCTCTTTTGGCTTTAGTTCCTGTTTGGGCCTGATTTCTTGTTCAGTTGAAGGCTATGTTTAATGTTAAAATGGTGAAAGCACAAGTTGTTTGCCTGAAATAAGTTGCATTTATAAGGGAGCTGTCATCTTTCCTCCACCTTATTTCTTGATACATTCTTTTGAACCCACAGAATACATCAAAGGGCGGAAATTATGCAGTAGAAACAGATTTACATTAGTAGTGATTCTTAACAGTGATCACTGGCATAAAACAAAGCTATTTTGAACGAGTACCAAGGAATAAGAACACTTTCAAAAGAAATGAAGTTGTTACTTTGACCACTGTTACTGCTCCTGTGCATGGTTTCACGCTGCCCCAGTTGTGAAGGTAAATGTTACCTTAAACCAGCCACCTTTGCAAACAGCCCCTAATTTTTTTTTCACCTAGGGCTGCATCCATTAATTAAGGGATACATTAAAAAAATGATGGAGGAACTTCTTGATTCCTAGAAAGGGAATTGTGCCTGGCCATGGGATCAAGCGTACGTCACTGCAGTCACTGCACTATCTTCTGCATCTAGTGCAATGATTCCGTCACCTCCCCCAGAGGCTGCTGAATGTGTTGGGGTTTAACCCCAACTGGCAGCTCAGCCCCACAGAGCTGCTCACTCATTCCCCCATGGTGGGATGGAGGGGAGAGTCAAAAGGATAAAAGTGAAAGAAATGATGGATTGAAATAAAGACATTCAAATAAGTAAAGCAAAAGCTCCATTCAGAAGCAAAGCAAAATAAGGAATTCATTGACCAAGTCAAGGCTAATGGCATCCTAGCTTGTGCCAGAGAAGAGCGACGAGGCTGGTGAAGGGGCTGGAGAACAGACCCTATGAGGAGCGGCTGAGAGAGCTGGGATTGTTTAGCCTGGAGAAGAGGAGGCTGAGAGGAGACCTCATTACTCTCTACAAGTACCTGAAAGGAGGTTGTAGAGAGGAGGGAGCTGGCCTCTTCTCCCAAGTGACAGGGGACAGGACAAGAGGGAATGGCCTCAAGTTCCGCCAGGGGAGATTTAGGCTGGAGATTAGGAGGAGGTTTTTCACACAGAGGGTCATTGGGCATTGGAATCGGCTGCCCAGGGAGGTGGTTGATTCACCTTCCCTGGAGGTGTTTAAGGGACGGGTGGATGAGGTATTGAGGGACTTGGTTTAGTGTTAGATAGGAATGGTTGGACTTGATGATCCGATGGGTCCCTTCCAACCTGGTTGTTCTGTGATTCTGTGAAATGATGTGACCAGCAGGTCCAGGGAGGTTATTCTCACAGAATCACAGAATTGGGCTTCTCCCAGTCTGTAGCTCTGCTTAGGGTTGTTGTGCCCCAAGTGCAGGACCCGGCATTTGGCCATGTTAAACCTCATGCCGTTGGACACTGCCCAGCGGTCCAGCCTGTCCAGGTCCCCCTGCAAAGCCTCTCTACCCTCCAGCAGATTGACACTTGCACACAGCTTTGTGTCATCTGCAAACTTGCTAAGGGTACCCTCAATGCCCTCATCCAGGTCATTGATGAAGACATTGAACAGGGCTGGACCTAGCACTGAGCCCTGGGGAACACCACTTGTCACTGGCCTCCAGCTGGACTTAACACCATTTACCACCACTCTCTGGGCCTGGCCATCCAGCCAGTTTTCTACTCAGGAGAGTGTGTGTCTGTCCAGGCCAGAGGCTGACAGTTTCCGCAGCAGAATGCTGTGAGAAACTGTGTCAAAGGCTTTACTGAAGTCCAGAAAGACCACATCCACAGCCTTTCCTTCATCCAGCAGCCGAGTGACTTTGTCATAGAAGGCGATCAGGTTGGTTTGGCAGGACCTGCCTCTGGTAAACCCATGTTGACTGGGCCTGATCACCCGGTTCTCTTGTAAGTGCTTCATGATAGCACTCAAGATCACCTGTTCCATGACTTTCCCTGGCACTGAGGTCAGACTGACTGGCCTGTAGTTCCCCGGATCCTCCCTGCTACCCTTCTTGTAAATGGGAACTACATCAGCCAGTCTCCAGTCCAGAGATACCTCCCCAGTCTTCCAGAACTGCTGGAAGATGATGGAAAGGGGTTTGGCCAATACATCCGCCAGCTCCCTCAAAACCCTAGGATGTATCCCATCTGGCCCCATGGACTTGTGGGTGTCCAACTGGCACTGGTGAGTCCGCTCCTCGAATCCTGTGTTCAGTTGTGGGCCCCTCACCACAACAAGGATGTTGAGGCTCTGGAGTGAGTCCAGAGAAGAGCAACAAAGCTGGTGAAGGGGCTGGAGAACAGGCCCTACGAGGAGCAGCTGAGAGAGCTGGGGTTGTTTAGCCTGGAGAAGAGGAGGCTGAGAGGAGACCTCATTGCTCTCTCCAACTACCTGAAAGGAGGATGTAGAGATGTCTCGACCCGGTCAAGGGAGGAGGAAAAATATGGGTTCGTTTTGTCTGTGTGGCGATCCGGAGAAAAAAGGGTTACTCCCAGGGTGAATATCAAACAGTATTTATATCACCACGTGGTCCAGGCTGCTAAGGTCCTGGTCTGCGTTTCAGTCCCAGCTCGGCAGGCACCTCAGTTCTGGCACGGCAGTGGGCCTGGGTACGAGCCCTCCAGGCTCCTGCTGGGCACGGCGCCCCTGGAGTCCACGCTGGCCCGGGCCGCGTGGCGACCCCCGGGCTCCTCTGGCCGCGTGGCTACTTGGCCTCCTGGCGACTCCTTGCCCCCCTGCTTCCGTTCCCTGCCCACCGGCCACCTGAGTAGCCAGGGAGGGCGAGGGGAACGAGTTAGTGAGGGGGGTGGGGGGGGGTGGGCAGGCTTCGGGGAAAAGCAGTGTCACTAAAGAAACAAATGTTTAAGGTAAATAAACAAGGAGTCTGTCTTGACAAGAGAGGAGGGTGATGATCTCTTCTCCCAAGTGACAGGGGACAGGATGAGAGGGAATGGCCTCAAGCTCTTCCAGGGGAGATTTAGGCTGGACATAAGGAAAAAAAATTCACAGAAAGGGTCATTGGGCATTGGAACAGTCTGCCCAGGGAGGTGGTTGATTCACCTTCCCTGGAGGTGTTTAAGGCACGGGTGGATGAGGTCTTGAGGGACTTGGTTTAGTGTTTGATAGGAATGGTTGGACTAGAAGATCCGGTGGGCCCCTTCCAACCTGGTTGTTCTATGATTTTATGATTCTATGATTCTGTCACTTGGGAGAAGAGGTCAGCACCCTCCTTCTACAAGTGACCATAGATTTAATCAATAAATTCAATTTGATTTGGCCTGGTAAACCAGCTTATAAGAGTTTATAAACAAGGGGTTCCTTTCAGAAATGAATTGAATAAAGACCATTTGTTTTCAATGAAGATAAGTAAGTGTCTGAAACTTAAGTATCTCAGATGAAATGAGCAATCAAAGTCCTCACTTCTCCTCCTGACAATGGGAAGATCCCAGATGAACTAACTTAGAGGTAGACATTGATGATGTCAATGTCTAAATTTAGCTGAAATGCATCTCCCATTCTGCCTAAATCCCTAAGGCTTGAATTCAGTAAACACGTTCAGAGTCTGACAGAAATCAGAAATCAGAAATGTGAATATGAAATATAAGACACCTGCTTTTCAAACAATATAACTTAAATCATGTGGCCACCTGTAAAGACAAATAGAAGATTGGACTGTGTTCTCAGCTCTCTGAAACAGGGATCAAGCTTTTCTCAGAAGATAATGCACCAGAAAACACAGTAAATTACATCCATAGCAAAAATTTGCATATTTACAAAGCCTGTACCTCATAGCAATGAAGTCTGAGTCCAATTTTTTTTGGAAAATGGAAGGAGGAGAAAATTTCAAGATGCCAATTTTGAGGGGCCCAGGTAATAATTACTTACAACCTTGATTTTCACAAATTCTGCAAGGGAATGAGTACTTCTTGATGACATTTTTAGCTTGTTCTTTAGTTGAAAGGATGATTTTTTTCAAGCTCTTCTTTGACACATATTGCAGGAAGCCCAGCTGCCTAGGGTCAGCATTCTCTATTCCACCCAGGGATAAGATTCAGGCATATAAATATTTCATGAGTATTTTAGTTGTCTGAAAATCCTACTTCCTGTCTTTTAAGGTAAAAATTAAACAAAAACTAAGTTAAACACATCACAAAAAATATTAAACTTATATTTAAACTTCCAGAAGCAGCATTAAGACAAACAACTTGTTGTTTTGCTCTACTGTTTGCTTTTAATAATGTCATATTTGTTTATTTTTAGTCTAATTTTGGGGTGTAGTGTTTTTTCCCCTAATTAGCTAATAACATGCATTCATAACAATTTGTGTGATTATAATTTGACTTTAATTGTCTCTATAGTGCCCTGAGTCACTTGGCAAAAAGCAGACTCATAACTAATGATGTTATTGACATGCTTTTGTAATTTTCCATTTTCATTTTAGAAATATAATATTAAAATATTTGAAGCAATGAGTTGTCAGGAGAATTGAGGGGTGCATCTATTTAATTATCTTCCCAGAAAGAGAGAAATCAGCCAGAGATTTGGTCACATTTGACTTTTACTATATCTAGAGGGTTCAGTAGATGTTAATCGGAGGTTGCACCAACAGTTACCTATTCGTAGTTGTCTTTTACATACATCTAAACACTTTTCTCTTTAACGTGACCCTCAAAGATACGTGGCAGTGGTTAAATAGTGTAAGTAGTGAAAGTCCATGTTACATTTTTTGTAGCTAATAAGGATTCTTTGATTGTTTTCTTGTGTTTCATTTTTCTGTTGTATACAACTTGGTCTTTGGTTACACCTGTTCTGCAGCCACTTAAACTAGTTAGTTTGAATAAGAGCAATGGTGTAAGTAAGATATGAGTGAAAGCCAAGATAAAACAATCCTCTGCATGTCTACAGAGATTCAGGGATGGGTTTTGAAATCAAAACTGAATTGCATACAGCTCAAGCTAGGCTGATATCTGTACTCAACCTAGTTCATTTGTGGGTAGTCAGCTTTAAAAGCATCACTGTCACTCTATTCCAGGCAATGATATTTGGTTTCTGTCTTCAGGTATAAAGTATTATCAGGTTACTTGATCTTATTAAGGACTTGGAACTTAAATAAATACCTTTAAGCAATATCAAAATGCAAGTACTAGTGCAGTTTGTAAACCTTAAGGCTTCATTAGTCGAAGCTGATATAATTTGACACGGTTACTTTCTTCCCTGAACTCTAAACTAAGCTGGTTTTCTGACCTAATTTTGGACCTTCCATAAAAACGGTGAATAACTGGGATGCTGCAACAGTCATCTGGATTTGTGATTCAGTTGAGTTTTGCTTTGCTCCTCTACATTTAGTCAAAGCTGGTCTCTAGTATAGAAGCAAAAAGAAATATTGAATAAGGGTATGTTTAAACAAGGAATATATTGAGAACGTCCTTATTTGCCAAGTCCTAGGGCACATTGCAGGAGTGAACAAGATATACATATTAATACTTTGGATGTGAGGAATAATAAACTCTGTGTTTGACTTTTAAAATACATCACATTAATGGATACCCTTTCCTCTAGATCAGCATAAATCACTGTTTGAAAACTGATGTTTCCTGGGTCTAGTTGTCACAAAAACATGACAATTGCTCATCAGAAGCTTATCTAAACCACAACTCTGTTTGCAGTAACAGCTAAAACCAGATGACAACAGAAGACTGATAGAACTGGATCAGTTTATACTAATCTTTCTATGAGTATCTTTTCAGTCTCAAGTACTTACATAGAAACCATCACCGACTTTATATTTAATGGTTGTTAATAGTTTTCTCATCCACAAATTGGTCGAGACTTGTCTTGACCTTGCCTATACTATTGTGATTCATAGCAACTTTAATTCACTAGAAATATTTAAAACATTATTTAGGCATTTTAGGTATCTTTACCTAATTGCTCCTGTAAAATAAGCTTTGTTGCAAATGTGGAAAAAATTGAATTCTTATATGGAATTATTCATTTTGGGAAAACATCCTCCAAAATCATGAAAGGCTAAAAAATGGATTAGGTCTATGCTTTGCAAGTTTCATATCTTCTACAGGTGGGGCTATTTCTGCTTGTTATACTACTGTTTTACTTGTTAGGATCAACAACTCTAATTGTTCTTCTGGTATCATTAGAAGTGTAGAGATATATATGTATATTTTAATTCAAAGATGTGAACATGATGGTTGGAACAGATGCACCAATAAAGCTCTGAAATATAACATGACTAAACAATAGAGTTTTAAACCGCTTATGATTTACATTAGACAACTGTTGAGGATTCAATAGAGGCTCTTCTCTTTCATCAAAAATGCCCTTTTCCCTGGTAAAAATAGCCTCCAATTTTTTTTTTTTTCATTGCTGCAAGAGCTACATGTGATTCAGCAGTTTTTTAGCCTGGTTACATCATTTAACATCTGTGTCTCTATCTAACTGGCAAGGTCAATTTGTTTCTACTAATAGTTTTTCCTCAACTACAAGGGGCAATCAGTTAATGAATTCCCAGAGGTTCAGTTCTTCTTGCTCTCCCTTGACTCTGACACAATTCCAATAAGGGATGCTATAAAGCATTGTAAAGTTAACCTTCTGGTGTATCCTAGTAGAAGCATTCAATTTTTATCCATCTTTAAGGTCCTTCAGTGCTGAAGTGTTTGTTATGGTCAGATTGTCTACATGGTATTAAGCCCTCGGGCGAGTTACAACATTTGGTGCATCAACATATTGATGAATGGAAGGCTGAATGATGTTTAAAACAGTTTGAGAATATCCACGTGTAGCTCTTACTGCTGTGAGCTAGTTATCTTCACTGCAGGTCAGTCTTGTGTTCCGTTTTCTCTTTGAGGTGTTCAGAATTAATTGCCACCTATTCTTTGGACTGATGCTTGCTTTTATCTACCCTAAGTTCAGACTGAAACAGGCATCACTCCTGTACTCATTAATATGGCGACATCCTAGAATTGTCTGATTTTGTCTCCTCCAATGTTTTATCTCTATGCTGACTGCTTGAACTTGCATTTTATAAAACACTAATGTGTTCAGACCGTCTCCATAAGAACCACAGTGCCTTAGATCAGATATTTCATAGATTCACCATTGCTGCTCTGAACAGGAACTTGTCACTAGTCTCTACTAGCAGCAAACTGTCAAACATTGTTTTCACTCTCAGATTTATGTGTGCACAAACATACAACTTTGTGAAATGACAGCATTGAAAGATAAGTCTGTCTTTGTGTTTATTTATACAGTGCAACAGAATGGAAGATGAACATCCCCAAGCCTCATCCCTTTGCTCCCTCTTTCCTTGTACTGTTCTTACATACCTGCTTTGGGAATCAGAGTAATTGCTTATTTCTTTATATCTTACACTGTAGTGTATAAACTGATCACTTAAACTACTGGCAGGTTAGACATTTGTAAACCAAAAAGAAATTCAATGTTTTCAACTGAAAATTCTTTCTGTTGTTTCTTCCTTACAATGACGTTTTGCAACTTTTTTTTCTCTTAAGTCTTAGTGTTGAAGGAGAACTGCCCAACTGCATGTTTTAGTACGTTTCTGCTGCTAACACGAGCAATTATAAGAGGAACAGAGGATTTTTAGAAGTCGATTTTAGCTTATCAGTTCATTTTTCCCTCTGGTGAAGTGTATAGGGGATCAAAACCATTTTAGTAAAAAAGTACTTAGTATCATAGCTTCAAAATAGCAGAATAGTGCAGGTGTGTTATGCCAAAACTATAGATGGATTATTTCCTTGAGAACTAACAGTCTATATTAGTCAATACCATATCACATTAAAAATACTTTGTTTAGTGTTTTGCTTATCAGGAACATCTTGTTGAAACAGATGTTTGAGTTTTAAAATTAGTAAGGAAGGAAACCCATCTGACATCAATTGAACTCAGTAAAATTTGTTTTATCCTTTATTAAAGATTATTCAAAATGAATTTCTATAAAACAAGTAATTTCATATATATATATTTATAGGAACCACTGGGTTTTTTTTTTCATTTTTTGTTCAAAGCAAATGTAGAAATAGCATATAAGATTTTAACAAAAGATGAAGAATAATATGAAATTAGTATTTGACATTTAATCTTCTCCCTTGTAACCTGGTTCCCTGACATAACCCCACTGGCTTCAATGGAATTACATCAAATTTCAACAGATGGCTCCAGGCAAGTGAGCATAAAGTCCTTTCAGAGTGAGGCAGTGGAAGTCCTCCCTTTCCAAGACATCAAACACCCAATAAAACACAAGGAATAAATTCCAGTCTCTTGGGTACCATATCTCACAGTGACAGCTCAGGTCAAGAAATACCTCAGTTGCATTAATGTAAGAGTAATAAATTTTTAGAGCACCAAGAACTGGGGTATTCGGTAGCAAGAAAAAAACTCAGAGAGCTGTGCAAACTCACATCCAAGCTGTCAGAGTCAGAATTAGATGGAGTTAATGAATCCCTTCTATTCCTGAAAGCATGTATAGAGACATTCAAATCAGGTCTGGAACTAGTAAGGCTGTACCTACATCTGAGGAATAAGCTTTGCCAGACTTCAGCTGGACTGCATATCGTTGCTGTATTTTGTCAGTGTAACCTGGATAACTCACCTGTCGCTAACAGAAAGTTGGCTATGCTTGTTTCTTCTCAGAGCACACTTTAACCTTCTTCTTTCTTGGCAATCTACAAACCAAATGTAATAAGAAAAATTAAGACCATATGGATAAGGGGTAATGCCTTTAATTGTGAGCTTGCATATGGCTGCAAAAAGTAATTAAAATCATGCTAATTCTGTAATTAAAATCCCTGTAACAGAGTAAAACACTGAGACAAGCACATAGGAAGGTTAGGGAAGGATAGTTACAGAAGTACTTGTGTGATTCTGCATTTTAGGAACTGGTCTTCAGTCTCCTGATTATCTCTGGTGTAATTTTCTCTTGAACATTTGCCTGAGCAAAGTAATAAATATTTTTATTCACTCACACATCTTGACTGCAAACTGAATCTTTATTTTTAATGTAAGCAGAGGGTGGATGGTGCTGTGTCTATACAGTCCTAAAAAATAAGGAAGGGAGAGAACAAGAATTAAGATACCACTCCAGTAATATCTTCATTCTATTTGGATGCTTGTTCAAATAAGCACTTAAAAAGCCTTGAGATAAAATTTCACACAGTGAAAAATCTCCACTCTAACTCTATGTTACTAAATGATTACTCTTCTGAAAAACCACAAGTTTGCACACTAGAGGAATTTCCAGAAAATTCTGAGAAAGATAGCAGTATTTAGTAGACAACTACATGCAAGATAGATTTACAACAACATAAACATTTTGTTTAAGTCAAGTATGTGCAGCTTCTTGCGCCTTATTATGAAGGTTGGTATGCTTGTTACTTCAGGGCTTAAAAGTCTATCCCATGTTAAGTGAAAAATTTCAAAAAGCTATGTATATATATTTAAACTATTACTAATTTTAGTAACTGGTTTACAAACACAAGTTCAGTCCAGATTCGATGTCCTAGATCTGTGGGTTATGAGTATACACAGAGTTATCTCTATACAGTGAGAACAAGCCTTATCAAATTGTTACTATTTGTCTTCTTTTTTTGCACTTGATCCCTTTTTTTTCAGTTTTCTTCTCTGAACTGGGCAGTCGTATGGTCAAGGAAGCTCTGAGAAATCTGCTTAGAGCCTCTGATGCCATGGGCTTCCCTGGCTGCCTGTTCCTCTCCTCTGTTGCAGTCTGATGCCTTCCAGCAGAGATGACAGGACAACCTCTGTGTGTGATTCAGTGCAAAGTCAAGCAGTTTAGCTTCCACTCACCTTCACTGGCCATTTAAACTAAGTCATCAGTCTTCCCTTAAACAGACGACAAATGCACACATCTTGTTGAAACAGCTTTTCTGCGAAGGCTGAAGCACCAGGCAGAGTAATAAAAACCTGGAGGGGTAAGGAAGAGTGCAGTAAAGCTGGAAATTCTCATAACTCTGCTTTGTCCATATTCCTGCAAGCTAAGACTCCTTTTGCCCATCCTATCTGGTTCCATTTCATTAATTACACTTCAAAGCATTTCCAGTCTCCTACCTCTCCAAGAAGAGGGATCCTTTATTTACTTCCTTCGCTTTTTCCTAGTGTGTTACGTTACACAAACATTACAATGTGTGAGATCTTTCCAATCATCCTCGTTCCTGAGCATTCCAGTCTGAACCTAAAGGTTTTGCTTAAGGGAAATTACCACCTGTTGTGGAGCCTCACCAAAAAAACCTCATGATCCTGTGAACCATGCCATGAACTATACCATTTCTCTTCACTTTTAGGCTTGAGACTCTTTTAAAACATTCCATAAGGGAAGGTTTATCTATCTACCCATATCCTGTGACTAATGAGAAATATTTTGTTGTGGTACACATGTATTGTAAGTGTGTGATATGGACACGTTGTTCATCATGTGAGTGAACTTACAAAGCTCTCCTTAAATGTTACAAAACTAAGGGAGAGAACAGTGCTGCCACTCAAGGGAGAAGATTCATCCTAATGGTTTTATTCCTTGTAAAAAATCAAATTTTCTACATAAGGCATATGTAAAATTGAACGTACAGCAGCTTGTTAATTCTTCTTGAAGACCTCCAACCTGTCAGGTTTTAGGGAGCAGGAAGGTAGCCAAAATTTGGTGAGAACAGAAGATATCAAGCAGACAAAACCTTACTATAGCTGCACATAATTTTATTCTGAACTTTATTTAAATTCTGAACTTTATTTCATTTTCTAAAGTTAAACTACACATTTGATAAAAAAAATCATTGAATCTTCCTGCATAAGGAGGGGACATTTTTAATGTTAATAGTAATGTTCTCGCCGTACCTTTTCCCTGAAGGCGTTCCACACTTGCCTGAGATCCAAGGGATCTGAATCCAGTTCCTAATACAAAAGTCCCGAATAACACAGAATAAATTATTCTGCCCTTCTTTTTGCCTCTGTTTCCTACATTTGCCAAGAAACAAAATGAGAACATGTCATAGTCTGGATGTTTAGTGGAGGTACATGCAACTGTCCTGATATCAGGATGTATCAGAGCATTATCTGACACAAGTATATTCCCACTGATGTGTTTTCTATAATCACCATAGGTGGTTTAGAAATTTGTAAACACACTAGTGTGGGATGACTAAAGCTTTGCTCATGTAAGTGTGGACCTAATCTACACATCACAATGAAAGATCATGTCTACAGAACTTTCTGCTGTGCCCCTGATATCCAATTTGTTCTAAGTGAACAACAAGACAAAAAAACTCTTTGGAATGTGTTATAATGGTCCAGCATTTCAAGATCCGGCAAGTAAGAAAAATCACAAGGAGATAAAGCATAGATATAATATAAGATGAAACAAATAATGAATATGATCCTTTGCCATAAGGCACTCAAGAAGTTCATAAGTTCCTGTATGGATGATTGAAAATCTGACTGAAAATTAACTTCTGGTCACAATAAAATATGAGTCAAACCCACTGAGTTTTCCTGTTGTTGATGCTGATTTTCTCATTATTACATTTGCACAGATCTTTAATACCCCTGAAATTACCTCTTATCAATCTATTTATCCTGCTGCTGAGTTCATTTAAATTTCCTACCATTACCAAATCTTTCACTTTGCTTTCACTCAAGTCCTATTGTTCTGCTCAAACTATTTATATTCTAGTGCTTACTTACACTTCAGTCCATGACTTATTTCTGAAATAGTCACAATCCCAGACACATTATTCAATCTACTCCTTTCTTTTCTCAGCATCTTATCTCTATATCAGAATTCATCCTCCCACTTAGTTTTTCATCAGCCATGTAGGTCAAGGATGGCTGGTCTTTATTCACAGTTCACAACTCAAAAATATGAAATAACAGTTTCTTACCTACTTCCTAGAGTATTATTATTTTTGATAGTTAACATATGTTTTCTCTGCAACAATCTCTCTTAATAAGACATCATTAGTGTATTCACAAAATACTTTAAGTAGTCAAAAAACTGGGCAAGAAATATTCCTACCAGTCAGCTATACCTTCAGCCGTCCTGCTGGTTGCTGATCGAAAGGTGTGCACAAACGTGTTTTGTGGATACCTGTTGGGCAGTTACTTCATTGGGTTTGCATCTCGCCAACAGATGCTGGTTTACTTTGTGATTCTGATAGATTTTTTGGAAAGATTTTATTTCATCCTTCTCTCTTCTCTATGTGAAATGATGACAAGGTGGAATAAACTGCATTCTGGTAGTCCTGATGAGACAAAATAATGTGCCTTTCTTATTTTCTAGGAAGCACAGTCTCAGAACCAACCTTGGAAGGATAGTGCATATATCCAGCAGCTGATCTTTAGTAAAGGTGTGGATGGAGCACCTCTCCTATGAGGAAAGGCTGAGAGAGTTGGGATTGTTCAGCCTGGAGAAGAGAAGGCTCCACAGAAACCCCAAAGTGTCATTTCAGTACTTAAAGGGAGCCTGTAAGAATGATGGTGACAAGCATTTTTCTAGGGCCTGTTGTGATGGGACAAGGGATAATGGCCTTGAAATAAAAGGAGGTGCATTCAAACCAGATATAAGAAGAAATCTTGTCAGATAACAGTGATGAGAGACTGGAGCAGGTTGCCCAGAGAGGTGATAGATGCACTATCCCTGGAAACATTCAAGGTCAAGTCAGACAGGACACTGAAAAACTAGATGACTTTTAAAGATTCCTTCCAACCCAAACCATTCTATGATTCTAAAGCACAGAGAACTAAGCATGGCATACTGAGGTTAATAAGATTTGGAACAGACCTTAAAAAGACAAATCTAGAAATGATTTTAATACTGCATTTTCTAGCAACCCGTATGTAATTTGTTCTCTGTGTTTTCTTTTCACTGACCTTTGTGTCTGTTTTTCAGGACATTGTTTACTTTGTCGGTATTATGCTGTCTAACTTTATAAATGGATCTGTTGTGTGGTATCAAATGTTTCAAGTTTTTTTCTGAAATCTAGACAAATTATGCCCAATGCTTTCACCTTCAATGGGTTCAAGAAAATCAATTCAGTTATATTGGTAATGTACTTTCCAGCACTCAGCAGCCATCTAGGCCTGAATTTTAATGAAACCAACACACTGTGTACAGGCTGCTGCATGAGTAGCAGTAATACTTTGCACTTATGTAATAACAACTCTATTTACTAGGCAAGATACAAATGAAACATTCAGAATGCAATAACAAAAAAAAAAAAAAAATTGGAAGTCAAGACATCTTTTCAAGCACCATTACACTTGAAAATATAGTGAGCTGTAATGCCTTGGTCTGCTTTTCTCCCTGTCCAGGTCTCCGTAAGTAGGGGGCTACGATAAGTTCAGCTACTTGTTACTGGTGCAAGCTGTTGCACTGAATGCATGATGATGTACAGCCAAGGTACACCTCTCAGTATACTCTGCACTGGTTTGTGTACTGCATAGTATATGGAATACAGTAAATCTGGAATTGTCAGACAGCTAACAATGAACCAGTTTACAGCTTTGTCTGGGACCATTTTCCTGCCACCTGTGCTAGCACAAAGTTGCTAATTCTAGTACGACTGTCTGGTCCCTCATCTCTCTGACTCCATTACCTCCTGTTATCTGTATTGCTGAGCAGAGAATCCTTCAATTACACAATCTTCACCCAATATTAGGAGGTCTGATTTCAGATTCGTAGGGAGCTAAATCCTAACCTTTGCAGGAAGCATTTCCACCAAAATCCAACACCACAAGCAGATGGATATCTGGAAAAGATGGAGAACATCTCCTATTGTGCTAAGGCAGTAAGAACTGCTGAAAACAGTAATTTACCTCCAAAAGTAGAAGCACTGGCAGGACATTAAATGTGCTAAATTGAACTAAATACTTCTGAGAGTTTATTTATATACCTATCTTTATTTGCCAGTCTTAACGTAGTTATTAGTTGATGTAATTATTGAAAAAGTCTGTGCGTAACTTTTTTTTTTGGTTTATTTCATATGGTTTCACAGAGCCTTTAAAATGATTAAAAAGAACTGCCACGTAATATTGCAAAGACTCTGGACTCAAGACATTGTTAAATGGTACCACCTGCATCCTCCTGCTTTCTCTTGATGTTATTACTTTTGAGTTTATTACCCCAGATTAGGTACTCACCTAAGAAAATGTGCACCCCGTGGTGATTACAAATGCTCATTTTGGTTGTTCTGCTTTCTCTGCAAAGCATGATGAACAACAACCCCTCCTTCCTCAAGTGTTCTAATTAACAGAGCACTACCAGGAGGAAAATTATTATAGTTTTCTCTTGGAGTCAATGTTATGAGACTAAATTACGCTAGAGTGATGTCATACTGCTGGTAAATACCTTGATATAATGCATTATAAAAAAGGATTAATGCTTACAAATGTATCAAAATAAATACTATAAGGTAAGCAGGAGTCCTACAAAACTTTTCATCTAACTTAGAGATTTTCCACACAACAAATTTCCCCCTCATGTCATCTGAGTTTTTCAGGTTTAAATTGTCTTTTGAAACAAAATCCCACCACATTTGCAATGTATGCATCATTACCCCTCTGCTGGTGTTCTCAGAGCTCTCGTTCTGTTCTTGTTCTTCTTTCATGGGTATATATATTGTGTGAAAGGGAGCTTGTGTGAATCATCGTAGTTTCAGTTGAATGAAGCTATAATAATGTGGTTTGGTTGAGGTCTTCTGCTAACACTGTGGGAAGCATCAAAACTACAAATTGGAGAGGAGTGCTTAATGACTCTTTCCAAAACTCTGATTAAATTCTTCGTTATTAATATGGTAAACTAAGTGTGGAAAAGTAATTTTGTACATTGCTACAGAAGAACTTGGTTGAAAAGGCGTTATGAAATATGCAAATAATTTTCCAGTCAAAATAGGACAAAAATGGACTTTGTAATTAATTATTTATGTTCATTTTGTGAACTCCCAATTCTGGATCTTTGAGGTATTAATTCAAGGAACCTGAATACTCACAGATTCAATGGAAGTTATAGGTGTGTGAAGCTCAGGAAACTATATTTAAGAAATTTTGATTATTACATGCCCAAACACAGGTGTTGCTACAAATACGTGACATCTAAGTTATGAAAGTTGTATTGTGAACATGGGACTAATAAAGCTTGGTTTCTTATTTCTTTCTGTCTGTGCTGCCCAGAGAGCTTCAAATTCCAACTAAAACTTCCTTGTGCTGGGCATGTCACGTGTGGAAGTATGTACTTTGTTGTCTGACAAGGAATGGATTCAACTTCAGACTTACTGGAGGAATCAGTAGGGTAGTACTACATTGAAAAATAAGAAAATAATTTATAGTGTATAATCTTATTTAAAAACTCTGTCCCTGTCTATTAAAATTGAGCCAGGAATTGGTCAACAGGTTCAAAAGGTACTGAAGAAATAAGTTGGGCACCCAGAAATGCATGTCTGCAACGTAATACATTTCGTTGCTCACAAAACCACACTACAAACCTGGAACTGCATTCTCATTCAGTGTAAATCTGTTTATTTAAACTGCCTCAGAGAAATTATGCTGATTTTTGCCTGTTGAGATCTGAGTTCTTTGGTAATTTCTGTTAGAAATAACTGTTTTGTCGGATTTGTTGTACCTTATCAACATTCAATTTTCCTTATATTCTCTAGGGCAATCAGAAAAGGAGGAAGGTAAATGAAGAACAGGTTCTGCAGCTCTGTTAGAGAATTTTAAGACAGGGTCTGAGCTGATTTATTTGATATTGAGTAACATTACAGAAAATATTCATCAACCCGCAGTCCAAGGTGGCAAGGTGTTCTAGAAGATGTAAAATCTCAGTAAAACTGAGGACTTAAATTTACTCCAAAGGAATTGTTAAAACTAGGGAACAAAGGATTAAAAGGGGAAAAATATTGTGTTCAAGAGATACTAAAAAAGTGAATAACATTTGTAATGCCAAATGATCAGGCCATGACAAAGAAAATGACTCTTAGGAGTACAATCAAGAAATAGAAATAATAATATTATTAAATATTATTAAATATTATTGTTGCTATTGCTGTTATTATTCATAGAATCATAGAATCACCAGGTTGGAAGAGACCCACCAGATCATTGAGTCCAACCATTCCTATCAAACACTAAACCAAATCCCTCAGGACCTTGTCTATCTGTGCCTTAAACACCTCCAGGGAAGGTGAATCAACCACCTCCCTGGGCAGCCTGTTCCCATGACCAATGACTCTCTCTGTGAAAAACTTCTTCCTAATGTCTAGGCTATATCTCCCCTGGTGGAGCTTGAGGCCATTCCCTCCTGTCCTGTCCCCTGTCATTTAGAAGAAGAGGCCAGCTCCCTCCTCTCTACAACCTCCTTTCAGGTAGTTATAGAGAGCAATGAGGTCTCCCCTCAGCCTCCTCTTCTCCAGGCTAAACAACCCCAGCTCTCTCAGCTATTCCTCATAAGGCCTGTTCTCCAGCCCCTTCACCAGCTTTGTTGCTCTTCTCTGGACTCACTCCAGAGCCTCAACACCCTTCTTGTGGTGAGGGGCCCACAACTGAACACAGGATTCAAGGAGCAGCCTCACCAGTGCTGAGTCCAGAGGGAGAATAACCTCCCTGGACCTGCTGGTCACACCGTTTCTTATACAAGCCAGGATGCCATTGGCCTTCTTGTTGACTGACTTCTAATTTCACTTATTGGGTGGCAATTTTAATAGAAACTCAGGTAAATTAAACTTCTAAACAGACACATGCAATTCCATTAACCATGTGATAAGTGATACAAACAGGCAGTAGGTATTAGAAAGACAGAACATTAGCTAAAGGTTTAGGAGGTGGTTTAGTGAGCTTAAAAAGAGAATAGGCCATTATGTAAACCCAAGTATTAAACTTCAATGTGGATGACTAATAGGACTTCCAGGTTAAATAAAGTCCAAAAAAAAAAGCTTTAAAAATTATAGGAAAAAGGTCTGCCGTGTTGTTAGAATTTTATGTGAAGAAACAGAGGGACTATAAAGAGGGCATTGAAAGTATTAATGGTAATAATGAAGCAGCACTGATGAAGAATATTAAGATAAACATAAAAGATTTTTTAAATATGTTAGAAGACAAAAAATAAGAAAGAAAATATTAAGAAACTGAAGGAGAAAACAAAGCATGGCAGTGTGACCAGCTTAAAATGAGTAAGCAGGTGAACCACATCTTCAATAGGTTATCATCAACACAGCTGTGCAGATATTGGATTTCCACCTGCTTTTGCAAACAAACTGAAATTATTAGAGCAGTGGAATAAGAAAAGGACATACCCCATAAAGATCCTGTCTGTAAAAGATTGCACCCAAGTGTGGACTCAGTCTGCACTGTTTGGAGGGTTTTTTCAGGTTAAGTTGTATGGCTTGAAATGATAATCAACTTGGAAACTGCTGTTTCTTGATTTTACAGATGTTGTAAGAGATGCTAAAGGATGTAAACAGAAATGGGATGGGAAGTCCATGAGTTTTATAGCTATTTGGGCTAGTTAGAAGTGGTTTTATTAAAATCTGAGGATTTCTTACCAACATCAATAAAGATGCTTTGCTTGATTCAGTTCCTTAATCTTTGGTTTGTATTTCTTACACTTCCTTTTGAAGCAGCTGCTGTTGACCACTAGTGAATATTCATACCTTACTAGATTAATTATGTTTCTTCTTTTCTAGAGTCCCATGAGAATGAAAATCAAAATTTATCTTCTGAGATAGAAAAGCTTTTTTACTGCAGGCAGTAGTTGCGAGCTTTTTGTTCTCTGATTTTGTGTGGCTAATAACCAAGACCCAGGGCATTGCTTCTTTTCTTAATGTGCTGATTTTTCTGGATGATGGAAGGAGAGGTAGGAGGCATGACATTTGCAGTTTATTATTATGCATACTTGGGTCCTTTCATTCTCATAATAGTGAGTGATAAAACCAAAGCACGTTCTTTCCTCTTGGTGCCTATTTTGTACATAATGCATCTGTATTATGTGATAATCAGCACATCTCCTACTTCATTATAATATATATAGTCAGGAGTTGCAGGAGTTCACATACTCTGTTATATTCAATTTATCGTCTTGTGGAGCCCTCAAAAGCGTTGCAGAGTTTGGCCACTAGCGCTCCTTGGAGTATATATTGCCACGAGATGGAGATGTGCTGACTATTTAGCAAAGAACTAAAGTGTATTTAGAAGAAGCCAATATCACCAGAGAAAACAGCAATGAAATAACTTTCAGAGCATTTGATGAGGAAACTTTAAAGCCAAAGAACTTTAGGAAAAAAACCAGCATGGGCAGTTAATAACCTTAATTCACTAATATCTTGGCAAAGGTTAGCAGTATACTTGATACTAAGGGAAATATGGTAGGACGTTGCTGAGTGAGCAAGCATCCTAATGGAGATACATAAACTATATTAACTGATGGGATTGTGGAGTGTAAGCCTGGCTGAGTTTTTTAATATACAAACTCCATTAATTACAAGATTTAGGAAAAAATAATATATCCACCAATTCTCTTTCCTGCCCTACCACCCCATTTTAGTGGACATAGGGGAAAGCTTAGGATCTGATGGTATATTGGGATAGGAATCTAAAAGAGGCTTGAAAATGATTTTGAACTGTTTTCACAGAAATCAATGGATTTTTACAAACCTTGGAGAGAGTAATATAAGACACTCTTAGGAAAAGCAAACATTTCAAGGATCAGAGAACTCTCAGAAAAGGGCTATGACCTAATGCAGAGAAATCGAGAAAAGTAAATCTGGATTTTCTTATTGCCTCGGTCACTAAACTTCCGTGCCACCACTATTATCTCACTTTGTCTGGGTGCTCTCCCAAAAGCTCTTCTCAAAATGGTTTGCAAGCACTTCAGGGTGGTCTGGTTCTTGTGTATCTGAGTTGTGTATCAGCAGTATTGCCTGTGATTTTATATCTTATGAAATATTACAAACTGCATGAGATCAACCACTCATTACAACACTGTTGAAATTATTGTTGTAGTTATTGATACAATATTACTCATAATGATACCAGTCATACTAGAATATACTGTGCTATAAATTAAGCTGGTAACTTATTTTGAGTAATATCATACTCTGCAAGTGGCCCCCCTGACACAGTGGTTTCATCAACAGAGCTGATTGTTGTTAATTATGAGCAAAGTTATCAGCATCTGATCTACTATATGTCTATAGTAAGTCAACATTGCCTTTCCAAAGAACTGTGTAGGTTAAATGAAATATTTCACGGACAAATTAAAACAACAACAATGAATTCACATGTATCTACAGATATGGTGTCCAAGAATGTTTAGCTTTCAAACAAATATTTTAACATGAAGGTTGTATAAAACTGAATCAGAAGTGAAAGTTTCTGTACAGGACTTATTCTTTTAACAATAATATAATAAACGTGTATCATTGCTGCAGAAAACTGGAAGGAAAAAACAGATATCGTGGTCATATGCAATAAGCCAAAAGATTTGAAGAAAGTTCATAGAATTCTGCACCTTGCAGCTCATTGCAGAAGAAATTGGGCAGGAACTCACCAGGAAAACTGTTCAACCTAATACAATGGACTGTACATTGTGGGGATTTGGGGAATGGGACTCCAAAATGAATAAAACTTGTTTACCCATCCAGAAAAGAAAGAAACTATCTGGAAGATACTAAAACTGTAAATATTGTGTTTGCTATAGTTGATGTCAAACCTACCCAAAGTCTGAAAGAGAGGGTATCCAGAAGGGTCCTTCAATCTGCTTCCTTTTCATTGTTTTAACATGGTAAGCTTGCTGTTAGCGAACAGTTCCTTTACTTTCCCTGCTTCCCTTCTTTATTAGTTTTATATTTGAATCCAATCATTTCAGTTTGAAAAAAAGGGGATCTGCTCTTCACCAGACGCTAAGAAAAGACACTGACTTGGATAAGTATGACACAAGTATCTTACTAGTGACCCATCTCTAACGTCAGGACAGAGTGCAGAGCACAGGAAGAATCCTTGTTGTTCCTTGCTTGGTCATCCTAGTAATACCGGGTCTATCAAAACCTGGTGTCAAAGCACAGCAGCGACTGATCAAGTTGCAAAGATATCATCAGAACCATAAACAAGTCTCTGCCTGTTCATTTTGGCAAACAAAGCATGCAGATTCACCACAGCTGTGCTATAAAGGCCACTTTGATAACATGAGTTTATTGTCATTGTGATGGCATTGGTATCTTTGGGTACATATCACACTCAAACTCTTTCAGATCATTTTCTTAGTATGTAATACTTTTTTCTTCGAATGCTTGAGATTCTATCTAAAATTAAATGCTGGATATTCTGTGCCAGCTTCGTGGGAGAAGGAATATATTTTTTTCTTAAAATTTCTGCTTATCAGTCACAGACACACTTATCATTTACATGTGGTATCATTGGATCTATCCCAAAATTACAACATTGTGGTGAGAAACAGATATTTTTTCATGCAATGATGCTAGAAAGCTCTGACCAGCTCATGTGTACAGTTTAGAAAAAACAATTAAGGAGTAAAGCTCCACCTCAACAGAGACAGAGAAATATTAAGCTACATATTGCTAAGCATATAATGAAAGCAAGAAAAAAAAAATGTATGATGAAATGACTCATTCTGGACATAGATATTGCAAACTGTGGGGATTTTAATTGCCTAGCAATTAAAGGGTGAAGGCACAGATGGGGTGATAGCTTGTATTAGGCAAGCAGGCAGCTCTACTAGCAATGATTCACTCCTAAAAACAAAGACTTCTGAAATACTGTGATCATTTGTAGATATCTGCAGAATTAGTGTGTGAAAATAGGAAAATTTGTATAGGCTATAACAATGATAGATTTCCCTCAAAGGCTGCCTAGAACGTCTATCGTATTATATGAAACAGATAAGGTCTTAATATGAAAACTTCCAGTGAATTCCAAAGCAGAGTTATTTTACCATTGTAATTCTATAAATGAGGCTTGGAAATCTAGTAATTTAGCTTTCTTTTTTTTCCCCTTTCACTTTATTGGCAAAACAGAGAATTTTTAACAGAGAATACTAACAGCAAATACTGCTTAGTGAAATGTGATATATTTGAGACCATTTCCCTGGTAAATAACTAAGGAAGATATCCAAATAGCATCCGTGAATTGTCAGAGATACAGAATATTCACAAAAAAACCCTGCTTTTGTTAAAATGTTTTTTCTGTTGATAAGGTAAGGAAGGAAATAAGAAGCTAGAGGATGAGAGAATAACTGGTTAGTATAAGAAGAATCAAAAGACAACTTGCAATTCACAGAAGGCTAGATTTCCCAGAGGTCAGAGGGTATTGCCACAAGACAAATCCCAGTGAAAACCCCTTTTATAAAATCTTGCATTATCCCAACATCCTCTTATAACAGATTAATAGGCAAACTATTTAATCTCACACTTTCTTCTGCTGTGCTTGATCATCCCGACATATTTGGTGTCACTTGTGATAACTGGGGTTTTGCGGTAGCAGCATTTGAACTTTATTGTTTTGTATTAGTAAATTGGATCCCTTGCCAGCATCCTTTAATACATCAGCAAATAAAGAGATCATTTATAGCCCAAGAAGAAAAAGGGTTTTGTTCATCTCCTCAATGTCTACTTTATATTTTTCTTGCTGAAAAATCCACTGTGCGCTGCACAGCAAACTATTGGTATCTGATTTTCAAGGAGTGGGGGGGAGTGTGGGCGTTTGTGTGAAACACAGCATTTCTCTCACTCTGTCACCCTAAAAGTTATCTTCCCTCTTCCACTTTTTAATGTGTTGTAATTGTGTTTATGAAATAATATGGGCTCCCTCTGGTGACTAATTGAACACCTGCAAATTCCCAGCACTTATAATGAAAAAATAAAGCCTGATGGATCAAAGCATCTGCCCGTATGCAGGAGAATGCCGCATCCTTCCACATTTTTGTGTCTTTATAAATTCTGTAAAAAAACTGTGCAAGTGCCAAATCTCACAGATAGTCACCTGTTTTGTTCAAAACTCCAGGCATGCATTTTCTAGTCTTATTTTCTAACCATTAAAAGCCACCCACGGTAGGTAAGCAGTGCAAGGCTGGAATTATTGATTTCACATGAAGACAATGATTTTTGCAAACCCTTTTTCTATTGAAAGAAGTGAGCCAATTGTCACTGCCATGCACAAACATGCTGTAATTTTCTAGAATATTTAAATATGATTTATTTCAGAAGGGAAAACAACATCAATCTTTATGATACACAGCATGTTTAGAAAGAAGCAAGACTAAACTGAAGATTTAGGAACTTTCAAGGCAGAATAAAGAAGTTCATAGGAATCACTACTAATGATGATTTCATCCCTCAGCATGGATGAAGACCATTTTCAGTAGGTAATTTGAATGAAGCATTTAAATTTGTGTTAATAGTATGCAGATGTCTTCTTGTCAGATGGTCCTACTGACTGAAAGCTCTCCTAACCATGTTTTTGTTTGTAACTATAGAAATAGTAATTCGTAAGACCTGACACATATTGAATTCAGGTAGATTTACTCAAAAGTAAACAAAAAAAAAAAAAGAGTGTAGGCAAACAGAAAGCAATTGCTTTTGTTTAATATAATATCTTCTTCAGGGACATACTTTTCTCTATTTCAGGTCATTTGGAAGGTGTCTCACTATGGTTTTGATGTTGCAGGATATCTGAGATGAAGACAGAGCATGTTCTTCAGAATACGTTAAGCCTTCTGAGGGAGGATCATCCCAGCATCTGAAATCACTGGAAATCCTCTGTCTTTTGGGCACATAAGACGGCAACCATATGGGAAAAAGGATTTGTAGAGTCATTCCCAAGATCTATCATTTTTTCTTACTGTATCAGCATTATTACAGTCCTTAGCATCTTGTTAAAAAAAAAAAGTTATAATTGTTATCTATTTTGCTCTGGGTTTTGGCTGGAACATTTAGTTTTCTTCACAGTAGCTTGTATTGGGTTATATTTTTGATATGTGCTGGAAAAAATGTTGATGATGCAGAGATGTAATGATCTTGCAAGCAGCGTTTACATAACACCAAGACCTTTTCTGCTCTTCACCCCACCCCACCAAGTGCTGGGTGTACAGAAGAATCACAGAATCATAGAATCATAGAATCACCAGGTTGGAAGAGACTCATCGGATCATTGAGTCCAACCATTCCTATCAAACACTAAACCACGTCCCTCAGGACCTTGTCTACCTGTGCCTTAAACAGCTCCAGGGAAGGTGAATCAACCACCTCCCTGGGCAGCCTATTCCAATGCCCAATGATCCTTTCTGTGAAAAACTTCCTCCTAATCTCTAGTCTAAATTTCCCCTGGTGGAGTTTGAGACCATTCCCTCTTGTCCTGTCGCCTGTCACTTGGGAGAAGAGCCCAGCTCCCTCTTCTCTACAACCTCCTTTAAGGTAGTTGTAGAGAGCAATGAGGTCTCCCCTCAGCCTCCTCTTCTCCAGGCTAAACAACCCCAGCTCTCTCAGCCGTTCCTCATAAAAAAAGAAGTTGTGAGGGGACATAGCTGGGGCACCTAGTGCCAACTGACATGCTGAACGTGATGTCATATGGTATGGAACAACCCAGAGGGTTGTTCCATACCATATGACATCACGTTCAGCATATAGATCTGGAGGAAGAAGAAGAAAGGGAGAGACATTCAGAATGAAAGGATTTATCTTCCCAAGTAACCTCTAGTCTTGATGAGGCTCTGCTTCCCTGTGGATGGTTAGACACCTGGTGATGGGAAGTGGTGAACCAATTGCTTGTTTTGCTTTGCTTGTGCACGTAGCTTTCACTTCATTTGTCAAACTGTCTTTTCAACCCACAAGTGTTTGCACATTTACCATTCCAATTTTTTGCCCTCGTCCCACCAGGGTTGAGTGAGTGGGTGGCTTTGTGAGACCTAGTTTCCAGCTGAGGTTAAACCATGACACAGTAATATGCTTCATTGCCGCTTTTCAGAGCCATTTCATAAAACCTTTCAAAGCCACAGTAAGAGTTAACTTATTTTGGGTTTCAGCTCAAAGGCTGTCAGTATGCAGCATCATTCTACAATCTGGTTAGATTTTTTTATAGCCTAAACCTATTTTTCCTACTCTTTCATTTGGGATTGCAATGGTACAGTAAATTCTACAAGTATTAAATCTCAGTCCCTCACACTACCAGACTATATTCAACTGTTTGGTCAAATTATGCTGCTCAATAAACTAATCATTTCCTGTAAAGGCAATAAACTTCTCTTGAAAGCGGTGACTCAGATTGCTATAATCTAATTTGTAAATAGTCACATACTTCACAATATTTGGGGTCACCTACTCAAGAGTAAGTGTACTTAGGTGCCCTCCAATCTCTTCCATTCTCTTCCTGTGAGATGTTGTCCTTTTAGATAAGATTTGTGTCTTTGGCCATTAATGACCTTACTCTTAATTGACAGTACACTGACATCAGCCAATGCAAGTGAAATTGTTCTAATATTACGACTATATTATGAAGTTTCAGTATACTGTGGAAGACACAGGATATAAATCTCAGACTGATGGTTTTGTCAGCATTAAAGAACAACAGGAGAATCCTACTTGATTTTCAAAGCAAATTTTTGCACCTGAGTAGTTATGTTCCTTAGTCTTTAAGCTGTCAAAATAAACTGTTTATAATGACACACCTCAGTGTTTGCATTATTCAAAGTTTATGGCTTCTGTTGCTATTTGAGCAAATACAAGAGAATGAAAGTATTCCTTACATCAACTTCAAGATCAAATGATAATTATTTATGTTACGTTTGCATCTTTGCTTTTATTCCACTTCCTGTAAATTTCCTAGACAGAATGGTGTCAGAAAATTTAGCATTGAATAGTTCTTTTTGTATTTTATTAACTAGCTAGTTTTAATTTTTGTTAGCTATGAATATTGACAGAATGTCAGCAGTTGTCTTTTTTCCTGTTTTCCAAATTTTCCTTGTGTTATTTAATTGTTATCTTAAAAATAATTAAGCAAAAAATTGTTTATTCTCACCTTTAGTGTGCAGAGTTAAAAATTGCTGGAAATATTTTGATATTTTTGTATTTTAAGACATAAAAAATGTATCTTTCAAGACTTATTTTAATTATTTTCACAGTTGAAAGACAAGTTAACATGTAGGAATTATACAAACTTTTTTCCTGCTCACAAAAAGCACCATTTTAACAATGGGTTAATCTTGAAGAAAAACACTACTTACATTTTTTGTAATAATCAAGTGATGTACAAGTCTGGCTATAAACAGTACTATGTTCCTATGGTTTGTGAGGCAGCCACCTCGTTCTTTACTATAATAGCATAGCAAAAGAAATAAAGACTTCTATTCATAGAAATAGTAGAATAATTTTATGATCCACTCTGTTTGCATATTTTCTTACATATTACAGTCAATCTCAAGCAACTGAAAAAAAAGTGTGTTCATAAAATACAAGAGATTTTACAGAACTAATCACTATCTCTTCTATTTCAAGAACAAAAGCCAACAACTGTCTCCTTCTGAAAGATGCAACAGTTAATCTTTTTGGAGAGAACAGACTGAACTGATGAAGAACTCCTTCCACTGCAGTCTCTACTACCACATGAAAAGTTGTCACTCACTCATTTAAAAGCACGTGAGACATTAGACTTAGTCTTAAGCTATGAAATCTCTCCTCTACATTCTACTTCTGATGCTATAACAGAGCTCAGACATGTTATTCTATGCAATCAGTCTTCAGTTAAATGTAAGGGTATGGATTAAAAATTAATGTATTGTATTTTATGTGGTTTACGTGGTAAGATTTTGGTTGTGGGGGAGGGCTACAGAGGCAGTTTCTGTAAGAAGCTGCTAGAAGCTTCCCCTATGTCTGTAGAGCCAATGCCAGCTAGATCCAAGACAGAACTGCTACTCACCATGGCTGAGCCCATCAGCAACAGTGGTAGCTCCTCTGGGATAATACAAAGAAGGGGGAAAAGTTGCTGTACAATAGCAACTGCAGTTAGAGAGTAAGAATATGTGAGAGAAATAACTCTACAGACTTCAAGGTCAATGAAGAAGGAGGGGGAGGAAGCACTTTGGTTGCCAGAGCAGAGGTTCTCCTCCAGCCTGTGGATAAGATTATGGTGAGGCAGGTTTACTCCTGCTGCCTGTGAAGGCTAATGGTGGAGTACTAATCAACTTAGAGCCTAGAGAGGAGCCCACACCCAAAGAAAGATGTGACTTGGTGGGAAGACTGTGCTGGAGCCTTCTCCTGGCAGGACGTGTTGGACCCACGGAAAGAGGAGACCATGATGGAGCACACTTGCTGGCAGGATTTGTGACCCTGTGGGGGACCCATACTAGATCACTCTGTTCCTGGAGGGCTGCACTACATGGGATGCAGCTCATGAAGAAAAACAGCTCAAGGGAAGGACTCATTCTGGGGAAGTTCATAAAGCCATCTCCTGTGAGAAGGACCCCATATTGAGTCAGGGGAAGAGTGTGAGGAGTCCTCCTCATGAGCAAGAAAGAACAGCAGAGTCAACAAGTGATAAACTGCCATTCCCCATCCCTCTGCACAGCTGTGGAGGAGGACTTGGAGAGTTCAGGAGCAGAGTTAAATCTAGGAAGGAGGAAGGAATGGGAAGAAGTTATTTCATGATTTGATTTCTCATTATCCTACTCTGATTTAATTCACAATAAAATAATTTTGCAAGTTGGGTCTGTTTTGTTCATAAAGTGACTCAGGTCTCCGTGTTCTTATCTCATCAGTGAATCTTTAATTTTATTTTCTCTCCCATGTCCAGCTGAGGAGGAAGAGTGATGGAATGGTTTTGGTGAGTACCTGGGGTCTCGACTGGATAAATAAAGCACATTTATGAACAAAAAATATCATTGGATGCCAAAAGAACGGTTGTATAAGAGAGAAAATTCTTTAGTGGGAAACTTTTTTTTATAAGATGGATCAAAGTTAAACTGTTTTTCAGAAATACACTTGAAATTTAACATTTTGCATTTCAAAGGGGATTGATGTAATTTCTGTACAAATTTTATATAGTGTGTAGTGATGTCCAGTGTGATCTCCATTTATTTAACAAAGCACTAAAGCCTAGTAGAAAATTTTGAGTAGTAATTGGGAAAGCAAATATATGATAACAGTTAGACCCCTTCAGAGGAAATAATTTGATCCTTCATCAAAGTCTATTATTCATGATACCCACACAGGAGACGGGCTGTTCAGATAATCAGTAACAAAGCTTTTCAGACTTTTTTTAGTGGTTTTCTTTTTTAATACTCCATTTTCTCATGGGGTATTATGAAAGCAGAAACAAGAATATTTCTGTAACATCAGTTTTTTCAGACAACTTACCAAGTAAGATTATTACTTCTTGTATGCAGTTCAATGTGGGTTTAAGGGAATAAAATAATGGGTTTTTTTTATTTATTTTATGTGGTTAATTTGCATTACTGTGTACTTTGAGCTGTGAAAACAAGGTCACTTCTGCAATGGCTTGGTTCACTGAGTCAGCCTTGATATAATAAATGATGGAACTAAAAGACAGAATGACACTTTAAAGGTTGCATCAAAGAAACCATGGATGTTACCTCGGCAAAATTTGTTACCTTACCTTGAAAATTTCATAAAACAGGGACTTTTCATGAGGCAGCTATGAGACTGAAAAACAAGCAGGTAGGAGGGTTTGATACTGCCTAAGAGACTGTTCTTTCAATATGGGTTTACCACCTTGTATTAAACTGCAGTATAATGAAGGGGAAAAAGAACGATGGCAAGGATACTAAATCCTTGTCTTATTAAGGAAAAAAATGAGAAAGAAACACTGAAAATAAGTGTGAAAATTATTTTCATCAGTTGCTGTATTTTCATGTCCTTCTCTCTGAAACACGCATATATTTCGTATTTATTTCCCAACCAGTATGAATACTCTTTTCTAATTAAACTAAAGTTGTCATGTTTGAGGTGATAAAATTTCTGGTTTGGGCCATCACAGATAATTCTGAATACTGAATACTGCATACAGCTGTGGAAATGGCTAGATGGCTCATGGCTAGATATGACCTGTTTTTTTTAACCAGAGATAACCTAAACTGTTAAAAAATGAAAAAATGTATTTAAATAAGTATATTGACATCAAAGAATGTTTAAATTCATCTGCTACACAGAAGTCTTGCAAAAACTGTCTTGAGACACACGATATACTTGACACTAAGAACATAAACATTTCTCACTTAATCAAGTTTAATATTTTTTTTCTGTGTGAGTATATTTTCAAAACCATTTTGGTATTTAGTGAAAGAAGTTTTTCCTGTCTAAGAGTAAAATTATATTTTTGTGATCCCATTAAATTCAAACAAAATTGAATTAATTTGGGTAGCTTTTTTTGAGGAGGAAAACCCTCATACCTTTGCCTGTCTTGTCTTTGATACTTAAGCAACAAAGGGGGGCAAAAAGCACTCTGCTCTTTGCCTGTTTCTTTTTTTATATAACTTAGAGAATCCTTCATACTTTGTATCCTGGTCACTGCTTCCTTCCTTGAAAGAGCTGAGGGGATGAATAGATTAGAAATGATGAGAATAATAGTGAAGTCTGGAGACAGAACTTTCCTTTAGAGTCTGAAGAGAATTAAAAAAAAATATTACCTGCTTTCATCTCTTCAGTGGCATAACTCCTTTAAGGATGGTGTTGATAGCCTCATTAGCTTAAGACTTTTTTATTTAATTCAGGTGGCGCTGTATGAGAGCTGTCTTTATTCTTGTGAAAAGAAGCTTTGGAACATCTTTAAAATTCAGAGTTTATACTCTTTCCTGTATCATGAATGTGTTCTGAGATTTCTTGAAGTGTAACAAAACTGGCAACAGTTAAAACTATTTCTTAGATGCCTCAATATGCTTGCCTTTTTCATACACACGTTCTTGCTCTAAGGTATATTTTCAAGCTTGATTGTGAGTAGCCAAGACAGTGTTTTTGAAACCAATGACCTCTTCTTATTTACCAATACATGAAGAGATCATTTCTTTATTTGATGTTCCTTGTTAAATGCTATAGTCAGATCCCTATAAGTAATTCCCTTTATAAAAAGGGACCCTACAGTATTACATTTAAACAAACTGCCGCTTAAATAGCTGTGATCTAAAGAATATTTTTTTTATCTTAAACATTTTTACAAAGTCATATTTAAACTTCAAGCTCCGTATGAAAGTGGTTTGCTAGTGAAAATGTTCCAATGTTGCACAATTAGCTGCAAACTGAAGGAGCTTCTCCCCTTACCTGGAAAGAGAATGACTTGGAAATGTTGGTCAATACGAAGCTCAACATGAGCCAGCAGTATGCGCTCACAGCCCAGAAGGCCAACCACATCCTGGGCTGCATTAAATGGAACGTGGCCAGCAAGTCAAGGGAGGTGATTCTGCCTCTCTATTCCTCTCTTGTGAGACCACATCTGGAGTAGTGTGTCCAGTTCAGGAATCCTCAGCATAAGAAAGAGATGGAACTGTTGGAACTGGTCCAGAGGAGAGCTACAAAGATGATCAGAGGGCCAGAGCACCTCCCATATGAGGACAGGCTGAGAGAGTTGGGCTTATTCAGCCTGGAGAGGAGAAGGCTATGAAGTGATCTTATAGCGACCTGAAAGGAGTCTACAAGAAAGCTGGAGAGGGACTGTTCATAAAGGCTTGTGGTGATAGGATGAGGAAGAATGCATATATAGTGGAGAAGGACAGATTTAGACTAGGCATAAGGAAGAATTTCTTCACCATGAGAGTGGTGAGACACTGGAACATGTTGCCCAAGGTAGTTGTGGATGCCTCATCCCTGGAGGTGTTCAAGGCCAGGTTGGATGGGGCCTTGGGTAACCTGATCTAGTGAGATATACCTGCCAATGGCAATGGGATTGGAACTAGATGATCTTTAAGGTCCCTTCCAACCCAAACTATTCTATGATTCTATGTTTTTGCATTTCTGGTTTTATTTCTTTAGTGTTTAATTGGGATTTTATCTATTTTTTTTAAAATTCTCTCTCTACTATCTCAATTTTCCTTTTTGTTATGGAACAATTTCTTGATAATACATATTCATTCTTCATTTATTTTGCTATGACACAAATTCTATGTATTTACATGAAGACCTGAAGTGTGTGGAGGGGGAGGGGTTCTGAACAGAGGTAACTCCTTTGACTTCAATTACACCTTTTTACTTGGCAAAGGAAAAGGAACAACATTGTGGCTTTGAAAATACTTAGCTTCTATGCAGAAAGTAAAATTGAAGATGTACTAACCTGGTAGTTCTTTGATACTTTGCCTTTTCATATTCAAAAAATTTCCCTTCCTTCCAAGTCTACTTTGAAATTTTAGAGTTGAACTATTGTTATTTTGGAAACACCAAAGATTAGGCTTTTTTGTTGTCAGTGAAGAATTATTAATACTTAATTTATACGTGGGCAGTAATCTTCCATATGCATCTATGGCAACATAGAAGGTCTAGAATTTCAGTTAAGATGTCTCAGGTGAGTTAAATGATATGCTGCTATGAGTTTCTACTTCTACAGCTTGACAGTTCATATTGATGTCAATTCTTGTGAGAATTCATAGCTGTCCTAGTCTTAAAAAAATTCTAGAATGGTGTAACTTGAGACTTCTCTTCTGCTTTTTCAGAATGAATGCAGAATTTGGTATTCTGGTCTTTTTGACACAGTTACAATACAGAATAACCTCTCTTTCCTGGTTCAGACTGTCCTAAAATGCAACACTAGAAGTGGTAACCTTTGGGCAGAAGGCACCTGGAGACACAGGTCATCAAGCTGGCTTCAGAATTAATCTTTTCACCTAGTTTTATATTGCTATACTGTGAATGTCAGCAGATTAGTTACCTTGACTCTTTGCAGGTATTTAGAAGAAACAGGCTCTTCTGACCAGTTTTAAATGTCTACATTAGAATGATATGATCTAAAAGATGTGGTTCCTCTCCATAGATGCAGAAGGAGTTCCTCTGACACCTCAGTCATAGAATCATAGACTCATAGAATCATAGAATCAATCATAGAATCATAGAATCATAGAATCATAAATACAGTCATATTCATTTCTCCATGTCTCAGCTTAATATGGACATATTATCTTTCTTGTGCCTTGTTTTCTTCTCTTTTATTTTATTAATTACAGTATTCTTTGCTGTAGGACTTGTGTATTGATGCATTTTCCTGTGCTTTAAAAATGTTTCTCTGTAATATAAACAATGGAGATGAAGGACCTTCCATTGTGTTGCAAATTTAAAATACTCTTGAACTTCATAAACCTCTGATGTTAACTACACAGAAGGATTACACAGTCCAGTTTTTTTTTCCAAATATCTTTCTGATATTATGAGGATGTTTCGCAGTATGATTTCAAAATGAAAGTTGTTGAAGGAAAAAAACTGATGAGAGAACAATTTCTGTCTTTAAATAAAGGACTATATGTATACCTAGATGTATAAAAATGGCAAAAATTGTGTTCCGGTGTTGAATATGTTTAAATACGTTATTATAATTATCATTCTGAAGTGATGCCTGTAGTTAATAATCAGTGCTCTGAAGTAACGTTTTTAGATAATACCATACTCAGTTGGAATTTTGATCTAGGTGAGACCCTTATCAACATCCATCCATCAAAGAAGATTTCAGTAAATTAAATATGTCTCTCATTTGCTTGGGTGTTTTATTTATTTATTTATCTATTTCTGTGGCAACAGCATTATTCCACAAAGGCAGCCTGATTAAGGGTTAGAGGTATCCACAGTATTTGGAACTATACAATCAAATGACTTTTTTGTTTCTGTTTTTCTGAGGTGAATTAACTGCTCTTGACACCAAACAGTTTTCAGGAGAAGAGAGACCGAGAAAACAAATAAACAAAAAACAAGTTTTTTAACTTCATGCATAGGGTCTTTGCCTGGTTGGATGGGAAGGCTTTGTATGACTTCTTTCTGGAGTTCTTTTTATTCAAAATAAAAATATTGGACTGTTGGATCTAAAAGAGGGGGGAAAAAAAAAGTAACACAACAGAATTTCTTCAATGCCTTATTGTGACTGCCAGCCTGGTATTTGCAGTACTTTGTTGGCAATTCCCTCAGGCTAAGAGAAGGAGTGTGTCTTCAGCATGCTGGTTGAACTCTCTGTTCCATCAAAGCTAGCTAGTGACACCACCTCCAATATCACAGCTCTGTGGAAGACTGTCAAACAAAACAGCAAAAAAATGGTTGTGTTTGCCTGCTCTCAAAGGGGTTTCCTGGCTGTGCATGAGTGAGGCAATCCCCTTACATCCTTACTGGTGCCTAAGAGGTGGAGACAAGCATGTTTTCACAGAGATCTATGCTTGGCATTTGTACAGTAAGGTTTTATGTGTCTCCCTTTAGAGGGTGCATGCTTAGAAAATCAGTGGAGGATCAGGAAACCGTACCAGCTACCTAAAAGGTGCATTCATAAATTTCAGACATCCAATATATTTTGTGTATGTGACCCCAAAGCTGTTTCCTGAACTAGCCACCTTTTGTGAAGCAATATTAACTGAATAAAAATTAATTTTCAAAGATGCACATTTCTGATTGCTGGAAGAAGAACACCATTTCCTTGCATTCCAGCCACAGCTATGACTTCTTGTTTCTCCTGCCTGTTTATTGATCATACATTTATTTATTTTATATTTTGATTTATTAGCTGCTTGCCAAAAGAACATCAGATGATAAGCTAAATATGTGGAAATAAAACCCACAATGTACGTGTGAGATTTGCGGTTCTCACTTAAAAATGGGCTGATGAGAGAATCGGGATGGTGGTGCCACCTCCTCAAACCTCCACATGCCTGAAGCTTTTCAATACATGGCTGTACAACTGCCCTGTGAGCAACACTGTATTTCTCAAAGAACTGCAAGGATTAAGAAATCCGAGCATCCTTCACATAAAGAGGGACTGAGAGAGCTGGGACAATTCAGCCTGGAGAAGAAAGAGCTAAGAGGATCTGATGGGAACTTAATGAAGAAGGAAGTAGCAAGACAGTCACACTCTCTTCTGTGGTGCCCAAAGCAAAGAAGAGACAATAGGCACAATTAAAATGCAGGGAATTCCTTTTAAACATAAGAAAAATCTTTTTTTACTGTGTGGGAATTGAACACCACAGCAAGTTGCTCAGAGTTGTTGTGGAGTCTTCATCCTTAAAATACTCAAAATGTAACTGGACACCGCACTGAGCAATTAAGTAGAGTTATCACTGCTTTGAGCAAGTATGCTTAGACTATGCAAGCCCTGGAAGCCCCTTCAAGCCTCAGCCGCTCCTGTGATGTCAAACACATGGAGGAAAGTAGCTGGAAGCAGACTGGAATCTCATTCTCTACAAGTTACTTCAGTTCTATGACAACCCCAGACATACTTTTTACCCTAGGAATAGTGATGACCAGGTTGACTTGTTTAAAAAAAAAAAAAAAAATCTTTCTTTTCTTATTCCTATAAGGCATTAAAATCATAAGCTGTGTATAAGGCACAATTCCCATTTGTAGAAGTGAGGTTTTATGCTAAGCTTGAAAATCACTTTGAAATTCACAGTGGTCAATTGGGTTCTGTAAGATGCTTAAGCTATTAAATAAAACAAGCCAGCATATGAAGGCAATGGTTATTAGACTAAACTGCAAGACACTGAGAGAAGGTGGCATTTTCTGCTCCTACTGTTCAGAGCAGTCCTTCAATGATGCTATCCTTTGAGCATCCTTTGAGTAAGAGGAAGCACCAGATGGTCCAAAAGAAAATTCTTCCCAGGAGCATGGTAACAGTTAAAGAAGCCTGGATGCTCATGGGCCAGGTGCTCTAGCCAGTGCTTTGATGCTGCTTATTTTACTAAGACAAATCTGAGGTTGGAGTGCCTCATTCAGATCCAATTTAAAGATGAAGGCCAAAGAAGATGAGACACATTCTCTGTAATGTTTTATTTTGAAAATTTTTGTGCTGAAAAAAGGAAGTAATTTAACTTCATACCTCCCTGCACCACCACCACGAACTCCCTGATACCAGAAACTTTCCTTGCGAAATATCACTTGTATGGAATTTCCTGTGCTCTGGGTTTTTTCTGAGATATTTCCCAACAGAACCTGATAGAGCTTCATCAAGGTCAGCATATTAGTACCAGTTTAAACCAGATGAGGGCCTGCTCCTTTCTATTTGCTCAAATGTAAAATGATCATTACAGATAAACAGTAAATAAGCAAAAGGCTTTCATCATAAGAAAGAATTTGAAGAGGGAGTTTCTTGGGATGATGTGGGAGGAATATCTATTTTTCGTTTGCCCCCCTGTTCCCCTTCCCTGTAACCCCCAGAGTTTTGTTTATTCATTTCTTAAGCTTAAACACTTATATCAAATACTTATTTTGTACTATATCTGTTAATAATTCTTTTACATTTAGTGTAATTAAGTCTTTAATTATTTGACACAAAACAATGGCTGCATTTCACTGTGGAAGTCAACTGAAAAACATATGCCATCTACTAAACTTGGACAATAAACTCAAGAGGGGAAATTATTTATATTCAACTCTTTTGTCATTTTTGTACCTCTTCAAGCACAGTGTTGATTTTATATATATATATATATCTATATATATATATATCTATATATCTTTTCAGCCACAGCTTCCACTTGATCAGCTGCATATAAAGTCTTTGCAGTACAATAAACTATAAAAATTAAGCACAATTATATCCATTTTAAATAGGGGTTGATATTAAGAGAAAACTTTGATGTGGAAATCATTTTTCATTTGAAATTCATCCTCTTAATGTGATTGGTTTGAATTTTAGAAGCAATATTTTTGTACTTTATTTAGCTAATCAATACAATGAAATTCATGAACAGAGAAGTAACCACTTCTGACTAGCACTATATTTTATTGAAATAAGGACCTTAGTACACTTAAGAGCTACAGAGTCCAGAAACCTTCCCTAAACTAATGCATTTCAGGTACAGGATCAACCATGCAATCTGGCTGTTCTGGAGGAAGGGAACAGTAAATAACAGGACAACAGTATCAGAAGGACCTGGAAGGGAAATGTAAAAAAAAGCTGGATTGTTGGTCAGGTGTGACCCAAAGATTTTATGGCGTCTTTTGAACAAATAATTATTCTTCATAAGTCACTGAGAAAGTGTCTTATAACCTCCTGAAAAGAGCTTGTAGAAAGGATGGAGCTAGCCTCTTCATCCACATGACAGGGAGAATGGCCTCAAGCTGTGCCAGGGGAGGTTCAGACGGGACATCAGGAAAAAGATTTTCATAGAAAGGGACATCGGGCACTGGAAAAAGCTGCCCAGGAATGTGGTTAACTCACCATCCCTGGAGGTATTTAAAAGATAGGTAGACAAGGTGCTCAGGGACATGGTTTAGTGGCAGATAGGAATGGTTGGACTCAATGATCTAAGAAGTCTTTTCCAACCTGGTGATTCTATGATTCTGTAAATGGATAAAATGAAGCCCTGTGTGAAGGAACAGGAATAGATAAAGCCAGTTCCTGAGGCTTGAATACTAAAGGGTATTTACCTAATGGTTATCAAATAAGTCAATTATTTATCAAATGACTCAAAGAGATGTTATGAATTCTCAAATGAAGCTTGACAGAAGCCTTCCATTACAGAGTTAAATAAAAATGTAATAAGAAAACAGAATTCATGAGCAGTGCTTTTGACCCACATGGTGACAATACCCGTTTTTGCTCCCATACTTTGTTAGAATCCTGTCCATTGACTAACATGACCATAAGTCAAGTCCTGATTACTATGTGTATTTATCATGAGTATGTGTAACCATGTCATGAATTGGGCTAAATTTTGGACATTAGGATGTCTTAAATACCTATCTGGTCACATTGTTGGCACAGAATCATTACATGATTTAGAATCTGCCCAAGTTTTGACCCTCTTCAAAGGTATGAAATCTCATTCATTTACTCCATGTTTAATGTTGGATGACCAGTTTTAATTTTTAAGCTTGCTAAAATATAACAAAGCATAACCATAGCCTTTTTATTTTTCAAGTTAGATTGTTTGCAAATAATCTCATTTTTTTCTTTTTTTTCCCCGTTATGTTGATTCTTTCTAACAGCATCCTTACCAATGTTTCAAGGCAATCAAGGCACTGTACAACAAAAAGAAAATAACAGGAGGGAAATCGCTTTACTTGTAGAAGGAAAGGTTTCTGATTTTTAAGTTATTAAACCAAACACCACTGATCACTGTGGAAACAATGCAAGAAGTATTTCCCTATCCTCCAGGCTCTTCTTGTCCCACACTTATTCACAGAATGAATTTTCCCATTCAGGTGCTGTACCTGAATGCTCCTGCTAATAGAATAATTCATTTCATAGGCATTGCTGATTAAGTTAAATTCTTATAAATATTTATAACAGTTTTCTTAATATCCAGAGATAAAAAAGGGGAAAATTAATGGTGAACTCCTTTCTATAAGTTCAGGATTTTTGACACAGTCCAATTAGTAATAGGAAGGTTTAAATGTAGTTGTCATAGTAACAGGGCGACATAACTTTTATCAACTGCAACTACTATATTATAATAATGGAGTAATTTTCACAGCTTTGATTCTTATTTTTTCATTTTGTGCTTGCACTAAATTTCCTGCTGGCAGGATGCAAGGTACATTGTGCCTGTGTTTCCCCCCACACCTCCCAGGCTTTCTAAGAGATTCACAGGCAGATGCAAGACATTTGATTCAGATTCCTGAAGCAGATATTAGAGGTCCACAAAAAGCTCCCTACTTGAATGGTGTGCTTGGCACTTAGGTACCAAAACTCCCTACATAATCCATGCACAGGACCTCTCGAAGGTGTTGATCTCCTCTGTTGCTGAGCAAGGTGCCACTGACACAGTGTGAAATACCAAGCAGAAGGATGCAGTTGAGCTTTCACTCCCCTTGAGACCATAGATCTATACATACAAAGCTGGATTCATCTCTGCAAACTGCAGGTATTTAGCAGAAGGAACAAATTTAAAAGCTAAGGCAGTTCAGGCTCCCTGGAGAGTTAAAAAAAAAAAGCACTTACAAAGAATAAATCTATCCTGTAACTGTACCAAGTCACACATCGACCTGCTGTTTCTCATCCGTGCTTATATAGAGCCCTTGGGGAATTTGACTCCAAACTTGGGCATTTCAGGTAGCTGCCTGGGTTAGGAGGGACAACTCCAGAGCATATCAACTTCCCCTGAGAGCAGCTGCCAAAACCAGAAAAGCTAAGCTTTTCAGTCTTTTCTATATTTGCTTGCCTGATTAGAAGACTTCTGGGGAAGGCATATCTTATAAAAATAGCAACAGCAATAGAGAGAGGGGTAGAAGTCAGGCTGCATGTGGTTTTGGGAAAGTAACGAGGAGCAAAAATCCTAAATCTTTCCTGCTTGGAATATCTCTGTCTATCAAGTGTGAAACAAAAGAATAATCCCAGCTGCAGTTAGGCTTAGATGTGTGCCCAACCAGCTGGTGACAATCAGATTTGCTGTTGTCTGCTCTCCTTGCAACCCCATAACATTAAAATGCCTGTGGCAGTCTGCAGTGTCACTCAGTTCTCTGAATTTTCTGCTTCCATTCAACAGCTTTCCCAACATGGAAAAAGGGGCTGAGGGGCTTGCTCCAAGAACATTTAATATTTGTCCACTTAGAGGGACTCTGGGTGGACATTGCATCCATTATTTCAGGCTCTGTACAGAAAAGAGGGGAGTAGGGGAAGCCAAAGCTCTGAATCAGGCATGAAATACTAAACCTTGGGACAGAGAAAGGTCTATAGCCTGAGGCAGTAGCTAGCTACTCTGCAGAGATAAGGGACCATATGTGGATGAGCATCTTTCATGGACTCCTCCAGCTTCAGCAGCCTCCTCACGTGTCATAGGCAAATTTCACGGGACCATGTGTTACTGCAAATCTTCCAAGCCCTGGGCCTGTATTGGTTACAGAAGTCGAAGGAGTTACTGTAGGTCTGTTGGCCTCTGACAGTTAGACTAGCCAAACTTATCAAGAAACACACAGCTGTGTGGCTTGAATCACATCACTGAAGCTGCTCTGGAAGAATTCTGTCCTTTAGTAAGGATTTATTTTCCTTTGGGGTCACAAACTTGGTGAGGAAAGCACAGCCAGAAGGTATTTCATCTCTCTTCTGGATGTCGGACGTGGTGTTGCCTCGATGAGGACAGAAGAACAAAGAATGAAAATTGAGAGGAAACGTGAAACTTTAGTAGAGATCAATGGGATTATAGTCTTTTTTTTAAAAGTTTCCTTGTTTTATTATGTGCTAGTTATTTTGAAGAATGTGTCTATATATGTACATAAATATGTAAACACTGATAAATGCCATCAACAATAATCAGAAAATAACATGTTTATTTCTCTATCTTTCTGATATAGGCATGAACCCCTTTCCTTAATTAAAGGACAAGTCCATGAGGAATTATGCCCAAGCGCACTTCTACCTAAGTGTTCCTAAGTGTATCCCTAAGTGCGATATATTTGCAGTCAAAAAATTATAGTCATAAATCCATAAGGAGTGTTAAACACAACAAACAAACCACGCTGAACAAAAGTCTGTTGTTTAAGTCTGCTGTCACTTTTGAAACTCATTGTTTCCTCCTTCTCCTTAATATTCTGCACCTCACCATGAGCTGAAACTTGTTATTCTGGTATATTTGTGTTCTTTCTTCTGGATCTATATAAAAAATCAGGTCCCAAACTGTGCTCTACATAGCATTATTGACTCACAGTCTACCTTGCAGAGTTGCATACAAATTCTTAAGAAAAAGGTGTATATAAAAAGCATTTAGTAAAAAGAAAGAAAGCATGTTCATTCTGGACTAATGAGACAATAGAAAACAACTGCATCACAAATAGATCTACAGACTTCATCTACCTTTATAGTTACTCTCGATATTAAAATAAAACAGCTTTACATTAATAAGATCCCTTTGGATTGAACTTTGTAACAGAGCCTTTGTAACAACCCAATTTCAAAGAATTTAGATCAGGAAAGAGTGTTAGTCACTAGGGAGTGCTACCAATAAAATGTCAGATTTCTTTTTTTAAACTGTTTGTCTACAGTGCATATCCCCAGATGTCTTTCTTTTTCCTTTTAGTTTTTAATATCCTTTCCTCCTTCTGCTTTGCAGCATGGTTTACATTTACTATGCAACTGAAATGAAAATCATTTCAAAGTTCGCCTCCTTCATATAACCATTGAGTGAAATAATCAAGAAGCATAACGTTGCAGAAGTCAACACATCGAACACAGATCACAAATGCTAAACAGGGGCTAGCCACAAACCTGGAAACTCCTGAGGTGCTTTAGAATACCTCAACTAAATACTGTGTGTAGGACTTAGAATCATAGAATCACCAGGTTGGAAGAGACCCATCGGATCATTGAGTCCAACCATTCCTGTCAAGCACTAAACCATGTCCCTCAGGACCTCATCAACCCGTGCCTTAAACACCTCCAGGGAAGGTGAAACAACCACCTCCCTGGGCAGCCTATTCCAATGCCCAATGACCCTTTCCATGAAAAACTCTTCCTAATCTCTAGCCTAAATCGCCCCTGGTGGAGTTTGAGGCCATTCCCTCTTGTCCTGTCCACTGTTACTTAGGAGAAAAGGCTAGCTCCCTCCTCTCCACAACCTCCTTTCAGGTAGTTGTAGAGAGCAATGAGGCCTCCTCTCAGCCTCCTCTTCTCCAGGATAAACAACCCCAGCTCTCTCAACCGTTCCTCATAAGACCTGTTCTCCAGACCATTTACCCAATTCATTGCTCTTCTCTGGACTCGCTCCAGAGCCTCAACATCCTTCTTGTGCTGAGGGGCCCACAACTCAACACAGTATTCAAGGAGCAGTCTCACCAGTGCTGAGTACAGAGGGAGAATACCCTCCCTGGACCTGCTGGTCACACCATTTCTGATACTTCCAGCGAGTACATGGTACTTCCACTGAGAATATTGTACCTCTCCTGAAAGAGTCAAGGCATCCAAATGAGCTGCTGTTGGCAAGAAGCCACATAGGAACCTGGATCTGGTTGAAAAGAAGAAAAAACTGATTACATGGCAACAGCTAAGTCCAATTAGTCCCTGCTGTGTGCGGAGAGAGATGTAACAAACCATAGGCGGTATGGGGGTGGAGATTACTGCAGCAGTTCTAATGGTTGTAGAAACAAGGTGGCTGCTGGGACACAGCTGGTGGGGAGCATGTGTGTGCACTCCCATGTATGCTACACATGCACATATATGCACATAGCCCAAGTGCAGCATGCAGACACCACAGGGCTGGAATTCCTGAGCTATTTGTTTCAGTTCATTGCACTGATCAGGACAGGTCCGTGGATTCTTTTAATTGAAAACATGACTCAGCTTTCCAGGAAGGTCATAGTAAGGCCATAATTATCTCATTAAGCAAATTGTTCCACTATCTGGTCAGGATTTGAGTTCATTGTTTCCATTATCTCCTTTAACATCTAAATGGAAGGGGAAAATTATCAGCTGGTATCAGTCAGGGAAGTGCTTACAGTCAAAAAACTTACACTTAAAAAATAAGGTCTGAACTATTAGCTGTATTGTTTACCTATGTTATTGTTCCTTGCATGCTTGTTTCTTTGAAAACATTTAAGATTCAATCTGTCATGCAGCAATGAAATTGAAGAGATATATAAATAAAGTACACTTTACCAGGACGGGAGAGAAACAAAATTAGAAGAGAAGAAAACCACTGGGAACAAAGTAAGGAGAAGAAAAATCTGCATTTATATATTGGTTTGTGTTATATGCTGGGATAAAAGGCTTTGATTTCCAGCCACAGTTTATGCTGCTCAGGAGGTGGGATGCTGCTCTATTCAAATTTGCAACTCAGAAATATTTTTTTTTTTTCAGTCAGAGAATCATAGAATAGTTAGGGTTGGAAGAGACTTTAAAGATCATCTAATTCCAACGCCCCTGCCATAGGCAAGGATATACTTTACCACTACCTGAAGGGTGGTTGTGGAGAGGAAGGAGCTGGCCTCTTCTACCAAGTGACAGGGGACAGGACAAGAAGAAATGGCCTCAAGCTCCACCAGGGGAGGTTCAGGCTTGACACGAGGAAAAAATTCTTCACAGAAAGGGTCATTAGGCACAGGAACAGGCTACCCATGGAGGTGGTTGAATCGCCTTCCCTGGAGGTGTTTAAGATGTGGGTGGACAAGGTACTGAGGGACATGCTTTAGTGTTTGATAGGAATGGCTGGACTCAATGATCCGATGGGTATCTTCCAACCTGGTGATTCTATGATTCTATGATCCCATTAGATCAGTTTACCCAAGGCCCCATCCAAACTGGCCTTGAACACCTCCAGGGATGGAGCAGCCACAACTTTCCTGGGCAACCTGTTCCACTGCCTCACCACTCTCATTGTGAAGAAATTCTTCCTAATGTCTAATCTAAATCTGTCCTTTTCCAGTCTATACCCAATATCTCTCATCCTATCACCACAAGCCTTTATAAATAGTCCGTCTCCAACTTTCTTGTAGGTTCCCTTCAGGTATTGGAAGGTTGCTATAAGATCTCGGAGCCTTCTCTTCTCCAGGTGGAAAAATCACAACCTTTTCATCCTGTCGTCTTATGGGAGGTGCTCCAGACCTCCGATCATCTTTGTAGCCCCCCTATGGACCCATTCCAAAAGCTCCATATCCTTCTTACTTTGAGGATTCCAAAACTGGATGCAGTACCCCAGGTGAGGTTTCACAGGAGAGGGATTAGAGGGGCAGACTCCCCTCCTTGGCCTACTGAACATGCTTCTTTTGATGCAGCCCAGGATACAGTTGGCCTTCTGGGTTGTAAGCACACACTGGTTGCTCACATTGAGCTTTTCATTGGCTAACATTTCCAAGTCTTTCTCTACAGGGCAGCTCTCAATCATGTCACCCCTCATCATGTAGTGAAAACAGGGATTGCCCCGACCCAGGTGTAGAACCTTGCACTTGGTCTTGTTGAACCTCATGAGGTTCTCACATCCCCACTTCTCACTTCTGGAGTCCAGGTTTCTCTAGATGACATCCCAACCATCCGGTGTGGCAACTACATCACTCAGCTTGGTGTCATCTCCAAGCTTGCTGAGGGTGTGCTCAATGTCTCTGTCAATATAATTGATAAAGATATTCAATGGCACCAGTCCCAGATAGTCACCAGATGATAAGTTAGTGCTGGGTTCACATTAAAATTAAAGACTTCCTTGGATTTCAATGAATACTAGTGCCTCCAGAGGATTTATGCTGCAGCTTGAATTCACTACTTTTCTAGTCACATGGGTAGTATGCCAGGAAATGTGGGTGCATGGATACTCATAGGATAGATGATGCCAGCAAAATGTTCTTGTGAGATCCCCACATGCTAAATCATCCTCCTGTGTCAAGTTATTCTGTATTTAGGGTGATTTTATGAAATGAATGTGATGGAAGGAACAGTCAGCAGAAAATAAAAAATTCCTCATGATACAATTGGATCAAAACCAGCAAATAACCAGGAATGATCTTTAAAACAATATGCTTAATTTGGTTTTTCTCCCATAATAAACAGGAATAATAAAGAAACTAGCACCATACTGAGTTCTCCACTAAAGCTGCCTTGTTTTCTCACAGGCAATTTGTAAGGAGACAGATTATCAGCTTATGAAGTTCAGAGTCTTGGCAAAGAAAGGAAGCTAACATCTGAACTGATAAATAAGCATATGGTAGAGGGTATATTGCTGATAGCCACGAGCAGGACATCTCTTAGGGCATTTAGGTAATTAATTCTTACTGTTGGGAAGACTTAAATACTTGTATGAATCTGGGCTTTATTGTTTATATTGCAGATTTGGGTCCAAAGATCATAGTACACAAAACCTAGGAAAACATCCTTGTTCACTTTGTAGCTGTGAAGTGGAGGCATAGAGAATAAAAGTGAAGAGTCATTCTCCTGTCCTGTAGGTATCCTATCCATTCTACTAACTAGCAAGTTTGATTTAAGGCTGAGGCACTTACCATTAAATGTCTAAACACAAGAAAATTCAGTGTTTAAATGCCTGAAGAACACTTCCAAGAGGTCTGTCTTTGAGACCTATCTGTCTGGCTGCATTTCACTTTGGGGATGTCTGCCAGTTCGCTAAGGTCTGTGGCTTCTTTTATGGGCTAGATGCCTAAAGCTCGTCATGGCAGAGCTCATCCTTTCTGTTCCTGGCCTTAAAAGACTGCTTTATCTCAAGCAGAAAATGAAGTGCAGATCCTTAGTCCTCACTGCCTCTCTGACAACATGGACATAGCTACACTCTTTTCTAATAAAATTATTTGAAGCCTAGAAGGAAATAAACAAAAAAGCAGGTTATTAATGGTGCACAGGTTTTTGGAGAGGCCATTCAAACGACAAAGAAAGAGTTAAGGAAAATGTCCAGCTGGTTCCCTTGGACAGAGGAATGAATTAGCAGGCCAGAAAATCTCAACGAACGTGTACCCGTGGCACGAAAGCTAGAAGCAAATAATCAATTGGATGCTTTATCAGCACACTATTCAATTAAATTTCAATTTAAAATGAAAATAATGCAGCAATCATTATCTAGGCTGTGGCCAGGTCCTTACATGAAATGTCAAGATACCCTTGTCAATTTGAAAACAGTTTAGATAAGGATGAAATTCTCCAGCCTGCATGCTCTTCAGGAGGCCACTGTAAGCATTCTTAATGGATTCTCTGTCCGAGCCTTGGAAACATTTGTAGTTTCTTATTTACCACAGTTAATGCCTTTCTTTTGAAAGATAATTAAGTTAAACAGTTTTTAATGAAAATAATAATTAAAAAAAAGACAAAATTGTACATTATCAGGAATATATGATTGCAAAGTAAGAATATTTCTGTCTTTATCATGCGAGGCATCTAATTATTTCACCACAGAAAATATTTTGAAGATGACAGCTTGGTAGCAAATGCTCCGAGTCTACCATCCACAGTTTATTTAGCACTCTAGAAATCAAATTCTAAACAAGTACTTTGTCTGTTTTATCACTTTACCTGTCTTTTCTGCATAACTCATAAGAAAAAGGAAAGCAGATGAATGAGTGATATTATTTTGTTTGATTTAGAATTAGAATTAGGATGTTCCTTTATCTGAGGTTCATATAACTCACCTGTACCTGTCATGGTAGAGTTCTGCTCAAAGCAAGGACCATTTTACTTAACATTGTCTTTCTTGGTCATGGTAGTAGTCTCACCAGAGCAGTAGAATATGAAAACTGGTTTAAATTTATGACAAGCAGCACATGAAAGCAGGGAGATATTATTTGATATGTTATATGTGAAAAGGAAAAAAAAAAAAAGAACAGAGAAGAGATATCCCAGTCACTGAAGAGATAAGAAACATAAATAAAACAGATTTTTATCTCTGTCCCATAAGTGGAGTCTATTCAGCTTTTCATCAGACAGCACAGCTTCTGGTCTTTGGTAGATTTTGACTTCTTACATCCCTTCATTTGAAACAACACAGCTGGTGGTAGGCATTGGAGTGCCACAAATGCAAGCTTGTATACCCTATGTACTTCTTTCTCAACTGTAATGTAGTTTAAAATCTATTTCATTTTACCTTTTCCTTACTCATCTTGTGAAAAAAAAAAAAAAAGGATTAGGAAGGAAAACTGAGTTTTGTTTGGTTTTCACATGATTAACAGCAAGCTGGTTTTCCTGCATTTAGAAACATGATCATACACACTTTAAAGAAAAAAAAAAAAAACCAAAAAAACCACAACTCCTCAAAATTAGATGTTTTTTTCTTGACTAAGATACTTTCAGAATTCTTGTCCCATTGAAAGCTGGAAGGAGGCTGTAGTTACTTGGCTCCCTGTGTTAGGTTACTTTTTTTTTTATATACATCCTTTTTTACCTGGGCAGATTTCTTTCTTTTGTCTTTGTCTTGTTCTTACTTTTCATGACTGTCACTACTCTTTCACTTGCAAAGGGACACGTGTCTCCTCAACTGTGTTTTCTCTTCTTTTATCACATTCCTTATGTGATTATAATCCAGCAGTGCCTTTGACACATCCTGTGACAGCAAACTAGGACATATTAGAGACTGTTGAATATACAGAATTTAAATCCAAGATTACTAAATGTTTTGATATATGTCTTTCCTTTGTTCCAAGTGATATAGGGATATTTGATGGTTATTATTGGCTTATATTTTGCATTAACTACAAAAACTAGTACTTTTTTATATCTGCAGGTAACACCTACAGACTACCTACTGATTTTTGCTATGCTTTACTCTCAAGTTTCAATTTTTTTTACCATATTTTACTCAGGAAATGAGAAGCAGAGTGTTTCATTGAAGGTACATAAGTAAATTTAGACAGACTCGCATGGCTTCAGGGACAGTTACATCCATGGTTTGGGGGGCATCGTTATTTAAAAAAAAAGAACAGAGGCCAAAACAATGTTATTGTATCACATCAGAAAGACAGGAGACCGGCAAAATGATGAAGCAGGATCTCAATTTTATGAAGCGAGATTTTCCTCTACAGAACAAAAATATTGGCAGTGCAGGCGCTCCTTGGAGGGCTGCCTTTCCACTGCACTATTACTGGGGATATATATGCTTTTATTTACTATTTTACTTTAGTCTTTGTTATTTGAAAAATACAAATCTGGGTTGACTAATACCATCTGGGTGGTAAATCAAGCTAAAAAGCCCCAGAAAACAAAACCAATCAAAAGTGCAAATTTACATATTGTTTTTAGGGTTTTTTTTTTTTTGAGTGGGGAAATAAATTCTACTTTTGTTCTTATTAAGAAGAACAGTGATTTTCATAATTTGTTCTGTAGAACAAATTAAACAATATGATGAATAACCAGAATATTAACTTCTTTCCTAAATAATTTTTCAATATCTTTGCAAGCAAAGAGCAAACCCAGAGATGTGAACAACATTTATAAAAGCTCCACCCCAGACCTGGGAAATGCCACTGGATAGCAGTTAAAGAGAGATCACAGATATCTATAACGTGCCTTCTTTCCACCCTGGAAAGCACCTGCCCTGTTCCAAATAGTGAGGGGGTTTTCCCTCTAAAAATAGCTGTGGATCACATCACCTCTCCGTTGGGCTCAGGATCTTGTCTTTGACCACAGTGCTCAGTGAATCCCTAAGAAAGACTAAAAGAATAAAACAAGTGTGGTAATACTCTACCAGAACATGTTCCGAAGTTTTGGGCATCTGCATGTCAGGGATTTTGTGACTTTGAAGAGCTGTCAAAGCCAAAGACAGACTATTCTTGCATTGATTGGTCCATTAGTTTCTTAAGTCTATGTGTCTTTTTCACATTGCCATAATTGTCTGACAGGAAATTCCACAGGGTGACCAAAATACCACATGGTTACCTTTTTTCCATTTCAATCAGTCAGTTTCTAGTCTCACTGCTTTAATTTATTCCAGGAGGAAAACAGACCGTTTTTCCCTACTTCTTTTCTTCTTCCATTGACACAACTCATTGAGTCACAAAACCAGTGCACAAAACCAGCTATGTAGAAAAGTAGCTCTTTCTTCATCATTTCAAGCACATCATTCAATCAATGTATAATTTTTGCATCTATGAACCATATATTAAATAGCATTAGGTACGAGTCTGAATGTGGGGGTGTTCATAGAGATTAACTGGGAAACAGAAGGTGAACTCGTGATATGGAAAGGAAGAAAGACAAAAAAGAGTGTGACAAAAAAAAAAAAAAAGTCTAGAAAACACATTTTACAAGCATCTTGTTTCATACAGCGGAGATGTGGTTCAAAACTCCAGCTCTCAACTCCCATGGATCTTGCTTTACTCTATTGGAAATGCATGTGGGTCGAAACACAACAGTTCAGGTTCCCTCCTATTACTATCCTTATCGACCCTTGGCACAAAAATTATAGGTTTCTTCCAAGGATCCTGGTGGTCTTTTCTAATGCCAGTTGTTCTGGACACTGCTCCTGCAGAGTGCGTGTGATAGCAGGTAATTTATAATCAGACAGCTAATTATGACTTGCTTGATTTTGTTCAGGGAGACAACATGGGATCTCAGAACTGAACATGTAAACCTAGTTCACTGTCTAGACATACAACCTCTTGCAGCTGTTGCTGTGAAGCAATAGCACTAAGGAAAGTAGGGAGTGGGTATAAACACTATCTTTTATCTCTCCCTAAGACAGCAATAAAAGAACTTCAGGCTATTTCAATACCTGTGACAAACATATCCTGACTTTGACAGAGCCCCAGTGAGCTCGTTATTTTCTTGGGTCTGGCCCCACATTCTGAAAACATTTTCTTCTTGAAAAATGTAAAGATTTTTCTCATCCTTCTCAAGTTTTTTTTTCTGCACATTTATAGAAAGCTAATCATGCACAAGTGGAAGAGGGCACAAGAACTAGGTGTTCCTTGTGGCAATAATTAGCCAAAGACCAGAACTGCTTTGGAGTTCTCTGCCCCTGATGGTCACTAGTGAGAGTACATAATAAGATGTGACTGTCCCAGGCTCAAGGCAAACATCTGAAACTAAAAATCAGACTGCAGAGACAAGCTGTAACTGCTATTTAATCTCTTTCCCTTTTTTCATATAGAAACAGGAGGCATTTTTCTATAAAGTTCCTTTTTTAGTGGGACAGAGTATATTGTTTTTGATCAACTTGGTATCTACTGCAGACACAGAATGACCCCAGTCTCTGACACAGAAAACACTTTTCAACAACAAATTTCAGGAACATACGCTGGAAATTAGAAGGTACTCTGAAGAAAGCAAGTGACAGAATAAGAGTTCAGGAAATAGGAGCAAATCATGGTGGTACTATGGTAACATGCTTCATTTTTTATTTATTCAGTTGTATGGGATTTTTTTAAATGCCAATAAATTCCACAGAAAGACCAAAAGATGCGAGTACCATTAAGAGCTGCTGAGTCCTGAGTATCTTTGAAGGTCAGGTGGTCATTTAGTTATTTAAATATAAACTTCGAAGTACAGATCAGAATAACACAAACATACTACGGGATCTTATGCTTTGTTGTTCTTTGCAAGAGGGATCCCTACTTAAAACTGTCATTTTGAATTTATTTGTGTATGTAAACATAAATTATTTATGTTTTCAATATGTTATATTTGTTCTCCTTTCTGTCTTCTCCATAGCTGACCAGGAAGAACAATTGCTCACCATGGGTCACATTTGTTACCTGTTATATAGTAGTAGAGGGCTAAAAATACACTTTCATTATGAAAAGATAGGAAAGGAGGCTGGGAATAATTGAACTTTTGTGTATAATTTTCCACATGTGCACTTTTGTTAGAAACAATGGAAGGATTAGAAGAGAGTTTCAACTGTAAATCCAAACCAACCCTGCATTCGTTGTTATTGGACAAGCAATTAATATGACCCTCTTACTCTGGCTATCTGGATTGACAACTGAAGGGAAAGCTTTCATCTTAGATGCAGAAATATGAGACAGAAGATAAGGAAGGGATAAACAACCACGTCTAGCTTCTTACCATCATAGTAAACTGTGTGATGGTAATATGTGAACCACCTGAAAGTGAAGGGGTCATCTTACAAAAAGAGGTCAAAGAAGTGTTTCTTAAAATCCAGAGATTCAGGAGGAACATTCTTCAAGCTGCTTCTCTTTCCTCTCCATCATTCTTTCCTCCACCACACAGATTGACCACTGTCTGTCTCCTTGGGCACTATAACAAGCCATATGCCATGAGGACAAAAGTCTTCTAACCTCAAAGCCTACAAATTGCCTGAGGAAGATAGCATGAACAGAAAAGGTCAGACATAAAAATAATGTCTTGGTCCTGATGCCACTTTGACTTTATTGAGCTTCCAGCCAATTGTAATATATCGCCAAGAACAAAAGTGCTCAGGATCCAGTCCTTAGAGATGACATGCTTTGGGCATAGCCTTTTCTTTTATATTGCTTTAAAGATTAACAACACAGCTTAGACCAGATAGAAGAAATCATGCTTCAGAAATACATCCCACTTGGATAAATTATATTTTTTCCCTTGTGTGACTTTTTTTTTTTAAAAAAAAAGGTCTGCATTTTCCTCATCTGTGCTATGGAAATTTCCTGTGACTTGCTAAATAGCCTGGCTATCCATCATGCCAGAGCCAAGCTGTCTGCAAGGTGAGCATGAGGGACTGTCACTTCACCCGCCTGCCCTAATGACTGCAAAAGACAGCAGAAGCCAAACTTCGGCTGTTCTTGTGACAGATATATTCACTACCATGATGGTCTTCAGAATTTTTCCTTCACTTTTTTCCTATTGTTGTTTCCTTGTAGTACAGGGAAAAAATGAAAGCAAGTACATATACAAGGTTTTACTTACCTTTAGGTGGATCTCCATAGCATCAATCTTGATAGTAAAGAAAATACCAATTCCATCACTTCTGTCTTTTCCCTGTTCTATTACAACATATATTCTTGCTTCAGACCTAAAGAAAAACTGATTTTCTCATTCCTACAAGCTTTACCTCACTAAGATACTTCACATCAACTTTTTAAGTGTCATGCAACAAAAAAACAGGTACAAGATAATGACTTAACCTGTTGAAGTCTATGGATGTTTACCTTCCGATCAAGACCCAAATCCTTATTCCTAAAAGCAGCTTCAACACCTAATCCTTGAAGGAAAGAAAAGAAAGGAGGTAAGTCATATGCAATAAAACTCTGACATTTGTGTGTTTGAAGGTCACATCAACCTAACAGCAAAAGCTGAGCTTGGCCTATGCGTTGGCTCTCCAAGTAAATTGTTAGAGCAGGGAGAAAGCAAGTAGACTCGAGTCTCATTATGTTGGAGAGTTAAACCGAGGCTGGATAATGATGGAAAATGCATCACCCTTCAGAGAAAATACAGCAATGGTGGACTAGTGACCTTAAAGTCCCTTTTTTTCCTGACATAGTCATAATAGGTGCAATGTTTTTTGTCTGTAACAATCAAATACTTCTTCTTTTAGTCTTAGCAGAATGGCTTTTTAGGCTACCTGTTTAAGGTAATGCTATCCTGCCTATTGCCCATACAGAACTGGAAATTTAGCTTGTAGCTGCTGTTTTCGAAGTACTGTTTGCTGCAGGATGTCCTCAATGCCAAAGCAATTAAAAAAAATGAAGTGTTTCACATTATAACAAAGATCATATGCAGTAAGAAACATGTTTTATGACTTGCTGCCGGGACAGGAGATAGGCTGGCAGTGTTCCTCACCCATCTGACCTTCAGTTCTCATCAATGTCCAATGTTGGTTCCCTGCCTTCTGAGAGCCTCTGAGTTCAGCAGAAATTTTGCTTGAATTTTGCAGATATATACAAAAGGAAGTTTCTTGTCAGGATCAAGACCTTTTGAACAATTCTGAAATAGACAACACAGCTGGATTGAATAGCTTGATACACACTCTGTGTCTGCAGGCAGAGCATTGATCAATTTTGGTTTAACACAGAGAACAGAAACAGCCGAGAAAATTCTCCATACCCCACGAATCATATAATGTAATGATGGCCTTGCTTAAAATCCAGGAGATACCTTCATATTTTTCTTTAAAACTTTGAATTCTAGACTCATGTTAATATACAAGTTTCTTTGCCCTTCTTCTTTAGCTACGTTTGTAAATAAATAGCTGCATAGCTGACTACTAGGCGTCAAAGCTTCTAGGAAAATGTATTAACCATGAACATTAAAGCTTGAAATCCACAGAAAATACCTGAAGTTTCCTACTTTCTATAAACTACTTCAATAAATACTGTCCTTCCATGTTTTTACTAGCTCTTTTTAGCATTACAGTATTTAAACTACTATGACAACCTTGAAACAGCTATGGGCAGCACTATTAGAACTGGCCTTGTCTGAGAAGGAAGTCCACCAGTCTCTCAAGGAGGTTTCTTAGAGTAGAGACCTCTCATTTAATAAAGTTTATATAAACGTAAGATGTCCAGTCAAAGACAACCCTCAAAGCCCTCATCCCTACTATTTCAGACTTACATTTCAGCTAAAGTGTGCTGCCTTCTGTAAATGTGTGTCGTTGTTCTTCAACTGTAGCCAGCGCTGAAACAAGCTGCTTACACTAGGCACTTGAATTTGTGTGGAAGGATGATTTCTGTCCACAGAGTCTGATTGCACTGTAAAGTAACGTATAAATAATAAGCTAGCTTCAAACAAATAGATATTATCAGTAGCATTTTAGCTGATTACATTTACTGGGGAGGTAGTAAAAATTAGCCCATCTTCTGTAATGTACATCCCTGCCCCTGGTATTCCAGCCAGTCCAGATCCCTCCACAGAGCACTTAGAAGTGCAAGGAGACCTGGAAACATTTCCTGATCACCCTTGTGATTGACTGTTTTTCAGATTCATGGAGAAGGATGAGTTGGAGGTACCTGCCCCAGTGCATCCACGTGGTACCTGTGTCTGCATGCAGGCTGCGTGGAACCTTCAACCCATGAGTCAACTCTATATCCTTGTTCCAGAGGGAACCTGAATGTCTGCAGTAGTTCTACAGATGCTAAAACTGTAAGAAAGAACATTCAAATCAATTATTTCTGGAAACAAAAAAAGGCAAAAAATATGTATTTTTCATGAAAGGCAAAGTTCATGAATGTTTCATACTGATGTATGTTTTGCCCTCTAATAAATGATATTTCCCTTCAGGACAGGAAAAAGAGAACAGACAGCTGACTTCTGTGACATCTAAACAAAGTAAACTGCAGCTGGTTTAGAAGAGTGTGTAATGGGGCTGTGAATTCTTAAATAAAGGGATCAACTCCTTGTTTTCCATTTGTACTGCGGATAAAACACCACATTTCTAGTCCATGACCGATTCCAAATAGTCTTACTGTAAAAATATATAGTCAGACTGTGTCTCTTCCTATATTAAAAAAAAAAAAAAGAAATAGCAATGTTCATGGAAAAGAGACACTGCCTGAATAGATAAATTTGTCTGGTTTGCTACCATCTCAAGTGCTGAATACATGAAATCAGAGAAGTCATTTATCTCTGCCTTAGTTTTAGGTTTTATACCATTTGCTTCTGCTAGAAAGTGACTTTAGCTCTCTGCTAGAAAAAAATATGATGTGAATATGATCCAGAGAATCTTAAAACCTGGAAGAAACAGCCTAATCATAACAGCTTATTAAATGTGGCATCGTACAGTATCACTGAGGACTCCCCTAACACAATTAAAACCAGACCCATAGAAATGCCAGAAGCCTCTTTTTTGTTTGTCCATTGTCAGAACTGACTCACCCTCTTAGCCCAGCCCTGGAGTGTGTGCTAAAATGCAGCTCCTCCATTATTCAGTTGACATTAATTGAGGACTTTCTTCATTGCTAACAAAGGAGGTGAGAAATGTCTCTCCTTTTCCCTTTAAAATCTTTACCTCCCACAATTGCTTTAGTGTTCTTGAGTAGATATAATAAGCAGATTGCAGAAATTAATTAATTATGTGTGTTAACTTCTCACTTTTACCCTTCGCTGAATCTTTTTGTTGCTTGGCCCTGCCTTTTGTAAAATTGAGGTTGTCTCCCAGGGTGTATGGCTTTGAATTTCACTGCATACTCTATTTAGCTGCTATAATGCGTCAAGCATGTGGAACATTTTAAGAAGGAGTACTTAATGAATCCCTGGGAAGAAAATACCCTCAAAAACAGTAGTTCAGCGCATAAGTACCTATATACACTGCAGCAATAAAATCACAACAAATGGCAAAGATTTTCTTTGCCTCTTTATGTTTTAAACAAACTTTAACCACGAACAAGGTCATAGTCATTCGCTGAGAAGAACATTTGATTAAAGGTTTCTTTCTACAAGGCTGCAAGTGAGTTATTTCAGACTGTTTGATGATTTGCAAGAAAGATGTGTTAAATTGCTGGTAATTCAAACACCAGCAAGCACTTTGCATACTCCTTGCATCTTTTCAATAAATGTCATCACCTATTCTATCTTGCCCTTGGCTTCTCACACTTGTGTCAGAAGGAAATAAGAGATTTTTAACACAGACAACAAGTTCAGCAGAAAGAGGAGAGGGGCAGAATTTCCCTCAGGTCTCAGTACCAGTAGAGGTTCAGGGCACTGTGCAGTTGTAATCAGTCACTTGTCTTTCTGAATTACTTTGTTCAAAAACATGGGCAGCTCTGTAATGTCTTCTTTTTCTAGCATCAAATGAATATCATGTGGCAAGAAAACAAAACTAAAAAAGGGTCAGAAAGGAAAATAAGGACACAAGATTAAGATCCAGAGTTTCTACTTGTTGGTCTTATTGATGCCTTTATTCAGTTAAATATTTAAGTCACTAGCACCACTTCTCTACAGCCTCGTCTCAAGTGTTTTGAGAATTAAATGAGTTGATATTTGCAAAGCAGCTTCCTTGTGAAAAACATCACCCTTTTTTTTGGTGGGGTATTGAAGGCTGCAAATGAATTCTTGCTTTAAACCTGATATTTCCCCCTCTCCAAAAAACCCCATAGTGTTGCAGCAGCTCCAGAACTCCTTGTACAACCACCCCTACCCTGGGTGATGCACCATCTCCCTCTCGTGGTTGCTTGCTTGCAGAGAGAAGTTGAAGGAGAATCTCATAGCTTTAGCTAGCAGACTTCAACCTTTTGAGACAAAAGTGTGAAGAGTGATGTCTTGAGAAGCAGAAGTCAGAGTCCTTTTTCAGCTGATAATGACCTTTCTGGAAGTTATATCTGCATGTCAGCCAGAGTTTTTTTGATTACTTTTAAGGTAAAATGGAAATCCATAAGCTAGAAATAGCCATAATTGCAAAAGCCTAAAAAAAACTTTTATGATTTTTGGAAGGTTCTTTCAGTTCTTTATCAGAGCCACACAGAAATCAGGAAAAAAAAAGGGAAAGTGCTAAGAGCTATTAATACTTGAGTTGAGAATAATGCTTAAGTCTCTGAATACACAGAGAATTAAAAAATGCTAATGGAGACTTCAGCTTCCAAAGAAAAGATAAAAAAGAAAATTTTCTTATACAACCATAGAAATCTCCTGCTCTAGGCAGATTTCCTCAAGCAAGAAGTGTAAGTTCCAGTCAGTCCAGTGTAATTTCAAATTTACATGCCATCAGGTTGATCTGGGTGAGTTTCTGTGAATGCAAACACTTTACAGTGTATTTACTAAATCTGGATTTTGAGACAGTTTATGGGACAACAAATATTCTCTGAGGATGCCTAAAAACAGTCATTATCAGACTAAATCTCCAATCTCTCCTTGTGTTCTATCTAATGATAAATGATAGAGAAGGCCTATGCAACAATAAGGTCTGAAAAATATAAAATTATGCCACCTTTTCTCTTTAGAGAAGTCTAGAACAATAAAATTGTCTCTTTTATGGTCTTGTCTACTGCATATTTTGCTCCTAACTAAGCCAAGCAACAATCCTTCAACCATCTAGAATTTCTCCATATTACCAGACTTTGTGGCAGCAGAGAAAACCCTGAAAAACAGAACAAAACAAAACAAATACCTCCCCACACTCAGCCTTCTCTGCTGGTCAACAAGAAAGGGCTGCTTATAAGCAGACTGCTGAGACAACATAATAGTTTCGTCCTCATCCCAGTTCTTTTTTAAACATTTATACGGCATGAATGTTATGACAACTCACTAGGGTGAATAAGCTCAGACTACCAGAATAAACTGTGATCATCAAGGATGATCTTTTGGAAGATGTGCATGAAATTGTGTCCTGAAAATGGTTTTAAACACTACTGTTGTGCATTCTGGTTTAGTTTTCCTCTGTCAGTGCAGCAATCGTGTGCCTTCTCAGTTTGGTGCATTTGATTGAAAGTTTTTAGCTCATTTTAGCTTAAAATATTTTGCAGATCAAATTTCAAGCCTAAAGATAGTTTTGAGTTAGTCAAAACTGTAATTTCAGGAAGATAACTATTTTAATAATCTTCACCAGCACTCCAGCAGATTCTAAGGTTCAGGTGATGTTATAACTTAATTTACTGCTTCAGACTTGCAAACTTTCCCCAGAAGTCTTTGACATTGACAAATTTCTATGGCCAAAGTCACTGTAGATTTAAGATATAGTCCAGCATCTATTAATTCAATGGAAATACTTCCTTTTATTCAGAAGGAACTGACTCAGGAAGTGATTTGTCCTTATTTGGAACTAACATTACTGTAGTTTGTATGGTACTGAATCTGTAACTGTATCCATTTATGCAAAGTATGCTGTGAAACTAAAGGGTAAGAATACCACCTGAAAAGGGTATTTATGACCTGGTTTTTGCAGTTTCACCTTTATTGCCAAAGAGGTGTTATTACGTGAAATAAGGTAACTTAAAGCTCCTTGTCAGGTTCTAGGAACAGGATAACTGCACCTATCCATCAGTTTGCCTCTCTTACTGACTCTAGCCAGATATAGATGAAGAGATATTTAATAAGTTACATTGTGTTTTTCATTTATATAACTTTGACCTTGACCATTTCCATAGAGCTGTTTCAGTTACTATTAAACACATAGATTATCCCTACAACTGACTTCCCTTTTAGTGCTGCAGGTACACTATGTTTTGTCGTCTCAACCTTATTTCCAAGAAAAGACTTTCCATTGGGAATAAAAGACATCTTCTTTGTTTGATGCTTGTTAATTCAAAATAATATTGAACATATCCTTACACCGTATTGTAGAACATAATGTTGATGCCCCTTGGACTCCCCAACACAACCTCTTGCACAGCTGCAAGTGGCATAAAGAAGATGGATATTGAAGTGCTCTGTATCAGTTTGCAACACAAAGAGTTGGGTACTAAACAGGGGATTAGTGTAGCAACCAGTATCTTCTTTTATGGGAAAAGTTGTAATGGGGAAAAGAGAGACAAATAGATCTAGTCCTGTGGAGATACCTGCAACTGTTACTAGTGAATAGGAAGAAAAAAGGCAGTGATAGACTGATTCCTCTCATCTATTCTAGCTGATTCTTTTACTGTGAGATTAAGCATCCATTTCTTTCAAGAGTTTGCAATAAAGGTATAGAGTGAATATGTTTGGCACAGATTTTTAAACCTACAGTTTATGCATATGTATTCATCTCCACTCTCCAGACTCTTTCTCTGTTCCTCAGTCTCTCCATTGATTCCGTAGGAACAATTTTAGGTTCCTAATAAAGCAGTGCAAATATCTATGTGTGGTGTCCTTATCTGTAAGTCAATTTTGTTTTCCAGTTCCCAGTGACTGTAGGATATTATCCAAAAGAAGAACAATCACACCTTAGACGTCATCATGTCTTATTATAGATATTATTTCACAATTCATCAGATTTTCATTTCTTCTCTGTATGATTTTTCATATCTTTTCATTAGGTGTAACAACTATTCATGTAACACAGCCCAGCGTTTGTTTCTTGGATGCTGAAAAGTATAAGACAGGAAGGTCGGCTTCAGACTGAATCAAAGCTAGGAACAATAAACTCAGTTCTAGAGCATGATTTCTGTGAAAACACTAGAGATGTTTCTGACACTTTTAGAGCAACACAATTGGACAAAGTTATCTTTAGTGGTGGGAAAAAAATCAAAGTACTAGGAGAAAAGACACATGATATAACATCAGGTGTCCTGGAGCAGGTAGGGAAGATAAGAATGGAAGAATACTCTAAAATTTACTGTGGGTGGTAAAGCCAATGGAAAAATGGAGTTTCTTCTGTAGGAAGTTCTATTACTTTGACAGCTGTTTTTTATCATAAAACTTTTTCTTTTCAGAGAATAAGCTAAAAATTATTTGGCTATCTCCCAGGGTCTAACAACATCATAAAAGGGAACAGCAGCAGTTTATCAGGGAAAATGTTGTGCAGTAACAGAAGTCAAAGTGTGAAGTGTGGAAATTCCAAAATTATAATTTTCTCCAAATATGGCAGAGGTCAGGAAGAGGAAAAGATCAAATATCGACTTGAAATGAATTCTAAGTTTTACATTTCCCATTCAAACATTTTAATAAGACCTTATCTTTTCTAGTGGAGAAAATATCTCACATGATTTTTTTTTGGCCAGTCTACAGGTTTAGAGAAATACTTTTCATTATGTTAACAAGCTATAATGCTCTCATGTGAGTTCTCATGTATGTTTGGTAATATAGGAAGCAATATTATAACCACTATTTACATAGTTTACTAGGATACTGAAATCTGTCACTGACCCAACATATACATTTAATTTCTAAGAAAAGCATATGCTATAGGTGAGTCTGAAAAAAATCATAATATAACTATTATTGTTATTATTACTGTGTCCAGTTCTGGGCCCCTCACCGCAAGAAGGATGTTGAGGCAAGTCCAGAGAAGAGCGACGAGGCTGGTGAAGGGGCTGGAGAACAGACCCTATGAGGAGCGGCTGAGAGAGCTGGGGTTGTTTAGCCTGGAGAAGAGGAGGCTGAGACGAGACCTCATTACTCTCTACAAGTACCTGAAAGGTGGTTGTGGAGAGGAGGGAGCTGGTCTCTTCTCCCAAGTGCAAGGGGACAGGACGAGAGGGAATGGCCTCAAGCTCCGCCAGGGTAGATTTAGGCTGGAGATTAGGAGGAGGTTTTTCACAGAAAGGGTCATTGGGCATTGGAATAGGCTGCCCAGGGAGGTGGTTGAGTCACCTTCCCTGGAGGTGTTTAAGGCACGGGTGGATGAGGTCTTGAGGGACTTGGTTTAGTGTTTGATAGGAATGGTTGGACTAGAAGATCCGATGGGTCCCTTCCAACCTGGTTGTTCTATGATTCTATGATTCTATGATTCTATTCTTCATTACATTTTTGTGAATTGGTTGAATATTGTGATCTTCTCTGCACAGACATTCAAAAAAATCTTGAAATGCTAGATGTGTGTCTCGATTATAAAAGCTTTTGAGGATCGGTAGGTAATTATATGATTTTCTTTCTTTGATAATGTCTGCAGTTGAAAGAATAGATAGGAAAACTGAATACAAGAAAGTTTTTGTTGCTTGGACAGGGACGCTTAGTGGTTCCCATCTGCCTTTGTATGCAGAAATGGGGTCCTAGCAGAGCACGGACTGCATATTTGTCTTTCAGAAGACATTGAAGAAAGGTTTAGATAGTTTCCTTGGTTCCTGCTACTCTTTTTTACCATACTGAAAGGCAGAATAACCCCCTTTCTTCTGAAGAAAGTAACTGTTCTGAAGAAAGGAACCCTCCTACCCACTTTGAACTCCTGAGAGGTAGCGGCTAGCACTGAATCTGTCACGAGTTCAGCTGCAGTAGTATTCATCTGCCATTTAACTAGGAATGTAATTTTCTAAACGTGCATTTTAATGTCTACAATATAAATGCATTTCTTAATATAAGAACAAATAATCTTTCTTGCTTGATTTTTTTTGTTCCTTATTAATCTGATTTGGGTTTGGGAAGAGGTTTAGCATTTAAGTTCTGCTGTGGAGAAAATAATTTTTGTTGCAATTTCACAAAGACATGATTTTGAGCAGGAATTCTCTCTCTTCAAAATATTAATTAAACAAAGCAATGGGTTTTAATAGATAAGTGCATCTACAAGTTCCTGGCCTCAGGGAAGTATCACTACAATTTGTATTGTTTGCATGAATGAGTTTCTCACATAAACACTTTTTCCTATCAAAAGCTTATATTTCAAATATAAATTATAATAGCTATGAAGGGGAGAAGTGGTAGGGGAGGAAACAACGTTTTTCAGATGAGATCTGGAAACAGATGGACAGTGAATTCAGTTGATGAAATGGGAAAAGACAAGAAGATGGATGTTGTCTGATGACAATGTGTGGTGGAAGGTGTCTGTTAGTTGGAGTCTGGAAAACCAAGAAGTCTGTTGGAGAACTTGCTTCCACAATCATTTCTCCACAAGTATCTTTTCATATTTCCGTTGTTATCTGTGCAGTTGCAGCCAAAAATGAGATCAGTTAGTTACTGAAATAAGTTTTACAATTTAGAAAATATTTCTATTTATCTCATAATTATAATATCTTTCTTTTCTCCCAAATTCTACCCCATGTTAAGCAGGAAGGTGGTGTCCTGAAAAAAAAAAAAAAAATTAAAAACATTACAACTAATTTAAAACTGAGTGGTGATTTTGTGTGATGGGTTGCAGCTTACTAGAAAAAGGGCTTTCTAATCTGTGCAGTTAATGTGAACTGATGGATGCATGGATCACTTGAATGTGTGGCCATTTGAACCTAACCTGATCATCTGGTGCTTTTGATCCTACCTATCCCTGCAGGTGTTTAAAAGGCAGATAGATTAAGTGCTTAGGGATCTGGTTTAGTAGCAGGCAAGTACTGTTGGAGGTGATGATCTCAAAGGTCTTTTCCAACCTAGTGATTCTGTGATTCTGATTCTGTGATTTATTCCAGCAATGGAAAGGGAATTGTACGGTTATACATAATATATGTTTTGTAGCATGACAGAAGTCCTCATATATGCATTGAGTGCATGATTTTTAATAGAGACAGATGTTTCACTTCATGCTTAAGGTGCGGAAGAGGAATTTAAACAATATGACAAAACCCTGGAAAAATGTAGTAACATAATGTGATATAATTAGGATGAATAATCAAATGGTTATAAAAAGACACCAGATTCATGATCTTTGATCTCATTCTACTTGATGCCTAGTAGCTAGTCCACTGTACCTGTTCTTTGTTGCTTTCCATTCTCATGCCTGAAAAAAAAAAATCCTAAAGGCTAAATCTGGTCATGAATCAAGTTGTGGCAGATCATACTGAATTAAGCCAGGTCCTTAGGTCATGAAATAAAAAGACATCTGACCTTCTAGTATTAATATGAGTTAATAGGTGAAAGGAAAAGCCTGGAAAAACTGATCTGGGTCTCTGGCTGAACTAAGGTGGACACACACCTAGAAAAAAATCAATACACCCAATCATGAAAAGAGAATGAGAGATAGCAAAGCCAATGATGGGATTTAAATGCAACATTTTTTTTTAATTCTCTGTAAAGAAAACTAATTCTTGAAGTTTATTTCTCTCTTCGAATTTTTAGCTTTTTAAAAAAAGATAACTGAAGGAAGTTTTTCAATGTGAAGTTGAGTACTCAAAATATTTAGTGTTTAAAAAAGTCAGAGAAGAACATTTAACGTCTTCAGGAACTGTTTGTCTTGCTTTTTTTCCACCTAGCAGAAAAGGCAATACAAAGACACATTTGTGAATATAGATGTTGTTAACTCAGCATTATTTTGCTAAAAATAGTTTAATTAGAAAAGTTACACAGATAAACTAAGAAGTTGTCTTTCTGTGACGTCTTCTATATTAAATTTTCAAGAAACAAGTTATGTTCATAAATCATAATAAACCTTTAAGGAGTATGAATAGACTGAGTTCAGCATGAAGCTTTCTATTTGTGCTACTGTATCATAGTCTCAAACAGCTAACAACGTGTTTAGTAAAGAATCTTTACTTACCCTGTTGGAAGCAAGCATATAAGTATCATTTGACACTGATGCTGTGCACTCAAAATTCAGTTATATTTGCTGATCTTTGATGTCTTAGTCCAGTAATAGAGAAAGTAAATATAGAGTAAAAAAAAAAAAGAAAAAAGGAAAAATATCTTAACATCTTCTTTCTTCAGGGGGTGGTTCTTATAAAAATATTATTTCCCTCCCAAAGAAGACATAGAGAATAGGAAGGATGCTGGATAAATTGAGGAAAAGAACACAGGAAAGGCTAACAAAATTGTTTAAAAGACTGGAAAATACAACTTTGAGATTATAAGTTTGGAAACATGCTTTTTTATGTCTTGCCAAAGAGGCTGAAAAAGGTAAGAGCTGTAGCATTTACTGATCTGAACAGTTCTCAAAATTCCTTTGACTGGAAAAACTTCACTGACTTCACAGACTTTAGTAAGAGATTGTACACCTTGCACATAGGTTAATACCTATATCTCTGTTCTTGAAGTTTTTCAGCCAGCTCTACTGACAGTGCCTTTCTAGCTAGCAAGACATCTCAAGGATCCCTTTCACGTTCCCTGAAACTGTCAGTGGTGCAGAAGTGACTAAGTACCAGAACACTACAAAGCATCTCCTGAGTGAGTCATCCCATGCTATCACTGGCTTCCAGTCCCAGAAAATCCTTAAGAAGATATGATGTCTTCTTAAAATGACCTACTGCCTCTGCTTCTTGCTAGTCCCTCATAACAAACATGCTGGGTTTTTATTTAGAATTTTTCTATGTACCTTTCAACAATACCTCCATTGCTTTGCTCTTTGTACTAACAGAAAGAAGTATAAATTTTCTGGTGTGTGTGTATATATATATACAGTTCAGAGGAGAAAGAAAGAAGCTTTTTAAAAAAGTGTTTTTATTGTTTTTATTAATATCTTTACTCATGTCCATCCTGATCTGTCGTTATCACCTTTTGGCAAGACTTTACACCATACTGTATTTAATTACAGCTGTGAATGTGCATATTGTGCATTACGTGTGAGAGCAGCAGGAGATAATATAAACAGCACAGAGTCTCAAAGGCATAGAGTTTTTTGTGGCTTTCCTAACGGCTTACAGACTCAAGAGGGAACAGGACTGTATTGGTGTGCCTCAGTGTGACAGAGGACAAATTCCTCACAGTGTTGTAGAGAAATGCTGTCACCATTCTGGTAATAAATTGCCATGATTTAAACTTATCAGAACAAGAATCTCCAAGCCTTAATGGAGGGTATATAGACTTGATGTAGGACCCATATGCAGGGCTGTCACAGCCTGACCTCACTTGCTACAACAGCAGTAGTTTTTGATTGCACCCTGAACACTTCAGACGTATTTTATTTCTTCTCCTGCTCCCTGCTGGATTGGGACGCCAGAGATGGTGAATGTCACTGCAAGTTTTAGCTCCTGATAGCAGGACAGAAACATGAGGAACAAAGCATGTAAAACTTGGTTTAAAATCTTTCCACGATTGGAGAAAATTAGTGGCTTTATAAGAAGAAAAGTCTTCCTCTCGTCAGGGCTAGATAAGGTCCAGCACATGTCAGTAGTGACTGCAGATCACTAATGACAGATGGCTGGCTGCCCAGCAACCTGCCCAAAATGGTATTGGTCTCTATCCAGAGTCTCCTGAACAGGTATCTGGATTACAGCTGGTGTTATCTGGCACCTTTTTTAACAGTCTCAGCAGAGACACCAAGGGTAGGATGGCCTGCAGAGCTTGAACTGTCCTCTCACTCTGCCACAACAAGGTTGAAACGTATTGGCAAGAAAACTTTCCCTTATGCTACCTAAGTTTGAATGCACTTTGTATGTCCAATGTCTTCCCTGAGTATAAGTCACTTCAGAAAATGTAACGACTTTTAAATTTTTGCAGAAGCTTCGCAGGCATTAAAACAATGTATATATGTATAGTTATTAAAGATGTAGGTGTAAAACATCCTTGGTTACAACTGGTTGAATTTTGTCATTAGGTCTCAATTCCATGTTTTATGCATAAAAAAAGGAAACGTAGTAGATCCTTCTTCCTGCATTGACATGGTAGAAAATCCCACACAACCCCCACCTAACAAAGAAAAATAATCCAAACAATTTTTTTGAATACTTAGAATTTTCATACACTTTACCTTAATTCACCTGATTATGAAGGAAAGTGGACTAATGGAAAAATTTCATATTAAATGTCAGACTCTTTCTGATGCAGACAAAATCAATAGCAAAACAACACACACTATTCTCTCTGCATCCATAGCAGAGTGATGAGCAGGAGATGAATAGCAGCCAGCATAGATTTGTCACGAACAAATCATGTCAAACCAATCCAAACTCCCTCTGTTACAAGGTAACAGACTTTGTGGATAGAGAGAAGTGAGTCATATCATGTATCTTGGCTTTAGACAGGCATTTGACATGGTCTTGGAACTCTTGTGAGCAAACTAGGTCTAGGTACAAAAACAAATTAGTATCTGCATCCAAGGTATAGATACTAATAAAAAGAGACACTGAAGAAGGTTCTGCAGTATTCTTTTCTAGGTCAGTATTTTTTCAATATTTTTGCTTAATCTATCAATGAAAAAAACACAGGAAATACATCTTGGAGAGCAAGTTAAGAATTCAGATCCAACAAAGAGAGAAATATAAAATCAAATGAATTTAATGGGCACAAATGCAAGATTTTGCATGTGGGCAGGAGTAATCAGTTTTACAGAAAACAGAGAGCAACCAGCAGTTCTTCCAAAGGAGACCTTGGGATTATGGTTAATCACTGGTGGAAAGCAAGGGTTTTGCAGATGTGTAGCTTAGGTCATGAGAGAAGTCTCTCTTCTCCTAAACCAACAGTACTCACAAGGTTTTGGCTTATTTCATGTTGGTACATCACACTCTTGGAGAAAGGAGGAGCACTTAGAAAGCGTATGCAGCTCAGTGGAAAATATGAACTGGGAAAAAAGCTGGCAGAAAAGGACCTCACATGGTTTTTCTAGAGTGAAGAAATGATTGAGAGAACAGCTTTTAACTTTGAAAACACCTGATGTTTAATAAATTCATGTTGGTGTTATTGTAGTAATATTTTGCGTGTGCTCTTCATTTGGTTTTCAGCTCATGAATGGTTCATCAACAGTAGGTTGATAAAGCAGGTCAAGAGAACCTGATAAGGTAATTTTAAAGCTCTGTTTTTCTGTTAGTCTGTGGATGAACCAGATTGATATGTAGACAGCATTTCTGTAGCAAAGATCGTATACCTCGAAGGCCTCCTGTAACAAAAAGCACCACTAGAAATAGGATATTGATGTTATTTCAAGATCCTTCCAGGTGTTTCCAGGTGTTTCCTTCCTTTCATAATAGTTCAATATATATTTGAACTATTCATGCTCTGTGACCTTAAAACTAACACCATTCACAAGTATCTTGTGTGTTGAGAATAGAGCAGGGAGCTACACCACTGGGACAAAAATAGATCCTCAATAAGTGAAAATGGAATGTAATAATTTACTACTATTGAAATAGGCTGAGATATTAACACAAAAAGATTTTAAATACCTGTGGCTTTAAAAAGAGTATATACAAATACTAAAATAATTCTGAACATTGATGTTCTCTCAGGCTATTCATGTTCCCATCTCTTAATTATTTCACTCCTGTATAATATATTAAAATAGTTTAAAGTTACAGAATGAGCTCCCAAACAGATCTCACAAAAGGTCCCACTGGAGTCCTGTTGAGAATATTTCATATAAATATGTTCTTGGACTGAAACTTCTCCAACAGTGGTATCACTCCATCATACACTTTTGCATTGCACTCAGTATACGGTGGAGAGAAGTGGTCTGCTTTTAATGAAGTATAAACGTCAGAAATCAAGCACTGAAGTGCTATCTCGGATGTAACTGGAAGCATAATGAATGTTGGTAGCATGATCATGTCAAATCATATCAATGGCTTTTCAAATTACTTTAATTCAATTAATAAAGAATAAATCACGAAAGCTATGCAGCTACCGTTGCTTTTAATCTCTCCTAGGAACAACCCACAAAACTTCACGTTTCAACTAACCACTCAAATCAGGCTAGTTGATGGTGCCAGGAAGGTGAAGAGAGAGAGGTAAAATGTTGTATAATTACTTGACTAAAGGAGCTTTTAGGCCAATTTTCAGACTTCAGACACCTAAATGCAGTGTCTCCATTAAAAATGTAATTGCTATAATTTATAAATGTAGTTGCCTTAGTCTTTAGCCATGGTCAGTGAGGAGACATTGGCACATATTTGTCTGGAGCCATTTGGAGATAATATTGTAACCTCTGAGCATATAGAGAGAAATACTGGTGCTTTTAACTTAGATTTAAGTTCTCCAGTATGGACACTCAGTTGAAGTTGTCTATCTGTCTATCTATCTACTAGCTATCTATCTAAGCTATACTTGCCTTTATAGAGCACAGTCAATTATTTCAACTTGTAAATATATTTTTTCCTTTCACTTTTTTTCTTAAATGCCTATGAACTGTGAATTGTTATTGATCATGATCAGAGCTATATTCTTTCAATGGCAAAGGCCTTAGTAATGGATATAATTTCACTTTGAAGGTACAATGATTATATGTAGCAATTTCACGTTGCAATCAGACTACTAATATACAATGTCTTCCATCACACACCATAGGGTCTGTTCCTTTAGCAGACCAGCTAACATTGCCATTGTTGGTTTTATCCTAATCCTTGTTTATGTCAGTTGCTTTTAAGGACAAAAGTCTTGAATAGTTTTGCTCTCAAAGACTGAACACATCGGCTTGAATCTTTCCCTTTTTCTTCCATTGAAAGAAACAGGACAAAAGCATAGTGACCTTGAACATGACTACATTAATTGAAATTAACAGTTAAATTCAAAACTATAATCATTCAATATCTTTCTGTCTTAGTTGTCCTTTTTTAAAAGCATTTTTTCTACCTGAAAAGTTTGTGTGTGTATATATATTTATGTCTATGTATTGGTATATTTATTTATATACATATTTTATTTTGTAACAAAATTTCAAAAAGGAACCATTTACTGTTTGAGTCTGTATGGCTTATTTACATACCTTTTAGCACAGTTGGGAAATATTCTTTATTTCCTATTAATTCTGCACACTGGATACAGCAAATATTGGTAAATTCAAAAACAACTGCTGAGAACTCTGCAGTCCTATGCAATTTGATATATGTTGCTAGAGCAGTTAGCACTTTCCAAGGCCTAAAATATCTTCAAAGTTACAAATATGTCTCATTTATGAGCTGCTGATATGAACTGAATAAAAATCTAAAACATTTTTTAGCCTCCTGATATTGGTATTTATTTTAAAACTGTGGCTCCCTTTATACCTCCCCTGTTTGAAATACAGTGTTTGTTCTTTAAGTGATCACTGTAACCACAGTGATGGCCAATTGTGTGGAGATAGCAATACTGTGACATTCCCACTTCTGATGGGTTTCTTTTCCCCATTTTGGTGAGGAAAGGGCAGAAAATCAATGCAAGACAGATACGGTGTAAAACCCACTATGCATTCTCACGATGATCCTGTACCCTTGGAGACTCAGGAAGCAATGCTGAAAGAACAGTCAGAGACGAAATTGGTGGAAAAGTTGCTATTTTTCATCTGGGCCCAGGCCGTTTGCCTACTTACAAATAAATAAATCTGCTTCAGAACAAAAGTGTCTTTTATTAAAAAGATAAACAAAAAGACAATTGATTTTCATTCTTAAAGTCTAATGGAGAGAAATGGCACATAAAAATGTAATTTTAATAAGTTCTGTCCTAAGCGAATACTCTGAAATGCATACAGAGATGCAGTTAGGAAATCAAAAGCTCAACTCAAATTGAAATTGGCCAGAGATGTCAAAAACTACAAGAAAGGGTTCTTCAGATATGTTAACAACAAACAGAAGGAAAATATTGACCCACCGCTAACCAGGAGATGTGAGTCACCAACAGTGCTGAAAAGGGAGAGATTCTCAGTGCTTTCTTCACCTCTGTCTTTAGCAGTGCTGTAGGGCTCCAGGCCTAGGGAAGAAAAAGCCACAGGCTGATGGAAGCGTAGACCCATATCAGTAAAGAAAGGGTTGTTATGTCAACAATTACAGGAGCTTGACTCCTACAAATTGAAGGGCCTTGACAATACACACCTGAGGGTGTTAACAGAGCTGACTGACATCATTGCGGGGCCCCTCCATAATCTCTGAGAAGTTGTGGAGCTTGGAGGGCATTCCAAAAGACTAGAACAAGGCTAATTTCACCTGAATCTACAAGCAGGGTTTAAAGGAGGATCCAGGAAATTATAAACCCATCAGTGTTACTTCAGTCCCTGAGAAAGTTACGGAATGAATCCTCCTGGGGGCTGTGGCAAGTCAGTTGAAGCACATGATGGGAAAAGCCAGCATGGATTCACCCAGGGCTAATTGATTTGGCAAACCCAATGGCCTTCTATGACAAAGTAGATTGTCATTACTGATGACTTGACCTTTTCTATCAGAATTATAGATACCAAATGCCACTGATTGCAGTATGTTGCGACTCAGGTTTGATCCTGAAAGAGCCAAGTCATCGTATCATATGTATTCTTCTCTCCCTTTTTAACTTAGCTGGAATGCCCATAACAGTTATAATCTCTCAGGGATTATAATCTCAAGGATTTCAAGATGTGATGTGGTTTGAAAGAAGTGTAGTAACCCAAGGAAGCTGGGGGAGCTGCCTGCAAAAGTGGACAAGATACAGGGATACAGTACTGCCTATTAACATAATATTAGGAAATGGTTAGATAGCCAATTAATTAGTATGGTCCCACTGTGGCATACACTGAGATATGTGTCTGTAACAGATTTATTCCTGGGCAGCTCCAGAATTAAGTTAATTTACTGTTTACACTCTATGTTGCTCAGATTAAAAATCCTTGTAATGAAGGGAGCAAGAGCAAACACCACAGGCATAGACACAAGTGATCTGTCTTCTCCATAGAGATGAAGGTAGGCATTAGATCAAAGATCAGCCATTCATAGTTGTGATGGATCTTCTGCTGTAAAAGCAATAATCTAAAAGTAAAACGTAAGCTTACACTGTCAGAAGGTAAAGGAAACCTTATGGTTTCGCATGAAAAGAGGGAGAGTGCATGCAAATGATTAAAATTTCAGATAATCAATGAAAAAAATTGTCATGGAAAGGGTCATTGGGCACTGGAACTGGCTGCCCAGGGAGGGGGTTTAATCACCTTCCCTAGAGGTGTTTAAAGCACAGGTGGACGAGGTGCTGAGGGACATGTTTTAGTATTTGATAAGAATGTTTGGACTCTGGTAGGTCTCTTCCAACCTGGTTATTCCATGATTCTAAAAAGAAAATAAAAAGAAAATGGAGAGAAATGGAGATAGCAAAGCCAAACCAAAGTATTTAGATAGAAATTTAAGATCGGGTGAAAAATGTCAAAAAGGGCTTTACATTGATATCTTCAAATATATAACATGAAAGTACTGAATTTTAAGGAAGAATGAGAAAATGAGTTCCCATTTCTGACAGAAAAACAATGGACAAATAATCAGATAAGCAGACATTCTGCATATTGAGCTGAGTATTACTCCTCAAGACTTAGATATTTCTTTTGCTATGCCTCATCTTAATCAATACAAAGAAGTGAGACCTTTTATAATTTCTCATTTTTATTTGAGTGTCATGGCTTAGCCTGCCTGGCAACTAATCACCATTCAGCTGCTCACTAACTTCCCCTCTGGCAGTGGGATAGGGGAGACAATAAAATGTAGAAGGGGAAAAGCTCATGGGTTGAGATAAAGTAGTTTACTGGTTGAAAAAAAAAAAAAAAAAAAGACATTCTCACAAGCAATCACTACTTCCTATCAGCAGGCAGGACTTCAGACATCTCCAGGAAACAAGGGATTTTTAACACGTAAAATTTACTTGGGAAGAAAAATACCATCACTCAGAACACTCCCCCTTCCTTCTCCCACAGCTTTATATGCTGAGTGTGATACCGCATGGCATGGAATATCTCTTTTGTCTGTTAGGATCTGCTGTCCTGGCTATGTGTGTCCTCCCCCCTCAAGTTCTTGTGCACCACTAGCCTACTCACTGGTGGGGCAGTGTGAGATGCAGAAAAGGCTTTAACTCTGTGAGAGCACTGCTGAGCAGTAACTGAAATATCCCTGTATTGTCAACACTGGTTTCAATACAACCCCAAAACGCAGCCCCTTATTAACTACTGGGAAGTAAATTAACTCATCAAAATCAACACACAGACTAAAGCAGATGCTCCAGCTTACAGTGTAGAAGATGAGCAAGTCCTGCTGTGCAGCACTGTCCTCAGCTCTATCATAGCTCTGCTTCCAGTAACACTATGGTTACCTACTCACTCTCTGGCTCGTAAGACACCAAGTTTGAGAAGGTATATGAGACTCTTCCTTTTTTTGGCACATCTATAGTTATGCATTTTCTCAGCTATATGTATGAAGAGGCAGAATTAGATGGAGAATATAAAGTGCTTACAGACAAAGTTGAAAGAAATCCTGCATTTGGGATAAATAACTTAGTTTTTGTTCTGTGGTGAGATACAAGAAGGTTTTTTTTTTTTTTAATGATATGGGTTTCACATAGCAGAAATCTAATGTGCCAAATCACAGCCTCATTGTACATATTATTATGTTGTTCACAAAAAGAGAAAGTTTATAAGTTATTTCGACTATATAATCACAGATCTCCACTGTAGATCACTTGTCACTACTGAGAAACCAAAAATATCTCTCAAATGTAAATACTTAATAAATCATAACCACATAGAGGCTGAAATTAATAAAATAAACCTAACTTGTATCACCTAAACAACATATACCATCTCTGATTTCTAACTAAAGTTAGCACTTACAGCCCATGGAACATAAATAAGTCCTGACCATTCCTCAAGCAGACTGAAAGATTGCCTTATAATTTACTAAATTCAGCTAATAAGTTTTTCTTTTTTAAAAGAAACTCTTATGCTGTCTTGTCACTTTAGATTATTAGCTACACACATTGTGCCCAAGTGCAGTGCAGCTTGATGACCTGAATTAAGAGACTATGGCTGCTGGAAAGAGTTGAATGAAGCTCATGATCAGAAAGATCATGAGAAATTGCTCTGACAGTAGAGTGAAGTTGGAGGGAGTGTTTACTTACTTGTCACTCAATTCTTCATCACCGTGCTTGCCAGTTAATTTTTGTTATGCCCCAAAGGTCTTCTTTTTGTGACCAGATTTTGATTTAAGCAGAGCAGGATAAAAGTAAACGGCTTAGGAATATCTTTAAAGCCACTTATGCAGCAGTAGTGGCTCTGAGACACTGTTCACCCTCTTTCATTCTCACTTTATCTAGGTCTACACTGAACCACTATGAATAATATGCCCACTGGAACATTATCCAGTGTCCCTGGAGTCCTGTCCTCTGACTGTTGATGCCACATTGCTGTGACCTTCTTTCCTAGCCAATGGTCTGAAAAATGGGACAAATCAGTAAGTAGTCTTCCTTGGGGAGTTATGGAGGGAACACTACTGGAAAACCAGCTGTTAGAATAAGTTAGCCTGCGTTGTCATCACCCTGAAGATATAAGATTGTGGGAAACCACGAAATGAATACGCAAATCTGATTAAAATCTCCGGCTTCTTCATGTTAGGAAGACAGGAACAGAGAATAGGAAAGGTGGCTGAAGGATTACCTGATGGGTTTATAACCCTAGAAAATGGAGTCCTGCTTCACTCAGTGAAAAGAAAGGTGAGAAAAGAGCATCACCTTCAGGTGTCCACACAGAGTGAAAGAAAGTCTACCAAAACTTGCACTCCAAGCCACGCATGGTACACATTTGAGGGAACTTCAGATCCCTTGCAAAGGCATGTAAAGCTCAACAAGCCATTAAACATTTTAACCACTGGGCAGAATGGCCCAACTGTCACTCAAAGCAGGTCTATGCATTACAACAGTGGTGAATATCACTTTCCTTCTGCGACACACTTGTAAGATGATGGTACAGATAGACCCTAAATGGTCTAAGACATAAGCATTTGTGAAAAAAATTCATACTACTCTTGCATTATCCTCCTTTATAGGCGCAGAAGCCAGAAACAACAAAATAGATGAGATGCTTCTTGATTGGAGAAGATTAAATTCCCTCCCAAGCAACTATTAATGCTTGACGAAGGATGATACAAGGATAAGATTTTTCTTTTTATTTATTCCTGAGTAAGCCACCTTTCCATAGAACACTAGAAATGATTCCTAGACATGGACCTCAGATGTCTGGATTGTTTTGAATGACCCTTGGAGGTATTTAATGGGACCAAGTCCTTTCCCTGCTATAGAAACCTGACTGCTGGTGATTCTTTAACAAGCACAGTATTCACAGAAAGAAAACTGGTCTTTCAGAGTTCCTCAACTGTATTTTTTCTCTGGCAGTTGAGCAACTGTTCTGTGGGAGAAATGTTCTGGTAAAGGGTTATAAGTATGAGATTTAGTGAAGCACAGGAGAAGTCTGAAGCAGAACACACTTACGTGAGTGAATAATTACTGCTCAATTTGTAGTCCCCAATTCCATCATTATTTCTAGAATAAAGGAGACCTCACATCTTACTTTATTGACTTAATCTGTTGCTTAAAATAAAAATAAAAATTAAATACATACATATATATTTGTATTTAAGGGAGATCCAGGACCCAAAGGAAATATTTATAGCATTAAGTCAGGCAATCCATTTCATCAAGCTAATCAGGCTTTTTACTACACCAGTCCTAAATTCCATCTCCTTCCTCCATTTATTAGAAAATGCTCCTAATTTCTAGACTCTGTTCCTTTAATATTAATTTAAAATCCATTAATCCATCTTCTAACATTTTATTTTCCTTTAAGACGTTTTCACACTCATTTTTTATGCCCCTCTTCCATGAATGTCCAGAGATAATTTTTCTCAATTGTTTCTTTACTAAAGTGAACAAGCCATGCCTCGTAATAATTTTGGAAGTAATTCTACATCTCCCTCATTATCCTGTCTCTTCTCCTTTTCCAGCTTGATCTATCTTGGATAAGTATGACTGTAACTCTTCAGACTGATAATTTGTCTCTAGAGAAATTACTTTTTTCTTCATTATTCAGTGTACTTGCTCTTCTATATCAGTTTAGGAGCTACTGTCTATCTGATCAGGTATTGCAACCAGACCTCTCTCTTTCATGCTTTCAAATCCTGAGCTCCCAGTTTAAAACCAACATGATTTTCACAGTTCAAGAGTGTCTATAATTTTATGGAATTAAATATTTTTCAGTTCTTGTTAATATTATTTGAAAACTATTTTAATGTCCCACATGCTGTTCTGACCATTTTCTGCATTGTTTTTTTAAACTTTGTATATTTCACTTCACTTTACGTACTTAAAAGGTAATAGATAAGTTCCCTTGTCAGTCACCACAAAAGTGTAACTTCATCATATTTTCACATAGTGGTCTGAGACTGTTTATAGCCGTAAACTTTTATGATTACTGTAGAGAGAATTGGCAATTCAAAGTCTTGAGCTGCAGAGATGATTTCTCCTCTCCTTTCACCAAGCAAGAATGGAGTAAATAAAGGAAGGGATTTAGGTTTGAAAGCATTCACTATTAGAATAATAAAATTATTTAGGTTAGAAGGGACCTCTAGAGTCAACCACCCACCCACACTCAAAGACTATCAGAGCATGTTATTCTTGCATATCTTTTTCCTGCAGAGATCTATGAACTCAGTTATTATTGATGAGAATTCTACCCAACAAAACATTCAAGTTTCAGTATTTATTAACTTCACTAAAGTGGATTTCAGATAGTATCATGGAAAATGCGCAATTCCTGCTGTGTTGCTTTGCTATAGAAATCAAACTGCTAAGGAATAGAAACAATGCTTCATGCTTACAAACCTCATCAAAAAAGAGGAAAATAACAAATATCTGTTGTGGACTATTTGTAAAGCATCTGCAAATCAAGAAATATTTACTAAAGGCATTTGTGAATAATTTCACAAAATGAATAAATATTCACAGAGCACCAACAGGAAAGACAGCAAAATTAATCTAATATATAAATTTGCTGCAAGTCACTCATGCAGTTCCTGCTTTTATCTAAAACTACAAAAGCAGTTGCTGCAGTGTATATCACTCAAAGAACTTCAGATGACTGTTGATTTCATCCTAGATTATATTTTTTTAATTTAAAGTGCCTCTTGGAAAATGCTATATCAAATGAAACTACACGAAAATAAATGTATGTTCTGAGCATCTCCTTTAGGTTCCACTATTAAGCAGATTTCTCATGATGCTCAGATAATTTAAAGCTTTGTAGATTTATTTTTATATGTTTGATAGGCATGAAAAATCAAACACTGACTTTGAAGAGAATAGCAGGACACTCCATGGAAAAAGGAAAACATGGGAACAAGACCCAGATTCATTGAACCTAAGATAAAATGCTTAACCAAGAGTATTTTCCTCTTGTCCTTCTCTCATTAGAGAGGAAGAGCACAAGAGACTCTGCTAGAGATTTAATCAGATATTTAATTATTTAATATCTAATTTGTTTGCTGTGCATTGGCCTTTATTTCCATTCACGAAATATGGAAAAGAACAACAAATAAGTGGTCCATTAAATAAAACAGGATATCCATCTATGGTGATTTGAAGTCCAAGGAGGGTTTGGAGCAAGGCAAACTTCTCAGATAGGATTGACTAATCAGCAAAGCTATTTTATCATTAGAAAGTCTCAGTATTGGGGGAGTCTGCTTAGCTAGAGGCTAGAAGGGAACAGGAGATGTCACTCCTTTTATGCAAAATGAGATCTGAGACATGGCACCAGAACACTCATGCTTTGGCTGGGACCAGACACATGGCCACAACACCAGTAAGCTTACATGAACTGTGAGGAGTACTGAGACTATGCAGCTCATGGCAAAGCTTGCAGGCTTTTGCCTGTCCCACTTATGCAAATTAAGGATTTCACTTTTTATCCCAGGAACAAAGGCTCCACATAAAGCTTAGGAAACAGTGCCAAGAGAATTTTTCTGGTTCTTACAAAAGACAGGAGTTTTCTCTACCAGGAATGTGAAACTCTCTCACTACTTTTACCCTACCAGCACAGCAAACAGCCTATAAAAATTCCAGGAACATGGTACAGAACATATTTAAATGTCTCCTTTGAAAACAATGCTAAACCCCACTATCTTTTTCAGAAGGATCTAAATGGATGCAAATTTGATAAATAACTACTATAGTCACACTAGTGTTGATGTAAGTGAGTCCATGTACATCCGTTAAGGTATTCTGAAGAGTTTGCCTCTGTTTCTTCTTTTTAATATTGCTAAAATGAACAGAAAGGGCTAAATGAAGAAACACAGATATGAAAAGCCTCCTTGGAAGCAGTCTGAATGCAACCTTTGATTCAGTGAAGGTAAGGTGAGAATGTGTGTCAAGAAAGGTATTTATGCATCACTATTTTTGTCAAACTCTTCTTGCTGTATTTTCAGTCCTAATTTGTGCATTCTCACTGTGAAGTCTGCATGCAAAACGACTGCTCATAATGTACTTTCCATTAAACAGAAAGTAAGGTTGAAAAAATGAAGAGCACAGGAACCTGGAAAATACACAGGGGGGAAAAAGGAGAGTAAGAAAATTAAAAAGTCAGAAAATAATGAGGCAGTCAAAGAGGTGGTGATGGAATGGGACAAGGCATCAAAGAAGAAAACAGTGTTTGAAAGTTTTATATACCATGAATAGAAATAATACTAGCAGTATGTAGTTAGTTCATGTTTCCCTGCGGGCTGCTAAGCACAAATTTTGATCAGTATAAAAGACGAAACTCTGAAATACTCCGTGAAATCAAGTTTTATTTAACTTACTAAAACAAGACAGACAGCAAATGACTAGAAGTGATTATCAACAAGTTAGCCGTAATAACTTTCAAGGTCATGTGTCTAATCATCATTACAAAAAATATGTGGCGTGATGAAGAATGATACATCAATTGCTCTATTATCATCATCCAGATCTGCAGTTGCTAGGTAGCCCCCTTTGCAGCAAAGATTTGGAAACCCTGTCCCAGAAAATTTTTGGGTGTGTCCACTTGCAAATGAGGTCTCCAAAGGTTGCTGCAAAGGGTTCAGTTTTAATATTGTTAAATAAACAATTTGGATAATTGTAAAAAAGTGGAGTCTTTGGTCTGAGCTTGTCATTGTCTGCCCCCCTGAGTCCCGGAGCATGACCAAGATCCCAACAGAGGAGATAAAGAGGCAGTTGGACATCTCTTATCTTCAAACCAAGGTGTCTATTAAGGCGCAGCATTCCTCTCCACTCACACAGTGCTCATGCTTATGTTGATTGGTCAACCAGGGTGTTGACGTTTTTTTTTCTCTTCCTGTGTATGCTAAAGAAGCTCTAAGTAAGGTGGCACAACCCAGTTCTACTGATAATGTTGACTTTGATACATTTTCTCTTTATTAAGAATAGCACAGCACAATCGCACTGATAGTAGCAATGTGAGAAGTTGAAAATTAAACAATACACATAGCAATGCAATGCAGATCATCCATGGCTCACTTATATTGTTTTAGGCCTGTTGATCGGGTTCTGTCGCTTCAGTTCATTAGCATAAATGTGCTGCCTGCACATTGATGTTTGGAAAGACTGGGGATTTTTTTCTTGAATAAGAAGGTGGAAAGATTCTTAATTTATATGTGTATACACCCATTTATCCAAAATTTGTCTATTACCTAATGAAATTTCTGCTTTTTTTGCTGATTTTGTTGTGTCTGTTACAAAAGTGAACAGGACTACTAGAATATATTTCTTTTATTGACTCGTGTTATTAAAAAAATAAATTTACTTTTTTTTGTAAGGTCCAGTATAAGAAGAGTTATATTTCTTTTGGAAATTTCCATTGATAATAGTATCTGTTTTCTGATTTACAGTTAAATAATTTCAGAGGGAAAGGGAAATAATTTCTAAATGTATGATATATATGAACCTGAGGAGGCTGAGATGAGACTTCATTGCGCTCTCCACCTTCCTGAAAGGAGGTTGTGGAGAGGTGGGAGCTGACCTCCTCTCCCAAGTGACAGGGAACAGGATGAGAGGGAATGGCCTCAAGCTCCGCCAGGGGAGGGTCAAGTTGGACATCAAAAAAAAAAAAAAAAAAGTCATTGGGCACTGGAACAGGCTGCCCAGGGAGGTGGTTGATTCACCTTCCCTGGATGTGGATGAGGTGCTGAGGGACATGGTTTAGTGTTTGATAGGAATGGCTGGACTCGATGATCCTGTGGGTCTGTTCCAACCTGGTGATTCTGTTATTCTGTTATATAAGCCAAATCTGATATACAATCAGGAACATGTTGTGGAGTTGCAAAGAAGTGAATATAATTATTTTTTTTTCATAAAATAGTACATAAAATACTCCAATATGAAAAAATGGTAGCAATCTTACTTTCCCAATATGTTTCATCAGTATTTTCTATGTGCTACTTTTCACTCAGAATCTCTATTATCCAAGGAGACTTTTAACTCTTCAGTATTCTAAAAACTGTAATCCCTGAGGAGGCTCAAATTTGGATTAATGATAACATTCAGTCCATATTATATTAAAATATTTAGGACCTTAGAAGGCAGGCTGTTGGTTGCAATGAAGATTAAGACCTAATTTTTAAGTAAATAAGACCTTTTACACGAAGCTACGTAACTACAGTTGCCTTATGGTTCAGTCACAGATATTGAGGACATATCACTTGAGGACTATGGATGGCTAAATGTATAGATTAATCAGTTGATATAAGGTGTTGGTTCTTCTAGTATATAGTTGTATACCTAGTTTCAGGAAATTGTTAGGTTACTTTTGAGTGACAAGAAAGTTAGAGAAATATTCACTGTGCTTTTCTTGGAATAAATAATAAATCTTGGAATAAAATAAGTCCATAACAGGGGACAGGACAAGAGGGAATGGCCTCAACCTCCGCCAGGGGAGATTTAGGCTAGAGATTAGGAGGAAGTTTTTCACAGAAAGGGTCATTGGGCATTGGAATAGGCTGCCCAGGGAGGGGGTTGATTCACCTTCCCTGGAGGTGTTTAAGGCACGGGTGGACGAAGTCCTGAGGGACATAGTTTAGTGTTTGATAGGAATGGTTGGACTCGATGACCCGGTGGGTCTCTTCTAACCTGGTGATTCTATGATTCTATCATTTTATGACACATGTAGCTGAGTGACATGATTTCATACCAGCCAAAAATGAGGCCTCACACAGTCATTCTCTCACTCTCTCCTGGGGAGTTGAGGGAGAGTATAGAAATAGTAAAAAATTAGGAAACTCGTGGGTTTAGATAAATACAGTTTAGCAGATAAAACAAAAGCAACTCATACAAGCAAATCAAAGCAATGAATTCTTTCACTCATCCTATCAGCAGGCAATTGTTCAGCCAGCTCCAGGAAAGAAGGGCTCCATCATGACTAAAAGTTACTTGGGAAGAAAAACATGATCATTTTGAATGTGTTCCCCTACCTCGCTCCCTTCTTCTCCCTTCCCCCCAACTCACATTCCTTCTTCTTCCCCCATATTTATATGCTGAGCATGGCATTATATGGTATGGAATATCCTTTTGATCAGCTGAGGCCAGTTACCCTGGTTGTGTCCTTTCCCAGCTTCTTGTGCACCCCCAACCTACTCACTGGTGTAGTGATGTGAGAGGCAGAAAAGACCTTCAAGCAAGTTAAACACTGCTTGGCAATAAATAAAACATCCCTCTATTATCAACACGGTTTTCAGCACAAATCCAAAACATATCCCCATATTAGCTATTATGAGTAAAATTAACTTTACCTCAGCCAAAACCAGAACATTCTCCTCCCCTTATTCCATACCATATACATCACACTCAGGTCCCACACAATCCAGTAGATCCTCACTAACCAATAACCCTTTTCCCATCCTCTGGCATAATAAACAGATATCATTTCTTTAATATGTGGACCACCCCTGTGTAATGTCTATAAAAAAATCCATAAATGTCCACAAAATGTCCACTGAGTTAATGTAGTCCAATACTCTGGGCTCCATCCATTACTGTGTTCACCTAGGACAGGAGAGGTTATATGTTGCATGGAGTTATTAAGCACCAAAGCCAATTCAGCTCTGGTCACTGCTGCACTTGCCCTACTTCTTGCAAGAATTGCCTTCCATTGCTTCAGGTGGTTTCTACTGTAGTAACTCTAATGACATGCAAGTCAAGTAATGGGTTACAACAATTTAAAGGTATTTCTATTACAATCTCCACTCCCGGTCCCTCTGGGTCAGATTATAGGGTTCAATATCACAATGAACTCCTTTCCTTCTTTCTGCTCTGGCTTGGGTTTATCCACAGACTGCCTTTGAAATACAGAGTATCATGCTAATGCAAGCCCAAGTCTGCAATGATGGGTAGTTACTGAACTCCCTCCAAAATAATTCATATTCATTGCAGAATTTAATGAAAAATAAAATTCCTAACCAAATCATATCTATTAAAAATGATGCTTTAAAAAATGTGGGGGAGATGGGGGATTTAGAGGGAAAAAAGAGGGAGAAAAAGGAGGAGAAGGGGAGAGGATTTTTTTTCTTCTGTGAAAAAGAAAGGGTTAAAACAACCCCCAAAGTGCATTGTCTGTTCCCTGACTTTCCCACAAGCTAAAAAATTGTAGCCAATGTAGAATGAGTTATAGTAAAGACCAGCGATTAAATAGGTATTTCTGAATAACAACATCCTTACAGCTCAGCTTGCATCCAGCTCAGCCCATTCCTTAGTGCTGCAACGCACAGCCCAGTACTGCATGACCGACTCTTTTTTTTTGCTTTTAGCCTTCCTGGAATTTAGATTGGCATATTCCTCTCAATCAAGAATGGCCGTGAGTTGCTTTATTTTTTCCAATAAACTGCTCTTGGCTGACAACAATCTTACGGCTAGATGGGATATTTAATACTAAAATCATGGTTCATAACGAAATGCTATATCAGCCTTAGTATCCCTGCAGTCTCAACTGTAATAATGTTTTTGAATCACTACGTGATTGGTTTCTTTCCCCCTCCCCTGCCCCAGTAAACAATGTGCAATTCCTGTAATATTATTTTTTCTATTACTTTGATTCCCTTAAGGTTCCAAAACTATTTCCACATTTACTGTGTTAGTATCTTCAGTTTGTTCTTTCTTTGTAGCCTTGGCAGCATATTTCAAAATCTCATTCCTGCTTTGCCTTGGTTTGTCAGGAGTGAAGGTCCACACAGACAGGGTAAATAAAAAAGACTATTATTACTATTGTTATTATTACTACTATTACTGCTTTGGTGGCTTTTTTAAACTTGTGTGATCTTTTCACAGTAGCTAATGCAGAAAACATGTGAGGAAAGGCCCAGAAGCAGTGCTGAAACAGTTTACCATCTTTGCTCACATTTCTCATTTCCTCGCATTATCTTGTAACATCATTGCTTTGAGTCTTATCCTGAAGCAGGGGGAGATTCCTGCCACCCCCACTCCCCGCCTTTCCCTGGTTTCCTCCTGTCTACACACCTCTCTAGAAGAGAATTCAAATTTAAACAGTCAGCAGAGATGAGTGGGTGGTGAACCACTCCAGGCTTTTCTTACAGCGCTGGCACACATTACCATGGGGACGCTTGTAGGACATGTCTGAGTATCTCTCCCTAGGCATCTCCCAACAGAAAAGTGCCTGTCTGAAACAGTGCAGTAAACCTAAGGAGTCTGGAGATATTATTATTAATGTTTTCCACTCAGTAATAGCATTAGGACACATCATAGCTGTCCCACTAGGAGTTTATAACTCGACTAAAGAATTTAGAAATGTTTAAACATGTGTAGAATAATGTGTTTCCTGCAGGTGAAGTGGTAACATCTGTTAGTGACTGCAGCTGCTTTTACACAATTCAACAGTCTTTTGTCTCTGTCCTCAGTGGATGCAATGGAAAGGCTTTTGGGATCCTAGCTACAAAATTCCTCATCTGTAGTTTCAGCATGAAATATATATTTCCATAATCAGATTTGGTGGCTTTTATTGAGTCAATATTCAGTTGCCTGCCATAAACTTAAATCCCTGTCTCTTCTCTTCCTTTATTGCAGCAGATCTGCATTATTCCTCCTTTTTACTTACAATTTCAGGATGCCATAGACTGCTTGACACACACTGTTGTAATGGAGTAATGTGCAAAAGGTTTCATTAGTTTGGCATTTTTATTATAGTAAGCTTTTGCTGTCTCCTTTCGGTTCTCATTTTCTTGGGAGACCAGTGCTTTTAACAACTTTATTGTTTTAACTTTACTGAGTGCAGCTTAATGTGCTCTTGTTTTCTAAAGCAGTAGCCACATAATTCACTTGCACTTTACTGATGCTGCCAATGATAGTGGTGTGCTGTAAGAGAATATTTTCCCATATTCCCTCTTTGGACTGTAGTCTGCTTATGCCTCAGTGTCACTTTTGAATTATCTAGGCAATTCTTCTGCATATAGATTGTTAAATACCCTTAAGCACTACTGGTTTTATTAGTCAACATTACTGCCTAAAAAGGAGGCTATGTTATTCCTGCGAAAACTTCTAAGGGCGTCTATGAGCTTAACGCAGTGTTTCTCTGCTACTTACTTTGTATTTGATTTGCTTCTGCATTCAACAAGCGCATGTCTTGCCACTGGATTGACCAGTCTTCCTGGCTTTATGAGCTGCAGCCCAAACTCTTATCACAAGGCACATAGCCTTTATCTGGAAATAAAAGGAAGGGCACCACACAAGCTACTTCAGAGGTGAGAGGCAGCAAAACCTTTCCAGAATTCCCTCCAGGTTGATCTGAATATGCTGCTAACTCTAAGCGTGATTCAGCTCTGTGAGTCTTAATAATTCCTGCTGGTTTATAAGGTTTCGCTGGGTATCTGCATTATCTGGAAATTGGAGAGATATCAGTTTGATGGGTGGATGGTACGGTGGATAAGGAACTGGTTGGAGGGTCCTGTTCAGAGAGCAGTGGTCAATGGATTAAAATACAGATGGGGATCCATGACTAGTGGTGTCCTTCAGGGGTCCATACTGAGACCGGTGCTGTTTAATATCTTCATCAATGATGTAGACAGAAAGATTGAACACACCCTCAGCAAACCTGCAGATAGCACCAAGCTGAGTGGTGTAGTTGCCACACTAGAAAGACAGGATGTCATCCAGAGGGACCTGGACAGACTGGAGAAGTGGGGCTGTGAGAACCTCATGAGGTTCAACAAAACCGAGGGAAAGGTCCTACACCTGGCTCTGGGCGATCCCGGTTTTCAATATATGATGGGGCATGACATGATTGAGAGCTGCTCTGCAGACAAGGACTTGGGGGTGCTGGTCAATGAGAAGCTTGACAAGAGCCTGCAATGTGTGTTCGCAGCCCAGAAGTCCAACTGTGTCCTGAGTTGCATCAAAAGAATTGTGACTAGCAAGTCAAGGAGCGTGGTTCTACCCCTCAATTCCTTGTTGTAAGACCTCATCTGGAGTATTGCGTCAGTTCTGGAATCCTCAGCACAAGAAGGAGATGGAACTGTTCGAATGGGTCCAGAGGAGGACTACAAAGAGGATCAGAGGGCTGGAGCACCTCCCATATGAGGACAGGATGAGAAAGTTGGGCTTGTTCAGCCTGGGGAAGAGAAGGCTCCAAGAAAATCTTATAAGGACCTTCCAGTACCTGAAAGGAGTCACAAAAAATCTGGAGAGGGAATATTCATAAAGGCTTATAGTGATAGGACGAGGGGGAATGGGTATAAAATGGAGAAGGGCAGATTTAGACTAGACATTAGGAAGAATTTCTTCAGCATGAGGGTGGTAAGACTCTGGAACAGGTTGCCAAGGAAGGTTGTGGCTGCCCCACCCCTGGAGGTGTTTAAGGCCAGGTTGGATGGGGCCTTGGGCAGCCTGATGTAGTGGGAAGTCCCTGCCCATGGCAGTGGGGTTGGAATTGGATTATCTTTGAGATCTTTTCCAACTCTGACTACTGTATGATTCTATGATTCTATGATTATTCACTAGTGCCTTCCCACATACCAGCTGTGTCCTACAGAGGTCACTGTATACGTGGAAAATGTGCATGCATTTGAAGGTAGAACATTGCCCATCTCTCCTGTAGCATGTTATCCTACCCACCAGAGCACAGGGCTTTGTAACATCAGTTCTCTCCTCAGCATCAGGCTTTGAATTTACCTGACTGAATGCAATTAGCATTTTTTATTTCACTACTTATGGTAGTTACATAGGCTATCTCAGGTCTTGCACAGCTCAGTTACATTAACTCCTTCCAATAAGCCTTGTTCTCTACAATGTTTATGCTCATAAAACCAGTCAATGACATATTCGTTAGTTTTTTTCATGAAGGTCATATTCTGCTTTTACTTCAGCTACTATATGTTTTCTTAACAGGCTGTTCACAGGATATGAGATCCACATAGACTGGGGTTTTACTGGGCATGTGCTGCAATATTAGACTGTGTGCATCCAAAGGCTCTGATATCTGCAGCTCATCTGGGCCTGTTTGCCCATATAAGCTGCCAGATGCCTGTAAATCCCAGAAAACTGGCCAAAATCTTACATTTCTAGAGAGAAAGAGACGGCATGCAGGGATCCCGATGGACACATGTTAACCCTATGTGGTCTTTGATACACAGGCTTGCCATTACTAAGGCTTTCTGCAGCTCCCTGAGAGAAGGTTGTGGAGAGGAGGGAGCTGGGCTCTTCTGCCAAGGGACAGAGGACAGGACAAGAGAGAATGGCCTCAAGCTCCATGAGAGGAGGGTCAGGATGGACATCAGGAAAAATATTTCATGGAAAGTGTGATTGGTCAGTGTCAGACGCTACCCAGGGAGGAGGTCGAGTCCCCTTCCCTGGAGGGGTTTAAGGGACGGGTGGCCGAGGTGCTGAGGAACATGGGTTAGTGATTGATGGGAATGGTTGTACTCGATGATCCAGTGGGTCTCTTCCAACATGGTGATTCTATGATTCTATGATTATTAGCAAGACTGATATCTTCTTATGAGGTGTGGTCAAGAAAAAATGCACAAAACCAGAATCGTTTCCTAAAGTCATGCAGTTCTTTTAAGAGATTATTTATTTGTTGCAGGAATATGATGGATTTCTTATGTCTTTCCATTGTAAACATTATACATTAGACCTTCTCCTTCTACTGAGCTATGCTGTGATTTTCCACTAGATTTCTTGACTCTCTGGCTGTTCATATCTCCCTTACTTTTCGTCATTCACTATTCTAAAACAAGCAACCTGGCCCAGTAAACATAGAGCTTTACTAAAAGCAAAGATTGCACTGATACCCACAGATGATAACTAGATTCTGTCCTGATTGACAGAATTACAGCCCATTGTATCAAATGTAACTAATATCCTCAAGGAAAATTAAAAGAAAGAGAGTGGTTGCTCTAGCAGTTTTCAGGAGGAGGAAGACATATCTCTCAGAGTATGGATCTGGAGCTCCTTGCTTGAAGACTGAAGGAGCTCATGGATGTATTGGTCAAACCCCTTTCCATCATCTTCCAGCAGTCCTGGAAGACTGGGGAAGTTCCACTGGACTGGAGGCTGATGTAGTGCCCATCTACATGAAGGGTTGCAGGTAGGATCCAGGGAACTACAGGCCAGTCTGCCTGACCTCAGTGCCAGGGAAAGTCATGGAACAGGTGATCTTGAGTGCTATCATGAACCACTTACAAGAGAACCGGGTGATCAGGCCCAGTCAACATGGATTCACAAAAGGTAGGACTTGTCAAACTAACATGATCGCCTTCTATGACAAAGTGACTCAGCTGCTGGATGAGGGAAAGGCTGTGGATGTGTCTTCCTGGACTTCAGCAAAGCCTTTGAGGCAGTTTCTGCTACGGAAACTGTCAGCCTCTGGCCTGGACAGGTGCACACTCTCCTGGGTGGAAAAATGTGTCAATGGAGGGCCCAGAGAGTGGTGGGAGATGGTGTTAAATCCAGCTGTGACAAGTGGGGTTCCCCAGGTCTCAGTGCTGGGTCCAGCCCTGTTCAATATCTTCATCAATTACCTGGATGAAGGCATTGAGAGTACCCTTAGCAAGTTTGCAGATCACAAAGCTGGGTGGAAGTGTGGATCTGCTGGAGGGTAGGGAGGCTCTGCAAAGGGATCTAAACAGGCTGGACCACTGGGTTGAGACCAGTGGGATGAGAGTTAATACAGCCAAATGTCGGGTCCTGCACTTGGGGTACAACAACCCTGTGCAGAGCTACAGACTGGGAGAAGTCTGTCTAAGAAGCTGCCTGGAGGAGAAGGTCCTGGGGGTGATGGTTGACAGAGACAGAACATGAGCCAGCAGTGTGCCCAAGTGGCCAAGAAGGCCAATGGCATCCTGGCTTGTATCAGAAATGGTGTGACCAGCAGGTCCAGGGAGGTGATTCTCCCTCTGTACTCAGCACTGGTGAGGTCGCTCCTTGAATCCTGTGTTCAGTTCTGGGTCCCTCACCACAAGAAGGATGTTGAGGCTCTGGAGCGAGTCCAGAGAAGAGGAACAAGGCTGGTGAAGGGGCTGGAGAGCAGGCATTATGAGGAGCAACTGAGAGAACTGGGGGTGTTTAGCTTGAAGAAGAGGAGGCTGAGGGGAGACCTCAATGCTCTCTACAGCTCCCTGAAAGGAGGTTGTGGAGAGGAGGGTGCTGGGCTCTTCTCCCAAGGGACAGGGGACAGGACGAGAGGGAATGGCCTCAAGCTCTTCCAGGGGAGATTTAGGTTGGACGTTAGGAAAAAAAAATTCACAGAAAGGGTCATTGGGCACTGAGAGAAGCTGCCCAGGGAGGTGGTTGATTCACCTTCCCTGGAGGTGTTTAAGGGACGGGTGGATGAGGTCCTGAGAGACATGGTTAAGTGTTTGATAGGAATGGTTGGACTCGATCATCTGGTGGGTCCTTTCCAACCTGGTTACTCTATGATTCTATGATTCTATAAGATGCTCGGGCCAGTGGGAAATTTAGAGTATTCTCTCTTTGCTTTCATATTTATATGTTGTAACATGTATTGTCCTTGGTGTTTCCGTGTTAGTGTTGCCATGGTTACTTTGAGTATGGTTTATTCTCTGTTACCAACTCAGAGTTCTGTACAGAGTATATAAGGGGAAATTCAATATAATTTGAGGTACAGAAATGCCACTGAGAAATCTCACCTCCAATGCATCCATGTCTATGCCAAGAGCTTACTTCTTAGTAGGTATTTTCTAGCTTTAGAACTGCTCTACAAGGTCCAAATCTTTTTCTATTATTACAAGTTTCAGTTACATTACAAATCTGTTAGGTTCTGCACTTTAGCACATGGATGCACATAGTATCTCCATCTTATTATAAAGGGGAGAGAATAAAAACATGGATAGTATAAGGCATTTTTGGGAAGAAGACATGAAAGGGGATTTTATCCTTGAGCAACCACACAATCTGGTTCACGAAGTTCTGAAAAATTAATTGTGAGCTTTCTGCAGTTTTGAGGACTAATTTTTTACTTCCACAAGAAAATGTTGTAAAAAATAATAATGAAGACTGTAAAGTGAAGCTTTTAGTAGTTTTAAAGTGTCAATGCTGGTTTCTTGTACATCACTAATTGTAGGTCTCTTGCATGGTTTTATGAGCCTTCTTATTTTTTATGTTAACATCTTCTGTTTCTCAAATGATGTGATATATAATATCAGAGTTCAGCTACTTTTATACCACCTCAAGGACAAGTGTGAACTTTATACATATCGCAAAGAATTAATTGGAACTTCTAAGGCTAAAGAAAAGTTATTTCATATGTTTAAAAATCAGGTGTTATTTTTATATTTTACCACTTGAATGAATGTGTGCAATTTTCCTGTGTTAGAAAAGTAGGCACAGCTCAGCACATCCCTGTGTGTGTTTAATCCTGCATGTTATTCCTAGACCTACCAATGCTGATGCCACCAAAGAAACAGAAGCCAGGAAAGGAAACAGAAAGAAAAGAAACAGAAAGAAAAGAAACAGAAACCAGGGAGCTGGCCTCTTCTTGCAAGTGGCAGGGGACAGGACAAGAGGGACTGGTCTCAAGGTCTACCAGGGGAGATTTAGGCTAAAGATTAGGAGGAGGTTTTTCACAGAAAGAGTCATTGGGCATTGGAATAGGCTGCCCATGGAGGTGGTTGATTCACCTTCCCTGGAGGTGTTTAAGACACGGGTGGATGAGGTATTGAGGGACTTGGTTTAGTGTTTGATAGGAATGGTTGGACTCGATGATCCGATGGGTCCCTTCCAACCTAGTTGTTCTATGATTCTATGATTCTATGAAACAGAAAGAAAAGAAACAGAAGCCAGGGAGCTGACCTCTTCTCACAAGTGGCAGGGGACAGGACAAGAGGGAATGGCCTCAAGCTCCACCAGGGGAGATTTAGGCTGGAGATTAGGAGGAAGTTTTTCACGGAAAGGGTCATCGGGCATTGGAATAGGCTGCCCAGGGAGGTGGTTGATTCACCTTCCCTGGAGGTGTTTAAGGCACGGGTAGATGAGGTCTTGAGGGACTTGGTTTAGCATTTGATAGGAATGGTTGGACTAGAAGATCCGATGGGTCCCTTCCAACCTGGTTGTTCTATGATTCTATGATTCTATGAAAGCTGAAGTACTCACAAGCATTTTGTGACTGGAGATAGGTCAAAGTACTGGTCCTGTGACAAAAAAGAGTCAGAAAGAGCAATAAGAGAGGAACAAATATAAAGAAAATGAAAGGAGTTTTCTCTGTCTACATAAGGCTTTCCATTTTTTTTTTTCTAACTAGAAAAACACATCCAGCTCTAGTTCAAGCATCTAACTGGCTTTCTTCTCGCCCTTTTCCCTATAACTAAAGTTTGCGTGGGGCACTGCTTTGCTATCATTTCCTCCCTTCGTAAGACTTAGTGGACTAGTACACCAAAAGCACTTTGAACCACTGAATACTGAATAATCCCAACTGAAACTTGAAGCTGGTTTCATTTCATTAAATGTCCCTGACAAATACTTTTGAAGGTGCTACTAATTTTATCAGAAAGACTAAATCAATACTTAGTGAGATAAATAATATCTTAAATGATCTATTTCTGTTAATTAACTAAATTTGACCTAGGATGGCTCTCTCAGAAGGATATATCTATGATGTAAATGTCAACCAATTAGATTGAACTTCTCATCTAGCTAAATTTAAAGTTAGGTCACCTGGGTCCAAAACTGCCAGACAAGAGGCAATGTATATATTTGAAAATATCTTCCTCACTGAACTCACTTTTGAAAAAAAAAATCCAAATAAAAGCACCCAAAATTGACTCAGACTTAACCCATGAATCATCTCTCTGCCATGTGTTACAAAGGAAATCTTCCCTTCTAAAAGTGGAGCTATTCTGAAAAATACAGTATGTACAGTATTTTTCTGATCTTATCTTTTCCCAGGAAGAAATAATAATCTGAAATTAGAAAAGCCTACAATTTATTCAATTTATGATAAACAGAACCATTTTACTCTTCAATGTGTCAGGTGTTAAAAATATACCAGCTAATAAAGATCAATCCTTGTTACTACCAGGAAATAAAACTTATTTTTCAAAGTAAAATATTAACATATTCTTTATATATCTTGTGTTGATTTATTTTAAATATTTGCAATAATTTTTAAAAATTGCTTTCAGTTTGTAAAATAGGAGTGTTTTGTTTTGAAGGTATTGAAAACCAGTTTTTCACATATTCTCTTACTTTTTTTTTTACTGAACTGTCTCGAAGGATGGATAATAATTTACACCGAATCACTAAAAAATACTCAAACTAAACAAGATTAAAGAGGAGGACACTTCTTAAGAAGGACTTAGAAATACTCAGAAGAAAGACACTCCACTGCTTGCTCCATGCCAGAAAGAAGCAGCAGGTGGTCAAGTTGGAGTTATTCCGCTCCAAGAGAACATGGAATCCAAAGTTTTAGGAGACATACTTAACACAGACTGCAAGATGTTTGTCTTGGGCAAAATAAAGAAAAATAAAAACTAGAAATCTGTAAAAAGAGGAAAATAAATAGCACAACCTCAGAGAACAGCTGCCACTGCATTCACCAGTTGGAGAATTCTTTCTTGCACAGTCTCTGTGCCATGTCTCTGTCCTACACCACTCACAGTTACCCTGGAGGCTTCTAAAAGTTCTTCCTTAGAAGTGAATATTCAAACCACCCCTGGAGAAATCCTCTTTTCCTGCCAATGCAGGCTACCTTACTGCTTTGTAGTTTTGTTCCATCCTAAAGCCCATGAGAATGCAAATCTATTGCTTAAGGACCTGAAGTATAACTCCCCTTTGATTCAATAAAAGATTGACTGTCACCTACATCAATGTACTTAGCTAGGAAAATCAATTGATCTTCAACTACAAGCTCAGATTCCAACAAGTTGCCAGTCACACGGCATTTAGAAGAAAGCATTTAGCAAAGACTTCTTTGGAAGCAACAATAACACAAAGGTAAACAATGTAAAGTTGAATAGATAAACTTAGACATTCTTTTATCATCAGGTGGAAAAAAAGGAGAGTTTTTAAATGTGTAAGCTTTAGCTTCAGTAAGTAAAGGCAACTTTCTGATTCCAGTTTCTCTCTTTCCTTTGAGCAAAATGGTAGTATTGTTTGTAGTGTATTTTAAGCATGTCTCTTGCATGATTCTGTCAAAATTTGATTTATGTAGATGTTTGTAAGTGTTGCATAACTGACAGCAGCTGTAACTAGATTTCTGACCTTCTAAAAATAACTATCTGACTCCCAAATTAATTTCAGAAGTGCTAATAAAAATAAATAGACTCTAAAGAGTACAGTTTACCTGAAATTTACATTTTCCTTGAAAGCTAAATTTTCTTGGTTTCATACATTTAAGTATTGGTTTTGGCTTTGACTTTCTAAGTTCTGGTCATTTGCATTGATGTTGCTAAATTCTCCAGTGGAATCGGAGAAATACTGGGAGAGTTCAGTGGGAAGCAAATACAGAACTCTTTGAAATATATTCCAATACTACTGAAAATTTTAAACTGAAGAACAAAGGGGGAAACATTCAATGGACTCTTTTCCATTTTTTAATCATCTCTAAAAATGATTGATACTCTGCAAGGCACAGAATTTTATATTGAAGATGTTTAGTAACAGCTGAGACCACATAAAGCAAAAGCTACTTGTGAATGCTAACAAAACTGCGTGGCAAAAATTCATTAGGAAAAAAAAAAAGTATTATATAAAATCCACCTGCAGTCCTTAGAATATGTTTGATAAAAGCAGGACAAAAAGAGTACAAAGACATAAAAAATGATAGTGTAAGAAACAGAAAATGGACAAGATCAATAATGTGAATTTTAGTGGCTGAGTTTTGGATCAAAAGAGATGGGGTTTTCTGTAAGTCAGTGAAAATGAAGATTATAAGAACTTTTTAGAAATCAATTGGAGAAGGAGAACACTTTTGTTATCAAAATCAAGAATATGGCTTAGACCTACGTGCTGTCAGGTGGGAAAGAGCATTTGAGGGGAACTCGGGGTGATAGCTGGGCAAGGCTAGCATTAGGATTGTTTTGTAGATTATCAGTCTGAGCAACAGAATTGATTCAGGTGTTATTAGAGGAAATGGGAAGAAGCCGGATAGGAGAAAAATGGTATGAGTCTGAGTTCTTGGTTTCATTAAAACAAAGAGGAGCTTAAAGCAGAGTTTACAAAAAGAGGTGGCAATGAGAATATGACCAAGGCCACAGTGCTGTAACATAGTTTATATCTGTGTGTGTGTGATTGTGCAAGTACCATCCACTGTGACTCGTAACAGGAACACATACAAACTATTAATTCATAAAACAAGGTTAGTTTTTTATTTCATTTGTTTCATTCCACACAAATTATAATTATCTTTAAGAAGCTGTCAGAGCATAAATGGACTCACTGCTCAGCTGGTGGAATTATTCTCACTAACAGACTGATTCTTCTAGTAATTAATCAGTAAATGAAGTGTTTGGACCTCAAGAGAGAGTCTGAAATTTGTGTTTATCTGTACTCAGGAGGGCTTTTTACAGTTACTATAGAAAGGAGTTAATAAACAGTTGAAACCTTTGTGATATTTCTAAACCCATTCCTTCCGTTATAAAGTGATGTAAGAATCTCGCCTAAGCTTGCGCTTCTGAAGTGAAGCAGTGAAGGCAAATCCTGCCATACCGATTCAGTGAAATAAAAACTCTGTTGCCGTGGTGAGGACTTACGAAATCTTACATGAAGAATAACAAAATACAATTAAATCACCTGCTTTATAAATATTAAACATAAACCTAACCCACTTCATTGGCTTTATACCATCAGTCTCCAAGAGTTTAATAGTTTCTTCTGGTTATCCTTAGATTTTCTTTCATGTGTCAATAGAGAATTTTGCAAAGAAATACATAGTAAAATCATTGTTCCTGTCTGTAGTGCAGTGTAATTTTGAGGGGCTGGCAAACATCTGGGCAGCTGCATTCAATTTCATGGGAAATGATGCAGCATTGGGGCATATTATAAATATTTTCTATGTCACAGAACAATTCCTAGTGCTTCTAGGACTCTTTGTTCAGTGTCATGTCCCTTTAGGAATAGTTCTGATCTAGTTACCAAAGCTAAGGGACAGAGAATGATCACTCCTGTTGCTGATCATATTTTTTTTTAATAAGGAAAATTAAAACCCTTCTATAAATAAAGCTGTGAACCAAGATTTTTTTCTAGTGTTTTCATGGGAGTTCAGTTGACCATAAGCACTGCACGAGCATATGCACAATGGGGGATTATCCAGTTTACTGTCTATGTGATTATGTCTGGCGAATAAGACAAGGTTGATATGTAGATATCATGATTCAAAAGGCATATAATACCAAAATAAATAGAAAATATTAGATATATGATAACAAAATTGGTTGTCATTGACCATGATATGTAGGAGTTTAATCTGATACCTAGTTTTCTGTCACCTTATGTGGTCCAAACTAACCCTGCTCTGCTTGCTTTTTGCTTCTGAATTTCTTATTCTCATCCTCCCATGAGGAGTGCAAAGTGAAAAAAGTCTTGTTGATTTTCTTCCTTACCCTCATTCAGTGGCAGTCCTACTGTCTGAAAACAAAATAGGAGTGCTGGTACAGTTAGGCAGGGATTGAGGGAGCCTGGAGAGTTCTGAGTGAGGGGAGGAGATAGGCAGGACTAAGCTTCTCTGTATCTCAAAGGATACGAGAAAATAAAAGGAGCAGGTTATTTCTCCTGCTTTCACCAGTGGTGATACCCTGAAGAAAAACATTGTGCAGCCTCAGCAATTTAAGAATATCTGGGAAGCAACATTTTGGCAGCAGAAAGAATCAATTCACAGTCACCGGAAAACTCCTTTTGTCTTTGTAAAAAAGGCTTACTAATACTGTGATGTTTTCCCAGTATTTCATAGGTCATAGAATCATGAGATCATTTCAATTGGAAAAGATTTTAAAGATTATTGAGTCCAAGAGTAAACTTAATGCTGCCAGTTTCACCACTAAACCATATCCCAAAGTGCCACAAATACACGACTTTTAAATACCTTCAGGGATGGTGACTGAACAACTTCCCTGGGCAGCCTCTGCCTGTGTTTGACAACCTTTAAATTGTCAAACTAAAATATTCCTTATTACTTTGTAATCTCTGAGTATTTCTGTGCCTCAGAGCCATACTTCTTGGGGGCTATGACTTCATCAGATCTCAAGTAAAAGCCCATCTGGGCTAACATTATCGTTTCAAAGAAGAAGGAGGAAATGCCTGAGCTTGTTCGCAGTTCATTATGCAGCAGACTACTCTCTGTATCACTGCTGACCTCAGTAGCATAAAGTAATGCTTCTTGCATGACAGGCAAAATTATATTTCTAATCACTTATGGTTATCAAAGGACACATAGTATGTTTTGCACAAGGAAGATGATTATCTCCCTTGTCCTGGCTAGCGTCCAGTTTGAAAAGCTTTGTTCACTGAATACAAATGTACAGGGTAATATCAACTATAGCTCCTTTCCCCCTTAAATGTCACACAGGGTGGTACTCTGAGCTGTTGAACAGCTGCCATATTCCTCTGTGGAGATGGCTGTTGGAAAATATATAGCATCATTTTAAAGCTTTAGGGAATTAAATAAAATATATTAAGCTGTTCATATTTTCATATAGATAGGGAGAAGAATAGAGAAGCATGGAAAGATTCCTGATTATGCTAGGAACGAGAGTGAAAAATACATCAAGTAGTGAATAAGACCAAGTAATGAAATATACTATAGTATAATATTTACTGCAGTGATAGGGTACAGTTGATTCTTCAAAATTTTATTTGTTTGGTTTTTTTAAATTAATTCATTTTAAAGTATACAGAAGTCATCCAGAAACACCTTCATTTAACTCTCAGTTCTGCAAATATTTTTTAACTGAAATCTTAAGGAAGAAAATATCTTATTTGTTTTGGTGTGGTGACTTTGTGCTCATCGTAGTCAAAATCTGGATCACATCAGGCGTGTGTTCAAATGAATGAACAAATCCTGGGAAAGACTCAAAATCTCATGAAGAGAAAGTGAAATACTGCTTGAGAAAAGGATTTGTCCAGGATGGATTGATAGAATAAGTTGTTTTGATTCAGTCTCTAAATAAGTCATTTCATATATCTGGACCACAAATAGAACTGAAGTGCTCTTCCAAACCTCAGATCTCTCTGAGCTGATGCAAGACATTATCCCAGTCCTTAGATCTGTTGTAAAAACTGCTTGGACCAAATTATTGACTGAGAAAGTCATGCTACTAGCAGGTCTGAGGGATGTGAAGTGGTGAGATGTATTGTGCTGAGTAACTGGTTAACTATTAAGGTTTGTAATCTCCTTACATGGATTGACTATATGATCAGAGTCTCACTGGAGCCTGAAAAGAAAGACACTTGTGTAGAAGTAGCTAAGGATGCAGTCCAACCACAAATATCCTACACAAGCAAGAGGCTGTAAAGGACGTGTGACATGTTATAACAGGCTTTGAATATTAAGGCTCTCTATATATCATACTTTACCACTTGAGCCAGGTAAGGATTTTTAGAACAGAAATTAAAGTACAGAATATCCAGAAGCTTGATCACATTTTTCTATTAAACCCTACCACCCCACCCCCCCCCCCCCCCCGCCCCCATAACCCTTAGCTAATATCTAGTATTTAAGAGAAGAAAAACAAAGCCAGCAGAAATATTGTTGTTTACAAGGTATAAATTTCCCACTGAAGAACAGAATTTCTGTTTCTATCTTGGCTCTAATGAATACAGAATACAGTCCTCCAGCAAATACGATATTGAAAAGTTATTCCAATTCCATGCCTTTTTTTCTACTGCTTGTTCATTATAAGGAAAATCTAGGTCTGGACATTTCAAATGTCCTTCCTTCAAATTAGACTAATGGTAAAGAAGGTCTTCTCTGGGACAATTTCTTCTCTGTTTGTTATACACAGGCTGTCCACGGTTTTACGCTTCTTGCATAAATCAAGGCACATAGAATGCATTAGGCAGGTATATTACAATCCTTATCAAACTGCAGAATCCCTCTGAAATCAGTGGGCACCAAAACAAAGCACCTTGAATGAAGTTAATGTTTCCAAAATTATCCACAAAATGACTGATTCCAGTTAATGAAAAACAGATTCCACACCACTGGTAATGATGTGAGTTTATACAATCAATGAACAGTCATACAACAAATGGGGTGCAACATGGGAGGGCTTTTGTTAGAGGAATAATAGGGTTTGATATAATTAAAGCTTTCTTCAAAACAAGTGGGTGATTACTGAAATGGTTTATTTATTTTCCTTTTTCTTCCCACAGAAAATCGACCGTATTCATTCCACACTGTCAGTGTCTGGAGATTGCTTGTGTGGATTCCCAATGTGCAATCACTGTCTCGATGGAGACAAAAGTTTTATTTATTTATTTAGATTTCTTTCAGAAAGACCTGGTTTCCAAGAGAACTGCCAGAGAAAAATGACATCTCCAAGTAAGATGGTTTTGGAGGGCTGAAGAACATATAAAATATTTCATATCTATCAGTTACATGATGTGTCAGTGTAATAAATGAAGTTTTACTACAGATAATAAAGGTAATAAAGATGACCTTTTCAAGTTGCAGCATAGTTTATGTCTATGTATATGTAGGTATGTATAATGCCCACATACAGAACACTCATATATAAAGATCATAGAAGATTACAGAATTGACAATGTTATATTTCTGAGTAGGTAGTTCAGATAATGTAAATTCAGATATGAAAGTGGAAGGGGAAACACACTTTTCTGAATAAATTATATCAAAACCCAGAATTTCTTCCAAAGTCTAGAGAAAGTGATGTGACAGTCAGTGTAGTATCTTCACTGATGGAACACAATACTGGTTTGATGTCAGAGATGTACACAAAATTTACATCAGGAACCCCCCCAAATAGCTACTAAGAAGTAAGGGGAATGTCTTCAGTTGCTAGAATCACAGAATCACAGAACAACCAGGTTGGAAGGGACCCATCGGATCTTCTAGTCCAACCATTCCTATCCAACACTAAACCAAGTCCCTCAATACCTCATCCACCCGTGCCTTAAACACCTCCAGGGAAAGTGAATCAACCACCTCCCTGGGCAGCCTATTCCAATGCCTGATGACCCTTTCCGTGAAAAACTTCCTCCTAATCTCCAGCCTAAATCTCCCCTGGCAGAGCTTGAGGCCATTCCCTCTTGTCCTGTCCCCTGGCACTTGGGAGAAGAGCCCAGCTCCCTCCTCTCCACAACCTCCTTTCAGGTAGTTGTAGAGAGTAATGAGGTCTCCTCTCAGCCTCCTCTTCTCCAGGCTAAACAACCTCAGCTCTCTCAGCCGCTCCTCATAGAGTCTGTTCTCCAGCCCCTTCACCAGCTTTGTCGCTCTTCTCTGGACTTGCTCCAGAGCCTCAACATCCTTCCTGTGGTAAGGGGCCCAGAACTGGACACAATATTCAAGGAGTGGCCTCACCAGTGCTGAATACAGAGGGAGAATCACCTCCCTGGATCTGCTGGTCACACCGTTTCTGATACAAGCCAGTGGGAATGAAGTCAATCTGTGTGGTTTAATATTTCTGTTTCAGACAAATAAACCAGCTGAAGGCTTGGTGGAAGAACATAGTGACTTATTAGAGAAATTAAATGAATAACTGGACAACTTGAGGAAAACTAGAAGAAGAAGGATAAAGTGATGACAAAGCATTGCTGTGTATTTCACATCAAGGGTATTCTATGATATAGTTTATTAGTCCTTAGTTGTCCTGTAACCCTCTGTCTCCTTTGCCAATTTCTCTTTTAAAATATGCATGAAAAATGTGTTCGCTAAGAGTTTTCCATCTTATTATTGAAAAAAATATTAAAATTGTTAGGGAAATATTGTTGTAGCAACTTTAACATACCTTCAAGGCTAATGTCTGAGTAACAACTAGTAAACTGGATGCCTGATTTGTTTGAACAAGCATTCGGGGCAAATAAAGTCATTGCACTGATGGAAAAAATTAATTTTCCCCCTCTGTGCAATCTTTGTGATTGTAAAGGCTATTGTAGGGCCAGTTGTGGTTTGAGACAGGGACTACTTGTTATTCTAGACTTGCGCTTTTCCTAAACCTAGAGAGCCCATTTTGGTTGGTCCCTTGCCACTGCAATGATTAACAAGATTAGATGAAATAGTTTCATAGCATTTCATTTAACACCGATAAACTCTCAGCGCTTATGCAATCATAATGTGAAATGCTGAATGCCCTGCCCCCTAAAGAAACACTCCATTGCTATAGTTGAGTCTAGTGGATTTGTATCATTAAAATGTTATTTGTTATTTAAAATTATAAAGAAAACGTATTTTAAAAATAAATATGAGTGAATGTGATGAGGATAGTGATTGGTTAGATTTTCTACTTCCAAATGTTGGTGCTTTAATTTTCTTTTTTAAATAGAAAACTAATGCTAGCCAGAGTTTTGTTGCTGGCAGTAAAGCTCTCCAATTTATTCTATATTTTGCTTCACAGATTGTATCTAGCAGACACAGTACTGTATTCATTACATTACCACTGATATGCTTCAGAAATCTGACTTGCAAATACAAAAGTTCCTCCTTTCCTAATGACTGTCTTTGACGTCTCTTCTGCAAAGGCATTTTCCTAGAACTAGTCTTCAGTTAGGCCAAAAAAAATTCCATAAAGATGAAATGCTTTTCCGCTCATACAGAGCAATCAGGAATGGCACATGTTGCTCTGACTCAAGCCGAGCAGAGATGTCAAATTGAATTTCCTGCATAACATGGAGCTCTCATCCACTTACACTCCATGTTGTACATGCCTATTCCTTTCTGAAGCAAAATGCCCACATTTTCCAGAGGAAAATAACCTTTCCCCATGTGTGTTTTCATAAGGAATGCTTGGTATTTTGCTGAAGGTAGCTTAAAAGTAAACTTAGAAATCTTGAAAGTTTTTGTGAGAAAGAATTTTCATCCCTTGTAAATGAGCACATCTTAACTGCTCACATGATTGTGTATAAAACGTGGGCATTCAGGGTATATTCTGCCACCACAACTTGGAGACATCTAGGAGACAGCTGCCAAACTGAAGTCAGTCATCTAAGCATCTTCCATCATCAATAATGGACATGTATGTAACTCCATACAGCAATTTAGCACATCCTGAGAGAGCTGCCAAAAAAGGTGGAGTAAGTTGGTCTCTGGATCTCTCTTTCTTGACTGTAGTATCATAGAATCATAGAATCAGTGGATAGTTAGGATTGGAAGGGACCTTAAAGATCATCTAGTTCCACACCCCTGCCATGGGCAGGGTCATCTCACTAGGTCAGGCTGCCCAAGTCCCCATCCAACCAGGTCTTGAACACCTCCAGGGATGGGGCACGACATCTAGATGACACGTAGATGACATCTAGACCATTAGCTCTTATATGTAAAGTTAGGTGGGACAGGTCACATCTCTATCCATTAGAATAGTTTTGTGTTTTTACAGACAGGTTCTAAAAAAGCAAGAGGAAACTTAAGTTTCTGGATTCTTCTGTTGATGTTCCATACAGTCCTGGGTAAACTTGTTCCAGTGCACGTTCTACTTTTTCATTCCTCACTTACTTGTTTGCTGACTTTGTCCTACAATTGCCTGCAGACAAAAAGTGACAGTCAGTATAGACAGGACTTCATTTTCACATTTACAGATTTTGAATTGGAAAGGTCCTACAAATTAGAAGCTGCCCATTTAAAAGTTTAGCAGCTAGTTACAGTAATCACCTAACACTTTTCTGTTGAGATATGTAGCATATAAAAGCAGTGCATGTCATTTATTACACATAAATTGAAAATTAGTTTAAATGAATCCAACCTTAAAACACAAAAGTCTACTACATTGCCAGATTTGTGCTTCTATCACATAGTTGTTCTCATCACTACCACTCATTTGAACTACTCTGGCTTTAGTTTTCATTTACTCCATCTCCAATAGATTGAAGATACCTATAGGAATACAGGAAGTTAAAGATAATTATGAAATTATAAGCACTTGGAGATCTTTCATTTAGGAAACAAGAGAGAACAAAATTAAAGTACCATTTTTCCTATTGAGCAAGAACTTATCTTCATTAAGTGGACAGAAGCTCTGAAGATGCAATCAAGATAGACCATATCCCTTGGGTGTGACAAGAGTAGAGGAAGAACAATTAGGATTAATGTGACTAATATGAATAAGTCGGTGAGAGCAAGCAATCTGCTATCTTCTCTAATATCAGTGTGCAAAATTCTCTTACCAATAAAATGAAACCTCTGCTATGACACCATAAGGAATTTATGTTCTTTGCCATGTCAGATGCTCCCAAGTCGACACAGCAAAAAAGTTCATCTGAGCACATTTTTCCTATGAGTACTTGCTGGCTCACAGAGAGGAAATCTAACATATTCAGAGCACAAACATATCCCATTGGGCTGACAAGAAGAATAAAATTATTTCCCACTGGAACTGAAAATGAATACAAGCTTCATCACTGTCTTGTCCAAATGCAAAAGTCAATTTTTCCTTCTTGCATAATATGAATATATTAAAAACCACACAGATAACACATTGGAAATCTATGCAGAATGAAGGAGAACCTTTGTATAGCTGAAAATAAGCTGGTGAAGGGGCTGGAGAACAAGTCTTATGAAGGGGGGTTGTAGAGGGGAGGGAGCTGGGCTCTTCTCCCAAGTGACAGGGGACAGTACAAGAGGAGATGACCTCAAGCTCCACCAGGGGATGTTCAGGCTCAACATAAGGAAAAAATTCTTCACAGAAAGGGTCATTGGGCACTGGCAGAAGCTGCCCAGGGAGGTGGTAGACTCGCCTTCCCTGGAGGTGTTTAAGTTTTGGGTGGACGAGGTACTGAGGGGCATGGTTTAGAGATTGATGGGAATAGTTGGACTAGATGATCCGGTGGGTCTCTTCCAACATGGTGGTGATTCTATAATAATAAGGGAAAAGCAGATGGCAATGCTAGTGAAAGGAATAAGCCAGTCTGACAAGATATAAGGAATACAAATGAATTTGGCAAAAGCAAACATAAATATTTCTATTTTGGAACAATGGACTTGCACACGTAGACATGCAAGTGAAGCTGTCCCTTACATAGCACAGAGGGCATTCACAAGATTTTTCTATTTGATTTTGGGTGAAGATTAACTGAGGTAAACAGGATCTGCTAAAGTCAATATGGAGAAAAGTCAGTGCTAGGAAAAACCCAGATATCAGTATTATTTTCACATTTGCTGTGCTTTTTTTTTTTTTTTTTTGGAAGGTGACTAAAAATACTCTGTTTAGACGAGTCGGGTTTTTTTAACTATCATGGTCAAAGGTTGTACATTTACAGGGGAGGAATTGTCTTTCTATTGGAAAGCTTTTGAGAATTCAGGAATTCTTAAGGTCTTCCAGAGATGTTTTTATGTAAATAAGTTTGAATGGTGGCAGGCTGTTCTCCTTCTCTCTTACCTCTTCAACAGTGCCAGAGAGCTAAATAGAAACACCACTTCTCCTTACATACCTTGATGCTCTCTTTGTGATTCTTGTATGACTTCAGTCACGATCTTTCCCCTTGAAGCAAAAGTACTTACCGAAAGAAAACGAAATGAGAGCTGTTTTGTCCCAGATGCCAAATGTGCCTCTCAGTGGAAAATGATAATGTCTGCATCTTACCTAGCAAAGTTGAGCATACTTGGGAAGGTTCCCTGGCACTGCAGCATGATCTTTTATGCTAGTAAAGCATTAGAAGGTTTCCTGGCATGAGTTTAGTCCATTCCAACAAGGTCTTTCCCTGAACAGCTTCTGGACATGGTTTTACAGATGGCACAGCCCAGGAACCATTCCAGCAGGCAAACTGCACACGGACGTGCAGCTCTGGAGGTTGAAAGAGTTTGTTAGAAAACATAAGAGATGCCCTGTAGCAACTGGCCTCATTGCTTGACAGCATCTCAGGATACATTTAATTTGGTGGCGTAGATGCAGTCGTAGTGAAACTTGTTCCCACATGTGAGCACAGGAACAGGCCAAAATCTTTGCTGAAAAAAAAGAATTCCACAGAGGAAGAAAGGCCTAAGATAAGTTACATTTGAAGTGATTTTATTATACTGCTCATTTTTAAAACTCAAAATCTGGTGAAATATTACAAAATTAACAAAAATAAAAATATTTAATATTACATTATTAACAAAAAAACTTATGCTCTCGAAACATAGTTTTGTCATTGTTTCTCTAAAATGGGAGCTCATTTCTGGAAGATCATATGCCTTAAAAGATATCATGTTACACACAAATTTTACTTCCTGAGAACTGGAGATATCCTTCTGCCCAGCTTTATATACCAATAAAATAGAAAGATCGTGTACACTTAATAAAAGGTATTGGAAATACAGTGCTTGAATTTCACTTAGTCAATTTGAAGGGATTCACTTAGATTAGTAAGGTGAATATAACAGCCTGGAAAGGCAGACAGACAAAGCAACCAAAAAGGATAGATTCTGAAATCCTGTGGAAACAGTCAAGTAGCTTTCTCCAAATAAATAACCACTTCTCTATAGCAAGATCCCATGCATTGTGGCACTGACTTGTATTCTATAAAAAAAAAATGTTTGCATCAAAATATATAAGTGACTTCAGAGATTGCATCAGACAAAATAAGCTCCAACAGTCACTGTAATTTGAAAGTTTCCATTTATATCATATAAAATTGACTACACCCTGCTAAGACTTCAATATTGACAACAGAGTGTTTTTTATGAAGTGAATTAAAATAATAGAAAAATATAGATTATTGAGGAGAAGATGCCTCAAGGAAACTAGATTGCCAATATCTATAACTTTAAAAAGGCTTGAACCATCAAGATAAGATAACATGGTCAAAGATCTGGAAATATTCTGAGACAGATATTAGAGGATAGTAATTTTCTGAAAAAAATCAACTTGGAGCATTATTCTATTTCTGGTCATCATGGTATTAAAAAAGGTATATCACTTAGAAATTAATGACAAAGGCAATTAGTTTCTGGTTATGTAGAAAGAGAATAAGGACAATCTCATTACTTTAATTTCCATTGCAATCATTTAAGAAGGAGAAAAGAGAAAGAGTATCTAAATATGGGAATAAATTGCTATCTACACCATATGTCTGCTGTGAAATAGATATCAGTTGTCATGCTGAAGAAGAGTCCATATAGCATTAGACAGGGAGAAAAACCATGGAATGGAATCTCAATGAAAATCAGAGGTCCAGGACACACAATCAGATTGGATGTTGGTCTGTGTTTTGACCATATCAATGTATGTATTTGCATTAACCTGCTTAACAAGCATCTCAACCCTCATACCCCTCAATACTCAAAGAAATGCCCTATTTCCCAGAATACACTTTTCTTATCATTTGTTAATATTGTGTTATCCACACCTACTTCTGGATGAAGACCAGGAAATATCATAAAACGTATGGAAATGTACATTCTGTAGGCACTTACAGGAGCTTGAATCAGAGCTTGTTAGAGACTGAAGCGTTAGGAACATATTAATTCAATGCACAATCCACAATAACTTTATTGGCAAAAAACTTTCAGATGTTTCTCTTTATAAGAGCATGAAAAGCCATGGATGAAGACATGGGTGCTTCTAGTTGTTAGTCTCTGTAAACACTGTGGAAATAATTGAGGATTAGATGGACTGGCTCTTCACTGCACAAATGAATTCACAATGAGTTTATTAGTGGCAAGGTGTAATTTGAAAATGTTTTCTTTGAGGGGAAAAAAAAAAATCCTAGGCAAAACCACAGCTGCGACTAACATACCTGTACAGCTGGCAATGCCAAAAGTTTATTCATTTCACAGACATTTGAATCTGCTCCACAGATCAGGAGAGAAATAGTTATGACCCTCATTTACTCATAATTAGTGTTTAGTATGGTAGGTGTAATTTCTGTCTTGTGAACTTATCGTGTGAACTAGTCAGTGGCAGAAAGGAAAAATGAGTGTTTTAAATAACAATATATCGTAGATTATCACCATTCTTAGCCCAGATGGAGAAAAAATAGGACAAACCCTGTTATTATTTTCTATTCTCTAGTAATATTTTGATCTACACAGCTCTCAACATTACTCTTGGGATATTATGATTAAAGACAACAAAATACTCTCAATTATTATTTATAAATTATTTAAGAAAGAAGGCAATTAAAAATATAATAAGAAAAGGCAAACAACCTAAAGGCTCTTATGTTCTCTTCTTGAAGAGCTTTCAGTTGGGATTAGTCCTTTGAGACACTGTCTTTTGTTTCTTTCTTGTCTCAAAAACAAACTTAAATTGTAATATTTTATTTTATTATTTTATCTTTTCAAAACAGTAGGAAGTAGAAAGAATATTATGATATCCTTGACAACTGGGTGTATCTCACAGGTATATAAAGAAATCACTGGCATGTTCAGATACCTGAATACTGCTTGTGTATTATCAGTATACAAGACTGTTTTTGAAAGGGCAAGCTGCATTCATCAAGTCAATAAAATGAAGAATGTGGATAACTGTGTCAGTGCAAAAAAAAATCTAGAATTTTGCATCAAAATGTCATTGTTCCTCTTCTAGCTTCCAAAATCAATGTATAAATGAATGACTCAGCATTGCATTCCTGGAGCACTTTGGTGCTTTATATGAAAGGCACTGGTGCAGGTTCTATTCACATTGCAGTTTGCAGTAAATGCTGTAAAAGCTTAAATAAAGTGAAAGCTGTGACATAGCTGTCACCTAAATGCTGTAGTGAAGGTTAAATTTTTCATCTTAATTTTTTAACAAAACAGAATTAACATATACCGACTTTCAGTTACCTTTGCTTCACTCTAACAAGGTTTTTACTATTATTATGAAGGTGGCAAGGGCAGAGAAAAGCAAAAGTAAAGGTGAGCAAGGGGTCAAGACTGCTGACACCAGAGGTTCACCACCAACAGAAGAGTCCTCTGTGTGTGTGTGTGTGTGTGTGTGTGTGTGTGTGTGTGTGTTAGGAATATATACTCAGTCTCTCTTCTGGCTGAGCAATGGGCAGGGAATTGCAACAACATGGCTTTATTGTGTTAGGATGCAAGGGCTCCCCTGGTGCAAAAAGTCTCTGGTGAACTGGAAGGAAAAATTCCCTGGATCCTCAAGCCTTCCAGAGCTGGATGACTTAAAGCACAAAATCATAAAGAATTCATTAGAGGAAAATTCAGATACTGGTCTATAATGCAGTTTCAGAGAGTCACAACTGCATCTAGTTCCTTAAAGCTGTTTTCTCAATAAATTCACCCCTTACAAGGTATATATTTTGATTGATATTAATAGTCACTGTTTAACTATAAGCGGCTTTCAAGAAAAGTTCGAAACAAATTGATCTCATCCTTCTCACTTTTCAATACTAATTGCTGTGTATTGCAGTCAAACAATAAGATAATTGTCTATTCATTGATAGAAGTCAAAGTTTCAGTTAAATGTCAAAACCACAGCACTTTAAAATGTTTTATCCACTTTACATTGTATTCTGTCATCCCAAAAAAACACTCAAACCAAGAATTCTGCAGTAAATATATATATATAATTCATGTACAACCTTGGCAAGATCTTGCTTAAAAATGTGGTTTATAATAATCCCAGACCACCTGTGCATCCTCCTTATCAGAATGAAGCTCCACAGAATATTGTCTTTTCTTACATTTAACACAATCACACAATAATCAGTGAGGTCTAAAACTCCAGATTCGTGCCCTGTACATGCCTACTATTATCTATTATCTATGCCTACTGTTGTCTGTTATCTATCCCTGAAACTCTCAGAGATCAAGTGGTAATTTTGCTTGGTTACTCCCAGTGTCTGCTTCTCTGACACAATCCTAGAATATCATGATATTTGAAGACACATTGGAAATACTTTCATAACTAGTAAGTGATCAAATTTCTTTCATAATATAACACTTCCCATTATCTTCCAATATAATTTACTACCATTTCAAATAAAAAAATAATAATAATAAAAAAATAGAACAAGAGGAAAGAAAGCCAAATGTTAACAGAGACCACAAAAACTTCTGGAAAAAAGTAATCTGGACTGTCAATCAAAAATTAAAAAAATAAGACAAGATGGTAACAACCACAAAGAAACGTGACAGCATAATTTGCACTTATATTGAAGACCCTACTCCCTAGAAATTGTTGTAGAACATATGCACATCAGTCATTCTTCCTCTTAAATTTTGATGTTAGAAAATGTTGTAGTTGCTTTTAAGTAAAGAAATACTAGGATTCAGCTCATCAGAGCTGTATAGTTACTTTATTCCCAATAAGCTTCCTAAACTCAAAATTCAGATCCCGTTTAGATTTTACTTCCAAGATGTTGTCTTATTAGCCCATAGAAGAGGCTCCTTTTCCATGGCAGAGCATATGGATATTCCAGAAGGAAATCTGGTGTGTGGAGAGCCCACACTGGGACAAATTTTTGAAGGACTGCAGCCCTTGGAGAGTCCACATCAGAGCACCGGGAAATCATGAGAGGAAAGGTGCATCAGAAAGAAACCACTAGGTACCATTTGTAATCTCCCACTCCTCCCCTCCCTGGGCTGCTTGATGCCAGGGAGCAGTCTGGAGTGAACATATGAAGTTGAGCATGGAAAAGAAGGAAGAAAGAGTTTTGATTTAATGTTCACATTTTTGTTTCTTGCTACCCTAATTAATATTTATATAATCCTAGATTTTATATACCTATTTACATTTATAAATAATCGTAACCATTTTGATAGGAATGGCTGGACTTGATGATCTGTTGGGTCTCTTCTAACCTGGTTATTCTATGATTCTATAATTAAATACTTATTTTCATTGGCAATACATTAAATTAGTTTTCTCCAAGTTAGGCTGGTTTTTCCCATGAGCTTTCTCGTCATTTTTGTCCCCCTTGCCCCACAGAGGAGGAGGAGTAAGCAAGAAAAAGTTGGGAATTTGGCTGTAAGATGAGGTTAACTCTCTATGTGTGTCCCACTAAGATATTTTTTCCCCCACTATCATTTTATTGCCTACATACTCTGGCCTCTAAGGTCCTTCTGAAATTCTTCACAGTCTGCCCTTGTCCTAAGTGCTTCATATAATGCTGTGTCATAATCACCCACATCATATCAGCACCATACAAACCATCTCCTTTCTTTAGGTCATTTCTTAATGTGTTAAACAGAATGAGTTCCAGGAGAGATCCCTACACAACTACTGTGACGATCATCCCGCACTGCAATAGGCTACTTTTCACACTTGTCCTTGAATCCCTGACTTTCAACCAAAGATTAATGCATTTTTGAATCTTCCCTCTTATCCCATGATAATCGATGTCTTTACAGCCTATGTGGAAGTTCTTGATAAAATTTCATAGAAAATTAAAATAGATTGCACACTTTGTACCACTCTAATCCATTTGTTTCTTGGCTTCTTTAGCCAATGCCTTCTACTACAGCCATGGTAATTCTTCTCAAAAAAAAAATCCAATTGTCTAATAATTCTATAATGTCTTAATGTTACAGCTAATTTTCCTAGTGAAGATCTTAAAATTAAATCACTGCTAGTCTGTGAGTAAATCTGGAAAATTTCAAAGCCCTGATATCTCTATCTTCTATCTTCTTGTCTTCAGATACAATGAAATCTTATGCAGGAGGTTATATATCACTATCAGTAATGCATTTATTTCTTCTGTGAGTTCTTGTTGAACTCTAAAGGCAATATGTTCTCATCCTGGCAACTCATTAATCCGCTGGTAATCTGGGCACAGTGAAGGAGACTTTTCCCCAAACACTACTGTGGTCTGGCACAAATGCCATTGTGGAGAGAGACTGTAGTTCTTCCTTTAACTCAGTAGATCAGTGGAATGCAGATCCCTGGATGTGGAAAGAGGGCAAGAGGAAATGCCTCAAATCCACCAGAGAAGGTTTAGGTTGGATACTAGGAAAACTTTCCTTATTGAAAGAATGGTCAAACATTGGAACAGGCTGCCCAGGGAAGTGGTGGTGTTTCCATACTTGGAATTGTTAAAAAACCATGTAAACATGGCACTTTGGTACATGGTTTAGCAGGGATGGTAGTGTTGAGCTGATGATTGGACTTGATCTTAGAGGTCATTTCCAACTGTAATGATTCCATGATTCTATATCTGGCTTTCATTCCATCATTTGCTGGGCAGGGTTAAAACTCAAACATCAAATATTTAAAACTCCATGTTTTAGGTATTCAGGAAGAGAGTTTTAATCCTCCTGCTGAAACTGCTAGACTTTATGGAACAACTAAATATTCATTGGGCAAAAGCCTCTGTGATCCTAGTGATTAGGGTATTCATGTAGCAGGGAAGATGTGAGTTCCTGACATTCTAATGAATATTTACATAATTTTGTATGAAGTATTCACTGGAGCAGAAAAAGCGAGTTGCCTAATCACTTACCTATAGAATCATAATTTTCTCGCCTTTCAGCTCAATTAATTTTTAATTGTGCCTCACAAAGAGTAACAGCCCCAGGAGGAGGAACTGTCTTCATAGAATGTCCTAGCGTTTGAGCATTTATCAAACGTTAGTTTTCAAAATTCCTCAAAAAGTGAAGAGGTTTGAATATGTTGCTCACGCTTTCTCAAGATACTGGACAATGAAGGAACATTGTTAGCATCATCACTTTTGTTCTCTGGACAAATTTTTTGGGAAAAGTTGTACTTTATTAATAGTTTTTGTGAGGAGGTTGGACATTTTGAATCACAAATGGAAGAGGCCATTACAGTCTTTGAGAGGACCAGGTACTATCCCTCACTACACTTATGCCTCAGTTCCAGACTAGAATTTTGTTTTCCCGTCTTATTGGTTTCTAGCATTTCTGGCACAAATTCTCTGTGTTTCTGAACACCTTTACCAATTCTATCTAGAAGGAATTTTACAATATTTAGGAATCTGGGGAGATGGAGGTATTTCAGATTTTTTTAAATGACAGCATTGCTTTCTATGAAATATGGCAAATGCCTCTCTCTATGTTCTGTGGTATTTCATTTTGGCTGCTCTGCTTGCTATTATAAGACTATTTCTAGTAACGGGCAACAAATGCAATAGAAAGCCTCACACAAAAAATAAATTCACAAACAAGCAAAATTGACTTTGGACTAGGGATATTATTAAATGTGTTTCCTTCATAAAATGTCATCATGTTAATGTTAATCTACAAAATGAAACTTTTGCACCAAATTCCCTGAAAAGAAATGTAAAACTTAAATTTTTTCAGTCAAGTGTAAAGTGGGACAATGTTTTGAAAACTAGAAAATGGCATCACAGCTCAACTGTCCTTCAAGATACCAGGTCCAGTATTATCACGGAAAAGGAAAAAAAATAAAAACAAAAAAACCCCTAAAAAACGAAACCCAGAAGATGTTATAGAATCACAGAATCATAGAATAACCAGGTTGGAAGAGACCCATCGGATCATTGACTCCAACCATTCCTATCAAACACTAAACCATGCCCCTCAGCACCTTGTCCACCCGTGCCTTAAACACCTTCAGGGAAGGTGACTCAATCACCTCCCTGGGCAGCCTGTTCCAATGTCCAATGACCCCTTCTGTGAAAAAGTTTTCCCTAATGTCTAGCTCAAATCTCCCCTGGCGGGGCTTGAGGCCATTCCCTCTTGTCCTGTCCCCTGTCACTTGGGAGAAGAGGCCAGCTCCCTCCTCTTCACAACCTCCCTTCAGGTAGTTGGAGAGAATAATCAGGTCTCCCCTCAGCCTCCTCTTCTCCACGCTAAACAACCCTAGCTCTCTCAGCTGTTCCTAATAGGACCTGTTCCCCAGCCCCTTCACCATCTTCGTTGCTCTTCTCTGGACTCGCTCCAGAGCCTCAACATCCTTCTTGTTGTGAGGGGCCCACAACTGAACACAGGATTCAAGGAGTGGTCTCACCAGTGATGTGTACAGAGGGAGAATCACCTCCCTGGACCTGCTGGTCACACCGTTTCTGATCCAAGCCAGGATGCCATTGGCCTTCTTGGCCACCTGGGCACACTGCTGGCTCATGTTCAGTCACTGTCAACCAACACCCCCAAGTCCCTCTCCTCCTGGCAGCTTTCTAGACAGACTTCTCCCAGTCTGTAGCTCTGCAGAGGGTTGTTGTGCCCCAAGTGCAAGACCTGGCATTTGGCCATGTTAAACCTCATGCCATTGGACACTGCCCAGTGGTCCAGCCTGTTTAGATCCCCTTGCAGAGCCTCCCTACCCTCCAGCAGATCTACACTTCCACCCAGCTTAGTGTCATCTGCAAACTTGCTAAGGGACCATTCAATGCCTTCATCCAGGTCATTGATGAAGATATTGAACAGACATTGATGAAGACATTGAACATTGAATTTAAATCCATCTATTTGACTTTGACCGGTTTCTTATCTGTATAATTCCTTTCTACGGGACTGCTGTTTCTCACAGGGATGGTTCATCAATGATACCCAACCCAGAGCCCTACCATACGGTTTATATAAACTACAGACCTCACTGTAATTTGATACAGTGGAATGAATTAATAAAGCAAAGGGAATCCAGAAGGTGGCTAAATGCAGAGAGAAAGTCTGTTCATGTCACAGCTAAAGTATTTATACTCATGTATTAATTTCTTTGTCTGGTAAATGCTGTTCACCTATATGAGCTGTTATCTAGACAGTTGTACCCACTTGTAGTGATGTCTAGGCAGCACTTTTCTCATAAGTGTCAAGATTATGAACTTGTGCTTTCATTGCCATGACTTTGCATTCAGTCATATGTTTAATCACAGGTAAGTTAGCGCAGTGCCCCTAGTATGTCTAGTGCTGATTTCCAACTGCAACCTCTCTGTGTCAAAGTAGAGTATCTTCTGCCAAATTAGGAAAGTAGCGGCATATCCAACAACGCAGAAAAAGGACAGAAGCAGAAAATCTGTTTATCACTACAGACAGCACGTATAGCTAGTAAAATGACTATATATGTTATAGTTATTTCAGATGAAGAAAGGAATAGTGAGAATATCAGGCTTATGTAGGCAAGACTGGGAGGGTTCTCCTCTTTTACTGCCTCAAAAATGAGAAACATAGTGAGTCTTCTACTGTCATAGCTTAAATAAATGCAACAATGCTAAGCACAAGAAAATTTACAAAGGTTAAAAAAAAAAAAAACCCTCCCATAGAACAAGACCTTATGTCACAACCATTGTAAGCCCATGTACAAAGTGTGTTCATCTGTTCCTGAGTGCCCCAGAAAATGCAGGAGTGATTGTTTTATGAGGTCAAACTCACTGACATGGTGACGATGCTTTCATGCTGCAGATTAGCAGCCAGTAGAATTTTGCAAGATCTCTGTTCAGTTCTCTCTTCTGCTTAACAGGACCCGACTCATCGCTTCTTATGTTTTTGTCAAGTTGCTTAGCCAACAGATTCAAGGCTGCTTGGAGGGAGAGCAGGATGCATCAGCAGTGCCAGATGAAAAGCCTTGCTGTGCACAGAGAAAGAATTAAGAAACTGCGGGGCTAGAAAAAGAACTTGAATATAAGGGCAGGTCTTACAGGAAGAGATGTCCTTTGGAAGGACAGGGTGTGTCCAGCTTTGCTTCCAAGGGCTATTTGTGTGGTTTATCCAGTTGTGATTCCATGTAAAATGCATAATGTCCTTAGGTATAAAAATAAAGAGCATCAGCACAAGTTATCTATCTCTCTACAGTTTTTCTCTCCCTCCCAACATGTCCTCCCTTTAACCAAGACTAGGTATCAATATTATCCATATTTATCATTTCCAGACTTTCTTCTTCCAAATCAGTCTAGCAGAATCTGCAGAAGGTTCAGGGAGAAGATATAGCTGGTATCTCAGCTACCGGATTCCTAAATGGACTTACCCAAAGACACAGCAACCTGCCAGCTCTCTGTAGCCAGAACTGCCTTTATGTTCACAATCAGATTTACACAAATATCCTGGAACTGGTCTAAATATACCTGGAGACAGAGAGGCATAGATATCTCATACCTTGTTCTTCCATCTTACACTTAAACCAGAGTTATGTTATTCCCTTGGCACAAGCTTATTTTCTGTACCCAGCTCCACTCCCCCCAAAAATCCAAACCCAAATAACCCCTCAAAAACAGAAAGGAAGAATTTCTCTATATACTTATTGCTCAAAACATACTCTGGCTTTGTGAGGGCAGTCAGTTGAGAGTGATCAATGAACTGATACAGGGTAGGAAACATACTGTGCTTGTGTTTCCTGAGAGATAATCAATAGTGCCAGATAGAAATACTGAGACAAGTACAGAAACTGAACTGTGTCTCCTAGGAGATGAATGACTCTCTGTGTCTCTGGTCAGTCATAAATAATGTTAGTAAAGGGACTGATAATTAGGTTTGTATTATTAATTTTTGAGGGACATAAGGGAATAGACTAAAATATTCCTGCCTTTGTTTGATATTTCTTTTGTTAACTACCTGGAGAAATACATGAAAGCTATTCCATAGGATGATTTAAGGGGCTTATTGGTGATTTTCATATAAAATGTAGATTACCTGCTGACTTGAACTGTGTGCTTTGCATGTTACAATTAATCTGCAAGGTTTTTATCTTCTGTCGAATTTAAAGGAAGGGACTTGTAAGGCTTGTGTCAGATAGTAATGTTTGTAATATTAAATCAAATTATGTATCTTTTTGCCAAAGAACTGAAGTTTTGCTTAGCTTTCTTTATCTCCATAAATTAGTAAACAGGCTGTAGACCTGGCTACCAGGAGGAAACAAGATTAAGTACTGGTCACCAGTGTCTAGAAGAGGTGATCAAGAATGGGAGCAACTGTGACTTCCCCTTGCTGACAGGCTTAAAAGTGAAGGTGGTAATGGGCAATAGGCAGCTCCCCCAAAATGCTTATGCATTGACAATGTAGTGTAGGAACCTATTTCCAAGCTACAGGTCAAGGAGAATACTCTGACGAAACTATTTGTACAAAGGTACACTTGAACTACATTATCTGAGGTTCACTGTATCAAACTTCACAAAAGGAGTCAAATTCTTAAGTCATCCAGAACACATAAAAATCAATGAATTCTTCATAAAGGTCTACAGCCACATTAATTTAATGAGGTTGTAAGGGGAACATTTCTTTTACAGAGTACATAATTTGTCATTCGACCTGAAACTTATACTGAAGGCTTTCTCATCCAAACCCTTATTGCTTGGATAGAAATACAACATTCTGTGATCAACCTGGACATAATTACTACCTGACGGCAGGTAAGGGAGGACCTGTGACTAAAATTTACTGTGTTTCTAAATTTGGAGTGTTTCTAAAATTCAACATCTCCCAAAGCAGCTCCTCAGGCAGTGAAACTTGGGGGGTTGCCACATCAATCTGAAAGCTAACTTTATGGCACACATCTTTCAGTAGGTGTTATTTGGCTGTCTAGCAAGAGTAAGGAAACCTCCTGCTTCCTATGGATTGCACCTCCCTAATTATTACTGAAATCATGAGAGTGCAGAGCTCCCAGATAGAGAGAGTACACAGATTCATATTTACATGGCAAATGACTGTTTTGCATTTTCTGTACCCAATAAATAGCTACAGTGCTATACACATAAGGAAAAAAGTTAAGTGATAACCTCTTTCACCGAGGTTCATCCAAAAACATTGGCTCTTACCCTGAGTGCAGTTTTCTATACCGTCACCAATGCAATATCATTTTTGCACCACAGGTTTGGTCATTCCCCTGTGGTGGACCAATTGAGGTAGTCTGCATAATCATCTGGATTTCTTTTGCTACATACAGCACAGAAACCAGCATGAAATTCTGTAAGATATATTGAAGAGTTTCCTGCTGTTCTATGAAGTAGTTTATTATTGCCGAAGCACCATAAGTGAACAGAAAGCTTTGAAAACACATGCAGAGACACAGTTCCTGCTGAGGGAAGTTTACAGTGTAGCTCAGCCAAGTGATAAGAAATCAGGTATAAGAACTCATGTTCTATACAGAAGGCAAAACGCAACACTTTCTTTCATTTTCTAGTTTTTAACAGCACGTTACAGTTCTGCTCTTCATTTTTTTTTCCTTCCTAGTATTTCTTTTCCGTTCAGAAGATCACGGAATCAGATGAGAGACTGCTGTATATTTATAACAAGAAGAAGAAATCTACCTTCTCTTTCCTCCTCTCTTGTAGATTTCATGACCTCTTCAGGGAAAAGAATTGCTAAAAGGTACTTGGAAATGCTTTTACCCAATTTCCATGCAGCAGAATTTCAGAATATTTCATTTTGAAATCTCTAGAGCATCATGCCTTGCATATCCCATGTCATCTGTTCCTTTCTTGTTTCATACAGAATCACAGAATCACCAGGCTGAAAAAGACCCCCCCAGTCATTGAGTCCAACCATTCCTACCCATCGCTAAACCATGCCCCTCAGCACCTTGTCCACCCATCTCCTAAATACCTCCAGGGAAGGTGACTCAAACACCTCCATGGCCAGCCTCTGCCAGTGCCCAATGACTCTTTCCATAAAAAAATTTCTGATGTCTAACCTGAACCTCCCCTGGTGGAGCTTGAGGCCATTCCCCCTTGTCCTGTCCTCTGTCACTTGGGAGAAGGGGCCAGCACCCTCTTCTCTACAACCTCCTTTCAGGTAGTTGGAGAGAGCAATAAGGTCTCCTCTCAGCCTTCTCTTCTCCAGACTAAACATCCCCAGCTCTCTCAGCCATTACTCATAAGACCTGTTTTCCAGATCCTTCAACATCTTCCTTGCTCTTCTCTGGACTCGCTCCACAGCCTCAACATCCTTCTTGTTGTGAGAGGCCCACAACTGAACACAGGATTCAAGGAGCGGCCTCACCAGTGCGGAGTCCAGAGGGAGAATAACCTCCCTGGCCCTGCTGGTCACACCATTTCTGATACAAGCCAGGATGCCATTGGCCTTCTTGGTCACCTGGGCACACTGCTGGCTCATGTTCAGTTGGCTGTCCACCAACACCCCCAGGTCCCTCTCCTCCTGGCGGCTTTTTAGAAAGACTTCTAGTCTGTAGCACTGCTTAGGGTTGTTGTGCCCCAAGTGCAGGACCCGGCATTTGACCATGTTAAACTTCATGCCATTAGACTCTGCCCAGCAGTCCAGCCTGTTCAGCTCCCTTTGCAGAGCCTCCCTACCCTCCAGCAGATCGACACTTCCACCCAGCTTAGTGCCATCTGCAAACCTGCTAAGGGTACACTCAGTGCCTTCATCCAGGTTGTTGATGAAGGCATTGAACAGGGCTGGACCCAGCACTGAGCCCTGGGGAACCCCACTTATCACTGCCCTACAGTTGGATTTAACACCATTTACCACCACTCTCTGGGTCCAGCCAGCCAACCAGTTTTCTACCCAGGAGAATGTGCACCTGTCCAGGCCAGAGGCTGACAGTTTCCATAGCAGAATGCTGTGAGAAACTGTGTCAAAGGCTTTGCTGTAGTCCAAGAAGATACATCCCCAGTCTTTCCCTCGTCCAGGAGGCAGGTCACTTTGTCGCAGAATGCAATCAGGTTAGTTTGGCAAGACCATAAATACATAAACCCCAGAGCTGTGAGTAGATGAATACAATTTAAGAGAGAGTTGCAGAGCAATCTCAAAAATGTTGAGAGGGAAATGCAAGACTTCAGTTCTCATTAGAGGGTTTGCTAGTTAGTGTCTGTGATGGATTGGCTCTGCTTTCAATGTATGTTTTAGTTTTATGCAGAATCAAGTGATCCAGCTAAGCAATACAACTGGGGACACTAACTTCACTGAAAAGTGAAGTCTGCCTGTTTCAATCTTCCAGCTACCAAATTCTTTTACAGTGAAGTAGATTGGTTAAAGTGAACTGAAATTGATAGGGCATAAGTTATGAAGCTGTTGTGTGTATAGGGTAGAATCAATTTCTTTTTCCTTTGAGTATGAGCCCTAATCTATACTTATTACCTCAAGCTATCTATAGACATTTATATTTACATATCTGAAAAATGAGGCCTCAGTAAGTGTAGGAGTTGAGGGCTGGCAGGTGAGGCTGTCAACTCATACCCCAAATTTACATTTTTCTTAGCCTACAACTTCATAAAATTCATTGACCTCTGAGAAAAATCTTGCAGCATCACCCTACAAAAATTTACATAACACCGAGCAAGGTCTAATGATAGAAAACAAAATATTTGCTATACAATCCTTTGTAGTAACCACAAAGGACCTAAGCCCAGGAATTTCATCTGTATTTCAGACTCAGTGTTTATACCAAATGTAGGAGTATATCACTGAGCTGCCTCAGATAAACGAGGGTGAACTCTCTCTAAAATGGAAGTTCTAAAAGTGAAAGCTTAAAGGTAAAGCTAATGAGCTGAGGCCCAGTAAAGCACTGTACTACTTTTCAGACCAAATTAATTACCTCCACATACTCTGTACTCTCCGTGTAGACCCACTGACCCTCTTGGAGTCACTTAGGACACTCCTAACAGAGAAGTGACTGTGTGTGCTGTTAGTTGGCAGGAATCACCATTCTGTTTCCATATGGGTCAGTGTCAGCTTACAAAGAAATTGGGAACTTGGTCCAAGGGCGTGAGATATCAGTGGGACAGTGGCAGAATAATCTGCTCCACTGGGAAACACTCTTGAAACTAACTGGGAAACTAACTGGGAAACTAACTGGGAAACACTCTTGAAACTAGGGTAGGTTTAGACTGGAGATTAGGAGGAGGTTTTTCACGCAGAGGGTCATTGGGCATTGGAATGGGCTGCCCAGGGAGGTGGTTGAGTCACCTTCCCTGGAGGTGTTTAAGACACGGGTGGATGAGGTATTGAGGGACTTGGTTTAGTGTTAGATAGGAATGGTTGGACAAGAAGATCCGATGGGTCCCTTCCAACCTGGTTGTTCTGTGATTCTGTAAATCTGTCTGTCCATATGAATCATTATTTATGGCAAACTCTAGGAAGGGTTGTCAGGGCACCCACAGCCACCTTTCGCTCACTGAGACATTTTGGTGTGCATAGCAGAAGGTCTTTGCTTTTAAGTTTAGAAAATACCATTTTATTCTCGTGGTGGGTTTTTTTGATGTGTAATTATATAATTCAATGAATCATTTCCTAACAGATTTCTGCACAGGTAAAAAAGAGAAGTGGTTTCACCAAATGGCAAGAACACTGAAAATTTTCAAGAAGTGGATTTTATTATTGACTGATCAAAGAGACTGCTGAGTACCCTTGTATATGTCATACCTTATTTCAATTTTGCAGAAAGGAATATAATTTTTTTTTTATAATGTGCTTTGAGGCATTCTGATGAACCAGCTCTTTAAGAGATAAGTGGCATTGCTATGATATTACAAGTGGACCACATGCAGAAACAAATCCTATCCTCTTGAATTTAAGATATTATATTCAATCACTTTGTTTTCCTGTCTCATTGTACTATGTATATTCTATAGTTTGCTTATTTCAACAGTAAAACCATGCTGAGATTGTTGTCTGTAGAAACACTTCCCTGTCAGAATACATCCAAGGCATTAAAGGTATTCATTTAAATATCTATCTGTCTGCTTTCTTTGTAGGAACAGCTTATCACTGTGGCACCTGAAAGCCAGAATTTCTCGCTTCTTATTGCTACTTATATCTGATTTCCTCCTTTCAATGCAGAGCTGAAACCCCCAAATACCTGAAACATCCTCTTCTCTTGATTGTCGTAGAGCAAACAGAAAATGGACTTCAATTGGAAACCAGTTATTTGGAGATTAGCAGAATAACTTTACCCCAAAAAAAAGTTTAGAAAAATTAAACTATTTGAGGCTAATCTGGATAACTCGGAACTCCTTATCAGAACAGCTAGGGGCATTCACTGAGTCCAACAAATATGCAATAACTATTTTAACATGTAATGTACAGTGGCGAATGTACATACACAACATCAGTGTCCTCAGCCTTTACCTTCATTTTAATAGGGCAGTTACAGCAGTAATATCCTTTAACATGTTCACTTAATTCATCTAAATGCTACTACATTCCCTACAGTAGAGTATAACAGAATATATTGCTCTAACACCAAAACTGCAAAGATCAGATCTCTTCTTTCCTTTATTAGATGTGTCATTCAAAGTGATTCAAAAGTTTCACATTTGCTCCCATAAAAACTTCAACAGTTCTTTTATTCCTGCCAAAACTGTCATCTTTTTGTTTTAGCTCTGTTTCTCAGTTGCTATATCACAGCACTGAAAATGGAATAATTTTGTTCAGGGACTGGATCAATAACCATGTGTAGAAAAAGGAGAAACAAAGCCTTCTCCCTAAATAAACAAGAAGATCTGAAACCATCTGCACATTTAAATCCCAGGAAAGCACAACAGTAGCAAATGAAGGCTAATCTAATAAGTACTATATTGATTCTTGGATGTTACTTCTATAATTATTAGATTAAAATTAGGAAGAACTCCTCTTTTACCATTTCCCTGAAGTGCTAAAAACAATGATCACATTACACTGGAACTAAAACTTTAAAGAATTTGGAATTCAGTTAGAGCTGTTCCAGTAAGAGTATAAAAATCCATTTACTTCACATCCTCTTAAATCCTCTTAGTGCCTTAACAGATTAGTTTTGTAAGGGGGAACCAATAGTTTTAATTTTAATTGAACTGGATGTTAGATTTCTCAACTAGGTTTGATGAAGACGTGAGATCTTAGGATGGAGCAGTGAGATGTTTCATTCAATTGTAGCTACTCGTCTTAACGGTTTGATAAGTACAGGGAAGGACACTTTAGTTCCATGAATGCTGTATTTTGCAACTCTGCGAATTGAAGTCTGGGAACTATATTAACATCAGCTTTGTCAAAGTGATTATTTTGGCTGAGGATAATTTGTATATGTAACAGAATGGCTTGGTTTGGAGAATGCTTAGTCTACAGGCACTGTTGCCCCACAAGTATGGGGAAAACAGAAGTATTGGAAAAGTGTAGATACCATCCCTGGAAATGCATATAAAAGCAGTGCTTTATCTATCTTGTATCTCCCTTAGTGGGTCAAATATAAAATTGTGAGTCTGAGGTTACTACTAACTGGTGGATGTGGTCTATTGCCGGAATTTCATGCTTCATCATGAAAAGTTCACAGGGCACAAGGTCCAATGCTCAGCTTTTGGTAACAATGAAATACACTTCAATTCACATTGTTCATCTCTGTCTGTGTAGAGTCTTAGGAATATTATTCTGTTTAATGATCAGACTACTTCTTCTGTCCTTTACAGCTGTTCATTTAAAAGTCACATCTGACTAATTACAATATAAATGTATATGTTAAAGAAACGAAATTCAATACAATTAAAGAAGTACATCTCTTTTTTTTTTTTCCTTTCCTTTTAAAAACATAAATAATAATTTCCTCATATGAAAAAAAAATGAAAGAATAACCAATATTCAGGAAAGTATTTTTCCACAGAAATTCAATTCACTCCTTGTTTCAGCTGTAGTGACCCATAGTCATTAGCTAATTACAGTTGCTCAAAAACGTTTCTAATTGTCTGATTACAATTTCTCAAGAATGTTTTCCATTGCATTCTTGTGAGCAATGAATTCAGGGTTGAAACCTACTTGTTTATTTGGCTTATTGTTCACAGCTTTCACGTCTACCTCCAGTAATGCAAAAGGGAAGTTTTTAAAAGCACTTTATAATAACTTATTCTATACTCTGTGGGCAGAGATAGGTGTCATACCATGTAGCATGATTTAGATGGAACGTATTACTTTCAAATTGGTCAAGCTGCATGGGAAATTACTCCCTTCTACATCCCTTAGTTAAGTATTTTTGTTTCTTCAGATTTCCTTCTGGAAGAAATGCAAAATATTTATTACTCTGCTTGTCTGAATAATCTGAAATCCATGAAAAACTAAAGAAGTGTGTTCCCCAGTGTTGCACTTAGACTCAGTGTCTCCTTCTGGCATCACCTTGTCAATAAATATATAAGTACATAAACTTATCAAGATGTAAAAGAAAGAAACATTTAAATCAGTGTTGCTATTCAGAACTTTTGAGAATGAGGGCTAAAATATGTCTGTGTATAGATAAGAATGTTCTAATGTAAACTTTTTGCTCCTATTGAAAGGGAAAAGAGATGGAATACAGAGAAATGGCACATCTTAATTTAAACAAACAAACAAAATTACCACAATAAAAAAGAAGGGCAGCAAAGGCAGGAAAGTAAACCCTCCTAAAAGTCCAGGGAATCCAAAAAAAAGCATCACCTCCCAGAAACCAATTAATTGAGAACTGGGTGACCTTTAGATTCCCTGCAGAGTGTTAGGGCAGTCTGGGTTACTGCCATGATCATGAGTCACTACAGTGCTATTGGTATAATTACTGCTACCACCAGGCAAATAATCTCAAGCCTTATACTAAACTCTTGCCTGAAACAATAATCCTCCAGCCACCCACCAGCAGCAGATTTTGAGATATGTATCACCACCCTCCAACTTTCATCTAAATCTGTAGTTTGACATCTGACTGCAGCCTTCTCATCATTTCATAGTGAACAGTGAATGATAGGCAGTTTAAAACATAGGAAACAAATTACTTTTAACCAGATGAAAATTCAGCATTCTCACAACTTGGAGAAATGAAAACTCAGCAGTTCTGTAGTGAGATATTGGTCACGATGTTTTTTGCTCTAGGACATTGGCTATTCTAGTTGGGTTTCCATTTGGAAAGACTGAAATACTAGCAAATTCTTCACAGGACAACTGTGCATGTCCACCAACTGCCAACCATCCCTGCCTATGGCAGAAATTCTTGCTGCCATTGGATCCACTGATGAACTACATATATTGCTTCTGGGAATGGTTGCAGCATCCAGAAATGGAAAACAATCTGTCTATACCAGTAAGTTTGGGAAAAAAATACTTATGACAGCTGACCAGCCTCTCCAATCATTATTCAGTGGCCTAAACAACCCTTGCTTATTCACCTAAATGGTTAGCTCACTTGGCTGTATCTCTGGGATACAATTAATGAAAGGTAATCAACTAGCAGTGTTTAAATCTAAGAGTCAGTCTCTAACACTGAAGTATTTTTGATAAGCATGAAACTTGATCATTGCCTCTTAAGTACCTCTTGTATGAATAAGAGAAATAGGGAACATGACAGTTATCATCCCTCCTTTTTACATTTACTATGGAAAATCTGCCCAAAACTGACAGTTTCTAAGATGCCAGACTGTCTTACTTAATGGCTGATATTAACTAGGCAGCTTTTTAAGGAGGAATGAGTGCTTACTCATATGATTCATAGAATCATAGAATGTATTGGGTTGGAAGGGACATTAAAGATCATCCAGTTCCAACCCCCTACTTTAAGCAGGGGCACCTCACACTGGATCAGGTTGCCAAAAGCCTCACCAAACCTGGCCTTGAACATTTCCAGGGATGGGGCATCCATGACTTCCCTGGGCAACTTGTTCTAGTGCCTCACGACTCTCACAGTGAATAAGTTCCTCCTTATATCTAGTCTAAATCTGCCCCTCTCCAACTTAGAGCCATTGCTCCTCATCCTATCACTGCAAGCCTTTGTAAACAGTCCTTCCCCAGCTTTCTTTTATGTGACTTTCAGGTACTGGAAGAGTGAACAGATACTGGGAACGAAACTGTCTAAAACAAATCTAAAAAACCTTAGAGAAAGAAAACATTCTCTCAGAGGGACATTCTGCCTAACTTTCAAAAAAATCACAACTGCTTGGACAAAACTTAACTGTACTTCAGTTTAAATCAATACATTCCACTTTGTGTAATACTAATGACTTCTTGTACCGCTTTCATCTTCCTTGTCCTATCACCACATTCACTGATAAAGAGCTCCTCCCCAGATTTCATTTAAACCCCCTTTAAGTACTGGAAGGCTGCTATAAGGTCTTCCCAGCACCTTCTCTTCTCTAGGTTGGACAACCCAAACTCTCTCAGACTCTATTTGGATAGGAAGTGCTGCAACCTTTGGATGATCTTTATGGTCCTCCTCTGGGTTCACTCTATCAGCTTCATGTCCTTCCTGTGCTGAATACTCCAGAACTGAATGGAGGACTCCAGGAGAGGTCTCTCAAGAGCAGACGAGAAGGGTAGCATCACCACCCTGCAGGTCATGCTTCTTTCTGATGCAGCCCAGGATACACCTGGCTTTCTGATGCAAGTGCACATTACTGGCTCATGTTGGGTTTCTTATACACCCCCAAGTCGTCCTCTTTGGGGCTGTTCTCAATCCATTCTCCACCCAGCCTGTATTTGCACTTGAGATTACTCTAACCAAGGTCCAAGACCTTACATTTGACCCTACACTACATGAGATTTGCAGGGGTCCTCTTCTCAAGCCCTCTGGATGGCATCATTTCACAATTAATACAGTGAATTTGCCTACTAGTTCCAAATTTGACATTATACTTGCTTTATGCCTGAATTATTGCCAGTCATATCCACTGGTAAAAGGGGAACACAGTGGTCAGAAATGCTCCATACCATAACAAGTGTCTCATACAGAGAAAATGGACTGAATTTCTAAAATATAACATCAATGAAGATTCAATAATATCAATTTCAGTATGCTTCTGGTCCTTTCAGACTAAGGACTTAGATGGTTTCTAATTTGGAGAATGCAAAATAATAATAATAGAAATATTAATATTAGTAATTCCCTCTCTTCAGGAATTTGTTTATAAGAGGTAGAAAAATCTTATTAATTAGAGACTTGGGGAAAAATTCTAGTCCTAAATGGTGTATCATTATGGCAGGTTGTGGCAAACTAATCACAAAGCCAGCAAAATCTGACCCTTTATATTAATGAAAATGGGTTTGGTTTTATTTTCAAGTAGAAAAAAATAAAATCAGAACAAAAAAAGCTTGGGCTTTTGTGTGTGTTTAGAACCTCTTGAATTCAGAAACAAACAAACCCAAAGCTCTCAAGGCTGAGGCATGTGCAATTTATTCTGCTTATTCAACCACAAAGGGATCCTTTTCTGCCTTCCAGCTTGAAAACCTTCTGGTCATGAGTCTCAGTGCATCTTCTTTTTCAGTCTTGACATTTTCTGGTTTTGCCTGAGGAATTAGAGCAGGGTGAAGTCATTTAGCGTTTGCACTAGAGAACTAGGTAAATGGATAGTTTCATTTGTTTTCCTTTAAATTGACAGGGGCTTTAGGCACTTAAAAGCAGACAGCACTGTTGGCCAATAGTCACTTCTGATATGGTTGTACCTACTTATTATTTATTTCTTTTCCTCCAGCAATATCTTTTACTTTATTTTGTTCTTAAAATTCACACTTGCTCTCATGTTTGGAGACAGACTCCGTAGCAGGTTTGGGCATTTTTTTGTGGGGTGGTCTGTATCACGTCTTCTGATATTCTCTTCTTTATATAAGCACATACACACTCATGTACAACCACATGCATGCATAACCATACTTAATTTAACATAAGAACTGGAAGTATAAATTGCTTTTCTCATTATAATTTAAGAGTAGACCATCTAATTATCCATGGTAAGAATTCTTTGGAAATTATACAAAGAATATAGCCTGTATCTAAAATTAAATTCCTTTACATAGTAATTTTTGCGTTTTACTGAGTAGAAACTACAAGAAATCTATTTTCATGCATTTAAAAATGTACACAACATAAATAAAATTCATTTATTTCACTGAACATAGTCAGGACTAATTTCTTCTCATTCTGTCATAGCCCAAGTGTGTAAACAATGTGTGACCAAGATCCAAAATGAGCATCTAGTACATACAGCGTTTATGCTCCAGTTTGAGGTTTTGTGTTAATATGAACTATGATATTTGCAAACACTGCTGCCTGGAACATGCTCTTCTGTAGCATGAACCAACTGAGCCACATCAGCAAATGGGTTAAATGAGAGAGGTGAGGGAATTCACTCACTCCCCTCCTTGGTGATGTGACCTAGAATGAAAAGCAGGTGAGGCAGGAATGTGTATCAGCACAACACACAAAATTGTCTAATGTTTTTGCTCCCCAAAAACTAACACTAAGAGGCAAGGCAAGCACCAGCCAGATTAAACTGAAATTAAAAGGGGAAGGTTGTGAAGCCATTTTTAAAAAAAGGAGGAGTCAACTTGAAAAGGGGAATTAAAGACAGGGCAGCCTTCCCCAGATTGCAGGGAGCAGCATGTCGAGATCCTGCCTCAGCATGTAAATGTGACCCCAAGGGGACTTTCTCACTGTCTAGAAACTTATAGATACTCATTAACATTCTGTAAGTGCTTAGGGTTGTGGTTTATCTGCTGTATTGCTGATATTGATGCTAGATACATAATTTACTGATGGCCTGTTAATTAGGAGTTGTTAATCAATCTGTAAACCACCTTGATCCTGATGTGATTGAATTTATACAAGTGAGCAGTTTTTCCCTGTGTCGCTGATCCATAAAAGAGGAAATCATTGCACCTATATTTTAATATTTAACTTGGATATTAACTGAGAAAATTAGTCTCCCTGGACTCTCGCCCAGTAGTCAATTGGACATCATGATTCTAGATGGAGGTCTATGTCCCACACTGGCTGCGTGACTCGTGTGACTATGGAAAGAGTCCATAGGAATAAAGACTTTAGAGAAGTACCTAAAATGTGGTGGCTGAACCAATGCTGGAACATATGTTCTAGGTTGGATTTTTTGAGGATACAGGAAGGTATTATCCCTTGATAGGGATCCATCACACTCACTTTAGAAAGGTTATCTCTTTGAAGACTACTACAGACAGTCTTCATTCATGCAGTAGCGCAGTAGTCAGACACTTTGTATAGAAGTTGAGAAAATTTGCCAGATATACTTAAGATATTTTTATGCAAATTACTTAATTACCAAAACTCTGGAGTCTTCTATGGCCGGTAGACACTTTATTAAAACCTGTAATACTGAATTAAATGATGCTTAGGAACATTTCTGATATTGGAATCTGTCTGTAAACATACTTAAATTTTATGTCTCTGATGCCGGTTTTACCCATAGGCAGATTGCGTGGAGACATACAGTTTGGAGTGGGTGAGAGGATTTATTAGCATGTTTTATTATGAGAGAATAATTTCAGGTCCTTTTAATTCACTATTGTTTGCCCATAACCTGCCTGCCCAGCCTGAGTTATCTCATTTGCAAGGAACGGTCAATCAATTGCTGGAGTATGTTAAAGGAAAGTAGACTTTATTTTTCATCATGGAATACTAACAACCTATGAAAATTATTGTTTTACTGAGTAGATGAGTATTATATATAAAGTATTCAATGTTCCAGGTTCTGCAGGTGAGTATTCCATTATACCAAATCTCCTCCATGAAGAAGCCAATGCTTACTGAAAAAATAATGAGAGGCAGAAAATTATATCTGTACTGAGGTAAAATATAAATCATATGGGATCACTGATGTCAAAGCTACGTGACAAAACACATCTTCTCCTGAAACTGTGAGCAAACAATACCTGCTAGGCACAAATACTGAGACTGAGAGCAATAGAAATACAGCATTGTTATCATACAAAGTAGTCAAACGGGTTAATTCTTATTGATAATTCTATCAATTCTGGTAAAGGCAATGTCTGACTACAAGTGATGAAGAAGATTTGGGGTTTTTTTGTGCTTGAAAGAGATCCTACAGTAGGCTGGCACTTTGCAGACATACGGGTAGAGTCATCTCAGCCTCAGCAGTTTCCCAAGAGACACAAATATTAAGGGACCAGGAGAAGACAGCAAGTCAACGAGATACAGATCAATGCAAAGAACATGGCAGCAGCAGAGCTTTTGAATTCAGAAAAAAAATCCTGAAGATCCACATGCCCCCAAAAAGTCAACAGCATGTTTAGCGCTAACTGACAATCCTGTTGACATTTTACTGACCCCCCTGTTGGGACCACAGATGATGAGAGCTGAATGCGCACAGTGACTAAGTGATCTTTTTTCTTCTGGCAAATCAGCAGGGGACTGGGAAGGAAATTTGCCGACTTCTTGCTATTCTCTGTGGTTAAATCCAGGGCTTCTCATGATGCCTCCCATTGCGAACATAAATTCATTTGAAAAACAAACAAAACAGAAGAGGGAAAAATAGACTCTTAATGCAAATTGCCTAGTACTAAGCAAATAAAGAACCTAATAATAAGTGATAGCAGTACAGATTCATGCCTTTGTCAAGAGAAATGAGAGTCTTATTTGGTATCATACACAGTTGCAAATTAAGACATTACAGGCATTTCTTTCTCTTTTGTATGACTGTAGATTATTAATTTTAACTCTTTTATGTTCATTTTCAGGACAGCAAATCCTTTCATCTTCTTTCAGTGTGGTATAATAAGGTCACCTACTGACATGGAGCTTTTTGAAGTGTCTTCATCTTTCTTTCTCCCTTCCACCTAAGTTTTTTCTTGCAGTCCCCACATCATAGGTAAAGATTTAATGATTTATGGTAAAATTTCTTTTACTTTTAAGAAGCAAAAACCCCACTGAGGTTCCAGGGAGTTTCTTCTATGTAACACAGATGCTATTGTGTACATGACACATCCTACACTGGTGAACAATCATCCTATTAATCACAAGGCATAAAATGACTCACAAACATAAAAATGAGATATAAATTAGGCTTAGAAGGATCTCTAAATTACACCTATTTAATGAGTTACTATTCATCAGCAAAGCCGTGGCAAATGTTTGTTTGTAAATGTATTCTTGGGTTGTGACATTTGTGAGATAACATAAATTATTTTTTGTTTTAGGACACGAGGACTTTCAGAGCAGTTTCCATACCTCAACTGAGGCAAGATAATTTGCTGAATAAAAGTAATTAACAGTTAATATTAGTGTGGTCTAGACAGGTAGGGTACTACACAGATATGCTTTGAAGAAAACATGAATTTCCGGAGGTTTAATACGCATTCACACATGAGCATTTGTAAAAGATGTTCTTAGACATTGGGACAGGCACTAGGCTAACATATTGATTCTATTTATTTCCTGTGTTAGGTATAGTATATATGTATATTAATTGGGTAGTTTTATGTTGGTATGAATAATTATTAATGCTGAAAAGTACAGATTGAAAAACAAAAAAACGTTCCAAACTTTTCTGTGCACTGCTGTATAAATTAATGTATGGGACTTTGTTTTTTTCTCAGATCAGGTGCATTAATGAGAGTGAAGTAAAATTTACTTTTGAGAACTCTGGTTTATAACAGCAGCAATTTCTACACGGAGACCTATTAACTATTTTCCACTGTTTTTAAACAAACAGGTACATTAGATTATGAGTGCCCAAATAATCTGTTGGTCACACTCCACATGCATGAGAGGAGATATTTCTGTCTGATGAGGTAATTCTAACTGAGGTTTGTCTACACTAGTGTTTTACTCAAAAAGGCAAAGAACTAATTCAAAGAACAGCATTTTTTCTTTCAGAGGAATGTCAAGTAAAATACTTCATCTGAGTGTAAGCATGCCAGAAATGTATCTATTTCTGCCTCAAACCTCTTAAAAATTAAAAGCACAGAAGAAAATAGATTAATCCCATCAATAAAGCCAGCAGCAGCAGACATGGATTCTAAAGTGCTGAGGCTTTGTGGTCAGACAAGTTCCTTTTGAAATACATGGTGTTTTGGGTATTATATTCAGAGCTTGGATAGTCAAACATCCTGTAGAAATTTAATATTTAAATGGACATTTTCTTAGGCAGTGCAAGTAGGAACACAAGAGTAATATAAAATTATATTTGCCAAACTAACCCAGAGAACAAACTATATTATTCAATATGGGTATCTGGGGATAGTGAACAAGTAACAGATTTTTAATGAGTCCTAAGATGTTTTCTTGGTGATCAGTAGAGGCATTCCCATGACTATTCACATCTTCATTTTCCTTCATCATATTTCGCTGAGATCTTCCATATTAACAAAGCCTTATCCTAATTGTCACGAGCAGTAATTCTGTATAAAAATCCTAGCTTCTACAGATATTAGGACATTTGATCTGCAGCAGTGACAAAACTGGACATTATGGAGATATTTGAATTAATACAATTTGCCAGTTATGGGTAGTGTAATTCATTTTTATATTCCAAATTATCTGCTATGACAGTGTGTGAAGGAACAACAAAGCACAAACACAATGTGCTGTCACAAGCACTTATCATCTAAACTATCAAAGAATATTTCATGAAAAAAAATAACACAGATGAGCTCAGGACAGAAAGTCTGGGTTACGTCAGTAAATGAAATGGGGCCTGGGTATGCGTTTGAGCACCATCAGACAATCATTCAGTCTATTTATTAGCACACTTACAGGAAAGATTTTGGCCCATTACGACTGACACATTTTTAGAAATGTTTCAGAGAGAACATAATTCTTGTGTGCAGTATCATAGAATCATATAACCATAGAATATCCAGGTTGGAAGAGAGCCACCGGATCATCGAGTCCAACCATTCCTATCAAATACTAAATCATTCCCCTCAGCACCTTGTCCATCCATCCCTTAAACACCTCCAGGGAAGGTGACTCAACCACCTCCCTGGGCAACCTGTTCCAGCGTCCAATGACCCTTTCTGTGAATTATTTTTTCCTAATGTCCAGCCTAAACCTCCCCTGAAAAGCCTTGAGTTTCTTGGTTTTGGATAGGGAAAGAGGGTTTAGCAAAAACGGCATCATCTCAATCCTGCTTTCTGGTATTAGAACCAGGCCATGTGGTTTATTCCTTACCAAAAAGTGAAGACACAGTCACAAACTCCAGCTAAAACTACACAGCATATTCTGAGATTGCAAAAAGGTCTTAGTTTTTGCTGTAGTTTGGCTATTTTTTGCCATTTTGGAATATTTAAGATGATTTTTCCCTGCAAATTTTCCCTCTAGTCTGCACGGTCCGAGAGAAGACACGTAACAAAACCTTTTCTGTTCCTGTATAGGAGGGAAAGACAGGCAAACAAGAAGTGTTCTAGGTCTTCATCTAGGCCTTGGATACCCTGGTTGTTGCAACAAATACACAGTCTGAAATAAAATCAAATGAATGTAAAGAAAAAGAAAACCGGAAAACAGTGGTGATAGAGCTCCTTGGAAATACGACTTGTGAAATAAAGGAGTTCTGAGCCTGAGATGTGGCTGTAAGTATCAGTCATACCTGTGGCAATGGCGAAAGATGGATCCCTCAGAAATGAAGTTTACCTCCTTGAACGCAACTGGCATGTCACCCTCAGCCCAGGGAACACTCGCTCTCTCTACTGAGAGTGGCTGCTACACAAAAAGAAACACTTCTCAGCATTAAAATAGAGAAAATAAGCCAGAGGTAGCCAGAGCACAGAGCTCCTTCGCAGTGAAGAGAAGCTATTTCTGAATGTTTATTCTGTCAGTACTTTCTCAAGGTCCTGTTGACTTTGTGGGGTTTTTTTATAGATATTCTTGTTATTACATGTACAAATAGGATATAGTAGAGTCCTTATGCCTGTCACAAACAGAGGTTTAAAAGTATGTGAGCAATTCAATTTATAAAAAAAATATTTTTTTCTATAATGCAGTGCATGTTTTATAACTACAATCTGTGTCATGTAGACTAATTTCTCCCAGGAAATAAAAAGTGTTCTGACCATAATGACCTACTATTTGCAGCATTAATCCTTGCAATTCAAAGCTTGCTTTCTTTCCTTTATTGAAAACATTGATGGTATATTTGAAGATAATTCCAGATTAAATTTAAATAGTGAAGAAATTATTAATAGTCCAATTCCCTTAATAACGAGAGGAAAGAAGTGCTATCTGACATTAATTTCTAGTTTAACTGATTAAAAGAAATATTGCAGATTTTATGAGTTTTACTATAAAACAAAGCAGATAGACCTCAATGAGGCATGTCCTTCAGCAAAAGCCACACATTCAGAACATTCTCAGAAAGGAAGTAGTTCTGTAACAAAATTAAATGAATTTCTATTTAAAATTAAATTGCAATGAAATTAAGTGAATGATGCTTTTCTCCTTTAGTCTACTGAAAGTTCAATAGGCTGTTGTTTCCTGATGGATATAATTGCAAGAATCCTCATGGCATGCGTGGATCATGAATGCTGTAATTTAAACAGCAACATTATTTTCTAATATACAAACATTTAACTTTGGTCAGGCTGAAGCCAAGGGCAGCTCTCAAATCATGTCATTCGTAGTCAACATCTGTCAAACTGTTAGTTAAGGGCCAGTTATAATGTAGATTTTGCACCATTCTCATACAATCTTTTCCTGTGCTCCAGTATCAGGAGAAAATTTACCTTAAATTCTAGGTCTCCTTCTTTTCCTACCATACCATTGTTACTTGCCCTTCTCACTACTACACAGAAAACACACTATTATTTATTTATTTATCTATTCATTTACTTATTTATTGCATATGCCTCTGTTCAATTGTGAAGTTACCCTGTTGCTCCTGAGTTTTGTATTCCTTCTTTTCTCAGCTTTCAAAAACTACATTCTTTTCAGTCATTCTTGATGGTAATATTTCCCAGATTTCTAGTGTAATTTTTGCTTCTGTTCTCCAGCCACTTTCCATATGTTCACAACTATTTTCGAGTATGTTGTGCAACACTAAGGAGAGCGTTTCAGCTACAGACTAGAAGGGCTACTAAGATTATTAAATATGTCTTGCTACATTTTTTCCTTTCATCTGATCTAATTTTTTTTGGCTCTCATCCTTTCTTTTTAATTTTGCAGACAGAATAGTCAGATATGGCTGTGCTGGGTCCAGCAGCATGAGGTTTGGCACAGCTGGGCGCCGGGTCCTGCACTTGGGGCACAACAGCCCTGTGCAGGGCTGCAGACTGGGAGGGGGCTGTCTGGAGGGCCGCCTGGAGTGGGAGGACATGGGGGTGTTGGTTGACAGCTGACAGAGCATGGGCCAGCAGTGTGCCCAGGCTGAGAGGGCTGGTGGCATCCTGGCTTGTATCAGAAATGGTGTGACCAGTAGGTCCAGGGAGGTTATTCTCCCTCTGTACTCAGCACTGGTGAGACCGCTACTTGAATCCTGTGTTCAGTTCTGGGCCCCTCACCACAGGAAGGATGTTGAGGCTCTGGAGAAAGTCCAGAGAAGAGAAAAAAAGCTGGGGAAGGGGCTGGAGAACAGGCCCTACGAGGAATGGCTGAGAGAGCTGGGGGTGTTTAGCCTGGAGAAGAGGAGGTTGGGGGGAAATCTCGTTGCTCTCTACAACTCCCTGAAAGGAGGTTGTAGAGAGGAGGGAGCTGGGCTCTTCTCCCAAGTGACAGGGGACAGGACGAGAGGAAATGACCTCAAGCTCCACCAGGGGAGATTTAGGCTAGAGATTAGGAGGAAGTTTTTCACGGAAAGGGTCATTGGGCATTGGAACAGGCTGCCCAGGGAGGTGGTTGATTCACCTTCCCTGGAGGGGTTTAAGGGACGGGTAGACGAGGTCCTGAGGGACATGGTTTAGTGTTTAATAGGAATGGTTGGACTCAGTGATCCGACAGGTCTCTTCCAACTTGGTGATTCTATGATTCTGTGATTCTATATGGACAGATTATGTGAATCACTGTATTTAACATAGGAAATTCTGAGATCTGGAAAGTGAAGAAGCGTTAACTCTGGAATTCATATCACAGAGAAATGTTATATTCCATAAGCCATTTTCAGACTTTCACACAGTATTGTTTCTCCCTAGCTCTCTTTGTCTTTTGATAATTTCACTGCTCTCTCTAGTCTTTTCTCACTGCTAAATGTCTTTCTCCATCTCTGGGCTTCAGATCCAAAGTCTCCCTTTTGTCTGTATTAAAAATCTCAGAAGGATCCATTTCTCCCACTGATTACAAGAATCTCACACAAAATGACCTCACACAGTAATATTTGATCTCCTTCTTTATCTTTTTATTATCTTAGGTGTTATTCTAAAGAGATTTGCCTTTTTGGATAATTGGGAAGTAGCTGCCACATATTGAGAATTCCTGCAAAGAGTAGAAAATATTTTTCCCCTTTTATTGCCACCATCTGCCATTGTACAGGGATCAGCTGTAGTGGAGCTAGTTTTGCTTGACATCAGTGCAAAAAAAATTAGGGAAATTTATTGGTTGCTATCAACAAAAGGGAACATCTGATAAAAAATTTGCACTACAAAGTGGGCATGAAAGACAGAGTTTGAGATTGTTTTTAATCTAGTTATCATACCTAAAAAAGCAAACAAACAGTCAGATAAAATTTTGAGTATATTTCATAACATTTGGGGTATAGTTTCATAACATTAACAAGTGATGAATTTTCACAGCAAATATATATTGCAGTGAACTATGAGGAAAAGAAATTATGGAAACTCATAAAAAAAATTGATAATAACATTAGGTTATAACAGAAGTCTTTCAATTGATAACACAGGATCATTCCAAAATGAAACATATGGGAAATTTGGTGTAATACATGGGACTTTTATCTGCTAATCCTGTTATATAGGCCTCAAGAGCACAGAACTCTTTGTATAAATAATTTACTGGCAGCACAGAATCATAGAATCATAGTATGATTTAGATTGGAAGGGACCATAGGATCACCTACCTCCAACCCCTTTGTCATGAGTAGGGAACCCTTCCACTGGATTAAGTGTCTCACAACCTCGTTCAACATGGCCTTTAACACCCTCAGGGGTGGGACATCCATGACTTCTCTGGGCAACCTGTTCCAGTACCTCACCATCTTCATAACAAAAAATTTCTATGTAATATCTAATCTAAATCTCCCCTCCTTCATCTTAAACTCATTACTCCATATCCTGTATTTGCAGTCCCTGATAAAGAGACCCTCCCCAGCACAGCTAAGACTTCCTTAAGAGATCCGGATATGAGAAATAAATATTTGCTATAAACCACCTATTAAGCAACCTTACGACTAGTCAGTGACCAGAAGTAATCAGTTATAGACACGAAAACCTCCTTGCCCCTGTTTTGAAGTCAGATCTTCCAAAATGTGAAGAACACTGTTCTTTATTCAATGGTTTGGTTTAAATGTGGAGTAGCTTTGATCTTCTTAGTCTCGTTTGACTTCCTCCAGATTATTCCCATTCTAAGCATGTAGCATTGTCATTTCCAAAGTGATTGGTTTACTTGCAAGAAAGTGACATAACTGTCCAGGTTGTTTGGATCTTATTGGAAATTTAGGACAAGATACCGGAGAGACAACAATATGAAATATCTCAAGTATTTATGGTTGGTGTTCTGTGGGGGAAATATCCACAAAATGAAATTAAGAGCAAATGCTTTTAAAAGAATTAATTCTATTTTTCATTTTTGATTTGATCACAATAACTGGAAGTTAGCTTTCTTTCCCTTTGTGTTTTCCTAGACTGTAATCCATTTTATGATTCCGTTATGCCACATAAAATGGATCATCTGCACTAGCACAGAGGTTGTGTTGATGAAGTGCCTTCCATTTTCCCCATAAAGTTCTCATAGAAGACTGATGAATAAGATCCTCAAAAACAATTACAAAGGGGGAGATCCATCAAGAGTCAAAGTTGACCATTCTTTTTTTTTCCTTTTCCCCCGGAAGTTTCTTCTTGATCAGTTTGACTTAATTTCTAGAGGTTTGAACATCTTCTTCCATGGAAACTTATTTATAGAGGCTCTGGTAAAGCCAAATTATTCCAGGCAGACAATTTTCAAGGCATTGCTTGACATGGATTAAAAAATATCAAATTCCAGTTGGTGAGTCCTTCCATCTATCCGCATTGTTAAAAAAAAGGCAAATCCTTCTTATCTTACTAGAAAATAGTTGCTCTCATTATGTGACAAAAAATCCCCCAAATTGGAGAGATTTTCTTTTTCTTGCAGAAGAAGAGTTTTAGGCTGCTTTAAACTTAAAGCAATAATCTGCAAATATTGCTTTTTGAAAGCAACTTCCTCTTCCAGAAGTACTCAAGTTTTTGGTAAATCTCTTTCTACAGTTTCATATTTAAATAAGGGCAGGATTTTCTTTGATGTCAGTGTTAGAGTGAACAAGGAAGTACTACATTGTGGTATTCTTTTATTTGCACATGTGCCTCCAAGGAAGACAAACCCATGCGCAATGTATTCTACTGAAAATTTACATTCAAATATAATGCACATAAATGGTGCTATGTATCTCTTATATTTTTCAGGAAAAAACCAAAATGTTAAACCACTTAACAATTTACTCATATAGACGATGCTTTGGCACACTGGCAGATGGGAGATGAAGATACCTTAAAAAATAATAGTGTCATCATGTAAGGAAATAAGTCAGCATGGATTATTTTTCCTTTTCTTCTGCTCTGTAATGAATCTTTTTCTCTAACAAAGGCTAAATTTGAATTTCTTAGTTCATGTATTTCAAAAAACAATATTACAGGTAATGCATTTTCCAAGTATAGGACTACAGGTGATAAAACAGAACATATAGAAAGCATTAACAGAGCCCAAATCTTCCCAAATGTCATTGAGAACTGAACAATAAAGCTCTTCAACAGATAAGAGCAGATTGCGTCTTTACTACAGATTTGTCTTTGGCCAAAACAATGGTGTTCTCTCCTAAATGCTTGCTACTAGGAATCAAGGTTTGTATTTTCTCTAGCTGTTTTAATGCATATTTTCTTAATGTATGACATATTGTGATGAATTGCAGTAGAGCACTGCCAAGAGCCCTTGTGAATTCAGGAAAATGAAACATTATCAACACAGTAAATAAAAAACTGCATGTATGTACACAGACACATAAATACATTGTGGGTTTTGGAAGTGATTCTCAATACAATATAAAGAGTTACGGTGATTCCTGGTAAATACTGGAAACTGGTCAAATAATGAAGAAAACTTATACTTCCAATGAAATGAAAAAACCATTGTACCTGGCATGTGTGGAAAGGAAAGATGCCATTCCTGAAAGATGTCATGTGCACATAACGTTTTTTTGCATTACTGAGAATTGGAACAAGCCAATTAAACAAGAATATGGTTAATACTGGAGTGGAATGGAATGGAACGGAACGGAATGGACATTAAAGGTCTTCTGTTCCCACCCCCTGTACCATGGACAGGGACACCTCCCACTAGATCAGTCTGCTCAGTTCCCCATCCAAGTTGGCCTTGAACACTACCAGCGAGGGGGCAATCACAACTTCCCTGGGGAGCCTGTTCCAGTGTCTCACCACCCTCAACATGAAGAATTTCCTTTTCATATCTAGCCTGAATCTTCACCTCTCCAATTTATAACTATTCTAATCACTATTTGCCCTTGAAAAAAGTTCCTCCCCAGCTTTCATACAGGCCCCCTTTAGGTACTGGAGGGTCACTATAAGGTCTCCTCAGACCCTTCTCTTCTCCAGGCTGAACAACACCAACTCTGTCAGCCTGTCCTCACAGCACAGATGATTCAACCCTCTGATCATCTTTGTAGCCCTCCTCTAGATCCTTTCCAACAGTTTCATATCCTTCTTATACTGAGGATTCCAGAAATGGACACAATACTCCAGGGCAGGGTTCTCACAAGAGCAGTGTAGAGGGGCAGAATCTCCTCCCTTACCCTACCGGCCAAGCTTCTTTTGATGAAGCCCAGGATACAGTTGGCCTTCTGGGCAGTGAGCGCACATTGATGGTTCACGTTTAGCTTCTCATCCATGAGTACACATAATTGACTGACTCAAGAGGTTTCACGGCTACCTACTTACCAGGTAATAGCAGGACACACAAGCAAAGCTATTGTTGCCAGCAATAGAATTGCGATCAGTGATGCACTATTTTTTCCATGTGTTCAGGATTGTGAAGATGAGAAGAGATTGTTTCATTTTCCAAGTGATATTAACTCTTGTATTTCTAACACTTCAAGGTGACTATATATATTACTAAATAAGTTCTTAGAGAAAACAAAAGTAGGGGTAGTAGCAGGTAACATTTACTTTTGGAAGACCTTAAAATTTTTTAAGCAGAAATCAGTAGAAAGCCTTCTTTCTGTTTTAGACATCCAGAATAATACCTCATCTAGTCATCCTGATTCTGTTTGCAGCCAATGAAAAATCATAGAATCATAGAGTAACCAGGTTGAAGAGACCCACCGGATCATCGACTCCAACCATTCCTATCAAACACTAAACCATGTCCCTCAGAACCTCATGCACCCATCCCTTAAACCCCTCCAGGGAAGGTGACTCAACCACCTCCCTGGGCAGCCTGTTCCAATGCCCAATGACCCCTTCTGTGAAAAGAAAAGGCAGTAAATGTGATAACCACCTTTATTTATATATGTTAGGAGAAGAAAATATTAAAAGTCACTCCTTGTTTCACTGTTCTGAAAGATAATCTAAACAACAGTTTCAGAGGTAGAGGTCCACATGCCAGGTACTTAAAGAAAACTGCAGTGGATACTTTCCAATGTCATAAGTTAGACTTTCTCTCTGTAGAGGTGTGAGCTGCAGATTCATTTACTGTGCATCTTTGGTCTTACTGAGGTTATTTCACTTGTTCCTTGGGGATGAAAATTAGGACCCTGACACTGTACAGGAATAAAAAGGTCTCCATGGGAGCACTGATATCTGCTGAGGTCTTGAGGGTTTAGAAACAGACCATTCGGCTCTAACCTTGAAAATGGCTAGAAATAAAATATAAAGCACTCTAGATATTTCTTGAACTATTTTATGTGTGGCAACATTTTCATCCAAACCTTTCAAAGGATACATCCACATATCAGTTTTAGTTTTATATCTCTACAAGTGTTTTTACCCTCTCTGACGTTTATTTGATAAGTTACATAAAAATTTGACGTTTAAGGCTTTGTGTGTTGAAGCAATTAAAACTCAACCCACAATTAAGGTTGCACTGCATGTTGAGAAAACTAATCGCTAAATGCCCAGCCCATAACTCCCTCTGACAGGTCATTCATGAGAATTTTCAGGAAAAATGATTCTTTTACAGGCAAGTAAAATTAATGAAGGGATATATCCCAGGATTCCCTGAGCAAGCATAGAGTAATAATTTTATATTTTTTTTCATAGGGATTTTAAACTGATATCTCACTAAAGTTATGTGAATCTGTCAGGCTAACTTTGGTGCATCAGCATTATGGATATTGATTGTGGCATGGCTAGAGCATATGGTCTCAAATGAAGGTGAATGATTTAGTGTCTGAATGCAGAGGAATCAGCAGAAAGGAGCAGGAGGAGAATGGGTACCGTGACACTATCTCTTGCTCATATTAACAGAACCAAACCCTCTCTCTCTCAAACTAAGAAAATTAAATGAAAGGTTTACACACAGATATTCATTGATGTCCTGAAAATCTGTGCCTCTGCAGTTTCATTAGAAATGAAATATGTTCATCTTCAGTTCCTTTGTGCAAACCAGCTTAATGCAAGTTTTCATCAGGTTCAAAGAAAGAGAGATGTTAAACAACAAGTTCAATAGCTCTCAAGAGAACTCTGTAGCAGTTCGAGAGCTTCAAAGCCCCAATAGTGAGTCTAACAGAGAAACTCCTTAGACTTAAGAGGGTCTCCACAGCCTTAGGTTAAATACCTCAAAACCTAGGAAGAAAATGCCTTTAGTGTCTTGTTTTATTTGAAATAAAGTAGCAAACAGAAAGTGCCAACACACACACACTGGAAAATAAACCTGCAACTTATAATTTATATTTACCAATCAAACAGAGCAAGGAGGGAGTAACCACAGAAACAAGATTACTTAAAGGGATTCATTTCATTAGCTAATTCCTTCCAAAAAAGGTGTGTTAGGTACAAACCATGGGGTGGGACACTGTTCCTACACAATGAGAAAACTGCAGGCATCTGTACTTCATAAGCAGTGATTTTTTTTTTTACTTTTTTTCCTGGAGGCTATGAGGAGAATGGAGGTTTGAGCTCAGCTCATGTAAAATGACTGATGAATTGAGCACACAGCTATTTGTGGCTCTTCTACAGTGCCTGATTTGTGATAGTAATCTTTCATCCAAGCATGGATGTTATTCGGCCATGGTTGGTTAGTTCTGTAATTGACAAAATCCTCTGCTAAAAGCAATCTCTTATCTCTTCTTGTAGTCTTTTATTTGTTTTGATAGATATATAGATGGATTTTCTTCATCTGAGTTCATTTATGTTTTAGCTGTATACAATGGTCTTGGATTTGTACTGATTCTGTTTAGCCACTGCTTTCTTTTAATATAAAGAATGACTAATTTCAAAATTCCAGACATTTCAAATCAGACTCCTTTTTTCTTTGTTTTGTTTGTTGTGGGTTTTTTTTTGTTTTTGTTTGGTTTTGTTTGATATTTTTTGATTGTGTGTGTGTGTATTCCTGGTACATGTGCTTGTATTTCTTACATTCCCAATTCTTAGTTTTCACACCTACTGCTGTATCTACAGCCCTCAATGTGACAACATGAAGACAGAAATCATTCTAAGATTTTTTTTAGCCAAAACACATTAGCGTATTATAAAGTGCTTTTAATTTGAATTAATTAAATTGATCTTGCCATAGAGATTTCTACTAAGTCATCTAGATGACAAGTGAATTATCTTCTCTGAAATACTGCAGTTCCTTTACATGTTACTTTAATTTTTTTAAAAATGTGCATTATTCCTGCAAATCACATAGGGAAGTGAATTATGTTTGCTAGATATAACAAAATTGCTTTGTGACTCTCATGGGCATGGGTGAAAGAGGAATAGATGTGAAAAAGCACTGATATAAGAATTCCAGAAAAATTCCTGGACTCTTCAGAGTGACCGTTTCCTTTGGGAAATTATAATAATGAAACAGTGCTTTCAGCCCTCTTAATTTATTCCAAGAGTCAAGGAACAGTCTCATTGATAAGCTAATATGACTCATTCTTTTCATTTCAGGAGATTGGTAGAGTAGTTTATCTTGAGAGAAATTAATTCACCTAGAATATATTTAGGTGGAATCTTGTATAAAGGTTCCTGACTATCAGAACTTTGAGGTCCTGGGAGTGTTCCCATGTGAACTGAGGAAGCAGGGAGTACCACTTAATTATTTTTAACACAGACCTCAATAAATTTCTGAATGGATTTTATGGCGAGACACTGCAACAAGGGATTGGACTTAATGACCCAGGAACTCCAATATGAAGCAACAGAAGGACTAGAGATAACAAATCTCTCTGACTGACTCAGATGTTCATTTCCAAGTCCTGACACGGAGGGTGATGAGTTGCCTGGTAATCATATCTTTTTAGCAATTAATGTTTTTCAGTTATGAGTGGGTTCCAAGACTGAATTCTCGTTATCTGTTACATCTGCTTTAGATATTTGATTTATAGTTGTACCCAAACTTGTGTTGTAATTCACTTACTTTGTATCACCAAGCCTAAGCTAGAATGCTTCCAATCCCTGGACCAGGTTTTCCAACCATCTATGATACTGAGGGTACATACCTTTTGACCGAGACCCAATTACTTACTATGTCTCACTTTATGTTTACTCATTTCTAGCACATTGTTCAAGACACATTAGTCATACAGTTGTGTTTGTTACCATTTTATCTGGATCAGGATTAAGCTTCTGAAGCGATTCTTTCAGTCATTTCTTCCAGATTATCAAAGCACATAACAGATGACCTTTCTACCAGATGAAACGGTACCAAAGACACTGTTCAGAAGTGCATCTGCCATGGGACATCCAACTGCAAGCATTTTATTGATAGCATTGCATTGCAGTTATTCTAAAGGATGCTCCTGAAATTCCTGACTGGATCCTCAGTATTAAGGTTTGTGCTATAGATTTTCTTGGGCTGCATTGCTTGCTTATGCAATTACACATAGCTGAAAGTAGAAATACAATCCGTCTGCACAGCACCGGAGCTTGATCAAGAACCATACACTTCCAATGACATCAAATCTATTCAAGAAAGCTCAATGCCAGACATATAAATGGGCCAGAGGATATTAGCCCCTATCAAAACAAAAGCATATTTTTTAGTATCAGTCAAGTTCCCAAGAGGATACTTGGGAATCAAAATAAAGATGAATCTTTTGCTCTGTGTGCTTAATTGCCAAGTATAAACAGTTTGGAGCCTAAATTAAATCCTTACTACTGTTGCTGATATATTTCTGTTTAATACTCTGTGGATATTCCTCTCATGCTTTCATATTTCATTCCTCTCATGTGCTTTCATATTGAGGCACACCTCAACTTCCAGAATGGTATTCCAAAATCTAGTATTTCTTAGTGTAGTTTTATCCTAGACAAGTCAGTCTTTGATCACAAAGTTGTTAAGGTACAGGCACACTCACACTGGTAGTTCTGCTCTCAGACTGTGATTTATACTGCTGAGTTAGTGTCTAGGTTAACTGCACATTGCTTGGGGAGAATTAAAGCCTTCAGGAGAGTTTACAGCATCTATACACAGAGCAGGCATCTGCCAAATGCACCCTATGGGAAACAGTCATGAAGATGTATGTTTTAAATCTTGTTTCTATCAACCCTATGTTTGTTGAGTTGCAACCAGGAGTAAGATATTTATGTGAAAACAGGATTCACAGGCTTAAAATCTCATCTCTATTAAGTGTCTAACTCAACTTTTTTTTTTTGGAGTGAGACAATGGGTCTGCCAATAAAGTGGCTGGAGGAAGATGTGGTAAAAGCATTGTCCTCTTTTTGCTCAGCAGTTCAATGATGGGGAAGTCTGCCTAGGAATATTAAGACTCTGAGTGACAAAAGGATTCAAAGCAGCAGAAGTTGTCAAAATAGTGTCCTAATTCCCAGGAACTGGATGGACCCCCAAAAGACACACTGGTTAAGAACAGCAAAGGCAGAAAAATATAATTTCATATGAAATGTCCTTGAGAAATATATTGTCCTGCAATAAGGAAGTCTAGAATGTGAAACATTTTCCAACAATGTTCCTGCATTGGTCCTGCAAATCCTTCGTAAATGACCCAATGAATCTTGTAGAACTTGATATTTATTCCTTAGGTTACTACCTCCTCCTGCCATCAATAAGCATGTCTTAAAATATTAGTGATTGTGTTTAGAAATTGTTCAACTAACATAGGTTTGACAAACCTTTTTTAGGTGAACATTGTCATCTAGGTCAGGCCAATTACATCAGCAGAGATTCACCAAATAATTGGATTTTAGGAGAGGGAAACAAGGAGCAAAATAATAAAACAAAACAACCCCGAAACCAAAACAACTGCCAGAGATTCGCTCTTTTATACTTTTAATAGAAATTTTTGCCCACATATAATTGACAGTGTTTGCTATAAGAATACCATTCTTTTTGGTAACTTTATCCATTAATAATTTTTTTATTGTATTCCTGAATTTGGAACAGTACAGGCTTCATGGGAAGAACAATTGCTCTTTGTGGATGAAGGTTAAACTACCAGTGTAGAATTGCTTCCTACACAATGGGATAAGTGAAAGACTATAAAATATGCTTCCTGTCAACAAGACAGCTTTAAAGCTTCTTGGCTCTAAATGAATCCCTTGAATTGATAGTTTGGGAGCATGACTTGTGCTTCATAGGACTCAGTTCAGTTATAAAACAAGCAGATCCCTCTTATTTATGCAGAAAATCTGGAGAATGCAATTTTTCAAAGCATTTTTGAATAAATGATGCCACATTTGTGATACACTGAAGCCTGATTTCCACATGGTAGTAAATATTCATCCCAAAAGAGCATCCTTGGTTTGTTTTGTTTATATCTTAGAGCAGGTGGAAGGAGGAAAATTGAGAGAAAAAAACTCTCAGAACAACAGGCAAACTGTAATGCCTCATAGAATCACAGAATCATAGAGCAAGCAGGTTGGAAGAGACCCATCGGATCATCTAGTCCAACCATTCCTATCAAACACTAAACCATGTCCCTCAGGACCTCATCTACCCGTCCCTTAAACCCCTCCAGGGAAGGTGAATCAACCACCTCCCTGGGCAGCCTATTCCAATGCCCAATGACCCTTTTCTTGAAAATCTTCCTCCTAATCTCCAACCTAAATCTCTCCTGGAGGAGCTTGAGGCCATTCCCTCTTGTCCTGTCCCCTGGCACTTGGGAGAAGAGGCCAGTTCCCTCCTCTCCACAATCTCCTTTCAGGTACTTGTAGAGAGCAATGAGGTCTCCTCTCAGCCTCCTCTTCTCCAGGATAAACACCCCCAGCTCTCTCAGACGCTCCTCATAGGGTCTGTCCTCCAGCCCCTTCACCAGTTTCATTGCTCTTCTCTGGACTCACTCCAGAGCCTCAACATGCTTCTTGTGGTGAGGGGCTCACAACTGAGCAGAGGATTCAAGGAGCGGCCTCACCAGTGCTGAATACAGAGGGAGAATAACCTCCCTGGACCTGCTGGTCACACCATTTCTGATCCAAACCAGGATGCCATTGGCCTTCTTGGCCACCTGGGCACACTGCTGGCTCATGCTCAGTCGACTGTCGACCAACACCCCCATATGCACTATATGCACTAGATAAATATGCAGTAGAGCAACCTCATGTCTGAAAAGTAAAGTTAAAAGACTTTTTTGACTTGTTATGATTTGCAGTTAGCAGGGTGACTTCTTTTACTTGCCAGGATTTTTATTGATGTTACTGGACTGTCTTCTCATTCTCACTGATCATACATCACTAGTAGTTAAAAAATAGAAAAGGAACAAACAAAATGATTGTTTGCTACAAGGATGTTTTGAATTAAATATTCTTCAGAATTTCAAATGAAGCCATTTCTTCAAGAAACATAAATATATAAAAATGAGATTTTAATTGAAACTAATATGAAGTAATTGCTGAACACTTTTTAAAAATTCTTTCTTATTGGCATCCTGCTTTAATCTGGGGAAAATTAAAGCTACATATCCAACACCAGAGGATCTAATCCCGCAGGTTTTTTTTGTTTATGTAGTTAGTGAATTCTCAGATCCTCACATTCTGTCACCTTCCGATTTGTTGTAAACCTATAAACCCATTGTTATTATTATTTAGATGATGTTTCCAATGCTGATGAGTAAGTCCAATGATAACAATGAACCTTTTCTACTAGACATGCACGTTGTAAAAGACTCTGCTTTCCCTGAAGATTTCACTACCTGGACAGAAGAAATTAGCACCACATTCGATACATATTCTATTAAGTTCATTTTTTGAAGACTATGAGATCCATTTTATATATGGAAATGTGATGTTTTCTTTAAGGTAAGTAAAGGGGGAAAACTGTAATATTTGAGAGACAGACAGTATAAACAAATACCTCATCAGTTTAGAGAAATCACTATCACTGCTTCACTCTTTCTGAGGGTGAGGCTGTCTCAGTGAAACCAGCTTTTGTGATTTATATGCCTTTGCAAGAACTGTGACTCAAAGAGCAGATTGTCATTTTATTCTCCCCGTGTGTGCTGTGCTAAACATAATGAGGTTAAAGCTGCTAAGTTACACTGTGTAAGTCATAAATAATACTCCTAATCAGTAGTGGATAAAACTCCAGTCTATAGGGCAGTGGGAGTTTCACTTACCAGTACCAGCATTAAAAACAAAGCCAAAGTCCTACCCTCTGCAAGACTCTCTACTCAATAAACCCCAGGATGCTCAAAGTAATGGAATTTCTCCAGAACCTAAGCCACAGTGAAACTGAGTGCAGAAAACACCCTTCAAATGAAGCTGGTTCATAAAACATAATAATCAGACTGCTGAGAAGACATCCTGCAATATGAATTCATAGTGTTCTAAGACTTGATGCATAAAAAGATTAGTATCACTGGAGCCCTCCTTCCAGATAATTGAGGGGTTATAAGACCAAACTACTCTCCAAAAGTAGTAATATACTATACTTTTTCTTTAAGAGAACAATTCCTGCTCCCTCACCCCTCCATAGGTTTTATTTTGCTTTGTAAGTTTAGAACAATGTATTTTGTTGGATTTGTGTTTCAAAGTTTTCCAGTTGCTCAGTATTTATTATATAGGTTTCCTTAATACAAATCAAAACAAAATAAAGGTATTCATTAATATATGCATAAAAAGACCATGATTTTATTTTTGTACTAAATTATTAGTGTCTAGAGACTTCAGTGAAGTCTCTTCTCATCTAGCTCAAGGAAAGAGTCTCAAAATCAAACTCATTGCATTTAATAGTTAAAGCATAGCCTTTATTCAGAGCAGAATATGAAAAGAAATCAAAACAAGTTCTGACAGAGAGAACATGATGAAAGCAGTGCTGTATACAGATATTTGCTGCCTTTAGCTATCACAGTGATTCCTTTCTTCTAGCCTAGATAGAAAATACATGTTTGGCAGGTTTGTTTCAATTTTTTTTTTTTTCTGTGAGTCCCAGCTGTGATTTCACTTTCAGTAATGAAATATAAAAATTGCAGATAGAGATATTAGATAGGCAGCATTTGCCAACAGAGGAAATAAGGAAAGGGAATTTGGAAGCATGGTCCATATGTTGCTGCTGGTTTTGGTCTCCATGAGACAGCAAATTAGTTTCTTTACTTTTACATCCCCACTGTGGTATGAGCAAGGCCACAAGCTCAGGCTCCAGTTCAGACTTCACAAATGTGCAGGTCTGAAACTCAGAAAACTTAAGTCTTGCAACCAAATAACAAAACTCTATTGTGATTTGGAATTTTTTTCTTGTCCATGGGCAACCATATCCTTCTTAGAAGGGCTCTTACAGTGTCTATTGAAAGGTTGGATAGGATCTGAAAGACATTCATCTTGGGCTCCTTGTAGGACAGTATAGACCCCTGTATGTATCCTATAAAGTATAAACCTTGAACTCAATCAGAAAATATGTTGACATATCCACCTTGCCTCCATAAATGAGGCACAAACATTCTGTCTGATCCTTCTTTCATCTGTATTTTCTATAATATACCTTTTATATCTATGTATTCAAGCAGTGCATGCCAGAGTGAGGAATTATTGTAAGTCTGGGTCTTATGTTTCTGAATGATAACTACTTAAATTGTATGGGTGCAGCATTGATTTCATTGTAAATATATTTTGGGTAGAAAGTGAAAAATAAATAATTTTAGGAATACCCTTTTGGAAATTATTTCTTATTGATTTATAAAGGAATGGAGTTCTCTGCAGGTTTCCCTCATCATTCCAGTAACTGAAGAATCCAATTATTTTGAAGTATCCTTAATGTCATTAAAGAAGATGTTCACGGAGCAGTTAAGCATTGAATTGTCCCTTACATGTGATTTTCTCTTTTTGTCTCTTTGGTGGCAATTGTAAAGGTAAATGAAAATGCAAACAGATATGAAAGAACAGCTATACAAATGTATTTTACTGATTCAGAATTCAAGGTGAACTGGAAAGATAATTCTGTGGTGAGTTCAAGACACTCTGCTGAGTTTGAGAAAGCTTTTCTTTGCTTTAATGAATGAAAGTTCACCATATTAGTAATTAGGCTTCAGTTACAGAAAGACTAGTGACTTTTGCAGTATTCACTGTTGACATTATGATCTCCTTAGCTGTTTAGACTCACTTGTGGCTCTTTGCAACCATTTTCATTTTGTGATACCTGGGTATTTGATTGAACTTCAGTCGGGTGGAAATTCACGGTAAGTGTGATGTAAATAAAGAGCACACTCACACAGCTGTTGTCTAAAGATGTGAATGAATTCAGAATATTAAGAGAATGTTTGCCATAACAATAATTAAAAACTTGATAACAACATCTCAAAGGAACAAAAATCTTCAGCTGTTTTTTCCTTGTCCAAGAGCAAGAAGCCTGAAGTCGATGGGATTACTAAGACTAAAGGTGAAGGATTTATTTATGTTTTAGGAAAGGTACCAGATGGAAGAAGGAAATACAGCAATAACTAGTGATTAAGCTTTTAAACATCAGCAAACAATTCCCAAATTAGACGCTTTGTCCTTCTTTCTAACAGGCAGCAAACCAGGTCTTTTTAGGCTGAACATTAGGAAAAATATTTCACTGAAAGGGTCATTGGGCACTGGAACAGGCTGCTCAGGGTTGAGTCACCTTCCCTGGAGGTGTTTAAGGCACAGATGGACAAGGCGCTGAGGGTCATGACTTAGTATTTGGTAGGAATGGTTAAACTTGATGATCCAATGGGTCTTTTCCAACCTGGTGATTCTATGATTCTACGATTTTTTTTAGCCTGGTGTCTCTCTGCAAAGTCATTATCTGCTTGTGAACAGTAGTGCTACAGACTGGTATGATCTGCTTATAGACATGTCAAACCATTGACATCTAGGTGTTTCATACCTACCTTTGAGCATAGAAAATCATGTCATAATATATATATAAAGTTACTACCTAATCTTCACTGTACTCCCAGTAAGGCAGGCAAGAATTATCACTCCAGCTAAAAAGTAGGGTAACAAACAGAGGAGAAAACTGATGTGCACAGAAACATCAACTGAGTCTGTGACAGAGTTACAACTCAAACAAATTCAGGTTGTTTCAAGCTACAAAAGCAATTCACAACTGAATGTGGACTAAGCTAACAACCCAGTGTCACAAAGTCTTCTCATTCCATACCTTACCACTGCCACAAGTTTGACAGCAGTTCAGTGTTGTTGCCTAAGATACAGCAACACTTGGGTAACTCTGTATTTTGTTATAGAATATATAAATAAGAAATGTTTCTCTCCACTTTGTTCTAGGCGGATTAAGGGACATAGAGGATAACAGGGTCCCTAAGGTTAATTGTATTTTATATGTTTTTACTGAAGGCAATTTAATTTTTGGTTACCTGGAGAAAAGAAGAAAGGACAGCAGTCATTCAGTATAGCTAAGATATAGCTTTTTATTCTGCATATAGAAAGCTCAGTTGGTCTGTGAGAAATCATATTTCACTGTGACCCAAAGGACACCTTAAAGAAAAGGTTATTTTCTATTATTGAATAATGGTGGCAAGGATAAAGAAGGAGAGAATCCAGGAGAGCAAGATTTTTCACAGTATTACTTTTGGTTTTTTTCCAGATGTATTCAGTAAATATAGATATTGAAACATGATACAAAAGGAGAAGAGAAGAGAAGAGAAGAGAAGAGAAGAGAAGAGAAGAGAAGAGAAGAGAAGAGAAGAGAAGAGAAGAGAAGAGAAGAGAAGAGAAGAGAAGAGAAGAGAAGAGAAGAGAAGAGAAGAGAAGAGAAGAGAGAAGAGAGGCACATTTTATTTAAAACAGTTTTCTTTCAGTTTAGAAAATTGAACAATGTGTTTTAAGACGAGTGAATACTGAGAAAGGATGTACACAGCCACATTTCTCTGTATTAAAGAGTTAAAACATTGTCAAAGTTAATTTTGTGCTTTTCAGATTGCAAGGATGTAAAGTCAGAGCTGGGAAGGACAGATAATTTTTATGCCAAATTAAGGATGAGTCTAAAACCTAGTGACCTTTAAATGGATGCGAAAATCAAGGATAATTGAGTGGCATGTCTGCTAATTATTTAAAGGAATTAATAATTCAGAAACAGAGAACTAGCTCTGACCTGGTCTGTAGCTTAAGGGGCATATATCCAATTTTTAGAATCTATCATCTCTACTCGAGGTTTCCTAAGTTCAGTCTAAGATGTATGGGATAAATTAGTGACCTGGAAAATATGGCAAAGGTCAACTTGTAATTGTTGTTCCTATAAGGCAGAGAAAGGCCTGTTCTCCAACCCCTTCACCAAACAAAACAAAATAAAAAAAAAACCACCCAAAAAAACCCAGGCCTTTTGAGGAATGGCTGAGAGAGCTGGGGTTGTTTAGCCTGAAGAAGAGGAGGCTGAGAGGAGACCTTATTGCTATCTATAACTACGTGAAAGGAGGTTGTGGAGAGGAGGGTAATGGCCTCTTCTGCCAAGTGACAGAGGACAGAATAAGAGGAAATGACCTCAAGCTCTGCCAGGGGAAATTTAGGCTAGACATAAGGAAAAAAATTTTCACAGAAAGGGTCACTGTGCACTAGCAGAGGCTGCCCAGGGAGGGGGTTGATTCACCTTCCCTGGAGGTGTTCAAGGCATGGGTGGACTTGGTGCTGAGAGGTATGGTTTAGTGTTTGATAGGAATGGTTGGACTCAACGATCCAGTGAGTGTCTTCCAACCTGTTTATTCTATGATTCTATGAAACTCAGAGATGTCACTGCACCAACAGACATTACATAATAGAAGACAGGGAAGAAACTGATTCATCTGTGCATTCAAGGTACCCTGACTACAGAATTATGAGAGAGTTGTATGTCTCTAAGTAGCCCATCATTACAGCTTACTTTATTTACAAAGATACACAAAATCTCATTATATATTCATTAAAATCACAACAAATTCTACCAGTCTAAATCTATCCACAGGTCCCCTGTGGCACAATATTTGAAGATAAAGTGTTTGTGCATCTCAACAGAATTTGCCATGCCTGTCTAGTGGAACCTGTGGGGGACCATATGAAGAAACTTGAGTACCCCAGGAAGGTGATAGGTTGCAGGGAAGTAACATGGCATAAAGCATTGCACAAAACTCGATACTGTAATTTGATCAAATTGTAATTTGCAATTCATGCACTGTATAGAAAAGTTACAAGTGTCTTTCATCTAATGCTAGTAAACCTTTCTCTCTATAAAAGCAAAAGAACACACAAAAAAGCTCTAATGAATAACTGTGGAGTGTGGGTCTGTATTTTTTTATCAGCTAGTGTCACAGAAGTGTGTATTTTTTTCTCTCTGAGGCCCAGAAGTCATATTTCACTTTCGAGTTTCTTTTATCTTTACACTTCCAAGTAGATATATCTTATTCATAAATTCATTCAGAAAAGACTTTTTTGCCTCATGCTTCAGTAGTGGTATATGTTATTCTTTCAGCAGCAACAAATAGTTCTCGTAGACTGAAATGCAGTAGCTCTCCACAAGGACTTTACAGAAAAATATTGAAGTTAGATTGAGGAACTGTTGAATTTGAGGTGGAATTAGTCTGCCTCTGCTCATATCCACATTTTTTTGCCTTAAGCACTACATGGATGCAGTAGATGTGAAAAAGGCAAAAGAACACTGAAGACAAGAGAACTGGCAGAAATAAATCTGTTGTAATGAGATTTACAGCTCTTTTAATGTTATGCTATGAGGGACATTCTGCTGTGTTATTGCTGCCCTCTATCCTCTCTCTGATTTTGAGCAAGAGATCAGTTTTGTTATAAATGTTAGGTTAGATTTACTGATAAGCCTCTCTACTCCATCCTTCTGAACTAGTTCCAAAGACATTTTTATCACTGAATTAAAATTGTTAATGGCTTTTGTGGGTGGAAGCAAGTGCTAGGAGTAGGCAGAACAGGGAATTTACTTTTATTTGCTACAGTTTGTCCATACTATGGGCAGGTCAGATAAAGGTATTTAAATGTCTTGTTCTTTGTCTCAGCAAAATTGTCCCCTGAACTTCTACTCCCCAAAATTTGCTAAATCCCCGGGATGTGCAGCTCAAATGTGAGTTAAACTATTGCATATGAACAACTCCTTCTTTTGGAATGACTGAAGCATGTGTCCTTGAGTAAAGTTATGGCAGACTAGTTTTGCATCTGATTAATGGGAACTGCTGTTTGAGAGAGCTGTGCCGACTGATGTCATCACTGAAGAATCATGCTTATGTAGTGAGAACAGAGCTCTTAACTCTCCCATTTTGCACATAAGATTTTTTGGTTTTGGTTTTGGTTTTTTTTTTTATCCATAGGAGATATGGAGTACCATTTACCACCTTCCCAATGTAAAGACAGTTATCAAAAGCAATAACTGAATTGCACACCTTATTTTCCACATGTCACTCACTCTCAGATTTCCTTTTTCTCTTCAAGTGTGCTGCCTGTTTAGTCTCTTCTTTCTCTGTTTCACTTGGACATTTAGTACATTGATTTTAAAAGCATTATCGTGAGATGGACTTACTTCCCTGAATGTGATTTTACTCTTTACTGAAGATGTTAGTTTTCCCCTTCAAAGAAATACTAAACATACTTTGACGTGAGTGTAACATTGTCTATTTAGTGAGAATTTTTTGCTCAGGCAATCAAGATGAAAATGTTCTCCTGAACTCTCCAGGATATTTTCAAAACATGGTACAGGACTGGGACTCCAAAATTATGTTTTGAAGTTTGGTGTTTCCACCATAGGGAAAATCAAAACAAAACAATGACATCATTACACAGACATAAGTCCATAGGGATGTCTCTCTTGAATTTTGCCACCTGGTCCTCCATATGCACCCTGAGAAAGTTATACCCCATGTTGCAATACAAAGTCATGATCCCCAGAATGGAATGCTGTCTTTCTACAGAACTATGGGTATTTAATAAAATATTAATATTAAAGGTCCAAGCAGACAATATGAGATGAAGCTCATTGAAGTCAGTGTATCTGAGTTATTTATTCAGATACTGCTTTAAACTGAAACTGAGATGGAGGATAACTATTGAGAGCTCTGTTAAAAATTCTGTTCAAAATAAGCAAAGTTTTCACTCTAGAATATATATCCTTAAACAGTTTTCTCTTCAGTGATGGGGGGAAAAGAACCCCTTTGGTTTACATATTAGCAAAGGTGTAACACCAGGAAAAATGTTTTATTGCACTGAATTTCACTGAATGAGAAGCACAGACTCTCTATGACTTTAGGGTATATATACAGACCCTGAGAAAACTTCTATTGATTAGTTTATTGCAGCACAGTTACTGAAAAGTTGTATTTTATTTACGACTTAATTTGAATTTTTATTATCAGTGAACAGAAAGCTTTTTTTAAAGCTATTCTGAATTTGTGCAACCTCTGGAGTCGTAGTGGCAGAGGAAGGCAATTCTTATATTACTTTATTTTGTAGGTAGTAAAATATGTTTCAATATTAAAATTGTAGCAATGATAATTAACATGACAAAATGTTTTAATGAAAGGGAAGAAAAATATAATAGTTTTTCTGCAAAATACCACTGCAACAAGATGGAAATTGCTGAAATTACCAAGGATTTGTGATCTGAGTGTCTTTGTTCATTAGCACTACAGAAACAGTGGTTTAAAATGACAGGTGTTCTCCAATAGTGTTTCATATAAGACAGCGTGAAGTTAAGAGGAATAAATTTAATTGTGGCTTAATTTCTTTAAGCAAGATAAAAAGCGCATTGACTGATGTGTTTAAAGACCCAAGGAAAATTTCTTAGAGCTCTGCATCAAAATGTGTCTCTTGTAGAGAATTTCCATGTGACATGACTAATTTTTATTTAGTTATTTCTTCTCTTTCTGTATTGATATTTCTGTATTGATGTATTGATATGCAAAACGAATATTTTTTTCCTCCATTGCTTGTCCATGTGGGCTACGAATTTACTGTAGCAAGACATTCTCTCACCATACACCTCTAAGATAACAGAGTTAAGATATAAAAAAAATGTGCACACATTCAACTCTAACAGAAATATCTGCCAAGTTGTGAATATCAGCATTCCAAACTGAGGTTTGCCTGTATGATTTTATTCCTTGTGTGTGCAAGTATGACTGTCATTAACATGTGATCTTTCCTGAATGATGAGAATCATCTTCATATGATCTGAATCTTCAAGTTATTCATAGGAATAAATCCTGCAACAAATTCCAGTTGCAGTGCTGAATGCTGGGGCTGGATGAGCTATGAGATCTTGGAATAAGAGTGCACAGAGTGTGCTTTATGTGGCCAAATTAGGCAGAGACCTGACTCCATACATCCTATGCTCCACTTAAAGTAAATGGAGGGGAACAGAATATCTTAGAGTGCAAATACTTCCTCAAAAATAGATGTTTATAATGGAATAAGGGAGAATGGCCTCGAGGTCTGCCAGGGGAGGTTCAGGTTGGACATCAGAAAAAAAATTTTCACAAAAAGGGTCATTGGGCACTGGAACAGGCTGCCCAGAGATGTGGTTAAGTCACTTTCCCTGAAGGTGTTTAAGGGTTGGGTGGATGAGGTGCTGAGGGACATGGTTTAGTGGTTGAAATGAATGGTTGGACTTGATGATCCTGGGGGGTCTTTTCCACCCCAGTGATTCTGTGTGGTAATGGTAATAACAATAACAATAACAATAATAATCCAACAATTCCTGTATCACCCTTGTCAAAAAAACCAAACCAGCCTTGAGTGACAAGTTCAAATGTAGATTTGTTTATTGTATTGTTTTTGGTCAGGTTATTGCTATTCCAAATGGCAATTGCAGGCCTGTTTTACTGGACAAGGCAAAAAAATGAATTCTGGGGTCTTCCTTATCCCTCACAAGTCAATGACATAACAGAAAATTGCAAGGATCCTTTGACTCTCCATGGCATTGAATCAGACTTTCTTTACAGAATCACAGAATCACAGAATAACCAGGTTGGAAGGGACCCATCGGATCTTCTACTTTAGAATGGGTCAGCTAGTCTGCTAGCCTCGAGTCAGCTCTTATCCTTTTGTTATTAAGGCATGATGATATAGATTTGAAATATAAAGCCTATGAAAATTACATACTGGGAATGTGCAGCTTGCTGGAAACTAAAGATTCAGTCTTTGGTCAAGGAATAACAATAATCTGTACCATACTGCAAGTTATTCACAAAAATCCTAGGGTAAGTTTTGACACAGATAGATTTTTTTGAATACTAATTAGAAAAACTCTGTCTCCTAGAGCTGAGACTTTACCATGTGTGCTGATTTTTTTTTTTCCCCTTTATAATAACTAAGGGCATATCGAAGTGCAAGAAAATGTAATTTAAAGTCCAAAATAAACTGCCAAACTAGAAACGGTCATAAACAACTGTGTTTTAATAATAAATTTAAATGACATTGGAACAAATTAAGAATGTGTTTGGACAAAAATTGAAAAATTCTTCAAAAGTAATATATTAATCAAGACAAAAAGTAAAATAACCTACAGTAGCAGACTAGAAATCGTGATCTGGAGGGAAAAATGAGAAGGTTATCCTCTAGGTCATAATGTTAATCTAAACAATTAAAAAAGTTAAAAGAGGAACCTTGGATGGAATCTATACTTAATTCAAAACTATTGAAGCAAGTGAAGTGCATGGGTAATGTAGCAGTAATGATGTCTGGAATGTGCAAAGACACTAATTGCAGTATTCTTTGCTAATTAAAGGACCTATAATTATAGTACAAGGATATTGAAAATTATGTTGCAGGACTAAAACAATTTCGTGTAAATTACTTCTTCCATACACACAAAGGTGGAGCTGCATTTCCACATGCAAAAATCATGGATGTCAGGCCCTTTACTAATTAAATAAACAGACATATAACCTGGTGATCAAATGAATTTATACAGAGGAAGACAGGAATGGATTTTATTACTTCCCTGTTCCTTTGTGATTAGTATGAAATTTGAGGTGTATGAATAACCCTACTGGCCCCAACTCACAAACACACATTGGTAGTTTCCCTTCTATCCTTAATGCACATTTGTATCTGTATTGTTGTAGAAAAAGGATCACAAACTCTTACCAAATTTTGCACATTTTCATAAGTTCTCTCACTGTTTCTTCCTCAAGTGATGTGGCTTCACATAGTGATCTACATCTCTCTCTTAATTTTCAGCTGCTTCCTTCTATGTTGCTGGAATTAAATCAGTGTTATGTGCTTTTGCTACCCATTGCTAACATTGGTGGAATCAACCAGAAATACTAGTTTGGGAACAAAAGTTTTCATTCTTACTTCCACATGAGGCTCTATGTTTAGATCAGTATATTGAATATGTGTGATAGACGTGGGATATGCTCACATCCCTTGTAATTACTTGATAGAGACCAGGTGAATTAAAGGTCACTTGTGGGACAGAACATTAATATCATTCTCTTCCTTGGACTGAGTGACAACAATTATCTCCATGCTAGGATTTAATTGGATTGATATCTAGTGTTCTAGCCCTGACAGTTGCCCCCAGGGTGAATATTTGTTTGATATATGCAATTACATGTCATCATGAGATTGTTGATGATTAATGTCAGCTCTTCAGAGCTGTCACCCAGAAAAGGAAATAAAGGCAGCAGCTAGTGTTCAGTGTGAGACCTGTAAAGATAATGATGACCCTGGAGCCTTCAATGTGGCTTTTTGATAAAAGCATAGGTTTTTTAACTACTTCAGGGCAATAATGGTGTAGATTTAAAAGAAGTTTGTTATTTGGAGTCTGATTAGGTCTCCATTTGTTATATCAGTAATCTCAGTAAGAAATAGCTAACTTCTTTTGAAAAAGGTGTCAGAAGAACTAAAGAGAAGTAAATGAGAACTTAATTAGACACAGAAGAGTCACTTATAAGCTTAGCAATAAAAGAAAGATAACCATATCCAGCAAGAGAAATGCTTCATGTCTCCAGAGTCTGCATGAGACAGATTATAGATATGGTGTTTATCATTTACTAATGATATGCAGGCAGAGTGCAGCGAGCAGTTGATTACCCTGCTTGGAAATGTAAACTCTGTCACAGATCAATCAATGTAAATCTTTTAAAGTAATCAATGTAGAGACTTAATTTTAGAAAAATCTCAGTGATCACACTGGGCCTGTTACCCTGGGAAATGTATGCCAATGAGATCCTTCTAGGTCAGTTTGTTCAGTTATGATTCTATTGGCCTGAGAAGAAATCTCTTTTGGTTTGGTATCTGGACTGAGTACAGGTTCTCACTTTGCTACAGTTGGAAAGAGAATATATGTGCCAATAAACAGATATATGTACAACTTCCAAAAGGTGCCCTCTCTTTCTATACAATCTTTTCTTTCTCTTCTGTGGGAGATAGCCATGACAATAGAGCCATACTTCATTTTCTAATTATTCAGGAAAAAAACATATTTAACTGTATTGATTAAAATTACTGCTGGCATTGCTGTTTTCTTGTCCTCCAGAGAAAAGGTGGAAGTACTGTATGAATCAGATTGGTCTTCCGTTTGCCAAATAGATATGGGTTGTTGAATTCATTTATTACCACAATCCACATTTCCCCCGAAGTTCTTTGGCATTTTGTTTGCGCAACAGTTTTATTTTGGGTTTTTTTTCATAACAATTCAAACAGATGGAACTACCTGTGTACTTCACTGTATTGTTTAACCCTTCCATTCATTCTCAAGGTTTTTCCCAGGTTGTCTTAGGATTTTAGTATTTTTTCAGCTGTTGATTCAAGATTGGAATTCTAGAAATTTTCTTGTTAACAGAAGCAGAGGTAGTATCATTTCTCTCTTCTTAATTAGTTGGACTTTCTTTGTAAATCCAACATATATATTAATCTGTTTGATTACTGAAAGTTTATGTTTACCTGATGAGTTGAAAGTATCCTTAACTGTTTTTTAGAAATAATTTTCTCAGGGACAAGTTTACTTATCCTTAAGGAATGACTAGCAAACATGTAACAAATGACTTTAATATAATAAAATGTGTTTGCTTACCCTCTGATGCAAGTATCTCTGTAGAAATGACCTGTATTTTCTATTTATAATTTCATTGAAATGACTGCTGTCAGAGTTCAAAATCTGCTCTTAATCATGATAGACTTAACAACTTATCGTTGGCCTAGGTCACAGATAATAGTACAATGTACAGGCAGAAACTAATATTTTTGGAACAAAATGAAATATATGCCCACTATGGAGGAGTCTTCTTTCACACTCCCCTTATAAAACCTGAGGAGTAATCAATTATCTGTTTTATTTATTTATATGTTAACTATATGTTACGAAGTCAGATGAATAATTGCAATCTATTGCAGTGCTGCCGTTTCCTCTATCAGTCAAACATTTTCATCTTGTTAGTCGACATACAAAGATAGCTCAAACCTATTTTCATTGTGGATTTCTATTAATTATTGAACCTTTCTATATTTATTTTTTATTTAATTAAACCCCTAGTAAGCTGCTCCATTGATTTGCCCAGGCTCAGTATCAGGTTACCAAGAGTATATTTACCTGAGTACTTTATCCTTTTTATAAATGTTGGTATGGTCAGTTCTTTATAGTCTACAACTTTATCTCCATGTTAAGAAAAGATGTATCTTCTAGTAATATTCTCTTTTCTCACTATTTGATATATCATGTAAAAAAGACACTGAATATCATATTACTGTTGGGAAAGGTGGACAAAGTTACATTGAAAACAAAAGATTTTTTTAGGTAGAATAAGCCTTTTACCTTTTACAAAAGCGAAGCAAAGCAAACTGTGTATGTTCCGTGCTACCAGTTTCTGTTACCTCAAGTGTGAACATGAAGAAGGTAACAAATTTGTGTACAAATTCAAGAAATTTCAAGATTTCTGTTATGCTAAGATGTCCAATGAATCATTGTACAACACAAACAATGAACAAATAGGAACTGAAGAGTTAGGTGTTGAAAACCACTCATGAACACAGAATTAAACTTTATTATGGTTTAATTAAATGTTTAAGCTCTTACAAATTACTAATACATTTAAAAAGAAACACGTACCATTTTTATATCTTTCTCAAATGAAAAGGAAACCAAATCAAAGTTTTTCAAAGACATTTATAGTAAGTAATTTACCCTAAACTAATCAAACTCAATATGAGTAGACTCATTTATGTTAGTCAGTAAGCATCCTGAGTCAAGAAAGCTGATAGAAATATGTCTCATTGGTTGTCTCTATCCTAATTAATCATCATTCTATGACACAAACCTATTGGTATAACATAACAGCTGGTGCTATCTGTTTTCCTGAGCATCTTGAAGGTACCAGTCTTCACTGGAATGATAGAAGTAAGTTTTGGCTCCTTTTAGGGCTGAAGATTAACAACTATTGCTATGATCTAAGTTTCTGAAATACATAAAGTACCTCAGGCTGATGATGGTATTGAGGGCATAACCTGAGATTCTTTAGAGAGAAACTTACTTTCAGTGTTATATAAATTATTTTTATTTCTTCATGTGTAAGAAGCCAAGGACAGTCACATTATCAATGTGTTTGAAAAATTTACCATACACTAGAACTCCTAGGAATTAGCATACATAAATCATGTAACAGATGTCCTAGAAATTTTTCAGACGTCATTTAATCCTCAACACATCTATCCAGCATTCTGTTGTGAACAGTATTAGAGCAAAAGATCTAATATTTTACAATAAAAAGAGACAAGAATTAAAGGAAACTATTTTACTACCCTTTGGAACCACGTTATCATTCTTACTTCTAAAGAATATATGGTCCTTCAAATTTAAAGTTATATTTTTTTAAAAAAATTTCATTGTTAATTTATTTATTTTTTTTTTTAGAATGAGACACACACAACAAATGCAAGAATGGAAATCTGCAATTAACAACCTCATTAAATATAGTAAGTACAATACATACATAGTGGTAAAGCAATTTGGCTGCTCAATTATCTATTTATGGAATGAGTATCACTGACCTATAGGTATACAATCACAGAATCACAGAACAACCAGGTTGGAAGGGACCCATCGGATCTTCTAGTCCAACCATTCCTATCTAACACTAAACCAAGTCCCTCAATACCTCATCCACCCGTGTCTTAAACACCTCCAGGGAAGGTGACTCAACCACCTCCCTGGGCAGCCTGTTCCAATGCCCAATGACCCTCTGCGTGAAAAACCTCCTCCTAATCTCCAGCCTAAACCTACCCTGGCGGAGCTTGAGGCCATATTGAACCAATATTATGGTTCCCACTCCTACTAGGGAAATACACCACTATGTAAACAACACTATGTTTAATTACTTTGACTGCAATGCACAGGTTTCTTACTGTATTTTTATATCACAGTCATAGATCACCTGCAGAGCTAGATGAGTAAGTAGCAAAGTGTGAGGAGAGAAATGTGATGCAGAGCAGCAGCTTTACCTCTCCAACCTAAGAGCGCTCAGAGCAGGAGTCATGCTATGCTGTGCATGGCGATATAGAAGTGAAGAATGTAATGCTTCAGGCCTGGGATAAGATAAAGCAAGGAATTTTTATGCTGCCTAGTCTGGCCTGTAAATGCATATACACATTCAAACAAATCTCCCTAGTCTACACTATCAAAGAACCTTGTAATATCTGTGTGCATAAGGTACCTGGTCTTCCTTCAATATTTATAGTGAGACGATGTGTTCTTATCTATTTTTAGATATTGAAAAAAAATAAAACCCTCAAGGGGAAAAGAGAGAATTATGGACTCAAGTTGTGCAATTATACATAACTGCTTTGACTCTAAGTTAGGTACATTGATTCACACTAGCTGAAGACCTTACTAATCATTACTTTTTACACTGACTTGTCTAAGGCAGACCCTGAATATTTTTTGTAGCATTTGTCACTATTTCAAGGTGTTTGCAGGAATTTTAATGCTTATTAAAATCAAGTATTTATAAAAATAACTAGAGCTAACTACAGGGTGGAAAGTAGCTTTGATACTTTTAATCTGCGGTTTTACTGCAGTACAACAGTCACCTCTAGATACTTCTCCTTAAACAACATTTTGCATATTCTTGGCAATATAATGACATTTGTGTTGACAATGCATATATGAGGCTTTCTGTTATCTTTATATTGTACATCTTTCACTCCCTGCTTACTTATTTCTCACAGTTTGCTTTCAAAGTGTGTGTCCGAGAAGGAAGTATAAAGTCTTCAAACTGATATAATACATATCTTTAGTAAGAAGTATAAAGTATGATGTAAAGAAAAATCTTTATATACTTGCAGATGAACTTTTATAACAGGTTTGTAAGTATTTATTCTTAATATAAATTGTAACTATTTCTTTCTTTCTGCTTTAACTCCTCTCACTTGGTTTCACGCTTTCCCTTTCCCAGCTCTTGCAAAGAAACGGTATCCTGCTGCTTGAACTTTTCCTCCTCCAAACAACAGCTGATGAAAAACCAGTGTTAGAGTAACTAAATAAAAATACAAAATAGATCATAGTTCATTCTAGAGTATACTCCCTTTTTCTTCGGGATAAAAATGGATTTAAAACCTTTTAGGTATCTATGGCCTTAGGTATCTGTGAACTCTGTGATCAGGTAAAAATTTTGAATTATGACATAAAAGTCAGTCTGTTTTCCTAATTAACAATGTTTGAGTGGCCTTAGTCACATATAGGAGAATAAGCTTTACTAACCTACTCCAAGGGACCCAAATTCATACCTCTATGCCCTATGGAAAAGATTGGATTGCTGGTCATTTTTCCTGTGTCCTGCAAATTTGCAAAATTGCTTGCCCAACTAGACACCCACAAGTCTATGGGGCCAGATGGGATTCACCCTAGGGTTTTGAGGGAGCTGGCGGATGTATTGGCCAAATCCCTTTCCATCATCTTCCAGAACTCCTGGAAGACTGGAGAGGTACCACTGGACTGGAGGCTGATGTAGTGCCCATCTACAAGGGTCGCAGGGAGGATCTGGGGAACTACGGGTCTGTCAGTCTGACCTCAGTGCCAGGGAAAGTCATGGAACAGGTAATCTTGAGTGCTATCATGAAGCACTTACAAGAGAACCAGGTGATCAGGCCCAGTCAACATGGGTTTACCAGAGGCAGGTCCTGCCAAACCAACCTGATCGCCTTCTATGACAAAGTGACTCGGTTGCTGGATGAGGGAAAGACTGTGGATGTGGTCTTTCTGGACTTCAGTAAAGCCTTTGAGACAGTTTCTCCCAGCATTCTGCTACAGAAACTGTCAGCCTCTGGCCTGGACAGGAGCACACTCTCCTGCATAGAAAACTGGCTGGATGGAGGGCCCAGAGAGTGGTGGGATATGGAGTTAACTGCAGCTGGAGGCCAGTGACAAGTGGGGTTCCCCAGGGCTCAGTGCTAGGTCCAGCCCTGTTCAATGTCTTCATCAATGACCTGGATGAAGGCATCGAATGCTCCCTTAGCAAGTTTGCAGATGACACTAAGCTGGGTGGAAGTGTGGATCTGCTGGAGGGTAGGGAGGCTCTGCAAAGGGATCTGAACAGGTTGGACCGCTGGGCAGAGACAAATGGCATGAGGTTTAACATGGCCAAATGCTGGGTCCTGCACTTGGGGCACAACAACCCTATGCAGAGAACCATCCTATGTTGGATAGGTTAGCAAGACACTCATTAAAGAATTAAGAAGTCTTTATTTTAATTTGGACCAGGCAAAGTCTAGCTTTAAAATTGGAATTTCTTGTTGTCAGATGAAGTCTAATACTGAACCAAGTGCTCCCATTTTTTTCAATTTTAGATCTTAATCTGTAAATACTGATCCCAAGGCCAGTTCAGCAGAGCTGATTACATTTTCAAATGATTTCAGGATGATGAAAAACCAAAATCAGCTATTGTGCCCAGCTCTTCCTAAATATAATTAATTTTACAAATCTTTCCAATATTTACTTCCTAAAATGAAACATTTCTGTTCCCAGTATCTGAAACATTTGTGTTCATTCACATCAAGGTAACGTCACAGGCTTCAGTGCAAGCATTTTAATATATACCACAGATTATTTCTCTTAGATCTGCTACTGAATTTTCCCACAGCTGCAAGAGTGATGTACTGGCAAATACTGGTAAATTACAAGATGTCCACTAGTCTTCAATTGCCATTGCAGAAAGAAGAAAACTGCCTAATTCAGAGATTGGTTTTACTTAAATATGAGATACATTAGACATGTATCTAACCTCAACAGTAAATCCTTTAGGCTGAGATTATCTCCTGTTCTCTTACTATGTCAGGTTAAACATTTTCTCTTCCCTAAAAGCAATTGAATGAGGAATGCAAACAAACAACAGAAAATGAGTGAATTAAGGATAACAGTGTATAGATTTTTTTTTTTGGTGTGGATTTCTCTGTGATAAAAATAATATCACTCAGTACATCTACCTCGAAACAGAGTATAGGTGCTATACTGTCTAAATGCCTGGGGAACCTGATTTAACAACTACAACACTCAAACATCAAAATTAAGGGTGATCTCAAAACATGCAATGTTCATCTAATAAAAAAACATCATTTTCTTGCTCTTCTGTTGTTAACAGAAGGCAGCACTGGAAAATAAAATGCTGCTGGATTGTTTTCTGGCTTTACTTAGGTTGTACGTGCCTGAAGATATTTTTTACTTACTGGATTAACTTGACTGTGAATAAGAAAAAGTTTTGTCTTGGGCAAAGGGAATTAAAGGTAAACTTTATAAAGATTACAGAGCTTCAAGGTGCAGCGTATTGAGTATTTTGTCTAAGACTGTGAAGAAATTCATGACTATCTCTCACAAAGCATTCCAGGAGAATTAACTTGTAGCTTGTGATCACAAATATACATGAAAGTAGGAAATAAAAATAGCACTGACATTTCAAGCATGAGATCCACTTCAGAGAGGAGCAGAGAAGAAAAAAAAATGCAAATAAAAGAAAGGATTTGAATATATTTGTTTTTCAGCTAGTGTGTTTTTACGATAAAAATATGACAGCTATAATTGTGCTTAGTTCTTATAGTATGAGATCTAGATTTTTTTTTAGCTACTGTAAAGGTGAAATGTTCGTTAATGATGAGTCAAAAGCTGGATGACATCCCAGAGAAACCAAGAACCCTTGTAAACTTTTGACTTCAAGTATGAACTGTAGTATTTCAATGTTGGTACTACTAAGGAGAGAGAAAGCAAACAACAAATTAAAAAAAAAAGAAACAACAGAAATTATCAGTATGCCAAACCCAAAAGTGGCAAGTACTTAGATTAATTTTATCTTGAGGAAGGATAACCAAAGAATAAAAATAAATCAGTAGCACATTAATGACAAAAAAAAATCTCCTCTATAATGTAGTGAAGATATTGAATGTATTTATCATAATCTCACATAAGGTTAGTGAACTTGAATAAGACATCATGTTAAAGGACTTACTTATTCCATCTGGCATCGAATTAAATTAGAATATTCTCCTTTGGTAGGTCCTCATTAATGTACACATAAGGTGAATTTAATTTTATTGGGATTTTTTGTTTTGATTTTATATGTCTCCATTATTCACGGTCAGAAACCACAATTGTTTGACTTGCCTCTAAATCCCTGCCTTGAACCCAGGTTACTCATGAATTCAAATACTTTTTTTTATTTGTTTATTGCTCCATCTGCCATTCACAATGTCATACAAGACTGAGATGGAAACTAATTCTTAGATCACCCAGTCCATCTGGAAGTGTTTCAGTGTTTGAGGTTTCCTACCAGATAATTATGTATTATTTTAATTTTTTTTTCTGTATTAGAGTAGTGACTTTTTTCATCAGGACTGCTAGGGAGGCAAAGAAATTATAAGATGATTTTGAATATATACCTATAAGTATATACTCAAAGCTAAGCGATGACTAAGTAATCATGAGATGATAGGGTTTACTGTTCTAGGCGAAGTGAAGAGGGTGCTTAGCAGGACAGTAGCATTAAATTTCCAGAGGGCAGACTTTGAACTCTTCAGAAGGCTGGTTGGCAAAGTCTCCTGGGGGACAGTACTTAAAGGCAAGGCTGCCCATGAAATATTACTTACGAACTTCACAGATTACCACAGCTAAATTTTGCTAAACATAAACAGCATTCCAAAAATGATCCTTAAATTAGAATGTCCATGATTTGACTTAGAAGAAACTATTTAGATAGCTTATACTGAAAAACTTTGTTCATGTTTCTAACTGTGTAATGTATATTAATCAGAAGTGACTGTATTCTGAATTACGACAAGCACAATTCCAAGTTCAACTAAAATGAATTAATCAGTTTTTTCTTTTTCCTCCGCCCCCCCATAAAATTTTTCAAGCCAAAGTGAAATACTAGCCTCAATGTTTGGAGTCAAAATGCATTAGTAGCACTTCCACAAAACTGTGACAATAAAATGAAAGCATGAATCTAGCTGTCTTCTACCTCTGTGATATTTTGAGTAGCAAACAGGTAAAGTCATCAGTATCAGAGGATGAGAAGGCAGACTAGCTATAAAATTTTGTATTGACCCTTTCAAAAATTTAAGTACAGTTTAATCCTGAATAAACATATTTATCAAGCATACATAAGGATTTGTAGCCTCAAGTGTTATCTCTAGGACAGATTATCAATTCCCATTGCTAAATTGGCCAAGTAATCTGGCAAAGTACATGTACTAGGGATACAGTCACTAAATGTACCGCTACTGGACAATATAAGGAATGACCAAAATTGTCCACACTGTTGGGTTCTCAGTTTACATCCTATTTATGACCAGTAGCAACAGGCATGCAATATTTGCAAATGGTGTGAGTGGAAGCAAATACTGAAAATTGTTCATAACAGGCTATTTGGATATGGTCATTGCATTTTGGGAGGAGGAAGGCAGATTGAAACTTGAGAGACATGCTTTAGTGTTTGATAGAAATGGTTGGACTCGATGATCCGATGGGTCTCTTCCAGCCTGGTGATTCTATGCTGTGGTTGTGAATTGTTTGATGCCTTTTGGCTCTTGGATTAAATATCAGGTCCTGATCAGTTTTATACATATCACAGTTGCAGACAATTCTGGATTTTTTATGTTTGTTTGGTTTTGGTTTTTTTTCATTTTCTTCCAGATTTTTGTACCACTTGTTCAAATAACCCAAGTCAATTTGAAAGAACTTCTCTGTAAGCATAACTGTGCACAAAAAAAAGTTTTTTTCTGGCATGAAAGTCAACTGGTATGCGACTGTCATGTTCTGAAATGGCAAAGCTGTGCTAGCAGAACTTTTTTAATATAGAAGTGACAATTACTGTTATGATTAGATTTTGGAAGCTACTGAAAACCAAAGTACAGTGAATACTTCCAAAGTGTTTGTAGATTCTGGTTGGACTTGGTGATCCTGTGGGTCTTTTCCAACCTAGTGATTCTGTGAATCTGTTTGACTAGTTAAAGCACTATTATGCTATTCCTGTATACAGCAATTACACTACAAAATACTAACACAGTCCTTCTCCAGACAGACAACTGTAAATTGTTATAGTTTACTGTGTGATCATACAAAGACAACAACCGTAGAATCATAATGAAATTTGGAAACCTGGAAATTCAGAAGAAACAAAGATCTCTGGAAAAAGAAGGTTTATTTATGCTCCATGGAATTTTATTGCAAGATAACCTCCGACACTGTAAAATGTGAATTTCATTATTACATAGCTGTTCTCTGATTTTTTGCTGGACAGGAAATACACAGAATAAAAAAAAATGACCATTTCAGGAACAATGGTGTCTCTGATTGAGGCAGGATTTTTTGAAGACAAAGGAAAGCAAAACAGAATTCCACAATTACGTAGATGAACCTACGAATGACAAAATAACCACCTCTCTGCCAAATCTTGATTCAGTAAACTTTTTTCCACAGATAATTAAAACTTTTTATTGGGTGAACTTGAGTCTCAGTCACATTGTCATATTTATGGAAAAAACTAAAGTAAAATATGTGAAGTTGAGACTTCAATTTTTTAATAATATTAATTATATCTAGCAATTAGTAATATGTAACATGAAATGTATGAGAATGCAATTTCATTTCATTCAAAAAAGAAAACTTTATTTCAGATGAGATTTGTACAAATTTGGCTTTTACAACACAGTTCACTCTTGTTTGGCCAGATGAACTCAGGTGAGCATCTGAATCTGTGATTATATGATCCATGGCTCATCCATCTTCTGACAAAGTTGTTGCCTCCTGAGCAGCCTGCAGATTACTTACTTGAGCTTGTCTGGCAAGACATTTAGCAGCTTGCTAAGGCATCAGGGATGTTGAGATATACAGAGATTTAAGTGTCAAGCAGACATATCTAACCACCCATTTCCAGTCTGTCCGTGTGGACAACATGAGCAGTCTTAAGGAGGTTGCAGTGATGGGTCTCCAGGTGCAGCATAGAGATATGGGTTGATAATATCTACAGTTGTTCCTCTGTTGTATCAAAGATAAGCTATCATTATTCTAAATTAATTCTCTGGTGGCGATAAAGACATTTGGAGGTTTCCATAGTGTAAAGTGACTTGGACATATGCCTAGAAAAGGGTCACAGAACTAAAACTACAGGATGTGAATTTGACCAAACAAGAAAGAGTAATGATAGCTGAATTCTGTTAGCACAGATCTGGTCTAACATAATTGTGAATATTCAGACAGAAAATTAATCTTGTACTGTACTATTCCTTGCCATGGCCATTTGTATAGTACCGTTAAGAATTTAATCCCATTTATCATAGAACCATAGAATAGTTTACACTGAAAAAAGGCTCTTAAAGGTCATCAAGTGCAACCCCTCTGCAAAGAGCAAGGATGTCTTCAGCCAGATCAGATTGCTCAGAACCTTGGCCAACCTGATATTGAATGTATCTAGGGCCACCTATAACCCCTCTCAGCAACTTGTGCCAGTGTTTTACTACCCTCAGTGTAAAACATTCTTCCTTATATCTAATCTAAATCTGCCTTCTTTGAGATTAAAACCATTATCCGTTGTCCCATTAAAACAGACCCTGCTAAAATGTTTGTCCTCATCTTTCTCATAAGCCCTCTTTAAGTTCTGAATGACCACAATAACCTCTCCCTGGAACATTCTTTTCTTCACGCTGAACACCTCAGATCTCTCAGGCTTTCTTCATAGAAGAGGAGTTCCACCCCTCTGATCATTGTTGTGGTTCGCCTCTGGACATACTCCAATAAGCCCATGACACTAAAGGCACCAGAGCTGGATGCTGTGCTCCAGGTGGGAGCTCAGGAGAGCAGAGTAGAGGAATCACCTCTTTCAACTTGCTGGCTATGCTGCTTTTGATGCAACCCAGGATTTAGTTTGTTTTCGGGGATGTGAGTGCATGTTGCTGGTTCTTGTGCATTTTTTCATCCACCAGCACCCTCAAGTCCTTCTGGGCAGAACTGTTCTCAATTTTTTGACCCCTCAACCTGTATTAATATCCAAGTTTGCACCAGGTCAGGTGTAGAACCTTGCACTTGGCCTTTTTGAACTCCATATTTGCATAGCCCTACTTCTCACACTTTTCCAGGTCCCGCTGGATAGCAACACTTCTCTTGAGCTTGTCAATTGCACCCACCACTCAGATGGGTGCTATCTGCACTCTTGCTGAGGGTGCACTTGATCTCATTGTTTATGTCATTGATGAAGATACTAAATAGTACTGGTCCTAAATGCAGACTCCTGTGGAATGCCGCTCATCTCTGGTCTCTACTTGGACATTGAGCCATTGACCACTACCCTCTGGATATGACTATCCAACCACTTACTTGTACACTAAGTATTCTACCTATCTCCCCAATTTAAAGAGCAGGACGTTGCATGGGATCGTGTCAAGGTACATAGAGAAGTCTAAATAGATGACGTCCATAACTCTTCCGTAGTCCAGTGAAGTAGTCACTTCATCATAGAAAGCCTCTAGGTTAGTCAGGCGGGATTTACCTTTGGTGAAGCCATGCTTTCTGTGTCAAATCATATCCCTGTCCTCCATCAGCCTTAGCACAGATTCTAGAAGGATCCATTCCATGGTCTTCTCAGGCACAGAGATGAGGCTCACAGGTCAGTAGTACTCAGAGTCATCCTTTCTAAGCTTTTTAAAAATAGGTGCAATATTTTCATTTTTCCAGTCACCAGGGACTTCACCTGACTGTCATGACTTTCAAGAAATCATAGAGAGTGGTTTGACAACCACATCAGCCAACTCCTTTAGGACTCTGAGGTGCCTTTCATCAGGTCCCATTGACTTATATATATATGTTCCACTTTCTCAAGTGGTAATGAAACTGAACTTGCCTTACAGTGCGAGTGACTTTGCTCTCCCAGTCCTTGTCTTTCAGTCCATCCGCTTGAGAGATGTAGAAAGAAAGATTCCCAGTGAAGACTGTGGCAGAGCAGTTGCAGAGTATATTACCCTTTTCTTTGTTTGTTGTTACCATTTGCCACTTATGTCTATCAGAGGGAGGAAGCTTTCTTTGACCTTCCTTTTCTCACTGATGTACAGATACTTCTTACTGTTCTTTGCATCCCTCACCAAGTTCAGATCCAGCTGCATCTTGACTTTCCTGACCCCATCCCTACATAACCAGGTTGTATACTATTCCTGTACCAACTCATGCTGTTTAAACTATTTTAGCATGATTTTCTCACATACTATAGTCATATATGAAATTTCTGACTTTCTCATATAGTGGGAAGAGAAGAGAGATCTGAAGTTTACTCACAAGAGTTCTACCTGTGAGGGAAACAGGTTCTATAATTTCCATATGCAGTACAGATTCTTTCTGCACAGCCATGGAGGTTTCCAAATTATTTACACATCTAAACGATGACTTATTTTTGTAAGACATAAATTTGTACTACATTTCCAGATTTCCTTGCAACTGCTTTATCAGTGTACAGGAGGTAATTTATTCCAGTATTTTCGATATATAAAATATGACAAGTGCTAATAAGCTAGTCTGTTCACAACATTTTAGATTACTTACAAGTAGATTTTATTTAGAGAACATACCAAATGAACAGTTTGCTGGGAAAATGGTTTGTACTAACAGATGGTAGGATGGTTTTTGTTCCTTTCTCTTCTCCTTTTGGGTTCTGTATTGAGCATAACAGACATTTCAAGGCCAAAACCCCAAAGGTTTCACAAGCTTATCTTAAATAATAGGATGAAATGGAATTAAGTAGGACTTGAATCTGCTGTCAGTGGCCTAACTGCTATTGACTAAGCAAGAGCCCTGGTCTGGAAGGTGGCCAGTGAAACAGCAGCAATATAAACAAATTCCTGAATCAAGTAAGGCTGCATTTTTGTGAACATCTTGCGGAGTTTTCAGAATAGATATGGGCAGGTGTTGCTTCCCCATTAACTTCTGGGCTGAATTCCACAATAAACTAATTGCAAGAGCAATTTCCTCCCTCGCCACACTGCCATTGTATTTGGCCTAATACTCTCCATGGGAGTTGCACCTGCCTTGTCCAGATTTAAATCTGATCTAGGTCTTGTTGAGTTTTGTACTATCTTCACTTGCATGAACACCTCTTAGCACCAGTGTGGCTGTACCAGGGCTGTCTGCAACCAGAAGGCTTTCTGAAATGCCTTCCTGTGCCCTGTGGAAAAATAGGTTCTACCAGGGTGGATTTGCTTTCCTCCTCTCTCCATAATAACTCCATGGAATACTGATGTCAGAAAAACACAGGTTTTCATCTAACTATTTTATGTTATTACTTTCTACCAGTCTTATACAATATTTCTTTCCTATATTTAAAGATATAATCTATTTAATTTTCTAAATCTCTCCTTGTATAGAGTATGTAACAATAAATAAACTCTTTGATTTTGCTCAGTCTGAATTGGATCTGCCACAACAGGAGAACCACAGTTTATTGCATTTTTAAAGAACACATTTTTTTGTCTTTGGAGATGCATAAAGTAATAGAAAAATGCCTATGAATTGTGAATGGCAAACTGCCTGGTGTGATTAAGACAAACCAACTGCATAGAAGTTGTCCTGGCAAAAAGCATCCAAGAAAGAGTTTCACAGTTCAGTGAAGCTGGGAAGTATAAAAGCTCTTACCACTCTATAATTCAGTGGAAAGCAATCAGTCTCCATCAATACAGAAAAACTTATTTAAGTAACTAGAATATTCAAAGGAATGAGCTGCTTTGCTTCTTTTTCATTTAAAAAAGAAACTTCTAACTAGGAATTTTCGAATAAACATCACCTTTTTGCCAAGTAATGCACCTTAACTGGAAATAAAGCTGATAGAAAACACAAAAACAGTGAAGAGACTTATATGAGTGAATATAAGATGGGAATAAAAAGTATTAAAGTAATTAGGAGATGAGTATGAATCATGCTATAGAAATGAGATTTCAAACAGCCCTTTGATAACAATTGTTTTCTATAGATCTTTTTAATTTCTTCTCTGGACATGTCCATTCAATGATAACTTTCATTTTCCAGCTTGCCTTTCCAGAAATTATCTCTTTAAATTTGCAACTATCAGACAACTGTAGCTTAAAACTTGCTGGTTTACAATTAACTGTACTTACTACTTTTTTACTTATCTGACTGATGACTTTATTTTGTCATTTCCATTCCCATGGGGATTGTTTGCTTTGTTAGTTCTCATTTTGTTTTTTTGCTGCCTTTCAGGATTAAAATTTCACGCTGGTTAGAGTTTGCTCTTATCTCAGTAATCTACAGATTTCCCATGCTGTGGACAGGAAGGCTGTGAAAGAATGGGTGAATAACAGTACTTTACAAGAAACATTTCAAAGGACAGTCATGTCTCTGAGACTTGATCACTCTCTGAGAGATGATCACTCTGCGAAAGCCTGATCTACCCAAAGTAAAATTCTTTCAGTCTTTAAGATGTCTTTGAGAACTCTTGAAAGAAGGACCAAGCAGCATTCCATGCTGCAATTCAGGGCTGTTTGCAGACCTGAGTATATGAAAACAGTTGAATCACTGCTCCTTGCATGACAGGACACGCTCCCCTTTTGTTTCACTGCCTCACATTACACTTGGCTTTAAGTAAGTAGAGTCAAGCAGGAGACTGAAAATAGACAGTGTCACTAGGAGGAGTTAAGATGAGATGTTGTCAAAGAGCACCAGTATTGGCTGTGGATCTGAAAATGTAAAAATAAACATTAATGTGCGCATAGGACTGTCTACTTATATACTCCCAGCAGTTAACTTGGAAGGAGTCTGTGTTATTTAACAGAATATACTAGAAAATATGATAGGCTTAGGCAAGCTATGCTCTATTAAATTTGTAAAGCATCCTAGACCAGAGAAATTATTTATTTTATGGTCAAATCATAAATCAAATTAGGAAACTGATCTGTTGTAAACTACCCCCATCCCTTATACCTTAAGAGTAATTAATTTTGGGATTTCATCTCCAACTTTTTCTCAAGCTGTAGAGTTTTTCTTAATGGAACAAATATAGGGTGTAATAGTGTGAAAGAGCATTTATTAAGTGTAGTAAGCAGTACAGGTTGAGAGTATCCTTTCAGAACCTCCTGGTACTTAGACATGATTAAGGTGATTATGAAATGACAACTTCAGACTCCCTACATACTATTTAAACATGTACTGTGTTGTTTCTAGGAACAATGTCAAGAGGCATGATCATACTTACTGGTATCCATGCAGAAGTATAGGATGCATGGAGGATCCCTACCTCCAAAGTCTTGCAGTGCTCATCAGCTTTGAGGAGAAATGATATTAAGGAACAAAGTAGTCCAAGTATTACTAAAGCAAACACTAAGCATTGAGTTGTTTTTGTTTTCATTCAGTTTTAAAAAGGAAACTTCTTCCACAAAATTCCAGGTTTGGGCTACCTTTTTACTGAATAGTTAGCTTTCAGCAAATGAAAAGTGTCTAATGACTTCACTCACTTCTTTGGTTTGCATTTTGATAATGGACTTAATAAAGTTGCCTTCAAAGCAAAACAAAAATAAAATGTCTGTGCAAAGTGACAGGTTTCTGTGATTTTGTCGTATAAAAAGAGAAGTTATTGTCTATAGAGTTTAACTGGCAATAAATAAAAATAAAGAGTAGATAAACACATGATTGTAAATTTAACTGCAAAAAAGATGTGGTGAGCACTAATAAAAAGGTACTTTATCAAGAAAGTAGAAGAAAACTCTTAAATTATATTTCTGAAGAACTGAGAAACTGAACCCTTACAGATTATGTTTTCAGAATCATGACTCCTAGAGTTGAAATTCTGACAATATTGTTATTGTGTTTAAGGCTGCCACAACAGCACTTCCTATCGAGCAGCCTTGCTCAGGAAAACATGTCACAGAAGCAATATTTAGACCTTGGTTTGAATGAACTTAGCTCTGTGACATGGAAAAAAAAAACACCCTAGAGCTGCATACAAGTATAATTATTCACACTGATGTCCCTCTACATCAGCATCCAGTTTCCTATGGTGGTAAAATCCAGAGTCTTCTGAAAGATAAGTAACAAATTTTTACACTGCCAAAGATAGAATAACACACTCTTTGGGAAAGTTTCATCTTAACTATTCTCAGGAATGTCTCTTGCTCTGAAACCAAGTGTGTGACTGCATTCAGAAAGTTTTTTGGTTTTTTTTTTTTTTTGTTTTAAACTTAGAGCAACATTTGCTATGATTCTGAGTGGTCTCATAGAATATCAGAGATACTCAGGACTCTCAAGGTGGAGTTTGGTTATTGAAAGTATGATTATTTCCTAAGAAATGAAATGAAGTGCTGGCACAAATAATAAAAAATCTGCAGAACTGTCAGTTTTGTGGCTCTCATAGTCAGCTTGAATTATTTTTTTAATAATCTCTCTACAGCTATTTAACTACAAACACAGAATATAGAAGTAGCATTAATGGTGTTGGACTTTTTTCTTAATCTCAAGAAAGAGGCAGAGGGAAAGATTATAGCTAGCATAAAGTTAAAACATTCTATATCACTTAGAATTTAAGGATCTCATCTGCTGTTTCTAACTTAATAATACCATGCAGTGTTACCCAGCTTGTAAAGTGTAGAGGTTTTTAACTTGTAAAAATCTATGTAAGATGTTGGTTGTAAGAAGGCTGATAGAACTTCTGAGAATAAGAGAAATTATAAATGAGTCAACATAAAATGAGAAATGGCAGTGGAAGAGGAGGAAGGGATTGGAAAAAAAAAAAGTAAAAGTATCTAAGGACAGAAATAAGCAATGAGTTATTGAATTTCTATTTTCAAGAAGCCTTAGGCCTCTGCTGTTCACAAAGTACCTCTGAGAAATATTGGTCCGAATTATTGCTAATCTACCTTCCTTTTACTGTTAGCACTGATGTCTCCCTTAAGAAATGCTGGATGAAGAAGAGGTATCCCTCATATATAGAGTTTACGAACATAAAATTACCTTTCCATGATCAGACCCAGATTACCTCACCAAGTTTGTACGCTGTTCTTAAGAAGTGCCTTTGCCTCATTGCCTGGCAGATATGGATTTTATATTTGAATACATTACAGCAATAGCTATACGTAAAAATGAAGCACATTTTTATTATTGATCTGTTTCTTGGAGGGACGGCAAAAATGGTGCTGCATGCTATTTGTTTCTGCTGTTTGCTACATGATGTAATATGTGATTTCTGTTGCTTTGTTTCATTTTTTAAAAAACTTTAAATCACGTGAACTTCAAATAATACTTTATTTTAACGTAACATATAGATGACTGCAAAACCAAAGAACTCTAGCATTCTTTTTTCTCTAACACAACAAATTGGTTTTATCATATTTTATATACAAAACTTTATTTTGAAGAGAAAGACCAGACTAGGTAGGCACTTCTACAATTATTCAGCAGTTAACTATAATTATGATGTTCTGTTCTCAGATAGTACAGGAGGCTATGGTGAAATACAACATCTGGAAGATGACTGTTGAGTGAGAGTTTCCAGCTCAGAGGACATTGAAAGACAGATTAGAATGGTCTAAGCTTTTTTCTAGCTATGTTTTGACGTCTTAAAATTCTCACAATTCAGACATTTTCAGTCTCAAAACCACTTACTAGTCAAACCAAGCACCCACCTGATAAATGAGTGCCTATGCATTTAATATTTTTTTTTTTATTTAAACAGATTAACTAGCCATGCTTTGAGGTGCCAGATCAGACCCCAAAAAATGCATGCATAACCTTTCTCACTTAATGCAGCAGTGCAGGGATATTGCATGTTTTGGAAAAGGAAGTCCAGGTTTTCCTTCTCTGCTTGTGCACTAACACGGAAAGGAAGATTTCCTTTTTCCAAGTGATTACTCTTACTATTTGACTAGAATATTCATCTTGCTTTCTATACCTGACCTAACTCAAACTCCCTTGTGTAACCCTTCGACTATGGCATTCACGGAGAAATCTGTTTACAGAATCAAAAACTTAGTTCTGTGAAGTGCATCCTGCTATTATTGCCAAGCACAGCCAGCTTTTATTATCTCAGTGGCAAAACATAGCACTTGGTATTTGCCTAAACCTCTCTGTACTTGGAAAGTCTGATAGCTGATTTCAGTTTTGCTGTAACACTATGCTTGCACTCTAAAAGAGATTAAGACGCGATACACTTTAATTTGAGATACCGATTGAACGTGCACTGAAAACAATCACTGGTTTAGCACCGTTACATTGGTTTCTGTAGCACCATTGTTTTCCTTTGATTACTGAATTTCCACAATGCGCGTTTATTTGTGTCTGTGTAGCAAATCAACTGTTGATAAAATAACTACTAAAGCTAGAGAAATAAGAACAAAACAAACTCCTCGCAGAAAATGTGCATGAGTTGCTTAGAAAGCACTGTAGGCTAAGAAAAAAGTCTCAGATGAAGATAAGTATTTATCATATCAAAAAAACCCACAGATGGAACAAGAGAATGCATGCAGATTCCTTTATGAAATTCATATATTTGTTAAAATATGTTTCACAGTGCCACATACCCCCAAAATAAACAATTTTCCTGTGAGATGACGTGGAAATTAGGGAGAAAAGTATGACACTAAAGCATGCAGATGAGAAAAGAAAATACAGTAATAAAATCCAAAGATGAACAAAAAGAGATCTGGTAGTATTTTCTCCAGTCTCTATATCTCAATACTATATGAAGTTTGATGTTAATAAGTATAAGTTACATAGAGAGTGGAGGGAAGGAGGGAGGATTAGTAACAGAGGACTTAATGAAGTTAACAGCAACTATAGTCAGTTTACGCAGTATTTCTACTCAATGGATATTGGCCCAAAGAGAATATGGAGATATTAAATCCATGATAAGCAGGATAGAAAATAATACCTTGTAACTACAATGCATTACACAGATAAAGTGGCCCATCAACAGAATTAAATAATACTGGTCCCAATATGTACCACTAAGGGACATCACTCATCACTAGTCTCCACTCAGATATCAAGCTATTGTCCCCAACTGCTTGAGTGCAACTGTTCAGTCAATTCCTCATCAACCAAGTGGTCCACTTGTCAAATCTCTTCATTTTAGTGACAAAGATATCATGCAGGATAATATTGAATGTTCTGGACTCCTGACTAGCCTTCCAGAGAGGACCAGAGGCATCTATGACAATGAAAACTATTGTGGTCATACAAACTCTGTCATGAAATAAAAGGACAAAATTGACCTTTCTTACATTTGCAAGCAGTTTAACAACTGGGAACTTATTAGAAATATTTGTCTTTGGGAAATAGTGATCAACTTTCTGATTCTATAATCCCTTAATAAAGAAACAACCAGTGAATTTTAAAGGTGGTGGGTTTGGGGTTGACAAAAAGAAAGAACATTTCATGAAAGGCACCATGAAACACTAAAACTAGTTGTCCTATGCTGAAGTGAAAGAGAATACCTAGGAATAATCAGGAGAGATTACAATTACTATATTCTTAGCAAAGTTATATAGCATCAAACAGCTCATCCCAAATGAAAAAAAAAAAATACTGTGGCAAGAGAATAATAGTCTCATGCTTCGTGTGACAAATCAGTCTTTTACTAATTTTACAGAACAGATTAAGACCACCAGAGGCAGAGGGACTGTTCCACACCTGTCTGCTCTGAGGACTTCATGAAAAATCTGATGCTGCACAAGAGTATGCTAATTGGATGACGTGCTAATTGGTTCAAATCCGATTGGATGGTGCTGAGGGTCCAAAAGAGATAAAATAATAATCAAGCCCTGAAACCATGTATTTCAGAGTGTTCTACCAAAAGCTGATTTAAAGCCATGGGGATGCAATTCCCAGCACATTCTTTGTATAGTGTCTCATCAGCATGCTGGGAAGGATTTGAGTGGTATCAATGACTGTAGCCTGTCACTGGTTGATGTTTTGCTGTTCAGGTGCCAGAAAACCCCTTCCTATGGATCCATTCCATGAGTGTTTTTCTTTTGAAATATGCAGTATTTTCATTATAAAAATGCATATGAAAAACTGTTGGAGAATATCTCCATTTTGAGAAGATCTTATTGCAAATATTTCAAATCATTGCAGGAGAAAGGAAATAAGATAAAAATTTTTAGAGTCTAAAAAAGGTTTGTATGACAGGAATTCACAATCCCTCTTGTTTTTTTCCTTCCTGGTAGTAGTAACAGCGATGGAATTCTAGTGCACTTGATGAAACCTGCTTTTCAGGTTACCTGAAGAATATATTGCATATGTTCCTTGATGATTTTTTACACACTTCCACCCTCTAAAAATTGTGCATAGGTCTCAGATCCTGTTTTAAAGCCTTTTCCTTCTGATCTGGTACTTACTGGTATGGTATTTTAATGGCCTTCTGGGAAGAGCAGAGAGCTTATGTACAAAGAGCAAACAGCAAAATACATAGAGTGGTGGATGGATGTTCAGCCCTTAAACTGCCCTATAAAATCATGAAACTGTGTCATCATATCGATTCCTAGTTGTTAGATACTTGCAGTATCTTCTAGAACTGCTTTGTGTTGAACTTTTACTCATTTTATTACCTGTTTATTCATGTTTTGCCTGATTTATTTGACTGTGTGCTAAACATTAAGTGAAGATTTCCTCTGAGGAGGTATCTACTAACACTTTATTACTTCTAGGGACATTGTCTTTTCTTGTTGTGATGAACTGCTTCTTTCTGAGAGAACAGAGAGAAAACAAGGGACAAAGTATTTTGTTAGAATCATTTTTATTTTTTGGTAGTTCAACAATATTTCTTTAAATTCTCACTGAAATAGAACTACTGAACTTCCAGATAGGGCAAGTGGCTGATTCTTGATAGAGAAAAGAAAGTAACAACCAAGATGACTAACATTCAATACGAATAGCACTAATCCACAAAAATTAACATTTTCCAGAAAAATATGAGAAATATTTGTGACATTGAATACTTCAGAAAAAAAAAAAATCATGTAGAAAAAATGGTTTAAAAGGAAATAATTTTCCCAGAAAGCATATAGGTCTAATAAATGACATACTTCTACATTCATCAAAAATCACCTTTTTATCTTTTCTTGTGGTATTTTGTCATAAATAACTAGAAGGAGAAGAAATGTAGCCCATGGAAAAAAAATCCAAATGGTGACAACTATCTGTTTATATTTGAGAGGGAAACAATGCTTAATAATATTTAATACAGCCACTAAAATTATGCCTATATATAGAGGTGCCCATGGTTTGGATTTGCTCTATTCCTTCTCTTTATGGTCGTGAGAGCAGTTAACCCTATCTGGAAGTTCTCCAGTTTCATCACTGTACCCTATTAATTATTATTCTCTGTGGAAAATAATTATATCCCAGACAAAAACCTAATACTGCAATAGTGTATTAATACAACTAATGACAGGGGCTGACTTGAGTCTGTCAAAGAGAGGGGGGATTTGTAAACATTCACCACCATCTTTGTAAACTTACCTTGAAAACTAATAAGGGTAAGAACCTGAAAGATGATCAGGAAAATTCAGCTGTCATATTAACCCAGAGAATAGTTTTGTGAGGGCTTGAATCCACTGTCAAAGCATTGCACATCTCTTGAGACACCTTAACTGTCTGTGCATGGTTTTAGTTCGTAGCTAATATGAGATAATTGGACTAAAGCTAAATTGAATTAGCTGTGATAGTCTGACTAATAGGACACACATGGACAGTCACTATGGTTTACCTTAACTAACTGGTTAAACTGAGATAATTTGTTCATCTTTCTGAGCCCTGGGAAGAAAGTGTCAACCTTGGTGATGCTTCAAACTAGACAAGACTTAAATGTATTCTCTGACCAATCCTGCACTTTCGGAGTAATGGACTGGATGATTCAATTTGACTTTTTTATTTCTTGCCTGTTAGGATTTTCTGAGAATGACTTCCCTCTAGCCACCTTCCTGAATCAGTGTGAGACTAGGGTCCTAGGAAATATCTCATAAGGATTTTACAACCTACACTCAAGAAACTTGAGCAAGTGCCTTTTGTGTCGTAATAGCCAACTACTGTGGCATCCAATAACTTTTAATGCTTCACTGGCAGATCTAATAAGCAGAGAAAAGGAACTCAAAAGAAAACAGACAGATTTGAAGCCAGAGGTTTTTGTGTATTACTTAGCAATACAGTTTATATTTTTGATGGGCCTGGATTGAACCACACTACTTACTATAAGCAAAAATGGTAAAACTTGTACTTGTTTAGGACAACTATTCCTTTTTAAGAAAATAAAGTGCTTATCAGTGAAACAAACTCAGAAGCCTACCAGAAATCCACGGCTCTCAGATTTACTTATGGGCAGTGACCTGCACACTGGCAGTCTTTCAATAGGGTATTTTCCCAGAAGCTTCTCAGAGGCTGGTACAGTACATTCAAGTCTGTTACTCTTACCTGTGGGAATGGCAAAGCAGAACGAGTTCCTGACTTAAAAAGTAAAATCACCTGTTGTGTCAGTCATATTGTATGGCTATAGCTTTTCCAAACTTCAATTTAAAAATAGGCTAGGATTTTTCTTCTCACTATTCTGACTCAGTGCCTCTAAAAATTCCTTCTGCCAAAGGTTGGGTATCATAATCTTGGTTATATCTTCCATTTTATCTGTGACTAGCTATGTCCTCTTTTGACTAGACTCTTAAGATTTGGAAAGATAAAACTGCAGTAAAACCCAGCTGAAAGAGTTAATATTTTCTTGTCCCGACCTTCTTATTTGTCAGTTTTGGGATCTTAAATGGCTTCCCTGGGAATGTTACTGTATTACCAGGCTAGTTTAGATCCTACAAGATTATTTCTGTTTTCCACTGAGTTCTTTATTACACAATATATTATCATACAGGGAACAGGGGTAGAAATTACCATCCTCCGTTTTTTACCTGAGAGCTCTGCAAGGGAATTTATGCCATGGCTCAGAGTTCTGCTGGCTTTTTTTTATATTGCAATCAAATTATCAAGAGAAAACCCTTCAGTAAGACTTTTATAGCCCTCTGCTGGACATTTGCCACTAACCTGCTCTACCGTTACAATCCTATGCCAGAAATACATCCCATTCTGATTTTTTTTTCTTTTTTAATTTTATCCATATCAGAGAAAATTTAAAAAACAAAACAAAACAAAACAAAAACAACCCCCCCAAAAAATCTGAGGGATTGTAATGGAAAAAAAAATATTTCACTTTACTTATTTAGAACATAATTTCATAGCAACTATATCACGTGTTTGCTCAAATTTTACTGCTTTTAATGTAATGTAAAACGGAGGCAACGTTATTATAGATGCATGTGTTGGTAGTATCTCTGTGGATCCTAACAGACTAAGAGGGGTTAGCTGAACCTCTGTCTCTAGAAATAAGTGCTTCATTACCTGAATAAGTTACACTCAGCTGAGCTGATATGATTCTCCACCTTTCTCTGTTCATTTATTGTACTAGTGTCTTTGGACAGTTAAGAAAAACAATAAAACCTGCTTGCAGTCAGTGCAAGAAACTAAAGGAAATCAGAATCTCAAAGTCCTGAGGAGACTGAGGCTTCTGCTTCAGTCAGACAAAGACAAATATGTCTAGCAAAGTACCAGGTTTATATTCTGGATATGTGAGGTCAATTTTCAGCACTTACTATACAGCTTCAGGCACCATTTAACTGCTCTAAGAAACATAAAGTAGACATTATAAAAGTAATAATTAGTTCCATCTCACTATATTTATCTGATTTATTTTCTAGGATTAAGGGTTTCCCTATTGTTCACATATGTATCTTTGCATAGACATGCATATAACACCTTGCGTAAGGAGAGATGGATAAATGTCAGAACTTGAAGAAAGCATATATTTTTCTTACTGATTTTTTAATATTGATAAGAGCAGAGAAAGACAGTGTTGTTTGGTCTGTCTCTGAACTACTAAGATGTAGTCCACCATCAGTATATTGGTGTAGTATTGTATCTGGACTTATATGACCTGCAGGTTCTTGCTTCTGTTTGACTACTGTTCTAGAATTGATTTATAGCAGAGATGTTCCTATCATAATACTATAAAATTCTATTATTACAACATATGTCCTAACTCAGTAGTTCGAGTGCATTATTGGAAATGTTGTTGGGAAAATCTAGTTTTATTTGTAGGGACTAGTCCTTGCTCCAAGATCCCAGTCAACATTTTTAAAAATGTACTAATGCAGGTCACAAGGCAGAGAAACTCAAAAGATTAAAATATTACAGTTCTTGCAGGGATTCGCTGCATAGAAAATGACAAATGAATAATATACCTGAGGTAGAAAGGACTAGTCCAATGGCAGATTCTGAGCTGAATTCAGTACTTTTATAGTTAAGGAGCGAAAAGTGAGTTGAATAGATCTGGGCTGTGTGAAAGTAGGAGTGCCACTGCAGTTAATGCCAAGCCTAATCTCACTCACATTATATATTGATGAGATTACCAAGAGGAAGAAACATTAAAAAAAGTGTAGAAATGAGAAAATGACACAAGACTGCGAGCACTGATCAATACTAACAAGGTAAGGAATTGGATCAAAGTGAACCTTGAAAAATTGCACCATTTTGACTGCTGAAGTCTTTTGTGGGAATAGGAGAAGACACAAAAACCCTGGGGAATCAGGGAATTTAGTTAACATTAGAACTTATAAAGTGCAGACTGAAAGCTTCCAAGTACCATATATATATAATATTAATGAAACAATTGGAAGCAGCTAGAAATTAAAAATGGTTAAGCAATACAAATTCAAGTGAAATAAACACAAAATCAACATGGCATCGCCAATTGATATGAAAATTCTTAGTGCATGTAGTTTGTGTCTATAATTGCAACCAGTGTTTTGTTGATTTATTCTGTTGTTTGTTCCTGCTTTCAAAAAAGCAGGTAAGGACCACCTGCATATATTATGTTTGATTAAAGCTGGCCAGAGTATAATTTGGCCAGAGTATAATTTCATTTTACAACAACTTTCCAGGCATAGGTGTTTATAGTCAATCTTTGCTGGAATAAAACTTGATGTTCTGGCACATTTTGGTAAAATTATTTTGGTCTGGAACATTTACTTTTGGATCAGAATGCTGAAGTTGAAACCTATTAGTAACAGGTAAAATGTATGTCGTATCAGAAATGTTCTTGTGGGGAAATGATAAAACCAAAGTTTGACCTAGAATGGTCAATTTTGTGCTATTGCAGTCAATGGGTTGTATAACATCATTCAAAACAGCACAAAAATCTGTTTTCAAAGCAGGCTATTCCAGACTGAATTTTGTGATTGTTGTTCTAATATTTTGAAAGATCCTTCTGATGTCCAATCTGCTTTATTTATTTGTCAAATTAATCTAGTTATTCTTTTCTCTGCATTTATACTTTGATTTCTTGTCTTTATATTTTTTTCATCAAGTGTAGTACCTCCTTGTCTTTGCCTTGTCAGTCTATAAGAACCAGGAGCTTATATTCACATATTGTAAAAGAGGATGTCCAGATTCGGAAGTCACAAATATTTCTTGCAAATGGCGTACTTGGATTAAGTGGATGAATTTGAAGCTCCCAGAATTCATGAGTTTTTTTAGAGTTTAGTTTTATTTTGTTTTGTTCACAACTGAAATACTAAGAAACATCTTTCCTCCCTCTCCCCCACCAAGGAAATCTTGGCTATTCATGTAATTATAGGGCTGTAGTACCTAGGCCGCTCATAAAAAGGATCAATAACAGAAATGTCAGATATTGCACTGACAGACTGACCTAAAGACAACTGCAGTCAATGAAGAATCCCTTTATCTGCAGCGACTTTGAATCTGACCTCTAACACATCATTGTGCTTGAGGTTACCATTCACGTACTTATTTGTTTCCTTATACACCTCGCTGTGTGGAGGCAGAGGAGAGTACATCTATTTGTTAAATGCCCATGGCTGGATCACAAATGTCATGGCCCGTGATACAAAGCAAGGAGAGAACAGGAACATACATTTATAAAGCTGCTTAAAAATCTGTGTGTGATATTTAGTGGAGGCACTATCAATGTATCTTTGCACTGCTCTCTAGTTACATGCCCAATATCTGTTCAATATTTCCTGTATTCTAAAAAGATCCATCACTGCTTTCCAATTCTCAGTCTCTGGACTCACTTTCCTACTAGATGTAAGGGTTTTATATGCACGTTTCTGCACTTATTTTACTCCTTGGCTGTTCAGCAAACTCCAGTTTTGCCTTGAAATGAAGACAAAACACTACATTTATTTTGCAGACATGAGAAGTAAATGACTGCCTTGCATTGTTGTGACATATTTCCAGGATTGTATCTATTTGAGGAAATAAGAGGCTGTTTCCCATCTTAGAGAAGCCATGCTTATCTTGAAAAAAACCAAAAATATTAATAAAAATAATAATCATAGAATCATAGAATCACTAGGTTGGAAGAGACCCTCGGGATCATTGAGTCCAACCATAATACTTCTAGATGTTTCATGATTGATTTAACAAGATAAGTGGAAGAGCAGAACATTGACAACCTTAACATTTTGGTATATCTTGCAACTGAGAACTAGCATACATTATACTGTGCTATATTTTTGAGCATTCTGCATACCATGTGGACAGTGTACCTTCAAATCAAGGCTCTGTCCTTTCATAAACCTCAAGTAATATACTCTTCAGTTTCTAGTCTGATATCCTAATGAAAAAATGTTTATTCTGTTACCAGTATCCTTCTGTTTATTACTGTTGTGTCCCCAATATTTATGTCCTCATTTTCACTTACCTTTTTCAGCTGACATTAAACCAGCCAAGGAAACTGCACATAAAAAAAGATCTGGTACAAGACACAACAATTCAAGATGGGTCTAGCAACTAGAATGTAATTAGTCATTACTGGAGGAACTTGTGTCTGAAAATCCCCTGTAATAAAGCAAGAATTAGGCTGGGAATCACTCTGGTGTTAAGTAAAATAAGTTAAAACAAAGGTAATGTAGTAAATGTCTCAAAATGCAATGCTGTGCATGCAAAAACTGTGTATTCATTATTCATCTTCTTCTGCTTCATTATTTTGACTTCTTTTCATCAGCTTAATTTAGGCACTGCTATTAGAGGATGACTGACTGAATATAGCAAATAAATGACTATTTCAATTGGAAGTTAAAAAAGTACTTACCATGTTATCTAAAACTCAGAAACTTGCTTACATTCTTGATCTTTTTCAAAACATTCTGCTATACCACAGTAATCTGATTTACAGTGTCCTCTGTACAACCATACATGGGAGAAAATATCAATTTTCAACTTGGTATTAATGAAGCAATTAATTTACCTTGACAGCATTTGCCCACCATAAAAATCCAAACAAATAATAATAATACAAAAATAACAGTGAAGTTGAAGTTAAACTCTGCATCTTTTCTTCAATAATAGGTATTTTTCAGCATTAAATATCAAATCCCATTTGCTCTTTAATAATCTCACAGGAATTAATGAGATTAAGAATCATAAAACAGAGAGATTTAAGCCCCAGTTGTCTGAATACTGTGTGCATTTTCTTATATGGTGTCTAAGGTTTTGATTCTAGGCAATGATTAATGGACCTAGTAGCAGATTTAGTTTCATGTTTGTGGGATATCAGGTCAAGCAGGAAATGTGTGCACTGACCTCTGTGTATTTCTAGTGAAATTAGAGGGATAGTGCAGCCAGGAAAATAACCTCACCTAGCGAACTTTCTTGGAACTAAGGTATATGCTAAGGTACTTTCTTGGAACTAAGGTATATATATCATGCTGATATACATGAATATTACGGACCGAGGCAGCACAATCAGGATGGAGATGTTGGTATAAGCCAAAACTTATAAGCAGTCATCTACTGCTCCAAATATTTTGAAATACTTTCTGTAACTGAACTGATAAAATGTAACCTACTATCTAACATTATTTTCACATGAGTTTCTGGCAGAGATTTAGAGAAATACAAAGTGAATATACAAATAAGAAGATACAATACTATAATGAAATTCTTAGGGTGGAAAAGTGCTTCATATTCAATTTGAAGAGACCACCACATTATTTATTTATTATAACTAAATCACATTTAGAATCAGGTTCTGAATGAACAAGCCAAATGGAATTTGTCCGAACATTTTTGCCTGTTGAATACATCAAAATTCCCCTGCAGCTCTTTCCAAAATTGTATAACACCCTCATGAATACAATCACCACATTTGGATGGTGGCATAGTTAATTCTTTAAAACCTTTCCATGCTGTATTTTCTAGAATCTGGCACTGAATCTGAGTGACATCCTGATGACTTCATTTCTGTATTGCCTCTGCTTATGCATTTTGCTTAGATCAGTTGGTGCTATGAGTCTTGTTGGAAATGTATTCCCTGGATTTTTTATGATGAGTTCCTTGACGTTATTCTTTATGCTTTTTTTCACAGAAAAACATTTGAAATTTCATCTGAATTGGTGCTTTCCATGTTACCTTAATGTAGCTACTTGGGTAAAGCCTCTTTCCAAATGTGCTAAGAGAAAAGTGGCAAATCTGGTTCCTTTCAAAACTAGGGATATTTATGGTGAGAGTTAACATATATTATTAAACCAGTAGGTATAACTGGAAGAAAGAGATGATCTCTGAGACACATAGGTCCTTCATGAGCTCTGAATTATTTCTTCTTTGCAACACTGAGAATTTCTGAAAAGGTTTCCAAATGTTTTATTGTAATTAATGAATAAGTAATAAGTTAGTCTATGAACCATACTACTGCATACTACTGTTGTCTCACATTATTTGGTCAAACTTGGGTCTGAATTTTGAAAAGCACATACACTGCATTTTTTGTACAGGGACAAGATGGGAAGGGTCAAAGGGGAGTCAACTGTTAATAGGAAGTAGAAATGGAACTGGAATCTATGTGATTGTTAATGTAATCAGCAATGAAAATGGCATGAGTTCAGCCAGACCAGAGAAAAACAACTCAACGGCAAACAGCTATAAAGAGTGAAAACTACTGAGAGTCCTGCTGTGAAGGCAGATTTACCTATGCCATGTCATAAAGATGAATTTTACAAAGTACACATAATAATACACTTTTTACAGCCTTACGGTATCTGGTATAATGTTTACAAATAGCAGTAACTTTTTAACAATAAATAAAGCTAGGAATGCTGAACATTTAAAAAAGAAATAATGTGAATAAAATTACAGAAACATGTGAGTTGTATTGATATGGTGCTGTGAAAAGACTAGACCAGAGCTAATTAATTTCTGTTTTAAACAAGAACAGCGCTAAATCTAAGGATTATTGCTTCCAAACCACTGGATAGTATGATATCTAAGAGCCTGTTTCTTCCTTAAACCAGCAAACTATATTATAGAGCTCTGTAAATTTTCCTAGGTCATTAACCAAATCTAAATTAAAGGGCAAAGTAAACACTGTACAGTGTTCCTTCCCTGCTGCTGATTTAGTGTCCTTTCATCCCTAAATCTCCTTATGGATACCATTGACGAAAGACTGAGCAATTGCATGGCAAACATCCTGACTCTTTGAAACCAATTGGATTTTTTTCATTTTACTCACCTCTTGGTCACAGCATCCTTTCCCCTTTCTCTTTGTTTAGTTACAAAAAGATGGAAAAGAACAGCTGCAGCAGTAGACATAAAAATTGACAAACTTACAATAGGTGATGCCACCTGTGCCTGCCTAATTTAACCACAGGCCAAACAGTCTGCTATACATTTACAGTGGAGATAATGTTCAAGAGCATCTGAAAGTGACTCAGAAGCAGAAGGGTGAGGGTAGAAGAAGCAGCATGGAGCAGTTTGTTCAAACACCCTGTTGGCTACAAAGAAATTTTATAGAATATGGCTAGCGGACATGAAAAACTCTTTCCCTTCTTTTATGTAAAAAGGGAAAAAAATCTGGTAAGCAGCTAAAAAACACCATTTCAAACACTTACAGGCCAGATGGATTCAGCTGTATAGCATCGTATCAGCTACTGTTGATCCATCTGTAGTGAATGCTCCTTGCCAGTTGCTTGGCTTAAAGAGTATTTGGGAGGACACGCCAAGGGAGGAAGAAGCCTGTTTGTTGTACAGGCATAAGTGTCCTCTCTGCTGATCTCCCATTGCTTCCCCTACGATAGTATCCTCTTCGGTTCTTTTATATGATTGCGCTAGTATTACTGGATGTCAGTGTGATTCTGTATGAAGAGGTGTGCTTGAAAATTCCGAATACCCACTTCACATGCACTTAAGTTTGTAAGCTTTCTCATTAAATATTCAATTAAGCACCAATAAAGAACCGCATGGACCAGAAGAAAATCATAGAATCATAGAATCATAGAATCATCAGGTTGGAAGAGACCCACCGGATCACCGAGTCCAACCGTTCCCATCAAACACCAAACCATGTCCCTTAGCACCTCGTCCCTCCGTCCCCCAAACACCTCCAGGGAAGGTGACCCAAACCCCTCCCTGGGCAGCCCCCGCCAGTGCCCAATCACCATTTGTGTGAAAAACTTTTTCCCAGTGTCCACCCTAAATCTCCCCTGGCGGAGCTTAAGGACATTCCCTCTCATCCTTTCCCCTGTCACTTGGGACATCATAGAACAACCAGGTTGGAAGGGACCCATCGGATCATCGAGTCCAACCATTCCTATCAAACACTAAACCAAGTTCCTCAAGACCTCATCCACCCATACCTTAAACACCTCCAGGGAAGGTGACTCAACCACCTCCCTGGGCAGCCTATTCCAATGCCCAATGACGCTCTGTGTGAAAAACTTCCTCCTAAACCTCCTAGGACTTGGAAAACACAACAAGGTATCTGTGGGATCAGAAACAGAAGGTTAAGCAGTTATCTATCTTAGCATGCATACCCCTTCTGCATCAATATAACAGTCTTTCAAAAACTTAGGCAGTTGTTTTTTGGGGTTTGGGTTATTTTTTTTTCTCAGAACAACTTTATGGAGCCAGGCAATAAACTTTGTTTCTGGTTGCCTGTTGCCTAATTGAAACAATTAATGCAACTTGATGAATTTATCAATTTTAGATTATTTTCTAAATATTTTAAATTTTATTTATCAGATATTGAGGTCTTGTAGCATGGCTTGAGAAATGTCATTTCTGGATACGAGAGAATTTTATGACTTCTAACAACTGTCAGAATATTTACCTGAAAAATTAAATTATACTCAGGCAAAAATAAAGAGTAGGAAAGGGAAGTGAAGTTCACAACTCTGAAATAGCTACTTGCCTGGGACTGTATTGTATAATACCCTTTGTGACCTTAGGATATCAGTACTTTCAGGTTTTTCTTGCTCTTCAGTTTAGGCTAATTAATCGTTGCTTGTGGATAGATGTGGTCAGAATGATTGGAGATTTTGTGTTTGCTTTTTTGTAAGATGGGAAAGTATTTTGTCAAATAAGACAAATTTTCAACTCAAATGTGGACATCAAAATGGGGATCTTCTTTTTTACTAAAACATTATTCTTTAGCAGATGAAATAAATTATCGTGATACAGAAGAAATGTTTGACTGAAAACCTAAATTTCTACAAATTTTTGAGGAAAAACACTCCAGTCAAATCTACGTGTATTTTAACTTGTGTTACAAAGTGTCTTTCTACTTCAGCAAATGTTGAGGATTTCTTGTTACAGGTTTTGTCTGTTCTTGTGTAGAGTTTTTTGTTTGTTTGTTCGTTTTCCCTCAGTGAACAATGTATTGCCATAGAGAGGGATTTTTTTTTCTCCCGGAAAATAGTTGTTCCATCTCTATGTCTGGATTTGTTTCTGTTGTTTTTTTGCATTATAAAAAAACCCAATACCAAAACTCTTCTATCAACTCTAGTTTATTTTTCTTTGAAGTGGAATTTGTCTAAAACTGATTCCAGAGAGTTATTAGAAGTTTTGCCACTTCTGCTTTGCAGCCAGAATTAAGTAAATTTGACTGAACGTAAATATGGGGATTCATAACTTATATAAACAGGCATTAACATGTGATTCTGGCAGTATTTGGGGTTTTATTCATGTGGGTTTTGCATTTTTTTCTATGATTGCTTCTTCTAATTTAAAATTCTAGTGCTACATTGGATCAAGAGTTAAATCAGGCTTTTAGCTTTAACCTGTGTGTCATATATCACTCGTGTAAGAGAGAGGTAAAAAGACAAAAAAAATATTTTTTGAGGATTGTAGGATCACTATTAGTTGTAGCTTTTCAGAGCTTATGGAATCTTGTGAAACTAGTCACAAATGTTTTCATTCTTTTAAATGAAAATGCATGCAACAGAGACAGGAAAATTTATTATTTTTTTGAATGATATTTTGAAACTAGTCACATGTAAAAACTAAAATTCATGAAGTTTATTCTCAGTAAGATAAAAATTAAGGCAAATTGTACACGACCATGGTTAATCTATAAATAATATTACATTTTGATGTGTTATTTCAATATTTCCCTTCAGTAATTTGGTCAAAAAGCATCATAGAATGAATAAAATTACTCTAACATACGGGTTATCCTTTTCTTTGAAACTCCTGCTTTAGTATTTCAGTTACTCCTGCTGGCCCAAAAGTGTTTTCCTAATGAATGTATAAACTAATAGAAGCAACTTCTTAATTCATTTCATACTGTCTTTCTTGAGGGGATATGATTGTATATGCACAGTCTAACTCTACAAAAAAAAAAAAGGAATCACTAAAGTTATACTTCAAAGCCCATTTACATCCCCTCATGTATTCATATGCTAATATCTCTTTTGTTTCGTTTTTGTGTTTCCAGTAAATGCTAAAAACAATAAAGTAAACCTTTTAAAAATCTTAACAGGGAAATATGTCAAAACATCAAAGACAGGTCTTTGAATCTGAAAAAAAACCCTGAACCTGAAACAAAAATTAAAGTTTCAGTTCCTTTAAAATGGAACAGTACTATTTAGTGACGGTAGTGGGTATAGAAGCATAGAATCACCAGGTTGGAAGAGACCTGCCGGATCATCGAGTCCAACCATTCCTACCAAACACTAAACCATGCCCCTTAGCACCTCCTCCACCGATGTGTTAAACACCTGCAGGGAAGGTGAATCAACCACCTCCCTGGGTAGCCTATTCCAATGCCCAATCACCCTTTCTGTGAAAAAAAAAATCTCCCCTGGTGGAGTTTGAGGCCATTCCCTCCTGTCCTGTCCCCTGTCACTTGGGAGAAGAGCCCAGCTCCCTCCTCTCAATAACCTCCTTTCGTGTAGTTGTAGAGAGCAATGAGGTCTCCTCTCAGCCTCCTCTTCTCCAGGCTAAACACCCACAGCCCTCTCAACCGTTCCTCATAAGACTTGCTCTCCAGCCCCTTCACCGGCTTTGTTGCTCTTCTCTAGACTCACTCCAGAGCCTCAACATCCTTCTTGTGGTGAAGGACCCAGAACTGAACACAGGATTTGAGGAGCAGTCTCAACAGTGCTGACTATATATACAGTGTGTGTGTATATATAGTGTGCGTATGTGTATATATATATATATATACACACACACGCACACTATATATATCTGTATATATACAGTGTGCATATACACAGTGCAGTGTATATATACAGAAAGGCTGGTTCATGTGCAATTTATATATATATGAGTATGTGTGTGTATATATGTATATTCTATAATAGGATATGGAACAGGACAAGTTCAATCAAAACAGTCTAGGAAGACTCAAGAGAATCAGCTGCAGAGAAAGGCAGGACCTGTGTGTAAGGCCACATATTGAAAGGGTTGTCTTACAGTTTTAAATTTGCACACGATCATAGAATCATAGAATCACTAGTTTGGAAAGGACCCAGTGTATCATCTAGTCCAACCATTAATGATGATGGTATCTTTGAACTTAATGAGGTTTTTTATACACTTTATTCTGTAAATATCTATTTAAGGGAAGGGGATATTCCAAATGGTCTATAAGTCAATGTCTAATTCATTCACTGTTATTATGGAGAAGAGAAAAAAGACAGGAGGGAATATTTTATTCTAGCAATTTTAAATTAAATAATCTGTTTTTTATTCACTGTAATTATTTTGCTTAAATATTTTATACCCTGAGAATGGTAAAAACATCTGTAAATAGAAAAAAGAAAAATATCACGTTTAGAATGGAAAGTTTTAGATGTTTCCAGTGTGCATTTGTCAGTTAAAAAAAATTAAAAATCACTGTCTATAATCTAATTTTGGGTTTTTGGCTTAATCTTTTTTTCTTTTTTTTTTACACTATCAAATTTAATTAAAGTATTACTTGAGCATATTATTTCAAATTTTATTCTCTTTGATCACAAACAGATCTTGGATATCAGGTTATTAAGCTCATGAACTGAATTTTTGCCAAGCAATGGTGTTTTCTACATTAAAGTGGAGTAAAAGACGGGAGACAGTTGTGGTTGTAACCCCTGCTGCTTTTCCTAACCTCTTCAACTGCCACTCAGAGCAGTTATCTCCATGAAAACTTTTTCAGAGAACAGTAGTTTTTTGGTTCAAACTCATCTTCCTTCTGTAAGTGCAGATTATTTAAACGCATGTCTCATGTATATGGAATTCCTGTATAGGGAAGAGATATGTATATGTGGTCCAGTATGCTTAAACCTCACTCACACTTTGTTCAGGGTATAATACCAGTTTCAATACCTTCCAAGTCAGTTACAGATAGTAGTTACAGAGTCAGAGGAAGGGAAAATCCTCAAGTGCTTCCTAAGTATATTTATCATGAATTTAGCTTGGAAAGGTACAATACACTTGATGACATGAGCTAAAAGGAAAGATGTTAGGTTTTATTTCTTGTATAATTGAAGTACTTACATTTGAATTATTTTTTTTTTATTATTTTTAAACCTTTAAGTATTATGCAAGACATGCAGTTCCACTTATTAAGTGCAGCAGCAAGCTAGGTCTGTAAACCCCTATTTGCACAAGCCAGTTACTGGTGTATTGCACAGGCTGATGGGAAAAATAACAGAAACTTCACTATGATTTTCTTCCTGCCTCAGATGCTGTCTGGAAGCAGAGATAATTGTCATCCTTTCTCCAGGGTAACTGCCAAGCCTTAACATGGTACTGAAGTTACTGTCCCCTGAGATAATGGAAACAAACAAGTACTATAGAATATAGAAATGTATTTTTTGTCAAATGTTCACAGGCATTTCACCTAGGTCTGTTGGGCACAGAGAGGTGGGGGAAGAGGTTGTTATGTTAGCCTTGTTTTCTCTGCTGATATATTGCAAGTATGCTTTTCAAACAGTGCTCAAGCACTCAGTACTCACATGTCTAACACAAAGCTGCTGTGAAGCCTTTCCACTCCTGTATGTGGTTATTTGGGTTTTTTTCCAAACTAGAATACTGTCTAGAAAGCTGCCTGGAGGAGAGGGACCTGGGGGTGTTGGTTGACAGTCAACTGAACATGAGCCAGCAGTGTGCCCAGGTGGCCAAGAAGGCCAATGGCATCCTGGCTTGGATCAGAGACAGTGTGACCAGCAGGTCCAAGGGAGGTTATTCTCCCTCTGTACTCGGCACTACTGAGGCCGCTCCTTGAATCCTGTGTGCAGTTGTGGGCCCCTCACCACAAGAAGGATGTTGAGGCTCTGGAGCAAGTCCAGAGAAGAGCAACAAAGCTGGTGAGGGGTCTGGAGAACAGGCCTTATGAGGAATGGCTGAGAGAGGTGGGGTTGTTTAGCCTGAAGAAGAGGAGGCTGAGGGGAGACCTCATTGCTCTTTATAACGACCTGAAATGGGGTTGTGGAGAGAAGTTTGCTGGGCTCTTCTCCCAAGTGACAGGGGACAGGACAAGAGGGAATGGCCTCAAGCTCTGCCAGGGGAGATTCAGACTTGACATCAGGGAAAAAAAAAATCACAGAAAGGGTCATTGGGCATTGGAACAGTCTGCCCAGGGAGGTGGTTGACCTCCCTGGAGGTGTTTAAGAGACAGGAGGATGAGGTGCTGAGGGACATGGTTTAGTGATTGATAGAAATGTTTGGACTCAATGATCCTGTGGGTCTTTTCCAACCTGGTGATTCTGTGATTCTAGCTAAGGTCAGTTTATCTTATTAACCTGAAAGTAGCTTTACAGGATGGCAAATCAGAGAGGTCTTGTAGTCACAGAATGATAGAATCATTAAGGTTGGAAAAGAACTCTAAGATCATCAAGTCCAACCACAAGCACAACACCACCATGCCCACTAAACCATATCCCAAATTGACACATCTACATGTTTTAACCATCTCCAGATACGGTGACTCTACTACATCCCTGGGCAGCCTGTTGCAATGCTTCGCAGCTCTTTCACTAAAGAAATTTTTCCTAGTATCCAGACTAAACCTCACCCTGTGCAAACTGAGGGTGTTTCCTCTCATCCCATCACTTGTTATTTGGGAAAAGAGACAAGCACCCACCTTCCTATAACCTCCAGGTCCTTTAAGATCTTGAAATCTCTAAAGACCTCGGATTAACATTTCCATGATCTACTAAAATACTTGTGATTTAGGGAATCTGCACTGCTCAATGATGCAATGTACACAAAACTACATAATGTATTCATGTATACATAACCATTCAATTTTTCAGTCAGTGCTAGTTATAATGGGCTTCATTTGACAATCAAAGCTAGACCCAAAAATCAATTTTAATATATTGGCATGTGGGGTTTTTTTTCTCATTATTTCATCTCAGGTTACAATTATTCCAATAATTTTCCTAACTGTTCCACTTTCAAGATCAACTGAAAGCAATTTACAGGTTATAAACCAGTTTCCAAGTTCAGATTTATAATTTGCATTAGGTAGAAGTCATTAAAATAATGATTATGTGTAAATAATTTTCCAAAAATTGACTTCTTTGTATGTTTCTCCTGATTCTTTTCTGTAATTTATATCCCTACTGCATTTCAAGTTCCTGCTCTATATCTTAAACTGTTTGTTGGTGTTTTTCAATGATAAATTCCTCGGGTTTTTAAACAACCCTTAAGAATACTGTGTCTTTTCTTATATCATCATCTAGTCTGTTAATGTTTTCAAAGATTGTATTTCTAGCAGTGTAATTTTTCCTTTTTCTTTTTACTCCAACTTTATACATGTAGAAAGTTTCTGATGGAATTACATTAGGAAATAAAAAATCTCTATCTAAGCAAATGATCATTTTTTCTACTTTTTTATTCATTTTCCACCTGCAATTTAAAAAAACTTGGTGTATGTAAAGGCTGATATTCTAAGACAAGTAAATCTGCTTTGTAGCTGAACTTTTTACTAGTTTAGAAAATTTAATGATGATTATGGTAATTACAATGCAAACTTGTTATATACTTTTCCTGGGAAATCTTGAGGCATTTCATATACATGATGGAACATACTTATTTCCTTTTCTAAAGCAGGGATGGAAATTTATACTACTTGACAGAAGTCATATGAAGAGACCTTGTCTCCCTCCACAGACTCAAGGGGAAATCTAGAAGACTGGTGATGATCAATTGCTTTATTTTTGGACAGCTAATATTAGGTATGAGGAATTCCATTTGGAATGAAGGGAAACCCTGTATATTATGCTACTGGGGACTGAATAGGAGGTTCATGCTTTGTTAACTTGTTTTTTCTTATTTATCTTTTCATGTTATCATTCTATCTAAATCAACAGTAAAATTTACTACTGAGTATTTATCATTATTATCATTATTATCTACTTATTATTATACTACTTTAGCACCAAGTTTGTCTTCAACCATCTCTTTCACTTGGAGGTATTGTAGATACATCTTCTGTTACAAGTGATGTTCTTCCATCTTAACTATCCTAAATTGAGTCAAAGTTACAATATTTTTTTAAACTAACTTTGGATTATGTTCTCTATCTACTTCAAAAACATAAATATTAGTCACTTACAAATTTACAAGTTCTTTCTATAGCTGTATTGTCTCTTTCTGGATCGTGTAGGCGTCCTCTGTACAAAACAGCAAGAAAGTAGATAGTGAGAGCTCCTGAAACAGCTACAGTAGTTTTACTTATCTTTGTAAACACTATCCACAGATTTTTCTGTTCATAGTCTTTCTACATAATCTTAATACCTTCTTCATTCTGACATGAGGGAATAAAGTGCTCTCCATGCAAATTTCTTCCATTATTTTGGAAATGTGTTAAGTGTATTTAGGTCCATATTCATTTCTTTTTCTGAGGCTGAATTTTGCTTCTCTGTTTCATAAGCAGTTATTTGGAGTTATATATCTTATACTTAAAATGTAATTATTGCTGTATGTCATGATGCATGGACTAATCCAGGTAATAACATCCACAATGGAAAATTCAATCTCAGCTTTGGCACAGCATTGTAACCACCTGCTACAATTTTCCTGGAACTGATACACGGAAAGAAAAGAGTGAAGGAGGAAATAACACTTCTTACATCCTCATGCCTTCTTTAAAACCAGTCTTTCCTACTGTGCAGCTGTGCCACTTGAAACTTTCTCAGCATCGACCACACAGTTCTTTAGCTATTCTCTGGCTTCAGCAAAACCATAGAGAATCAGGAACTTTGGATATTAGCTAGGAAGTGACCACCATTTTCTACTTGCAATTTCTAAATTCATGCAAGTTCAAAATCATAGAATCATAGAATTACCAGGTTGGAAGAGACCCACTGGATCATCAAGTCCAACCATTCCTATCATACACTAAACCATGTACCTCAGCACCTCATCTACTCGTCCCTTAAACACCTCTAGGGAAGGTGAATCAACCACCTCCCTGGGCAGCCTCTTCCAATGCCCAATGTCCCTTTCCGTGAAAAACTTCCTCCTAATCTCTAGCCTAAATCTTCCCTGGCGGAACTTGATGCCATTCCCTCTTGTCCTGTACCCTGTCACTTGGGAGAAGAGACCAACTCCCTCGTCTCCACAACCTCCTTTCAGGTAGTAGTAGAGAGCAATGAGTTGTTGAGAGCTGAGGTTACACTCAATGCCTTCATCCAGGTCATTGATGAAGACATTGAATAGGGTTGGACCCAGCAGTGAGTCCAAGGTAGCACTGAGCCCACTTCAAGTAGTTGTAGAGAGCAATGAAGTCTCCTCTCAGCCTCCTCTTCTCCAGGAATAATGGAAATAAAGGAAATGCTCTCTCTAATGTGATTTGTGTGTTCCCCAGTTTACAGTGAGGCTAAGCATATTTTGGTTTTGATGCAAGTACAAATTGAATACAAAATGCTGCCTTGTCAGGGAGTGCAGGAGAGGACCAAAATAATGACAGACAATCTTACTTAAAGTTTCAGCACAACTGAAATCTAGAATCTTTTAGATCTGACTGTAATTTTGCATTCATGTGTATGTTTGCTCTTCTGCTACAGATCAAACAATTCTTGACCATTTTGTCTGAGAACAGCAACTTCCACAGTGACCTTAATCCTCATAGTTTATGACAACTAAATTGTAATTAGCTCTGAGCAGTGAATTGTTGATTAAGGCAACAATGTAATCTTTGCATTTAGCATAATAAGTGTTTATCAAGCAGTTTAATCCATGACTTTTCACCTGACATTCTCCTATCTGAATGTCACAATTTACCAGTAATGAAGTGGAAATGATTCCTTTTCTTTCACTTACAAATTTCTTCTGTATACAGCAGGCTATCCTAGCAAACATTAGAGAGCATCATATTGTGTAAGATGTCCAGCTTAGACAAATACTTTTGCAGATAAATAACATGACTGATGATTATATTTTGCCTATGTAACTACAAGAGTTACTTCAGGTATAAGTTTTGGAATTGTTTTTTTGACTGAAGGAAACAGCAGAGGTGTTATGATGTTTCAGAGGATGGTAGAGTGGGAATTATGGAGACAGTGTGTTGGTGTGAGGTCAGTGGGACAACTATACTGGTTAGGGATCATTGTTCAGCACTGGAGGTTGATCAAGACACATGGACTGAAGATAAAGTAGGAATGAAAGTTGCAATTAATGACACAAATTACTTCAGAGGAACCACTTAAGGCTAATATGTCCTTTTTTCATAGGTCAGAAGTCAGATCAAGGGCTTACACATGCAATAAGCTGCTAGACTGGCCTATGAGACAAAGCTCCATTACTTCTTACTTTTTACATACTACAGTCATGCAAAAGTCAACTAGAGCTAAGAATAATAGGTTTTAGTCAGCTCCTGATAATTTTCCAAGTCATATTTCCACTTTTCCTGTGTGCAATCTTCTCTATCAGCCACCACATACTCTTTATAAGATCATTGTATCATAAAACTATGTTAGATTCGTCTGCAGAATTCCTGCTTTCCCTACTCAAAATAGCAACCTTACTTAGCTGAAATACTCTTTATGGAAAGAAGCAAATCGCAAGTGGTGTTTTGTATATGAGCCATGACTCTTAAGACTCTTGGTGTTCAACACATTAATTTTAATTGACTTGTATTGCGAGGAACTTCCTGTAAATATAAAGATTTTATTTTTTTTTTTTTAACTCTGGACATATCCCCAAACATAAACCATTAGAATCCAATACGCGAACAAATTAAATGCAATTGCAAGACTTCAAAAGTTCCAGCACAAATATTTTTATTCCATGAAAGTCCTTTTATTTGTTATTCAACGATATGCTACCTGAAAAATATTCCAGAGGAGACAGGATGATGAGAAGATGTAGATAATGATTAAAAGATAATAATAAATGATATGATAAAATAAACGCTAACTTATAAAAATATATGTCAATGATAAAATCTAACTATGGTTCTTTTCATTACAGTGTAAAAATGATTGGATTTCCGTAAGAAAATGCACTGATTAACATTTCCAAAGGGAAAATCTTTGAAAGGATTAGATGTTCATACTTACAGGGGTATTAACTGCTGTGCATAGAAAATGTCAACTCTGTTCCAAGTCTGTAATACCAAGAATATTGAACAATGCATATTCTCTCTTAACACAGAAAGAAACATGAAAGCACAATTTCACCCAAACACAACTCAGAGACTAATTACTTATACAAAAAGGATCATCCAAACACTACCTCTGTGTGGAAGATGAGAGAAGAGTTTCCATATGCTGTGTCAAATTCAAAAAAAATCCAAACCCAAACCTCTCTGAGAAGTGGGGAAGTCTATTGCATTTTAGTAATCTATACAGACAAAAGCAGATGGAGATAACATTCCAACAAGTTTCCAGAGAAGGAAACATTGGAGAAAAATACTCATTAATTTCCCCCAGGCTACTCTGGTTAAATTTTTCTCTGTAGGAGTTTGTCTGGAGAAGGAAGCATAAAGAAGGGACGTTCAGGGACAGGGACAGGCAGAGAAGTAAATACAGAGGCTACCACACGCTGACATCACTCCCCTTTGTAGTAACGTGGTGAATATTACATACCTCTTTGACATCTTTCTTACTAAACACAACTGCAAAGTGTGATGTTTAGAACTTTGGAGAGTCACTTTCAAGAGATTTTCTGCAGAGCAAACAATTCTGAAAATGAATTATCCGATCTGCTCTGTAAAATTTTATGAAGAGAATAACATCAAGAATTTATTTTTCCCTGTGTAATTTATTAAGAGATAATTCAGACTCCTTGTCCTAAATGAGGTTTAGATCAAAAATAGCAACCATGGAATATCTTAGTTAGACTTTGGCCCTTAAGTCTGTAAAATATAATCTCATTCTCCTGATAACTAGTTTTATTATCAGGTTCTATCACCATGTGTGGCATTTCTGTGTTGATTTATGGACTACATAGTTTTGCCAGAGTCATTGGAGCTTATGAAAAAAGGAGACATAGAACTGAAATATTGCTATTTCAATCAGGAGGCAGATCCTGAAAAAAATGCATGAAACTTAAAAAGGAAATCATGGTCTTTCTTTTTTCAATTTGTTTTCTGGTTTCTTGATCTATAAGGGTTCACATTTTCAATGTTTTCTTTCATCTACACAATTACATGATTGCAAAAACTATGGCTTTTAATCATAGAATAGCAATAAAAATCACAAAACACAACCACCTTAAAAATAGATTCACTTTGCCTCCACAAATTTGTGTGGTTCAGTGGAGGTAGGATGGGATGAAATGAGTTTTCATTTCACCCAAGTAACAGTTTAACAACTTGTGAAAATAAGCTGATACTGATGGAGAATGCATGAAATTAATATTTCCAGAACACAAAAGGTCAAAAGAATTTTTCTGTTATAAAAATTACTATATATTGCAACCTATACAATATTTTATCCCAGCACAGAACAATCTGATTATGTTAGACACTCAAGATGACAACAGTGGTAATAATGTCTCTTATGAAAACACTAGCAACTGGAATAACATATCAGCTGATCTGCAATACTAAGGTAACATATTGGGCAACAAAATGCAAAAATACAGCAGCTTCTCCAAGAAACAGTGGCTGGGTGGAGTTGATAAAGTCACAAAAGGTGGTGATGACATTGTTGTGTTATGTTAATGAAGAACCTGAGGATGGGGGGCAGGAGATGCAACCTAGCAACATAGTTATGTGGTTGGACGGTTGTCAATGAAGATTTGTTACTTGGGCAGAAGTGACAAATCCACGTTTACCTCAAGTTTGGCGAGCTTGGTCTATAAAAGCAGCCAGTTAACCCAAGATAAAGAACTTCATCTGAAATCAGATTCATTTGTCATGAGGTTCACTTGCTTCCACTACCATAATAACAGAAGTTAAAGTACAAATGTACATATGTACATTAGATGTACCATTAGTGTTGCCTTCAACAATTTCCATGTTTGAATCACAGGATTCCCTTTGACGCCTCTGTGTTCAATCAAGTTAAACACAGAAAAAGAATAATAGTTAGTGGAAAGGATTCCTGAAATCCCTTTTTCACTCCTGAATCCCACAAATTAAATGGGAGGAAACAGATATTCCTGGATTGAACAGAGTGAGTCCCTTAAAGGCAGTAAGCAGTGAAAGATTAGAAATGAGTATATCTGTGGACCTTCCATAAGATGTAAGATACAACCCTAGAATGATTTAGGTCAGAAGGGAACTTCTAATGTCACCTAATCCGACCCCTGTGCTGTGGACGGAGACATAGAATCATAGAACAATTTAGGTTGGAAGGACTCTTAAAGATCTTCTAGTCCACCCCTGTCCTTGCAGTTATCAGGGACATCTTCAATTGGATCAGGTTACTGCAAGCCCTGTCCAATATGACCCTGAATGTTTTACTATTTCTCTGAGAAAACTGTGCCAGCATTTCACCATTTTCATTATAAAATATTTCTTCCCTATATCTAGTCTCACTCTACCCTCTTTTAGTTTGAAACCATTACCCCTTTTCCTGTCACAACAGGCCCTGCTAAAATATTTGTCCTCATCTTTCTTATAAGCACATTTTAAACACTGAAACTCTGCAAGAAAACCTCTCTAGAGCCTTCTGTCCTCCAGGCTGAACAACCCTGACTCTCTTGATCTTTCTTCATAGGAGAAATGTTTCATATCTCTAATCATTTACGGAACCTGCAGGGGTAAATGTACAACGTGGCCAACAAAGCTGTTCCAAGGTTAGTCGCTTCTCAGTCTGTGAATCAGCAGTGGACTATGTCAGTCCCACATTTTTCTCTTTCATAAATTAACTTTATGTTGTTCCTATCTGCTTATTCCTCAAAGCCTGATGATGTTCCTCTGACTATGATTTCCTTAGACTTTCACAGAATCGCAGACTCATTTATGTTGGAAAAGACCTCTAAGATCATTGAGTCCAACCATAAACTTGTTGAAGTCCACAGCTAAACCATTGTGAAAATAAGCCAGAGCTTATTTTCTAGACCATTGACTGTCATTCTCAGTTTTCATGACAACTACTTGAAAAAAAGAGGAGAGGGCACAAACATGTTCTCTGTTTTTTATTATGTGAAATAGTAAAGAAATTAAAAGATTTTGAACATAGGAAAGGAAACCACTGTCAGGAGGCAGTGAAGGCTGGGGGCTGTCTGGGGGCAGGGCACTGGCTCCTTTAGGGGCTTAGACCATTAGTGTAGCCAGGGTCCATCCCACTGCCCTCAGCAAGAGAGGAATTCAGAGTAGTAGTTCCATTTCTGTAGTAACTCCAAAATCTCACAGTTGGCAATTTTGCCTTTAAGACAATGATCCCAACTCTCATACACTCTCTTTATATAAGGATCATCAGTATTCCAAAGGATAATGAGTAATTACTATTGCTGTTTTGTCAGAAATATAATTTAATCTAGAATAGAACATAGCACATTCAAATCCAGAGAAGTTTTTAAATATAGCTGGTAAAAGCTCAACCTCATCTACCTGAAGATGTGGTTTAAGTGGTTGATTTCTGAACTCTCATGGAGCAATGGAAAGAAGAACAAAACATTACGAATATTCTTATCATTTGTCATTACCAGCAAGAAACTAATAACTAGAATCCTGCTACAGCATGTATCCTACAGTGATTGTAATTCTGATGGTGGGACTTATTAGCAGGAAAAAAATGTGTTGCCCTTAGAGGCAGTTAATCAACAATATACCACTAATAATCATCATGTTCCTAATGATAATTTACAACCAGCTCATGGTTATAAAGAACATTTTGCAGTTAATGGATGGTGCTAAAGTAAAGTAGAGAGTAAAGATTCTAAGAGGCACATTATATTTCAGAAAATAAACTCCCAAAATCATGCTGTCTCTGTTCATGTCGCTTTTAAGAATTAGCAGTGATATTCATAGCTGTGAAGTCATATAGATGATCAGCAGCTATTTAGAAAGCCAATCTAGGAAGCTGCAAGCATTCTTTAATTCCAACTAAATATTATTTTAGTAATTGCCAGTTGTTAATAATATAAACTAATGTTCTTTTTGCTTACGATCAGCTAGAGAAATATGATAGATTGCAGATGTTAAAGGAAAAAACTTATTACTGGCTTTGGTGTTATAGTGGTTCAAATAACAAGCTAGGGTCAGTATTTTTTCTCAGGGAGTCTGAAGGCACATAAATATTAAAATGCAATTTGAAACTTTTGGCCAGGTCCCAGAACAGTATTGTTTATGCAGTGTTTGACAGTGCTATTCAAATAAATCAAGTAACAAATGTGTCATGATTACTGTTAAAGTGGAAACTGCAGCACTAACAACTATTAAGATAAATGATACCATGGATGGAAAATATGAAAATATTTTATGGGTGATCTGTCTCTGTGTGCATGGGTGTGCGTGCATGCACAATCAGCTGTCTCTTAGAAAAATTAAAGCCACATCCAGAGATGAATATTGCAAACGTCCTGTTCTGTAAGCAACCAGCAACGACGATATGTTCACTTGTTCTTAATGGGGTAAAATGGGTGTCTGCTTCCATTTTTCACCAAATCTTTGTTGGGTTTGGGGTAAGGTGCAAGGGGAGGAGGAACAGGTTATGCGGTTTTTTCTTTATAGACTGAAAGATTTTTGGCAGCAATCAAAGAAATACAAGGATTATTTGTTTGCCTACATCCAGCCGTCTGTTTCATTTTGTAGCAGCATGTTGTTGAGGGATATTAAATTGTATTCAGAAGTGGAGTACAAGCTCCATTAAAAACAAGGCTAGAAATAGAGGTTTAGTGAGGAATTTATCTCATCACATTTTAGGCCCCATCGTGACACTGTGGACATCTACAGCTAAACTGCCCCGTTCTCTACATTGTCATGTGAGAGAAAGAGGCATTTTTAGAGCAGTCATCTGACCTATCCGAGATGTTTAAATTTAGCCAATGTCACTGCGACATACGCTCTGAGCATCTGAATGCAATGTTTGCAGTGATGTCATGTGTATCTCCAGACAATGTCAGGACCATTTTGTATTGTTCTGCTGTCTGTGGCTATGCAAATCCAACAGGACACAGCAACAGTACACTATCTTTTTACCTGTAAGGATTCAGAAAAGTCTGGTTAGTTGTCCTCACTTTCTGCTGTTAGTAGCAGTATGTTTGAACCCAGTTAGACAAAAAGTTATGCAGATTTCAGCTGGTGAGCAACCCTAAAAAGAAAGAAGTATGAAATGGCTTGCTGTATGTCTGACATGAATAAAAGTAGAAAATTGACCAAAAGGGACAAAGACTTTTTTATTCTACTAGAATCATAGAGCCACAGAATCACCAGGTTGGAAGAGACCTACTGTATCATTGAGTCCAACCATTCCCATCAAACACTAAACCATGTCCCTCAGGACCTCGTCCACCTGTCCCTTAGTCTCTTAAACATCTCCAGGGTAGGTGACTCAATCACCTCCCTGGGCAGCCTCTGCCAGTGCACAATGACCCTTTCAGTGATTTTTTTCCCCCCTAATGTTCAGCCTAAATCTTCTCTGGCAGAGCTTGAGGTCATTCTCCCTTGTCCTGTCCCCTATCACTTGGGAGATGAGGCCAGCTCCCTCCTCTCCACAACCTCCTTTCAGATAGTTGGAGAGAGCAATGAGGTCTCCCTTCAGCCTCCTCTGCTCCAGGCTAAACACTCCCAGCTCTCTCAGCCATTCATCATAAGGACTGCTTATTAGCTGTAAAAACCTCAAGCTTTATATTGAGCCAACAGTGAAGGATCTCAGAACTTGTCTGAGCTCACCTTGGCTTGCTTTGAATTGGGGTTCTTTCTCTGTAGTGACAATTATCTAGTCGTAAGGTAATGTATGAGGAATTAGGCTTTGGTCTAGTTTTAGTTTGTAATTACAACAAGCAAAAGAAACACTAGAAAACCAAGCATAGCATCAAAGTAAAAGGGCAGTATAGATGAAGAAGGTGTTTCTATAATAATTTTAACCACATAATTAATTATGATTTCCTGTAAGAATTTATGTAAATACATGATTAGGGCTAGATAGAGTGTTAAAACTTTTCTTGGACTAATAATAAATTTATAGCTTCACATGTATGGCATGCTCTGTTTTGGCCACAGCAAGACTTTTAGTATAACAAGATACTAATGAGCTTGAATAACTAGATAACAGCAGTAAGAAAACCAGACAACTTGCAACCTATCTTAGTCTACCTCTACTTTCAGCTTTGCAAATAATAGTGAGAATAGCACTTTCATCAGAAAATTGTTTACCATATGTGAAGCCCATTGGCAAAAAGAGACCTTTGTGAGATTTTTGCTGATGTATAAGCCTAGATCCTTTGACCAAAAACCATGAGAGTTATGCTTTCAAAATGATTGCGTAACCTAGGAGATCAGGGCACTAGTTGGTGGGAAGAAGACTTTGCCATCAGAGCCAACAAAAGATCTCAGATGAAAGTTTGGATATGTTGTGGGAATAGCATAGCTTTTGTACCTACATAAGGTATTTCAGTTAAAGCTATGTCTTGTGAAAGAAGACAGGACAAGTGAAGGCATAGATCATCCTTGGTGTCATTACCATGGATCTACCAGCATAGAATAAAAATCATTTTTACTCATAGTGGAATTATTGCACATTCCATCATCTGAGCTCAATCAAACCAGTAACAAACACTAGAGATTATGCTAAAAAAAAAAAAAAAGTGGAGGGTGGAGAGGAGACTCATAAAACCTTTCCGAAGAGATTGAATACTGTGTATGTAAATAAAACTGTAGTACAACTTTACAGCTAAATACAACTATTAAGTCTTTAATTAAAGTTGATGGAGCACATACAGAAAAAGTGCAAGAAAATTAGGACTGCAAGATGTATTCAAAAATTTAAGCAGACATTTCAGATTAGATAGAATATTGGTAAAAGCCAGTGTCAAGTCCTGGGAGTCCAGTAGGAACAGATGAAAGTTGATATTTGGCCTGTTTAGAATATTCATTTGCTGAAATAGGACCACTGTATGGGTGGCAAATTAAATCCAGCTGCGGCATAAGATGCTACAGACCTGGACATGAATTTCCCCCGTACTGTGCACTGGATAGACCTGGAAATGATGCTTATGATCTTTATGTACTCTATCTAATGTGTTGTTATGTCCTGTTTTAGACAAGTGAGTCACTTTCTTGTGAAGTCCTTTCAAGACTTTTGTTCGTGATAAAAAAAGTTGTAATTTGGAATTTCCATTGTATTTACTATGATTATCCCATTTGATTTTGTTTTCCCCCCAGACATGCTATAGGAGAGAGAATTCAATATATCTGGGGTTTATATAAAAGTATCTACATGTGCATATAATCCCATAAGAATTCCTAACAATTCTTAATATTGAAAAAGCAGTGATATATTAGGTAAACTAGAATAGGCAGCTCCCTCATATGCATTTGAAGAAATAATTTATGTGAAATTTATGACAAAATCTCTCTTTTAATGTAACTTAAAGAAATCTTAAAGATCAACAGACATTTCACTCAAGTGATGGAAACAAAAGCAGAATAGCTCAATTGAATACCTTGTCCAATGAATACCATTTGCTTGATATTTGTATCTTGCTTCTGAGTCACCAATAAATGCAAACACGGGGAAAAGACTTGTGAAATATGTTCATGTGTTTTCTCGATCTCTGGAATCAATTGCTAAGACCACCTAAAAATTTTATAGAATAATGATCACTGGGAACACTTTAAAAGGCAGGTGGGTAACGCAGTGTTTATAGACAGCTAAGTTCTTGGTCGAGGACCCTGTAAGGGGATCGATTATTGTTCACTGTAGTTCACCATTGGAAATTAGTATTGCTATAAGTTTACAATTTGCTAGTCATAAAAAACATGTAGGAAGCAAACAAATCCATCTACCAACTATGCTTCATTTTGAAGTAAAGAGTGATCTTTCATCTTGGTCAATCACCTATTCCATATGTTTGCGCATGCAAAATAAAAAAATCAGACGTAAGTTTATATCATATTCTCTGTTCTTCAAGATATCATGAACAGTCTTCATTTATTCATCCTATAGCACAACTGAAATCAGTATAAAAATACCTTTATGTCTATTCATCTTCAGCTTTGTGTGCCTTTAAATGGCTTTTTCTTCCTCAGACTCATACAATAGCACAGGAGAATTATTTGGAATTCTTAGACAATCTCCTTTTCCTACTCCTCCATCTCAAAGGTTCATGTCAGAGTACCTTAACTTCTTGCCTTCTTCTTTTGCTGTTCTTGACATAACATGGAATTTAAATATATGCTTTCATTTCTTAGCAACAGATGTCATCAGACAAAAGAGACATATTTCAGTTTGGGACTGCTGAGTGTTTTCAAGAGAAACCCATAATTTTTTATCTCTTTTTGTTTATTTCTTAGCTTTGTTTTAAATAAATAGGCTGTTATGTTGCCATACTTTGTGTACTTGCTATGCAAAGAAAACTCTACTGTCCTTTGCCAATAGACATCTGTGAAATATAGTTTTTCCTAAATATCCCTAAAGAAAGTAGAAGTGATTTTCAGTTCACTTGCAGCCTGGAGACAAACAGAATTTTCTCATTTGTGAAAAATAGTACCATGGTTTATGTACCTTTTAATGCCTGCTGCTGCAAAGCCATAAATGTGTACGCTAGAACTTTTTGTCCACAGATATAAACTGTGCTTTCCTGAATTATTAATTCACATATCCATGAACTATTGTGGTTTGAACATGAAAATACTCAGGGAGAGGCAGAGCAAAAAGGGCATGGCCAATAAGTAACATTACAGAATGGTAGTTAACTGTGCAGCAGTCAGTACTTACTGAAAATATTCTAGATTTATTGAACTAATAGGCCAATAATAACACCTTTTTATACATAATTCTCCCTTTGCTTTCAATTTTTATGAAACAAAAGTTCTCCCTTTTTATTACTGGGAATAGCCCTGTTTTGTCATTTTGCACTTCTATTATCAACCCTGATAACAGAAATTCTCAAAATCAACTATTATTTGTTTTAGATCTGAACACAGAGGAGTAATTTAAACCTAAGACATCCTGTTCTGAACATAAAGAAGATCAGTAATTTAGTTAACTCAGGCAAAGGATCACATGTAGATGAATCATATCTATTTACATTCACTGACTAGTGCGTCTAGCGTGACGAGCTCTGATCAGTAGCTGATCAGAATAATCTTCTCAAGACCTGAGAGTAGAGAATACTCTGAACAGTGATTCTTAAATTTTCCTTTTCATGGTACCATGAACACTGAGTTTACATCCAGGAGGCCAATGAGTTTCTTCAAACCTTCTTACCAAGCTCCAGAAAATGTCTATCTGGTCTGGTCATACTCGTTCTAATCACAATCAAAAAACGGTCTTCACTTACGATTCCTGTGGGGACTCTTAGACTTTTTGAACACATTTATGAGACACTCCCTAATTTGCTTTCATGAGCAGTGGGAGTTGGCACTGTGTCTCAGAAACATAGTTGGAGGAGATGCTTCTCTTTTTAATGGGTATCTGCAACTCCCTCCTGGGAAATGGAAAAGTTTGATTTGAATGCCATCTCTATCCAAACTGTGTGACTATCCCTAGTTCATTATTTTAACAAGTACAGTAAAACAAAGCTGCTGGTTTTTTTGAGGTAGAGAAGACTTTTTATGCCTTTTCTCCATTTGCTATCTAGGAGGATCCTTAGGATCTCAGAGGAACAAGACATTCCTCTTGGAAAAGTTGAGTCTTGGATTTTGCTCCAAGGACACTCACAAGGTCCTGTATATCCTACTTTACCAGTTAGCTAGACAAAGAAACACATTGAAACATACAGCACTTTTCCTTTACATGAAGTCAGAATATGTATGCAAGGACTGGATAAGTGTTTAACTCTTCATTCCCAGTGCTGTTGTGGTTTTGCTGATGCTTTGAATTTATGCAGACATGATGTAGGTAATAGACAACTGAATGTGTCCAGCTATTTAGCAAGTGTCATGGCTGGGTTTTGGAGTGGTTAAAATGGAATAGTAGTTAAAGTCACAATCAGCTGCAACTTCAATACATACAGTTTAATTGTGCTTCAAGAGGGACATTTTCTGTAATTCAAATTGCAGGATGAAGCTGGCTTTTTTTGGCTTCTCAGTGTGACCATTAAGTTGTCATGGAGGCCGTAAGAAAGGCAAGTCTTCAATTCAAACAAGATTTACACCATAGAATCAGGATTTACGATATAAACATCATGTCTATGCAATAATGTCTTTGCCTGACCATTCTGATGACTTTCAATGCCAATGCAAAAAAAGTTATCTATAATCTATATATTCTTTGGTCTAGTAGCAAATAAGTTATTTCTCCATCAAACAAAAAAAGAAACAAACCAACAATCAAACCCCCAAAGCAAACAAAACTCTACCTTTTTGGGTAGAATAAATAATTTGGGAATTTATGTCTCATGGCAGAGACTATTTGGTTTGTATTAACCTCATATGTGTTCCTTCTTTTATATAATTTTATTGAATCCATGCAAAAAAGATCAAGTTGACCTATTGCAGGTGACATTACATAAAATGTTTCTGACAGGAAAAAGCTAAAGACAATAGCATATTTTGCCTATATTGCAAAGTTAGAAAGCTAGAATTTGAAAACCTTGTGTTGAAGGTTAATGTCATGCATTAATGAAAATTTTTCAGAAGCTTAGGACTAAAAATTCCAGATGGTAAAGCAACAGCTCAGGTGAAGGAGTAAGCCCACCTCATATCCTATAATAAGCCCAATGTATAATTTAAAATGGCACACAAATGGGTTTCCATTTCCAGCTCCCTCATAATTTTACATAATTAAAGGTTTGATAATGTATAAAAAGCTATTAAATGCAATGCTGAAATCCTCAGAGAGTCATCTTTTTACTATGATATTTGAAAATATCTGTGGTATATTATGTGTGGTTTTGTAAATGATATACATTTTTCATATCTGCTTTCATTAACAATTTTCTTCTTCTAATGGCTGTATAACTAAACCATTATGGAATATTTTGGTTTATGTATATTCATGGAGAACTAGTTATAACAAAACAAACGATAATTGACTATGACCCCCAAAAAACATTTTAGTTTGTACAACAATTTTTGTATTTTAACAGTCTTTATTTTTTTTCTGCAGAGAATAATATTGAAAAAAGGTTTGTATATGGACTTTCAAACCTACGCAGGTCGGTGGCTACAGGTTGTTTTTCTACATAGTTGCAACTAGTGTCTAGAACTTGGCCTTGTGTACTATTTCAGTGATCTCAGTACACATAAGGGAGTATAATATTGTCTAGTCAAAATATACACAGTGTAAAAAGTCCAAGTGATTTGTATGATACTTCAATTACTTCTCCCATGGAGTAAAATTAGTTTCTTCAGTATCTTTTCTAGCATACTAAATTTAAAATAGTGTGCACACAAATTTTTCACAAATTCATGCATGGTAATATTTTGGGGTCTACCAGCTCTCATAATCTCTGTATCCATAGGAAATGGGACACTTCACGTTTCCACTCCTTCCCAGTGCACTGCAGGAGAAGCACAGTCTCTGCATCTGAATGAGGATTTGTGGACTTCCTACATGTAAAATACTGAGTTCATTAAATTCAGGAGATTTTTGTCATTGTCTTCAGAACTTCCATTGACTTCTGAGGTGTCAGGATTTAATGCTCTCTTTTTTTTCTTGCATACTTGCAACCAAATTTACTGATGCAACCTTGAATTGCAAATTCATTTTCGCATCAAAACCATAGTCAAGTATTTGCAACATTAGTAGGACAATGTAATGATCTGAGTAATTTTGCATTTGTCTTGTGGTTTAATTATAATTTTTTTAAATATAACTATTTCAAAATATGAGTTTTAATTGATTTTTTCCTAGTATTCAGTGTAGCAATAATAATGTTTATCAGAATAAGAAATAGTAGTAATAGTTAATTGGCAAAGACATGATATATGGATGATTTTGATAGGAATGGTTGGATTCGATTATCCAGTGGTTCTCTTCCAACCTGGTGATTCTATGATTCTATGTAGGTAAAACAACAGATTAACATATGACAGACATAGCACAAGAGGCATAGAGAAAGGGAATATATAACAACTCTTCACTGAATTTTTTAAGACAACAAAAACATGAAATAAAAGTTGGAAGTTCAGAACAGAAGTTATATTCTACAGTTGTGGAACTTGCTGCTTCCACTTCTTATGGATGATTATGGGATCTCAAAAATGCACTGAATTTTCTTTCTAGAAATGCAGCCTTTTAAAGATTTTTTAAATGAGTTTACATTTCACTTTAATACTGAATTGTTGGGACGCATGTATGGAGTTTTTATTGTTCTTATATTCTCATATTTTCAGATGTATGTAAAATCTACACATACTGAGAAACTAACAGAGGACACAAGTTTTGGTTCTGCTCTTTACTGTTTCTGACTTTCATCTAGGTTGTGATTTTCAGAAATAATGGATGAGTACAACTTCAGTTGACTTTGAAGAGCCTTACTTATATTCTTCTTGAATCAAAATGAGGTTCTACACTGCATAATAATGTATTGAGGTTGGATTTTTGTTGTTTGTGGATAAATTTGCATTAAAAAACTGTGGGTTTCACATGTTTATACATCTAATATTTTTAAAAAGTGAGACTGGAAATGTATTGCCTTAATCACAGTGAAAACTAGAGTATTCTGGTCCTCAAATTTCTCTCTGGTTTCCCACAGGACCTGAAGGGAGCCTGAGATGTGAACTTTTGCTTCAATAGACTAAAGCTTCAGGTTGACTTCCATTATGATGCATTATAGACCTCTGGCTGGCATGAAAAATAATTTCCATGAATTAAGAGATGACACTGTGGTGACCTTTGGGATAGATAATGCAATGAAAGTATTGTTTAGAAGAGATTGCTTTATGGAGCACCTGCACTGTAATTCTTTTAGCTGAGCTTAGTGGCTTTTTCAACAGAAAAAGTTGGATCTCATTTGAGATTTGTCCAAAGCTTTGTATCTCCTATGGACGTTTTTCATCCTTAGATCACAGATAGTCCTGCTTCTGATTTTATCAAACTGTCCTTTAAAACACAGAGATTTCATGCACGTGCCATTATTTCCTAAAACACTAGGTATAATCACAATAATATCATGTCCTTCTGTATTCAATTCAGTAGACAGAACAGAGCAGTGAAAGACAGAATTTATTACTGTCTCCTTTAGCCAACTTCCTGCAGTTGGAGGTGATATTTTTTCCTCTCATTCCTAATAACAATACCTTAAGAATATAAGGTTTATTTAAGGTGAAAAGAATATCAGGAGCCAAAAACCTAAACCAATATGTGAATTCAAATGTGATAAATTGCAATGAAAAGTCTATGTTAGTAGTCTCTAACTCAAGAAAATTGAATTCACAGGAATGGCGATGCAAATTAAGTTCTATCTCTTAAACATACCTGAAAAACTAAATGAAAGCTTCAGATCTGAAAAGTATATAATTACAAAAAATACAAAGTACTCAAAGTGCAATTAGCAGATAAATGACCCCCATAAATTGTAATGTGGCACACATATGAGTTGCTACATTATATATGGAATTATGTATGTATATGTATTCTGTACATAATTATCTCTTTGAGGTGTGAAGTGTGGGTTTGAACAAAAATTTTCAGTGATATTTTGTAATTAAGCCCAGAATTACCCTCTCCAACTGATGCTTCTGGTTATCATATCTTTGAGAGTGTTTTTCATAGTAGATCTCTTTTTAAGAAAATGTTTATTTAGTCACAGTAATAACTTGTATGAATGCTAGTCAATCAATAGGAAATAGGGCATCTGCTTTTGCAGAGGCAATATTCATAATCCTTCTCTCTGGTTATAATTTAAACTGCTGTCTATAGATGAAATAACATCCTCATTTATGGAGAAAATATTCTTGACCTTAGAAACATTGTGGTAAGAATTTTAAACCTGTGGAGAATTTTTATAGCATTCTTTTATCTGCGGGTTCATCATGTAACATCTTGCACATTGCAATTTAGAAGACAGGATTTGGTATGAATCCAATAGAAAGAATATTTTTTTTTCTTTTGAAGAAGAATCATGTAGCAACGGCAGATTTATTTCTTTTGCAGAGGATTTAAATAAAAGTTAACCAGCTGGCAGTTCACTTCTTTCCAGGAACATCAGAATATCTATTGATAATAATAGCATTCGGTGCAATAAAACAGTTTTCATCTTCTAACATCCATATAAAGCTGCATAAGAGTAAGCTCCTGAATTATCATCAGTCTAATGTGAGTCACATTTGAAGATCCACCTGGAGTTTTGATTCTTGCACTGGATTGTGTCTTAGTGGAAGGCAACTAAGATATTTAGGAAATTCAAGCAGATGACATATAAAGGGAAGCCAAGAATGTTGGAGAGGAGAGGAGAGAAGAAGAGAGGAGTGGAGAGGTTTGAAGTTATATTTTGAGCAGAGATTAAACCCATTGATATCCAGATAACCCATTGATATCCCATTGATATCCTCCAACCAAAGTTACACTACGATTCTGAGCAATATACCATTTAGCTACTGCATTTTAGTCCAGATATTCAATCAAACAGTTCACATTCCTTTCAATAAGACACATCTATTACTGGTCTTGTGAGAAAAACTCTTTCCTATCATGTTTTGGGTTTGCATTTCATTGTAAACTTCACCTTATTTTAGTATCCATGAGCTTTTGTCTCTACAGATCTCAAAAATCATTTCTAAGACATTGTAATAGGAATTGTGAAGGCTAGAGCAGGAATAAGAAAGACCAGTCTAAACTAATACAGAATCTCTGCACATTTACATTTTCTTTCAATTTTTGAAATAAATGCATGCATTAAAATGATAAGAAAATACATTTTGTTAGTCATAGAATATAAGGTAATTAAAAAATGCATATATGTTGCTCTCAGGGAATCATTTAGTGGTGTACTTGGCAGTGTTAGGTTTACAGTAGAACTTGATGACCTTAAAGATCTTTTCCAACCTAAATGATTCTGTGATTCATTTTGTTCTGCTGAAAGCTTAAATTGTGCATAATTTTTATTTGTTCTTTGTGAGTGTCTAATTATATTCACTTTTTTTCCTAGTACTTATCTAAGTAGTCTCCACAACCAAAAGTAGTCCTGTGTATTTAGAACTGCTGTTCCCATCAGGAATAAATTACGTCTCTTCCACAAACCAAAACAAGCCACGTCTGTTGGGAATCATGGAGACGTTTCACAAACATAATTTGTTCAGTGCCAGAAGTTACCATAAATAGAAAGCAAAGATTATTTTAATAACATTAGTAGGATTTTATTAACTGTCTGACCAGTTTAATTTCTGATTGGGCAGATAGTGCTTCATTAGTCATCCTTGGGTTTTAACTACTTGTTGATTAAGTATTTTTTCTACATGACTAAGCTAGTTTTATTCTAATAACAAAAACAAGTAAAGGGCTTAGGGAGAAAAATGTTTTCAGAGACATTTACAACCAGAATGGTAATAAATACAGTTGTTTCCCCATCAAAATAATTTGCAGTTTGAGAGCTATTAAAGATGTCTGCTATTGGTATAAATTGCCAGTGTAATATATTAATATCAAAATTGTTCTTATTAAGGAGCCAGAAAGGGTCAATATTGCAGCTCAGATAAAGGCAGAGAATTGGCGTTCTGCAGAAAAAGTTCATTCTTAAAATAACAATGAAATATCTAATGTCACTGGTTTTGTTCTGTCAACATTGTTGTAGTTTTTGTATGTATGTGTAGCAGTATAAAGCTACATATATGTGCAACTGAGAATCTCCATCAATAGATCTACACATTGACATATATTTATACACTAATATATACATACTGTGTGTTCAGATCATACTCCCTTCTCCTATGATGCTATTCTTTTCTTCGCTTTCCCTATGTTTACTTCTTGACAACCAATTTTTTATTTTCTCCTTTGAGTTATTTCAAGTATATGCTCAGAATATTTCTGAAAATTCTCTGAGGAAAAATCAAAATCGTTCCTGAACTCTGTACTCTATGAGATAATCAAGTTTTCATAGTGCCTGAGACCACTGCTGAAGACAAATTCAACACAGTATGCAACTTCTGGCATGGAAATAGAAGGACCAGATAGTTTCATGGTCTAACAAAAGGTCTTTCTTTATTATCCTTTTTGTGTCAGTCCCATCCCCAAAACTCCTCATGGGATCATCAAAGGTCAACAGCTTATTAGGTATTATATACACCCATGGCAAATATGAGTTTGGTTACAAAGAAGATGACAATTATGGTTATGGTTGTTGATTTAGCTTTTTCCTCTTTTTTTCCAATATGATTCTGAAGGCTTATCATAATTCAGTAATTTATGTCAGAATTTAAAGAATCTTGGGAGAGACAGAGTAAACTTTAACACGGAAGTGTTAGAGGAGAATATACCTCACATAATGGAATTGTGATACAAATTAAGTAATCAGATTTTTTTAAGGACAGCATTAGGTTCATGCAGTTTTAAAGCTATGTTCCAACTCATGAGGAATTTATCAGTGGAATGGTAAAACTATAGATCAGCTGTTCAGGACAGCTTTCATGTCGTGGAGATATACACTAAATTTTGCACGGGGTTATAGAAATGGCATACTGCATCAAATATTGGTTACCAGTGTCAGGTAGATAAGAGCAGCATAAATCTCAGTTTGAAAGGTAATGAAAAGGCATGAGTGATCTATGATTTGAAGTATTTCAACACTGTGAAGAACATGAACAAATGACTGGCAGAAGAATTTTATGTTATATAATATACTCAAATCATCAACTAGAGTTGCAGAGAAGTATTCAGAGTAGTGGAGAAGGATTGAGCTGAAGAAAACCAAGCAACACGCACGAGATGAGATCCTAGAGACTTGCATCTCTGTTTAAAGCTCAACCACTGCCTTTGGTATTGGGACAAGTCACTTAACCTCTCCAGTGTCATCTCTTTATCCAAAACATGGAGTTATTGAGGTAATTTATCTTCTAAAGTTGCCTACAGAAATGTCAGCACAACCGTATTCCAATGAAATCAAAACACATCACTAGTTGCTGAACTGTAAAAATATGTTTATTTGATGAATGAGAACTTTGTGAGAAAACAGTTTAAAACATGACCATGTCTACACAAACTGGCTTTTTTACATTTTCATGTAATATTTGGATTTGTTTTTTTTTTAATTATATGAAGCAGTTTCTGATGTTTTAAATAGTATCAGTATGTTTGCTCTGTTTAGGGTTTTCTGTTTTTAGACTCTTCAGAATCAGGACAAAAGACAATTGGACCATTGACAAGACCCTCTTAACTTCACCGTCATGCTCATATTAATATCACTAATGATTTATTTACCTGAAAACTTCATTCACCAGTAACACCACTGTGGAAGAGTATTGTTTTGTAGATTCTCAGGGCTTTTATTCAGAGGTCTACGAGAAGGACTTTGGCCACATTTCTTCAATGTATTTATTAAGTGTCAGACCCTTTGTACCAATGATGATCTTCACATATAAATACTGCGACATATCCAGAAACCTGAAGAGATAAGAGAAAGAAACACTTAAGCTTTTCTGCAAAACTGCAGTCTCAATCTTTGAACTTTACAAGTTAAATAAATAAGGGGGGTGGGGGGTGGGGTGAGGGTTTAATTCCTTTTTCTAAATTTTTCAGCGGTTCTCCATTCAAATTTTGAGCTTAACTCTATACTCTTCATGGTATTTTTATTGCTTGCGTTGTACATCCAGTCCTTCTACTTACTGACCTGGTGTATAAACTGTATCTGAAAGATGCATTTTAGGGTTAGTAGACATTTCTATCTACATCATTTTCCATAAATTAAAATTTCCTCCATAAGCATTGTACAAAAGTAGTATTCTAGATAGATTTTCATGCAGGATTATCTTTACACATGTCTCAAACCCGAATATTTATAAATGCAGGAAATTCAGAGTTAAGGCTAAAGGTAATGAAATCAAGGTATCTAAAGCAGTGATTTTTAGTATAGTACTTAATGACTCTTCAGAAGCCGGTGAAAAGCTCTGCAAGAAGTAGGCAACAAGAGGAACTCAATTATATGACACCTTAAAGCCACTTGCTGATGATACATACCTAAAATTAAGGTTTAAGATGATGACTTAAGATAAAGACTTAGATTAGAGTTTGGGAAGAATATTTTTTCTATAAGGATGTTGAGACAATGGAACAGGTTGCCCACAGAAGTAGTGAAATCCCCATCCCAGGAGGTTTTCAATCCCAGGCTGGATGAGGCTTCCAGTGGAAGATGTCCTTGTCCATGCCAGGGGGTTTGGAACAGATGGACTTTAAGGTTCCTTCCAATCCAAACCATTCCATGATTCTATCACTCTAGTGTGATTCTATCACTCTAGTGGTCTCTAAGTTTCTATACTGAGTATGATGTGTATGGCTTGGAATACTTCATTGTCCAGGCTGGTTCATCTGTCCTGTCCACACCTCCCCCATCCAGCAGCCCCCATCCCCCTCCCTTCCCCAGCAGCTCTGGGATGGCTTTAGTTTACATAGGAATAGGTGTCAATAGTGGCTTCTCTACACATCATTAGGCTAATACATTGGTGTTAACTATCCAGCTGGGAAGTAAGAGAAAGAAATGTTCTGCTTCAACTCTAACTGCCACCTTCTGCAAACAGTGGGACCCAAAAATGAGTTCATCATTTAGTGTGCCTCTGACTTATATGAAAATATTAAGCGTGCAGCACCTAGTGATAGAATGGTCTCTGAGGAGCTGGGACAAACACAACATAGGACATAGAAAAGAACTGAATTATCTGATATACTACATTCCCAGGGAGTTAATAGCCTAGAAGAGTTGTGAGATATCAGAACATTTTAAGAACATCAAGGTCCTCCTTTGATTCCATACTAATATTTAGAGAATATTTCAAGAATATTTCAATACACAAACCCAAGTGCTGCTGGAAATAGATATCTGATTGTCTTGAAAATTCATTCAGAACCTCTTTATGTGTAATTTTATTGCTCAAGGGAATACTGCTACTTCTAAATTAATGAAATAATTATCTTTCCAGTGCAGAGATAAAAGAAGCAACTTACTCAAAGACAAACCTTTTGAAACATCACATCATGATATTTTCTTTCCTGGTTGCAAGCTTACATCTCCCATTGACGTTAATGAATGCTGCAGATGAGCTCAGAGGCTGCACAGCTGTCTATCCAGGCAAAAGCTCTGGAGGCATGTTAGAATCAAGTTATGTTTAAGGTAAAACTGTGCTTAGAGCTTCACAGTCAATTAATTAACCATGAAGTGAAAAAGAGTCAAGTACCTGAAGACCCAAAGATAAATAGGGCTTAAAACTCCAGAGACTTCTATCTAATCTGTTCCAAGTCCAGCTCTGAGTGCCCCTAACACAAAGACACACATCATTATTTTATGGTTCAGATGTAAAATGTTTTGTTTGAGCAAGAGAATGAATGTGAATGTTAAATAATGAAAATAATGACTTTCTAAAGACAGCCTTTGTACTCCTCTGCCCTTCTAACTTGCCCCTTGCACTGTAAGTTCTCTAGACTTCTCTTTTCATTAAAGATGAGAGGACTGTTTTTCCAGTCAGACTGAGAATTTAAACAAATTCAAGTGAAATCACCATGAAAATTTACAAGTAACTGCTAAACAATTCATGTTGACCCTCCATGATCTTTTTGTACCTTTGTGGTCTCTCATTTTCCACCCCTGCATTCTGGCTTGTAAGGGCGGATTCCCTTGTTAGCAGCTCGGTTTCCCTCTTCAGAAAACATGTTTTGAGCAAGTCTAATGCCTTCAGAAAAGTGCGAATTTTGTAAAAAGTCTTGAGTACTAGATAAAAATTTGTGCTCATATCTGCACTCTCAAAGGAGTAGGAGGTGTAAAAACCCATATTTTTACTGAACAGCTCAAGGTTTATATGGTAGTAGTCACTTTGCCTTATATTAGAAACCTGCAGTGCAGAGGTCTCTGTATGAGCTAGCTCTCTTCATCCTTATTATAGTCAATATGTCTGACCAAATCAAATTAATTGAGATTGTGAGATGTATCCTGCCCTTAATTTAGCTAAGTTTAAGACTTTTAACACTCTTCTGGACCTTAATAGAAGAGGCAGAAGTCTGCTCACAGTCATGGTTGAAGACATTCTTCATTGTTTATTGCTCCAGGACACCAGGAGCCACATCATGGGACCATGGGGAGTACCTTTCACCCTTCAAAACTCTTCAGAAAAAAAAATCTAATTTGCTCTCTTCCAACAACCTGAGAATTGCTATACTAAAGGTTCTTCATAATCCAATGTACTGAGAGCACGCTGTAGGAGATCCTTGAAATATAAGCAATAAAGATATAAAGAGTGACTGATTCAAACTGAGGTGCCTTTGCCAGTCAGACGAAAATACAGATTCAGTCTTCTTGTTTCGGTTTGGTACAGAAGAAGTTTCAAATCCCAAAAGCACAGGACAGGAAGTTAATTTTGTTTCTGGTGTAATCCTACCCTGAATTTTATTAGTCTCTCCTGAAGATAATTCCTATAATTGACTCTTTTTTGACAAGTCATACCATCTTAAATTATGCTCTCATGTTGCTCATTAAACACGAGATATGATGATAAAGTAGACACAGCTAATTAGGAATGAATAAATTATTGATGGTTTCATAAAAAGATGACTGACCTGTATGTTAACTTTGTTGGGGAATTAATTTTTAATTGGATATGGTCTTACTGGTCTTTGCATTCCACCTCAAAAGTTTTAAATAGCCATTTCCTAGTTCAAAGACCTGAAAGTTCCCCTGTCAAAAGTGGTAAAACAGGGCAACTTAAGGGTATGGTCCTATAAAACTGCCTGCGCAGTGATCACTGAAACCTATTAAAGTCCTGCAATAAATTATTTGTATAATGAAATGCAAAAGCATTAAGTCAGCAAATAACTTCATCAAATGCTCAACCTTAGGTCTGGGACAGATTTACAAACATAATAAAGTGCTGAGGTACTTAAATTTTGTTTTCTCCCAACAACATCCAAAGAATTGTCATACTTAGGTTAAAGATTTTCCTAATCCAATATGCCACTTGACAACGAGAGATACTTGGAATATAAGAGAAACAGACACTGCAGATAGATTCTCCTCTGGGGAGGCTCCTTTTTGCAATCAGCAGTTTAGATACTTTCTGAGTACAAGTTTATGCATGCAATTGTGTTTAAGAGTAAAAAGAATGGACCAATTTTACATGAATTTCTAGAATCCCTGTCTAATCCATTTAAACATTTATGGCAAGGTCCTGGTAATTCACTATTTGCTTCCATGTAGATTTTTCCCTGACTATTAGTTGAAAATTACATACAGATCATCCTCAATAAAAAGTAGATGGAGATATACCTTGCTTTCTTGTGTAGTGACTAACAATAATGAACAGTAATAACTTTTATCCCCTACAGTGGCCTTATAATCCTTTGGATTTTTCTACATTTTTAATCACAGAATCATAGAACCACCAGGTTGGAAGAGACCCACTGGATCATCGAGTCCAACCATTCCTATCAAACACTAAATCATGTCCCTCAGGACCTTGTCTACCCGTGCCTTAAACACCTCCAGAGAAGGTGAAATAGTATTTGTGTTCACATTATAATGTGTTGGACCAAATCCTGAATGCTCAATGTCCACTTAAATATTTTTTAACATAGGCATATATTTTTTTACATATAGACATATGCACACATCCCCCTATATATATATGTTCTTATTAATGCTGCTTACATAGCTGAGTAGTTCTATTACTTCTTTACCTGGTTATTCTAGTAAGATCATGAAGTAACCCAAATTATAAGGTGATAATTTCACTCAAGTATCTTTGAGTATGGTCAATAATTTATCCTTTCTGTGGGATGTCATAATACTACCATTAGTTATAAATATACTTCATAGAATCATAGAATCCTAGAATCACCAGGTTGGAAGAGACCCACCGGACCATCGAGTGCAACCATTCCTATCAAACACTAAATCATGTCCCTCAGGACCTCATCTACCCGTGCCTTAAACACCTCCAGGGAAGGTGAATCAATCACCTCCCTGGGCAGCCTATTCCAATGCCCAACGACCCTTTCTGTGAAAAACTTCCTCGTAATCTCTAGCCTAAATCTCCCCTGGCAGAGCTTGAGGTCATTCCCTCTTGTCCTGTCCCCTGTCACTTGGGAGAAGAGGGTTCTACATGGTAAATGTAGTGTAAAGACCATGTAACTTCTCAATAACTGCAATGTCTCAATTAAATGGTTTCACCATCACAAAAAAGAGCATGCTGAAAATATGTGTATTTTTCATTTGAATTAAACTACTGTTACTATTAATATTTTAGATGTTGTAAATATTTTATGAAGTAAATTTTCTTTATGTTTATGGAATATGGCAGTTAATGCATAATTTAAGGATAAAAAATAAACATACAGGTATTTATTAGAGGCACATAGTCTTAGCTTCGTCAAATGGTTATGCACGTTTTCTGTGAGATTATTCTATATGAAGTTTATCTTTTCTCCTTTCCTGGTTTAACTTGATTTAGTAATTGAAGCTGATGGAAGAAATCTTTCACAAATCTGAGCATTGAAATATTTATTAGAAGGGAAACAAAAAATCACAAGAGAGAAATAAGCAAAACTAAGAGACCAGCTTTCTCTCTGGAGTCAGATTTGTACAACTCCTTAAGAAGTAGGGATCATTCCTGTTTAAATACATTGTGCTTTCATTAAAAGCAATTACTTTCCTTTTAGAATCCCTCTTATATTAGTTTTTTTAATTCTTATCACAACAAAGTTGTCAAGGGTCCTGTATTAAAACACAGGGAGAACTTCTGCTTGCTTTTGAGGCCAAGCCTTCACTTGCTCTCCAAACTCTGATTTGGTGGCCAGTTGTTCAAACATATTATAACTTTTTTCCTAAAATATTTCAGAAATTAAAACATTTCCAGACTAATCAATATCTTAGCCTTCATAAAGGTAGGAAGTAAAAAGACTCCTAGAGTTTTTAATTGGCTGTCCAATCTAGCCAAATTTGAGCTAAGACTGGGTGTCTTTTTCTCCCATTTTCCTTTTGTAATTCTTATTTTCTCAGTCCAAATAGGATTATTTTGTCTGAATTCTGGTATAGTCATGGTCTTTGCAGATGTGCTGTCTGCTTAGGGGGTGATTATGCTCTTAAGTTATAAAGGGTAAATCCATCAAAACAACTCTTTTTCAAATTATCTTTTTTACTAGGTCTATCTAAACATTGTTATAAGGAATATAATCTCAGACTCTGTTATTCATTTGGACTCTAATATATTTCTAGGTACAGTATACGTGCAGTTAACTACAGAATTTAGATGTATATCATCTACTACTTAGTATAGAAAAATAATAAAACATTCTTTGGTGTTAAAGGATTCAGGTCGTATGAAACCATATTAGTTAAAAATCCCACTTAAGTAGGTCATAAACAATATTACTAAGGTCAGGATGAAAATACTTATTTTTTTTTAACTCCCTATGCTGGACATATTGAAAAGACACAGAGAAAACGGGATAGTTTAAGATAATTTAAGTGGTAGCACTTAAAGAATGGATATCAGGAAGACAAAGGCATCATATCTCCAAATCTAGTTTGTGAACTGCATTTTGATCCCCAAATTTAAGAGGTGAGTACGAAACCCAAAAGCAATGGGACCTCAAAACTCCTTACACCAACCTCCCTGTAAAATCATATTACTCTATGCTGTCAACATAAATTCAACCCAACAATGCAAGAAGTTTTCCTCTTAATATTTTATTTTTTCTACTACTTAAATATTAACTTCGCTCTATAAACACTGCCACAACAGATTCCCCAATTCTGTTAAAGATATTCAGATTTTTTTTAAATCTTAAAATATTTCAATTTCCTGTAAACAGAAAATTATTCTTTTAACTTGCTTCTGAATTCAACTTTTTGTGAAATGTGTATAAATATTACAAAAGGTATGTTACATACAAGCCAGAAAAAAGTTAACTGCTGTACCTCTATGTAAAGAAACCAGTGTTTTCCTCTGACTCATAATTCCACAGATTTTAGAATGATTGCCCTAGTACATAAATCAACTAGTCTTAGCTATTTTTGCAGTAGGTATTTAGAGTGATTTTCTTTTCATTTTTCCTACACACTGTAATTAAAATACATCATCATATGGCGAAGAAAATCAGCATAGGATCTCATTATTTTCTATATTTTTTCATTGTCTTTTATAAAAGTATTCACCTCTTGCCACACAAAATGTATCTTGACATATTCTGAACTGACTTTTCACTGCCCTTTGCCTTAAGGGTCATTTGCAGGAAAGCAAAATAAGGCTAAACCTACTGGAGCTGCAGGGCAGTCTAACATTTTCTAATCTTCTGGCTCAGTATCTGAAGAGAAGCACCAGGGGAAAGAAGGATAATTTTATTCTTTTCCAATAACAAATTTTACTTCAGTCATATATTAACTCAAAATCCTAAAATTGATTATAGTATCTTCATTCCCTTGCAATGAGAAGTTTAATCAATTGCTTGAATGAAACATTTCTGTTTCTTGTATATTATGCTTTTTCTCCAAAGTACAAAGTTCTTATGTTCGAAGTTATTCTTCCAATATTTCCAGTAAGTAGTTAACTTCGTATGTGTCTTTCTATCATTCCCTTCAGACGGGCAGAATATGAAAAAAACCATGGACTTCCTATTGAAGATTTATCTTTAACATCATAAGAATTCAGGATTAACTTCTGGAAGGACTCTTGGAAGAAAGGGAAGATGCTGTCTTTACTTGATGAGGGCTGTTGAATTTTCAGTAAGAATTTTCAGAGCAACTTGGCAGGTTCTGTCGTTCAGTAGACTGCATTTGTTTGTAGTGAAAAAAAATCTCTGTGACAGAAAAGGAACAGATCTCTCTTCTTAAAGTGATCGATTTTTAGGTGTGAGGCGGGGAGTGCAATCAACCATTGATTGGGGATTGTTGACTACACACAGTGTTCAATATCATCTGACTTAAGTATCATTGGATGATATTCTTAAAATATCTCAGTGAATTTATCACAAGTACTTGTTTGAAAAGGGGGAAAAGAAATTACAGAAAAAAAGTAGCACAGAACAACATAAGGTTTGACACACATGATGTGTCCCTAAACATAAAGATCAAGGATTCCCATTTGTGAGTAGCTTTTAAATCAAGATCACCTTTCAATATATCTTGATGGGGAGGGGGCTAATGCATTATAAATATCAGTGGTAAAAGAAAACCTCCTCTAGAAGCAACTTTAGGGACTTTTTTACTTCAGACTCAAAGTAAATCTCATGAGGTCTGGAAATTATACCAAAATGCCTGCAAAGTCAATAATAAACAGCCACAGTAAAACCTGGGATTTTGAAGATTAAAAACAGATGATAAATATTCTCTGCATGACAAATGCTAAAATGCATTACATTTAGGTGAAAAACTAATTGAAAACAAAGGAATTTGGTGATGGCTCATGAAAGATTCTTTACAATTTAAATCTGAATTGAACGCATCCCTCAACTTGCAGTTTCTCAAAGTCAGATTCTCTTTACAAAGACATTTGAGGATAAGTTTCATTATTTATAATAATTATTTTGATCTTTTGAGCTCACAGGAGATTCATAGATCAAAACACATGTGGACAAAGAAGTATTAATCAAGTCTTAATATTATTTTTTTTATTAGGCTTTATTTTCTCTGTCATCAAATGCTTATGAATGGCCAAAGCACTATGTAGGTATTGGAAAAACTCTATATTGAGAAGACAACATTGTTGAGTGGCTAGAATATCATATACTTTCAAGAGCGTTTGCTCTGAGATTCATCTTGCCTCAATGTAAATACTGAAAACTTAAACGACTAAGCTTTCACCATTGTGAATGAACACAATGTCCTTTTAAGTGATTTCCTGTACGTCTCTTAGCAAGCTCAGCATAAATACATGACATGTATTAGACTATATTTCTGCAATGCAATGGACTGAAAACCAGTGAATTCCTGGTCCCATGTTTTTTGTGCTAGTACTTCTATTGTCCTTAATTATTACTTTGTCCCTTTCTTTGCCTCTTTCTTTTGGGGTTTAAGTACTTCTGGTATTTTAACTTCATCTACACAAAAAGTATTATGAAGAAGGGCCTCCCCACTGGAATTTTCTAAGAAGATCAAGAGTTAAATGTATCAAATCATCCCAGTATTTCTTTCTGGAAGGGGAGGAAATGGAGTATCAAAACAGGAATTTTTAAAGATATTAACGCGAACAGAGGAGACAAAATGGTGGACATATTTCAAACAGTAGAAGAGAGTGATCTTATAAATCTTATAATAGATCTTACTGGTTTCATCATTTCTGCTGAACATCCAAGTTTTAATGAAAACCTGCTAATTCTGCTAGCCTACTTTGAATTAAAAACTTGAGTTTTTTACATTGTGATATTTCCAAAATTAAGTAGGGTTTTTTCTTTATTTTACTCTTGAAATAGTGTAATTACTTTTTTCATCCTAACACTGATTTTGAACAAATGAGTTTGATACCAAAGCTTTCAAAATTTGTCTGAAGTAGTCTAGTGAATTACTTCTTCAAAGTTTAGTTCGTATGTTGAGGGCAGGGAGGAAACCAGCCCTAACCCTCTGACTTTTAACTGGAAGAGAAACACATGCACTGTTGCAAGAGGGAAAACTTTATGAAATAAAACTGTAATCTGTATCCAGATGCTCCAAGAGCTGAGAAAAAACCTGGAGCTTCTTGAAACAGAGTTAAACTGCGGTCAATATCTGCCACATATAGAGTTTGCCAAAGTAGAGTGGTTACATTGTGTGATCACGATAAGGTCCTAGTGGGCCAGAAGTCAATCAGCTACACATTTTCACAAGCCAGATAATGAAGTCAAAGAATGTGATATCTCAATATAAGTTAGGACAATGGAGAGTGAATGAGAAGTATCATTGATAATTGTCCACAGAGTATGACAGGATGAGCTTGAACCCAACATAGAACAATCATTACTTTTTTGCTTTTATGTAAGAGTATGGCAAGAGATTTACAGATCATAAACCGACTATTGGCTTTCTTAATCTTCCAGGATAAAATGGAGATGTTTATAACCCTCCTGATGAAGACAGGGAGTTTGCCCAGACTACAGCTCGTACAAAATGGAACTAACAAAGGCATATTTGTAGCGACTCTTTGCTGTACACTCCACATTTAGAATCATCCTTTCAGATCTAACAGCAGCTGAGTCAGTCATGTTGCCAATATATAAACAGAGAAGGCTTTTCAATATTTCTTGCGACTTAGAAAGGGCAGCCACAATTCATCTCTTCACACTTTGCTTCTCATGCTCCTTGGGCTGAATTCTATGATTGGTTATATTTAAATGGAAAGTAATTATATCTTTTTTTCAGTAGAAGAAGTAAGTCCAGCAGGTCCGGGGAGGTGATTCTCCCTCTGGACTCGGCACTGGTGAGGCCGCTCCTCGAATCCCGTGTTCAGTTCTGGGTCCCTCACCACAAGAAGGATGTTGAGGCTCTGGAGCGAGTCCAGAGAAGAGCAACAAAACTGGTGAAGGGGCTGGAGAGCAAGTCTTATGAGGAACGGCTGAGAGAGCTGGGGGAGAAGAGGAGGTTGAGAGGAGACCTCATTGCTCTCTATAACTACCTGAAGGGAGGTTGTGGGAGGAGGGAGCTGGCCTCTTCTAAGTGACAAGGACAGGATAAGAGGGAATGGCTTCAAGCTCTACCAGGGGAGATTCAGGTTCTACATAAGGAAAAAAAAAAATCAGTGAAAGGGTCATTGTGCACTGGCAGAGGCTGCCCAGGGAGGAGGTTGAATCACCTTCTCTGCAGGGGTTTAAGGGACAGGTGGACGAGGTGCTGAGGGACATGGTTTAGTGTTTGATAGGAATGGCTGGACTCGATGATCCAGTGTGTCTTTTCCAACCTGGTGATTCTGTAAGCCATGACTTCAAGTTAGTCTTGTAACAAAGTTAATTTATCGATATACTTTTTTCTCATCGTTTTCCCTTTCAGTTTTTTTTTTTTTTTTTACTTTAAAATTACACTCAGGTATATTTGTCTAACGTAGTAATAATTTCCAGCCTACAGGGCTTTGTGTTTCTTGGTTTGTATCAGATCAGCTTTTGGGACAGTGAGTCAGGAACATAACAAGAAAGCTGAAATGAGGTTTGTTCAGCGATACAGGGTGAGATATAGTCACGCAGACACTTAAAGAGGCTGGCCAGCCTTTTTTATCCCTACAGACATAGACAATTTCAGGGAAGGTCAAAATGAGTTTTAGAGCTTTAGCTTCATCTTTTGCGGATGTTTGTCCTCATCACAAAAAAACAAATTAAATTTGGGTCAATTGAGTGGAAAGGCAGGAATAACACACATCATGAGCCTCAGCTAAAATGCATTGGCAGCAGGATCTGGGAAGCTTGCAAGACATCTGCATTGTCCTTTAGTAGCCTTCATTGTGAGCCTTTCAGTCTGTTTGAATCTAAGCCCTCATCAAATCAACAGCTGAAATAAGTTTCCAACCTGAAAAAAAAAAAAAAAAGACTGTAACAATACTTCCTACAAAGCAAAAAAAAGCCTTTAAAAAATAAAAAAGAAGGAATCCTTAAAATTACATACTTAGAAGACAAACTGAAGAGAGGAGGGGGAGAGGACTAAAGAAATGCTAAATATACTCTCAAGGAATGTACCCAGACCAGGTAGGCTTGTAGGAATTTTTACTAGTACTGAAATTAGAAACAGGACACTGGGGTTGGGGGGAAGGGAGTGTCTCAAAGCAGATGCAGTTTGTTTAAATTAAGGGTTAATTAGCATGTAAAACCTGCTGGAAGTGGGAGAAGTCTCTGTCCCTGTGTAATCCAGGTGAGACTGTTGAGGTAGCTTTTGAGAGCATAGGAATACCGGTAGGTGGAGAAGAATGACTAAATCTAGAAGTGCTTGAGCCTTCTATAGGTATATTCTTTCAAAGATTTTCCATTTTTCTTAGAAATTCCTTGGGTATAATGAGCTTGTAGGAGAAAACTATGAAGGTCTGTACATGCCAGATATATAAATTTGGATTCTAAATATGTAATTTACTATGGAATAGCATCTAGCATCTCTTTTTGTGCAATAACTAAAAATTATAGCAGTTTCATAGAATCATAGAACAACCATGTTGGAAGGGACCCATCGGATCTTCTAGTCCAACCATTCCTATCCAACACTAAACCAAGTCCCTCAAGACCTCATCCACCCGTGCCTTAAACACCTCCAGGGAAGGCGACTCAACCACCTCCCTGGGCAGCCTGTTCCAGTGCCCAATGACCCTCTGTGTGAAAGACTTCCTCCTAATGTCCAGCCTAAATCTCCCCTGGTGGAGCTTGAGGCCATTCCCTCTTGTCCTGTCCCCTGTCACTTGGGAGAAGAGCTCAGCTCCCTCCTCTCTACAACCTCCTTTCAGGTAGTTGTAGAGAGTAATGAGGTCGTCTCTCAGCCTCATTTTCTCCAGGCTAAACACCCTCAACTCTCTCAGCAGCTCCTCATAGGGCCTGTTCTCCAGCCCCTTCACCAGCTTTGTTGCTCTTCTCTGGACTCACTCCAGAGCCTTAGTATCCTTCTTGTGATAAGGGGCCCAGAACTGAACACAGTACTCAAGGAGCGGCCTCACCAAGAGCTGAGTTTTCTCCTAGTGCTGAGATATTCCTGAATTTTCTGGATAACTTTGATCTACATCTCTTCACAGAATATAGAGTAGTTCTATATTTACAAGATCTTCCTTAATCTTTGTTTATCTGAAGGTAATCCTTTTTTACATCTGAGCTCTTAATAAGGGAGATATTTCCTGCTGCTCTGAATTCTGTTTATTAGAGGTGTGAAAAGGGTTAATGAAAACTAACCAGGGAAAAAAGACTACCTGTTTGTTTAGTCTTTAAAGGCTCACCAGAGAATAATTAGCCCCTTTTCTGAACAATAATAGTAGAGGTATTCCCTGTCTAGGAATGATAATACAGTATTCATGTCTCAAGTCCTGCCTGTATATTTAGAAAGAGCACACACACTTGGTTCTAGCTGTTCTTTATTGCTCCCTAAACTCTATTAATCTGAGCGTAGTATATATCAGAAAAGGCTGCATTATTGAACAGCATAAGGCAGTGAATAAGAATTTTTAAGCTTAATGTTATCTGGCTTATCTGCAGACCAGCTGGGTCATGGCTTATCTGCAGACCAGCTGGGTCAAATGACATCAACTCCTAAGGCATCTTTTGATAGCTAAGATACTTCCGTACGAAACTTAAAGTGCTCAGGGCTGTGCTATGAGTGTATTTCCCAGTGCCCAATAATATTAGGAAATAACTGATGGAGATGGAAATGGTTTTAATAATGGTAGGTGTGTTCACCTTGTTAGGGGTTAGGAGTAGAGGAGAGAGGTCAGAAAAGAATGTGAAGGGAAATATATCTCCTAAAATTCAGTTCCTTGAAAAACTGTGTTAGAAGTATTCTTGGAAACCTTTTTCAGCTACATGAGCAAAGGGTGACTGTCAATGGGCATTGTGGATTTAGCAAGGGTAAACTCTGCTTGACTTCAGCAAATTTTCAGTATGGTCTTACACACTATCCTTTTTGTCAATTTAAAGGGACACGGAAAGATGTGTGAATATAAGATGGGTGAAAAAAATGGCTGAACTGAAAGGGTAATGACTTTGAGTTTTAACTAGTATGTTGTCAATTGATATTTTTCTAGGTGTCAGCATTGGCATTGCTATTGCTTATTATCTTCATCTGTGATCCCAATGGTGGTTTGTTGCCATGCTGGCTTCCTTTCTGATCCTCCTTCAAACGCTCTGTGGGTGGGACTCCTAGTGCAGTAAGCAGTGTTGTTCTAAGGGCTGTATACTCTACTCTCTGTATTCTGTACTCTGCTTTTTAGCTGACATCTGAAACCAGTCTCAAATGACATCTCTGTTGTTCTTTGCTATGCCAACTTTGTGGCCCCTTCCCACACCAGCTACTATATTTCTGCAGAGTCTCTGGTTTTATGTCCTTTTGTGCATGGTGTTCCACTGATTTTGTTCAATGAAAAAAAATGTGTATAATAAATTTATTATGAATTAAGAATAACAGCATCACTTGAGGTTCCCATCCCAGAAGAAAATTTCTTACTGTCATTGATTTCCTAGCCATACCATGAGGATGATTTGTGCTTTTATTTCTTCTTTGCTGTGTTCTGAACAGGACGTGGTTAAGTAACTCTTTTTCAGTTTTCCTATGTTTATTTCCCTAAATTGTAAGCAAGCACCCAGCATTTATTAAGCTAAAAGCACAAGTTTTTCTTACTAAACAGTTACACTGACTCCATTCTAGTCATATGATAAAACCAGGAAAAAAAGTATTTTGTAACCTGCAGTATTGAGGCTAAACGCTACTGTCAGTGATATTTCCTTGATCCAATGAGTCCCCCAGAGAGGGTATATTTTGGTTGGACTGGAAATATCTACCCAGGTTTCATGCACACCTGGCAAGGTGGCAGTCTAGTAGCACACTATATATTCACAGCTGTTTGATTGTGTATTTGGTCCAGAGGCACATCCAAGCTGGTGCACTCCCTGACATGAAATATGGTGTAGATTTTAGTTCTGAATGGGTCCAGGAGACAGCGATGCTACTGAGTGCTGTGGAAATGAATTAAGTTGGTTATCTTCATTTGACAATCCACTTGACTTCAATGGTTTTATATTGATCTTCAGTATCTGGTGAAGGAAATTTTTAAATTTCTTTTCCTTTTTTTTTTTTTTAAATTAAAAATCCCGAGTTCACTAAATGACACAGGTGAAAATAGAACGTGACCTGAGCTAAAAGATCTTTCATTAAGGAAAATAAGCTATAAGAAGCATCCATGTCTAAAAAATGAAAGAAAACAAATTCTGAAAATATATCCATATGCAATACGGGTAACTACATACTGTATCTAAATGTGGGAATAGTGGAAATATTAAGAGAGGAAGAATTTATACTAAGCACTCTGCTTTTATCAGTTATATCATCAGAGAGTCAAGTATAGGCTGAAGGGCAAGGCTGATGTCTGTGAATATACAGCATGTTTTAGTATTCCAAGAATTGATATATTTATTACTAGGAAGAAAACGTCATCAAAGATATAAAAAAAAAAAAAATCGTAGAATCACCAGGTTGGAAGAGACCCATTGGATCATCGAGTCCAACCATTCCTACCAAACACTAAACCATGTCCCTCAGGACCTCATCCACCTGCACCTTAAATACCTCCCGGGAAGGTGACTCAAACCCCTCCCTGGGCAGCCTCTGCCATTGCCCAATGACCCTTTGTGTGATTCCTCCTTATGTCCAGCCTAAATCTCCCTTGGTGGAGCTTGAGGCCATTCCCTCTCATCCTGTCCCCTGCCACTTGGGAGAAGAGCCCAGGTCCCTCCTCTCAATAACCTCCTTTCATGTAGTTGTAGAGAGCAATGAGGTCTCCTCTCAGCCTCCTCTTCTCCAGGATAAACACCCACAGCCCTCTCAGCCGTTCCTCATAAGACCTGTTCTCCAGCCCCTTCACCAGCTTTGTTGCTCGTCTCTGGACTCACTCCAGAGCCTCAACATCCTTCTTGTGGTGAGGGACCACAACTGAACACAGGATTCAAGTAGCAGTCTCACCAATGCTGAGCACAGAGGGAGAATAACATCCCTGGACCTGCTGGTCACACTGTTTCTGATACAAGCCAGGATGCCATTGGCCTTCTTGGCCACCTGGGCACACTGCTGGCTCATGTTCAGCCGCTGTCAAACAACACCCCCAGGTCCTTCTCCTCCTGGCAGCTTTCCAGACAGACTTCCCCTAGTCTGTAGCTCTGCATAGGGTTGTTGTGCCCCAAGTGCAGGACCCGGTATTTGGCTGTGTTAAACCTCATGCCCTTGGACTCAGCCCAGAGGTCCAGAAAAAGAAATAAAACTGCAAAATAAAGTGGTAACTACTCTTTGGACAGTATGGTTCTCAATGTGATGACTACGAGTAAAATAAATCTGATATCCTAGTCTGATGCCAGAGAAGTGGTCTGGCAGCCTTGTTCAAAAAAGAGAGGAACATGAATATAGTAGTTTTACATAGGCCCAGGAAGGACCTCAGGACTTTCAGAACAACTTTGTTGTTGTTTTTTCTTTGCCTAGATGGAAAGTGAATTATTTTTTTAACGCTGTGTAACTGTCCATTTCAGAAGATGTGCCTTCTTATTAACATGAAATTTCTTCTGTGCTGTAATGAAGTCTTGTCTTCTGGCTATGTTAAACTTAATTGTAATTATTTCCTTCCCAACATCTTAGTATCTGATTCTTGTGTTATTAAGTCTGATAGCAGACTCAAAATTAAGAGGAAGTGCAACTAATGTTTAATTCATGTTATTTTTTCAATTTTTAAGGATCTGAGTATAATAGCCTCTATGAGATAATATATTTAATTAATCTTTTTTTGTCCTGCTTTAATACATTTGTTAGAAAACATCAAATAACTGTTTAAAGCAATTTAGATACAGTTTATTTCTGTAAGTAACTTCTCATTTGGATCGTAAGTTCCAGCAATCATAAAAAAACCAACCTCGAACTGCATGTGACAGAGTTGAATGTGTGGAATATCCTAATTTTCCTCTATAAAATTCTATTTGGACGTACCTCTCCTGAATGTAATACAATGAAGCAAAACATAAAACAAGGTTCTGCTCTAGCAGAGTCTTCACATATATTAATATGTTAAGTGTTCAGTCTTTTTTATTTTTTTTATTTTTTTTTTATCATAGACTAAGGCCAGTGCTATTACATCTTCTGAAACTTTGCAGGAAAGTTAGCATCATTCTTGTTAGTATTTATGAAATGTGAATCACCAGCTGCTGGGTTTTATGGTTAGGATATAAAGAAGTCTGGACCTCTTCCAAAACCTGGTCTGGGATACTACAGTGGAGTTCAAACACTTTGAAAGATGCTAACAGTTTTTCCAGAAAAAAAAACACAATTCTAATTTTTTCAGTTTGTAGCAATTTTGTTTGCCTTAAACTGTTTTGATCTAATCAGAACTATGGAAATGAGCCAACATTCTTGCTGTCTTGATTGCTAATGAATTGATTGGAAGTTGAGACTCAAGCTTTGTAGCTCTGTTCCATTCTAGCACATTCTAGTATGATGGAGCTTGTTGAACTGTAGCTGTATGTAGCCACACTGCTGTTTTAATAAAGTAGCAGGTGATGTATTTCAGTGGTTTTGTGACCTTCACTAACCAACAACAGTTCTTGGAAGTTTCCTTGTGAAAGTGCTACTTGTTGATGTTTTGTGGAGGTGCTCCTATAGACATAACATGCCTGAGGCAGGTACCTTTAATAAGATTGATATTTGTAGGTATCTTGAGGTCTGTGACTAGCCAAGTTCACAGTTACCAAAAAGCTGAAAATGTTAGGTACGTAGAGCTCTGCTCTGATGGTTGGTATGGGTTGGACATCACTCAATTGCTAGAAGTAGAAGCCTTTGACCTGTGTATTCAAGCTGTGACCAGATCATCAGTGGTGCCCTTTTGTTCATTTTATCTACAGAAAGTCTGAAAGTATCTCTACTATAGAAGTATTAAATGAACACCTCATCTTCTATCTCAAAAAAGGCGTCCTAGGGAGACTTAATAGTAAGTGTAGAATGGCAGCTTAGAGCTACTGCCAAGCACCATTACTAGTTCAAAGGAGGAGGAAATTCCTCAATCCATCGGGTATAATAGGACATTGATTCCATATTAAAAAAAAAAAAAAAAAAAAAAGACATGTTAGGAATAAGTGTGACCTGCAACCAGTTAGGTAGTTGTGCAGTTATTGTCTGTTTTTTTTGGCTGTTGTTTTTTCCTTGTACATGAAATTTCCTTCAAATCTTTGACCTGTGTACTGCTTAGACACTCAGCCATACATCTCAGAATGAGATTTCTTGGGTCTCTTAAGCTACCTCTGCACTAGCAAATAAAATAGACCCTGGATTCCAGTTTAGGTATGTGGACACATGCTCTGCTATGGCATTTTGATTCAATGTCAATCTGTCACCCTTCTCTGGTTCTTTAAAAAAAAAAAAAAATGTATCTGTTGTTAGGTGTAAATTAGAACAGCCATTTAGTAGAGCTAAAGACCTGCTTTTTGAAAGGAATTCTTCAGGGGAAATCAGAAAGTTGGGATGACACCCGTTCAGTAGCATTGGTAATATAGTCAGAAGAGTCTTACAAATGTGTTATGAAGGCACGTTCGGGTCCTTGCAGCAAGAGTGATCAGGAGAGCTCAACATTTCCTGTGCAAACAGAAAATATCCTTTCTAAGAAGTCTGGCTATAGGCAGTAGATTATGTATGTATTTCAAAGGACGCCACCTACTTTGCATGTCTTGTAACAAGCTATGATTTAGCAAAAAGGTTTAGCGAGAGCTCTTTGACTTCAGCTACAAGTTAAGGTGCTCATCATTTTAGCCATTGTCACCAGTATGATTCAATGTCTTATTTCACACGCTTGGTGAGACTTACAGAGATGGAATATGATGGATTAAGTTCAAGGCATTGAACTGCAGCTCGGATTTGCAGAACATAACCTTATCTTCTCTAGGAGTGAGTTTAGGAAACCAAGGGAACTAGTGTATTTCTTCTGATAAGTGGTACGTAATGTTTTAAAATCCTGTGCAAAATATATTGCAGTATTTATTTACTCCTGTGTTTATGCCACGGAATTTCCACTCATCACAGTTTGAGAAATAACTTCTTAATTTGTGTCTGCAAGCAATTATATGAATGTGTCACAAACAATTTTATTACAAAGTATTAAAATTAGTATTTGAAAGACACTGTGGATCTGTCAATTTATGCTAGTTGTACGTTATAATGTGTCAAACTGCTGCAAAGTTAATCCCATGTTTGACAGCTTGTTTGGTCTTGGGTTTTGTTTGTTTTGGGTTTTTTTTTTTTCTATGTTCTTTAATATCAGGAGTAGGTATCACCTGCCTCCAGCTGGACAGTCAAGTCAGATACCACCTTAAGTATCCCAACCAGCACTAATTTTAATTTATTGTTGTGCTTCTCAGTCATTTCATAGTAAAACTTCTTTGTTCAGTAAGACACACTGAGTGGGTAGTGCTACGTCCTGTTATTGAGACAATTTGTTTCATCTCTTCCTTTAAAAGAATTAAAAGACCATATTGCTCTCTACAACTACCTGAAGGGAGGTTGTGGAGAAGAGGGAGCTGGGCTCTGCTCCCAAGTGACAGGGAACATTACAAGAGGGAATAGCCTCAAGTTCCACCAGGGGAGGTTCAGGCTCGACATAAGGAAAAAAATTCTTCACAGAAAGGGTCATTGGTTGCCCAGGGAGGTGGTTGAGTCGCCTTTCCTGGAGGTGTTTAAGGTGCAGGTGCTGAGGGGCATGGTTTAGAGATTGGTGGGAATGGTTGGACTCAATGATTTGGTGGGTCTCTTCCAACTTGGTGATTCTATGAATGCTCTGAGTGCTTTGGATCAGCAGAGCTGAAAGTGACTGAACTGTACTTGTTTACACAGACAAGCACAGGAAATCACTCTTCTCCCTAGGAATTACTCTTGGTCTTCCTAAAACTGAAAAAAAATTCAAATGGGTGTGGGGTGGGTGTCTGGAAAAGTCTATGACACATCCAGACAACAATCCCTTGGTCCTAAATGTTGGTTTTATAGTTGCAAAACTCTCAAAGTATGAAGGTTTTGAATATGTAACTATTAAAGGTGGCAACAGAGAACCAGGGTGGTAGTCCCAAAGCCAATGAAGATTTCTGACTTTTATGGAAATAATGTCTTAATCTATTTGTTTTTGTTTGGAATTATTATAGTGTAATACTCCATCTAAACTACAGTCCCTGTTATCAGAAATGAGACCTTCAAACTGATTTCAAAGCACAGTTACTTCTGAAGGTAAATTTCTGTTACAAATTGTATTCATCATCAAAATCCATTAAGTGCTAAGAACTGTTGAGCACAGATATAACCTTTCATTAATTTACTACATGTGATATTCAAGGTAGGAGTACATCTTGTGATGACTTAAGACTAATAGGACTAGTTTACTTCTATAGTTCTTGCCCTCTTTCTGTAGGTTTAACAGTTCCTTTTGTCCTCGACACATGTTTTGAGGTTCTTGGGCATCAAGGTTTCTTTGGTGATGTTTCTACTTACGTCTTTCCTATCATTGCTTTGTTCTGGTTCATTTACTTTATCCACTGTGTCATTCATTGTGTTCTCTGTACTTTAAAGTCTGTAGAAATAAGTGAGAAATGAGGAAGAATACATTTACAGAGATTAGAATAAGAAAACATACTGATTATGGATTTTCAAGATGCTGTACAAACTCTCCAAATGAAACATAAGTGCATTTTTCACTCAGAATAGTCATATACCATGCCTTATTTATAACAGCAGAACTCTACCAAAGTTAGTATGGACAGAATCTTGTATTCAGGCACAATTTTTGGACATCTGATTAAATCAATTAAGTAAATGCAAGAAAGCTTTGTGATTTATAAAAAACTTCTCTGTAATATGGAATACAATTGGAAGAATTCCATATTGGTACATGACCATACGTGAGAAGAAATTGTTCAAGGATAAATTTAATAACACAGTTCAGACCAGTTTGTGGTTTTGTTCAAAATGTATGCAAAAAAGGCTTGCCTCCAGGTTTAATCAGTTAGAAAATCTTTGCCTTTTCAAAGAAAGGCTGTGCAGAGGCTCTTAGCCACAGAAGATTAATGCATGCTATTGGGGATTTTTATATTAGTTCTTTCTTTTTTTCCTGATGTCTGCAATGATGTCAATTGCTCATATTTTCAACCAGTAAAACACGAGCTAAAATTATAGGTTGCTAAATATAGATAACTTGCCACATCATTTAGTTTGACAACTTGTTTGTAATGAAGACCCCAAAGCAAAATCCAGAATGTTAATTGGGGCAGAAATGAAACCTTGCAATAAGTTTTACTCATTACTTCCTAATTACAAATTAATAATGGGTAGATAGTATGATTATAAAGCACAACATTAAATGAAATATGACTGTGGTTAACTCAGGAGAGGGTTTCTCTCTCACTGAATTCCATTTAAGAGGCAAGGGTTACAATTTCAAGGTAAAAAATTCTGCAGCACAAGGGTCTCTTTTTAAACAAAAGGTAAATAAAACTGAATTCCCTCTTCATAAACAGGTTTAATCAGATTTAGTAATCGTAGGGAAAATAAATAATGCATGTTTGCAACCCTAGGTTGACTTCAGTTGCCTTGGAATTGAGGATATTTGAAGGGAAATATTTAATTCCCTAGAAATTAGAATTCTATGTAGGAGCTTGTTTTATGTTTGTGTATTTATGCATGAGTGTGAATACAAAAACATGGGAGCTTGCTATCCACCAACTGAAAAAAAAAAAGTTGTGGGATTATATAAAATGTGAATAGAACATTCATGTTCCATTGATCTTGAGGGTGCATCATGCAAGTGTGCATGCAAACAGGGAACTGGAGAGTTTTTGACAGAAATTTCCTGGACTTTCCCCTGCAGCTGAGAAATCTAGCTCTGAGAATCATTATTTTCTTTGTAAATAACCCAAACTCACTTTTATTCCTGTGTGAAAGTAAGTAGAAGGGGAAAAAAAAGAGAGGGAAATTTAATTATCACAGTGTCATTAAAGGGACGTGTTCTTCAGAAGGAATAAAGATGAAACACGAGAATGTCTAGATGAAATTATCGATTTGTTAATATAAAAGTTACGAAGCAAAATTAAGACTGACTTAAAAGTAGAAGGATCTAAAGCTGCTAATGACCAACTGGCATAATATCTGAGACTGGCATAGACTGCTGATTAGATTCCACTGTTCATCCTTCCTATTTGCCTCTAGGCAGTTAGCCAGTATACTCCTTGCCTTGTTGTCTTTGTCTTTTCCAGAAATCTTTTCCTTCATGTTGCAGCTTCATTTGTGTAAAGAGTCTGTTTGACTACTAAACCTATAATACACTCTTCTACTGTATCTTATTTTCCCTTCAGAAATATTCTTATAATCTCCATCTCAAACTTCTGCTTATGGACTGGTTCAGACTTCAACATTTTGCTTCTTTTGCACACAGATTTTCATGAGTAACAGGAACTACAATAAAATCATGGCTATTTATGCAGATACTCTGTTGAATAATGGACAGGTTTCGTCAGCAGTTGCCAAACCTGGGAATATGCCATCTTGACTCATTCATTTGTGTTCCTACAGCTGATTGTATTAGTCACAAGAACTCTTTAATATCTGAATACTGGTAGAGAAATATTATTGCTGCTCAACTGGTATGTCTTGAGGATGCTATGATGAGACAAGTCAACTCAGAACAAGAATATCTATTTTTATTTGTTGCAAAGCAGTATTATAATTAACATACATGGAGAAGCAATTCCTTTCTGCCTGGAAACGTTTTATAACCTTCTGTGTCAGAGGATGGTCATGAACATCCCTGGTTCTATGTAGCAAAAATACTAACAGAAGGAGATATAGCAAGACTATTATAAATAGCTTTGCAATAAAAGCACAGCCTTTTGCAGTAAAAGCGAAGAATGGAGAACAGGTGTAATTCATTGTGTCACAGTGTTTTATCTAAATATTTCTACAATAAACATGCATTGAAATATTAGTAATGTATGTACTATAAGTTTTGAACTACCTTTAGACAGTAAAAAAAGTGATTCATGTGTAATCTAACCTAATATTCATATACTCTAGATTCAGCCATGTAAAGAACTGGGGAAAATAGCAAGGAAAAATGGCAAAAGGAGACATAGGTAATGCAGTTGTCCTGTACAAATCGCCTAATGTAGTTTTGGCAGTTCTGAGGTAGATCTAACCTAACTTGGTTAGAGAAAAATTTGGCCTCTATGGTCTTTAAAGGATAAATATCAGATTTGGGGATATTTACCATGATGTATGAGATGTGCTTGAACTCATTTTGATAGGAATGGTTGGACTCAATGATTTGGTGGGTCTCTTCCAACCTCGTGATTCCATGATTCTATGATTCATTTTCCTATAACTTTGTTTAATCTAAGCAAATTCTGGGCAAATTTCTAAATATATTCTCTCTTTTCAAAACAGTGATATGGTGGGGTAAGTAGACATGATGTTTCACTCTATACATTTCATTTTTACCATAAACCAGACTACCTATTCAGTCTTATTTTGGATATTCCCTTGCAAAATCTTTGAGCAAAGATGGATAAAAACCACCAAAAGTTTTATTTCAATCTGCTGGTGTAGTTGCTTACTAGTAGCAGCCCTCAACTAGTATATGACAACAAACCTGTTGAATGTTATAGTAATATCTGATGAAACCTTTTTTACTGGTCTCCAATGCATACAATGCTAGCATTCATCCTTTTTTAAACATATAAAATAGAAGGATTATGCAGGTACTACCATCCCCCCAGGACTAGACATTACACATTAGTATTGTGGAAAAGAACATTTTAGTTAGAGACTGTCAACTTCTTTAAAACAAGGCTATCTTCAACATTTGGAAATACTTCTCTGGACTAGAAGATTTTATTTCCAGGTCCCAAGTAATCTTATTTTAACTGCGCGAAGTGTCTGGTGAGGTTTCTTCAAGAAGAGTCTACATAAAGACAGATATAGGAAAATTAAAATATTCTTGTTTATCAATGTGTATGCTTCAGTACTACTCCATACTCCAACTGAGGTTTCAAGGTGCTCAGAAAAGTCTATTCCTGGCATGAAAATATTGTTATTTTCCCCTTATATTTTCCAGGCAGCATATGGTACTTTTCCACACAGTTGCACTGTAGTGATGGCTGTAGTGCATTAGATGAAATGTGCATCTAACCCTGTGTTCTGTCACTCTCCATGACCTATATTTTATTTGTGGATAAAAGTAAAGGAGTGGGGGAAATAAGCTGTTATTCTTTACTGGACAGTTTTCTCCAAGCTTGAGGAAATTTCCATTGATAGTCCCACTAATCAGCAAAGTGTCTTTACGTAATAACTCAGGATGAATTTTTTTATAAATATCTTCAAATTCTTCAATTGCCTTTTGAATACTTCACAACTGCCTGTTACAAGTACTGTTTTAACTGTACACTTCGAAAACATATGCTTTTTTTGGATCTGCCTGCTTTATATATCATTTCATTGAAGGAGACAATGCATGGCTTGTTATCTTTTAATCCCTTCTGTGCTGCTGATGGTATTTGTCATGTACCTCTTCACACATCTTTTTTTCAGCCTGAAAAACACTAGTCTATTTTACACTCATCATGCCAATGCAGTCCTGTATCTTTGATCATCCTTGCACTTCTACAAGAACTTGAAAAGATACTGAGAAGCTAAATGACATTGCTGAGCAACTCCAAATGTGAGCTAGTCTATGAGCCTCTCAAAAGGTCTTGTTTAGCAATGCAACATTGCTTTTAAAACTATACAACATGCCTCAAACCACATCTACACCAGCTGGAAGTGACCATAACAGGTTTTCTTTGAGATGATTATTGGTATTAAATTCTCATTCTGCAATACATGAAGCCAGCCAAGCACAGGATGACAGGAATGTTGTAAAGGAAAGTGGGGTTGTAGCCATACTCAGATTTCTGAAGAATATTATCATAATAAAGGCATTTTTTTTTTTCCATGTCTGACACTGTTAGCAGCATAAGGCAGCTTCTCCATGCATTCTCTATATCTAAGGCTTAACACCTCTAGCATTTCAAGGAGTGGTAGGGAGTGCTTGCCATTTGATAAATATAAAAAACACTTCAGACAATAAAATGCTTTGAAATTGTTTATTTGCATTTCATGAAAAAGCTCACTGCATTGAAAATGACATGCTTTTCTGCTTCCTTGGTTTTTATTTGATGTGTCAATTCTCTCAAGCTAAACCATAAAGCATGTGATGTTTTTAAGGATTGTCTTTGTAAACTTTGCTTTGCACACTGTAATCTTTTAAAGAAAGGTGAATAAAATATTCTATGCAAGAGAGACTTTTAAAAGCAGGCATACCATTTATTTGTCTTGCCTGAAGTGGTGCTTTGGAAGCAGGCTGGATTCACAGTGCTTGTGGTGTTGCCTGGTTCTGAGAAAAACTTTAAAGCATCATTCATCCAAAGATATCTCTAAATGCAGTTCAAACTACTTGGGTTCAAGCTGTCTACAAATCCCATATGCTTTTGTGTCAGGCTATTTTGTGGCCTTTCAGGGGAGGACTGTTTATGTGCCTGTCTGTAACAGATGAGTTATGGGAGATAATATGCAAGTTGTCTTGAGGATACTCTCAAATACACTACAATTTTAAAACTTTTAGAAATAATTTTACACCCACTGGAAAATGTCATCAGGTCTGTTGTAGAACTGACTGCAAGGGTCATTGCAGGCAAGTATTGAAGCATAAGTGGCTACTTTAGTCCTAAACTGGCACATATCCAACAGCACCATGAAGGTAGATGTAGTTTTCCCATCCATACAGGGACAATATTCACAGATAATGAAGGTCAGCTGAACGTAGATCTTGAGACTTACTAAATACCAGAAAGCCTACTTCATTTGCAGGAAAAAGTTCCTTTTCCCAACAGTTACTGGAAGGAGTCACTGTGCTAGGTTATTACTCATTTGCTGACAAGTCAATGGTGCTCTTGCAATCATCGTCTGATTTAGTTGATGCTCCTGGGAAAGAAAGAGAAAACCTGAGGTAAAAGACACATGTCCTCAGTTGGTACAAAGCCATCAGGTTTCAGTATGGTAGCAGCCATATGTTAAGCCTGCAGAAATAATTTTTTGTTGTAGGTGTAGCAGTCTCAGGTATGTTGATTCATGACCCAAAGTTCCTCTTCTTCCTGCTGGTTGCTCTGCTCTCAGTAGTGTCATATTAAAGAATTATGATAAAATACTGAACAGAGAAGATTCTACTGGGAAACAAGGTCCTGCTGTTTCAAAGCTTTAAATGTAGATGCACTTGTTCCAGGAACAAAGGGGCCTTTGGAGAAGGGAAATCACAATATGAAGATCTTGTATTGTAATGATGTAATGATCTCTCACTGACAAGGTATCAGTTAGAATGGGCAAAGCATGTGTGAATTAGTCTCACCTCTAGAACTTGATATTAAGACCTTCTAGTGTGGGTTGTGTTCTTTCATCAAATATTTCAATGTCGAAGTATTCCCAAATTTGTGTAGAAGTATCCTGGGCTACAATACATACTGGCCAATGAACAGGCTTTAAGATCCCACGCAAAAGAGACATCTTTGGAAAGTCAATTTGTCCTGAAGATGTTTTAAAAATCTAATTCTGCAGCTGTCTTTGCTAGATGAATACGGAAACATCTGAGGAAAGATTTAAGCAGAGGTGTGCAGGGGACGACGCTTACAGACTGTGCTTCAAAATTAGTGTTGTAAGTTTTTTTGGCATTCAGATGCTTTTCATCACAGTTCAAAAATATTTCCATGTTTGTCTTACACTATTCATATTGAATTCTCTCTGGGAACATTAGCAGAATGTTGGGGCTATTGGCACAATTTTGTTGCTGGAAATAAATCAATGATGCAAGGTCTTGATTTAAGTAGCTGTTAATGAGTTCTTTCTTCTTGGCTTACACTGCAATGTAGCTCACACAGAATTAACATATTACATGCAGGTAAACTCCTCTCAAATACATTTTCAGTGCTGATTTCCAGGAAAGAATCCTTCTGAGGTCTGAAGTAAATGACATAAAGAGAACAGAGTAAATTCTGTATATATTCTTACATTGCAAGTAAAAGTAGTGTAGACATTGCACAATTACAAAATGTTCTGTGCTGGATGGAGTGTGTGTGTGTATATAAACCGATTTATACTCCATGAGAGGGTAAAGCACAGAACCTGTAATGTACTTGACTGTATACTTCTTATTTGCTGCTTTAAACACATCCTCAAAAAGCATAGACTTGAACTCAATGATCCGATGGGTCTCTTCCAACCTGGTGATTCTATGCTTCTATGATTCTATGAATGATATCAAAGCACAGTTGATCACACAGGCTGTGAGTTTTTGCCCATGTATATTCCATCAGTGCTCTCACTACCTGTACCTCCCACCACAAGTGAATAGGGAAGTTAATCATTTTTGCAGCAGGTTGTCCAAGTTGGCATTACCATAGAAACTCTAACTTTCAGAATTCTTTGTCTTTTCGGTCACAGATTATTCACTTTCTCTTTTGACCTTGAACCTAGCTTTGCTTTTAATAGTGGACTTTGGATTGCAAACCAATAAACAAGAGTACATAGGTCCAACATGGAGTGTGATTACCTGCTTCTGGTGCCCTGAACTTCTAAAACTACTCTATTGAACGTGGCAGGGTGTGAAAAAACCAACAACATATATTGCAATATTGTTAAGCTCATATTTTTTCAGTTATTCTCTTCAACTTGTCAATGAAAGTAATAAATGGAAGGTTTTTTCCCAGGTTTTAGTCCTTAAGAGATTTATAACAAAAATGCTGCCTCTTCCTAGAGTTAGCTGCCTACCTGCTGCCTTTTTCACAAGCCATCTGATAGGTTTGAAAAACCACAGTGTGATGTATCAATTTAATTACTCAATGTATCTCAAACTTGAACTAAATCTTTTATAATAAAATTGAATTGTTTCTGTGCTGATGGAGTGAATATATCTTACAAAAAAAAAAAAATCTGGCATACTCTCAGACTGAAATTTCATGCTTTGTGTGTACAGGACAAGATAGGACCTGCTAGCAACAATTGGAGTTCTAATTACCACTGTGCCTGTTGATCCCTGTCTGCTGCAATTGCTTAGAGATAAAGAATTCTCATAAATGAAGGAAAAAAAGTCAACAAAGACAGCAACTATGAATTATTTACTTTTTAAAAAATAGATCAGATTTTCTCCCAAACTAGATTTCAGTTTAGTTGCAATAGGCACTCATGAGAGAAACAAAACAAAACAAAACAAGACAAAACTTTCCAGATGCTGATGTTCTGCAACCAAAATTTGCAAGCAAAAAATCAGATTGGTCTTCTCACATTTTGAAATCTTGACTAGTTACCCTAAAACTAATCTGTCAAAATGTAGTCTGTTTCTAAGGATTTCATCTTCAAGGCTGATACTGTAGGTAGTTTTGTTGCTATCACGATGAGCAGAGATGTTTACCTGAACAAGAATTTTCACTTACACTTATAAAAGTAATTTCTTCTTTTCATTTTGAACATACTGACCAGTTTGGTTCTGTGTGGGTGTTGATTACAGGAAACATTACTGTCAATGTGACTTTATAACCTTTGAGAAAAACTTCAGAGGAAGGTTCAGGTCAGAGAAATAAAGCTAAGGAATAGATTAACAAATTTCCAAGAGCACAATATCTCAAAGAAAAAGTGTGTAATGCTGTAAGTTCCCTCATCGGAGTATTTTACTTGCCCAAAGATATGTCCATCTCTAAGAGGGTAAATTCTTATTTGCTTTCCTTTAAGCGCACAATTGTCTTCTGGAAAAAGCAGTTTGATTACTTTGAAATATTTAATGGTAATATACTTTTAAAGATATTAAGCATTGTTTCAAATGACGTTAGCTTCATTAAAATAAACAAAAACAAACCTGCAAACCAAACCTAACATGATTCCTTTTTTTTTTTTGTATTTATATTTAAATGGTTGATAACTCCTTTAGTTACATTTCAATACTATATTTTTTATGCAATGATAAAAATAGGTGGGAGAGACACAAGTAACTTCTACTGTTGACTGGAAGTCTCCGTGAGACACTAGAAAGTGACCCTAAGGCTTTCCCACTTTCCCACTTCTGTGTTACTTGCCTCTCACTTTTTCCTGGCATTGTGTATTTGGACAGGGGAAATAACCGACTTCCTTATTACAGCTTGAATTTGTCAGTCTGAGCCTAGAAAAGCTCCTGCCATAATACTCTACTCGTACGAAGTATTTTTAAATACGATAATTGTGTGCTTTTGGGCTCATACCAACAGTTCCTGGCAGTGGCTGAAAAACCCTCATTGACTCCAAGTGAATTTGATCTGTGACCTGCAGCCCACAGAGCAAGTAGCTGCTATGAAAAGTTTTCCTCTTGTAGGGTTTTCTTTCCTCCTTGTAAAACCCATATCCACTTATCACTAACATTATGGAAAACCACAGGAAAATTCTGGAGTAGTCCATCCTAGCAATCCAGCTGAATCCTTAACCCTAAATTAGTTGTGTTTTTTTTCTCTGAATGTTAAATATATATTCAGATTGGACCTGTTAACCTGGACATAAACAAGGGCCCACAATCACAGTCAAATGCCAATTCTGAAAGGCTTTAAACAAGAACTTTAGGATAATCAGTTTTTAATTGTCTGTTTGTATCAAGTTTTCTAGTCCATCTCAGTACAAGGTCAAAGCTGTATAGACGAATAATTAAATCTCTTTCTATCTCAGAATATTGTGGAAGAAAGATGTGTTAGCTTTTTGTTAGGTTTCTGCTTGAGTGTTTATAAATGGCTTAGTGTGCAAGAAATCTTCCCTGTGTGGTGTACTTTATATTTGATTATGGTCTGGCATTGGTACAGATTGAAAGGCATGCTGCAGGGCTCTCCTGAGACCATAAGCTGATCCATAACCTGAACACAAACACTTCAGGTCCTTCTTTGAGGTATATATATAGGGGTTTGGGGTTTTTTTTCTGTTAAAAAGGACAAAATCAAACCAACCAACCAAAACTAGAACAACAACAAAAAAAAGAACAAAAGCAAACAATGTGAATTATTGGAGGTTGATACATGCTGGAGCCTTTCCCATTAGCTAGCACATCTTTAATATTCGCTGCTTTGGAAAAAAAAAAAAACCAAAAAAAACCACCTAGTACAAATAACCTGTGAAGGACAGATATATCCATGTTTTGTCTTCTTTGAAAGATAAATTGTCACTCACTATCTGACCCCCTTCTTTGGTAGTGTGTGAATCAAAATAGTTAACAAAATGCACAGTAGAGGTAAAGAGGAGCATAACAACAACTGTAATATCTAATATCTTCTAAATCACTTTTTAAATATATTTTAACTATCCCTATAACACTTTGAGGCCCTCAGGTAAAGGGAATATAAATATCATTATTTGCTGTTAAATCTGTCACAAATTACAGGAAAACTCTGAAAGATCAAATACAAAGTCCTATTCCATGTTTTAATCACCATAAACTATAATGGGATTCATATCCGCAAACATTTATTGCTCTGTATAGCAAGGATATTTTTAGCTATTTTGAAGGTTGTTACTATGAAATATAGTTTCTACAAGGGGGAAATGATAGCTGCTTTTAAATTAGATATTAATGTGGGAGCAACATTTAAACTAAACAGTATAATAAAGATAACTTTTCCAGGTATTTAAAATAAAAACCTGAGATGTGCAATTAAAGAAAGGCATCAAATACTTATGGTTTTCTTTTCCATTTTGTGCTTTTCATGCTGAGTAATGCTTTTTGAAAATTAATCATTGTGAGAGCTGGAGGCCTGAGGCGTCCAGCTGGATAATTCAGCATGAAGGCAATAGCCTCTTAGGTAAACAAGAATGTAACGTGGTGGAGGAGTAATAAATGTAGGTATGCTGAACACAGCATTGGCCTATAAAAGGAGGAAAGAGGATAAGCAGCATGAAAATTAAAAAAAAAAAAAAAAAAAAAAAAGTGTGGCTTTACTTAAGTCAGAATCCAACCTCTTTAGCACATCTGATGCCTGCTTCTCCATAAGTGAATGAAACAGGTTCATAGAAGGAACTCTTGTCATTGTGCACTGTCTCAACTACTGCATAACATTGGTCAGAGAATTCCTTGCAAAGAAAGAAAAAAAGAGTTTGAACAACAGTATTTAAAACTTAATATAGGTAATCAACTCAGTGACAATGGCTGCCAGTAAAGAAGCTATCCAGACCATTGGGAAGGCTGTTGTCATGGCTATTTAACTACTTTGTTCAAGAGTACAAATAAGTTCTGGATTGAATGGGTCTGTTTTCAAACTCCACTCACATACAGTCAGGGAGCACTTCTGATCTCTCCCTGATCATATGATACACAATATAAACCCAACCTAAAAAGGAATGAAAATACATGTAGAACTGACTCTGCTTACTTCATGATACCATCATTACACGAGAACACCTTGAGGCAGGGGTAGATGGATGAGTCTACATCTACCTGCTATCCTGTGCTCTAATTTGTGCCACATGGAAGCAATTTGATTAACCCTAGTGAAGCTGCCAAGAAGTTGCAGTCAAGGTGTTTTTTTCCATCCCCTGTATTGGACTGAGTGCTGTTGTAAAAAGGATGACTCCTATGCTTTTAACTCTTTGTCAGTTTAATATGGGTATCTAGTGTCCCTTGTACACAAACTTTCATGCACGGATAATTTTGCATAAAATGGAGAAAAGAAAAGGCTAGCACTCAAATCAAGCAAACAATTCTGATGGCACAAAGAAAGTGAAGTGGCTGTTCTGTGCATGATCAACATTTAGTTCAGCTGATGTAGGCAAAGAATTCCTTCTAGCTCTGCATTTTAGTGTTTATTAGCAGAATATTCTTGTTTTGGTTAGAGGAAATATTTCTTCAAACACCTTTATAATTAAATCTTTTTTGCACCAACATCATATCACTCAATAACTCCTGACAAAAACCTAAAAAATGTCTTGCAATAGTTTAAAGGGCAAAATTTATCTGCTGAAAGATTATTTTCTTGTGTCTTGTCTTTAATTGTTCTCAAATCATGTAGTTATTGGATGTGACAGACTGCAGGCAGTGGTTTCCAGGTTTAGACAGTGGCACCACATAACAGTGTTCAAGATCCATTTGCATATTGCCTCCAGGGAGATGAAATCTGACTTTTCCTTCCTTAGGGAGAAGGAATACTGAGCTAGGCTGTGGAGCTGCTGCTCAAAACAGAGCATTGTCCAGCTTAAGGCAACAGAGAGTGGAAAAGAGCTTTGATCTGAACTGCACTGTTAAAAACTGCACTGAACTCTTCCTAGTGGGGAGCAGAGCTGCTCAAAAGTCCTCTAGAGTGACTTGATTATTTTATAAGAAACAAAGATAATATTTATCACAGGTAAACAAACATGTTCTTATGAAACTTTAATAATTTTACCTCCTGTCCCAACAGCAATTTAAATTATCTAGGGAAATGGGTTGTCCATTGAGAGGAGTACAAAAGAGACTAATAAGATGTCTCAATGTGACTGCTTTTGTATTCATCGGCCTTTGGCCTCAGTATTTCATAGTGAATGTCTATTTTGAATTCCGGCTAGTTTTGTCATTCATGTACATCTTACGTCCCTCCAGTTGTGTGGATCTATCTGGAGGATCAGGGTCTTGATTTACATATCTGAACAACATAATTATAAAGGATGTTATCTGGGTGAGAATGTGATGCTGCCAACGTCGGTTAATTTACAAATAACTTAACTTCAGAGTGTCTGCCTCCTGAGCGTTTTTGGAAAGGAGTGAGGAACATCCAATTGATGATTAAGAGACTTCCCCGTAGACAAACTAAACAAAAGGTAACAATTTATCCCACTGTTTTGGTTCACTGCTGATGAATTTTCTTAGCATCTGCTAAGTGTTTGATTAAAGTATTCTACAAGCCCATCTGTTTCTGGCTGATACGAAACTCTGTGCGAAGGGGGAATTTTTAAAAGCTTGTACACCTCATTTAGCAGAGAAGACATAAAATTAGTGCCCTGATCTGTTGAATTTTCTAAGGCTAAGCCCACTCTGATAACAGCATTAATCAATTCATTAGCGTCACATTTTGTCAGCTAAGACTTTATGGCACTACCATGGGGTTTGTAATGTGCCAGTACCCCTTCCACATTTAGTTACATTCTAGACAAGAAATTTGACTAAACGGAGTTGAGATTCAAATTAAATTTTCCTAGTCTAGCAGTATAACTTGCTACTAGATACACAATAGAGAGAACATTTTTAAGATTTGAAGGATTTTTTTTTCCTAATCCCATGTTTGAAGGACAGAACAACACAATCATATTATTGGATGCATAGCTTGCTTGTTTTTTTTCACCTAATTAATTGCATCTTCAACTTCCTGACACATAAACTATATCATGAACTGGGTTCATCTTCTGATTGCCTTGCATTTCAAGGGACCAGGTAAAATTGTCTTGTGGAATGGGTAAATCTTTGAGCTGTCCGTTGTCACAGTTTTAAACAAGGAATGACAGTACCAAAGCTGTGTGTGCTGCTGCTTCTGCTTTGCATAGCAGAATTAAAATGGTACTTTTATACAAATTCAAACAGCCTTGTAAGCACCAAGACACTGGAAAACTACAGCCAAAAATTAGTATGAAACATTGAATAAATGCAGAGATTGAGATACACATCAAGTCCCACAGAACAGACAGTCACCTCTGGCCCTCTGGCCCCCATAGAAAAATTTTGTAATTAAAGTACCAAATAATAACTTTTATTGCAGCTTTCCTATCGAGTCTTGTCCTTTAAAGGTGCAACTCCAGCTTCAGCTGAAGCTGTTCTGCTCTCTGGCAGAAAAGAGTTCAGCCACCATAAAATTTTGCTGTTCCTCTTTCCACAGGGACAGCAAATGGGTTTAGTTATATTTTATTTACTGCTATAAATTCACTCCAGGAATTCTATTTCTTCACCACTCACTCATTCTACAGCCTTAGGCAAATTAATAAATCTTCCTATGTTCCAGTTTCCTATCTGTAAAGTCAATGTCATGGGGCTACTACTTCTGTAAAATCTCAGATATAAGATGCTTGGGGAAGCAGATTTTCAGAGGGTGTAAAAGGTGACAGGTAACCCTAAGATTAACATCACAGCAGGAACATGTGCATTTCATGCCATGTAGAAGTTGTGATCCTGTGCTGCTGTCTCTGTCAGCAGGAGAGCTTTGTTTATCTCTTCTATTTGTGCAATTTCTCCACAGGGGTACAGGTCTCAGGTGGGGCCATTAGATAAGTCGTTAATGTTAAGAAGAATCAGCGTAAACATTATTGACGGAAGATTCCTGTTGGGGGAAATCCTCTGCCCTATGCATGTCAACAGAAGGAAACTGCGTAGGATTTGTACAATCCTTTCTTCAAATCTATAGTAAAAGAGACTCCTTGCACCTCCCTCCCTCTGGAACAGACCTGTGGCAAAAGCTCCACTTCCTTAGGAGAGACTTTTCTGCCTGCGCAGACAGTTTCTGAACAGCATAGAAGAAATCAAGAGCTTGTTTTTGCACCTCAGGAAACTGGCCACATGCTGAGCTCACAGAGTCTCCTTGGTGTAGCCTGAGTTCAGGATGAGCCCAACATACTAAATCCTAATGTAAGGTTGGAGCATGTGAGTATCAGAGAGAACTGAGCAGCAGGTCTTTTTTTTCTGGGGTCCTTCCTTGAGTACAAATAGAGGCATCAGCCCCATTTTCTTATAGACCTTGTTCATTTACCCAATCTTAATACTGCAGTAAACTTACTTTACAGTATTAAGTTTTTGCAATGAGCATAAAGGACAATAACAACAAATGGGAAACAGTTAATTTTTCCTATCTCTTTACTGTGTTTCCAGTTACAGAGTATATGTAATTCAAAGTCTTTTGGTGTTTCTGTCCAGCAAACACACTATTTCATGTAGTAGTTTTTTCAGTATTTTTTTTCAGTAATGCAGTAATTGCAGTAATTTTTTCAGGAAAATATTTTTCATGGAAAGGGTCATTGGGCACTGGAACAGGCTGCCCAGGGAGGTGGTTGACTTTAAAAGTTCAAATAAGTACTAGTTATCTCCAGCTTTTGCCACAATTATTAATAGAATTTAAATACTAAGAAAGCCTATGCAAAAGTGTTGCAGCATTCCTACTCAGAACTTTAAAGGTCGGTTTAGAAAAACATTTGTCAGTGATGATTTAGGTCTAGTTGATGCTGTTTGGTTGAAGGAACTGACATCCAATGGTGCCCTCATCTGTTTAGCCACAGTTCTTTTCTGTGGATCATATGTTTTTCTATATTTACATTAACTCTATTAATCTATAGTTGCACTAAAATATAGTCTTCAGACACATTAAAGGCAAGCATGACATGACAGCATGTGAATATGCAACATCAGAGAAGAAGATAAAAACTTTAATGCAGTAGAAAGTATACACTGGAACCTAGTTAGACTGCACTTTGGATCATTATGGAAAACAGCCTTTGAAATCTGCAGATATTTCACTGTGCATCTGCAACTGAATGGACAAAACATAAAGGCATTTAAAGAAGGCTTAGAAAACAAACTTGATATATAATAATATCCTCACATATGTTCCTGGCTTAGCCTTATGTTATTCATTCTCCATTACTTTACCTCAAAAATATATAGCAGAAATGGAAGAGATCCAAAGAAGCCTGATGAAGGTCTAGAAAACAGGGAAAAATATGTAGTTTTCTGGTGATTAAGACAGGATGTTATAGAACCATACAGAGTAATGAATTTCACAAAGAAGGTGAGTTAAGAAGTCCTTAGTACTCTTCTAATAAATCACAAGAGTATATGCAAAAAATATGAAATGACTATGAAACAAATAAAACAAATAGGACTTCTTATATAGATATACTGATAAACTTCCAAGCTCATTCCTGTGATACTTGATGGAAGAATAAGCTCAAGAATTCTGGGTTTACCAAAAATCAAAGCCTGATTCTTTGCTAATGGCAATGCCTAGAGTTACAAGAGAAAAGTCACCATAACTATTGGGGTTTGCTAACATCCAGATGCACAAATATATTCAACTAATAACCTCATTTGAATTTCAGTAAGGATAGGCTTTAAAGTCTGCCTTAGGATGTGGCTTTACAACCACGAAGTTCCCATTCGTCAAGACCTTTCTCTGAAAGATCTGGGAATCAATGGGCCTTGAGAAACTGGCTGCAAATCTCTTCAGGTGCTTGCTATAATTTAGCAGTACCAGCATCCTGCCTAAACAGGATTAAAACAGACATAAAATCTCACGATCCTCCTTTTAACATGCAAATCTTATTTCTTGGAAGTTCCCAGCCTTTCTGAGTGTGATACTTTGTCAACATCTGTGCTTACACTAAGTGTCACCAGTTCTCCACCACAAAAAAACCCCTTAACTCTTAGGCATCATGCTGCTCAGAACAATATTCTTTTGCAACCAAGCCAAAGCGTTTATGTCTTTGAAGATTTCTGTACCTAGGGTGAAGTTCATCTCAGCTGGCGTTTATCTAGAAGTTTCTGGAATTTTCTATGCAAAGCCAAGCACTTAGACTCCTACCTAGCCAGTGGAGAGAGACTAATCCAGAGGAAGGCTTTTGAGATTTTTTCCTTTAGTAGCAGCTGAAACTTAGATGAATGAAAGCTGAAAGTTAGATTAATACATATGAGTTGTATTCAGGCGTGAGTGCCACGATAGCAGCCCTTCCCAGATATCGCAATTACCCAACTTTGTTTGGTCCTAGATAGCTTTGAAATCAGTTTATTGTATACCTGACCTTCTGTACTTCCTTCCAAAGTAACAGTAAAGATGTCTGCAGCCAGTACTTTTCAAAGATAACTTATTCTGCTACTCAGTGATAAAATTCATGCTGTTCAGATTATGTGACCTGTAACTGGCAGTATTATTCATAAAGCAGGGTCTTACAGAACACTAAAAAATAAAAACTGCAAAGCCAGCTGCAGAAACTGTCCTCTTGAAAACACAAAAGTGGAAGAAAAGCATTGGGTATTGCCCAAAATGAGCTGTTCTCCTTTGTAAAACTACATTTTTCAGCTTAAAGGCATTCTTCTCTAACTTTACTATTTCAGATGATTGAAAATGAAATATTCAGCAGACTTCTACTAAAATCTCATAATGCATACTTCAGAAATATTGCAACTCTGACTTTTGATGGATGAATAAAAGCACCTGAACATGTACTAAAGTCCACAGTTTGCAAACACAGAACTGATGAAGTTCTGATCTCTTTTCTATGTAGCTGACAATTGTATCAGGACCATCCACTGATAAGACTGCAAACACAGAATTCCAGGATTATGTCACTGTCAAAGTTTGTCTGGCATTTTATATAACAACACTTTTTATTACTTCTTACATCAAACAATAATCATTTGGACTGAAGGGTTTTTTGTTCACTTTTTTCCCATGCCATGTGTCTGCCTCTTGTTTTGTTGCATGAGTTTCTTTTACTGCAAGAGAGTTTTAAATGTACATATTCTTTGACAAAAAGGTTAAGGGGAAAATGCTTTACAGCACTGAAGATAATTTCACAGTGCTAAATGTAATTTCTAATCTCTAGTGTCACCACCCCTGAAAGGTCAGTCATCTAAGACCAAATATTTTAAGGAAGGGAGGAATCACCCTTTAGAGAAATCTATGTCATCATTAAACAAAAAGACAACCTATATGACTAAAAATTTACTGCTCTTATTGCCTGTATGTCTAGTGAAAAGACTTCAGACTTGCTAATAATGTGCTTTGTGTTGTTAAGACTTTGGCTTCAATTGGGCAGTGAATTTGGTCCTGGGAGAGTGACAGTTTTGAACGAAGTCAGGTAAGTTCAGAGAGACAACTGTGCCTCAGAGACACCATAGTCTATATTTGCAGAGATACTGGCAAGTCTGATCCAGTGGGTGCATCAATACAATTTAGATCAAATATCTCTATTTCTTCTGTAGCCCCACACCTGTGGACTGTTATTACTATATATCATCAACAGCTGAATTGTGGGAGGGGTAAGAACAGTCACAGTAAGAAAAGCAGTATTCACTTAATTCAGGCAGAGTGTTAAAGTATTACAGTAAGTTTTATGGACTGTCATTTTGCCTTTTGAAACATAACATCCTTCATAAGGCATCCACCTTTGGAAAAGATTCTCTGAAGATATTTTTGCACTACAAAGAAGTCAGAGAGCTCAGTTCCAAACTTTTTGTTACATTCTTTCTTGTGCTTGTCTTGTAGTGACTCCTTACTAGGTATGAAGTATGTCTAAACTGGCAAATTGAATTAACTGATCTTGAAAACCAATAAACCTGTCTTTTTACAATATTTGTGATTTTATCAGTGAACTGAAAAAATAAAATCAACACATTGAAGTTGATTTAATCCTATCAACAAAAATTCTGCAAATGAAAAAGATTCTTTGTTATAGCATTTCTCAAGAAAAATATATGCTAACCGTAGTCTTTCATGTAGCTCTAGAAATGAAGAATTCTGCTGGGAAAATAGGATTTCAGCAGCATCCAGTAAATAAAACATTGATACATCTTTTACCCAATTTAATAAAAAAAATTACATGGGTATTGTAAGAATGCAGCAAATCATCTTCTTTTGATAATGTCAAAATTGAAACAAGTAAAGAGTGATGTCTCTCAAAGGTCTGTACTGGAATCAGTAGTATTTAATATCTTTGTCAACAATATACAAAGAGGGATTGAATGCACCTTCATTAAGTTTTAGGGCAACAGCAAGATGAGTGACGTGGCTGACAAGCCTAACTAATTGATGGGATGTAATCCAGAGGGACATGGGCAACTTTCAGAAGTAAGTCCATGTGTACCGCATGAAATTCAAAAAGTTCAAGTGCAAGGTGTTGCAACTGGGTTGGTGTAACCCATGGTATTAATACAAGCTGGAGGATGAAGGGATTGAGAACAACCCTGACCCAGAGTGTCTGGTGGATGGAAAGCAGGACATATGTTGGCAATGTGTGCTCAAAACCCAGAAAGATAAACAATCTGGACTGTACCTAAAGAAGCATAGCCAGCTGCTTGAGGGAGGTGATTCTGCATCTCTACTCCATTCTAGTGAGACACCACTCACAGTACTGCATCCAGGTCTGGAGCTCTCAGCACAGAAAAGGCAAGGATCTGTTGGAGTAGGTCCAGAAGAGACCACAAAAATGATTAGAGGGATGGAACAACACTCATATGAGGACAGGCTGAGAGACCTGGGGGTTGTTCAGCCTGGAGAAAAGAAGTCTCCAGGGGTCCTAAGGGTTTTCTTTACCACAGTTATCTGGGTTACTTTTGTGCCCATCGGAACTACTTGCATGTCTTTGCATCCATATTTTCACCTCCTAGTTAGCACTTGCAGGGGGCTTGGAACTAGATAATCCTTTAGGTCCCTTCCAACCCCAAATATTCTATGATTCTATGATTCTAATGTTGTCAATACTGTGCTGTGGTAGTTGTCATTTGGGCCCATCATTTGGCATTTCTTTTATTTTGGGCAATTTTGTCTCAGTGTTTTGCCAGCTGCCCTAGAATAGGAGTGGCCATTGTTGCAACAGCCAGTTTAGTAGCTTTTGTTTTATTTGTATGTTCTTTTCTCTCTTGTATCCCCAGAGACAAATCATCTGGTGTTTTCCACCAACTATTCTCTTAGGACTGAATTACCTTCCAAGTAAGGTGTATTACTGGGATATCTGTCACCTTGATGCATCATATTCGCCAGGAGGTAGGAACTCAATCTATGCACAAATAAAGATCTACAACTCATTGTAGATATTTCTTGGATCACTTTAATGTACCCAGCATCGTGAATCATGTGATCAGAGTAGATACATCAAGATGAACAGCAAAAAGTGTATAACATACAAAGACTGGAAATGGAAATTCAAATAGCATTTATTTCATTCAGCGCTATGATCATTTCAATGAACTTGCAAGGAGCTTTGGAGATTCAGGTTCAGAAACTCCCTTTGTGGTGTTCTGAGTCAGATGAGTTTATCATCTACTGTTTCAGCTCAGACTGTACTAGAACCTGAATTTTCTTCATTCATGTCTGAGATGAGTGCTCTGAGTATGTAGCTATGGTTGGACTTGATGATCTGATGGGTCTTTTCCAACCTGGTGATTCTATGATTCTATGAAACCAGTCTCTTAGCAACCTTTAATGAGCAAATAAGTTTGCTGTTTCAGGCAGCTCTATTAGCATGTGACTGACTTCATGACTTTTGTCTTTTCACTGTTGGCTTTGTTAGAAACCTAAGGAGTTTCACAGTGTACATTTGTTTAGAAAGGGGCTGGCATTTTGCTCCTTAGTTGGTGTCCCAGTGACATGAGGGCATCACTGAGAAGTGGCAACATTACTGAACAATCTGATTGTTTTCCTAACTGCATTATAAGGTTCTTTCTGCCTCCATAAAAATTTGGTTGGTTCAAGGAAATGTCTGCATCAAGACAAATCTTGATTCCTGAGACATGTAATACCACTGGAAGAGTCGTCTTCTTCTCCAATACTACCTGAAGAAACTTGAACTCTCATGCTGTTAAAGGGTAATGACTGCAGGGGTACCCTGCAGAGTTATTAGCTCCAGATGCCAATTTATTCTGTAGATCTTTTTTAGCAATAAAGGGAAGGGAGGTACTACATTTTTATAGTCTTATTCTTTTCATTTGCTGTAAAGGGATATTCAAAATATGAGCCCTGGCAGGCTACTGAGTTGTTTAATGGGTTAAATAAACAGATGAATCTCACTACTGGGCTCTGGCCTCTAGTTCTCAAACATTTCAAATAACCATTTCCTTTAGCTGGTTTATGGCACACCAAATCTTACAAGAACAGAAAGAACAAACTTAGGAGTATAATGTGTGGTTTGTGTGTTAATCACAGCCTGTCAACATATCAACAACTTTCTTTCAAACTCTTTACATAGTGCCTGGATGTTGTTTGGACTTGGTAGTGCTGACTACTCTATACTCCATACAAAGCAGCTGGTTTCACTAAATCTTTCCACCGAGATATTTAAATGCAGTATAATTTACGGTTTAATCAGGTTTGCTGATATTTGAGTGTATGAGATTCTTGCTATGCTCTACTTTCTGAATAACTTTAAACTCAATTTAGATTTAGAGGATCTGGATAAGTAAATCATTCGCATTACATGAAGAAAAACCAACAACAAAAACTAAAACAGAACATCACAAAAAAATAATCCCACAACACCAACCAAATATAAAAACTTCATCAAGCTTTGCAGAAATCTGCACTTAAGCAAAAATGAATTTCAAGTATTAATTACAAATAGTTTTAAGTCACCTAACCATATTCAAATAGCAAAACATAAAATGGAAGTTATTCCCCGAGTCTGAGGACGTTCTTCACAAAGAAAATAGAGTTTAAATTCTATTGAGAAATAGCTTACAAATGCATGCAATACTTTTCACATTCTTTGCATAATCAGGGCTCTTAAAAATTTAATCAAACCACCACCTGTCTTAAAAATTCATCATAAAAGTATTTAAACTTTAAAACACAATTATCTGTCAAAAGCACTTGAGCACTTCCAAATCCATAATAAGAAATTGTTCAAAAAGTGCAGAGTATGGTCCTATTAACACACTTATTCTGTGACTGAACAAATGAGAAATACCTACTTAGTCTTCCTCATTTTAGGAAACAAAAATCAATATCAGTAATAGCATGTCTGAAAGTATATGTTTTTTGATCTGAGACACATATCGAGGCTGTGTGTCCCCGTGCATTTTAAGATCTTCCAATGCAACAAAAATACATATTTTAAAAGATTTAAATTGTCTTCTCTAGCTCTAATTCCTGCAGCTTTGTATCAGTCCTGACTCTACAGATTCAATACTTTTCAACTAAAGCCAAATTTTACACTGGGGTTTGTTGTCAATAAAACCATAAGCAATACTGAGCCCTGCTTATAAGGCTCAAATACATCAAGTGGCTGTTTCTAAAGATGACAGCCAATTTCACCCCTGTTTTAACCATTCAAGGTAACCGCTAAGACACAAATGATCCATACAGAGCTGTAATACCATTTGATGGGAGGATTGTCAAAGGAAAAATGAGTAATAGTCGCAGCTGGTGAGAGCATGCAGTTCTTTTCACTCTCTGAATTTAACCGGGCTACAGCATCGATGTTCCAACAGTTTTACATGGCTTCATGTTGCTGTGAAAAACTGTTGAAAGAGAGGGTCGACTGAGGCCAGAGGAGCAGATTTTTCTCACTCTTTTCAGGATCCAGTCCAACAGAGAGAGTTACTGAGGGAATATTCTCCTAGGGAACACATTTAAATGCCCACCCTCAATTCTGCCTTTTATTTCTTTTTTGTATCCAAAAAAATGAATGCTCTCTATGTCATTACAGAACAATAGGATTCAGGGGTCATTGCTCTGCCTAACATTTTCACTAAATGTTGTTTCAAGAAGCTATTCTGTTTTGCTCTCCATATAGCAAGGATATGGTATGTCATTAACGTTTGCTTCTTTTTCTAACAGACTTTAACTGAACACGATTGTGTTACATGTAAACCAGAATTCATTGATCAAAACCATCAAAACCACATAAAAAACAATAAGAAATAAACATACTTACTGACATATAATAAAAAATTACAAGCTATGGCCTACATGATATATATTAGCTGCCAAGTAAATTAAAACTAACGCAAAGACACTTCTTGGGAAACTGGAAATCGGTCCTTAAACATAAAACTGATGGTATAAACATTTCATGGGCAGCAAAAACAAATATAAAATCCCCCAAAATATTCAATATAAGTATTTACTTAGTCTTGTTTTCTGTTTCTACTGATAGGAATTGAAAGGCAAATATCCTGCTGCATGAATAAGTGAAGGAAATGAGCTGTACAGAACTATTAAATAACCTGGAGCTACCTTATGGAAAAGTCTGAATACAGAGCACAGGGATTTCACCTCTGTCAACAGTAGGAAGCCACTTTAGTTTCTAGCGTACTGCAAAAGTGTTCTAATTTCCACAGTACACAGGCTGCTGGGTTAAGGTAGCGATGGATTAGAGCACAAGAGAAAATATTAGTGAATCATAGAGGACAGAGCCTCTGAGTGAGCTGTAATTTTGTATATGTAAATACAAGGTAACTGTTTCATAAAACATACTTAAAATACAAAATCCCATTTTGATAAGCATACATTATTTTGGATTTTTAAGTTTAAAACCAATAAACATGTATTTCATCTGGTGTGCAATATTATTTTATTAACACTCTCTATATTAATACCACCTTAACATCAGGAATCAGGGTAGGTAAATGTAATGTTAAACACTGTACTGTGGTCCTGGCTACAGGCCTTGCCTGGACTTAAATTACTCTTTGTCCTCTCCCTGGAAATGTTCAAGGCCAGGTTGGATGGGGCCTTGGGACGCCTGATCTAGTGGGAGGTGCCCCTGCCTTAGTGGCGGCACTTGGAATTAGATGATCTTTAAGGTCCCTTTCAACCCAAGCTATTCTATGATTCTATGATAAAAACCTCCTGAAGTCTTGCCTAGATTTGTGCCAGAATTTTGTGCATAAGAGGAAGTATAAATCTTATTAATATCTTATTTAATACTTTTATTGTGCTTTACACAAGTGATATCATTCATGTAGATCCCTTGAAGCTCCAGCACACAGAGAAGTCCATTAGAAATTTGCATGTTTATTCTATTTCTGTGTCCTTGATAGTCCTGCTGTGGTGGTATATAAAAGACTTGTCTTCAGATATTCAGCTGCTTACTAAAGACTGACTAGTTCTACAAAGAGAAGGTCTTAATGGTCACATTAAGAACAAGTTGACTAAGCTCTCCATTCCATCTTGGATTGAACACAGAGTTATATTCAGGCATAGGCGCAGCAGCTCTGCTGCAGCATGATGCTCCTAGATTATTGGATGAGAGTTGGTAATGGCACAAGGTTTCACATATGGCAGTCCTCAGCTGTTAGCTCCTCTTCTCTTTTTTACACAAAGTGATATTTTCTGTGACTTTTGAAATCTAGGCTCAGTGCTCCTCATATAGTATCGGCAGCAGCACTGTGCAGACTATTTTTTTCTAGGAAAATAATGTTCCTGGTCTTTTTCATTTTCATAGTCACTTCAGATTTAATATTATAAATCCTGGCTGTCAGTATCATCTCATTTTCCCCTTTTTTAAAATTACTAAAACTTTGCAGATATATCATTCAATCCATCAGACATATTCAGAACTCAGTAAAGAATCATCAAATTCTTAGCAAAAGTATCTATCATCTCATTTTTCCTTTTTTAAAAATTACTAAAATTTTGCAGATATATCTTTGAATCCATCAGGCATATTCAGAAATCTGCGAAGAATCATCAAATTCTTAGCAAAAGTATCCTTCCACGTCCAATGGCATATGCCTGCTTCAATGCAAAACAATAGAACTGAACTCTTTAATTCCCCTCAGTTTACCTTAAATATGAAGTAAACCTACAGATCTTTGAAAAAGAAAGAGAAAAACCTGTGGATTTATGAGAATTTTCTAAAACTGAGAATGAATCCAATTACATATTATTTTCTTTCCACGCCATTTAGTTAAATTAATTTAATTAAGTTTTGGCTAATTTGCAGGCTCAAAACTTAGATGAAAGTCAATAGGAATTAATCTCTGCCTAGAAATGATTCTATGTGAATCTCTGAGCAGTGATGTGATTATTCTTAATTATCATTAATATAAGAACTGAATGTAAAACAAATATACAATGAATATAGAAAACAAAGACTAAGATGAGATTCTTTTCATGTCTAAACTATATCCTTAATATTGACAACTGATCTGTCAACAAAGAGAAGGGAATGGAAGAATATATTACCATATATCTTACATGCAGGACAAACACTGTCCTAGAAGGAAGATCTAATTCTAGTGAGTTACAAATCGTATCACCCTTGTTATTGGAACTTTCTTTCTTTAAGATGAACATTGTCAGCTCCAATTAGAGCATGATTGTCACAAGTATTCAGTTTGCTCACTGCTGAACATTGCATTGGCTGCCCAGCTTTCTAGTGAATTCACGGACTTGAATTAGTCCCCGAGGGTCCCCTTTGGGAGTACAGAGTTAGTCACCCGAGGCAAGGAACCCTTGTTAAATATTAATAATGGAGGTAGTTAAGCAGTGAATTCTATAAAATAGTCAAGAGGAAAATGCAAAGAAAGAGGTGAGATAGGCCACCTTAGCAGCTAAGAAATTCTCTTGCGCTTTTTTATTATTCTCAGACTCAGAGCTTTTTATTTTTCTGTGGGTTCTGTCGTAGCGTGCTTGCTAGATGCCCTTGAGATATGAGAGACATCAGTGGAGTCACTCAGTTTCTTCAGAAAGAACTTCTACCTGCATACTAAAGCACATTTAAATCAAGGTAGATATTTTAGCAAGAGATAAATTGAAAATTTTCCATTGGGAATAATGGATTAAATATTAATTTGGTCAAAGACAAATTGTGTTGAGTTATTTAAGAAGCCAAGTACCTTACCAAAGCATCAAATAAGACAGCTGATCTGGAGAGAAAAGTGTCTCCTATCCACACAGATAAGTTTTTAACCATGACACTAAAATCTCTGCAAGTTACTACCATTTAAACATAGACTGATTAATAGGAACAGTGTTTTCCCTGCCAATAGTATTTATTAGCCTACAATAAATATGATAGTTGAGGAAAATATTCCAGTGTGCTGGAGACATAGAGTGAACTGGACTTCTTTTGGCAGCAGAAAGTGTACATTTAAGGCCAAAGTATCCCACCCATAATGCCAGTGCAGCAGACTGGATGCCACAGTGACTTTATTTTTCCTAAACCCTTCTCAGCTGCAAAGTGTCACGCTGTAACAAGGTCACTCTTCAGCCAAAGTTGGAACTGATAAAAATATAAAAAACAAATTAAGAAAACACCAAACCTAATGAACAACTGTTCAGCAAGTAAGACGAAATCAGACACGTCATGTACAAAAGGAGAAAATAATTAAAATACGGCTGACATGACTGAAAACTTATTTTTATGCAAATAGTTCTGGTGTTTTGTCTGATTTTAGTGCTGTAAAAAGGCACAGGGAAAGGAAATGTTCACACTAAGGCCAATGTTCAGGAACAATTTTCTCCATATATTTTACAAACATGGATATTAAACTAGGGACAGAACAATTTGCAGCTTTGATTTGTATAGAAAATAGAAGCCTTGTTAAAGACATATAAAGGCTATGTATATGCACAGAAACTATTAGCAACTATAGGAGGTTAAAGGACACATATTGAATTGAAGAATTAAGATGAATTAGGCATATGCATTCTCTCATTCTTTTTTCCATGCAGATTTTAAATCTATCTTGAGTAGATCAGCTTTCTGCTGCTTTGTCATGACCTAGACACAGTGCTGCAGTCTCCCTTCATTGTGCAAAGTACACTAATGTCGCAGTCTGATTATGAAGTATTTAAGATACATGAAAGATGGTGTGCACAGTCACTGACCTTGGTGTGAATGGTAATTTTTCTTTCCATGCACTGGGAACAAAGGACAGTTCAGCTGATAGTTGATATAATTAGAAAATTAGAAATTAGGGATTACTGGTACATAAAAAAAAAGCAAAAAAAAAAAAAAAAAAAAAAACCTGGAGGATGATTTTGAGCCTTTGAAAGAAAAATATTGTTTTGGAGAGATAAAAGAATATTATCCAATTCTGTAATGATACAGTCTGTATAGCAATGCTGCCTGATAAGTGACCCAGACACAGCATCTAGCAAGGATTTCCAAATCCCTTCAATCCTGCCAGACCCTGATGTGTACTGGTTCTATGAGATTCCTAACAGTCAGGTGCCCTCGTTAACTCACTTGATTACCCAAGCACTTAGTCCTGGTGTAGCTGCTTTCCAAAGGAAGACAGTTGTGAATACCAGAGATGTAGCTGATAACAATAATAATCTTCCTGGGATCTCACTTGTGCCAGGATGAAGGATGAAGGATCTGTGGGAATGGGAAAATGCTATAACCTTATTTCCTGCAGCAAGAGGAATCTTTCTCAAAGCCTTGTATGACCTTAAAATTCATCAATGCAGGGCTGCGGCTTTTAGTTTAATATAGAAACTTCATCCATAGGGCACTGCAGACCTCTCTGACTTTGAGTGTTAACTCTAGAGATATATACAGGCAAAATACAGGCTAATCAGAGCTGGCTACAGATGTGGGAGAAGCTGGCAGCTGCAGAGGGCTATGAGTTCCATGGGGTAAGGAAGAATAAACTAGCCTCGTCTCTGTTGCCCATTTTGTCTCTGCCAGAGCTGAGGAGAGCCAAGTGGCAGCAGCTGAATCTGCTGTGGAGGAAATGGGAGAAAGCAAAAAGGGAGCTGCAGTTAGGGGGCTGCAAGCCCCTGGAAGCGGTCACATCGTGCCTCTGTGCCAAGCCATGCCTGCTTGGTCAAGGGTCAAAATTGTTCTTTGCATACGGTTCTTAGGAACCCTGAGCCTGATTTGAGTTAAAAAGAATTTAGAAAATGTGAAACAGAAAACGTGAAATAAAGTTTACGGAGGGTTGCTGCTTTTCATCAAATTAAAAGTACTCAGGAGAAGAGGATGAATGAGTAGTTGTAAAAAAAGTTAGTTTTCTGAGGCATAGGCAGAATCATAGGATCATAGAACCAGAGAATGGTTTGGACCAGAAGGGCTTTAAAGATCAGCTAGTTCCAACCCCTCCTGTCATGGGCAGGGACACCTCCCACTGCATCAGACCTCCCAAGGCTCCATCCAACCTGGTTTTAAACACCTCTAGGGATGTGGTAGCCACTACACCCCTGGGCAACCTTAGTCTCAACACTCTCATGGTGAAGAAATTCCTCCTTAAGTCTAGTCTAAATCTGTCCCTCTCCAGTTTATCCCCATTGCCCCTAGTCCTATCACCACAAGACTTTGTAAGCAGTCTCTCCCTAGCTTTCTTGTGATCCCTTCAGGGTCTGGAAGGTCTCTATAAGGTCTCCTCAGAGCCTTCTCTTCTCCAGTCTGAACAAGCCCAACTTTCTCAGCCTGTCCTCATATAGGAGGTGCTCCAGCCCTCCGATCATCCTTGTAGCCCTCCACTGGACCCGTTCCAACAGCTCCATATCCTTCTCAAGTTGAGTATTCCAGAACTGGGCACAATACTTCAGATGAGGGCTTAAAAGAGAGGAATTAGAAAGGTAGAATCACCTCCCTCGGCCTGCTGGCTACACTTCTTTTGATGCAGCCCAGGATACGATTGGTCTTCTGGGTTGTGAGTGCACATTGCTGACTCATATTGAGCTTCTCATCAACGAACACCTCCAGGGCTGTTCTCAATCACATTATCCCCCATCCTGTATTGAAATTGGAGATTGCGTTGACCCAGGTGTAGGACCTTCCTGAAGTATAGACTGTAAAATATTTATGATTTAAATTGCTATGCACAAGCTGATAATATAGTAAATGGATTTTTTAAGTTACTGTTTTATTTTGCAGTTTCCCTTTTCAACTTGCCCTTATTTCCTTTATTTCCTTTATTTCATGCAGAATGCTAAAGAAAATAGATACATGTAAAGTATATTACTTGCCTGGCCAATGTCATATTTGCTTCCAGTTATGCTGTATCATGCTGGACTTGCAACTCTATTTGAAGCCTAGCACTAGATAGATAAAAAAAGGGAACATTTTAGCTTCAAAGATAGTTTTGCAGTGGTTTAGTTTGCTGCAGTAAAGCCATAATACAGAGAGGTTTTATTCCAGCAACTTTTCTATCTGAATATACATTTTGAATAAAACAAAGAGTGCTTACTTTTTTCTACAAAATTACTCCAAAATTATCCTGTTAGTTGAAAAATAAAAGCTACATCATCAAAATGAGCATTTCAATATAAGAATTTAACTAAGGTACTCAAACCAAACATATAAAATGAGTTATTTTTTTAAAAGAATTGACCCACGTTTTTAACACCTCCTTTTCTGTTATGCAGTCAATATGTTAAGAAGGATACTCTGGTTACTCCAAAGCATCATTATCCTGAAAAGTTTGTGAGATGGTTTCATAAGAACACTGCATTTTGGTAGCATATAATTAAGCTGATTGCAAGAATTGTTGTCAGACTCCAGCTCTCTCAGATACTGCTTCATAGTTTGTTAAATTTGCCCCTGAAATATATTCTTTTAGATGAAGTTAATTATTCTTTCAAATGCTTTATTTTATACCATCCCCTGAGGAGAATTCTGAGAACATGAAAGGACAAGGTAAAAGTGGTTTTTATATATGAAGTAAAACAATGCTTTAATTTAATGTAGTTTCTTTTAATAGTAAATGATAGAGTAAAGCAGCAGTCTAAAAATAAACAATAGTGTTATGAGCAGCTATATCATCTTAGCACAAAGCACAGAGAGCTGTGTCTGTCTAATTAAATAACTTAGCTTCTCTGTAGGAAGACATTATTCATCTCATCAAATACCGAAAGGCTGCTAGATGTTGGGCAGATGTTTGAAGCAAATCATAGCAGTCATTGCTGTCTGAAGATCCTCTTAGCCCCCTCAGAAAAGATTAACTAAAGTTGCTTTGTGTCATTTACATATGTTGCCACTTCTTTGTCATTAAAAATAGATCTCCAAAGACGAAGGAAGGCAAAATTATCCACTTTACTACATGCCATGATCACACGAAACATCTGAGATCCATGCTAAAGGCAGCTTTGTTCCCCAAAACTGCTTAGCGCTCACTGATACTTTAGTTGTGATTTCAACAAGGATTTTTGTTCCCAGGTGACATGGTTGTTCACTGCGTCCGTGGAGATGGAAATACGCACAGACATCCACTATGGAAACCAGCTGTGTTTTACCAGGGGGAAAGTGAACTTCATTCCTGGGGTTTTTATTGATGTTGTTCACACGATCAAGTGTTATATGCATACCCTGTATTTATTATCCTCATTTGTGGTCTGATTAGTTAGTGTAACTTTTAATTTTGCATCAGTAGTATTTCTGATTAAATATTTATTTTCTGTGAAAGAACCATACATATCAATAGTTGTAAAAATCCTCTGCCTGGCCTATTTAATACCAATGGCTAAGGGAGTGATTTGATAATCTGAAAGGCTAGACTATTCATAGAATCATAGAATCATAGAATCACCAGGCTGGAAGAGACCCATCGGATCATCAAGTCCAACCATTCCTATCAAACACTAAACCATGTCCCTCAGGACCTCGTCTACCTGTGCCTTAAACACCTCCAGGGAAGGTGAATCAACCACCTCCCTGGGCAGACTGTTCCAAAGCCCAATGACCCTTTCTGTTAAAAAACTTCCTCCTGATGTCTAGCCTAAATCTCCCCTGGTGGAGCTTGAGGTCATTCCCTCTTCTCCTGTCCCCTATCACCTGGGAGAAGAGCCCAGCTCCCTCCTATCCACAACCTCCCTTCGGGTAGTTGTAGAGAGTAATGAGGTCTCCTCTCAGCCTCCTCTTCTCCAGGCTAAACAACTCCAGCTCTCAGCTGCTCCTCGTAAGACTTGTTTTGCAGCTCCTTCACCAGCTTCGTAGCTCTTCTCTGGACTCACTCCAGAGCCTCAACATCCTTCTTGTGGTGAGGGGCCCACAACTGCACACAGGATTCAAGGAGTGGCCTCACCAGTGCTGAGTAGAGAGGGAGAATCATCTCCCTGGCCCTACTGGTCACACCATTTCTGATCCAAGCCAGGATGCCATTGGCCTTCTTGGCCACCTGGGCACACTGTTGGCTCATGTTCAGTCAGCTGCCAACCAACACCCCCAGGTCCCTCTCTTCCTGGCAGCTTTCTAGACAGAGACTACATCAATCCTAATAATACTGTATTTATGTTAATTTTCTTTATCAACAACACTGTGTTATTTCCAGTTCTTTTAACAGGACTATAAACCTGGAGGTTTCATGGCTAGGATTCATGAGACTGACTTGTTACATTCTTCCCCTTGGTGACCCAGGACCAAAATGACAAAATACTGTACATATTTCTGGATCATGGTTCTCTATGGGAGCAGGAAGTGCTAGAGAAATGGAAACTGGCTCTTGCTATGAAGTTCCCCTGATAATTATGCTACACTCAGATACACTTTCACTATCACTATTACTGCTAATAGAATGAACTTGAGATTTCCTGAACACTTAATTTCCTCTGAATCTCCTAATGGCTGATGCATCTGTTATTTATAACTTGGTCAATACCTGGAATGGAGTGGTTTGTATTCACCAACTATATTAACCACCTCTGGGGGGATGGTTTGCCATCATCTATGGGGAAACTGGACAACTAAACAGATGTAGTAAATGGATCCCTGTTTTTCTGTGGAATCACTTGTGAACAATTAATGCTTATTCAAAACTTATTCATCAACAGCCCTTACGTATGACTATTTTTCTTTTTAGATGATATTTTAAGCACAAGCACGCCTTGATGCTTCCAGATAGCCCATAGACACATCAGAAGTGAAAAGACATTAACAAACACATACGTTAGTGTTAGCATTACTTTTTTTACTCTTACAGGAGTTGCAACTGAGCTTTTTGCACCTGAATACTTAAATTAATGGGGTTATATTTGAAGGAGCATATGTGGATGTTCACTTTGGCTTTATCTCCTCTGAGATTAAGGAATTTGGATCTTTTAACAGATTAATTATATGATGATAAGAAAAATTGGAATCTGACATGAAAAGATAACATAAAAATTTCTCAAGACTTTTCTAAATGTTATGAAAATAAACTGTCAGGAGGACATGTTCATATTTTGCTTTGTGTAATTTCCCTAAAAATCATAACTGGAAGCACATAACCTAAAACATATTTATCTGTCTTAGTTATCAAAGAAAGTATTGATAGAATAATTGAGGCATTGAAAATAGTCACAAATTGTCATGATAATGAAAACAAGGCTTCAGGAAGGAGAATGATTACAGTCAAAATCATTGAAGTGTGTTGAACAGTAAATGGATAAAATTATGAATTTTCTTCTTAGATGTATTGGGAAAGCGATTCACTAAAAAGTGAAAAATAACAAAATAACAGCCACAATGTTTTTTTCTCCTGTAATATTTCTTGCAGTCCAGGAACCCACACTTTGCAGTCAGTTCTTTCTGTACGGGTTTTGAGTAGTACAATGTGCTTTCCAGGCCATGGGAAACATGATACTGTTTTCCTAGTAGTAATAGAATCATAGAATCACCAGGTTGGAAAAGGCCCATCGGATCATTGAGTCCAACCATTCCTATCAAACACTAAACCGTGTTCCTCAGGACCTCATCCACCCGTGCCTTAAACACCTCCAGGGAAGGTGAATCAACCACCTCCCTGGGCAGCCTCTGCCACTGCCCAATTAAACAGTCAATTAAATCGTTGCCCCCACCTGGAACAAGAAATGGGTTCATGATGCCACAATACTCTCTTATGGGTCTTTTTCTATTTTTGTTCCTTCCCATTTTGTTTCCTGACCAAGTGCATTTTGTTTGGCAAGGGCTGTTCCACCTCTCCCATATTTCTGTGGGCCACTGGGCACAGCGACAGGTAGAATAAGCATATTAGTAGGAAGGCAGAAGAGAATTATCAACTTGTGTAGAATATGACTAATACTTTGGCACAAAAGAGGGAAAAAGAGGATACCATCCTTATTCTAGTTCAGACAGAGTGCTTGTATTGACTCCCATACCTGATGTAAGGGGCACTCATCACATAAAATAGGGGGGTTGGCTGGTTGATTTACTTATTTGTTCACTTGGAATGAATATTAAGCAAGCAGTCAGCTTCTATTACTAGCCAGCCTTGAAGGATGTTCTCTCTACCTACCAGTTAAGCTCTAAAAATCACTTTTCTGTGCTTTCCCCCATATAGAATAATATTCCTTTATTGAGTTAACTATATCCTCTCACAGCAGTTAAGCCTCTCAGGTCCTAAGACTTGTTGTCATACTACAGACTCATGCTTGTCATAGTTACATAGTCAAGTCCTGGTCTAGAGCTCCCAAAGATTGCTAAGATTGTGATGACAAAACCAGGTCAGAATTAACAAAAAACCTGATTCAGGAAAAATTAGACTTAAGAAATATCAAACTATTCATGTTAGGAGTGAATATCAAGCTATCAAATTCTGTAATTTTTTTTCTAACTTTCTGACTGCTTCCTGATTTTTTTTTTTGCATGAAGGGTCTTCATTTCCCTTGGTGATAGATCTTGCATATAGTGGAGTATCCAACAATCACATATAGGAGGCCCAACTTATACACAAGCTGTTGAGCGATTTATCTGGAACAAGTTCTACTCCCAGTAATTTATCACATCAGAGAAGTCTATGGATCATATATACTAAGATTTTTGAATAATTTTTTTCTGTGTTATAAGTCACAGCTTTTTTGAGTGTTTAACAAACTGTAGTGATCTACATCAAATTTAGCATTTATCTGAAATCACCTAGCAAGAAACTGAGAATATCAGCAAGGCATAGTCATCACTGAAATTGAAACATGAGCCCATTTGGAAAACAAAAGTTCAGTAAATGGTGATTGCATTCATCATACTCTGACTTGCATTTACATAAATGATCATGAACCCAGAGTTGTTCTACATAACTCATCAAGAGCAGGTGCTAGTGGTCTTTGCTGGCATAACAATATAGCATCTAACATTTAGCAATATACAGTCACTTTGTTTTCATGAAGCAGCCAGTTGTCTGTATTGTACTTGGAAACTTTTTATCTCCCTCTTTAAAGTAAAGATGCCCTTTCCCTCTTCTAACATGAGCTGGCATGTAATTTGTTATTCTGCTAGTTAACCCAGGAGGCAGTCAATTTCTGTCATTTCAAATATATCTGAAACCAATGAAGCACGAATGGGATTTTTGTAGTTAGCTGGTGGCAGTTCTGCATTGCACAATTATACTGGAGTTTATTTCTGAAATACTGATCCTGCCTAAATGATTTTAGAGTAATTCTTACATCTCTTCACGTATATTTCTTGTATTCAATTTATTGCAAAGATATAGTAGTTATATTAATTATAAGTTAGTGATCAGTTCATTTCATTTATGTTTAGTTTCTTTTCGCATTCTCTTCTTCATCATATAACAAATAAATCGAGCTTTACAGGCTGTATGTTTTTGTCAGAGCATGTGCTCTCGTGCTCAGCACAATAATTTACACAGCATCCTTACAACAGCAGATGTGGCATTTGGCTCTCCATTGAAAAATTATGTGCACTATTTTAAAATAGAGAAATGTAAAAAGTGTAGAAGAGAAGGATCACTGAAAGGTAGTGGAAAATTTTCTAACTGGAAAGAGGCAGAAGTAGAAAGTGAACTCAATGACTGTGTAAGTAATTATTTTTATGGGGCATTAAATCCTTGAGCACTTTAGAGGAGCATATCAATATGGAGAGATCAAATAATATGTTGTGGCAATCATTTCTGCAGTGGGATTAAACAAAGTGATCCCTAATTCCTTTTGGGAGAAATTAAGTGGATTTCTTTTCTCTAATTCCATCTAGTTTCAGCTTGAAAATTAATTTCTATGGGAAGATTCCTCAATTCCTTATATATCAAACTAGAAATGTAGGAGATGTTACATATCTTGTGAAATGAAGAGCTCACAGATCAGTTTGTGACATAAACTGTGCTATTAAGTCAAACCAAAGTACTTTGATCAATTTGCCAGAGAGCATTCAACCACCACAAACACAGTGGCTGTATTATTACAGTCTTGACTCAATGAAATATTTGGGGATTTTTTTGTAACACTTGTGATTAAAGTGATATTTTCATGAAACTTGTAGATGTTGTCAACTATTTAAGCAGAAAAATTTCTTCTTCAAAGCATATCATTCTATAATAATTCCTGGCCACTTCCAGAGGCAACCTCTCCTTTAAGGAAATTGTGGCATATATAACTGCAATGACAAAGAAATTACCTTCACAGTCATGCACACAATAGTTTCAGCAAAGTTGCATATTTCAGGATGTCAGTAATAAGTCCTGAAGCATCACAAAATAACCAGTTTGAATGTAATCCAGGTCATTAGTGATGAAAAGCTATTGCCATCAGATAGTTGTTTGTTTACCTGTGTGAATGAGGTGATGAGATTGATCTAACACATAGTGGGCAGTGCTAAAATACACTGCCATTATTAAGAAATATTTCTTAAGACAAGAAATAAAGAAACACGGGGAGAGTACTGGGGGAAAGAGAGTAAGGAAGACCTTGAAACTGCTGAGCAGAGATGCAGGAAAGTACAAGATATTATAAATAATTAAAGTAATAATGGTGACTACTTTGGGTTTTGAGTATACGACTGTGGCAGGTGCTGCAGACTGAGTTAGTTTGGGAGAGGTTGGATTCAATGATCCAACAGGTCTCTTCCAACCTGGTGATTCTATGATTCTATGATTCTGTGATCTAGGAACCATCCATCCCAGTAATTTTTTTTTATTTAAAGGACAGGTCCTGCTTTAATATTTCTGTGGGAAGCCAAACACATTCAAACTCCAGAGACGTCTAGATATAATGAATTAAATCACTGCAGCATCTGTCATCAATTCTCTTTCAGGGAGGGAAGATTCCTTCATCCAAGCAAAAGGAGGGAACCGATATGTATATACATCTTTGAGAAAGAAACAGAATGTTATAAATAGTCTCTCTGTACATGTGACAAGTTTTTTTCCAATTACGGAGGGCAACCTAATAGGCTGTTATAGCATTTGTAGATTGTTATATCATACTGGTGTGCTTTCCAATGTGAAGTGTTCTTTGCCTATGTACAAGTCAGTAAAAGCATCCTTGAATCAATAATAATTTCAAACCACTCTGAAATATATTCAGTGATCTCACTCCAAGGCTTTCTTTGGAATACAGATTTATTACGGTATACCATGGACAATTAAGCAGGGGATGATAGACTTGTCCCTTCATCTATTCCTATTGTCTGACTAGAAATATTTTCTTAGCTAATTGCAGAAGGAAGATAAGCAACAACTGTATGTGTTAGAAGCTTTGTGTGCTAAAAGTGCTCTTAACTTCTTTGTTTAGGTGACTGATTTCTTTCTTTATATCTCTAATTTATAATAAACACTTTGTAAACATCAAATACAGAGGTTTTCAATTTGCATTCACTTCAGTGAAAAGTAAATGTAAAATGCTTCTAAATCAGAATATAACACTCACTTTGCCTAAAAGTAAATAATTACCCAGAGATAACAGAGAATCAAGCCTTTGAGTCACAATATTTAAAACTTCAATAGCTGGATTGAATACTACAAAATACTTTTTTTTTTAACACAAGACAATAACAAAACCAAATATTTATCTTAGTCTTTAGAAGGAGGAAAGTTCAGTTGATGGTCATGAGACCACAAAATAGTATTATGTCTCACTGCTACAGGTTTCATGTTTGTATAAACAGGTAAGCAAGATGACTTGTGTGGCCACAAAACACAGTCATATGCAATGGGAAGACAAGTTCTCTTGCATTTGTCACTATACCCTTGGAAAAAATGCTAAGAGGTTCTTCATCAAGAAATATATACCTACATATACATGGATCTATGGAATGTGCAGACCTAGACCTGGAAGCTGGGTGATTAGTGAGGAAAAAAACGAAGGCAGCGACATACTGATACTTGAACAACTTGGGAGTTAAGATTCAGATATCACTCAGTAAGACTGTCATTCCAGACAATCCAATAGCTTTAAAGACTGAAAATATTCAGAAGAGAGACTTTTCAGGAAAAAAAAAAAATAATTTCAACCAATTTGTGTTTCATACAAGTGAGGAGAGGGACCCGGGAGTGTTGATATACAGCTGACTGAACATGAGGCAGCAGTGTGCCCAGGTGGCCAAGATGGTCAATGGCATCCTGGCTTGGATCAGAAAAGGTGTGACCAGCAGGTCCAGGGAAGTTATTATCCCTCTGTACGCAGCACTGGTGAGACTGTTCGTTGAATCCTGTGTTCAGTTCTGGGCCCCTCAGCACAAGAAAGATGTTGAGGCTCTGGAGTGAGTCCAGAGAAGAGCAACGAAGCTGGTGAAGGGCCTGGAGAACAGGCCTTATGAGGAGCGGCTGAGAGAGCTGGGGGTGTTTAGCCTGGAGAAGAGAAGGCTGAGGAGAGACCTCATTGCTTTCTACAGCTACCTGAAAGGAGGTTGTGGAAAGGAGGGAGCTGGGCTCTTCTCCCAAGTGCCAGGGGACAGGACAAGAGGGAATGGCCTCAAGCTCCGCCAGGGGAGGTTCAGGCTTGACATCAGGAAAAAATTCTTCACTGAAAGGGTCATTGGGCATTGGAACAGGCTGCCCAGGGAGGTGGTTGAATCGCCTTCACTGGAGGTGTTTAAGGTGTGGGTGGATGAGGTACTGAGGGACATGGTTTGACTCATTGGAGGGAATGGTTAGACTTGATGATCCAATGGGTCTCTTCCAACCTGGTGATTCTATGATTCTATATAGTTCTCAGTTTAATCCTAGACAGAATTCCAGGACAGTTCTGCCTGGATTAAGGGTAGATAACCCTCTGGCTGTGATTCTGGGTTTCTAGACAGACTGATGAGCAGACTGATCTGGAAAAGGATTCTGAGTTTGTGAATGTTAGATAGACTTGCCATGTGGTCTTTCTCTGGAAGATCTGGACACCAAGGTCTCCTGGGGTCTATGAAACCAAATGATAACAGGACTTCCAGGCTTCCCTATAGTCCTTTTAGAAACCTTAGAGCAGCAGGAACAGGACTTCCAGGCTTCCCCATAGTCCTTTTAGAAATCTCACACCACTAGGCTTAGGCTCTAATCAGATTGCTAAAACTCAGGGATTTAAGGCAGTTGAACAGTGGAACAGATATTTTTGGTAATTGCAGTGAACAATGTAACGATGGAAGGAAAACCTACTTTTCTAGGCTTCTGTAACAGTAGTTCTCCTCAATTTTACTTATTTATTTGTTTGTTTGTTTGATTGATTGTTTGTTTCCCAAAATATTTCATTTTCTGTGTTTAGTTAAAATTTCATTTAGAAAAAAAATCCTAAGAAGGACCAGAAACCCTTATTATTTAACTTTAACCAAAGACCTCATATCAGTTATGAAGGGAGGGTGTAGCATAAACCAAAATTTTTTTCCTTCAGACAAGTACTATTTACTCACCACAGTTTCTTCATCAGCCCCACAAGTTACTCAAAATGTTTAAAATTTGACTCATGGTGATTTTAGCTGTTCCTTTTTTCCTGAGAAACAGGCTGAACGTTGCAAGCACTGAAGCAGGAACATGATTGTTTCTGTCAACTCCATTCAAAAGCCTTGTTCTTCAATCTCCATGCACCAACATGTCAGCCACATACTGAATTACCTTTTCTGAACTTCATGGAGACACATTTTGCAACTGCAAAATGGAAGTAAGTCGAGGAAGATGGAGATAGGTTTCACAGAATCACAGAATCACAGAACAACCATGTTGGAAGGGACCCATCGGATCTTCTAGTCCAACCATTCCTATCTAACACTAAACCAAGTCCCTCAATACCTCATCCACCCGTGTCTTAAACACCTCCAGGGAAGGTGAATCAACCACCTCCCTGGGCAGCCTATTCCAATGCCCAATGACCCTCTGTGTGAAAAACCTCCTCCTAATCTCCAGCCTAAATCTCCCCTGGCGGAGCTTGAGGCCATTAAAGGTTTGAGGTAGAAACAACAGCAACCTGGATGCGAACCTTATGCAGCCTCTTTGATATCTCGTGGCAAGTAGCACATGATATTCCAGAAGTGAAAATGGTGAAGTTGTGTGTGTAATAATTAATTTATCTGGCTGGTAGAGTTATGTTGGGAGTGCCAGAACATGGTTTTACATTCTGGCAGTGTGAGGCTAATTTTCTTAAAAATAAAGTTTGATACTGTCACCTACAGATTCTTTACCTACCTTTCAACAACTTTACTTTTCTGAAACAGTTCACTCTGTAATCTACCAACAGCCCTTTTTATAGTCTGTCAAAAGTACTTTTTACTATAATTTTGGAGGACTTGTAGTTTTGCAATACTGTTTCCTTCACTCCATCATTTATATTTTTTTTTACAGGTTGTTTTTTTTAAAAAAAAAATGAGCACATGTGTACTCATAAATCTGTCCAATGCTGACGTTTTCTGATTTCGGGAGAAAAGTATAAAACCTGACTTGGTATTTCTGAAGCTATTTTCATGCACTTTTAAACAAAAATGTCTGCTTTGTTTTGGATTGCATGCAGTGAGGACCAGTGGGAGTTGCCAATAGTTCTATATCTTGTCTCCTTGCACAGTAAGAGCTATTCTAGATATATATGAAGTAGTAATTTTCAGCACATACCAACACAGAAGGAGGACCCTGCCCTCTTCTCTTGACAGCAGGAATTTAGAAAATAGAATACAGCACAAAAATTCTACCTGAATATAACTGACCTTTGTCTTTTAAAATGAAAAGGTATCATTGCACTAACAGCAAGAGGTAACCTATGATTCTTATGCATGCACAAATGAAATATATAGGGAGAATTTTTGAAGGCAAAACAAGATCTGGCAAATTCCTAGGCTGCAATTAATTTTGAAATTGAACAATATATTATTAAACATTGGGGCATTGTTTCTCAGAGTTTAATATATATTCCCTCTAAGGAAAAAGGAATAGTCTCCTTAGTCTACCATTTCAATGAGACCTCACATTGACAGATTATAATTTCCAGGAACGATGAATAATTTAGAAGAACCTTCCATTATGATTTTAGCAATCAACTATTGTCATGCAACACTTACAGGGCTTAGAGAGGTATTATTTGGTGCTTTGTGCAGTCCATTATACTATGGTGCATCTGATCCTTTACTAAATTTAATAGTTCTGTGGTAAAAAAAAAAAAAAAAAAAAAAAAAGAGAGACATCAAGACTGTGAGAATCCATACAAATAAGGATCCAGAAATATACATCTGGATGCTATCCAAAACAGTGCAGCTGTATTTGTTACTTCAGGCAACCAGTGCTCAATTACCTGCCAGAGACTGAAAGAGAAGAGCAAAAATAACATCAGTACTTTCTTGGATCTCTGTAAAGTCTTTGCTGTCCTAATGAGCAAGATGTAAGAGTGTTTAGATTGACAGATGAGTACTTTCAGGAGTAACTTTAATTCACGGTTATATGTGCTGAATTAGGGACTTCCTACTAAAAACCCAGGAAGAAGTAACTCTGATAATTTTAACATTTGTTCATATTATTGAAACTGAGTAGTAACAAGAGTAAAAACTTTCTGAACAGCCCTTCAGGCCAGAGAGATGAAACAATTCATATTTAAAGGACCATAAGATAAATACTGGGAACAGCTTTGCCACACCCAAGCAATTTACATGAACTAAGAACTTTGCATGACAGTGTATTTCTATCAGCAACCAAATCATAAAAATCTCCCTTATTAATGTATTACTTTTTACCTACACTACTTTATAACATCATGTTACTTCTATTGTTGGAAAGCAATCTAATATAAATTCAGATAAGAGATTATTTTTTTCAGTCTACTTGTATCTAAGATGACATTCAGTAGTGAAATGTTATTATGTGCATATGGCTATGCACCATACTCCAGTAAATAAATTGCTCAAAGACAAAAAGTCCTTGTAGGGTTCAAAGGCCATTTATATTTTTGCTTCACCAGCATTAAACAGATTTAAATGGCTTACTGACTCCTGAAAAGCTCAGTTGGAAGACAGCTCATATGCATGTATATCTGCTGACGATTTAGGAAAGGAACATGAGGGAGAGTAACTTTGTTTCATTACCATATAACCTCCTTAATAGGTAGCTCTCAGTGACTTTATAGCAGTAACTGTGATTAATTACAGCTACTAAGAAGATCAATCTGACAGTAAAAACAATATTTGTTTTCCATCCGTTAATATTTCCCTGTGAAGAAGTCACCCCAGATATCAGAGCGATACTATGTGTCTGCGTGTATTCTACTCTGCCACTTCACAATTCTTTGATGACTTTCATTCCCTTAATCCTAAAAAAAGTCCCAGCAACATGAAAGGTAATGGTATGTATCACGTTTTCATTGACATTCATATACTTATCCTAAACAGATTTAGACTTAAGCTTAGAAAACTCTGGCTGCTTTTTTCAAGCGTCACTAATTCCCTGGAACACAAATAAGAACAAGTTAAACCAAAGAAAACCAAACAGCCACCTAAGAAGAACAATTACATTAATATATTTGCCAACTGAAAAGACTGAGCTTCCAGGGAAACTGTAAAATGTAAACACTCACAGGTCTGCAGATCCACTATTACTGGAAGTCTCTGTCATTAAAAGTAATTCAAGCTGCATCTGTAGTGTCAGTTCATCAAGAACAATTTCTATCTTGGTGCTGTGATTAAGTCAAAAAACTTTTACAAAGGGAAAATGTCAGAAACTAAAATAATTCTGGGACAATTTCCTCTGGCATAGAAGATTTTTTATATATTCCATGGAGAGTCTGTCCTTGTTTTGTTCATTCAGTTAGGCAGCTAATCTTTGCTCTCCTCTACATTTTACTCTCATCTTGGTTTTGTGGCTTTTCACCCAGCATGTTTCTGGAGGCTCGCAATGCATCCAAATTTTTCCTTGCGCTTTGCATAGGAATTCTGTGCACACAACTCATAACCGATACCCACGAGTCAACAAGGAAAAGGATGTGATTCCAGGCTTCTCTTGGGATGAAGCAGTTAGACGCCTTTTTAATGTTGCTACTGTAATATAACATAGAATAAGAAAAAATGTGACTATGTTCATATGAGGGTTAAATGGATGTGCATTTTGGTCATCTGCATTTCAGTTATTCTCCTCTGGTGTGAAAGTCTTTCCTGAAGGTAAAGCATTTGCTACGCTTTAATGTTGTCTTCTGCAGAGTTCAGAGCTAATAGCAGATTGCAGGTTAAACATGCTGTAATTGCAGATCATTCAGCATCAATCTGAGCAGCAGGCAGACTGTGAAAGGTTCAGGTGAGAGATAGCTGTCAGGAAATAGGTTTAGAAAGGATTTTCATAGCCCCAAAGATCAGATGGCTTTGTAATTTTATCGTCTTGCATTTTAAAGTTTGAAAAACTCTGGCAGAGTCTTCACTGGGATTTGAGTGAAAAGCTAGAAACTCCTCTAAAAAGTGAATTTAGAAGAAAATATTTTTCCTTTTTTTTTCCCTAGTGGAGAATAAATATTTTTTAAAACTAATTCTTTAAAGTATGAATAAATAAACATATAGGCACAAACTTATAGATCTCAAAATATTTTTAAACTAGTGATATTTTGAAGGAAATTTAAACAATGTAAAGTAGTTCATTTTTTCCAGATGAAAAACAAAGTACAACCTTGCTTGTACTAGATCTCCAGACTATGGAACATGATTCAGTAAAAATGTTGGTGTTATTTTTCTGAGCTAAAACCCTGGCCACTTCTTTGATTTCACTCAAAACCTTTGACCTGCCAAATATTCTCTCTAACCTAAAGGGAAGACTAAAGCCTTCTGTCTTCCCTCCCTTATCCATTTATTCTTCATCAGCTCATAAAGGCTGATGTCCATTGTGTCAGATGATAGCTAAACCTGCCACACCTTCCTAGTTCTTCCTAGTTCTTTTTCTAAAAGCTCTTTGCTCTGCAGGTCCAAATAAGAGATTTTTATTAACTTTACTTTGTTTGTGGAAAATTTCCAGGTGATGGGGCATCCAGCTACCGAAAAAATATTAGGACACTTTAGCTTTAAAGATCTGCAAAGATCCAGTGCATTCAACTCTGCAGAAGCAGTTATACATTACTGATCACTTACTACTGACTAGAGTCTCCTCCAGTGGCGTATGACTTCTCACTACCCTCTTTCCGCTTTCCTTTCCCTAAGCAACAGCGTCTAAAGTTGAAAACAAGCCCGAACTACTAACATCTTTCCTGGCACCAAAACATTCCTTTTGATTTTCAAGACTAATTACCTTCTGTCCACTCAGTGGCACTGGAATCTGCATTAAAATGTCATTCTAAGTTAAAATGTCATTCTAAGTTAAAATGTCACTCTACGTAGAGCAATGATTTGAATTGCTTCTAACCTTCCCTAACATGCAGGTCTGTAGAGTCCTTTCTTCTTTTTTATTTTCTGAATTTGTTCAGGATTATGTTTATTTATTCACTCATTGATTTATAGATAAGAAATGTAATTTAAACATCTTCAGCTGAAATAGGGGCCAGATTCTGATCAGTGACTCAAGACTATTCTGTGCGATTTAGCACAATGACACAGACTCTTAGGAAGACTTTCAGTAATGTGCATGTTTATATAACTGTGTTGTGATTGTATTGAAGATTATTTTTGAGAGTCAGGCTGTTTTTCAGATCAGGAAAGAAGTGAGATCAGTAACTGTGTGTATAACTGGATGAACTTGGTCTGTTCCCCTGGTACCAACTGTGGTTTGAGGGATAGGAAAGGAATAGCAATGGTTATGGAAAACTAAAAACGGCAGACAAAGAGGCCCATTAGTCATCCTGTGTGCTAGAAAAGAAGATCTGTGATCCTGGATACTCCCAGTTAAAGCCATGGTACAGAAAAAGGTATAAAAGGTACACAAGGTACACAGAAACGTATGAGTGGTTCGTAACATTGTCTTTATTCTTTTGTGGTACTACCTGTTGAAATACCTAATATATGAATACTCCTGAAAAACAAAAATCTCCCTCTGAGAAAGAAAAAAAATGTGATGTTTGAAAGCAGTCCTAAAGGATAGGGTGAAATAAGAAATGTCAAGAAGATCTTTTCTTATCTCTCTATATATTTTAATATATGTGTGCATATGTGTTTAAGTATTGTACATGCCATTTGTACTTTGTCAAAGCACTCTTATTGGTCTGTAAATATATTTATAAAAGTATGTATATATTAATGTATATATAAAGACCAGAAGTCCTGCACTGTGTTGCCGGTGTCTTTGCTAAAGTGACTGGTACATTATATTTATTAAAAATCAATATGCTTTTTAGAGATACATCCCCTAGACATTGCTGTCCTAATGCTCTTCCTCTAAAGAACGAGATTCTCTCATTCAGCTAAAATACAATTTTCTAGCTTGAACTCTTGGACTCAATTTGTTTTTGGAGACAGGTCATCCATAACAGTAACAGATATGGTAGCGGTTTCAAAGTGGTGATTTTTTGATATTTAAGGTGAACAGAAAATTAGAAAAGTGCAGAAACAGCGCACACAAATGTTTTTTTGCTTATTTCATTTCTAAGCAGCTGGATTCATTATAGTTTGATATAGCATAGCTAAATGAAGTATCCAGAACAGATAAAATTCTTATCTTAAACAGATTAGATCTTTGGTGATGAGAAATTGGTGGATGTGAGTAGAAACAGAGTCCCGACAAAATCTGTAAACTTTTTACTCTCTCACTCAGGCTTGTTTTCAAAGGCAGGTATATTGAAAAATCTATGTTTTTCTGCCCTTCCTAAGCTTTGGCAATATGAAAATCCTTCCTGGTCTGGAAGCTGTGTAGGGCAGATCTTTGTAAGGTGGAGTTTGCCCTTGCGAGCTACACATCCAGTGTGTAGAGATACTTTTTCAAAGCACTCCAGTTTCCAACAGTTTGTGTTTCAATGGCATCCTCCGATGGATTTTTCTTCCACTAATTTTTCCGATATTTTTTTCTTAATTTACGTAAGTACTCAGCATCCACAATAAGGTGGGGGAAAAGAGTTCCTCTGTTTACCTATATGTTAAATTTAGACATTTGTACACTAAATTTAGTCATAGCATTAAGCTAAAGCTGTCAAGTTTTGAATAACTTTTGAGTTAGCAACTTGAAACCCAGGCTGATAAGTTCTTAGGATTCAGTTTAAAAAACAATTCCTTATGTTTGTAGGAACTGCAAGCTCTGAAAATAAATGAGCTTGATAGGTTGACCCTCTCTTGCTAATTCCAGGAGCAGCTATTCCACAAGCAATTGGGTAAGTAGTTCACCTGTCCCAGTCTACCCATTGTCTGCAATTTGTTATTTCCAAGAAAATGTTTCCTAGCACAACAGGAGTCTGGTTGGCAAATGAGGCTCTTGCACACTGTCACAAATTGACTAATAAAAGGGTGGCCAAGTAATCAGTCCCCAGCTTCTGTACTGAAAATCCCAGTACATCCTTTCTCAGGTTAGAAATCAGATTGCATGGCTTGGAGTTAAAGAAGCAGTTGGAAGAAGATAAATTTGAAATACTGTCACCAGTTCTCAGAGGTTTCTTTACTGCTATGTACCAATAGAGCACTCTAATTTCTAAATTTTCTGGTGGACCTCTGCTTATTATGTTATAGTGTTAAGTAAGTACTTTAGAAAGGCAACAAAGTTAGAGTATCTGTGCAAAATTATTGGAGAGAGAGGACATAAAAGAACTCAATCAGAAAATGGAAAACAGTAGAGGAAAGGTTGTCCACATACGCTTTGCAAATGTACTTTGAACATCACTATAAGTAATTTTATTTTTTTTCATATTGCTATTGTAATAATGTGGAAAATACTGTCTGGGAGTTTTCAGTGTCAAAAACTCAGACGTGTTTAGTTCTCTGTCCTGCTGGAAGTTTCTGCTGTCATGAAAAAGGAATATAGAGGCATCAAAAGTCCATCTAATATTTTAAGGCAATAAAGAAATACACATTTATGTCCATGAGTATTTGAGAAAGGAAAAAACTAGCAAAAATTCCCCTCCAAACTACTGACTGCTAACAAAATGTACAGCAAAACAAACTTTTGTGCCAGAGGGTTCTTTCCAGTACTGTAAGCATCTACAGTAAATTCACTCCATGCTGTTCAGTTAAGTTCAAATCATCTGAATTATTGAATATGACAGAGAAAACCATCCTCATCTTAAAAAGAGCTGCAAACTCCTAGGGGCCGTTGAATTCAGGGAACAGAAGTAGTGTCAGATCCTTCTGGTGCCATCCCACTGATGCCAACCGACTTCCACCAGCATATCTGACAGCAGAATTTAACTCCTTATTTTTATGTAAAAGAAGTCTTGATGGTAGTATTAAGAATCCAGACCATTGCATGCTGAAGTAAAAATGTTAGCCCCCTAATAACTGACTGCAGACAAAAGAATATGTGTCTGTAAACGAAAAGTTATGCTTAAACCTTAAACTTATTTCAGACATTTTTTTAAAAAAAAAATATTATGTCACCCAACAAAATACTGGTGTGAAATTCAGGAAAGAAGGCAAAGCTAAAACATAAAAAGAGACACTTGAGGATGTAGCTTTCACTTATGTGGAAAATAACCAGGTATGTACCTAGTTTATTGTGTTAGGGAACCTTCCTTGTACTGAGTGATCATTAGCCTAGCTCTATGTGACTGACACTCCATTGTTTCACAAACATTCTATCTTCACCTGGGATTAAGGACCTGTAACAATAATTGGCAAATAAATGTTTAGCAGGAGAAAACTTTTCATTCATCCCGTGTTGGAGAATTTGCAGCCTAGATAGAGAAGACAAACAGGAGCACAGAGGAGATCTGTCTCAGACCAGTTTTACAGCCAATACCTGGTGACTGTGATCCTGAATCCACTGTAGTAAATTCAAACATACCTGCTGATGTTATTCCCTGGCACATTTCTTGGCATTTATTTGGTCTCTTTAAAATGACATTTTTCAGGAATAATTCCCATGTGGAGTTTGGTATGTAGGAAATTCCAGAGTTCACTGTTGAGTGTTTGCTTTGAATACAGCCGTCCTGCTATGAAATGGAAAATAATGTGCTGGCATAAGCAGTGATCAATCTTTTAAATTAGTTCCTGATGCCCAGGGATGTTATACACATATATGTGATGAGCTTTCTTGTCCAAAGTTAACAAAATCGAATAGAACCTGGAACTGCATGCTCCTCTTTATTTCAATAAAACAGTTTACTTATCAAGATTTCTCTGTTTATTCTAATGACTCTGATGATATTCTTTGTCTGTCATGTGTCATGGTCCAAGTACATTTCTTTGAGATTAGCTTCACCAGCAATTTTTCAAATCCATGGGCATGTTCTGGGAAATGGGTAAGCAATCTGCCTGGAGCAGGAACGTATATAAACTGCATGAATTTTTTTTTGAGAAAGAATAGTAGGTCTATGGAATAATTTATGATGGAAAGGACCCGAAGGGGTCTCTAATTCAGCATCCTGCTCAAAGTGGGGTCAACTCTGAGGTCAGACCAGATTGTTCAGGGCCTTATCCAGTCAGGGCTCCTCCAGGTGTGGAACCTGCAAAACCTCCCCAGACAACCTGCACCACTATATGTTTTTTCACATAGTGAAAAAACCTTTTCCTTATATCTAATCTGAATCTCTGTTTTTATCAGTTCATGCCTGCTTTGTCTCATCCACCCATCAGGTATTTGTATGATGAGCCTGGCTAGTTTCTTACCGTTGACTCATTGCTATAAGATCCCCCACAACCTTCTCTTCTTCAGCTCTGATGAGCAGAGTTTCCTCGGTTTCTATTCATAGGCCACCTGCTTCAGTCAACAGCCATCTTAGTGGCCCTCTGCTGAGGATTTATAAGGGTTTAATTTCATCTTTTTTTAAATGAACACTTCTGAAGTGGAAATCCCATCAGTGATCATGCTCATTACAGGATGTTTCTTTTAATGAATGAATGTATCGTTCTACACACAGATGATACTGCTGTGAATATTTCAAAGATGACAACCACCCCCTGTATATATGTTTGAATGCATCTTATTTGTGCATTCTAAGATCAAGTATAATTTTCCCAGAAATTCCTTCTGAGAGTGCAAATTCAATGCACAATGAGTAAATTTACAAGTATTGCATTTATGTTTAAAAGTGTTGTGATGTTCAGACCAATTATAGTAATTATGCTCATTAAAGAACCCTTGCCTGTATTTCTCTGCCCTGTTATCCTCTAAATGGTCTAGTCCCTCCCAATTCAAGGGTGACGTTGGGTGTATGTTTACAATCTGAAGGGAATTATGAGCATGTGGGGGTTTCCTAGGTGAATCCTCATGTCCTCTCCTGAGCTGAGCTGAGCATTCTGCCATCCATAGCACAGAAAGGTTAGGAACAACTCTGAATACTCATCTGCCCACTCTGTTTTGTTTTTTGTTTTGTAAAATATTAGCAGCAAACATTGCTCTCCATGTGCACCTTGAAACCACAAAAAATACATGGAAAAACTCACCCACTGATCCAATGAATTGAATCTTTCATCCTGGGAGCCAATGTAATTGAATTGGCTGCTGTGGTGAGCCGTTTTCAATTATTGTCTCAGAACTTACTGGCTTGTCTTTCTGCTAGGGTCCTTGAAAACTAGGCAGGGAATTCTATCAGCAACACCCTTTAGGGAAACTGTTCAGTAGGTAGTCTTAGTTATGTTTTGATAATTAATGTAATTGTAGTTAAAAGAATACTTTGACCTATCGAAGCAGCAGCCAGGTTGGATGCTCCACAGGAGCTAAATTGCAATAGATTATCTATATTCAAGCTATTGACTCAAGTTCCTGATGAATAAAGTCCCTTGAGTCTAGAAAGTTATTCTTGACTTCCTAAGATTAGATAGCTCAAGGTGCAATGTGTTTCTTTCTTCTAGTAGTGATAAAGCATTACCACTGGATGGTGGTTAGCACGGAAAAAAAAGAAAAAAAAAAAGATTAAAGTCATGGCAGGGCAATTTCAAGGAATTTGTGGCAAGCACACACAATGTAGAGGTGGATTTTGCACAAATAATAGGCCTCTGATTTTGATACATCCATGGGAATCCAGCTAAAAACCTCAGCTAGTCTAAGGATAAATTTTGAAAATGATAAGTGTGGAAGAGGAGCTCAGCACAAGCCAGTACCTGAATGCAATTCAAGAATGGCAGGAGGGTTTTGCAACCTCAGCCTCAAAATCCACTTACTACAAAATTTTGGGGACTTAAGCCAGTTAATTTAAAGCTAGCTTGGGCATCCTGCAAACACCTGTCACACACATGAGTACAGGACAAACTTCTCTCAGAAATCTCCCGTTCCGCATTTGTTTTGCTTGTGATAGCAAGATTGGAGGAGAAATCCATTCTGTACATCCAGAATGGGTTGTGACTTTCACTGAGATGTTGTGAGGGAAGTAGGGTGTGAAATTGGAGCTACCTGCTGCAATTCTGTAAAATGAAAATGAGACGAGGAGATAGAGTTCCTAGCAAGCTTCTTGCACATCGAAGATGGGCTATTCTGATCTAGGAGCTAGCAGGCATGTTGATAATGAAACAGATTCACAAACTGACATCGCTTTCCATGTGGAACACCGTCCTTTTGCAAAGCTCTTGCCCTTGATAGAAAGGGATCAGAGGGTCATACTCTCCTCCCTGCTGAAAGTCTATTACACAGGCAGATGCTCAAGCAAAACTTATTAGGGAGATTGCTTCCTCTAGAATCTGTCTCCTGCCAAATGTCCATATTGATGTGACACCTCAGTTGGCATATGTTGAAGCCGGGACTGCTTGCTTTTTTTTTTTATTTTTTTTTGAAGTATACTGCTCTGTGCTCTTTTGGTCACTTCATAATCTTGATTTTAAATGCTGATTTTAATCTCTGTGACTCTTTTGGCTTCTACTAAACTACCCTTTGTTAGCACCTTGACACTCAGAGCTAGTCTAGCATGCAGTGATGTGAAAGCAACTAAAAGGACAGTATCTTGTGCTTGTCAGTTTAGTGCTATGGGCCCTGCTTAAACCATGTGCATAAATTACACTTTTTCCACCTAGATTCAAAAAGGACTAAAAAATTCCAATGAAGTAGCACCAAACTTTCAATAAAATTATTATAGAATCATGATGAATTTGTAGTGTGTGATGGTACAAATCCATGTGGTGTTAAATCTATGTGTAGCTAACCAGGTATTTTTCTGCCAACAGCACACAATTAATTATATACTAACAGGTTATCGTGATTTCCATGTTACTAAAACATATTCCTAAAATAGATATTATATAGACTTGGTGAGACCAAGTCTCACTCTCTTGGTGAGACCAAGCTCAGCCCTCACCTTCTGAGCACTGAAGTTTTTCAAATAATTACAACCTATACCCTTTCTCATCCCTCCGTGCACTCTAACCACGAGATAGAGTCATGATTTTTTTTTGTGGCTTCCCTTTAACCTGATTAATCTTTAATTCTTTCATTAAGACTGGATCAGCTCCAGCAAGAGGACTTGTCACAGCTTCCCATTTTGGTGTCTAAATTTATTGCCATTAATCTATTGCTAGAAGCTTCTTACTACTTTTAACTTGCTTCCTTAAAGAAGTTTCACTATTGGTCGTTCATTTGCCAATCTGATGCTAATGTTTGGATCTGTTGACCAATTTCACTAAGCTCGAAAGACCAAATTTTGTAGATAATGAAGTACTGACAAGGATTATAAAGATTGGCAGGTGGATAGAGAGAACAAGACTCGTTAATTTGCCCAAGTGAAGAGGAGGCAGAAATCAAGAGTTAACCTTTCTCCTTAGCAGTAGTGAGACTGCTTCATGTCACAACCAGGCTACAGCCATCCCTTTGCTGCCTCTTCTGCAACATTATGAATATAGATGATGGGGAGACTAATATAGAATCACAGAATCATAGAATAACCAGGTTGGAAGAGACCCGTCGGATCATGGAGTCCAACCATTCCTATCAAACACTAAACCATGTCCCTTAGGACCTCGTCTACCTGTGCCTTAAAAAAGGTGATTTGGTGAAACATGGTAATTTTCAAATTCCAACAACTCAAGAGAATGTATTTCTTCGGATGGAAAAAACCCTCTCTTTTCTCTCAGAACCGTGTACCACAGGCAGTTAAATGAGATGTTCCTTTTTCTCTTCTATCTGCTGCTTATGTTGTGTTCTTACAATTTCTATAATGTCACAGCAACTAAACTTTTTAAATAATGATAGTGATTCAGAAAATGTTATTATCTATATGTCCTGTTAACAGGAAAGAAAAAGGAAAAAAAATAGCTGGATTCTTAGATCTTGTTTTATCAGTACTATGTTAAAAAACCTAAAAACTTAGAAAATATATGGAGGATTTGGAAACATTGTGTATACTAGGAAGTACTCTAAACAATATTTTGAGGAAAATAATAAAATATTCAAGGTTCACACTTGATCTCTGGAGTAGAAAAGGAAGGAAGAAAGGAAGGCAGGTAGGCAGGAAAGTAAATGTTATTTTGATAGGAAAATTAAATGCTATATATGTGGCAATATTAAACTTCCCTCAAACAAACTGTGTTGAAGAATCTCATTAAGATTTTTTTTTTTCTCTTGGCAGCATTCTTACTTGTGGTAAGCACTGAGTATCATAGAAGATCTTTCCCAGATGGGAAAAAAGTGCTCAAATATCTGATATTGGGAGGAAACATTATCTCCATTCAAATCCTGGTGACATTTTCCCAAATTTCTTGAAACATACAGTGATTTAATTTTCTCCTCTCTGTTTGTACGTCATCTAAGGAACTGGGATTTGACATCTCATTTCTCCCATATTGATAGACTACCTATTAGATTCCTCTTTTCAATTATTTTAGTTTTCCTTTACTCCTCCAAGTATGCTCTATGGTGGATTTTACCCTGTTTGATTTATCACATGCCATAGTATCTTGTCTTTCTGATTCTTAAATTATCCTAAATATAACTAGACCCCAATCCAAAAATAATTTAATTTAATCATTAACCAAGACTGGAGTAAGAAGACCAATCAGTCAATTCAAATGTAGGTTTTTTTATAACTTGTTGGTTCAGTCACTTGGAAAGGTGGATGAAGCCTGGTCTGGCTCTCTCCTCTCTCTGGCTTTCAGTGACACTGTGCTGTTAATGCATTAATTGTAATAGATGTGTATTATAACTGACCTAATTTAAAATGTGATAACCTAGACTATGAAAGCAAAATACTCTATTCCTTCAAATAAAAATTCTCATTTGGTGAATGCAAAAAAACTGAGGTATTCAGTAGTTGAAATAAAGAATAAATATAGCTGAAAAAGTTCAGAATTCTCCTTGAAAAGCAAGTTCCTGCAACTATCCTTTGTATTCATCGATTGTTACAAAATATAGGTCCTACAGTTCGGTAAGTCTGTCATTTATTAGCATAAAAATGAACTTTGCCTTTATCTGGAAAGCAACAAAAATATCCCACTATGTATATTTCATCCCAGAAGGAGTCTTTATTTTGAAACTAAAAGGGAGTAACTGTTCTTGACATTTGTCATGAACTTTGCCTCTTGCATTTCCATAGTAATGATGTCCACAGTGAGCCATAATCTCTGCAGATGCTTTCATTATCTCTACTCAGAGAATTAAACAGAAAACAAAACCTCAAGTTTTGAAGAGATCAAGAAGTAATCTTGAAGTGAACTTGTTTAACACAATATGTGCTAGAATTTTCAGCTGTCTAAGGACAATTTAACTCCTAGATAAACCAGATACATTGCTATTCTTTAAAATCCAGGTAAGATTCTAATCCTTTCTCATGCTGATCTGAATGTTCAGAGCAATGTCTGGGTTCTTTTTATTCCTTAGAGGAACATAATATTATTCAGAATACGGATGTTTTTTCTAGCATTCAAAAATCTGATGGATATAAAAAAAAAAGGCAATACACTAAGTGAAAGAACTAGTGAATACATTTTGAAGAGTAAAATTGAATCTGTGCAATCAAAAAGAATATATCACTATCAAAAAAGCAGGTGTTTCCATGACTGACTCTTCTATGTAAGTAAGAATGAGCAGAATAGGTTCATTATAATAGCTTACGGAGCGAGGACGGAGTTTTCTCTTTTCTTCCATTTTTGAAACACCTGTTCAAAGCTCATTATCTACCCAAGTAATTCTTGCATCTTCAATTAGACTTTTTAACTGAATTGTGTGGGAGTTCCACCAGCTGGGAACAATGTCTGACTATGTCATAACATAGTTTCTTTCTACCCCATCCCAAGGAGACTATTAAAGTGTTGTTATGTACATAAAAGAAGAGGTAGGGAATTGTGAATGTACTGCTGGAAGGGAAATCGATCCATCTATAGTAGGAGAAATCATACAGGAGTGAACACCCTTTATTGGGAAAGAAATAGACCAATATCCTTTTCTAAGCAAAGTTTTTTCTAAGATCTTTGGACACCAGAATGGGTAAAGAGCAGTGAGTTGGGAAATGTACAACTTCTAATGACAAAAAGGGAAACTAAGAAAAGTAAAATGAAAGTTAGGACAGTCCCCATTTTTCATGTTGTTGAAGGAAGCCTAGTTCAATGTGGATCTAAAATAACCAACAAAATAGATGATGTACTCAATATTTACAAGCAGAAGGGACACACTAAGAAGGCTCAAAGCCTTCTCTGGGAGTACTGAGGGCAGCTGCTATAGAAGTAACATCTCCTGATTCCCTTTCATTCTTCGGGAACTTCACATCACCTACTATTCCTTCCATTTAATTATAAGCCTATCATCATTAGCTTTGGGGAGGAAAAAACTCTTGCAATTTTTTTTTTTCAGAGCTAGTGGTTACAGAGTTAATTCCAGAGTGTGAATCAGCAAGGGGGCAATTATGCCAGGTGGATGAGGGATGTTGATCCATAGAATGAGATGGTAATTGTAATTTTATACATCCAATGGGCTATGAGAGGGTAAATAAGGGAAGAAGCAAAATAAACTGTCATAGTATGAGGGAAAATAGAGAGAAAACCCCCCAAAAAACTATACTTCTGCCTGTACAGCCAGCCAGACCCTGCCATAGGGGTTATTCTTGCATTAAGTATCTGAATATTAAGAGAAGATCAAAAAGAGCATCCTAAAAAGGTATGTTAGAGAGAAGTAACATCCAAAATATGGATATGTATATCTGACTTCTGTATTAGACTAACAGGTTAAATTTCCAATGAGGTAAATTATTAAAATATATTTAAAAAAACAGAATTAATAATCACATGTTTAACTATCATATTGTGGAAAATTGTTAAAAAATACTTTGTAGACATATGCTATTTCTCACATCTCTACCAGCTTTCAACAAGTATATAAATAAACAAAATTCAAAACAAAAGCTGTTGTGGTTTAAATAGTAGAGGTAGAAGGTTTTTTTTAAACAGGCTGTTTACTTGAGGGTAACAAAATAAATAAAAGTTTCAGGAAAAAGAGAGGAAAATAATAACTGTTCCAAGATTTGAGAAAAAAAAAAAAAGCCCAGTTTTCACAGTTGTCACCAGAGGAATCTGTGCAAGACTTGTGTTATTTGAAATATTCATAAGTGATCCACAAAAAGGAACGAGTAACAAAGTGACAATATTTGCAGATGACAGGGAATGATTCAGGACATTCCAAACTGCAATACACTGTGAAAAGTTGCAGAAGGTTTTCATGATGCTGATTGACAAGGAGATACAATCACAGATGGGAGACAATTCTTGTTAAATGCAAAGCAGTACACACAGGAGAGAAATTCTCACTGTACATAAATAGAGACGATATTTAAATTAGCTTTTGACAGTCTGGAAAGGGATCTAAGAGTCACGGTTCCTAGTCTTCTCAGAAATTCCGCTTAGCAATAACGAGCTGTCATAAAGGCAAATAGAACATTGCTGTTTAAAACAGTGGAGAATGAAACATGAAAAACATTAGACCATAAGATAAAAAAAATGCTGTGCCTGTATCTTTTTGTCCATGTAGAAATACTTTTCTCCACCTGAAAAAAGGAAGCAGAATGAAAACAGAGAGGAAAGTCATGAAGAACCTTCTCTATAAAGAACCAGCATGTAGTTTAGGACTTTCTAGATGAGAAAAGTGAGAGAAGGTATGGTAGAGGAATGCAAAATCACAACATGTGTAGAGAAAGAGAATGAAGGAAGGTCAGTAGAAAGTTCTTGCAATATTCACTCTAAGAAAGAAAAAAAAAGAATAAGGTGATCTGACACTAACAAAATTAAGCATGTTTCCAACCAGTATATGATTACACTGTGGAATTCAATGCCGCAGGATTTTCAGAAGGTCAGATGCATAAATGGGTTCAAAAAGCAGACACATTTATAGCAGAAAGTTCCCTTGGCAGCTACTAAACACAATGCTATAAATACATCCTGCAACACAGATTACAATAGATGAGAGAAGTTGGGATGGCTTCAGGGGACTTCTCTGAGCAGTACTTTTGTGTTGTAGCAGGTATTTTTTGTACCATTTCAGAACCACTAGCACAACTACAAAGTCATTTGCCAAACTTTCACGTCTTTCACTACTTGTAAATTTGGCTTAGAGGATGGTGTCACAGAATTTCTGAAATACTGGCCTGTGACTTTAAAGTAATTGCCCTCAGCGCAATTATTCATGCTTTGTTTGTTTACTTATTTAAGGTGTGTGAAAACAGCTTTTAATTAGCAAGGGGACACAGCAGATGCATTTTAAATCCATTAAACTCCATGCACCAAATTCTACTTCTCCACGGGGTGCCAATGGCCTTGAACTAAAAGTAAACCATTTTACAGTAAGTTATCTTCTTTCTTTTTCAACTGACTGATTAGATGAGCCAAACCGTAAAAAGCTCTCCTGGCAAAAGGTGTATTCTGGTTTTTGCTATCTACTGCTATCTATTTTATCTCCCCATGTACCTACTTATTGCTTTTATTTCATCCACATCTGAAAAGCTTTAAAAGTGATAGCAGTGAACATTACTGCTTTCCCTGCTCCCCCTTCCTGAATGCTTGGGTAGACGTTAATCTTGTTTTTCCTTGCAGTCAGACTGAAGGTAGGCTGGCAAGAGAAGTTCTGCACCTATTTTGAGAAATAAAACTGAGATATCTAGTGTTTTGTATCCCTCATAATTACTTGGAAACCGTGATTGAACACCCTCTCAACTACCTCATTACTAGTTTGCATACGTTCAGCTCTTGAATCCCTTCTTATTTAGAGGAAGCTGGGACATTGCTTTGATAAGCAGACAAACTCTCCCAATGTTGTCTCAAGGAACTCTCTATTAGTCTTAGGAAAGCTACCAGATTCTAACTTAAAGTAAAGGGCACCAGACTGACCTGAGGGAGGGTAGAGAAGGGAATAAAAAAGACTAATTCAGCTGCAACTACAAATGTGGATCCATTTCAGGGTTTAGGTTTGGCAAGATCTTCCAAACAGTCTTTCTTCAAACAGGTTAAGGAGGAATAGTTTATTTTAAGACAACCAAGTGATAACACACCTAAACATTGAGGTTAGTAATTAGGTTTACCAGGCACAGAGAGACCCTGATTTAGGAGATGTGGCACACAGCATTTTGTGTGTGTTATGCTATAGTCGTACACTTTACTACTTTATACAATGCAGTCAATTTTGCATACAACAAATGTTCCCTGTCAGCTCTCTTTTCTGTTCTTTTCCCTCATTACCACCCCATGTTGTTCCAGGAATAAATGTTCTGTTACTTCTTTAGAAAGCTAAAGCAGGTTTCTCCTTTTTTTGTGTGTGTTTGCATACACTTAAAAAAAAAAAATATTTATTTTGGCCAGTGTAAGCAGGAATTATAAAAAATATTATATTCATCCTAAATCTCCTTTCTTAGTATTTAAACTTGCAGCAAATCAATTGTTGGCTTCAGATTACTTCATAAAGGCTTAAAGACATACACAGCTGCCTACATACAACCATAAATTTCATGTTTTCCAACATCAAAGGTCTTGGCTAACCTCTTTTTCAACTTCTTTCCAAAGTGCCTATTAATTTAGATGATTCAGGTCTGTAGCTTTCCATTCTCCTTGGGAATAGTGTAACTGTTTTCTAAATTGTAGCCAAACTGCTTTCATCATTACCTATGGTTCTCCTCACCATTAGTAGGAACCAGTGTTCCAAGAAAGAAATCCAAAAAAGCACTGAAACAAATGTGTCTGGTCCTGTTCTAAGTAAAGGCGAAGAGAATTGTGTTCCAACAAAGCAAATCAGAGGTGCTCAGAAGATCAGGGGCATTGAATTTTGACCTATAATTCGGTGTGACCTTCTCTTACTTCTTTCAGCTGTTCCATAAATTGAATCTCAGCTGGCAATTACTGAACAGCTCAGTGTTTTTATATTCATTTTTCTTTCTCTCCCATTTCACAAATGGAATCGATTGTTGCCAAATGCTGCAGAGCTGTTTAGAGTAGGAACCTTGGCATTAACAATCCTGGCAGGTCTGTCAGCTTTGTCTTGTTTCCCTTCTAATCTCTGTGCCCAATCCCAACTTCACAGTTTGCCAATCCAATAAGCTTAAAAACACTCAAACAAAAAATACCCAACACTCAAATGGTTTCATTTCCTGAACTTAGGATGTTTTGGTTTTGGGTTTTTTTTTCATTCTGACCAATTCACTCATTTTGCTGTTTTTTTTTTTGTTTTTTTTTTTTTTTTTTGTAAATGGTTAATCAACCTGTGTAGCTTCGCCACCTTCCCCATGCATCTTTCATGTGTTACCAAGCAGACACTATGTGAGGCAACAGGGAGGCTTTAGCATCTCTATCCTCTTTGCTGTGCCTGCAAATCTGTCCCAGGATAGTAAGGCTACACAAAATGAATGGATCCAGGTGAGAGTTTAACTCCTGTCACACCTTACTGGAAAAAAGACCTGGCACCGAGATAAAAGCACTGGTATTTACCAGGGTCTGGTGTTTCCCAGTGTAATTGCTGCAAGGGAAAAAAGTGAGGATGAAAGACCTGGATGGACAAATCATGATGCCTGCAGACTGCACTGCACAACCTGGATAACATTTGAAATTTCCTTTTCTTATAGAGGTGTCATATTTTCTAATTGTGCGAAAAGTGCAATTCATTTATTGCTTTATTAAACAGTATGTTTTAATATGCTTGTATCTTACTGAGTGTTTTCATTATATAACTGTGTCGTTCCTCTCCAGAAAGATAAAAACCTGACAAATATAAAAACAAAACAACTGTAAGGATTTGGGATCAAAATGTTTGAAAACTTGGAGATAGTTCTGAGAGATTTTTTAGCGGCAGTTACTGTTTATTTGGATGAATATTCTGCTCTGGAAAGTTGTACAAGTTCTCTACCAATCTAGGATTTAGAAGGTTAACCTCCTTTCAGGCCAATGTTATTTGCAACTGACAGCTCCTTTTATCTCTCTTGCTGCCTGTTAATAGAAGCTTTCTCAAAGAGAAAATAATGGTTTATTTTAATCTTACTTCAGGAGACATTAACTTTAAACACTCATTCAGATTTCACTGGGACCTAATCACATTCCTAAAAGCTGTTCTGAGTAGAAATCCTGAGCTGTGGCCTTCATAAACATTTTATAAACTAAATGTAGTCTCAGCAGTCTGTTCAATAACATGCCAAAGGAAATTTTTGCAGGATTGAAATATCCAATAATACCATTTTCAGTTAAATATTAAAACAATGTAACTAAACATCATGATTAGAGTTTGTTTCAATTGCACCCTTTTTTCTTGACGCTAATATTTCACAAGTGATTTTGACTTTAATCATATGTATTTTTTAAGTGTTGAAGTAATTTTCTGAGCATGTTGCTGGGCTCAAAGCTGTTCATACTTTCTGATTTTCTGGCTGGCATGCTCTTTTCTTTGACAGTTTTTCATTTAGCCTATCCAGCTAGTAATAGCCATGTTTAATGCAACCTGATGTCCCACTGTAACAGAGAATAGTCATGATTCAGAAGACGTGCCAGTAACTACTGGAAAGTGAACCTATGCATGCTGAGGAAGTAGAAATCCAAAGGATGGAAAGCAGTAAAGCAAGCAAACTAGGACTGTCTAGGAGTGTTTTATGCCTTTTTGATTTGTGCATATCTCACTTCATGGAGTTAACATACAGATTATGTCTTACACTTGTGGCACTTCTCTCACCTACTTCAACTAAGACTTCTTCCAGGGTCAGTTGCTACTGCAACAGCAGTAGTAGCAGATAGAGTACATAGAATTTGGCTAAGCTCATCTTTATTTTTAATTACTTGTTTACATGGGAACTTCTGTTGAATACAGATATTTTATTTTCTACTTGTTCTTCTGAAGGAAGAAAGGAGAGGTGAGTTCTTATGTCGGGGAAGGTTTGATTTCTTGTATAATTTCAATAGACATCATAGGTCCTTTGTGACATCAAGCACACTGAATTTCTTTAATCAGTCTTCTGGATGTTTCATGAGTTTATAATATTTTTTTAGTCACCTAAATACTATTCTGTCAGCTGTCAGAATGATGATAGACAGTAGTCTGAAACATAAAGAAGAAAATAAGATTAAAATCACAGTCTATAGGTTATTAATTTTCTACACAATTAACCTGCAAAAAAATCTAGACATTTGTAACACCACTTTTCAGCAACTATAATTAGGAAATGTTCAGTGTAGAGTGATTTCTTTTATTACTTGAACAGTCTAACAGTGGAGTATGATACTTCAGGCAAAACACTGAACTACAAATTTTGCTAGTGATTACAGCTATTGGGGGTGAGAGTGGATGCTGTTTGTTTAAGAAATAATTATTTTAATATTAACTCTCCTTTTGCTTTTAAATCTTAACCTGGCTTCTAGGTTAGAATAACAACTATCTCATTTGCTTAGAGACAGTCATGTGGGAAAGAGTGTTGATACATGAAAGAGTATGATACATGTAGACATATCTGTGAGTCCCTGATCAGGATTTACCTTCAATTCCATAGACACAAAAATAAAAATATGTGGGATAAAAATGATAGCCAATAAACTTTCAGCCTGCAACAGAGGTAAAAGGAATGGGAGTAAGTAATTAAAGAAATACTTTAAGACAAACATCAGCTTTGACAGGCAATATATTCAAGCTGAGTAGTTTTTGTATTGAAAGGAATATTTATAAATATTGCCATAAATGTCAGTTCCACATGAAAAGACCTAGGTCTGATTGTTCCATGTTATCTTAATTTAAACCGCAGCTTGCTGTTCTGACACTAAGGGCGTAACATTGGTCTGAACTTCATACAAGTGTTTGGTGAAATGGATCCTCAGTTCCGCAATGTTTCCTATACTTTGATTCATGTAACCAGATGAGGAAGCTAATAAATATGTAAAGGTGATTAGATCAAAAATGGCACTGAGAAGCAGTAAAATGTAGAGTTATATGAATAATTTCACACCCAATGCAAGATCGTCAAATTTCATCAGCCAGCCTTCTGTAAAATGAATATAGGGTCTTTTGACAAGTCAGCACCATATGTATACTAAGGGGGCAATTAGTCCATGCTCTTCTGTAAATACACTTGGGAGGCAAAATGATGGGGGAAAAGTACTGTGGGGAACTTCATGAAAAGCTTAAATGCAAGGCAAGCATTCAACTCTATTATCACTGTTAAAAAGTTAGATATATGGGTCCAAGTGGAAATTGTGTTCCCCCAGTAAATGGTCCATCACATACCAACACAGACCTTTTACACAGACTGGATGAATTTCCCTTTGAGGATTTATTATATTTTTCTAGTGTTTATATAGGTAATAAAGACTATCTAGCTCAGATTTATACATCTAAGTTTTAGTTGATTCTGGTTTAGATTAATTTCTCCCTTCAATCTTTACAATCTGTTTCTGGGTAACTCAGACTAATTGTAACTCCCTTTGGACTCTGACAAAGGGAAGTATCTATCGATTGAGACAGAGAAAAAAAATTACTACAACATTACTTGTTTTCTTGATGTTTATTTTTACTCCTCAGCTTATGGATGCTTCTCTAATACAATACTGCCATAAGTGACATACTGTGTTAAGGAAAATATCCCAGTTTGTATTCCTCTATCCTCTTCATGGAACACATCACCATTATTTCTGTGTGCCTCAGAATCCTGATTTAATTCATCCTTTCAACATCCTGGTGAGGAAAGAAAATCTCTTATTCCCGAGGATAACAGGAACTGATTTTAGGAAGTAAAACAGGGAGATCAAAAGGGCATAGACAGCCACAAATCACTAAATATTTCCCATTATATAGGAGTGCAGGAGCTGTAGTTATAAGGTACCAGCTTAGACTTTCCTTGCAAAGAACCATTGGTAAAGAAGTGTCTCAAGCCATCCTCAGATCTGGGGCTGTATGCTATAACATGCACTCAGCCCTCATCAAAAGAAGCAGTAGAGCCAGGGGTACAGCCTGTCGTTTGCTTCATGGATCCTGGGAGGGTGACTTTCCTAATGCGAGACTTGATCTTCTCCTGGAATTACTTACTTGAAACTCTTCCCTTGCTAAGTAAAAGGGCAGCATTTTACTTCTAAGACTTAGTAGCTGTTTGGATTCTCTTGCTAGCCAACTATTTTAACCAATATGCTAATGTTTTCTATGGGAAAGGATCAGTATCACTTCATCACTACATCAGTATCACCCTTCTGCCAATGCTGTCACCCTTCTGCCAATGCTGTGCCTCGATTTCCCCAACTGCGTGTTTCTTCCTAATAACTCAGAATGTATCAGAAACAGTGTGACCAGCAGGGCCAGGGAGGTTCTTCTCCCTCTGTATTCAGCACTGGTGTGACCGCTCCTTGCATCCTGTGTTCAGTTCTGGACCCCTCACCACAAGAAGGATGTTGAGGCTCTGGAGTGAGTCCAGAGAAGAGCAACGAAGCTGGTGAAGGGGCTGGAGAACAGGCCTTATGAGGAGCAGCTGAGAGAGCTGGGGGTGTTTAGCCTGGAGAAGAGGAGGCTGAGAGGAGACCTCATTGCTCTCTACAACTCCCTGAGAGGAGTAGAGATGAGGGAGCTGGGCTCTTCTTCCAAGTGACAGGGGACAGGACAAGGGGGAATGGCCTCAAGCTCCACCAGGGGAGGTTCAGGATGGACATAAGGAAAAGGTTTTTCACAAAAAGGGCCATTCGGCATTGGAACAGGCTGCCCAGGCAGGTGGTAGATTCACCTTCCCTGGAGGTGTTTAAGGGATGGATGTATGAGGTCCTGAGGGTTTAATGCTTGATGGGAATGGTTGGACTCGATGATCCTGTGGGTCTCTTCCAGCCTGGTGATTCTATGATTCTATGATTCTATCATCTTGTGTGGTACAGAAACTCTCTAATGCAGAGTCTTATTTGGCTCAAGAATGGTCAAAGAGGTCTCAGAAATGTCATGCATTCATATTGTAAACCAGTCCTAAGTGTATTTAGTTATCTGTGGATTAATCTGAGTGGTGTTTGTGGCCCTCTGTAATACAGTCTGGCACATAGTCCAGCAATGATCCGCACATTTTGGCTTTTATTAAGGGATAGCATTTCATTAATTTATAAGAGGGTTTCTTTTAGGATACACAGAGGGATAAACCATGAATGTGTACTATTTAAATTCAGGCCTCTTTCCTACGTGTATTTTAATCAGAGATGGAAACTAAAAATGTAATTCAGACTGAGAACAATTCAAAACAAGGAAAATCACTTTCTCTTGAGCATACATTAAGCAAGAATAAAGTAAAGGGTTTGCTTTACTTTCTATGAAGTACAAAGTATTTGTTCAAGTGTATTAAATAAATAAAGGCTTTTTAACAGGGATTAAAAAGTGAAGAATAAAATGCTGTGTTCCAGAAGGAAGGCTTGCTGAAGTATGAAGGGGCAATTTGCCAAAAGAATTATGTTTCTGAAGGAAGAAGTACATGCCAATTTTCAGTCCAAAGCAAAATATCTGTAGCTGAGGCCTTAGCTTCTGGAACAAAGGGATTGTATGCTATATAATGCTTGTAAAACAAGCAAGTAATTTTGCACTTGCTTATGTCAAAAATTAATGGAATATTCCTATTTTATAAATGAGTAATGGTGAGTCCTGAACATTTTTAATTAGTGTATTCAGTTCCACTACAAGAAGACCAGAAAAGGAAGAAGAACGGCATTTAATATATCAAGACCCTGCAAATGAAAACAAAACCAACCCCAAAATACCCCAAAATAAACCCCATCTACATTCTGCAGCAGAGTAAATCTGATCAACCTCCTGTGTAGGTGCCAGACTTTCATACCCATGCTTGGAATCAGCTGTGGGGTTGGTGTGTACTTTCTTCTTCTCTGATCCATCATGCTGCCTGAAAATAAATCAGTTAAGTCCTTAAATCCTGCAGACAGGATGTTTAAGTTGCAGGTCTGGTATGGCATGCTGTCAGCGCTGGGATGTAGTTTGAGGTTGTGAGAATTTAAAATGAGTCTCTTGATTCCCTAGAGCATCTCTTGGAGAATTTTCGATAATCCAAAATTACCCATGTTAGATCCAAAAGCATGTGCCAAACTAGAAGGTATATACATTGAGTCAGTTTAAATCCTAAGGCTTACTGGACCTCAAACACAACTTTAAGAGCTGCTCGGAAATTTTACAAGTAAACAGTGTGAGCACAAGCCTTGCAGTTGATATGGAAAGAACACCCCAGCAACCCAAAATACTTCTCTGTTTCCAATTTTGAAAGAATGTTCTCTTTTCCAAGTGAGGTATTTTCACTTTTTTTCTTTGGTGGAAAACTTAAGGGCTATTTTTGCACTTCTGAAGAAAACAGCTTAGAGTTAACTGCCAATTCAAGTCCTTCAGGGCATTCATTTTGCTGGCAGCAGTTTAATAAAGAGCCTTGGCTTATCTTCTCTTCACCTCCATGGTGTATGCTGTTATTGCCAGTCCACAGATAAACTCAGCTTTGTCTCAGGTGGCTGGAGACTGCACGTGAGATGTGGATAAGAGGAGAAGAAAACTCTTTTTTCGAGCTATATGTGATTAATCACCGGATGATATTCCCTCTACTTCTTTTTAGGTTTATTGCATAAGACTCCCCACTAATCCCCCTGAAGGACTGTAATTTGTAATGAAGTTGAAGTGAACAGTATTGTTTTAAAGCTAAACAATGTAGCATAAAGGAAAACAAACCAATAAATACACACATTGCAGATCCTGTGGAAGTAAAGAGCTAAAAGTTCAATTTGATGAGGTTAATTGTCCTCAGAAGGGCTTTTTGTACCTTGAAGAAAATCTGTTTCTGTTCCCTGTAGATATGGATAATGCTTAATGGAGACCCATGAGTAACGGAATACAGTTACTTCACGGCTGTTTATGTTTCTCAATGACCAACTCATAGGTGTGGAAAAGTCCTAGAATAAAACAAATTTCAAAAGTCTCTACTTAGAAAGTGTAAGTACTTTCTACTCTCTACCTTTCATTTTTAAATAAAAGAAGAACATGCCGATCTATGAAAACTATGGCATCCTGTGTCTGTCATATACAATGCAACTGAGTAACTTGTGACAGATCAGGTGAAAATTTTCCACCATTTAATAATGTATTTATTGCCTAACAATTTCTTTCAAGAAAAAAAAGTCTTGATTAAACTGCCTGAGGGAAATGCAGAAAACAATATTATGTTTTGTGTTGCCAGATTTTCAGCTCAGGAAAATCAGTTGCTCTCTAGGGGTCATGTCCCTAGGAGGAAATATGCCCTGCTATAGCTTGTATGTAGTTCAGCATTGCTTAAGAACAGGATTAAGTAACCATGATTTCTTGCACATGACATAGGCATGCAAAGGAATATAATTTGTGAAAATAGTTCAGCTACATTTGTGAGTTCTGTTAGTCAAAGGATTTGCTGTAGGCCATTGCCATACCTTTGCAGATCTTCATAATAAACATCAGAAACACCAGTTTTGAGCTCTGTCCTTAAAAATTGATTAGTTTCTTTGGGGGATATGGCATTTTAAATCAAACTAATAAAGACAACAATGCTTAGTATGGCCTATGAAGTGAGTTTTGCTGCTCATTGTGGTACAACTTCATATTCATCTAATGCTGAACAAGAAATGAAACATCCCAGATGTGTTGTATTTTATTATTATCTTAAAATAATTACTGTTTGAAAAAATAATAGAGAAGGGTATTTTTTTATTCCCCATTCCAATCTGTATAATGTCTTCTTTCAAGTGAAACATCACACCACTGTACTACCATCTCTGAATGGTAAAATTGGATTTCCTAGTATGATTATTTTCTTTACAGCTATTACAGCAATTGATCAGATCCTTTCTAGAACTAAAAGTTTTTTTTAAAAAAAGAGCTTTTAACCATCAAGCACAGGTCACACAGATGCACACGCAGAGGCAGCAAGGGTGCAAGTCCATTCCCAGGTTCTGAATTTACTAACCATTGAAACTATGATGACACAGCATAAGACTCAATCTAAATGGATAGTTTTTTCCTACTTGACATAAGATTTTGAATTTTCTTGTAGAACGTTTTACCCTACAACGTGCATACAGAAGAATGGACCAGTGATTCAATCTCCTTTTTGACACAGACAATAGGAACTCTCAGGCTTCACCAGTCCACAGACTCCATCAGTAAACACAGGAAAAACTATGAATGTAACTTATCCATACTTCCTTAAAACCTTTGCCATGACACCACCCAACATTCTTTTCTCTAAACTGGGGAGATATGGATTTGATGTGTGGACTACTCAGAGTGTAAGGAATTGGTTGGATGGTCACATGATGTCCAGGTGGAGATCCACGACAAGTGCTTCCCTCAGGGGTCTGTACTGGGACCAGTGCTGCTTAACATTTTCATTGATGATACAGACAGTGAGATCGAGTGCACCCTCAGCAAATTTGCAGTAGGCACCAAGATGAGTGGTGCAGTTGTCACACCAAAAGGGTGGGATGTTATCCAGAGGGACATGGACAAGCTGGGGAAATGGACCTGTGTGAAAAGGCTCTGGGGAGACCTTATAGTGTTTTTTTCCTGTACATGAAGGGGGATACAACAAAGCAGGGAAGGGGTTTTTCTCAAGGGCATGTAGTGATAGGATGAATGGGAAAGATTTTAAATTGGACAGGGTAGGATTTAGAGTAGACATAAGGAAGAGACTCTTCGTGATGAGAGTGGTGAGGCACTTCCACAGAAGCTGTGGATGACCCTCCCCAGAGGTGCTCAAGGCCAGGTTGGATGGGACCTTGGGCAGCCTGATGTAGTGGGGGGTGTCCCTGCCCATGGCAGGGAGTCGGAAATGGATGATCTTTACGGTCCATTCTAAACCCAAACTATTCTATGATTTTGTGATTAATACCATACCTAATTTTTGTGTTTGTTTCCTTCTGCCCCCACTCTTAAGGCCTCACCATCCCTGATGGAAAGGATGACCCTTTCTAATCTCATCCAATATCTTCTAAATCTTTTCATGTGTAGTTGTTAGATCCACACTACTGTTTTGCTTTAATAATCCCTCTTTCTTCAAAACGTACTAGGAAAAACTATATTAATTCTCAATCTTTATTTTAAGAATGCAAAGTAAAATGAAGTCTTCATGACTTGTGATTCCTTAGATTACCCATTTCCCAATCTCCATTTATATACCACATTTTTAAATATAGGTAACTAGAACTGTATACAGTATTCCTAACAAAGCTTACCAATCTCTTATACAAAGTTAGTGTGCTTCTACCACTGGTGAAGGTATCTCACCCAATAGATCTTCAAATTCTGTGACATTGAAGACTTGAGACATTCTGTGATCACTTTTTATCTAGGCCGTCTTCATTTTCTACTACTTGCAACTGAGTTTTCACGTTATAGTAAAGGCTTTACGAAATGCATGCTTTTTAAGTATGTACTATTAAATTTCATCTCAATTATTCTCTGTCTGAACCAAGAATTTCTCATGAGGAACTGTCTTCAAGGCCTTACTGGAATGAGGAATGAGATCCACACCTTTTACATCCTGATGTTATTCATGAGCTGTTCTCTCTTCCATAAGGCAGCAGATACCAGTAAATCTTAGTTCAGAGTTCTAGTGCCCATTAAAAAGGTAAGTGAATAGAAGTTTTATCTCCTTATTAGATGAACTGGATGCTATATTTGGTCCTACAGGATATGTTAAAGGAAACATTCCAATAGGCTTATCATCGAAACAAGGATAAGATGTATTTTTTATAATGTATATATTCTTCAGGGACACCTGGAGATAAGGGAACTGAGACAAAGGATTTGAAAGTCTTTCTGTCTGCTGTAACCACCTTTAAATTTGCTTATTTGTAACAAGGAAGTGGTTTTTTTTTCTATCATTTCAGTTTCCTCTATACTAGAATGACATTCCATTCCATGGAGGTGGTTGTTCTAAAAAAACAAATGTCACATACCTTAAACTCCATTTTTTTTTTGCATTCCCACAGTGCCGAGTGATACAGTTTTTGTGGAGCCCATTTAAAGCCTTTGACAGAGGCCTGCAGCAAAGCAGAAGCAGGAGCTCTATTTTCTGTCTCTAGTAGGTATTAGATTTCCATGGGGAAATCAAGTATCGTAGACAAACAAATAAACAAGCAGACATGAAAAAATAGGCAGGATAAAAGGGAAAAATGTTTTGGAAGCAGATATGAATTGCAAATCTTCAAATTATTAGATGCAGTTCTATCAGATAATGACCAGGTCATAGTTATAAGATCTATAATATCATAAAATTAGACCTCTCTGTTTTTAACTTTATTTTCTAGCTTTAGAAGAACAAGTACTACGGAGAAAGAGAGGACACAAACTCTCCTCTGTGTGATTAGTCTCCTTTCAACATAAAGTTGAATTGAAAAAGAGAGACAGTAGTATATATATGGATAGTATGTGTGTGTGTGTCTGTGTGTAGTGTTTCTATAAAATTCTGTAGCGATCACAAACCAGAATGTTCCTATACTAAGTGGGCTCTGTCTTGTCTACATTAAATTGAAACAAGTATGTTCACATATCAAAAGAAAAGGAAATAGCACTGAGACCATCCATATGCAGAGGCCAGCTGTATATATAAACTAGATGGATTTCAGATAAGACGCAAACAGATCAGTAAGATAAATAACAGAAGTCTGTATTTGTATTTGTTTGCTTAGCTGTTATGAATACACACGACAGAAATCCTGAGGAACCAGAATGACTTTATGACAGTTCATGTGTAAAGGGATAAGTGAGTGGTGCAAACTGGTGGAGTAGTATTTTGAAAAAATCTGTTTCTATGAAAATGTTAGTGAAGTTCTGCTATCCCTTGAAAAACTGTTCTTAATGCAGGAAAATGCAGGAGACAGAAGGGGCTGAGGATTTGCTAGCAGAATGAAACACACAGTTTTGACATATTTGAAGAGATATTCAATTTTTGAGTTCAAAATTATTTTTACTCTAGATCTTTTTTTAGTTTCTGTAATAAATGATGTATTTTAACATGTACAAAGATCACTGCCAATTGTTTTTATCTGCTTTTATGCAGAACTTTAAAACTAGAGAAACTTTTTAATGCAGAGTATCTGAATCTTGACATTTTCAATAAGTTGTTTTGAACACACTAGAGAAATGTTGTAATATTTCCCTCAGCGGAGGGAAAAAAATATCTCTAAAAATCACTAGTCCTGTTTTCTGTAGGTGTCTGGACCACAATGGAAAATTTTGCCTCTAGAGATATCTTTATTCAATGGCTTTTGATAGGCGATAAATGAGTGATGTCAACTCAACATCTAACTCCTTGGGAGCTAATCTTAGATGAAAGAATCCCCTAAAGAACCTGAGAAATACTTGTATTGGTTTCAGATAAGTTTTAGCTCAGAGCAACCATCCTTTAAAGAAAATGTTTGTAAGGAGAAATAGGGTGGTGGGATTAGACCCATATCCTGAGGAGTAAGAAATGAAAAAATAATGATGACCTTGGAAAAAGGAAAGTAAATAGTTTTGAAACTTATTGAATCTTATTCCAACATGTATTCCAACTCAAACACATCACTCAAGTAGAGGGGAAGAAAGCAGCTTTAAATCTCATACTCTGCACACAGCATATGCACCCTAATTTTGACATTCTAATTTCTTGTTAAATGCTGTTAAAATGTCCTGACTAGCCAAATAAATTACAGATACAATGTTCAAGGTTTTCTCAGAGACATTGACACCTGTTTGAAAACCTTCCTTATGACTGAAAGGGAATTTGCATTTACAAGTGACAAAGCAGTCCTTCCTCAAAGACTGTATATCTTCTGCCATCAGAGGTTTATTTCCACATCTTCCATATCTCCTTATTCTATATTTCCATATTAATTTTCCATATTAATTTTCCACATTCTCTTCCTTTCTTTCCCAATAATCATACCAGTGTGTGTGCTTGTTTTATGCAGAGGAGCACCTAAATTATTTTAATTATTTGAAACTCCTAAAACTAGATGTAAAGCAAGTTGTCCTTAACATCTTTTAGCACATTAGAATTGAATGAAAATTCAGTCTGTAGGGTGTTGGTTTTGCTAAACTGCCGGGTTTATTAGGTTTGGGGATTTTTTTGAGTGTGCTTAGTTTAAGTTCATTCCTGACAGAAATCTGCTTGCTTTACCAAATTTTTGTCAGAAATATATTTGATCCATTTGTGCAACAAAGACTCTTTTTATCCAATAAACCTATGTAAAATAGATCCTTTTTTCATGACTTCAACACAGTTAATTTTATAATGCATTTGAAAACAGGAAGGACACTGTGTTTCCATTCTCTTTTCTGGAAAAGGTGCTGGTCATTGAGAGCTGGATCCTTCTTACCTGATTGAAGTTCTCTAAAACACAAGTAGTCTAACAAGTCATCTAACCTTCTCTATAACCAAAGAAGAAAGTGATTACTATAGAGAGCAATTAATCCCACTTTAAATAGAACAGCTGTTTGGGAGGAATAAATCATTCACAGAAATGACAGTCTCTTTTTTTTTTTCTTTCAACTGTGCAGTTTAATCTTAACCACTAAACTTCAGGCAGAGGTGACACAAACCTTTGCTTAGCCTACAGAGCTTTCCCCTGAGTACAGGTGAGGAGCATGTAGGAGAGGGTGTACTATTATCATTTAATGTAGGGGTCAGGGTGAGGTGACCAAGGATGGAATATGACTAAAAATGTCTCTCCTCTTGTGCCTTGAGGCATCAACCAACCTAAGATGCATTTACACCACAGTCATCACGTAGGGCTGACCATAAGCAGGATAACAGATGTTAACTCTTTGTGCTTTTCTCTGTAAATAGTGAATTTTCCCACTCCTTCCATCATCAGACTTCTATCCTATATTTAGCGTATTTCTATTACATTTTTTTCTGTTTGATGCTTGTTTTTCATTAAAGAAATACATTTAGCATACTTCCATGTAAAATCACCCTTTAAAAGTACTGTTTCCATTCACAGTTCTTATAAGTCTATATAAATTGCATTTGCAGTTGCTGGGGGAAGATGCCCCATAAATAATCTGAAGCTTTAGATATTTTTAGTACTTCCCATAAATATCCGGCCATAAATCCTATTTCATTGTCATTAGCATCCCAGTCCAACTCTTTAAGGGATTTCTTTCATTGCTTGAAGACAAGTTTAACATAGTGATGAATGGTTAGAAAAGAGACTGTTTCCCTGGCCAATTTCCCCTTTACATTTTTATATGTTCCCATGGAGAAATAAAAGAACAGTTTGTTGTTTACTTGTCATTGTCACTGAATTTTTCAAGTTGTATAAATTTTGCAAGTCTTTATGAACATAAGGGAACAAGAAATTGAATGTCTCAACCCAGATCCTAGGTATTTGTGAACCATTGCCCTCACAGCATGGCAGAGGTTACAAAAGGAGCCTAGTTTCCTTACCTAATTGACTGCTTAATCTTAAAGGAAACTAAATAACAATCATGGGAAATCTTACTGTAACAGTGGTTTGGCTGCCCAGAAACTCCTTTCCTTGTGTTGTAAGCAGAGTCCTCTAGAGGCTGCTGCAGGATGATCCCGGTACGTTTCCCCTTTTTAATTTTTTTTCCCTCGTTGCTCTCTTTCTTAATTATAGCAGCACTGGGAAATGAGACACAAACTCATTTAGAGATTTATTCTTATTCCCCTGACTGGAGTATCTGTTTATTAATACATACACACAGAATCATAAAACTATAGAATTGTTTTAGTTGGTACGGATGTTAAAAATCATCTAGTTCCAACCACCCTGCCATGGGCAGGGACACCTCCCATTACATCAGGCTGCCCAAGGCCCCATCCAAACTGACCTTGAACACCTCCAGGGATGGGGTAGCCGCAAATTCCCTGTGAAACCAGGGCCAGGGCCTCATCACCCTCATTGTGAAGAATTTCCTCCTTACGTCTAGTCTAAATTCGAACCTCCCTAATTTAAAGTCATTGCCCTTAGTCCTATAACTACAAGCCTTTGTATGATGTCCCTCTCCAGCTTTTCTGTACACCCACTTTTTGTACTGCAAGGTCACTATAAGATCTCCTCAGAGCCTTCTCTTCTCCAGGAGGAACAACCCCAATTCTCCCAACTTGTCCTCATATGGGAGGCTCTCCAGCCTTCAGATCATCCTTGTAGACCCCCTCTGGACCCATTCCAACAGTTCCATATCCTTTTTATGTTGAGGATTCCAGAACTGGTCACATGATGCACTGATTCACAACTCAGGGAAGTAAAATGCTTATAACTGTGACTTTAATCCAGAAAAAAAACAATCAAAGAACAACAGAGGCTTCTCTGGGACTATTCATATACTTAAAGAGAAGTGCATGCTTAGCTCTCAAAGTGTTTCATGGCAACATTGTAGGCTCAACCACCTTGATATTAATGAAATCTTCGAAAGAATTTCTTATTTTTATTTCTGTTCTGTTCTTAGGGAATTAATTTCCCACATAAGAAAATGAGTGTTTGTTCTTGTTTCCTCTGTCCAGTGTGCTTTTTCTTAGACACATCATAAGGATACAGAACACCCTATTTAGAAAGTCGAGTACAAAACAAAAAAAACTTTAGCTAGTTTTTTAGAAGTCATTATTGAGGCTAGACAAATTCATAACAACTCCAAATATCTCAACATTACAGTGCTGAAGTTGTCTTCTATGTTAATTTACTTTCTGATTAAATATATAGAATATGCCATTACTTGGAGCCAGGTTTCCAAGGGAGAAATGCTGACAGGTCTGCCCATTTCCAGAGAGTTTATTTTCTTGTTGCTACATGTTTGAAGAAAATTTTAAGGAGAGAAAGGAGAGAACAAAGTTCACCTATTGTGCTTGACTAGCCAGTTAGTGTGCTTGTAATTCTGGCTGGTCCTTACACATATAATTTTCTTCACCTTTTTTTTTTTCCTGTCATTGTTGTGTAGAGGGCAGATTAAGGAAGAGCTGAAGGCAAATGCTGGGGACTTAGTGACCTAAAGAGTGTGGCAAGGGTTATCTAGAGAGTGTGGCAAGTGGCTTCCCTTAGTTCCTGGAAAGCTGCTTCTCAAAAAAACCCAAAAAACCAAAAAAAACCCCAAAACAATAATAAAAAGTTTTCTGAACTCAAAGTCTCATAACATACTGGACTTTGTGATATAGCACCCAAGCCTCTTTCTACTTTCCTTTCTCAGATTGCTGGTGCTTTTATGCCCTCTCAGCAGTCCATTTTTGCTATTCCCACACTCCTTAACGGTCAAATTAAACTGTACCTTCCTCCTTCCTCTTCCCAGGCTGCCAGCTAGGAATGCAAGAAAAAAATTTACTTTGCCTAAACTGTGAGATCTTGATTGAATCATATCTTCTAAGAAGGGGAACTTTGAAGTCAGAACTGACGCACACACAGGGTAAACAGTTTCTTTTAAGCATTATGAGTCTTAGCAAAGTTTGTTTCCCTTAAAAATGCCTGTGACTTGACTGAGTTGTCTTTAGTTAGGAAGAGCCACAATGTCACATCCAAAGTGATGCCACTGACAAAGTTTCTCGAAGGCTAGATGTAAAATATGGACGAAATGAATAGGCACCTCACAAATAGATTTTCACCTTCAACTAAAATCTATTAATTTTCTCTCTACATCAGTATAAAGGATTTTAGGAATTCCATAACAGTTTTAGTAGTTCCCCACTACCATTTCTACATGCTTTAAAACAAAATAGAAGTATAGAACAATTTAACCATTTGAGAGAAATATCTCTTTTGATTAAATTGCAAATACTTGTACCCTTGTACATGAATTCTCTAGCCATTTAAATATTCCAATCAATAAACAATTCCAGTAACAGTAAAAGCTAAATGGAGCAGTAGCAATGCTACTGGATCATTAAACTACTTACAAAATGTATTTATCATGTTGTCTGATTGTTTATTTATTTATTTACTTACTTACTTACTTGCTCACAATAGTCTGTGGTCTCAAAGTTTCCTGGAATTAAAGAGTTGGTTTAATTTTTTGTTTGTTTAGTTGTTTTTTTTTTTAAAAAAATACTTTCTGTCTTATATGTTACTGTTGTTATATATGAGCTCCCAGCCATTAAGCAGACTTTATAGACTGCAAGGTAACACTTTCCAGAATTTAGTGCTAACTTGATAACATTTTTAATTTAGTGAAGCAACACTGTAATACAATAGTGTCCCTGAAGAAAAATCAATGCCATTTTTTTTCTGGTGTTAAATTTCTCTAATGAAATCACTTTCAGTTTATGCCAATTTCATTGTAATATGTAACTTACTTTAAAGTGAAAATGTCCTAGATATCTGTTATGATAATAATCTAAGTTTTTTGCTCACAAACAAAATTATGGTTGGACTCAATGATCCGATGGGTCCCTTCCAACCTGGTTGTTCTATGATTCTATGATTCTATGAAACAGAGTCATCAATCGTAACTGATTGGAGTCTATGAGCAAAAGGCTCTGGCACAAAAATATTTGGGAGAGAGGTGACAATGATTATTTTGAGAGAAGCTAGACAAATAGTATATCTAAAAGCTTTAAAAAAGAAGAAGGAAAAACATATTATGAGTTTAGATATGACTATGAGTTAAAGATACACTGGTATCAGAGGAATTACAGGGGGTGGTTGGTGAACCTAATATGTTTTGTTTACATACAGATACTACTTACCTTATATGAACTGCTGCATCTGTTTTTGATTGAGAGGCAAGATTTCATCTTAAAAGGAACACTTGATTTAATACTTTCTGAGAGGCAAAGTAGCATAAATGAAGTAACACTTCATATTATGTTATAAATTGCTTCATTTATAAGATGTAGGAATATGATGGGCTGAAACTGTACTGTTTATCCTTATGAAAGACAGAGTTGTGTTTGCTTTTTTTAAATTTTGTTTGTGTGACATGTTTTTAGTAACTTTTCCTTGCCATCCAACGTCCTGAATTTGCAGTGTGATAGCACAGAGATGGCCCCTGCACAATGTGAGTTTCACTCAGTCTTGATAGAAACACGGTTCTCATTTCCTACTCAGTAAATTTTATCCAAGAAATGAGAAAGCATCCCCAGCTAAATTCTTTATGGAGATTAAACACAAAATCAAGTAAATGTGTATGTGTGTGTATTTAAAAATCTATTTGTCAAATAAAATATATCAAACCAATTCTAAATTATATGTGAATTCCTGGAATATTATTCCCTATTATTCTGAAAGACTTGTGAAGGTCTTCCAGGTGGACTCAGATCTCAATTCTTTTTCCTCTTGAAAAACAATCAGCTCCAAATGTCTCTTGAGTGTCCCCACACCAGAAGTTCTTAATCTGTTCCGTGATGGATTTCTTAAGGAATAAAGAAAAGCTTATTTTCCTTTCCTGACCTTATCTTCTGGTGTCATTTCTAATCAATAGAACTGGAAGAAAATTTCTACTTAAAACAAAGGTAAACAAGCAGCAAAATAAATCTGTTTCTTTTGTGTAGAAGCCCTTTGATTTCAGGTCTTTCTGTCCATTTTTCATTGGTTCTGTTCTCCTGGACTGACAATTGGGATGTAGCTCCTGGGAATATATGTTTACCCTTTCCACCTCCAGATCCATTATCACAGAATCACAGAATCACAGAATAGTTTGGGTTGGAAGAGGCCTTAAGGATCATCTGCATACAACCCCTCTGCCATGGGCAGGGACGCCTTCCACTGGATAAGGTGGCTCAAAGCTTCATCCAGCACCTCAGGGATGGGGCATCCATGACTTCTCTGGGCAACCTGGGCCAATGACTCACCACCCTTCCAGTGAAGAATTATTTTCTTATCTCCAGTCTAAATCTCCCCTCTCCATTTTAAAGCTGTTACTCCTTATCCTATCACTACTTCAAAAGACCCTTCCTATCTTTATTTATACTGTTAGGCACTGAAGGCTGCTATAATGTCTGCCTGAAACCTTCTCTTCTCCAGGCAGAAGAGCCTCAACTCTCTTGGTCTGTCCTCATATGGGAGGTACTCCAAACCCTCTGATCATCTTCACTACCTGATCATTATTATCAATGATTTCAGAAATGAAAACACTCACACTACTTTATGCTTTCCAAAGCAGTATTCAAGAAGCACTGAAGAGGTAGGGATCAGATCACATTTTCCATGTAGGACAATAAGAGAAAGTAGAGATGTCTGAGCTTTTAGGTCTTAGTAACTGCTCTTTTATCCTGGAGGAAATGACATTTGAGAGAATAGTCTTCACATCTTCTCTTGGTTGCTTTCCTCACCGTGGTGGTAAAACATCTCAGGAACCATTCAGGCAGAGCTTTCCCCAAACACTCCTGTAATGTTTTAAAAGATTAGACTAGCCAAGAACTAGACAGGATTCATCCCTGACTGAGGACCCAGAAGTAAATAATTGAGCTGGACAGGTTTAAATGAAGATCCTTCATCTTAGGATCCAGACAGAGAGGGTCACATCAGGTACAGCCAGAGAAGAACCTAAAGGAGTCAGTAAGGAAATTCTGTGTTATTCACATCAGTCTCATAGAATGAATGGATCTATATGAATTTCTGATTTAATGTATATCAAATTTTGATGGTTATGTATTAGAAATTCCATACATATATGTTTCATTGGTCAGAACGGAAGCTGCAGCATAATTCTTTATGAAAACGAGAGTTATAAAAATAAGTGCAGCTCAGAACTTATTAATACCAAAGGCTGTGCTGAAAATTTTTCAGATTTGTTATAGTTAGGTAGATTTTGTTCTGAATTATTGCAGAGGTTTTTATAAAAAATCTTAATTACTGATTAATGCAATAATAAAACTGAAAGCAATATGAATTCTCACCCTTTAGACTAGCTGGTCCTAGAAGGAGGTATACTGGTGACAAACTGAAGTGGGATGAAGTGCTTGGGGATATGGTTTAGTAGTGGACAGGTATGGCTGGACTTGATAATCAGAAAGGTCTTTTCCAACCTAGTGATTCTATTATTCTGTGATACTGTTGACATTTGAAAAACGAGTGTCTCTGGGAGTGACAGTATGGAGTTTCAGAACAAATAATTCAGGTTTTTAACATAATACTGTTCTACAGAGAATGCATCTTTTCATGATTATTCACCAAAATGTGTTTCATAATTAGACACTTATTTTGTTTTCTTACTCAGCAGGTACTGGGACATAAAACTGTAAGAAATCTTTTTCTCTCTGGTTAGGTGGGCTTTTAGTTTGTTAAAAAAGTGATTGAGAAACCTTGATAAGGTAACAATAAAATCAGAAGATGAATAAAGTTTGCAGAGAACCCATCAGTCATTAAGGGCATTACCCAGTTCTCCTTGGAGTAAATGTTTCTGATTTTCTGGGCTAACAGTCATGTATTTGTAAAGAAAGAAAGGCATAAAGTAAGCCGTCCCAAACAATTATTGCTCTGACAGTGAATAAATGTTCCCTGATGTCAACTGTTTAATTTTTTATTTTGTTAACCTACATTTCACCTTTGGCTTGATGTTCCAGGAGAGAGTGACCTTTAATAAACTTTCTCTGGAAACATCCAGTCATACTGATTTTGGTTTAAAAGCTGAGAAAATCTCAATTAGATTCTTTCATGTATCTTCTAATTTTGATTGAAGTAGTTGATAAAATGGCCTCATAAGTCTCTTTACTCTCCAGAATAAAGACAGTGCATTGGTTTTGCTTCCTTTAAGAGGGAGTAACTGTTATGAGGCTATTTTACAGATCTTTTATAAATCAGGATAGAGCACAAACAGTTTGACTAACATTATTTCCAAGAAATCTTGTTCAATACTTATATTTGACTCATGGTGAGATTACAGGCATGCTTAAAATTAAGGACATGCTTAATCTTTTTCTTCAGTCCAAATGTTAGTTTGCTTTTTCATGGTTTCCTATTTGATTTTCTAGTCTACTGTTTGGACTTACAGTTTTAGATTTGGAGTTTATGTTATATTAAACTTGACAGAATATTGAATTATATTACCAAGACCCATCCACTCTGTAGAAGCAGAAAAATACGCCTGAGGAATCAGGAATGGTTTTCTTCACACAAACAAATCTTGAAAAGGTAAAAGAATGATTTTCAAAAATCATAACAAACAACTATATCTACACAGGCATAGAAAGACATTCAAGAAAGAATGCTTCTAATGAACCCCTCAAGGAAATATATTTCAAGTTAAGATGGGAGGATCACCCAATGCAGTTCAAGTTTATATTTTGATGTTGATATGAAGTATGAAATCTTTTAAATTATACTTGCATTACTTCTTGAATATTTCACCCTACAATATTGACTTTACCACTTGGTCTTCAAATTAAAATAAATTTCCAAAGCTATGGAAATTTTTATTAAAAAAAAACCAGTCTATTTTTCATGAAATCAAAGAATCACAGATTCATAGAATACCAATTCGAAAAGGACCTCAAGGATCATCTGGTCCAGCCTTTCTTGGCAAAAGCACAGTCTTGATGATATGACCAAAAAGCTTGTCCAGCTGAATCTTAAAAATGTCCAGAGTTGGGGAATCCACCTCATCCCTGAGGAGATTATGCTAATGACTGACTGTTCTCATTGTGAAAAATTTTCTTCTTGTGTGCAATCATAATCTCCCCAGGAGTAACTTGTATCCATCACTCCTCATCTTTTCCATGCGACTCCTTGTAAAAAGAGAATCTCCATCTTCTTCATAACCACCCCTTAAACACAATGGAACATGATGATAAGTTCTCCCCTAAGCCTTCCTTTCTCAAAGCTGAACAAACTATATTCTCTTAGACTTTCCTCATATCACGATTTTCCATTTCAACATATCTCTTTGAGTCACTGCTGAGGGCAGTACAATACATACTGGAATTCTTTCTGCATCATCTAGACTCGACATATTTAGAAATAAAAAATAATTGTGTCAAACACAACCAGAGTTTTCTGTTTTTCCTGCCAGACATCCAAAGTAAAAATTTGTTTTAAATGTGAACTGCTTCATACATATTATGGCAAATAAAGTAGAACCTCAAAATAAATGAATTGTTCTAAAGGTCAAGCACATCAGGAAAAAAAAAAAAAAAGAGAAGACAGACAGATCAGATGTGAGAGAGACAAGCTAAAAATAAATCATTACAGAAAAGGTGTATTTGAAATGTACATGCTCCCAGGACCTCCTTCATTCTACTGTGTTCCTGTGATTTCCAAAAGGCTATTTGTGTCACAGCATGCATTTCTCCCACAAGTATATATAAAAGCACACATAAATGTAGACATATTTTTAACTTGTTTTCTAAGCACAGAGGAAATTGTTTAACTTTAATACTTTCATTTGCTTGGTTTTCAGCCTGTAAACACATGATGACTGATCTACATCCTTAATTTAAAGAGCAATAATGTTGAAACAGATAACAAGCAGGTCTGACATTTCAAAAGTTTGGAGGTGGTAGTGCAATGAATAGATTAGATCAATGAATTCTTAAAGTATAAGAAAACTTAGCTGAATTCCAAACTATGTCACATGAGCTCAATTATTATATCAAAATCAGCTGATATACAACTCATAAGACATCAATTGACTGTGATGATTAAATGAAAAAGAAGAAGCTCAAAGGGTGATACTGCATTTTTCCTACATGTATTTCTTTCTTTTTCTTTTTTTTTTCTGTTTAATTTTGAAGCAAAAGCCTGTGGGTTGAAATAAAATGCACATGGAACCTAGCACAATGCCTTGCTAGGCATATCCACTTTTTCAGAAACACTGGAGAATTGTAATTTTATTCCAAGTAAATTTGGAGATCTGAAATTTTTCTGTAAAATTATATTTAGTTACTTTCTAGTGTCGCTGTTCTCTGCACAAAGCATACAGCAAAGCTATAGCTGAGATACACATTTGTATTTTCTTACATGATTTTCTTTGGATTTATTTGCAAATACATATTTTATACCATCTTATAATGGATTCTGTCATAGTTACTCTTCTTCACTGAAGAAACAGCAAAAATTAGAGAAGATTTAAGAAAGTCCATGTGTACAGAGAAGAAATATTCAGACATATAGTAGTTAAAACTGCCAGAGATTTGTAAAATGAAGCAAAATGAATTCTGTACTTAATGATTTAACCCAAATCCCTTGGGATTATAATGAGACCGTCACAGGGACAGATTACACATCTGGTGACTGAGGATGGGAGGATTTATGTATTATTCTGCAACATCTGGTACTTGCAAAAGTCAGGGAAGATGACAATCTGTAGATGTGATCCAGTATAGCAATTCCACTGCTACGTAGAATCTGAACAATTATGATAATTCCTGTTTTTTCAAAGCACTAATTCTCGATTTAGATTTCAAAACACGGAAAAATAGAGATTGCAAATAATTTTTTAATGCCAACTGGTAGCAAGAACACCTGTTAAACAGTAACATGAAGATCTGTATCTCATTTCTCCTTCAATTATAATGATAAATTGATACAAACAATTAAGTTTTAATTATGTCCATTTAAATATTTTTAAAGGAACTTCCTCAATAGAGATGATTGGGCTTTAACTGAGATATTTCAAAGCAGCTACAGGTTACCAACCAACCGCTTCCAAAGTGTCAATTAGCACAGTTTAACTACATTTTTATATCCAAATGGTTTTTGAAACACTAGCAAAATGCTTTAACATAACTAGATGCCTGATAAGTTAGTATAATCACAACAGATTAATTTCTGATGTCTAATTTTGAATTAATGACATTATAGCTAAGTTTTCCAAAAGATAAATATTCTAGATTTTAATTACACTACAAAAGAAAACTTGCATAGTCCATAATTAAGTCCATAATTAATATCTTATTTGAAGCAGGAAGTTAGAACAATAAAATAGTTGCCAAAAGGGCATTTATTTTTACCTTATTTCATTATTCCCTATTTTCCCTTTAAAGTAGAAATATTGCTTATGAAATTCTAAGCCCATTTTATATATGGGACCCTTTAGTGGGACTCTTTACATTGATTTAAATTAAAGTAAGTTTAGTTTTGCTTGCTAAACAAGCATGCAATTCCAACCTGGTTGTTCTGTGATTCTGTGATTTTCCTACACATAAGAATTCTTAACTTTATGAGTATAGGACATTATAGCACTTAATAATATTATCTGAGTTTATAGATCCTGATTTTCAGGTTTTGCGGGTTCAGCTATGGAAGTTCATAGAATCATAGAATAACGAGGTTGTACCTTCTCAGTGTTCCTTTTGAATCACAAGGGGAGACCTTGGTGACACCCAATCCATATTGTAGCTGTCACCAAAGGACTGAGGAATCCAAGAAGGAAAATATTATCATTCTTTTCCCTATTCTGCCATGAGGAAACTCCATCTGGCTGCACATCTGGTGTCACACGTAGATCTTCTCATATGGTTGTTGGACATACTTTGAAGAACAAAAACACTATAGAAAGACAGGAGGAATATGATAAACCCTGGCAACAATATCTTTTATAGCAAGTTTGCTAATCTAGTGGGGAAGCCTCAGATAGTCTAGGGGTGGGGAACAAAATCCAAAGAGAAGTTTAGATAAAGAAAGGAGAGTAAGGAAGCTTGTGGAGGATAATGTGACAGTGAGAAGGTACTCTCACTCTCTTTGAGAAAGGAACATGAGAACCAAGCAGAGGAATTAGAGCTCTGTTTAGAGTCACAGATCTTTGCACAGGACTTTGCTGTCAAGATAATGAATCAGATGAAAGTTTATGGATCAGTCTCACAGATGTCTGTACCCTACTGGCATAGCAAGATTTAGACAATTATGCTCAAAATTCTCCATCAGGGTCTTTGTTCTGAACTGAACAAGGACAAAGAAATATCCTTTGATGCAAGAAATCTGAAGAAGAAAACGTAAAACCATGCTCTGGAAAACAGAGCAAGGAAAAGTAATTTCATTACAATTTGTTTTCCTGATTTGGATCACTCTGGATTTTATTGCACAAAACTCTTAAAAGGCATGACATGGGAACAGAAAATAGGAATCAGGTCACATAATTTTTTTTCTACATAACAAGTTATGCTTGTATGAGATATAAATATGAGATCATCCTATTCATGACCTGAATCAGATCTTTGAAGTACATGGTTGATTAAATCCACTGGCACATCATAGAGTTATCCTGCTCTCCTCTATTATTGTATCTAAACAAAATGTAACTTCAGGACAGAAAGTAATACCAGAATCACAATATTACCAGTTTATGTCCTGTCCAAAGGTCTGAAGAGTACAGAGATTGGTTTTGTATTAATGCTCTCACTTGGCAAACTGATATAAACATCCAGTAACTTGAAACCATCCCACTATAACCTCAAGACCTACTTGTTTAAACTCTTTGTGTATTAATCCTCTGTTGCTACAAAACATATTTTAAAAAATAGAAAGTGTAGAATAGGAATGGATATTTTCTTAATACCTTTTCTTTTTAATCTTTTGGGGACTGAATTGACGTTTAATCTTAATGCCCTGATTCTTTTCTTCTTTTCTTCTTCTAATTCTAGTTCATGTAGGTAATCCCAAAAGCAGAGATATTCACTCAATTGAGTGACCTGTGTATTGGATAATTAAATTAAGCAGTATCACATAATAACCTGTGTATACAAATCCACATAATTAAAGAATATTGTGCAATGGATTTTGCAAATCAAGGATCTTAGCCCAGTGATTTGCTATGTGTGGAATGTACCTCCTGATGAGTATGATGCTTCTGAACTCTGGACTTTATAGAGATTACTTTCTGACTACTTCCCAATGAGCAATAGAATGTTCACCTTTCCCTTGAATCATAGAATCATAGAATCACCAAATTGGAAGAGACCCACCAGATTGAGTTCAACCATTCCTATCAAACACTAAACCATGCTCCTCATCCACTCATCCCTTAAACACCTCCAGGGATGATGACTCAACCATCTCCCTGGGCAGCCTGTTCCAGTGCACAATGACCCTTTCTGTGAATTTTTTTTCCTAATGTCCAGCCTGAACCTCCCCTGGTGGAGCTTGAGACCATTCCCTCTCATCCTGTCCCCTGTCACTTGGGAGGAGAGCTCAGCTTCCTCCTCTCCACAACTTCCTTTCAGGTAGTTGTAGAGAGCAATGAGGTCTCCCCTCAGCCTCCTCTTCTCCAGGCTAAACACCTCCAGCTCTCTCAGCCATTCCTCATAAGACCTGTTCTCCAGCCCCTTCACCAGCTTTGTCGCTCTTCTCTGGACTTGCTCCAGAGCCTCAATTGAGAAATTGAGAAATGAAAGGATATGTAACTCTTTTTCATATAGTTTCATAGTTTGTGGGGCTTTACTTTTGTGATTTTGGGTGTACTGGAAGGCAAAAAAGGCTGCATATCTGGCCTACACTGTAGTTTTCCATTTCTCCCTTTCAAAAAAAATGCATTGCTAGTAATTGAATAAAGTCTCAGTTAATAACAGTGAGTTAAGGAGTACAGGAAAGCTGGTGAAGGGGCTTTTTACAAAGGCTTGTAGTGATAGAGCTAGGGTTGTTTAGCCTGGAGAAGAGGAGGCTGAGTGGAGACCTCATTACTCTCTACAACTACCTGAAAGGAGGTTGTAGAGAGGAGGGAGCTGGGCTCTTCTCCCAAGGGACAGGGGACAGGACAAGAGGGAATGGCCTCAAGCTCCACCAGGGGAGATTTAGGTTGGACATTAGGACGAAGTTTTTCACACAGAGGGTCATTGGGCATTGGAATAGACTGCCCAGGGAGGTGGTTGAGTCACCTTCCCTGGAGGTGTTTAAGGCACGGGTGGATGAGGTCTTGAGGGACTTGGTTTAGTGTTAGATAGGAATGGTTGGACTAGAAGATCCGCTGGGTCCCTTCCAACCTGGTTGTTCTATCATTCTATGATTCTATGAATGGCTCTAAATTGGAAAGGAGCAAATTTAGACTAGGAATAAGTAGGAATTTACTCATGATGAGGGTGGTGAGACACTGGTCTGGGTTGACTAGGGAAGTTATGACTGCCCCATCCCTGGAGGTGTTGAAGGCCAGGTGGGATGGGGCCTTGGGCAGCCTGATCTAGTGGGAGGTGTCTCTGCCCATTGCAGCAGGGTTGGAACTAAATTATCTTTAATGTCCATTCCAGCTGAAAATATTCTATGATTATATAGTGTAGTACACTTACCCACTTCGTAGATGGCTCTTGAACAATGTGTACTGACAGTGATGGCAACACAAATTTTGTGCTTGGGAGTAAGGTGCCTTACTTCATATTAAAAGTGCTAATTATATTGTATCTGAAGTTGGCAATTATCTACAGCTTGAAAGACTTCTGTGTCAGCTGCAGATAAACATACTTTGATGGCTCACCACAGCTTATCAGAAAAAATCTCCTTGGTGATGTTGAATGCCTTACTACAGAATAGATGTGCTCACCATTATAAGTCAGGATATAATGTGAAATTGAACATGGAGTTTGAATTAAAGAGAGTGCAACTTAAAAGCAAACAAAAGAAATTCTTTGCAGATGTAATCTAAAACTCAAACACAATATTCAAAGAAAAAAGTGATTGAATTTAATGTTTTGCAACATGTCTTTAATCAATAAACATCTCTACACTGTTTCTAATACTTTGATTAGCATTCATAGCTTTCATGACACAATCTGAATAAATGATATTTCTGTCTATGAAGAAATCTGCCTATTAATAGTTAAAAAATACCGCTCTGTGTTCAACATTGTTATGACAGTTTTAAAATACTGATTGCTCTATTATCTTGTGTTCAGAAACTTCAGGAGATGCAGGAATTTAAGGAACAAAAATTAAAGGAGCTACAGGCAATTAACTAGGAAAATGCAACAATAAATTGCACCATTTTTGTCTGGCTACAAAGTAATATTCCCTACATAAAAGATGAAGAAAAAGAACCTGGTTTTATGATCTCTATCAGTATAAGTAAAGCCTACACTGAATAATCCTTTTATGAAACTACACAACAGTGCAAATTGCAGCCATATTGTAGAAGTATCTTGTATAGGATGCTGGAATGTGTGTATTCATCTAGAACCTTTTCATTTTCAGGAAATCATAGTAAATGAAAGTAAAACACACCTTAAGAATCTGTTTGGTTCTTTCTTGTTCTCCAAGGGTGACACCTTAATGATTCCTGATTAACGACTTATATTTAACATTGTCATATATGACTATATATTGCCACAGGGGACCAAACAGTTATCAGCCTTTCACACACCCACCCATTCTGTCTCCATCTCTGTCTTGGTCTCCGTTTCTGTTTCTGTTTGTCTGTCTCCCTCTCCCTTACTCCACTTTTATTACAACAGATATTGTAGGGCATTAGGTAACACAGAAAGGGCATTTTCAAGTGGTTCTTCTACTGGATCATTGAAGGAGTGAATGCTCCAAATGGTGAGTTGTAGACAGACGTGAGGGACAGAAAGTGGTGGCACTGCCTGTGGTCCACATATGCCTTTTGTGATTTTTCCCAGCTTGGCTGGGATTTATCTGAGGCATCAAGATGAGCTGGACTCAGTCAGCTTTGGGGACTCAAATAATTCCTGCCTATTTTCAGTACAGACAAGAGGGGGAGGTCCAGTCTTGATCAGTTGTGTCTTATCTGAGCACTTGTTGCATGGCATATGTCAGAGGATAGCATCCTACAAACTAGCTTCCAGGAATAGGATTTTAGATAAGGAATGGTTACCAAATCGCTCTGGAGTGTAAGAGGCCTCAAGGTCAAGGTCAAGAATTTGCTGGCAGAAATGAAAATGTTCAGGGGGATCGTGAAGAGTTGATGCTACAAACTGTTGAGTGGAACTAACTGCTGCTGCCACCTTCTGGGTCTGTCAGTCTGATCTCTCCTTGCAGCTTGACTCAAAACAAATGAAAGCAAGTTATTTAGAAGGAGCAAAGAATTTCCTGGTCAATAAGTCAGAAGATGCTGTAATATACAGAGAAACTCTGTATGAAAAAGTCTGAATCTGCTGCAATAGAGGCATAGATATATAACCTGAGAGCTCTGAGATATCTCTAAATGGCCTGATTTTTTACAGAGCTTTGGATGACTAAGAGTGTATAGACACTTTCTGTTGTTTATTTTTTGTTTGTGGTTGAGATATTTTTGGACGTCACAAAACTGAGTCCACTGGGAATGTATGAAATTCTGGGAATAGAAAATCCCACCTGGAAAACTTTCTCTTACGTTGTTGAGTATTATTGCAATAGCACTGACTTCCAGTAAGCAATGTTGGTTTCTGCAATCTGAACACTCCATCCAACCCTATTTATTACAAAATCCTGGTGGCAACTGTGTCCCTAGCAGTCTATGCCATGGCCTATAGAATGGGACAAGAATTTTTGCATTCCTTGAGCTGAACAAGGCTGATCTTAGCTTGTTCTCATGGGTACTGTCTGTAATAATGAATAGGTCTATGATATGCTGAGAGAAGATGTAGACAAAAGGCTGCAAGCCTCTCTGTTAGAAATTCCAGGATGAATGCAGTTAGTCATTTCCAGAATTAGATATCCTCTGAATTTTGCTGTCTGGATGTGAGAGAAAAATCCATAACCTTATGTCGAACAATACAATAATAGAAAGAGAGAGGTGAAGTCATGGGATTAAGACCAAGACTGAGTATATAATTCTGATCACAGCACAGGTTGTCAGCAGCTGGAGGTGGTGAGAGAAGATCTATATTCCAACATTTAGTGTGACACACAGTCTTGATTTCAGGTTCTTGAAAGAGGATGAGTATCTTTGGTCACATTTAACAACTGAAAAATGAAGGATAAATCCACCAACACAAAAGCTCTGTTTGAAATCTGAGCATCTAGGGTTTTTTTTAATTTCTCATATGAAAGTTTAATTTCAAGTGCTTCGATTCATATAAAATATTAAAAAAACAAAGAAGAAAAGAAAAGGAATTAAGTACATCTCCCAAAAGCAGTCCCACTAGTTAATTCCACAACAAAGACGTGCATTATGAGTGATTAAGTTTACTGGTTATCTCACCAAAATTCACAATACTAGGGAATTATTGCCCTTAATTAGAGCATCAGTGAAGAAATTAAGCCAACAAAATATTTCATTCATCCCGCTTAATTAGTTCCTTGGAATTAAGACAAAAGATCTCAATTTCACACTGGCAGCTTAAGATACTCAAAAAGATTGACTTTCCAAAGAAAGACACCTGAACATGTATGTTTTATTTAGCAGTCAAAAAAGATGGTAATTTTTACAAATCTGCATTAATACCGCTTCATCTCCTTTCTCTTGTTCATGAGGTTCTTGTGGCTGGTAGGGCCAGGCTTTTAAAGCTTCATATACTTGATCTGTACATTCATGTGATTCCTGTGGATGCTTGTTGGAAAATGCTTGTGGTCAGAACAAAACTCTCCTCTGCCACCCACCTCTTCACTCTTTGCTCACTGTGAGCTGAGATGCAGTGTAAATGCTTGTCTAAACAGGTGTGTTGTCCTCAGCAAACATGGATTGGTGGATGAGGTCTTGAGGGACGTGGTTTAGTGTTAGATAGGAATGGTTGGACTAGAAGATCCGATGGGTCCCTTCCAACCTGGTTGTTCTGTGATTCTATGATTCTATGATTTGAGCACCCTTTGGCAAGTCATTCAGCTCTCACTGTCTTAGGTCAAAAGATCTACAGTGGGGATAATGTTCAAGATTTTGCTCCAGATCAGGTAGGAGTAAACTCTGAGAAAGAGCCTCATACCACCTATGCTGAAGCTTATCAAAAAAAGAATGTTTTCCAAAAATCTCAGAAGGCAATCTAACAGAGCTCTGGGATTTAGACACGTCCTGACATACAGATGTCAGTAATAATATCAATTCACATCATTGAAATTTTACATACTGTACAATCTTCCTGGTATGGAAGCACCAGTATTCAGGAGGTTTGGAAGGATCTGGATGTAACTGTATTAGCTGAATCTTTCTGTGGATTAAAGCTGTGGGGGTTTATCCTGGGTTACTTAGACTGCATCCATAGTAGCTCATAAAACAGGGTCTAGACCCTGTTATTGATCTGTGATTGTTTAATTCACTGGCTGCTAGTGCAGTGCCTAGCATGGGTTACTTTAGGCACTGGCGAACACTTTCTGGGACAATTCTCAAAGCAGCTTCAGTGAACAGTGATTCCAGGGACTAACCCCCATATCAGTATAGTTGCCATTACCATGCATTTGAAGGAAGAGCTAAATCACTCTGAATGTAAATCAAGCTCCTGCCACAGTATCCAGGGGCACAGAAAGAATCTTGGGCCAGGTAATTTTCCTGTGTTATTTTTTTCTAATGAGCTGGAATTGAATAATCCATATTGAGCAGGACATTTCATAGGATTTAAGGAGGTAGCATAGCAACTACTTCACCATTTGCCTAGGTATAAACACCATCTTAGCTAGTGACTAAAAGGCAGTAAATTCTCCTGTTTGCATGCTTTCCCTCCACTTTCCTCTACATATTTTTGCTAGGAAAACTTGTGCTGTATTTCAAAACTGATCCTGAGCTTCAACTAGTCCGTAGAACTAACAGATCATAAATTGCTGGTTAACCTTGAGACTCTTGGATGGCAGGCTCTAGCCTCATCACTGTGTATTTTGCTTCTAATGTGATGTATGCTGCCAAACTCTCTGATCAAATAATGGATCAAGCTCCCTGCCTCGGTAATGCTGCACAGATTTACATAGCTACTGGAAATTTGTTCCAAAATCTAGTTTTTATACAAGGATGAAGTTCTTGCTTAGCACTACAGTAAGTGAAAGTGAATTGGATCAGCAAAAAGTAGGTTGTGAATAGGAGAAAAACTCTGTCATTTTTAGTAGTTGTTGGATCAAAAAGAGAACAGTGAGAATAATATCTGACCTGGTGACTTGCATTAGAATAGAAAGAATCCTCTTTTTTTTTTGAAAATGAGAAAGAAATAATAATAATAAAAAAAACCAACAAAAAAAGCATTGTACAGATTTAGAAGTGGAAGTTAAGAAGTAAGAAACTAGGACAGCCACTCAACCACTGTCTCTGCCTCAGCTGTAGTCTGGTCTCTAATGACTCCAGTGACACATAATCAATTTATGGGCTTTGTTTTATTCCATTTACAGACAATGCAGATGTCAGCATTTCCAGTTCTCCTGAGAATGGGCAAGTATTTGATTACATTCACTCCAGTGTGCAAAACCCAGAAAAATTTGGCCACCCTAATTCACACAAAGTTCACTTCTGCGAGTTCTGCCTGGATATTTTGTCTATCCAATAGTTGTTCCTCATAATGACTTTTTTTTTTTTTTTTTTGCAGTCTTTTGAGAAGCCTGTTGAAACACTGCTGTAATCAGAAGTGCTGTAATCAGATTCTGAAGCCTTTCAAATTCTTTTTCCACTGATTGACTCCCACTCTTCCGTGTCAGCTCTGACCCTACAATTCTTAATACACCAGAAATCACATTCAAGGAATTTATAAACACTGTTTCCTTGCAGTCCAACTCTACACTTATAACTGAGATCCAGCTACATACTTATCCTATATATCTCTGCTCAGTTCAATGAATCTTCCCCAGAATACACTGCATTGGGGAACTACATCTCTTCTTCTTTGTCTAAGAGATGTCTAGACATGGATAAGTAATTCAAGAATTGTTATGCATTTGGTGCTAATCTTTCAGATTTAGTGAAAGTTTATGTTTTTCAAAGGTTCTAGAAATCTGTAGACTTCAATCCTTTCATCAGCCAAGAGGGACAAGTACCAGTTTCACAGATAATGTATTGTAAGAGTCTAAACTCCTGATCGATACCTTCTTGTCACTCAGCTCTACTCTTGAACAATTGTATGTTGTTAAACTTCTCTTCCCCTAATAGAATTTGTAGTAAGGGATTAGGATTTATATGGCATTAAAGGCTACATAAACTTTTGTTGGGAAGAGATGGTGGTAAATCACGTACCTGAGTGACACTATCTGTTGATTCCTGATATAGGATAAACAGTCTTCTGGTTTTTCAGATCTTCTATAAATGTTAGGGTTGAACTTTATTGCATTTCTGAGGGATATAATTCTGATTGGTCCAGCTTAAAATCTTCTGCTTTAGTGAGTTGCTTTAAAATTTTACTGTCCAATAAGGAATATGCTGCCTAGTAAACAGCATCTTTTTGTGGTAACTAGTAGGTGTATTGATCAGCTGTTCCTTAGAGTAAAGCGGGCAGTCGTGGCTATAATGGAAGAGAATACGTTTCCCCTCTATTGAAACACTAAGCATATCTAAGATATCAGCAGACAAGAGGTGGGAGTAAAGTAATGGTGATGTGTTCATCAAGTAACTATTCAATGTTAGCATATTTTAATGCCTCATCTCTATTTTGTAGAGTTTGCTTTTGATACAAAGTTAAAATTTGAAAATTGAAATAATTGCAAGTATACTGGAGATCAAAGTTGAATGTGAAATGGGGAAGGTTTAGGAAAGTTTTAAAAATGGAGAGTGTAGCATTTAGCATTTTAGCAATTATTTCTATAATATATATCATATAGAATGCTTAAAATACATAAAAATATTATTATACATATATAATTATATATATGACATATAGTATGTATTGCATACATTGCCTGATAATATTACATTTGAGTGCAATCACTATAAAGCAGAATGGGAAAAAAGGGAGTCACATGCTTCAAAAGTAGAGAGATTTGGATGACTTGGACATGACTGTTGCTTGGGGATGCAGTAGTGATTATGCTTAAACTATATAAAATTCTGATGAATATCAACAGTCTAATTGTGAGTGATTAATATTCATTTAGGCAACTGAGATAACTCATGATTCTCAGATCAACAGTTCCTGACTTCTCTGTGGCAGGAAGTGAAGACCTTGAGGAAAGGATTCTGACTTTAACAATATCTTAAGCGTTACCATTTATGTGAAACTTGCTACATACCTGTAGAAGATAACAAATAAATTCTGTAAAAGGTGTTTACATTCAAACACTTTAAGCATATTGATCTTCCATTCATGCCGAAGATTTAATTAATTTACAGATTCTTCAGAAGTGGAGAAAATTTTAATGGATCTGTTTCCTGTTTCTATTTAAGAAATTGAGTTCCAGGTAGAATTCTCGATCTTATTATGATACCAGATGCGTCCTTCAAATGCAGGAATATCAGAAAAGCAATGATATCTTACACACTGAGAAGGTGGGAACCTGAGACTAATCTGAATTTGTTTTTCAAGCTATCAGCTTCTCAAACTTAAAAGCAGTTTACAGTATCCCAAAATCAGTATCTGTCTTTAACCACAATTTAAAGAAAAAGTCAGCATTGAATTTTTCTGACCTGGTTTGTGCAATGGCATAGTATCTTACTGAGTCTTGAGTCAATGTTAGGTATATAAAAGGTCCAAGGCTTGAAGAACCACAGTACTGACTTCAGCAGTATTGGCATAACTTCACTATAAATGATAGTGTAGAAGAATTCCGCTAGAATTTAGAAATTACTCTCAAGAGCTGATGTAGAATCAGAGGCATTAACAAGATTTATTTATGCACAAGTCAAAAGCTACTTAACGAAAATATTGTTGTGTGGAGCAGTCACGAGATGTGACTTCTTAGCTGAAACTCACATTTTTATGCTCCACTAAACTAGGTAGGCGTTTGACTTTCTGTAGTTGCGAAAGACCCAGAATAAAGTATTTCTTGGAAGACGATCTCTGAATACAGGTCTCTGGTCACCATAATGCACATGATCCACTTGTGAGAGTGGGATTTGCTTGTCTTCAGAAGAATCTCATTGAACTCTTGACATAGCAAAGTTGAGAGGTGGAAGTCAGCCTCTTCATTTTGAAAAATTGGCCCCATGGGTTTTTATTCATATTTTAAGATCTACACAAGTGTTTGAAGAAAGAAGAGGTGAGAAGGGCAGAAAACCTTCTTTTTCCAAAGGGCTCTTGTTGCTATATCCAAGACTTGAATAATAGAAAATATAAGAGATAGGATGCCCCTGACTGATAAGTCTCTTCCTTTCCTTTAGTTGACTTCCAAGACAGAAATCTGAGACATGCGGATTCTTAATTCTTTGGGTAACCTTTTGAACTTGGGGTTTTAAGATCACGAACTTTTAAACAAGGTGTGTAACAACTCCACTGAAAATTATATTTTGGTATTCTTCCTTCACCATGACAGATAATGTGAATGTATTGTTTATTATCTTTCTTCTTGAAATTATCTCTTCAGTAATTTTTTTTCTAGTTGACATGGAATGTTTTAATTCCTTCTTTGATCCATTTTAGTATCCTGATTTATAGAGCTGTTTATAAATGTCACTTAATGAATGGTCAATATTGAAGAGATTGCTTACGATTCCATCACAGGATCCTCAATAAGACTTAAAACAACAAGCTAGTTATGGTAACAATCTCTGATCTCTCTAATTACTATAATTCCTGGGAGCAAGCTGGAAACTCCTGTTCTTATGCTGGAGTAATCCCCCACATCCACTCTTCCCTTGTGAACTGGGAAACATTTCCCTCAGTGTCGCTTAAAGAGTATTCTTTTCTACATCTCTCAACAGGCTAGAAAACATGTACATAAACCAGCTGGGAAATAGTCCTCCAAGCATGATTTTTTTGTCCTGCCTCTTTGTGGATTTTTATTGGGATAGTCCTATGTGCTCCTGTGGGTCTTAAGCACCCCTACAAGGCTTGATACAAAATAAGTTAGCTGCAGTCTTTTTATTGAAGACAATAGAGAATCCAGGGCAATGATTATGTGTCTACTGGGAAAAAGCAACTATTGCTTCCGATTTCTGTGATGTGACTTTCACCCTACTGAATTTTTGGGGAGATTTGTGTCTCTTAAATTTGTACTAGTTTTCTGCTGTAATGAATAGATTTTTTTGTCTGTAACCAGAGCTCAGATATCCAATTTCCTTATTTTAAAAGGCAGAAAAAATAATTTTCTGTTTTATATATGTACAGGACATAATAACTTCAACTAGAGAAAAGAAAAAACATGAGTATGTTTAATGGGAGAAGAAGGGAGAGAAAGCATAGGAAAAGGAATAAAGTGTTATGATCCATAGAAGCAGAGAATAAAGTGAGATTCTTTTGAAACTTAACAAGTTAAAATGCCAGGCTGAATTTGTCTTTTGAAAGTGACAACTTAAAACCAAAATGAAGTTTACCAAGTCCTCAGTTCCCTTTACAGGCTAGCTTCCCTCCATGGGTTGATCTCCTTGGATATATCATGTTTAGGGTAGCATGCTCTGAAAATACTAATTGCATGTTGTTGTGTTTCTCAGTTGGTAAGATGAAATTTTCAGTGGAAAATGCTTAATATAGATGATTGAGCCATCAGGTTCATAAAATCATAGAATCATAGAATCACCAGGTTGGAAGAGACCCGTCAGGTCATTGAGTCCAATCATTCCTATCAAACATTAAACCATATCCCTCAGCACCTCATCCACCCATGCCTTAAACACCTCCAGGGAAGGTGAATCAATCACCTCCATGGGCAGCCTCTGCCAGTGCCCAGTGACCCTTTCTGTGATTTTTTTTTTCCTGTTTTCCAGCCTAAACATGCCCTGGTGCAGCTCGAGGCCATTCCCTCTCATCCTGTTCCCTGTCACTTGGGAGAAGAGGCCAGCTCCCTCCTCTCCACAACCTCCTTTCAGATAGTTGTAGAGAGCAATGAGGTCTCCTCTCAGCCTCCTCTTCTCCAGGCTAAACACCCCCAGCTCTCTCAGCTATTCCCGATAAGGCCTTATAATGCCCCGTTATGTAGGCATACTCTATCCAGGCTGATGTTAATAGATTCCTTGAAAGGAGCCTCATCCTGTAAACTCCCAAGGAGAATTTGGGTAAGAGGTTTTACCCAGATACAATACATAGAATCACAGAATCATAGAATCATAGAACCACCAGGTTGGAAGAGACTCATCACATCATCGAGTCCAACCATTCCTATCAAACACTAAACCATGTCCCTCAGTACCTCATCTACCCATGCCTTAAACACCTCCAGGGAAGGTGACTCAACCATCTCCCTGGGCAGCCTGTTCCAGTGCACAATGACCCTTTCTGTGAAAAACTTCCTCCTAATGTCTAGCCTAAATCTCCCCTGGCGGAGTTTGAGGCCTTTCCCTCTCATCCTGTCCCCTGTCACTTGGGAGAAGAGTCCAGCTCCCTCCTCTCTACAACCTCCTTTCAGGTAGTTGTAGAGAGTAATGAGCTCTCCTCTCAGCCTCCTCTTCTGCAGGCTAAACACTCCTCGCTCTCTCAGCTGTTCCTCATAAGGCCTGTTCTCTAGACCTCTCAACAGCTTCCTGGCTCTTCTCTGGACTTGCTCCATGGGCTTAGACAACAACTTTCAAAAGTTTCTGGATAGTAAAATACTTAAAAGGGTAAAATCCTAAATCATATCAAAGTCATCTTGTGCACTCCACAGGTTTAACAGAATTAAGGTTTCACCTAGTTCTGAACAAAGCTGGGTTTAAATCAGAAACAAATTAAGAAAGCTTTTGTCACTCTGATAAAAATGTGTGAAAATGAGGTTTAAGTTTTTATTATACTTTCCTTGTTAGAGACGTTCGATTATCTGCATACTCTACAAATTAAATATTTCCAAAAAGATTTCACAGTTTTATTCAAGTACTTTTTACATTTTACAAATGAGTACTGTATTGGCTTGATATTAAGAACAGTGCTCATATGACCTTGCTAGTCTCAAAAGCAGACTATTTAATGCTTTGAACAGTGTCATTCTCATGCCAAAATTGATGCATAATTATCAATAAATTTAGGAGGATAAACCCAAACTCCTCAAAAATCCATTTAAAATGTGCCTTAAAATTATTTTCTAGAATTCCTACAGAACTTTGGTGAGGTCTTGTTTTGGTTTATATTTTAAATGAAAAGTACTATAATTTTTATAAGAAAATGTGCCTGTAGTGTTTTCTAAATGAAAAGCTATATTTTAAATAGAAGGTCATTATGCAACAAACAAGTCCTAAGGCTGGGAAAACCTCTAAGTGATGTTCTTGAATTTGCATTTTTGCTTAAAGCTTGAATAAAATATATTTTGTCTGCTTTTGTAAAACAGGTAGAGTGAAGGTAATGGTTTGCACTTGAACGAAGAGTATACGCAATAGCTAAAGAACTAGTTTAATATTAAACTTTAGTGGAATTAATTACTTAGGCCTGGATCCAGTTAATACTTTGATGCCTAGAAGCTGTGCATTGGTGTATCAAACTGCTAAGCGTCTGGCCCTCACAATGAAATTGAAGAAGCTTTACTAAGTATACAGGTATTTCATACAGTATTTGAAAAGATTCTGCATGTGTAGGCTGTAAAATTTGTTCTGAATTATAATAGTGAAATTTGGAACAGTTTACTGCTAAAATAGAGCCTTTTGTGGAGATGTTAGACTAGTTCCAGAAGCTGCACTAATGAGGTCCTAAACCCTAAGTTAGCAAAACTGTGTCCTATTGCAACAGAAAATAGCAATATGTCTCTTTTGACCTGGATCTACTTCAGTCTCTGTTGATTTGTGGATCTGTGCATCAGTTAATGTCCCTCAAGTGGGGTCCAAAAGTCTCAGTGGTATTTACTTGGAATTCTGGAAAGGCAATTTGACCAACAAGACTTCATTACGACCTTGGTAACAGGGAATACATCAGTTACCTTTTTAGTGGCTGAGGCTTTTCTGCTGATCATAGATAGTGATGTGATACTCCTCTCACAAGCAGATAATTATTTTGGGCCTTTCAGCAAGCTTTCCTTGCACTCTTGAAATGAATAGTGGTGCACTGTAATCTGCCTCATACTAGTACTGTCTGTTTTGCAAAGGACTCCTCATACCTCAAGAACTGCAGTTGTCTTGAAAACCTTTACTCTTTCTGCATTTGTGATGGCATAAAAGGTTAGCAAGGCTTTCTTCCACAGGGCTTTCAAGTAATTTCTAGCTTAGATGCCTAATAATTGCCATAGATCCCACATTATTTTTGGTCCTGAATTTCTATAGTTCAACTCTTTCAGCTGCAGCTAAGTTCATTATTTCGAAGTATTTAATGAAGAGTTTCTGTTTCAGACACATAATTAGAGAGCTCTAAGACTTGCACTGCTTCATAATTAAAAGAAAAGAACTTATACTGTCTTTGGACTACTATCAGTAATATACTCATGCTGATTTTCAGTAGTGCCTGTATTAGAAGAATGAAACTGAGTCACACTGATTAGTCTAGAGTGGTTTTGGGGGGGAGGCATTGTATGTTATTATTACAAGTTAATTTGTAGGAATCTGTTAACTGTAGACAAAACTATATGAGAATAAGGTTAAAACAGTACATTGCAAGCAGAAGCAATGCCTTATCCAGCAGTGACTACAAAAATGAGATTTCGGACATTGTTTTTATGTGGGATTTAAGAGATTTGAGGTTGGTTTACATTCCTGTCCCTGCCTCCAAGATATACATGATGTCACTGTTATTTTCCACATTTCTTCATGTTTGTCCACTTCTTGCCTGCTTTGCCCCTTTTACTGTGCCATAAACTACTTTCCTCACAGATTATGCTTCTGTCTTGCGATTAGTTAATTGGTTCTTTTATATTTAGGTATATAATCCTTACACATTTGTTTTACTTTCAAACACTGTCCCTGCCAACACGTTGCTAATCTGTAGCAGAAAGAAATCTATGCTGGACACAAATTGCAATGACAACTATCATTAGACTTCTATTCAAGAGAGGATATTTTTTTTGTAGTATGTTAGTTTATTCAGCTATAAGTAACCACTTCTGGATACCTTGAGCTCCGGAGTAGTCAAATGTAATAGAAAACACAATTCTCTACTATGGATATAATTCAGCACTATACTACAGGTGTATTTCCAGGGTTTTTTCATGTTTATAATGACTGAAGTGTAAAATATTAATAATTACACATTATGAAAAAAAAGAAAATTATACAAACAGGCATATTCAAAACAGTTCAACAGCCTCATCAAGTAATTCTATGATACCTTCATTATTGCTAGTAAGTCACTTTAATACAATAATCTCTTTACATAGTACTGGGAGATAACAATAAAAATCTTGCTTCTGCTGTGATTATTAATACTAAGAAATTAGTAGCATATATTTTAACTAAACCAATAGACTATATTCTAACTAAACAGCTTCACTGTCTTCAGCCTCCACTGCTGGGTTTTTATTCTGATGGCTTTGGATAAAACCAACATGCCTCAGCAGAACAGCTAAGTCCAAAACCATCCCTAATACATTATCACATAGGGTCAGGTTTAACAACAAAAGCTAATAGAACTCTCTCTCCGAAAACAGGAGTTCATTTTCTATTAACTCTCCCAACCTGGAAAAAATTCACCTTTCAAAACGTCTAGTGATACTAATCAGATTTATTCCTTATGGATATTTATTTCTCTGTGTATACTGACTGGAACTTTTGTATTTAAATGGGAATTTTACCACAGAGAGAACAGAGCCAGAATAGCTTAATTACATTTCCAAAAGGGCAGACTTCTGTTCTACAGCAGCTGTATCACTTTTGCACAGATTCTTAAAAAATGAGCCATATTCCAAATGCAAGTTCAGTATTGCATTGCAATTGATTTTCCTCTTATTACTCTTCCATAAAATGAGTTATTCTTTACTGGGTTTAACATATTTAATCCTTCATTGATATGTCATTTAAGTTAACTTTCTAGACCTATAGACAGTTCTTTCTTGCAAAAAATTCACAACAATACTTTCACTTTCTTACAATTAAAGTCTGCAGTATTTATCTAAATACTAACTTTAAAAAGGAAGAATCACCTGTGGTCTGTGATTCTACTTCAGAATTTCCTCTGGGGTGTTTTATTTAAATCTTCAGGAGGACAGCTCAGTGTGCATAGGGTCACAGCAATGTTAACCTCTTGATTGAGGGCAGGAATAGTAGAGAAAAATCTCTGTAGGTCTCGCAAAAAAAGAGAGTTCTTCAGTAGAAATATTAGTCTTTTGTCCTCACTCCTTTAGTCCTTTGGCTAGAAACTTTGTGCTACCTCTCCAGCTGGCTAAAAACGTGTGACAGTTAGGACTTGATGTACTGTAACAGTAATGACCTTAGAAAGTAATTTTTATACTGGTAGGCAGAGACAGACCAAACTCAAGCAGGGTGAGCACAAGCCACCTTTGAACTGGAAAGTAGTTATTCACACCATTGCACTTCTGGGTGTTAAAACATGTTGGTTTCTTTACCTCCTGTTAAGTAGTTGTGCTCCATAGCAGGGTGATGAGTTCAAGCAAACCTGTTGAACTATTCAGCTCTCAGTTGGCAGCTGGCTTGCAGCCTGGCAGGCCAGATGTTGGAAGAAAGCTAGATGTTTTGACTTAGCAGAGGTACCTGAATTCTTGTATTTAACCAGACAATTGGATGCTGTGGAATAATGTTTGATGTCCCCAGCATGGCAGATGGAAAAATGCTTGGACTGGTTAATGCTAGTACCAAATATCTCACTTTTTTTAAAAGCATGCATTTGACTGGACAGTGCAATTTAATGTTCTAGCTATGGTGATTCTGATGTATGGCAGAAAAAAATATGAACAATCAATATAGCTTATAAAGATTGAAGCACTACCATATGAAACAACAGAAACCTCTGAAATATTAAGAACAAGAAGAGAAAGAAACTTATCACTATACAAAATCTAACAGCTATCTCATCTATGGTTCTTTATATTGTGCAACAAATCTGGTTCCGAATAATTCCAGCATTGTGAAATTCAGAGCTCGGCACAGTCCACCAGTTCTGAAGACAACTGCCTTAACATAGACAGTATACACTGCACTGAAACAATGATACCAGAATGTTCCTTCCAGCTCCCCAGAATATCTGTTAGCCAGGATATTGTTCTGGTTTTCCTGAACAGGAAAGTAGGTTTGGTTTACTACTGGATGGCTTCATTAATATTAATTCATATCTTATTTCTTTTTCATGTTTCTTGGGCTTCCTTTTCTCCACCTTTGTACCTTCCTTTCTCCACCCTAGTCTTTTCCTAGAAAATCAACCTGTCCTGATTATTTTTTATTTAGCTTGGTATCAATTTAATTACCTCTGTATCCTAATTTCATATTTCCAATATGGTTACCTAGGCAATCTGACCAGGCATGGTATTACTAATGTTGTTACCTAGGTTTACTTTTAAGTTTTTGTTCCACAACGGCCCTCCAATACTCTCCTCCCATTTTCTGTGAGGTTTTTATATAACTTTGCCTCAACCACCTATAAAATCCAGTCATCCCTCATGACTCTGCCTGTAGCTTGTCAACAACTTTTACTATCACAAGACAATGCTGTATGTCACATCCAGCAATTTATTGTGTCATGTCCAGTGGTTTTTCCATGTGCACCTTAATTTGCTTAACCTCAGGGTAATGCTGAGCCTTTTACTTACAGCCCTGACAATGTGCATTAATGAAGGGAAGTAAAACAGGCTGTTCCTGATGAGATAAGACAAGTAGAACAGCCTAGGAATTGGTCCAAGGGCTTGCACTTTTTCTCTACATATGCATGGTATATTCTATAGCTCACAAACCTATGGTGCCATGTAATCTTCCACCCATTCATCTTGCCCTTTCTCTGAAAACCATGTCTCTCTCACAACCGCTGGCACAGGGAATATTCAGCGCAGGCAGCTGTCTGCAAGCTTCTCAGAAGGCATTTCCCTACTGATGAAAACGACAACCTATGCTTAGTGCTTAGGAGGAAAAAAGAAACCTGCTAATTTAAAGGCAAATATCTGATAAGAGGGTCAGTGCATAAGCTCAGTGAAAGATGCACTTATATAATTTTCAGTATTTCTTCTACAATGAACTACTTTGGTTCCTGCTAGACGTTGGTAGCATAGGGTGTAGCCACAAGTTTCTATTGAAGAATTCCTTTTTCAAGTGACTTGCCACTTGACTGACTTTATTCTTTGTAACATGATTGGTTTATCTTTTTTTTTCTTAAAGTGAGGTACATGAATGTGAACTCGGGGTTCACATATAAAAACACTGAAAACTTCAAAATTGATAACTGATTTCTCTTTCCATTGTGTTATGTCTGAAATGTGAAATATGGAAAAAGTCTTTGGGCTTTTTAAAAAAAGCATAAAGGAAATGGAATGATTGATCATTGAATCTACAATATACCTTTGGCACCAGTGTTGAGAATTACCATTCACCCACTTGAAAAACTTGCACCAAGGAGCTGGTTTTACCTGCAGGTTTATGGAACAGATGACATATTTTCAAAAGACGTCAAGACTTCCTTCTTCAAGCTGTAGATTTGCTGTTACTCAGGAGAAAAGAAGTGAGTTTGTGCAAAGTATTTTTCCCCAAGACAGTTTACCAAAAGAGATTCTAGAGGTCAGAACCAGCCTCAGATCTGAGCATCAGACTTTTTCAAACAGACCTTCAGTAACTTTCTGAAAATATCTGAAAAAAAATTATTTTGGCTATCATAGAAATTATTCTGTCTCACGGAGTCTCCAGGCACTGCGGGTAAACAAATGCAGCAGGGAATTTTCTGCTTTACTTTTCAGATGGGAATATTGCAGCTATAAAGCAGACATTACTATTTTGTTTCTTACACAATGTTATTTTGCAGGAATGATTTGTTTACATTTACATTTATCGATATTGAAAAATATCAAATAATATCTTTTCTAAAGTTATTCTTTCTCTTAGAAATATGCAGTAAGTGCACGACCAGCAAACTTCTGAGGGATAGATGCAAGTCATTTAAGCAGCTGCATTTTTACATTTTGTTTAATAAAATTGCTTTTATGTAAAGTCTGCTATTAAATATTTGATAGCTTCCAAAAAAAAACAAGTGCCTGGCACAGAAAGGCAATTATAATTTGAAGAATTATTGCTATAAACTTTAATGGTTTTCAATTTCAATCTATTGTAAGACAGGAATTTCACTAGGGCAGTCACATTCAATGTTTCATCATAAAATAGAATAATGGAATAAAAACTATCGTACAATGTATGGAATTTTATGGCCAAAAGGCAAAAAGCTTCAGATATCTCTATCTGTAGTCATCTCTACCTGTAGGGTAATTAGTTGACAAGAAAAATATCTCAAAAAGTGCCCTTAAGCCCCAATAACTCTGTACCTGGTTCCATGACTTGATACAATCTGAATATCTAAACATTTTTTATACCTTGGCCTTGGATCTAGTTCATCTTGCCACTGTTGTGTCTAGGTTTGTGTTTTTCAGGTAATTCTAGCTTTTCACTCCTAGGTGTTTGAGAGTATGAGAAGTCCTGTTCCAGATAAATAATTTCATAGAGAATTATGTCATCAATGATTGTGACATCATTAATATTACTCAAGTCTTATGTATCACTGAGGTAAAGAGGTAGTTAAATTAAATCAATGTCAAAGAGGGACTGAGCACCGTCAAATTGTGGGCTTGTCAGTGCTCAGGTGACTAAGAAACGCTGTGGTTGTCTCTAATTGCTTTACTCTACTCAAAAGGTACAGAAAGAAATAACAAGCTTGAAAACCTCTGCTGATTTCAGTGATAATAAAAATGCTGATCTGCTGTAACACATCAGAGCAGTTAAGTATGTGCTTATTTTTAAGTTTACAGATTGGCACAGTGGTTTCAATGGAAGATGCGTTTTATCAAGTTCACCAACTTAAGTGCTTTCCTGGCGCCCAGTTTAACGCAAATGCGCCTTGAAATGATTGTCAGTGTATCTTTATAAGATAAATTATTTACTAAAAAGAGTTGGAAGTGAGCCTAAATAAGTCATATTAACTTTGAAGTCTTCAGGATGTCAAAACAAGATTTAGTGTGACCATGAACACTCCTTGTTCTGAGGTACAGAATTCATCTTCAAGATCCAAAAAGGAGGAAAAAGTATTTTCATTAATAGTTATAAAGTTTTATTTTTATATCAAAATCATTATCTACAGAAAAATATGCAAATGAAAAATACAATTACATTACATAGGAGTTTAGGATGGGTTTTTTCACACTTGGAGCATAAGAATCATAGAATCATAGAACCATCAGGTTGGAAGACACTCACAGGATCACTGAGTCCTACCATTCCTATCAAATACTAAACCATGTTCCTCGTCCACCTATGCCTTAAACACCTCCAGGGAAGGTGAATCAACCACCTCCCTGGGCAGCCTGTTCCAATGCCCAATCACCCTTTGTGTGAAAAACTTCCTCCTAATCTCTAGCCTAAATCTCCCCTGGTGGAGCTTGAGGCCATTCCCTCTTGTCCTGTCCCCTGTCACTTGGGAGAAGAGCCCAGCTCCCTCCTCTCTACAACCTCCTTTCAGGTAGCTGCAGAGAGTAATGAGGTCTCCTCTCAGCCTCCTCTTCTCTGGGCTAAACAACCCCAGCTCTCTCAGCTGTTCCTCGTAGGGAATAAGTGTCTTTAAATAAAAGCATAATTCTGATAAGATTTTTCTTATATTTTCCTTCCAAGGACCATGCTTTACAGTCATTGAATAACAAAAAATAGGTAAGAACCTGAAAATGGAATCACTTCTTGTTTCATAAAATATTTTATATTATCTCTTAAGCTAAAGTCACTTAACTAGCACCTCAGAACATTGTCAGACAGTCCTAGGCAGTTCTCAAATGTTCTCATCCCTCAGCTCTTCTCCTTATTTCATAACTATGTCCACATACATTGATAGTTCCTCTAGCCATTTCTTGTTTTAAACTAAGTCTTTCCTGGTGTGAGACAGATTGAAGATACACCCTTGATTTCCCAGCATGGTTTGGTGCCTAAACCATTCTTGGGAACTGCATTCTTTTGAGATGCCTACTGTTTCTTTGCTATGTCCATAATTTTAAAGAGGAGAAATACTATTTTTCTCTTATGTAGCTGCAGTGAACTTTGGGCTAAATGTCCATTTTAGTTACAGACAGACAAGAAAATATTTTAAAAACTTATTTTCTTTGAGGAAGTAAAATCATTCCCACTGTTTGTGAAGAAGCAAGAAGGAAATTTTTGAAATGGTATATTAAAAATGCCATGGCACTTTATGATGATATTGTAAAAAAAATCTTGTAAAACTTAATTGTTACTTATAAAGATAAAGTAAAGGAAAGGTTAATATAATATGGAATTTGAAATTAAACATTTGTTTAGGGAGAAGTAATTTCTAGTTTACTGCTAGTGAACCTAGAGATGCTGGGTGTAAGAAAACTCATCCTATTACTCTTTGTCTCCAAACAATAAAAGAATAAAAATTTAAAAAAAAAACTAACAAACCCCAAAACAACAACAGACTTTTCTTGTGTTCTGTTTTTCCTTTTTATGTCAGGAAAACCATGCCTTGAGTTCTGTAACTGAACACAGCAGGAAAGCAGGTGCAAATGAGACAAGAGAATAGGCTGGTAATTCGTCTAATACTCCTAAAAGGTGCTCTATTTTGAAGGTAAAGTAGCTTCTAGAAAATCTCAGAGCAGTGATTATGCTACCTAAGGGTCCAATGGTGTATGCATCTTCATGCCTACTGTCTTTAACTGCAGGGTGTTAAAGTGACATTTCTGTCTCCATTGGAGAAATGTGGTTTTTGTTTAACCATCTTCTTTCCAATTTGAAATGTGAGGATTTTCATGGGGATTGGTCATAATGGCTGCAAAGTTTTAAAAGAACGTGCAAGTAAAACATCATGATAGTGGTTACCTAATGTTTTCAAACATAATTTTCCAATACCTTTCTGCAGGAGGGGGCTGTACGTCACAGGAAGGTGGCTGGATACTCACTGCCTGCTCTGTGTCCCCGAGCTTGTAAGCTGATGACTAAATTGTACAGAACCCACCAGCTCATTTTGGAAATGTGTTTCTGAGTCTCTCTTTCCAGATTGTCTGCTGATGCTAATAACTGAAGCCAGAGCAAATTACACAACTGATAGCTGATAATACCTGGTTTTTCTAAATAAATAAACAAATTGATCTTCTTTGGATAATTGGCGAGATTGAAACTATACATTTCACTTTCATAGCTACCTGTTTTTCTCTAATTTTAACTTAAATTTTACACTACAGGTGCCCAGTTTGGAGTTCCCTTTACATTCAGTTCTGCTCAATGGATTTAAGGGAAATTTGTGGGTCCAGTTTTCCCAGTAGAGACATAAACCAGGACACACTTGCAAGTGACACAAGATTACTCACTTGGGAGGAACATCATAACCGACATGACTGTAGCTTTCTTATAATGATACAGGTAATGAGCATGGAATATGGATGAATCTTAGCCAAACCAGCCCAGGCGGTGAGAGGCAGCTGATCAGGATGTCAGCACTCCTTAAAACTCAGCATAGTTTCAGAAAACAATGTCTGACTGCAGCCCAAAAAAAATAACTGGAAAAGATTTATTTCACTCTCAATTCAAAATGTAGTTTTGGTTCCAATCTATTTGTTTCTAAGCACAGTAATAAATTCCGGTTTTGAACATATGAAAAAGTTTTTCCCTACACAAACTAAAGCTCTGACAGGGAAATAACCTGGTATTTCTTTCCTTCAACTGACTTCACTCTCATAATAACTCTCCAAAACACTTCTCCTGTTTTAAAATGCTGGAATTTTTGCATTGTATAAAAGTTATTATTCTGAACCAGGGATCAGTCTCGGGGGTTAGAGAAGCTAGCAGAGCAGAAAGAAGTAGATAGTTGAATAAAATTGGTAATGTTAACTTTAGCACTGTGGAGTGGTAGTGAAAACTTTGTTCTACATTTACCTTTCCAATAGCACAACAATCACATTCTGTTCTATCTATAGTTACCACTCTATGTACACTATATATTCTCTGAAGACGCATGTACCCTCACTCAATCATGCCTTCAGCAGGTGGGAAAAGCCATTTCAGCAGCACAAAACCCAAAGGTCAGGGGTAAAAGCAGGGGAGACCTAGATGTCAGTTTCTTTGGAGAAAAATAATTCCACTTTTAGCTTATAACACTGTCTTTGTAATTGTATTCTGTGATTTATTTCTGTTCCACCTGCATCTGGAAGGCAAGTGTGGTTAGTTTACAGCTGAGTCATAGAATCATAAAATGGTTCAGGTTGGAAAAGACCTTTAAGATCATCAAATCCAACCCTTAACCTAACACTGCCAAGACCACAAATAAACCATGTCCCTAAGCACTAGAGCACTAGGTCCATACATCTTTTAAATACGTCCAAGGATGGTGACCTTACCACTTCCCTGGACAGCCAGTACGACTGCATGACAACTGTTTTGGCAAAGAATTTTTTCTTAATATAAAATCTACGCCTCTCCTGTCACAACTTGAGGCCATTTCCTCTTGTCCTATCCCTGAACAAGGCTGCATTTCTGAGTGAGGAATTCCTTATAGCCATCAAACTACTAAAACGGGATCTAGTGCAGCTAGCAACAATGTTAGATCCAAGAATATACAACAGCTCCAGTAGTAGGGTTGCTTGCATACTTTTACAAAAAACTGTATTAATCTTTAAGCAGCTCTGCCATGTCCATGGTGTGGTGATCACTTGCGGGCTCTGAACTGAGAAACCTTTGCAGGCGAATCCCTTTGCACCTATTGTGCTAAACTGACTCTATTTCAGTTTCAATTTTATTGTCAAATTACATACCTGAGATTCAGTTGCTATTGGGGTACAGAACTACATTAAAAGATGTTGGACTGAGTTTAGTTAATTAGATAATGATTTTTGTATTTTGGTCAAGGCTAATTTGGTGATACACCATGTAACTCACAGTATCATCTAAGAACAAAAGCCTGTTCCGCATTGACTGTTCAGTCTACCATCATGCTACACTTAAATACTTTTTTTATTTAATGTTGTCATTTATATGCTGCTCCCTTCAGCTTTAATCTCAAGTACTAGTCTCGGCTATAGCATTTTGTACCATTCAGTGGAATTTCATGAAATTCAAATCAATAAAAACTGGCATGGTGTGATACATGTGGTGTTTAGTAAACAAAGCAGATGAGGTTGACCTGACTGAAAGCTGTGATCAGCACGAAGCACACTGAATACAAAATATGGTGTTGATTCATGGCAGTGCTGGGCTGTAGGCATGTGCATTTATCCAGCTGCTTTGGAAAGATCTCTTCTATTTTTAAAAAAATTACATGCTCCAGTCTTGGTATAAACATCACTATCACATGTTTATACAGCTTTCACATTTGTTTCCATGTCTGAAAATATAAAAATGAGATCCCTTTATATTCTGAGTTCATAAAAGACACTACTGCCTAACTGAAATATCATTGAATTCAGTCAATTGCTATTGTCATTTATAAATTCCTTGAAGGGAAAAATTGGAAAACAGAACAGAATTTTAAAAGCTTGTAAATTGAAGATGTGCTCTTAGCAGATTTTGGGTGGAAGGGCTTTATGGCAAAATTCCTGTTTAATAATCTTTTCAGGTGTGGATTAATTGATTTCCTTTCCTTCTCTCTCTCTGTAGAAGGTAGACACAGGTGGAAGCAAGTGTTTTCCGTAAGAAATATGTTATTTTGCTAATTAAGTGTTTTGGGGTTTTTTGGGTTTTTTTTGTTTGTTTTCTTTAATATTAATTCTGTTTCTTTTCATTTAGGACAAAACGACTATGGAAAAGGAAATGTGGATACTGCTCCAGCTTACAGAGGTTGGCGATCTGACATGTCCTATGCCTTCAAAAGGCCGTGGCAGTGTTAGTTTTCCTTTCAGAGCTGCTGTGCTGGAACTGAGTGACGTAAAGCTAATGAAGTGTCTGACAGAAGAAAACCATTAATTGATATATCCATAGGAAGATACGTGAAATTTTGTATGATGGGGACCTGTCATAGGATAGCCAGGTGCTATGATCAAGTTCATATGTTAGGTTAGTGGGGAAAAAAAGGGATAGACTTTAACTCCCTTGACTTCCACCCTTCCATCTCTGTGAATTATGCAAATTCTTCTAATAAATGCATTATTAACTGAGACACAAAACCAGCTGAATCTCCAGAGAACTTGCTATGAAATGGTATTTTAACCTACATACATTTGCTAAATCTAGGACATTGTCACTTGGTATAAAGATAAAATGAAATGATACTATGTAGACTGAAGAGTATATGCCAAACTGTCCTTAAGCTAAGGTGGCTAAGTATTAGTGCAGTTTCAGCTGATTTCTGCTGTTTTTCTGTTGTGGGTTACTATTTTTTTCCCTTCTGAAAATCACAATTCTCCCTTCCTACCTCAACACATCCAGGTAAATTTTTAACCTAGAATCCAGTACTATAGGTAGGAAATGACATAGGAATAAACATGTTTTCTTCTAAATCTCCAGGGAAATGGCAGAGAAACAAAAATAAGTTCTTAAGCCTATCTAAAATAGGACTTGAAAGGCTCTGGGAGAGATCTAGAAAAATCTGTGATCCACAGCCCCATGAAAATTCAGCTCTGTATTTTTTGAGTGGTAGTATTAATCTGCATGCAAGCTGACATGCCTTAATGTTGTAAATACTAAATATCCTATAAATGGCCTTGATTTAAAAAGATTTCAAAGCACATATAAGCTCAGTGGGTTTGATTTAAACAAGGATTGTACTTAAATATTCCAAATGGAGACAAGATATAGATTTTTATTATAAGGATAGCTACACTATAAAGAAGTGTGGTACTTTTTCCCTAGCAATGAAAATTATCTTTCAGCACACAGCTGTCCACGATATCTGCAGTAAATGAAACTTGGAAGATTATACTGTTACCATAGTATGAAATTAAAAGATGGAGAGCCATGGTAAAATCAGGAAAAATTTCACACTTCAGGAGGAGGAGAACTTCTGTCAATGTGTAATCTACATAAATTTAGGTGGAGGTTTTCAAACATAAAATCAGAGAAAAATGGAAACAAGATAACATGGGGACTGACCCATCACTTCACTGAACAACTTTGCCACCATGGACAAATCTCTTTCTATTTTTTATTAGTTTTTACTTGATCAGATAATTGGTTCCTGCCAGCTCACTAAATGACAGGTACCAATATTTAGTCATCTTCACTCATTTCTAACCACTCATTATTTTCTTGTCTTAGCCAGAATGGCAGCAAGGGGGTCATCAGGTTCAGTTTGAAAGACTTAGCAGGAACAGAGTCCTGTTGACAGTCTCTCCAGTAACCGGTTATTATCTGAATAACTGAATGTCATCTGCAAGTTGCCTGAAACTGGAAAATGAAAGTGTTGTTAATCAGGTCAGTAAAATAGAAGAAAGTTGCATTAAAATTTAATGTGGCAGGATGAAGCTAAGAGAAAACAAAGACAGTATTCGTGTTGTAAGATATTATCTTATGAGACACAGAAGGTTTTAACAAAACAGTCTGTGTTAAGATATTCTCCCAGCATCTATTTTTATCTCTGTGCTTTTGAAATCAAGCTCCATTAAGTTTTCATAAACCTTAGGACATGTGTCATGTTCTGTCAGGAACTGTTACATAGCAAATGGTGTGTGAAAAGCACCAATAAAAAAATCTGGACGGGGATAACTACTTACTATAGTCTACCACAGTTTGTTAACGTATGAGGATTTTTCAGTCCTCTATCCAGAGTTAACTCACAGGAGCTTGTAAACTCCAATAAGCTCAACACCAAAGCTCTATTTGCTGATGAATGCGTAAGGATGGATCTTTGCTAGGTATTTAGAAATATAGATGAAAGTTATATTTCAAAATCAAGTATGCTTAGAACAGCACTATTTGAAAAATATAAAAAGATAATGAGTTTTTTTGGCCTGGTCATGCAGCTCTGTAAGGCTGTAGTCATCCTGTGAAAAAGGGGATTTTTTTAAGGTCCTGAAGCTGACAGGAGCAGGAATTGGGATCTTTCTCAGAATGCTACGGAAAAAAAGAAGGGTTTGTCTATTAAATGTGCCACAAGAGATCTCAAGCATTACTGTAGATTACTGAATAGCAGAAAGTTCCCTGTTGTGTCATATCTAAGTAACTATATTATTTAAAATGGTATTTAAAGTGGATTTGACACCATGAAACATGCTGCCCACAAAACAAATGCAGGGACTGGGCACTCAGTCCTCAGAGCTATTTTGACAACTTTAACATTGTTTCCATCTGATAAGATTTTTCTAGCTGTTTCCCAGCAGAAATGTTAATTTCTAAAACCTGAACATAATTTAAGAAAAAATAGCTTTTGTAGTTATTTTGTTTTCACTTGAGAGTGATACTTTGAAGACCCAGTTCTGATATTTCTGCAATTAAATTCTTGTTCTCTTCTGGTTTTTAAACTAACTTATTTCTATGTAGAACATGAAAAGAGAAAAACTTAACATTTTCATTTACTGATCTGTCCACTTAAAAAAGGACTTTGAAATCTTAAATGCAGGTGTCATTGATGGATTAATTCCTTCCCAGTCCCACTCATTCATATCTCATTATCATTTTTAGAGATAATCACCTCTAAAACTGGCTTGAACCAGGACTCGGTCTCACTGTGGTAGTTGCTAAGTCAGTGAGAGGCCAATCAAGTTAAAAAAATTAAGTAATTACATGCACATATATATATATTTAATTAGATATAGAGTCTTTTTCTGGCTATTTCTCATATTATAATAGAAGTCTGGATCTACATTAGCATGAATAAAACATCAGGCAAGGGAAAACAGACTGAATAATTTGATTTTCATAGAATCATAGAATAGAATCATAGAATCGCCAGATTGGAAGAGACCCATCGGATCATCGAGTCCAACCATTCCTATCAAACACTAAACCATGTCCCTCAGGACCTTGTCCACCCGCACCTTAAACACCTCCAGGGAAGGTGAATCAACCACCTCCCTGGGCAGCCTATTCCAATGCCCAATGACCCTTTGTGTGAAAAACTTCCTCCTAAATTCTCCAGGTTCTTCCTCCAGATTCTCAGATGCCCATCTTTGTACAGTTCGCAAAATGATATTCTCCCATAAGCAGGTTGCATAAACACATACACCTGTGCATCAGAAAGCAACTCCAAATTCTCTTGCTTACCCAAGAGAAGAAACTCGCTATTCTCTGCCTAACAACATTTTAACACACAGTCAAGAAAAGCCTGCAATGAAACGTAGTGATATGGTTGTAAGAAAGAATACTGAAGTATTGCTTGTAAGGCATCAAACAAAACAGGAAGGAAAGACAAAAAAACTTAGAAGAGAAGACCCCTCCTTTACCTCATCCTGAAGCATTGCATGATAATCACTTGAAGAAAGGCAGGAGCATGTAGGATTCTTGTCAAATTTGAAAATATGGATTAGTATGACATTATTCTTTGGAGAAAAATGCAACAGATCAAAGAAATACACCAAATCATAGGTATACAAACCGTTTTGTGCTATTATAATACTATCATGCAGCTCTTCATGAGATTGGAATACTGAGTTTGCAGCAACAATTAAAACACGCAGAGTACTAATGGCAATCTTCAGCTACTTTCATCATCTGGTCAGAGATACTTTTTCTTCTTGAGACAAGCAGGAAACACAACTTGTCATCTTTCCATTTACAGTGTATTTATTTATTATCTTTCAGAGAAAAAATTTCACACATCAAGCTTGACATACAGAAGGTCTGGACAGGTGACTTAAATGATAATTTCTGGGAAAATAAACATGTCAAACACACTTTCTTCTTCAGCAAATATTTAGGTTGATAATTCAGTTTTCACCTAAAGACAGAACTTTAAAAAAATAAAATTTAAAAAAACTCTGTTTTCTGAAAAGTCCCACAAATGTTACAAACAGCTATAAGGGGAAAGAAAAAATAAGCACCAAGAAACAGATATAAGAGCTGGGAACAAGGTACATGTAGCTGCACAGTATCTATTGCATAATGCCTAGCGTCAGAAGAGAAATTTTTTTTAATTTCAAATGATATAACATCTCAGAGCTGGTAAGAGGGAGATTTACACTGTTTATGACATCTGCTTGGAGGCAGGAAATGCCACAAACCCAAAGATTTCTTCTGATCTGTTCCATACAAAGAAGAATGTAGTATTCCTATACCAGAGACAAAAAAGGCACTTGTCTTCCAATCAATGATGATACAAATGTGGAATCATAGAACCTTTAAGCTTGGAAGTAATCTTAAAGATCAACTTGTTCCAACCCCACCTGCCACTGGCAGGGTTGCCATCCAACCTGGCCTTGAACACCTGGGCAACCTGATCCATTAGGAAGTGTCCCTGCCCATAACAAGAGGTTAGAACTAGATGATCTTGAAGCTCTCTTCCAACTCAAACTATTCAATGTTTCTATGATTCTATATAATACCTCATTCTATTCTGTTTCTGCAGAAAGCACCTTTCATTTTCTTTCTCCCCAACAGGAAATAGATATTACAGAAGATTAGTAAGACAGATTGTTGGTGGCTTTAATGCTCTAGAATTGTTTTTTATCACCTTATGGTTATCCACTGAGCAAAAGAAGGGAACTCAGTGTGCATTTCACACACAAATATAGATAAATATTTGGTTCTGCTCCCAGAACTGAATGGACAGCACTACTGTGAAGCAGCTGGGAGCTGGAAGTGCAGTCTTGGTATTGGCATACCACGAAGCATACAAAGTAGCCCAGGTTGGTGTCTCAAATTCCTGGAACTGAAGTTCCTCTGACTAACTTGCACAATGCAGGACAGGTTTTCATCTACTGTGGGGTTCATTATTGCAGTTATGTTTTCTCTCTTATAAATCTTCAGTTTTGCTTGTGTACTTCTCTCTGCGTGTTCCCCCCTCTCCCCTCATCTTAATCTTTCTCTCCTTATCTCTTCTCTTTATTTATGTTTTCTTTTCTGTTTGTCCTTAAAGACTTCTACAGACAAGACAATAATTTACATTAAATATAGGTGTTTTTAAGATGTATAGGAAAGCATATGTCTCAATACAAACACCAGGACTGTAGATCAAGTATTGCAGTAAAATATCTTCTACTTCACTGCAGTTACAGCTCTGACCATGTTTATAATCAGAATCGATACAACTGGGGAAGATGACCTCCCATCACCAGCTTCAGATATAACTAAAGAGGGCAGAAATTACAAGTTAAGTGTATCAAAATAGAGTCATATCCTTTTGCATATTTTAATCACAAACATACACTGGTACACGTAGTGTTCCACAGTCTTTAGAATGTATCAAATATCTCAAATTAGGAAATAATTGTTTTCATTCTGACCTCTATACTGCCCATAAGCAAAAACCTAGTGTATCTGTATAATTAATATACTTTACCTGAGTTTCAGATGCAGGTAATTTCTCTTTTTCTCACTGACTTTTGTAAGTACTTGTTACTTTATAGATGGGGAAAGCTAACTCAGCAAAAACATACACAGTAATATATTTCAGCATCATTAGTGTCTCAGTGTTATGGTTCTTAAGACAGCTCGGCCAGCAGGTGTTGGTAGCTTCAGGTGCTCTTCTATTCTTGTCCCTTGCAGAGGAGCATTGCTAGAAAAATGGAATAGGAAGAGATAAACGGTATAGGAAAGAGTCCTGTGAGCTCTGTGCCACACCATGACCTATTTTAAGATTTTGTTGCAGAGAAAGAAAAAACCCAGTAGGCTCAAGGATGCAAACTTCTAGAATCTTTGTCTTCATTTCTGTATTGTAGTACTCAGGCTGAAAAAATTTCATATCCAACTCTTGGAAGCTAAAAAAAAAAAGCTTTTCACCTAATCAATCACCCTTTCAAAGCCAGGAAGAGGCCTTGCACTGGAGATTTTACAATCTAACCAGAAATAACACACAAAGAAAACTCTCTTTCAGCCTCCGAAGCTACTGCATTCCTTTACTTATTTTCTCTGACCTTGACAACTTGAGACTTGTTTTGTTCAGGTCACCTTTTCATTTAGGGCTTTGCATACTATTAGACATACTTTTCCATGTGTTTCTCTGGTGCATCTGGAAAGTTCTTCATCTCAAATTCTTTCATTATCACAATTCTACTGCTCCCTGTTATTAGATATTCAGAAATCGATTCCAACTATTGTTCTGCCCATTTTACAAACATCCAGTTCCAACCGATTTGGTTTACAGGTAAGTATGTTCATATTTTCAATCCTTCCTGCATGCTGGGAAAAAAATGCCCTTTCTCTCAATTATCCCAGGTCAAAACCTTCCTTGAGACTCACTTTTGCCTTGATACTTCTAAGAAATCTTTATAGAGGTTCACATGTATAAGCAGTACTGCTTCCCTAACAGAATAATAAAACACTTGTGTTTCCCTTTACTTTCTGATCTATTCAATAGTCATTTCATGCCTCTAGGCTCCTATTGAGATTAAAATCTTATTTAGGTTCACATTTTAAAAGTTCTTAAAGGTAAGTCCTGGCTTATGTGAAAAGGCATTAGTGTTGCCACAGTAATGATGAGGATGAATGGAAAAGTATTATTATCTTCTGCTTACAGACAACAAGATTAGGAAGAAAGCAAGTAACAAAACAGTGGCAAAGCAAGAAATTTAGTCTCCATCTTCTGAATACCTTACTGGGCTTTCTATATGAAAACAGCCTTCCTTGTTTACTAAACATCCACTGGAACTGTGTGCTGCATCTCTCTTAATGTTGTGCTCTCTGTGTGTTAACTTGAAGTCATGTTATTGGACTTTCATTGTTCTGCCACTTTTCAGAGTCCTACATTTATCATTCCAGGAGTCAGAGGTAAAAATAAGCAACTTACTTACTCACTTAATCAATATGATGGCCAATTGTCTCTGTCCCAGATTCCCCTTTATGCTCCCAGTAGTTGTCTTCATGCATTCAGAAATGTCTAACTTCTAGAAATATTTAGCTATTGAATTTCCAGCACCCTCACCTTGCTTACGACAAAGACAGAAGTGTGTTGATTCTTGTTAAAATGCTCAGTTCCAGGTGTAGTCTCTTATTTATCTATATATTTTATTTGACTTGCAGCTACTGAAGTTTAAATATGCACAATACCAATATTTCACATTGGCTGCTTAGTTTGCATTACCTTACCAAACTATGCATATTAGTAAACTTTTACAATTTTCAAATTGCCAATAAGCTAGGATGTCTTGAAGAAATTTGCACTGGAAGTTCATATTTTTCTCATTGCTAATATGTGTGCAATAGACCTCAAATCTGCAAGTAGCATGCATTTCTAATCAGGGAAATAATTCAGCTGTTAATAAGATTTATTGCATCCATACTGTGTTGTGGCAAGATTTGTTTAAGATTTATAACGTCTATAAATGGATGTAAGTATTTATACCTGTTAAATAACAGAATGGACTTAGGCAGAAGGCAGTCAAGTCAGCCTTGCTTGATGTACATGCTTAGTCACTTCTGTGAACCCTGAGGCCTTGCCACTTGCTTTTATCTTCACAACTATTTGCAGTTACCTATGTCCCACGGAGACTTCTACACGTAGAAAAAGTCATGGTGCTGATTTAAGAGTCTGAAAACACATTTAGATATTTACTTTCAGGGCCTGAATTTTCTTGCAAACAGCATGTTCCTTGCAATCTGTGTTTCAATGCCCAGGACATAACATGGCACTGGTACTCAGCTGGTGTAAACTGGAAGGGTCCATTAGCTTCCCAATGGGGAGCTAAGCATTACTGAAGTGTGATCTCTTAGAAGTGATGCAGTTCAAGAGACCTGTCCATGGGAGTGTCTAAAGTACTTTTTTTTTTCTTTTTTTTTTTTTTTTTTATAATAGCAAGAGTGCTAGCAATTCTGCACTGTCAATTTTAAACCTGTTACCTTGTTACCCATCTATTCTACCTCTGCGAGTTATGATTGATTACAATAGTTATCCCAGTTTCCTTGGTATCAAACCGATATGGAAAGAGCTGGACTATTTTATATTCACCCAGAATTGCTTGCGCCTTTTCCATCAATAGGAGGAGGCGGTTACAACCTGTCGTGATGCAGTGTATTTCTCTCTGGAGGTTGAAATTACATGGCACTACTGGACTTGTGTGCTATAAGAAGACATGCATACACCAAACCTCACAAATAGAGTTATTTGAATTTGGAGATAGCTTAGTAGTAATGGCTAGATTGTCTCCAATCATATGCTTATGGGAGCATAAGATAGCTGTAAGGGGAGCTTTGGGTGAGCACTTCAGATACAAAGTCTACTTCCATCTAATATTAGATAAGACCCCCATAGTAGATATCTAGAAGCTTGGCACCTTAAAGTCATTATGAATGATAAAAAAATTGATTCAACTAGTACTTTGAATGAATTTTTTTTTTTTTTTAGTATTAAATAAATCCCATACCAGCTGAAGCTATTAACTTCTATTGCAAAATTTACCCAAATGATGTTCTGTACATTCTTTTCTACGTTTAAGTTTCTAGAATCAGTACCAACCGTGACAGGTAATTTTTTTCCTCAGTTCTCATACTACAGTCAATACTCCTAGATATAACTTAAGGTATCTTATTTTCATAATTTAAAACTGGGACGTTAATGGAAGATATTTCCATCTCTCTGGACCTCACTAAATGCAGATTCTCTGTGGATAACAAAGTAAGCTCACATAGTAGGACTTGTTTAGGATCTAAATACAACATTTGAAAGAAAGGAGCAGGAGAGCAGAAAACTGGAGACCAGAATAGAGCATTGCTATATCTAATTGGATTCTGTGTTTTTTGAAGTTAATTACACTGAGAAAGGGTCAAATCAAGTAGGAAGATTTTGGTTTAAGACCTACATACCAATACTTTATTTCTAGATTAATGAATCTTTTCTTTAATAGTAGTCATTGTGATAATTTCTGATGTAAGTTACTTCATTAATGTGAATAAATATATGAAAATCTGTCCCTACGCTTATGTGTGATAACTGGACACTGCTCATAAACAGTGAAACAAAGAAAAAAGACTGGTTTTTTTTTTCTTCAATATTAGACTTGCTATTTTACATTCTGAAAAAAAAACCAAACCTCAAATGATCTACAGCTTCTTTAAACATGATTTCTCACTAGAGAAATGTAGGAAAAGATTCATGATAGATGAATGTAAAAAACTGAAAATGAATAAAAGAACACAGCAAACTGTAGGCAGATATTTTGAAGAAAAACAACAGAAAGTCTGAGGGGATGTAAGATGGAAAAGAATGATCTCTGATATATATTTATGGCTATGCAGGAGGTCTTAACAGAGGCAGCCAAGGTTATTTATAGAGCTACAGAAGGAGAAAGGAGTAATCTAATGGGAAAAGGTGAACACTAGAGTCCTCTCAAATTATCACACCAGAATTTGTCAAATCAGGATAAAGGTTTGATGGGGATTGCGCATGAATGCAGTAGGTTTTATACACTGAAGTTATACAAACATTACATAAGCAATGTTGCTAAAAATGAAACAGAAACAGTCCAAAAAACAATGTGAAAGGAGCAAGTAGCTTGTTTGTAAGCCATGTCTGTGTATCATCCTATGTTCATTCTGCACTGAGATTTGACCACATTTTAAAAAAAAAATGTGCAGCTGCCAAGTTACTTGCCTGCAGAAATTTGTGATGCTATTTTACACTACACTTCAGCATAGCCTGATTTACATCTTTTAAAATACATTTTTGCTGCCAAGTTTTTAATAATTCTATCAGTAAATAAAATGTCAGTCAGGAACTAAAATGTCAATGTAACCATATTCATGCAGGAGGCCTCCAGAACATCATAAACCCCTTCTTAGCTTCCATATGTGCTATGTACTAGAAGACAATACAATTTTCTACTTTTGAACCTAAGTGAGGATAAGGAACAAATGTTTCCAAATTAAAATTTTTACGTCAAGCTTTCAGGAAAATTAATATACACAGAAATGTATATATATTTACCCAGAAGCCCCTGAAAGCATGGTCTTAAATTTTACCAGGTTTCTAAAATTCTATTTAGTAACTTAAGTGGCTCAGTTTGGCAGGACTTTCATCTGTTGCCTTTCATGGTTGGTCTTTAAAACCAACTTTTATATGTAGACTTTATGGGACAGAATTCTCTACATAAAGTCCCAAGAAAATAAAGAACCAATTTAATTAAATCCCTGTGAGAATAATTGTAATGAAGATTAATGAATAAGAAATGCAGATTTCATACAAGAAAGCACAAAAAGGGATCGCATACAACTATAAATTAGAAAGGACCTGGAAAGGGTGGTATCTACACGTATTTGAGAGAGTGCCTGCCACACGCATTGGTAAGTCAGAACAGATTTGTGAGAAATGTCAGGGAAAGATGCCACTAACTGGACAGTGTGAGAAAAGACTTTGTTTTTCAAATTAAGAACAAAAGAGAAAATGGCTAATGTTAAAGGTTAAGGACACTTAGCTTACCTTAACTGCGACCTCTAATCATTGCTGGAAACTTTAATAAAAAAAAAAAAAAAAAAAAGGAGAAACTAATTCTATTTTTCCTGGGGAGGAACAAAAGTGTGCTGAAGCAATGCTTTTGACACAAAGATCCAGCTGATGGAGATCAAAGTTGCTAAAGAACATGAGATTTAAAGAACTTGCACAGTGGGTAGATGAAGCAGAAATAGTTTACAGCATATCACATGAATGGACTTTCACTGTCTGAAATGATGGAAGTGTAACTTTGGTTGGAGAAATGTAGATAAATTAATAAGGCAAAGCACTCACTGCATCAGAAAAAAATAATGTTAAAATATGAAACAAGATAAAAGCACAATGTGAGATTTACCAAAGTGACTGCTTGTCACTTGTGCAATTTGTTATTTTCCTGTTTCAGCTGCATGTCATGAAAGGAAAGGCAATTTAATGATTCAAGGGGAGAGGGGGCAATTTCACAGCTGCTTCATATAGATAACCTGAAGTTGTATGGCTGGAATGAGGTAACGATTTATTCTTTGTGTTATTCTCTGAATACTTTTGAAGCTTAAAGCAAAAACCTGACAGGAGGATGCGGAGGAAGTTAGTAGTCTGTAAGATAGAGCAGACTTATGCTACCTGTATTTCTTGGAGGCTGGAGGGGAAGAGTGGCGTGTAAACAATATATCGAGAAACACAGGAACATAGTTTTAATGCTATAAATATAATCACAGAAAAATGCATGCAAGATAAAATTGAATTTACTGGATCTTGGATCAAGTTCCAAATCTAAATAAGTAGCACATTTCTTCTGAGAGTCATATTTTAGATGGATATAGCCAGAAGAGACATAGGTAAAAGAGGTTATGAAAAAATTATTTGAAAAACTTGTCCATGGGAAAGAGGTGCTTGGTTGGTTTTCACTTATTATTATGTGATAAAAATAAAATCAATGTTTAGAAGTGAATTTTTTAATAACAGTGTAAACTGGAAAAGATTAGATTCATCTTGCTAAACTTGAGATAACTACAAGTATACCTTCATTTAAGCTAGCTGTACTCACCCATTTACAGCCGGTGAAAAGAAATGGACATTTCTAGGACAAAATTCCTTTCATCCTGATGAATATATTTGAATTAGGTCAGATGAATTGTACTCAGGTAGTGACTATGTCTTCCCAATGAATACCCAGAATTTAGATGCCTGACTCGTATGTAGATATCTACATTTGTAGACAATTTGAGTCAAGTGATTTGAACCTCATTCTAATACTTTATTTAGCATGGCAGTAGAAAAAAACAGTAGCAAGATATGTTAAAACAAAGGCATAGGATAGGAAAGGATTCTTAAAGTCAGATGTCCAGACCCCAAGACTGATGCTTAGATTCAGACATTGGTATTAAATTGTCAGATATGGAACATTACTAAGTCAGAAGTGTTTCTCCCTAAGATAGGAACTACAAGGAGAAAGCAAGTGTTCAAAAATATTCATGTTTACAAGAAGGATTTTTCAACCATCCTTTCACTCTCTTATGAAGTGCGTGCTAGATGATGTATACTCTAAATATAAAAATAAAAGGTAGAAATTGCACTTCATAATAGACTTTTCACTTTGGTGAAACTGTCCACTCACCATTTATGTTGATGTCCTTTAACAGTGTATCAGTTCATGAAGAGCTGAGAAACAGATGGATATTTAAAGATATCAGCAAAAGATCAATTGCTTTTAATCTATTGGGATCTAATCAGAGACAACACGGCAAAACTGCATAATGTGGGGTTTGATCTACGTTCCTTTTTTTCACAGTATCATCCCCATTCCTTTCCATATGAAAGTGTGGTGGAAAGAGAAGAACATAGCAATAGTACTTCTGTTGGTAATATTAGTCAAACAAAACACAAGTGAGCAGATGGGTTGCATTAAGAATATGAAGTTTTGTAAACATTTCTGTTGATTCCAACAACCACAGACTAGACAGAAAAATAATTTAAAAAAAAAATCTTTTCAATGTACTGGAAGAAGACTGAAAGTAAAAAATCTGGAAGACTATGTTGTATTCTTTCAAAGCTATTCTGCTGCAGAAGTTTCATTACAATTAAAGGAAGTATGTTTCTAGGTACAAGGTTGATTTTGACTTTGAGGCAGTTTACCTCTATAACCTCTTCTTACAACTCACATTCACCAGGTCTTCTATAAGCTCACATTCTTCCACCATCCAGTATGACACAATTTGGAACCCTGATGAACTTATTGTAAATTCATCCTATTTCTTTTCAGTCCAACCTTTCTCATAACCAGGAAGAACAGGAAGTTCTTTAGATGGTGTATCTCAAGCACAGAAAATCTGTCAGTAGCTAAAACACAGCTTCCTAATTCCATCTTTCGATCTTTATGTCTGTATAACGTTTTTCCCTCTATCTTCCTCCTGCTCTCTCCTTTCTTCCAAGATAATAAGGTAAAACTTCAGTAAAGATAAACAGATAGCATATCAGAGAGGAATCTGTGATTCATCATAGTGCATGGACAAAAAATTAATATAGTGTGGGTCACAACATACTATTTAGATATGTTATGCTCAGATAATTAAAGAGTTTGAAACTGTCAGACTTATATTGATACAGACATGCTTTATTCATTTTATTATATTGGGAAAAATAGAGATGAAGTTAAAATTCCTATACTAGGAAAGACTTCTTGATATTGGATCCCATTAAGCATTTGTTCCAAACTAGATTTGCAGCAGAAAACTAATATGACAGAATTTAACACCTTAAAAATTGAATTGTAGAAAACATATTAACATATGCCCGTGGAGTGGCCTTCCTTTGTTAAAAAGAAGAATTCAGTGCTGTAGTAAGTAAAACCAGATAATTTCCATGAATAGTCTTTATTGCAAATGTCTTCTGTTGTTCTGTCAATAAATAACTTAGAATAGGTTTTGATTCTCTACAGGTATATTATGTTTATTATTCATAAGAATTTGCCACACAAGTGCAGTTGCAACTAATTTCCAAGCTCTGAATCATTTGCTAACTGCTTTCTCATGTGCTGTGCTACAGATGCAATCTTGGTATTAATGGAAACTATTCTACACTGGACTCGGGGTCAAGCCATATTCCTAGTATGTATGCATTTTATTATGTTAGTTGCTCACACTCTTTTCTGAGACTTTGTTAGTTGATATTAAAAGTAAGAAAAAAAAAGAAGAATTAATAGGAAATTATGCACTTTGGGGGTTTTGTTGCTTTTTTTTTTTAATAAAAGACATGTTGTATTTAGTAATATCTCAAGATTCAAGAACTTTTTTGCAACTGAAAAATATCTATTCAGATACAGACAAACCTTTACAATACCTTGTAAACTAAGATAAAATGAATACCTTTCCTGTTTCTCCTTCCCACAATGAATTCAGAAACCATGGAGAACAGGAGCCTTATTCTGTTTTCATCTGGGAAAGTATGAGATAGAAAAGCTTAAAAATTTGCAGCTTCAAAAATAAAACACACAAGGAAAGAGTGATGACATGTTCCATAAAGTTATTTTGGATGATTAGCTTTACTTTGAGGATAAGGCAGATTTTCTTATGAATTAAAGATAAAAGACTGCTGTATAGGAGAAAATCTGGACCAGGTCTCCTGACCATCCAGGAATGAGAATGGCAGCAAAAGTCTCCTGCCTGTTGATTACGTACCACCAGCTACCTCTTGACAGCCAGTATCTTGATGAGCTGAGGTCTCCCTGGTGCAAAAACTTACTTTTTTCTCTATGAATATATTTGAAAACCTTTGGTTTCCTGGAGCACATCCATTCCTCCTTTCTTGCAATAAATGAACACTATCAAACGAGTTACAGAGCAGATAGTGGTAACGTGTTACTTAGGGTGATGTCAGCTGTTGGGAAGCCTGCAAAGTAAAGTGCAGAAACAATAAATCTCTGTTGTCTTTGGAATGATCTTCACTGCTTCTACAGCCATACTCCACCCTTCATTTGTCCAGTTTGCACAGCTTTGGGTGCTCAGCTTCCCACCTGTATTGTCCCCTTTTCTTCTTTCACAAGGATCTATGTTCAGTAGTGAATGCCGTGTAAATAAATAATGCAATAATGCAAGCAGAATTTTAAAAATTATACATTATTCTTTCTTCATCAATTTTGCCTTATTAATTTATGGAAAAGACCGGGCTGAATTGATTATTTTTCTAAGTATCCCTAAATCCTTATAGTAATTTGTCAATAATTTCAGCTTAGTTCAAATTTTTTATACTGTTCTACTACCATACTGCAAAGACCTGTATCTACATTGGTTCATTCATTCCTTGATCTCTCCAAAGGCAATAAGAACTCTAAGTTACTCAGTTGTCATAAAGAATGGTTGAATTGTAAAAACTTCTATTTATGAAACTATAATTATTTTCCTACTCAAAGAAATCATTCAGTGATTCAAAATACATTGATGGATGGGTCATCCGGCTCGGTATGGTCTTTATCAGATCCACCCTGAAGCAAGAAAAGAAAAGCTAATGGATCATATAAAATGAAACAGCAAAGTCAAATAAATACAAACAACACTCTGCTTCTTTTAAGACATTAATGCTGAATACTATAATATGTCAATTCATATTTTTGCTTACATACATTCATAATCAAATCTGGCCCATGCTTGATTTGAATCAAATAAACATAACTTGCTTTTCAGGATGCTAATAGAATATCAAAAGATCTATAGAAGATGAATTAAAAAAAAGCTTAAAATGAAAAATACAGTAAGCTCTAAAGGCAATATTTTGACCTAAATAATGTAAATCCTTTTAGAAATAAAATTTTTTAAAAGTAAAAAATCCCTATGATAAACATTTCAGAGTATGATGGCAGTTAAAGAATTCTGTATTTTATTGAGGCAAACAACTAAATGTACTATATGTCCATGGACAGAAACTCCAAATGCTAATGCTAATACTGTTTCAAAAGTGATTGCATAAAAATTAGAAAATAAAAGTACATAGCAATTTTCATATCAGCTGAAATTTTGAGCACTGCCTATGTTTCTGAATATGTACACATGTTAATACAGCACTGTTTAAGAGCTTCTGTTAGTGTAGTGCCTTAAATGATGATATGCTTGTTTTCAAATCCATTGAATATAAATTGGTGTATTTTGTTTACAAGTCATACTTCAACTTTTAATTAAATATATCTGATTTAAAAAAAAAAGTTTTTCTTGGAGGAAAAGTGTTATTGTTGTGGCTGTAAACTAAGCCTTATCATCTGATATTAATTATTTTAAGATTTTTCTTTTCTGTGTATCTCACATTTTTAGTATAAAAAGGCCATACTTTCTAACTGATTATATTTTAAGATTAAAGCCATTTATGGGGCAGCTGAAGTACAAATTGTTGGACAAAACATAGGTGAGGACATAGCCAGTCTTTATCAAGGAACCCTTTGGATACTTCATATTCTTTTCAGCAAGCTGGAGATTTTTAGATAGTTCGATTGAATTGTGCTGTGACAATTCTTCTTACTACTTCTACAAAGAGAGTTTAATGTGACTTGTGCAGGTGTTACACTGTCATTGTTCAAACTGAGGTGTGTTGAGTTATTTTGTCCTCAGCTGAACAGACAGATTGTCCCAAAACACAGAAATTAGGATTAAATTACCTAATTCTTTTTATGTAACTTGGACATGTACATTTGAGTCCTGGAGATGTGCATTTGGGTCCTGTAAGCAATACAGAAAATTTGGTGATGCACAAGGATTAAAAAAAAATACTCAGACACACTAGGATGAAAGAGAATGATGATCAGTTGTATTCTCCCATTTGCACAGCTACTGTGAAAAGTTATAGAATCATAGAATCATAGAACAATCAGGTTGGAAGAGACCCATCGGATCATCAAGTCCAACCATTCCTATCAAACACTAAATCATGTCCCTCAGCACCTCATCTACTCATGCCTTAAACACCTCCAGGGAAGGTGACTCAACCACCTCCCTGGGCAGCCTATTCCAATGCCCAATGACCCATGTTACTTTGCTCCCTTCAGCTCTGTTGTGATCAAGGTATGGAAGTGAGTTTTCACACACAAAGACTGACACATCAGGGAAGAAGCATATGGCAGCACATAACCAATACTCAGCTTTGCCTTCAAGGGAACAACAGTAGCTAAGTCTCTCCTTCTCTGAGAGAAGGTAGTTTTTTACTAGCCATAAGTCGTCTCCCTTGCAGCCCTTCTCCTCCCCTTATGTTACACAACAAACAATGTTAAAGACTTCTTGTCACCTTAGACAAGTTATTTGCTTATTTTGAGTTTCAGTTCATGTGCAGAAATAACAATTAGCCTTTTCTATTACAGGCATTTGTATTACAAATTCTCTAAGATAAGACTAGTCTTTGTTATGTGTTTTCTTGCTGTCATTTCCTAAAGAATTTTCTCTCTGCTATTAGCCCCCAAAATAATGAAATAAATAGGTTATTATTTTTTTTTTTTTTCAAAATCACACCTGCCAGTAGTAGATACATGTAGGTTTTAAACTTGTTCAGATACCAGTCTCAGTGCTCTGAGATCATACTAGTGTTCTCAGATGTTGCTTTCCTTTATTGTATCAATAAAAGCCACACTCAGATCAATGACTGTGAGGGAGAATATTACATGACACAACACCAAAGGAGAATGCTAAACTTTGCATTTTGAGATGTAAGCAAACCGATTGCTTTGTAAAATGGTATCAGTAGTACAGGAAACCCCCAGGGTCCCTTCAAGAGCCAGGAAAGAGGCTTTAAAAAGACTGCAGTAATTTCCTGCAAAGAGTTGTGTGATCATTAACTGTTAACCTGAAACTTCAGTAATGTTTTATTTCACCCATGAGTGCTTTTTCACTTTCAGAGTGAGCTCTGCTATACCGTCAGTATTCCCTGAAAAATCCCCTTGACTTTGCTGATGCTTTGGTGTGAAATTCAATGCTCTCTGTGACCAAACATTGCTTGGCATGTTGCTGGAACAAGCAGAAAATAGCAGAACAAATAACAACTTATGCAAGGTAGCTGCAAGGATTGCCAAGAATAATATGAGAGTTTTGTTTCAAGCAGTAAGGAAAAGAAAGAAGCTGGAAGAAGACTGTTAAGCCAAGTCAAAAAAAAATGCTAATTAAGCAGGACCATACAGTTATCCCCTACCAGCTGAGAATCATTGTGGACTTATGCTATTGTATAAGCAATGCAGAGCTATAAGTTTGTATCTGTTATGGTCTAATTCCAGTTAGCAGTAAAACATCACACAGCTACTCACTCTTGTTACTTTGTGATATGAGCTTATGGGTTTGCACAAATGGTGCTAGAGAGGGGGGAAAAAAAGCAGGAAATAAAAATAGAGCAGTAATTGTAACAGATTTAAACAGGGAGTAAGTAAGATTATATCCCAGACGTCTATGATTGTTCCAACGAGTAGAATTCTTGGGAGTTATGTACTTGTCTTACACAAGTATCTTGGGGGTAGCCTGGAAAAAGATGTTCTGCTGTAGGGTAGTACAGAACAGGAGTAAAGATTTTCGTTGCTCTTCATGCCTTTTTCCAAATGACTGTAAACAGATTCTTACAAGCCTGAAGTATTGAAGAGTCTGAATTCAGGTTTCTGTCTGCTCTGAGAACCCTGTGGCTCTAGGGTCAGAAAGAACTTCTGTGACTACCCACTGTCATACAATATTCATGTCAGTCATTGAATATTTCTCAGGAAATTAATGGAAAGGTGAACACAAGTAATCTCATGAGCATGCATCTTATAATTTATAAAAACTTCAGATTTTCAAATACAAATAGGACCTAATTCCTTGATTCTTAACTTTGCATCAGATTGAAGAGATGTGTGTGTGTGTATGCATATGTGTAAACATATAAAAATAGAACTTCTTAAAATTTTCTCATATCAACAAGGAAATGAACAGGTGTCTTCTAATAATATTTAAAAAAAGCTCACCCTTATCTCTAGCTTTCTGTTCCCTATATGCAAAAAATATAGTTGAAACATTGTTTAAACAAACACACATAAAGGAAATGATTGATACATCATCCTATGCAGTAGTTTACAGAAATTCAAACTCAGTAGTATGAAAAAGAAAGAAATATTTTATTTCCTTTTGAACTATCCAGCTAGTTTGTGATGAGGTCCATGCAGAAACAGAAAAATAATTCTGTGTTGAGTTGCCTAATATTACACTGAATAAAACTTCTTAAACTATGTTATAGAGAACAATTCCACACAAATGGAACATCATCTAAGATGAACTCGGATTATACTTTCCAAAGCTGGTTAATATGGGGCAACTTTTATCTCTGATATATCCATTAATGGCTTTTAAAGGAAAAGTAAAGAGAATGAATGCAAGGATATATAATAAAAAAGGTTTCCTCTAATTGGTCAAAGGATCTCTTTAAAAGAAGATACAAATTTCAGCATCTAGTACCTTGACTGATGTTATCAATAATGTTACATATTTTTGTTAATGTAATAGACTTAATAATTTTACATATGTTATGTTGTTGCGTATTAGAAAGAAATCTTGATGAACTAATGTACAAGAAGTTTAGGTTGCTGCATGTTTTAACATAAGTTTTTTTAAATAGTCAGTGACTTTTTGCTCCAATATGTTTTATTGTGTGATCAGCAATGTTATTTTGAAGTTACACACAAAGTACGACCCTTAGGATACAGCACTGCAAGTAAATATCTAGGGCACATTTGTACAACTGGCATCGCACCCAGAACATCAATAGTCTCCATAATATTAATAGTCTCTATAAGCAAGGCGATCTGGATTGTATCCCCACTGTGCGGCGTAAGAAGAGATATCTAAGGTATGAAAAGTAACTGCAGCTATAAAGCCCTAAATGGTTGCAGATGTGCTACAATATACAACAGTTTCAAAGTATATTGGAAGTTAAAAAGTTAGAATAAATTGCAATGTGACACCTATACTATGACCTCCAAAAAGAGCTCCTAAAACCCAGAAAAGGCTTTTCCTACTCGGCTCAGTCTTATAAGCCATTGCTCATCATGATATTGCCTTATAACTAAAGAATATTATCACTGGAGCATTGCTGTTGTATGGTGTTTTGCGGTCTGTTAAACACTAGTGCTCTTGTGCTCCTAAAAACTTTTCTTTATTGTCCTTGGAAAGCACTCCCATGTACTCATCAATAAATCAAGTCATAATGAGAGTTAATGAAAGCAGAGTCTTTTTTTGGTTAAATACTAATGCCGCATTTTGTAATTCACTCAGTAAAAGTACGGTTGGTTACACATCACAGAAGATAGTTCAGGTAAGGATTGTCAGGAGGGAAAGGCATCATCATTTCTCCCCAGTGGGACATTCTCCAGCTCATCCTGAGACGGATAAATACTTCCCAAATTACTCGACTTCCCGTGAGGTAAGTGAGCTGCAAAAACAGAATTAAGACAAGGGATAAATGTGATCTTAAGGATATCAAAGAGTTATAAAAATTGCAGACCCTGCTTTTACACTATCCTTACAGAGCGTTAAATTTAGTTCAAGATGGCATGGACTTCAGGTCTCATCTGTACAGTAAAGGATTTGCATGGCTCATTCCTACTCTCATTGCTTTTGTTCACACCTACTTACCAACCACCATATCGTCTGTTCTAATAACTAGGAATTTGAGACACCCAGCTGAACTCCTACAATTTGAACTAATAAATCAAAATGGTCATATTTTTTCAGTTTATTATAGCTGGCTTGTACCAAAGATCTTTCATCTATACTCATGTTCAGTGGTAGACGATATGACAACCTAATTTCTTACATGGTACAAACATGAGATGAAGGTCTTGCTGTCATTCTCTGCTTCATCCCTGTCCAGGGCCTGTGTCATCATCATGATGCCAAACTTGTCATTCTACAGAGGAGACAGCTTCCATCTAAGTAAATCTATAGAAAATATCTGCTGGAGAGGACACAGATCATTTAGTCCAGTGCTGCAAAATATTTGTCTGCAAACTCTTTCTCTATTTAACAGTTATAAAATAAAAGACATCTTGTAAAAAGAGAATCAAATAAAACAAACATCTATCAGAAAAAGAAAATCATGCTCAGATTCCATTGTTCATGACTTATACAATTTTACACAAAGACGTCAGCAGGGCAATGTATTTCTGTTCTCTGTTCTTTCATGATTTTTCATTTTGGTATTCTCACAGAGAAGTTTCACCACTGCAAGGACCTCCAAATAAACAACACAAAAAAAGTACACCATCCTTTTTAATCTATATTTGTTCTGCTAAAGACAAAAAAAAATAATTGTGATGGTGAACAAAAAATTTCTCCTTTGCTCTCCAGATGTGGGAACCACATCTCCTGCATAGAGAGTCTATTTATGTGTAGAACATTGCCAAAAATGACACGAGCAATAATTCACCAGAGAAGTTGAAAATGGCAGGGCACTATCTTATTCAAAGTGGCAAAAGAGGAGAGTAGTATTCTTTGACAAAACAAAATTGGAACTGTACTATGCAGCGTGTGTTGCCCATTATTTGACATTACCAGTGAAAACCCTGTGATTCCAAAGCCAATCTGAGTATGGAAGATGACAAGAAGCAGGTAGTTTCTCATTTTAGCTATTCTGCCAAAATCAATATTATTTTAGAGAGCGTCAGTGAGAAACAACTTTTCATGCCAGCAACTGAATCTGTGTGTGTCAAAGAAATTAAACTCTTCTTTTTACATGCTTTGGTGTAATTGAAGGGAATGTGACAGAGATATTCTGTAAGCCTTGCAGCAGTAATAAGGATGGAAGTTACCTCTCTCTCTCTAGCCTGCTGCTCAGCACAGCTGCCCTCAAGGTCAGAAAAACTTTTGCCTGAATAAAGTCTGAAGCACTGGAGTAAGCAGTGGGTTTGAACCAGAGGTGTTTGAATGCCAGTTTGAATGCCTTAATTTGGAAAACTGATCACAGCTACTCAGTGTGAGCTCAAGCAGTCCTTTTGTTTTAAAAGCAAGTGAAGGCTTCATCCGACCACAGCCATCCTCATATGTATGTACTCAGAACTTCAAAGATGTCTGAAAATTGATGCCTGTGAACTCTGGAAATTTAATCATTTCCAGCAAGCATTAAAGTTTCTATCAGTTAGGAATCTGTATGACTTTGATCTCCTGTTCAGCCTTCCTCTACCCACCTACTCTCCCCTTTAGAAGGTGGTATGAACAAGGGGAAGCTGCGGGCAGGTCCCAGCAAGGGAGCACTGTCACAAGTGAGTGTCCCTCCTTCCACAAGTCAATTCCCCCCTGGCCATTTTCTGTGAAAAATTCACAGCTACATAATAATCTGAGATCCCTTTAATCTTCTTTTCTCATTCCATTACACATTTGAAACAATTTCTCATTACTAATAAATGCTCTGCAACTATTGAAGCTTCCAGGGCTGAATGACACCCAGCTTTGGATGTATTAACATTGCATTAGATATGATATAGGATGGAGCTTAAAAGTACTTTAGCTGCTAAAACCTGTTAGAGTTAAGCATTACGGTTTCCACTCTTTGTCTTTCAGGGATAACAAAGAGCTGTTTTCCCTGAACTGGCTAAAAAAGTAAAATTGAAATAGTCCTATTAAAGAATAAATGAAAGATTAAAAAACATAGGCTATTTTGCCCTGATGGAATATTGTCCATTATAGGGCAGGATCCTCAGATCTGATGATGAGTTTCATTTGCCACTTTAGTTTCTATGCAAACAAAGTAGACATTCACAGCAAGACCTGCCTCATTCATTGGGCACTGGCAGAGGCTGCCCAGGGAGGTGGTTGAGTCACCTTCTCTGGAGGGGTTTACGGGACGGGTGGATGAGATGCTGAGGTACATGGTTTAGTGATTGATAGGAGTGGGTTGATTCGATGATCCAGTGGGTCCTTTCTAACCTAGTGATTCTGATTCTATGATTTACTGATTTCACCTCTTGTCAAACCTTTGCACTGACTCCACTGTTTCCAGAATTTACCCAAAGGCTTTGTGCAGTCTTGAATAAAGCTGAAATGTTGAAGACCCATATTTACCCAATTCCTGCTTGTGTTTGGAATCTCAGCTGCTTATCTCTTGCCATTAATGTGTCACTTTCCAAAATTAACTATTGTATGGAAGTCTTCTGCTGTTCCCTCTTCTTCTGGCTGTCATTCAGGGAAGGGGGACATGTCTACATGGAGGGTCATAGATCATTGATGAGGGTAGCAACAAGCTTCTTTTTTTCCAGTCTCATACTTTGCAGTCACTCAAGTTTTGAACTTCCCACTGGTTAACTCAGCTGCTCAGACAGCAGCTTCACCACTGTGCCTTCAGCCTTCACCTTCACAACTTACTAAAGACATCAATATTCAGTAGAGCTTTGGCTTGTATCTAAGCAAAACCAAAATGTGTTCCAAATTCATGTTATGAAGTGTCCCAGCCCAGTACCTGCAAAGAATGTCCCTAAAATCAAGGACAGTGTGTACTGCTATCCCCATCACCTATTCTTCTGAGAAGAACAGAAAGGAGAATTTACACTCCAAACTTCCCATGATCAGGTTTGTCAGAAAAGGAACCCACTGTACAATGTCTGATAAAGTTCTCAAATCGCATATTTTTTCTTTCCTTCTCTTATTTTTTTTTTTTTTTGCTTCCACTGTATCTAACCATTGACCTATTGACTGAACTACCCTATCTATCTCCACTTGTCCTTTCATTGTGATACTAAGAAAGACATGAATGTAGAAACGGAGTTGACTGACTCTGGGACTAGAAACAAGGCCATCATGTCATGTCTCAGCACCTGAATGCTCTTTAGTCTTTTTTTTTTTCCCTTTGTAAATGTAATTCTCTAGTTGAAAATGCTTCTGGTAAAGTAAATATTCCTAGGTCCTAGTATAATTTAATTTGTCATTTAAAATGGCATTTATTCTACATTCACTTAATAATTTAACTTGAAGAGATTTATCCTTGAGTATAAAGAAGTAAACCTTTTCTAAACCCACTTAGTCTGTGAGCAGTTTTACTTTCTGAGGCATCCATAAATGACAAATAACCTGAAGGGTTTAAAAACATTTGTCTATAACAATGACAATAAAATATAATGCTCTGAGGCTTCTGAAAATGTCGTTTGCATAGAGAAGCACATTACCACTTGTAGTTTGTCCAGTTATTTTTGGGGGAAGGGAACATTACTAGCCTGCATAAACTGATTTAAAACATTATTTTCTAGCTAATATTTGTATCCAATTTCTGGATAGTAATTGTTACAATGTAAAAAGAATCTAATAAAATTGTATTTTTTTTGTCATATAAGATTTTATTATCAAGCTTATGAATTTACTTTTGCACCTTGCAGAATGTGATAAATCAGTATGTACCAATAGGAACAGCTATTCAGTCACATACGTTGTGGCCTCATGGCTTCAGAATACTAATTTCAAACATTCATCTTAAAGTGTCAGATTTCAGGTGATTACTTTCCTGGTGTTTATTTTTAGGCCCCTTTTTATAGACATCGCTGAATATAAATTTAGGTGTGTCAGCAACTCAGCACAAACTATGCTAGAAAACCATTTATCTTTGCTTCTTGAAATAGGTTTTGTAGATATTGATTCACATTTATTTTTTCAATACAAATTCCTTCTAATGCACCTGCTTCAATGGTAGATAACAAAGTATGTCCTTAATGGAATAATTTTGCATATTTGCTAGATTAATAGTCAATTTAAAGTGGAGTTAGTCAGACTCAAATGCCACCACCTATTATTTATCAATGGTAAAAAGAGAGAAAAAGTAGGTAAATATATAAATACAATTTCTGAAACTCCGTACATTTGATTCACAAGAGAAAGTGAAGTATCTTGCTGTCATCATGAGTATCTTGTTAGAGGAGCAGCTGAATAAAATGCTGGATGTATACTGTCTATTTAAAACTGGTACAAGGCAAATCCTGATCTGAATGAGTCCCTGCATGGACTTACATGTGGTGTCCAGTGCTTGTACTGCAGCAAATTTTAAAATGGGAAGTTCATAGTTCTTGACTAAGTCTCAGTAGATCTTAAACTACTACTGAGGCATTGCACAAATTTTCCATGTGAACAAGGAAAAGAAATTTAATTTCTTCATATTATCACTTCCCAAGCTCAATCTCGTTTTAGATATACAATTTGTTCTAAATGTGAGAATTGAATTGCAGTCACAGACTCATTTGATATCTGACATGGCTGATAAGTATGTTTAAGGAAAGTGACTAATCCTTCCTAACTCCTAATGTTATCTAATGCTAAACCAGGGAAAATACCTTCTGTTTATTAACATCATAACATCTGAATACTGAAAACCAAGGCTTAATAGGCTGCTTAGCGTTATTCTAACTCACAGAAATGTGAAAGTAGCACATAGCCACAAATGTTTATATAATTTTAAAAAAAATATCAAACTGTTATCAAAATATATAAACCAAAATATTCTGTTGTGGTGAATTCTAAGAGTTAATGGCATAAAGTGTCTTAGCAGTTCTAAGTGAAGCTTGGTTTATGTTATCATCTTGTGATTTTCAGGAATAACTATTCCTATAGGAGGAGAGTAGAGCAGGTGGCTAAACTGAGCTAAGCATAATATTCGATATATCGACACTCCAGAAGGCATGTTGGTGTATTATTAAGTGCTAGAACTAAATCTTCAGCAGGACTCTTGACATTCCCTAGGGTTTCATTAACACCTACCACAAGTAGTATCCACCACATAGATCTGCTTTGCCAAACTTCATATAAGACAATACAGAGAACTGAAAAAGGATAACTGGGCATCACTCTCTGCAATCTCTGTTTATTGGCAAAACTAATATGTATCCTGCATCCCAAAGCAAATGTAAACATTCCCGCTTTAAGTATTCAAGAGAATAGTGACACTTAAGAACCAAATCCGTGGGTTTTCTAAGTTTTTCAGTGTTTGCTTACACCATGATAACATATTGCTATGATTTCACATCAAAGCCACTTTTTCAGACCTTACTTTTCTTCTGCATGAAAAAATATATGTTCCTTAGGTATCCTTGTTGACACTACAGAAGTTTCAAAGTTGTACGGTTTCTAGGCAAGAAATCCCTATTATCTTTGAGGACAATTACTTATATCTTTCTGAAATACCGTTAAGAGACATATTTAGCTTAAAATTGAAATAATATATCCAAAGCAATTACATGTAGTTAATATACATTAATACATTGAAACCGAAACATTTCTAAACAGTGAATATTGTCGAAAGCATTGTCATTACTCTGCTGAGGAGCAAGATCAGATTTCAAAATCTTGAAAGGTCTTGAAAACTTCAGTAAGAATTCTTTAAAATGTGATCTGTAGTTCTTGGAGAAAAAATACAGATGACACATTCTAGTTTCACACAAATACTCTTTGCAGAGACTTATCATGTCTCTAGCAAAACTTGGGCAGTCTTCCTCCTATGTCCCTTGTGGAAAATGCGTGGGGAGTAGTGATAATGGCTCCTAACCAATACACTAAGTGGGGAGTTTTGTCAATAGGATGGATTAAACCTTTTGACTAAATGAAATAAATTCCCAAAAAGATCTTCAAACTGTACATTATCAAAGCTATTTATTTCACAGTCTAAGTCACTGTATGTGTCAAGGTGCTGCTCCGCAGGATAGATTTAGCTATTTCCACAGAATGCCTTCCCTCTGCTAAGGTGTGGGACTTTTTGGCATATGAGGCCCCCAGATGAAGACTCTGGAGATACACAACTGTGCAGTAGAGATGTGGACAGAGACATCAAGTTGCAAGCAACTTCCTCTTCAACTAGGAACGGACAGAGATTTACTTCTGGTTTTTATTTTGCCTAAAACCTGTGTAAATAGATACTCTAGTCACAGATCATAGAAGGAAAATTTTCAAAGCACAAGACCCTTCTGCATTCTGTGTCTGCTAACTTAAATATTGGGATATCAAACAATGGCACTACAGAACTACAGCTGCCCAAGGTGATTTTGTCTAACTTTAAGCTATTTTAAATCCTTTATTTGTAAACCAATATGCCAAGATTCCTCTCATATCCACTATTTAGATCCATGAACTACAGAAGCATCCAGGTTATACTAGAAAACAACTCAGCTAACTTGTGTTGATAAGTCAAAGACAGTGTTAAGATACCCAGGAATTAAATGGAAGTTCTCATGAGCTGCTCTATTTTAAGTTAGCATGATTATTATGACTATCCCAGAATAATAGTCCTTGACTATTTTTCTCCTTCTCCTTCTCCTTCCCCTTCCCCTTCCCCTTCCCCTTCCCCTTCCCTTTCCCCTCCTCCTTCCCCTTCCCCATCTCTTTCCCCTTCTCCTTCCCCTTCCCTGGAGCGAGTCCAGAGAAGAGCCACGAAGCTGGTGAAAGGGCTGGAGAACAGGTCCTATGAGGAGTAGCTGAGAGAGCTGGGGGTGTTTAGCCTGGAGAAGAGGAGGCTGAGAGGAGAACTCATTGCTCTCTACAACTACCTGAAAGGAGGTTATAGAGAGGAGGGAGCTGGGCTCTTCTCCCAAGTGACAGGGGACAGGACAAGAGGGAATGGCCTCAAGTTCCACCAGGGGAGATTTAGGCTAGAGATTAGGAGGATGTTTTTCACACAGAGGGTCACTGGGCACTGGCAGAGGCTGCCCAGGGAGGTGGTTGATTCACCTTCCCTGGAGGTGTTTAAGGCACGGGTAGACGAGGTGCTGAGGGACATGGTTTAGTGTTTGATGGGAATGGTTGGACTCGATGATCCTGTGGGTCTCTTCCAACCTGGTGATTCTATGATTCTATATTGTGCAGCCACATACCTTCGTGCAAATACATTCACACTCCAAAGCACCAATCATTCTTATTCAGCTTAGGATACCTAGTTTAACTTAACCTGAGGAGAACATATGCGTGGTTTATTACATTATGATAAAGATCTGAAAAATCTCTTAGTGTCAAACTGTATATGTGAAGGTCAAATTTTTAGCTTCTGAAAATCATTGATTCTGTCTATACCCACCCGGTGGAAGTACATTCATGGACCTACTCAAACCCTAACCTCAACAAAATAAGTGACCAGCTAGAGTTCATTGAATTGTCTGAACAACTGTGGTGGCAAGGAAGTCTCATAGCATAGATGAGACGTCAAGATGACTGGTTACCTGCTTCTGCCGCTTTCCTGTTATTGACTTTTACCAAGTTACTTGACTTTCAAGGACCTTCCTTCTTGACTTTGTATATCCTGTTGCATTACACTGAGAATTACCCAAGGTCAGCTGCCTTTGTGTCTGCTTTTGCTGTCAACTTTAAGATCAATAGACCAAATTCATGTTCAACCATTCCAAGAAACTGCAGACAACTGCTACTTTAGGGCATTCCTTAAGTGTGAGGTGATAGCTTTTCCTCAAGTAACTGCATTTACAATAGATTTCATTCACACTAGCCTCCTTTATAGTTTCAAAAGGGGTTGTCCCAGGAGGAAAGAAATCAATGTTCAAGCACTTACTCCCAGAACGACATCTTTTATATTTTTTTCAATGGTTTTGATTGAAGGGGAGACTGAATCCAGATTTCACTTTACAGTGAATGCCCTCACCAATAGGCTGGAAAGTCATATCTATTCTGACTTTATTCTGGCAGATATAAGTTCCGTCTCCAGGCTGTTTTGCTGTTGAAGCCCTCTGGACTGCATTTGGATTCCCTCCAATACCAAAAAACCACTGAACCTGGGTTTTCCACTTATGCAACAAGTACTCTCTCTACTGATAGTTTTGCAAAAATAGATGCTGGTTACCTCTGCACTTGTCCTAAATAACAGCACCAAGCTTCAGACTTCCATGTTTTGATTTCCATGAGACCTTCATTTGCCAAGCGGTGTGTGACGTATTTCGTGTCGTTTTAGAGATGTTTTATTTATCACCATCATCTTTATTTTGTTGAATACTTCAAAAAAGAGGAAAAAATACTTTAGCATCCAGAACAAATAGACCTAGTTATTCTGATTCTGATTTCATAACTCCTTGGTAGAGAAGAAAGAAGAAAATAGGAACAGTCAGCCCAGTGGGAAACAATGAATCACAGTTGTTCATAACAATACTACTAGTTTTGGCCTTCGGACAATCTGAGAAGCTGGACAGTGCATCATTGTTTCAATTGCTAAGGTATTCAGTTTCTTTTTCTGTATTTCCACCGTTTATGATCCGTGTGTGCCCACAAGTGTGTCTATAATTGGAAGAGATCTGAAGGAGATAGAAAGTATTTCATAGGCTCTGAGGCATAAGACAATATCTCTTTTCACAAGTAGGAGAATGAAAGCAGATCTGACAGAGAAAAATAAATAAGAAAATCAACACCTTTCTGATTTTAATTCATCACATCATTTCATATTAGATTAGTACCAAGAGAAAAGAGGAAAGAACGAAGAACTTGCATTAGCTGATGTTCGGTGGTGCATGTGTTGTCTCATATCATTTATCACTACAGGTTTTAAAATGATATAAAGGTTGTCTCTATGGTTCAGATTTCTAAATATCTGAAATTTTATTATGACATCCAGTGATGGAGATTTGCCATGAAGTGTCAGACTTATAACCATGTTTTCACAATACTTAAATGATCTCAGTATTGATAATCTACAACCGGACAAATGCGATATTTCTTAAATAATGTTAGAAATTAATCATTTACAAGAAGAAATTAAATCAGTAAAACTCAATTATTTCTTTAAAAATTAAGTTCTCTCTAAAACCATGGAGGAACTTCACAATTAGTTATTTTCACTATTACTATTTTCCTTTAGTTTTTCAAAATGTTAGCTTTACCAATGGCCTTTCATCAAAAGTTTTACAATTTTATCTATCATAGAATCATAGAGTCATTGAGATTGGAAAAGACCTTTAAGATCATCAAGTCCAGATATCAGTCCAATACCACCACACCTACTAAACTATGTCACAAAGTGCCACATATAATAGTTTTTTAACATGTCTAGGGAAGGACACTCCACCATCTACATGGGCAGTCTGTTCTGATGCTTGACTACTTTTTCAGTAAAGAATTTTTTTTTTCTAATATGCAATCTAAGCTTCTCCTGGTGCAACTTGACACCAGCCCCACTCATACTTTTTTTTCTGTGACTTAGGAGAAGAGACCAGCACCTCACTACAACCTCCTTTCAGCCCCTGTTCTCCAGGCTAAACAATCCCATTTCTCTCAGTTGCTCAAATCATATGATTTGTTCTCCAGAATCTTCACCAGCTTTGTTGCTCTCCTCCTATGAGAAGGTCCAAAGACAAGGTATCAAAGAAAATTGCAAGAAAACGTAAGGAAGAAATAGCTGTGTTCCATACAGTGCTATGTGTTTACTAAGTTAAATATAAGCAAACATGCATGTCTTTGTTAATGTTATTAACACTTGTAGACTTCACAATAAAAAAAGAAAAAGACTCTGACAGGGATTTTTTACTTCATTCTCTTAAGATATCATATTCATGAGTCCATTCTTTCTTTACCTAGCGCTTCTGCTCTCCATTAATATTTAACACATTTTCCAGTTTCAGTCAAATTCATGATAGTAGTGCAGATCTGAAAAATGTTAAGTTGCAACAAATGTATAAAAAGGGCAGACAAATTCAGACAAGACAACCTACTTCCGTAACATCTGAAGAAAAGGTTTCTACACTGGTTTGGCATCAGAGACTCCTCAAACAAGGACAAAACTTTATGCATGTCCCAACTATGGAACAGACATGGCCCATCACAGACTGTAATTGTTCATTCATCAGAATAATACAGGAATTAATATATCAAATTTTTATTTTAGTACTCGAAAAATTGTGGAGTTTTAGCCTTTTCATAGAATCATAGAATCACCAGGTTGGAAGAGACTCACTGGATCATCGAGTCCAACTATTCCTATCAAACACTATTTTCTTAAGATTATTTAGAGTCTTTGGTTTCTTTTCACCTGAGACCCGTTCTGTCCTAGTTGATGTCTGCACAATTAAGGGTCAGATGCCACAGAAAAGATATCTAAAATATTTAGGTGTCTAATTCATTTTGGAAGTCTGTACACAGAAGAACAGTGTATAAAAAACTGTTCTGCAACCATATAAATTCAATAGATGCCTGGAGATTTTCCAAGGGGTATTCCCTTTTCCTAAGGAGAAAGATAAGGATGGCATGATTGTACTCAATGGTTTCGAATTCATTTGGCATTCTGTGCAGGCCCTGCATAATGCTAGCTCTTCACATACGGTATCAATAGAATCATAGAATCACCAGGTTGGAAAGGACCTACCAGATCATCAAGTCCAACCATTCCTCTCACTAAACCATGTCCCTCGGGACCTTGTCCACCTGTGCCTTAAACACCTCCAGGGAAGGTGACTCAACCTCCTCCCTGGGCAACCTGTTCAATATCCAATGACCCTTTCTGTGAAAAACTTCCTCCTAATGTCTAGCCTAACTCTCCCCTGGCAGAGCTTGAGGCCATTCCCTCTTGTCCTGTCCTGTAGTATATATATTTATGGCAATCTATGTTCAATTAATATATTTTATGTATGAAAAGGAAGAACTAGGAATCTGTAGAAGATCAGGATTCACAGTCTAAAATAATTTTAATGTTTAAGTCACCTAAAGGAAAGCAGAACGCTTTCATATTATTTTTTAAGAAAATAAATATTGGTATCACTTCTTTTTTTTCTCTTTTTAATTTCTGGTCACAAAGCCTCTTGTTAAAAACTTCAGACCAAAGGAATGTATATAAGGTTATGACACCCTTAGTTTCTCTGGAATAAAACTCACACATTCCAGACAAATATGGTTCCAGTCAGGCTAAGCAGCAGAATTATTTGATTTCAATGAAGAAGGCATTATTTCTATCAAAGGCAGGACATGCTAACAAAAGGAATTAGAAATTCATAGAATGAGATAACATCTTGCTATAATCTTTGTGACCCAGGTACCTTTTCAAATGTTGCGTTTGCCTTCAAATATGAAAACTGGAGAAATGATAAGGGGTGGGCATCACTGTGTTTTTGTTGTGTGTGTATATGCATGTGTTTTACTTTGTATATTCTTGTTGGCTTTAGGTTTTTTTTTTAATTTCACATTCTATTCAAACCAAGCTTACAGACATGATAATTTCTTTTTTCTAAAATGTAAAAGTTAGATTTCTGAAAAAGAAAATTGAAAAAAAGGATGGACTTTGCCTGTTATTTTCAAGCAATTCTTTCTTATACAAAACCCATAAGAATGTTGAATGACCTAATGAAGTCCCTTCTCCTAGTTAAAACACAATTTGTTTGCATATTTGGGCTTTTAATTAACTCCTTTTTATTAGATAAGTGTTCCATTCATTTACTATTAAAATTATTACAGGCCCAAAAAAATATCATTTGGAAAATATATTTAGCTCATTCTTTCCATTTTTTTAATACATAGAAGAAATATATGCAACATTTAAAGAAAAATCAAACTTTCTACCCTGTACTGTCTGATGCTTGTATATTACTATTGAAATTGCATGAGGCGATTTGCTTAATGTTTTAATTTTTCTAGCACCCTGGAAATGTGGTTCATGGATTGAAAACTCATTTGAATACAGGAAAGAATCCTTTCATAGAAATGAGCCTTTCAATCACCTCCATAGCATACAACTCACAAATATGTGTGGGTCATATGGATAATGGAAAGTTGCTGCTTAAATGCTTAGTGACAGCAGAAACAAAAAAGCATCCAGGCTAAACCATTATTAAGATATAAACAGGCTTGTAAACAATTTAATTGCATAAACGAGTTGGTTTCCTTGGGACTACAGCAATTTGCATAATGAACAGCAGCAGTAGCCCTACAATATTTTGCCCAACAATTCTTGATGTTAGTTGACATCAAGTGAGATTGTCAATTTTTGTAATGCTAGAGATCATTTACATGCAATCTTTTTCGCAAGGGAGGAGCTCTGAGAAGGAAAAATGTATGTATGAGGCAGAGCTTTCCAATACGTTACTTTTTAGGATTTCGTGCAACTCAGACCTTCTTATAAGTACTGGTATACAACACATGATTCTTTCAAACAATGTCTTGATGAGGATGATGATCTGTCTTACTAGAACTCAGATTTCATAAAAAACTTCTCAGTCTATGATGTCTATTTTCTTGCTGCCTGTGCCTGAAACAATGGCTTAGACCTGAAACTTTCAATTTTTAGGAGATTTTCCCCCTTAAAACATAATTTTGTTTACACTTACAGCTTTCCTTTTGTCCTTTTCAAGTGAGCTGATATTTTTCCATTATTTTGTTACCTAAACTAGTGCCGGTTTTGATGATAATCCCAGGATAACCAAGATATCTGAATAAGACTTAAAAACGTGGAGTCGTGGGATTGGTATGGACCTCGTGAGGTCTTTAGCCTGTTCCCTTGTTAAAATCAGCCATTAATTCAGATCAGGTTATTTAAAACTTTATCCATTCTGATCTTGAAAACCTCCAACGATGTAGATTTCACTGCCTCTCTGGGCAATCTGTTGCTGTTTCACTGGGGCTCAAATCTGCACACCATTTCGAAGGAGCAGCTGTAAACTAGACAAATTATATCCTAGAGAGATTATAAAGCCATGGAATACACTAAAATAGCTCAAGTTATACATAAGGAAGTAACCACAGTGCCACTGACTGAGAATTCACCTAATGATGAAAAAGAAATTGAGCAGCAAATTTAGATATTGTAATGCACAATGAATAACTAGAAAACTAGTGGAAGCTCTTTCTTTCGTCTATTTAAGTTGTCAGCATATTTGGAAGATGCACGTGCTTAACAGTATTTGGAGGAAATCCATTCAATTTCATAGCCTGTTTTGGAAGTGTATAAGAAGTTTCCCTATCTGCTGGTCATGCTTGTAAAGCAGCCTAAAATTCTGTTTGCCTTATTCGCAGTGAAAATGTGCTGTTGGCTCATGTTCAGTTACACGTTCACCACCACCTGCCCAGACCCTTTTCTGCAGGACACCACTCAGTAAGTCACTTAAATGCTGATGCCTGAGGTTGTTCCAAAGTGCAGATAGTTGCACTTTTCCTGTCTGAATTTCATTTCTGAACCTCACTGAGGTTATAATAGTATATTGTCAGTTTTACCTCTTTATATGCAGTATGTGCACCTCCCTGAGAAGTTATGCTTTGGCATATACCTGTTAATTTGGATTTGAGCTTCATTGGGTGCATTACAATGTTGTATCAACACCATGACTAATAGTACAAGACTGGGCTGTGGGAAGCAAATTTTTCTAATTATCAAAACTGTTATTGAACTAGTGTTATCCATAACTACAGATGGACAGTCCTAAGCTGACAAGATTCTATGCAAGTTGTCCTTTTCCGCATCTACGTACATTTCATCAACTCATTTTCCACAAACAATTATCTGCAAAATTTGCATCACTCAGACAATAGAATTTTAGATTATTTTAGGTTAACTTCATTAAATGCTAATAAATAAACAAAAAAACCTCACTCTTAAAATAGAAATGTTCACCTATGCTGATATTAGATTAGTGCAATCCCATTTTCACAATTACCTTGATATAACACATTCTAAGATTAAATTTTCAGATTAAGTTGAAAGATAACCATGTTGTACTGCTAAATTTGCACTTCTAAATTTGGGACTTTTTGAGATTTATTTTTTTTAAAATTTTCAGAATTAGAGTTAGATGGGAAAAAAGGTTCATAGGAGGACTTCAAAACTTCTTTAGCATATCACTGTGCAAAAAACTATGGTCTGATCAACTAGAAACTTCTGGCCTGAAATTCAACACACAGCAATATAACAGCAGAAAATGAAAATATTTCTTGAATGTAATATTTTTTGCCTTGCTTTGAACTTCACTGTGAACCTTAGGTTCCTATATTCCTATCAAATGTTGTCAGCTGGCTCTCTGGAAGAAAGGGATTTTAGGGGAGGATTAGGAATAATTTCTTTTCAAACATATTTTTAAAGGTAGACTTGGAAAACTCATCTAGGAAAAAAGACAGCCATCAGTTGTAAGAAATACCACGAAGTGTATCTCTCACTGCACATACTTCTGGCTACCTGAAGGGAGGTTGTGGAGAGGAGAGTGCTGGCCTCTGCTCCCAGGTGACAGGAGACAGGACAAGAGGGAATGACCTCAAGCTCCACCAGGGGAGGTTCAGGCTCAACATAAGGAAAAAATTTTTCACAGCAAGGGTCATTGGGCACTGGAACAGGCTGCCCAGGGAAGTGGTTGATTCACCTTCCCTGGAGGTGTTTAAGGCATGCGCAGATGAGGTGCTGAGGCACATGGTTTAGTGTTTGATAGGAATGGTTGGTCTCGATGATCTGATGGGTCTCTTCCAACCTGGTTGTTCTATGATTCTGATTAATTTCTGCCATTCTGTGCTTTGTTCAGAAACATTGACTGTGCTTTAATTATTTCTTTGAGAAAGAACAAGAGAAAAATGGCTGATCTCAGGTTTTGGGTCTTTTCATGGACTTTAATGCTTAATCTGCATAAAGTTTAGTGACTGTGCTAAATATTGAGGTGTTGTTACCTAGATGTAATAGGTAAAAATCTTTCTTAGGGTATGTAAAATATTTGTAGTAAATGTGTGCTAATAACTTGCTGATAGAGCATATACAATAGTTTTATATATTTTTAGATCATAAGGAGCTGGTAAGGAATTAAGGATGGTGACTATATTAGCACTACAGATGTGTATTTCACTGTTGTTGTGCTTCATTTTATTCAATTTCTCTGAGTGAATAATATCATTAACACTGAATTTCTTCCAAGGGAAACAACACAAACATATTAACTAAATTCATTTTGCATCTATTTCCTTTCCCTGCATCAGCCAATGGTCTTGGTCAGACACTCCGGACAGAAAAAGAATGAGAAATGCTATGCAGACTAAAATTATTTTGCAAATAACATTTCTGGAGGATTATAAATGTCATGTTAACAATACTGGCTGATTGCTCACTGTATTTTCTTTATTCTTCCCTATCTTGATCTATTCATGGTGGCATTGGAAGGAGAATCAAGAATTTCATTTCTGTATGTCACTGGATTGTTAGATAACTACTTTTTCAGCTTGCAGAAAACTCTTATGGAGTTCCTCTATAAATAGGAAATATCCATTTATACCAAACAACTTCTCTTATGGAATAAAGTGTAGTGACTGAGGAGTCATCTGAAGCAAGATAGGGCAGAATATTTAATCACTGAATCATATAATAATGGAATCACAGAATAGTTTGGGTTGGAAGGAACCTTAAAGAAGACCTAGTTCTAACATCTCTGCCATGAGCAGGGACACCTTCCACTAGACCAGCTCCAACCAGCCTTCAGCACAGGGACTGGGTACCCACAACTTCTTTGTGTCATCTCTTCCAGTGCATCACCACCCTCACAGCAAAGAATTTATTCCTTATCTCTAATCTAAATTTTATTTCTAATCCTAACCTCTAATCTACCCTCTTTCAGTTTAAAGCCATTACCCTCTTGCTCTATCACTATATGATCTTGTAAAAAGTCATTCTCCAGGTTTCTTATAGGCCCTCTTCAGGTACTGGAAGGCTGATAGAGAGTGCCCCTTGAGCCTTCTTTTCTCCAGGTTGAACAAGTCTTACTCTCTCAGCCTGTTTTCATAGGAGTGGTATTCCAGTCTTCCGATCATCTTTGTGGACCTCCTCTGGATTCACTCCAAATGGTCCTTGTTTTTCCTATATGTTGGGAAACTTAGACTTACACACACCCTGAAACTTGCACTTCCTCGGAACTGCAGGTCATGCTTCTTTTGATGTATCCCAAGGTATAGTGTCCTTCTGGGCTGTGGGCATGCATTGCTGGGTCATTTTGAAGTACTTATCTACCAGCACCCCCTATTTCTTCTCCTTGGGTTACTCTCAATCCATTCTCCACCCAACCTGTACTGTCCTTGGGATTGCCTTGACATATTTGCAGGACCTTGCACTTGGTCTTGTTGAAGGCCACAGAAGTCGTCAAGGATCCAGTTAAACAAATCCAAAGGGTTGGTACTGGGTCTTCCAGCTTCATCTATAAGAAGTTCAAGCACTAGAGGGGGGAAAAATTGCATTCTGCAACGTAAGCTGTGAGCAAGCAGAAGAAAATGCTGAACCCTGTATGTGATCTTGACAGATGGAAGATAATAAATACCTACTTCTTTCAGGTCCAACGTCTCCCTTTTAGGGTAGACTTTCCTCGTCTTTCTCCATTGATGAATTTCAGTTGATTCTTTACTTTGCTTGCAGACTTTGTCTAGGATGATGATGATGAAAACCTTCTGAAAAACAGATTAGTGGTTGGTACAACAGGAGGTAGAATGGATTTTCAGGTAACTGAAGGACACTCAAACTTGTTGCATTCCCAAACAAACACAAGCTATGGGAGAGACCCTTTTTTCTCTCACGTTTCTTTGCAGGAAAGATTGTGAAGGGCTGGATCTTGAAGAAAAAGGACCAGTAGATAGAAAAACACATTTCACTGAATCACTAAGAGAATATTTTACTTTATAAAATAGGGATTAATGGCTTCTCTTACACACAGAACTGTTTTGCATTAATTTTCACAGAGTGGAGAACAGTAACGTGTTTACAGCTTTCCTCATTTTAACTTCCTGGACCAGTATCTCAGCTCTAGGACTGTCATGGAAAGGTAATAGGTGATGAGATTAGGTGGAAAATTTAGGCTGCATTTTTCACAATTTAAGTACAAAATTTTAGATTTATCTCAGCTACTGCATTTAAGAGTCAAGCCATTCAAAGTTATTTGTATTAACTTTGTACTAACTCAAAAGATAGACCAGAGGACTATCTTATTCTTAGGTCTACATTTAACTTCCTTATAGTTGTGTGATGTGGTCACTTTCCTTCATGCATGGGAGACCCTTGGAATTTCTAATACTGAGTTTCAAATGTGAGAAAAAACACCGTAGACATAACATAAACCTCATGTTGACTTTTTGTAAAGGGACAACTTCATTCTGTGAGCAATTTTATCTTAGCAGTTCTGTCTCAATTAGGAAAATCTAACTTTAGTGTAAATCTACTGCTACATATAAGCAGTAAATTGAGTGAAATTTTTAACAATATTTTCTACTGACAATAAAATACAAAATTCTATAATAAAAATACAATATTGTCCTCACTAAAACATGCCATGCAAGAAGAGATAGATCATACTGAGCAAAAAAAATTTGCCACTTTGTTGAAAAACAGAAAGTCAATTTTGTTAAATTTTTAAATATTACTCTTCTACTTGCCTTCATTCAAGAAGTGTTTCTGTAATTACTACTTAGTAACCATTGTTAAATGAAGGGGAAAGGAAATGGCTTAACTATATCTCTAATTTTTCATATCTTTAATGATATTTAAGAGGCAAATTTATACATCATCTTGCCATGGAAGACAAAAATGTATTACAATTCATTTGATATAATTGTTACAGAGGTAACAATGGGACATCATTGTATATACAGCTATAAGAAAGGTATATACAGAAAAAAATTAAATGAGATTAACATGGCACCTTTGAAATACTCCCTGGGAGATTAATAATTTAAGTTTAGGTTTTAAAATACGCCACTTTCAAATGCTCACACTGTGGTTGGACACCTTGATAACATACTGGCCTCTGTAGGACGGAATGCAAACTTAATTCCAAAAGAAATTAAATGATGGGGAGTCTAATTACCCATAAGACTAGCTGTTAAATTCATGCTTTCATTTCTGTTGACTTTGCAGAATCAGAGCTACATGTTCCTGGAGGATTTTCCAAAAGGTTGCATTGATCAGAGTCCAGCAAAGTTTTGAGCTGTGTGTAAAAAAAGAAGTGAATAGCACTAGCCAACTTGTGCTCTTAATGCTTGTTTCTGAAAATAGTTTCCTTCTCCTTGTGCATATAAATAGCCTCGTGAAAGTTTACATTTTTCATAGGTGCAAATACAGCACTAAATTGGCAGGTTTGAGTGATGAAATGGAGAGGAAGGTGTAGGAATTCATAGCACAGTTATGAATTGAAAACATAACATGTTTTCCCTGACATTTACCAATGAAGTTGGAATTTTGGCTTTGCTTGAATTTCTGGGAAAGAAACTTTGAAAATAATTCTCTTCCTAGCAAGCATTTACTGTGTTGTTCATTTTCTAGGTGGATTAATGAGACATTTGAAGATTGATTTTTTGTGTCCGTTGAGTATTCACAGAATCCAATGAAGTAAAACGGAGAAATGCAGGAGCTCCAAACCTCTGACAAAAGAGGCCAAGGAACCTCAAATGTTGAATTAAAGCTACACAAGCAACATTAATTCCAGCTCCTGTAACCTCCTGAAGGCATAATTAAAATATTAAAGAAAATAGGGAAAAAATAGAACATACAGGGCAAGTTACCAAGGAAACCAGTGCAAACTGAAGTCCACAGTTTTAGCTTTTACCATGGAGAAACACAAAGACATACACACACATACACCCCTAATTTTAATGTCTGTGTCTCTTTTTACATTCTGCCAAAAGCTAGAATCTTCCAGAATTAACTTAATATACAATAAAGTCAGATTATTTTGCATGAAAATTGCTTTTGACATTATACTAGGAAAGTCATTAGATTGGATAAATGGATCAGTTAGCTATCCCACTCAAACTGATAATCTTTTACGTCTCTATAATCAATACAAACACCACAATAATTTTCTTCATGGTTCTGTGTTCAGTATGGAAATACACTAATAACCAATGCAAAATCCTGATCTCTGTGCAGCAAGCTGACATGACAGAGAGTCCATCCATACAATTAAACTCTCCACAAATAGTGTCTTCATTTGAAGAACTGCACCTAGGAATTGTTTGTTGGGATCCTATTGGCATGAGATAAAACCATACCATGGGGTGAAACGATGCCATAGTGTAAAAGTATGACAGGGAGTAAAATTTTGTCATAGGGTAAAAACAGGACAAGAACACTGCTAGCAAGACTATCGACAAAGGTGAAACAGCACTTAGTTCCATTCCTTGTCCTTTTACTACTTAAAATGTAGCAAATGTAGCCTTCATTCTAAGCCCAAGCAACATTTAAGTCTAATTAAGCATAGCATTGCCCATCAATTTCTGGAAATGCTTCATGAAAAAAAACAGTTTGGAAAAAGCCCTCAGCATTTTGTGGGATATTTGTGACAGGCTTAATGGCATCACATGAAAATCAGCTGAGAGCATCAGCATCCCAGAGGTAAGAAGAAAGGTATTTATACAGCATTTTGCTATGTTGTCTAGAAGAAGAGAAATAAAAGTCCATTCCCTGGACTCGCACCGTCTCAGAACTATTTTGCATTCTTCCAGATGTAAATATGATGGTGCAGTTTTCAGAGTAAATACTGTTAACAGGTATTCTCTCCACAGTGCACCCATGTATACTACTTATGCTGTGACTATACTACTCATGCAGCTCTGCTGGATTTCCAAGTCATTGAAAATATGCAAACGTGTGAGTAAAATGCCATTTTAGCAACCAATACAACCTTTAAAAAATCCAGACAACTTTTGGGCTGAGGTCCACTCCAGTCCCACAAACTTGATGAACTAACAAATTCAGATCACATCTCTCTACAACTGCCCATGTAGGTAAAAAAATATTGAATGTGCAGGTACACCCTTCTAGTGCTAGGAAGAAGCCTAGAAGTGAGTGTAGAATTATGTTTCACTATTGCTTTTAACAATCTTTTACTGACAGAACTATTTCAAAATTTTAATGTTCATATGAGGTCCGATATTTCCCCCCAGATTTTCAGTGTATCATCAAGTCATGCTGTGTCTATCATTTTTTCTCAACTTCTCTTATAGTGCAGCATTCAATACTTGGCAAGAAGAGGCACTGTTCAGATCTTTTTTTATTGCCTTGGAAAACCAGCTAAGAAATTTTCACTGTCAGCTGTTTATTTGTAGCATTTTCCTCTTTGTGCAACAGACAGAACACATGAAGTGAAGAGATATGATATGAAAACCTAAGCAACAAAGAGACAAGATAAACCTTCAGCAGCACTGCTTGATATTTACAATATCGAGGAGGATGTATAAAGTCTCTGGAAAGATAAATAGCTAGTATTTCATAAGCACTATGTACTGCCCTGAAATTGTTTCAGCATTTGCTTTAGATAATTAAATAATATTGTCTCATTATGAAATTCTGAAATGCAGTCTATTAAAAATTAATTTACTAGCCTATAGCAATGAATTCCTGTTATGGTGTTGCACTGAATAATAGAGACTCTGGCAATAGCTAATTAATAAACACTAAACGAACTTTCTCCAGTTACTGCTAAAAATTGATTAGCATTTAAGAATGATTGCACAGAAGTCACTAATCCAAGATTTCCTCATTCAAGAGGCAGACATTTAAAGTAAGTGGTAAATCCAAAATGTTATCCTCTGGATAATAAAACTGATTTCCCTTTCTTTCATTAGGTCAAAACATCAAGTCAGGTGATTCACAGTTTTAGAAGCAGCACTCAAGAAATACATTCTTTATTTCATACTTATATCTTTGAGTACAATTTCAAGTGGGAGCAGAATATCCTGCGGATCTCTTTATGATCTTAGTGCAGAATTTACAGAAATAGTTTAAAAGTATGACTCTACATGGTGACTGAAAATCAAAGGTTGTGTTTTCAATATTTCTTCTACAGCAATCTGCTCTGGTTTATTTATTCATCATTTGTATTTAGCCACTGTTAGATATTAACTCACTAGATTTAAATTGACTCACTAGGTATTAAATCACTAGATTTAAAAATTTCTTCTGTATAAATGAAATGCAGCGCTCTTCATTGTTGCTCTTGTTCTTGGTCCATTTTCAGTTTTGTGAGATTTATTTTCCAGAACTAAAACTTTATGGATTTTCTAATTACTTGAAACATACTCAGGAATTACTTTCAGTGATCAATGCATATTTAGTTGCTTAGAATCCAGTTTGTGACTGCAAATTTATAGCAAAGAAACCTTTGTAAATTATACACTAAAGAAAGACAAATATGCAGTTACCAGATTACACGGGACTGGAAGGAAAGTGGAACATATAAACACTCTCCACAAGAAAAACAGAGGTTTCAAGATGACAGATTTTTGAGCACTTTGTAAAAAAAGAATGTCCAAAAATACCATTTGCACTAGTCTGCAAATGTATAAGAACAGTTAATCCAGTTGTCCTAGAATCTTTCTGGGAAGTAGTTAATGGGAGACAGTGATAAAAAATATTCATAGAATCATAGAATCACCAGGTTGGAAAAGAACCACTGGATCATTGAGTCCAGACATTCACATCAATCACTAACCCATGCCCCTCAGCACCTCATCCACTTGTCCCTTAAACACATCCAGGGAGGGTGACTCAACTGTCATAAGCCTCTATTCCCTGTGTGTAAACAAATTTATGGCAAAAGTAAAACGTAGGTTAAAAAGTTTTGAATGGAAAAAAAACTAGGCACAAGGAACAGTAAAGAGCTGCGTCATCCAGGAAAAAGAAATTGATATCTGGTAGGTCAAAGTCTAAGATTTGGGATTCATGTTTAACCCATGGAAATTCAAGACCTTTGAATTGGAATAAAAACCTGGGCTCCAAGCTTGCAGACCAAAATTAATAATGTACACATTTGAATAAGTTAAATATAATAGGATGCAAAAATTTAAATGTTTTTAATTGTATCTTACCCCAAAATCCACTGCTGTTCATGTTTTCCTTCTATAAAATGCTATTTTCAAATAAACACAGAACTCTATAAAGAGACAATGACTTAAAATTTTTACTGGACTGGTTTTATCATGGATGATTTTCCTTCCTGGGAGGAGAGTTAGGATTCTGTCAGTCTACAGACAAGCATATCAGAAAAAAACCATAGTATGATCCATAGAAATTCTCAAGTTGATAAAGGTTTGAAAAATAATGATAGTGATAGAAAGTCATCATCATTAGTTCATAGGAAGATAACATTTTTAAACCTCTTGGATTACTCAGTCATTCCTGTTTCAGGAGCTCTTGAATAATCATTGGTCTTTTAATCTTTAAAATACACAATGAAAACCAAATGTTGGGATCCTTGGGTTTGTATTTGTACCACAAAGCTAAGAATTTTTCCCAGATGTTAATGCAATATCTTGATATCAGACTTATTTAATACTCTATTCTCTGAAGAAAAATTCGAAAAATTACACCTTTTCTTTTTCCTAATAGATAGGATTCGTGAGGTAATGTAAACATTCTGTTTCAGTCTCTCAGAATTGCATTTTTATACCATGAAACTGAGTATACACACGGTTTGTCCTGGGATGGAGAGAAGGAATATGGATTATTTCCTTAAGTAAATCCTGAGATAGTGTTACAGGCTGCCTAGGTTATAAGCATGCAAACTTTATGCATTCTCAACACTGATTGTCCATGTGAGTGATTCTTAGGGTGAATAATCTTCAAAATTACTCACATTATTTTTTTGATAATTTGCTGAAGCACCAGGAGGGAATCAATGGGTTTTGGGTTTTTTTTTTTTTCAGTGTTAGCAGAGTTAACACCGGTGTCCAGCTTTGAGAAATTCTTGACCTAGGCATATAATCCTATTAGTTCGTACAGATCAGACCATCCATGGAGAAATATATAACTTTGTCTGCAGGAGTGATTCACATCCTAAAGAAAATAATTCAAAATGTCTATTTTTTTAAGGTTAAATAGACAAAACTTCCCTACTGAAGTCAAAAGGAATTGTGATGATGAAGGCTGTCAGGGACAGAGCCCTGTTTCTGCATTTAATATCAAGTGTCTTTCTCAAATCCTTTTACTGACTGGGGACACTGACTGTAGGGCAAGTCCATTTCACAATTAATTTCAAAGCTTGTTTTTTATAACATTGTTTTGGCTTAGAAAGCAACCATTGTTTTTTGCAGTTATCGCTGGACAGTCACAAAGAAAATATTAATCATATTAATGACAGCGTACATCACCGAAATGTTAACCTTCAAACCAATAACTCACATCCAATGGATCATTTTGATACAGGCTTTTGAATTTGAAATGACCTTTCCCTGTCTAAGAAAAATTGACACTGTCCCATTTAAGTCATCGTTTGTCAGCCGAGATGGTCACACACAATCAGTCAATGCAATTTAGACTGATATCTATGAAGGCAAAAAACGTAAGCACACAATACAATCAGGATAGTGTGGGCAAAGACGGAACATCTGAAAGATGAGTGAACAGCTGAAATGAAGATGATCTACACAAACAACCAGAAGTTTCCTAGTGAAACTTAAGATTTTTAAAGAGACAGACATAAAAATGTATTTTCATTGAGACTGAGCTTGTTGATATGAAGATAGTGAGGTTGGACATACATTAAGCCATATATGAAGATAATTTTCCCTTCATACTAGAAGGGAGCATACGATTCCACATTTTGAAATTGTTATTTTGAGGTTGGATTTTTGGATATACTCCCACAGATCTTTTTTTTTTTTTTTTTTTTTTGTGACACAGAACAATGATAAAAACAGGAAGAACACAGCAGGCCCAAGAAGAAATGGATTATTTTTTTTAAAGATCTCCATAACCTTAGCTTTTCAAATAACCTAATCCTCCATTATGAAGGGATTCACCTTTTCAGAATTTTAACAAGAACTCTTCAAGTGAAAAAAAATGAAAAGGCAGTGAAAAGGAAGTTAGTTACTTAATTCTGGGTTTCTTTCATATCTCACATTTACTTTTTATATCCATTCATGCTAAACCTGATCATTATTTATATTAGATTTCCTCATGGAGGATGTTTTACTGAGGATAGAAGTTCAGACAAAGAACATTTGCAGATTTAATCCGAGTGATAAAAAGTATCAGAATTTTGTTCCTCTTTCACACAACTATACTTTGATCTTACATTATAATTGTCATTGCCAATAATGAAAGATATGTAAATGTTTCAAGTGTTCAGCATCTAGTAATTTTCAGTAAGTGAAATGTTTGAGGATATGTGTATGCAGATGATCTCTGAGAAGCAAAGAGACGGAAGAAAGAAAGCAGAGTCTTTTCCCTATGTGCATTTAGAATTCTAGTCAGTGCTTTTACATGACTGTCATTTGTAAATTTGGGGGGGGGGGAATATGTTCATTAGGCAAAATTTTAAGCTATGATCGGTTCTGCATTGTAACTCTCTCACCGCCTTCTGGGAGACAAGCTGGGACTCCTTTGACTTTAATACTATACACTCAAAGAGAATGAAGGAAAAGGTGTTAATTGTCAGAGAGCTGACAACAGAAAGATTAAATTCCACGTCATTATACGATAACTTCATAGAACAACCAGTTTGGAAGGGACCCATCCGATCTTCTAGTCCAACCATTCCTATCTAACACTAAACCAAGTCCCTCAATACCTCATCCATCCGTGCCTTAAACACCTCCAGGGAAGGTGACTCAACCACCTCCCTGGGCAGCCTATTCCAATGCCCAATGACCCTTTCTGCGAAAAACTTCCTCCTAATCTCCAGCCTAAATCTCCCCTGGCCGAGCTTGAGGCCATTCCCTCTTGTCTTGTCCTCTGTGACTTGGGAGAAGAGGCCAGCTCCCTCCTCTCTACAACCTCCTTTCAGGTACTTGTAGAGAGTAATGAGGTCTCCTCTCAGTCTCCTCTTCTCCAGGTTAAACAACCCCAGCTCTCTCAGTCACTCCTCATAGGGCCTGTTCTCCAGCCCCTTCACCAGCCTTGTCACTCTTCTCTGGACTTGCTCCAGAGCCTCAACATCCTTCTTGTGGTGAGGGGCCCAGAACTGGACACAGTATTGAAGAAGCAGCCTCACCAGTGCTGAGTCCAGAGGGAGAATCACCTCCCTGGACCTGCTGGTCACATCGCTTCTGATACAAGCCAGGATGCCATTGGCCTTCTTGGCCACCTGGGCAACTTGTTGATATCTGAGAGCTTTTCAGAAGTGGGTTTAGACATTCACATCATCTGAGTTCAGAATTTTCAATCTACTGAGCTGCTGTAGTTACTCTGAAACATAGCTAATCAGAATCTGGTTTTGAGGGTTCATGTAAAAGAAATCTTTTCACTATAATATGAGTTAAACAGAAGAAGGGTGATGGGTGTTGTGGGTGAATCTCCATCCTTGCTGCTTATCAGAAGTTGTCTAGGCAAAATCCTGAAAAGTCTGGTGTCCCTGTGTGTGTATGCCTCTCCTGTATATTTATATATAAACATACCGATTTAGAAAATAAATATAAATAGATATAACATTTCAAGTACATTTTTAAACTTTCTTACTCCATACATACCTGCTGCAAAATGTGTAAAGCATCATCCTTAGAAGGGAATGGCACTATAAATTTTTTTTAGATGGATCAGGAATGTTTTCATGCTGTGGGCAGTGTCGGTTTATAAGAAGTACAGATTACTATCTGCTATAACAAGGAGCATTAACTATGATTAATGAGATGCCTTTGAAAGTCAGACCAACTCTACGACATAATCTTTTCTCCTTAAGGCAATTTTTAAAGAAAATTTAAATATTTAAATAGGTAAGCAGTCTGCTGAAGCTGGTGCTGTCTGAATGTCTTCAGTAATTTCTTTTTAGGCTTAAATTGAAAAAATAAGATCTAGTTCTCCAGTTACACACGTGAACAGAAATGTAATATGTTAGTATAATTGCATATTGGGAAAACTCCGGTTTGGTAAAAACACTTGTGATTTTCTTAACGACATTTGGGAACAATATATATAAATGAGGAAATTTTGGGCCATGATTCACTGTTTTATTGGAAAAAAAATGGGAGTGTCACTGAACGTGTTCCTTTAAAACAGGATTACTGAGCTTGTGATTAAAACACAGTCCAAAGATCAAGCAAGCCTGGAAGGAACTACATTTCTCATGAATGCAAAAAAAGTCACTAACTTATTGGAGCAGGTGAAAATGTCAGGACCAGCCAGGACAATAAGGTTACCTGAGCTCATGTAGCTTAAATTCAAAATGAATTGATGAGAAGGGGTCAGTCATGCTATTGGTTTAGGGCTCATAATGCCTTTTTCAAAATGTGACTTTTGATATTTTGATGTAACTCCTCAAAAACCGTTCAAGCGTTTAACTCTCCCTGAGAAATCTCAGTTCAAAAGCCATTGTGTTAAACAGTCATTGGTTTATAGTGGTTTACATTAAACTGTCACCGTATGAAATACTTAAGCTTTTCCCACAACAGTGATTAGAACACCATTGTCCTCACTTAAGGTAAAGTCATGCAAGCAAATACATTTCAGGGTCCTCTTACATGCAATGTTCTTAGGAGAAGATAAAAAAATAACCTATATATACTGTACTCTCAGTGAATGCTCTAATGTTTTAATTATTATATAAAGAAATATATAGATAAATATACACATAAATGAAAGCTATTATTTTTAACTCTGTTACAGAAGAGTAAGATAAGCATTAGCTTTGTAAATATGAAATACTCAAATTGTAAAAAATCCAGATGGAGTTCATAAGGGGATCCAGTGAAAACTGATCTGTGTGTTGTCCTGACAGTGCATCTTTTCTGAGCTCATCTGCTGCACATTTCCTGATCTGCTGCTTGGCTGAAGATCCTAGACTGGTGGAGTGGATTAGCTGATGTGCAGGCAGTGATATGCATTTCAGGATCTTGGGTAATCTCTGCTCAGTTCAGCATTTTTCACTCTGCTCAGACAATCACAGGTGTCTGAGTTGCCATCTTCCTAGCTACTTAAACAGAGTATCTCACATGCAGAGTGAGGTGTGGGATCTATAGCATACTGGAGCTGTAACGCCCTGCTTGGGTAGCTTCTGAGAAATATCTTAATAAATTATGGTCCCTAAATTATTTAAAGTCATATGTTTGCTCACACAGTAGGATGTTAATAAATTCGTTAAATAATCATGGGGTCATCCAGATTTACAAAATATTTAGATTTATATTTTACATCTGAAATTGTATCAGAATTTTACTGGGCACTATTAAACTGTTCTTGCTGCTCACTCTCAGGGAAGCAGACATTTCAGGGTAAAGCCCAGTAACACAGCAGTATTACAGATAAGAATTTGCACTATATCATAACTTCAATATGAAAAATGACTTCTTATATTTCTTCCTGACATGCATTTTGTATATTTTCTTTAAGTGCTCTGGGGTCTTTGTGAATGAAAGGTGTCAAAGAAATGGGAGTGACTATAGTTACCATTTTACTGTTTCTTACATTCATTTTGCCAGCTTTGACAGTCCCTACTGAAATATCGAGTTCAGTGAACTCATGTTCAGCTATTTGATTTTGCAAAGGGGAGTTTAATGTAAGAAAAGACTATCAAGTCTTTTTGACATTTCACATACATCAAAGGAGCAGAAAAACAAGGGTGGTTACAATTGGAAATGTGCAAATCCCTGTGTTTTATTTCCTGAAACTTTTATTTAGTTTTTAAATGAAAACCAACAATGGCAGCAAAATGCAACACACTATATGACTTATGTTGTCAATAAAAGCCTATGGGGTTTACATTGCCACGTGAAGGAGGTCATTTACATGTTAAGAAGCCATTTATGATACCAATAAAAGTCTAGGGGATTTACTTTACAATGTGTGGGAAGCCATTTATGATGTTAAGAGTCAATTTACAATGTCAACAATTGTGTTAGCAGTAAAAATGCAAAGTGAGTGTATAAAGTTGATCTTTTTTCCTTGTACTGCTGATATTTCCCTGGCAGTGATCCATGCCTCAGCCATGCAGATTTTCTGGTTTATGTTTCAAATGAGACATATTTGGCATAAATATTTTGTGGGGTTTTTTTTATTTTTTTTCACCCCTAAGTGAGTTATTCCTAGAGAAAAACCGTTTATACAGATTTATTCTCTGTAGCTCACATAGTGTAACAAGGCAGAGATTTCTGACTCTACCAGACATCTTTGTTTGGGTAAATTATCAAAGATATTCCTAGTCTCACTGCTTTCATTCACCCCTTGGACATTCAGTAGTCTAAATGTAACAGCAACCTTTGAGCCTTTGTTCTAGTTCTAATATTTTTTTTTTTTTATCCTTTGGGAAAGACTATATAACAAAGTTTTCTAAAGAAATATTTTCTATAACTTTTATTAGTAGATAATCTCCGGATTAAAAAAAAAAAAAATCACTGCTTCTGTTGAATTAAAAGCATTTAAATTGCCATTTTCCCCTCTGTTATTTTTTCTCTTCCTTTTTTTTCAAAAAAAAGACCATTAAATCAAAATCTTTACTTACACACCGTGAGATAACCCTATTAATTGTCAAAACCTACTGTGTCATTACAATAATAATTTCACATAACTGAGATGCCACCTAATGTTTCCTACTGTGATACCAATTACAACTCGCTATCTGCTGGATTTATCTAGTTTACTGTAGGAGAAGGATTGAGTTCCCTAATAATAAATGTTCTGGGCTCTTTTAAGTGCCTTGAGTTTTCTGAGACATCTGTATATGACTCACAGAGATGACACAACACATACAGGTGACCTATGTCCTTCTGAACAGCAGCTGGGGGCTACGCAAAATGTCTCTAGGATACAGCATATGGCATTTGACATTTGTATATGAACAACGGAAAAGTATATTTCTGCATGGGAACATCAGCATTCAGACATATTCAAATGGAAACTGAATCACATCTTGCATGCTTTATTTTTCTTTATAGTAAATTTGAACTTACTGGTTTTATTCATCCTTGTTTTTAAGGACACTGGAGTTCCTTTTCATAGAAAACTATGTACCTCAGCACAGCATCCACTCACACCTTAAACCCCTCCAGGGAAAGTGAGTCAACCCCTTCCGTGGGCAGTCTCTGCCAGTGCCCAATGACCCTTTCTGTGAAAAACTTCCTCCTAATGTCTAGCCCAAATCTCCCGTGGTGGAGCTTGAGGCCATTCCCTCTTGTCCTATCCCCTGTCTCTTGGGAGAAGAGCCCAGCTCCCTCCTCTCCACAATCTCCTTTCAGGTAGTTGGAGAGAGCAATGAGGTCTCCCCTCAGCCTCCTCTTCTCACTTCTAGACTCTCTTTTATTCACTATTATATTTATTAACAAATAACTAAATGTTAATCTATTTGAAGAGTATTAATTTCCTAGAGTGGTGGTCCCCCACTGGACACTATACTCCAGGTGGGGTCTCATAAGAGGTGAGTAGAAGGACAGAATCACCTCCTTCCACCTGCTGGCCCCATTTCTTCTGATGTGGCCTGGGATATGACTGGCTTTCTGGTTTTCGAATGTACTTAGCCAGATCATATCTAATTTTTCATCTACCAATCCCAGGTCCTTCTCCTACTCTTCTCACTACTCTTATCCCCTAGTCTGTACTGGTGCTGAGGATTCCCCTGACTCAGGCAAAGGTCCTTGCCACTGGTCCCCTTCTCCAACCTGTCAAGATCCCACTGGATTGCATCCTTTCCTTAAAGCACACAAACTGCATCACTCAGCTCGATGTCAGTGGCAAACTTGCTGAGGGTGCACTTAGTCCCACTGTCTATGTTGTTAATAAGGTTGTTTAATTAACAAAAACCTGTTTAATTATTAATTCTTCCCAAATGAAATCACGTATCACTGATCTGCTAAGAGGTTTCCTTTGAAAAGCTTGAATTCAGAGCTCACTGACATGTTGAGGCATTTCAAATTTGAAACCCAACAATATATTTGCAGCTTGTCCAATTTCTATAACTTTGCTAATGACAGAGCTCTCCTGCAGGCTACTAATTTTAGCTGAATTTCAATGCACTGCTGCAGACTAGGGGAAGAGTGGCTAGAAAGCTGCCCAGAGGAGAAGGACCTGGGGATGCTGATTGACAGAGACTGAATATGAGCCAGCAGTAGCCCAGGTGGCCACTTGGCATCTTGGCTTGGATCAGACACGATGCTGCCAGCAGGTCCAGGGAGGTTATTCTTCCTCTTGATGATATCATCCTTGATGATACAAGAGGTCTTTCCCAGCCTAGTGATTCTATGAATGGGATTTTATTGGAAATACCGTGACTTTTAATTCACAGCTGCAAGGGTTTTCCTCTTTCCTTCTCTCTCTATGATCACATGCATGCTGTAGAGAGCAATGAGGTCTCCTCTCACCTTCCTCTTCTCCAGGCTAAACACCCCAAGCTCTCTCAACCGTTCCTCATAGGACTTGTTCTCCAGCCCCTTCACTTAAATGCTGTTAAATATGCTGTTAAATATATTCTAGGCACACTATATATTCATAAAGTTTTTCACAGGACTAACTTATAAATGCAGAGCACCAGGGCAAGAGGAACGAAGGATTAGGAAATACACAGATGGATGAAAGAACCATATTTTCGTATCACACAGCAAGTTACAAAAACCTAAATATTGTTAAATATTTTGAAATAATTTGGCAAAATTATGTAAGTACCTGAATTCATCTGCTGGGTATTGAATGCCAGGTAGGGAGAAGGTCATTCTGAATCAAATAATCGATACTCTTTCCCCATGCTTCCATTTTCAGTTTTATAATATAGAATCATAGAATCATAGAATAATTACCAGGTTGGAAGAGACCCACCAGATCATCAAGTCCAACCATTCCTATCAAACACTAAACCATGCCCCTTAGCACAGAGTCATAGAATCAAAGAATCATAGAATTGCATAATTGTAGAATCCTAGAATAGTTTGGGGTGGAAGGGACTTTAAAAATCATCTAGTGCCAAAAGTGACAGAGCATTTTTGGAAAACACATTTTTTGTTATGTCATAAAAGTCATCTTTAGAGAGCTGTATGGTTCACGTCTGTATTAGAAAAGAGTCAGAATCTGAGTAAACACAGCATCCAGCCCCACTTACTAAGTTCTGCCTCTAAACAGGAGTTGCAAGTGCAATTGATCCATGTTGATGTGCCTAACATCTGACTTGGTAGACATGAATCTATTATATTAAGCTCTGAGAAAGGATGAAGAGCGTGCCTAGTAGTCTGTGTCTGACAGAGTTCCTGACTACGTGTAGGAAACCAATTAGATCACATTCTTCACCATGAGGTCAACTTACAAGCGCTAGGTCCAGTCCTGTTCAATGTCTTCATCAATGACCTGGATGAAGGCATTGAGGGTACCCTTAGCAAGTTTGCAGATGACACAAAGCTGTGTGGAAGTGTCGATCTGCTGGAGGGTAGGGAGGTTTTGCAAAGGGACCTAAACAGGCTGGACCGCTGGGCAATGTCCAATGGCATGAGGTTTAACACGGCCAAATGCCAGGTCCTGCACTTGGGGCACAACAACCCTATGCAGAACAACAGACTGGGAGAAGCCTCGTTGGAAAACTGCCAGGAGGAGAGGGATCTGGGGGTGTTGGTCAACAGTCGACTGAACATGAGCCAGCAGTGTGCCCAGGTGGCCAAGAAGGCCAATGGCATCCTGGCTTGGAGCAGAAGTGATGTGACCAGCAGGTCCAGGGAGGTGATTCTCCCTCTGGACTCAGCACTGGTGAGGCCGCTCCTTGAATCCTGTGTCCAGTTCTGGGCCCCTCACCACAAGAAGGATGTTGAGGCTCTGGAGCAAGTCCAGAGAAGAGCAACAAAGCTGGTGAAGGGGCTGGAGAACAGGCCTTGTGAGGAGCGTCTGAGAGAGCTGGGGGTGTTTATCCTGGAGAAGAGGAGACTGAGAGGAGACCTCATTACTCTCTACAACTACCTGAAGGGAGGTTGTAGAGAGGAGGGAGCTGGCCTCTTCTCCCAAGTGACAGGGGACAGTACAAGAGGCAATGGCCTCAAGCTCTGCCAGGGGAGATTTATGCTGGAGATTAGGAGGAAGTTTTTCGCAGAAAGGGTCATTGGGCATTGGAATAGGTTGCCAAGGGAGGTGGTTGATTCACCTTCGCTGGAAGTGTTTAAAGCACGGGTGGATGAGGTATTGAGGGACTTGGTTTAGTGTTTGATAGGAATGGTTGGACTAGAAGATCCGATGGGTCCCTTCCAACCTGGTTGTTCTATGATTCTATGATTCTACTACAGTAGTACTACACAACTAAACTTTCTTATTTCCCAAAAACTAGGTTTTGCTGTGAAAAGTGACCTGTGGGACTCTTTCCTGGTTTGTACTAACCTCTGAGATGTTCCTGGGCATTGTGAAGATAGATCAGCAAACACTAAAGGCACTTCAGTGACAAACAACAAGGGATGAATATTTGTGGATGACTGCAAGAGACCCTCTTGGTGCATTTTTTCACAGATTAGAGTGGACATAGTCTATGATTCAAGAAATGCATGGTGAGCATAGTGAAACACGAAAGTGAGTCTTCAAATGTTAATATTGTTCTGTAGCAATTGCTGCAAGGAACTCTGAAATTTAATCCAGAATAATTTCTTCATCATAAATTTGGGAAGTTAATAGACCTGTAGATTTCCTGGCTGAAAGGATCACACTTTATAATCTTTTTATGGACAAAGCCCGTTCTAACTTTAGACAGAGGAGGTGGTTACCTATAGCCATTGACCAGCAGCCAACAATGTGGCCAAAGTCTCCTCCTGCTTTGCCTGTGCCACTGGTGTGCAGGCCACTTCTGTCACTCCATACTGGGGCATTACTAGTCATTCTTCATACTCCTCCCATCCCTCCATAGCAAAAGGAGCTGAGAGTCTCATGCTCCTGCTCTCTTCCAAGCCCTTTCCTCTGCCCCAGCTCTTCTCTCAGAACCTGCAACCCCTTAGCCTCAGACAAGTAAAATTCAAGTCTTCCTACTCTGCTCAGAAACCTGGAGTGTGTTATGCTGTCTCACATGTTCACCTCCCACACAAAACAACATGAAGATTACACTACAGCACATAACAAGATTCCTTTTTTTTTTCTGTAAAAATGAAACATTTCTTCACTTAGCTATTCAACCTCTGCCATCCTTTTAAGACTGGTGTTTTTTTCTTGTATCTGTTAATATAATTACTCTTTTTCTTGGTCCTTTGGGTTTGATTCTGATTATGATTATTCTAGTCACACTTGAAATGTCACAGGGGATTAAAAGTTCCAGAGAGAAATAGCCACCTTCTTTCAAAAACTAAAAAGCAAATGTAGCATAATCAGTCATGTCTTTCAAAGCCATTTTCTGAATTTGTAGTAGGCATCCAATGTAATTTCAGTGATGATAGTAGGGTCATATCACCAGCACTACAAATTAATGAAGCTTCACTGAAGAACTGTATCAGTTTACATCATTACAGGTTTGCCCAGACTCTTAAGACTTTGTTGTGAGGGAGGTCATACATGAAAGTTAAAAGAAGATAAAGAAGAGAGAAAGATTAATTCAAACTTATGTGCTGTGATCCCATTTTAATTTTTCCTCTGCAAGCAAAATGTCACTGCATTTGGAGTGTCAGTCCCAGATGCTTCCTGAAAAACTTGGAAAACAATCCATCAGAGGAAGTTCCAGCCATGTAGTACTTTGTACCATTTTTGTCTTTTTTTTTTCTGATCTCTAAATTTGATTACACAAATGTTTTCACACAAACACTCCTGAACATCTCGTCTATTCCTGATGATCCTCCCTCATCTGAATTCATGATTGCCTGTAATGCTGTTCCTGTAAGTGACTCATGAACCCAAATTTTAACTCAGCCAAAGAATAAGCAGTAGGACTGTAGAGCTGCAGAATCAGACATAAGACTCTTTCTTAAACTACAGCTGTTAGGGATGGGTGATGCGGTGTCTGCAGGATACTGTGTGTGCCACTAGAAGCACAAAAATAATCATAAAACTTATGTAAGAGCTTTAAAATGCTTTTTTTATGTGAAGAACTAGAGCACTTTTAAAAATTCTACTTCTTGTCACATTAAATTTGATTACTGTACATTCCTTTGTCTCAAAAGCTGACAATAAGAACACTTCCATGTGTTTTTAAACTTAGTTTTTACCTTTCTTCACCAAGAAGAATCACTTTCCACACTCCTTGATTCATTCTGAAAATATAAAATTATAGTGCTAAGTGAAGAACGGAAATCCATGTCACTAAGATTTCCCAAAGAGCAAAAAATCTTCTGTTTTAGGTGTTTTTCCCATTGCTTTAATCTCTTCTTGCCTTACTTGAACTTTTTTTCCTACAATGAGTGCTTGAATCCTGATGCAGAGGAGTATTTTTTCGTTTGGCCTTTACCTCTCAGCTTAGAACATTGTGGAAAAAAGGCAGGACCAGCACTCAAAGTGTTTAGTGCAGTATAACCATGTGACACATTAAGGACTGCAGAAGCACTAGGCTGTCCTCTGTGGAGTCTCAAAATTGTCACTTATGAAGAAACATCAAAGACAAATGAAGCATTACAATTACAATTTCCAAGTAATGAAGTTGCAGTGAAGTGAGATGCTAGTGGACCACATCATGTTCAAGACAATCTGTTGCATATTAGCACAAGGAGTAAAATAATTAGGGAAGGAGTCAGACAGTAATGAAAAGTAGACAAAAGTGCATTTAAGCTATCATTGTGTCTGCTCCCACTCTGTCCCTTTCCAGGAACAAAGAAGGGGTGACCAGATAAAGCAGTGGATTGAATTTGAGGAGCATGGCTTCACATCTTGGCTTCATCCCAAACTCTCTGTTTGACTCCAGGAAAGCCTCTAAATCTATTAAGTATGCCATTCTCAGGCTGTCAAATCTTTGAAACCATGTCCATCTCACAGGGATAAAATCCTGTAACAACTGTAAAGTGTTCAGCTATTATAATTAGGGGAATTATACAATATGGGCACAAAGATCAGGAGATTCAAAGGTGCTTAAAAATGCAGAGCATTTTAGTTGGAACCTAGGAGTTTTTCGAAAATCCCAGTGTATAGAAATCCACAATTCTGCCTTTACCACTTAATAAAAAACAGATAGGGTAGAAATCACAATGTAGAATTTACTATGAAAAACTTTCTAGGAGTCTACAACCTAGTAGGCAGTGTATAAGTAAGAATCTGTAGTTCTTTGAGCTATCGTTTTCTGTTTTAAAAAAATCTCTTTTACATTCTTATGGATGGCAGTGGAAGAATAAGATTTAAAATTTTACTTTGGAAATAAGATTCAAGATTTAGGATTTAGTTCCAGTCACAGGCTTATGTTTTGCAAGATTAACCACTCTAGCCTAAGTGCTACAGAAATGCTCTGGTCTAGTCCTTACAGATTTAATCTGTTTCCCAGTTAGGGGCTCTAAGTATTTGTGCCTTATTTTATTTAGAACACAAACTCTGAATTGAATTATTCAGCGAATCAAAGCATAAAACTCTGCAAAAAACATCTATTTGATTTATGTGTAGTAGAAGCAATAAGAATCTCACAGTCTTTGGGGAATGGCCACAGAAAATGACAGATAATACTGACCAGGGCATACATTGAAGCCATGATTTTATTCTCGTGCCTTTATTTTAATGCACCATATAATGTACTTCTAAAGCGTATACAAGTTGGGATGAAATAAGTATATGGTACTCTGTGTATGGCAGTCTCATTATAATGGAATATTTTGCACTCCTGGTGATTCATTCATTTGTTCATCCACTTCTATGGCAGCAAAGTAGATTTAATGGTTAAAGGAAATAAATGTTATTTTGCACTTCCACTGTAAGTAATGGGCATAAATCTTACGTGGTTTTTTTCCTAGCAATATACTTATCTTAAAGCTGCTTATACTGTTTTTCATAGCTTTTAAAATATCCTTTTCTACATTTAATCATCAAATTATTTTGTATATTTTTGATAGAAAGGTTGTTTCATCATGGTAAATCATACCAAACATACACCAAAATGTTATCCTACTTTTATATTTTAGACTTTGGGACTCAAAGACATTAAACAACAAGAAAACAGACAGCTCATTTCTCAGTCCTTGACTGGTCTGCATAAACTCACATGATAGCAAATTTAGCATATAAGGCAGTACAAACCTTTTTATTTAATTCAAATATAGGTATCGGCGAAATGAAGATCCTGATTTAATCCTAAATTGAGTAAGAAGAAACCCAACGAGCTAGATTGAATTATGCTGCATATTATGAAGTAGAAAATCAGGTCTAATCTTTTTAAATAAATGCTCCTTTCCCCAGGAATCATTATTTAAACTGCTGAAGGGCTGGTTCAATTCTTTTCGCATACAAAATTTCATTTAGTTTTAGGGTAGTTGAAAATAATGCAATATGTCAGTTCTACGATACTTTTTCAACTTTCTCAGAAAAGCTTCTTTATATTAACATAATTTAGAAATAGAAACCAATAATAACATCATTTTTATATGCAGAAATTTGGAAGAAAATTATTTGGAATGCAATTACTTTCATATCTTAAATAAAATGCCTGGTTTTCCATTAATAAAATAGCGGGTGGGGAGGAAAAAAGTAAGAGAAAGAAACATTTTCAATTATTTCATAATGCTTCTATTTTTTAATTGATTTGGAAAACACATTTTAATAATCTTCTTCTTCTGTGTCGTTTGGTTGTTTCCTTGAGTACCATTTCTATGTTAACTGCTGTTGTGCCTACTAGGTATTCAAACATATTTTGACTTCTGTCCACTGATGAAGACTTTGTAGTGCTACCTGTGTCTTTTGACACTTGATTTTATCCTCTCCTCACACAGACCAGATCTGGGTCTGTGCCCATGGCAGGGGGGTTAGAACTAGATGCGTTTTAATGTCCCTTCCAGTCCAAACTATTCTACAATTCTATGAGCTTGGAGAAGAGAAGGCTGAGGGAGACCTCATTGCTCTCTACAACTACCTGAAAGGAGGTTGTAGAGAGGAGGGAGCTGGGCTCTTCTCCCATGTGACAAGGAAAAGGACAAGAGGCAATGGCCTCAAGCTCCACCAGGGGAGAATTAGACTAGACATTAGGAGGAAGTTTTTCACAGAAAGGGTCAGTGGGCATTGGAATAGGCTGCCCAGGGCGGCGGTTGATTCACCTTCCCTGGAGGTGTTTAAGGCACGGGTAGATGAAGTCCTGAGAGACATGGTTTAGTGTTTGATAGGAGTGGTTGGACTCGATGATCTGGTGAGTCTCTTCCAACCTGGAGATTCTATGATTCTATGTACTCCTAAAGCAAGTATCCAAAAACAGTTATTGTAACTGGTCTTTTTCAACCTATTTTACTTTATTAAATATTTTACAACCAAATTAGCTATTTTAATTTTTTTTAATTATTTTGCCATTTTAAAAATAATCTTAAATCTAGTGGAATATTTCATATCACGCACAAACATATATTTAGGCTTTTTAGCTTCACCCAAACTATCTCTTTCTGAGCGTTTAGATACACAGTTCAATTATTCATGCAGTCAACTATGCACATTTCCCACAATGAAGAAATAATTAACAACTGGACAGAGCTGTCTCTCTTCTATGTTATTGTCAACAGTTCTTCATGGAACATTGGGGTAAACAGGAATAGGTCTCAGAAAAAAAGTGGAAAATATAACCCACCATGTTTATTTGCCAAGCTTAGTGCGAAAATATGATTATTTATATAGAAAATTAAAAGCTAATCCTGTTTTTTAGTTTGTTTGGGTTTCTTAAAAACTGATTTATATTCACTGTTTTTTCCCCATCCTAAAATAAATATAAATATATTAAAAAATTTAAGTGCTCCAAGTTCTCCAAGTCATCAGGAATCTAGAGCATTTTCATAGTTTCCTTATATACTCTGCATTTCTACAAATACTCTCAGTGGGAATACCCGCATTCATAACAGCAAGATCTCCACACATCCTGCTAATGCCTACAGCTCATTATTAATGCAGCATTTTTACCCTTTGAGATCCTCTGAAGTAATCAAAAGTAATGTCAATAACTGGTAAACTGGGATTGCCTCTGGACAATGAACATTGCACATAAATTAGTGTTTACTTAACTTCTAAGGCCATCAACAGAAGTAGATCTTTCCCACTTTCTTGATATTTCTCCTGGATTTGTTTTTTGTTTTGTAAAGTGTCAGATTTTCACACTGGCACAAAGTCATACCAAGAAAGTCCACGCACAAAGCTAGAATAGTAAATATCTTTAGAAATTCAAATACTGATGAGCTGAAACTGCTGATCTTTTAATGATTAATAGTATAAATGTTAGGTGCTTCTTTACTCCCCTGGTGGATGAAAGCATCACGGTCTTGCTCAGATCATATCTGGGTATGAGCAACTCAGAATTTGCCTTAAGTAGTGTTATATTTTGTGACAAAAGGAGACAAGAAAACAGTGGTTAGGTCTTCTAGCCAATCTGTGCATGTATTTCTGCTTCCCTTTCCCCACCACCCTCTTCCACAGTTCCAAATGACAGACTGCTTCAGACTGATGGACCCAGAAAGGAGAGCCAGTTTTGTCTCCAGAAGAAATGCTGCAAAACAGAAAACTTTTGCAAGGATTACAGTCTGTCAAAGAACCCTCTGCCCAACTTGTTGCTTGCTGCTTACAAGAAGGAGCCATAATTACCACTTCAGTATTAATGACCTTAAAGAAAAATGATAGAAATATAATGCCTAGACTCATGCTATTCCGGTCCTGAACCCCAGCCCAAAGACTGAGTAAATAGTGCAAGGAAGGAACATTTTGCATCTAAATTCAGAAATAACTCTTAGAGTAGTCCATTCTTATATATTTTAAAAAAAAATAACTTGAATGCTTCCCAAGAAGATTTTTCAGTAATTGCAAACATCTATACAAATTTCAAAGTTGCAAGTCTAAAGAGCTTTAAAACTCCAGGAGCAATGCATGTAATTGATGAACAAACACTGTTTCTGTCTAGAACACTAACACATGAGTTATTATAAAGATCCCCCCACTACTGATGTTAATGGGACTGACTGTGGCCATGCTTGATAAAACAGTGTGGTAGAGCTATAATCAGTGAAACTGTTATGAATCTGCTCAAGCATTTAGAATTTCACGAAACATTAGTATTCATGGACCATAAATTCAGACATTTACCTGAGTTTCTTAGGTATATAGGCCTAGTCTTCCTAGGTTCCTTCTCCAGTGAGGTATTCCCAGGGAATCAACCATGTTTCAGTTGATTAGATTACCAGCTGGAACTGTTGATGTTGATTCACTGAATATCAAGGGAGTATATAGAGATTTGAAGTCCTCCATGCTGTCGTACAGATCTGCCGTATATCAGTGTTCCTAAGTTGTCTTGAATTCCCCTTTTTCCCAGTCAGAATGCTATTAATAATATGTTAATAAATGAACTAAGTGAAAAAAAATCTGAAATAAAACAAAAAAGATATCTACAAGGAGAAAACCTTAGAAGCCCTGTCTGTTACTCTACTTTTGAATCCTAGAGATATTAATAGTTCTAGGGGATAAACAAAGAAATCCAGAGGTTTGAAATTCTTGATTCAGTCATGGGTTAGCCCAAAGATCCAGGAATCTAGAAGCTGATACTACTAAAGTTTCCAGGATAGTTAATCAACTGTCCTAGGAGTCTAAGATTTTAGAAAATTGATTTCCAGGGGTTAAATCAAGCTTAAAGGCTTCGTAACAGCTTTAAAATGGTGTTCTGAGGAAGCCTCCTGTACATAATCTTTAAATTATTGCAGTCACACATTACATTCCTTCAGACAATGCTTCAAATTGTAGTAACAGTCAAAAAATCCAGTTAGTTCCGGTAGAAACACAGGTGGCTAAATTTGCTGAAACACAGCAGTATAACGCTGCAGTGGCACCACTGAGATCACTGGAGTCAGGCTGAGTTTATGAGAGAATAGATGAAAGGTTGTACCATATATAGGTCGATGTAACCTAGTTTAACTTTTGATTCCATGGGCTTCAGTAGAGTTGGTCTGTGTTATCTCAAGCAGGATCAGAGTGCTCTCATCTTGACATAAAACTGCTTTGGGAAAAGGGATGCCTTTGGGTGACATGCTGCATTTGCAGCTGGCAGCAGTGATTGATATAGTGCTGGCCAGTACATAATATCAGTAAGCTGCAAATGTCACATCTTTTAGAGTCACCAATCACTTGAGGAAAGGCCACACAAAGGGGCACATCAAAAATATGGAGTATCACTATTGGGAACACAAGCTGGAATCAGGAACACACTTTGGAGTTGGGAACACCTGCTTTTATTTTTTTATCTCATTTTTCTTTTAAAGTTACAGTGAGTAAACTTCACTCATAAAAGAACCACTTTGTAAAAGATTCTGATTTTGGCTGTAAAATGTGCTCTATGTCATGAAAATAAGATGATGAAATATGAATGACAGTAAAAATAATTGTTCTCAATTGATTCTTTCTGTTTTATGTGAAAACATTTTTAGATTTCTTTCTCCTTTTCCGGAAACCAATGGATTACTGAAGCAATTGGCTAGAGAAAAGAGCATCTATGTATGCTGTTTTAGCCCAAGACAGCTAGATACTTCATCTGAAAAGAAGAGTAGATGACTAACTTGGAGGATGTAACCAAAATAAGTTTTGTTTTTGTTTTTTTTTTATGCAGAGCAAAAAAATGTGAGAAGATACTGAAATCAAAGAATGAAGGCAGAACCGAACCCCAAGACAGGGTTATCTTAGAATGAAAAATACGTGGAGGAAAACTCTGCACATTCTGTTCTTCCATGCCTCTGTTGAGTACATTTTCTCAATTTTCAACGTTTTCTTTTCTTTATGCTTTTTTTGAAACCTGTCATTCTGATTTTTTCCTGGTAATCTATATAAGTGGCTAGGGGATAGTTTGTACCTGTTAAACTTGTTTCCTAAATCTAAGCAAAACATTAGTCTTAGGCAAAGTGGAAACAAAGTGGAAAGCTGACCTCTTCTCCCAAGTGACAGGCGACAGGACAAGAGGGAATGACCTCAAGCTCAACCAGGGGAGATTTAGGCTGGACATTAGGAGGAAGTTTTTCACAGAAAGGGTCATTGGGCACTGGAATAGGCTGCCCAGGGAGGTGGTTGGTTCACCTTCCCTGGAGGTGCTTAAGGCATGGGTAGATGAGGTGCTGAGGGACATGGTTAAGTGTTTGATAGGAATGGTTGGACTCAATGATACAGTGGGTCTCTTCCAACCTGGTGATTCTATGATTCTATGAAACCTGTGATGACTACAGCATCTTAGACCATCTAGAGAGAGATTTCAAGGGAGGGGGAAATTCTGTTACAGGGCATGTGCACTCAGTGTTTGTATTTGTGTTTAATAGGATTGGTTGGACTCGATGATCCAGTGGGTCTCTTCCAACCTGGTGATTCTATGATTCTATGATTCAGTGCTTGAGACCACAACAGCACTGGTGAGGCCACTCCTTGAATCCTGTGTTCAGTTCTGGGCCCCTCACCACAAGAAGGATGTTGAGGCTCTGGAGAAGAGTCCAGAGAAGAGCAACAAAGCTGGTGAAGGGGCTGGAGAACAGACCCTATGAGGAGCGTCTGAGAGAGCTGGAGGTGTTTAGCCTGGAGAAGAGGAGGCTGAGAGGAGACCTCATTGCTCTCTACAAGTACCTGAAAGGAGGTTGTGGAGCGGAGGGAGCTGGGCTCTTCTCCCAAGTGCCAGGGGACAGGACAAGAGGGAATGGCCTCAAGCTCCGCCAGGGGAGATTTAGGCTAGACATTAGGAGGAAGTTTTCCAAGGAAAGGGTCATTGAGCACTGGAATAGGCTGCCCAGGGAGATGGTTGATTCACCTTTCCTGGAGGTGTTTAAGGCATGGGTAGACGAGGTGCTGAGGGACATTGTTTAGTGTTTGGTAGGAATGGTTGGACTCGATGATCCAATGGGTCTCTTCCATCCTGGTTGTTCTATGATTCTATGATTCTATGAACACAAATACTGAAGGATCAAACCCTGTTTGCACATATAGGGAGACTGTACTCCTTCTGCAGTAAATACAGCAACACAGATTCCCAGAGCTTCCTATCTGAAACTTCTTTTGCAAGGCCACTCTTGACTGCCGGAGGTCTTCATTTATGTATGGGGGCAACCCACTGACTGAAGACCAGGCACACCCTGTATCATACTATTTTCAGCCACATATGTGTATTAAGTCTTTCCTATTCATCATTTGGGTTTTATGAGAGAAGTTTGGACGGGGGTGTTGCTTTATGTCTAGATACAATCACAGCTAACGCCAGGAGACCTTTCTCAATGCCTTAGCTCAGGCCTACAAAGGCAAGAAGTAGATCCTCTAGATGTAAATTTCATGAGTGTGTGTGCACGTGTCATATTGCTTTGGCCTGCTTTTTCTTACTTTTTACCCTCCAACAGATGTGAAGGATAAACAGTCTGTTAGAAAAGACATCAAGAATTTTGGTTCAGACCTAGTCCAGGTGTCTGCATCTTTGCTCCCTATGCTACCAGTTGCATCTTTGAAAAAAGTAGAAACAATGCCTCATCTACTTTGGAGACACTTCAGATGAGGAAAAAAATTAGGAAAAGAAAGCATTTTCTGGCACAGAGAGATATTATCATCAGTCCAAGTAGTTTTCAAAAGCCTCTGAGACCATGAGTTTAATTTTGCTGTGTAGCTCAAAATCCACTACAGTTATCACTGGAATCACACTTGTGAAGGCAATTGTCTCAGGGTGACTGGATAGATGTTTTGTCTTTCAAGCATATGCCTCTGAAATGGTGGCTGCCACCTGGCAGATTGTTACATTTCAGCAAGAGAATATTATTTGTTTTAGACAGAAGAGGGGAGATTGCGATTTACCCCTAACATGACTTTGATGCTAATGTGCAAATCTTCTATCCTTTGTGCAGGTCATGGTTCAAAATAAAGATAAAAATCAGGCCAAAACAGACTTTTGCATCGTAATCTTAGTGGATAGCATCAAAGAGAGATACACAATGAATATCCTAGAAGAGACATCTGCATTAATTCTTAAATCAGCTTTTATCACACTTAGCTAAGATTATGAGCTGATATCAGATAGTACAGTTGAGGATGATCATGGTATCATACAGGTTCTTTCAATCGAATGCATAGGAATCCGTTTTTTAAAAATTTAAACTGACAGGTTTTCTTCTTGCAGATGTTCTGCATATTGTTAGTAGAAGTCAATCTGCCTGACTTTTGTCCTCTCTGGGCACTCAGAGATAAGAAATCTTTTAATAGTTAGATTTTCTAAATGTACGGTATCAATTTGAATACAGGCTTATCACAAGGAGACCCTCATGCAAGAAGTTGTAACACATCATTGTTTACACAAGTGTCTCTAGAGCAAGGCACTGAAACCACCTACAACAAATTTCAGGTCAGTTCAATACTTCTTCATCCTTTCCAGCAATACCTTCTTCCAGATCTTTTCAGTTGTTCAGTAATGCACTTATCTGTCACTAATACTACTTATTTTAAATTAAATGCTTCCATTAGCTTTGATTTTTTTCACTGCAGTTCTATTCTTTTTTTAGTGTGTGTGTGTCTAAAAGGTACCTCAGTGTCATTAGGAATTTATTGAACTTTCATAACTCAAATACTTGAAGGGAGATATATATATATATTTCCTATTGAAATCACAGGAAACATGAAAAATAATCACTTTAGTAAGTCATCATACATAATGACAGTTGTTTTTCATTGTTTTCCTTCCATCACATTCTGAGGGATCAATTTTAGGAAATGATTTAATGTAGTAACTCGACTTATAAGGTTTTTTTTTTATTATTATGCTTATGCCAGTTGTACTCATAAGAATTCTAAAGACTGATAAAATTTGCAATTTTTTAATTTTTTTTTTATTAGAAGCTCTAGCTCAATTTGATCAAACTAGCATTGAGTTGTGCATATTTGAAACACCACATTTGTGAAAAATCTCATCCACCTTGAGGTCTGTACAGCTGAACTGTAAAGTTAAACAAAGTTCAAGAAGTCAGTGAGAGGAAACAGATATTGTTAAAAAAAGATTCCTTAGATTATTTCAGAGTGTGATAAATCACACTGCTTTAGTACCAACGTAGATATTCACATTCTGTTAGAAAAATTTCCTTTGTCCTTCCATCATATATAAATAAAGAAGGTACATGGACAGGTAATTCAGCTGACCTATGTTAAACCTCTTTTGGGGATGAGGTGACTTCTCCGACGGTGCCTCCTTGTGCCCACTAATTGTAGCACGACAATAGATGACTCCATTGGTTTATATTTGTTCTGATTACTTCCAGTGCAGATTTGTTCTGCTAGTCATGGTTATCACCAGGCCAGTCTACATTTCCACAAAAACTAATTTCATTAGGAAGAGTGGCTGGTTAACAGCTTGATGGTTTCACCATATGCTTGTTTTACACACATATTGGAAATCATTCCTTTCTTTCGCCTGAATTGGCAGCAACCTTATTATTCCTTTCCTCGAAATTTTTTCCTCTCAAAAGACAATGACAAAAACAATTAGAAATTTGCAACACCTTGCTGACAACATACTTTAAAGTGATCAATCAAACACCTCAAAGATGACAAAATAATTTTAACTATACTTCATTTGTGTAATAGTTTCCAAAGGTCAGGTTATCTCTGTCCTTTTATTCAAGGACATTTTATGGAGTCAATCAATTTCAGTTAAGCATCAGATCTTCCTCTTCTGTTTCCACCTCCAAGATTAACTAATATAATTATTGTTCGGTTGCTAAGCAAAATGCAGATTACAGTTTTGGTGTCTAAAAAGCTCCATCTGGACGTTTCATAGCTTTAATTCATTTTATACAACTGATTTATTTACCTTTGAAGAGTACAGAAATATTTTACAGTTGTACAGTGGGCAAAAATAGCAAATTCATGCAAATCCCTAGAGCTTTGTATTCTCTAGAGCTAGAAGGACAGGAAAGGGGAATGAAATAGGTTAAAAAAACAGCAACTACAATTCAGTAAAATGTCATTAACAATAAGATCTTCAAATTTTGCTCACAGAACAAAGTAAAATCAAATTCTATGGTGGATTTAAAAAAATATTAAGCATTGATCTTTATCTTAAAATAGTATCATACAATTAACTTTGGAAAGAAACAAGTCAGAATGATCAAAGAGTTATCAAAAAAAACAAAGTCAATTAACAAATTTAGAAGGACATTAATTTTAGGCTTTTTACTGTTTATTAAATTTAAATAATTTACTATCAAACCAAAATCAGGTGATATAAATACATGAAGTCTAGAATGGATTTATATCATAAATATAGCAAGAAATTTTTTTTAAAAAAAAAAAAAGGGAAAAGGTTTTATATAAGTATTGACATTGTATTCCAGACAGCACAAAACCTAAAAATATACTGGTTTTAGAAAATGACATTTGGTTTTTCACTCTTACTTAGGGGAAGAAGAGTGTAGGAAAACAGAGTCCCAAGATCAAAGGGATCCTTTACTTGGGTGTCACTTTCTATAGTAAGATGCATTGATTTACCATATTTGTAGGATATTTCATACCAGACACAAAGAAAGATGCTCCTGGCTTCAGGAAGCTCACTATCTTGACCTGAGTTATGACAAAACAAATAGCTTTCAGCAGATGGAATGAGTGGCAGCAGATTTTCCTTTCTGTCAACGACACAACACTAATATCATCAACAATAAGATAAGCCATGTAATTACCTGCATTACTCTAGTACTCTTGGAGTAGTCACAGTGCTTTAGAAGCTGAAAAAAACATAATATCCCTGTCCTACAGGGTCATGCAACCTGGAAATCTGCTACTGTAAGTTTGCCTATAATTGAATTGTCAGCCTATTAAATATCAATGATATATTTTGTATTCTAATACAACCTTGGACACCTATATATGCCAATAAAAAATCAGCTAGTACATTCTTCCTCTACTGAACTATTCCATTGATTTGGGTTTCGTTAGTTTATTTGTTACAAGGTCCTGTAGGATAATCTATCTGTAACCTTACTTGTCATATATATTACAAGAAATAATTCATCAGTGACTCATCCCTTCTCCTTATAACTAACTAACTAACTAACTAACTAACTAACTAACTATATAATAAGTCAAACCTGCAGCTAAAATGGTACAGTCCCATGAGTCAGCACAGTTTGGGGAACAACAGGACAAGTCATACAGTTCTGCAGAAAACCACTTGCAGTGAGGTTGGATGGTAGGTTCTGCCAACAACACTGTGCCCTCATGAATACAGAGGCAAGCTCTTCTCAGACACTTTCTGTGAAAGGAAACAATGGGTACAAGCTGGAAAAAGGAAAAATCTGGCTAGATAAAAAGAGAGTTTATTCACTCTGATGCCAGAAAATATAGGAACACATTCCTGGAGAGGTGGGCTCCTTTCCATCCTCAAAGGTTTTAGTGACTTGACCAGAGTCCTTATAAACCCGCCCTAGCTTTAGTCCTGACTAGAAAAGAAAGATGAACTAGAGTCCTAGAGGTCTTCCTCCTTTAGACTTTTCATATTAACCAATGAAATATCTGGTTGTCTCACATGTGATTTCTGCAGACAAGATCAGCCTTGGTTTCCTCACAATTGTTGTGACTACTTCTACCTTCCAGTCAAAGGCTACCAAAATTGTCTAGGCTAAAATTTTGTTGTTTCCTTATCGAAGAGTTTCAGTGGCTTCAATGTATTTGCTCCCAATCTGCAATTGCTTATGAATGAAAAATTATAATTCAGTCTAAAGGATTACAATCCAAATTAAAGGTAATCCAACAGCTTGGTGGAAATGCCCTGTTCTTGTGAACATGGACCAAATCCTAATTCAGGCATGAATAATCGTAAGAACAGTTCTTGTGGATCTTCAGCAATAATTTTCTTTCTAATATTAATAATAATTTTCTTTTTTTCAAAATATATGGCTACTTATCAGTAAGTAGTTAATAAACATATGAATAAATGGGAATAACAGCTATTTTCTTAGCCACTTTTTCTACTTCATATTAACATTTTTGCCATAATGTAAAATGACTTTCCTTTCTTGGCTGATGTTTCCATACTACCATGTTGCTTACGTGGAAAACTAATTAACAGTCAGGAACATTGCATGACACTGCAGTGTTCCTGGGTTGTATCAAATTAACATGATGATGAATTTCTCATTCCCATCTTTGTTCTTATAATTCTGTTACTAAATCTTCTGCTGCTCTACAAACCAACCCATGAAACTTCATCCTTTACGTTCCACAGTCCAAATTAAAAAAAAATTATTGAAAAAATGAAAGCATTTCAAGTTCTTGGTTTAATACACATGTAATTAGAATTTATTTTTCACAACAAAAATCTAATGATTCTGTACCTGGACACACATTCCAGGAAGTTCATCCATCCTTAGAAACACATAAATGTGGTAATGTAAAGTAGTAGCATGGTACAGAGATTTCTCTAAGCCAGTAATGGGAATTGGGTATTAAATACTCATTGAGTGCAAATGGGAATTAATGCTCAACTGTCCTTTTATTCTTTAAAAAGCCTCCATTAGAAATCTGAGCAGACTTTAACAGATATTTTGTCTCCTCCTTTAGGAAAATCATGAAGCTGGATACCCAACTGACACAAATCAGCACAGGTCTGACAGGTCTCTATTGATTTATACCGGCTGAGAAGTTGGGTCTCTGCACAGATGCCTATCTTTCAGCTGTTGAACGATTAATATTCACATCCTTATTTAGCTTTCTACTTTTGTCTTTCTTGTTTGTTGTTTTTTTTTTCTCCACATCCATCAGATGATGCCTGAAAAGGTATTTTGTACTAATTTATTTCCACCACATCCAGTTACAAGACTGTCTAAAAATGCAATGAGCATTTCCTGAGACAGTTAGAACTGAAAAGGTTTAGAGAGCAAAAGAAAAACATTTTCTTTTCTAAGCTGTCCCCCCTTCCCCCTAATTTGTGCATGCTATGCATATTCATTTAGGAGCAGGGGAATATATTGCCTGCCAACAGAGAAGGAAAACATTTATTCCTAATAGAACCTTAATGTGTCCATATTACTATATTTCTCTAATTTATATTAAAGGAACCATATTTACTATCATTACAGAGTAAATTGCCCAGTGTATGTGATGGGTTACATGAACAGGGATGGTGTAATTATTACTATATTGGCAGAGGACTGCAAAAATGAGGAGAGGATAGGACTGCAGGACAAATAGAGTTACTGAGAAATTTTGTAATAGAGAAGAGTGTCAGCCTGAGCCTTGTAACAGGCTTTTGACATAAATGCAGTTCTTATCCTTCCAGCTATACACAAGGGAGTCAGATGTGGCTTTTGAAGTACTAGAAATATCATTCCTTTATCTTCAATTGGCTACAGAATTTATACTTTACTTAACCTGCCAGTCTATTAGTCTCTTGAAATATTACTATATTTTAAATGCTGCTTTTCATCGCAGACCTAACTTAATTTGTTTGCAGAGCAGCTTCGAACTTTGAGATTCTGACATTGTCCCCTTGCTGTGCACATGCCTGAAAACTATTTTGTCTTAAGCGAGAGCATGCATCTTCGTACAGAAGCCTTCAGCACTGGAATGAGGCATAACAAGAGCAAACTGTATTATTTGATTAAAAGAGTACTAGGAATGTTTCTATTAAAAATTATTATCTCAAAAAAAAGGGGGGGGAGGGGAGGGAGGGAGTAGGATAGAGCTAGTGGCATTCAGAGCTGTGATTGCTAAACAGAAAGAATGGTGGCCAGTTACAAGTGGGGTTCCCTGGGGCTCAGTGCTGAGTCCAGCCCTGTTCAATGTCTTCATCAATGACCTGGATGAAGGCATCAAGTGCACCCTTAGCAAGTCTGCAGATGACACTAAGCTGGGTGGAAATGTCGATCTGCTGGAGGATTCGGAGGCTCTGCAAAGGGACCTAAACAGGCTGGACTGCTGGGCTGAGTCTAATGGCATGAGATTTAACACGGCCAAATGCTGGGTCCTGTACTTGGGGCACAACAACCCTAAGCAGAGCTACAGACTGGGAGAAGTCTGTCTAGAAAGCTGCCAGGAGGAGAGGGACCTGGGGGTGTTGGTCGACAGCCAACTGAACATGAGCCAGCAGTGTGCCCAGGTGGCCAAGAAGGCCAATGGCATCCTGGCTTGTATCAGAAGCAATGTGACCAGTAGGTCCAGGGAGGTTATTCTCCCTGTGAACTCGGCACTGGTGAGGTCGCTCCTTGAATCCTGTGTTCAGTTGTGGGCCTCTCACCACAAGAAGGATGTTGAGGCTCTGGAGCGAGTCCAGAGAAGAACAATGAGGCTGGTGAGGGGTCTGGAGAACAGACCTTACGAGGAACAGCTGAGAGAGCTGAGGGTGTTTAGGCTGGAGAAGAGGAGTCTGAGGGGAGACCTCATTACTCTCTATAACACCCTGAAAGGAGGTTGTGGAGAGGAGGGAACTGGCCTCTTCTCCCAAGTGACAGGAGACAGGACAAGAGGGAATGGCCTCAAGCTCCACCAGGGGAGATTTAGTCTGGATATCAGGAGGAAGCTTTCCACAGAATGGGTGATTGGGCAGTGGAACTGGCTGCCCAGGGAGGTGGTTGATTCACCTTCCCTGGAGGTGTTTAAGGCACCGGTGGACACAGTGCTGAGGGAAATGGTTTAGTGTTTGGTAGGAATGGTTGGACTCGATGATCCAATGGGTCCCTTCCAACCTGGTTGTTCTATGATTCTATGATTCTATGAAAGAAGTTATGATAATGTAGTGCCAAACCCATGGGTTAAGCTGGCTGCATGGGGAAGCTGAGACTTAGGAATTAAAGGCTGTAAACCAGCTATAGATCAGTTAGTCTCTGTCTGAGAATAATTTCTGATAAAATATCTGTCATGGTGGTTCTGAGGGGAATTTGCATAGCCATTGCTCTTAAAAGAGAGCTTAATTTCTTAAGCAGAAATTAGATCAATATAAGCATTGTATGTACTTCTACCAAAATCACATGCAAGACTGATTACTTTCTTGCTCTCTTGCTTAATTTTCTTCTGCCTCTCTCCTGTGAGCAATTTATAAAAGAAAGTCTCAGAGAAGCAATAGTAATTCCTTTGGGCATAAATACCACATCTGTAGACCAATGTGACTGACAGCACGGTGCTAGAAATTTAATGTTTATTTATGTACATGGGAGATTCAGTTTAATATTGGCTAGATTTTTTTATCATGATTTGTATTTGCTTGCATACTGAAATGTAGGTAATTTCAGAACACACATTAATTCTTCAGAATGAGCTAAAGGAGAACTCTGATAGCTTGTATTGCCTAGACATTTACAGGGATGATTAAATGTTTAAAAATATTTTTTGAAGGCCCAACATTTCATTTTTACTTAGATTTTGCTGTCTCAAAAATAAACAAAACTTGCATAAGATGAAACTCACCCCTGTACCCATGTTTGTTCACTCTTACAAGACCTTTTAAACTATTTTAACTATTTAAGCCTCATTTATTTATTTTTTATGTTTAGCCATCATTTTAGTCCTTTGCTTAGCAAATTTAAGAAAACTGTGAAGCTCATTTTTGCCGCTATGATTTTCATCCCTAGACAACAGGTGAAGAGAAGAATCAGGTGAAGATAGAAGTTCACATTCAAGGGTCTGGGTTCCTGTTGCCTTTTAAGTTTTCACACAGATATACTTCTTGGCCAACATGCAATTGATTACTCTGCCTGTTATGAGCAAGTTGCTTCCCTTAACAGAAAAGTAAACATTATCTCTCTAGAGTAAAGGATGCTCAAACTATAAGCACATGCTTTTGCTTTTTAATACTCTGGCTCTTATAATGTAGATAAATATCTGGTGAGATATTATATAATTCACTCTTTGATTTGCTGAAAAACATCTCTAGACCACTCTTAAGTGGATCACCACTAAAAGGAGGATAGTTAATGGAAACTTGTAACAAGTAGTATTCCCCAGCTGCTCACTCTGATTTGCAATAGAAAGAAAAGCTGTGAAGATGGGACTGTAGCTCCTGCTAGAGTGAAGATAAAAAATCAACAGGATGACTGAGTATTGGGGCACCAATAGTCAGGATTTTGAAGGGTTGATATTCTACTGGGGAACTTAAAAGCTGAAATGATGCAAGGACTGCTAAGCAATGAGGGAATATTGAGGAAAAACATGTTAACTGATGACTGGTTCAGGCTGTGCAAACAACAGCTAAATTTGGCTGAAAGATGTACAGTTCCTTGCAGAGCAGAATGACATTTAGAGCTATTATTCCTGACAGAATAATTAGGGAAAAGGGAAGAGAAACGAGAAAAAAAAAAATGATGGAATTTCATTATTGGAATCTTCTCAATGACTCTGAAGAACAAGGGATTATTCCGAAAATTTTCAGCATTATCTCACATTCCATTCCATTCCATTCTCACTTACTTCATAAGTATCACATCAAGTTGTCTCTGTAGTTCTGTCCTGTACTCCTTTTTTTCATTTACAAAATATAAACCTGAAAAGAGTTCCTGTAGTTCCACTTGGGTCTTTGTCAGTTTAGCTAAGAGCTTGGAGATTCTGTAATTCAAAGAAGTACAGCAATCTGATTCTTAAATTTTCTTATGAGGAGCTTCCTGTTTGTTTCAAATGCCATTTTTTGCTGCCTTTAGTATTCTCCTGACTTCTTTCCACGAAGTTTTCCTTTTAGAAGGTCACGAAGTTTGCTGGTCTCTGCAAGTTGTTAATAAGGACTACTTTAAACCAATCCATCAGCCCTGGTACTCAATCACAGTAAGTGAAACAGATGTTTTACCTGCAATGTCTTCCCGGAAACAACTACAAAGAGACTTATTTTCTTCGACTTTTAGCACTTGCATTTCTATCTGTTTTCCATGATAGCTTTTTTGCACTTCTTGGTTACTGATTTGCCATAGTATATTTGGAATTAAATCTTTTGCATTAACTGTTAATAACAAAGCAAGCTTTCCGCCTAAAATGCCAACATATTCAGAGGTTAATAGCACATTTAATGTCTCCCTTTAGGACAAAACTATAGTTGAAAAAGGCAGGACTAATTAAAAAAAACACAACATATACACAACAAACAAACAACAACATAAAAAATGAAACCCAAACCAACCTGACAACAATAAAAAAAAAAGAGTAAAATCAAATTAATTCTCCCCCCAAAAAAGGTGAGTTCCTCACTGAGAAAACAAGCTCTTTCAAACTTGAAGGCATGAATACATCCTCATAAAGTATTGAAAAACATCTTTTAAGGACCACTGATTAAACATCTAGAGATGGGTACTGTAAGCTAGCAACATCTTTTGGTTTTAGATCTGCCCAATCTTGTCTGGTTTTGCCTTAACCCATAAGCCCAACTTAGAAAAAGACAGTTGTCCAGCAGTACAGTCTTGAAAGAAATTTTTACCAGAATAAAGACAGTTACTGGCAAAAATATTATGATGCTTTCTGAGTTCACTAGTTCTTTCGGCTTACATTTAGTCGAAAATTAGTTATGTTTATATAAAAAGACAATATAATTCACTAGAGCATAAATAATTGTGAGATCGATTTCCACAGATTCAAGGTCTAGTTGAGGCTGGGAGGGATCACTTGAGTTAATCTGGTCCAATGAAAAGTCAACTCTGCTCAAGGTAGGGTCAGTGAAAGCAGGACACAGAGCACCTTGTCCTGTCTTTTGTTTGGAACTGGAAAAGCCAGATCATGTAGTCTGTAAGTATATGTCACACCAAACACAGAAGTTGTTTAAAATCTAGGCAGAGCACTCTTAAGGACACTGTTTCTCATAAACATTTGAAAATGTTGGGAAGTATAATTTACGTCTGTCCAACTGATGGACAAAGTTAGATCCAGATAATGTATTAGCTACAGGCTTTCATCAGCTAATTTGGCTTCTTTGTCACTTCTCTATAGCACTATAATGTTAATATTTGCCTAAAAGCTTGATATTACTTGGTCGCGTATTGTTGAGCCCGTTCTCAGACCACCAGGTTCACCAAAAACTGCCAAAAATACACTTTACTAGGGAAAAAAAATATCCACTTTCACTTAAATAGAAGTTTCATAAGAAAATATTATACTAGCACTCCCTAAAAACTCTGAGGTTGGGATCTCAACCCTTAATTTGAGCTAACTGCAACCTGTGCCAAAATATCTCCTGTAGGTTTCACAAAACACTTTGTAGTACCTTTAAGTTTAACTCTCTTTTTTTTCAGTTGTAGAAAGGTCAAGTCAAAATCCACATTATTCTAGTTGGGCACTCTAGTGTTTTTTTTAGTTTCTGAGCAAAAATAGCTGGATTTGCAGAAAGGTTGAATAACCTGAAGAAAGGTTGATGTAGGTAGCACAATTTCCAACTCCAGCCCAGGTTAAACTGCTGCAGACCTTCTCAGCCTGTGCTTTGCTGCCACAGAGACAATAGCCTGGGTGTATCCTGGCTCTGTACTGGGGGATACATAAGGTATATGGCAGATACCTTATAGCTGAGGGAGAAAGGGTAATTAGTCCTTTTGGAAAGGGCAATAGCTGTCATCGTATCACTTGTTCACAGTATCACAAGGCTATCTCCTTTTACAAGGCTCCCCTAGAGGCGAAATACAGAGGAAAACCTTTTTCTTTCCTTGCTTCCATCTGCCTGTGGCAGCATACAGCTGTCTATCTTGCCTGCCCCAGGAACTAACCCTCTCAGCAAGTCAATGAAAGAGAAACAAATCACCTGTCAGTCAGTCGTGTTGGCTGCCAAGTGGGACATTCTGCTACCCACAGATAAATCTACTGTGCCCACAATTTCAGCATGTCCAGAAGGTCAAAGATAGCATAAACTAGATTAAATCAAGAGATCTGGTTGTTTAAAATCTGGAAATCATAAACTGCTACAAACACTTCAAAGACTTAAGTGTCACACCTTGTAACAAGCTCCAAAGTTTGCCCATGTTGATAGCAGTTATACTTTCGTCTCTAACTCCTGCCTGATTTGCCCAGTTGACCTACTTTTCCAACACTTTCCCTAAAGGTAGCACAAAACCTTTCTGAGTTGCTTATACAACATTTTGATCATATTTAATAACCAGGACCTCTTATTTTGAAGGCTGTGTATAGCTATTCACACTGGGAGAAATCCCAATAGCCCTTCGTCGTCCAAGGGTTTATTTGCATATTAGGTCAGGCAACAGATTTCAGCAGCTCTGTCTCTTTGAGTTAGATACATAGAACTTGAACAAAATGATGGGGTGTTTTTTATGTGTGATGTTTTTTTTATGTGTGTGATTTTTTTTCTTTTTCCACCATGGATAACAGTAGCTCTCTACAACTACCTGAAAGGGGGTTGTGGAGAGGAGGGAGCTGGTCTCTTCTCCCAAGTGACAGGGGACAGGACAAGAGGGAATGGCCTCAAGCTCCACCAGGGGAGATTTAGGCTAGACATTAGGAGGAAGTTTTTCACACAAAGGGTCATTGGGCATTGGAAGAGGCTGCCCAGGGAGGTGGTTGATTCACCTTCCCTGGAGGTGTTTAAGGCACGGGTAGTCGATGTGCTGAGGGACATGGTTTAGTGTTTGATAGGAATGGTTGGACTCGATGATGTGATGGGTCCCTTCCAACCTGGTGATTCTATGATTCTATGGATAACTGATTAGTTGCAGGCTAACTAAAAATGCTGAAAGCACTGGCAGGCATGACGGAGGGCTTTTGGAAGACTCATGCACTTTTGGAGTAGACCCGTTAATCTAGGGCATCTGAGATACTACCACACACTTGTATTTAGCAACTGAACCACACCTACTAATTTTCAATCTCATTTATGGATGAGGGAAAAAAAATCAATCATGTTTAAAAATGGGGATGACAACTCGTCATTTTTTTCCTTTGTTTCATTTCCAGTGATTTGATTATTCTTAATCCCGCTTTATAATGGCAGAAAAAATACTCTGTTATTTCTAGTACTAGATAAAATATGCTGCTTCCAACACCACTGCACAGAAACTGAGCTGAGCATTAGGAATGCTAAGGGAGACCAAGATGAGACCAGAAAGACTCAGAGTGTCTTCATGATGAATACCTACACTCCTCTTACATGTTTGAACTTTCTACATAGGGCTCCAATATTTCTGCCTCAAAAATTTTGGAAATTAGGAGCTTTGTCACATAGCAGTTTTGTTGCACTTAAGCTGCAGAGGCAGGTTAGAAACGCAGAACAAGCAGTTAGTGTGGCATGTGGAGTTAGACATAAAATTTCATGCTCTAAATGTAATTTCTCTAAGAGTTATGGAAATTTGTCTATTTTTATTTGCTCAGAGGACTAGACAAGAAATTCATTGATATTTCTCTGACTGGTTGACTGAACTTCTAAAAGAACTCTCTGCAGAGCTTCTTGTTTCTTTTTGACCATCAAAAAAAAAAAAAAACCACCCAAAAAAACCAAACCATGAATGAGCTAATACTCTCATGCATAGATATGTGGAAACAATAACACAAAACTTGTTGGAAACAGTGAAAACATGAGTCTATGGAAACAGCACTTCTTTATCAATCCTTTCTTTTGATTTCAAGTACACGAGTAGTCATCTGGACTACCAGCATCAAGACACAGGCAATTTTCTACTTGGAAGCAAGATATCTAAGTACCTGGTAAATTCAGACAAAACATTTAATGGAGTATGGAGAGTTGTTCATTGATCCCAAAACAGGCTGTATAAGGAGTTCTAGCACTTGAGGTAGGACTTCAGACTGTAGGGTTAAATGTTTGAAAGAAGAGTGACAGATTCTTGCCCATAGCAAAAAAAACTTGCTCTGTTATGGATTAAGTCCTTGTATTTCATAGAATCATCAGGTTGGAAGAGACCCATTGGAGCATCGAGTCCAACCATTCCTATCAAACACTAAACCATGTCCCTCAGCACCTCGTCTACCCATGCATTAAACACCTCCAGGGAAGGTGAATCAACCACCTCCCTGCACTCAGGAGATACTAGAAATCATCTCTTGGAGAAGTGTTTGGAGACATAATATGAAAGCTGGTGTAATTCAACACCGAATCTAGAAAAAAGTAAAAAAAAAAAATGGCATCCAAAATGCCATGAAAAAAAGCCAAAAGATGCACAACAGAATATTCCAAACCACCTTTATAACTCAGGAAATGTAGCTTAAAAAGAAACCAGATGAGGTTGAGGAAAATCCATGTTCAGAAAAGTTTTTGTTAAGTACATTGTTGTCATATATACTAATAAAGAACTAATCTGTTAACTATGTTAATGTAATCTGTTCCCTGACAAATTTATACCTAGAACCTGAGGAACCGTTTCATTTCTTGGAGAGAACAAGAAGAATGAGTTTTGCCTGATACAAAGACAGGAGGTTTTTCTTACACAAGGTAAAACACAGTAAAGAATGTTGAAAGTCAGAGCTTTTATTAGGTTTTGATTGCATGTGACAAATGGAATATAGCTATTGTATTTTAAAAGGAATCAGCTATTCCAATAGCCCATTGACTTTCAGGTTTAACAGCAGAGGACAATTCATACCATAAAAGCATTATCTTCATTTGCATTGTGAGGTAATAACAGATGAGGGTCTTGCCAGCCAGCTTCTTGCAACGCACTGAATGAAGCATAGAATTGATTTAGTATACCCAGCAAAATTAAGTGGGCATCTTGCAATGCCTGAATTAATTGCAGGGTGTATTTTTGTTTATTGCTTCCAAGGGAAATTTCAGTGGCTGTCATTAAATGCATGGATGGATGGATGGGTGGGTGAATGATTTATGGTACAGCAATCAAATATAGCCAATTAGTTTTCCATTTCTTCTAGGCATATTGCTCTATTAAGAATCAGAAATATAGCAATAACAAACAAACTTAAAAAAGTCATCTATATTTGCTTTTCAGGTGAAATTCAGCCCTGTGAACGTGCATAGCAAAAACCCTTCTGCATATCTCCTTCCTTCCCACAAACACTTGTATTCATTAACAAATTTTTGACATTTACAATCAGGACAGATTTTCAAAAGTGTTTACTTTTAGAACTGCAAAATAAGTAATCTCATTTTGCAAAACACTTGTTCACATTGGTCATTCATAGCAAATGCCGCACTCTTCCAAAAAACTCACCCAGCTGCCCACTCATGTTTAAAAGGAACTTTCTGGAATCAACAAGAGAGGGAAAGAGAATAATAATTACATTATCCTGTTTCAAAGCCTACTTTAAAATTAATAACATAAAAATGAATAGATAAAAATAGTGGGCAAATGCTTTGGTTCAATAACCAGAAAAAAGCTAAGTTCTTTTGTCCTTTGTGTCTTAGTAAGGTTCAACAGTGGTAAGTGGTTGCAATTTACACAGTGCCCACTAGAATTAAGTCAGGGCTATTTCTATGTATTCACCACAGAATACATACAGAACTCTTTGGGAATTTGCTTTATCACACACTCAAACAGAACAAGAACATTTCTAGAAAAAGGAGGCAATTGATGGCAATTAGGACAAACTCTCATCCTAGTTAATACCAGCTGCCTCATGGCCTCTTGTTTCCTACTCTCTCAGTATGTATAGAGCTTTAAGCTGAAAGAGGGCAAATTTAGATTAGGTATTAGGGAGATATTTCATACTGTGAGGGTGGTGAGGCACTGGAACAGGCTGCCCAGAGAAGTCACGGATACCCAATCCCTGGAAGTGTTCAGGGCCGGGTTGGATGATGTTTTGAGTAACCTGATGAAGTGGAACTTGTCCCTGTCCATAGCAGTGGAATTGAAACTAAATGGTTGATAATGTCCCTTCTGACTCAAATCACTCCATAGTTCTATGATACTCTGTCCTTGTCTAATACCCAAATGGTTGTTTTCACATATCAAAGACCACTTTTGACCCCATCTTGGCACCATGGCGAGTCAGAGGTCTTGTGACCCATAAATTCATTCTCTTTGACCCAATTTCTACACCTTCATGTGCCCAGACTAGTATTTAGCTGAAAATTTGGTTACAGGCAGCTGCTGAAATTGCCACTTGAAACTTCAGCTTGCCTTTGTGTTTGCTTTTTTTTTTTTTTTTTAGCTAACCTTGCTCCTATCTCTAGTATTTAAAGTTTGCTTTAGATTTAAAAACGTTCACTTTCTCAATAAATGTAAGCATCCCTCTAAGTACAGACATACTCCTCTTGAAAAAAACCCTTTCCTTCCTCCCAGCTGTTTCCTCCTTCCACTTTATAATCACCTACTATCAGGTTTCAGTAACAACTTAGCATCATATACATTCTCCAAAAGTGTCTTCAGTCCATCTGAATTTCTCACATTTGTGACCTTTAAAAAATAGCAGATAATTTATATCTCTTTCTCAGAGCTGGTAGTCTCTGAGAATTTACATTATTTTAACTTATTTTTTTTAATTCTTTTATAAACTCTGGGTAAAATCCTGCAATTTATCATGTGATTTCCTTTCATTCACCTTAAATATAGCCGAGTGAGAGATTATAAATACAGTTACTTAAACTTCACCATTCCTAAATTTTGCATATACTTCTTTGTCCACATTTTAAATCGAGATTTCTAGACCATAGCACATATGTGCAGAATCATCTCAATATATGGTCTTGTTTTAGTACAGGATTGTAAATAACAAATAACACATGCTGGTATAAAACTGATGTAATTGAAGTACTAGTAACATGAGAAACATTTTATTTTCTCAGAAGCTAAACCGAATAAGTTGCAACCCAACACATCAAGTTGCTTAATCAATTCTGCATTGACTTCACCAGTCAAAACACTTCCTTTGAAAATCATTTATATTTAAATTGATTCATTTTATTAGATCCCATTCTGAACTATTCCTAAATGTCTCTAAGGATATGGGTTGTTTATAAATATTGATTTAATAACTGAAGTGATTAACTGGCATAGATCTTTTGCATCTGTTACATTGGGAGGGTTTATATATTTTATTTTGCTGGTAATTGATGTCTCCTAAGCCCATTGTTGGTGATTTTTGCAGACCAGCAAACCAATGGAAAAATTTTGGTTGGCAGTCTAGATATTCTCATGGAAATTCTTTTGGACAATAACCATCTTGAACAAATACTTAATCAAATGATGCTTGTGCTTAAAAATCTGTGAAACATTTAGGGTGGATGAACACTACTTATGACTTTCTGAATATTTCAATTAACACCATACCCAGATTAATTACCATGAAACAAACTCAGCATCAGATTTGCACCAATTGCCAAGCAACATGCTTTCCAGTTCAACCTTCTGTGTTTGGACAGAAACATTATAATAATAAGGCACTATAGTCCCTTTCCTATCACATAACAGGAGTGGAGGAGGAGTGTGGCTCTGTGGTCCTGCCTGGTAAATCTGTGACTACTCTTGCTGAGACATAACAAAAGCCAAGTTTTAAGTGCATCCGCCTGAGACAGTTAAGTTTCAACTCTAGTGCCAGGCATTAATTGGAGCATAATTATAAGAGCATCCAGCTTGTGTCTTGGTGTAAGTAAAGCCAAACAAAGGTATGTTTGTGTTCCAGCTGCTTCCATGTCCAATATGAGCTGGTGACTGTAATTGAAATCTGTGCTGCATTAGCACAAAAATAGAATACGTTTGACACATGGTAGCAGTTTTTCTGGCCATGCCAGGAGTCCTGTAAGCTGTCAAGACTTCTTGTATTAATATGTATCCAGATAAAACACAACCAACATTTTAAAAAAAATATAAATATTTTATTTTAAAATATAATATGTTTTATATATAATTAATAATATAGTAATATATAACTAATAAATATTAATAATAATTATATATTATATATTATATATATAATCTAGCTTTATTTTAATTAAAAGGTAGTAAGTTCCTTTTGGATTAGAAAAGCAACCAGTCTTCTGTGAGATATGAAAGCTACAGGAAAAAGATGTAGCCTGTGTGTGTTGCACTTGGGAAGTAGAAGCTAGAGAGAAATCCCCTTTAAAATAAGAATCTTGAAACTCACCTGCATCCTCCATCTCAGGCACTGCCTTTTATACTCTCTGCTCTATCAAATGCCAGCTGTGGGCTTCACTTTTCAGTTAACAGATAATTTTCTTGAAAGCACAAAGGAGCAATAAGTTCCTTACTTCAGAAACGCTAGTCCTTAAAGCTAAGAGATCCCTTGTTCCACAAGGGAACTTTAGAACTCGTCCTCTTTATACTGTCAATGAAGGCACGTAGTTGAAGAGAACAGCTCTGCTTTGAGTTGAGCTGAATTGTAACTTAGTCCTACCTGATTTTCTCTGTTGTCCATGTGGTGAGTCTAAAGCAGAGGATTTAGGTATGGGACTCTCTAAAATTAGTTAAATATGAGAAAGCTGATTTTTTTTGCAAAAGTGAGCAAAAAATCGCAATGAAAATACAAACTAGTGGCTTTTTTTGGAAAGACAGAATTAAACACCCAACAACTTTCAACTTGGTTCCAATTCTGACAAAAACACTAGCATGTGAAAAGGCTGAGGTAGATATTGACTTGATCTACTGTTTACACAAAACATCTTCCAGTGATCAATGACTATGCCCTCTGGAACTGCAGTATCAATTCTGACCTTGAATAGTGGATCAAACACTCTTGATTTTTATCAGGAATAAAGAAAAGAATAAATTCTTGATTTAGCTGGTAGCAATTTTCTCATTGACATATGAATATAACACAATGTTAACTCATAGTTGCAGTACTTTAGAGTCTTTTATTTGGAAAAGAAGAGAATGAGAGAGGAAAAATCGAGCTCAGAGTGTAGAAATGCCAAATATCCCAATGGAAGCCCTGAACAATGTCTATATTCAGTCTCTACATTTAGTTCCTACCTCCTACCACATCTGAGGAAGTAGACTCACTCCCCTTGCTACCTCTGCCCCTTGGACTGTTTAGTTCCAATTCATGCCCTTTTCCTCAGCCACTGCTTTTCTGACTTTAAGATACCATATGGGAATGGACCATGTTATATGTGCTGCATAAAACCAGAATAAAACAGTCCACACTCCAGAATTATATGCATAATCTAGAGTCAGCAAGCAGCTTTAAACAGTGCCTATCATATCCCTCATCTAGCTTCAGTTCATTTTTACCACTAACAATGGGAACTTCAGTGTGATCATTTTAGCCAGGCTTCTGAGAACAATATCTAAGATATATTATTACAGGCAATAATTATTACATGCCTGTCATTTAGATGTGGCAGACTGCAGCATATGCTTTTCTTTTCCTCTGTTCAGTAAGGTTTTGCTGAAGTCTGCCACTTATTTAACATATTAATGATGAAGCAAGTATTTCTGCTGAACTGATCACCTAACCATAGAAACATCTGTGTGAAAAAATCATGTGCCTACATAACTGCATGACAATATCTACTATGAATCCACACTCCTCTGATGCTGGAATCAGGTGTATTGCTAACACGCTGCAGTGGAGACATGAGGAAATTAATTGCAAGACCCTTGATGATTGTTCAGAATTAATCTTAAATACACTGCTGAATCTGTCATATTTTAGTAATTTACCTTTTATTTTTTTTTTTGATTCAGAACTTGCAATTAAAAGCCTCACCCCTTATCTCACCCCAAGGCAGTCCCTGGTCTTTGAACATGATTGACACAAAACTTATACATGAAGGGAAGAAAGATGAAACTTTAAAAAGGAAAACACATAACGGGCCATGAGGTTAGGAGATAAGTGCTCTGGGAAGAAAAAGGCAAACATGGAGTTGTGACAGGGAGAGAAGAAGCAGAAATCTAATTTTGGCAGGATGAAGATATGCCTGGAGTTATATGGTTTGAATCAGTGGGACAATTGCATCACACTAGAGATCTTACCCTGGGGAAAGACTCAGTGCCACTGAATTTAAGAAGACTGAATGAACAAGGATTCAAGCTTCATCACACTGCAAACCTGAGTTGATTTGCTGATAACCTAATAATCAATTCCAGCTGTAAAATACTTCTTTTTTTAAAAAAATTCTCAACCCCCCTCAGCACATTGCTGTTTCACCTCCTGTGGGATAGATAAGAGGTGTATTACCAGATTCAAGAGGTGAAATAGCTGCAGATCTTACATATTCTCCCTTTTGGTCCCACCTTGACTGTTGTATGCTTGATTACCCCTCTGCAGGGAAGTCTGATGATCCTGTTTCCTTGAAGAACATTAATGCATGGAGTGCCATAGAGTACACCTATCCTGCAGAGTTCACTGCTGTGTAAAGGCACTCCTGCTGGTTTTAAACTAGGTAAGCGTGTGTGTCACTGCTTAGCGTTCAGCCTGGCACACAGCATGGTCTGAGAGATGATGAATCTCCCTTCGCTGAGCTACATGTTCAAGCACAGGAATCAGGAGAAGCCGGGGAGCGTCATGCCTCTAATTGTTTTAAATTTGTGTTCCCTTTCCCTGAAGCATCCTAGAGCCTCCATGCATATGCTTAGGTGTCTCTGCTTGCCAGACACACTTTTGGGATCTGGTTACTGTGAAAGCAGAGATTTTCTCCAATCTCACATTCTCTGCAATGCTGTACTCTCCATCTGCTTGAGATTAGCTGAGATTTGTCGCCTACCAGAGGTGAGATTCATCTCAACAAAGTTGTGTACCTAAAAGCAAGGAATCTCATTTTTGTTATTGTCTGAGTTCCGACTACATTTAACAGAGAGCACTAGACAGGATGTGATTCAACTCATCTATCTTGGACATTATTCTTGGGATGTGATAAACTGATCTCTATAACTATCTGAAAGGACATTGTGGAGAGAAGGGAGCTGGCCTCTTCTCTCAAGTGACAGGGGACAGGTCGAGAGAGAATGGCTTCAAGTTCTTCCAGGGGAGGTTTAGACTGAACATTAGGAAAAAAAAAATCATGGAAAGGGTCATTGGGCACTGGAACGGGCTGCCCAAGGAGGTTGTTGAGTCACCTTCCCTCAAGGGACGGATGGATGAGGTGCTGAGGGGCATGGTGTAGTGTTTGATAGGAATGGTTGGACTCGATGATCTTGTGGCTCTTTTCCAACATAGTGATTCTATAATCTCTGCAGGTTTTTGTCTCAGTTAACTAGTGCTCAACAATTGCACTAATCTAAACACTCAGCCTGTAGAGAGTAGACTTAACGCGGGGTATTTCATACATATGTGACAAATAATTAATATATTCCTGCTGTTTGTCTCCATGAAACTATTCTTTAGACAATGGGGCTTAGAAGTTCAAAGGAAAACAGTAGTTCATATTTTGCCTCTACTAAGGAATTTCCCACTTGTCATCTTCTCCTGCTAAGAAGCTTTGACCATATCATGCAATTTTGAAAAAAAAAACCCAAAACAACCCAAACAACCTTCAATATAATTCAACTGGACATAGGTAGATGATCACAGATGCAACTCTAAGTGTAATTAGTTTTTTTCCTCCTGCTGACATGCAGAAATAGAAAATCTTTGTGCCTAGTTCAAATGATATGTGGAGATTACTGCACTGAATTAATTCAGAATTACACCATCCTCAGGACCTTTGTAAAAATGCTCCTTGTTGTCTGAGAAGGCTTTATATACACAGTATTTTTCTGTAAATTGGAGCCTTTGGTCCAGTAACTCTGTGCAAATCCCTGAAGAGATACAGAGCTACTCAGGTACATCACTTTGTACCAGCCGGGAAGTTTTTTAACAGAAAATGCCTATGGAAATCTTCCTAATGTTACTTTCTACAGCTACCTTTAAAGTTTTTCTTTATTTAGGTCACAGAAAACAGAAATAACATTCAATAACTGGTCATTATTTGTTTGTTTGTTTTCTCCACAATTATTCCTGTTCATTGGAGGACCAGTTCAAAATACATTTAATCTAAAAAAGTGTGCTTATAAAAACAATTGCAGTTCATCTAAGACAATAGTCCATAGAATTCTTTCTAGAATAGATTTTCAAGAGTGGTACACAAGAAAATGGGTGCCCACTTTCTTTACTCTTTAAATATTACATTTTACTATCTGATGACCATGTGAATTCTTTGGGGTTTATTGCAATAAAAGTGTACTATTTCTTGTTATATCTTTTACTATATTTTGTACTGAATTCAGTTTATAATCTGATGGTACTTGCTAAAGATACCATTTTAAATGAATGTGTTCAGAATACAAATACACTTTTGAAAGGAAGATATTAATTTTTTAAAAAATTTCAAATTATTAAGATAAATTCTGAGTTTTTATCTTTAGACCTCACTGATGACTGACTGCCTGAGCTGATTATGTCTGTATGCATTAAGTCTGGTTTGCAATCAGTGGGCATTAGGTATGTTACCCAATGTTTGAAACTACGAAGGCATAAAGAGATACCAGAAGCCTGAAAACTGAAAAGTGAATCTCTAAAGTAGCTTTACTTTCTGGTAGGTTGGTTTCCATAGCAACTTGAACTCACATTATCATTTGATCAGCTCTTGATAAGAAAGCAAAAAAATATTTCGGTCCAGTAAAAAAAAAAAAATATGATTTTAGCACCTGCAGTTAGACATACCATGGTATCTTGGTAATATCACCATTGGATCCAGGTAGTGTACCTGTATGCTGAAGCATCAGTTACACCCCTGAAGTTTCGAAATAGGTAACAGAGAAAAGAAGGTGGGATAAGACCTAGAAAAGCTATCGTTAATAAAGAACTAACACTGAAGCAAGGAGTCAGGACCAGCTGCCATCAGGACACATGTAGCTGTATCCTAAGGTGCTGTAAGAGACACCATGAAATAAGATTGGGAGGGGTGCTGCAGGAGATCTGATATGCAGCGCTCAAGAGACAGCTTCCCTTTCTACTATTCAGTGAAATAATTGTTCCTTTGAACTGAGAGCTGCTGGGCAGGTCTATTCAAAACAAAGCTGTGTATTTACATGTCTCAGTTTCCCAGATATTAAGGGAATAGAGTTCTTTTATATGTAAATTTAATTTCAAGAAATTCAAGAAAGCCAATGAAGTTTAAGTACATTAGAAAATTATTCTTTCTCCTCATAAAGCTTATTCATTTTTGATCATGTCTTGAGAGTCAGATTAATTTGATACAAAGTACTATGTCAGAAAAATCCTTTCCCTTAGGAAGCCCTACTCTGAGTGAGGTTCTGTAACTACTCCCTCAAACTTATATTGTTTTCTAATGTGCAAACTTTGCAGTGAAAAGGACACTTTAAATTCAGAAAGCAGCATCCAGAGCAATTAGATAATTGTGCAGAACATTTTGTTATTAGGTTTGTAGTGTTCCAATCTACATCACGTGAAGCACACCAGTCCCAGAGATTTATGGAATATTTCAACCAGGACAACCTGGACAGACAGTGCAAAATCTTGATCTTCAAAGAGTCCAGGTCATGAAGTTGATTGTATCACAAATTATCATTATACTAGTTCAGAACTTCATCTATAGTTTTCAACCCTTTATCAATGAGGGAAAATTCCTGACAAATCACTATTGTGCAAACTCAATCTCTCTAGATTTTTTGCCATCGCTTTTTCTCCTAAATGCTGACACAGGGGTAATTCAGGAAACAGATAATCGTCAAAGCTTTGCTAAATGCATGGCAGTTGCAACAGTTATTTGCCACATTTTACATTTCAATTCAGATGAGCAGTTCTAGAGCTAATCTCTGTTTGTTAAAATCATCATGAACTCCTATTTCCTAAGTATTCACCTGTGATGTGATCTACACACACAGTGATTTTCTATAAATGTTGAACTTCTGTGAGGGTCACTGGAATCTTTTTCCTCAACCTGCAATAGACAAATAATACATAAAACAGTGGCTGGAAATGTGAAATCAACTGTAACCATTAAAATCATCTAATTCTTCCTTTCTCAGAGAAGAATATCTGCTAATATAATAACTTTCATTCAACTGTACCTTTACACAAAGCATGGATGAAGGGATGCTTGTCCACTTGTGGAGCAAGCAGAAGACATTAAGTCCTTAATTTCCTTTTAAGACAGGTCAGTTAAGCGCCTAGCTTTTCTCCAGAACATGTGTTTTATGTGGATACACCTGGATCATTTAATTTGTAAGAAAATCTCAAAATACATATTAACTCTTATTAAAGATAGACAACATCTAACGCAGAGCTTCTTTATTTACTTTCTTCCAATCCTGAGACACTAGTATAAGAATTCCTTCTCTGAATACAAAATTGTCAATTCTTCCCAGCTGGATTGCAGTCGGTTTAAGCAGAAATAAAACCTGGTTAAGCAGAATCTGCAGAACATCTATTCTGCATTTCACACAACTTCGTATCCCAGGATGTTAGGGGGCCCAATGCAATATCCTGCCAAACTAAGAGAACATTAGAATATTAACTAAAATTTGGATCAAGCCCAGGGACAAAATATGACTGTAAACTCAATTTTTTCCTCCTTTCCCTTCCCCATCTCCTTCCCACCTGCTATGCAAGACTGGGACACTATTTACTTGGCATGGAAAACATGAACTCTGAATGTGAAAGAAGTATAACAAGACCACATTGTATAAAATTCAGCTAGGTTTATTATACTTGTAGTCCATCTTTCACATCAATTCTCTCTTCCTTTAGATCTGGCAAAAGACAGACCCATGTATACAAAGCATTTTTTCTTGCTCTCATCATTCCCTCGGCTTCATTCAAACAGCATGTTGAAGCTCGGCTAATGCACCAAAAGGAGCCCTTTAAAATACTAACTCTTACCCTGGTCATTTCTCATCAGAGCTGAAAATTGAGTTAATTAAACTGCTATCAAACGTAATTTTCATAGAATCATAGAATCACCAGGTTGGAAGAGACCCATCGGATCATCGAGTCCAACCATTCCTATCAAAAACTAAACCATGTCCCTCAGCACCTCATCCACCCGTGCCTTAAACACCTCCAGGGAAGGTGAATCAACTACCTCCCTGGGCAGCCTATTCCAATGCCCAATGAACCTTTCTGTGAAAAACTTCCTCCTAATGTCTAGCCTAATTCTCCCCTGGCAGAGCTTGAGGCCATAAAATATTTTAATACATAGAGTCACCAGGCAGGTCTTCTAATCAGTATTTAAGTAATAAAAGACACCAGCATCTCCATATGACCGTGACACTTCTGTGTGTGCTGAGTAAACAAAACTGATAACAATCATATCGTCTTTGGGATTCTTGGAGATAACGTGCTACTCAGACTTTAATAAATGGGTAAAAGTATTACTTTTTGTAGGTTTATGGGACCTGAAGCCATTAAGAATAAATTACTTTTTTTAATTAAAGATTTTTTATTGCCTAATGAATGAATTTAAAATGTAAACTGCTGATTGAAAAAGGAAAATGGATGTCAGCCAAGACAGTGAAGAATCCCAAAATATAAGAAAAAAATTAATGAAAGTCAACCACACATTTCATTGACCTTTTACAGTTTGAACAGGTAGTTAGCATGTTTAAAGAGAATGGTACATTAACATAATCTGAATTATAATTATCAAAATGTCTCTCCAGTAATAATTAGTATTTAATTATCATTAATGTTATGACTTAATTTTCATCCTAGACAGATTTCATCTAGAGTTACTTCTCTCCTGTCTCCATGAAATACAAGTTCTGAGTCAACTAACAATGACAGTTGTCTCATAAATTAAAGATCTTCAAGTCACAGAGAGCTCTTCCAGAAGTCCTCCTTTCAGAGATAACCTGAACAACTAGTTTTGTTCTTTAATCATTAACTAAAAAATTTCACTGTTTATTATCCCTTAGATATTTTTCTTCCATTAAATTGTCCAGTCGTTCCTAGACTTATAGACACTTTTGCTGTCCATGGAATTTTTTGATAGAGATTTCCACAACTTAATCCCATGTTATGTGTGGAAGCATCTTCTTTGCTCTCCAGATGGCCTTTGTTAACTCTCCCCTTTGTCTTGATGTTCAGGTCATGTTCCCAGCTTCCCGCACACTTGTAGTACCACACTCGTAGCATCTTATGAAGTGGCTGCAGAAATCTGTATTAACAACCCATGACTTTCAGGCCACAGCGGTTATGGTTTATGCAATTCTGTTGAGAAGCCAGAGTTTTAGCCTTTAGCCCTAGCAACCCAACCAAACACTTTGTGATTGATAAGACCTGCGTCTGTGCCAGGAACTGCAAGTGTCAGAAATATAGAGGTGGCTTTAGACCTGTTCACTGCCCCTGTACCTCACTGCCACAGCTGCATTCAGCAAGACCAGCTAAACTTTAGACCCTTCCTAGACAAGACATTCCATAAAAGTCACACATCATTAAAATTTGCACTTTTCTCATGACCCACTGCAACCTCAATTTTGTAACAGTCAGAGGAGCTTGCAGAATGGCTTATCTTTTTCTACGAAATTGTAGGAGATATTGAACATCCTAATTGTGTTTTGTATAAAATGAGACACACTTATCAAACTTTCATGTAATTTTGAATGTCTTTTTTTTTTTTTTCTGGGAGGAGCAATAAACTGTCCAGTTTTATATGACTATATTTTTTTAATTTACAACAAAAATCTCAAAGACCTTGGGAAATTTACTTTCTTATATAACTATTATAAATCAAACCACTAATAAATAAATATCATATATACCAGGCATGCAGCAAGTCTGCAAATCACTTTTGTAAGTCAGTGCACTGTAAACCTTACCTTGGCAAGATTGTACAGGTGAAGTGTAACAAACATTTGCAGGAAAAAAGTATGCTCACATACACAGAATTTTAGATTTGTATTTCCATATTACAGTGCCCTCAATAGTCAGTTTTGCAGAGTGACCTCATGGTGAATAAGATAAACTTTACCCTCATCTACCTTAGAGGAGTAGGGCATTCAAGTCAGGGGTATTTTTATCTCTACAGGCATAACAAAACTGTCCCTTAAATACAGGTTCAATTTTGGGCTCATCAGTTCAAGAGGGATATGAAGAGAGAGGTTAAAGCAGATGATGAGATGATAAGGTGGCATGTGACCTACCTGGCATGTTATCTGGTGAGGAGAACACTAAGGAGGTGATCTAAGATCAACCTAAGCAGCTTGAAGGGTAGTTGCAAAGAGAGAAATCCCAAACTCTTCTCATTACTAGCACTGGCAACGGCCCCAGGCTGAATCCTGGGAGATTCAGTTCTGACTCCCGGAAAGTCCTTTCTACTACATGTGTGTTGTGACATTGAACAGGCTTCCCAGAGATGTTGTCAGTCTCCATTCCCAAAGATTTCTGGACCTATTCAAGACAAAATCATGGCTGACCTGATCTGCTGGTGGTGCTGGTCCTGATTTGAACAAGAAGCTGGACTATCTGACCTCTGGAAGCCTCTTCCAACCATCATCTCTATCATTTTATGATGGCTTCCGCAGCTTCTTCAGTCATTCAGAACAACTTCAGCAGGTAATTCGGGGGTCCCTGTTCGGGTGCTGGCATCTCCAGCTGATGCACCTCCTACTACATATCCTTCTGCTGCATCTCATGCTGCTGTACTCTGGCTTCATCTCCTGTGGCTGCATCTCCTGTCACACCCCTGCAGCCCATTTAGGGTTTTTTTTAGCTTAAAAACCAAGAGGAACAGGGCAAGCAGCACTAAATCACATCAATTGGCCCCTAAAGATCATTGGCAGGCTGCTTTCTGGGGATATGAGGGAAGTTCTAGCTGTCTTCTGAACATTATGGTTGGACTCAATGATCTGGTGGGTCTCTTCCAACCCGGTTGTTCTATGATTCTATGATTCTTAGGTTAGGTAGTTAGATGGTCATGCAACTACAATTCATTTGGTACGAAGTTGTTACTTCTGCACAGCCCTTTGCTGTGATTCGTGAAAGCAGTGGGTGTTGAAAGACCAGTTCACAGGTCTTTTTAACATACTCTGCTTTACTCGAGGTATAAACTGCAAGTTTATACCTTTCCTCTATCTCCAGATTCAGATCATTCCTGACCACCACCAGACAGATATGCTGCTTTTAGTTCTCTGGAAATTGCCTCATAGTATATAGAGGCATCTGCAAACAAATAATGTGCTGTACTCTCCTTTGGGGGATATAATAGTTACTGTTAATATTTACCTTATAAATAGTTGAGTGGAGAGCCACATAAATTCCACGCAATTTACAAGACAAAGTAAATAGAATTTGCAGGTGCAGTTTAATTTACCAATGGGAAAAAAATATTAGACTCAAATAATTTGTTTCTTAGCAAGCAAAAGGAAGTTAGAAAATAGGAACCATGGTTACACTGCTACTTGGCTATTTCTTTTTGTATATTTCTTCAGCACAGAGAAGAGAGGATGCCTTTTTGGTTAGCATTGATGGAACACGGCAACAGGAGACAACAGACACAACCTGATCTGTTTTGATGAGACAGGGGATAACTAATGACTTGATTCTACAGAAACTAAAGTACAGGAGGAAAGCCTGGAAAAAAAAATAAAGTGTACAACATACTCTGAAAGCTTTGAAAGTTTTCCCAATAACAGCTGAAACTTAAGCTGATGTTACTGAGACACTCACTTCTAAAACCACAACAAACTAGAGTTCATAGAAAATCAACCCTAATGACTTGCCTTTAGAGTTCCCCAGGCTTGTCTATCAAACCAGCAGTATTTAGGAAGCTTCTGTGGGGCTCTGTTTCTAACACTAATAAATTAATCAGGAAAGAACCTCTGGATATTGCAGCTGTTATTTTTCCAAGCCTGAGGTCTTTTATAATCAATCCACAAACTCCTCTGGCCAGACAACCTGAGCTGAATGGACAAATGCCAGGTGATATGAGACAGTCTGAATTATTATAAAGTCTAAGATGTCCCATTTGCATCCTAGACTTTTTACTCTTCTATAAAAAGGAACCTACCGGTACATCTGTTCATCTTTGTAATATACTCTTAGGGCTATGAAACAGAGAATGTATTTGAATTAAATAAAGCAGAGAGGAACATTTATTTTTATTAAATAAAAATACCTACGAGGCTCTTTTTCTGTCTTTTTTTTTATCATTTCCTCAAGTTCTATGCCATTTGAGTAATTCTTAAGGAGTCACCGAGAAGTTGCTGGAGTAAAAGAAGTTCACACATAGATAAGTTCAAATCAGTATTCGTTAACAAAGAGAAAATTACTCAGGTTTATTAATAGACTTTGAACTTTAATTTACCATAGTATCCAGCATTTCTACAAAGAACAGAAAAGAAAGTAGCTGATGACTTTCAGTAGATCTGTGTATCTATACAGAGACCTGTATAAAATTGCACAGGATTACAACATTTTTAGCTGAGCTGATATGTTTTTTTTTCTTTTAAACCCCTCTTTAAGCTATAAGGTAAAAATTAAATTATGGAATGACTAGTAAGTATGCGTAAAAATATATTACCCCAAAGGCTGTACTTGCAGACAGAACCTATTCTTATGAGGAAAACATGAAAGAGATATACTGCAATATTAACACTAAAGTCAGGATGGATTTCAAATTTTGCCACAATTAGACCCATATCTTAGTCAGTAGACTAACAATTTATTCACAAAACAGCATGGCTTACTGCAGACTTTGTTGTAGCCTTTAGACTAAGATGAATTTAAGGTGCTTAATCCAAAACATGGACAGCTAGTGAAATAATTGAAAAAGGCAGGGGCTGTTAACCTTAAGTTATATCAAATATGTGAAGGATAGATGTTTAATGCTGACCAAGATTTTTGCATTCCCACTGTGGTTGTGGCTACAAAGAAATCTCCTAATCTCTCTCCTACCTCTCTCAGTTGTGACCCTGGTGCTGAACCTAAAGGTCATGTAGCTTCAGGATGAATCAGTCCAGCAAGCAGAAAAACTAATGAGAAACCAAACCAGTCTTCCCAAAATACAGTCTTTCTCCCTCCTTGAGGTGGTCTTGCTGATGTGCAGCCTGCAGTCTTAAAATATTATTGCTTTCTGCAGCAATGTGACAGCTAAGTTTAATGCCAATGGCTCAGTCACAAAGTTGTATACATAAAATAAAGAGACGACGCAGTTGTGAGAAGATCCAACCACAGCCAAAAAAAACCCAACCCCCCCCCCCAAAAACTACTACTTTCAGTAGCAGCCAGTATCCCAAACTAAATGTACACTAAGCATAAGATCAAAATATGTGTTTTTAAGTGATATTAATTATATTTCAGGTGCCTAAACTTTGGCAAGTCCCCAGACCTGGCTCATGATTTGTTCAGAAGTGAGAGATATGATTTTCTTCTGAACCCTAGACTTTTATTTCCTCTCATAGGGACGAAGGTAAAGGCAAAGAAGCAGTCTTTCTATTTGAAGAAAAACAGACAAAGGAGCTGCAAAATGCTCTGGCTTCTCACAATTTATATGTAATTATGGATTACAGACATTTTTAGAACAAAGATTTTTGTCTTGTTGAGAACCACCTCATGCGTGTATCTGGGACGTTGCTATAATAGAGTGAAATGAGTACTTCTGGAAAGAACCAAAGCTGCTGATGATTTTCTGAACTAATTTAACAACCCAGTCTTTACTGTTTGAGGTTCTTCTTTTCCCTGATTAAAATCAACAAAATGACCTTACCCTACCACCGCACAATCTGAATTGCAAAACTTCCTTTTCCTCCAAATGTTTCAGTTTTTCTGCATAGTGCTAAGACTGTTTGTTTAAGAGAAGCTAAGTCTCCCTGGAGATACAAGTGCATCATATTAAAAGCCACATTGATTACGTAGGATCAGATTTTTATTATACAGCCTACTTGCTAAAAAGAAGGGCATGCAATAAAGAAGCTGGAATAAGGTATTGCTGAATGGCAAGAGCAATTTCCATAGCATCTATTTTAATGAAAACAGCTAAATATGTCAGTGTATCATAAATATACATATAGCAGTGAAGTATACAGAAGATGGAAATCAGGAACAATTATTTAAAGAGAAACAGTACTGGAACTTATTTTAGACTGAAAGTCTCCTTCATTACTGCAGGTAATATAGAAGTCTAACAGAGTTGTACAGTTATGGCTTCCTTACTCAGGAAACAAAAAGAAATGCCTTCTGTATCTTCCAATATGATCTTGCACCAAAGATTTTTAAGTGGGGATGAAGTTCTACCTCATATTGTAGCAGTAATTAAGGGGCCTACAGGAAAGACAGAGAGTTGCTCTTTATCAGGTAGTTCAGGGATAGGATGAGAGGTAATGGTTTTAAGCAGAAAGAGGAGAGATTTAGATTAGAGATTAGGAAGGATTTTTTTTTTTAATAATGTGAAGGTGGAGAGGACTGAGAACAGATTACTTAGAGAAGATTTTGCATACCTCAAGTTGTAGATAAGGATGATGAACAGCGCTGTTTATTGCAGGAAAAGAGAGTGTGTCCCAGTTCCTCAGCAGGACTGGAGGCTATGAGATCTCCCCTAGTCTGGGGCCAAGGGAGGTGTAGCAAATCATCCAAAAAAAAAAAAGACATATTGTGAAAATCAAGACATATTGTGCTGCAGATACAGTGTCAAACAGAAGTGACTCTCTGCATCCCCTGTTTATTGGCTTGGTCTTTGTGTCACATTAACTACTGAACTTTTCCAAAGCTGAATCACATCTAAGCAAAGGGTCATTGGGCATTGGAACAGGCTGCCCAGGGAGGTGGTTGAGTCACCTTCCCTGGAAGTGTTTAAGGCATGGGTGGATGAGGTCTTGAGGGACTTGGTTTAGTGTTTGATAGGAGTGGTTGGACTCGTTGTTCCAATGGGTCTCTTCCAACCTGATGATTGTATGATTCTATGATAATATGGATGATAGCCCAAGTAGACTCTAGACAACTGCAAAAAATGCTAGCTTGAGTTTCCCTTGTTAAAATGAGACTACCTGTGGTTTTAATGGTCATGTCATAGACTACTGACACAGGACTATCCAGACTAACTTTCCTTTTCTGGGAGCTACTCAGGATCTCATCAGAAGAGGCATAAAATATCAGCAGTGACATCGTAATTGTAATACTACATTTGGATTTGGCTTGCTGTGTCGGCAAACTTTGATAGGAGCAAGTCAAAAAAGTGTTTGTAAGACAGTTCCCGGTAACTCAGACTTGACTCTTGTGCTGGTTTTGACCGGGAGAGAGCTAATTTTATTCATAGTAGCTAGTCTGGGGCTATGTTTTGGATTTGTGATGGAAACAGTGTCAATAATACAGAGATATTTTCATTATTGCCAAGCTGCTCCTACACAGTATCAAGGTCTTTTCTGCTTTTCACACCACCGCATTAACAAGTAGGATGAAGGTGCACAAGAAAGTGGGAGAAGGAGTACCTGGGACAGCTGACCTCAAATGACCAAAGGGATATTCCATAACATATGATGTCATGCTCCTCATGTAAAGATGGAGGCAGAAGAAGGACAGGGAGGATGTTAGGAACTATGGTGTTTGTCTTTCCAAACAGACATAATGCACAATGGAGCCCTGATTACCTGGGGATGGCTGAACACCTTCCTGTCGCTGAGAAGCAGAGAATGAATTATTTGTTTTGTTTTGCTTGTGCGTGTGGTTTTTGTTTTACTTGTTTAACTGTCTCTATCTCAAGCCACAAGCATTATATTTTCTCACTTTTACCTTTCCAACAATTTTCCCCAACCCGCCAGAGGAGGAATGAGTATGCAGATATCTGGTGCTTAGTGTCTAGCTGGCATTAAACCACAACAACCCAAATTGTGTTTCATTCCTGCAGAATAGACAGGCTATTCATTTTGCCAGTCCTTCACCCGAAAGAATGGAGGTGTATATGCTGTAATGACACCCTCTCAGATTTTGTATTTCAGCAGTCTAAACATCCCTTTCCGATACTGAAAAGCGGTGAAGGTTTAGCATTATCCAGTTATTCAGCAACCTTGTCACTGTTCTGATGTCTCTCCTGCCAGAATGAATACAGTCTCCTCTGAAACAGATGGGCTTTCTTATTGTGATCTACATTTAATCTAGAGTGGCTCTTCCCTCTGCTCCGCCCAAACATAACATGACTCTGTTTTGCTTTAGTAGAAACCAATCACTGAGAATTTCAGGCAGGCAGGATGTGAACAACAAGTAGGAAAGTACAATCCTGAATTAATAATTTTCAAGGACATGAATTCTTTCCTTCTGCCTCATTAAACATTATCCATGATTTCCTTCCTTTAAACACAAGAATTCAAAATTGCCATATCAGAACAGAGCAATGGTCCATCCAATGAATCCTCATAATACCAACACTGACCAAAGCTGAATGCTTCAAGAGGGCATTTAAAAACCCATAATACATCTAATTGGACAATAATACACCATAGGGGAAAATTTCTAACTGACTTCAACTACTGATCAGATCATTATCTGAAAAATGAGAATGGACAGTCCTCGTAATTTTTCATTGCAGCTAACGTTACTGCAGCTGCTGTTCTTCATCATGAAAATATCGGCTGTTCCTTTCAGTGGGACAAAACACGTTTCCTCTTCTGCGTTCATGCTTTAAAAAAAACACCTAGTGCCACATTATGGTTCCCTCCAGGTTCCTGTTATGCTGCTTTGCTTCTGTGTTTTGCGAGTGTCTGCAATGGAGGGTTAAAGATCTGCGCCAATGATAGTCCAAGTTATTTGCTGCCTTCTGAATTCTCCAAAATAGTAGAAAAGTTCTTAGTTCATGGAAAAAAAGGAGATAAAGAATAAAAGGAAAGGAAATAGATGTATACAAAAAAGAACACTCCTAAAGAACTGCAAAATTTTCACGCTTGCTGCTAAAGGGAAAAATAACATGCAACGCTCATACTGGATCGCTGGATGGGTGAGTGGGTGGTTGGATGGATGGATGGATGGATGGATGGATGGATGGATGGATAGATAGATAGATAGATAGATAGATAGATAGATAGATAGATAGATAGATAGATAGATAGATATGGCTGAGCATGTGAATGTATTCAGGCTTTTGATCTGTGTTTTTCTTGTAAAAAACTGCCTCAGCAGATATGTGACAACAACACAATCACAAGTCAGAATTTCATAAGTGCCTTATACTCCTCGAGAGTCCTTCTTTTGTGACATTAGCTTATGTCCACCTCGAATCCAATAACTCTAAAAATGAACATTAGTTCTGATATGTTCCTCACCTTTAATGATTTCCTTGACAAGTCTTGTTTAAACCTTTCAGTCTTTTAAAAACTATGATTATGGAAAACAAAGTGCTAAAGTAGACCTCGCTGAGGCCAAGGAAATTGCCCAGATGAACCTAACCGGGCAATAAAAGACTGTGGCTACAGCACAGGGACTGTGAGTCTTCCTGCCCTCCAGCCACTAAAGATCTGCTGACTTGTCTTCTCTTCCTGAAAACATCACACCCTGTGTAGGTAGGACAATATCTATGTCTACATCTACAACTGTATCTGTATGTAGTTAGAGAGAGAGGTGTGCAGTTTGTAGTATCTGCTCTGTGAATTCATTTAGTGTATAAAATTAATTCTGCTAGATAGTTTAATTATTATTATCATTATATAAAATTCACTTTTTCGATGACCCTCAGCAGAAAACGATGAGAATGTAAGTTAGGTCAAAGACTGAAAAATTCTTTAACAGACTTCACAAAAAATGCCAAGATATCAGACAATAAATCTTTAGGCTTAAATAAAAAATTAAGACACATAAACAACAAAATTAACTAGAATTTTGCATGATGTATCTAATTAAATTCAGGAAAGGAGTGTAGTCTTGCATTTATATCTAGCAGTTTCTCTTGTAACATCCTTTTTGCAGCCTGGGGTTCAAGAGCAATAATTCTTTATGGAATGTGACTGCTAAAAGTCATCTTCTTTTTTTCAGGTTGAATTAAATACCTTGAATTTTTGATAGGTTGCTTTTAGAAGAACGGGAACCCTATCTTCAAAATCAATTTTGCCCTAGAGGAAGTGATTTTTTTTTTTTAAGCAACTTTTACGTTCTTTACTCTTTTATTGAGAACTACTAAAGAGCAATCTATTGTCTTGTCTTAGCGCATAACTTTATAGGAAGTCCACATGCAAGCGTATCGAAATAACCTGCAGGATCCTTTATTTTTTACCTTCTTTTTTTTAGGAAACTTCACACCTTTTTTCAGATTTAAATTAGTCCAGATGGAAACTATTTCTGGCAGCTGTGCCTGGCTGGAGCAGAGAGTTACCTTCCAGGTCCCTGCTGAGTGACATGGAAATGGTCCAGGAATACACGAGAGCTGGAGTTGCCAGCTGATGTGCCCCAGAGGATAAGACTGTTTGCTAATTTAAAGAGAATATGGGACAAAACACTGAAGATCAGAAAGGTCTCAATAGTGCCACTAGAGCATCTGGCATCCACCGGTGTTTACTGCAATAACTAATCAACTAAACTCATTTTACTGCAGGTCGTGTTAGCAAAGAGGGTATGTAGTGCAGAGACCAATCAGCCTAGGAAGCCTGTGATTCTTAGAGACACTCACTTAACCTTCTCCTCACTGTTAGGATGCTGCTTCTGCTCAGTCTTTCAGGGTGTGTCTGTGGTACTAAACTAAACAGACCTGTGAGTTTCCCATAGCCTCAAGACACTTAACAATGCAGGGGTTGCATACCCAAATAGTCTTTCTCCCAAAAGAAAGTCCAAACCATCTGTTGGAAACCATGTCTGAATTTCACTGCCCTCCAAACTGGGCAGGAGTTTATCTAGTTCTGGGCTCCAGTAAAAGTTTCCAGGCACCAAAGCCAGTCTGCAGTTTTGCTAGCAACTGAACAAGAGAGCTCAAGCCTCTTCCTTGACTTGTCATATTGATTAGTATAAATGTACCTTCAAAACATGCGGTACAGTCAGTTTGCTCGGACTGAAAAATAATTGCATATCTGATAGTTATGATTTCTTCTACATCCCACCAATTATCCAGTAAAACTAAAAATCCAAGCCATCTTTCTAATTTTCCCTGCCCTAAGAACGGCATCAGGACAAAAAAAGATGTGAGGGAAGTCATGGTGGGAAGCTGTATTCTGTCAATACCAAACCCTCAGGAATGAGCATCACTCACATGCTTACACTTTGCCAGCTTCTTTGCTTATACAACTACTCATCTGGACCTGTAACTTTAACTGGATGTCACCAATGATCAACAAAGAATCAGGATGCAGGTTTCAGTGTCTGATCATTCAAGTGTGTCATTTCTGAGGTGTGATCGCTGCAAGCGACATTACCAATAATCTGGTCTGCCATGTTTCATTACAAAAAAAATCAAATGTTGCCCATTATTTTGGCATTATTGTCCCAAGCAACTTCTGCTTGAGCTATAACAGAGTGCTAGAAATTGCTTAAATTGCTTAAAGGATTGGCCAAAAATTTTTGTACACAGATAGAGTTTATCGTTAGAATCGGATTTTGTGTACTGATTTATCTGGAAGCATGTTCAGATTTTCATTTACATATATAAGTATACATTTACATGCTTTTCTCCTAAATAGTAACCTTTTTTTTAATAAGGGTATGAAATTATCCAAGCATGTAAATCTCCATTACATCATTGGAACTCACAGAAGCTCACAGGGCTTGATGAATCCATCTCCTCACAGATTCCTTTGCTCTATTTAAATAAAATAAATTGATCCATTCCCATCACAATAGAAAAGGAAAACATTTAAAAATTGTTCCAATATTTTTAATTATTAAAATATATAACAATAGCAACAACCACATCTTCTCTTTATGAGACTGGGTGCAGAGCAACTTTACAAATCTGCATGAATAACAGTGGGATTAAAATCAATGTCTCTACAAAATATTATTAATAAAATCTATTAATATTAAAACATTTAACTCATATGCAGAATTTCATAGACAATAAAAGATCCTTGAAAATATTAATTTACAATGTCCCTTTGTTTTCGGTGAATCTGGTTGTCAAAATAATTTTTGGACACTGAATCTGAGTAACTCAGAAAATTCTATTATTTCTGATAGACTTATTGCTCTTAGTTAGGCATTTTGTAAAGTAATTCCACTTCTTGTTATCCAGAAATGCAGCACGTGTGACCTACTTCAATGCTGATGAGCAAATGAATTTTTGAATTTTTAAAGAACCAAATTCGAGACACCAGGCTTTCAACAGGACTGTGGTCTTGCTTTGCAGGTAATATGGCATTCATTCTACTGATATTGCCTATTTGTGAGTGCTTGGATGCTTAATACTGGACAGTGGAGAAACAGTTTTAGTCTACAACACCCTAATTACATTCTAGCTGTTTTCACTCCCACCCTCAGTTGCTTCTAATAGGATAGCAAACCTCTGAAGCTCAAAATGTAGACTGACTATGTTTAGTATTCATGAACTTTAATATATTCCAGAAGTTATTACTCTTTAAGTTAAAAAAAAAAAGAAAGTATTTGATCACTTAAAACCTGTTAAGCATCAGAAATTGTTATTCTGGGTAGAATGTGGACAGTTTCTGAAGATTTTAAAGGAGGTTTTCATATACTTCACTGTTCCCTGTTGTGCTATATCTCTGTAAAAATGTCCCAGTTCACTGTGGTTCTCACTGAATATTTTAGTGTAGATTAATTCTCTTTTATTTGTCTTTAGGCTCCTACTTTCCACTTAAATTTTAAAATACTCATTTCACTGACAAGGAGCTGAGTCATAAAAAAATATAAGTATATTCTGAAGGTGTGCAACAAGGCAGGGAATTCAACTCCCTTCTGAGATCTACTCTATGGGGCTGAATTTCAAATTATGAGGGCAGCTGAGGATCAGATCTAGTCAATGAAATATACCCCAAACTATTTCTGACTGATGGGAATGTACAAAAGGTTTTGTTTGTCTTAACATCAGAGATTCTCAGCAAACCTTCAATGTTCTGGTGATCTCATTAAAGGATATTACATCTTATACTAGTAACAATAGCTGATTTTTATGATACCTTATTCAAGTACATAAAAGATAGAAGGACTATATAGACTACACCGCCCTCAGTGTGATTTTGATTAGCTTTGCAACATGTAAAGGTGGATGTTAGAATGGAGGACACTGGTGTGACTGGCTGAGAAAACGTCTGCTAATGGAAAAAAGGTTTAGATCAAATATTAAGATGATTGTGTGAAGTTGTATTTCTTTTATACATAACAGAGCTAAAAGAAAAGGCTGAACTGCTCCATGTGAAAGAGTCTGAGACTCAATGCTGTCATCTAGGTTTTAAGCTGATAGATCTAATAGTTGCCACAATGAATATTTAATAATCAGCATTTTTTCACAGAACAGAAATTAACCTGAAATATTGTTATTGCTATATCAGTGTCTCACTGTCATTTTGATTGCAGTACATCTTCATAACTTGGTTAGTAGATGCTAGACAATACCAGAGGTTCATTCTAATGCTTGTGTGCTAGTTCAACAGTGCTAATAGTCAGTGCTACCTTCCTGCTTCTGTAGACCTTTCTCTGTTTGCATTGCAGTACCTCAGGGCCTCACATCACCGGGAATTGCACACATGTAGAGCAGGACTGCAACTAACCAAGAGGGCTCTCTTAAATAAATCAAATTTAAGAAACAGTAGCAGTACCCTTATCCTATGGGTGGAAAAAAGGAGCAACTTTTTCAACATGCTGGGGACTGGAGTTTTCAGTGGTAGATAAACCTGCTTTACTTTGTGCAGGGTATCCTGTCTGCAGGTATTCTCAGATTCATAGTGGAGCAGGAGGAAATAGATTAGTTTTCACATGAATACTTCAGAAGTCATTCTGTACTTCCATTTCCAAACTGTTTTCGGTTTTTTGTTTTGTTTTTTTTTAATGTGTGAAGAACACAGGAATATCAGATCTGTTAAGAGAGGAAGAAGCCAACATGTGGCCATCCATGTGGTCTTCTCCCAAGTGACAGGGGACAGGACAAAAGGGAATGGCCTCAAGCTCCGCCAGGGGAGATTTAGGCTAGACGTTAGCAGGAAGGTTTTCATGGAAAGGGTCATTGGGCATTGGAATAGGTTGCCCAGGGAGGTGGTTGATTCACTCTCCCTGGAAGTGTTTAAGGCACGGGTAGACGAGGTCCTGAGGAACATGGTTTAATGTTTGACAGGAATGGTTGGACTGGATGATCCGATGGGTCTCTTCCAACCTGGTGATTCTATGACCTATGAGAATCTTAATTTCATAAAACTGAATCCCTTTCATGATATCTTGAGGTGAAGAGACTTGAAGTGACATCTGAAAGCACTATGTCTATGGGCAGACACCCAGCCACCTGTGTAACACGTGCTGCTGCCGAGGAGGAGAGCAGCCAGTTTTACCCCTATAGAAACTTGCACCAGTCAGGGGCTAGATAATGCTGACTGAGATATCTGTTTCTGGCTTCAGGTTGGTTTGCAGATGCTAATTTTGCCAGGTTAATAATTATAACTAGCAGCTCTACATCAGAGAGAGGAAATTTCACAGGCAGCAATTCTGAACAATCCTCCTTGTGCCTTTGTCATCCTTCTTGCCTTTTACACCAGTTCTGCTGCGCAACTGGTCTACTAGTTTGAAAACAAGCATGTCCCTAATTGGTTTCATTCTGCACTTGGCCATAGTTACATAAGTGCTTCCTCTTAAATGTCATAACTCCATCTGGGAAAAAATACTTTTGGACAATACAAGAAATTCCCAAGAACATTCTTATTTCGTCTCTGAAGAATAGCATCAGATCTTCCAGATGATAATGCTTTGTTTTGTATTCTTTACCACTTTTTTTCCCCCTCAGTCTTAATGTTTTCCTTTGTTGTTTATGTTTTTTTATGATGATGATATATCACAAAATATGTGTTACCAAATGTCTTTGGCTGCTGGGATTTGTAGTTTGTTTTGTTTTAATAGAATATGGTATTGCTATTGAACTTGAGGTTGAAATTATATTGCAGATGTCTAGCTTTATAATTTTTAGAAGTTAAAGCAAACAGTTAGAATAAATCTTTGAAGAACACTGTTTCTGCAAGAGATATCTCTTTGGTATGTGCATAATGAACTTTTCAACTGAAAGCAAATCTTCCAAGATATTCCAGAAAGAGTCTCAATTTGCAAGAGTATAATAAAAATTATTTAGGAGCAAGAGAAAACAATCTCAGGGTTATCAATGTAAATATAGCTGTTATTTTTAATGAAAGAACTCTGTTCCAAATTTCTTGCCATGTGTGTTCTTGAACACTTGAGATAAGCTGTTCTGGAGTTTTATACGTGTATGTATACACATATGTATGCACAGACACATACACATACATACGTAGATATTCACGCGCACACACACACACACACATATATATATATATCTTGGATCTATATATCACCTATATATCTTGGATCTATATATCATATACACACACACAGTGTGTGTATATGTGTATGTATGTGTGTATATGATATATAGATGCCACCATCAGTCCTACATAAACTGTACAATACGTCATGAATATATAAGTCATCCAAGATTTTGACTGCTTGATTACGAGTATAAGAAATCTTTTCAACATGAAATGGTTTATAAATTTATCCAGAGATATCCTACTTATGCAAATGCTGATAGAAAAGCATTTTTATTGGAGGATGGGGGAATGCAAGAAATAGGGGAGGAGTGCCAGCTAATATTTAAAGAAACTCATTTTAAAATACTAAAATATTTATTAGATAGAGAATATTATAAAGAGTAGTTGGACTTATTTGAACTTGATCGTCAGATTTTATTAGGCTCTGAATAAAAATAAACATCTATCTCAAAAAATAGCTTAGCTTAAAGGACAAGTTATATTGCCATCTCTAAAGAGGCTGCAAGGCCACCTATCGCAGGGGCAAGGTGAGCCTAGGCAGGGGGAAATCTCAGTGTTGCCAGGGAAAAAGCCTAGCCTGGACAGAAAAACATAATGCTTAACATTGAGGAAAGTGATTTTTGTTTCTTCTGCTCATCCTGTGAGAGACATGTGGCACAACACAAAAAATCTAAAAAAGAAGCATTTGTTATATTTTGCACAGCAGGAAAGTATTAAGAATGAAGGCAAGCAGGGCCTCTCAGCATGAGACTGCGTCTGCTCAGGAGCTGCATGCTGTGAAGGTTCATAGCATAACGTAAAGATGAATCTTGCTGATCTCTGATCCACCTGAATATGCAAGGTGTGTGCTGCTTTCCCCCTCCAGGAACAGAGTTTACAGCAGCTCCTGCTCTCCATGGCTCTTCAGCTTCATCGCTCTCAGCATAGTTCATCCTCTTCACTCCAGCAAGTAACTGGCAGAAAGCAAAGAAAAGGAGCAAGGGCCAAAAGATGCTAGGAACAATATTAATATGAAATTACTATTCAGCTCAGTACTCATTCCGTATGATAAGACCACTGGGAGCAACTCAGTGTGGTTTCAACAGCGATGATGTTATAAAGTGTAGAAAAGGATTAAATAAATGTTTTTATTGTTTCCAATAGAACACTAAAATAATTTTGTAATTTTAGATACTGACAACTTCTCCTATTAAATATGATATTAATGAGACCAAAAATTCCTCATGAAAACACCAAAGTAAATGGTGAGATGTACTTACATTTGAATTAGCTTTCTAATTCCTCCAATTCATTTATTTGCCTGTTTCAAGACAAATCCATTTAAGTAAATGCTTCCTAGGCTTTCATAGGACTTAGAGCTCAATTTCCTAATCAAACAACAGTGACTTACCAGATTATTGCATATAATCAGAACTGCAGGAACTATCCATGCCCTGTCTGTTCTCAGCCACTCACACAGAAGACGGTGGGACTGGCTTCAGTATGGGGTTATGCAAACTCAATTATCTTACCTTTTAAGCAGCAAAAAGTGTGGAATGGGAGATGCAGGGATGGTGGCTGAGTTCCTCCCTCCAGAGTTATTTAAAAGATGTGTAGATATAGTGCCTAGGTATATGGTTCAGTGGTGGACTTGGCTGTGTTAAGTTTTATGGTTGGATTTGATGATGTCATAGGTCTTTTCCAACCTAAATGATTCTGTGGTGCTGTGATTGTTATCACTTCCCATCTGATAATACACTAGTACAACCAGAACATCAAGCCTTTATATAAACATTTCTTTCATTTTGCCACTTATGAAATGATTATCCAAGATAAATCAAATATTATTCACAAACCCTCAAGGGAAGTTATGATGCTTATTTGTAATGACAAGATTGGAGATAATGTATTGTTAAGTGCCAGGATACCACAGGGCTGGGAGTGTTGGTGGCTTCCCAGGGCAACTAAGGGCATCCCCTAAGTCAGGGAAACAACAGCTAGAAAGAGAGAAGTTTCACCTGACTGAGGGAGGCAAAAGCATCTTCTCCAATAGGACGGCCACCTGGTGAGGAGACCATTGAACTCAGAATGATTCAAGGAGGAAGATGATTACCTACAATCAGAATTAGAAGGCAGATAAATGTGGGTGATGTTACTCTGTATGTCTTCTACAGAGCATCTGAAGAAGAAGATAGGGACTTCCGCAGATAATTGGAAGCAGCCTCACCTTTGAAGGCCCTAGTTCTCAAGGAGTACTGCCCTTCCTCCCACCAGGTATCTGGTGGAGAGAAAACAGCAGAGCATGAGCAACCCAGGAGGTTTCCAGAGCGCATGGATGAATGCTTTCTGACATTGGTGAGCCTGGGAATGTACAGTCTGTGATGGACCTGATTCTTACAAAGAAATAATTGATTAGGTACATGAATGTCAGGGGCAGCATTGACTGTGGTGGCTGTGAGACTGGGGAATTCAGGATCTAGATAGGAGGGAGCAAGAAAAAAAGCAGGATCACAGCCATGGTCTTCAGCAGACCAGACTTTAATCTCTTCCGAGATCTACTTGGAAGAATCCTCTAGGACAGAAGGAGAGAGAATCTTGGAGAGAAGGATCCAGGACTTCTAAGAAATTTTCAAGCTCAAGAACAGTCTGTTCCAATAAGCATGATATCAAGCAAAGGTGGCAGGAGGCCGTCATGGATGAACAAGGAGCTCCTGTCAAAACTCAGACAATGAAAACAACTGTGCAGGAGGTGGAAGGGTAACAGGAAAGAAGAAAATGTCATGACTTTCTTGAAGGAAATGGAGAATCCAAGGAAATTAAGGCAGTTGAGCCTCATGTCGACCCTTGGGAAAGTGACAGGGCTAATGCTCGTGGAAATAATTTTAAAACACATGAAAGAAAGCAAGGTGATTGCAAGTAGTGAGCATGGATTTATGAAGGGAGATCATGACTGACCAACATGATAGCTTTCGACAGTGAGATTATTGTCTTGGTGCATGAGGAGAGATCCACAGATAACTAACATCAGCCATTCTGTGACTGAATGATTCACAATGTAGGTGAACTTCTAGAAGACTCTGTCTCTAACTGTATCAAGTTATAAGTTTGAAGAAAGAGGAAAAGCTGTCTGGTGTGCCTTTTCTGCAAAAGTGAGATGGAAATAGGAAACTTTAGAGCTTTCCACAACAGGAAAACTATTTTCAAAACCAGACCTTACGTAGAATGTCATGGAAGATTTTGTTATGACCATTCTTCACCTGAAGACTCTAGTTTGCTTTGTGATATACTTAATTACAGACAGTATACATTTGGGTGCAGATCAAAGTCTAGCTTGAGGCACAGTCAAAGCAGGCGGATGCCAAGGGCAGTGAAACAGTGAAGACTGCAGCTTACTTCTCTTATACGAATGCCCTGGAGTATCTGCCCAGCAGCTGTTGTTGCTGCCCCTGAGACAGGAGTTATAATATGTTTAGAAGTGCTTTTCTAGAGAGATGTTCCTTCAAGAAATCTCTGCCTTCACCTCTCTACTTCCCTGACAGCAGCAGGAGTACAAGCCTGATTCCCCAAGGCTTTTCTCTCTTCTGCTTCTCTCCTCTTCTGTTGTTTTCTCCCATTTCTCCCTTCCCGCATCAAGCCCAGACCACTGGGGAGCCTTCAGCTGGCTTTGAGGGAAAGGCAGCTCTTCTCTTCTGCTATACATCAGCTCACCAAAAAAAAAAACGTAGTGTGGACATCTGTACACTACTCTGGTTAAAATATCCAAACACTGCCTTAAGTCCAATTCTAATGTTGTTGATTTAAAGGAAGAAGGCAACTATTTTCTTTCACATAGGGTTTAATTCTGGTCTACTATGAATTTTGACTATTGGAAGAAATTTAACAATTATGTTCAGGAATAAGGAAGATCTTGAGATTTCTCAGAAAGCTTGCATGCTGTTCTTTGGCATTTTCAGTAGTAATTATGCTATTCATGGCACAGTTTTTTTACCATGTGACTATAACCCAGTGTGAATGAGCATATTTTACATTTTAAAAGACACCCAAACTCTTTCTTTTCTGTTTCCTAGGAAACAGCTGCCCAATCCCTTTCAGCTAAACACTGAACAACTCAGTTTCCATTATGCTGTTTGTTACCTCATGAAGCTAAAAGGATCACCACAATTCAAATAGCCCTCCATGGAAAAATTATGTCACTTTCAGAAAACAATACATTGAAAAGTATAATGACAGTTGCATTATTCAGAAAGAAGAGAGCACTATTTTTTTCCCCTTTTCATCAACTCTGACTTATCCAGAATATTTTCAGCAAAACTTATTGGTATGTCAAAACTAACAGATATATTGGATTCTGTTAGCTTTGATGAACTTTTTGGGGCCATTACTAACATGATTTCACTCAGTATTTTCGCAGAATGTTTCAACCTCAAATTGCAATCTACACATCCATTGACAAAAGAAGAAAAAAAACAACCAAACCTGGAGATTTCAGTCAGAAACTAGACTTTCCAAGCCAGTTACAGACAGGACCAAATTCCTCTAGTCTTTGATAAACAAAATGGCTGAGTAAGATTTTCTCAGGAGCACTGCAAGAATTAGGGCAATATATTATGGTAATATCTCCAATAAACGTTTTCTATCGGACTATCATAAAAGGCAAACAGCACTAAATCCAAGATAATAATAATAATTCTCCAGAAAAGAAGAGTAATAGACACTGTGGATTAAAAAAAAAAAAAAAAAATCTGTTAATGACAGAATACCATCTTTTTTTCCCTGAGGTTTACCTTTTCCTGTTAGTATATCTATGACCTTGTATCATACTTTACTTTCTCACAACCTTCAAGTCTACTCATGGCACCAGGTCCACCTACCCCTAATTAAAAGTACAGGCTTTTGTAATGGTCTTAAAACACCTTCTTCAGTTTCTACACAGATTCTAAGCCACACAGGTCACATCAATGGCCTGACCCAATTTCAGATGTAGCTCGCAAACCTGTTCTCCTTCATCCTGGACGTATTTCCCTCAGCGTCCCCAAATAGCATCACTGTCAAATTCTCCACCTCTATATTCCAGCCATTGGAAGGACTAATAGAAATTCATAGATTCATAATATCATAGAATCATAGAACAGTTTGGGTTGGAATGGACCTTTGAAATTCATCCAGTCCAACCCCACTGCAAGAAGCAGGGACATCTTCAACTACATCAAGTTGCTCAGAGTCCCATCCCACCTGAAACTGAATGTTCCCAAGGATGGGACATCTACCACCTCTCTGGGCAACCTGTGCCAGTGTTTCACCTCTCTTATTGTAAAAAATTTCTTCCTATTCTAAATCTACACTCCCATAGTTTAAAACCATTAACCCTTTTCCAGTCACTAGAGGCCCTGCTAAAAAAAATTATCCCCATCTTTGTAATAAGCCCCTTTTGAGTACTGGAAGCCTCCACTTATATCTCCCAAGAGTTTTCTTTTCTGCAGGCTGAATGACAGTTATCTCAGACTTTCTTGACAGGAGAAGCATTTGATCCCTCTGGATCTGCTCCAGCAAATCCAGCAGGTCCAGGGAGGTTCTTCTCCCTCTGTGCTCAGCACTGGTGAGACCGCTCTTCGAATCCTGTGTTCAGTTCTGGGCCCCTCAGCACAAGAAGGATGTTGAGGTTCTGGAGCAAGTCCAGAGAAGAGCAATGAGGCTGGTGAAGTGGTTGGAGAACAGGCCTTATGAGGAGAGGTTGAGAGAGCTGGGGGTGTTTATCCTGGAGAAGAGGAGGCTGAGAGGAGACCTCATTGCTCTCTACAACTACCTGAAAGGAGGTTGTGGAGAGGAGGGAGCTGGGCTCGTCTCCAAAGTGACAGGGGACAGGACAAGAGGGAACGGCCTCAAGCTCCAACAGGGGAGATTTAAGCTAGACATTAGGAGGAAGTTTTTCACAGAAAGGGTCATTGGGCATTGGAATAGGCTGTCCAGGGAGGTGGTTGATTCACCTTCCCTGGAGGTGTTTAAGGGACGGGTGGACGAGGTGCTGAGGGACATGGTTTCGTGTTTGATAGAAATGGTTGGACTCGATGATCTGATGGGTCTCTTCCAACCTGGTGATTCATTGATTCTATGACTCTATGAAATCAGAGTATTGAAAAGAGTTTCCTGAACTTACTCAAGTTAACTGATTTTTCTGTTTGCTGTATCGTTTTTTCTTCTACATCTTTTCTCCCGCTAAGCAATTTTTCTTTTGCCTCTGGCAAAAAGTGTTCATAGTGTGCCAAATTGACTTGCCAATCATAGGCACCATGAAAAAAGGAAGACTGATGATAATGCAGATTTTCAAAACAGTGAGGCATTCAATTCGTATGCAGCCTCATTGCTTTCTATGTTTTCAGGTATGCTTGAAACCTATTCCTTTCCAAACAGCGGAGACCCTAAATCTGCATTGTGGATATTCACAAACACAGCACCTTCCACTGAAGACTCATCTCACTCTTCGTCACTGCTCCATGACTTCATGCAAAATCAAGTTAACACTGTATTTTACAGCCCTCCAGTCTTCTTATTCCAAACTTGGAGACACCCAACATGCAGGAAACCCCTTTTTGCACCTAATCAGTAATAAATTCCTATATAAAAGAAAGAAAAATGTAATTGTTTTTTTCTCTCTTTCCCGTATCAGTTATTAAAGAATCAGAAGTTGTCTGTTCTCTTTGGTCAGTCTTTTGTCAGTTATTGTCTCCTAGTATTTATTTTCTTTGTGTTTCTGGTTCAGCAAACTGGTTAAACTTCACTTTATTTACTCGTAATTCCTCTCATACTGACTTTTATACATGGAAAACCACTGTGTCGATCTACATTTTTGTCTTTTTGGACCCTTATCAAGATTGACTTTTATCACAATAAAGATTCTGAATGAATAAAAAGTTCCTTCCTTACTTCTCTCTTTGGAGTAGTAAATGGTTAGAAATATTCACAGAGTGAAAATGATGGCAAAGAGCTGGCAGAGAACCAGTAAATGGACAGAACACACATAGTGTAGAGGTTAGAACTTAGTATTTGAAGACTGAAATAGCTCAACAGTGGCAATTCTTTATATATGAGTAATATCCCCTACATTTGGAACCATTTACCAGCTGACTCAACAAACCCCATTAAAAGAAATAAAAGGAAAAGCAATATTATTTCTTTGCTCATCCGTGACTGCTTTATTCACTGGACCGTGCCACATTTTCTATACTATATCAACCCTTTTCTTTCAAGACAGTAAGTCACCATTCTTAATTATAAGACATCACTCTGCAAAGGTTAGAAACCCATCCTGACTGGGAATGCAAATGAAATTTCTCTTAGAAAATCCCATTTACTCCTTTGGAATATCACTAGATTAACCCAAGGGGAATTTAGTGCCAGTTTGGGTGGAATAGCTGTTATGGAAGTAAAAAACTCTATGAAACCAGAGAAGTGGCTGGTTTGACTGTGCAGAAATAAAGGAACATTTTCAGAGAACTTGGGTCTACTAAATTGTGCATCCATGAGTCTACCAAGGAAAATTGGTAATATACTAGGAAAAGACAAAATAGAAGTATTTGAATGGAGAAATAATATTTTTTGAAAGGTGGGGATAGGAAAGAAGTGAACTGTAAACTCCAAGAGTTTTGATTATGGTTAGATTAAGTTAAACTGCTTGGGTGGATACAGATTGTTGTGTTCCAGCTAAAAGTGGGATCCTCACTAATGCAAAAGGATTAAGTCCATCCTCAGGCTCCCTACACAGAGCAAACCACCATGGGATGCTGAATCAAATCCTTGTATGGACCAAGAAGAAGGACTGAAAGGGAAAAAATCCAGCCAACTACTTGCTTATTCTCTAATTGTGTAAAGGCATGACATTTCTCTGAATACAGTCCCCAAACATCAGTGTGTTACAGGTGAGAAATGATCCACAGGCTGAGTGGTTTCACAGCTGTCCAGCTATGACAAGCTGTCTGCCAACAATACTTTTAGGAATGGTTCTAAAAACCATCAGGAAAAGAGGTCACTTTCTCTCTGACTTTTTCTCTCAATGTACATAAATCACCAAAATGATGGATTTTATGTCAGTTTAGGATCTTCCTTGTTGAGAATGCCACAGGAATCAACAGCAGTGTTCACAAAGAAAGATGCAAACAGTAGGTGGGAGGAAGTTAATGAGTGTTTTATCCAAAAGTAATTTATCCTGGAAATTATCCGGGTAAAATGTGAACGGCATGAAAAGAGGGGTTAGGGTTTGACCCAATTCCGAAGGCCCTCAAGGAAGAATATGTTGAAAAACATCTTTTAGTACCCTGAGCCCTGTTTGCTGCAATCACAGGCTATGGTGTCGTATAAACCTGTTCATCATTTTCTCAAGTTCTGTCTTCATTTAAAGATCTTATTTTCAGATCATTATTCCCAGTAGCAGGTTTTGTAACATTCTCATTTCGTCTGACATTTGGAAACGTTTTTCTGTTCGTCAGCTTAAAGCTATTCCCTGATGTGTTTCTATCCATTTTGTAAAATTTCAGTGTGATCCATCAATTTAAATACTATGTACTGCGCTTTTCTTTGTAACCTGGTGTTTATTCACATGAAATGCAAAAATATGTACGGCACTTGACTGCTGTTGTGCTTATAAATCTCCCTGGCCAAAATTCAGAACAGTAAATATAAGCACTTTCTTAAAGCTGAGCTGATGCTTGTATGATTTCAAAGTAAAGCCCTTACATTTTTAACAGCAAATTAAAAAGTTACCAGAATTGCCACTGACTTCTGCATCAACCACATTCTGTTATATTGTCATTTCTGTGTCTTATTTCAGTGGCACAAGGGAAATGGATTTGTAAGCAATCTGGTCCTCACAAAATCAAATGAAACTGTCGCATACCAATTAAAATATATTTTATGAGTTTCCTACTGCAATTATTTCAGGTGTTTTGTTTCCATATGCGAACTCGACTACTAATCAGCCACTCATTAATCTTAACTATCTCTGTATGTCATCTCCATGCATCTTAAACAGATGAATAAACAAGCTAAATTGAAATGTAATGGATTTAGGTTATCTGTTTCTTGTAAATTAAGTAAAATTAAATCTAGTGTGCCAGTTTACACATGTGCTTATAAGTAGGTATGGAGGCCAAGAAGCTCCCTTGAAACTATTGGAGCCAAACCCACTCCTGTCCAAATTTTGAACATGCTTAAACTTACAATACTCCTGTGCTTGTTAGTCAGTTCCAATATCTCTATAATTGCTGGTGTAGCCATGAAAGATAAACTTGTACACTGACCAGAAGAATGTGGTGCAAACAGAATAGAGTGGAATGGAATGGAATAAAGTGGAATGGAAAAGAGTGGAATGGAATGGAATGGATTAGAGTGGAAGGGAATGGAATGAATTAGAGTGGAATAGAATAGAATAGAATAGAATAGAATAGAATAGAATAGAATAGAATAGAATAGAATAGAATAGAATAGAATAGAATAGAAGAGAATAGAATAGTTCTGTTAGAAGGGACCTAAACCAATCATCTAGTTCAGCTGCCTGTGAAATGCAGGGCTGACCAAAGGTTAAAGTAAGTTGTTAAGGACATTGTCCAATGTGTCTGAAACACTGATAGGCATGGAGCACCAGTCAACTCTCTAGGAAGCTCGTGCCAGTGTTTGATCACCCCTTAGTAAACAAATGCTTCCTAATGTCCAGTCTAAACCTCCTCTGGTACAGCTTTGAATCATTTCCATGAACCTGTCACTAGATAGCAGGGAGAAGAATTCAACACTTTCCTCTCCACTTCTCAGGAAGACATAGAGAACAATGAGGTCATCGCTTGTCCTCCTCTTCTCCAAACAAGATAAGCTCAAAGTCCTTAGCCTCTCCTCAACCCTTCCAGGCCTTTCACTAGCTTGGTTACCCTCCTCTGGACAACATGTGAGGACTTTGTCTTGTACAGCTCAGAAACTCTTGCTTTATCTACTTCTTGACTTTTGAACCAGCCAAGTCTATCAATAGATCTGAAGTGACTTTGCCTTACCAGGTCTATTGGTAGTCCTAAACACAGACCTGCAGAGATCGTCATTAGACTTTAGTAGAATCACAAAGTGCAAAATCAATCATGTCTCTGCTTCCTCTTGTGGTAGCACCAATGCCATTCTTGAGTTACAGAAGAAATTTTGTAGGGTTTCTTTATCTGTAAAGTCAACAATATACAGTTCTCTGAGTCTTTGCCTTTCTGGTATCTGAGGCTGGAATTGGTGGGTTTTGTTCTTCTCTGCTCTCTATTCTATATACATTTATCTGTCCGAGGTTTACAAGCTGTTCAGCGATGTTTTTTGTAGAATTAGCTGTGAGTCACATGGGCACAACAACACTGGCAATCGAAGGAATGTATTCCAGTTAAGAAGCAAATACAGCTGTAAAGTACAACCAGTGGGAGAAAATCAAGAAGAAGAAATTACATTGGTTTAAAAATCAGAAAAAAATACGCGCATCTAAAATTAGAAACATGATTTAGAAAATCCATCTGGACTTCTATCTTTAGGAGTTTAAGCACAGGTGTTCCTTTTTACAGCAAAACTTTACAAATCTGTTGTAAAATCTCCATGGAGACTGTACCGACAGAGGGGTTGTTTCTCCTCCCTTGCAGTGTGGGATGCCAGCCTACCATCCATGTGTAAGTGCAGAGGAAAAGTTTTTCCTTGTGGTACTGCCAGCTATTATTCTTACATAATCACTCTTCATATACCTGCCTGTGTACACTGGCTCTGTAATTTATTGGGGTTGAATCAATAAGATAAAACTAATGTCAGCCGGTTATACAGAGAAGCCAACCTGTCCATTTGTGAACAGCTAGCAGAGACTGAAATGATCATCTCACCCAGCCTTCTAATTGCAGCTGTCAATCTTCCGGGTGGTGTACATTATAAACAAACCACCTGGAAACTCACTTTGAAAGTAAAACCGGACATTAAAATTCAGATACAGTCCCCTCGAGTGAGAATATCAAAAGGATTTAAATTATTTCAAATTTAGATTATAACTTTTGATACGATGCCTTTGGGAAATACATGTAAATGTGTTAATATTTTAAAAGTTAAATAGGGTACATTGTATTTCTTGAAAGTATACAAAACCCAAACCACCAGCTGTACCAGTTTGTATTATTTATCACTTATTTATCACTTAACTAATGTACAAAATGAATTCTTTGAAGTATCTAACATGTCCAGCCTTGGACAGCTTTTAGAAATTATGATGACTTGGTGATTAAATTGGTTTTCAGTTTTCAAAAAAAATATATATAAAAACCCCTGGAATAATCCAATGGAGAGAGAAAAATATATTTGTCTTTCTAGCAGAAATGAAGGAAAAAAGTAGATATTAATGATCTGATTAGTTCGAACCCTGGAACATGAAGCTGTTCTTACCTATCCTCTGCAGAACTGCTATATCACTAAGGTTAGCAAGAGTAAGGAAGCATTTATCTGACTGAATTAAAGAAAATTACATAAGCATTATAGTGGCAAACCACTTAAGGGAATGATTTCAGAATTTTCTAATTCATTCAATTTTCTCTGACACAGAGGATCGCATTGCATTTTTTATGTAATGTGGCACATTAAAATGTTTTTAGATAGACCATTTACACATTTTATGTAGCTTTTCTCCCTGTCATTAGAGTTCATATATCACAGGCTCTGATTATCCCTGGCCATATTCTGAAGTCAATGGTCTACAGCACAGAAGAGTTTTTTAATGCTTGTGTCAATATTCCAGGGCAGAAAACCTGGATCTTTTGATGAAAAGGGATAGAGTTTCTAAGGGAAGTCTTCTAATCTCTTTTAGCCTTAGTTTAATGCTACTGTCCTGGAGCCAACAAGACTAACACTGTTCACTTCAATCAACACAAAGCTACAATCGCCTTAGATGTGTCTAGATGTTCTTTCTACTCGAAACTATGCAGGATGAACCAGAAAATCGGCTAGTTATCAATCTCAAGAACACACAAAGCTCCATTGGCCTGGATATTTCTCAATGAGGGTGGTGAGGCACTGGAACAGGTTGTTCAAGGATGTTGTGGCTGCCCCATCCCTGGAGGTGTTCAAGGCCAGGCTGGATGGGGTCTTGGGCAGCAGGGTGGTTGGAATTACATTGTCTTTAAGGTCTCTTCCAACTCAAACCATTCCGTGATTCTATGACCTTCCTAACTAACATGGACAGCCATGAGCTAGAAGCAGATATGAGCTAAATTTGGGACATGCCCCCAGCTTAGTAAAAGTAACATAAATTAAGGTAAAAAAGAGAATTCTAGATCAGACAGAAGCTCCTATTAGACACAAGAAAACTTTTTTAATAAAAAAAGTTTTATTTCAAAGTAATTAATAATAGAAATGCTATTTACTAAATAATAATAGTAAATCAAGTCCAAGGAATCCTAGAAACATAGAAACAAAAACCAACTGGACTCCTGTTCAAACTGAATCAGTACAAAAATAAATCACAGTAAGGAACGACAATGATCCATTGATCTTCTCCACAGACATTCTGTCAGCAGGCAATATGTTTTATCATGCACCCCAAGCAGTAAGAAAGTTTCACTGTCAGTATGATTCTGGTTCATGCTGTAATTGATAATGATGAAACATTTCTCTTTCTGTCAGTCTATATGTCAACTTGTAAGAGCAGATATTGTCTCTTGTTTGTTTTAAGAGTTAAAATAAAAGCATGTTTCATTAGAGAAAAATCACTATATATATTGAATATAATACTGATGTTTTCTTTCCTTGTCTACCAACAAGAGATTGAAACCTGCAATGTACATGAATGACATCATAACTTGAAAATTTCTTGAAGCACCAAAGGTGTTCTTAGAGAAAGTTGGCATAAGAAATTCAGTGTATGGTGTGCACTCCTTTATATAAATAAGTAATCTCAGACAAATTGATGATATGCATTTATGAACTTTTATGTTCATCTACAGGAGATAGCAAAGACCCATCTTCCATTTTCCTTTTAAAAAATTATTGACCGTATCATATCATTTTGAAAAGGACCAGCAAACAGATCATTTCTTTATGAGGTGATTTTTGGAACTCAAAGCACAAGATTTAGATGCGTTAGCTCTTCCACTCATACCATCCAGAAAATTTCTAGTCATAGTTATCAAAACTTTTCTAGAAATAGCAGTATCATTAGCACCCAGCATGTATGGAAGTTAAGAATCAAGCAGAGAAAATGAAAGACGGTTTGGGTAATTCAGACTAGACACACAGAAGATATTTTTCATAGTAAGTGGAGTGAATCACTGGCACAGATTGCCCAGAGAGGTAGAATCATAGAATCATAGAATCACCAGGTTGGAAGAGACCCATTGGATCATTGAGTCCAACCATTCCTATCAAACACTAAACCATGTCCCTCAGGACCACGTCCACCCGTGTCTTAAACACCTCCAGGGAAGGTGACTCAACCACCTCCCTGGGCAGCCTGTTCGAATGCCCAATGACCCTCTGTGTGAAAAACTTCCTCCTAATCTCCAGCCTATATCACCCCTGGTGCAGCTTGAGGCCATTCCCTCTTGTCCTGTCCCCTTGCACTTGGGAGAAGAGCCCAGCTCCCTCCTCTCCACAATCTCCTTTCACGTAGTTGTAGAGAGCAATGAGGTCTCCTCTCAGCCTCCTCTTCTCCAGGCTGAACACTCCAAGCTCTTTCAGCCATTCCTCATAGGGGCTCTTCTCCAGCCCCTTCTCTGAAAACAGTAGAAGTAGTAGATGCACCGTCTCTGGAAACATTCAAAGTGAGGTTTGACAGGTGTCTGAGCAACCTGGTCTATTATAGTTGAAGATGGCCCTGCTTATTGCAGGGGTGCTGAACTGGATGACTTTTAAGGGTTCCTTCCAGGCCAAATCATTCTACAATTTTATGAAAGATGAATCATTGGACAAACAGTCTGAACCTATATTTTCATCTGCAAGCCCATGATACTTTAGAATTCCAAACACCTATTGACTTATGAAGATAAATAAAAAAAAAAATGCAAACATCTTCTTTCTTTCTCCTTTTCTTTTCCTCCATCCATTAGGGATGTCCAACATTTTCTGCACATTCTTGTTTATGAGATACAGTTCTGCTTCATATCAGCCCCTTTCAAACCACATATCAACTGAACACAGCCCCTCCAGCAAACTGAAAAACTCAGCTCAGCTACGTGCTGTCACAACTGTTATATCAAAGATATTTCCAACAAAAGTACACTCCATTGTAGTCTCTAAAAAGACCTGGAATGCAGCAGGGTACTTACTCTGTTCTTCAGTCAATTTTACTACATGGTCTGAGTCTGTATCAGTAGCAATATAGACATGATATTCTTTACAGACATAGAATTGCCGTAGTGGACTGGGGTTTGTCTAGATGACATGGCACAATATCACATAAACATAATCAAAGTAGCTCTGCAGAAGATAATTTAGGTGGCAGAGTTGACATCATCTGTGTTAGAATGATACTGACTAATATATCTTGATCCCCTATTTCAAATTTACCAAAGTTTACACTGTATTGAACGGCCTGTTTCGTGAGAATGACTGATCCATTCTTCATTGAAAATTCATGTTATTGCTTCACCTTTGCAGCTCTAAACCATGCTCCAAGTGACAGTCATTTTTATTTCTCTTTCTGAGAATATTCTTAGAATCGTATACAGAATATTTGGTTACAAACAGTTAATGTCACTTAACATCAGAATTTTCTCTTTATTTTTTTATTCAGTTTAGGTCACCAAATTATTTATTAATAATAAATAATAATAAATAACTTAGACAAAGGTTTTTTTACACAATTTTTAATAGAAATTTTATATTTAATTTTTTAAACTTTATTTAGCAAGAAAGGTCAAAAACCTAAGACAACAAATGGAATTTTGTGACCCAGTGAATCACTGCATTTTGTTATGGGATATTGCTGTAAGCATGCTTACTGCACAGAAATGATAATATGTGACTGTTAGTCTGTGTCCAGTAAATAAGAATACCTTTCACTCAGTTAGTAGTCAACTGTTCCCAAGACAATAAAATTCTATATCATCTTCTCTGGAATCTGGAGGTATTTCCCTGAAAAGGAAAGTCCTCCTAATATTCTAATTGTAGTTTCACAAACTTCAGCTTTTTAATTCAAATATTTTGAAAATTCACTTTTAGATATAGCATTTTTTAAACATTATTTATAGATTTATTCTTCATCCTATAATAAAACATTAGCTTTATTTCCATGAGTTATTACCTTTATCCTATAGTTTATTTTGGAAATATCCTATTGTAAGTGTTAAGGTTTCTATATATTATTTTTCTATTTCAAGTAGAAGTATCTTGGGTTAATTCTGGGTGTCTCTCTTTGATATGAAGGGAAAAAAAGAAAAATTGCAAGAAAATATTTTTGTTGCTCCTTTACCTAAAAATAACAAGTAATTTAATCTCTTAATTTGATTTTTTTGAGCCATTTGTATTTGTAATTACTATCAATAATTCCATTTATTTCCCATTTTTAATCTTTGAAAGCATGTTGGTACAGTATTAACAGTACTTCACATCATGAAAAGAATTCTTTCACTGGGAAGTATGACTTCAATGATGCAACTTTACACTGCTTATCAGGACATTGTTGCCAGTTCCTGAATAATAGAAAGTCCCTGCTTCCAGTACGTGATAGCCTCCACAAAAGAGGGAGAATTCATGCATTGACAAGGTGGGTGATATCGACCTGTGACTATTAAATTCTACTTGATGTAATGTATCAGTGTGTCATTTTATGAAAGGGTAGAGCTCATCAGATCCTTTCATGCACCTGTTTGCTGTATTGTACATATCAGAAGCAACTTTCCACATATGCCAGAAATACTTTTAATATCAGTGCCAGCTATTTGGTTACAGAATAAAGATCATCCCAGTGAATGGAAGGATGACAAGGAAGATTGCTGCCTCGAGGAGAAGGACCTGGGGGTGTTGGTTGATAGCCGACTGAACGTGAGCCAGCAGTATGCCCAGGTGGCCAAGGAGACCAACAGCATCCTGGCTTCTATCAGAAACAGTGTGACCAGCAGGTCCAGGGAGGTGATTCTCCCTCTGTACTCCGCACTGGTGAGACCACTCCTCGAATCCTGGAGGCAGTTCTGGGCCCCTCAGCACAAGAAGGATGTTGAGGCTCTGGAGCGAGTCCAGAGAAGAACAACAAAGCTGGTGAAGGGGCTGGAGAACAGGCCTTATGAGGAGCGTCTGAGAGAGCTGGGGGTGTTTATCCTGGAGAAGAGGAGGCTGAGAGGAGACCTCATTGCTCTCTACAACTACCTGAAAGGAGGTTGTGGAGAGAAGGGAGCTGGGCTCTTCTCCCAAGTGACAGGGGACAGGACAAGAGGGAATGGCCTCAAGCTTTGCCAGAGGAGATTTAGGCTAGAGTTTAGGAGGAAGTTTTTCCATGGAAAGTGTCATTGGGCATTGGAATAGGCTGCCCAGGGAGGTGGTTGATTCACCTTCCCTGGAGGTTTTTAAGGCATGGGTGGGTGAGGTCTTGAGGGACATGTTTTAGTGTTTGATAGGAATGGTTGGACTCAATGATCCAATGGGTCTCTTCCAACCTGGTGATTCTATGGTTCTATGATTCTATGAAGAGAGTCCAGCAGCTCTTCTATTTCACAAGTGGTAAAAAGTAGTAAATTAAGAGTGAAACAAGGGATTTCAAGAGGGAAAAAAAGCCTTAAAATGTGTTTCAGTCCAGGGTTTGGCATTCAAGGCTCAGGATTTAACACCTTTGAGGACAAAATTTCAGCAGTTACAATATGCAAGGCATCACTGAGACAACTTGTGTTATAACAAGGATTTAACCTTTTGAGCCTTCTCCTAAAGCCAGTGTATCAATAGAAACACAATTAAAACCCTTCAGGCTTACGTTTTAAATTATCCAACACCTTCCTCACCCATCCTCGCACCGAAGACATTTTCTGAAAGACTTTGCAGATGTGGTGCCACTTAATCGACCTCCTTTACTTCTGTATATACCCTATCAGGTACGGACTCCCTGCCCTTTTAGGTAGTAATAAGTTCCCTCCAAGTTCACCCCAAGAGAGGTTTGTGGGCAAATTGCTATGCTACGTGCTTCTAGCAGTATTTTTTTTTTTTATTTCTGGCTCATAAAGTGGCATGTTCCCCCAAATTCTGTAGGCTGACTTTTGATGCAGGTTTTGTTGCCGTTTTCCAGTGTTGTAAAAGTACACAATTAATTAAAAGTGCACAGTAATCTACAGCTCCAGCTATCACCACAGCCCCATTTATAATTTTTCAAAGTTTTTTAATACTAGAAGCTCACGGCTTCCATACTTATGATCCAACTTTTAAACTGAGAATAAATTCATCCGAAAGGAGAGAGGAAAAAATTCAGGAAGGAACTTGAAGGAAAAGTAAGACAGCAAATCTGACAAAGATCTAAGTGTGCAATAGTGATTATCCAGCTTTTTTATCAGCCTCAAGCATATAACTCCCTGGTCCTTCCTTTCTTTAGCTTTATTTCCTAAAGAAAAAAAAGACTTAAGCAGTTTGCTTTTTCACCTGTTTTCTACTAAACTGGATAGAATCCAGGGTGTTGAAAAAATGTTAAACATGGAACAGAGTTGTAAAAAATCAGTGGAAACGGGAAAAGGAGAAAAGTAATATTGAAATAAAGTCTACAGGATGTTTGCAACAGAGTTTGGATAGGAGTAACTCACAGACTGAGTAGTCTTCTGCCTGTCTTTTGCCGAGCTGTTACTAGGAAACATGGAAGGGAGATTAAGTACTATGGGAGGGTTATGAAATAAAACTGAAAATAATTCATTTCATAAGCAAGGTGCCAAAAGATTAATTAGAAAATTATTAAAATTGTTGCAAGCAGTTGGTCTTAGGAATTAGGGCACAAACTCACAGGAAACATGACTTCAACAGTTTGCCTGATAGTACTAGTTCAGCAAGAAAGGCTCCAAATACCAGTGGAAAGAAGTTTTAGTCAAGAGACTACTCATCTAGAATTAAGTATGATTCCTTAACACTTTATTACTTACTTCTATCTTCTAGGATGCTGGTACTGCAGGTAGCCAAAATCAGCTGAAGTGCCCTTAGACTTTGAATCTCAGAAGTTTCCTAAATTGTTCCTAGGACCTGTTAGAACTTAAAGGATTTTTAAAACCATTCCTTGTTGCTTGGGTCTTTTTGCTACCTGGAAACCAGAAGAGCAGTTATGGGTCTTTGAGTAACTGCCACCTTTGATTATGAACATGCAATGTATAATGGGTGAATAACAGCTGCTTCCTGAGCTTCTGGATTCTACAAAATAGAGTAATAAAGTAGCCCTTTCAAAAATAATTAGCTATTTGGAGAATTGATGGTTTCTATATTTAAATTGTTGCATCAAATCCATTGTGATTTGTGGAGAGCAGAACATTACACGTTTTGCTAACTAGATAATAGGATCTGTACACTGGGGACTTTTCTGTCTGTTCCCACGCACAGATGTTGTCATGACAGAAATCACAGGGGGGATAAAAATCATCCATTTCTATACCAAGAAATGAATAGACACAAAGACCTGAAAAGCAATGTTCCTAGATCAAGATAATGACTCATTGACAGAACTGCATTTGGGGACAAAAAAAAAAAGTGATAACTTGGAGTACTTCTGTCCAGGGTTTAGAAAGTCCTCGGTTCTGTTTCCAAGCCTGCCACTGGCCTTCTGGATGACTGTCACTCAGTTCACAGTTAGATGTCCCAGTTTTCAGTTCTACAAATGATTCTAGTTGTTTGTGACACACTTATTGAGATCTGCTGATAAAGTCCTTTTATTGTTATCAATAATTGCAGAGCTCGTGTTATTATCTTGTGCATGCGCAAAACTGCCATACCTCACTGAATGACAAGTTTTTATCTAGCACAGAGTGTAGAACTTTCATTGAATGCATTACCACTCCTTCCTGTTGATACACCTGTGTCATTATCTCACTGTATAATTCAAGAGGGCGTAATTATAAAAAAAATATTCAGTTTATAAGAAAAGGAGGTATTTCCTCTGATGAGAGAGACCAGAAATTTTGTTTCTGCTTTTAGTTTTAATGTTTTGAGGGTCATCACAGTTATTTAGAGAGGTTTGTATTAGAGAAATGCCAACATATTTTTTCTCATTAGATGTTCTATATGTTCAACGTTGCTTATATGACAATCTGGCTGTTGAGATACCTTGTTTGTCGTACTTGTGGCAAGACTAAAACCAGATGATCAGACCAAGAGAATAAAGAGGTAAAATAGGAATGTTACAGACATCGTTCCATATTTCAGAATTCTTTATTGACTTTTCTTTCAGTTTCAGTAAAGAGTTGGGGTTTTTAAGGCTCTCTTGAGAAAGAAATAGAGAGTATTCCTAATGAAAAGTAGATGGGGTAGGGTAGCCAGCCAATACAAAGGAAACTGATTTCTCTAATAATTGAATCGAATCCACCTCTTAGATTTTCTGTCTGTCCATATTTAATAATGGTACCCAGCATGTGTAATTCTCTAGTGCAGCACAAAACTGACCCACAAAACTGAGCTTGAAACTGCCTTATGGGGAACACAAATACCAGAACAAGGACACTGATAGGATTACTAAACCACTGAGCCCCTCACTTCACTACACTATATTTTCATGCCTGCAGAGGAAAAATGCCTTCAACTATGCAGTGAATATCGGTATCAACATCTCTACCACAAAGAAAGTGAAACAGAAAATGGGAAAACAATATGCATAACAGAACAAGACGTTAGCAGCAGGTAACAGTGTACTAATGAGATGTATGTTCTCCATGAAGCAGAGGTTAGGTTAGTGAGAGACTTAATTGCCTCTTCCAAGTGTGGCCAAGCAGCCAAGAAGGAAACTTGTTGTAAAAGACAGTGTTTGATCAGCCCATGTCAAATAAGTTGTGTTGTTATAAGATGAAGTAATAAAATCCACTACAGGAGAGAAGAGGTCAGACAATGAAATAGGTCATAAGTAACAAAAAGTAGGAGGGACTGAATCTGTTATGTATTTTTAAGTAAACATAATGGAAGGTGTAAGTTAGTCTTTCTTTTATTTTTCACTCTTGAGGATGTAAAGGTCAATGGGTGGTTTAACAAATATTGAAGAATAAATTAAGTATTGAAGATGACTGCTGAGAATTTGCTAATTTAGACAAGAACATAGATCTATCTTGTTTTTTATCTCTGTGCTTGTTATAGAGCCAGTGATGACTTATCTGCAGGACTTCAATAAGCGAGAATATTGCAATTAGCTTTCACTAAGAGGATCTCCCAAGTTTCTGTATTTTAATCTTTAGTAATATTTTGATCCTTCTGGTATGTAATCAAAGACTGGTAAAACAATACTCTTCATTAGTGGTCTTAGAAGCCTTGGCTGATTAATAACCACATGCCCTTCTTAGTGCACCAAGAACACACTAGTACGAGAATCACATGAATGCTTTGGAGTCCAGAGGAAGGCCACAAATATTATCAGGGACTGGAGCATCTGTCATTGAGAAGTAACTGAGAAAGCTGAGGTTGGTCTATGTGAAGATAAGAAGGGTCAGAGGGCTTTTTTCAATATATTCTGTTACCTGACAGTAGGAATGAAGAAGACAGAACAGTCTCCTTAGTCATGCTCAGTAATGGGACAAGAGGCAGTTGGCACAAATTGAAAAATAAGAAATTCTGTTCAAATATAAGAAAAACATGTTTCCATGTTGTAACTGAACACTGGAAAGGGTTGAACACAGATGTAGTGGAGCTTTGTACTACCTGACTAGCAACTGATACATCACAAGAGGAAGACTGTGCTGAGTACAATGAACTGTATAGTTAAAAGAAGAACTTGCTCAGCTGTGTTTCCCATTGAAATTATGAAACTTGCAGTTGTAAGGGAAGACAACAAAGGGTGCCGAAAAGACAAGTGAAGAAGTCAAAGAAAGATGAAGTGACCACCCTTAGGAGGAGGGAAGGACCCTCCACTGGGGTTTGCACATAAGCAATAATGAGCAATGATTACATAACTTAAGAGCACAGTTAAGCCCACCTCCTGGCACATACTGGCCCTACAGGACACAATCTGTATAAATAACCCCAAAACTTGTGTGGCAACAAACAGCAGCCTATGTTACCATCTGAGAGACACCAGCTAAGCTCTGTGCCTAACCATGCCACAGCAAAGGGACATGAAGTTTGCTTCATTATTCTCCCTGACAGTTATGATTACTGAACTGTCTTGCTGTTTGTAAGTATATTCTTACTCTTTACTAATAAATTACCTGGTTTTTTTAGTAGCCTGTGTGCTTGTAACTATGTTGTCATGTGCTACAAGAACCCTTACCTGAGTGTAACAAGCATTCAAAGTTGAAGATACTCCATACTGGACAGATCTTGTACAGCTTGTTCTAGTTCACTTTGCTTAGAGCAGAGGATTTGGCTAGATGATCTCCAGAAGGCCCTTCTGGCCTTAGTGATTCTAGGGTGACATTGGGCAGGAAAATACCAGCTGGCCTGAAAGATTGTGGGTTTGCACAGTTCACAGCTATGCTTATGGAAATTTATCTGAATAAGCCCAGCTTGTGTCCACTGAATGGCTGTTTTGGTTTGTAAGGGGGAGAGTTGTGTTAAATCAATGCATACGCTAAGGGTGGAATTCATTACACTAGATGGAGTTGACAACTGAGGATATTAAAAAAGGACAACTTTTACTATGTGATTCTAAATTTTTTTATATATATATTTTTAGAATTATTTCATTTTTATCTTCTAAGGTCTCATTTTAATTTAGAAGAGCAAGATAATCACTCCGACTATTTTCATTCCTAGATTCTCATTTAAATGAATGGAATTTTTCTGGAAAATAGGCAGTATGTACAGAAAGTTAATCTAGATTTTTATTGTAGTTAACATGACTAAAGGAAACAGTTCTACTTTTTATATGAAGTCACTTTAAGTGGGAAGAGAAGACTCTGGATTCTTTAGTAATATTCAACCACCATCTAAACCAGGTAGCATCCTGTATATCTATCTGTCCTCAAACGTACACTTTCCAACAATGTGCCAATTTCATGCAGTGTAGTCAGAAACCATGGCACTGATGAATCACAGTTTAAGAGACCTGAGCATCCACAACAACCACATCGAAGTCTTCCAAGAATGTCTTTATCTTTCTCTTCTTTAGCCCAAGCCTTTCCTGCCTCACTGTAGGGCTGAATATTGTGGCCCATCCTGTCAGGAAAACTTGCATAGCTTTAAAGAATTTGCAGAACATTTGCTCAATATTTGACATCACTATATTAGATGCGATGATAAACATCACGCCAAGAGCTTGCTTTCATGTAGTTGAATAAACAAGACCATAAAGACCATCTGCAATTTTCTCACCTGGTTAACTTCCTCATATTTGAATTATTGCTATACACTTTGTTTGCTTTACTTTAGGCAGTCAATTAAGTCTTATATGCATCAGAGTAAGACATTTGAATTTCTTTATGTCTACTTAGGATAATGTTGTTACTACAAATAACAGTTTTGCCTGCAGAAAACTGACCACCAAACTCCTAATGATGAAACTTGTCTGCAGACAGCATGCTCAGGATTGCTTATAAATGTGTTGTCTTATACTTCTTATACTATTAGATATTCTTTCCTCTCTGCTAGACACTTTTCACATAGATAATTTACTTAAATCTACTTTTGTCCTTCTAGGAAGGAGATTCATTTAACCTTTTGTAGACAACTTTTCTGGCCTCTGTCCACAGATGGTGCAGACATGGAAACATGAAGAGATACATTCACAGGCTGAATCATCCAATTTATTTTAAATTGATGGGATCAACATATGAATGTGTCTGTGTCCCCCTCTGAGATGACTGGACACAGGGATTTTCCCTCAAGGAGGGTCTAATGACCATATCCAAGTCTCTGATAGCCTGAGACAGCACATTTAAGTTCATCTTCTGTCCTTTTCTAAGTTTTTGAAGTGCTCAGTCTGCACAGCTCTGGCTGGAGGCAATGAGCTGTTCTCAGAGCAAGGAGGTTAATCTCAGATCAAGCAGGCAAGATTTGGAAGGAAAGGTAATAAACATCTCTTATTATTTATGTACATGACTTGAAAAAAAACAGCCAAGTGTTCAGACAAACCCTTCTTTGAAACTGTATGTGTGTGCATGCTTTGTTTTGCACATGTGTCAGTACATGGTATTCTTACAGCCAAGTTACTCTCTCAGATGGCTCTTACCCTTGTAAAACTACAAAAAAAATTAACACATATAGAGCAGGGGAAGGTGATTAAATTAAGTAGTCAATGAAGGGATTTGACCAGGTCTACAATTTAAATAAAAGCATAATTTGATTTCCATGTTTGTCTTTGTGGCATTAAGACTTATGCCCCTACCAAATTATTAAAGTATTTTTAAGAATTAAGGTGGAAATTCTTTTCTTACAAGCATTATGCTATAAAATATATAAGCTGAAGAACATAAACTACCTGTTTTAGAAGCTGGTTCAAATTAAATCCATTAGGTTTTCCTTTTATTTCTTTTGCCATAGCCATCAAACACACACAGTGCTTAAACAATGCTCTAAAGTTCCTTTAAATATTTTCCATAGTGCATATTATTTTATGTTTCCATAAACAGTTACAGCAGCTTTCAATCCTAGGTTACAGGGGATGCTCAGTTTCAAAGCTACCATCTCCCAAACTTAACAATCTATGGTAATGGTTACTTTGAAGCCATGTTCTTGACTTTCTGAAAAATTATAAAGAAAATAAGCAAGAAAGGACTTCCATTTTCTTCTATAAGCAGTGTGTCTTTCTTTTATTATCAGTCCCATAAAGGACTTCAGTTTCCTCTTCCTGTTCTTAACTCATATGCGGAGATTGACAAAATAATTGTGTGCACGAAGTAGAGTTACATATTTGTAAGAAGGAGAGAATTACTAAAGGAAGGAGAGCAAGAGTAAGAAGGAGAGAATTAGTTAATCACTTAGTTTTGGATAATTACTAAGCAAGCATTTTCACATGAGGTTTGAAACATAACTATTCAGGTCTCCTAATATTACCTGATGACCATTACAACTGTTCCCACTTACTTGAAAATGGTTAACTATGCTGCTGCCTAAACACATATTTTTTTTAAGTTCTCACAATCTGAAAATCCCAGAAGAGGCCCCATTCTGCCAGTTACAATAAGGCTATATAATGTAATGACACTTTGTCTTAAAAGACCAGCACACAGCTGTAACATGAGAAGGCATCTGGTTAAGAGCTCTTGAATCAGTATTTAATCATTCGAGAAAGGTATTGAAGGAGAGAAAGGAAATATCATCACTTCCATCTTAGGAGGGGGTCCAGGAAAAAGAAACTTAAGTGCCTACACTTTGCCCACAGCATCTTGAGCAGTATTTAGACAACCTGTGGATCAGATCAACGTCTTAATTAGGAAACAATCCTCCCTTCAACTGCAAAGCACCATAGAGAATAAGCCATTTCTTTCATTAGTGTTTTCAGGAACTGATCTGTGAATTTAACTTTTGTGGAGAACTATTTCATATTAAGTGATTACATAGAGTTAATGAGTAAAAATTAGTATGTCAGGTGTCTGAACCACTAATTTAATATTGCTGGTTTGGGGTTTGTTTTCAGTTTTAGTGGGATTTTTTTTTTCCTGAAGTGTATTTTATTTGCTTGACATTAAGGAAAAAATAAGATTTTTTTTTAATATTTTTCTACTTCTGCTACTTCTTAATATTATCAATTCTAAAAGTGAAACATTGGAATAAAATCAATATTCTAATTTTTTATTTCCTAAAATTATCTACACCAATGCTAAATCCTTCTATTTTTTCCCCAGATAAAAAGCGAACACATCTTTAAGAAATGCTTTATCTTTTGACAAAATGTCCAGTACTTGTTAAAAAAAAAGCAACTCCCCAAAAGTTATTTTACTACAGTCACTATATGACTAATGGATTAAAAAAAGAAAAAATAACATTTAATTTCATATTTTGTCTGACTTCGAATATCTCACAGATCATACAAGTTTTTCTGAAACAAATAATTCAGAAATACACACCATCTGAAGTAGTCAAGAGATGTAAATTGAAAACTTTGTTGGCTAACATGTAGATTTAATCATTAGCACTTCTAAAAAATTATTCCTTCTTTATAATCTTTTAGTATACTTATAAGCTCAATATACAAGTTGTAACTTGTAGCTGCTTGGTCCTTTCTGTCTTTTTTTTTTGTATATTTGAAATTAAGAAATGAATAAAGGAAGTGGAAAGCCCTTTCAGAGTGCATTTCCTTTTCACTATTGTATTTATTATACATCATAATCAACCCGTTCTTGATCTTAAATTAGAAGTGTTACGATTCAATTTGTTCAGTTTTTTATTCAGCCGAACAAATCAAATGCTAACATTTCTAATTTAAGAGCTATTTCTTGATTTTAAATATTTTATTCTATTTTTTTCCTGTATCTGTAAGTATTTTTCCAATTTTCAGAACTATGACAGAAGTCTGGTTCATGTCTGTGATAGCAGCACCGTATGCAGTGGACAAATTAGCTTGCCTTTGTTGATTACTTTGATAATACAATGTATTCCACAAATGTCACAACAGAATAAGACAAAAATATGTTCTAAATAGAGTATAAAAGCTGCTGGAGTTGTACGGGAAACTGCGTTAAGTGGTTTTCACAGACAAAGTGGTATGTGCCCCAGGGTCTGTGCTTGATTGCGATTTATTAATTTAATGCTTAATAATAGATGCCCTCTTCATCTTGCTAAATGGCTTGCATATATTTCAATTATTAACTGTGAATGTATTAACATATGTACAATGCCAAGAGCAGAGACATATGTCTGTAGGTGAGCTAAACTTTTCCGCTTTTTTTTCACCTTTTAAATTCCCAAGTTCAGAAGTTTTTCTTCGTGCAGAGACTGAACTGTGCTTTTTTTGGACTGAAAGCAGAAAAGATGAGTTTCTCTGGAAATCAGGAGAGCCTCTGAAGCTATCTAGCTCAGAAGCCAGAAGGGGGGCTCAGAAATAGGGTGCACTGGGACAATTCTTTTCCCAGGACTGATAGGAATGGTTGGACTCAATGGTCCGGTGGGTCTTTTCCAACCTAGTGGTTTTATGATTCTATGAGTCAAGTCAATTCAGCACCAATAGTAGAGTAACTAGGCAAATATTGAGTCCTTTCAGAACAACTCTTTCATGACATGGAGTATCTTTCCCATTAGGGAATCAAAGACATCCTTCAAAAGTCAACAAGAACAGTAGTGCTGCATCGGAGAAAGGATCAGCCTAATCCAGGTTACTGTTTGTAGAAATGACCAAAAACAGATGCCTGCAGAATAAGTTTAGAGCCTGGCCATCTAGACTATCTGAAGAAAGGTAAGAAGTTGATGGTGTATAATGAAAAATCCATGTCTATATTCAGTGTACCTTAACACCATCAACATACATGACAAATAATCTTCCAGTTCTAGCTCTTATTTCCATTCTACCAAAGGCACTGAAGTTGTTGTTTAATAGAGCTACAAAGTAATTACTCAGTTGAACTATGATCAAATGTAATCTATTAGATTTGGATCTTCGTCAGTTCTGTGTTAATTAGTCTGTCTGGCTACATTAACAGACATCAGTTTAATGGAAAGCAGGTTGCTTGGTATAGGTGATTACAGTTAGTAATAAAGGAAGTGGTGCAAGATTCAGTGAGGACAGCAGTGTCTCAAAAGGATTTCATACTCGTTTGCATGTGAGGTGTTAGGGCAGGAGAAGTATAACAAGCTGAATTTCATGCTTTAGTCTCATTTTACCAAAGGTCTCTGAAAAACAAAACAGCAGCTACTTTACTGTATCGGTGGCAATGATTTGCAGATTCTACCTTTTCTAGAAAGGTGGAGGAATGATTATGAAGCTTGTTAGGCAGGTTTTTATTACCTTATAAACGACTGACATCTGGTTCTAGTATCAAATTTATATGTCAATGGCACTGGGATGGACTGCAAGAATGAATTCCTATCCATCTTCATTTTTCCTGAAAACTATTCCTAGAATGTCTTAAACTGACTTCAAGATAAGGGTTCTCCATTTTCAGAGTTTTACAGCTGTGTTTTTTCTTGGGTCCTAAAACATGCATGTAAATGTAAACTTTCACCTTGACAACAGAGTTAAGAAAATAATCTAGATATGGTTCAAGAATGATTCAAGTCAGTATTCTTCATTTTTCATTAGAAGTGATATTGATGATGGCAAAATGATTTTCACTGAACACCTTCTCCAAACTCTGATTTTATTGAATATTGATCATAATCATATTTTTTTCACACTGTCATCTGAGTAAATGTTTCTATTTGCTAAGGTTTTTTTCCCCCTCAGTTACATGAGGGGGGGAGTTAAAAAACCTCTGTCCCACGGGACCTAACAGCATGAACATCTGTCACACTGTTAACTTTTGCCCTGTTTCACCATAGGGAAGTTTTCTCAGATGGCCTGAGTACATTAATTAAGGCAAACCAGGAATGATTGTTTTCAGCCTGTACTCAGCTTGACATTCTGCCTGTGCCCCAGCAGAAAACCAACTGATGTGCTGAAAGTATTGCTTTTCTTTTTTTGAGCTTTATGAGACGATATTATTTCTTTTTACAAATCTGTGCATTCATGGGTTTAAATCAATTAAATGCAATACTTGTAAAAACAAATTGTGATGGAAAAAAATATTGAAGACATGATGTCAAATAAAAATATTCAAGAATACAGTAGTTCATCAACAGTTGTATAAGGATTAAATAATTGTTTCTCTTGCTAAGAGATGATAGGTTATATTTGTTAGTTTTTCCTTGTATAAAGCTTTCCAAGAGGAATCAGATACCTCTTCTTAACACAGACTCAAAAGGAAGTAGATTAATTTATTTCAGTGCACACCTCTAGCGTACACACTGATTGATTTTTCTGCACACCTAGTAGATTAGGAATACAGACGGAGTGTCATTCTGAAAACAAGAAAAGCCTTGATGACACTTAATGTTGGTGTAGTAGGGAGAAAATAACCTGATACAAAAGACAAGGGAGATTGTTTTGATGGTCATCCATGAAATTATATCCCTAAACATTTTCTGTAGGAGGAATAAATATATTCTTCCATAAAAGGCAAAAGTCTGTGATTAAAATAATTTCCTGGGGTTTACGATACACTGTGTTGCTATAAAATTGTAATCTTGATGTGCAACTCTTGACAAATAACTGCTGTTGGTGTTCAGTGAGATTTCTGAGCTGATCTAGCTGATTCCTGCTGTCATCCCATTTCCCTGCCCTTTTCCTATTCCTTCCTTTTCATTACATTCTTCTGCAACTTCTTTTGTAGCAGTTCTGGTACTCACCTGACCTTTAGTGAGCCTTTTCAGTTCACTAGCTGGGCAGAAAACTAGGCCACCAAGAGAAAAAGAAGAAAAAGAGAAAAAGAAAGGGGGGAAAAAAACCCCCACAACCAGAAATAGTTTTCTCCCAGTTTAGTAATTTCACATATTGTAGTTTCAGAAATTCAGGTTAGCTATGTCCATCCATTCTGACTTTCTCATATATTGATGCCTAGCTTGGGGATCTGAACCCAGGAGTAAATTGAAATTGATAGAATGTGGGCACCCAGGCATCTCAAGCATGTTTTCGATTGTTCAGACATATATTTTAATGTATAATCTCTTTGGTTTCTTTTACTGTCTGCCAACAGGGAAAGAAGACATGGTTTAGTGTTTGATAGGAATGGTTGGACTAGAAGATCCGATGGGTCCCTTCCAACCTGGTTGTTCTGTGATTCTGTGATTCTGTGATTATTTCATTCCAGATGGTGGTAAATAGGAGGTATAGAGCTTCATCAATACTTCTATGGGAATCAAAATCTCAGGTATGACTTGAGCATGTTTCCTAAGAGATCCAAACCTGTAAGGCATGCCAATTAGAGATACTGAGACGGAAATTCCCTGTTGTGGGGAAAATAATGGTCAGAATGGTTGCAGGCACCACCAAACCCTCATGAAAGTCTTTGGTATCCTGCTCAGCCACCTCCAGCAGAGAGGCAAGCAATGGTGTGGAGTCAGTAAGAAATTCTGAAGTAAATGATGCTGTTGGTATTTTTACCCCTTGAGCACTATGATGCCAAGGTTTGTTTGTTTGTTTGTGGTTTTTTTTTGGTGTAATTTTAAAATTGTAGATATACATTTGAGGAATATGTGAGTGGAAACACATGGAAAGTGAAAAAGGAAAAGGAAGAAATTTTTTAAAAGGGGTGAAAATGGAGGGAAAAGCATGTTCAATTTGAAGCCAGATAAAGGAATTGATAAATATCTGCTGAAGACTCATTTTGACTAGAAATACCAGAAAAGACATATCATGAATGTGTGTTTACAGCCTTCAAGCTTAGAAAGATGCCAAGGTTGACACTGAGGATCAGCCTCAGTGCTGATATATATGCTATTTCCAGTCAGGTGCAGTGAAAAAAGAAATACTTAATTTACTATTAATTGAAGCTGTCACTTAGACACACTTTCTCATATGTTCCTGATATGACAAGGCTGGTGAGGGCTCTGGAGAACAGACCTTATGAGGAATGGTTGAGAGAGCTGGGGTTGTTTAGCCTAGAGAAGAGGAGGCTGAGAGAAGACCTCATTACTCTCTACAACTACCTGAAAGGAGGTTGTGGAGAGGAGGGAGCTGGGCTCTTCTCCCAAGTGACAGGGGACAGGACAATAGAGAATGGCCTCAAGCTCCTCCAGGGGAGATTTAGGCTAGAGATTAGGAGGAAGTTTTTCACAGAAAGGGTTATTGGGCATTGGAAGAGGCTGCCCAGGGAGGGGGTTGATTCACCTTCCCTGGAGGTGTTTAAGGCACGGGTGGATGAGATTCTGAGGGACATGGTTTAGTGTTTGATAGGAATGGTTGGACTCGATGATGCGATGGGTCTCTTCCAACCTGGTTGTTCTATGATACTATGATTCTATGTACACTGAGATGTTAGACATGTATGGGATTTGCAAAGAAAGGCAAGAGGACTAATTTGCTTTGATTCATTTAGCAATAAATACAAACACAGAAAACTGGATGTTTTGCTAGTAGGCTGGCAGCATATTCCATCAGTGGTTGCTTACTCTGGAGTTCCCCTCCACACCTGTAGAAAATAAATTGCAGTCTGACATTAGAAAGAATAAGACCCGAACTGGTTGGTTAAAAGTATACATCATTAAACAAACAACGAAAAGCTAATACAAAATATCTATTCTTCATGACTGCGTACTGACAAGCATTACATATATCCTGCTTTCTGACTGTGAAATTCATTCTTTCTCCTCTGGACAGATCTTCCTTGTTCACAGACCTCCCTCATCCCCTCTGACACAAGGTGTTCAGGATAATGTATTTTTTAAAGGAGTAGCTAAATTGATCCAGCTATTTTCTACAGCACTTGCAGGTGCATGTTACCTCAAACAATTGATTCAGGAAACATAAAGCTTTATTCTGTGTCAGTTGATATATTCTTCTGTTTCAGCTGAGAAAAGTCTGTTTTAATTATCACACGAACTCACGCATCTTCCAACTGTGCTCTAAGTACTGAATGCAACAGTGCCTTCGGTGTTTTGCCTTTCCTTTCTGCCTTTGTCCTCTAATAAATCTGGTCATTAAGGCTTGTAACATAGTCCTTTACTTAGTCATACATAATCAAATGTTTCTTTTAATTGTCCTCACACATTACATAAGTAAATTTGAAATTTATGTTCGTGTTAGTTAACTTCATCTTTTCCTTTTGCATAAATATCCACGTACAAACTCATGTAATAAATTCCAGATGTTAATGTGTACATAACCTCACATATTTTTATTATTTCCTTCCTATCTCTTATTAACTTAGGTGGAATTTTGCCTGAATTTGGGGCATGATTTCTTCTGGGAACCCACCTGACTGAAGTGTCTGCTGGTTTATAACACTTTCTGTTCTAACCTGCCAGGTTGGCAATTGCTTTTAGCTTTGGGAAATCATCTTTTTCAAGTCCCCATCATGCATGAGGCTACTGGGGATGCCATAGTCTATTTATACTGTCACAATCAAGTAGCACTATGTAGGTAGATAAAGGAACTATTTACTTTTCTGCTAGAAGATCCAATCAGGTACTTTCTTTCAATAATTTATTCCCCAAAGGTAAAATAGAGCTTTGTTGTCTATTATGAGGGGAGCTATATCAATTCTCTACAGCTAACCACTAGCTCCAGACCATCTGTTCTTTTGCAAAGTTTCCTTGGCAATATGCTTTACTTTGCTCCATTTTCAGAGCTCTCAGCTGCGCTCTTGTGCCACAGAAGCTCCGAGCAAGTAAAGATCAAGTCACACACCAGTACCCTACTGGCCATTAAGTCATTTTGATAATTTGTCTTCTGGAATCCTGAGTCCGTGTAGCTACATAAAAACTTTTCACTGCTGCAAAGCCAAACACATGAGATTAATTCCAACTCATTAGTTCTCTTAGGAAACGTCCGATAAAACTAAGTGCATAGAAGTCCAGAGATTAATCCTGACAATGTATAAAATCAAAACTACCTTCTCCTGAGTGAAGGGGAGTGAGCAGGAGGTGTGCTGCATCACTTGTCTTTAATATTGGAAAATAAGTCCTGGACAAATACAGACACAGTCTATGATTCTGCAGCCATGGGTTTCTTTCTGTCTTTCACTTTTTGTTAAGTAGCTCTTGTCCCAAACAGAAATTCCTACAGCAGTATCACTTGTGATCTAATAAACAGTGCAGAAAGGTTGGTCTCCATAATTCTGAGCCTTGAATTCAGAGATACAATCCATACCAGAGCAAAATACTGCCAGAAATTCCCATGCACATTTCTAATAAAATCATCAACTGATCAGTTAAAAGTCAATAATAAGATGGGAGTCCCTGTAGGATTTTTTTCCCCCTCATGGATTCTTTCTGAAAGCCCACATCAAGCACTTTGATTAAAGAGTCTGTTTCCCATAAATGAAATAAAAGACTGCATTAACTCAAGTAACTTCCCTGATGTTACTTATTTCATTTACGCTACCCTGGTGTCCAGTGGATGTTCAAATTCTCCTTGGGGAAAATAAACATCTCTCCAATCTGTTTTTTTTTGCCTTAGTGTTTTTTATTTATTTACTAATTCCTAATGGGCCTAAAACATGCTATCATGTTTCAGGAGCTTTTATCTTGCGTTTAATTTCCTTCTAAGGTACTCTTCTCTGTTGGATCCTTTGTAAGGATTTTTATTTGAGATTAGTAGTTTTTTAGTGAAATTGATTCCTACTAGGGTTAAAAGAACTGTATCAGAAGTCTTTCAAGAAATGAGCAGTGAATCATGAGTTGTACTAGTCAAACCGTACCTGCACTCTCTGTAGGAGTTGACACATTTTTTTCTATTTTCTAGGGAAGTTTTAAGGAAGGCATTTCTATTTCAGTGCTGTTAGCAGCCCAAGGCAGGCAAGGGCCACAGACAGATTAGAGATTCATTCTGTTAAAAGCTCTACAAACAGATAAGGTACAATAACAGCTCTACCCATGAACTCACAGTCAAGAAAGTAAAAAGGAAAAAGAACATAACAGAATCATCTGACAAACATGCTGAGCTGTTTTAGCACAGCTTAGGTGGGTAGGTGATTTGCAGTCTACCCAGCAGCAACAATCATAGCTCCTCTCTTGCCTTATGGGTTTTAGATAACAATTGGGCATTATGGCAGTGATGATTTCTAAAGGATTTGAAAGAGTCCTCTACAGAGACAGTTTAAATGGTCATAACATGAAACTTTTTACAGCCTGGGCTTAACATTCATGTATAAATCAAACTCCAGTTTGAGTAAAAGACAATGTAATCAAGTAGAGAACTGGATGGCACTCTGCTTCACTTAAAATTTAAGAAATATACTAGAAATAAAATCAGGAATGAGTCACTGTACATGTACATACACGTTAAAAAAATAAAACAACTTTATACTATTCTCCTTGTACTTCCATATGCTTTATAGCATGCATTATTCTGGCACTGTAGATGGATGATTTTTACAGCTGAGTTATTAAATGTACATTTGAATTACAATACATAATTGATTCACAATATCGTTAATGGATTTCAATATGCTTAAAAAAAACTTAAGGAAGAAGAAGCCTTTTTGGTAGCAAATCTGATGGGTTTACTTAAAATTAAGCTTATTTTCCATACTTATGAATGTGGATTTCTGTGTTATGCATCTGTTGACATAGGTGCAATTGTTTGCCTGTCCTCTGATACTGGGGACCACCAGAGCTCTTATCTTCTATGTGTTAGAAGAACACAGAGGGTGTAACACCATGGCAGCCACAGTAAAGGTCTTTATAGATCAGCTGGTCATACAGGATGAGATTCAGTTGCCTAAAGCTGGATGCCTAAGGTTCTATGAGTTGCCCTCCAGACCTACAGAGGATGCCCTTTGGGGTACTAGAATTTTTGAAAGGATGCCAAGGGCATAAAAAATTATGGCACTAGGCAGCTACCCATGGGCATCCCAAATGTGCCCTGAGCAACTCGATGGGAATCTAGTAAATATAAGCAAATAGGTCTAGAGAATCTAATCAACTGATGAAATGTTGTTCTTTTTAGGAAGAAATGAATAAATTTCTGGTGTCTATTAGCTGCATTGACTACTTCCTGAAACACCTTCCCAAGTCTAGCAGACGATACAAAGTGTGTAGGAGACCCACACCACTCTAGAGAGCAGAGAAGGGCAAGCAGAGTAATTTAGGGAGTAAAAAACACCACCAAACACCATTAATAGGTGAAATTGTGGAAATAAATCTGTACTTCTTTTATTTACTTCAAAAACTCCCCTCTGCAACTTCAATTAGCACTTCAGTGCTCTTAAGAACCCTTTTTACATGAAGTGGCCCATTTTTTTCAACATAGAGGTAACAATGTCTTCTTTCAGATTGTTCCTTTCATCAAGGACTTTGAAGCACTTGATGAAAATGGTGTTTTTATGGTTTATTTACATTACATAATGTAACAAAACACAGAAATGCCTGAGTTTACCAATGATTAGCCTGACAATGCGACAAAATTCAACCTCTCATTTTGGGATTATTAGCCTAAATCTATCATATTTGTTTCTGAGTTAACCTCAGGCTAGTGCTTCCTGTGCCCACTTTTGGGAGGAAAAGCTTAAGAGGTGGTAAAATCCTGCAAATATCAAAAAAGTACTTTGCTAAACAGTTAAATGAAAGACTGTTTAAATTCATAAATTTATTCATAGCTGGGAATGGTAGAGAATCAGAGAGAAAGAATCCTGATATTTGTATAATTTTGGCTTATTTGCTACCATTTATAGCAGGATTTCCTTTAAGTGTATTTACTAGAGATAGTTCATGATAAATTCATAAACGCTGTGCAGACGCAGCATTTGTCTGCAGGAAGGTCCCATATTTTATCTCATTCCTACAACTTTTTTCTCAACTCTTTTAGTCAGTTGGTTGGATTCGGCTCACAGGTTGAAGATGTATAAATTTAGCTGTGCAGAGATAATGACCTGTAATGCCTCTCACTAAGGCATAAAACACAGTGAAGAGGCTGTTGTGATTCAGTTTCTTATACATAAGTGTCTAATCATGTTTGACATTCCCTATCCAACATATCCACAGAGGACTCACACATATGACACAGGATCTGTGGGAGACGACAAACAGAGCGTTGCTGTGACAAATTCTACATCTTCGAGTTAAAGCTGTCATAGCCAATGACTGGCAACCTTATCTCACTTGCAACAGCAATCTGCAAACTGGTCTGCAAATGTCTGTGTGTGTATGAGTGCAGGCAGGAGAATACAGGGTGAGGGATGCCTCTTCCAGTGGCAGAGATTACTGGTATTTTACCTAGACACGAATGTCTATATATAATATTACAGAAGTAATTCTCTCTTTTTTCCTCCTTTATGTTTAAATCCTCCTTCTATTGGGAAACGCAGTGCTATTACCTCAATTCTGCACTTAAAAAAATGGAGGTGGAAAAGAACAAGATACTTTATCCACAATCATTTCCAGCCCTGTCACTGCCAGACTGCTGTGCACGTTGCTTCCCAGTTGTCACCTCAACGGACTTCAGTGTCCTCCCTGTTAAAAGAAGACAGATCTGTGGCTTGCAGTGTTTCTGTTTTCTTTTGATTGTGGCGAGGAAGGGTGAAAAGAGGTTGCCATGTATGAAAATCTACTTTTATTTTCGACATAAGGAAAACCCAAGTCTGTTTGGATTCAAAGAATGCAACCCTCTTCTTACATTTCAGGCTGCTGTAGTGGAAATGTCGCATCCACTTTTGGGAACAGCAGTACTTCTTACAGAAGTGTAAATAACAAGTTATACTTCTAACTTGGAAATTAGCCCTCAACACTTCACAGGAATTATTTTAAATGACTCAGGTCTCTAAAAAGACTCTTTACAAAATATTGCTCTGCTAAAGAATTTCACTCTAATACTTGCTCAGTCACATCCCAAAGCCAACATGATGATGAAATCTGATTATTTTCCTTTTGAATCACATGTACTCTGATCATTTTCTGCAATAATACAATTCGGCATAAAAGAAGGGAAGGGATATAAATTTTCATTCAATGAGCAATGTGCAAACTTGTTTGGGTTTAGATTTCATTACATAGGATACTGACTTGCAGAAGACAGCCATTTGAATCTCTATAGATTTTTCTGCCCCATAAGCAGAAAAGAATATCTTTGAATGTGTTCATCTCTTCCTCATGTTTATATGAATGTATTTGTATATGTACCAATATGTGCAAGCACACAAACACAGATGCTACAATTATAGAATCATAGAATCACCAGGTTGGAAGAGACCTGTCAGATAATCGAGTCCAACCATTCCTATCAAACACTAAACCATGTCCCTCAGGACCTCATCTACCCGTGCCTTAAACACCTCCAGGGAAGGTGAATCAACCACCTCCCTGGGAAGTCTATTCCAATGCCCAATGACCCTTTCCATGAAAAACTTCCTCCTAAGGTCTAGCCTAAATCTCCCCTGGCGGAGCTTGAGGCCATTCTCTCATTTTCTATTTTCATTTTTCGTCATTCCCTTATTTTCTATAAGAAGTATAGATTTGTGCTACTTTCCTTGCTGGAAAGATGTACATTTACTTTTTGTCTATTTTTTCCCCCGTTTTTATTTTTACTGTATTGCTCAAAATTCTAGTCAGTTCTTTGTGGGTGAGGAGGGGAGGAAAAGGGAGCGAGGATGGAACTAAATGAAAATATACCCTAGGAGTCTTAATTAAGATTTATTTAATCCAGTTACAAAACAGTATTTAACATCCTGATGTGAGCAGATTGCTTTCACATTTTATGTAATTTCCCATTTTCAAATGAGAAAAGTGGCACTGTATTAGACCTGAATTATTGCTTGGGTGCTGAGACATTTGAGATTTCAAAGCATGTACTTTCTTCAGAGGCAAGTTTGTCACAAAGCCACAGCAAATAGACCAGCAAAGTTTGCCCTTTGCACTAACCTCATAGCAAGAATCTGCAGAAGGGAGAGATGGATTCCCAAAGGCAGCTTTCAGTTATGCTATGGGTCTTTTACATGATCTTGAAAAATCATAGTATGCCATAAAATGTTGAATGGGATTTACTGCTCTGGGCCAAATCTTTAAAAAAGCCAACCCATGCAAATAAGAGTCAAATGGAATTTTCTTGAGCACATAGGAGTCAGTCTCCCATTTAGGAGCACTTAATTTCTAAAACTATCTATATGTACCTGTAAATACCTAAATACATTTGAATATAAAGTCCTCAATTCCAAGGGACAACCACAATATGGAGAAGTAATACGTGACTCAAATCACCTACAACACTAAAACAGTAACCTCACCAGGAAGAAAACACAGACTTCAGCAGTGGTACTGGACAGACTTTCTAAAAGCAGCTGTCTGTCTTTGAATGGTTTTAGCTTATGCCAGGCCTTTTGGAGGCAGGTGCAAAAGAAACTTCAACCCATATATGAGGACTTGTGTGACATTTGTCATCAAAGATGAAAAATAGCTATGGCTAATTGCGTTTCTTAGCCTGGATTTATTAGCATAGTCTTTATAGGGGTAAATGAGGGAACTGTAGACTTCTATCATATTTTTTCTTTCCCTCTTTATCCTACTAAAGCAATCTTTGGCAGGGTTCTGAGTTTGCTTTTTTTTTTTCTAAAGTTTAGGTTTTACCGTTGACCTTTATTTTTAAATCCCAAGCCAATGACAGAAGCTACAACACATGGAAGACTGTGGTGAAAACAGGTGTGATATTTGGCCACTGCTTACATCATCATCATTCCCAATAGAAAAAAGCTACAAACAGGCACTTCCATGAATATACTCTTGCTCCTTAGTAGACGTAACCGTTAAGCACTTTGCTTTTAAATCTGCACCAAGAAGCCCCCCAGGTCCCCTGTATAAATCAAGCAGGCAACCTCTGCAAACATGAGGTAAACCAAATTATTTTACAAGTCCATAATTTCAAGACAATCTCAGTTACTTAGTTATGAAGCATTGCAATGAAAAGAAACCCTTTGCCAGATATCTGGGTTTTCTTTCAAGGAAAGAGTTTGTCTAGCCTCTTCATTCTCACTGATTTTCTGTGCGTTCCTCTCAAGACAGGCAGCCTTGCTATAAAGGTGTATTAACTGGAAGACATAATACATTTAAGACAAGGCTAAGAAGATAAAATACCATCTATAATACCACCAGTATCAAGGAATAAAAGGAGAAACATAAAGGTGCTCTAGGTTGAAAATATGAATATAAGACCTGACCCAAAGGCCTTATGAGGAACAGCTGAGAGAGCTGGAGGTATTTAGCCTGGAGAAGAGGAGGCTGAGAGGAGACCTCATTGCTCTCTACAGCTACCTGAGAGGAGGTTGTAGAGAGGAGGGAGCTGGGCTCTTCTCCCAAGTGACAGGGGACAGGACAATAGGGAATGGCCTCAAGCTTCGCCAGGGGAGATTTAGGCTAGACATTAGGAGGAAGTTTTTCCTAGAAAGGATCATTGGGCATTGGAATTGGCTGCTGAGGGAGGTGGTTGATTCACCTTCCCTGTAGGTGTTTAAGGCACGGGTAGATGAGGTACTGAGGGACATGTTTTAGTGTTTGATAGGAATGGTTGGACTCGATGATGTGATGGGTCTCTTCCAACCTGGTGATTCTATGATTCTATGACTCTATGAAAGTCCTTTGAATTTAATAGTCATGATGAATTCAGTGATTCTGGAGCAAGGCCCAAGAAGAGCAAAGCACCACCATGTAATAAGCTACACAGTTCAGCCCTCTGCTCATTTCTAACACGCGAACCAATTTCCACCAAGGCCTCTCAGCAAACTGTTCTTGAGTCACTGTCAGTTAACTCATTATCCTAAGAGCAGGACAAATCACTCAGGGCATCTGTCTGTGTTTGACCTTTAGGACAGAAGAACATCTGGAGGCCCTTGGGGCTCTGCAGACAAATGATTTGGGATGGAAATGGCTTTACAAGATTATATGAGGAAGCCAGGAAGAGCCTGCAGGCTTGTGCATGGCAAGCTCTGTCCTGCAGGCTCGAGGGGCATGGGAAGAGCATCCTGCGCAGAGATCCTCAGGCTGTGCCAAGATGTCTTGCAGAACTTCACAAGGTCTTTTTATGCTAACTAAGTGTGTCCTCAGTACAGGCCTAGTCACATTTGCTGAAAAGTGAACTAACTCCACAACCAAGCCCTGTGCATAGCGGAGGAAGCCCTTCTCGTGAAATGAATGCTTCATAAAATGCACATTCAATTAATAAGTGTAATATTGAACTGTTTTCATTCATAAAGAGAAACATAATACTCCTCTAGCTGGTAACTTATTCACAGGCTATACATCTTCTCTATCAACATCTATGATCACATATTTATGATCAAATATTTAGAAATTGCTTCAGCTTTCTAGACCAAAGTCTTTGAAATAGCCTCACAATTATTTTTATAAGATGTGCAGGCTTATTGGAGTAGCATTTTGATCATATAAGTATTTTTAAAAATCTCACTTCTGTTTCCTATTATTATTCTTCCATCTCCAAGCAAAAAAGCAAATATAAAAAGGTTTAAATTTCCCAAACTACTGTTACTTTCAGCAAATACGTTCTTGAGCTGCAGCATTTTCCATCATAGTGAGCTTTCATCTGCCTGAGTTTGCTCAACCATAAATGGCAGCTTGTCCAGTTGTCCTTTACGCACTTGTGTGCTTGCTCCCTGCTGTGGCTCATGGCATTTGGTCTGTAACACTCAGCAGATCTACTCTCCATATCCTTGTAAACCCACCTCAGTGCATGAAGCTTACCGAAGATTCCCATCTGGTTAAGGGGCATGTGATGAATTTTAATTCTGTTGCTTTTTCTGTCACCTTCCTATAACTTTTATCTGCCTTTTACTGCCTCCAGGATTTTGGGGGACACATTTACTATAGAAAATGCTAGACTTTTTTAATATATTTCTTTTTACAGAAAATGGTCTTATTGTCAAATGAAAATTTCTACACAAATATCCATTTTTTGGTTATATATTTCATGGTTTTGTTTAGACAGAAAACTTTATTTTTCCTCCTTGTCTACTGTCAAATAATAAAGCAATATCTGCCATGACATAAAAGATTATTCAACTGGCAAGTGTGCAGAAATAGTGACCTGAGTACATAGGATTCTATAGGAATTCCTCTAAGTTTCTCTGTTTCAGTTCAGATTACCACAAATATATATAAAAAACTCCCACTAGTAAGTCTATCTACGATTAATATGGTGAATATATGTATATCAATTTGTAGTAAACTGTTATCAGCAATTAATATGGTATCAATCTACAGTAGGGCACAAGTTAGTACTAGTACCAACCAATTGTATAGCAACAACTAATTAAGTAAATACTATTACAGATTACTACAGACTTTTCATTAGTGAAGCAATTTACCAACAATGTAACAGCTGATATCCTTACGATAGATAACTTATATGGATGCATAATACCTATATCAAGGGAATTAGATTTCAGAAGGGGCCAAACCACCCCAGAGGAGGAACTAACAATCCCAGAAGTGGGAAGACAGACTGAGCTAACCTCAAACGTGGGCCGAGATGGGGTCCAGTAAAAGAACACATTGAATCTCACTTCAAAGAGAATCTGTGTCACAGAGTCTTGAGTTAGCCAGGCATCCCCAGTGAGAGTCCAAGATCTCAGAGAAAGTTTATCCAGAGAATTCAACCTGTTTAGGAAAAGAAAAGTACATACTTTTTTAAAAAGTACACTTTTTAAAATTATCAGTTGCCATTACAGTTTCTTGTGTTTGCATTTATTGGTGGTATCTCAGGATGTCTCCAGCTACTAGATATTCCAGCTGCACTCCAAAGAGGCCAGTTGCATTTTTCAAGGATGTTTCTGGTTCCACAGCTGCCTTCCAGGCTTACAACTCCCAGACTTGCACGCTTTTATGTGCCTGGTAACTTTCCCTTCTAACCAGGCTGGTTTTACGGCTGCTTGCATCAACATCCTGCAGTCTTATTTCACCATTATGGTGATTGAATTCTTTTTCATTTGAGTTGACCAGAGAAAACAAACAAACAAAAACCAAAACAAACAAAACAAAAAAACTCAAAGGAAAATATTGATCTATTTTTCTTTCTCTTATTTTTCAGGTTTTGCAAAACATTTTTGACAACAACATTATTGTATTGCATGAACTGTCCCATAAAAAGCAAATCTGCTTAGGATGGTCTTATTCCTCCAAGGATTTACCAGTCTCAAACATCTGTTTACTGTGAGTGATGAAAGCTAAAAAAAGGCAGAGAAAAAGAGTCACAGGAGAGTTGTCAATACCCCAAGGAAGAGATGACGTGAGGATCCTCTTTGTGTTCCTCTACATAAAAACTTGCAAACCTCAACACATTTTAAGATTTCTGAGTACATTGAGATCTATATGCTTAAACATCTTCTCATACTGCAGGTTAGTGCCACACATCCAAAATATACAACACATCCTTCCTTATGCAAATAATTTATAGTAGCCTGTACCCAAATCCTTCATTTCAGTATAAATTCAATCTCTGCTGTACTCCTTTGTGTCGTGCACAGAGAAACCTTCTGGGAAAACAAAAACTTTGGATTTGCTTTTCCCTTCTAGCAAGTGGAGTTCAGAGAGGCTGAAGGACGGGAGCGACAAATTTTGGGCTGTTAATTGCCTTAATGCATTCATGATCTGTATTCTCTCTTTTCAAACTTGACACTGCAGCACACAGGGGAACCTAGGAAGCAGTCAGAGAGAAAGCAGATTTCATGACCAGGGAGCATAAGAATTTCCAAAGCAAGGATGGAAAGTTTCAAGGCATAAGATATCCAAGCATGTGTTCGAAGTTGGTTTTAAAGGCTGAAAAGTTTGTGATAAACAAGTATCAGATCTAGTCCCATTAATATAATAATTGAGGAGTGTTAAGACTTCCTATCCTAGGAAGATATTATTTTTAGATACTGTGTGTAAATTTGTGGATAACCCATTTAGCAATTGTTTTAATGAACTTACATAATTAAAATAATTTTCAGAACTAACAACTAAAATTACTATTTATGGAAATATATATTTTTATTATCCTTAAGTATGGATGCATTTATATAGCATAATTTTATACCTTGTTATTTATGTATGGATTTATGTATGTATTTATGTATTGTTATCTATGTATGGAAAAGACTTGTGGTTTTCCCTCAACTCTAGCTTTTAACAAAGTACTGATTTTCAAGTTAACATAGGTAATTGGGTATTGGATTATCCAATGACATTCGATTATAATTTAGTCATTGGCCTCCCCACTTTTCAGGCTGATAACTGAAAACTACTGAAGCAAAAACATAACTTCCTATTAGCAGTCTTCTGTTAATGAATAAGTTCTAAAGCCTTACATAAATACTTAGTTCTTAAATCTGTTAGGAGTCCCGGATGTTAAGTGGTTGAGTGAGGATTTTTAAACAATATATAAATAAAATAAAATATATAAATAATAAAATATATAAATAATACCTTTTTCCTATAGCTGCAGTTGCTTCCAAGATGCCTGTATTTCAGTCGCATTTTTTTCTGTAATTTCTAAAATAACATTTTCAAACAGATACTAGTTCTTCTGTCAATTGGTCTTGCTTTTTAATCAGCAGTAATGAGCCAATGAGATTCCCACTGCATTCCCTCAAGCTGTAATACACAAACGAGGCAGTTTTCCAACCTATTTTTTTTTAACTAGCATTTCAAGAACTTGAGAAGGCTTCCCAATAACATTTATGCACAGAAAGGGGGAGAGCTTGTTCTATACAAATTAAAGTCCTGTTCATCCCTCACCTATCAATGAAATGAAATAATATTTACAGGTGTGCTGAAGTTTCTTCCTTTGTACCCACAGATAGAAGTATTAACTAGCTATTAAATTATTCTATAATATGAAGGAAGGAAGGAAAAGAAACCCGTAATTTGTGACAGGAGATGCTTAACCTTTATTTAAATGTTTCAGTGCCACATTTATTGCCATGTAAAATTCAAATGTCTTTTACTCCAAGACTATGGTATTTTGCAAGGAAATTAATAATAATGTTTAAAATGCACATCTATTTTCAATGCAATAGTTGTATAATAAGACTCCAAAGAAGTCATTCATGGTACTCTAGATTAACTTATACTTGGAAACCCTGAGCTCTCAGGGTGGAGTAGAATGGTTCTCTTCATCCTCAGAAAAGGAACAGAAATTTGACCCTAAGTGAGTGATAAAGCACTTGGAAGTTCAGAAGAAAGATCTGAAAGGTATTTTTTCTATGTTATTTTTGATTCAGAGTTTATGACAGGATAATAAATGTGGCTTAACAATGGACCTCAGGATAAAGGTTTTCACATCCAGGGGGTCTAGTAATAAGAATGATGGACAACATCTCAAATAGAGGTATTTGATATTAAACTCACATCTCTGAAAATGGAAAAGTAACCAAGTCCTCCCAGTATCTTTGGATGCATAAGAATATTCACTTATATGCTTGACTATTAGAGTTGTCAGACCCTTCCTTTTAAGATACAGGACTCTTCAACACAATTTAAATTTCCACAAACTTGACTGCATGGAACAAGTTTGGTACATTAACAACACGCACTAAAGTTCAAGAGCTCTCGAGTTAATGTTTAAATGCAACTTCTGCACCTGGCATTTGGATGACGTGTCCTTTTTCCAGCTGAGAGGCCTCTGGTTTTCATTGCATGCCACAAAACACCAATCCCATGCTGTAGGGTACAGGCCACAGCTGATTAGATTCATTCACAGCCACAATTCATGCCACTGCCACTATTTATCCCACAGCCATCTTTCCCTTTGGGATCTCCCACCATTATCCTGGAGGACTTCAAGCAAACTTGTAGCTTCACTCACACAAATCCTATTGAATACAATGCATAAAATGTACTACAATCACTACAGCTGCAAGAGCTAAGGTTTGTTTCATGGCTCTTTAAATAGCTTGGGAAAAAAAATACTCACAGGTAACTTAACAGGTTTGTGCTGGAATAAGCACATCACTTACAGATGTTATGCTGAAAATGTGATTTTATTACCTGATTGAACTTGCAGTTTTTCTAGGAGAAGTGTCTGCAAGATAGGTTGTAGGCTGCATGAAAACCTGCCAGCCTCAGAATAAATTATTCTCAGTAGTTTTCATTCCCCCTGACTAAAGGGCAGCAGTATCAATGTCTCTCTTCATAGTCAAATTACTTCAGACTTGTTCCTAGTGACATTTGGCTGTCTGCTGCCTGCTGAAAAAAAAAAGCTAAGCAGGTTTCTACTGAATTATACTGGAGGGAGAGATGGGGGGGAAATATCTATATTCAAAACCACAGAACTCATATTCAAAATTCTGAACTTTACAAGTCTGGATTTATCTCAATATTTTAAAGGGCCATCCAAAAGATTTGCCATTGGCCAACGTCATTACCATAAGCTGTAAGTTAAGTTGGAAATCTTATGTGATTACAGGAAGATGATGCTGAAACACAGGGAAAGCTGTGTGGAACTGGCTTGAAGAGTAGACTGGAGTTTGAAAGGATTATTGTTTTACCTTTCACGATGATTATGTTTAGAATAGGGTTTTTTTCCTTATGAAATCATGGAACAGACCAAATTAATTGTTTAAATTACACTAAGATACTAGGCTATGTATGTAGGTACAAGCTGATAATTTTGGTATCATTTATGTAACAAAGAAAGGTGAAATAAAGAAATATGCCACTTAAATAATATATAGTTGGCTCCTGACTTATAGAAGGTGTTACACAGAAGACATGGTTATAGAACATGTTAGAAACTGTCACAGTGAGACAAGTTTCAACTTGATCACTCAGTAGTAGAGAACAAACCTTCAAATACAGACTTTTTCTAATCCTCAGTCATAGAATATTTGTCTGTCAACCCATGATATTGTCTGTGAAGCATTTTGTTTAGCTAATAACATAACTGTGCTTGAGTATCCACCTTATTTACCAGATCTGACTCCCTCTTCCCAAAGATCAAGTCAGTGTTTAAATAAACTAATTTTTTTTGTCAGTAGAAGATGTGAAAGCAAAAATCATGGAGATCCTCAACAACCTTTCAGTAAATGATCTACAGAATTGCTTTGAACATTGGCAATACCATATGCAGCTGTGTATCAACTCCAAAGGGGACTAGTTTGAAGGTTATTCCAGTTGAAGTTCTTGATTTGTTATGTAAAAAGGATTACAAATATAGTCCTGTTTTTGGAGTTTTTTTGTTTTGTTTTTTTTTGTGTGTCAGACCTCATATTCCCATTTGCACTAAAAGGCAAATGATACTAATGAGTCCAAAATAGAGCACATAGTCTATGGTCTAGATAGGAGTAGGCATCTGTAAAACCAAAAAACCAATCTTCAGATGGCAACAATAACACACTTCTTACGAATGAAAATTTTATAAAGCCTCGAAAAACGTCACCCAATTCAGGCTACTCCCTCTTGTTCTTTTTCAGGAGCTTTCTGACATGCTAGCTGTAGGCAGTTTGCTGCTAAATGGCTTTGATGAATAGTACATGAAACTGTAATATGAACAAAATTGTATGACAGCTACATGGATGATGGCATATTTGTGGAGGGAAGTCAGTGATTGATTCAGCTAGTGTGTTCATTTCCCAAGAAAGAGAAGACATTGCAGCATTAAGGAATAGCAATGAACTTCATTTTCTGCCTTTTCTGGGAAAAGCTTCTATAAAAAAGAACTTTCTGAACAAATTTTGAGCAACAAAGCTGGTGAAGGGGCTGGAGAACAGGCCTTATGAGGAACAGTTGAGAGAGCTGGGGGTGTTTAGCCTGGAGAAGAGGAGGCTGAGAGGAGACCTCATTGCTCTCTCCAGCTCCCTGAAAGGAGGTTGTGGAGAGGAGGGAGCTGGGCTCTTCTCTTAAGTGACAGGGGACAGGACAAGAGGGAATGGCCTCAAGCTCCACCAGGGGAGGTTTAGGTTAGGAAGTTTTTCACGGAGTCATTGGGCATTGGAACAGGCTGCCCAGGGAGGTGGTTGAGTCGCCTTCCCTGGAGGTGTTTAAGGCACAGGTAGACGAGGTGCTGAGGGACATGGTTTAGAGTTTGATAGGAATGGTTGGACTCGATGACCCGGTGGGTCTCTTCCAACCTGGTGATTTTATGATTCTATGATTAAATGCAAAAACATTTTTCAAGAAAAATATGTGAATAAGATTGTATGAGAGAGGAGATATCCACTTGTTTCTAAATAGTAAGTAGAGTTTAGCTTTCATAACTCCTTTTACAGATTGACAGTGATTATTAATTATGAATCTATACCTTTAAAATTCTTTTATATTTTGGTTATTACCAACTGTGTCCTACAACAAAGTTTGTTCTCTTTTTGTGAACTGTCTTTAAAAATAAAAACAAGTAAATGTCTTTTCTTATTAGCTTCTTTATAAAATGTCAATTACAATTGCCAATTTGTTGACTTCTTTACAACTACCTGGTTGATCCACACGTATTAAAACTGTGACAAATCGAGAAAATTTTTAAATTTAAATAATAAAAAAGAGTACTGGTCAAAGACAATGTTAAAAAAGCCTTTATTTCCCTGAAAGGTTGGAATCTACCTTGGTTTTAGCACCTACTATGGAAATAACCACTCAATAGTTTTATGTTTCTTTGAGGTGATTTAACACACAACAGAATCAGAATAAGTGTTATGTCTAATTTGGATTTGAAGGTTGGGGTTTTTTTCCCCAGTTAGTGGATCTGTATTTAGCAGCTAAAAATATCTGCTGAGAGAAACTTGTTCGGAAAAATTGACAAGAAGTCTCATAGATGCTATTTTAATCTATCCAGCAATATCTTCCTCACAATGAACATCTGGAAAGTGTTGTAATATATGCTTTGTTTAATAGTGAATTATCCCACACATTTCAAGAAAGAAAGGACACATTAAAACTTCTTTTTCTTTCACTAGAGTTTGCGTACTTCACTAGAATTTATTCTTACATATACTCATTATAAAGTAGCAGCTCCTAAGCATAAAGTGTTAACAAAAATATTGTCTTTTGCTTCCATAGGAGACCAGTGTTGTTCTCCTGGGCCTGTATGTTTTCAGCATAATTGCATCTAACTTTCATATAGCCATGGATACAAATTGACTGTGTCGTATGTTAGAGGTGGTTCTTCATATGCATATTTATAAATCTGGATGGAGTCTCTAACTCAACGATTCATTAGCATGACTCTCAGAAATATATGAGTGCATGACTAGGTTAAAATTCTTGCTAGTTGCTATTGTAAAGATTTCTACTGATCTAAGTTTGGACTTCCTAAAGGAAAATGTCCCACAGAGCACAGCAAGATGCATTGATATTCATGATGTTCTTCTATTTTCTCTAGTCTGTTCAGTCTCTAGCTGACAGACAGCTGCAGTGTGACTCTCATTCAAAGGAAATTTGAAGGAATTGGAGACTAGCATCTTTTCCAGTACTAGAAAAGACTGAAGTCTGAATGCTAACCTCCACTAAACCAATACCTATTCAGAGTAATTTCATTTCTACTGGTGAAATCAAGAGCAGAATTATGCCTGAGTTGTCTATTAAAGAGCAGGATGTAATGAAGGCTGGATTTACTTATAGAAATCCTCTTAGGGTATTGCTTCAGAAAAGATAAGAAAAATAATTTAATTTCACCGGCAGAGCAGGAGTTGTAAAATCCAATGCGATGAAGCAGAAGAGGAGACTTTCTGGAAAAAGACTTCCTTGGGACAGCCAACTGCCATGGTGTGTCGCAGCATTTCATTGAAGTCCCACATCCAGACACTCCTCAGATGAGTGCTGCCACTACTGGACTAATTTAAAAAAAAAACTTACTCTTCTTTTGACAAAAACGCCCCTTTTACTTCAGAAATTAATCCTTTCTTTCCCTATCACAATGAAATATTATTTTTGTTCTGAAGATTCTTTTCTATTTTTATTCATCATCTATAATTTGCAGATAAACAATATAATTTTGCACTTTTTTTTTTCTCCTGTATCTCTTTTGAAATAGATGTTTGAAACATTGAAACAAACATTATTTCCATTTTGAGACTGCTCTGCTTTCTGGACCTACCCAGTTTTCTACTTTGAGGTATTTTAAATGTCTTTTAAAATCAGACAAAAGACAATGAATATGAACCCCCAATGCCTCATTTAAAAACAATTTGAGTTAGTGTAATGAGTATAAATCATTGTAATAGAGCAATTTTACATCAATTATGACACCATTATTTTTGAACTCATTACTGATTTTATAAATAAACTAGTAACCTTTCATCACTCTACTGTGTAGATGACTACACTGCATTGTGTCGTGACTTGAAATGGGTGGCATCTCGCACTCTGGAGGTTGTGCATTTATTCCCCACATTACTCAAGTACTTGACAACCTTGTGCTAAGTGCAATGCTGAGCAACACCATGTGAAGCCTGTATCATTTCTCTGAAGTCCCAGGGAACAGGAAAGTTCCACCACTCTCTGTTGAGCCGTCTTTCTAATTACTGAGATATTCATTTATTTCTATTATTCTTTTCTGTCTTTCCAATTACACCTTTTTTACACTACCTGATACTTGAATTTGTGTAGGATGTTTTATCTGTGGACTAATTTGTCTAATTCAAGATGTTCATTATTTTTTTGCATTAAATTTGTGCTTCATTTGAATCAGGACCTTGTGCCGAACAATAAACGTAGAGTTAGCACATGATAGTCACTTTCCAAAGAAGAAGATGAGATGGAGAAAGTGATGAAGGACTTGTCACACATGATGTCACAAGGTGGTAATTTTGAAAATACATGAGAAACTTCAAAAGGAGAGTTTACCAATCTGTTTAACACTTTAACTGATAGTGTTGCAAGTGTGAGTAATTAAGTAATTAATGTTGCAAGCCAGAGTAATTGATCAGCAATGATGCAAAGATAATCAATATAATACTATCCAGCTTGCTCTGCACAACTTTTCAGTTAGATTCTTATCAACAACTGCACAAAGAAAATCAATCTTGTCTAGCCTGTTGAGTTCAAATCTGAAAATCCCTTTAAATCTCTCTCAGTAAAATTTCTGAGACTTGTGTACAAATACAGAAGACAATTTTATTACAAATAATTTATTATAACAGTTCATAACTTCATAAAGTTTGGTAGTGGCTGCAGACAAGATACTGCTTGCAAAAATACATCGAACAACTCCTGTGAGACCTCATCTGGAGTACTATGTCCAGTTCTGGAATCCTCAGCATAAGAAGGATATGGAACTCATCTATGATTCTATGGTTCTATGATTCTATATGTGACCCAACATCCAAACACGTCCAAGAATGCAGCAAGCAAGGACATATGTGTGGTAATAACACCCAGACATAAGTAAAAATAACACATAGGTGGAAGATACATAGTTAAGATATAGTTAAGGTTAATGTGCAGAGAGATATTAATAATTACCTTTATGTTAATTAGCTTGATGATAACATGTATATTCAATCCACATAACACAAGGGCTTACCCCAATGGAACCCAGGGAGTGAGGAAGGACATGGGGTCCAGCCTATCATCTGGTCCTTAGAGTTCTGGTGATGTTTTTCCCTTCCCTTCTTTCCCTGATATAATCCAGGGGGAGTATGTCTGAGGCCCAGGGGAAGGGTTCAGTCCACCAGACAGTCTCTAGAGTTTTGGTGACATGTTTCCACTCCCAAATTTTTTGCTTTGTTTAAACTTTTTTATAGTAAAATTCACCTTTGGGACAGAGTTTTAGGAGGAGCTTGAGTGACAAAAATCATTACATCAAGCCCTGCTGATTCATGATGCATGCCCAGTAGGTGTGGGTTTGGGTGCAGTTCTTTTCAAAGGCAGGGAAGAGGCAGGTAAACTTAGGTGTGAAGATGTGTTTTATTACAATTATGAACTGGGTTGTCAGAGCAGCAGCTTCAATTCATCTTCTTGGAATAGTAATTAGGCTTTTGTACCAGGTGAGGGCCTTGCTGATAGGCAGCAGGTGACTATGCTTGCTCCTCAACACCTCATCCCCTTCCTTGGATATCAGGGTGGCCTTGGTGCCCATCCACCACTGTTCATGCTGCTTTGCTTCCAAAAGCCTTGTACTCAGCCTATGGGGCAGGGGGGAGCACCCCGTCCAACTTCTCCCCATATTCAGCCTTACTCCCACAGGAGAGGTTCAGTATCACCAGAGATTGGAAGTAGAGATTAGAGTTGAAAACCTAATTCTCAGACCAGTACCCCACTAATTTGCATCCCCTCCCAGCTATCTTTGAAAAAAAAAAAGAACCATGTAAGAATGCAGTAATTATTACAGTAATTTTTTTCAAATGACTATTCTCTCTTGGTCCATTTGGACCATCCCCTATTCATGTAAAAGTGAAAGATTTTCATAGTATCACCAGGTTGGAAGAGACCCATCGGATCATCGAGTCCAACCATTCCTATCAGACACTAAACTATGCCCCTCGGGACCTCGTCTACCTGTGCCTTAAACACCTCCAGGGAAGGTGAATCAACCGCCTCCCTGGGTAGCCTATTCCAATGCCCAATGACCACATCCATGAAAAACTTCCTCCTAATCTCTAGCCTAAATCTCCCCTGGTGGAGCTTGAGGCCATTCCCTATTGTCCTGTCCCCTGTCCCTTGGGAGAAGAGGTCAGCACCCTCCTCTCTACAACCTCCTCTCAGGTAGCTGTAGAGAGCAATGAGGTCTCCTCTCAGCCTCCTCTTCTCCAGGCCAAACACCCCCAGCTCTCTCAGCTGCTCCTCATAAGACCTGTTCTCCAGCCCCTTCACCAGCCTCGTTGTTCTTCTCTGGACTCTCTCCAGAGCCTCAACAACCTTCTTGTGGTGAGGGGCCCACAACTGCACACAGGATTCAAGGAGCAGCCTCACCAGTGCTGAGTACAGAGGGAGAATAACCTCCCTGGACCTGCTGGTCACACCGTTTCTGATCCAAGCCAGGATGCCATTGGCCTTCTTGGCCACCTGGGCACACTGCTGGCTCATGTTCAGTCGGCTGTCGACCAACACCCCAGGTCCCTCTCCTCCAGGCAGCTTTCTAGATAGACTTCTCCCAGTCTGTAGCTCTGCACAGGGTTGTTTTAGCCCCAAGTGCAGGACCCGCCATTTGGCCATGTTAAACCTCATGCCATTGGACTCAGCCCAGTGGTCCAGCCTGTTCAGCTCCCTTTGCAGAGCCTCCCTACCCTCCAGCAGATCCACACTTGCACCAAGATTAGTGTCATCTGCAAACTTGCTAAGGGTACCCTCAATACCCTCATCTAGGTCACTGATGAAGACATTGAACAGGGCTGGACCCAGCACTGAGCCCTGGGGAATACCACTTGTAACTGGCGTCTAGCTGGATTTAACACCATTTACTACCTCCCTCTGGGCCCTCCAGCCAACCAGTTTTCTACGCAGGAGAGTGTGCGCCTGTCCAGGCCAGAGGTGACAGTTTCCGTAGCAGAATGCGCCATCATGTGGTGGTTTTGAAGACTGCTCTCTGCCCCTGATTTTTTCACCACTGTGAGTGCAGTGACTGTTAAATGTCTTAGGAGATCAAGAACACAGGCACGTGCACAAGAAGTCATGTCTGAACACTGGACCATAAATCACAAATGAGCCAGAGGCTTCCATCTCGCCCCCTTTCAACAACGGACAGACGGCAACAAGAAGTGGTTGTTTGTAAAAATGTTGAAGGGAAAGAAAAGTGCAAAACAAAGGAGCCTGAGGTAGAGACCCTCAAGAGGATATCAGCAGAGCAACACATCCACAGCCGCATGCTGCTGGCCTAGGAATAGTCTAGGTTTTCAGCATCACATTGACATGGCATTGACAGCATGTCTAAGACAAGGAGGGTTCTTCGTTTGTACCTCTTTTTGGACATCCAGGTACCAGTGAGGACAACAACAAGAAACAAGATATGTAGTAGTCCTTGTTCTGACTGTGTTTTGAGGCACCCAGATGGCACCAGCTCCAATCCAGAAACAACACATTGGTGCAGTACATCTACTAGGGGTTTGGCCCCATTAACACTGTATTTACTCTATTTCTCTTTACACTTCTCTAAATCAGATGTAGCAGAAGTCTCATAACAGAGGGATTTTGCACTCGTAAGATTTTAGACTTAAGTAGTGTAAGCAAGCATCATCCTGCCTCCTGTTCAGCATTTCACTGAACTGAATCTGATTTCCAGACTTTTTTAAGATACTCTAACAAGAAACTAGTGGAGTCACTGCCTTCAAATACAAATTAACCCTGACTGATGCCAGGAGATGAAGGTCAGATCTGAAGAACTGTTTCTTTCTAGAACCTTGGTTGATCACCTCTTTATTACACTAGTCCTGCAGTACCCTAAGGTGGAGGCATGAGACTGAATAGGTATTTTGTTTATGCTGTTCCACAAGGACCATATATAAAACTCTGTACTTACCACCACGCTGCTAGTTTTCTTAGTGGTAGACGCATCATCTCACTGCCTATTTTTATCTGAAACATAATAATGTTTTACTTGCTGTGAAGCCCTTCTCTTTTACTGTTTTCAATGTCAGATACAATACTGGCCTCCCGGCACGGTGAATCTCAACTGCCAAGTGTTTGCCAAAATACTGTGATACTGAACATCAGTGGTGGGGCTATTTAAACTGGTGGAAGCATTTAACTGATAGACTGGTATGAGCAGATGGGAGACTTACACTCTATAAAGGGAAAGGTTTGTTCAGAAACAGTCTCTAACAGGATGTGATGCAGAACATAAACTACTCTCAGGCTTCAAACCAGGTAAGAAATCTTCCCATTTCTGTCTAGCGTGGCTACCAGATGAAAATAAAAACATATCAAAAGCAGAGGATTTTCTACCTGAGCTGAATTGCATGAGTGATGTGAGAGGCTATAGAAAAGATGATCCCTCTGTAATAACTTGCATGACTTGGCATAACCCTGGGGTCCAATCTCATCACTTCCCTGCTCTCGGTCTAAGAATGGGTAAGTTGTCAGGGCAGTGGCTTTCCAGAGCAGGACAAAGACCGAATCCCTAACAAAAGGACTGCTATGCCACTGCTCAAATGATGCATTTGAAGACTGTTCTCAAAACAGCAGGTTTGATCTCTGTTTCAGGCCCATCTTCATCATAGCATCACGTGTAACCTGTATACATCTCTGTCTGGCTTCTTCCACAGGAATGTCACAACTCCTTTACTATACTCATGTGAATTTGTGGTTCAAAGATAAAACAGAAAACCACAGGTAAGTCTAAGATAATGCATACACTTCAAAGGGGACAAAACCCACTCAATGTATTAATATAACCTCATGCTTGGAAGAAGGTATGGTAAAGTAAGGAATGTAGCACTTACAGTGTCTGATACCTACATCTGTATGCTTAAGCAGATGATAACCAGTTAAGCCTTACTCTATCTGGAGTAATATACTTGCCAAGACATCCTTTTATTAGTCCATGGACTAAAGTTAAAAAATATACTGCATTTTTATCAATTTTTTTTTTCAAATTCCCTACTGAATTAATATTTAAAAAATAGGAATGTGTATCGCAAGTATGAGGAAGACCATAAGCCACTCCCTAATCAAGAGCAGGGTGTACTTTTCAAGGATATAGACTGGATAGTACTATGCAGACATTGCATTCTGTTATTTAAGAAGTATACTTACAGCGTTAGCATAAACCTGCTTTTAATGTTGTGCTCTACCATTCACACGCATGTGCCTTTGTGCTCAGTCCCTTTTCAGAACACTAACTCTGGATCCACAACATGGCCATCAGGATTACTTCTCCAGTAAGAGTTTATGGAAAGCTAAAATTTAGTATTAGATATGATATATCACATATGAAGCATTCTCCAGGCTTTTAAAGGCTCATTAGGAGCATTTGCTTTAAACTCAATGACTAGGCAATTTTTCCAGTGGCTTCCTATTTTATACATTAGATAAAACTACTTTAGAAAGGATATGTAATTTACTAAAAACTACTGGGGCAACGCAGTCAGTAATTATTAACATTTCAAGGCTGAACTCAGAAGGAAATGTTGAAACAGAGCCTTTCAGAAGTTTTCTATTACAAGGTCCAGTAGCATGAGCTATTGTCACTAAGCTCAGGGCAGACAGATCTGGTCTTTCATGGTCAGTTTAGAGCTGGGAGAGCAGGTGAGCAATTCTGTTCAACATAGAGTTAAATGACTGTGCTGTATGAATAATTAAGAAAGTGTTTTGAAATCAATCAAATTCAAAGCAATAAAGACAAACATAGAAGTATAGACCAAGTTGACCAAATGCACAGGTATGGGAAGGAAAGGATCGTTGCCTAGGTAATATTGCAATAAGGAAGCGTCTAAACATAATTAATGGCTATTTAAATAGGGATTGTTCATACTACTCTCTCACAAGTAATCAACATCTCCACAGCAAAACGCAAGAGAATTTAGGATTCCTTACAGTATTTGAGTCGTTATTCTTTTTATCAAATGACATACACAAGGGGGATTCGAATTCCAGTGGATATTTGAACAGATTTCTCTAAATGAATATATGATTGTATTATACCACAAACAGAAAATCTTAAGCTAGAAATCTGCTTCAGGTCCCCCTCTCCAACTTTGTATCTTGTACCTTAATATAAGTATCTTCCATTATTGGTTTCACTTTATGTTTAGACTTAATTACAATGGTTCAATTAGACTTTAGAAGCACAAGAAGGATTTGAAGCATGAACATTTGAAAGATGCATTATAGAGGGGTAGAAGACAATGTCCTTATCTATCTTGTTTCTTCTGTGCAGAAAATTCAATGGACGTGTCTGAAGTAACCCTATGTTCTAACGTTACATGCTAGCCCTTTACAACTGCTCCTTGTATGTGTATTTAATAACCTTGTGCTGAAGAGGTGAGTACAATTTACACTGAGTGCTCCCGCTCTGTACTATGCCTTACATTCTGAAATTTTCAGCCTTAGAGAATTATGACATACAAGGCTTAAAACTGAAAAACAAAAGACACAGCTAAATTATTTATGAAGTTACTACTATAGAGATAAAGAACAAAATCTTCTGCAGGAATAAACTTATGGAGCACTTATGTCTTCAATGGAGCAATAATCTTACCCGCATGCAGCAAAATATCCTTTCACTATTTCAAGGATAGTGCAGTAGAATTATCTAGGCAGCCACATCTACCTAAAATATGGAATCCTTGTCCAAGGTGAAGTCAGAGAGTTTCTGAATGTAGCTACATATGGAGTGTCCTAACCTCCTTTACAAACCTATCCAAGTCATCTGCAGTTCTACAGAGAGTGTAAAGAAAGCAACTATAAAGACTGAATTCAGTAAGTGTAGGGAGGAAAGAGAAAAAAACTAGGTTTTTTTTATTTTTAAACTCTCATCCATAGCTCCTTAGTGAGTTCCTAAGAGGCAAAGCACTTTCATGTCTTACATTTCTTCATCTCTATCTTCTCCTCCTCCTCCTCCTTTTATGTATATAGCAGGGTTTGACTCTGAGGTACAATGTAAAATGAATTTTAGTGCTTTGTAACCAAACACAGGAGAAATAAGTTTTTCCTCAACTTCTGCTATTCTTCAAACCTTCTCCAACTGCCCCATTTCTTTTTAAGACTTACTAATCAGAAAAGGGAACATTTCTGTATTTGAAGTAGGCTTAAAACGGGTTGTTTCAATAGCACAAAGTCACATTTCACCTGAAGGATGACTTCAAAAGTCACAGAGCCTTCCATGAATACATCAGGATCAACAGGCATGTGGAGGCATTCAGCATGTTTTGGATTGTAGTTTTAACAGTTGGTTTACTAGAACTCCTTGATGAGGTCTTTAATGAGATTTTCTGGGGACCTCATAAAGTATTATTGCCACAGATTGATTACTAGTTATTTGTTGGCTACAGTATAAAAGTTTCCATACATCAAGATCAAGGATGGAATCAATCCTGTCCTCTGCATTCAGCTTGAAGGAGGAATTAAATAAGGACCATATTAGCTGTAAGTATTATAGTTTAATGGTAACAGCAGTCTGGAGTTGTTGGACCCCCATCTCCTGCACGTTTCCTTCATAAGAGAAACATCCAAAAGAAAAAACTTTGAAGTTAAAAAAAAAAAAAGAAAAATGAAACCCCAAATGGGTTGTCAATTAATCTATTTGATATCACTGTAATTTTGAACAAGTTCATAGAAATTATAAGCTCTGACCTGGTGCTGCTACCTCTACCAGTTTTCAAATGGCCCATCTGTTACAAGGCAGTGACATTTATATCTATTCCCTGAACATCCGAGGCTCATTCCTTACACATTTACAGAGCAGAAAACACTCAAGCCATCAGTCTTACAGTCCTCAACCCATTTTTGTGTTGCCCATCCATATGAGGCTACTGAGCAATGCTGAGAGACTGCGCAGGTGGCTCATGTGGGCACAGTGGGCACCAGACACTCCACTGCTGCCCTCTTTGCTGGCTCAGAGGGCTCTGGTTGGTGCCAAACACAGGAAAATATCCCTTGCTATTCTTCTAATGAACCTCTGTATGTTGAACACCAAAGCCGAGACTTTGACTCTCATACATTTTTTTCCTACATCTTCTAGACCTTGCTGAACACACAGAAATCAGGATACAGAATTGGTACAAGTAGGGGATGTAAAAGTAGGGAATACCTAACAGACTTCTAGCCAGCAAGTCACAAGTGATTTGAAGCAACATTAGCAAGGATTTAAATGCTGTCTTCTCAGAGATTTATTCAGAGTCCTGAGAGGTTTTAAGCAGTTTATACTAAATACCTTTTTTGTCACGTTTACACTGTGACAACTATGTCAAAGCCAATATGAAGAGCTCAGTACAGATGGTCATCACATCTGTGGATGAAGCAGAAACAAATCCACAGAAAATAGATATTTAATTAGGGCAAATGGTGAGATTATTATTTTGCTGATAGAGAATCCCAGTACAATGATTTTGGCACTGACTGTGATCATTGTGAAAAGAGGGGGCTAAAGGAAATATGGGGAAAGCATCTGAGCTGAAATGAATAAAATGTTAAAATTCAAGTAGGGATAGCCTTCTCTGTTGAGGCTTTTATCACAAAATTTGAAAATGCCAAAGGGAAGAGGAAAAAGTAGGTATACAATTTTGAAATGCACATCACATTGTTCACATCACTTTCTCCTTTAATGAGGTGCATATAATAATCAACTCCAGCCACAGAGGCAGTTTATCAGCATAACAAAAAAAATAAGATCCCTAACTCTAAAGGAAAATTTTTAAAAATATGATTTAAAGGATACGGACATGCTACAAGAAAGAGATTAAGTCTAGAAAACCCTTGAAACAACAGATTGCTTTGCTAGTGCTATTGAGCAGACTGACCCCACATTGTGAGTAAGATATTGGTACTAGAATCATGTAAGTCACGTTGAGAAAGGTATTAGATGAGCTATTGCCATTCATTTATGGATAGGAAGATTTTTTTTCATGATTCTATTCATTGGCAAATCCAGGAAAAGAATACAATTTTCATGAATACTGGAGAACTGCTCACATTACCCGGACACTATCCATCTTTCTCATCTGTTGACCTTGCTGCAGGTTCTCTTAAAGCTTCTGCTCACAAAGACAATTGTTCTTGGATCTTTAGCTATCCTTTTCTGTTTATTCCAAATAATTTCATTGAATAGCCTATACCTAGTTCTGTTCTTTTCTGTATTTTCTGTAACTGTCATAATCTTTATATCCACTAAGGCTTTTGTGAAGCGATGCACTTCGGAGAATAAACATGAACTGCTTCACTTAACAGTTGTCCTAACTAATACACTTTGTCAATGCCGCAGCTTCAGGAGCAGCAGCATTTGAACACTATTCATTAACATGTTCTATCCTTGGCTTCATTCCTCACTTGCTGCTTACTTTGTGAAAAGATGCATTATATTGAGTGTTTCCTCATTGTAAAGTCTTGTGCCAAGAACAATTCAAGTACATGCATTAATGCATTCTGCTTCTCAGTATAGCCCTTCCCCTTCCCTTTCCCCTTCCCCCTCCCCTCCCCTTCCCTCTCTTTGCTACTGTTTGACCTCCTACAAAGACATCATATCACATTGCCCTGCATGTCACTGATGAAGGTAACAGAAACACAACAAAATTAAAATCCTGTCTTCAAAAGTCATGTGGATCAGGGAGGGGAGCAGAAAAAGGAGGGGGGAAGAAAGTTTACCTACTTGATTTAATTGATTTACGTAGCCGTGCATATCAAAAGCAGTAGTTTAAAATGCTGGTTGGATAGTAGGCAGATAAAACTGTCACTCGGGCAGTAGACTACAATCTCAGATTGGATTTTAAACCAGTCTGGAAAATGGTCCTTGGTCCTTTTGTTTCGGGGTTTTGCATGGGCAAAAGATTTATGTGTATTCTCTATTTCCTATTAATGCTTTGAAAATAAAATTAGGGGAAATGAGGAACTGGGCATAGAAGAGAGAGCAAAAGGAGAGGGAAGAAAGTTGTAACCTCCTAAATGTTGCAGTAGCAGCAAACTGTGCTGCATTGCAGGCAATTTGAGCCAGCTCAGGCAAGAACCTCTCACTTTCTGAGCCCTGGGCTGGTGAACCTGAATACATTCAGCTATTCAAATTCCTTCTGTGTCAGGTAGACGCAGTGCAGAAAACATCAATCCACAATAATTTAGATATTTTTTTTCTATAGGTTGCACATAGAGATTTTTTCAATATTGCTATGAACAACTTGTGTGATTTCTTGTTTTAGATGAAGGAAAACTGAATATTGAAATGGAAGGGCTACATTGTCAGAAACTTAAAATTTCTCTCACAGTTTTAACTGTTTTGATAGAGCTGTGGTGATTTATAACAGCTCTAAATCTACTTCCTCTCATATCACAATGTCCTGAGAGATGTGTTCAGCAGTTCATATACCAGAGGTATAAAATGGGAACATTGAAGATTTTACTACCAAAAAAATTAGACGTGGAAGTCAGAAGGGACATAGTGAGAAGGTAGAAGCAAATAGAAAAGAGGAAGGGAAATATGAGTCTGTCTGCAAGGATTACTTCTTTAATCTTGAACCATCTGCTCTGTTGATTTCCTGATGTTTTTATTAGAGCTTGCAACTTTTGCATGAAAAGGACTAGAAATTGTGGTGTTAAATACTTGTTTCCAATGTTGTAGCTATAACTTCTATTGAGACACAAATTAAAAAATTTAAACATAGTTACTTGAACTTCTTAAGTTTTTAAAAAGTATTTCAGACATGTAAAATAAGATGTATTTTATAGTAGCTCTTTCTGTATCTCCCCATTACTTACTCAAATTGTGGGAGTGTTTGAGTTATTCATTCTCCATGCCCCATTTGCATCTGAAATTTCACAGTGTCCAGTCCCAGCCAGAACATGGAGCTTAAAATTGGTTCTCTACAGCTCAGCTGAGGGTCTTATGCCCACATAGAGAGCCCATTTCCCATAAATTGTTGAAATATCTTGATTCTTCTCGTACCAGAAACTGAGGACTGAATCTTCAATGGCTAAAAATCAGCATGACACAACTGGAGCCAGTTGACACAAACCAACCCTAGATTTTCTTGAACTGACACTGAACTAAAAGAGGATACTGAATGGCTAAATCTCTGAAGGAGTTATATTCCATTGCAAAAACAACACCTGAACATGGATGTGTTATTTGTGCTCAACTAGAGATCTGAAAATGAGATTGCGAAACCATCAAGAGCTTACATTCAGTAACAGTTACGTAGTTAACTCATTTATGTTCTTTTTGCTTATTTGCTTTAACCTGAATTTATTTCAATTTGCAACAGGTAACTAATGTTCCTAGTGAGGCTGTACGAGTGTTTTGCAGCAATCAACACTAAGTGATAACTTCATAAGGATATTCCTGAAAATTACCCAGTAGCATTCACTTATGTAAGATTGTAAGAAGTGTCACTCAAGTAATTTGCTTTCAGTGGTGGATTTGGTCATATTTGCTTATTTGTGTGGAAAATCAATTAGTAATTTCCAGTGCAATTTCAAAGCCCAGCTGCTTCCATAGAACACTGGAGATCAAATGCAGTCAGATTGCCATGTGACTTTATCAAGGCTAAAGTCAAGAGAGGTTTGTGTTATGTTTTTATAACTCCTCAATTCTGTTCCTGTGAAAATGAAACAAAATGTGTATGAAGGAGGCTTCATCATATTGTATCTGCCAGGTTCCTTTCATTGGAGTCCCAGAATCCCATTTGAATCAAGAAATATGAAGATATATCAGTACAAAGATTCCATGCAGAGTGCCGATATTGCTTTACAAGACAGATCTTTGCTAGAGTCTCTCCTGCACTCCAGGAACATGTAGGATGAAATACAAGAGGAAGACAGTAAGTAATACAGGAGTATGGATAGATCTGTGATAAAACTGATGTTTGATCCTTCAGTTCTCAGGGCCAATTAGGGCTGTTGGTACCTGAGTGAAATTAGTAAATACTTTAATATACCCTGAACAGTACTTGAATTTCTGCATACAGGATGTGCATTTTACCCCTTATGCCTCTTGATTTCTATGAAAAAAATTCTGTAGGTAATTTTTTAATCAAATGAGAACTTCTGCTGCAGTCTTCTCCCTCAACTCTTTACTGTGATATGGGAGAGATTGTAGTAGACATCTATAAATGTAGACATCTATAAACCTTCCCTGGAGGTGTTTAAGGCACGGGTAGACAAAGTGCTGAGGGGCACACTTTAGTATTTGATAGGAATGGTTGGACTCGAAGATCTGATGGGTCTCTTCCAACCTGGTGATTCTATGATTCTATGATTCTAAGTAGCTCTTGAAGGGCTAACGAGACTATACTACACGACAACTATGATCCAAGATCCCCACAAATCCCTTTGCTTCACAATCAGAAGTGAATTGAATTAATGGAGGGCAAAGTGTAGGGGTAGAAGCATGCTGTGCACTCCTCCTCAGTTGCACCCAGAAGGCAATTGCTTCCCTGCAGTCCCCAAAGCAATGTCCGCAAAAATGTGCCGAGAAGCCCTTGCATGAGTCAGACTGAAGCTTATTTCATTTGCATGGGTGAGAACCCCTACATCACTGAAAGCAATGTAGTTATTTTCATTACAGTTCATTGAGTTTTCAGTGGAGGGAGAAACAAAATTATATCATCTTTCTCATATAATGATCTCTGCTTTGAACAACCAGTTTACTGTAATCAAATGCCTGGTAATAGATGCTGGATAACAAAAAAAAAGGAATAAAAGTAGTTCTTGTCAAATGAAAATTCTGAGTCTTGGAGGAAATAATTAATTCTGGATGACAGGTACTCTAATTCTAGAAAGGATGATATTTCTAGAACTACCAGATCAGTGTGATAATATGAATGGTATACCTGGCTGTTGACTGAGATGCTAATTCTTTACTAGAGCCACACTTGGGTAGCAGAACATCAGTATGCAGTATCACAAGGAGAAAAGATGCAGAAATGGCTTTGAACAAGCAAGAGGGCATTCCAGTGATAAGTATTCTCCAAGAAGAATTTTATTTTTATTGACCACAGTATGAGCAGATTTAGCGAGTAAAGGACCAATAAATAAGGTATTTGTGAAGGAAGTGGAGAAAGTATCACAAAAAGATGTTTACCTGTTAAGTGTTTCTATCAGCTCAGGGGAAAGCAGACCCATGACCCTCTAGGGAAGAGTTTTCTTTTTGATATCAACACATATCATAGAATCACAGAATAGCTAAGGTGGGAAGTCAGATTTATGTCTCCCAAGGCTCTTTCACAGGGTACTCAAAAAGATGTTCAGAAAACTAAAAGTAACTACCCTGCTGAGCAAAAGTTAAGATACTTTCCTCCTCGCTCTTGTCCTCTTATTCTCGCTCACATAAAAGATTTTCCCACAAAATGATAGCATCAGGATTCTTTTAATAGGACAGTTATTGCATTTGGATTACAGGTTACTAACAGAAAAATTTTGCTCAGGGAATGTTCAAAAAAAAAAGAATAACAGAGAGTAAGAAAACTGAGATCCTAAAGATTTTGTTACAGTTCTCATAATCGCAGTGCTCTTGTTTCCGTGCGTTCTTTTACTGATTTCCATTAAAAACCTTGGTTTAAGGAACTGGAGGAAAAATTAAAAAAAAAAAAAAAACAACAAAAAAACCCCACAATGTAAAGAAACTTATTTTAAATGTCATCCAGGGAAATATTTACTTAGAGGAAAAATAATTTCTTTTTTTTCTGTTTTTTTTTTTTTTTTTTTTTATTACTAACTGCCATATACTACAACCTCCATAGGGAAAACATCTGTTTTCCAGACACATTTGACTACTCCATATAAGTCTTTGGTATAAGAATTGAGTTTGTCTGCATATATAACTATACATCTTTATTTGTATGTCATCTACAGGAAAGAATAGCAGAACACTTTGGTTGACCTCTTGAAATAAAGTAGTGACTGGCAACTACAGAAAACAAGGCTGAATTAGAATAGAATTAAATGAGAGAAATGGATCAATCCAATCAAAACAGAATGTGGTTAATTCAGATAAATTTGGAGTATTTTACTCATAACAGAAAAGATACAGAAAGTTTCGGAGTCATTACAGAAAAGATTTCCTATAAAATCATAAAGTATTGCAACTACATTTCGAATGACTAACAAGGATAGGCGACTAGGGCTAGAGTAAGAACTTCCTCCTTTTGAGTCCTTAAACGTCTCCCTAAAAGATTTATTTAATCTGTTTCAAGAGTGGATGGACAAATTTCAGTGCATTGAAAAGGGGCACTGCAAAAGAGCTACTGTTCATTATTTAACCTCGGAAAGAAATCTAAGAATCTCTCAATGCTGTACTACAGTGAGAATTTGTCATTCCCGAGATGCACAAAATGCACAGCAACATAGTGCCCCAGAATGTGAAGGAGGAATTATTCACCAGCATGAATGCACCTGGAGATAGCAATGGTATCTTTTCTGTTAGACTTCACCTGCAATCAATTTACCTCAGTACAATAAATTATTGTTGTCCTCTGAGTATTGGTAATTTTCTCTCTGCTCTCTAAAACCCTCAGAAGTGCAAGGTAGTATAATATAGCTAACTCTGTGATGAAAGATGGCAAAATCATGGGATTTTGTCTTTTTTTTTTTTGTCCATATTTAAAGTCAGTACAGACACAGTGGCTCAGGTAACCCAGAAGCTAAGCTCAATGGCTTATCTCTGAGAACATAAGAAAAGTGTTTCTGGCTAAGACCAGTGGTCCGTCTGGTCCAGAACTCTGCAATATGATAGACTGTTAAAGGACAGCATGGTCTGGTAGCTTCTGACACTTCCCTTTCCAGCAGATTAAGGATGACTAAGAAACTACATCCAAATCTTTTCCTTTCAGCCTCTATTTACAGATCTGTTGTTCAGGAAGTTATGGAATATTTCTCTGAATCTGAATAGACTATCTTCACAACTTTTTGCAACAAAAAACATTTGGAAGTTCACTAACTGCTAAGTAAAGACGACATGAAATCAATATCCTACTGATTTCACCAAAAGACTCTGTCTTCACATTGTAGTATTTCTAGAATAACAACAATCTGACTGCCCTAAAATGCTCAGAATCTGCCAAATAGACAATTTCCAATGATCTGACAAAAAGTGTCAGAGTAAGAATATATAAATGGTTAATCATTTTTGCAATCAGTGGTAATACTATGAACAAGTACAAGTTATTACAGCACAGAAACATGGATTTCTTGCTTGTAAATGAAATGTCTGTCTACTTCTGAAGCTACTTTTATTTCTAATGAACATAGCAGGGGTTGTGGGTTTTACACACATGTATCAGAAATGTGATGTTTAGGAAGGCACCAGTCACAGCTGACAGCCTGTCAGTGTATCCTGTCCTCAGAGAGAGTTGGATGACAACATATCACTGACAGAACAGCTTGCCAAGTTTCTTTTCAAAGCTGCATGCACAATCAAGAAAACTTGGAGCCAAGATGAGAAACAAATTGATATTGGAATTAGTATCTTGACTATTGTTGTTAAACAGAGATTTCTTTATCAAATATCACTGAAGAAAAGGCGTTAAAAGATGTTTAGTTTCATTTTGGAGTACTTTGATATGAAGGAAGGTTACTAGACAAAATAATTTAGGCCATTCATAAAATTCTGTGAACCGGTAACACGTCAGTTATATACCAGTATACTTCTGATGTTCCCTGATTATCCTGAGGATTGACCACCTCTGATGAGAAGCTGAAAGAGAAGTGTTTTGGTCAAGAGGTTTCTTTTGATATTGCACTTTCTTCTGAAACCAATCGCACAGTTTATAAAAGTATTTAAATTAAAAACTCACAGTAATCTGACCCTCATTTTCTGGTGCCTGATTTGGTAACTAAGCACTGATTTTTAGAAGAATTGTGACTCTAACTCATGATTTGAGAGAAAATAAGCACTCTGTTTTAAGTCCTAAAGTCTTAACAAATTTAAAGCTCTCCTTAAATTAGACATCCTAAATAATCAGATTTTTCTTTTCTCTTAATTCTTTATCTTTATGATGGGAAAATAGTCCATTGTTCATTTCTTGGAGAAGTTATGAAAGTACTTTCTTTCATGTTTGAACAACACATATGTGAGACAGATGAAAAAAAAAAAAAAAGAAAAGACTAGTGAGTAATTAATAGCTCTGCCATCTAATCCAGGTAGGCAAAGAATACATTTAAACTATGAAGAAAGAAGGCATCTGAAATAGCTGCTTTCCACAGTGCACTTTTAAAGAGCAGAGATTGTGTGAGAATCAAAAACAAGCCCCGAAACCCCAAAAGAATTAGTCTGTGATCATACTGAAAGGCTGCTTCATAATGCAGTTTCTAATTTCAAATGATTGATTTAGCAATAGAGCCAGTGTGAATTTTGTTGACAGAAGCATTTGCTTTTTGAAACCACAATTCCATCAAAGTGGAAGCGATCACAAAAACGTGTTGATTTTCCTGACATTTTGGGGCTGGAGCCGGGAGGGAATAATATTTCATCCCATTTTCACTTTTTCAATGTGAAACTTTTCATGTGACTGTTTTCTATTTTGTATCATAATATACAAGACAACGAATGAATGACAAAGCCAATGGAACAATAAACAATCCTTTTCAAAATTACAGAGTATATCATAGTTACATTTTAAAATCAGGAGGCCATTCACAAAACAAAATGTATGCCCTTTACAACAGAATACTTCTGAACTTCTGTACATAGAAATACTTCTATATATAGATGGGGCAGGAAGAGAGTCTAATAAAAAGCAGCCAGCTGTTGGTTGGTTTGTGGTTTTGTAATTCTGCCATGTGCCACTGGAAAAGTTGAATCACTTAGAGGTGTCACTCAGGGCATCCCATTTCATTTTTTTGGTGAAAATTGTAAGTTGCAAATGTTTGTATAGCCTGCCTGAGTAAAAGAGGGCTTATCATTTTGGAGACTGTAGCAAAATAGATGCAGGCTGTTTGAGCAAGCACCTGTTTTCCTTGCCTCAAGCAGCCTGTTCCTTCCCTGGTCTCATCTCTCACGCACATATAGATGAAAATCATGACCATTCCCATTCAGAGCCTTTCTTTCTTGCAGGGCTCTCCAGTTCAATCTCCAGTCAGATTGTACTTCCCAGCAACCTTTCACAAATATTCCATTTAAATACCACTCTCTTTTTGTGTATAACAGCAGAATATGGAAAATACACTACCCTGAATGCAAGGGTTTCCATACATTGATTCAGCTTATTTAGGTTTAACATGTTTCTCATAGAGGCTGCTGCTGTCTACAGGATGTGGGAATTGTCAGTACTGCAGTAGCAGGAGCTTTATTGCTGTTGTGCAGGCTGTTTGCTGATGTCAATGCTAATCTTGTTTTACATAAAAGATTGAGTATCGTGCTAAGAACTCAGTCATATTTACCACTTATAAGGCACAGATGTAAAATTTGTTTCAAAGATGTGTGAGCACTGAGTAACAAGGCATTCCCAGAAATCTACAACCAGAGGGCCAGAGCAAAGGATCCTAGAATCATAGAATCACAGAATCACCAGATTTGAAAAGACCCATCGGATCATCAAGGATGATACAAAACAGTGATAAATTTCACCTGATCAGGATAGACACATTCTGTAAGCATCACAGAGGCTTCAGAAGTGTAAGAACACTTTATCTTTCACAAATTTATCCATTTTATTCCCTTTCTGTGTCAAAAAAGAATCTTTTAATAGGTACTGGAATTCATTATCATGTTCTTCTTGGACAGTTCACAGAATCACAGAATCACAGAACAACCAGGTTGGAAGGGACCCATCGGATCTTCTAGTCCAACCATTCCTATCTAACACTAAACCAAGTCCCTCAAGACCTCATCCACCCGTGTCTTAAACACCTCCAGGGAAGAGTTCATTTCTCAATAACGCATCTTTAGGATACAATTTGTCTAATCCTTCAGGAATTCACTTTAGGTGAATACACGTACTAACTAAAGCTCCAGACAGGACTGTTTCATAAGGAGATGACTTATCATTTGTCAATTCTTATTTATCACCATTGACTCTAACTAAAACTTGCTTGACTAGTTAAGTGGTTTGGCTACTCTAGAGTAAATGTTAACTCTGAATGGTCAATGTTAAGGGAGGGGAACTTTATCACCTTTCAGTATTTTTGAAGACTTTCATATTGCTAAAAGAAGGATGTTAAGGCTCTGGAGTGTGTCCATATAAAAGCAATGAAGCTGGTGAAAGGGCTGGAAAATAAGTCTTACAAGGAGTGGCTGAGACACCTGGGGGTGTTTAGCCTGGAGAAGAGGAGGCTGAGGGGAGACCTCATTGCTCTCTACAACTACCTGAAAGGAGGTTGTGCAGAGGAGAGTAATAGCCTCTTCTCCCAAGGGACAGCTGATAAGACAAGAGGGAATGGCCTCAAGATCCACCAGGGAAGGTTCAGACTAGGTATCAGGAAAAACTTTTTCACAGAAAGGGTCATCAGGCACTTGCAGAGGCTGCCCAGGGAAGGAGGTGGAGTTACCATCACCTGTATTCAAAAGACAGGTAGATGAGGTGCTCAGGGACATGGTTTAGTGGCAGACAGGAATGGTTGAACTCAATGATCCAAGAGGTCTTTTCCAACCCAGTGATTCTATAATTCTATGACTAACAAAATTTCTATGGTTCTTGGTGAAAGAGGAGGGAATAGTCCTTTATAAAAGCATTTCTGTGCTTTAGCAGAGTCACTTACATGGACATTCATTAGCTATCAAACCTTTCTTCTAATTCATCTGAGTAGATCAGGTAGCTAAAGAATCATTGCAATATATTTTCTGTAAAATATAAGTAAGCAAGTGTGTGTCTGTGCCGTATGTCACTGTTTTATTTCATCCATTGTTATCAAACTTCATAATTTTCTCTTCATTATCTGGTAGAGATAAACTATTTTGCATGAAATTTTGCAAAATAAATGTGCAAATGCCTCTCACCCATAAGGAAAGAAGACAGTAACCTTTAACTATTTGATTACAGCCTTTGATATCTTTTAGAAATCAGTAATGCTGACTGCTCTATGGTATATACAAATGTGTCCTTATCTCTTCCTTAATATTCATAATATTTCATCTCATTCATCTGTCTCATCTCTGTTCTGCCTACGTCACCCGTTTTAATAACAACACACCATGAAACATCTGTAGCAGCCTCATTTTTTGCTTTCCCCCTTAGCCTTCACTGACCCCATTTCTGCTGCTGAGAAAACTAATTTACTTGTAGAGTAACTGCTGAACCCACTAGAGCTCAGACATTTAACATATCCTAAGCCCTGGTTTATCCTTATATTTGGGGCAGTAATTTCAAGCAATGACTTCACAAATAGCCAGCTCATCTCTGTAGGGTAGACAGCTGTAAATGGGAATCATTAGCACTAAGGAAAAAAAAAATGTTAAGTTATTCCCATTCACCTAAATCCCTTGTAATTTCTGTTCTTTGACTGAGACTCTTGCCATGATATTGATCTTTCCTGCTGGAGGATTAGTCCCAGTTGAAATCCAGCTGAAAGCCAATTTTTAACAATTCCAACATTACTAATTTATTTAAACTAGTGAACATTACTTAAAAGACCATATTTAACTTTGCCTTACATTCAAGAGTAAACGGCTTATAAAAGAAAGAAAATAAATCATAAAAAGATGAAGGTAGCCTATGAAATTAACTTTCTCATCATCACACACACAAACAGAGCTGTGGCTTTTTGGCTTGTCGAGCCCTCCTTAACAGCAGGCTGTTTTCATAGAATCATAGAATCACCAGGTTGGAAGAGACCCGTTGGATAATTGAGTCCAACCATTCCTATCAAACACTAAACCATGTCCCTCTGCACCTCGTCCACCCATCCCTTAAACACCTCCAGGGAAGGTGAATCAACCACCTCCCTGGGCAGCCCGTTCCAATGCCCAATGACCCTTTCTGTGAAAAACTTCCTCCTAATCTCTAGCCTAAATCTCCCCTGTTGGAGCTTGAGGCCATTCCCTCTTGTCCTGTCCCCTGTCACTTGGGAGAAGAGGCCAGCTCCCTTCTCTCTACAACCTCCTTTCAGGTAATTGTAGAGAGCAATGAGGTCTCCCCTCAGCTTCCTCTTCTCCAGGTTGAACACCCCCAGCTCTCTCAGCCATTCCTCATAAAGCCTGTTCTCCAACCCCTTCATCAGCCTCGTTGCCCTTCTCTGGACTCTGAACTCTGGACTTTTGTGTACAGTAGCCTAGTCTAGGTCCTTCTCACCAGTGCTTGATCATATTGCCTCTCAGGTAATACTTCAGGTGCCTGAATGAAAAAGTTTGTTAAATTGTAAATGTGTGTTTTCTACTGGGTATGATGGTTCACAGTTGAAAATAAAAATAGTTGAAATGGCAAGAGATGGCTAGGCTGTTACTTTGGGCACATTTTTGAGTAAGGGTAGGTTTATAGATAAACATTCCTCCAAGAACACCACAATTTATACTGTGCCTTCTGAAACCATGATTGCTTTCTTGAGTTAACAGTTTCCAACTAATGAGTAAAAGCTGGAGGAGGGAACTCATAAACTGGGGAGTCGTGAAGCTGTTGTATACATAATGGAGCAAGTTAGCATCATTGCTCCAGTCCTACTTAGAAAGAACTTGCTGCACTAAATCGTAATACATCCTCCAACAATTCTTTCTGCTCCTTCTTTCTTCCCTTTATCTGCAGTTGCTATGGGACTGCTTGTTCCCAGTATGCACGTTTCTCCTCTGCCTCTCTAAGCAAAACTCTTCTGGTTGATGCAACACATCTCATCTACATTCTCTGAGGTGGCACTGGACTTTGTAACCTATCTTCTGCGATGTCTTTTTTCCCCATGCTAATATTGGCTGGCCTAGATATAAAGGTCAATGAGCAGTTTTGAGGCTTTTCTTACCTAAGGCAGGAGAGTTCATGCATTAACATCCAGAGTATTAAGGTTCAATGTCTGCTGTCTGGCAGTACAGCCACAGGCACATCAAAACACCTGAACCACTTTCTTTAGAGAGATGACTTTAAATAGCAATATATTCCTGTCTTGAAAGTCTCAAGGCCAAAGCCTCTTCCTCTCAAATTCAGTGTCAAGGATCTTATTGATTTCAAGGGATTGGTTTTCAACCATCAAACTAGAAAAGTATATCTTTAGTGGCAGGGAGAAATATAGAGAAGAATAGAAACAAAAAGGGGAAGAAACAAAGATTTCAGGCATTCACTAATGTGAATTCATCCACCTTTGTTATTTGAATGTCAGAGAAATGTCTTTTATTCCTTGAAGTGCAAGCACCTTCAAGGTGAAGTCCTAGCACATCTGTAATTGTTATTTCTCTTGAAGGTAGGATGATTCTTCCCATTTTGTCTTTTCAACAGTAAAGGAATTTATGATAGTATCAGACTCACAAGGCATAGCCTTGTTCATTGTGTTCCAAAACCTTGTTTGGACATTTTAAACAGAGTGTAATGGAATAAAAAATAGATTCGTTTGATACTTATTAATACATATCATGCAAAACCTGTGTATGTGTTTAAATATATAGAAGGATTTTATGACTGAGTTCAATGAGGCTGCTTGATTCAATAAATTCACATGAGAGTGCTTTTGTAGAATCTGGTTCTCAGTCTGAACTCTGTGAGGCAAGGATTTGTCCTCATCATCCCTGTATACATAGAGGCTAACACATTTGGGTCATTATATAAATAATAAATCATCACACAGATTAACTGACTCCTGTTAAAAGATCCCACTTGCTATTCAAAAGGAAAATGACAGTTAGTAGTGAAGAATTACAAGCATATAAGACCAATTTGCTACTAGTAAATTAAATCATTTTGCCCTTCAGAAAGGTCCATTGCATTCTTGTAGTGTGTTCGTCTATGTGGATGAGATTCAGTGCTCTCAGATCTGTTACAGTATTTCCAAAAATAGTGTTTTGATAGGTAATGGAACTTATAAATTACCGCTAATTTCAGTAGGTTTTGATTGTTTGTGCAAATATGTGTATTAGTTACAATGCTGAGTTGGGGAAAGGTGAAAATGCTTAAAAATCTTGAGCAGAGGAAAGGATCTTCATACTAGATATTAAGTATATAGGAAGACCAGTGTCTTAATTACACTGAAGAACTCCTTCCTTTTCTTTTAATACTTGCAAGTTATGGCCCAAGACCAATGGTGTGTAGTAGCTGATCAAACTGAGTGTAAAAGCAGTCAGAGGTTTTTGCTTTGATTTTATCTGTTAACCACAAGTCAATTGGTAACAAGCAAATTTAGAGATAAACCTAAAATCTGACACGGAAACAAGTCAGAGAAAAAAAAAATACTAATCTAATTCTCTATCAGAGTATCATTTCATGTCTTTGTGTCAGTGTTTGAGTAACACTCCAGTCTTCTGGAGACAATTTCACTTTGTAAGGAGAAGAAAGTTCCTTCATTAAAAGTATCTTAAAAATCAGCCCAACTCAGCAGTGAAGCTTGTTGGAACAGGAAACAGTGTTCAGAGTAGAACAGTGCTAAAACATTTTGGTGACATTGAGTGTAGATAATCTTATACAGACAATAATTACCAAAACTTAGGGAGTATTAAGCTACAATCCCAGACCAGAGAGAATTTAACAGTGGAGTTTGCCTCTTTCATTGACAAGGAACCATCCAATGCTGCCCAGAATGTTCTTCCACCAGGGACCACAGCCAAAGACGTCTCTTGGTCTTCCAAAGCTAGAGTATATAACTACTGTGCATCACCTTTTCCTTTTTAATATATAACATATACTGAAGTATTTCATATTTGTTTAAGGTAGTCTGATAATAGAAGTATTTGGTGTTATACTTTTCACTTTGTTTTCTATCTTTACATTTATTTTTTAAATTTAGGTTATTTTACCATTGTTTTCAAACCTGATTTAACAGACACTGTTATGCCAATAAAAGCATACATTTTAGGCATCCAACTTAGATGTTTAGGAAACAGTCATGCCATACTAGATACACAGGAGAGAAAAATAAAATTACACATTATTTTTAGTAACTAGAAATGTCCTTGAAAGGGGCTTTTTTTTTTGTTCCATTGTCTGCATAGGAATTTTGCAATCTAAGCTTTGCTGCCTAAATTTTAATAAACACTTGAAATAAATAATAAGTAGTGATATGGGTGTTCCATGGCAATTTCTGCAGCAGAGATGCACTTATCGTATCATCACCAGGTTGGAAGTGACCCACTGGATCATCGAGTCCAACCATTCCCATCAATCTCTAAACCATGCCCCTCAGTACATCATCCGCACATGCCATGTGGATATATATCACACTATTTAGTATTTATTTATTATTATTTTTCTGCCTCTTCCTTTTTAAAGTATATCTTTTTGGTGAAAGTTTGCTATAAAAATCCTTCTTACTTAACACCATTCTTATTTAATGGTATCACTTAATTTTGCACACATATTATTATTTAGGCATCTCTTGAGTGCTGCTAAGCGTTTTGGTAATTTCTGTAAGAAAATATGCTCTATAAATGCAACATTTATGAAAAATCTCTACCAAATATTTCTTAACTGGTTAAGTTAACAGTATTATTTGATATCTGAATTGCCAAAACTTAATTATCTTTTTTTTTTGTAATTTATATATTTTTTCCCCCAGTGAATAATTTCCTGAAATACAGATTAAAGAGTGAAATGCATTGTCTTGTGCATCATTCATCAGAAGAACTGCCAGTAGAACTCTAATTTCAAATTCTCTGTTACTGGAGATGATTCAAAATTCAGAACAAAACAGCTTGATTTTCAGATTGCAGAATAAGTTTGAAACAGAATCGGTAACAGTAAGTTGACAAAATTTGAAACAGTCCTATCTGGGAGAGAAGAAATGTAGGACTCCACAGCCTTGACAAACTAGGATCCTTTTCCTGCCTTTGAATGGTAAAAAATGTTTTGAATGTAAAGAATTGGGGATTACCATTTTATTCCTTTTTTCCTTCTTTTCAAAGTACAAAAAATTAATGCCTTTGCTCGTTGAAATACTTTGTGTAGATTTCAGAGGTAGGAGATATTAAGAATTTTCCATGACAAAATTTACCATGACCTGGTAATGTTCAGCGCACAATCAGAATTCTGAAAATGACCTGTTTATTAGCACTCTGAAAAAAAAAAAGTAAAAAAAGGGAAGTTTATTTCCATACCACTTTCCAGTACTGCTCCCAGAGTTACTTATTCTTCCTCAGTTCTGCCTTAAAACCTTCACCTGCTCACAAAGTAGGTTTTTCACTATAAATATATTAGAAAATCTGACCTTTTCAATGCAATTTGGAAGGTTTCGTTCAAAAGTATCAGCTTGCTGAATGAAATATTTCACAGGCAAGTCTTGACAGGACCAAAGATCCAAGTAAAAAAATTTGCTGGTTTTGAGTTCCATGTTTGGTCAAAATTGTGAACTTGCCCAGTATATGGGATTCCTCCAAGGTGAGGTGCATGTTGGAAGTCCAGTAGACCTGATGAAGTTAAGCATCTCAAGCAATAAAATACAAAACATTTCCTTCCTTGAAAGAGAAAGAAAACATATTTAGGTCTCTGAATCTACCATGATTCAGGTCAGATTTTTTTTTTAATATATATTGCATAAGTTTTTTCTTTGAAGGACAAAGTCATTTTTCTAAATAGCAAAGTTTATTGCTGTTTACATCCCCCATTTAGAATCATAGAATTATAAAACACTTTAGGTTGGAACAGACCTTAAATATCACCCATTTCCAACCCCCTGCCATGGGCAGAGATGCTCCCTACTAGATCAGGCTCCATCCAACCTGGTCTTGAACACCTCCAGGGAAGGGGCAGCCATGGCTTTCCTGGGCAACCTGTGCCAGTGCCTCACCCCTGTCATTGTGAAGAAATTCCCCCTTATTTCTAGTCTAAATCTGCCCCTTCTGCTATTTATATCCATTAAATAAACCCAACCAAATCCACACACATGTGCACGTACACACAAGACAGAATATAAGGTGGCATAATGTTTTTAAAACCACAGATTATTTTAAATCTATGAGTTTAATGGAATTTCTTTTCCTCTTGTAATTCACGTTATTTCTTCTTACTTAAAATATTTCCATCTTCCTATAAATATTCCCTTTCTATACAGTCTTATTGAATATGGAAGTCTTTCATTCTCCATGTTGATTCTTTTAAGTCCAGCATACACTGTTGCAGATGTTTGAGCCATGAAATATCTCATCAAACTAATTCAATAACACAATACAGATGTTGTGCCAAGAGTAAAAGACAGACACAAATAGATCATGTATGATTATAGTCAATGTTCTGAAACAAACCTATCAAATGCTGCAGCAAGAAGGACAAGCTGGAAATAGGATAATTAGACTCTTTCTTTACTAAAAGTACATTTCTGTGGGGATGGAGCAATTTCAGTCCTACTGTGATAAGTAGAAATCTTCTCAGAAAGCAAAAAAGAAGCCTCAAAAGTTATAGCCATTCAAGAAATCACTAGTTTCCTATTCCTGTTGAATATTTAAGAGCATAAGTAAATACAATTTGTAGGTAATGCAATCATGCACAAATTAATACAAAAATCTTAACTATTTGCAAATATTGCTCAAACTTAATTAATTTCTCTATTGGGGTTTTGTTGTTGGTTTGGTTTGGGGTTTTTTTTTAACAAGAATTTATATGTGTTAAAGTTTATGGTTAGGCACAAAACTTTGTGGATGCTTCTCTGTTGCTCAATTTTCCATTTGTGCTTTATGATTCCGGCTCACAAGGAATAACTGCAGGTTTCTCCCAGAAAGTTACTGGGAACAAAATCAAACACAAATTCTCTGAAATTTATGAGTATAAATCTTTCAGATTCAGTGAAGAATCCTTACACTTTTGACAATCTGACCACTTCTTGTTGGCTTCATCTTGCTAAACTTTAGCCAGCTAAACATTAGAAATAAAAGTTACTCAGTCAGAGATTGCTCAGAAGCTATAGAATATTTTTATCACCCAGCATGGGGACAGAGACATGAGGTTTCCTACAGGAGCAACTATGTCTTTCCACTGATTACAGAGAGATTTGAGATTTTTAATTTTCTATTTTTAGGCTGCAGTTACAGATGGGTTGTAAGTAAAAATCAAAATGCAAATAGAAACACAAAGAGTTTGCTCTAGAATTCCATTGTTCAATATGTGACAGTGTTTCAGTTTGATCAGTTAAACAAAAGACATCCTGTAAGGGGTAGCATGCAACATGTAAAACGTGGTGCTTGCAGGTGACACTATGGAATCCAGTCATGATTCAAAATTGCATCACTAGAGTCAATAACCTCTGCTTGATTCTTCAGTCATGCTTCACCAAGCAAAGGCAATGGAGTTTCAGTGATCCAAATTTTGTCAGATCAAAATTAAGACTCCAGATAATGATTCAAGAACATTCATGTTGCAAATAAACTGGAAGATAAAGTAAGCCTTGAAACAATGGCCTGAAAATAAGTAAATGTGGCTTGTGTGTATATATTCATATAATTTTAAGCTTTGTTCTCAACATGGATATTACAACAATATTTCACAAAAATTATAGGCCAATTTGCACATAGATGCTGCCCTAAAAGTGCATGAAATTACATTAATAGGGAAAATTCATATCATAATTTGCTATGACCACTGAACAGAAAAATAATGTTTTAGTGACCTCTCAACTTTGAATGCAGTGGTGTGTTTCACAATGTAAAACAAATGTTCCACTAAAATGCACCACCTGTAATTAAAACAGTTTGCATTGTCCTTAGTTCTATGAAACCTTCTACAAATGTGAACATAAGCTAGTGTAGTTTTGTTATATTTTAATTATCTAAAGAAAAAAATAACAGCCAAACTGCTATTTCCTATGCTACTCCCCCTGATCTTGTAGCTTTTTCTCAGTGCAAAACTTGAAGATGGTGGCAGTTCACTCTCTTGAGAAGTGATAGCTGGCCAAAAAAGAAAATTGTCAAGTCCATATCAGGCCAGATTCACAGACTGCTGGCCCACAGATCGTTAGCTCTGCCTCTGATGCCCAAATTTATCTGGCCTTTTGCTCAGTGTTTCTTTTCAACTGTCTCCAGCATTCCACATGGACTTAATTAGTGTGGAACATTAGTTCCAAGGACTGATGCAGAATTAAGACTGGATGACTTTTGGCTTGATTTCTTTCAGTTGTTGATCCAGAGTCCATATTTCCAGGCAGCCAAACTATATTACATTTTTTATATTCCTTTTGTCAAGAGAAATTTTCCTCCATGGTTCTTTGATGGTTGGTAAGCGCCACAAAAAGCAGCTAGCACTAGATTCTTTCCCTGCAGTACATTTGTCCTTAGAATTGTCTGTCTGCTCTTTTTCATCTTATCTCCAAAGGTCTATATAATTAAGATCTGTATAATCAACGGAGGCAAGAGAATGAAGCAGGTGAAATTCCTGGCTTTGTAACTCAATTCCTTTTAGAATTTGTCTCACTCTCCTACTTTTTAAATGACTGAGATTATCTGTCTACTTAAAATCTAAATTTTTAAGTGACATAATTCCTTGCATTCTCCAGAGTGTAATTTAAAGTTCATTCAGCTACGACTATAGAAAAAGAGAAATTACACTTACCTACATTGTCTCAATGAAGTGAGAGACATAATTTTGCTCAAAAAGCAATTGCCTTACCTAAACTGATATCCTAAAGAATATATCATATCATGTCCACACCATTCTGCACCTCTAATTTTGTGTTTCAGAAAACAATCGGCGTGAAAACTGTAAGCAAGTCTGGCCAAGAGATTTAATGTCCCCAGAAAACATTCACATGAATACAGTAGATCATTATTTAAATAATGTCAGCTCAACTGCGGATTTTCAGATAGCAATAACCCCACTTTGGTCCCCCTGGTGCTAGCATTACAAATTTAGAGAACAAATACGTAATGAAACGTTTTTTATCAATTTCAAGAACATGGAAGACATGATTTATATTCACCTTTACAGTCTTAGCTAGACTGAAATCAATTTTTAATAAGAAGTGTAGGTCAGCTCTGAATTGCAATTATACGACTCACCATCGTAACACTTGTTATAGGTGGAAAAGGTTCTCCTTAGAAAAACCATCAGCCTTTTCCTTGGCATTGGGTTGTTGCTATTGTTTCCTACAAATAAATTATATGTAAACATTTTCTCCAGGTCTCTTTATGAAGAAATTGCTGTTTACCTTTATTCCTTGAGATGTGAAAAGCAATAGTTTTCTACTGAATACTAAGTAGGTGACTGGTGAAAGAACATGAATGAAGGAATTCACGCATCAGTATTTGAAACCTCATTAACGTCTCTCCTTCTTAAAAAAACCAAGTGTACCATTTCACAGCAAACTGCGCAACAGTCAGATACATCACAATAAAAAATGTTACACGCATTTTCTGTCACTGGTCTTGGAGAAAACCTTGGATTACGGAAATAAATGTCTTTCTCATGAATTTTATAAGAGAAGTCTCAGTATATTTCACAGGAGGTTTTCTGCCCAGTGCTTTACAAAACAATGCCTGGGTCCTTTGCATAATAATAAAGCAAGCTGCAAATGGAATATTTATTTCTTTTTTTCTAATCAAAGATCTCCCCAAATACTGAAGGAACCACTTCACATAACGGAGAGCAGTCATGTTCATAATAGATGAGTGCAAAGCAAACCCCTCACAACATACCTGCAATATAGTTGACTTTCATTTTAATTTATGAGAGAATAGAAGAGAGTTTGAGAGTTCTAATCCTTCATCTGTACCACAGCAGTATCACCTTTACCCTTTTTTTTTTTTTGGCCGAAGTTTACGGATGTGTTTTTTGTCACAGGTCAACCACTGATTTGCTCTTGTCAGACCCATTACTTCTCACTTCTTGAAGATATAGAAAAGACTCTGGGTAATACTGCTACACTAGTGCCTGCGTGCCTGCAGAGCACAGAATTAGAATACCTGCTCATGGCTGGATCCACAGGATGGGCTGGAAATCTTCTTACTTGCACCGATGCATGCTTCTAGCAGAAGCATCTGTTACTCCAAAGTAGGCTGTGAAAGTAGGAATTTCTACCCCACAGCTGTCAAGGTTGCACTGTTTATCTTCTAATGTTAGATAATTAAGAGCATCATTCCTTTTTCTCTCTGATCACGGTGATTGAAGCTATAATGTATTTTCCTCCTCTTCTCACCAAGGTTTTTTTTAAAAAAACTTTAACAACTGAAAATTTCCATAATTGTCTCTCAATTTTTTTCTTAGATTGATAATCTACATTTTTTTTCTTTTTTTCCCATTTTTTATATTGATATGTATTCTAACATTGGCACATATGAAGTTCTGAGACATAGAAATACACTAAAACAGATTTCTAATCAAGAGAGCATGCAAGCACATCTAGAAGATGGAGAAAAATATGTATTTCAAAAGAAAGTTTAGCAAGCAGTATGATAGAAATTAACTGATTTTGCTTTTGTATTCAATGGTTGCCTGTAGTTTAGTAGGTGTGTGCCTTAGCTTGCAACCGCTTTGCTAAACGAAGTCATCATCTCACTTTAACTGGTCTTTGAAAGCTGGCTAGTGAATTTTTGTTGGACTATAAGCAGTTCTCCTGCTGGCATTTTCTGTTCTGCACAAACTTTCTGGCTCACATTAACACCGGTGTTTTTTGTAATCTGAATCACATTCCACTAGCCACTGTAGAAGTACCATGTTGGACAAATGATGGACTTGGACTTAACAATGATGCTATTTTGAGCCTGTCCAGGGCAATGGGTATTGGAAACCCATCAACTGTGATTTGTTTCAGGAGATTTCCTGTCCAGTGTTCTAAAATCTGTTTTGTGATGTGTACTGCAGAATTTCTCTAGACATTTATTTCTCCCCAGACAGGCGACACGCTCACTCACGTAATGATACTTTTTGAGCGTTCAAGCCTGCACTCTCGGTGGGTGAGACACTCTGCTACATATATGTGTAACTCTCCAATTCACTTCTGGGGGTCTGAGTCCTTCCTATTTCCTTTTTTAGAATGATTAAATTAAACAATTGAAAACATTTTCTTTGGAGTAGTTGACACGCAACTGTATTCTTGATAGCTCTAGTGAAAGGTCCTTTGATCACCAGCATAGGATAGAATTGCAATGATCTTTCAGCTGGCGGTCATGCACAAACTGAGCTTCTATTCACTCTTCAATTCTAGACTAAGGTGAGAAACAAACATTCATAGAATCATAGAAACACCAGCTTGGAAAAGACCCACCGGATCATCAAGTTCAACTATTCACAGATGATTCTTCTGTAATTGAGGTGGTAGGTTCCCCATCACTGGAAACTTTCAAGGTCAGGTTGGACTGGATGCTGAGCAACTTGATGTTGCTGATGATGTTCCTGCTCGTTGTAGGGAGGTTGGACTAGACAATCTTTAAAGGTCCCTCCCAACACAAATCATTCTATCCGTAAGACCATCTTCAAGTTCCTGTAAGGATAGATGTCAGTAAGATAGGAACTGGTAATTGCTATGTCCTTTCACTATGAAGCCGAAACTGGTTTTCGTGCTGAACTGAAGGAAAATGCCAACTATAACTTGATTTATCATCAGTTGAAGGAGTATTTAGACAGTAAAAGTGTTAATGCAAATATCAAATTTGTATGTTTGTAATTTTGTGCAGCGCTTAAAAGAAAGATATGTCTTGGCCTATAGAAGTTGCTGCATTTCAAATGTGTCTAGAAAACACCAAAATTCTTTCTTTTTCCATAAGGAAAAGAATCACTGAAGTAAATTTTGTTAATTTAAATTTGTTTTATTTTCTTTTTACTAAAAAACAGAGCTTATGGCAGAGAGGAAACACCTCTTTAAGTAATTTATTTTTTTTTCTCAGAAATATTGCATTAAAACTCACAACTTTGCTTGTCAAAAACCTTCTAAAATCTCAGCAGATAAATTTGGAAGAAAGGTGCAAAATATATTGAGATTTTTAAGCTTTTCCCATATAAATACGTTATAAATTGATTCTTCTTCATTACGATCAGCAAAAGACCTAGCTAAATGAAAATGACATAGAAGAATCTATAAGGGAGATGTAGAAAGGAGGAGGTGGGAATTTTAAAACTTAGAGTGTGCTCAATAAAACAGTATTTACCACACTTAGAAAAGGTCACGTTTACATCACTTCCATGCTTCTTACACTTTCTCTTCAAGCTCAATAAAACCATTCTTCCATTCCCCTGAGAAGCCAGAGGCACTTTATCTATCTGTGAGATATTTTTAGTATATTTTACTTAGTTTTATTACATCAAAACTATAAACGAAGTTACAAATATTTTGTAATGCTGCTGCTGCTGCAGGAATTTCATTGGGATGCTAACTGTATCATGAACAGAAAAGGGCATAATTTGTGTTATTTCTTATGCTTTTGCAATCAAAGAAAACAATTCATATCCAATTTATATATTTCTAAATATTTTGTTGTTGATTATATCTGTGCTAATAAAGAGATGAATAACAGGGAACAGCTTCAAGGTAATGAAGCATTGACAGGCTTACATCTATACTCCTCTGTAAAATCTCAGATATTTGGGTGGAGAGTACACTTAGTTCAAGAAGTGCTAAATAAACAGAGCATGAGTTAGTTCCTGAACAGTTTATAAAATTATATTTCCAACTATCAAAGAATCAGCAGGTTGGAAGAGACCCATCGGATCATCGAGTCCAACCATTCCTATCAAACACTAAACCATGTCCCTCAGCACCTCGTCTACCTGTGCCTTAAACACCTCCAGGGAAGGTGAAGCAACATGTTCCAAAGCCCAGTGACCCTTTGTGTGAAAAACTTCCTCCTAATGTCTAGCCTAAATCTCCCCTGGTGGAGCTTGAGGCCATTCCCTCTTGTCCTGTCCCCTGTCACTTGGGAGAAGAGGCCAGGACCCTCCTTTCTACAACCTTCTTTCAGGTAGTCGTAGAAAGCAATGAGGTCTCCCCTCAGCCTCCTCTTCTCACTTCTAGACTCTCTTTTATTCACTATTATATTTATTAACAACTAACTAAATGTTCATCTATTTGAAGAGTATTAATTTCTTTATCCCATTTCATTTAGACTTGGATGCATAGATGTAGTCATAAGTTTAAATTTGTTTACTTTTAAAATTAAAATTATTTTCAGAATCATAACCCATAGATCTTGTTCATCTCTTATAATCACAAAGACTGAAAAAGCAATGTTATAAATACATGTTCTGCATGCATGTAGGATTGAACAAGGCAAATCAGCACCTAATGTAAATTCATCATTCTAACCTAAGCTTTTTCTGGCATATATGAAAAAGAATTGTTCAAGCACATGGAGACTCGCAGCTTTAGTGTTTGTTTTTTAAAGCTACTGCAGTCCCAAAATTGCTTAAAACCAATATAGTTTTATTGCCTCTGACTGTGTCTGAAATACAGATTGGGGATCTTAAATGGATGGATTACACTGATTATGGTGGTAACTACTGCTATGGCAGGAAATAACTTTATTATTTATGCTTGAGAAAAGGGCCATTTGTTTACTGTCATCTACTGTTCATCTCCATTATCCAAGTCAGAATGATTCAGGCCAAAACATTCAGAAATGTGTCTAAATGGAGCAATTTATTCCCTGTTTTGATCAAGCCTTCCTTCATGATTTATCTGCTCTGTCCAGTCTCTTCAACTTCACTGTAATGAGAGCACTCTCTGTCTCAGCTGTATTCCTTTTGGATTTCATAATTATAAATACTGATTGGATTAGTCCCTTGGGCACAAAGCCCCTACAATAACAATGTTTTCAGCAGGTGGTATTGTATAACCTGTAGATCACTCAGACTCAGCACCACTAAAAAACCTTGAAAATTCATACTTCTATTTATTTCTTATTTTGTTTAATGCAGTTAAGACTTTTCCCCCATAGTCTCAACAAAATGCAAAACTCATTTCGTTTTCTATCTGTATTTGAGATATATATATATATATATATATATATATATGCACCAATATATATATATATATTCATGAAACTGGATTTTGTTTATCTGTTCTCTCTCCACCCTCCCTGCCTCTCCTCCTCCCTCTCCACATTCATATTTATTGCATTAACTTTATCAGCCAGCCTTGGATTTAAATGTGTCACTGAAGAAAGAATCTCTTTCATCAGCACAGGAATGAAGTAATGTTTCCTATTAAGAAAAGGCATTTCCCTGGTAAATGTTTCCTTTGGGAGTCTTTCCAATAAAGGTGTTTCCACAGGTCTGATTTTCAGCTGCTAAGCACACCTGGCCATGCTCTTGTTAACATTTACTGGGACACTTTATAGCCTCAGCGAGGAGGGGTTTGTGTGTGTTTATTTTAAAATATTATTTAACTTACTGATTTTTCTGAAATATCTTGATAGAACTGTATTGTTCCATTTAAGTTTTACATTAAGGTAACTGGCCAGTGTACCAAGACACAGGAGATAAGTTTATAAAAGATATAAACATAAAGAAGCTGTCTGTCTGACAGAAAGTGCACATGAGAAGCTATCAAGGTAGGTATGAGGAAATGCCTCTAGACTCTTTTAAGCCCTCATTGTTTTGTTACCACTCTCCTTCTTTCTGCTTTGAAGCAATATAAATTATAGTTAAGGTTGAAGTGACATCTGATTTCATAGAATCATAGAATCATAGAGTCACCAGGTTGGAAGAGACCCTCTGGATCATCAAGTCCAACCATTCCTATCAAACACTAAACCATGTCCCTCAGCACCTCGTCCACCTGCACCTTAAACCCCTCCAGGGAAGGCGAGTCAACCCCCTCCCTGGGCAGCCTCTGCCAGTGCCTAATGACTATTTCCTTGAAATATTTTTTCTTTATGTTGAGCCTGAACCTCCCCTGGCAGAGCTTGAGGCCATTCCCTCTCATCCTGTCTCCTGTCACTTGGGAGAAGAGCCCAGCTCCCTCCTCTCCACAACCACCTTTCAGGTAGCTATAGAGAGCAATGAGGTCTCCTCTCAGCCTCCTCTTCTCCAATCTAAACATCCCCAGCTCTCTCAGATGTTCCTCATAAGGCCTGTTCTCCAGCTCCTTCACCAGCTTTGTTGCTTTTCTCTGGACTTGCTACAAGCAAATTTAAACTAAGAAAAGTGAATCTTTCAGGCCACAGTTTGGATTGATCACAAAATTTGCCAGCAAAATATCAAGATCAACCTAACCTTTGAAACTTACTCACAGAACATGAGAGAGACATCACAGAGTTAAATAACCAAGGGCATCGGTAGACATAAATTAAGCTCTCCTGATTTTTATACATTCAGGACCTAGACCTAAAGGTGTGATTTTCCCAAGCTGCTCTGCATTTAGCCTCGACCCACTAATACTTTAAATTTTTAAGATTGTCCTGGCTATTATGGACTGGAAATATCATTTCTCAAATACACCAAAATTGGTGCTGGAAAATAAAAGGTAGACTAACACTTGTTTAATTCAGAAAGAATAATCAGAACACATAAAGCTAAGTTACTAAGCCTGGAAGGAGTATCATCTAAGGAAGAAAAAAGAGAGATCCTTAAAGGCTTTAAAAAAAAAAGAATAAAATCAGAATGTTTCTGTTGCTGCCCCAACATGATATGTACTCCAAGTACTTCTCACTTTCCTAGCTATCTTCTCCAGAATAGGATATATTTTACTTGCTGGATTTCAGTCCTTTGGGGATGACTCTTGTTGCTCTTCTGGTAGGATTTTCTTTGTACCTGGTTCTACATTGCCCTCCTCAAGATTTCAGCTTGTATTTTTCTTCCCTCTTTCTCAGTTTTGTGCAAGGATCCATGTATACTATTTCCCTATAAGGTTTTTATCTAAGTGAAAACTTGTTACCACATAGCAATTTTTTTTTCAAATCATGACTATATAATGCTAGCCTCATCATTTCATTTAATTATCTATATTTAAATGCAGAGCATTAATTGTTAAATGATTCTGATTTGGATTTTTTTGTGCATCCCTAGGTGATTGCATACAAAAAAAACCCTTTGTGTTTAACACTACATCTGCTTATTCCTCTTTCCTAGATTCTAAAACAAGACTTTTCCATTTTAATCTCCCTCAGGATGTTTTATTATCATCTTTGCTTGTGTCTAGGCCAGAACTTCACTAAATTATTTTATCACATTTTTTTATATGCCAATGAAATATGCCAACACATAGCACTGGAAAATTTGGGCTGTCTTAATGTTAGATGAAAGAGGTTATGTTCTTGCCATCACTTTACCTCAGCTTGAGTTCATACCGATGCCCAGACTCCCTGGTCATCTGCAGTTCCTACTGGTTGGCTCAGTTTTCCACTCTTGCTGGGAACAAGCCAAATAACTCTGCAGGTAAAGAGACTCAGGTACTCAGGAGCACAGGATAATCCAAAACGTGCTGCTTTGTTTCATATAGGTCATGTATAAAACTTGTAAGCTTAAGAAATCACTGCACAGAGTCTTAGACAGTTAAAAATAAAGTTAAAATATTTTTGAATGATAATAAAATATTTTCACAGTCTCAACATATTTGATTTTGAAAATTATTGTCTATTTTCCCATTTATTCTAATATCATTTTGATTGATTTTTTGCTCCTTTATCTCATTTTTCCTCATTTTTTCTCATTTAATAATGAAACTAAAAGTTTTATACAAATCTTCTTGATTTACAAAGAAAGAATATTTCAAGAAATAATTTTACTTAGACAAATGATGATTAAATATTTTCATTCACTTTATGCAAGACCACTTATAGAATTAACAACTGATTCAATATATCTTTATAATGTGAATATGTGAACAGTACTTGCATTAAACTCCTTGATGTTAGGTGGTTAAATGATCTTGCTCTTATAGATTCTTCCATGTTTTTTAATTACTAATTTTCCAGAAAATATAGTTTTCTGGGAAATTTCAGACCAAAGTTTATCCATATGATCTGTCAAGGAGAAGGCAAGAAGTAAAATCAGTACTTGCCCTTTTGACTCTAGTTATTTGCTATAGGCAAATCAATACTTCTAGATGTAAACTGTCTTCATGGACTTTGAACATCCAAATCCCAGCAGCTATTTTAATGCATTTTTAGATATGGCTTTATTTTTATATGTATATAAATATTTATATGTATAAATATATATATTATATTTTTATATATATATTTATATGTATACACATGCATCATGTTTCTTTCTGTGGCCTTTATTCCTTCAGAAAAACAAAATTATTATTTTGCTTCTGGTGCCAGTACTGAAGGAGTTACATTCCTGTGAGTGACAGAAGTGTTTTAAATCTCATGCCACATTCATGGCTGCAGTTTAATATAACATCTAGACATCATCTGCGAATTCTGTGTCCAAACCAATATAAACAGTTCTATGTAATTCTTCATGATACATTCTGACAGAGGAGTAACTAGGAGAGAAGAACTCAGTAGTAAATAACGCTTTTGCTCTGTCTTTTCCTTGGAGGTTTGAATAGCCACCTCCACAGCATTGATTGGTAGAATTTGAATAAATTTCCTTTTAGAAAAAACCAAAAAAATTTAGCAAAGAAATTGTGGATGTACAGATGGACTCAATCATCCACCGGGTCTCTTCCAATCTGGTTGTTCTATGATTCTACGATTCTATGATAAGGGTGACCCTCTGTTTCCCGTTCGAACAGTAAAGAAATCATAGAATCGTGGAATGATTTGGGTTGGAAGGACCTTAAAGATAATCCATTTCCAACTCCCCTACCATGGTCATGGACACCTTCCTCTCAATCAGGTTGTTCAAAGCCTCATCCAACACGGTGCTGAACACCTACAAGGATGGGGCATCCATGACTTCTCTGGGCAGCTTGTTCCAGTGCCTCACCACCCTCACAATAAAAAATTTCTTCCTAGTATCTAATCAAAATCTACCCTCTTTTAGTTTAAAACCATTACCCCTTTTCTTATTGCAACAGGTCCTGTTAAATTGTTCGTCCTCATCAATCTTGAAGGCCGCCTTTAAGTACCACAAAGGTGCTAGAAAGTCTCCCAGAGACTTAATTTCTCTAGCCTGAACAACACCAGCACTTTCAGTCTATCCTCATATGGGAAGTGTTCCAGCCCTCTGATAGCCTTTGTGGCTCTCCTGTGGACTTAGTTTAACAGATTTATGTCCTTCCTGTGCTGAGAACTCCAGAAATGAACACAATAGTTGAGGTGAGGTCTCACAAGAGCAGAGGGGGAGAATCATCTCTCTTGACCTGCTGGTTACACTTTTGATGTAGCCCAGAATGCATCTGACTTTGTGGACTACAAGTGTACTTTGTCAGCTTATACTGAACTTCTCATCCGCCAGCACCGTCAAGTCCTCTTCAGAGCTACTTTCATACATTCACAGCCCAGCCTGTAATTGTGCTTGGGATTGCCTCAATCCAGGTACAGGACTTTGCACCTGGCCTTGTAGAACTTCATGAAGTTTTCAAAGATTCAACTCTCAAGCCTGTCAAGACCCCTCTGGATGACACCCTTTCCCTTCAATATGTCGAATGTGCCACGCAGCTTCATGTTGTCAGCAAACTTGCTGAGGTTGCTCTCAATCTCACTGTCCATTTCTCCAACAAAGATGCTAAACAGCATAGTCCCATTGTTAATCCCTACAGAATGACACTTGTCACTGTTTTCCACTTGGATATTGAGCTGCTGGAACGCAAGTCTTTGAGCGCAACTGTCTGGGCAATTCCTTATCCATCAAGTGGTCCATCTGTGAAATCTTCATCTCTCCAATTTAGAGACAAGAAAGTTGTACAGGAGAGTGTTGAATGCTTTGTGAGACCTCATTACTCTCTACAAGTACCTGAAAGGTGGTTGTGGAGAGGAGGGAGCTGGCCTCTTCTCCCAAGTGACAGGGGACAGGACGAGAGGGAATGGCCTCAAGCTCTGCCAGGGTAGGTTTAGGCTGGAGATTAGGAGGAGGTTTTTCACACAGAGGGTCATTGGGCATTGGAATAGGCTGCCTAGGGAGGTGGTTGAGTCACCTTCCCTGGAGGTGTTTAAGACACGGGTGGATGAGGTCTTGAGGGACTTGGTTTAGTGTTAGATAGGAATGGTTGGACTAGAAGATCCGATGGGTCCCTTCCAACCTGGTTGTTCTGTGATTCTGTAATTCTGTACAAACCCAGGTAGATGATGTCAGCTACTCTTCCTTTATCCATCAATGCTGTGGTGCTACCAGATTTGTCAGGCATGATTTGCCCTTAGTGAAGTCATGTTGTCTGTCACCCATCACTTCTTTATTTTCCATTTGTCTTAGCAGAGTTGACAGGAGGATCTGCTACACTGGTCCCTGTCAGGGAGAAGTCACATCTCCAGCAAATAACAGCGAGACACGCAGCAGTTTCCCCCTAGCATCCTACCTGGTTGTGGCTTTTTTTTTTGCCCTAACATCTGTTACAATTTTCTTAAAGACATGAAGAAATACTGTTCTGCTTATACAATAACAGAGGCTTACATTGTCCACTGGCAGCACTCCAGTTAGCACCAGTTAGGAGAGCTGGGGCACTGGAGGTGTGGAGAGCTGCAACCTTTTATTTTCCCCAGCCATATTTTCATTGCATTGCCTTTGGAAAAGGAATAGGGACACTGGCTCAACATCTGGTGTGTCTGGAGGTGTTGGAATCACCTTCCCTGGAGGTGTTTAAGGCATGGGTGGACGAGGTGCTGAGGGACATGGTTTAGTGTTTGATAGGAATGGTTGGACTGGGTGATCCAGTGAGTCTCTTCCAACCTGATGATTGTATGATTCTATGATTCTATATATGATATTGCCAAGCACGGAGGTGAGACTGACTGGTCTGCAGTACCCTGGGTCTTCTTTTTTAACTTTTTTTTTTAAATGAGGGCTACATTTCCCCTTTTCCTCTCAGTGGGAACTTCACTAGACTACCACAAAATATTTCCTTTTGAAAAATATTACATCCTGAAGTTTGGAGGAAATTAAATTCCCACCAGATAGTGTTGCTTACATTTCTTCTTGCATTCTTTCCTATCTTCTGCTCACAGTTTACAGAGAAGCATTATTTTCTGTTTTTCTGTGTATAAGCGTGCTTCTGTTCTGCGTGCCTTTCAACTTTCAACTTTCTGTAGGAATTAAATTACATGTCTAAAACTTTTTATATTTTTGTAGTTTGGCTATCCTAACTCTCTACAGACTCTTTTCCCCACCACAGACACACAGTAATTGCATAATATTGATGTTATTCTCCTATTTTTCAATTCTAATTCTCTGCTGCCATACTTCAAAATACCAATTTGTTTCTTAACATCTACAGTGTATATAGAATAACACTGTACTGTTAGTCAAGCTGTCTGAAGTGATTTGTTCCTTTTCAGGCATGTTTGCTGTTTTAATTAGTTTACTTCCATGCGGTGGATACAAACTTTATGTTTTAGAGTCCACGGTCTCCCTATCAGCTACATCCCTTCTGCCCATTATATTCTTTCTGGTTTTTAAATTGAATCATTAATAGCGTCCCTGTTGGACCACGACAGTTTTGCTAGTTGTAGTTGTCATTTCCAGTGTATCAGAGCTGACCCAGAGTGTGGCTGACAGTGACATTGTTCTAAAATAAAAATTAGATGGAGATGACAATTCCAGCTAGAAAGACAGTTTGTTTGGGAATATCTAGTTCTAAATCATGGTGAATGATAAGGAAAAACAAAAAGTCTTATGAGGAGAGATAGGCTGTTGTAACAGTGAATAAAGCAAAAAACAAAGTTGTGATACAGAAACAGAGCAAAACCAGTGTGTGTAGCAGTGCTGTTACTAATAATTTAAATTACTAATCATAATATCTGGTGATGCATGAATGTATCTGGAAGTAATATGGATAGACATTACATTGCTCTACAGAAATTCTAGTCTGGGTTTACTGGTAACACAGAGCAAAAATTGAATAATGCAGCACACACCACTTGTGAAAGAAAACTGGTTATGACGAAGCAAAATCTAAAGTAAGATACCAGTACATGACAAAAAAATGAGAGAAGAAGGGTACACTAGGCCAAAGGAGTCCAAAGGGCTGGAGAGGAGGACTAGAGAAAAACATCCTCTTGTTGGACACATATCCGCCCTTCTATTCTTCCTAGTGTCAGAAAGAGGATTTGAGAGGAAAATTTGTCCTTGATTTGAATTATATTTCAATATATTTTAAAACCAATTATGTGTTTTGAGGCATACCTTTACTCTGTTTTACCTGGGAGAAAAAGTTCTTCCTTTAGATAAAGGAAAAATAGGAAGAAGTGGGAGAAAAGATACCATAACACAAAAAGAACATTATTGACCAAGAAACACAGCTCCAGGAAATGATCACTAGTCCACCTAGACTTTTATAATGCAGGTGAAAAACATTGGGTTAAAAAAAAATCACTATAAAAGTTCTGTCTGGAGGAGAGGAGAAAACACTCTGGCATCTCTATTACATAATATGGATCCCACACTGCATGAGGCACCAGAAATGCTGAGGGGAGGTCACAGGTTAATTTCTTCTCCCACACTGACTGTTGATTTCAGATCATGAAACACTCCTATTGAACACAGAAATCCAACTCTAGTAAAACATCAGCATTTAAAATAAGCAATCGTAAATACTGAACAATTAAAAGGAATATCTTATAAAAAAGGTAGGAAAAATTTCATGCATGTCAGTAGCGGTATGGAGATCTTTCTCTTCAGCCAAACTTTAAAATTTTCTTATTATGGTTTATGAATAAAAAAAATCCATTTAGTACACAGATACATACATGTAAGAATGTATACATGCACCTTAATCATTCTTTTAATTCTCTTGGAGAACTTTATTAAAAAAGATCCAAATTATACTTCCATGAAACAACTCAACTGATTAAAAGTTGTAAAAATATAAAGGTTGGGGGAAATATTAATTAACTTTTAAAGATTAGTCCAGAACCTGAGAGAAATTTCTTTTCAGTGGAGCAGCAAGAAGGACTTCCTGACCAGTGAAGATTCCTTCCACAAACATAACTCTGTTTAAAATTTGTTTATCTTCAATGCATAAATATTTAGTTTGGTCTTAACAGGGTTTACACACACTAGGAGACAAGTACAAATGCTGCTGATTTCTGTCCTGGCAACACAGCTCATTATAAAGAATGTTATTTTTTGAAATTTTGACTTTGAATCATCATAAAGAGACAATACACTTTAGAGCCATGCCTAGTGAGATGCTAATGTCAAACTCACATTTTTTTGTTCTTAACGGAAAATTCACTTAGGGAATCCCAACAGAGATTCAAGTCTTGCAACAGTATTTTCACTTAGTTCTGTTCTCACTGGAAATAATTGTTGCAAATGCCACAGAGAAACAAGCTGAATGAAAGACTAACTAAGCCAACTGTGTTTTTCAGGGTGTGGAGGATGGCTTTCATTCAGACGCTTCTCCAAGTCTCCCTCCTTCACATATGCTTATTAATAAGTTCAAATTTAGCAACAGAAATTAATGTTGATGGACATATATGATGTGAGTATGAAAAACACGTATCCAACAAGCTGGATTCTTCTTTAAGTAAACTAGGAACTTAGAGAATATAATTTCGATTCTCAGATGCTGCTTATAAAAAAGCCATTCTCCTTTCAGATAAAAATCGTAAGGAAGCACAACTGATCAGTAAAAAGTACAAATACAAATTTTGCAATATACTATAGTATTTCAAAAAGCAGCTGGCTGCTGAAGCTATGTAAATATGTACCGGTTGAGGATTTGATCTTTAATTCAGTTTGGTAGCAAAGGGAATAAGTTCAAAAGTACCTTTATTTTCAGCATGTCTCTATGCTGCCTTAGCAAACAGTCTTTATAATGAGTATGCATTTCATTCAGCTTTCATTTATTCTGATTTGAGGGGAGAACTTCTTCATTTCTATCATTATTCTAATACGGAAAATGATATAGAAATGCTCGATAAATTGTGTTTTTTAAAAAAAAAAGCAGTCAGGGTGTACCCTGAAAATACGATCTCATTATTTTTTAACTTTCTTTGAAAATGCATGTAGAATATATGTAAAACACTGGAAAGTCAACCCAGACAGACAATTCCTGTATGAGATCTGCAGCACTGATACAGTGAAGATAGCAGCATTACAGGTTCCCTCATTAACCCAGCTTTAAAAAAATTGGAGCTTCTTCCATCCTAATGTTGTTTCCTGAGTTGTTATTTTTTATCTACCTATCAACAGAGAGTTACAACTTCCATCTATATTAAATAAAAAATAAAAAATCTGATTTTCTACATATTCGTTTAACTACTTTTTTTAAGATATTTTCCATTTCTTCCCACTCCCTTTCACTCTCTTCTTTTCTTTTTTTTGACCAGAGTCTGGAGTTTTACTTTTCCTCCAGTACAAAGGAAAAATCCTTGATGCTTTACAGAAGTTAATGGCATTTGTCGTTCAACAGCATCTAGGCTCCTTCTCATCTGTGTATGATTCAGATGCATTCACACCACCTAAAGTCAGTGCAGTCAGGTGGATTTATATCACTTGCGTTTTCCTCTGACCCAAAAAGTTTATAACCCGAATACCTCTCAGGGCTGGAGGATACAGGGTAAACAAGCTGAACGGTTCCTTTACAGCTTGATGTCAGTAGCAATAGTTCTGCAGCTTCTGAAATGGATAAATAAATGGAGAGTTATTTTTGTAACAATTTAAAAACTGACTTTTTCTTTCACAAAAGGATGAGATAAGAAAGACTGTATGTAGCTACTGCTTGAAATATGTTTGTATTTGGTGCTCCCTAAATAGATTTCGTGTTGTTATTGTCTAATTTAATTCAGAATGCTGATTACTGAATAGTCATTTGTCACCCTTAGAGTTTGTTGAGATGAAGACTGCAAAGTTTGTTTAAAAGAAGATAAGAAAAGTGTGATAATCACAGAATCACTTGGTTGGAAAAGATCATTAAGTCCAACCATTCCTATCACCAATTAAACCATGCCCCTCAGCACATCATCCACCCATATTTTAAATACCTCCAGGGATGGTGACTCAACTACCTCCCTGGGCAGTCTGTTCCAGTGCACAATGACCCTTTCTGTGAAAAAATTCTTTCTGATGTCCAGCCTGAACCTCCTCTGGAGGAGCTTGAGTCCATTCCCTCTTGTCCTTCCCCCTGTCACTTGGGAGAAGAGGTCAGCTCCCTGCTCTCCACAACCTCCTTTCAGGTAGTTGTAGAGAGCAATAAGGTCTCCCCTCAGCCTCCTCTTCTCCAGATTAAACAACCCCAGTTCCCTCAACCGCTCCTTGTTAAAATTAAAATATGCTTGTTAATATTAAAATAACAGCTTGTTACTATTACAAATATTAAAATAATAACTCAAAGGAAATTAATTGCTTCACTTCCATGTATTATGCATCTTTTATTGCACCAGGCTTTAAATCAGTCCTGTGCTCTAAAACAGTCCTGTGCTCCTGCTGCTGAATCATGCAGCATTCCACAGTCAGCAGAGGCAGCAGCTGAGAAGGAAAAAGGATGATTGCAGACTCACGGACTATGTTTATCAGAAATGTGGTACTGCGCACGGATACAGCTGCTTTGTGAAGTATCATCTCTAATGCTTCTGCTCACAAGATTCACGTCAGGGAGGGTGTCAATGCAACAGTAACCACAGTTTTGGTTTGGTTTGATTTGGTTTGGTTCTTTGCATGACACTTTGCAAGGACTGTTGCAGTACCACCTATCTGGACGGGTCTCTAGTGTAACATTTGAAAATACATCATCCCAGAGAAAGACCAGTGCTTCTGACGACAAGGGCCCAAAAGCATATTAGGTTTCCTGGAAAATGCTGCAGTGGGGTCAACATGATATTAGACAGATTTGAGACTGATTGATGAAATTCATAAGAACCAAGAGCAGAGCTAGCACCTACATTAATAGACAAAACCACCTACTGATTAAACAAGGATTTATTGTTGCCTTGAATTAGCATCCACATAGTGCTTACATGAGCATTTCCAGTCTGAATCCCCTTCCCAGCCTCAGAGAACTAAACCTCCTTTTGGAAGAAGGGGTGATCTCCCTTTGGCACAGGAGTGTCTTGCTCCCTCTTGTCACTCGAAAGCAGGCAATGATGATGCCACCACCTCTTTCTGCCAACCCAGTGGTCAGAAATTGCAGGACACAGTGTTGAGGATTTCCCTGAGACTGAAGATATTTAAAAGTACGCCTTTTCCCAGAAAGGAAAGTGCACCAATTGCAAGCACAAGCACCAGACTCAATCAAAGACAGTTTTCATCCCTCCTGTACCAAAGCACAACCAAACCTGCAAAATTAAAGGGGGGAAAGTAGAAGATTTCCAAACAAAATACAGTTTAACTCTGAAATCTTGTGGCTAATGTTCCCTTTCTGGGCATGACAATGTCAAACTCAGTTACCAGGACTGAGTTAATCAGCCTTTGAATAAAACATGTGAACAACATCAGGAACATAGACTAAACCCTCATGAGAGTGACTGTATCCCTGAACAACAAAATCAAGCTGCTTTTTCCCCTCTCTCTCTGCCCTCATGAATCTTGCATCACTGAGCATAGTAACCCAGCTTCTATGTATGTCTCCACACACAATCTGCACACTGTACAGACCTGGAGACAGATACCAATAGTGAAGGAATTCATGTTAGTTTTCTTCTGCTCTACAATAAGCCTTCATACAAGGCCCCAGAGTGTGTCCAGAAGGTTATGTGCATTTCCTTTTTTAACGTTTGAGGTATGATAAGGGGAAAGATTCTCCTTTTTCAAGTATTCTCCTGTCTTCATTCACATTTAACTGACTCAGCTGCTGGATGAGGGAAAGGTTGTGGATGTGGTCTTCCTGGACTTCACCAAAGCCTTTGACACAGTCTCTCACAAGATTCTGCTACGGAAACTGTCAGCCTCTGGCCTGGACAGACGCACACTCTCCTGCGTAGAAAACTGGTTGGCTGGTTGGGCCCAGAGAGTGCTGGGAAATTGAGTTAAATCCAGTTGGAGGCCAGTTCCAAGTGGTGTTCCCCAGGGCTCAGTGCTGGGTACAGCCCTGTTCAATGTCTTCATCAATGACCTGGATGAAGGCATTGAGGGTACCCTTAGCAAGTTTGCAGATGACACTAATCTGGGTGCAAGTGTCCATCTGCTGGAGGGTAGGGAGGCTTTGCAGGGGGACCTGGACAGGCTGGACCACTGGGCTGAGTCAAGTGGCAAGAGGTTTAACACAACCAAATGCCAGGTCCTGCACTTGGGACACAAGAACCCTGTGCAGAGCTACAGACTGGGAGAAGTCTGTCTAGAAAGCTGCCAGGAGGAGAGGGACCTGGGGGTGTTGGTTGACAGCCGACTGAACATGAGCCAGCAGTGTGCCCAGGTGGCCAAGAAGGCCAATGGCATCTTGGCTTGTATCAGAAACGGTGTGACCAGCAGGTCCAGGGAGGTTATTCTCCCTCTGGACTCAGCACTGGTGAGGCCGCTCCTTGAATCCTGTGTTCAATTCTGGGCCCCTGGCCACAAGAAGGATGTTGAGTCTCTGGAGCAAGTCCAGAGAAGAGCAACAAAGCTGGTGAGGGGTCTGGAGAACAGGTCTTATGAGGAACAGCTGAGAGAGCTGGGGTTGTTTAGCCTGGAGAAGAGGAGGCTGAGAGAAGACCTCATTGCTTTCTATAACTACCTGAGAGGAGGTTGTAGAGAGGAGGGAGCTGGGCTCTTCTCCCAAGTGACAGGGAACAGGACAAGAGGGAATAGCCTCAGTCTCCACCAGGGGAGATTTAGGTTGGAGATTAGGAGAACATTTTTTACAGAAAGGGTCTTTGGGCAGTGGAACAGGCTGCTCAGGGAGGTGGTTGATTCACCTTCCCTGGAGGTGTTTAAGGCACGGGTGGATGAGGTGCTGAGGGACATGGTTTAGTGTTTGGTGGGAATGGTTGGACTCGATGATCCGGTGGGTTTCTTCCAACCTGGTTGTTCTATGATTCTATATTTCGTATTTAAAAAATTAGTTTTAATTGGTATTTTCAATTCATTTATTTTTCAGAAGCACTACTCTTTCTACATGTGGTTTATTTGAGGGATTCATTCTGACATCCAAATAACTCATCCAACCCTGTGTCACTCAGTAGTTGGTGTATTTTAATCCTTCATTTTGTTGCATGGACTCATGAAAAGATATTACAGGATGTTAAGCACTGACAGTTGATGTTTAAAAGTGCGTGATATTTTATTTGGACTATTCCACTGCGTATTGTATTGAGCTACTGAACTTACTAAACTAGGAAACATCTCTTCACTCTATGTTCAGTTCTTGTTTTTATATTGATGAGTTTTCAGCTGTCTCATTCCTTTGTAATCTTAATCAAGAACAGCCTGATTATTTATTTACTTTATAATGCCATGTGGAACATTACTCTTTTGTCTTTGACTTTAGGGTACTGCAGGGAAATCTCCTGTTTCTAAAACTGAAACTTATTAGTTCTGGTCAAATTTTTTATTTTCTAATGGATAAAAAAAAATGGAGAATTTATGTGCAAATACACAGACATACACATAGATTTCCACAACAATTTTAAAAATAAATGCTCAAAAACTCAGAAATGGTGGCTGAAAAATGTAAATAATCTCCATATGCACTGAAGACCTCAAAGTCTAGAGGTAATTCTTCAAAACAAATGAACTCCCAACATATATTTGAAATGTATATGCATTGCATTTTCCAAGTATAGCACCATATTTTTCCTGCAGTTGTTGTATATTCTTCTCTGCTTATCAATGGGTATCTGCAAGGCGATGTTTTGTAAATAAACTGGGGCTTAAAATTATTTTTAAGACAAGTGTGCAATAAATAATTTTTATGTGGTAAATATTGTCAGTATTAAATAATTCTGTATGATCTTAAAAATTATAAATAATAGTCTATGAATAATAAGAAATAAATACTCCTTTTATTATTGCTTTTTGAGGTCCCTTTTTCTCCTGGCTTTCTAAAATGTGCTGTTAAGAAACTGGAAAACATTTGAATCCTCCAAGCTAAGATGAAGAAATATTTACTTGGAAAAAAAAAAAAAAGGTGAATGTCAGTGATAACAATAAGAAGCTTGAAGCATTTTAAAATGGGTGCAAACTCTCACATTCCGGGTTCAAGAAAACTTCTGCCTAACAAATAGATGGAGGAGCATTTCCCCACAGTTAACCCATTTTCATTGGTTTTATTATATTTTCCTCACAAGCATCTGGGGTTGGCCATAACCATCAGGCTAGTGCCAGAGCACGTCACAGGAGCCATCTACCAATATATATCCCACAGATGTCATAATATGACACTATCTTATTTTATGCAGAGTAGATAAATTTCCATGGGTTTTTTTTCTGTTATTATTAACAGAAAAAAATTGTAGCATAATACATCCTGTGAATTCTCATGTATTTAGCGAGACACAAAACTAGAAAACGCTGAAAGGCAGGTCATCTCTAATTTCTAAGAGCTCTGGAACCAGTCCTATCTAATAATGAAAACCATTAAATGAAAAAAAAAAACCCCAAACCTCAGAAAGGAATTCACTTGCTTCTGTTGCCATTTCCCATAACCAGTTCATTGTACTCTAAAGCTTTTTGCCACAAATGCTAAAAGGAGAGGCTGGTCCTCTGGCAGTTCTCTCTACTCCATCACATTCCAGCCTGTGCACATCCTTGGCACACAACAAAACAGCATGTGGCTACACAAAGAATTCTGCTCCTGCAAAAGAAACTCAGCTGCCACAAACTACAAGCAGGACCAAGTGAATATTATCAAACCGTTCAGCGACTGGCTCCCTGAGGGACACATCTCCAAGGGCTGTGAAAGGGACCATGGCGTTAACAGGTGGCTGTGAGCACAAATAAATTAAGGATAGATCTGCAAAAGCAACAAAGAGCCTGGCTGCAACACATTGCATGGATGGGAGTTTGAATTAGCCTGGAAGCAGCTGGGGTGGGATGGGATGGCAGCAGCACTGATCATAGCTTCAGTCTGTGATGCCATTCAATGATACAGCTCTGATTATACCATTCCAGAAGCACAGGTTGTAATTTTTATCTGTTATTTTCCACTTTTCAAGAGCACATCTCCTTACCTATCAAAAATCCCCACAGATGGCCTTTCTATCCTCTTGCTGGCTCTCACAAAGCAGATCTCCAAGTTCCTTAGAAGAAAATGACAGATTATTGAAAATAATGGCCAGACGCCCTAGAGATTATGAACACCAGAGATCACAGAAGTTATTGCTATCAGGTTGATCTGAAAGGTGTACAAAAGTGAGGGTGCTGGTAAGGTTGAAGCGAGTAGTGATCAGTGAAAGGGAGAAATTTCTGTAAACGTCCAGTCCTTTGTCTTAAGGATTTAGAGGATCTCTGTAACGGCAATCCATTTATGTGAAAACTAATAAACTAATACAGGTTCCTGCTACCTGAAACATGCAATTCTGCATTGCAGGACCTGGTTATTCAAAAAATTGAATGGAGAAGTGGGAGAGCACCAAGAAACAAAAGAAAAAGAAAAAAACCCTAAAGTACAAGGACCTAGAACTTTCTATATTTCCCTTGCAATAATCTGCAAATACAAATAATTTAGTTAATCTCTGTAGAGATTCCTTAGTTTTTCAGTCTTTATGTTTGGTTTACTGATGATGATCACATTTACATGGAAGGAATTAATCCTGATTTAACAACTCAAAGGGGGTTTTAGGTATTTTTAGACACAACTCTAATATTTAGATAAACTATCCAAGCAATTTGACCATCGGCCTTTCAGATCTGTGCTCCAAAACCTTACTCCTGCAAACATGTAAATCTTTTATTTATTCCTGAAAGTAGAGTCGACAAGGGGACATTTTCCATATCAGGGAGATGCAAAGGGTCAGACCCTTATTTTATATAAATTTCCAAAGATTCATTCATCTTAAAGCATTGGATGAGTGTACTCCCCTAAATATGTGAGCTATGGGCTTACATTCATATGTAGGACTGAGCTACTGTGGCTTAATGAGTGGCTGCTCATCAGGTGAACTGTAGTAACTCCACTTTCTGCACAGTTTTATCCTTTCATAAATGCAGAGTAAGTCATGAAAGCCTACATCTCTGTTCCTAACTTTATTCTAATGCATTTCATTTGTTTACTCTGTGCTAAGAGCATGCACTCCCTTAATTACCGCAGTCCAGTTGATAAGTCATAACACATTAAGACGCTCTAACTCAATTATGTCTGAGTTGATGATAACCTGTGAAGTTGCTCAGCATAAAAGAATGGCAGTTCAGCTTCTGCATGAGACAGAAACCCCTAGATAATACTGAGAAGCAGTGAATAAAATGCTCCCATGTACATGGGCTTCATCTGATCTGACTCGTTTCCCGTACTCTGTGGAGTTCTACTTCTGAGCTAGCTGCCTAAGCTCCTCACTGCAGCCAGTGAAGATCTTGTCAGCAGAGTTAAAATAGCTTCGTATCTCAATTCAGTTTTCATACAGAGGTACCTACAATATTTGAGTTGCCACAGAGTGTGATGGATATCTTCAGGGGTGATGTGATCCAGAGCCATGCTCCCCAAGTGGTTGTGTAGTCTGTAGTGGCGATTGGGGGCCAGAGAGAAATCTTAAATAAAAATGCATATCTGTGTACGGCCAATTGAATGAAGCTCTGTTGTTCAATTATCTCACAAAAATGAAGGGGTTTGCTTTTCCTACACATCCATTATTGTCTACTGCCACAGGTAGGACAGTGGACTCAGTGGATATTTTATTTGATTGGATGCAATCATTTCTATCTTCCTATTAAAATGACAATGGAAATTACTTTCGGGCTGAGGTGTTACAAGTCCCATAATTTTCTACAAATAAATTATCTTCCACAATGTATTTATTAAGAAAGGTGTCTCAAGCAAGGTTTTACTGTTCAGAACAAGATTGTGCAAGGAGTAGAGACTGCAAAAGATCTGACTGGCAGTGTTTGGATTGTAGATTAGTCTGTAGTGGAGGTGACGGGATTGAGTTGCCAACTGAGACCACAGCCTGAACCTGCTCCTGAAACCTACCTCCAGCTTTTCTGGTAGGGCATCCACCTTTCTTCACTTGTCAAGCAAACCACAGAATCACAGAATCATAGAATCATAGAATCAGAGTCATAGAATAGTTTGGGTTGGAAGAGGTTGGGTTCAATGTTATGAGTAACAGCAAGATCTCTTTCAACTAGAAATAGAACATACCTCTTGCTAAGATACACACTTTTATGGTTCTCATATAGGAGAGATCAGGTGGTGCTGGATGCAAGTCTAAGTTCTGGCAATCTGTCAGGTACTTTTTCAAAATTAAGACTTGAAAACATCTTTGAAAGTTAAGGGGTATTTGCAAGTGCAAAGCAGAGAGAACTTTTCTTCTAAAATTCAACCAGATTTCTGCTTAGTCCTATCACAACCCTCACAATGTCAACTTCTTCCTTTACTGCTACATGACCTGTCCATTATCATCCAAGGTGCTACTTGCTTCCTCACTCAGAACTAGAATTCACTGTGTTGGATCATCTACAACCCACTCATCTTGAGTTATTAACCAAACGTTTAGGATCAGTATATTCAGGAAGACTTCTTTTCACTACTCTGTTTGGAAATGAAGGAATTAAAAACATAAATTCAACAGGTGCTTCAAAATTCTGCCTCTGGACAATCCCTAATGCTGCTTATATTTAATGCTGTTTCCATGCCTTCGTTTAACATAATAAAGAGTTTTAATCAGGTTTCCTAAGAATATAGAGCCTATTCCATCCTTGTGTTTCTGGATCATTTAGACATCAAGTTAGAGGCAAAACCTGAAACTCAACCACACTAAAGACAGGAAAATCCATTAGGTGGAGGGAATTTCACAGAAAAAAAGGAAGCATAATGTCAACTTCTTACTATTCAGGTAACTATTTTCTGTACTCCAAAGAGCAAAATGGACTTACACATGAAATAAGATGCTTGTTCTCTGGAAATGTTATTTGTGTAGCTTTTTAAGAAGGTAAACTAGTTCTTAAATACAGTTTAGATGTTTGGTGAAAGAACTGCTTCCAAAGGTAATGAAGTAGACTGTCTCAAAGACTGTGCTGAGCTATAAGAGGAGCAGGTAGAGCTTGGGAAAGAGTAGTTTCTCTTGATGTTCTGGTATATGGCAAATATATATAATGCTTTTTTTTCCTAGCTGCCTTGAAAAATTAAGCAAAATTTGAGTTAATATGTTGGTTTTTTTAAATTTGTTTTCATTGCAAGTGGAAAGTAACTTTGATTTTTTTTTTTCCAAATTTAAGTCATTTTCTCTTCTTTGGTCATCTTTTAAAAATTAATGCCAATACATTTGCAGGCAAAACTATTTTCAATTACTAATGAAAATTCTTGTTTAAAATGTCAAAATGAGGCATTTTTTTATTCTTTTCTTTCTGTGACGATACTTGAAGCCAAAACAAAAATGGGAAAAGAACTCTGCTAGTATATTACTGGCTGATACAAGAGTTTACTAACAAAGGGGGGGAAAAAGCATTTGACTATTTACACTCATATAAAACTTCTGTGAGAAACATCCTTACCTAGTAGGAGGGGTCAGATTCTTGTCAAAATATAAAGGTCTCTAGAACAGACATACTTCCTGAGAAGATGATCTTAAACTACCTTTCTAATTAATAGAGTAAAATAAGAAACAATTTAATTAACATATTTAAGTAACCGTTTCACAAGGATTTTATCCTGAAAAAATATATCAAAAGAAAGTGAAAGAAACAATTACTGAACTATTTAGGTTTGATTCAGTTGCCCATAGATTAAGAACTACCTCTATTTGAGATGTGATACCTTATGGAATCTCACAAGGTATCCACAGGAGATGGAGACAACCAGTCCAGAAGGCTCCTATGTGCCCTATGTCAGATTGCAGGCAGATGCCTTATGACATCTCATACAGCACCAGACACTGGAGATACAGGTATATGACATTTGATATTTACTTGGGCAGCAAAAACAAGCACTTTTTTTCCCCATCGATCAGAAAGACCACTGAGAATAACTTTCCCAAAAATCAACAGGGTATAAAGAAGAAACCAATTAACGCACCAGAGAAAACAAATTTTGATGGGAGCAGAACTGAGAAATTTGCAGAGAGCAGAGACTTGTGCTATGCAGAACTGTTCTAAACAATCACAAGCAAGTGTAATGTAAATGTATTTAACTGCTTACAAATTGATACAGTGAAGAGAACTGTAATGCAATCTCTAAGCAAATGAAATATTAGCACCTTTAGATGTTCAGTTTATTTGCTGGTGTGCTGACCTACAGATTAAGAGTGTCAAAATGCAGTTTCTGTGCTCAAAGGCAATGTTAATGTGAAATAAGTATCTTTATGACCTGATCTTTAGATTTGAAGAGAGAGTGATGGAGGAAAACAAACCCAAAAGCCTCAAAGGAACAATATAGCTTGTTTCCAAAAGTATCGATTAATGCATTGCCTTTTGAAAACAGCTTTGTTCAGTCAGGCAGGTGATTGGATGAGCTGAAGGATCCAGTACATTTTTGACAAGAAGGTGAACATATCAACTGATATTTAACAGTCCTTCTATTCAAGTTGTCATTTCAAACCTTTCTTGTGACATTAGATCAATAACATTACGACACTTCATGGCACATCAGTAACATAACAAAAAATATTGAGTGAAACCCCTAAAGGGTGGAAAAATGCTGAAAGCATGTATTATATGTGTGGATTTTTTTTAGTAAAGTCCTCTCACACATCAAAGATTTCAGCTTACTTCGTATTTGCCATGTCATCTTATCTAGTAGTTTTGAAATTGTATCAAGGGAATCACTTCTCCCTGAGGAAACTTGGACTGAACCTAAAGAAGGCCAGTTCCTTGAATGCATCACTTTTTAACGGAATATGCACATTGAAAGATATTAGTTCTATCTGATTGCTTCTACTTCAGTCCCAATTTCATCTTTTTATTATTCCTGTATGTGAGACAGTATTACAATTTCCCATGAAGTGTACCTGCATAACACTAAATCTTTATGAACAATGACCAAATACATCTTAAAATGTATTTTTAACAATACACTCAAAGTCTAAATGGGGAAAAAATAACCTCATTTGAAGACTGACTATAAAACACCCTCTGGTGAAGACACCCTAAACTGATATAAGTTTAGAAAAGTACAAGAAAAAAACTTTGTAAGACATAAAATGTAGCACAATGTAAATGAAAGAAAATCATTGGGTTTTGATGTTAAGAAAGTATAACAGTAACAGAATTTTGATTCGGCTGACTCAAAACTTATATTTCTATTACCCTGGACTTGTTCATAACTTGAAAGAGTATGTCAGTGAACTCATTGCAATATAGGACACAAATCACAATAGTTTTTTATCTTCCAGGGGCAATTTGTTCTGAATGAAGCAACTTCATGTTTTAAAACTTGTCTGCAAATCCACTATGATTTAGGCTGGTATTTGTATATTTTGGACATCAGGGGTTTCTATATATGGAAGCAATATTCATAGTGCCTGCATAGTATTACCTCTAAGCTAGTCTCCCAAGAAAAAAAATGGGTGCTTAGAGGTGTGATTCTCATGACATGTTTTAGGCAAATCAGAAAATCTCAAATCATTCTATGGACACCACTGGCAACTTCATCTAGTCCCACACCTGGAGAATCTAGAGCGACTAGCAGGCCTCTACACATCTGGAAAAATGAATCCTTGATTGGATCATTATCCAAACAAAGTAATCCAACTCTTTATGCTGTTTGTAGGAGAGTCGTCCTTAGAGAGTGATATTCCTATCACCACAGTAAGAATCTCTTTAGCGAAGGAATAGTCTTTGAAGAGCTCATGTCCAGCTAGTCTAAGACAGAAATTATGATTCTTAACATCTCCGCTAGGCTATACAGAGGTTGTCTCGAGCAATTTATAGAATCATAGAATCACTGGGTTGGAAGAGACCCGCTGGATCATCGAGTCCAACCGTTCCCAGCAATCTCTAAACCGTGCCCCTCAGCACCTCATCCACCCACACCTTAAACCCCTCCAGGGAAGGTGAGTCAACCACCTCCCTGGGCAGCCTGTTCCGGTGCCTAATGACCTTTCAGTGAAGGATTTTTTCAATTTCCAATAACCAGCTTGGAATTTGGGATTTACCTTCCTGCAGTAGTAGAAGCTGACCGCTGAGGAGCATTTAGGCATTATTAGCATTAATTCAAGGTTAATTATGCACTACTCCATGAGATCTCCTCTCCTGACAGTAATAGTTGGTTGGTTTTAGCATGAAAGTGTCAACCGTGTCTCTATAAGAGGTTAAAGCCAAAAAAGCAGCAGGACAAGAGAGCATTCCAGGGAATATCACCTTTTGCATGTCTTTTAAACCAGGGTTTAATGTTGGTGAGTGCCATAGACAGGAAACACAAATATTTGATCTTACCAGATATTTTTGGTCTTTTGCCTCAAGATCTGGTCTTTTTCTCACTTCTTCATGGTTCATATACATAGAATTCTTTTTAAGTTGGAAAGCTATTTCAGGGAGTTATTTCAGTTTTTGTTTGTTTTCATTTTGGGATCCAAATTATCTTTCAGTTAGGTCAGGAATAGGAAACCTCTATTCAGATTGAAATTTAGAGTTCTCAGGAATATCAATTCATCCTAAGGTCTAGCTGAAGTGTCCAGATGGGTCCCTTCCAACCTGGTTGTTCTATGATTCTATGATTCTATGACTTGTATATGAACAAGTACGCAGGCCCATTAGCATATTGGTATATTAGGAGAGAAGTAGCTTCTGCCCACCTGGTTTGTGCACATAAATGGTAATAATTCAGAACACAAACATAATCACAACTCACCAAAAAAGTGTGTATTTTTCTTGTTGTTGAAAAAGAATAACAGAGACTGAAGAATTACTTCAGTTTCCAAAATGTGACACTGTGCGACCGGTTCAAACTAAATTGTATTCTAAAGTTGTATTTTGAAGTTGGTATTCTGAAGTTTTGTTCTCAAGAACTTGATAGATTCCTCTAAATGGTTCCATGGAAGTGAAAAAAATAGAGATAATTGAAAACAAATTGAGCTCTTGATTTGAAAAAGTTGAAGAGAGATTTTGATCTGTTCTTGTAGGTATGTATTTCATATTTCTCTGTATAGATTCACATTTGTGCTACTCTTAACTTTTCCATATAGTTCTGACTTAATCGTTAATTAATAAGGTCATAATGCAAGAAACAATGTTTATTGTTTGATTTTTGCACTGCTTTAAATTTTCCATCATATTTATTACTAGACTCAACGGCAAAGGTAAATTTTCCCACAGGTACAGACAAATGACAGGCGTTTATTATAATCCCAAGACGTCTGTTTTAGTGTATTGTAGAGACCTGTGCCAGAGCAAGACCTCCTTACCCAACATGCTGTATTGCACAATAAAGTCTGTGCTTCTTAGTGCTTAATGCCTACTCAATAACAGTGGACAAGAAAATAGATAGAGAGGAAAAGTGATTTACATAGAGAGTAGGAAAGTAGAGTTCAAGACCAACTCTTGCCTTCTTTCCACAAGAAGAAATTGCATGAGTTGAATAAAATTAGAAGCTAAGGTAATGGACTTTTAGAACCAGGTTGCTCCTTATTCAATCATAAAATTCTTCTTCAGTCTTCCTAATATTTAATGCCTAATTGCCTTTTTAGTTTCACAGATTACAGACACGTTCAAAATATTTCCCTTTCTCTACTAACTTTTGATCCCTACAATTGCCTAACCAACCGCAGATCTTCCTCTGAAACTGCCACAATACAGATAAACTTTGAATAAATTAACTGTCTGATACAAGTGTGCTTTCCAGCATCACAAACAGCATGGTGTATTTCAATTCAGTAACTCAACTGTTGGAGTATTCACTCAAGATGTACAAACACTTTGGCTGAGAAAATATGAACCTTTCTTTATCAGCATGAATTTTCTAACCACTGAAATTCTTGACAGCCTTTACAGCAGAATCTTTGCAGACCTTCCAGTGAATTTACTTCACTGTGCACTGAATACATAAAATTAACTAGATACAGGAGAAAAAGTGACTTTGATACTATATATCCACCTGGATACCTTTCCTCCTACTGGAACCACACTGTCTAAAGGCCAGGAGTTAGTTCCAACCTGAATATCGATATACTGAATCCTGTTCTGCTTTGCCTGTGTTCCCTAAGTATTTGGCTCTTTCCTCAGCTAATGAAAAACAGACAAACTCTAGTATAGTCGAAGGATCTTGGCTGATGTACAATAGTGTCTAGGGTAGTAAGTACTGTGCATATCCTAGATCTCCTTCTGACACCAGTTCACAAAAACTAAGGGCTTGATTCAGGTGATCATGTGTAGACATCTTGTGCTGTTTTGGACTTTGCAGGTCACCATGTGTAGCCTCCACAGCTGATCCCAGACTGCATGGATATATATTGTAGATCATCTGCTGTACTTGCTAGCTCCCTGTGGGTGACTCACATACCCCATGGCATCTCACAGCAAGGGTGCATTTGCAGCTGCAGTTGAATAGTTTCTATTTAACCTTAAATTTTTAGATCAAGTTGTTACTTTTAGCCCTAGAACATGCTGTGTTCAAATCCCAGAAGTTTAACTAAAGGGTATTTCTCAGTCTTGGATACCAAACTAAGAGTTCTTCAACTGATGAAATCAGGTTACATTCAGTGGCTCTCATGAAACACTGTCAAAGTACATCAGGCGAGGATCTGATCCACAAGTAACACATAAAAACAACAACAAAACTTGCTTTGAATCAAAGATGCTGGCAACTCATTTCTCATTTCTCTTACACTTGACTAGCAGAAACTTGAGATAAAGGAACCTTTCTTATTTCAGGAGATTAATGACACTTCAGAATAAAAATAATGGCAGACTTTGGTTAGACTCTACCATTTCAATATTTTTGCTTATTCTATAACTTTAAGGAAGTATTACTACAGATAATCATTGTAGGCATTGGTGGCCAGAAGCCAGTGAAGTGAGATAGAACATAGGAACAACAGAATAACTTGAAATAAGAATTGTTGGAGTCACACAGGAAGGTTTTAACAAGAATTAATTTAGCTTTACTCATCTCCTGAAATAGTCTCTTCTTCCCTTTTTTTTTTTATTTGATACATTACTCTCCTACAAATAAAACATCATCCCCAAATTATCAGGAAGGGATTAGCTTGCTGATTAATGAGCTGACACTACTCACAAGAGTAATTGTCAGGTGATTCATTTGAAAAAAAAAGGAAAGAAAAAGGACTAGAAGAGATGTTTCAAATGCTTTTCAGCTCCTCTTTTATTTGAGATTCAAGAGAGCTTCTGACTTTGCCACCTGTGTGCTGGGAGTAAAACAGAGAAAGGAGGGGAAATGTAATTCTCAGAGCACAAATGGAACATTTTGATATGAAGATTAAATGCTTCTTTTGGCTGAGATAGGACACCTAATAGTACAAATCACAATAACTCCATTAAATAAATCTGACCCTCTTCTTTCACTAATCCGTTTTTCTCCATGGTACCCTCTAACTGGTTCTGGAATAGTCATGTTGTGCTCACATAAGTATTCCTCTTTGATAGATTTTCCATCTCTTCATGCAAAAAAACCCCTGCTTTTATGCTGCTGCTGAGAGGGATGTTTTCCTTTCATAGCTCAGGCTCTCCCAGTCTATGCTATCTCTGTTTTTCTTTGTTTTTAAGCTGGTAGTCTGGCATAGCTAAAATGCCAGATTTGCACATAAATAAAATCCATACATAGTGGAATGAGCTATTGGTTCCGGCTGTGTGAAGCAAAGGTCCAAAAAGAAAAGAGAGAAATTCTGCATTGCAAAACTCTCAGCATTTTTTTCAGATGAAACATGACATTGACTCATAAGATGGAAGAGGACACATGTAACTGGGATAGCACTACACTGGATAAAGGAACATGAGAACACAGACCAACTGAGTGCTAGTAGAAACTGTTGTTATATAAAAACTGTTCTTTTTGATACACAGAAGAAGATTTAAGGTAGAGCAGTGTGCAAAATAGTGTTCTCTACTTAAGACCTTAATGTTGCTCCCTAAGCAGCCAGGGTTTGGGGTTTTTCCTGTGGTGATGATGCCTGCCTACATTCCTTCATTTGTCTTTGCACATTTGATTTCTTACAGGTAGTGCTTTTCTCCATATTTGGATGAATTTCACTTGCCGCGTCTCCCGTCTGTGAGTTTGACGAGTGTCATTGGTCTGACAGTGGAGCTCAGCCAGCAAATGGGCGAGTGATTAAGAAGCTCTGAGCAAGGACATGATGAATTGTACTATGTGAAGAATTTATAATACCAGCTGTGAGGTCTGAGAGCAAGCAGAGATGCTGAGAGTGATCGTGTTTAAGATCACCACCTGTGTTGCCAGTAACCCAAGGGAACACAGATGATTCTGTAGCTTCCACTTGCTCATTCCTTTTCCTTTAAAAAACTGTACAAATACACCTGTGGTTCTCGAACCATAAACAAAGATATTTAGCCAATGTAAAGAAATGCCACTTTAATTAAGTGCTATGGTGGCTGTGGTCTCTGTACAGCTACTATTTAATACATGAATAAAGCAAGGTAAGTATATAACCCATGTTCACGAGTCACTTTCCTAATGAGATATAATTTCATAACTGTCTTCTCTTTAGTACCTAGATTATGATGAAACTCCTTAGAACCTTCAATAACAGAGCAAGTACCTAAATAGAGTTTGTACAGTTATAGACAGGCACACAAGAAAGTTGTGCCTGGGGTGTGGAAGAGCAGGAGCAATGCAGTGAGCTTACCAAGTGCTTGTTGAGGAATGCTGCACTGTTCATGGGGAGGGAAATAAAGACACTCCCACTGCTGTCTTGAATCCAGATTTCGCTTTGTCAGACTCAGACTCGGGTGTAATTAACAGGATCCTGAAATCTGTATGACAGGCTTTTTTTCCTTCATATGAAAACTAGACACAGAAATGAGTCTTATGAAGAAAATGGGGTGAAATTCCATTACCATTTAAGTTAGCGATGAAACTCCCACTGATTCTGTAGATCAGATTTTCTTCCCTGAATTCTTGTGTTTTTCCCAATGATGTGATTGAGGACAAAGTGAGCAGCAGAATATCAATGCCTCATTTTATAACCAAACAAATTTTCGCTGCCATGGCAGCTACTTTTTTACCTGATCATCAAGCACAGGGCAGACAGAGGAGTCAGCAGACTTAAGGGAACTGACCTGTGTCTCATCCTTGCCTGCAGAGGTGAGCAGGCTTAGTGACCAGGCATGATTCAGCTCACAACCTTTCTATCCCTTTCTTTCCAATTTATATGCAACAAAATATGAGCTAGACAGAAAAGCTAGAATGGATTTGAAATTAAGTTGTACAAGTTCACCCACCACTAATAAACCACCTGAAAGAGAGCCATTTCTCTTCAATGCTTGACTATGCATTTATTCAGAAAATAAATGCACTAATCTCAGGCTTTTTAGAACAAACTGTCCTTTTAGAAAGCATGTCGCATACTGAGCACTCATTTATGTAGCAGTTTTTACTCAAGAATCTTGCTTTTACATGACTGCTAGGGCAAAGAGCCCATTTAAATGGATCATGTGAGTATCTTTTAACAAAAGTGTTGACTAAAACACTATTAAGGGGATGTTTAAGAGCTCAGTGTTGAAACTACTACTGTAACCATGTGAGGCTGCTACCTTCCCTGAGCTCTCATCACAGAGAGATGAAAACATTCAGAGAATTTTCTGGCATGTACTGAAAGATTTAGCAGTGTGAGAACAATATCATGTTTCTCTGTTATAAGTTAACCTTGGAATCTGATTTTCACCACCACCAGAGAGAGGATATAGATCCAAAATTGGAATTTGTACCTAACTCATTATTGGAGCCTTTTCATGTTCTGAAAATACATTGTCTCCCATTTTTTACAGCAGCTGGGTGGCTGCCACTAACAAACTCTTGCTTATGAGAATTTCTCCACACGCTCGCAACATAGCAAAAAACAAAGTACGCATTGCCAGAGAGTTTCTCTGCTTTTGGTTTCAGATGTCTAGATTTCAGGGCAATGCTGCAGATTAGTGCACATGAAAAGGTGCATTTATAACACATTGTACCACACATTTCATCCCTCTGGCAATACATTTCTACCATGATGCATTTTCATTCCAGTTAGTGATGTGAACAAATAAGAAAAGGGCATCGAGCTATTTACTGCATGTGACTCAGAAAGCAGAGTTAAGTCTTACAGCCAAGGAAGGGTAAATAGTAAGTTGTTAAGGAAGAATTTTCCTGGGACTTTGTGTGTCCTATCCTGAATGACAGTTTGGTCCAGACCGGTCCCTTATCTTGTTTTATACATCCATTTATTCCATCTGATTTACTTTACTCTTTTCACTTCTTACCTTTTCTCTTCACTTTGCACTAAATTCAGGGCTGTGTGCTATTTTACAGCACCTGATTCCTTTATTAGATTGCACCTAAATTGAGACACCAGTGCTGAGCTCATAGAGAGCAAAAGGAGAAGTGCTGCTGTGCTTTCAGCTGCTTATGGTGACACAATCAGAGCTTACTACAATAGAAGAGCAGGAGATAGTTCTTACCTAGTGGAGAAAAGAAGGTAAATAGTTCCCCAAATTAATTAAACTCCTCCTAATAACACCACTACTCCAAAACAGATACAATTCAATAATAGTAGAGACCATCAATATAGAGTAGTTGAACATTTCATGACCCTTATCCCAGAACAGTCTCAATAATTTAGTTTGTTAAGTGTTGGACACAATGAAACTGATTGATTCCTTAGGCAGGAGTATAACAAATATGATTACTAATAATTAATGTTTGTAAAGCTTTTTGCGAAAAGATAGTTGCTATAGAAACATTAAGCTGTTTATATATACAACCATTACTGCAGCTTATTTAATTTAAAACAATGAAAATAAGAGTGTTAAGAGTATCCACGCATGGCAGAGGTTAATAACACAAGTGTGATTTTTAATAAAACAAACACCTCAAATAATTTTATTTACTTATTAAGATGCAGATAGCAGGCTACCCTCATCACTGAATTATTCCAGTCTCACACAGCTGTAATATCAACCTGGATTTGCAGCAAAATAGAGCTGAGGAAACCTCGAAGTGTCTCACATCCTTAATTCTTAGAGTTTGTCAGGGAAATGTTATTGCATTTCTATATTCTGTTTGCAACCATGAACAAGGTGGGGACATTAGCAAACTACATGTTCTAGGGACTATTAAGTACTTTACTGGACCATAATTATACCTACTAACCTATTAACAAATAATTTTCTTCGGAAAATCCCTTCCTGAAAAGCTTCAGAAGTGACGGTTTAGGGGTTTTTTTTTTATGTTTAGAGAATGATTTTGCTCTTTTAAGTACTGTAACATCTGCAGGTGCAGATGGATCAGTACTTCATTCCTTTTTCTGCCTCTGTATTTGAAACAAGATCTGAGCTTTCTAGAAGTTGCTGCTTATGGGGAATGCTGAATTTTCACCTGACCATCTTTTTAGCCACAATTGTAGACATTACACTGAAAGAAGTGAAATGCATCAAAGTCAATACTTATTCTGTTTCCCCTATTGTTATTTCTAGTTTTCTCACAGTACAAGAACTAGAATTCATAAGTTATCCCAAATTCTAATATTCAATTTTAATTTCCCTCTCTTATTTGACCTTAATACTTGCTTTAAGTTTACAAAAACCAAAAGTTTTCATTTGAAGATCTCTAAACCCATCTCAAGGTCATCTCTGATAGTGTTACCACAATTCACAGAACCTTTGGAAAGACTTCTTTTTGGCTGAACAGATCATAATTTGTCATCTCAAATTTTTTGGAGCCATCTGTTAGCAGGCATTAAATCTACACTATTTTTATCCTGTAACTACAGCATCTATTTTTGTTTGTTTTTTTTGTTTTTAGTGCTTTTTCAAAGACCTGTCTTTAGTCTTAAGCTTTGGATGACTTTACTTTTAACTTTCTGATTTGATACCTGTTATTCTATTTACCTGCCATTCTCTGTAACTGGGTAAATCATAAATGAATGTGTTCAAACTCCCAGGTTTCTTTGCATCTTACAGATGACCTGTTTCCCATCTGATACATATTTATGACTACATTTACATACAATGTTTGAAATGAAAATCATGTTTTCCATCCACACTCTTCTTTCGTCTGCCAGAATGCTAGCAGATGCAACGAACTACTAGTATGTCATCCAATATGTACCAGTTTAGTTCGACCCTATGGGTACACACTGAGAAAGAGGGAATATAGATATACTTTCCCTTCAATAGGGGGTAAATCTTTATTAATCATGACATAAACATCAGAAGAGACTATTAGTTTCAAAGAAACAAATAACTGGACCCAATAGGAGACTGGATTGGTTTGTTAGACAGCAAGGGGAGAAGGATTTTTATATCATATTCTGAAGAAAAAAGAGGAAAAAAATAACAGGAAAGCAAAGAAAATCAATCCCAAATTAATGTGGACAGATGTTACAAGAATTAAGTTTGAAGTATATGAAATATTTTATTTATAATTAACTCCTCCTATTCCTTCCCAGAAGAGGCTGATGGCCTCTTCTCCCAAGTGACAGGGGACAAGACAAGAGGGAATGGCCTCAAGATCCACCAGGGGAGATTTAGGCTGGACATTAGGGAAAAAAAATTCACAGAAAGGGTCGTTGGGCATTGGAACAGACTGCCCAGGAAGGAGGTTTAGTCACCTTTCCTGGAGGTGTTTAAGGGATGGGTGGGCGAGGTGCTAAGGGACATGGTTTAGTGTTTGATAGGAATGGTTGGACTCGTTGGTCGGGTGGGTCTCTTCCAACCTGGTTATTCTATGATTCTATGAATTCAAAGAAAGGAATGAGGTCAGCTAATAATCCAAAGGCAAAAAAAGGTATGAAATAATTGTCTATATTTACATACCCATATGTAGGATAAGGTTGAGATCAGCAGTAAATCTCCAAGATGCCATCACAGACTGTTGTATGTCAATCAACAAGTGCAACAGCTTAAGGATGTTTATAAGCCAACCTAGTGTTTCCTTATTAAAATGAAAACAAGAGATAAAAAGAAGCAAATCTACCCACCTGCTGCCAATAAATATACCCCTGATATATTGTCTACTTTCATATAACTTGCCATCCACAAAACAATAAACAAATTAAATGTTTATAGTTGGATGTGAAAGAAAGAAATAAACACTCCAAATTGTCACCTGAATTGTTATTCTGTTCAGAAAGACAATATTGATAAAAAGTATGACTATTCAGGGTGAAGATCCTGTCACCACTTTGGCTGCAAACCTGGGCTGGATAATATATCATAACAGAAGTAAAAGAGGAAATAATGAGACTTCCACTTTAAGTCTGAAAAGGAGGTTTGGGGTTTTTTGCTTTTATGAGTTCAGATTCTTTCTCTGCAATGTAGAAAAAATTAATAAAAACTCCTGTAAGCACAAGATTAGGACAGAGCTCTGCTGTTCTACATCCTGGGCAAACAGAAATAAGACTTTATAAGTCTTAACATTGCACTACTGAATGAAGGCAAAACAGATGGGGAGAGAAAAAAAAGATAACTGAGCAGAACAGGAATTAAGAGCCCAAGTGTTAAATCCATGTATGCAGCAACACCAAATCTCACATGCTGATACGGCAGTACCCAGAACTAGACCTTAAGGAGCTTGAGAAATCATGCTAGTGACAGCTGAGTTGCTCAGGGATAGCATGGATGGAATGTTAATCTTTAGTCCAGGACACTAAGAAGGATTGTGCCATTTTCAATGTGCTTAGTTATTCTTTTACTTCCACATATCATTTCTCACTCTCTATATGAAAAGGTCTCATTCTAAGGTCTCATCAGAGCTTCATTTTTTACTTTATAATGTAACCTTCTTTTCAATTGGAGTTATATGGGGGGGAAAAAAAAGGTTTGGTTTCCTTATTAACACTGAAAAGTAGCAGTTTCATCAAAAACATCTCTTTCCAGTGCTGAAGGTAAATAATACTGTCATGGTAACCCCAGCCAGCAATTAAGTCCCACACAGATGCTTGCTCACTCCCCTTACAGTGGGATGATGGAGAGAATCAGGATAAAAGTCAGGAAAACTAGTGGGTTGAGATAAAGACAATTTAATAGGTAAAGCAAAAGCTGTGCCATCAAGTAAATCAAAACAAGGAGTTCATTTTCTACTTCCTATTGGCAGGCAGGTGTTCTACCATCTCCAGAAAAGCAGGGAAGAAAAATGCCACAACTCCAAGCGCACCTTCCTTTCCTTCTTCCCCCAACGCTATATGCTGAGCATGATGACATATGGTATGGAATACCCCGTCAGTCATTTGGGATCTAGTGTAGCCTCATAATCCCCCAGCTTCTTGTTCCCCCTCAGTCCAGTTGCCAGTGGGAAGGGGTGAGAAGCAGAAAAGACCTTTACACTGCAAAAGCACTGTTCAGCAATAACAAAAACATCCCTGTATTATCAACACTATATTTCAACACACATCCAAAACATAGCCCCCTACTAGCTACTGTGAAGAAAATTAACTCTATCCCAGCCAAAATCAGAACAAAGGGGAAAAATTAACTGCTAAAGCCCCTGACATATTTTAAACAGTCAGATGCAAAACAGCTTGATTTATACAATTCTATCATCCTGTAAACTTTTTACACTATTTTATTTCTTCTTTTCTTCTTCTGCAGGCCGATATTAAACCCATTGTATGTAACATGGGCTTTATAATGAAAACCACCACACTTACAGTCTCTCAAAACTGGACAGCAAGTTTTACCTCATGGATCAGCTCTCTTTCAGAAACAAGTATTGTTATCAGTAGAGGTCCTATCAGGGCCATGGCTAACTGTAGCCTGTCTCCTCAGACAGTTGCTTTCTTGGCATTTCCCAAAGACTGTTAAAGGGGAAATTCTAATTGTAACTACTCAACAGTAGTAATTTGTGAGTGAGGTCCTGTCCCAGCATTTCTCATTCACGTAATACCACATCTAATGTGGAATAGAAAAGACCTGTATTGTGTCTTAATGTCTCATATAAAACTGACTGCAAGACACAGTGCAGTAATAGGTAAGATATTTGCAGCAATGTAGGATGTGGGGAATTGGGGAATGGATGGGAAACCTGCTTTTTGAGCACCAGCCATCCCAAATCAGTGGCTATGTGGGTAAGGGAAAGTCCTAAGCACAGCAAACCACCAAACTACTTCACTCCACATACACACCCAGAGTTTAGCATTCCTGAAGTCTGTGTTTGAGCGAGCAGGGAAGGAAGAAGTAGGAAACTAAATTCTGCAAACTCAGGGAGCACAGCATGTAGCTATATGTCCTTATTTTCTCGCTATTATCTTCTTCATCTTAAGTGGGCATAGGAAACTTTCTTCTCTCATGAGAGGGGGGAAGCAAGGTACAAGGCATTAAGAGGTACTTTTTAGCAAGAGGCTGCAGAATCAGTAATATTTTCAACTTTCTGATGTGGTCCAAACCTCTCTTAGGGCAGCTTCAGCCAGGGAAAATAATGGAGTTTTTAAAGAAGGTGTCTATGGCTAACAAACAAGATCAAGGATGATAAAGCAAAAGTGGAGAGCAAATATGAGCTGGGATGCCATTTGCAGGCTCAGAGCCCGGGTGAGAAACAAAGAAACTTCAATCAATAGAGCACAAGTACTGGAGTAGGAGGCACCCTCGGGGCTATATTTTAGGAAAAAGCAATTGCAGAGACTGAAAAGAAAATAAAGTCTGATTTCTAAAGGCTTGTGGATAGCTGATAGCTCAGAGTTTTAGCAGTTGCTTCCGTTACTGCCATTTCATGCAAATATTGCAGGTGAATCATTATTGTAATCGCCCAGTTTGGAATACAATCATCTGTATGGTGTTTCATGTGAGAAATATTAATTCTGTTTGCTTGCCCCTGTCAGCAGTGCCAGATAAGAAACTTCGCACTATTTTTTTTATGTGTGATAATAAAATCAATTGGATTCCACAATTGTTCAGAAATAAGGAACTTTAAATATTTTAGGAGAAGTTGGTCTAAAATAAGTATAGGAAAACAATTCTCTCTGACTGTAATTTCTTGCTTGACTGCACAACAATTTTCTGCAAACTGTCTTCTTCTGTGGATTGAGCTGGAATTCAGCCAGGATAGATCCTATTAGAAAAACACTTAAATTCATCTTTAAAAGACTTGACATCAGCCCTATTTTTGCTTTGTCTACCCAAAAAGTTAACCCAAATTTTTTGGCTTCTGAGCAGTTGAGAGGGGAAGGCCCCATGGTTGGCAGCACTTCAACAGCTTCACCTGAAGAACTGTTTTACAGAAATACAAATCAGGTAGTTTGGAAAGATCCTAGGGAGTACATCTTGCTCCTCTAAACAAGGGGAACAAGTCTCCACATATGTAGCAGCTCAGACTCTTACTTCCTCCAATAGGTAAGAATATTCCATGGAAGTAGTTCTTCATCTTCGTTAATAACTCATGCTGGTGAGTTATTGTCCTATGGGATATTTCTTTTTTTCCACTATTTTTCCTACTTTCAAGCTTCTTTTTTTCCTAGGGAAGCCTTAGGGGATTGGGCTCTGAGCACTGCAATCTTCCTCCTGTTAAAAAAAAAAAAAAAAATTAAAAAAAAAAAAAAGTATTTTGATTTTGTGGTACTTTTTTCTGTCTTTCTTTCTTTTACTTGCTAGGAATCTTGACAGGACAGATCAGTCGGGTCTACTCAAAACTTTATTTCTAACTACATAATTTTCAGTTAAATTTAACAGACACACATCTCTGGATGCAATCTAAATGTATCAAAGCTCATTTCTGAGTTACACAGTTGAAAAAAAAATCATATTTTTCATTAAATGAGATGTATTCTTTGTCACAGAGTCTAAAAAAGTAAGTAGCTCAAATTGCTTCTTCTAATTTCCTGAATATAAACCAAAGAGTACAGATGTACCATGTTGTATGTATGTAAAACATGGAAGTCTTTTTAGCTCTGTCTCTCAAGCAGTTAATTGAATTTTTCTTCTGCAAAAGAATATTGACCAGAAACTATGAAATAACAGATTTGTGCAGACAAATTTCCTCCATCTGGATGGATTGCAAAAAAACAGAGGCAAAAAGCATTGAGGAAAATTGTGTTTCCATGTGCTAATGGAGAGAACTCTGATTAAATTTTACTAATTGCTCAATAAGTCAAAGATTAGTATAATCTTAAGGACATATATATGTGAATGTGTATAAACATGTTTGGTTTGGATTTTTTTTACATTAGAAACTAGTTTTCCATAAAAAAGCACCCTTCAATCCAGCAACCTGGTAGTCCAGATCCTTCTTTGCTTACAGAAATAATAGAATCATACAATCATAGGATTATAAAACAGTTTGTGTTGGAAGATATCTGAAAGATTATCCAGTTCTAACCTCCCTGCCATGGGCAGGGACATCACACTATATCAGGTTGCCCAAGGCCCCATCCAACCTGGCCTTGAACATCTCTAAGGATGAGGCATCCACAACTTCCCTGAGCAACCTGTGCCAGTGCCTCACCACCCTCATAGTGAGGAATTTCTTCCTTATGTCTAGTCTAAATCTGCCCCTCTCCTGTTAATAGACTTTGCTCCTGGTCCTATAACTCCAAGTCTTTGTAAATAGTCCCTCCCCAGCTTTCTTGTAGCCTCTTCAGGTACTGGAAGGTCACTATGAGGTCTTGGAGTCTTCTCTTCTCCAGGCTGAAGTGCAATGGAAATGTCCACACAAGCTTCAAGATAAAAAAAAAAAAAAAAAAGACACTTACAAATCTATATAAGACTGGATTAAAAACCAGTAAGGGCAAAACAGTCACAGGATGAAAGTTACAAGGAAAAAAACTAGTGTTGTATGTAAAAGGAAAAGGCAGGGAGAAAGTGTTGTACTAAGAGAAACAACAAGTGCAAGCATGAGAGAAGAGAATAGGCAACACATCAATATGAAGTTTGATGTTTCAATACCAATATATAATAAAAGCAAAAATAGCAGAAGCGCTTTCTAATTTTCTGATGCAAAGTTGTCTGAAGGTTTTCTCTTATCAGAACAGAACATGGGGAAGAATGTGAACAAAAATATCTGAGACTTGTTTCTAGTATAACTTATCAATAAGGAAAATTTGTTTATAACTCTTGTAAAGGATTATACATGTTTCTGGAGGTGAAAAATTAGGTAAAGCCATCTTCTACTAAACACTGTTACAGCATTAGTACATACAGTCAAGTCCTTCCACATTCAAATAAGCAGTTAGGCCTGAGTTTTAAGAAAGCAATTGAAGATTTACAGGGCAATCCCCAGCTGGAATATGTTTTTTACACATCAACGAGTTCTTCTGGAAAAAAAAGGCTATTGAATATATTTGTAAGACATGAGCATTTATTTGAGCCTAGGCATTTCCATACACATGCACAACTTTTAGGCATTCAAGTTATGTGCATATTCTTTTATTAAGAAAATTAGGCATCTTTCTTGTAAGCAATAACAAGATTAACAAGTTAATAATTACTAAACGTAAAATAGAATTTTGTTTGGCAGTCTAGTCCTATTAGTTACTTGGCAATTATGCCTTGATGAGAACTTTCAGAGGAAACTCCTAACTATCCTGCAGCATTTCCTTACCCACAGCTTAAGCAGAGGCAGCTGTAGAAAATAGGGCTAAAATACTTCTGAAAAAAAGATTCTCCAGGCAAATTTGGCAGTTAGCAAATTTAGAAGACAGAAATTTCAAATTCTATATGTTTACAAAAGCAGAGGGACAACAAGAAATACAGGAAATAACAATGGTAGTGGCAATTCATGAAAATTCTCAATTAAAAATATTTTAATCATTTGTCATTCTTTTAAATCGTAATTGGCCTAGTATTTCTTGTGCTAGTTTCAAAGTGGTGTGAGCTACAACTAATTGGATAATTCCATAAAAGGGGAAAGAATTGGAAACATGCTCTTGCAGAGAGGTCACTTGAATGAAGAGAAAATGAACGCTTTGAAAATTAAGTAGGAATATGAAACAACAGACAAATGGATACTGCTTAGTGGGGTTTTTTACCACTCAACCCTGAGCACCTGCCTTTTGTCCATCTACAGCCTTTAATGAATATGAACAGGGCCATAAAGTTATGAAAATAAGGCATCTTTCCTGTGTCTTAATTTTGACAATCAAAATCGACTTTTAGAATCTTAAAAAGTAATAAATATAGAATCATAGAATCATAGAATCACCAGGTTGGAAGAGACCCATCGGATCATTGAGTCTAACCATTCTTATCAAACACATGTCCCTCAGGACCTCGTCTACCCATCCCTTAAACACCTCCAGGGAAGGTGAATCAACCACCTCCCTCAGCAGCCTATTCCAATGCCCAATGACACTTTCCGTGAAAAACTTCCTCCTAATGTTTAGCCTAAATCTCCCCTGGTGGAGCTTGAGGCCATTCCCTCTTGTCCTGTACCCTGGCACTTGGGAGAAGAGCCCAGCTCCCTCCTCTCCACAACCTCCTCTCAGGTAGTTGTAGAGAGCAATGAGGTCTTCTCTCAGCCTCCTCTTCTCCAGGATAAACACCCCCAGCTCTCTCAGCTGTTCCTCATAAGACCTGTTCTCCAGACCCCTCACCAGCCTCATTGCTCTTCTCTGGACTTGCTCCAGAGCCTCAACATCCTTCTTGTGCTGAGGGGCCCAGAACTGAACACAGGATTCAAGGAGCGGCCTCACCAGTGCTGAGTCCAGAGGGAGAATAACCTCCCTGGACCTGCTGGTCACACCGTTTCTGATGCAAGCCAGGATGCCATTGGCCTTCTTGGCCACCTGGGCACACTGCTGGCTCATGTTCAGTCACTGTCAACCAACACCCCCAGGTCCCTCTCCTCCTGGCAGCTTTCCAGACAGGCTTCTCTGAGTCTGTAGCTCTGCACAGGGTTGTTGTGCCCCAAGTGCAGGACCCATATATCTTGGACTCTGTTTTCCAAATCCAGTTTTGGAGACTCATATCCATTTAATACTCTGTCTTCCTGGGCTTTGTGTCTCGAAGATTTCCTTTATCATGGAGAAAGTGACATATACTTATCCCACATTTACTTTGTGGGTATGGTCATGTTGAAGTATGTGGACTGCTTGAAAACTGTGCTGATGGTTAGCAAGGGATGATGCAAAATGAAATCCTCCACATCTCTTCCCTGGTATAGAGAATGTACTGTCTTGAGAAAGCAGCTCACTCTTTGCAAGAAATTTCCTTCTGGAAGACAAGTTTTGTGCTGATTGCTTCCACTTCCAGCAATAGTGACTTTTCTCCTCTGTTTTCCTGGGCAAGGGATCCATCTCTCTGTCCTCTCATGGTTGTAATGGCTGATAGTGATGCAGAGTAACTCTGTTATGGGAAACTTCACTTTACAGTCCCCGACTCCAGAATTGGAGTGTTTTGTTTATTACTGTGTGACCTTCTACTAATGCTATTCAAGTCACATTATTTTAAAGGTCAAAATAGAGTTTTTTAAAAGTCAATAGCTAGATATTTTGGACTTCCTTCTATCTCTTTTTTTTTTTTAATTTGAGAATTGTTTGTCATTATTATTGAAGCAAGCTGAAATCACATATCAGCAGAATAAAGACAGAATGAGGGCTGGAGCTCAGTTTTTCACCACAAAGCTCTATGTCGCACAGAGTATCTGCTTGAGTCAAATAAAACCTGAAGATGTGCAATGTTTCTCAGAAGGCAATAAGATGCCATAACCATTCATATCAAAGCTATATTTTGGTCAAACAGAACAAGTATTCACCATTTATCAGGAGTTGAGCCTAGTAAATTATTTGTTACTTTCCCCAGTGCTCCCTAAGCGCTGTCAACTTTCTGTGCTTTGACTGTTTTATATGCCGTTTCTTTCTTAAGTGACACTTGAAAGGATGGTAAGAGCAACTTTTTCTTGCTGATGTGTAATTATATAGTTTTAATATTTGGTACATCATCCTAGACAGTTCATAAAGTACAGGATCCCACCGCCTGAAGGGCCAGTAAGGGGGAAAACATAAGCAAAATGAAAAAAAAAGAGCTATTAAGACTTACAATTTATTTTGTAATTCAAAAACAAATCACAGTTGAATGAAACAGACACACATCTAAGCAGCAGAGCGTGAAAGTTCACGTATTTATGTGGTCTCCCCCACCCTGGGATTTGAAGCTATATTCCTTATATTCCAGAGAATTTTTCAGATTGTTGAGTTATTTTTACATTAATCTCTCATTTGGCTTTCATTTTTAATTTCATCCCACTTTGCGCTAAAGGATAATTTCAGCATAGTTTTTGTCAAATCAGTGCACTCAAAAACATTTAGGCTTTTGTGACTGACATTTTCAGAGATATAAAGTCCTTTCATCAAGAAGCTCCTCAGCAGGCAGACAAGTGAGAAGAGCCATTGCTTTCAAAGCCCGAAACTCTACACAATATTGAAAACCTCCTACTTGAATCAAGTGAAATCTGTAGCTGCAAAACATGCTATGAAAGGATATCCATACTGAGGACAAAAAGTCAGAGTGTCTGTGGAGGGTATACACAATACAGGGTTCTCTGAGGTCATTAAGGATGTTTCTTAGGTACTTGTTACTTCCAGTTGTTAATAACTTCAGTTTCTTCAGTCTGTTGTCAGCACAGAGTTAACAATGAATTTGGGGGAAATCCTCAAGCTGTGCAATTGTAAGGCATATAGAATCATAGAATAGAATCATAGGATCACCAGGTTGGAAGAGACCCATTGGATCATCGAGTCCAACCATTCCTATCAAACACTAAACCATGTCCATATGATAATGTGCACCTAAAAACCAGAAGTGAATGGTCTGTGATTCTACGATTCTATGATACTATGGTCTCCACCGTGATGCCACTGGAAGACCTTTTCTATTAGGAATCCCAACATCAGTTTAAAAGGGGAATTTCTTTTACAAGGATGAAGCATATCAGATCTTACTAGTCAATAAAAACTCCTTTAAATTTAAAATAGGTATGTATTTCTGAGATCGTTACTCAACCTTTCATTACATTTAAAAGAGAGATATAGATGGTTTAAAAGCGTGCTGTATCTGACCTACTTTAGGTGTGCCCTCCTTACTTATATTAATAAAGATTCCTATTAAATATACTGACTACCTGGAATGCTCTGTTTTGAGCTAAAGTAGAATCAGCTTTCTAATTTTTCAGCTAAGTTTCATCTGTGTTACTTCGTTTTCTGAAAGCTAACTGCATGGTTTTTGGACAGTGTACCCCTCTAGCAGTGATTAACACAGGCATTGGTATAAAGAATTGCCATTGCCTGTACTTATCCATACAGAAACCAAGGTCATCCTTGAGCTGGTGAAATGTTGTAAGTCAAAGAGACAAAAAAGGTTCACGTACATGAGGAGGAGTGGACAGGAGAGGTCCAAGAGAGCGTTTCATCCCATATATGTCATATTTGGTATAAAACAGGGGTCATGAGTGTAAAGCTCTCTTTTTCCATGGTCAATGTCCAATAAGGACCTCATCTGTCTTTTTTGCCCCTGATCCATGATTCATGTGTTCCTGAGTCCAGCTCCCTATGCTCATTGAGTCCAGCCTGGGACCTCTTCCCTGTGTCTGCTCTACAGCATTTATGGTGAGGTAGTCATTGGGCATGAGCCAATTCTGTATATCAGGGTGTTTTTTTTAATTTTCTTATTAATAGTATTTCCTTTATTATTGTTATTATTATTTGTTTTATTAAAGCTGGTTTAGTTTCCGATTCACTAATCCCTTTCTCTTATTTCCCTGTTTCCTTTCCCTGGATGGTGGGGGTGGGAATAGGGAGTGTCTGCTTGTATTTAGTTGCTCATCAGGCCAGGCCAGGGCTAAACCACAACAACTTCTAAACACAATATTTCTGCTGCCTATAACAGGCAAACAGAGTGAATTGTTCAGAATTTGTTACCTAGCAGTAAAATTAAGTTAATAACGTAACTTAATTTTGGAAAAGAATCCCTGTGAATCCTGAGTGATCTGTAGAGGAATGCAGAGATCTTAAGGAATGGTAGTCCAAAATGCTGCAGTAATTTAACACACTGACAGGAGTTCACACCAAGTATTTTTAGGCCCTTTTACAACGAACTGTAAAGAATAACTTGGAAAACCACAGCATTGACTCTGTTTGATTGTGAATGGAAGTGAGGACTTCTATGACTTTCTTCAGTCTTCTTAATCTACTTTTGTGAGGATTAGGAAAATTAGTAAGGCCTTTTGTTTCCCCTTTGTTCCTTCTCCCTGCATCATGATTTGCAGAGAAAGGAAAGCAGAACACGTGCCTAAAAGGGAGATAGGGTAGCTTTGGTCAAGTTCACCATCAAAGTGATTGAGGAATGAAGCATCTATATAGATGTTTGATAGGAATGGCTGGACTCGATGATCCAGTGGGTCTCTTCCAGCCTGTTGATTCTATGATTCTATGATGATTCTATATTGTCAGTAAGTCATCCAGGGGCAAGTACTAAATGAAGCTGCTCGGGTAACAACAGTAAGCAGAGAACCTGGCATTTGAATATCAAACAAAGAATTGAACTAATGAGCTTTAATCAGATGAAACACAAGATTCAACCACAACTGGTGTGTGTATTTTCATACTGAATGAAGATTTTATCAAAAAACTTGGGTTTCTATTTAAGTATAAATTACAATGTATATAGTTGAGTAAGAAAATCTAGTTATGTCTATGGAATATGTCAATATTATTAAGAAAGTAAAATTTTGTTTATTGTCCAGTTTTAAAAGATTTCTTTGTTGTTTGTAGTATATACAGAGCTAGAAGAGGAGAGAAATACTGTCCTCAGAAATAGAGCATAAAAGCTAGTAAACTCTAGGGGTCTGTCTGCAATTAACTGGGGGGTCACACTGTTTCGGTAACACATCTCTAATTTGGACTGTTTGCATCCTAATAGGACAACCAAGGGGCTGAAATGCTAGGAAAAGAAAAAAAACAGGAAGGATGATCAAGAAGGGGTTTTTTTTCAAGATACACAGCACAATTAACAGTGTTAGAAACATTAGCTCTACTGACAACCTGTATCTTCAAAGGAAAATTAGAGGAAATTTAAAATGAAATTTCAATGAGGACATCTTCAGACATCAAGGCACTTAAGGAGAATAAATAATGAGATATCTATAAGGAGAAAAAAGCACTAAAAGTCTTGTATACTTATTGGTAATTTGAAGACCTAAAGAGTGCAGCATATGATGCTACATGAAGTGACTAAACCAGAAGCATGACTGTGACTGCAGTAAGGACAAAAATGGGCTGAATCAGACCATAAACATTCTCAGAGAAATGGAAAAATCTTGTTGTGACTAAATCAAATGGATTATTAACTTAGATACCGAAGTCCCTCATACCGTGATACTGGCCAATTTAAACACATGATAGTCTGGAAATCAGAAAATTGTGCTAAATAAACAGAACAGTTTATCTGATCAGAGTGGAAAGATAGCACTGACATCAGCTGAAGCAATGACAAAGTTACTACATGGAATAAAGAATCTGCTTCGGATCTGTGAATTTTTCCACAGAAATATATAAGTGGGTAACAGGAGAGAAGCAAATCTCATGCAGAGTAAGAGTACTCATTCCCTGAGCAACAAAATTCTTCTCTCAACTGACATAAATGTTTTCAACAGCAAAAAGTTGATTTACACTGATGGTTCAGTTGAGGCTTTAAAATACTTTCTGATAAGTGAGAGCACAGAGCCTCCAACAACACAGCTGAGCTAGTCTTTTGTTCTGTTGGTCATCTCAGGTGCATCATAGTCTCATGAGGAAAGAAGCAGGAGAAGAGAAGAAAGGATAAGAGAATAGAGGGGACAGGAGGAGAAGGAAAGAGGCTAGTCTGTGGATATCAATCTTGACTTTGCATTTATTTACTATGTTAATGAATTGTATAGCCATTCTGACAGTTTTCTGATAAAGCTAGTATATGAGGTTTGTAAGGAAAATTGACTCCAAGATTGATTTTTTTTCATAATATCTTCCCTTTGGGAATTCAGATGAGGTTATCATAACATAATGGCCATTTATCTTCTAATAAAAATAAGTGATAGTGGCCATTTTCTTCTATCAGTATAAATAAATAAATAAATGAAACTATGACAGCAAATTGCTGAAGCCAAACGATCACAATAGTCAGATATCTCCAGTATTGCTGAAAGGGAGGAAGGAAGAGTGTTCTTTAATCCAAAATTTGAGATATTCTCCTACATTCAAGCTGTGAGGCAGATGTTCCCTGATGAGCAATTAGCAAAAAATCTGTGACTTGAAATCATAAGTCAGTACTTGCCTCTGATATACAGGGTTGAGAAGTATGTTGGGGCATAGGAGGCTACAGACATCACCTTAATGAGAACAGCTAGCTAACTGTAAAACTTCTTTGAAGAAGGAGTTTGATCCCAGGGTGTGCTGGAAGCCTCCTGAGCAGGCTCCATTCCCATCGTGCCAGTGCTCCCTGGGTATCTTTCAAGACCTTTTCATATACATAGAAAACAGCCTGTTGAAAGGAGCTTTCCTTTACTCACGTCAGGATCAAATACACTCACATCGTGTTTGTCAGATTTTTGTTTAATGTGTTCTGTAATTCTCAAACAGTGGGAGTCTCTCATTCTCTCTAAGCAATCTATACCAGTGTTTAACTGTATTAGTCATCAGCAAAAAAATCCCTATGATGTGTAGTATTCCTTGATGCAATGAACTTAAGCCTATTATGTCTTATCCTATATAATTCCTCCTGTCTCTGCAATGATTTTTGTCATGTGTAGTATTACACAACAAATAGTATAAAGGCTCTTTGGGTTATACCACGCTGAGGGCCCAGTGGATGGAAAGAAAATGTTGAAAAGTGCAAGACTGCGGTAACTATTTTAAAAACTGGTGCAGAACCTTGAACACTAAAATAAAAGATTTGATTGGGTCACTACAGAGATGTCATTGAGACATTAGCCCAAGAGAGCAATGAGAGCTAATTACTTTAATAAAATATTTTCTAAGTATTCCTAAAAGAAAACAACCGTGCAATGGGAGCCAAACACCCAAATGAAAGCATCAAGCTAGATATAAACCAGAAAAAATAGAATGAAAAGTTTCAGGGGAAATTAAAGGATGATTCAAAGATGAGTATTTTTTTTATACTGAGAGCTGTAAACATAGTCATGTATTTAAAAAACAGTGGTGCACATGTAACAGCTGCCTTCTAAAAACACATTCCAAGGACTAACACAGCTAGAGCTAAATAAATTCATAGCCTGCACTAACGGAGTGGATTTTGAACTGTAACTGATGACTTGTGTCATCACATTCTCTTAGAGGTAGGAAAAAACAATATACAGACTAACATGCCACAACAGTGTTTCCTCATACTCCAGCTTGAGTTCCCAAAGCACCTCACTCACCAGACAGCAATATGCATGAAAAATAAAGCCAAATTATGTAACTTTTTTTTTCTAAAGCTCCTCACACTTGTTTTATTTTTTAGGAAAGAAACAATCCAAGAATCAATGCTATGCTGATCTAAAAGTACAATTGTCATTGATTGCAGTATACAAATAACTGTATCGATTATTGTCTCCCTCCCCTCTTTGCATTTCAAATATATTGTGTTGTTATGTAGCTTGCAAACTTGAATACATATCACCTGATTAGTTGGTCAGAGAAGTGAAGTGCATCTGATCAAGATTCCATTGTGACCTTTGATGTGTATTCTAACCATTTCAGTTTCGAAGTCCACTGAAAGTTTCTAAGCACTTTGAGCAGCCATCTGAATTCAGCATTTGGTCACACTCTAACAAGACTTCTCAATTTATAGTGAGGGAACAGGAGAAAACTGTCAGGATAGGGACTGGGAGAAGTCCAACATTTCCAATCGTACTTGAGAAAATTCAGTGCAGTCAGAAACTTGATTGGTTTAAGGGGTGAGGGGACACTTTTAAAGAAACAGAAAGTTTTTCCCATTGAATACTCACTGTGAATTGAATCTACTAACCTAACGATGCAACAGAATAAATATTCTGTTACAGATTAGGGTACCTATCATGATAAAGACATCATTGGTTGCACTTTTTATTTTGCCTACTCCAGAGAATAGTTCATTGAAACAAAGAAATGGATATCAAACAAGAATGAAAAAATGGAGCTAAGTTCTGGGTAAACTCATTTTGCACATTGGTACTACTTATAACTTTATGTTTGAGACTATGGAAAAATTAGATAAGGATGCACAATGAAGATTATTTCCAGAACAGGAAACCAGTAAATGAATCAGGGACAAAGTCATATATATAAATTGGAAGATGACACATTATTATTGCAAACCTTTTATTTAGTTGTCCTTATCCTCCTTACTCCATTATGGAGAAACAAGACACACTTCATTCACTCAAAGATATCTACATCATAAGGAAATAAATTGGTTTTTAGGCTCCATCAGCTCTACTGTTTACTTTTCTATTTGATGGTGAAGGGAGTACTAGTGTCTAGCTGAGATGTCATCTGCTTCAATGGTAGTCAGATAAAACTTATTCTACCAGCCCTGGCTACCTGTTTACAGCCAAGGACTTAGATCACTTCAGAGTTCTTTAAAGCCAACATTATAATTATACAAGATTCAATGCTGCTGGAAGAAATTAATATGTTCTTATGGTCTTTTAGATAGTTATGTGGCAAAGACAAGACTATGGATTCACAGAATCATAGAATCATTAAGGCTAGAAAAAAACTCAGATACCATCCAGTCCAACTGTCAAACCAATATCACTGTACCTACTAAACTACTCCCTGAAATACCACATCTATACATCTTTTGAACAACTCCAGGGACTACACCTCTTCCCTGGGCAGCGTGTTCCAATGCTTCACCGCTCTTTCAGAAAATAATTTTTTCCTAATATCTGATCTAAATCTATAGGGGAAGAAGCTCCATCAGTTTAATAAACTCATTCTGTGATATGAAAGGAATGATGGAAAAACGCTCACTAAAAGAAACAATCAACTGAATAACCTACTTCTGTTGCCATCTACTGAGTCTATATGATGGAATTCCAACACAGCCATAGTGGAGCAGCTGTGTTATTAAGACATCCAAGGCCTATTTACATATGAAGGAAAGACTGGAGATAAAGTCCTTGAATGAAAAGTGTTCTACATCTCTAGTAGCTGAAATAGTTCAACATTTCTTCACCCCATGGGCTAAAAATCAACTTCTTTTTGAAATACAGAGGCTAGGCTGTGGGTTGCATTAGTGTTCCTATACGAGCAGAATACTATTCCGTCATCTGATATAAATGTATAGAAATGAGGCTGGAGACCACTGAATTTGATAAAGATTTGTGTGACAGCAGCAAATAAGATAATTATTCTTGTAAAAATAAGGGCGTGGAAAGGAATTGTGAGCTACTCTGGAGGTATCCTACATCAGATCAACCATGTACCATGCTTCTAAAATTTTGTCTTTGCAGGACAATCGTCATACACTGTTTGCTTAAATGAGTTCTATTGCAATATGCTTTAATTTCTCTAAAATTTTACTACTTTGCTGGATACATTTACCAACACTGGATAAAGAATTATTCTTTCTGCAGCTTTTTTTCCCCAAAAGTCTCATACTAATATTGGCTCAGATTTCATCTCATTGCCAAGGTACTAACACTCCCTCCAGTCAAATAATGCAGGCACAGCGCTGATCCAGGATGTATCCCAGCTTACAACTGAAATGAATAGGTTAGTGTAGTAGTGTAAAGATCCCATCTGAAGTCCTTGTTCATTTTTTTTTTATATTTAATCTAATATATTAAACAGAAATTCTTTCATTTGTCTTTACCTGGTTTCACTGTTCTTCCTCTTTCCTCACTTCTCCCTTTTAATAACCTTTTCTACAGCTGTGTTGAATGCTTTTCCCTTTTCCCTTAGCCATTGCAATTTCAATATGGATCAGGTATTTACTATATCTTCAGACAGAAGCATGGGAATTAGTGACATGTATTTTTTACCTTCAATTTCTCCTTCCCCATTATGTTTCTAAAATAATACAGTGGCATAAAATGCCTGTGCTAACAGCTTGCTGTCCATCACTGTAATGGTGCCTCTCTTACCTGTATTTTAATTAAATGTAGTGCTGCATTTTTATTTTCTAGTGTGCAGCACTACATTTTGTAATACTTCGGTTTGAATTGGAGGGTTTTGTTTTTAGAAAAATAGTAAACTAAACTATTTGGGCCTCTTATCTGTGAGTCCTCACCTGGTTTTCAAAAAATGATCAGAACTCGGTAACAGTAAGACACAGATTCCAGATACATGCATGTCTTTGTCCTGGAAAAGGTGGGTCCCTGGAAGGAGATAACGCATCGATAATACCCTGTTCAGGAAATCATCCTGCTTCTCTATTACCTATGGATTTTTCAGCATTGTATATAATTGTTTCACTTTTTTTTTAATTTAAATACAATAAAAGAGTAAAACCTTCATAACTTTAACTGACTTCAGTGGGATAAAATCAACATGATGCCATATAAGAAAAAACAGAAGGGTAAAAAATGCTTACTGAAACTAAAGCTCAATGCTTCATAACAGTGGAAAATACTTCTAAATCTCTTGTACAGATATTTTTGTTCTGCAACACAAATAAGGTGCTCAGGTGTCATACCAATATGTGAGATATTCAAGGTAACAGGGCAAAATGCTCAGCACATTGTATTCCAACATACCAGCTTCAATTCCAATGCCCTTTCTGATCTTTCGGCCATGAAACTGAAAAGCCTGTTCCAGCAAAACCATTCCTCCATTTTGAGGTGTAACTATCTCTGCTTCCATTTAAGTCAGTTGACAAAATTCACTTTATAGTAGTTACAAGAAACAGAAACTCATGCACTATGTCTCATGTCACTCTAAAGTAGTTGTCTAAAATAAGCCAGATGGATTGTGCTTTCCTGGGCCAGTTCTTATCCATGGGTTATTGAAGCCTTGCTGGATAAGTAGCTTAGGCTTAGACATATATATCTTAACTACCTAAGCTTGGGTCTTGCTCACATGAGAGTTGAGGTGTATATAGCATTTGCCCATTTGTACACTTAGATATCTGCGGAAAAAAAAACCAAAATAAAAATTTGTGAGCAGTTAACCATATTCACAAGAAATGCAGACTACAAGTGTAAACAATTAATACTTGATAAATGGATGTCAAGACTGACAGAAATGTACTCACTTTCCTGAGGGACACTGTTTAGTGTTTGATAGGAATGGTTGGACTAGATGATCCCTTCCAACCTGGTTGTTCTATGATTCTATGATTCACTGACTTATATCCAACATACACAAGCATATTCCTCCCAGTCTATATTCCCTCCTGATGACCTGTTCATGACCCTTCTTTAATAGCCACAGTTTAGGTCTAAAAATCATGGACATGATCCCTTCTTTTTGTATTTGTTCTTCACGGCACTGCTTAAGTTCATATTGACATTCACTGCTAAATTTGGATATGGTTTAATGGGGATTGTTGCAGGCTCTAGATGGTGTGACTTCAGAGAAGGACTGCAAATAACTAATGAGTTTATTTAGTTAATTCAGTTAATTAATCTATTCACAATCAAACCCATGTATTGATGATTCTAGGGATTGTAGATCATCTCTTTATTTACTAAGAAACTTGATTTGCCAGAGATGCACAACATCAGCAAAGATCCAAAACAAAAGCATGTCCATTTCTTTGTGGAATAACCACCTTAAAATAGAGCAATAAATTAATAAAGTTAAAATTTAAGGAAGGTTACACCAGCTCCTCTGAGTATGGTGGTTTAAGATTGGAGTGAGAAAGTCTTCAGTGGAAGGAGTATAGTACTTGTGTTGCATATGAATTCATATCATATATGATATAAACATGTATAAAGGTAAACAAAGCTGAATTAAAAAAAAAGTATACAAAGATAAAAGCAAAAGATATTAGGTAAGAGCTACCTGATTTTTAGACATTTACTGTTACAATCAAAACAAATATCTAAGAAAACTGAAGCAAGTCCAGGCAGAACCTAACCATTCACGGAGTGTACAGAATTCATTCAAGTGGCTGGAAAAAGCAAAGGCCTTTTAAGTTGGTGGAGCTACTGGTCCACACACTGTTTCTTCTAACTAATGAAATAAGACCATTGCATACACTACACCTTTGGGTTTAAAAGGCTTATTTGGATGAGAATGAGGAATTGAATACTAACATTTTCATAAAGAGCTTCTGTGAACTTCACTGCTGATGTCTATGAAAGGATATCCTTATTTCTTCTTAGGAAGAGAAAAGGTGCCTCAGTCATTATTCTTCTTCATTGTTTTTCTCCTCCAGTTTGTTATTTTTTGTCCAAATGTAAGCAGATGTCAGAACTAAAGAATATCAGGTTTATTGGTTTTTTTCATTTTTTTTCAGCCTAATCTGCTGTATAATCTTGAGCTCATTTTTTGTACCTTTCTTCTCATCTGTAAAATCAAAAAACAGTAATTTTTTAAGGTATTTTCATGATCTGGGAGATACATTATTTACCAAAACATTTTACAGAAATAGTCAGTACTTGTTATGTACTTGAAATACTTCGTGTGCATGTCTTGATGAGCTCTGCATGTGGAATATTTCTAAATGTTCTTTCATATGAAAACCAAGTAAGAGCTAGAGCCCAGTTTTTTGGAAGTAAGATGTGGTCTATTAATTTCTTTATTTCAAGCCCTAAAGGTCATGTTGTTATTGGAACACTTTCCTGATTCATACCTCTGAATACATAATCAAAATTTGTTTCATGAAAAGAAAAGAACTTGCATCTCTTGCAGCAGTGGAGTTTGAATACTATTTGATAAATGTGGGCGCCGAGCATTTATTTAAAGATGTAGAATATTGCAAGGAAAATGTTTCATAAAGTGGGTAAAAGAGGGTTTTTTGTTTTTCTGTTGAAGTATGTAAAATCATTCTTCATTGTTTACATTGGAAGAAAGTAATAAAATTCCACAGTATCTCAATCATTCTGTATTTAAGTGGTGTCTTCTCTGTCCTCTAGTTATTCATTATAATTTTTTAATCTATACTCAATAAATTATGGCAGCTAAGTCATCAATTTTAGCATAACTACCCGTCCCCTGTTGCCCTTGGGATTTGGATGGAGAAATTTGCTGTTATTTGGAGCAGAGAGAGAGTTCAGGTGGGCAAGATGTAGAGAAACAGTATCTCCAAGTTTTAGTTCAGTAACTGTTTACAGATACTACTGAAGAAAAAATACTGCAGTCTGCCCTCTCTCTCTGTTTTCTTTTTAGCACTTAGTCATTCCTTTTATTATTCAGTCTTAAAGGATTCTGAAAGATGTTAGAATAGGAAAGATTGTACAAAAATCTTTTGGCATATTTTTTCTTTATGAAAGAAAAGTGGAATTCTCGTCTACACAATTTTCATAGGCAAAATGATTTTGCAGAGAGCAAACGCATATTATGCAGTTTATAAAGGCCCAAGCTGAAATGATGCCATATGCATTAGCTCTGCCCAGGACATCAGACCACAGCTAATGTCATTCTTAGGGATGACTTCAATCTGAGCACAAATATCAGGAATTCCAGGTCCAAAATATAAGACTATCATACAATCATCAAACAGTAAATAATAGTTTTGCAAATAACCTGCTGGACGGTGATCAGCCCATTGAAAAATAACATGCCTCGTGGAGATGTAAACAGTGATACTAACAATTTAGATACAACCCCTTTCGGTGCTCCAGCCACCAAATCATCAAACAGGGAAGGAAGCATAACCTCCTGCACTGCTGGGACCTGGCTTGTAAGACCAAGCATCTCCCAAGCACATTCAGCAACTTAGAAGGCCAATTATGATTGCTCGTATTATAAAATATATAGATAGACAAACATGGAGTAATGTCCAGTAATGTGCCAACATCACCTTAGGGAAGGAAGGGAAACCATTGGAAAATATTTGTTCTGAGTAAGCTGGACATTTATGTCATCATCTTGTTTACCTCTGTTTCTTGTATTTGCACACTTCTGGTTATCATTTGGGTACATATCATAGAATTTTAAAAAAGGATATGCCTTGATATTAGAATTACATGGATTATACCTGAACAAAATTTTTCTTAAAAAAAATATTTGTTAAACCTGACATATTCTACTGGAAAAGAAGAAGATTTTAAAGAGTTTTTGAGGTAAAATTCTTTTACCTTTTGTTTGGAAAGTAATTTTATTTCTTTACTTTGAAACATATTAGCTATTTCTGGTTTCTTGAAGTAGGATCAAGTATATTCAGCATCATACAGAGGAAAACAAGGGGATTTTCTGTGTAAGGGCTATGTCAAGATTTTAAATTTCTGAACTTATTTTCTCGAGCTCTATCCTACAGTCACAAGAAATAAGGAAGGAATGTATTAGTCAGCTCAGTGGAGGACTTGACTGCCTTTGTAACCTCCATTTCCTTAATGCCATACCAGAAAAGGTTACTTATGCAGTCCCAATGGTAATGACTCTGTCTGACATTTCAAGGCACATATAGCAAACATCAGCATGGAGAAACAACCTTCTCGGCACAGTTTCAGGCAATTAATTTGTCTTCCTCCACAGTAACTAGCTTCAGCATCGTGAGAATTAATTAATCAATGTTGGTAAACTAGTTATAGTATGAGACACTATTGGATAGTTTTAGTAAATTTTATTTGTTTCTATGCCTAATTTTTTAACTTGTTTTAGTTTGGGGTTTTTTTCTGTTAAAAGCATGATAGCCTTTGTGCTGCATTAAAAACAATAAGGGTTTAATTCTAGTATAGCAGTACAAAAAATAAAACACCCTTTTGTCTTATTCAGGAAGAAGTTCTTTTGAACTTTATACTGAAGTAAAAATGTAAAGATTCGCTTGGAATGAAAAATGTGCGGTAACATAGTCTGTGAACTATGGGAGAAGTCTGTCTTGAAAGCTCCCAGGAGGAGAGGGACCTGGGGATGTTGGTCAACAGCCAACTGAACATGAGTCAGCAGTGGCCCAGGTGGCCAAGAAAGCCAACAGCATCCTGGCTTGTTTCTGAAATAGTGTGACCAGCAGGTCCAGGGAGGTGATTCTCCCTCTGGACTCAGCACTGGTGAGGCCGCTCCTTGAATACTGTGTCCAGTTCTGGGCCCCTCACCACAAGAAGGACGTTGAGGCTCTGGAGCAAGTCCAGAGAAGAGCAACGAAGCTGGTGAAGGGGTTGGAGAACAGTCCTTATGGGGAATGGCTGAGAGAGCTGGAGTTGTTTAGCCTGCAGAAGAGGAGGTTGAGAAGACCTCATCGCTCTCTGTAACTACCTGAAAGGAGGCTATAGGAGGAGGATGCTGGCCTCTTCTCCCAAGTGCCAGGGGACAGGACAAGAGGGAACGGCCTCAGGCTCCACCAGGGGAGATTTAGGCTGAAGATTAGGAGGAAGTTTTTCACACAGAGGGTCATTGTGCATTGGAATAGGCTGCTGAGGGAGGTGGTTGAGTCACCTTCCCTGGAGGTGTTTAAGGCACGGGTAGACGAGGTCCTGAGGAGCATAGTTTAGTGTTTGATAGGAATGGTTGGACTTAATGATCCAATGGGTCTCTTCCTACCTGGTGATTCTATGATTCTATTATGATATGAAACAGTACTACTCCAGAATTGGGCTCTGAAATAACATTTCTCATAACTTTACAGAAAAATATAGGAACTGACAAGTGATTCCCTCCAACATAAGTACAAGAATATTGTAGGCAGCAAAGTCGTCCTTGATTTGTCCCTTCAAGGAAAAGATGATTATGCTTTTCAATTCACAGTGTAAATTCCTGTGATTATAATTTAAGTTAGTCACTATCTCAACCTCTGCCACTAAAGAGAAGCAAAACACAGGACCACAGTGAGATATTAGTTCCTCTGTTCAGACAAACTTGTCATGTTTTCTCCCTCTCTTAGCCCTGTAATGTGTGTCTGACAAAGATATAAAGTGCTATTGAGGGAGAATAGGAGAGTTTTCTACCTATTTTGTACTTGTGGTAAGGAGTCCATTAAGGACAAAACAGAATAATCAGCTTTGAGTCCAGTGACAACAGATTTGCTCTCTAGTACTCCCACAGAGAAGAGGAGAGAAAAAGAGAGAGAAATTAATGTTTTCAGGGTTCATCGTGAAAAACTGGGGAAAAAAAGCTACACACAACAGATGATTAAACTTTAGACCTTGAAGACAGGTGAGAGTTTTGCCATTCATTTCAACAAGATCACAAATGCACCAAGTGCCTCTGAAGCCTAGTCTCAAACTTCTGTTGGAAAACATGTAAATGTAAGGGCTATCACAGAAAATTACAGAAAATAACTTTTGCAGCCAACAAAAAGCATCAAGATCAAAAGTGCAAAGCTATTATGTACTCCTAGAGAGCCTTGCCATGCTCTTCTATTTGTGCCAAAATCAACAAGTAAAAACTAGTGTGAAAATACAAAAGAAGGTTTTCAAGTGAAGGAAGTTGTATCACTTTTAGACCACAAAGCTTCAGAAACATGCATTACAAAGAGAAAAACTAAGGGTTCAGCCATTTCCATACTTACAGATCAATTCTTGTCCCATTTGCCTCTCAATACTCACTTCAATTCAGTTCAGCCCAACAGTAGTTCTTCAAAAGAACCTGCATGTAGCTCAAGAGAGGAAATACTGTACATTTACTGGAAATGGGTATCTTAAAAAAAAAAGGGGGGGTAAGCTGCAGGTAGCATGAGGAGCGTGTGACTCAATTCCCAAGGAATTTAACTTTATTTAAATTTAATTCAGAATTCTACCCCTCTTTTCTGCTCTTGTGAGACTGCACCTGGAATATTGTGTCCAGTTCTGGAATCCTCAATATAAGAAGGAGATGGAACTGTTGGTCCAGAGGAGGTCTACAAGTGTGATTCAAGGACTGGAGCACCTCCCATATGAGGACAGGCTGAGAGAGTTGGGGTTGTTCAGCCTGGAGAAAAGAAGGTTCTGAAGAGATAATATAGTTACCTTCCAGTACCTGAAAGGGCTACAAGAAAGCTGGGGAGGGACTGTTTACAAAGGCTTGTAGTGACAGGACAAGGGGTAACGGCTGTGAACTGGAGAGGGGAAGATTTGGGCTGACATAATTCTTCACAATGAGAGTAGTAAGGCACTGGAGTGGGTTGCCCAGGAAAGTTGCAGATGCCCCTTCCCTAAAGGTTTTCAAGGTCACGTTGGATGGGGCTTTAAGCAGCCTGACCTAATGGGTGGTATACCTGCCCATGTTGGAATTACATGATGTTTAAGGTCCCTTCCAATTCAAATCATTTTTATTTTCTTGTTTGGGTTTTTTTTTTCTTATTAAATTATTACATCTGAATTCTGTTCTCCTAAAGCTATTAATTCCTCTTATTGGTCTTCCACTGTAAGATGGATTTTTCCTTTCTTCTTCTTCTGAATATGAAAGAGCATACACTTAATATTAATCACATTTTGCTCTGTCAGTAAGTTCTGACTTGCCTTTTTGGTTGCTTGTAGCATAAACAAGAAAACAGGTAGAAATTTCCTTGCAAAACCTTGATGAAACAGTTTTCTTATCATATCATATTTGTAGAAAGACTGCACTGTCTATTTTCTGTCTTCTTTCTTTCATGTGGGGGATGCATTCAATACAGTTCACTATAATCTTTGAAGATTAGTTTAACTGTCTTGTTCTTCTTATGACTAAAGGTTGATACAGCTTATTTGATTATCTGAGGCAGGTTTTTTGGAGAGAGGAGTAAGAAAACACATGCAAGAACTGTTTAAACAGTGAAACTCTCATTACTTTCCTCTAAGCTTTATGTCAACCTAGAATAAAAACTTCCCTAACAAACCTTTTCAGACAGAAGGATCAGACGTGAAAGATTTTTTGCTGATACAGCTGCTTGCTTGGAAAGAACCAAGTCAATATTCTTATAAACTTCAATAACTCCATAGTATGGAGCAATAAATCTGTGTAGGACTGATTCATGATTTTGTATAGTATAGCTCTAAAGAGGAAAAGTATGTAATCTATTAATACAGTGTCCTAAGGAGGGGAAAAGTGTCAGTGTGCTTGTTTGCAACACTGATATGACAAATTAAGTCATTTCCAGTGACTCAGCAGAGAACTTGAGTGTGTACTTACCTTTGGCAATTGGCTGTATATAATTAAAGAGTTAAACACATGCTTGAGCATTGCGATAAACACGGCTATAAAATTAACACACAACCATCCCTCCTACTTCTAGTGCTGAAGAATCAAATTAGAGAACAGGTTATTTGACTGTTATCTTTTTGCTGGCAGAGTTCACAGGGTAGCACCCACTCTGCAGTACCTGTGGTAACATCTTGAAGTTCTTCTTAAACTTTCATCTGGTTCTGATATAGATTCAGGTCATCTTCCTTTCATCTTCTGGGGGTATTTTGTAGTAGTCTCAGTACTGCCAAAATTTCATTCAACCTCACTAACTTCAATTCCAAGCTTCATAAATTTATTAAATAGATTACATGATGTGATGGTAGTTACAGAACTTTGACTTGAGGGTCCTTTTCATGCCCTTTTATTTTCACACCTTTTTTCCCTGGTGAACTGTGCCTAGCATCAGTGTTTAACCTTCCTCTAAAAAATATAGTCCCCTGGATCAAGTATTCAGTCTCAACAGGAGACACTTCCTTAGAACTAATTAATTCTCTCCCCCTTCATCAAACGATGATCGGTCTGATTGTAAACCTGGCAATACACATCAAAGAATGGAAGTAATCTGAGTTATGGGACTAGTGTCACGGAGTTGCTCAGAAAGGAAATACAGATTGAAATCCACACTCTCAGATTTTTTGTCTAACACTTGTTCAGCTCATTTTGTAGTAGATCATTTCACAACATAAAACCCAAGAAGCGAACCATGGGATTCGGGAACCATGGGATTCCTCTTATGCTAAGTACTTAACTAAAAGGCCAAATTTATTCACATATTTTTGCACACTTCTGTCAGATGCCAAAAATTGTATTCTTCCCTGTCACATTTTCAGGGAAAATGATGAATCTGCCTTCATATCATATAATCTTGTGGACAGAGCAGCACAAGGGCAAATGTCAGCTTAAACACATTCACACTGATCCAGAAATCAATCCCATGTCTAATAACCATAGAATCATAGAATCAACAGGTTGGAAGAGATCCACCAGATCATCGAGTCCAACCATTCCTGTCAAACACTAACCCATGTCCCTCAGCACCTCGTCTACCCGTCCCTTAAGCCCCTCCAGGGAAGGTCACTCAACCCCCTCCCTGGGCAGCCTCTGCTGGTGCCCAATGACCCTTTCTGTGAAATTTCTTTTCCTAATGTTCAGCCTAAACCTGCTACTCAGTGGCTGGTATTCCAGGTAGGCAAAACAAAACCCAGAGTTCCTGTTCCTACGGGCTGGTATGAACATGTTTGTTCCCGAAGACCCATGGTTTTGGCTTCAAATCGGCTTTCTTTAGGGTTAGGAGTTTGCTTCTTTGTGTTACTTCTCAGAACTGAGAGAAGGAGGAAATCAAGTAATAATTCTTCATCTAAGCACATGTACAAAATAATATTGAAGTACAAGTGCTCATTAATCTTCAATGAATGTACTAGGCTATAGAGACAGAGCTACACAAACATATTTTTTTTACATTTGCATAATGAAGCCCTGTCTTCATTTTAAGGGCTATGAGTCCTCATTACATGCTCTGTCCAGTCTTCTGCATGGAGTAACAACAAAGCTGGTCAAGAAATCTGAGCTTAATTGTAAAGTAAGTGAACAAAGATGACACGGTCTGAATGTGTGGTAGGGACTGACTTAGACTTTGCTTATAAAATTCAGGTTTGATTGTATTTTTTTTTACTGTTACTTAATTCTCTAATTATGACCATTGACTTATTTCAGCTGAATTTCGAATAATAGGAAATGTCTCAGAAGTCTCTAAAAACCCGGGATCTCAGTAAGAGGGAGAATTAAGATCAAACATTTCTAAGTCCACAGCTTAGTATAATTTGATGGACTAGTGAATCAAACAAAAGACAAAAATCAGCAGGTGAGCATTAAATACTGAAGAAATAGAAGTTTTTACAGTGTTTTGCTCTGAAAACTCTTCAAACTGATTTGAAATATATAGTATAATTAAAACACCAAGCTGTTCAGAGTATAAACATTCACTCTGTACTTCACTCCCATCAGAGTCTTATTGAGCATATCCCTTTTTTAGAAAAACTTCTAGTGTTGCTTTAGAAACATGACTACAAAACTGCTTTTGCCTTATTGTGATTTCTACCACACTATAGGTTGCTTTGTATGAGATCTTTCCAGTATTGTTTCTTTGTACGACTGGAAAGTAAATATTTCATATCAGGCAATTATCATAATAAAATTTCTTTATTATGCTGTAAGTGAGAATATCTTTACAGGCACTTTAAAAAATAAGACATTTTGAAGCACCTGGCAATAATAAAATAATCAAGGTCCCAGTTTTCCTTTTTTCAGGCACTGACTTACAGCATGTTCCACAACAGACATCTCCCAACACAAGCTTTCCTGGGACCTCAGGCTGGTAAAGCAATAAGCCACATGCTCTTCTTTTCCCCCTAGGATGTAGCTAAACCACTGAGGAGCACTCTGTGATAGACAGAGAGGGAGGGGGAAAAAAACTGTCTGGTTGCTGTAACCAGCATTTAGAATACTTGTAAAAACCTTTCACACTGTGACACTGCTGCTGCCTTTTCATAACAATGTCTCTGTTCAGCTGCATCCACTTCAGTTATCCTTATGCTGCACAGTGCAGTGGGGCAGTGTAGCATCTCCACAGGCTACCTTGGTTTCTGTTAGGAGCTGACTACTGCTGTCTCTTCAGTAAGGCATCTGCCCCCTGTGCATGACACCTCTTGTCCTGAGGTATTGGTGAAGGGGTCAGCACCACCGTTCCCCTCCAGACTCCTCAGTCTTTGCAGAAACAGCCTGAAAGTCCTCAGGCATAGCAGCTACGACAGTTCTGAAATCAGTCCGTCCCCCTCCAGCCTCGACAGGGAAGCACATCCAGCAGTTACGGGATTGTCTGTACCTGTCTGTGGGCTCTCTAGCTGGGTATATAGACTGGTAAGCAGCTTCCCGACCTGCCTAGCCGTGTCTTTTTGTATTGCCTGTGCCAAAATGCACAGTAATTTTTGTGAGCGTGTTGAGCTCTTCCTTAAAAGCAAGTTCAATTTTACACTTCTATTATTTCCATTTTAAACCCCTTTCGAAACTTTGCTCTTCCAGCTGTTGGAGATCCTTTTCTAAAGACCAGGTTACATGTATCTGTGGACAGTCCTAACAAGTTGGGTGAACATGCTCCTTCAGTTTAAACAATGCTCACCTTCTCCTTCTAAAGAAAAAAAGAATTATTCTGTTGATACTCACAGCAAACCTATTCTAGGATATCATTTTAAAGAAGAGTTTGAGGTAAGTTGGTGATCCTTAAAACTATATCATTTGTCATAACTTATTCATGATGGGTAAAATTATAAGAACATCACATACTTAAAAATCAGTGGGTACAAACTAATGAAAAACTGTTCCCATCCCTGAGGTTCCAGTGTAAATGCACACACAAAAGAGTCACAACCATCAACACGCACAAGCCTAAAATGACCTGTTTATATGAGTCTAAACCAGATGTTTACGTAATTCTGTACAATTAGTGGCAATGGAGGAATTGAATATCTTGTTTTAAATGGGTTGTGTAAATGGGTTGAGACAACTCAGGAATTTAATAGAAAGTACATATTCAGTAAAATATTCTGAAAATTTGTTATACATTAGTATCAATGACACAGGCAGCATGAGAAGGGAAGACAGGTTACAAAGACATCAGGTAAATAAGTTACCTGTAGCAACAAACACTACAGAATCTTCTGAGGCTGAAATCCCTTGACTAAACATGAACAATATTATCTTTGGGCTATATTAGCAACAGCATTATGACAGTGACTGAAAGGAAGATTAGAAAGATAGAGCAGACAGAAAACTAAGTGCCTTGCTGACCCCTTCAGGTAAAAAGTTGAAACCTTGAAACATGAAATTCAGCTGAAATTGTCCTGTTAGTGCCGATTTGTAGGTGCCATAAATATGCTGAATGCAATTCACAGATTCCCAGCTTCCAAGATTAGAAGAGACTGCTGTCTAAAGCAGTCTGGCCCCTTTGGTCCCTAAAAGCCAGAATGTCTAGCAAGAAAAAAAAAAAAAAAACAAAGGCTCATAGTTGAAAATATAATCTTGTTTGAAGAGATTCCAGCAATTCTGAATCTAGAATTTTAGTAAGTTTTCCAGAGTTTCATTCTGGGAACTAGTTTCTTTTTACCCCCTGCTGAGAAATATGTCTAGTTTATATCCCAAGCCATTATGTTTTATTGTTATTTAATCCACAAATGTGGACAGATTAAGTCTGTACCTATTTTTATTCAACAGCAGACTCACTTTCCACAAACAAATGCCAGGCTTCAATGACAAAGTAATTTCTCAGCCAACTTTCCAGGGATGTGGCCTTGATGCCTATGCATCCAAAAGGTTTATTGCTGTACTCCTTCAGTTGTTTATGGACCATCTTCTCATATGCAAACTGATATTTTTATGTAGCATTACTTTATGCAGCATTATTTCCCATGGTACTACACATAATGGAAAGACTACCTCCACATCTGGATTTTGACATCGGCTTATATAAATCTAAGGACTAGGTTAGCATTTTCTTTTCTCTGTTTTTTAAAAAAAAATTCACAGTTCCTACTGAGAGACTTTTCCACTGCGTTCCTCAGGTCCTTCTCAAAATTGCCACTTTTCAAGACAGAGTAGTGCTTAATGAGGTTGAAAAGTGTTGTCATGGGGTATCATATCTACAGTTGTGGTCAGGGCAGGAAAATCAATGAATTCTTTTCATATATCTGTTACTAGATCAGATAACTTGTTCTATTAGAACTGACAGGTCTGTATCTTCCTTTGCGGGGTTTATTTTATTTGGTTTTTTCCCTGCATGGTTTTTTTTGTTGTTGTTGTTTTTTTTCCCCGCAAGGACAAAGGGACATTGCTTAGGCTCTTTTCTATTACAGCTTGTAAAAATCAAAATAAATAAATTATAGGTCTCTTTCATCTTTAATTTCTATTCTTTGGTCATTTAAAGTTATTGTTGGCATGATGGATGATATGACTGTTGGAAAATGGCATGAAAATGGCACTTCTGTTTAGGTGGTTGGATATATTATTAAACTCAAGAGAATTGTGACAAAACACTGATTTCCTGACAAGTGAACCAGTTTGGTTGAAACTTCCATTTGAAAAATATAATTAAATCTACTGTAGATTTTCTGAGCAAAATCAGAAAGAGGTCTTCTTGAGATGTTGGAAGCCCAGACTAAAAGTTCTGCACAGACAGGACACCTGGACCTGCCCCTCTTACCTCTCTGGTATATGACATGTACGCTGACTGTGACATCTTTGAACCAGTTTGAACCTTAGCTAGGGAGAGAGACAGAGAACTTTCCAGAAATGTCCAAAACAGTCACCTGGATACAAGAGAGAGACTGATGTGGATGAGAAGAAAGGAAGGGCTTAGAATCATAGAATCATAGAATAACCAGGTTGGAAAAGACCCTCTGGATCATCGACTCCAACCATTCCTCTCAAACACTTAAACCATGACCCTTAGCACCTCGTCCATTCACCTCCTATTTCTCAAATATTTCTATGTTATTCTCAGAGTGGTTTCCCTAGGGGGAAAAATATAATCAGAAAGTGTTATTTTCATTCCCAGGTAAAAAAGGATTTAAAAAATGTTGGAATTTCCTTAGTGTGCTGGAAAATAGCTGCTAGCAAATTTGACTTTGAAGCTGGTAGCCCTCAGAAAGAAAACCTCTCGAGTCATACTTTCTGGCATATTGACAGGGTGGCAAAAACTTTATTAATCCTGTCTGGTGAATTCATTGCAACTAAATTTCTATATTTGCAAGTCCATGCAGCTTCATCAGATTCATCCCAGGCTACTTCAGTAGCTGGTGGTTGTTATGGCAGGACATCCCTTGATATCTTGCAAATATCTTGGGAGTCTAGGGAAGTCCTTGCTGATTGGAAGCTACCCAGTGGTATTCCAATTTGCAAAAAAAAAAAAAGGTGTTGGGGAAAACACAGGGAACTACAGATCTGTTAGTCTAACTTCAGTTCCTGGGAAAATTATGGAGAAGGTCATACTAGGTACAGTTGAAAGACATTTAAACAATAATGAGGTCATGAGGCAGGGTCAAAGTGTGCTCACAAAGAGAAAGTCCTGTTTAACTCATTTAATATCTTTCTATGCTAAAAGTAGATGAACTGGTGGTGGATGTATTTTTTCTGTATCTTTCTTAGTAAGGCTTTTGATACTGTCCCTCACAGCATCCTTCTGGACAAGTTGTCCAGCTGGGGGTTGAGCAGGTTCACGGTGCAGTGAGTGGAGAACTGACTGAAAGGCAGAACTGAAAGGGTTGTAGTGAATGAAGTGACGAGTTTCTGGTGGTTGATTACCTGTGGTGTTCCTCAGGGCACAGTTCCAGGGCCAGTTCTGTTCAATATGTTTATTAACGATCTGGATGCAGGAGTTGAATGCACTATTAGCAAGTTCGCTGATGATACAAAACTGGAAGGTGCTATTCACTCTCTTGAGGGGTAGGAGAACTTGCAGAAGGAACTAGACAGTTCGGACCATTAGACAATGATTAATGGGATGAAATTTAACAAGTCCAAATGCTGAATTCTGCACCCAGGATGGAGTACAAGCATAAATGTGGAAAGGAATGGCTGGAAAGAAGCCCTGCAGAAAGGCATCTGGGGGTGTTGGTTGACAGAGGGCTCAATATGGGTCAGCAATGTTCCTTGTCAACTGGGAGGGCAAACCACATTCTGATGTGTGTCAAACACAACCTAATCAGCTGGTCGAAAGAAAAAAAAAAGCTGTATTTAGTGTTGGTATGGCCAACATTCAATTGTAGGCCCTGCATTTTAAGATGCATATTAAGGTCCTTGGATGTATCCAAAGGAGGGCAACTAGAAGGAATGTCCTATGAGGAGCAACTAAGGACTTAAGGCTTGTCTTGTTTGGAGAAAAGAAGGCTGAGAGGCAACCTCATTGCTCTCTACAGCTTCCCGCAGACAAGCAGTAGAGAAGAAGTTACTGAGCTCTTCTCCCTCATATCCAGTGGCAGGACCTGGAGAATGGTTCAAAGCTGTGCTGCTGTAGACTGGACATTAGGAAGCATTTTTTTACTGAGAGAGTTGTCAAACACTGGAAAAGGCTTCCTAGAGAGGTGGTTGATGCACCGTGCCTGACAGTGTTTAAAAGGCATTTGGACAATGAACTTGACAACATGCTTTAGCTTTTTGGCCAGCCCTGAATTGCTTAGGCAATTGGACTAGATGACTGTTGCATGTCCCTTCCAAGTGAAATATTCTGTTCTAAAGTTAATAATATCATTACTTTAGCAAGATGTGCTCTGCCTGCACATAATTCTGGATGTGCAAGTATATGAAGGGTAAAGACAAACTAAAAGGACGTAGTCATGATTCCTTTTTTTCTCCACAGCTTCATAAACTCCGGATTCATCAGAAAAAAACAAACCAAACAAAAAACCAAACAGAAAAGAAAACATTTAACCAATAAGAATGAATATCCACGTGGCAGTTCGCAGTCAATATCTAGTGCTCAAAAACCGGCAGGAGGAAAGATTGTTTCAACAAAGTAATTTTTCAAGTTCACCAGTGTGAATAAGCGAGTTACTACTGTTCTCTATCAGGGTGAATATGAACCTGTCAAAATAATGAAACATTTTATTGACGCCGAATAATGAAGGCAAATGATAAAACAGCCAAAGCTTGATAGCCTTCTCCAGCATTTTTCTCCACAAAAAAATGTAAATTAAATGCAATTCTTCAATTCTGCTGTGGGCTAGGAGAGATGGAGATACTAAAATAAGACCTTACTGAACAGTCTGACTGCACCAGAATGTGTGTCTTGATGTCTGTGACACCTTTTTGGTCTGATTTCTGTCACAAAGGCTATATCTGAACTGGATATGACAGAGGAGACTGTCAATGTGAAACTCTTGCATTATAGCAGTAAAGATGAGGATGTAAATGACATGATGGATGCTTTAACGCACTTTAAAACAGCTCTGGAAAAAAAGCAGTGGTTAATATGAAGCCACATTATGGATACAACAGAATGCTGCTACAGAGCTTTTAAAATTGCTAGAAGCAGGCAGATCTGCTTGTTTATTTTGATGGGTTACATTTGCACATTTCAAATTTTTTTGGCATTGGAGGTAATTTGTGCAAGACTTATATTTCACTATGAAAATTTAAAAAAAATCTACTTTCAAACTTTTATCAGCTGTTCCTGCAGCTTGTAAAAACCATCACACATACAGCTTGCTGATTGTGTCGCATACTGATGGCAGAGAGCAGGCATGGAGGCCATACCCTGTCCAGTTCCTGCAACATGAATATTTAAATCTATATTTTTTTCTCTATTTTTGTCCACCCTTTGTGCCACAAAGTCCAGGATTTTCCCTTCATGTATGAACACAAGCATGAACACACAAATGTTTGTTTTCATGTGGCGGCTACATGCATTTTCATCTGTTACTTCAAGGTTTTCTTTGAAGTTTTCTGTCTATAAGAAAACAAATCTCTGCTTTTTTGGGGGGGAAATAGAGAAGAAAATTTCCTCAGTCCTGCCTTCTGGTTTGTTTAAAATAAAGTGGGAAAGTTATTAAACAAGAAAGCAGAATTATTCTGAACAAGCAGAATTATTCTGAACAATCAGAATCTCCTGTCCACTGCCTTCTGAGGGATTCAGAGCTAAACTCTGTTTTGGTTCATTTTCTTCATTACTATCAACCATGATCACTTAGTTGAACAAGGAATCAGCTCATCACAAAGTTGAGTCCATTGTAGTCATGTTCTCCTTTCAATCTATTTAATAGCCTTATTATGAACTTTTTTCAACAAAATGGAGAATGCAAGTCTGAATCTCTTCAAGGCAACAAGAAAGAGAAGTAATGGTATAGTGCAAAAGAACTGTTAGATAACCCTCTGTTTCAGCTGGGTTTTTCAAGATACAAGACTGTGGTTGCCATCACCACAAGTCTGAATCCCTTCAAAGCAAGAGGAAGGTTATCTGGGAAACACTGAGGTCAAACAATGCGTAAAGCATCTCTAGTGGTACTCAAACCCCATGCGTAAACGGCTGATGAAGGTTGAACACCACTTACTTCATGGATTCAAAATAACTTTAAGCAGGAAAAAGATGACTAAAAGAAGCAAGACAGCAAGGCTTCCTGTAGGGATTGCATCTGAATTGTAAGTACCTAAGCGTGTGCAGCAAACATAGAGTCAGTTTGGGCAGTGTTCAGCTCATATAAGGAAACCAGACATAAATGAACTGAGCATCCACGCTTGCATTCTAGGTAACAGAGTCAATGGGAACAACTTCGTTGCTCAGATATATACTTGAGTTTGAAAAGCCTTAAAATAGCTCCTCTGAACTCCAGCTGCTGCTCCAGAAGTATATGAGTCACCTTGAGATCCTGTGTTATTTTTACCAGACCTACACAGAAGCCTTAGACTCCACAATCTCATACAATACTAGGTTCCTATATTTTAGGATACTGAATTGAGCCCACACATTGAGAAACACATTTGGCTCATGCTCAGGTAGGCACCAATACTTCGTCTGCTGGCTAATTCTCTAGATTGCAGTGAATGTGTTGACTAAATCCCTAGTGAGTGGAACAGGAGCATAAGTATCTACAGCACACAGATGCTCCTCAATCAGTTGTTTGAATTTGTGATCTGAATCATTACCTTCTGTCAAGTATTGAATGGGCCAGGAGGGATTTCTCAGTAACAATATCTAGGTTCAGAAACTTGAATTCTCCCTAAATTATAGTTTACATGTGCATGTAATTTTCAGAATCTTCAGTTTGTACCATACCAAAGCATTCAAAATTAAAATAAAGTCATGTACACATATCTAGGTTTAATAAATTTGTGATTGCAGGGTTTGTCTGCAAAGAAAGGCTCTTTATTACTTGATATTCTCCAGTGAATGTTCTTCCATTTTACAACATAAAACACATTTTAATTCTTAAATTGGCAAATTAACAGAAAGTTAAAGGACTTAAGTATTCCAAAAACAAGATACCTGAAGTAACAGGTTGGACTGCTGGGCAGAGACCAATGGTTTAACACGGCCAAATGCCGGGTCCTGCACTTGGGGCACAACAACAACTCTATGCAGAGCTACAAACTGGGAGAAGTCTGACTAGAAAGCTGCCAGGAGGAGAGGGACCTAGGGGTGTTGGTTGACAGTGGCTGAACATGAACCAGCAGTGTGCCCAGGTGGCCAAGAAGGCCAATGGCATCCTGGCTTGTATCAGAAACGGTGTGACCAGCAGGTCCAGGGAGGTTATTCTCCCTCTGGACTCAGCACTGGTGAGGCCGCTCCTTGAATCCTGTGTTCAGTTCTGGGCCCCTCAGCACAAGAAGGATGTTGAGGCTCTGGAGCGAATCCAGAGAAGATCAACAAAGCTGGTGAAGGGGCTGGAGAACAGACCTTATGAGGAACGGCTGAGAGGGCTGGGGGTGTTTATCCTGGAGAAGCAGAGATTGAGAGAAGACCTCATTGCTCTTTCCAGCTCCCCGAAAGGAGGTTGTAGAGAGGAGGGAGCTGGGCTCTTCTCCCAAGTGACAGGGGACAGGATAAGAGGGAATGGCCTCAAGCTCCGCCAGGGGATATTTAGGCTAGACACTAGGAGGAAGGTTTTCACAGAAAGGGTCATTGGGCATTGGAACGGGCTGCCCAGGGAGGTGGTTGATTCACCTTCCCTGGAGGTGTTTAAGGGATGGGTGGACGAGGTGCAGAGGGACATGGTTTAGTGTTTGATAGGAATGATTGGACTCAATGATCCGGTGGGTCATTTCCAACCTGATTATTCTATTATTCTATAAATCTATGATTCTAACTTTCTCAAGCAGACAATGCCAAATGTTCTATTTAATGTTGTTGGTATTTTCAATTGTTGTAATCCCTATTTCATCTTTCCCAACAACTACTCCAGTTATACCCATGTTATGTCCACATCTCTTCCCACTGATCCTCATTTTTCATCAGTTGTTTTTTTCATCCAGATCCAGAATAGATTATGCCTGATGTTACCTCTGAAAATTAGGATGCTCCTTGTGCAATCAGATTTCTGAAACTGTCTGTGAGAAAACCTGTGAAAATGATAGTAGATCCATTCAAAAGTGGTATTTATTCAGGCAAATTATTTAATGTGGTTCTATAAATTGTTTTTCTGTTGTTTTTTTTTTTTTTAACTTTTACAATAATTGTTTCATGTTGCTTGTTTAGATGAGAGACAAGTAAATAACTAGATAATATTCTTGTTTGTAAAAAAAACCAAAAAACTCTTTTGTGCTGGAGAAATCTCTCTATCCTAGCATGGAGAGGTTATTCAGATCATTCAATAGGCTGCCCAGGGAGGTGGTTATGTCACCTTCCCTGGAGGTGTTTGAGGGATGGGTAGACAAGGTGCTGGGGGTCATGGTTTAGCGTTTGATAGGAATGGTTGGACTCGATGATCCGATGGGTCTTTTGAAACCTGGCGATTCTGTGATTCTATGATTGGTTCTATGTTTCAGAGTGGCACAAATATGCTCATTTGTTTGTGGAATAAGTGTCTTTTGTAAAGTTTCAAATTAAATGAATTTTTAAAGAGGATAACAGGATGGAGATTCAGAGATTTTTTTAAGTGAGAGAAATAAGATAAATCTTCAACATACAAAAACACAGGACAAAATTATGACTGATTTGCAATTTGATCCCAGAATAAAGCATATAACCTCGGTTCCCTGAATTGAAAATACAAACTGCTTCTGCTTTACTGGGCATTTATGAGACAGAAGGAAACATCCAGAATGCTACAAAGCTGAGTTTGGGTCATTTAGGTAGTATAAGCCACAGACAGAAATGCAAGGGAGTTGTTTTTGTGGTGATTTAGAAAATGGGATTCATCTTTGTAACTTATTGATATTACAGTTTGTTCCCTTCCTGCATCTTTAGATATGATACTGCATTGTCTACTTCAATGACTGAGGTTTAAAAAAGAAACAAATCTCTTGGCAAAATAATTCCATTTGCTGTTATGTACTTTTCAAATTTTTTATTCACCCTATTAAGAAGAAAAACCTTAGCAAAATTATTATAAAGCCCTAATTCTTACTGGTGCATTGACTTGGTGCTAATTTCATGTTGATTAATACTTTAAAACTTCTACAATTTCCTAATATCAACTCACTTCTTTCAGTAAACAAAAAAGGAAGTGAAATTAACTTTTTATCTTCAGTTACTACCACTAGTAAATAACAGATCCAACTGGGGCACATAGTTAGGGGCAAATTATGCCCCAGATAATTTTCCATCCATTTAGGGGATTCTAACAAAACATAGGAGGAATAGAGTACTAATAGTAGACTGGTATCATTGGAGTTGATGATCTCTAAGTTCTTTTCCAATATAATGATTCCATGATTCTAATCTTCAAGCTATATAAGAAAACAGAAGAGAGTAAAAGAAGCTCACAGAAGAAATAAAAGATAAAGAAAGGAAGAAAGGAGACCTCATTACTCTGTACAACTACTTGAAAGGAGGTTGTAGATTGGAGGGAGCTAGGCTCTTCTCCCAAGTGACAGGGGACAGGACAAGAGGGAATGGCCTCAAGCTCCACCAGGGGAGATTTAGGCTAAACATTAGGAAGAAGGTTTTCATGGACAGGGTCATTGGGCACTGGAATAGGTTGCCCAGGGAGGTGGTTGATTCACCTTCCCTGGAGGGGTTTAAGGCACAGATAGACGAGGTGCTGAGCGACATGGTTTAGTGATTGATAGGAATGGTTGGACTTGATGATCCGATGGGTCTCTTCCAACCTGGTGATTCTATGATTCTATGAATATGTTTCCTGAACTGTCATCCAGAATCAGTATGTAGAGTATTGTCTCTGACTTAGCATTTATGTAAAGAACAATTAAGAAGACAAGTATGAATAAATACAAGGTAAGATATTCCCTAATTTAACTGCTGCAGGGATCATAGAATTACAGAATCATAGAATTCCAGGTTGGAAGGGAACTCAGGGATAATGTGGCTGAACCAGTTTAGGTGATCTATAGTTTAAATGAGATGACCCAGCACCCTGTCAAGTTAAGGCTTTAAACTATCCAGTAGAGAGGAATCTACCACTTCCCTGGGGAGATTATTCCAATATTTAACTGTTCTCATACTGAAAAATTTTCTTCTGGAATCTCCCCAGGAGCAACTTACACTCATTACCCCTTGTCTTTTCCATGTGACTCATTATTAAAGTGGAGTCTCTATCCTTTTGGTAGACACCCTTTGTGTACAGGTACATGGTAATAAATTCTCTCCTAATCCTTCTCCTCTCGAAGCAGAACAAACCAAGTTCTTATATCCTTTCTTCTTAAAGAAGGTTTCCTAGTCCTCTGATCATCATGATCATGTATGCTGCCAGTGGTAAATGGGAGAGTAAAGCACCCATCGCTACTTTCTACCTCACCACAGCACTCCTGACCTTTACTCCAGTCTGCAGATCTGCAAGGTTTACTGCATTACCTAATCACTGAATGTATTTTAAATAGAATATCTTCCTTAACACTCACAGAAGTAATTCTCTTTCTGGATCTTGGAAAACTTCAAGGATGCAGGTATGTAAATCATGAAAAGTGGAGGGACCCTTGGACTCTGGGGATGTACCAGCCAACTTTTGACTCCAGCCCAGACAGAAGTCTGAGAAAAGACCAGCCTCTTTCTACAAATCTACTATAGTTTCCAGAGACACCTCAGAATCCTGGAAGAACTGACTGAGCACTTGGCAGCTGTGCAATCTTGCTGTTTAATTTAACCAGCCAGGAGACACAGCTTGGTGGTGTCAAGACTCTGCCTTTTTCCTTTTCTCCTCCCATTCCCAGAGCAGATGTTCATCCCCATTCCTCATTCCTGGGCAAAAGAACAATTTTGCCTGTAATGCTGAGAAATCTAAGCTCATCTCTAAAATTGACTGGTTTCAGTCTTAACATATCAATATTATGTATTTTTTTCCTACCTAGGAACTAGTTGTTTTCAGCATATTTAATAATATTTTTGAGATTTGTCTGAATAAGATTTGTCTCCCTTTAGTGATGATGCTGATAAGTTTGTCACAAGGATGCAAATGAGTAAAAACAAAGATTGGTTACAAATAGGTGAAGGGAATGAAAGTTTGAAACAGATGTTATCTAAGGATGTAAGCAAATATCACCTTGGGGTGGGGGAACAGACTAAATTTCAAAATATGGCAGAATTAACAGACATCAGACATGGATATCAGATCTAAAAAAAAAAAAAAATCAATTTGGGCCACCAAATACCACATAGTATTTTTACTTATGAGAAGGACGAAAAAGTAATTTAACAAGTATAGACCAATTAAGCTGACCTCAATAATATTTTGGGGATGTAGAACACATTTTCCAGTGAAAAATTAATGAAAGACATGAAGATAAATGGATTATGGGATAAAACGAAACATGAATTTATTGAATGTAGACTAAGCCAAACTAACTCAGTGAGCTTTTATTCTTGTCACAAATTATTTTCTGCAGACAGGCATTGCTCAGGCTCTCATGTCTTTGAACTTGAGTAAAGCATTTCATATAATGAGCCACATGGAGAATTTTTACAGACTGAAATGGGATTGCTGAAAACTGTCAGGCCCAAAAGATCCTGTTAAAAGTCATATGGAAATGGATCAGAAAATAGGAAAAACCTCCTGTCTTGAAGCACATCTCAGATATATTTTTTTTAGGATCAGCTATGGGACTAATTTTACTTGATATTTTCATCACTGACCCTGGCACAAAAAGTCAGAAATTGATCATTTGTTTTGGCAGCAAGTAAGGAAGAACAGTCAATAAAATGAGGAGAAAATGTCAGACAGGAAGAAACAGAGACGTTTGAGTACTGGGATAACAGAAATGAAACAAAGTGTACTCGTGCAAAGTGCCAAGACATGTACATCTATGAAGAAAAATTATCTCCATATCCTGGGAAATTATTAATGGGAAATGATAGAAGATAAGAAAGAACAGGAAGCTATAAAAAAGCTAAACTAATCCTAGACATTTTTTTTTTCATGTTCAGATAAGGAATTATTCATTCTGGTATGCGTGACTGTGGTAAAGTGACAATAAACAGACAACCACAGTTCTTCTCAGGTTATTGGTAAAAAAAAAAAAAAAAAAAAAAAAAAGGAAGTATTACTGTAACAAGGGTGAGAAAAGGATAATTAGGAAAAAAAGAAATCAGAGAAATATCTTTTCACCACACCACTGCCTTACGAAAGAAGGAAGGTAGAGGGGACATGACTACCCCTTGTTAGTGACTTAAGACAACAAAATGGGCGCAATAAATGAGAAAATTTGAGGCAAATGGCCAAAAGAAATTTAGACTAGAGATTAAGAAAATCCTTCTGATATTCTGAAGTGAGATTATGAGATGGTTTCTTAGGAGAGGATTTGCACACCATAAAACAGTGCTTGTTAATGCCATGACAGGGATTACATGACGTGCTAAACTGTTACAGCAAGAAACTGTATTCAGAGCTGAGAATGTAAGAAAGTTAATCAGTAGAAAACACTAAAACTGCTGATAAACTCTATAAACTTTTCAACAATTCGCTCTATCTATTAGTCTCATTCATTGGCCTACAGCTCTATTTCAGTGTGTCCCACCTCAGCAATGCAACAAAGGAACTACTGGGGTCACGAGGACCCCAACCAAAATATCTCCCAGGTCCTTGGGAGAAGTGAAAGCTCACTTTGAGGAGATGACTTTAGAGAAGTGGCAATAAAGGAGAGAGATTCTATCTCTTTCAAAGGCAACAAGAAAAACGCACCTACCTAAACCTCTGCCTGGGTTAGGACACTGGGCACTTGGCATGTACAGAGAAGCCACTCATGTCAGTCCAGAAAATATTCTTAGCCACTTCATCTGTAGAATAACTTCACATTAGCCATTATTATCATGGTTGTAAAAATCACACAGAATCACAGAATAACTAGGTTGAAAAAGACCCACAGGATCATCGAGTCCAACCATTCCCATCAATCACTAAACCGTGTCCCTCAGCACCTTATCCACCCATGCCTTAAACACCTCCAGGAAAGGTGACTCAACCATGGAGTCAAATTATTCAAATGGAGTCAGAGGGGAAAGCAGTAAAATTCAGATTTGTCCTGCTAAGAAAACGTGAAACAACTCTGCTAGTACTCAACAGAGGAAGTGTTTACAGCTACTGTCCCATCCTTAAAAATTGAAGCTAACATGCTCTGACTGTGTGGTCTCCCTACCCTCACCCCAACCTGACCTTTTCCCATAAATCTTGATCAACCACCAGTAGTGATCATGAAGATCATGGAAGGTTGTGATGTCTGGATCTGCCTCATGGTGATTTTAGGGAGAAACAGATTACAACAGCATAGCAAAGGGATACTCTATGGTAATACACCCATCTGACCACAGCACCGGTCAGGGTAGGACACAAATCAAATCTGAAAGAAGGTCTAACCTGTGGTCCATATGTTCTGTGGACACAGTTGTGACTCAATCAACCTACTCCACAGTGAGCAGTCCAAGAATATTTTGATTTCTCCTGAAACAATAGTGAGTTGCACATTAGGATCTCCCCTTGAAAGAGATACCTCTCAAGGTTTCTTCTTGAGGTGGAGAGAGTCCTTGCCACAACAGACCCTTAGTACGGGAATGGGGAACAAGTGCACTGAAACTTTGTGATCTTAGCTAAGAGGTCATAGAATCATTAGGTTGGAAAAGACCTTAGAGATCAACAACTCCAGCCATACTAAGGGTTGATTGTGCATATTTATTCCTTCCGACATAAACCATTGACTAAGTCTTCAAGTAAGTCTCGATCTACCCATAGCTAGACAGCTCTCTGAGAAGTAGTATTGAAAGCCAGGGTATCCTTTCTGTCCTCACAACTCAATGGGAGCTCAATGGGTCTCCGTGGCAGTTTTTTTCTGACCGTGTCCTGTGTACCTTACCATTGAACTTTGTCACCACTGTCACATTTATTATCAAACTTTGCCAAATTTCTGATTTATATCAGGAAACATATTGTTTCTTCTCTCTTCAAAGTACATCACTCTGTCTCTCCATCTGCAACACATGTCTGCAGGCTGAACAGCTCAGAGTGCTGTGTCTGGGGTGAGGGACATCCCAGAATTCATAACTATTCAAACCATTACGATTTTTTCTTTTCAATTCTGAATGGTTGTTCTGCCATTCTCGATCCTCTAGCTGAATCAGGCACCACTTTAAGTGGTTCCAGTGAAGGACAGAACAGGCCATGTTCAAAACCTTGGTGATGCCTTCTGAAAACACAGGTATTGATTTCATAATTAGAGTTTAAATGGAAGATGCCCTCCTGAGTTTAAGTTGAACCTCTGCAGAGGAAAACAAATTGTAATTACTGGTAAAATTCTTACTCAATACAGGTTTATTGGTTTAAAAAAATCCAGAAACAAGAAAACAGCAAACCCAAAAAGAAGGAGCCATGTGATAATGGATTTGCCAAATGCTTCTCTGGTAGATTTAACTTCTCTCTAATAATATTTTTTATAATTGTTACAGCGTGAAAATATGTAATATCACAGCCTGCAAATGGTTCATTCATATTCATGTTTTCCACTTGTTAGCTGCTGAGGAATGTTCTCAGATTGCTTTTATATTATAAATTGTTACTTATTTACCATGCCAGTTAATGACACTGATGTAGCACGTGTGACATGAATTTGTAGTTTACATCACAAGTACTTGAAATTTTCCATTGAAACACAATTTCATTGAGAAAAAAAAAAATGAAAGAAGATGGAAAGAAACCACCCCTCTCTATTAATTAAGATGACATTGTTTTGTAGAATAACATTTGTTCAGATGATCTGACAAAAAATATAGATGGGTTTTTTATAAGAAGCAGGTTCCAAATATCCAGGAAGAGCCCATGGGTGATTTCCAGGTATTCCAGAAAAAGTCCATCACAGGATTAGCCACCACATGGCAATAACCTAGCAAAAACTTATTTTGGGATATTTTTTTGAACCAGGGTCTCAGTACCTTCAGGGCATGCAACTCCAGGTCAGCTCTGAAACAATCACCTCTGCACTGATGTTTCCAAAAACCCTATTGCAGAACAAGAAACTCAGAAGCTTGTGAAATACATCTCATCAAAGGCCACCTCCTGGTTCCAGAGCAATAGCCTCCTGCCACTTGTCTGTAGCCTGAATCTCAAAACATTTAAAGTTTGTGCTGTTGAATCAGTAGTCAGGACCTTGTAGCCCTGACTTCCAAACTATCAAGACATCACCCCCTAACACTCCTCACATGAAACATGATATGCAAAACTATTAACAACTAATACATATTATTAGAGGAAAGCAAGATATACATAAGAAAATAAAGGATGTTTTTGGAGAATCCACTGTAATTTCAGACTACTAAAAAGCAACTCTGCTTAGATAAACTTATTTCTTCATCCAGGGATAAAATGTTTTTCCTCAGGTTTATTGTGTTTCCTTTGTCCTAAAATAGTTAAAAATCACTAACATTTTTCGAAAGCAAACTCTGAAGATTTAAAATATAGATGGAAAAAAAACTGATGCAAATATTTTTAGGACATTGGAAACATGAAATGCGAACTATGAAAGGAACAGATCTCTTGTTTCTTTCTTTATCTGAGTAGTACATAACTGATTTCATAGCAGGAAACGCAAATCAGTTTGAAGATCCAAAATCCTTAGAAAACAATAGGATGTGTTAAATAATATCCTGTGTATATGGATACAGACAAAGAGATAAAGTGAGAACAAATTTAATGGGATGGACTACGGGAGTAGATTGTGCTTAAACTATCTCCTCTGCAGTCTCTAAATGTGCTGTGTCTCTTGCGGTGCAGAATATTCAACACATAAAATGAGCTTTCTTACCTTTTTTGTTCAGATACCTGCAGGTCACCTTTATACTCACTGGGAGAACTTTTTTTTTTCCCCAGTCATGTTCCATCTATCACTCTGTACATGTAGAGAGGCAAGAGCAGATGTGTCAGACACAGAAAATGAGGCAGAACAAAGAGGAATAGGCCCCTGAAGGAAACGAAGAGAGAGGTTCTGCAAACAGAAACAGAAGAAGCGAGAGAGAGAAGGGACTCGAGATAAATCAACAGAGAATCAAGTCCCTTGAAACAGAAGGTGAAAAAATTCCCTAAAAAGAAAAAGATAGCAAGGGACATTTGTCAATCAGAAGGACCAACGAGTCTCCAAGAATTTTCGTGTTGTATTGTTATTGCAGTGACAAGATGAAAATTCAGCTAAATCATAATGGACTTCTTACTACCCAGCCTTTTCAAGTGTAACATTTAATACAGATTACAAGAGGAGCATTCCTTCTCCTCCATCACTTCAGCTCTATGCTTCTATGTCCGCTTGGAAAAAGAGAAAGTGAGTAAGTAATGTGAGATGCATAAAAACCTAGTAAACATTCAATCTAGAGAGCAGGTCTTGGTTCCTAGATATATGTCGTATTTACTGTGTAATCATAGAATCACAGAATCACCAGGTTGGAAGAGACCCATCGGATCATCGAGTCCAACCATTCCTATCAAACACTAAACCATGTCCCTCAGTATCTCGTCTACCCAGGCCTTAAACACCTCCAGGGAAGGTGAAGATACCTCCAGGGAAGGTGAAATCTATCTCAGAACAGCACTTCATGTTCAGATACTCTGCAGTCCACTGTACTTTCAACCAGTCGATTGCAAAGTTTACTGCAAAATGAAGTGGAGAAGTTTGGTACTAAAGGAAGCAATGCTCCAAAATCAACTGAATAGGTCACCTACAGCAGTTAGAATAGGAAAGAAGAAAAAAGGGAGGATGTTTATCAACTTAAAAAAAGATGCCCTTATTCAATCAGATATCTAATATCATCTGTTTTCTAACTATCTGCAGAGCTGAGTCTTGAAAGTGCAGTCCGCTCTAGGTGACTGCTGTTTCTTTGTTCAAAACCCATTCCATCCAAAAAGACCGTCATCAAAGTTTGATATCTCTCTGAGATAAGAAGACTCTCCTTCCTCTTATTTTTCTATGGTTTTTCATCTAGCATTAACTTTCTCCCAGTTGCTTTTTTCTGCATCTCACGATTTTCTTATGTAGATAACTAAAGCAGAAGTGGAGGATGTGGAGGAGCTATAGAATCATAGAATCACCAGGTTGGAAGAGACCCATCGGATCATCAAGTCCAACCATTCCTATCAAACACTAAACCATGTGTCTCAGCGCCTCATCCACCTGTCCCTTAAACACCTCCAGGGAAGGTGACTCAACCACCTCCCTGGGCAGCCTGTTTCAGTTACCAATGATCCTTTCTGTGAAAAATATTTTCCTGATGTCAAGCCTGAACCTCCCCGGTGGATCTTGAGGCCATTCCCTTTGGTAGTTGTAGAGTGCAATGAGGTCTCCTTTCAGCCTCCTCTTCTCCAGGCTAAACACCCCCAGCTCTCTCAGCTGTTCCTCATAAGGCCTGTTCTCCAGCCCCTTCCCCAGCTTCATCATTCAAATTTGAAGCAATTCTATGGGAGACAGGTTTCTCATGTAGGTTTCTCTTAGAGATGGCTAATCATTTAATCACTTGAAAGAAGAGGTAAAACAAATTCTCCTCAAGACCTTGGGCAGCTTAATTTCATCAGAGAAAGCTTAAGAAAACTCTACATTTTTTAGTGATGTATTAATCTTGTCTTAGATAGAGTTCATTTTGAAATGTGAGTGAAAACAATTAAACTATTCCAATCCAGAGCAACTGAGTATCTAGGATACATATAGTAACTTAAAAAACATCCTTAGCACTGACATGCTTGATCTTTATTGCAAAATACCAAACTACAAATCAAAAATCATGTGAATTCATAACATTGGAAATGGTAAGATCTCAAGGAAAGTTGAAAAGGAATAGTATTTTCCTGCAGCAGGAGGTTTTTTTAGGTGATGTCAGGACATACCAGGAGTGTAGAAAGGATCATTTCAAAAGGAAAAACTAAAAAAATAAAAAAAGAGCGAGAGACTGATATTCCTCCAAATCACAGAGTTTTAATTAACAGAAAATTGATTTGATGATTTGATGCTTTAAAATTTATTTCCTTAATTTTTATTTCAATTTTTATTTCCCCTCCCCCAGTATGTTGAAGGACAGACCTAACTGCTGCAAGTGGAGCAAGCTAAAAGCAGCTTCACTTGAGAGAAGCTGTAACGTGCTACTGATTGAGCCACATGAATTTTGTAAGGGGAGATAACATAACTTGTTTAATCAAGTTACGTAGCAGAGAAAGCCAGACCCACAATCAAACTAAAATAGGAAAACCTTCTGACACACAAGCTCTGTGTGTCAGAAAGCTGTCAGAAAGCAGCTGATGGGATGCATATTCAAATCTCAGTTATCTCACTATGATATATTTGTGTCCTGATGTTGTGAAGAAAGGTATGGTGGTTAATACAGGGTGAGCAGTCATCTGGTTCGATTGTAATATCTTGTAATGACTTCCTCAGACAGAAACTCATAAATTTCTGTATTTTCTTAAGTAATGAGTAAAGCAAATATTCACCTGCCTAAAATTAGTTTTATGACGTGCTAAGAGGCTTGGTACTGAAAGTTTGTGAAGCACTGGCTCAGAACTGCCATGTAAGTATTATCATTATCAAAGGTAGAAAAAATTATAGTGATGAATACTACATTTTATTACTGAAATGGGCTCTAATTTAGATTAAGTAAAGCACCTTTTGCATGTTAATAAGAATTCCTCAATCTCACGAGGACAGAAAAGAAGTGCTTTAATATTTTATGATATTTATTGGTAAATTCCATAGGACCAAGATTGTATTCTACATGTTCATCTGTTGCCAAGCTTTGTGAAATCCTGTCAGAACTCCTTGAGTGCAACCATAGCTCAAACTGTAAATAATATAATCTTGTAATTATAAAAGAAATATTTGCAGTAATTCCTCCATATTGATTTGACCCCTTTAACTTTTCTAACCTAAACTAAATATGCATTTAGTAATAGTCATATGGAGTGTCACCATGAGCTTTTCACATACTATGAATATATTATACCATGATTAATTATCGCTGTGCATTTGATACACTGTAATTTGCTCAAGTTTAATGGACTCAGATCATCAGTAAACGCAGAGTTCCTCCATATTTTAGCAATGGCTAATCCATTAGCAGCACGAAGGTTTTCCTGTAAGACTAAATCAATGAGCTGACGTTTATCAGACATGTGCTATCCAAATAGTTTATGCTTCATACCTGTAAAAAAAACCTCTGTGCAGTTTACCATGATTTAAAGGAGAGTAGAATTGCCTGGGGTTATGTACTGGGGGGGGTTGGGGTGTTTTCTTTAGTATACTGTCCCTAACAGTGTAGGTAAACTGTGTGTATGTAGCTGCATTCTTAAGTAATTATTTGTAATGTCATTTTTATGTCTGCAGATATTCATGATTCTGGAAAAAATACAGGGAAATACACTTTTTTCCCCCCGACTATATTTTAGAAACAGTATCTTTCAGATTTAAGTAAGTCTAAAGTTAGCCTATCATCTGGAAAAGAAGTCACATATATAAAGTTTACTAATCATTAGTATAAGCTTAATAAAGCTTATAAATAATTAATATACAGAAGTACACAGAGAGATAAAAGTTGGATAACTTTCAGCACACCAGGGAAAACTTTCGTATTATATATCAAAAAATATAACAGATGCTTTTATTGAATGATACCTATCCAATATGTTACATGCTCGTTATGTTTATTTGCTCCGCGAACATATTAAACATCAGAAACTTGTCTCAAAGAAAAAGTGAACTAAATAGAGGAAACAATGGAGACAGAAGGAGATAAGACACTCTGCATTTATTATAAGAGTATTTTGGCATAAGCTTTAGCATAGACTTGCCAAGTTTTGGTGGAAACATCTGAATTTTATTTTGAATTAAAGATTACTCTCGCTCAAAACCCAATTCTGATGAAACTCCACTCTTAAACTATGGAGAGGTGTGTGAGAAAGGGTATGGGATTGTGGAGGCAAGTAAGGTGACATGACATTTGTCATGACATTTCTTATTTGTGGTAGCTTTTATTATGTACCTGGCAACGAGATTTTTTTGGAGACAGGTTTCTGCTGACTTGTTCTTCCTAGAATATTTTACTATGCTTACATTATGTAAACGGATTCAGTAAAAACCAAATACTGAAGAATTCCTGGGAATATTAGGGGTTTTTTGTCCAGCATGACAGAATCAATTTTTGAAAAGGGCGATACCATACAGTGACAGCTGCTAGTCATCTTGTATTGTTCGAGTGTTTCTTTTAGCATCTGCAGAGCAGCATTAGAGGACCTTGAGTGGAAACCAAAAGTAGATACTGATGACTGCCCTATGCTGACTCTAGCTTCGTAGACAGCAATAACTACCCTGAAGCACAAAATTTATTTTATCACCTGCCTTTTATAGAATTTGGCCCAACTGCTTTGTAATTTAAATGCATAGGTTTATGATCAGAAGAACTTCTAAACCAATGAAAAGCTGGTAAAGACATAAATCCAGTACATATCCATTGGTTCACAGCTTTACAGAGGTATAAAAAGAGCCTCATAAATACTAAGGTAATGTGAAAAAATGTAGAGTCGCTGCTCATATCCAGGTATGGTTTGCACTCTATAATTTGCACTCTCACAAAGACAAGAAAAGTAGGATCACTCAAAGACTTTTTCCTTTAGCTGCAAGATACTTAACTGAGAAAAACAAGGACAATTAGAAGTTTCCATTTGTAGAAAAAAAGAACTTAAAAGTATTCTTTAGATATTTTTGAAAAGTGGAGGAACAAAATCAACTTTTCATTCCTTGACGGTGTGCTTTCTTTGCAGTGTAGGTGGCTGAGGTAGCTACTCAGCACTGCTGCTTTCTTTCACAGGCAGGTAAATCATAGAATCATAGAATCACCAGGTTGGAAGAGACTCATCGGATCTTCTAGTCCAACCATTCCTATCAAACACTAAACTACATCCCTCAGCACCTTGTCTACCTGTGCCTTAAACACCTACAGGGAAGGTGAATCAATCACCTTCCTAAGCATCCTATTCCAATGCCCAATGACCCTTTCTGTGAAAAACTTCCTCCTAATGTCTAGCCTAAATCTCCCCTGGTAGAGCTTGAGGCCATTCCCTCTTGTCCTGTCCCCTGTCACTTGGGAGAAGAGGCCAGCTCCCTCCTCTCCACAACCTCTTTTCAGGTAGTTGTAGAGGGCAAATGAAGAAAAGCATGAAGTAAGCAGAGCTCTAGTTCTTGCATCACTCCACACAACAGCCTCTATAGATGAAGTGTCAGTGTGGAGTGTGGGGTGATATTCATCTGACCAAACAGAAACAGATGTCTGGTCGAGGGTGTGATGGATTATTTGAGTGATTCTATTGAGTGTGTTTATAAAAAGTTCAGGAATCTAAAGGGAGTTTAGGGCATTGTTCTTGCCTTTATCAGAGTGAAGCTAGACCATGGTGTGAAGTTTAAGTAGCCGTCTGTATACTCTCTATAGCCTTAGGCACATGTTAAAAAGAGATGTATCTTGCTTTGCAGGGACTGAAAGTCAGACTATTGGGTGGCTAAATTTAAGGGTAGTTTACCCTACTGTAACCTGCAGTTGATGATATGTTCAAAAAAATCCCATGTTCAGATCTATTCTCAGTAGCTCTTACTTCAGTCTGGGAGTTTGGGGCATTTGTTTGATGACAATGAAATTATGGTTGCTTAAAATGTACTCATGCTTGGCCTTGATTTTATATAGCAGGGAAGGACTATGAGCGTCAAAAATACAAGGTCTGTCTTCCAAAAGAGTATAAAAATATCCAGCCCATCCATCAAGCTGGGCATAGCAAAACTCAGTTTGTCATGACAACAAAGTAATCCGAGGGCTCTCTGATAATGACTCTAATAAATGCGTTGGTGCATGAGAGACATATCAGCAAAATGACAAATTGATAAAAGAGAAGGTTACACAGGAATGCAAATAAAAAGCTTTCATTCTGTGTCAAGTATTTTTACTTGCCTAGTAATAGCTGAATAGAAAGGAAATGAAAGAAATCCTCTTGACTGTAGGATCAAAAACACACATGGAAAGAAAGCCCTTACACAGTGTGCAAAAAGTGCTTGACTTGAGTATATTTATGGCACTCTGAGGAACAAAAGAGGGGTTCACATGAACTAACTTTTGAGGTGTATAACCTTGGTTGCAGAATTAGGAGTCATATTAGAAGTCAGCAAAGGTTTCAGAAAGCTATTCAGGCATTGAGGTTAGAAGCTTGAAGGCAGAGGGTGTGATCTCTCCACACCATGTTCAACTGTCATGAAAAGTACTGTGACAACTTAAGGATGTGAATAAGGTTAAATTGAGATAAACTGGGTATTTCAACCAGGTGCGAGAATCCAGTAAAAAGCTATATAGCCTTTTTTTTTCCCCAGCTGCTTCAGAGTTACAAGAATGGTGTTTCTAGAAACCCTTCTGTTCAAAAAGCTCTTCTGTCCTAAGTCTGGGATATTTAGACAAAGCTTTGGTGATGCCTGATGTATTAGAGGAGAGTAAGATTTATTGCTCATTTATAAAGAGTCTGATCTCATCAGTGCACTATGTCATGAGGAAAGAAAATATTTTTGTATCCAAAACATACATGCCAAGATGATCTTCAGCAATGAATAAAAATACAATGTCAGAGATATTTGAAGTTGAATGTGAAACCACTCTTGCACTCTTACACTGTATTCCTTTCCTTCATGGAAGATAAATGCATTTTTAGCAACACAGAACATGTAGTTTGTCCAATTGTTTTTAGTTCCAGGAGACTCATGGTATTTCTGTAAACACTTCAGAGTGACATAGGTGTTTAATTTGCCTTACCTACAATTACAGTCTCTTCTCCTAAGTAACAAGTGATAGGAAGAGAGGAAATTACCTCAAAGTTGAACCATGGGATTGGTTTAGATTGGATATTAGGAAAAATCTTTGCTAAAACAATAGTGAAGCATTGGAACAGGCTGCTCAGGGAAGCGATAGAGTCACCACCACTGGAAATACTCAAAAAACATGGAGACATGGTGCTTCAGGACATGGTATGGCAAGCATGGTGGTGTTGGACTGGATGATCTTAGAGTTTTTTTCTAAACTTTATGATTCTATGAAATAGCACTTTTGTTTGTTAAAACTTCTAAGATTGTATATACTACTTCTTTAAAGGTCTTTAATAATCTTCTCTTTAGCTTCTAAGTTTCCTGCAGGCAGGGGCAGACTGGTATCCAGCTCTTTTGCACTTTAATCCTCTTGACATGAGTAAATGAGTCATCTGAGAAGTTACACTGTGAACAAAACCACGTGGAATCTACCAACCTGTCCTTAACGTGCACTTAACCTCAGAGCAGCTAAGACTTCAAGGTCTCCAAAGATTCTGCAACATTTGCTTTCAGTGAAAGTTTATTTGTTCCCCCCTGCTCTGCATTTCTCTTCCATGTTCTGTTGTGTAAAGTTAATAATTAATTTCTAATAGTTGAAATGTTAAATCTGATGCTGTAGGAAAATGGTGTATGGAAACACCTTGGCTTTAATACTGATTGCATTGATTTACTCAAAAGCACTGGAAAGCCAGTAAAAACTGTTTAAAACTTTTAAAGCCTCACTTCATCTCTCTCACTCTCGATTTCATATGGGCTCGGTTTTATTAGCAGAAACACCACAGGTATTGTCCCACCTTCCTGCCACATTAAATAGAAAAAAAGAACCCTCTAGCAATTATGATGTGCAGCATTAAGCCTCTATGTGAATAACTCTGTTTTCAAATACAATTAAAAACAATTGTATATTTTGTTAGTTCTAACGAACATCTGGAGTGGTGCTTCCTTCTGAGATTCCAGAAACTGACTTGTTATTTAATATCTGGAAGACGAGGCATAAGGTGTTAATTTAATTGGGTGGCATGGATCAACAGATGACACTTCAGGAGTATGAATGATCCTTTGGCATGCACACCCATAGCTGTATTCTCTGCCCCCACCCTCACTCCCCATCCCTTTTTGCAGTTCTACCTGCCCTGTCAGCATCCAGATGTCATACCTGCCCCATATCCAGCTGAGCCTTCTCCTCACTAGGATTTTTCTATGTGCTATTAATGAGTAGAAGGCGTGGAATATACAAATGTGAAACATAGTTATAGTAAGAAAGGGAGAGCACATCCTTCATCTTAGTGTTTTAATACTTACAAAAATCTTCATAGAATCATAGAACAACCAGGTCGGAAGGGACCCATCGGATCTTCTAGTCCAACCATTCCTATCTAACACTAAACCAAGTCCCTCAAGACCTCATCCACCCGTGTCTTAAACACCTCCAGGGAAGGTGAATCAACCACCTCCCTGGGCAGCCTATTCCAATGCCCAATGACCCCTTCTGTGAAAAACCTCCTCCTAATCTCCAGCCTAAATCTCCCCTGGTGGAGCTTGAGGCCATTCCCTCTTGTCCTGTCCCCTGTCTTCTCCCCACTTGGGAGAAGAGGCCAGCTCCCTTCCTGTTTTTCCTGCTTATCCTCATCTGACACAGAGTAAGGAAGGACACATGCAGTTCTCTGTATTCAGCCTTAGTTACCATGTCATCTTCCTTTCCTGAAAATTGGCAAAAAAATCTGAGGTGTCAGATATTGTGGACCAAAAGATGTTAGAAGTAGTAATTTCTGCCAGCTGTATAGTCCTGGGATATGCACTGCAGTTTATTCTTCCTCCAAGTCAAGGCAGTGATATACACCCAGCCAGAAACACAAGTTAGCAAACCATAGAGCATTACTCTGCATTGACAGGGTAACAGGGCATAGCTTCTTGCTTCATGTGGACCTCTCGTAAGAACATCAAAATAGCTATTCTAAGTCAGACCAGAAGTTCTTCTTAAAGTGTAAACTAAGATACTGACTTGTAGGTTTTACTTTTCTTGCTCTTTCTTTTCAGGCTTTTTGCATTCTGTTTTTCATTGATGTTTTGGATTTCTTTTGAATGTTTAGATGGTTTCAGCTTTATGCCAGCCATACATTTAGCAGATACAACTAATAGCATCTTATTGCTGGACAAAGAAGAGGAACATTGCTGGGAATGAATTTCCAGATAGATGTCTAACTATCAGTTAATGTTTGTACCAACAATAAAATCCATAAATAAAGTAGAAGCTTTACATTCTCTGAAGCCCGAGAGTCCCAAAGACAGACCAGTTTTCTGTCTGAGGGGACTTTCAATCAAGTAGGATAATCCTTCAGATGGCTGTGATTGATTTTTGTTGCCCAGAGTCTATGCTTGTTGTGTTAAATAATGTATCTGCCCTGAGAGACAGGCTGTAATTCTCTCTCGGCTGGAGCTAAAAGCATTGTATCTATCTCCCAACTGGGAGTAGCATCCTTTCTCTAACAGGGTCAGACTCAGAAATCTGAGGACGAAAACAGTGAACACACAACAATATTTCCTTTGTGTATGCTCTCAGCTTTCAGTAATACGCAGCTTAGTCTTTAATGAATTTTTCTTGCATAATTTCTAAGTATTTTTAAACTTTGTTAATTAGTTCCACATGGCCTCCTGAAGCAGTAAGTTACTCAGCTTAGCTGTATGATACAGAAATAAACTGAAAACACAGAGAACTTTGTGTGCTGATACCTGTAGGTAAAGATCCTGTGAACAAACCATTTTGGAGTTCTCGTTGAAGGACAGCAGTGCTAAATGTAGCTGTGTGTAGAAAAGGATGGCACTTAGCTTTTTAAGATATCTTATTCTGATCTGTTTTGGGCATTAGCCCAATGTTTATAGGGAAAATATATTGACCGGACACAGTGAAAAGAGCTTTGACTTTTCTGCATATTCCATTTCTGTAAAAAAAGAGCAATGTAAAACTTTAGTTTCTGTAAGATTTTGTTTTATTTGAAAGTGAAAACTGAGAAGTACCTCAGAGATAATTTCATGATCCAAATTACTTTTTGCCAAATAGGAAAGTACACTAATAACTATTCTAGGCTTAGATTGAATGGCTCACTGAGAAACAGTTTTATTTATCATATTAATTATGTAATTAAAACATAAAGGAGACAATGGTTTATTTGAATACAGTCAATGCTTATTTGTTCAGACAGGTATTTCACATCCTTGTAAATTCATCAAATGAAGAAAATGTTTGTCGCGTTATAATTGGAGAATTTAATTTATCCTTTTTTTAACTACTGCCAAATACATAAAAGTTGTTTGTTAATTCATGCCTGGAAATTGAGTAATTTCATCATCAGAAGAAGGTAGAATTTGTACAGAAATGCAGAACATACATTACTTCATCTCCCTTTATAGCTGTGCCATAAAGCAACACATGCTTTATTATAATTCTGAAAGAAAATCTTGTTTCCAAACCATATGCTCTCTGAAACCCTTATGCAAATTGTTATTTTTATCTGACAATATTAAAGATAACTATTTTTTCTTAAGAAAAGGCAAAACATATAATATTTTACTTCTGCCCTTCATCTTCAACACATTCATATACAGACATCCAGCATTGCTGACTGAGGTATGAACATTCATGATATATGGAATAGGGGTGACCTTTCAGTTTCATTATTGTACAGTTTATTTTACTTCATTTATGCTATTATTACTTTCAGTCCTACTAATCAGGCTGACATTACCTTACAGTTGTGTTCTTTTGTTCTTTCTAGGGATATATTACAAAAATAAAATTGAATTGCTAATATAATACAGCTTGCACCAGGAGGGGTTTGCATCTTTCTGTTCATTATTGATTCAATTTAAATTCTCCTGTGGAGCTCGTACAATATTTTAAAGGGCCAGTTATGAAATGGCAAAGTAGTCAATTAATCAGTCCCTTTGGTCTTTCCTCCATTCCAGAGCATGACCTGCAAAATATGGTGTGAACAAATAAATTTAGGCTTATCAGTTGCCACACATATGCCTGCTTTCAGTGGGGCTAATGATCTACGTCAAGCGATTTATATAAATCAGTGTTGTCAGGATGCAGGCCAAAAGATGTAAACAGGTGAAACAACCTCAGCAGCAGGAGAATAACAGAGAATAAATGGATTTTTGAATTGCTATCTGAATGTTGCCACATTCTTGTGCAAGCTGTTCCTTGAAAGCAAGGGGACAGGAGAAACTTGGTGCAAGATGAGGGACAAGATCAGCCTTGAGAAAGACTACTATGCGTGTTGACAGATCCAATAACAAAAATTATATCTTAGTTTTTCTGTTCTTGTTTTTTTCCCCCTTGATTCTCCATATCTCAAACCACACACTAATATTCCTTCCTTTTTTAGTCTCATTTCCCCCATATTCTCTGCTAGTTATATCTATGTTACCTCTGGAGCCGTTAGCCCTTCAAGTTAGGTTCAAGCAACTTTCCAGCTTCAAAACTTATGAAAGTCTCTAAAGCGATACTGAGAAAGAATTAAACAAAGTGATTCTTAGAGGATCTGAGACACCATAGAATCTAAAGGAATTGTAACAGGTATTTGAGGATTGTTAGTTACTATCACCTCTACACAGATAATACCATGCTAGCCACAGGTCAGACTTTGGGACGGAAAAGTAGATTTAGGTTAGATATTAGGAAGAAATTTTTAACTATGAGGTTGTTGAGGCACTGGAATACATCCTGCCCAGATAAGTCCTGGATGCCCCATCCCTGAGGGTGTTTAAGGCCAGATTAGATGAGACTTTCAGCAACCTGAGCAGTGGAAGATATCTCTGTCCATGGCAAGGGGTAATCTAGATAATATCCCTTTCAACCCAAACCATTCTACAATTCTATTAATAAACTTTTCAAAGAGATACTGTGTAAGATATACTGGGCTTCTGCAATTCTTCAGACTCAGTGCTCCATGTCCTCCTCAGCATTTGAATATCTTGATAGAGCTCATATTTGCTAGCTGATTAATTAATAGCCAAATAAGAAGTGGCATTTTTATTGTTGGAGTGCTTGTCTGGGATTTTTATGAAAAGTGGTTATTACCTTGACAAAATTCTAATTTTTGCCTTGGTGATTTGATAATAAATGTGAATTCTGTCAGTGACAAGTGACATAGCCTGCAGTGCCCTCATAAGAAATACCTGTTCAAAGAAAATAAGTTTTTATACTCTTGCAAAGTCATCTCTTTCGGAAGAAGGAATGAAAAACATACTATCTTAGCATGGGGACAATTTTCAGGAAATCAGACAGACTGAAAAGTGTGTTAGGAGATGATGTTATGAAGCAACTCTGTGCCAGCTGTCCACAAAATCGTGTAGCAAAAAAAGGATCGTGAAAAATCCTTGGCTTTGTAAAGAGAGAAATATATAAGAAATAAATTTACCTTTTTAAATAGAATGAACATAGAATATTACATTCAGTCCTAATACCCTTGTATTTTGTGTGTGTGTTTGTGGTATTATCTCATTTTCTATTCCAGTTCTAGCTATGAGATGAGCATCTTCAGAATGCCTATCTTCCCAAAATGTGCAATTTTATTTTATTAAGAGTCCATTTTAAGCCAGGCCTAAAATCAGGGGCAGATTCAGAGATGTTCTTACTTTCTCTGAAGAGTTTCACTAATCACTCCCAGATGGCAATAAAACAATTGCCAGGGAAAACAGAAAAGTAATAATATTGTCACATAAATGAAAAGATGCCACAAATGAACACATTTACTGATTATTTGCATGCCAAAAATACTTGAGAACAGACAAGTGGCAATTGGTTTGCAATGTCTCTGCTGGGAAACTCCATACAATTATAATTAGTGCTTTGCCTCTTATTATTCTAACTTAGTTGTGAGATAGACTGCAAATGATTTTTTAATGGTTTTGGATGTGTATTTTTCCTTTGTTATCAGACCATAACAGCAACAAGAATGGTATTCTCACTCTCCTCAATCTGCCAAAGTGTCCTTTGTGCCAGATGGTTTTGGCTTCACTAAACTAAATTTTAATCATTAAATGATTGCACTGTATCCCGTGTTACCATCTTGACAGACCTGGCAGCTAGAGGTTGGTTTCCATCTATAGGATTTGGTCCAAGATAAAAACCTAGTCAATAGGGAACGATTTAAGTTTATCTGGTTATTTACTTTATTGGCATTTCCCCCCGACATTCGTATACCTAACTTCATCAAGGCCTCCTGCAAAGCAAAACTGATGATTATTTTTTTTACTGAGTAGAGAAGGTTGATCTTGTCAAAACATAGGAGAAATAAAATATTGTAGGAGAACTTTTCTGTGTTGTGCTCACGTTCCTTGATATTTCCCAGAGTGAGTACATCTGGGGAAATAATGGAGCTAAACAAAAGATTAAGGTAGTTAGGAAAAATGAGAGGAGTAATTAAATTCTAGTCATTTGACAGTTATAAGTGGAACATCAATAATGAGTAAAAAGAGTGTGCTTTAATAATCTAAATAACAAAACAAGGTCTTCTGTTAATAAAATATTAGAAAATATTAAAGACGTTAATGTCATAAAAAAAGAGTGATTTCAATTAGTATAAAAATGCACAAATACTTGAAAAATCGGGTTTTGCTGTTGTTTTTCCTTTTCTGCTTGATAAAGAAGCCATTTGACATATTTGCTAATTGTAAAGCTTTGGGTTTTTTATAAGAAAATGGTGGAAAATAACTGAAAAATACTACCTAGTGAGTTAAATTAAATTAAATGTGTCCCAAGCATAAGCTTGCAGTAATGTTTCAGTAATAATATGATGTCATTTGTTAATTGGATTTATTGGATGAGACTGGAAAATTGAATGACATTTCTGTGAAGAGCATTTCAAATAACCTTTTATACACAAAAATAAACAAAAGCTACTATTGATACAAGTTCTGAAATGAGCTATTAAAGAGAAAAAAATAAAGGACGAGAGATGGGCAGTTGTGAGGGAGTCTAAAATATTAGTGTGGATTCATGCAGTAAATGAGTGAGATTATTGATTAATAGTTAATAAACTCAACAAACTAAGGGGCAGAAAGGGGAAGACAATCTAAGGAAAACTCATTTTTAAAAAAAAAATGATGAAAAGTTTCTAATAGAGTGAACTATAGCTCAGATATCAACTAGAGAGGATTGGAACATATGAACCACCAACTTACTTCATCACTAATAAGTACTAAAATCAGAAAGTCTTCAGATTTTGCTGGTTGAGGACTAAGAATATACTGGAGAACTTAATAGTAAAAAATAAACTGGACTGACTAGTTGTGACTTTAGTTTATGCTATATAATAAGTAAAATTAAGGTGTGCACGTGAGATCTTTGTGTAAGAATAAATTTCTAAATATTAAGAAAGCTTCCAATTTAAACTTACTGTGCTAAACAGAAACATATTAAAATTCAAATTGAACCAGCCAGAATGACAAACAATTCATGACTATTATATCATACCCCCAACCATGACATTACTGCAAGTGATTACATTGAATTTTGCAACCTCAGTTTTGCTGGTGCTTCATAAAAATGATATTACAGGATCCCAAGGCAACATTTCCAATTCCCTCTGTCTTGAAATCAGCATTTTTCTGGACCAAGAGTGGGTAATGAGAAGGCTGTTCATCTCTAACATGCGGGGGAAAAAAAAGAAAGACTGTGCAGGAAATTAAGGTGAGAAGAATGAATGAAAACGTAAGCAGTAGCAGTAAAGAAAGACTCTGTCATTATAGAGATACTCAATATCATTCACTTCTTTGTCCATATTACCTACCCCTTTCCATGGTTTGTGACCATATGCTTAACAATTAACCCAGTATAGATTTTTCTATGCAATTTTTATTGCCCTTATGTCAATTCTAGGCTGTATTTTGCGTAAAATTAGTAAAAAGAAATCAATGGAAAGACAAATTATCATTTTAATTGCAAATTTAAGTGCTGTGATCAATATTCCAAACATACTGAGCTATAATATCAAAAGCCTTAATAAGGATAGCATTTATATGCTGCCGCTCCTCTCTGACAGATTTTCTGCCTAAATACTGTGCCCAGTAAGAAAAAAAACACATGAACAGTGAAAAAATCTCATTCTACCAACACACTGTGTGATCGGGAGAACAATGTAGAAATCAAAGATGCCCCAGTGGGATATATTTGCCTGAGTCAGTTCAAACCCCTTTAAACTGGTTTTCAAAAGAACATGATGCTCTTATTTGTTCTGTTTTGCAGCAACGTGGTGATTAATGCTTGCGTGAATTTTGAGAGGACTAGGCTGGCATAGGGATTTACTTTTTTTCACCCCTTCTGCTCTCTCTTTTTTTGTGGACTCAACAGAAGGACTAAGCTGGGATCAAATGTAAAGATGACGTGGAAATTTTGATGCAAAGAGAGTCAGCAAAAATTAAAGTTCTGTGGTTGTTCCTACTGGAGACTGCTCAGAGGAGGGCCACAAAGTTAGTGAAGAGTTTAGAGAGGAGCAGCCAGCTTGGTCTGTTCAGCCTGGAGAAAAGGAGATTGAGGAGAGACCTCACTGTGGTCTGCCACTTCCTACAAGGGAAGGAGAAGGTGCTGATCTCTTCTGACAATCAATGACAGGACCCAAGGGAATGGCAGGAAGACACACCAGGGGAGGGTGAGGTTGGCTATTAGGAAAAGGTTTCTCACTCAGAGGATGGTGGAGCACTGGAACAGGCTCAGCAGGGATGCAGTCATGGCACCAAGCCTGACAATATTCAAGAAGCCCTTGGACAACACCCTCAGACACATGATGAGAATGTTGGGATTGTTCTGTGCAGGAACAGGAATTGGACATGATGATACTCATGGGTCCCTTCCAACTCAGGTTATTCTGTGATTCTATTCTATGATTCTAGTGTACTGCTGTATCATTGCTCCATATTTACTAAAAAAACATCATAACCCGTCTTTCGCTGACACAAAAGTTTTGCAGTCCTGGAAGGATCCCTGGGCAAGTAAAATCTTCCCTAATAATGGAGGCAACTCTGTCAATACAATCCCATCCTTTAATTCTTTGAGGAATACCTTAAAAAAGGCTGCAGAGTACCTATCACAAAAAAAGAATGTGTTCTTCTTGGATATTAACCCCACAGCCTCTGCTGACCAAGGTGTTGTAAACACCATGGCGATGATAGCATAAAAAAAGTTTCTACTGAGCAGCAAACACCTAGCAGAAGAGGTGAGAATAGTGATTTCAAGCTTTCTTCACATAGAGTCCTTCTTCCAGTTCAAAATATCACAGATATTTTTAGTTGAAAACTCACTTTACTAGAGAACCACTGCTACAGCTGGGAAACTTGATTCTTCCCTTTTTTCTATGCCCTGATCATTTCAGTGTAAGTGACAAGGTTCACAAAATAACTTCTTAAATCACAGCAGGAGAGAGGAAAAGCTGGCTTTAAAATATAGCAAGTCATATCATCTCTGTGTGAGTCAGAACACTAGGAAACTCGCTTTTCTGTAGAATATTTACTTGCCTTAGTCAGAGTTGCAAGTTTTGAGGCAGTTTTAGAAGAAAAAAAGAGTTTTACATCTATTATAGGGAAATTTTCTAAGAACACATTATGAATCACTTTGAAGAGGAATAGAGTAAAAACAATGTTATTATTAAAAACCCAAACAACTCACAAATAGCCATGCCAGGGAAAGGTAGATAATATTATGGGTGGCAAATAGACACTAGAAAGATGACACAGGAGGACTCATCCTGCTCCCAGACTTTGGTCTTTTGTTTCCATGGTGGCTGGATCGCATAGAAAACTCTGTCAAATATATAGCTGAGGTTATCTTAATTGAATCAGTGTGCCAGGTCCCAAGGTGTCACATTCAAACCCTTTTTGAGGTGCTGACCATCTGATCACTGGAGAGATTTAACCCTCTCGGGGATAAGGGAGCTGACTGGGTAGGACTGGGCTAAAATCAATCATATGGATAGAAGTCTACATCTGTGGATGGAATTAAGCATGAAAATGCTGTCATTTTCATGCACTAACCCTGCTACGTTTGCTAAGTCTAAGCAAGATTTTGCTCAGGTATGTGGACTGAAGGGAGGTGCTGCAGTCAAGAAGCTAACCAAACTACAGAGTGAGTTGAAAGTATGTTCAGAGACTGTTGTGAAAGTCAAGAAGCCAGAAAGTCTGTACAGTAAACTTGGATATGACAAATGAGGGATGTTTCACTCTATCCATCTATTTTCTTACCTCTGAGAGTGGTGTTTTTCAAAACATCTGCCACCATCAATAGTGACTCTGTTCTCCCCTCCCCTGTTCGTAGCTCTGCACCTCTATTGCTTCCTTTGTACTGCCAAGGACAGATTGAGTCTAAAGATATGATTTCTCAAGATATTGTGAGGCAAATTAATAATCTGTTCTTTTTTTTTTTTTCCAGAAGGCAAGGTCTCAGTGAACAGTCCCATTTTCCCTGTCCCCAGCCTTATCTGCTCTCCCACTGCTTACCCTGTGCCTGCTGAAGAGAAGTTTCTGTCAGCTGATATGCCTCACCAAAATGGAAAAATAGAAGCCTAGTGAAATAGTGGACTTTTTGTGCCTTTTTAGTGAATGAAATTAGTTCAGTAAAAGGTTTAACAGGTGCTAGAGGTAACACAAATTGTTGAAAGTTAAAATTGTGTGGTCAGGAGTAGCATAGGGCTGATATTATTTAGGGCTGAGGAAGGAGGGGAACAAGGCAAGAGGAAGGAGAAGTCACAATATGTACAAAGTATGAGGTTGGTCTACCAGTGTGTGCAGCTCACAGCTGGGCCACATGCTAAAGAGTGAGAGGTAGCTTTTAATGCAGCCCCGAACAGTAGCCTGGTAAAGACAGCAAGGCACTAAGTCACAGATGAAGGATATTTTTCAGTCGTGGGACTGAACAAGGGACTGAGAACAATCAGATTTCAATTAAATGGTAAAATGAGAAGGGGGCTATACACTTGAAAGGACAACAGAGCCTTGAGATTATACTAAACTTTGGTTAAACTGAGCTTTAGTTTATTTAGCCTAAAATTTAGTGTGTGTGCCTGCAATATCCAATAAAAATAAACAAATGTTAGAGATGTTGACTTGCCTGTTACCTGACTTAATTACTAATGTTGAGAAGGAAAGTCATTGTGTAAAAGTTAAGACAGTGCTTAAGTAATAATGTGGGATGTGGAGGTGTGATGTCCAACTTTACCTTGAGCTTAAACAAGCACTGAAGTTTACCTGACACCTAGAGCTAGCCCAGCAATCATTAAGTGATGAGAAGGAGAAAGGGAGAGAGACAGGAGAAAATTAAGAGAGACTGAAGAACCAGACACTCTACATCCATGAAGATCTATTTAGGTCTGACCTATGAAGGGTAGACAGGGAGACAAAAAGAGCATGATCAATCTGAAAAAGAAACTGTTTGGCAAGTAATAATGACTGTTGGAAAAGCCAGTTCAAATAAAATAAAGATATGGGAATGGCACTGGAGGGGCCAGAACTTGGAATGAGTTGGGGTGGAGCTCAGACAGACAGACCACAAAGGAGCAGGATCTAGGATTATCCAAGCAGGGATAAGGAATGGGGGAGAGGATGCGTCTGCATAGCTGTGTGGAATGCTGACAAGAATAGTAGTTGTGATGAATCTGAATAGCTTTGAATTGCTCTGGCCAGGTATACAATACGTTTTATAGACACACCGTGAGTTTTCAGTGGTTCTACAGAGATGGGATTAGTAGAAGTTTCTAATGTTGCTGATTGTTCTGAGTTCAAATGAACTAGCTCACAGAGACACATGAAAATGTTTATGAATGTATGAGGCTCAGCCTGGAGACAGCGATATGCACAGTAAACACTGACACAGCAGCTTACAGAAGGGAAAGAGAATGTGACCTAAGTACAGTTTGTGACTGTAGAACTGAAAGGTCCCCTGCAGATTAAAATCTTTGGTAACATAATAAAAAACCCATTCAGTTTGACAGACCTAGGATGCCCAGACACTATCAGAAGCAGCAAGGAGGTCCAAAATAGCTGCTGCCACTGCCCAGGTAGATTGGATGCATCTCTGCTGTGGATGGTTTTGCTTTGCCTTCTGTCCCATGAGTGGATACAGGAGCACACAGAAGAGGAAATCTCTCTCTGCTCAAGACTGAAGCTGTCTATAGGTTACCAAAAGCTCCAGTTCAGTTTGAAAAAATCTGCAGAGTGAAACAGATGATCCAGAGGAGACAGTGTATGCACTGCACACGCTGAAAGAGATTAAACTTTCAGCTATCTCTGTTCTAGTACTTCTTTGCCCAAATTAAGTTATAAACAGATTGTCACAAGTGATCAACTTCTCAGATGAACTGTTGCACCAATAGTCTGAGTATGCTGTCCCACTGCAAATGAAAAGTAAAATCTGTCAGTTCCTTGTCTGTGGATTTAAAATAATACGACAACTATAATGGGAAAAGTCTAAAATTGCCCCACAAGGAAATATCAGAATCTCAGTGGCTGAGTTTTAACAAATCTTGTAATTTATGATGTTAAATCATAAGACCTTATTCACTTGAGACAGTCTAGATGTGGTGTTATACTGAACAAAGTTGCTATTTTGCCCTAAAATGTGACTGTTTAGTTACAACTGTCAGTGCAGAATTAGTAGATGGCTGCTGGCATAGATCCTCCCTTTGACTTCGCATTTGGTGAAGTCTGAGCACTCTGATATTCCAGTTAACATTAAGCTAAGATTTAAGGAAATCTGTCCAGTTTCCCATTTTGAAAAATGTCTGAGACTTGCTTTTATATGTTTTTATTTTAATAACCAGTCCACCTTTTCAATTAATTTTTCAGAAATCTACTTACAGAAATAATTTATTCTCATTGTTCTTCATGCACAGAATTAGCTTGGGGGGTTGCTGACTCTGTGAACACCTGTCAGGCCTGTATAAGATGGCTGTAAGTAGAGGTAGGAGCCAGGGAAATGTCAATTTTAATTACAAACTTTATTTTCGTGTGTAGTTCTCACTGTATATGTGCTAAGACTCACCTGGTTTTGTTCATTTTTTCACAGCCATACTCTGCTTGTCAAAAAGGAGATCTATTTTTTTTAAAAGCCAAGACTGCTTCTTAACTCAATGAGGTTTTTCTTAATAATGGCACAGCACATAATCCTGAAAGCCTGAAGGTACAGTTTAAGCATTTGGGAAAAATGTTCTTCTGTACTATTATAAGATATAACTTGCAGGCTTTGATGCCTCAATTTTGTTTCCTCTGTGTGAAGAATTTAAGACCTGTTGCTTGGTTACACCTGAATTTGAGAACTTCCTTTCCATCTTCAAAACTGCTGCACAGAGCTACCCAATCACTTCATGCAGGCAGCTTCACATGGTATTAATTCAGGAGGCAGATGTCATCTTTCTAACTCAAGAATGCAACAGAAGATCCAGTGGCATGAGGAAAAGGGATGGAGAAAGTTAACTTGTTAGCTCTGTCCATAACATTTAGTCAATCTAGCAAGACATTCAATTTCACATGAGACGAAATCTGGTTACACTCAGCCTGAGATGTAAAGAGTTAATTACTAGCTGAGACTGGTAGTGGAGTTTGCACTTAGTAGGGTAGATGTCCCACAAGTGAACCTGTCAGCAGTATCACTTCTGTCAAATAGACTGTTTCTTTCAGTTGTCTAATTTAACTCAGAAAATGTTATCATTATAAAAGCATCCCTTGCATCTGTGCATTTTTTTCCAAATCAGATTAACCTACCACAATGTTTAATAATGAATTCCACTCAGCATGCCAGCAGAACAGAAAAGTTCTTTTGTCTGATCTCAGAGAAGTTCTCTAATAGGTAAAAATGAGATCCACAGGGCAGAATATGTTAATGATTTATGGAAAGAATTCATTAGAATTTCTGGAAGCTATTTGATTTATCTCATGGCACATTTACTGCAGTTTCATGATTATCAGCCCTTTTCAGCTTGTTGTATTAGAAATGCATGAAGGGCCAAGGAAAACATTTGCAAAACTTTTGTGCTTCTTAACAGGTTGTTCCTATAAAACCTTCGCTGTATTTTTGCTTCACTCTTTGCTTTTCATCTTTATTAGGAGAACAAAAAATAATTAGATATGACTTCCGATGGGTCCCTTCCAACCTGGTTGTTCTGTGATTCTGTAGGTGGTTGATTCACCTTCCCTGGAGGTGTTTAAGGCACGGGTGGATGAGGTATTGAGGGACTTGGTTTAGTGTTAGCTAGGAATGGTTGGACTAGAAGATCCGATGGGTCCCTTCCAACCTGGTTGTTCTGTGATTCTGTGACTTCTAAACCCTATATTAAATTTCTAGGATTGTGAGGAAGTTCAGCTTTCTGGGTAGCATCAATCTTTACAGTAGCTTGAAACAAACCCTTTAAACTTCTGGTTTTTAACTCAGTTCTGTTTTATTTAGTTACTTATTTTGTCTGATTGCTCAGAAGATTACCCATAATATGGGTCCCTAAGGAACTTTGTTCTATGACTAATAAATAAGCCTTCAGCATCTGCTTTTGTGATGTGATGGATTAATAACCAGCCTTTTGATTGACACGTATGTAAATCACAACAAACATCAGTAGGTGTACTACTAAGAATGGAAGTAACGTCACTTAATATTAAAATTAAATGCGTAGTTATTTCTTGTGATTCCTTTTTGTCATATTTCATTGTCTTTTTCTAAAATCAGACTATAAACAGGAATGAAAGTTGTCTAAAATTAGGTACATTTGGATCTAATCTACAACTTTAATGTGATAAATTGTAAACACTGAGAACATTTGGATGAATATTTAGGTGTGAACATGCCAAAATAAAAGGGCTTTTGAGCTTTGTGTTCGCACTGCTCTGGGTTGTTACTGAATCATAGAATCAGGAGGTTGGAAGAGACCCACTGGACCATCGAGTCCAACCATCTCTGTCAATCACTAACCTGTGTCCCTCAGCAGGCACACAACGGGGACCCCCAGTTCACCAAGCAAGGAGCCCAAATCCAAAGGGTTTCGGTCCCACCACTGACTCATCACCCACCCCAGAATGATAACTCCTCTCAGCCCGAGGGCACACAGAGGGGTCAGCCCTCCTGAGAGGTGAGATTGGAGCAGCCACCAACCCTCCCAATCATGCCTACCTGCCTACCTGGCTGGGGGGCCACCAGGCCCCCCAGCCTTTCTTCCCCCCCTGCCGCGCTCCCGTGGGATGCAGGGTGTGCCATGGGGACTCACCAGTGATGCCAGGGCAGCAGTGATGCCAGGAGATGCATCCCTCTCCCACAGCCCGGCCGGGCACAGCTAGAGGCTGTTGGTACCCCCTGGGAAGAAAAAGGGATCCCTTGGAGAGGGCAAAGCAGCAACACCTGGGGAGGGAGGAGTCTCCAAGAGAGCCCAGGTGCCCTGCAGCTTAGAACCAGAGAACCACAGAATCACCAGGCCGGAAGAGACCCACCGGACCACGGAGTCCAATCCATGGGGAGATGGGGGGAGGTGGGGGAGATGGGGTGATGAGGGAGATGGGGGAAGATGGGGGTGATGGGGAGATTAGGGAAGATGGGGGACATGGGGGGTGGTGGGGAGATTGGGGGAGATGGGAGTGATGGGGAGACTGGGGGCTGATGGGGGTGATGGGGGAGATGGGGAGAGATGGGGGAGTCAGGGGTGATGGGGGAGATGGGGAGATTGGGGGGTGATGGGGAGATTGGGGGCTGATGGGGGTGATGGGAGAGATGGGGAGAGGTGGGAGAGATGGGAGAGTCGGGGGTGATGGGGGAGATGGGGAGAGTCGGGGGTGATGGGGAGATTGGGGGAGATGGGGAGAGATGGGAGGAGATGGGGGAGATGGGGTAATGGGGGAGATGGGGTGATGGGGAGATGGAGGAGATGAGGGAGATGGGGGAGATGGGGTGATGAGGGAGGTGGGGGAGAGGGGGATGATGGGGAGAGATGGGGACATGGGGGAGATGGGGGAGATGAGGGGAGATTGAGGGGTGATGGGGAGATGGGGAGAGATGGGGAGATGGGGAGAGATGGGAGAGATGGGAATTGTAAAAATATTTCTCATTACAGGACAGAGGAGCCTTGATGATCTAACTTTCTACAGTGTTTGGATAATCATAAATCTGGATACCAAAATGCGTTTGTCAATCCATATTAAATGTAGTTATCTGTTTGTACAGAGGTCTGAATACATAGCAGATTACACGTTATTAGGTGGTGTGATCTCTCCTTTACATTGTTAATAACAGTTCTAGAGTTCGGTTCCCATTTACAGTCTATGCAGTTGCATAATCAGAAAAAGTAGAGTGCTGTCTGCTGCCTTTTGCTCTGACAGCCTTTCTCTCCATGTGTTCTGTGGGAAAAAAACCAGTTTCATTAAATCCTGAAATAAAAATGATCAAAGCTGAGGAAACTACAGTGAGTGAAGTGATATTTGGAAGTTTACATAGTCCTGCAGATGTTGCAGTTGAGAAAAAAAACCTTCTGACCAAAGGAGAAAGTATTTGTCTCATTATAGACAAAAGGGGACTCAGAACTGCATTTCTGTAGGTGTTAAATAATTAAATATAGCAGGATTTAAGTCATACTGAATAGAAGGAATTAGCCAGCTGCAGTCTGAATATCACTGCCTGAAACTCCATGCAAGTAAAAAGAATCGAACCAAGATATCTTGACAGTAATCTAATATCAGGTGGCGACTTCTTCCTTCTCATATTTGGGGATTTAAGGTACCTGCCTTCTCCAGTGTTTCTTCCATTCTAGGGACTAACTTCAGTGATATAAAAAGTCAACATATTTGACTGAAGTTATTTCATCACATGCTGCAAATCTTTCAGTAAAGGGAACGCTTACCTTGATACAAAACCACACAGATCCTGGAATTATACAGTATTTCTTACCCAGTCCTGAATGGGCAGATGTTCTTCCCATGGCAGTGCTCTGAAAGATTTGTTGCTCAGATCCGAGTCCAGATTAAATTAAAACAGCAAACCTATGGGGGACCAATTCACAGTAGATGAAAAAGAAGAAAGAAATAGGAAATAAAAAATAGAAATTACATTTTCCTTAATGACTGCCTTCTTGAATTTCTCCAGGAAACAGCTCATCCTACCGTCAGGAACTGATCTTTTCCAGGACTCTGTTATAAAAATTGCATTTTGCATCTGTTCTCAAGTAGTAAAACCACAGGGCAAAATATATAGACATGCATAGATGTACTTTCTCATAAATGATAATGGTAAACAAATAATGATAATGACTCTACTCTCCTTTTCCCAGCAGGTATTTGTGTTCACAGAGAATATAGCATGTATTCTTATTTTTTATTTACTTTTACTAGCCTGAAGTATTTTTCCTATTAATGTTTGTTGCAGAATTCTCCAATTCCATATAATAATTACAGGCAGATTCTGTAAAAACTCTTCCCTATACAGTGATATTTAGATATTTCAGTGACCTCTTTATTCTCTGTCCCAAATTACCTTGTTTTGCCACATCAGTCAATATTTGCACATTCACTGTTTTATACCTGGGCCTTTCCCAAGGGCAGTCTGTATTCTGAGGTATATAGTGATCCAGAGATTTTTGGACTTTTCAGTCTGAAAAGTGCAGAAAAGAGGTTTGCAGGAAAATTATGTTCTTATAGAGAAAGACTGAATACTTGTTATTGTGGCTGCAGAAGAACCTCGGGAAAAAGTAATTTCCATTGCTTATACCAGACCAGTATAGACTCTTATCTTTCTGTAGATAGAGTCTTACTACTTATATGCATTAAAGTGCAGAAATTGTAGTCTTGAATTCTGCCCCACCCGAGAATCCTGAGGAGGTGTCTTCTCGAAATTATTGACTGTGGAAAGAGAATACTTAGGCACTTATTACGTTCTACATTTTTTTACCCAGTAACAATCATTCACCATTTGTACCTGGCTTTCTGGAAGCATCTTATCTTCATTAAAGAAAACAATGAGTAACTGGGGGACTTGAACAAATTGCATGTTAGACTCATTGGCATTTGCTAATGAGAGGACTTTTTTTGTATACCCTGTTCAGAGACTTTCAAAGAGAGTTCTGTATTGAATTCATCATTCCTCCTTTTATGTATCCTGCAGAACATGTTTACCCTTGATAACCAGAATAAGAACAAGGTGTCTCTGGGCAACAGATTTGCTAGTTCACTCAACCCCTATGTTCTGTTCTGTAATATATAATTTTTCCGGAGATTGCCAGTCTTAATGGTGTAATCTTTGTCTTTTCAAATTGGCTGCAGTGAGGTACATTAGCAGATCAGGACACGTATAATAGAGGTCCACATTCTTATGGACTGCATATAAAATTGCTCGAGTGTGCTGAAACACAGGTACTAAAAGACTGGCCTTTTGTCATCTCAGTTAGCAATAGGGAACAAAACTTGGACTCCCCAGGCTCATTTCAGCTAATCTGTCAGAAGCGTAATAGTTTGTATTAATCTTACCCAAAGCATCTGAACTCAGTCTGCAAAAATCAGCTGAAAAATCACACCAGAACACCTCTTTATTGCCGTTTTCCTCCCTTCTAGTTTATTGATAATGTTATAAAAATAAATTTTCCGGTTTTTGGTACAACTGATTCAAAGCCTGAACCCTATGGGCCGCATGCCTGACAATGGTCTCAATGAGACTAAAATGAGAAAATAAGATGGGTGCAGTTTGCAGGAAGGACTAAGATATGAATGTTTCAGAAGCTCAGTATGGAAATGAGTTTCAGGAAAATACTTGTAACTTGGAAAGATCTGAATAATTTGCAAGAGATTTTTGCTATGATTTGATTTGAATGATTTCATCTGACTGCTTATCTCAAACCCATAACGACTCTTTAATACATTACGTATAACCTTTTTGATCATTAGCTCACCTGCATGATTACAGTGTCTGACCTGTGTTCTAATTATTCAATGACAAATACAGCTACTGGATTTGGTCTTAAAAAAGGGAATTGCAGAAAATGTCAGAACTGGGAACAGAACTTAGCCTTTGCTACACTAAGTACTTGGTGGAAAACTAGGTGAAAGTGGGATGACGTTTGTAAGGATGACTTTTCATTTTTTTTCTGTAGTACTGTGGGATTTTTGCTTGCTATGCTCTGTGCAGTATTGTTCATCTAGTGATTTCCGTGCAAACAGAAAAAAAATGGATATTTTTTTTTAACACAGAGGTGTGTTTTGAACAAGAGAGTTCCTTTTTATTAGAATCTTCCTGGAAAAAGCTTATCTTGAAAATCCTTTAGGCTGAGACAGGTATTGAACTTCCTCTCCATTGTCTCAGAATACCCACATTAAAGAGAATATCGTTTTTCTCTCTGATCATATTTCTAAAATTTTGCCCTTTTCAATGATTAGGTCAAGAATTTCAATGGATTTGATAAATGTACTTGGGTTCATACAGAAGACTGATTTGGATTTACTGAAATCTGGAAATAGATGCAGGAAGTTCTAGGGAGGATTTTTAGTAAGGATACCGCATGCTGGAAAATTTTAGAGTATAAAATGATATTTTCATGTTTAAGTGCCAGAGTTGTACTTCATATCTATTTCTTAAGTTGCTAGATCCTTTTCTGGCTCTGGACATTCTTGATTTTCAGCTTCTTTCCTTTCTTTTTCTTTTGTAATTTCTTTATTTCAGCTTTTTTTTTTTTTGAAGGGGGGCAGGGATGAGGGATGTTTGGATGTTTCTGTGTTTGTTTTCCTTGTTGTAACACGACATGGTATTTATTTATGTTCAGCAAGACCCCTCCAGGATGAGAAGAATTGTAGGTTTGAAAGTATCAAGTGTGGGAGTCAAAGAAAGGGGATCCATTTCTCATGGTATCAGGAAACCTCTACTTAGCCTGAAGGAATAGGGAAATCATGTGCATAAGAGAGAATGAAATCCTTGTATATCCTTTGTATACTTCGTTTTAGGGTTAAACTGATTATCAAATATAGGTCTAGTAAAATTCCTTTCCTCATACTGTGTTCTCTGAAATAATCCTATTAAAATATGACAATTTATTATATATCTATCTTCCCAGATTTTATCAATATTAAAACCTTTTAAACAGGATATGTGATGAAATAAACCCTACTTACCAAAGTGGTAAAATATAAAGGACATCAAAACAGCTAAAAGCTCTCCTAAATCAACGTAGTAACTCTGCAGCAATTTCTAGAACAGAAGGTGAAAATCCCTTTAATATTTGATAAATGAAGGAAAATGTATAGGAGCAGATTTATAGGACACCACATTTGCACTCTTAAAAGACCTTCATTATGTCATTAACACCACAGTGATAAAAAGCACTTCTATCATTCATCAACCACATTGTGTCTGTCCTGCCGTTAAACAGATGGAATAGTCTCTGATCCAAATTCTCAGAACTTTTAGAGTACACTTAGCTTCGTTTTCTTGCCCCAGGTCAATCCATTTAACAAACCATCATAGCCAAATTGGCCAAGTCTTCAAGTTGAGCTTACGAATAAGAAGCAGGTTGAAAGTGACCTTTGTTCTCTCTCCTCCTTATAACATAAGTGTAGAAAATAGCATCCAAGAGAATATAAAGTCCGGGTTTTCATTCTTTCAAGGGCATTCAGGAATTCACCAGATTTGGTAAATAAATCTCTTCCACTTCAGGATTAGTTGTTTCATTATTTCCAGGGTTTATAATGTGCTGTTTACTGACATTTAATAGCTAGCTAGCTAGATTTCCTTAGAATTGTGTATCAATGCTACCAATTATTGCTTGGGCCATTCTTTTAACCACTTTGCTGTGTTGCTTCAGAGTCTAGAAGCCCCAGTCTGTCAAGAATATAGTTTGTAGTCTAGCATGCAGAACAAGTGAATGCTTTCCAAAGAAACAAGCTTAAATTAAAATAACCTCAGATTCTTATTTCATTTAAATACATTTTTCCTTCTTTACTAACGACTGTTCCTCAGCATTGTCTGATGACATATCTCCATTTGAGAAGCTACCTCAATTTAGATACCACTTGAAATTTTTTTAAAAAAATTACTTTGAATAATAGGCCAGTTTATTTCCATATGCTCCAGGGGAGACCTCACTGCTCTCTCCAACTACCTGAAAGGAGGTTGTAGAGAGGAGGGAGGTGGCCTCCTCTCCCAAGTGACAGGGAACAGGACAAGAGGGAATGACCTCAAGCTCCGCCAGGGGAGATTTAGGCTGGACATCAGGAGGAAGTTTTTCACACAGAGGGTCATTGCGCATTGGAATAGGCTGCCCAGGGAGGTTGTTGATTCACCTTCCCTGGAGGTGAATGCTTTCTCTGGTGAAATTAAGCTGCCCAAGGTCTTGAGGAGAATTTGTTTTACCTTTTCTTTCAAGTGATTAAATGATTAGCCATCTCTAAGAGAAACCTACATGAGAAACCTATCTCCCATAGAATTGCTTCAAATTCGAATGACGAAGCTGGTGAAGGGGCTGGAGAACAGGTCCTATGAGGAGCAGCTGAGAGAGCTGTGGGTATTTATCCTGGAGAAGAGGAGGCTGAGAGGAGACCTCATTGCTCTCTACAACTACCTGAAAGGAGGTTGTGGAGAGGAGGGAGCTGGGCTCTTCTCCCAAGTGACAGGGGACAGGACAAAACGGAATGGCCTCAAGATCCACCAGGGGAGGTTCAGGCTTGACATCAGGAAAATATTTTTCACAGAAAGGATCATTGGTAACTGGAACAGGCTGCCCAGGGAGGTGGTTGAGTCACCTTCCCTGGAGGTGTTTAAGGGATGGGTAGATGAGGTGCTGAGGGACATGGTTTAGTGATTGATAGGAATGGTTGGGCTTGATGATCCTGGAGGTCTTTTCCAAACTACTAATTCTGTGATTCTGTGATTCTATGACCCTGAAAATTTCTTAAACCAACACATACATAGAGGTCATCATAAAAAACACAGTCTCTCCTTTATTCCGGTATGTTCTGCCAAAGCTGAGAGGCAGACTTTCTTCATACTGTCACTGCCCACCTAGGCACTCCTCCAGTCATTATAAGTGGTTGTGTAACTGGGCAAAGATTCGAAGATTCAAATACATCTTCAAGGTCATTAGTCAAATATCTAGCTGAGCTAGCAAATACAAGTATTTATATTTCTTTAATCTCTACTTTTAGAAACACCCACAGAGTTTGTTTGGTTTTTTTCTTCCAGTGTTTTTCTCCATCATCAACAAACATATGTCATTATGTTTCAGATGCAGACTTTTTTTCTTGATGCTTGCTTTTGGGGAATATTGTCAGTCTTCACAGTGTTGGAAGAAGTCCCTGAAATACTCTGGTTTTTAAAATGCTTCAGAGTTAGAAAGGTGCTAACCTCTTTTTAAAAATACTGTCTTTTCCCAATATGGTTCTAAGAGAAATGAAAGCCTTCTTACTTCAAAAATTTGTTAATGAGAAATGTTAAGTTTGAATTAGTTTTATGAAAACGACTGTAATTAGCTGAAAATGCAAAGTCAGTTTTTCATCAAAAGCCTACGTAGTGCTGGCTAATTTAAAATAATAAATGCAGCTATTGTTCAAAAATTCCTATGAAAGTAAATAAATGTTTTCAAGAAATTAATTTCTGTGAGTTTTTCTTTTTCAAGTGCATAGAAAAATCTAATACAGTAGATTTAGAAAAGCAATTATGTTTCATTTGGTGCATAAAAAATTAAATTGCTTTGGGTTCTTGTGTCCTTAACTTTCATTTATGCAAACTGTCTACCACTGAAGAATGATTTTGAAAGACCACATTGATCATCTTGTGGTTTGGCCAGGAAGCTATTTGTAAAAAAGTATGAGAAAGTAAGTAGTTAGCAAAAGCAATTTTTTACTTTGCTGAAGTCCTATATTTCTCAAGGAAAATGCTTAAAGAGATTTGACATCCTTACTTTCACTGCATCCAAAGACAAAATGAAACACAGGAAGCCTCCTGAGTGTTCGAAAAAAACTGGAGTGAAATTGAAGGAGAATGTTGTGCATTGGTACAACAGACAGTTCAGGATTGTTGTCTAGAGAGACATGAAGGATTAGTACAAGTTATTCCTTCCTTAGAATGATAGCAACACATGCTTTGTCAGCATTAATTGAGAAATTTTACAAGATCCATATCTCTATTCTATTAGGGAAATATACTGCTCATTTGGCAAGCCAAACCTGGCTGTTGAAGGTTCAGGACAGATTAATTAATAGATATCTTGATTTAGCATAAATATTGAGGATTTACATGAAAAAGGATCCAAAATGTATTAGTTGCTCTTAGCAAATTATTAAGGATGCCAGCTTGCCATAGGCTCCATGTTGAGAGCTGAATGTTCCATTACCTTTCCTTACCATTAATGGACTGACTGTGATATCATTCTGTGGAAAGACTTGTGCCATACTTAAAAAAGAGTTAAATATTTTGGTGCTGGATTTATTTCAACTTCTTGTCCTTTCATCTGCTCAGCAGTTGAGGTACCTTTAACTCACAGGCAAAACTGCAGCTTGTAAGAAGTTATACAGAGGGAGGTTTTTAGATGTGCATTTTGTATCTAATGATTTCAGATTTCCCAAGCAAATTGCAAGAAAGAGAAGAGAAGCAGTAATTGAGAAAGCATGACTGAGACAATGATTTTTTGAGTAAAGTAAAATCACTTTAAAAATTCAGCCTTATATTCACTCATGAACATGCATGAGATTTAGTAAATTAAATTAACTGGAGAAAAAGTGTGAAAATATTAGCTTTCTGAAAGTTAATTTTACTAAAATAAAACTTTCTGGTTTATAAATGCTGAAACAAAACCTTCCACTTCAGAAATGCTGAAATGTTTTGGATTGACATTTTCAAAACAGGCCTTCTGAGTTACCCATTTACTGTGGTATTTTTTTCATCATTTAAAACAGATGCCTGATTTTATTTACTTATGTAAGTTATGGGAGTTCAAGTAAGAGGTTAAAGAGGGATAAGTCATGAAAAGACATAGATTGCTTCAGGCTGAACAATCTAGATGGAGAAATCCATTAGAAGTTTAATGCAGCCACAGGGCTATTTTACAGCCTCTGACTTATATAAAAAAAAGCTCTGCATCATATATGGGATAATAAAAGCAGCCTTACTTGGGGTTTTTTTCTAATAAAAAATAAGGTTTTCCAGATTCATTGCAAGTTGGAATGTTTAAACACTGACAGGAGGCACAGATAACTTCAGTCTCCTTAAGTACCTCAGTAGTATGAAAGGATAAGCATGGATATTTTTAAAAGAGCAAAAGCAAATTTAAGTAGGCTAAGAATTTCTTTCCCAGCAGAAGTTCACCTGTTGAACAGGAGGATAGAATGAGAGACTGGCTAAAGCAAATGACCCGGCACAACTTTCCTCTAGGAGAGTCTCGCCTGCCGAGCTCAAGAGCAGCCTCTGGGTGTTCTTAGGGGAAGGTAATGACGTCTTGAAAGAGTGATGTCTCTTCTCCGAAAAGTGCTTGGTGTTGTACGTGTGAAGCTAACTGCTCCAGACAGCAGGTGTAAGAGTTGTTAGAGGAGGAACAGCACTAGTAGTTATGATAACAAGACTGGTCCATTTACAGCCTGGCTGTAAACAGAAGCAACAGAAGTGTTACACAGAAACAAGCAAACCATTACCCTCTGTGAACTTTCTGCTTAACTGTGGGTATGTGCACATGGCACAGGGCAGAAATGAGCAAGGCCAGGCAGGGAATTCCATGATGTGGCGATACTGCTTTTGGTATCTAAATTTACTTTGTTCAAGCAGTTTTGCAGATCGGCCTCTCCCTGTATAACCACGTCCTTGAATAACAAGATGCAGCATGCTGTCCTGCTCATCCATGATAAGGGTGATGATAGTGCTTAGCAAAATGTGGGGGGGAAGAATGTGAGAGGAAATTGATGTTCTATCACCTAGACTGATGTTTTTCTCTCACTGAGCCTAATCAAAGGATTACTGAAACTGATGGAAAGATTCTCACCAACCTCACTTCAGAATACTCCAAACCAAACTGCAGATATAAGAGCCTGTTACAAATGAGAGAGAGAAGAGAGGGCTGTGGTGCAAAGGATGTTTCAAAAGAGAGACAAACATTGTGATGCTCAAACATCAGTTACTAAATTCGCTGTCTCTATTAAGTGTGTATGGTATGTTCAGGTCTCGCTTGCTCTCAGAAATCTCATTGTCTAGCTGTCAAAAGCAGGAAAAACAAAGAAATATATGAAAGAAGAAAACATTCTGGTTTTTTCCAAAAGCATATCTGAAATACTGGACACTCAGATGAAAAGAACATCTAAAAATTGTCAGAGTTTCTCTTGTACAAAAAGAAGAGCTCCCACATACCCCTACTGGTAGGTGTATGTAGGATGGTAATAGAAACTACTTAAATAATTTTTACCTTGTTAAGCTCATGATTGGGGAGTCACATATTGTTGTTGGACGATGCAGGGGGATTATCCACATGTTGCTGCTGCTTTTAATACCTGTCATCAAGGTCAGCTTAAGTCTTTAATATTACTACAGGGATTACTTGTACAAATCCTTAACTAGAGGAGGGTCAGAGGAACCTGAACACCCCAGGATGAGTCTGTGGGACCTGGTGAGATGCACCCCAGAGTCCTGAGGGAATTGACAGAGGTGGCTGCCGAGCCACTCTCCATGATATTTGAAAAAAGTCTTGGCAGTCAAGAGAGTTTCCTGATGACTGGAAGACAACACTGGGAAGTACTGACCTGTCAGCCTCACCTCTGTGCCTGGGAAGATCATGGAACTATAAGCTACGCACAGGGAGGATGGGGAGGTGATTAATGGCTTCACCATTCACGGGAGCAAATCCTGTATGACCAACTTAGTGGCTTTCCATAATGGGGTAGCCACAGCAGTGGACATGGGTAAGCCAATAGATGTGGTTCATCTAGACTTCTGTAAGGCCTTTGAAACAGCATCCCACCATAATCTTCTCTCGAAATTGGAGTGGTATGGATTTGAAGGGTAGATGGTACAATGGATAAGGAACTGGTTGGATGGTCATATTCAGAAAGTAGTGGTTAATGGCTCAAAGTCCAGATGGAGATCCATGACAAATAGTGTCCCACAGGAGCCCATAATGGGACCAGTGCTCTTTAATATCTTCATCAATTATATAGACAGAGAGATCGAGTGCACTCTCAGCAAGTTTGCGGATGACACCAAGCTGAGTGGTGCAGTTCCCACACCAGAAGGACGGGATGTCATCCAGAGGGACCTGGGCAAGCCAGAGAAGTGGGACTGTGAAAAACTCATGAGGTTGAACAAGGGCAAATGCAAAATCCTACACCTAGTTTGGGGCAATCTTTAGTTTCAATATAGGATGGGGAATTATGTGATTGAGACCTGCCCTGAAGAGAAGGACTTGGGAGTGTCACCTTATGAGAAGCTCGACATGAGCTGGCAATGTGTGCTCACAGACCAGAAAACCAATTGTATCCTAGGCTGCACCAAAAGAAGCGTGGCCAGCAGGTGGAGGGAAGTGATTCTGTCCTTCTCTTCTGCTCTTGTGAGACTCCACCTGGAGTATTGTGTCCACTTCTGGAATCTTCAACATAAGATGGATATGGCACTGCTGGAACAGGTCCAGAGGAGGGCTACAAAGATGATCAAAGGGCTGGTGCACCTCCCATAGGAGGACTGGTTGAGAGAGTTGGGGTTTTCCAGCCTGGAGAGGAGAAGGCTGTGAGAAGACCTGATAGCAACCTTCCAGTACCCAAAGGGGGTGTACAAGAAAGCTGTGGAGGGACTTTTTACAAAAGCTTGTAGTGACAGAACTAGGGGGAGTAGCTATAAATTGGAATCAATACATTCATATAGGTGCAACCTGAATGACTTTCAACGGTGGCTGTTATCTGGCTTAGGTAATCAAAAGCCATTAAGACTACTCTCACCAGTCTACCGTAATGAGCTGGGATTAATTGCTATGCTGATATAACTTCCTCATTTCCTGCTTTTTACTTTGAGTGTTAGAAGATTCCTTGTACTTTGTAAATTGTTTTAGAACCTGATTTTTTTATAACAAATAAATTCCACTAGGATATCTCCTCATTGTCCTCACAATGCAAAATACATCTAGTCATCTGTTCCAATTCCATTGTAAACACTGAACCAATAAGTTCAAAGTCTGGATTTTCTTTTTGGTTAAGCAGATACGCTTGATATAATGAAATATTTTGTTCTGTCACAACCAGCTGTTATCTTAGTCTTCCTCCCGGTAGAGGTTGTTTCTGATACCAACAAGGGACTTTCCACCAGCTTAATTATTTGATACCATGGTTCTGAAAGTATTTGGAAGAAAAGTAGAGGGGAAAGTAAGCTGGTTTTGTTTATTTTAGTGGAAGATGAATGTTTTGGAAAACAAAGCTCTGGTGAATTTCTAATTCATTTAATTTTCTGGCTGATAGGGTCTCTTTAATTTGACCATCTGTTTATTAGTGTTTTAATATGAATGAAGATGGGAAAGATATGCCAAGGAAATGGATGTGTATGGAACCCCTGAAGGAAAAAAAAAATAAACCCAAGAAACCTGTGACAAACTTAGCTTTGTTTATTGCCTTTTCTAGAACTTGTACTCCAGACCTTGTTCAAGCATGCGTCACATCATGTTCCACCTCACAAACAACCTCAGCTTCTTCTCTGGAATTTAAACCTGCACTTTTCTGCTTTAGATCTTTTGTTCGATACACTATGTAGGATTAAACCTAAATGAATAGTAGGTAAGTTACTTCAGAAAGAGGAGGTATGCTTCCAGATAGCTAAATGCCAGTGCTTTGCCATCAGAACTATATGAGCTATCTTTTGCAATCTTGCTTCAGCATAAAGGCTTTCAATGAAGGCAAGACCCAGGAAACATCAAAGCAGGTAACCCCATGAAGCATTGAGATGTGCTTGAGTTTTCCTCCTGTTATCCAATCGTGGATCAATTTAATTATCAGCAAATGCTTCTATCAAGCTGAAAACTCTCTTAAAAGAGAGCAGGTAGATATAATTATCTGCACCCACTACATGAATCTAAGTGCTGCATTTCCTCATTGATTACAGGTGTTACTTAAAGAACCTACTTACAACAGATGCCTAATTCAGGATTTGGTTAAATTTAGGAAGGAAAAATCAAACTTCTATTGCAGATCACACCAATAGTACTTAAACCAATGAAAAATCTGCTCTGGATAAATTGAATTATAGCCTATCATTTTCTCTTTTGCTATATCTTGTATTCTAACACATTAACCAAATAGCTGACACAAATCTGTGAATCCTCAAGGAAATTAGTGAAATTATGCCAACACAATTTAAGTAAAAGTCCAAGCTAGTATTTGGAATCAAAGTGTCTTGAACTATGAAGAAGTAACTTTCTAGGCTAAGAACAATGGAAAGGTTTCTTGGTGTAACCTCTCTCAGTGTCTTTCTCTTTCTTTCAGTCCAAGAGAGAAGAAAAAATACAAAAAGGGTATAGGGAAACATGATTAAACACATAAATGTCAAGGAAAGCTCTAGTTCAGCCTTTCCATAGGAGTTATGAGTACACAAAACACTGCCTCATTTTAAAATCCAACATGATTTTACATGTCGTACTAATAGGTACTTGCAGGAGACCAAGAAAGATTATTGTGGTCTTCCATTTTTATAATTAATTCTTAAAAAAATAAGAAATCACAATGTTTCAAAGATATCACTAGGAACTTCCAAGTTTTGATTTTGTACATTAGGTTGTTTTGCAAGGAACTAGGAGCATATTTTCACAAAAACAAGATTCCAAGACAAAACAGTTAAGCTGTTCTTCACATTCTGCCTATGCACTCTTCCTTATGTGCTTGCATTGTATATCCACAATGGTTTTAAAACAGCAGTTGCTAGCCAGTGTCGAATATTCTGAGATGAGTTTTGTGGACAATAAATCTTTCACACCATGAAAACAGGTTTTTCAGTATTAGCCACCTGCTCCACATAAAAGAATAACCTGCTATTGCTATGCAGAAGGGAGCGTATGAACGCTGTGAAAACAAAGCCATTTAATTTTCTAGTAAAAATACAAACAAGAGTGTAATTATATTTGGCTTTACAGGTTGTATTGACACAGTTATTGGATATCCAGCTACAGAGTATGGAGCATCAACCTGTCGTAAAACTTTATCCAATACCAGCAATTTGGAGTTATTTTAACTGAACATACCTTTGCACACAGATCACTTATGTCTGCAATATATGCAGACTTGGAGGTGTAAAATTGAATGCACAAAATGCCCAAGAAAAATTAAAAAAATGCAGTATCCAAATTCTATCTTTGTTTCCAAAGGAAGCATGTGCTTCAACAGTAGGTCATGTAGTGAGCATCTGTTTTGGTGCTCAGTGCATTGAAGTTCTGAACAAATTGAGTGGAAAGATGCATCAAATACCACAAAACATGCTCTAGAAACAATATTTTTTTTTTGCATTAAACAAACTTTCTGATGAATGAAAAACTAGTACTCTAACAATTTTAAATATATGTATGACTCTAGGCAGCTACAGGAAAAACTTTATAACATATGCTGGGTAACTAAATTGCAGAAATAGGTACCCAAGCTTTTCTAATTTTATTGGCAATAAAATGGCTGATAGGAACTAGTCTTTGATCTGCAAAACTAAATAAAATTAACAATCTAATAAACAGAGAAGACACAGATTAATATTTTAGCCACTTTAATGAATTAGGATTTAGTAATTATAAGATAATACTGAAAAATATCTTATGTTACGGAGAGTGAACTACTTGCTTTAAACCCAATTCACTATATCTAACTTCATTTACTGTATAAACTAGTATTTCTGATGATGAACACATATAAGAGGAAATGCAAAAACTGGGTCAACTACCAGTGTTAGATCTTTCATTGAACAGCATAAAACAGTTCTGAGAAGTACCTGTGAGTTATAAATATAAATTCCTGAAGCAGGGAAGTAAGGGGAATTCTTGACTTAACTGCGTTGAGGAACAGGACCAGAACCCATAAATACAATCAACAAAAGTCTACAGAAATACAAGATGTTAAATAGAACCAAAGCTCATTTTCATCTGTAGCAGACATCAGATTAATTCAATGTAACCTATAGTTTTCCGTGATAAATTCACATCATAGATGATGAAGAGTGTTAATTCATTTGTGCTTTGAAATAGTATGGTAATCTGCATTAGTTATTCATTCTCACTGCAAGAAACGTTTAAGAACCTCTTTCAGAAAACTTTGATAAATCTCCCTTAGCAATTAAGTGGTGAATGGTCTGTCAACATGCATACCCTTAGGCTTGAATGATGAATTGACAAGAGAATCTTTATGCATTTATTGACCCATTAACTGTGTAGAACCAGAGACCCCGTTCTTAGTTATGAAATTTGGTGAAGTCACAGATTTTATAACTGATCTGGTGCTTCAGTGACTGAACAGTTTCTAAATCTAATTGACAAGTGCCTTTCTGTCCTGAGGATGCATCCAAGAAACAGAAATCTGCTGTCTCCACTGCAGAGGCTTTGTTTTTCCCTTGATTGGGATGCAAGGGAAAAACAAGGACACTGGCTGAAGAACACGAAGGAAAACTTGTGGGACTGGCAGCCTAACCTCTTCCTTCTCTCCTCTTCCCTCATGCACTAGTAAAGTAACCCAGAGTATGATTTAGGAAATACTGAAAGTTGGTTGGTAAACTTTTAGGGGAATAAATCCTTTCAAAAGCCTGGTTACTGTAGACATGTATGGCAGGTTGCAAAGCTGCTCCTTCACGTTACAAATCTGTGCTGCTTTTGTCCTACCTAGAAAGTCCATGCTAAGGAAGAATAAAGTGAGAAATACTGACTCCTTGAGACCTATACCAATTTCTTCAGGAGTTTCCCTAATAATGACAATTGGTTTTCTCTCCCTTCCTCCACTCCGATTCAGCACTAAAGTCCACTCTGTGCAGCTCCTTTCATTTCACAGAGAATTAGATGCTTAATTCTGGCCTGAAGGTAGGTCTATCATGTAGCTTTCTGCCTCAGCTCCAATTTTCATTGCATTAGTTATCTGAAAACAGACCTTTACTTGCTTGCTTTTTTCTCATGATTTCTGGTATTATTTGCTGGATCATTTATCTCTGGGGTAGATTTTTTGGCATTTCACAAAAAAAAAAAAAAAAAGTGTTGTTAAATGAATAAGTGAAAATTGTTTTCTCTGAATGACATTCCATAATACTGACACGTGAATTATGAGAGCAGATAAGTACTGTGACCTGGCAATATATAGTAATTTAGAAAATTTAAATGGGATAAAATTATTCTATGTAGAAGTGCCTGTTGCTTCTATAACATTGTTATGTTATGATTTCTCCACATCTGACTTTGAGGTCCTATCCTGAAGTACAGTACCCTTTGCAGATGTAAGAACAAGGTTTGGGGGAAACTGCAGATTTTCTTTCTAATCTAGTACTGAGCAAGTCTGATTTTGCAATAGATTCTGCTGGAGATCCTTCCTTGAATTTTTTGTCATTGTTTTCCAGACATATCTCAGGAAAAGTGGGCTGATTATGAAACTGGTTTTGGTCCTTTGGGAGACCTCAGTGGAGTTTAAAGGCTGTTCAAATTACTATTCCTGTGTCTGATGGTAAATCTTTACTTAACTTCAAGGACACACAGACCCATTGTCTTTCTTATGACCTAGTCTACTCCTAAGGAGGCAAAATGATTTCTTGATACTAAAGGAACCTACAAGTAGGAGCAAGTGGTTGATAAACAGATCAGCAATTGTTTTGGTCTGTTACATAATGAAGCCAAAAAAAACCAAAATAGTTTTCTCTTATTTTTCATGTAATAAAAGCTTTAAACTCGTGGAGGTAAGGACAAGAGTCAAAAATAGATGGATATAATATAATTTCCTGTAGCATGCATTTTTCTCATTTTAATTTGCAGTGAAAAAAAAACAGTAGAGTTCTCAAAGGGTTAATTTACTTTTGTAAACACAGGATGCTAATGTCATTTGAGACACTATAGACATCCTACCCAGATTGCAGTTGCCACTGCAGAGGAGCTCCTGTTGCTTTGCCCTGACTACTACTGTAATATAAACATGTTTAATGCCCCAGGGTATCTGAAATGGCATGAGATGCCTATATTTGGACAAATTAATTGTGTCTTAAATAACTAAAATAAGTTACCTCCTTCAAAATTATTTCCAGTTAACATATGTTGTTGTTTCGGGTAGGATATGCTCTCACCTCTCTATCTTCAGCATGTTAGCATGTTCAGCATCCCATTTAACTCCCAAGGGTAATTTTAACTGTTCTCATCTTGATATCTTCTTACTTGTGTTACTAATAAGACTTAGCTGTGTTATTTAAAATGTTTATTGTTGATTCCCAGTAGGAATTCAGATGATATTTTGAACTGATTCCAGAGTGTCTTGTGTACATAGTCCTTCCAGTCTGCAGATTACATCTCCAGATAAGAAACACTTAAACCATAGATGTCCGTTCCATAATCTCATATTGTTTATCCTACAAGCACTGGGAGGTGGCCTCATATTTCGCTTTGCATTTTCTTATCTTATCTTCCACAGCAATCTGGTATCATTCTTATTAACACAGTATTTACTGAAATCACTGAAGGTAAGCTGATTTATATTATCTGAGGATTTAGCCCATCAGTTCACATAAGCTGTATTTTCAACATACTTTGAAAACCTTAATCTTGTTAATCTGCTGAAAGGTGGATGAAAAATATTTCAGTTTTCAAATAAAAGTTTTTATTCCTTCCTCGGTGAATTTAAGTGTTTCTTAGCTTCTATCAACACCAATGAGAAAAGAGTAAAGTTTATTAATACAATTATAATCAAAATTTTTATTACCATAATTTTAAGATCACATTCCATACGCTCAGCATTCTTGGTTTGGAGCTTTTTTCCCCTCTCTTTAAGTACAGCCTTCATTCATTAAAGCCTAAGAAGGATAAAATTCAGTACATAACTTAGAGCAATGGTTTCTAAAGAGAGATTTTGATACTGCAGGATCTCATATGATGAACTGGGCCAAAAGTTCTAATAGAAAATCTGTAGCTCACCAGACTCTGTTCAGAAAGCTTCCCAGGTGGTGGCATAAAGACTGTGCTTGCCTTTCATTTGACTGCATTTTCTAGTTTAGTTTGACCCATAAATTTTTGGGGTCAATTTTTACCAGGTACTCCACAGCTGTGTCTGAGCACATTCCAGTGTTGCATTAGGCAACCTGATTAAGATCTATCAAGCTAGTTCTCTTATCCTCTCCCCAGGGCGATAAGTGTCAGCAGCAGAGAATTTCAGATTGGAATACATATATATATATATATATACACACACACACACAGAAATGAACTTGTCACTTGAAGCAGAAAGTAGCAAGGAATTCAATGCTCTGTAATTTTCTGGTGGATTTATTACACATTCTTGTCAGACTGCTAAGTGAGCCCAGTTAGGAAAATAATCTATAATGAAATTAATCAGCTGATAACTCTTTAGGCAATCCTAATATTCATAAAAGATGTTGCAATAGATCTGTTGGTACTTGAAGACCTTAAAGGTCTTATTGTGATGTACAAATTAGCCATATGCAACCTCAAAGTTGTCAGGGAACAAAGTCTCAAAGAAAGACTTTTTCATTAACTTCCAGTAATGCAGATCCTCTGATATGCAGAGGTTTCTCAAGCCTAGTTCTGATTTTATGTGCATTTGGTTTTCAATGCAGAGGGACAATTTCGATGCAGTCAGTGTGGAAATTCACAAGAATTAGATTAGGAAAAGACCTAAGTGGCAGCTTTATACTATGTGTATTTTAATTACTTTTTTTCGTGAGTAATTCTAGTGGTCTTTTTTAATAAGTCAGGGCTGTAATTCTACCAACCTCATCTGAAGAAACAGGTCTTTATTCTTGCTTTGTTTTTCTCAGTCAGAATATGGAGTGACAATATCTGATTTTATGATCTCATTTTCCAGTATTACCATAAAACACTGAAAACAGATGTAGAATAAATGTCAAAAATTACTATCAAAAACTCAGACTAAAGATAAACAGATATACCTTCATAGGGGAAAGAAGAAAAAAAACAAAAAAGAGGCACAGCAAAGAAGGTAAATAACCATCTTATAGAAGAAAAGGGAAATTGTTTAGGAATATATTTTTGCTGTCTGGTAAAATGATAAGTTTTCCCATCACATTTCCTGCAGTCTTTGCCAGTTCCACATCCCCGTATTTCATTCACAACCATTGATTATGTTACATGGTCTTAAGTGTTGTGACTGAAGTCTGAGCCAGTCATGCAGGTAATTTAAAAACTGACAGATTGTATAAACTTTATTAAACAAAAATAAGGTTTACAGCAGCAATGCAGAAGACTTCAAAACTATGAGCAAGTCATACTGAAATACACTGGAATTTTATGTTCTGTTGATTCTGTATTTACTTCTTCAGAATTTTTCCTTTCCTGCCCTGGCCTTTTTTTTTCTCAGAAATGATTAACACTAAAAATAAAATAAAACAAAACAAAACAAATTAATACTTAAAAAAATAACAAGAACACAGGGATCTGGTTCAATCAAATTTTACTGTAATATTTCTTTTCCTGCAAATGTTTTTACCATATGTCTACTTGATGTGTAAAATTATTATTTTCATAGACCGGCAGTTCAGAATTAGAAATTGTTTGGCACTCAAGATTGTAATTTCTAGTGCTGTTTCTCAGTTACAAGACACAGTGGCCTGGAGATTTCTGAAACCTACTTTCTACCAAAAGCCACTAAATTTTGCACCAGTTTGGGTAAGTCATAGAATCATAGAATCACCAGGTTGGAAGAGACCCACCAGATCACCGAGTCCAACCATTCCTATCAATCACTAAACCGTGTCCCTCAGGAGCTCGTCTAGCTGTGCCTTAAACACCTCCAGCGAAGGTGACTCAACCACCTCCCTGGGCAGCCTATTCCAATGCCCAATGACCCTTTCAGTGAAAAACTTCCTCCTAATGTCCAGCCTAAATCTCCTCTGGTGGAGCTTGACTCAGCCCAGTGGTCCAGCCTGTTCAGATCCCTTTGCAGGGATCACTTCTCTCGGGCTGATTTTTCTCTCCTCTGTCTTCATCTGTCTTATGCTATTCATTCGGGCTATTTTTCCATTTAACTGTGTTTGCTTTAGAACACACAACACAGGTGCGAGTACACACACCTCTGCACTCCACTCCCTTTCATCTGCAGTCTTACAAATATTTTGTTCAATGTAGCACGACACCTTGACTGTATTAGCCTTCATCTTGCACTCCAGTAAAATGAAATGGTATATGTAAGTCTCAACATAGTATGTTTGTGTGTATATATATATTTATGTGTATATATATATGTATATATGAACATAAAAACATATCTCCATGCTCATATAAAAACTTGCTCCTATTCTACCAAACAGAATTGTTCATCATGTCAACACTGCGTAGGAAGTGCCCATTTGTTTAGACCTCACCTCATTCTATGCCTCCTACACATGCCTAAATTTTGAAAACATATTATAAGGGGAAAACAGGACAAATTATATGGAAGAAGCTGTTAACAGTAATGGCAACATGAAGTTGTTTAGGCATACATTATAAAGTGGATGTATGCTTTTCTGAACAAAATATAACTTTCCTAAAATGCTGCTGTAAACACAATCCTCTTCTTACTGTTGCATATGTGAGCAATATACCAGTATAATACTCAACATCATAAACATTTTTATTGCTTGAAGTCCTGGTGAAATCGATGACACCACAGCCCTGTTTATTGCACTTGGACCTTGCGTATTATGGAATTGCTGCCTCTATTGGTCATAAAACAATGTTCTGGTCACCGGATATATACCAAAAGCCTTTTTAGTCTTAGTCTGCTGCATCTTCTTATGCGGCATCATGCAGTATAACTACAATTTATCCTTACTGTGCAAAATTCTATTAAAATCAATAATGCAAGTACTTCACTCACAAAACAGAGTTTGTATCGTAAAGATAACCGGCAAAAACCTCCTATATATTACTCAGTAAGTTGCCTTTATGAAATATACATGTGACCAAATTGCAGACTTAATGGTTTCTACGTCTTTTATCTTCTTTCCATAAAAAGCAGAGAGTATTGATATATGTGAGCAGGCCTCCTGCCTATGTAACAGAAGCTGGAAATCCAGAATATTTGTAGGACTAAAGAATAAACTGATGAATAGAGGTATATCAGGTAAAAAGTATATATGGCTAGGTCCAGTCTTTGGCCCACATTTTATAGTCAAAGGATCTATTTGCAGAAGTATGAAAAGAAGTCAATGGAGTCTACCTTAGGTGAACAAACCAAAATTCAGGATGGAAGAGATGTTAATTCATCCAGACCAATTAGACACATATGTTCACACATTCTCCAGAACAAAATATTCTTTATTTATCCTATAACTGACACAATTTTTCTGGTTTATGCTTAAAAATCACTGTTAATAGAGATACTTCATTAAAAGTCTAGCCCAAGGCTTTACCACCTTCACAGTTATGAAGGTTTTTCTAAATATTCAGACAAAATAACTCTTGTTTTAACCTAAGCCTAACTGCACTAGGTGGAGTAGACATGGAGAATATACGGCCTCCCACTTTGTAACAGTTTCTTTCATGCTGTGAGATTATTATAAATCTCCCTTTGGAATTCTCTACTCTAGATGAAGCGAATCCAAATATTTCAGATCAGATATTAAGAATTCATACAACTGAGGAAGTTCTTAACATAAATGACTGAATACTTGATTATGCTAATTTTGAAGAGGAAAACTGTTTTGGAAAGGCAAGAGTAACATAGTGTGAACATGAGTTCTAGTCTACAATCACCAGTAGAAAGATTTTGAAGGAACTCTGCGAAATATATATAGCAAATACTGGAGAAGTTGATGCTGCTGTCATCATACAAATGAGGATTTTTTTTTTTTATCCTCAGTAGTTTTGCAGAAGGAAAAGAAAGAAAGAAGCACTGTGATCTTTGGATGCAGTTTGCCCCTCTCCCTAAGCTTTCTTCCATGATGGGATTTTGCTCTCCAGTGCAGTGCCATGAATACTGCTGGCAACATGAGCTCATAGAGACCGTTTACACAACTCTTCAGCAACCTCTTGGCTCCCATTCCTCAAATATTTCAAGTATTTCAGGCTAGGTGTGTGGGAAGCCAAAGAACTGGAGGACTTACCTGCTAAGCATAGATGCAAAATGAGGCCAAATATAGACATTTGCAATGCTTAGCAACCGTTTTCTTCCTCCTTAACCACAGAAGTTGGTGTCATATCCTTGAGCACCATCTACTGGCTTCTCATCTGCTGACTTCTTAACATCTAAACAACTAGAGACATATCTGTCCCATCAGCACCTAACAGGAGCTAAGGGCATTGAAAAACAGATTGAGAACAGTCAGTAAGTTGAACTCTGTTTTTATGTAATATTTGTCAAACAATTTGGAGTATTTAACAACTTCATAATTATCAAAGTCTTTTTCTGGACAATTTTCAAAGAGATAATAAGGTTTAACTGAGCCAGTAAATTATTTGCAGCGAACAGTTCAACCAGCTGTATGCTGTGTATTGCAGATTCTACCCTTTCTGTTTCTTCAGCTCAAGCAACAGTTGTTATGTTAAAATGACGAAATAAAACCTAAAACCATAAAAATAATAATTAAGCAATAAACAAGCATAATAAATTTATTAGTAAATAGATAGTTTACAGTGCTGTAAAGAAAGGTTTTATCTTATTTTTCAAGTCTTCTTTTTCATAATTTGTTTTCACTGGAAGTTTTCCAGATTGCCTGTATTCTTCTTCCAGATAATCACTGATAAGCTAGAGATCGTCTTAGTTTACTGAGCCAGTTTTTCATATTCCACAAGTAAAGGATCATGTAGGAATTACACAGATGAACATTCATAAAAGAAATATACCGAATGAAGTAATTCAATGAAGTCTGAGATTTTTACATCTAGAGTGTCTTCTTCTCAAAACCACAATCTTCCACCTTTTTCTATTTCGATATAAGACTCTATTGACTTCAATATGGAACTCATTGCAGCAGTGGAGCAAGATTTCTAAATGACCCAGAAAGGTGAAGTAGAAGTAGAATCTTTGCATTTTGTCTATAGTGACAGCTTTTTCTATTTCCGTGTATGAACACATAGACTTCAATACAGAGCCCATTGCAGCAATGGAGCAAGATTTCTAAATGACCTGGAAAGGTGAAGTAGAAATAGCATCTTTGCAATTTGTCTATAGAGACACTTCCATGTTTTTACTCTGCAGCCCAGATTCAGATGCAAATTATGCATTTTCTGTTCTGTAAAGTGTTTCAAAGTTGTCCTTATGCCCTTACTAATTTCTAGAGCTTAAATTTGCTTCCAAATGAAAGATCTAAAGAGAGAAAAAAGGCCACAAAACTCTCATATCTGTCATTTTTATACTTTAGGAAAGGGAAATTATCATAAGATATATGAATAAAGTGAAGCAATCTATCCATTTCAAAAAGCCAGTTTGGCAGCTTGGCTCATGAATTTTGCAAAAAACTGATTATTTTTACTTTTACACAGCCTGCTCAGGCAGGCGCTTTTTCAAGCTATCCACACAACATAGAAAAATGCTGAATTAATTTTTCTGTGATAAAATTATATACACAGTCATAATGGAAAGTTAGTGAGTTTAAGAGTTTGTCAGAACTCAAGTGCTGAACTGTTCAATGTTGAATGAACCTACTTATGTATATTCCAAGCTCGAGATCTAACCCCACTTAAGATGAAGAAAAATGAAGAGAGGAAAGCACACTACCCTTCTGGAACACCACATCTTTTCTTTATTGGAATCTTGACTAAAAGTATCCAAAGAGTGAATAATTTCCTTTCTAATAGCAATGGCTCTTAGCTCTTGAAGTAGATAATTAATTTAATGTTTCATTAGCATGATTTAGCATGGTTTTGTTTGGTTCAGATGGTTGTGCCTCACAAACTTGACAGTGGGGCACCAGGAGAAGCCAAACCGCTCTCTTCCACATAACAGACTCCCCAGAGACAGGGTCTATCAGTTAATAAAGGCCAATACAAGTCTCTACACATTTCACTCCTCTTTCAACTCCATAAGCCTGAAAATTCAATTAGAATTAGCATTCAAGCAACATTGCTCTTACTGTCACAGATAGGACCTGTGCGAGATTTTTTTAATTAAGCAGCAAATGAAGCCTGACATAACCTTTGACTCAGCTGTGGAACAGGATGTGATGAAGCAGCTGCCATCACTGGTAACGTGTTTTGATTTCTCCCCACCATGCCTGGTGTCAACTCACCCCCTTCACATGTTGTAAGTGCTTGAGAGTCTGAACAAGCAGTGGGAAGGCCAGACATGAGAGTACTCATTTCATTCCAGAAGATTTAGCGGAGTATTCTGACACACTAAAATTGCAGAGACTCTCCAGAGTCAATGCCAGTAACTAAAGCTGGTTAAGTGTCTCCAGCTGTGAACTGACTCTTATGAAGAGAAGAACCATAAAAGCCTTATCTGGGACAGTCTAGTGTAAGAAAGTCACACAGTCTGAAAACCTTCCTATCATTTCACTTTACCAGCAGTCATAACTACTACTTTTCAGATAACTCATTCTACTATGCTTTACGTAACTTACCAGTCAAAACCTGAATACATAAATCTGCAAGTTCAGCCCAGAAGGACTCATCTTTAGCCCAGTTTTGTTGAAGTAAGAATGTGGAGGATATGTCAGGAAAGTTGTTTTTAAAGATCAGAATGGAAATTGTAAAGATGAGGCATCCGTTCCTTCCCGTCACACCCCAAACAAAAAAGAAATGATACTTGCACTTACCAGGATTGAAAATATGAGCTGCAGAAATAAAGACAAAATTTCTTTGTAGTAGTTATTATTGCCAGAACCACACCAAAAATTCACTGTTCATGGAGAAATGTAGGTAAATTTATTAAAAGCTAGAAAATTAATATTGTATTTGATCCTTTTCTTTGCAGAACTACATTCATGCAAGGAAAAAAAAATACATGAAACAGAAGTCTGTTATTGGCACTTTTCTCAATCCAACTGAAAAAAATGTCCAAATAATCATAATATTCTAAAGTTTGACTCGGCAATTACAACAATGTTTTCTCTCTTTCTTGTTGTAGCTTATTCAGGTAATCTTTGCTAAGCACTTGAGAATGCCTTGCTGAGACTTGCATCTCCAACACGTAAGACTGAGTGTAAGTTTATGGTAGTGGCTGAGTACCTCAAAGAGTACGGAAAAATGAATACTTAAAACTAAAAAGAAATTTGAGGTACTTTTTCCCACTTCTCCTAAATAATTTTTGAAAAGAACAAAGGTAATGCTTTAAAAAACAATTCTGCTCAGAAGATAGGTCCAGGAAATGAACTGTTTATGTGGCTCTGCTTATAATAAACCTCTAAATATTGTAGTATTTCTCCATTCCATGATAAGACACATATCAGTAGTTGAAACAAATGATACCATGAAAGACCAAATACAAGCTTCATTTACTGGAATAAAGGACATCACAAAGAATATACTAGAAAGAAGTCCAATAGGAAAAAAGGTAATGGAAATCTTTTGCTGTCTCACTGAAAACAAACCTTGTCGATGTATGAATAAAGTCCCGATCTTTTTTTTTCCCCCTAGGTGCCTTACCTCATAAAGTCACAGAATCATTTAGATTGGAAAAGACCTCTAAGATCATTGAGTCCAAACACTCAGCTGGATGAATCCACTCATAAAAACCATAAAGAAAACCATCATAGAAGTCATGCCAAATATCCACAACAGCATCTGTTCTCTGATATACAGGGAAGGGACACCTAACTGTAGAACAGATACTGGCATCTGAGCCAATATCTCAGATTGTCTTTAGAGCCAAGATGCCATTCCTCTGCCCTGTTTCAGAGGATTCACACATCTAGAATGAAATGAATCACTCTTGAATGCCTCTCTGTGACTATTAAGAGAGTTTAAGATAATTAGCTAAGTCCTGGATAGCTAAATATAGTTAGAAAAATTCCACCCAAGGGGCCTGTTATACATAGGAATAAACAAAATGTAAACCAAAGTCACAGCATGTGCAGATGGGTGTCAGTCCTTGTAGTATTATCTGGATCTCCTAACTCACAGACCAAATACTGAGTCACCATGCTGCCCTTCATTATTCTGCCCTTGGGATTCAATGCTCTTTTGTGTAATACCTGAACATTTGTATCTCTCTAGCCAATAGCATCCACTTTCTGCTAGGGAGACCACATAGATTTTTGCCTTCCTGTCCATGTATTTGAATCAGGCCTTCTTCAACAACAGAAAGCGTTTATTTTCTGTATTAAACACTGAAAATGAGTAAAGAGTAACTGCAAAGGAGTAAAAAGTGACTGAGAAGGAGTAAAAAGTCACTATGAATTACACCAGTTTACTTTCAGGGCCAGGAAGAGATTAGGCAGGGCAGGACTAGCGAATATTCCATGCCTCCTCCTCTTTGTATGTAATCATCTGCTTACAGAAAAAGACTAACAACATTTCTAGAAAGTTCAAGGAAAGGTAAACAAAATATGGAGAACCAGGAGATGAAGAAAAAAAATGTTTCCCTCACGATATTTAACTGTCAGGTGTTCTCATCTTCCATTACTGCCTGAGTACCATTTTTGCTTTTCTTTTCTCCACAAGTATCTTGGTAAAAAGAACAGACTTTGACAGTTGTAACAATAAAATGTACCTTCCCGAGGGGGAAGAAAAAAATAACAAGAAAAAAAATTGGTACTCTTGAAAAATAGGTTGTCAAAAACCATAACAGATATTCGAGATACAAACCCAAAAGTGCATCCCTTTGTGATCTGTATTTTCTATAAAAAGATATACATGACTCACCTTTGGATTGTAAAGAAGCTACTTTATTAATCTTCAGAATGGCAGTAAAATAAAGCTACGCAGAGAAGAAGGGTTAGGCTCTGCAGTTAAATACACTTGTCAGAGGGCACAGCCAAAAGGGAAGGTTTGCCTTCCACCGCTTGCTTTTGTTCACATAACTATGTTAACCACAGAGAATAAACACACAGTGTAAGGCACAGTGGATGTGTGTGCTGTGCTCACAGCCAACAACATAGAGAATAACTGTTTGTCAGCTTGTACAACCCACCGTAACCTTGCTGTATTCTCAAGCTGCATCGCCTCCTTTACACAGACTGTAAACTTTCCAAGGTATCATTCTCTATTTCATTGTATAACCATGCAGTGCTTATAAAAGCCTGTTGCTGGCTTGCAAATTGTCAACGTATTGAAATTCACTGCAGTAACACTGTGACTGAAAAATCAGGCAAACACATTCAGGAAACGTCTAATGTTTTTGTAGTCGATGGAGAGAGAAGTGTCCTGAAAGGAAATTTATCCCACACTACATTGAGGCTGGATTCAGCTCCACACGTTTTGGCATCCAGTGAACTCTAATGCCTATTGTACCTGAGACATCTGCAGAAGTCTGGGACATACGATGTGAATAATAGGGGGGGAGTCCCATGCTCCTCTGACTGACAGCTGGGGGGCAGCCAAGATAACCTCTGATGTCCCAGATTTGCCAAGACCTGTCACTGTAGCTTCAAGAAGTTCAGGGAAGGTGAGAAACAGCAGTAGTCATCATCAGTAAGAACTTTAATGGATACTCAATGGACACCTCTTGCAGGATCAGTTTTCCTGGCTTCTCTTAGAAGCAAATGATCAAAACCCAACAGTGTTTCCCTTTCAAATACAATCTCCAGAAGATAAACACTGAACGCAGAGTGAGAACTAAACTATACACACCACCAAACTGCAAAGCCTATTGTGAATGGTGTTTGCAAGTTATGCCTAGATAGCTTAAGGATACAACGTTAGATTTTTTCTATTTTTATGAAGAGCTCCCTTCTCTAAACTTAATTTTCTGAGACAAAGCAACAACTGTAACAGTTAACAGTCTAAAAACCGTTAACAAAATAAATCACGTCACAGAATAACTCTGATTTATTGTGGTATCAAAATATTTAAATTTACTAGTAGAATATGCTGTAAACAGATATCAAACTAAGAAATAGAAACATTCTACCAGATTCAGGGTGGTCACAAATTTTAAAGTGAAGCATTCTTTTACTAGTACCTTTTGTACAAAATTATCTGACCAGTTTGTGTTTCCCATGATGTATGGTGATCTCTGTTTTCATGGCTTAGTTGTTTCAAGCCCTTGTAGGAGTTTCTGGCCATGAACAGCAGCTACTCAATAAATGTGTGAAATATGAGTGGAAGCAAAATCTGGCTTGCAGCCAGAAATCAGCTGAGAGACAGAAATCAGACAGGGCTCCAAACTACAGTGCAGGCATATTATGAATTTGGTGTCAAGCCAATAAAAAGGGTTTTAGACACTTCTGAACCATAATTACTTCAAATTTTTAGTTCTATGAAATGTATTATTTCACTTCTTTTTCCAGTTTGGAAAAAAAATTCAAACCCTGTCATGGGAACTTCCAGCTTTTCCCTTAGTATTGAAAATAATTTTTTTCAATCACAACTGCCATCTGTACCTTGCACTGATTGTAGGGGATCACTGTTTTGAATAATATACCTAAGTTGTTTGAACAAGGTCTAAAAAGCTGGTGTTAGATGATAGACTTACTGTACAGCAAAGACAGTTTATGAGGTGGACAGAGTAATTCTTTTTCTTGGACTTAGACTTGATGTATAATTTATTCTTAGTTTGCTTCCTGACTTTTTTCTTATATTCATAAATGATACACACTTTTGCACATGGAACCTATCAACGAAGGTCATTACGTGTCCACATTAAGTAAGGCAGGATTTAGATTTCCTCATTGTGGACTACTATACGTACTTGTTTGCAATAATGTAAATGTATTAAATAAAAATTAAAACAGAAAAAACTGCGGGGTTCTTGCCAAAGTGATTATATATTTGCATTTTACCACCAATAACATGTTCATACAGCAAGGTCCTAATTCATTCTGCATTATTTTCACCTGCAGAAAGACACAACATAGGACAGAAAATCACCTGTGGGAACAGAAATCATTGTAGTTTGGTTAGTTGGTTTCTCTCTATTAATTTATGGCTTAGTTTAGGCATACATATAGCTAAAGCTCAGCAGGAGAATCATTGACATTGCTGTTTAAAATACTACACTAGGTCAAAATTTCCTTAAAAATTTCTTGTCTTTTTTTCATGTATACTAGAAAAAGTGCTTAAAACTTAACCAGTGTTTCAGTTCAAGTTCAAAAGATGCAAAAACAATGGTCTCTAGTTAGCAAAAAAAAAAAAACACAAAAAAAAACCCAAAAAAAACCCACAAAAGAGGGAGAGGGATGTTAAAAGCCAATTAATCAAAAAAAAAAATTCTCCCTTCTGATTTTTATTTAATTTTCAGTGAACAGCAGCAGCAGAGTAATTTTATTCACATCAATTAATATGAGAGAACAGTTCCTGCTAAACCTGGATAAAGACGTTCAGTTGTGCCGCAGCACTCAGTTTGTTGAATGAAAACCATACAAAAGCCCTCTGAACACCAGTGGTAAAATGTGATTGCCATATATCCATCTAATATTTCTATGGAGAAGTATAGTGAAGCCATTAGCTCCAGTCCAAGGAGTCCAGTTTCTAGTGGTCTGAGGTTTCTCACAGGACAATTGTGTCCAATAAATCATAGAATCATAGAATAACCACTTTGGAAGAGACCTACCAGATCATCGAGTTCAACCAGTCCTATCAAACTCTAAACCATGTTCCTTAGCACCTTGATATAAACCCATAGAAAGGCATTTATGCTTGGGTTTGAGCTAAAAGAAGGTCCAGAACTTAGAGCAAGTAGAGTGATTTATATTAAATGCATCTTGCTTGCAAAGTTAAGCTTTCAGGGGTTTAAAACATGATTTTTTTAATTATTTCTCCTACTCCTTCCTCTGTTTATTTTTGTTCATACAACATCACTCCCCTTTCTGCCCTTGTATATTAAAATAAATCCTTCTTACGCCTTAGTTTTGCTAACAATTTCATTCATCTTCAGCTTCACACAGGTGACCAGACACTCTTTGTCCTAAAAATCAAAACCTAAACCCAAATACTAGGGTTTACAATATAGTCACTCAGTACAGGAACTTCTGCCTTTCCAGGACTGGTTTCAAGAACGGAGTTTTGAAATAACATCCATCCAGGCAAATCAAACCTGTTAAGATATATTTTTCCTCTGCCTATTTACATCTCCTTTCTTTTGCTCCTCTTTTCAGAGTCTATATCCAGTAGTTGGTGTTTTTTGAAGTTAACCTGTAGATATGGTGTCTTTATATGCTCAAGAGGTGAAGATTCCCTAGTTTTCTGTAAATGCAGGCCACAGAGTTCTTCTAAGATGCAGAATTAAAGCCTATCTTTTGGGAAGACATTTAATCTTGTGTTGAAATGTGCACACAAAGTACTCTTGTTGCCTCCTAAAGAAAGTTATTTCCATGTTTAATTTCCCTGAGCTTTAGAAAACCTAATCTTCACTCTAGGCAGAACTCATCTTACTTTACGTGCCCCTGAACACAAACATTACATCTCCTTTTGCAAGAGCAAGAAACCTTTTGCTAACAGATTTCTTTACTATGTGTTAGTACTTAAACAACAACCTCGGCTTTTCCACTAGGAAAACCAATTTGGAATAGAATTTGTATGAAGATTCTGATTTTCCGTGCCTGGTTTAAGAAAACTTGCAAGCAGTAATTGAACGCTTACACTTCCCCATGCTTTTGAGTATTATCAAACTGATGAGGAGGTTACATAAAGACCATGCGAATACCATAGTGTTTACGCTTGTTTAAAAGCAAGGATGATCTTTGAGGTGAAGTCATTTTCCTCATATGAATGCGTTTTGTTCCAACAGGCTCATTACAGCCTATAACTGAACCAGCCCCGTTCCAGCGTATTAGATGACCATAAGCCAGTACAGCATGTCTGGGTAGCATGTAATTGCAGTATCAATGCTACGTCTATAATTACCAACCAGGCATATAATAGGGAAAATCACTTCTTGCTAAAAAATAACAACAGTTATTTTTCTAGCCAGTGCTGCATTATATTTTTACAGTATTTATTGATCTTAGGATACATGGATAACTGTACACGCACTTAGTTAAAATACAATAATTAAAGCTGTCTTTACCCTTTTGACATTAATTTTTCAAAATAGCGAGTTTAATGTCTCTGGGTTAGAAAACAAAGCAACAGCAAAATAAAAATCCCTTAGCAGAAGCATAAATGCAATTGTGTTGATAGTGCAAAACTGATCCACTCCAACTGAACGCAAGGCCCAGTTGTACATTGTTCTATCATATGACACCTCCTAACTACAGCCTCAGAAATCCCAAACAGCACCTCAATCAGGCTCCTCTTTTGAGATAGTATGGAAACAGACAAATGGAAAAATTTGGAGAACAACACGACAGACTCAAAGGTGATCCAGAAGGTTCTAAGGTATTTTATGGCAGAAGTAAATCTGAGAAAGCAGTATAATAGAATCTGTACGCATTGATCAGACTCATGTGGTGAAATTTAGGAAAGGCATTAAAAAATGACATTTCTCCAAAGCTGATCCAAATAAGTGAAAATAAGTTGCTGACTGATACCTTTGAAAATCAGGCCACATTCTTAGTCACGGCAATAACACAAAAAAAATCATTTTCCAATAGCCATAAACATAAAATATGATAGATGCATGACTAACACTGCAATGGAAATAACACAGAAATCATTCTTGAATCAACACACAATGAATGCATATCTATTAAATGTAAAAGAAAAAACATTAGCAATCATAAATATGTATCTTATATTAAAGATCATGAGAAGATGGTCACTCTAGTGGGCAAAAAAAACACCTATCATCTTATGTGTGTTCAGTTGCTAGTTTTCAAAGAAAGTTTAGGGGATTCTCAGGCTAGTTATGGCTCCAGGAATGACATTTTATGGACAGAAAATATCTTCATCAATGAATCATACTTTATTATCTTATTATAGATCAAAAATTATTGAAATACATATCAGATACTACTAAAAATTGTTATCCAAATCTACATAAGTGTCTAAACCTATTCTATAATCTGTATTTCCATAAGTGTGATTGTATAAAGACAAATAAAATCATAGAATCATAGAATGCTATAGGTTGGAAGGGACCCCAAAGGTCATCCAGTTCCAACTCCCCTGCCATGGGCAGGTACACCCCCCCACTGGATTAGGTTGTTCAAAACCCCGTCCATCCTGGCCTTGAACACCTCCAGGAACAGAGCAGCCACAATTTAGAATCATAGAATCATAGAATTACCATGTTGGAAGATACCCACCAGATCATTGAGTCCAACCATTTACAGAATCACAGAACCACCAGGTTGGAAGAGACCCATCGGATCATCGAGTCTTCTCTCAGCAACCTGTGCTAGTGCCTCACCAACCTCACAGGAAAAAAATTCTTCTTAATATGTAACCTAAATCTAAATCTGTCTATAATATGTATAAATACAGTTATATCCATATATATGAATGTACACCTCCATTGCTCATTTATAGTCAAGCCTGTTTTCCAACTTTTACTCGTGAAAAGGTGTGGCTTAATTCTCACTTCTAATTCTTCTCATTGATATCTATGTGCTTGTGCTCTAACACAATGATTTTGGTTTTGTTACATGAAAGAAAATACATTAACGTTAGATGACAGAGTTGTACTCTGTTTTTGGAGCTTGTGATTATTAATTGCTTGAGAACATCTGTAATGTTTTTAATCCTTTAGCTCAATTACAGAAAGGAGTCATTGTCTGATGTAGGTTCAGTGCAAACTATGTGAAGAACAACATGTGAGCTATTGCTGCATGAGCCAAAGACTCCAACTCTATTAATCAGCAGCTCAATAGTATCAGCATTTACTATCACTATTTACTATTAACATCACACATCAAATGAGAGCAAATAGACTTGGCTGGCTGAAACGGTGCTAAGATTGTGTCTGTTCAGCCACTTTAGCAAGGGAAATACACTCAGAGTCCTTCTACCCTCAAATTGATTATAACATATATTGGGTCATTTTTATTTTCCGAGGTAGTGCTCAAGTCAGCAGGTATGTTTTTGCCAAAGGCTTCCCATTTGTTAGGCCTTCAGTGACCTTAATGTTTTCAAATTAAGTCCCCTTGTAGTTCTTTCCACGTTAACAATGGCATTCAACTTAAATAAAGCAAAACAGTTTACAAAATAACAGTTTCTATTTCATATGTCACTGTGCTCTCCATTCTGCCGTCATGACAAGTTAAGTGATCTGGCAGTTTCAGTTCTCATAAAAGTGAAGATTTCTCTGGATGATCTGAGGTACATATGGTCCTTAGGTTACTAATGGACAATAGAAAGAGACATTTTCTTGAGACATACCAAAATGTATGCTTTGTTTTGGACTGCAGAAGTAGCTTCTTTTTAATGACAGAAACAAATTCTTTCATTTATAAAGTCTGTAGGAACTTGGTTGGAGTTTAACCCGATGCAGGGAATGAAGTATCTCCCTGTGTGTTTGCTTAATTGTTCATGGTTTATTCTTTTTTCTCAATAATCAAATCAGAAGATAAAAGTTTAATGAGCAATAAATTAAATTAAAATTCCCCAGCTTGAGACTACTTTGCCTGCAACACTATCAGATAAAGAGTTTATATAGCTGCAGGGAATGTATGGACACAAGGTCCTGCTTACTTGCTATTCCAGATGGGATATTTAACCAGAAAGGTGTTATAGCTCCTTATTGCCTCCTGTCTTACCACTGAATGGGTTTCATTGCTGACATGGAGTCTGGATAAAACCAGCATGTGTATGTGGAGATATGAGACTCAAAGCACTCTTGGCACTCACAGCTTACAGATATAAAGAAAGATCAGCACAGTCAGAAGATAATCATACCAACTACAGGAAGGAAGCATCAATAGCATGATTTAAAATAACCAGTGGCTACAAGATAGCTGCCAAAACTTAAGCCCCAGATAATTAAAAATGGGAAAAAAACAGTATAATATTCATCTTGTAGTAAAAATTCTCACAGAGGTATATGTTTCAGTACTAAACCACATTGGAGTGTGTTTCTTTTACATAATTAAAACAACAGATTTAATATTGTTATTTCCACTTCCCTGGCAGTATTGCTACTGCAACTTACATTTTAACAGACTGAAAATGTTTCACATTGAAAATAAACTCCTGTGACAGGAGCCCCTGCAGTCTTAAGATCCCTTCTATATTTTGAACGCAACTGAGCTGTGATGAATCTTCTCACCATTATGCTTTGACTGAAGGTTCTTACAGCACATAAAATACCATAGATACCCATGGGAGCTACATCACAATATTGCCCTTCAGTTAGGATACAATCACAAAGGAAAACGGCTTGGATTTCTTTTTACAATTGTTGTGCTCCATTTTAAGCACAGAGAGGATGTTTTTCAAAAGGGGAATAGATAAGAGCTTAAAAGATCTATTAATTAGCTCGGTTTTGTATCTCAAGAGTGGATTAAAGCACTCTTTTTGTAAAGCGTCAGCTGAGCAAAATGCCTTGCTGTTCTCAGTGCAACATTCAGACCAGATACTGCTTGGTTTATCTTGCTAAATACATGCAATTCCTTGACGCTATTTTCACCGCCTACATGACTAGGTATGAGAAAAATGTTGCCGGGTACCAGGGTGAAATTATATAGGATGAGACTGACATATCTCTCCCCTTTCACAGGAGCATATTTCCATGAATGGGGATGGATTGAAGAGGCAGAAAGAAGGAACAAGAACTGAACCTAGAGCAGGTTGCACAGGATGGAATCTGTGTGGGCTTTGAATATCTCCAGAGAAGGAGACTCCACAACTAAGCCTGGGAAGTCTGCTCCTGTGTTCTGTCACTCTTGAAGTAAAGTTTTGACTCATGTTCAGTAGGATTTCCTGTACTTCAATTTGTACCTGTTACCCCTTGTTCTATCTCTGGCATTGTTAAAAATAGTCCGATCCCACTCTCCTTGCGCCTGTCCTTCAGATATTTATAAGTATTGCAAAAATTCCCTCTCAGGCTTCTCTTCTCCAGGCTAAACAGATACAAGTCTCCCAGCATCTCCTCATAGAGATTTTCCAGTCCCCTTATCATCTTTGTGGCCCTCCTCTGGACTCATAGAATCATAGAATCACCAGGCTGGAAGAGACCCACTGGATTATCAAATCAAACCATTCCTATCAAACACAAAACCATGTCCCTCAGCACCTCATCTACCCATCCCTTAAACAACTCCAGGGAAGGTGAATCAACCACCTCCCTGGGCAGCCTATTCCAATGCCCAATGACCCTTTCCGTGAAAAACTTCCTCCTAATCTCTAGCCTAAATCTCCCCTGGTGGAGCTTGAGGCCATTCCCTCTTGTCCTGTCTCCTGTCATTTGGGAGAAGAGGCCAGCTCCCTCCTCTCCACAACCTCCTTTCAGGTACTTGTAGAGAGTAATGAGGTCTCCTCTCAGCCTCCTCTTCTCCAGGCTAAACACCCTCAGCTCTCTCAGATGCTCCTCATAGAGCCTGTTCTCCAGCCCCTTCACCAGGCTCATTGCTCTTCTCTGGACTCGCTCCAGAGCCTCAACATCCTTCTTGTGCTGAGGGGCCCAGAACTGAACACAGGATTCAAGGAGCGGCCTCACCAGTGCTGAGTACAGAGGAAGAATCACCTTCCTGGACCTGCTGGTCACACCATTTCTGATGCAAGCCAGGATGCCATTGGCCTTCTTGGCCACTGCTGGCTCATGTTCAGTCAGGTCTCCCCAGTATCTCATTGTCTTACTTGAGCTGGTGAGCCAGAACCAAACATATTACTGAAGATGCAGCCTCACTAGGGCAGAGTGGAGGGGAAGAAGAATCTTGCTCAACCTGCTGTCTGCTCTCCTCTTCATGTACCCGAGGATACCACTGGCCTTCTTGGCCATGGGAGCACAATGCTGGCTCATGGCTAACTTCTGTCCACCAGACTCTTGTGTCCTTCTCAGCTGAGCTGCTTTCCAACAGGTCAAAACCTAAACTGTGTTGGTGTATGGGGTTATTCCTCCCCAGGTACTGGATTCTACATTTGCCTTTGTTAAATTTCACTAGGCTCTGTCCAGATCTACTGAATGGCAGCACAGCCTTCTAGTGCAACTGGCATCCTCTTGCTGAGAATACATTCTGTCCCCTTATGAAGGTCACTGATGAATATGTTGAATGAGACCAGGCCCAGTACTGACCCCTGGCGAACACGACTAGCTGTGGACTTCCAATTGGACTCTGTGCCCCTATACTTACCACTCTGTAGTGAGAATTATCCAGCACTTCTACATCCAGCTTCAATTATGACAAATGGCTCTGTCCAAAACTGAAAACAACTTCCAGCACGGTTGTGAACACATGAGAAAGAAAGGTAGGCTACAAACACACAGTACATGAGGTGCTTCTTGATACAGCATGCAACATCAGGGTGTTCACGTGGGGAGCTCTGTCGAATAGCTGATGTGCCACAAGTTCAGTCCCAATAACTTGATCCGTTCTGAAATATTATCTACTCTCAGAAAGTTTACAAGATAAATGATAGAACTGTGCACGGTGTGCAATCAGAAGTGCTATAAACCTCGTTTTTGTGGACATGGCTCTGTCTCACAGAAGAAAAGCTGTGCAACATTAAGGATGGTACCACATCCCCTGATTCTTGTTTCCTTACGTGCAATTTGGAAGTTTAATTTCCTCCGAAGTGAAGGCAAAGTCTTTGTCACAAATTCCTCATTAGATCAAAGCAGTTTTCTGTGAGCTCCTAGCTTCTGTTATTAAGAAGTCACTGCTTCTCAGCACCTTCAGTAGCTCATTGGTAAGAGCAGGTATTTCTGCACTATACACATACTCTTCCATAAGGCTTTTATATTTATATTCTTATATCAGAGAGTAAAATACTATTGATGGATACAATTTGCCATCTCCTTTATGATGTGATTAGTCCTTGAAAATCAGCCTAACTCTGAACACTCAGGTTTAGTCCTCTCTGAGGTAAGCGTAGCAGAAAAACATCAAGAACATGAACTTCAAGGCTCTCGTATTAAAACAAAGGATCTGATCCACCTTGGCATGATCACACTCAGTCTCATCCAGGAACTTGTCAGAAGATGGACTAGGAAAATTACAGAAAACTTTGGTTTCCCCTGTGGGTCCTGTGGTTGTCTACAGCCATTCAACCATCATGGCTTCATTCATGCTTCATGTTTTTATTTAACAATCAAAAAAATACAAATGACATTACACTCTCATATGGGTGGATGCCCTTCCCCTTAGGTAACTTATAAATTACCTGCTCTGAAGAAAGGTGTTGGAGGTGAACTGGTTTCATTGTTTCTAACCACTTGCCATTATTACACACCTCTTTTCATCTGAAAGCTATAAAAACATTGGGTTTTCCATACACTTCAAACAAAACATCTGACAGAGTGAGCTGAAAGGAACCGTCTTTCAGCACGACAGTGTAATGGTGTATTTTCATCTGAAAAAAACAGCTTCTGCTATAGCATGGTTGTGAATTTGTAATAATTTCTCTGTACAAGAGTAGAATCGTTTCACCTCTGTGCAACGCTGTGGCTTGGACAGTGGATTCTTCAGTGTCAGGATTTAGAAAGTAACTCATAGATACAATTTTTCAATGAAAATGATGCATTCATTTGTTCTGTACATTATTCCCCTGAGATTTTAAAAATAATGCTTCATTGTTTTAAAACAAGCGGAATGGCTGTGTTGACAGAAAAACCTACGCCTATTTTAATATTAGTGCACAAATAAATACTGTCAGATACGGAGATTTCGAATAGTAAATGTGTGTATCAGTGACAACTCACAGCATGACAAATGTCTGGTGTAACCAAACAACACTTGAAGCAAGACTTTTCTCTTAAGTTAACTTACAAATCTCTCAAATATAGTTGGTCCATTTCTTTTGATTTCAGTAGATGCTCAGTTAAAACCCAAATTAGGAAGTTTTACCATTACCACTACTTGCAGAAACAGCTGAGATATTAAAAATCTTTCCATCCCTAAGGTCTTATGAATCTGTGATAGAAAGAGAGGTTTCATAAGGGTTAACACAGACCTGTTCCCTAGCAGATCACCAAATAGAGCAGATTTCATCTGAAGACAAGATTTTGTGTTTCTGCCAAATCAGTAAGAACATGCGGTATAATATATTCCTCTGCTCTAAATTTCATTACAAATAACAGAGTTACAGAATGGTTGAGGCGGGAAAGGACCTCTGGAGGTCATCTTGTCCAGACCCCTGAGGTGGGGCCACCTAGAGCCATTTATCCAAGATCTTGTCCAGACTGTTTTTGAGTGTCTCCAAGGAGGGAGACTTCACAACCTATGCTAGTGCTTAGTCACTCACAATAAAAAAGCATTTCTTGATGTTCAGAGGAAACCTACTGTGTTCTGGTTTGTTCCCATTGCCTGAATGCCACACTGTGCCAGCCTCAGCTCCAAGTGTTCCTAAGTTAGGAATAGGATAAGAAAACTACCTCATGATTATATGCCAGCTCTACTCTTTTCTAATGCACAGATGACTAGTTATTTCAACAGTTCAGTAAATTTCTACTTGTTTTCCTTTATGCTGTGGATCAGGAAACTTAAGACCCGCACACAGATGTGAAATATTCATTTAGAGTTGGTTACAACTGCTTTGGAATGGGTCTGTGTTATGAACACACAGACCCAGACTCCTATTTTGCCTGGAGCAATGATCCTTATTTAACCATGCTGTTCAAATTGGCAGGATAATACTGCAAAATAGGAGATGGAAAAGATTCAGAAACAGTAAAAAAAAAAATACAAACAGCAGCTTTTAATCAAAACAGAATGATGAGAACAATATATGTAAAACAACTGAAAAAAACCAATTTTGCTAAGAGTTCGATATGACCTAAACATCAACTTCACTGACTCACTGCACTGAACTCTCCCCTACAACATATATCTTGAAGTTCAGATCATTCCTCTTTGCTCTGCTCCACTGACTCCATTTCCTTATTTCCATGACAGGAATGTGCTTTAGAAACATCATTGTTTAGCCTTTAGCTAAGATAGCTTCAGATCACCACAACAGATGCTTTCCTAAGCCGATGAGGTGAATTCCCATCACATTTTTCAGCTGATGGCATTGTATTTCAGCTTCATTAAATGAAGTTTAAGTACCGCAAGAAAAGCCATTCCTGGGCTATTTCATGCTCCATATAATCTTCAGTGTGCTGTTTTTCACCAGCGTTGGGAAAAAAGGTGAGGGAGAAAGGAAGCTGCTGTCACCACAGGTAGCCAGGAATGGGAGCGCAGTCTACCAAGTTACATGTAGCAGCACTAATAAGCCCACAGAAAAAGCCAGAGAAAGCCAAGACCAAATAAACAGAAGAATAATGTGGAACAATGACTTAAAAGAGCAAAAGTGACTGTGTGGCAGGGAGGTTACAGTACAGAGGGAGCTGGTTTAAACGGCCGTAGTGAATGCAAAAAAAAAAAAAAATGTTATATATATATATATATATTCTGAAAAAAACAATCTGTGCTTGGATATTGAGAATGAAAGAAAAGAAAAAAGAAACTTTAAGAGCCCCTCTAATGCTGTTGCTGTTATTGCTACAAATTTCTTTTTAATATTAAAATATTAAACTTTCTAGACCTTACAAGCTTATTCTGAGACAAAATGCAGCCTAATATAAATATTTTTAAAACAGAAAGTATCTAATATGAGTGAGTCAAACCAGAGAATATCAACAAAGAATAGATAAAAGCTAACCAAATCAACCCTTTCCCTCCCAGAAAAGACATGGGAACTGAGCAATACTCAGCATGGTTTCCTTCAGTAATCTAACTTGCATTTTTACCTTTCTGAGATGAAGGCGTCAGGCAGTGTCCAGTAACTGTCCAACATGACATATTATAGCTTCTTGTACAACATATTCTTCACAAAGATAAACTTTTCATTCTTTTGCTTAAAGACTGTCCAGCACAGTGCATCTGTAAGCATATGAGAAGCTAAGATCAGCTAATACTGAGTGAAATAAACAAGATTTTTACTCTGCATTACAAGCTGTCATTTTAAAAAATGCTAGTGCTCCAAATAAGAACATGGTCTATGAATCTGAATTCATCCACTTTATTTTTAAAAAAAAATAATAATAATGGCACCCTCAAAATCTTAACATTTCATTTGCAGAATGGCATGATTTCACTTCATGTTGTTTTGATTTTATTTATATAATTTAGTGATATTGTCTATGAGTAGAGATTAATATATGCAATTGTATTACCTTACAATATTTTATTGCTGGTAAAATCGTTTACAATGGCTTGATACTTAATAATTAACAGAACGTATGCTTTTTAAAAGTTCCTTACATTGTAATAAATTAAAACCTGCATTCAGCAAAGTGTGTCAATACCAAGAGTACCAGTCAGGCAGCATTTAGAAGTCTACATTCAGGAGTTGAAAGGCTAGAGTAACTATTCTGGGTACACATGAAACTTGTAAAGGGGACAATATTGAAGACATTCTTGCAGACAATTAAAATTATGCTTGCGGGCTTGTCCAGCAATGTTGAAAGACCATTAGACTCATAAATGTGACCAGAAACATCAGAGTAGCAGTAGATTCGAAAGTTTTTAAAACTATACCGATGCTTGAATTATCTGGCTTTTTCACCAGCCGTGTGTTAACTTCACCTCTTACAAGGCAATTTTTTGCTTTAAAAGTAAAAAAGTAGAAATTTAAAAGCATGAAAGAATAGGAGAGAGACAGTAGAAGTGAAGCTATTGGGCTTGAAAACAGGGTATTCCATTCCAGTTTAGCTATAATCCTGGTAGAAAACAAATTTGAAAGGAGAATCAAGGTCTTCTTATTTTTAGGGCTTTTTCATATAGAATATTCTTAATTAAGAGACCTTTAGGGAGTTGGTCACAATATAACTGCATATGTTCTCTGAACATACTTACTTTTAAAAAACAGAGATAGTCAGGCACTGACTGAAATTCTAGGAATATATTTGAGATTATTCTTTGCTCTCCCAACTATCACAGCAGCAGCAACATTCTCCTAAATATGCCCTCACACCACAGGGTAGGCAAAAATCAAGTTTCAGCTTGCAATGACGATGAGATATTCTCTTCATTTTAAGTAAGAATCATCAGGGTGTTACCTTGATACACACACATGCAGTCTCAGCAAGTTGTCATAGATTTCTATGTCTTGACTCATGAAGAAACACTAGTACTTCCACAAGCTGGTTTATCAAAGGCAGTTGTCTTCAACACACAGGAAGAGTACAAACCCTTCTCTCCCGTTGCAGATCTGAGGTGACTAGTTAGATTACAAATGTATCATTTATGTAGTTGAAATTCAGCAAAAAAAAAAGAACTTCAACTGCGTTAAATCTGCAGTCATTTTTCTCCTTCTCATGCCCATAACTTCTTATGCATTACCCTAGAGGATCTCTTTGCCTCCATGTTCTGAAGGCTCAGCAGGCCTTTTGTCTCCTTTCTTCAACCTATCAAACATTTTTGCTTATGGCTTAAATTACCTACTTCATAACCTTCAAGTTAGCGGCTAGAATATATTCACCTCCTGCATCTCCATTGAGCCCATTTGTCCTACTTCAAGTAACTCTGGAGCACAAGTAATGGTATCAACTCCTCAGTAAATCAAGTCACCCATAAAAGAAAAAATTACTAACCCATTCATCACTTCAATCAAACTGAAAGGTTATTCATTCATTACCAATACTAAATTGCCATTGTGAAATGTTTTCACACCTCCAAATGAGGGATTGTTACTCAAACTGGAAAGAAAGGGCATTATAAAGTGCTGTGAAAGTATGTTATAATAGATCTGGGAAAAACAAATCAAGCAATACCGCAACCTGCCCAGTGGCCTGCTCGATATGAGCAATTTATTGACCTTGGTGAACTGGAGGCTTTCTCAAATAATGTTTCCCATGACAAAAATTTTATGTTACTTACCCTCAAAAAAGTGATCGCACATTTAAACTTTGGAACATCTCAGTAACAATGGATTTTGAAATGATAATTAGGTAGCTGATTCTTACTCTTTTATTTTCGTGTCTTCACAATAGAGATAACAGGTATCTCCAGTGTTAACATCAGAAATTATTTTTGTGACTGTTTAACCTGACCTTCCTCTGAGAGAGGAGTCCACATTGCAGCAGGTTTTTTAGCAGGACTTCTGAGGGACCCATGCTGGAGCAGTCTGTTGCTGAAGAACCGCACTCTGTAGAAAGGACCCATGCTGGGACAGTTCATGAAGGACTACAGCCCACGGGAAGGATGTCTCATGTTGGAGAAGTTCATGGAAGACTGTCTCCCATGTGAGGGAACTCATGCTGGACCACGGGAAGAATGTGAGGAGTCTTCCCTCTGAGGAGAAAGGAGCAGCAAAGACAATGTCTGATGAGCTGACCACAACCTGCACTCCCTATCTTCCTGTGCTGGTGTGAAGGAGTAGGTAGGGAACTCAAGAGTTAAGTCAAGCCTGAGAAGAAAGGAGAGGAATGAGGAAGGTGTTTTAAGGCTTGGTTTTGTTTATCATTACCTTACTCTGATTTGACTGGAAATAGATTAAACTAATTTCCTTATGTCTCTTTTGCCTATTAAGGTATTTAGTGATCGATCTGTCCCTGTCCTTATCTTGAACCGTGAGACTTTCATTATATTTTCTCTCCCCTGTCCGGTTGATGAGGGGACAGATATAGCAGCTTTGGTGAACACCTGGGGACCAGCCAGCATCAACCTCCCACAGGTGAATACCATAGATTCCTGTGAAAATCAAGACTAGTGTGTAGGCAATGATTAGGTGATGACTATTCAGTTTCTCACAGTGTAAGAATCAGTGTTAAGACTAAGACCACAAGTTTAAAATGTGAAAAAGGAGACGTAATTCAGGTTTTGAATCATTGGATTAAAGTGCTCTGGAGGTCAGTGTATTCAATAAAGGGATTAAACACAATCATGAAGGATAATTCATTAAGGTAATTACACTGATGAACTGAATAAAAATATACAAAGGTTTGTTTTCCTCTAACTGTTAGATGTTGAGAAAATGTAAGAAGGTAGAAACACTGTGTATTCACTTCTTACAGTCTTACACTAATTCATTACATTGGGCAATATTTTTAAACAAGATGTTTGACTGGATCCTTTCCATTTGGCTTAAAATGTATTCTCAAATACATAATTCCTCTCCATCCCCAGAATCCATCATCATGCTCACACCACCACAACAACTGCATTCAACTCTAGAGGTGACTAAATCAGTCCTTTTGCACCTTATCAATTTCAGGATCGATAGCTCAGTCAGGATTTCTAGTTAGTTTATTTTTAGAGAAACTTTACATATGCAATATGATGATAACCAGATTGTTTTCAGCAGCCAACTGGCTTCTAAATAAATACGCATTAAATTTGGTGTAGACACTTTAATACCACAGAGGGATGAACATAAATATCACAACTTTCATTTTGGATATTAGTGGGATCTCCTTTATTATGTAGGGCATCCATTTATCTGTTAGGCTTTAGGTTATCGCACAAATTCACCAGTTTTCCATTTGTAAGTTTCTGTCCATGTAGACATACTTTTAAAGTTACTTATCATGTCCTTCAACTTTAATTCCACTTTTCAATTTGTTTTAAATTAAACAAATTATGTTTCTACCTCTTTGTTACTTCATTCACCTTTTCCTCTATTAGAACCATATCCAGGGTTCAAATAACAAATACAAGGAATGTTGACAGATCAATAGTGTATGAAACACATCCTGGACCATTCCTAGAATGTTCATGAACTATAGTGATAAAAATTAACAGTCAAAAAATATGATCAGCCTGCTGGTTTTCACAGTTACGTTCCATCTACAACACAGTCTAGAACAGGGCAGCAGATTTCCAATTGGATTCCAGTGCCCAAAAGTCATACCTCCTCTTGCTGCTTGCAGTAACTGTGCAGAAAGAAACATCAACATAAGGCAGAAATTCAAAACATGAATGTAGATAATAAAGATTGTGAAGGGTTTTGAAGAAAGCACTTGAAATAGGCAAGAGGAAAGAGCAAGAGCCAAGACAATCATACCTTAATGTCTTTCCCTGTAACACAAGAGCACTACATTACACAAAGGCTACTGAGAGATTCCTGTTTTACTAGAACATCCCCTGGCAACTCCTGCATTTCAGAACAGTTCTTTAATTCATTCTTTCAAAGAATAAAACTTCTACATCAATTTGCTATAATTTGCTCTGCAATAACACATGCTTTAAGAGAAAGGTACTCATATGCCAAATACATTATTCATTATAGTCCAGTGACTGCAACATTTGAGCCGTCTGCTCCGATATGCTCCTTTTCAGATATGCATCTGTAAATTTTAAAGTTTCGGTTTTCATTACAGCTGCTTCTCCCATGTTGATCCATGTCATACAAGAACCTCTTGCCTTCAGATTTTGTACCACCTTAACAAGAATAATTTGTCTTTTCTCCTGCTGTCGTTTCTCTCATTACTGTCTAATATTATAATTGTGTAGATCATTAGAAGTGGTACCTTTCCTTGCACAGCATACAGGATTTTTTCATTATTATCTGTACAAATTAACAGCAATGCAAATTTAACTTTATTTTTCCATCAGTGGAATTTTCTTTCTCATGTCATTTTTACCTTATTGCCTTCATTTATTGTTTTCAAAGATCCAATTATGCTATAGCATTTTTGCAAATCCCAGCCTTTATTTAACAGTCTGAAGGGAGGCTTAAAATCCTACCCTGACATCAAGCTATAAAGTAGAGAAGAAAATTTTAGCCAATTAACAATGAAGCAGAAAATTGTTTACTGGGCACTGTGCAGTTTTCTCTTTGGTGTAAGGAGTGCATATTTCAAAAAAAACCCAAAACCAACCAAACAAACCCTTGTAGTTTCCAGTACCGTAGGCATTTATACAGTTTAAATAATGAACAATTGAAAATATAATATAGGCTCATGAATACTGAAACAATGAAACACATCTACTGACTTGAAACTGTTAGCAGCAGCAGCAGAATATGACAGTATTCTCAATGTGAAGAAAATTGAACCTGATTAAAGTCTTGTATCTTTACCTTTTTAGTGCACAATGGAATAGCCCAATTATATGATCATTTCCTAATACCTATGATCCTCCTTACTCTGGTCCAGTTTTTAATGAACAGAGTATACTACAGCAAGATAAATCTCTGAAAAGGCAGGGTAAGTGCCATCTGTGATAAAAAGGTTTTATGTGCTACCTTACAGTATTCGTTTTCTTACAAATTATGTGCATTATGGTGGTGCGATAGATATCCAGGTTTTAAAAGTTTCTCAAAGTTCATGTTGCTATAAAATACAGAATAGAGAGGTAACTCCAGACTCTTCTCCATTGTATTCCACTTTATCAATTCAAGTGTTCTTGGAATTGTCTTTACAAGCTTAATCCCAATTTATTCCATATATCCTATTAATTACTCACAGTGAAGAGGTAGTAAAAATAAATTATAAATTATGATAATGTTGTAAAATGCATTGCATTTTTAATTTCAAAATTTAACTTCAGAACAGGCAAAAAAAGTTTTAGAAAAAGAATGGATTATGTATTTCCATCAAAAGTTGCTACTGTATGTGTTCGTCAAATGCTTAGGAGAAAAAAATAAAAAGAAAACAACTGCCATCTACTTCAAATTATTACCAAAATAAACAGAGCTAACCTTTTCTTGAGAAAGTGGAGGGTTTGTTTTGAAAAAACTGTATGTTTTGCCTTTTCTTACCAAATCCTTCCCTCTCTTGAAGATTCATCAAGTTCTGAAAAATTACTTTAAATATATAACTGTATAAGTCCCCGTTTCTTGTGATTTCTCCTCGAAGAACCAAACTTTACGTGAAAGTGTGTGTTTATGATTCCTAATCTTGCTTCCTATCAGAAAGTCAAGTCTGTTCCTTCTTATCTGTGTGTCATAACCAGTAATAAATATTCTGCTGGACAAATTTTATTCTTATTTCATTCATGTAACCATCTTGCCTTCAACAGATTTAAAAGGGAATATCACAAAGCAGAATATCCATCACATTAGAAATAAGAAGTTCTGCTGATGTATCATGAGAAAGAAAATTATCTCAAATCAGTGTCTTCAGTGGCTTCTCAGGTCAGGCAGGTCTCACATGAGAAAAGGAAAGAGGTAAACCTAAAGATCAAAAGGTAGTTCCCAGATCATCAGCATCTGTCAGCCTGGGTCAACTTATCACATTTGCATGGATTTATGTATGTAGTCTTTTGTGTGGTAAGAACCAAATACTTCTTCCATCAAAATATTTTACTAAAAGTGAAATCAGTAAGAAACACTTTTATTTCTAATGGTTTATTTATTTATTTATTTATTTTATTATCTCCTCCCATCTCCCCCCAATCTCCCCATTATCCCCCAATCTCCCCATCTCCCCCATCACCCCCAACTCCACCATCTCTCCCCATCTCCCCCATCACCCCCATCAGCCCCCAATCTCCCCATCACCCCATCACCCCCCATGTCCCCCATCTCCCCTAATATCCCCATCACCCCCATCTCCCCCATCTCCCCCCATCTCCCCATGGATTGGACTCCGTGGTCCGGTGGGTCTCTTCTGGCCTGGTGATTCTGTGGTTCTCTTGTTCTAAGCTGCAGGGCACCTGGGCTCTCTTGGAGACTCCTCCCTCCCCAGGTGTTGCTGCTTTGCCCTCTCCAAGGGATCCCTTTTTCTTCCCCGGGGGGACTAACAGCCTCTAGCTGTGCCCGGCTGGGCTGTGGGTGAGGGATGCATCTCCTGGCATCACTGCTGCCCTGGCATCACCGGTGAGTCCCCATGGCACACCCTGCATCCCACGGGAGCGCAGCAGGGGGGGAAGAAAGGCTGGGGGGCCTGGTGGCCCCCCAGCCAGGTAGGCAGGTAGGCATGATTGGGAGGGTTGGTGGCTGCTCCAATCTCACCTCTCAACAGGGCTGACCCCTCTGTGTGCCCTCGGGCTGAGAGGAGTTATCATTCTGGGGTGGGTGATGGGTCAGTGGTGGGACAGAAGCCCTTTGGATTGGGGTTCCTTGCTTGGTGAACTGGGGGTCCCCGTTGTGTGACTGTTGAGGGACACGGGTTAGTGATTGACAGAGATGGTTGGACTTGATGATCCAGTGGGTCTCTTCCAAGCTGCTGATTCTGATTCTATGATTTTAAGGAAACAATAAGCTCTGCTTGTGATTCCTAAATACCATCCAGAAGTGTCAGGAAAAGAATACCATTCTTTGGGCAGGCAAAGTCTTTTATTAACAACAATCTGTTAATTAATTAATTACTTGGAAATAATGAAGGAGAAGAGGAAGGATAGAAGTAAATCAGAACTAGCTTGGATCGTTCAAGCAAGTCAGCAGACCCATTCAAAGCAGTTTACTTCTGCTTGTTCATTAAGCTATTGGGTAGGGTGCAGAAATGCCTGAGTGAAAATCTCTGGATTTTAATACCTAGATCAATAAAACTAAGACTATCTTTCCTTCTCACCTTAAAATCTGTAATGTTTCACTTAATACTACACCCTTTTGCTATGGAATAAAAACAGCTTGGTTCCTCATGAAGTTTAACCCAGCTCAGCTTTATTGTGGTTCAATTTGAAGCAGTGTAGATTAGGTCACAAGTAAGAATAGGCAACACATTCAGAAAACACATGCTAAAGATACATTTTCAAGACTGGCCAGTGCTATTACTTCAGGTATAACTCAAGGACATTGCTAGATCACAATGGAAATGCACCGGAATAAAGCTAGAAATAGTGGATTAAAGCCCTTTGGCTGTTAATGACTGAGGCAAATATCCATTTTAAGAGATGGGTCTGAACTCAGATCTAAAGGGACCTCAGATCCATCTCTTAAAATGGATATTTGTCTCAATCATTAACAGCCAGAGGGCTTAGATCTGAGCAATAAGTTGGTCCTGCAGATGAACGATCAATTGACCGAGCTACTTAGATATGCTCCCATCTTCTTATAAGCCCAATGGGTAGACCACAGAATTAGGATCCAGTGTCTGTTGATCTGCCAGCTGTTACAGTTGTTCCTACTGAAATAAAAAAAAGGAAGAATGTACATAGCTATAAAGCATTACAGGTCCCTCAAACATCCTCCAAGCTTCATAGAAAGACTCAACAATAACAGAATTTCACCAGAGGAGACCCTGAGAGTTCAATGAATTCATCATTGTTTTGTGCATTCTGAACAGGGTAGGAAGTTATGTGATAGTGCTACCATGCCAAAAGCCATGTCTAAATGTTCCAGTTCTCATATCAGAATGATAAGTTGGAAAAAAATAAGAATGATTTATGTAGCCTAAAATATACTGATTGAAATCTGTAGTAAGTGCTTTGACTTGTATGAGTTCCTGAATCTTACTATATTAACAGTACCTGCAAATTACAATCAGAAGTGTTTGATATCCTTCAATTTCAAAACAGCAGCCAAAGACAGGAAATTACCAATCTGAAAAATACTCAGGATTCATAACATCAGCTTTTTCTTCATATTCTCCATATAGGTGAATTTTCAAGTAGAACATGCCTTCCCCAGGGATTGTATGACACTGCAAGCTCCTACATCTCAGCTTGATCATAGAATCATAGAATCACCAACTTGGAAAAGACCCACTAAATCACCGAGTCTAACCATTCCTATCAAACACTAAACCATGCTCCTGAGCACCTCGTCCACCTGTCCTTTAAACACCAACAAGGAAGGTGAATCAACCACCTCCCTGGGCAGCCTCTCCCAGTGCCCAATGACCCTTTCTGTGATTTTTTTTTCTAATGTCCAGCCTGAACTTCCCTTAACAGAGCTTTAGGCCATTCCCTCTTGTCCTGTCCCCTGTCACATGGGAGAAGAGGCCAATTTATCTGACAGCCCTGATCCAGTAGTCTATGGAAACAGTTGAAACTGAAATGGATTGGCTGTGAGTGATTGCTGGAAGACAAAGCTTCTGTACACAGGCAACAAAAAGATAAAATTGAGCCTCAGCCAGCCCAAATGCTACTCCAGCATTTTAACACAAGATCATTTCCATCAGTACTTTATACTCCCTCTGAGGAGATTATGCTGAAGTGAAGGCTTGTATTCCCAGCGGCCAGTTCTGTGGGAGGACAACCTGGCAACAGCACTAGCTGCCTCAACAAGATTCTCTAGAGACTCTTTGTCTTTGTCTCAAAAAAAGCATTTGCATTCCTTACTCACGCCCAACCACTGGACAATTTTACAGAGGCTCTTGACTTCTGGAACAAAGTAAATTGTCTTCAGTCTTTTTCAGTGCAAATGTTGGCAAGTCAATATGATTTTTATTATTGCATTTTAGTCTGATACATATGCCCCTAGTTTTTCCATCCAATGAGAAATTAGCCAGAAGTAACACACCCTGCACTTGCTCTTTTCCAGGCACAATGAGTGTAGGTGAATCCAAAACAATCTCTCTGCTGCCTTGGATGCTCAGATTTTGTTAATCAAATCTCCTTCCTTCAAGCAAACGTAAACATCTCTATAACTTGTGTGCAATGAAGGCAATCATCTTGTGCTTTCACAGTCTTTCTTCAGGGAAACTAGACTGTTTAAATGACAGAAGAATCTCTTCCAGACTCACTCCCTTTAGCCAGGGATGGCTGCCTCCTCTCCTACTAAGTACAATTTAGGCACCATGCTCCCATTTCTTTATACTTCAGAGAATTTAAATGGATAAGCACATACCACAAAGCAGTTAAGCCACCTATATTCTCAACAAAGATTTAGCAAAAGTATTACATACGGAGAGGCTTATTGGTACATTTTGAGAAGGCTTAGGTTACAGAATTGTATATATGGACTGTTTGTGATGGAAAAGACAAACCAAAAGGCAACAAAAAGTTCCTCCCCCCAATCAATGAGTAGTCCTACAAAATGAAATAAATCCCTTTGAATACACTTCACAGAATTCAGACCAACTGAAAAAAAATTCCTTGACTCAAATAAATAAAGAGCATCCCTACCTTTTCCAGAGATTGTAACGGAGCTTTTCAAAAGTAGCTAATTGCCTTTGGCCAGGACTTAATTCAATAATATTGGAGGCCTGAGGGAAATTCCTAGTGCTAGCAAATTAAGATCTTGGTAATTAGCAGTGACTGGGCAAGCCACCCTCCATGATCACTGAAAATGCCTCCAACAGCACAGTCCTCCCCAACGAGCAAGGAAAGAAGAAAATATGGTTAAATAGCTTCTTGTCATTGAATTGCTTTGTTACATAAAGCTAAGTCCTTGAGCAGTCCCAAAACATATGGTACTGAGAACCTTGCTTAGAGTTTCATTTTTCCCCTCGTATCCTGTTCCTTGATAACTGCAGCTGTCAGGCTGGCCTGGGTCCAGTAAGTCCAGGGCAGCCTTTTCCCAGGCTGAATCAATTGCAAGTTTCACAGCGAAGTCCTAGCAATGAACATGATCTCCAGCCGGTGTCCTTTCCTTGTTCTGGAATTTTCTTAGACATATCTTGCAGCTATTTGAGTAGGGATGGCAGCACAGATGGAAACAGCTGGACTTGTCCAACTTTTTTGCATGTATCGAGATCTAGTGATGAAGCAGCTCATAAAAAACATGCCAGATGAATCCAGCTCTCTGATAACGTTGTCAAAAATACCACTGAAGTAAATAAGACCGAAGCTAATGCTTTGCTGTGCAGAATGTGGGGATAATGTAAGAACATAAGACTTAAAGAAAACATCTGCTTTGTAAAAACAAAATTTCTATGTGCTTCTTGTTCATCTCCTGCAGCAAAATTCATAATAATTAATAGACTGTGAACAATGTAAAAGTCTTAATCAGACAAATGGAAACTTTAAAGATAAAACCAACAGTAAATAAAGTCAATTTCATTCCAAAGCTGTCCCCAAAATACAATCCCTCTCAATAATCACAAATCACATTTCAACCCATCACATCAAAGTAACTGCAGAAAGACATTTTTATCACTGTAAATCAAAAACCTTGTCATTTCTGTATAATCTCTTCCTTAGCCCAAAGCAATATTTTATATATGAAATATATTTTTATCTGTGTAAGATACAAATATATTCCCGTATATATAGATACATAAAATTTATTTTTATATTGATACGTAAAATTTATTTCTATATTGTGTATGTCTAGGTACCTAAAGATTTATTTATCTGCCTATACAGACATCCAGTTTCACTTACATTATTACCTCCAGGATTCTTATTTTTATCCTGTTTCCTCTAAATCCAGGGAAATAGTGCAACACTCTAATCTCACTCATTACTTCTCATGGATTATACTGTGTCTCTTTGGCATGAAAAGATGTATATTTATTTCTGGCATAGAATTTAGGTTCAAGAAGTCTATGTACAATTCTTTGTACTGTAACTTTCAATAACCCCTTGTAAATCACTCAAAATAACTGTTTTGAGTACTTCTTGAGACACACAAGTATCTCTGTTCTTACAAGGTTACAAACCTTATTCTGGTATCACTCAAGAGCTCGTCTGGAAAGCAAAGAATGAAATACTTTTTTTATTACATAGTCACACTGCAAACATGTTTTGTGGCAAAGATCAAGGACAAGTTTTCCAGAAGGCACTAAAGGGAAAATACTCCAGTTTCTACTTAACGCTTCATAAAGTGGTTTACACAAGGTCACATAATACAGTTGTAGTTTACAATATTCTTATATCCATTATGATTATGACCTAAGGAACTGTTTCTAGTGCATCTCTATGTAGTCTGTGTTTCAGTCTTAATTTGTAAGGCTGTATTATATTATATTGTATTGTATCATAGAGCACGACTGTCTTACGAACAACAAACAATAAACAACTGTTAATAATGAGGAAGTTTTTAGTCTTTTTTTTCTTTCCCTAAAGACCTCTGTATTTTTGAGCTTCCTATTGAATAACCCTGCCTGATTTCCTTGTATATATCAAAAGTAAAAAGATCTTTAAGAAGTCTTACAGAAAGTTCAGAAGCAGTACTAGAAACAGTCTGTAAAAATCAATGACTTATGATAAACAGAGGAATGAGACAAATGAACCATTTCATCAGCCAAGTCTACCACAGCCTTCAAAGGCATATGGAAGAATTGCTCACAATTGCGTGAAATTTCACTAATGAAATGACTTTGCCCTCTATTACTTATACAGAGAGTTCATCAAAATACATGAATTCTGACAATGAGTAAGATGATCTCTCTTTGGTGTCATAGGTTAAATAAGAATTGCACTTATACCAATATGGAGGAAAAAAAAAAAAACCAGACAAAAAGAGCCACGGCTCCTGAGATCCTTCTTGTATAGGCCAGATTCTCAAGCAGGAAATAATACAGTGACACAGAAAGTGGTAGAGGATTGCATTTTAATGATAAAAATCATTGTGATTCCTTACACTGAAAACTGAGCATACTATTAAGATTCAGAGTAACATGTTGTTTATAGCTCTTCTCTTTTAATCCAAGGGACAAACAACAGTTATCTTACGTGAATGACTCACCTCTAAATTAAACATCTGTTCAAAAAACTGTCTAGACAACCACACACATTTGGTCTACAAGTATCTTCATAGGGAGGTGCATCCCTACAAGATCTCTTTCTAAATTCAATGCTTAATTCTCTCTCTAAGTTCTATAAAATTTTTTCACTACAGGGGAAACTGGGGTGAAAATCCTAGGACAGACACTTGATTGTATAGTTAACACCGAAGCTAGGCAGTGTGAGTCAATCCTCATCCGACATTTACCATCCACAGGGTAGTCCACATCAATCTTCGTGCTCCACTGTAGTCAGCAGAGACTTCTGGTCCCTCCATCCCATCTCAAAGCAGATAGAATTACACAGTTGACTTACTCTGTTGCTGTCTGTTACTTTCCACTAAGTAGACTTGAGGGTGACTAGCTCAGACATAAACCTTGTTGGTTTAAAGAATCTAAGATAAATCTTATCCTGTTGCGAGAAATAAATCTCTGAAATACATGTTGCAACTCCTACAATAAAATCCAAGGACCTGTATCTGACCACAGAACAGCTTTATGAAGCAGAAGCAAAGTGTGGTGACGCATATTATCAGCATTTCATTAATGACTTTCTCCATCAGTTTAATGACTGTTCTGAACTAAAGAACTTCTCAAAGACTGCAAATGAAATGAGGCAATTAATACCTTACACTAAGCAACTGTCTATGGAGTTACATTCCTTCTGAATCTTTTCTGTCTAGGCCTGTAGTTGCATTTGAACTTTGTGAGTCTGAAGTGAATTCTGGGCCTACTGAAGAGAATGACATCAATGCTACTGACCTAAGCAAATAAATATGTAGAGGAGCTGTTATTTCCCAGTTTTGCTGATGCACAGTCCAAGTTCCAGAAGAGCACTAAGAAATGGTGAGGCCATAAACAAAAGTAAACATTAAATAAGTAAACCTACTTGCATTTCTAATGTTTACTGTGGTTTGTTTTGATGCTATGTCCTTAGATGGGGTCTAGCTGGGGTAGAGTAAATTTTCTTCATAGTAGTCCATATGTTGCTGTGTTTTAAATTTGTGCTGATAAAAGTAGTGCTGATACCACACCCATGTGTTAGCTGTTGCCTGTGCTTACACAGCTTCAAGTTCTCCTGTTTCTCATTCTCTCCCTTCAGAGGGACTAACTTGACTTGCAAACCTTTTAGAGCATGTGTAATGTAGGCAGATAGACACATCACTTAGAATGTTCTGTGCTTCACTTTGATTTAAAAACATATTACATGCATATTTGTGAACGTATCTATGCATTTGTATCTCCATAGATATATTTACCTATATCAATGAAAAAAATGTATTTCTCTGGAGTTTAGTTTTGAAATGCCCCCTCCTCGGGGTGAGCACAAGGCTGGAAGGGACACAGAAGAGACAGTTGATGTAAACTGACTGGAGGGGCATTCCATTCCACATAACAGCACACTCAGCAATTAAAATGGAAGGAATCTTTCCACAATCACCACTCTTCGGAGATCAGCTCGGCATTAATCTGCCGGTAGATGGTGGTAAGTTAGAGCCTTTGCACCACTTCTTTTTCCCCTCCTTCCTCCCTGCCCCTTCATTTATTAAAGTGTCTATAACTCAACTCTAAATGGTTTATTCTGATTTCTACATTTCTGATTCTCTCCCTGATCTGCTGCAGCAGATGATAGCAAGGAGCTTGTGGGTGTGTAGTTGAGGGACAAGGTGAAACCACCGTTGTCCTGTAATCCTTTATAAACATGGACTTAGCTTCTTTAATAACATCTCATTCCAAGAATAATAAAAATAAACTAATCTATCACAGGTAATTTGTACACCAAACTAGCCACTGACAAGTAACAAATCTTGATCAATTACAGAAAGTTCATTTTACAACAGAATTGGAGCTCTGCATAAGGTGGGTGTCGCGGTCTTCAACACGGCATCCTAGTAGCTGCGGATAAGATGATGGAAGAAATTCATGCATGTATGGGACAGTCTCAGAAACATTCTCTCTTTAAAATGGCACACTTTAAAGAACAGAAATTCAGTATGAGGAACAATGTATTTTTGTTCCCCTTCTCAACAGAAGTTAAAATACAGTCTTTAAAGTATCAAAATGCCAATATAATTTTTATGCTTGTTTACAATTAGTTTGGACAGCGATTTTTAAAAGTATATGATGGATGCAGGTGCACAGTTCTTGACAGATTTTGCCCCTCAATGCTTCAAATGCAGCACTTGGAAGATGCACTCAATAAACACCAGAAAATGCCTGTTACCGTGTCTTGCAGAAATGTGCACTCTCATGACCTGACTGCTCATTGTGACAGCTGAATGAGACAGAGGGGAAATATTTTTTTGTTTCAAAGATTTTCTTCCTCTCTTTGTGTCAGAAGTATAAGCAAAGACAAAACATTCTCCTCTGGGTTTTATGGAAGCTCTGGAAAACACAACTGCAGCAAGAAAAGTTGGTAGCATAGCATTTAGTTCTCTTCGCTGTGCCAAAGGATAAGAAAATCCAAAGTATTGCTCTGCCTGAGAAACCACAGCATTTTTAACTGGGGCTCTCTACATCTCAGTAAACAGGTTTTCCTTCCCCAGCTACTTGTTCAAGTACTTGTACTTGAATACAAAGTCCACCTGTTCAGTCCATGGGGGATCTGACTGCTGTCACAGCAGCAGCAATAGACCCTCAATAGGCCTCCACTTCTCTGATTACTGCCAGCCCCTGGTAGCTTGCCTCATGCTGAAAAGCATCATCTTTTAAAGTACATCATTAAAATCAGGCATTACTTAGGGCAATGTGTACAGCAGCACTGGGACCTGTGAGCTCATGAACATCAAAACCACTGCAGGCACGAGTAGTGGTCCTGCTACCTACAGGCTGTTCACATAGAGACTGATACCAAAGATCATTCATTCATCCATAATATAAATACTGGGCAGCTTCAAAAAAACCCAGAAGGACGTGATTGCTTTCGATCTGTAGCCTGAGAGTACATGAATCAGAATAAGGCTAAGCTTCTACCTTACAGTATTCATCACAATCATAAAAGCATAGTATAGGCCTCTTCTCGCAATTTTTTTTGTTTGGATTTTTTTTCCCCTTTCTCTGTCAGCAGCAAGCACTAATGAGTCCTTGGACTGTGATTGGTTCTGTGATTATCTTCCCCACTTCTCTACCTGAGATCTTTCCTCAGCAACTTTCTTGTCATTTGGCTACATAGTGAAATCACATCATACGAAGAAACACTTCATTTTACCAGTTTTGAATGTGCTGGTTTTTTCAGTTTCATTCATTATCACCTCTCTGATGTTATGAATAGAAGAGGACTTAATTTACAAATTTCTTTCCTGAATTATTCATTATTTTATACACTTTCATCAGGTCCTTTCTTATTCCATCTTGATAACAAACAAATTCCATCTGTTCTGATTCTCTTCACACTAGTCATTTTAGAGTTTGTGTTGTTTTGACTTTCTACAAAAAGAGTCTTTGTTTCTACTTTCCATTTAGAATAATAAACTCACCAAGACATTCAGCTATAGAAGACCGTCCAAAGGAATGATCTTTCGAACTGTCTTTATGTTTTAAAATAGATTGTATTAATCTCTTGTGATCTGCCAAACCCAGAAACACACACTGATTCTGTCAGACTTCTCATAGAATTCTTCTGTTTGTAAAAATACTTCTCCTGGGAGGAGGGTTAGGGGGAGGTGTTTAGGTTTTTGCTTTGGGTTTGTTTTAGTTGGAGAGTTTCTTGATGAAGCTTTTGCTTTGGGTTTTTGATTTTATTTTTTAAATACTTTCTCAACTCTCCCAAAATCTCTACCTAGTGTCTCTTATTTGCCTTCTTTAGTAATGAACCTGCTTATGATAACCACAAATCCCATTCTGCATCATCAGTGGATTGTGACCCATTCCCAAAGTTCAACTCTACAGTAACTGTACTCAGAAGATGATGGGTCTTGAATCCAAATTAGATCAAACTTTGAAGGTCCTGCAGAAGCTCTAGGATAAAAGCAATTCAAATTCAGATTTTAAAGTATGTTTTCATTGCCTGAACAAGACTGTTAATTACTTTTTAAGTACAAAATGCTTAGACAAAGCGTACCTGTTAAAACCAAAGCAATTCACATTGCTTCCTCTGTGTGATGATTCTGGGAAATTAAGAAACACGACAACTAGATATTGGAAATTGGCAGCTTACCCCAAAGTTCAGATGTCCTGCCCAGGTGTTGCTTCCTGAATGCTATGGACTTTTTAATTCTGATCCCGGACTTTTGCTCTGGATATCCACATATTAGTTAAACCAGAACCTTGACTCTAAATGTGTCTTCATCTCTTACATCTGACATGATTTACTCTAGAATTGAAATATGATTGTTTTATCACCATTCCAAAAGCAGCATTTAAGGAGTCATTAGGCAATAACAGCAGCATTATTCACATATTGTTGAGGAGATAAGAAGTTCTGGGAGTTGGTTCTGTTTGGGAATGGCAGTACCTTCCCAGAAGTCCCTCAGCAGCATTTTTGAGTAGGGGACAGGGCTATGTATGCAATACAATTCTTCAGCTATTTCAGTTACACTGTTTTTTCAGCCTATCTCCTGTCAGAAACCTAGATTGTAGTTAAGCAGTGGTTCAGGAGTCATAGAGCAACTACTCTGTTCTGTGACAATGAAGGATAAATTATACTGATATCTGAAAATTAAAGGTAAAGGCAGAGAGAAGAGCACTAGGGTATCTGATAAGCAGCCTTTGTGCATTGAAATCTGGACTATTCCTGAATCCAAACATTTACCTTACAAATACTCTGAACAGAGCTGGAATAATTAGTGTGAGTGTTAAAAAGATAAAACCTTCCTAAGTATGTGGACATGTTGCCCGTGGGGCGGGCATGCCCTGTAGGAATTATTCCATCGGAAAACCTGAAATATTACTTCTTTTAACATAGATGCACTTGTATATTCCATTTAGTTCCAAGAAAATATTCATGCTGGGTTTTCGCTTTAATTGAGGAGAGAAAGCATATAACAATTAAGCTCATCTAACATTGTAAGAATGATCCAAATCTTCTGACGATTTTGCACAGCTGAATATCTGAGCAAACCAGTGGCAAACTAGAGAAGATATATTTAAAATATTTATAAATATTTTATAATTTTATATATTTATAATATTTTTAAATATTTAAATACTTAAAACAAAATACAACTGCTTGTAACTTCATGTAACTGTGCATTTAGAGTTTCAAATACACAAATACATGATGAGAGAATATGTTTTCAAAAAAAATACAGAGAAGAAAAAAAATCTACTAGTCATGCAGAATATTCACCACCTAATCAGATTTCTTCACTCCAAGTAGTATAAACATAACATTTACTATTTAATGTGTCTATTTATTTGCTACATGTGCATACACCTAATTTTAGCTAATAAATTTGATATATCTGTAAGTGCAAAGTGCAACTACTTCAATTAGTTTGATCAAAGATCAGACATTCATTGCTGAGTAATGGAAACTAGGCTAATAAAAATTCAATGGCTTCTGGCAGAGGCAGGGGGGCAGAGATGATAATGTCCTCAGAGAACAGCTCTTTGCAGTCTTTTGTAGGGCCATTTACATGTAAATAAGGTCTTTATAAATTCGTAGAGATGTTTAGGAGAAATCTGAATTTGGAACATTGTTCTCAACTAAATAATAACGTTTATGTTTCTGCATCAATTTCTTTCATACTGTTTATTTAGTATTTTTACTATTTGCTTTGCATCCCCAGCTGAGATCAATATCTTGTAGTGCTTATACACTGTACAACTGTTCAAATAAAGAAGACAGGATTACACAGCATTTATAATCTAAATAGCAAACATCTACACCATTACTGGGTAGTGTGGAAAAGGCCAAAACTCTTTTTACTCCCAAGTGATATACCAGAAGAATCAGATTCATGCCTTTGCTAGATTCTAGAAGGAAAGAAATGCTAATGAAAGAAATTCATTCCATTAAATTCATTAAATTTCTGGATTTTTTTTTTTTTGCTATTATTCCTGAATCGTTATTAGCGGAAGTATGTGCATATTTTGCTTATCCTTAAAGCTGTCACTTCATGAAAATAGGAAGAATTTGAGGGGAATTGGAGGTAAAAACTTGGTTCAAATGGGATTAGCAGAAAAGCAGTAAAGTCAGGGACAGAAGTGAGCACTACAAATTCCTAGTCAGCAATGCATCTGGAAGAATTTTATTGAGTTTGGATCTGGTTCCTGTACTACCTGTAATACCTGACAGTACCTAGAAAAGCCTCTTTCTTACACATGCTTAACCCTTACAGACCTTTTTATATCAACAGAATTTCATTAGATGGAATAAAATTGCACAGAGGGATGAACCTGACCTCATTTGATGCTCCAGCAATGAAAAAGAAACATAGAAAGATTTCTGGCAATTCCAACATTGAGCCTGAGGATGCTTCCAGGCACTTTTTTCTAAGGGGACCTCTAGTTCATGTTCTAGGCTAATCCACTACCAGACAGCTGTTGGATTCCCAGAATTAAAAAAGATGCCACTAACTTCAAATAAATCACAAGGTAAAGAATAAAAATAAACTTACAGTTTAACACATATATCAAAAAAATTCTAAATGCTTTGTTTGTTTCTCATTGGAATTTTTTTTCACACACTGTAGGTACCTGTATTGTTGGTTAGGAATGTAGTTCAGCAATATTGAAAATCTCTAAAATCTCTGAAAATAAATGGGTTTGGAAAGGGTTCTTGGGAACAACATTCATAAATTTCTGTCGTAATATAAAGTTATTAGTCTCCCTTACTTCCATGTGAAACTTTTCCAATACTTACACAGAAAATACTCATAATTTCAACAGGAATTAAGTATCTCATCTTTGCAGGAACGCAATTTTTTTACTTAGTAATTAACATTTGTATACCAGGGTGTCTGTTTCTCTGATCTCTTGGTTGGCATCAGTGAAACAGGATAATCTTACTTCATCAAATTTCTTTAAGGAACCTCACTGCACATGTTCATCACACCATCTACCATGGGACCAAGAACAGCTGATATGCTCAGCATTATGTAGTTCTGATTATCTATTTTACCTTTGGTAATGTAGAATTGTATCATTAATTTGGGGACTTTTTTGTTGCTCTGATATTGATGGTTGAAATCTAAGGTGAATAATTCAGAACTCTGCAAGCTGCATGAATTCTACGTTGCCACTAGGTTTAAAAAATGGGTGGAAAACTGCCTTTCTCTAAAGCTACATTTGCCACTGAGCAAATAATTACAGTATAACACAATGTAGTCTGACTACTGTTTCTCTCATATGTGTTCCCTCCACCTTTTGAAGATGAAATTCAGACCTATGAAACTGCCACCTTGTGTATGTAGAGCATAAATAAATTTTCAGATCAGAAATTAAGTTTTTAAGTTATCAATGCCAAACATGTTAACACCAAGCTTAAAAAAACCTCAAGACTCTAGTTTTTGACATAGCTAAGACTGAAGTTTTCTATTCACAGGAGAATCAATGAGAGGAGAGAAAAGGGGAGGCATTTCACAACTCTGAATGTGTTTCTGTCAGGTCTGATCACCAGAACTGGAATGAAAAAGGCTGTTTTTCAGCACCTAATAGGTACCTGAGGAGTAGCACCAACCTCCTATGTTGTTCCTTCACTACTTAATCCTACTCGGTGTAGTCCAGGACAAGGGTATTTTGGAATGACGTTGGAGGGGTAAGGGGAAACAAGTTTGAGAGTTCTGTTTGGGAGGGTGTTTTTGGGTTTCGTGTGTTTGGTTTGTTGGTTTTCAAAGGCACACATTGAAGCATGACTGAAAAGCCCATCAAATTGCAAATGTGACCCAGGAACCAACTGCAAATCTCAGTGCTTACCAATATAAAAGAATATAGATAAGCACAGAGAATTTATTAATACTGTGGCCCTACACACAAAAAAAATTGGCATTGCATTTCCATCCAGAAAGGTACCAAGTTCCCAGTTCTTTCTGTTCCATCTTTTTCCAAAAACTAAACTCAGAACGTTCAAATAACAGTGAGTGGGGAACTTCAGTAAAATAAATCTTTTGAGCCACAGACTTTCAATTTGAGTTTTATCTGAGTTTTGGCAACTTATGCCTTGGCAGAGCTTGCAAATTAACCAAACAGTCAAACACAAAACCCCTGGGACTAACTTTAGGCACCAGTTTAGCATTTCTTTATTGTTATTCTTTGTTGTTCAAGCTATTTTCCTGCTTTATACTTTGCTTTTAACCTGTTTCTCTTCCAGGCTGTGTTTGGAAGGAAATTAACATGATATAAAACCAAACAGCCAAACACAAAGGAAAACCCAGAGAGGAGCATTCAGGAAAGTGCTTCAAACGATATGGAAACTGTGAAACTCTTCATAGAAATTTCATTTGCATCGTTCTTTTCATGACTGCATCTGCCAAAATCACCAACATCTTTTTATAACCCATTTATAAAACAATGCATACAAATGATCAGAATGTTTCTACAGGTGTGCCGGAAGAGACAGGCAGACTAAAATCCCAAAAGAACACATTTCTTCAGTTCACTGACTATTCTTAACACAGCAGCAGTAACCTTTCTGAGGCTAAAGTTTTTCCAGCAATCTCACACCCTGCTTTTAGAGCTGTCAATAGTCCCATTTGCACCATTTCAGGAGGAAAGCCAAGATGCTGTATAGATGATCTTATACACGAGCCTGGAAAAGTATGTGAAAAAAAAAAAATTAGTTCTTACTCTAAAAAAATCTTTAAAGACAGTTCTGAAAAATACATAATTGATCTGCAATTCCATATCAAGGTGATTTACAGTAGCTCTAGGCTAGGTAATTTAAGCAATTAAGATGTGAGAAAGTCTAACAAGAAGATTACTCTTACTAATACTTTTGCATGCCCCCTGGTTCCAATTTTAATCTAGGATCTCCCCAGTACACAATGGCAACTGTTCAGGTGAAAGGTCCATCTACTCCAGTATCTTGTCTTCAATACTTTTTTGCTACTGGTCATTGAGGAAAAAATATACACAAACATCAAAACCACCTATGATATGTCCCCTCATCACTACTACTATCTCAGCCCACAAATATTCGTAACTGAGAATCAGGGCTGTATTTTATGTCTGTAATAATTCTCAATGGATTTCCCCTTAGCTAATTTGTTTAGTTTCCCCTTGAACACTGCACTTAGTTAACCTGAGTATCCACATTTTCTGGTAACGAGTTCTATAGCTTATCTTTATAATTCTGCTTAATAATTTCTTTCTTATTTACATCTCACTGTTATATATATTTCCATCATCATCATCCTCTCAAGTTAATTTGGAGTTAGGTGCTATGCTCTTAGTTCAACATTGTCTACTCAAAAAGGAGGAAGATATTCTTTCTGCTTGAAAGGTTTTGATATATGGAAATGAATTGCTGCTTTACAAGGAAGAAATTGCTTCTTTTCAGAAATTAGCTGAGCCTCTACAGATCCAATGGTTTAGGAATTTAGAAGCTACCTTCAGACTACCTTCCTATGTCACAGGCTGGTGAAGCACTGCCAGGAGAACATCTTTAGCCTCCTTTCAACCCTTCATTGCCAGAGATCCCACACCCTTCTCAGCGAATCCCATGGTTACAGCTACAAAGATTCTTCTGTCTTTGTTTGCTATTCAAATTCAGCAGCAGGTGAAATAAAGTTAGCAGTTTATCCAGCCTTTTGGCTTGGGGATAAAAATATATGAGGACGTTGGATGGTTTAGGTAAGTGGAGTGGTTAATATGGGCTACACCGTTCATCTATTCACAAATGAAGAAATTAAGATGAGATTCAAGAAATAAGAGATTTGCCCAGTTTATTGTAGAAATGGACAGTGTTTGAATAGGCTCATTTTGACAGTAGTATTTGTAAGCTCATGTTGCAAATCAGTTATGTCCAAAGTGGTCGAGCTGGGTGAAGTTGGGGAGACTGGTAGGAGCAGAAACAACCATTTGAGAGACTCCACTGACTAGTTTTGCCACCAAACAAATTAAATCCATCCTACTCCAGAAGGAAATGAGAGGCATACAAGCTTTTAGGAATTATGCCTGGATTATCATATAGCAGGAAGAAGTCTGAAAGGCCATTGAAGAGAAAATTATTTTACTGGGGGTCATCAACCATGGAAAACAGACATATTTTCTCAACAATATCCTTCTGAAAAATATGTATAACCTGAATCCAAGTCAGAAAGATGATGTAGGTCACCATGGCTGCAAAAAATCTACCATCAAACATATCAACAGCAAGGGGTTTGATCTTGGGATTAATCACACGGTTCTGGAACTGAGCATGTATCCTCTAGAATATGGAGGGCCTCTAGAAGGGTGACAAGACAGAAGAAGATGCAGATCAACAGTTAGTCTGATGCATGACAAAAAGGAAACTCTTGAACTGAATAAACACAAAATACACATAACAGATTGCTTTCCAATGTGAAAATCATATATAGACTAATAAACAGAGGGCTTTCACTTGGCTTCAAATTTCCTTCAGTGCCTAAGAATAAATCAACTACACCAAACAGATAGGCTGTCACCTAAGCAAACTGTACATATGGATGAAGGAAGGAAAAGTTCCAGTTCCTTCCTTAAAAACATGTGCATTTGCAGCCTGCGTGAACAAGGGGGAACCTTGTGAATGGTCTAGGCTGAGCTCAAGGCAGCCAAGACATCCTAGGGGAAAGATTTTGCAGACAGTCTAGATCATTAATAACTATTTCAAGTCAGCAGACTGGTCACAAGGAATTAATTGCAATTCTGTCTCTTGTATAATTACTCACTAATAGCCTTGTTTGCAGACCTCTTGGGCAGTCTTAGTATTTATCTTTAGTACTGCCTTAGATAAGTAAGTTTGCACCTCCTTACCTTTAGTCAGGCTGTGTAAAATCCAAGTCTGTAAATCATCTTGTGAACAACATGTGAAATAAAGGTGTCACAAATCATTCTGCCTGTTGTTCTTTAGTGAGCATCTTCATGTCTTTGTCCAGTCTTCATAAACAATGGGAAACAGCAGAGCTTCAATAAGCTGGGCTTATCTCTTCCAACCTGGTGATTCTATGATTCTATGATTCTAACATAATAAAGAAACAGCTGCCATCACTTCTCTTGCACTTAGTAAAGCTGGGCTTATTGAAGGGCAGGACTTTAAGTGAGCAGAGGAAACCATGTTTAAATCCTCTAAATCATAAATGCCTCTGCTGCTGTCCAAACATTGGATGGGGCATGTGAGACAAGACGCTTTACTAAGTGCAAGAGAAGTGATGGCAGCTGTTTCTTTATTATGTTAGAATCATAGAATCATAGAATCACCAGGTTGGAAGAGACCCACGGGATCATTAAGTCCAACCATTCCTATCAAACACTAAACCATGTCCCTGAGCACCTCGTCTACCTGTGCTTTAAACACCTCCAGCGAAGGTGAATCAACCACCTCCCTGGGCAGCCCATTCCAATGCCCAATGACCCTTTCTGTGGAAAACTTCCTCCTAATCTCTGGACTATATCTCCCCTGGCGGAGCTTGAGGACATTCCCTCTTGTCCTGTCGCATGGCACTTGGGAGAAGAGCCCAGCTCCCTCCTCTCTACAACCTCCTTTCAGGTACTTGTAGAGAGCAATGAGGTCTCCTCTCAGCCTCCTCTTCTCCAGGCTAAACACCCCCAGCTCTCTCAGCTGTTCCTCATAAGGCCTGTTCTCCAGCCCCTTCACCAGCTTTGTCACTCTTCTCTGGACTCACTCCAGAGCTTCAACATCCTTCTTGTGGTGAGGGGCCCACAACTGAACACAGGATTCAAGGAGCGACCTCACCAGTGCTGAGTACAGACGGACAATAACCTCCCTGGACCTGCTTGTTACACCATTTCTCATACAAGCCAGGATACCATTGGCCTTCTTGGTCACCTGGGCACACTGCTGGTTCATGTTCAGTCGGCTGTCCACCAACACCCCCAGGTCCCTCTCCTCCTGGCGGCTTTCTAGATAGACTTCTCCCAGTCTGTAGCTCTGCATAGGGTTGCTGTGCCCCAAGTGCAGGACCCGCCATTTGGCCGTGTTAAATCTCATACCATTAGGCTCAGCCCAGCTGTCCAGGTTGTTTAGGTCCCTTTGCAGAGCCCCCTTAGCCTCCAGCAGATCAACACTTCCACCCAGCTTAGGAAGAGAAACTCAACAGAATCATATAAAAACTGTGTTATATGGGGTTACCCAGGACATGAGACTTCTAAACCAGCTGTTACTAGCTCAGTGTAGCAGTTTCAGAATGACTACAGCATTTGCTGGTGTTTAACCGCTGGACCCTTACCCAAACTGCAGAGAAAAATTAAAGTCAAGGAGAACAACACAGGGAAAAACAAAACACTGAACTCCAACCTCAAGAAACTCTATTCTGACACTGGTGGTACTGAAAGGTTTGCTGTGGTAATTCTGCTGCTCCTGTATGTTTTATTTATGCTACCACACTAAGGGGTATACAGAACAAACAAAAATGTCGTAAGGCTTTCAGGTGTTAATGAATAGCATTTATTTTGTGTTTGCATAAACAGTTATTTCTACTGCCAGATCAGAAGAAGGAAGTGCTAAGAAAAAATAATTTCCCTAAACAATCCATCCTATTTGGCTCAGGAGCAGTCTCAGAAGAACCATGTAATGAGAGAGTTGCTTTAATATAGAAGTTGCACATTGAATGAGTAACTAATGTACTCTAAAAGCAGACGTCCTTGTTATGTACTTTTATTTATTTCCCAGGTATGGCTGAAAATCATCAAAGTATCCTCAGAGGTTACTTAAAAATATTTTTTTTATATAATATGTTCATTTTCTAATTCAAATAATTATCAAAATGATCACTTTGTATTAATGTCTATAATGATCATGGAATCTATACAAGACGGTAAAGGAATTGGGCTTTTTTGACCTGATGCTTTTTAGGGCTAAAGTGTTAGCTATTGGCAACCAAGAAGTTTTTATTATAGTCCATTTATTCAGTAAAAAATTAAGATTATAGAGTACAGATTAAGATTATAGAGTAGTGCCCCAAAGAATCCCCTTTGCAGTCAGAACTAATATGGGGAAAAAGAAGTTTGTCCTCAATAATACCATCAAAAAAACATTGCAGGCAGTTTTAACGAAAACCTGAGAGTCACTAGCAAGCCACCGCAATTATACTAAAAGAGAATGAACAAATTTATCTGTCCTTAAATCAACACAATCTCCCCCAAATTAAACATTTTCTTTACAACTTTTCAAATATGTATTAATTAAAGACGAACAGCAAAATGCATGATATGGAAGTGTCATAAAACACTTTGATAACATGTGAACAGCATCAATGAGTATTAATAGATGAATACAGCACTGCAGTCGGTATTCAAAGCAAAATTTATGGGTGATGAAAACCAATAGTGAAATTCTTACTTTTCAGAAAAAGCCAGTACTAAGCAGCCTTCAAATATCACTGTCTTTCAAGACAACGGCCCAACAAGAAAATGTACTTTTCCTTAATTTATATCACAGGAAATAAATTGTGAGGACAGCCTAGTTAGCACAGGAAATAAATTGTGAGGACAGCCTAGTTAGCACCTTTGAGACTTCTGAAAGATGATTCTTTGCAGAATTCTCAGCAACAAGTAAAGCCAAGTAAAATGATCAAAACACGCAGGAAAGGTCCCTTTGTTGTCTGATCTTGTGCAAGTCACAACCTTGCTCATTACTGCAGAAACAATATTTCACTCAAAAGGATGTTAGCCATATAGCAAGCAAGAGAGAAAGCAAGAACAGGGAAGAAATGAGCAAGTGTATTCCCTGAAAAACTAGCAGACATGTAGTAAACAGATTTGTGACATTGATTTGACCTTTTACAAGAATAACGAGACTCGGTATCTGGTAATTCATTCGTGGCAAATTATTGAGCCACTTTTGAATGTAATCTTAATATTGCTAACCCATTCTCTCCTTTAATGGCAGATTAATAAATTTAGTCAAGAACAATGTGGTACCACGAAATCTTCAAGGAAGAGCACATAGCCAGTACACATGGATTTTTGCCATAAGCCATCATCTGCATATTAAAGTTACTATATCTCTGAGAAATCTATCCATCAAACTTAAATCTGCACTTCTCTTGTTGACACAACAGCCTGTATTGTTCAGTGCAAAAATCCCCATTTTCTGACATGAGATAAGTAAACCCAAAATAAAGACTATCTTTTCCTCTGTGTGTTTCTTTTACGCAAGGAGTAAAGAAATATTTTCTATGTTCAGAAAGGACAGTTTGATCTAATACTTCCATGCCTGAACATCTCCAGGACTGGAAGAAGCTAATCACCATGAAAACCAATCTTTATAAAACTTGAGATGAGCTCAAAATGTATCCTTAAGTGAAAGCTGAATGGTACTGTTAGGCTAGAAATTGAAACTTCATGATATTTAGGCTAGAGATTAGGAGGAGGTTTTTCACTGAAAGGGTCATTGGGCATTGGAACAGGCTGCCCAAGGAGGTGGTTGATTCACCTTCCCTGGAGATGTTTAAGGGACGGGTAGACGAGGTCCTGAGGGACATAGTTTAATGTTTGATAGGAATGGTTGGACTCGATGATCCGATGGGTCTCTTCCAACCTGATTGTTCTATGATTCTATATTTTCCATCAATATCTTCTCTATAATAATCAAGCTTCTAGGTAAAACAAAACTGCCAGTGGCCATCATGCTTGTTAAACAATTGGTAAAAGTAACATAAATCAAGCAAAATTCTACATCATGCTGTGGAGATTAGTAGAGAAAGTAGCATTTTCTCATTTTAAATGTCAGAATGGGGCCATTCTGCACAGATATTTGTGGCAGTTGTTCCTCTAGGTTCTGCGAACTGAGTATCTTACCTAAGTGCCTTTTACTGCGTCACAGAACTTAGTTCGACCAGGTGACATTATCGGTGTGTTGGCACCCTTTCATACTGGAATTTATTATAAAAAACATAGCAGATAGTCACTTGTTCACCCCCACTCATAAGAGAAGAATCAGAGACTGTCGAGAGGTACCTCCTCAAACTAAACACAGAAAGTTGCAAAGACTCCTTCCCATCAACAGTTATGGATGTTATCATCGCTGTGTTTGTTCAAGACCAATCCGGTTTACAGAAAACAAACACACTGAACATTACATCTCCAGCCCAGGAAGGTTATGAGCTGGAAATGCATATGAAGATGCAGTGATGTATTATATTAGCATTCTCTGTATATTATAGTGTTCTCTGTATATTATACTTTTCTATCATTATGTGCTGTTTTGCACTATCAGGGCCTAAAGATTTTGTTCTTGAAATACACATGCACAATATTATTACAATCAAAATCGGTTTTCTGTTTAACCTTTATAATTTTTTCTTTGTCTATTTTACACAGGCATTTCTTTTGATGTTGTTAAGCATAATACCTGACTTATTAACTGCATGGTCCCTATGCTGGGACCAGTCATTTCCAATTGCATGGACTGAACAGGCTTCTCCACTGCCAGTACTTCTTGATCTTTTTAGAACACATTTAAAAAGTATTTCTGACACAAGACTACCAAGTAAACAAGAGCAGATCAGAAAAACTCTCTTGACCAACCTTTGCAAAATGAAAGCAATCGATCTGATTCACTTTCTTCAAATACCATTTGTCTTATGTCTTTTCTTCACAACTGAAATCAATATCGCTTCAGGTTTCCGGATTGTTTTATAGAGGTATAAAGTCCTCCATTTATGTTAGAAAAGTTTTACTTTGCAATATGTTGTGTCACAGATATACTTTATATGTTGCTCTTTGGAAAGAATGACTATTTATAGAAATAAAGTTTTCTTCTTTGTCACATTAACTGCAAGTGGCCTTACTGAAAAAAAAAATAGAAATTTTGCTGCCTAAAGATGATGGGGTTTTTTCAATTTTGGACCACTCTTTATCAGGAGAAATTCCCACTTATCTAGGAGATTATATAATTTTCCTGAAATAATTTTTCTAGAAGCATTAGGGTTTTGGATATATTTCTATGGAATATTTGCATTAACCTGTATTAATCTCCTCAGGACAACATATCAATTTAGAAAGACTCTCTCAGGCACAGAAACAGCAATGTCATTGCACCATAACAACCAGTAGAGCAAGAACTACTCATGCCCCAAGTGCAAGGAAATGGCTATTTTCTTTCACCAACAGAGCAAGCTTGTGTGCTTCCTCTATACTTTGCTCCATCAAGTTTAGCACTTTCCAAGCTCATCGCTTTCTTGCTTCTATTTTGATATATGTTCTATCTTCTGCACCACCTCACTGTTTCTATGAGAATTAACTTCTCTAATGCTAATGAAGATGCTGTTAATTGTTCTAGTACAGCTTTTGTGCATTACATTATCTTAGACTGCATCTGTTTGCTTATAGATATCTTGTGAGCTTAGACTTTTGCAATATTTTGCTTTGAAGAGTATGAAATACTTTACAAGTCATTAAAGTACCCTTACAACAATTTTTGAGTTGATAAACCTAACAAAAGGAGTTAAATGATTTGTCCAAGATAAAAGTCAGTAAGTGCAGCCACAGACAAACCCTAGAGACTTAACATTTTTTTCCTCTCTACCTACAAGACGAAAACTCTATTATCTCACTAGCCTGTCCTTACTCTTTCAAGTGAAATTTATTCCACCAGTAGACGGCCTCTGAGTCCCATTTCTGTGATAATACAGTTTTTCATTAGCTTTTGACAAAGTTCTTAATACTACTGTTTATTTTATCCCACTCCAGGCAAAATAACTGGGAAGCAATAAGAATTGGATACTAAAAGCTGTGAATGGTTGACATAAATTTATTCTAGAACAATATAAAAAAATAATATTTAGACTGAGATGTTCTTCAAAGATCCCTAAAACTTCCAGAAAGTAAAATGACATCTAAGCCAAGAACCTAATTTTGGACGATCCTTTTCTGCAGAAAGAACTATTATTTCTATAATCATTACCTTTCCTAAAGCCCAGTCGTACAGAAATTACTTCAGATATGAAATGTTATAAACAGAAAGAATAAATCCCATCCCTTTCAATCTAGATGAAGAGCAGTGTTTGGTTTTTTTAGCAGCACAGCAGGATACGTTTCTGTTTCCTTACCCGTATGACATATTGCACTTCACACATCACTTCTTCACTTACAATCACATTTTGCACCTTGTTTAGAAGATTGCCTGTAAAAATGAGCTATCTCTGTTGTCAAGATGAATGTTCCCAATATTAAAATATCAAATGGCTTTTAACTCAGAGATAAGACAATTAACATTGACTCAAAATGAGGACTTTGCACAGAATTTTATCCCACATTCCTTTGTGTTTTAATGTCAAACCTTTGAAACAGTCAGTTCCACTTTGTTTCTGCCAGATGAAGAACAACATCTAACTACCAGCTGCGTAGAAATTAAACCCTTGTTTTCATGTAACATTTTTATTGGTTTTGTGCTGTGCTGTGTTAATATGACAAACGTATTATGGGTGAAGTATTATAATGAACAGTTTGTATTAGGTTTCAAAGCATTTTTTTACCAAGTTTGTACTCAGATCATTTGCAAGTCAATGCAAAAAGAAACATAGCAAGAAAACTAATGTGATGTGCATTATATTAGTCTCTCATTGGTGTCAGAAATTAATTGCTGCCTGCACAAACAACTCAGGACAATTCTACATTAGCCCTTTGGATTATGAATAAAAAAAAACCTTAGCAGAAGGCCTCTAAAGGGCTCTGCCTCATGAAGAAAGTTTTTAGCCACAGACGAGATAAATTCCTATATAAAAGCTAGGGGGAAATATTAAAAAACGCAATTCAGCTCACAAACCCTTACGAGCAACCTCTGCAGGAAGTTTGTGCTGAAAAAGAGCTTAAGTGGGAAACCAGCTCTGAGAAACACAACTAATGAAGCCTTTTTCCTAAACATTATAGTTCAATGACTGGACTCTCAAAAGTACCACAAAGTGAACTCTCTATCCAAAGCCTCTCAGGAAGAACTACTGTTTCTGTGATGTGGCTTCTCCAGTGACAAAAGAGGTGTTGTATTATACCCTTTCTTTCAGTGGAGGTAATAGACACTCATTCCTCTAACCCAGGCATCCATTTTTAGAAAAGTTTCAGTTTCTGTGTTTTAGAAATTGCTACTATTAAATCGAATTTGTTTTCAGTTGACTAAAAAGTTCAAAAAATACTAAGTGGTTCAGGTGGGTCAACTTGCAGCCATGTGGGAGTAACAAGCTCATCAAAGTTTATTTCCTTTAAGGAGACCAATTGGGAAAATGCTATCTTTTAATTGCTTCTTCTGGTCCTCTGTGGAAGTGTGATATGTATTCTCCTATAACAGCCTGAAAAGATCAATATACCACTTCCTCATGAAAGACTGCAAGCACAGCTCGCTTTTCCTTGTCATTGATGACTTCAGAGCACTTCCCTCACTATTTGAAAGACTAAGCATTTTCAGTCCTGTTCTCCAACCTAGAAGCTGCTTGCCCACATACTTGCAACTTTCTTTTTACTTAGGAGCAGTACTTTTCACTTACTGCCTGAATCCACGGAGCTGAAGAACCAGGTGGGCAGTTCAAACCACAAGTAACAGTAGCCAGGGCAGCTCAAGCAGGGGGGCATTAGAGTGGCACATCAGTGAGCAGCACAGGTTCCATGAAACAACCGTGTTTCCAAAGCTTTCCAAGCCTATAGTACTTCAGAATCTCTAGAAAGACACATAAAAGTGATGTAAGACTAACAAGGTCTCATACAATTAAAAAATAATAATTCCAGTGTACTGTAGTTTTAATTCAGGGTGTTTCTGTTTTATAACACAACAGAAATAAGTAAGATATCCCAGCTGCTTATTATCATTTTCTCAGAAAACATTTGCAAACTGAATTGAATTGTTTCAGGGTGTACAAACAGGAATGTAGAGCACCCTTGTAATATACCTCATATTTCAGAGTAATTAACAGTTTCTGATGAGATTTTCGTTCTTACGAACCAGGCTAGAGCTAATTACATCTTTTAAACTGCCTGGCTCTTACATTGACTTTTCTACAAAATGGGAAGAAATGCTGAAAAATGCTAAGAAAGCTGGAGCTGTAAATTATAACTACCAAAGGGAAGCATCTGCATTTCAGAGCTAATCCTTATTCAATGCATGACTGTGTTAAAGTTACTAGGGAATTCTCAATATCTTCCTAAGTTTCTGCAACTTCTTCAGCCTGACTCTACTGACTTAGATTCTTCAAGATGCTTCGCTACAATAATTTCTGTACCTGTGATTTGATTATAATTTCAGATGCAACAAACAACTGTCCAAACACATGGAATGCATTAAAAAAATATTCAGATAAGGTATGATTCACTTTGATTCACTCCCTCTGCTTCCCTTCCTTAAGACATCAGCTCTCCAAACAGAAGTTCAGAAACAACTGCAGAGAGATTAGACTTTTCAACTGTTTTTCAATAAGTTGGATTATTTAAACTACATTAGCAGCAAATTTAATAGCAGAAAAACTTTAAATTTGTACTGTACCCTGCATGAAGAGGTATGATGTGGGATACTTATGATTACTGTGCAAAGTCATTTTACAGGTCATTGATCCTGCAAGATCACAAGGGATTGCACGTGGTTGGTTGAACACTGCTTCCATCTACAAGACGACTGCCTATAGAGCAGTTCAGTTGCTTAACTTCCAGATAACTATCACTTAAGCAATGTTTTGATTTTGGATTTGCAAGCTAAAGAGTTTAAGTTTATATCTGCAGCACAAGTTTCTATCAGTCTTACCCTCCAAACTCTATGCTTGTTGTGAGATTTCTTATAGGTAGCTGTTCCTTCATGCTCTGATTAGCAGCTTTGAACCAGCATGCATGTGTCTATCTGTTGCTAGAGCCAGCAGTCCTTTAGGGGACTTTTAAGTTGCCTTCTGTAAGTGGCAATGATGGATAAAAACAATCAGCATTTAAATGAAATGACAAGTGGCCTAATGTGATGAGAAAGTAGAAGGTATACAGGTGGAGCCATTTGCTGACAGTGAACATTATTGCTGTTTCTGAAATCAACACCATTAGTTTCGATCACAGGGGAAAGAACAATCTGCTTGATCATTTTGTTGTGTTCATTTAGAAGATTTGCTACAGATGGCAATGTGGCATATACAATGTTCCATTCACAGAATCATAGAATCACCAAGTTGGATCTCTGAGTCCAACCATTCCCGTCTGCCACTAAACCATGTCCCTGAGCACTTCATCTACCCATCTTTTAAACACCTCCAGGGATGATGACTCAACTTCTTCCCTGGGCAGCCTGTGCTAGTGCCCAATGATCCTTCCAGTGAAGGAGGTTGTGGAGAGGAGGGAGCTGGCCTCTTCTCCCAAGTGCCAGGGGACAGGACAAGGGGGAATGGCCTCAAGCTCCACCAGGGGAGGTTCAGGCTCCATGTAATGAAAAAAATTCTTCACTGGAAGGATCATTGGGCACTGGCAGAGGCTGCCCAAGGAGGTGGTTGACTCACTTTCCCTGGAGGTGTTTAAGGTACAGGTGGATGAGGTACTGAGGGACATGGTTTAGAGATTGATGGGAATGGCTGGACTTAATGATCCTGTGGGTCTCTTCCAACCTGGTGATTCTATGATTCTATTCTATTCTCTGCAGTAATTTCTTTGAATTCTCAAACATTATACTTTCAAGAGGCTGTTTCTTCAAGCAGCTATCTTCATGCCATCCCTGCCAAAGTTTGTCTACTAACAAGAGCAAGTGTATCTATTTTCCAAAAGTTTATTTCTAAATCCCAGCATATTTACTGTATATTGGACTGGGACTTATTGCTGTCTAAATTACTCATCTCTACATGGTTAAAGAGCTGCCTGACAGAAACAAATGGCTTTGAAGCCTTGAAACACTCTGGTGGAAATAGATTACCACCACGGAACAAAACACAAGAATCTATGAAAGTACAGAAGGGGAAAATGTCTTTCAGACTCCTCAGGCTCTGTCACTATATGCTCTTTATTTTTAACACCAATCAATGGGGTTTTTTATGTTTACTCCGAAGGAAAGTGCGTTTTGTTCTATGTTTTTCTGCTGCTTATTTGTATAGAAGACATGGGAATTCTTGATTCAACTGTGAATAGAATAATACATCAATCAACAAGTTAAAAGACATGTAGACAAAGAAGAGCAAAAGTAGAGGGAAGCAGAGAGTAAGTGATAGATGGTGCATAAACAGTGGAGGAAACAAATATTATATGAAAGATTATAAATAAACCTAGGGAAAAATGTACCATATAAGAATACAGTGGTAGATCTTTAAGTACTTCCTTTGTCTTTTATGATGTTCATTATATCTGCGTTTCAAAAGCTTCCTGAAATACTTCAGAGAAATATTGTTCTTCAGTCAAGTGTCTAATTCAGTAAATGAAGCTATTTGGGACAAAACTGTCCTGATTTTTTTGTTAAGAAGGTAAAAAAAAAAACCCAAAAGCACCACAGAGAGAGAGAGGAAAAATATTACACAAATTGCATAGGAAGAAGCAGAATAAGGTACTGAGCCAAGAAATTAGAAATAGTCCAGAGAGAATATAAAGATAGTTATAGAGGAACAGATCTATGGTCCATCAAGGCAGCTTTCTCTTCTCAAGATTGTCCATGGTGTATATCTACAAAAGAGTATATGAAAATGAAAACATGCGGTTTTCTTCTAGAACTTTACTACCACTTTCAGACTAGGGACTTTCTAACTAAGACATCATTTCTATTTATGTGATATTCCTCTGAGTTTCTTAATCACGTATTTTTTTTCCATTCTCTAGCATGGGTAATGATGACAACCAAAGTCTTGGAATGATTTTATGTAGCAGAAGACTCAGTAGTATATGAATACCAGCATAGACTGTATCACCTAAGATAATTTTAGTTGAGTTCCACAAATTATGGAAGAAATTGAGAACATGAATAAGGAATAATTACTCACTCTCAAATCTCAAAACCGTGGAATTTATCCTAAAAGTAAACAAAAATAATTACTTTCCCTACTCTTATATTTCATTTTCAATGTATTCCCAATTCTGATAGTAGCCAACAACATGACAGGGTTAATGAAGAAATTATTGAAAAGAATGGAAGTTGGGTAACTATTAAACACTACAGTAGTCCTAGTGCAAGTTCCTTAAGAGTTCGTTAAACAGCAATTACCAGTAAGTGAGAAGGTATCAAGAAGAAACCACACACCTCATTTCTAGTATTAATTCCCTCTACATCTAAAACTATATGTAACTAGACCCAAAAATCTGTTTCTGATGTCTTTGGTGATAAACACAGCGTGTTAGGACTCCTACATAGAATAGAGTAGGATAGAGAGGAAAAGCAAGTGAGAGAAGAAGGGACACTAGAACTAACCTTCTTCAGAATGCTTACCAAGTCTCGATTAGTGTTAATATTGAAGTATCTATGAAATATTTGTAAAGCATATGCAAACATATGTTCAATTGTTGAAATACATGTACTGCTTGTAAAGTCTCTTGGATTATCAAACAACAAGGACATTCCAATGTGTTACAGAATCAACCTCTCCAAAGACTGGATTTTGAAGGGTCAGAATTGCATCAGTGCTCATCTTAATTTAATGAGTATAGCTTGAAAACAAAGTACCAGAGGCATGTTTTGTGGTTTCAGACTGATGGAACCCTCATTCCATGGTGTATATGAACATTGCATGATGACATTTCTATTAGAAGAACAGGCACACATGAAGACTATGTGACTTACTGGAGAATTATCTATCCAGACTTAGAAAGAAGAAATTATTTTAGAATTCAGTGTTGCAGTAGCATTTTAACCTCTGAATCTTTCTTCCTTCATAGACTGAGCTTTTGGAAAAGTATAATCAAGCCCTTATCAGATCTCTCTCCAGCATGAAATTAATGTACAGCTGCAGATCAATTAGGCTGAAAAGCTCCCATATGTTAACCAGAAAGAAGTCACGTCAGTCACTAAACAAATCCAATGACTTAAAAACTCCCAGGATCTCAGCTTGAAAACATCTACATCTAGGGATGTCTTAAGCCACATAAAATCAGAGATCTTTAAACACGACTTATCGTTTCCAAATATCAGCCATTTTTCTCCAAGCTGTAAATATTTCAGCTGAAACTGAACTGCCCAAATTCACCAGCGGCTATTTGCAGTCAACCATAATGTAAATCAGGCTTAAATCTCACTTGACTGGGTAGTTATTCTACGTAGAAATCACCAAATCAGGTGGAGACAACTCACTAAATTTTTCCCAGATATTCTAAGTAGCTCAATGCCTCAGCACATTTTCATTATTTTTCATCATTAGCAGAGGCAAAATAAAAGTGATTGAATATGCAAACTCACTTTTTTGGCCTGAAACTGAAGTTTCACATGCAATAAGACTGGTTGCTTGATGGTGTATTTTTTTCTATCTCGCCTTCCAGTCTCTTGAGACCAAATGTGTGGAATCATGCTGGAATGAAAAAGAACACTCTCCCTGACCAACTCCTAACTGAGCACTGGAGGAAAGGAGAGGACCAGATTGCTCACCGCGCACTGTGTACAGAAAGGCACATCAGATGAGAAATTGGCTTCCTGAAGCCCAATACTCCCCAAAGGCCAATGTGATACTACATGCATCAGTAGTATCAATGTCACGATTTGGGACTCCCTCTCAAAGTTTTTAACAGTCCTGGTATCTCAGAGTGAAAAAAAATCATGGCATACAGCTGGCTTTCAGTACTTGTTTTGAGGTCTCTCAAATAACTTTTTCTCTGAAAATCTACACAGTTCTCAGCTGTCTTTAGAAAGTGCTGGTTGAGCACATGATTGCTTTTACAAAACAAAACGACATTCATGCTGCCTGAGATTAAAGGAAAGTATTGTATATTTTAATCCACAACTTTTTGCACCAAAGGAAAATTCAATTTATGTTGCATTGGTGCTTATATGTGCGAACAGTTGAGCCTCTTTACCTTTTATCACCCAAAACTGTTGTGAAAAAGTGCTCTTGTTGAAAATTTGGAAAATGTTTACAAAGACAAAACCTTTAGCAATTTCAATGGCTTACCTTTCAAATAACCTTTCAAAATAAGAAGTGTTGGCTAAATTAAGCAGAATTTTTACTTCACTCATTTTTTGCTAAAACATTGCTAAAATAGGAAGACAGGAAAGTGTATGGCATGTAGATTGTGCTACTCTTTCACTTCATTCTTTCATTCCTGCATTTTTTTTTTTTTTTTTGGTGAAGAAGAGGAGGAGAGCCAGAAAAGTCCGTGGTTTCTACACAGAATAACAGGGGAGGAAAGAAGAAAATGTCAAAAAAAGGAAGTCAGATGTCAACAGGGAAGAAATTTTACTGAACTATGCCGGTTTAACATGTAGGTTTTGTGAGACAAGTTCTATTAGGAAACAACCTTGACTCCTTTAAGGCCTGAGCCAATCCAAATCCTCTCTATCTGCCTTTTTTTCTCTTCATATTTCGAAGTCTCAATGCCTTTTTTCAACAGCCTTCCTTCTAGCCATTTAAATGTTTGTCACTGGGATTTCCTTTCTAGGTAATAGTGAGAGAAAGCTTTTCTTAAAGATAGTTCGTCATGCCTCACTTTTAAACACAGGACAGGATTAATTGCTGTCCTGAAATGACTAGAGAGAGAGACCGTAGGAGACAAGCGCAAACCATACACTCACCCGTTTAATAGCTAAAATTAGAAGGATTCCAGTCTCAAAGGGTACAGAATTTATCAAGCATGGAACCCTTGCTAGGACTGCCAATTAATGCACTAATACAAATCCATGATAATATACAGCACATCCAATGAGTCAGACAAAGACAGAAAAGTACCTGATGCTTCCTCAGAACATACAGTAGCTGGAGAAGCAGACATACTGGGCTGCTTCCTTTGGCTAAATGATCTGTTTCACTAACTATTGTTTAATTTGTTAAGGAATATCCATACCTGTGGAATTCACTCCATGACCCAGATGTCCTTGCTCTATAGACATGGCCAATATGAAGTTTTCCTGGCTCCATGTCATTCATAGTTTTCCCCTGTACAGTGCACAACTAAGTACCATGGCCCTGAATTCTTCTCTAACTGTCATTCATAAAGATTTATTCCTGTTTAGAATGCATTGGACTTTATAAACAGCATGGCAGATATGATGGAGGAAGAAACCAGCCTACCAATACACCCAGGCAGAAAACAATAATGAGTCTCCTTTCTCTCTCATTATTGCACACGCAGGAAATCATTCCTTCTTTCTAACTTGCCCTTGGAGTGATGGAGGATATGCTGAAGCAGTTGTACAGTAGCCTAATTACTTATCACAAATCTTTTAAATGAGTTTATGCTCATTAATGTGGCTTCTGAGAATAGGATATTAAAGCACCAATGACCTTTTAAGGCCTCAAATCTTGTTATTTGGAGGGTATTTCTCCTACAAAGCTTTACCTTTACATCAGACTAATCAAAACGGTCGGGTTTTCTGCTAAATTTGAAAAATATAGAAGTAAGCCTGCAGAGATTGATATTTACAAGAGAGTTGGGCATACAATCTGGCTGCTTTTTTATTCTGCTCATATGCTTTGCCATAAATGAGCCCTTCCTAGTAACTTTGTGTATATCCATGTTGTTATTTGGGAAGTAGCTGCAATCCACATAGCTGAGCTAACTATCTAGGTGGTAGGAATAAAAATACTGCAGATGACTTGAAGAAAAATACTTCAGTTTACTTTCATATCTGGGATGTGCAGATAGGACTGTGAATGGTACCAAAGTCTTTGTGTTCAGTTAGCAGTCATGACAAAGCTCTGTACCAGCTAGCCCAGGTATGCCCAAGCCTACTACTGCATTGTAGACCTTAGCTGTTGTGTGGGTCTTGCTTGGATGTTACTCTATTTAAACAATCGCTAGCCATCAGGTCATACAATTTATCCAGGTTTTGTAATCCAGCATTTTTCCAAACTTCTAGCTACCTAGGAGGAAATAAATTGCATTAACTTCAATAATATTCCCCATTACAAAAGTATTATATTTTTTTCACACTTCAAATAATTTCCTGGCCCTATCAGAGTGAATAGCTACAGTTAGTACGATTAGTGGTATTTTTTCAATTCTAAGCTTCAAGTCATTGGTCAAAGTATCTTGTCTATGAAGTTATATTCCTTTCAGTCATGTCCCAAGCTCACTTGCTGCCATAGTCTACAAAAGGGAGTGAATTCATTCATTCATTCATTCATTCATTCATTCATTCATTCATTCATTCATTCATATCTATAAGGAATCCACTTGTACTGCAGAAATTTAAGAAGACAGTCTTTGACAGATGTGTGACTCTTTCATCTCACTAAAATTATGTAGATTCTGTTAATCTGCAGATCATGATAACATACTTTTGAAACTGTTAAGATTGAGTTTAAATATACGTCTTCCTATTAAAACAGTAATGTTTGCTTAGTAGATACACCATACTGGTATGTAGTTTTAATTTAGCTAGGATGCATAGCAATTTTGAGTAAGATCTTCTAACTCCTCCTTCTTGAAGGAATTCAGTCTGGTTACTGAGATTACAGCAATTTCACAGACATTTCCACTGATGTGTTGTCACTTTCTGATAAAACTCTCAAATTTCCTATGACTGGTGGTGGATATCGTCATCCTTTTTTTACCAATGTAAAAGCAGATGATAATAGAAAGCCTATTGTAGCTTGAGTACACATTTCATATTCAGTTTTATCTGGTTGTTCATATGGTGACTGTTCATACAGTGCAGGACAGGTTCACATTTACCTCTCTAGTTATTTCCTCTGGCTTTTATTATCTTTTTCTTAGCCTTGAATGGAGGGGTGGGAGAAGAAGAGGAATTCAGTCATTTTTAGCTTTGCAAAGAGATTTTTGCGTGTTTGAGTTATAAGTATCCATGTGAAACTTGTTTTCACCAATTCTATGTTGCTTTACTCCTTGCTTTACAACTATTACTGAGGACATGATGTGGAAAGCAACAATGTGCCTTTGATATACTCCAGCTAAACAAGTAGTCCTTCGGTTGTAAGCACAATTCTCTTGATTTATTTCGGAATATCAAGACATACTGTCCATCATTTGTGTTAACCTTAGGCCAAATTTTATGCTTCATGGCACTGATGATGTCAGCTTGAAGACTATGTTGGTGACTCGAGAGCCAGATATGAGGAACTGGATTAATCTGACCAAATGTAGACATTCCTTCTGAAGATAACTGCACGATACTTTATTGTCTTGGACTCTGCTAAGAGCCAATGCAGAGGAGGAGGAGATGCATTGACAGTGCAATTCATCTTGTGCTAAAACAGGGCAGATAAATCAGGGTTTAGAAAAGCTTCTTTAACACAACACAGGCAAAGGGAGCTCGTTAACTAGTTCCAATGCAGTAAAAATACCTAGACAAGAGATAAGGATCTCAGCCCTGGAGTACACTTGGGATGTCTTGAAAAATAGCTTTTTGTTTCCATGCAGTTGTCTATTTCTTCAAACAGTTCATTTTCTTTCCTGTGTTACAAGGTCTGTGGGACAGGTAGTAAGACTGTTTAGGTACATCTGTAGCAGAGCAGGCCAACTATGACCTTTTTACTCCAGTTCTTCAAAGACAGGTAAATGAAGCTTATGATGAACAAAGTATATCCCATTGTGAAAGCACTTTTTCCTATCATACATTAGAAAAGTTTGGTAAAAAAATATTAATTGTGAGTCAAAGCTGCTTTCACATAATGCATTCTCGTCTATCTCCATAGTGATTTCATCTTTCCTTCCATTACCTGTGATTGAAATAACTTTTAAATCATCAGTGAAGACATGAGTAGATATTCTATAATCTCTAGAATTCTTTTTTGAAAGTTCTGTTTCTGATGACAACAATGTTCAGAGCAGGTAGAAACAAAAATTAGAACTGAAATGTGTTCATTTTCTGACTGCTATTAAAGGTATCCTTATCAAAAAGATTGATTGTCATGAAAAAGTTAGGCTTCCCATGTAAGCTTATAGTTCCTTCTGCAAAACAAGGTTGTATCTAGGAAGACCCAATAGTCTCAGACTGTCTAAAGAAGAGAGTCTGTACAATGAACACATTTAGATGGCTAAACTGAAAGAAAATGTAATTAATTGGCATATTCAAAAATATATACTCATAGATTTTTCAGTTTCCAGGGAGAATCTGCTATTTTGGTGGTTTTAGGCAATCCTGATAGTCATAGAGATAAAGTAGCTTTATGCAGAAGTAGAAAAGGACTATTAATGAATACCAAAACATTAGAGTTAACTGCAAGGAAAATGAACAAAGCATAGTCTTAATGAAGTATTGTGTCCTAACTAGACCCCAAATATTTATTCTGTGCCATGAATACAGAAACTTCCAAGAGATATTTAGAACTAACTGGCTAAGATTTGCAGCTTATTCAGAATGGCATTATCATCTCACAGAGTAAGGCACAAGTCCATTGAAATGCAAGTGGCAGGAAAGAGCCTATTTCTGAGTCTCAGTTAGAAAAAATACTAATCTAGAGTAAAGAATTGCAAGATTACAGTTCTTACCTTGAGGGTTTCCAGGAGTTTTTTTTCTCAGTGTGCAGTCTGCATCTTAATCTAAACCCAAAAAAATAGTGAACAGAGTAAATGCAGTGCTTAAATTAACATATGGCATCAGTAATGGTTTTATTTTGACAATATTTAATTACGTATCAAGCCAGTAGTAAACACCAGACACAGGAAATGGAACATATATCTTATTCTGAGCAATACTTGGGACCTGTTTATAACAACACAGCATAACAAGTCCACAATCGTAGAGTTGTTGCACACACCTTTTATTTTGCTGCAGGCTATAATATTTAGGAAATTCCCAAGCCTAAGCTAAAGGAGAATTACTATAGGTTGCCTGGAGCTCTTGGTGCATGTCCAAGTATTTCCAATAGTTCCTCTAAGGAGCATGGAGATGCCCCAGGTTATTGCCTTTACTGACCCTCTAGGTTTGCAGTGGTTATAGAACAGGTACTATAAGCCTTGCACTTGCAGGTCTAGTGTGACTTGTGTTCATACAGTCCAAAGGGTGGAACAAGATGTTTACTGCTCTCTTTGTGCCAAGACATTTCCTCATCATTGTTTCATTCATTTTGGAACTTCAGCATGAACTAATCCAATCCCCTTAGTGTAGAGAGCCAGCTCCAACCCTGGACAAAAGAAGCAGCACAGAACTCACACATGTGTTATAGGGGAAAAAAAGATATTATGAAACATGAAAGCAACATGAGAGTTGTGCTGAGGCTTCTAGCCAGATTAGAGGTGTGTATGAATGAGAGGATGTATCTAAACTATTTTTTCCCTCACTTGTATTTTGAGTGGCTAATGCCCAGGGAGTTGCTGTTGCTTTAAGCATCTTCACACACACATCACAAAGGAATAAGCTGGAATTGTTGAATCACAGAATCATAAAATAACCAGGTTGGAAGAGACCCACCAGATAATCGAGTCCAATCATTCCTATCAAACACTAAAACATGCCCCTTAGCATCTCGTCCCCTCATCCCTCAAACGCCTCCAGGAAAGATGACTCAACCACCTCCCTGGGCAGCCTGTTGAAGTCAAATCCATTTGTCTGTCTCACCTGCATATTGACAATCAGGTTGAAAATGTGATGGAATTGTTTGGCCAATTAGATGTGCAGGCTTGTGTAGGTAATATAGTATTTTGTGTTTATCTATATTAGCTGAAAAGACTGTAGGCTTTGAGAGGGATGCTGTCATATTGTGGATAATTAGGGACAGCAATTGGAGCAGTTATCATATCCAAACCTGCTACTGAACGCGCATCTCCAGTGGTCAAGCTAGCTGAGAGTAGGTGAAATCATGACAGAAGACGAAGAGGTCCCAAGTCAGGAAAATGCAAGCACACTCTTGGATTCAAATTCAAAGCAAAGTTCTGTGTAACCCTCACCATCTTAGTCACACATCGACTAAGGGAGTTTGATTCTTTTTAAGGGTTTTCTTTCCTCTTTATTCTCATCAGAGAAATAAAAGGAAAACAAGGGTATAATATTTAAGATGGAAGACTGGAAAACTATAAGATCATGGGTCTCTACTAATCTAAAAATAAATAAATGCCACGTCTTGTCCACAGAGGAGCAAACATAGCTTATCCCACCAGCCAGAGTAGCAGTGAAAGATCATTTCCTTCCTGTCTTTGCCATTAGATTCTTGATTTCTCAAAACATGTTGGCCACATTGTCAGAAAGAATTACCTTACTCCTGTACATATAAGAAACTCCTGATCCTATCACCTATCCCAGCCCTTAGATGTCTGAGGATTTACTGAATACAGAACACATTTTCACAGGGAGAGCTTAGTGGGGTTGCCTATTCCTGTCTGTATTCAGTGTGCATGGCCCTTTTTCACTCTTTTTTTAGAGCTGGATGTCAGGTTCATTGATTTCAATAATTAATGTATGTCTTGCAGCCCTTCTAGTTCCTCTATACCTGTGTTCTTTCCTACTAGCTGAAGGGTTTATATTTGACTGGGTACTTTATTATGCATCTCTTGATTAAGCTGAATTTCCTTATTTGATTTGATTGCCTTACACAGTGATCTCTCCAATTTCATATTTTTAATCATTTTTCTTCTGCCTTCACCTCTTCCTCTTGGTTTTTCTTTTTTTGTTTTTGATTTTTTTGGGTTTTTTGGGGTTGTGGGTTTTTTTTTGTTTTGTTTTTTTTTTGTTGTTGTTGTTGATTATGCAGTGTAGGGAATCATAGCTGCTACTATCTCTGATCTTCCTGAGTATGGATTGTCTTCTAGGAGGCTAGAATTAACCACTCCAAAAATTAGAAGAAATGAAAGAAAGCTGTACTCCATCTCCAATTGTATATATAAATGTGGATAGATCAGTGGAATGTGCATATGCATATATATTTGTATTATTTTACAACTTAAAATACATTTTGAAGAGTTGTTGCACCCACTTCAGTTACCTGCATTTTGCAGATGAATTAATGATCCCTGCATACAGTTTATGCATTTGTTTTATACTGCACATCAATAAAAGCACATCAAATTCAAAACCATTCTCATTTATGGATGGAAACTTTGAGGCAAAACAGTACAGCAGCTACCTTGTTATGAGTTATAGGTCAGCCATTTATTCAAGTCAAAGAAAATGCTGTTGTACTTCCAGCTAAGCAAAGTAGAGCACAGAATGAGTCTCCACACTGCAGCAGCCTCCTGGCCTAAAAGTAGGTAATAAACATCCATCCACTGATGAAATTATCCATCCTTTTGGAGACAATCTGAAAAGAAATCCGACCATTACATCTGGTGTGGCACTCCAGCTCTGTTACAGTACAGGAGAAGAGATAGAAATCCAAAGCATATTTACGTTGTATTGACTGGCCAGGACAGGCATGTGGTGCTGTCAGCGATATGTAAAAACATATCAAACAGCTTTCAGCCGTGCAACATGTTTTACAGGAGAAATAAAAAGGAGGCTATTGTCTCTTCTCTCCCTTGCTGTTCGCAAATCATAGAGTTGACATTCTCCTTACAAAATAAAGGATCTTAGCCTTTTGAGTTCAGCACATTGGAATTCTGTACACTGCCAGACAGAGCCTGATTTAATTGTATCAAACATTTAAAGGAAGGGCAGTCACGGACAGCAGGTGTGTTCTGAAGCATAGTATGGAGGACAGAGCAAAGGGAAATATAACTCTTTTCCTGTTTCTGATCTTTCAGTATCACAGAACACAGTCATTCTGTGGGACCTCTCACTCAGATTCTACAGGGAGGTAACAGGCAGTGGTCATGTCTTCCCTCCTCTATACACACAGAATACAGACGTGGTGACCCAGCATAATATTTGTCACATACCGAATGTCAACTGGGTAAGCAGATGGAGAAATAATGGAGCTCCTGCTGATATATCTTCCTGCTGTCCTCCCTGATTGGCACCTTTGAGCCACTGCCTGGCAGGGAGTAACAAAGCCTAGAAAGGGAAAGAAGGAATGATGGTGCAAGGACAAAAACTCCTCCTACAGGAAGTTTTGAGAAGTATGGGAGCAGAATGAGGTGGTTGCTTAGGGACATAAAACTGCCTTACTCCCTTTATTTTTCACTGCACAGCATTCCACAAAAGCTGTAGTAACTGCTCTGTCTCATAGTTTGGGCTTCCTTATCATAGAATCATAGAATCACCAGGTTGGAAGAGACCCACCAGATCATCAAGTCCAACCGTTCATATCAAACACTAAACCATGTCCCTCAGCACCTCATCCACCCGTGCCTTAAACATCTCCAGGGAAGGTGAATCAACCACCTCCCTGGGCAGCCTCTGACAGTGCCCAATGACCCTTTCTGTGAATCATTTTTTTACTAATGTTCGGCCTAAATCTCCCCTGGTGGAGCTTGAGGCCATTCCCTCTTGTCCTGTCCCCTGTCACTTCGGAGAAGAGCCCAGCTCCCTTCTCTCCACAACCTCCTTTCAGGGATTTGGAGAGAGCAACTACCCCTCAGCCTCCTCCAGGCTAAACACCCCTAGCTCTCTCAGCTGTTCCTCATAAGGCCTGTTCTCCAGCCCCTTCACCAGCTTTGTCGCTCTTATCTGAGGCAGAGTCCTTCAGAAAGTCACTCTGCATATGACTTAGCCTTCAACTCCAGCCTGAAGCAGGTGAATTGTGGAATTTTTAGTGGGGGTGGGGGGGGGGTTTACATTCTTGAGGCATGATGTCTGCATCAGTTCCTAGGGAGACCAAGCAAAGTTGTCTTTGCTCTTAGAAGCTCAGGATTATTTGATTGCTGTGGCTTGGTGCTGCATAGTCAGGGAGATGTGGTTTGATATGGGCAGTCATTAGATATGGCCATGAAGGAGACTAGGCAGCTTAACAGTCTATTATTGTAAACAGGAACAGCATAGAGTTCAACAGACTTCTAAGTAACATGGAAGGAGAGAGGTAACACAGAGGGAGTACAGAAGGTGAGGACAAAGGAGGAAACCCAAATCCTTCTACCCGTTAAAATCAGTGAAATGGAAAAATTTAAACCTCTGAGAAAAACAAAAGTTGAATGTTTTTTTTCTCCAAAAAGTTTTACCTTCACACTCTCAAAAGGTGCAGTAGGTAGAGGAAAGACTTTGTGAAGCTAAAACTTACCTGAATTCAACTACACTGGTTACTATTTATTTCTCACAAGCATATGACTTCCTAATTGCAAATAAAGATAATTTATACATACATTTTTCAATTGAGTTTTATTTAGCAGAAACCTTTAAGCGTGTTTGCTGTACAAAATTCAGTCCAAAAGTAAATCAACTCCAGAATAAAATACCTTTCTTGATACATCTTAACCTCAAATACAAGCTGTACCCTTGGTCTTATTAACCTCCCTCACTGACTTTTCATTGATTTTCTGCAAGTAAGGTCAGGCTTGAATAACCTTCCTGGTGTGAGTAACCTGAATAAAAGCAATGGAGTTCAGCAGGAGACAGACACAGTGACTAAAACTCCATATGAACTCTTATTTGTTCTATCTTACACAGAGGTTAATTAGCATTTGTTAGTTCACTTTAAAGCCAAAGGACTCCATGCCTTCCATCACTTTCAAAAATCTCAGACAAAACTCAGTGCTATGGGTATAAAACAAGGCCCATTATGTACCCAGTTACAGGAGAATTCACACTGCTGAATGGTGTACTCCTTGTTTATCTATAAGATTAACAGGGAAAGGCTCCTGAAAAGGATGGACACAGCAGAAACCTAACTTTAATGCATACCAGCACCTTACTGCTTTATTTAGAGAGTCTTTAGGGAGACTTTTGCTAAAGATCTGATGGCAACACTTGGCTATCAGGGAGAATTTGTAAATTAATTGACTGCAATCCCAGCAAGCAATGTTTCTATCACTTGTACCTCTAGTCCTTGAGCACTCTTTCCTTATGGTCTCAGGCCATGATGTCTTGGGAAAGTTAGATCCAGTAGAGCTCTTCATTCTTATGCTTGACATCACATTTACCAGATGTGTGAAAAATATCGCCTTGTAAAATGAAATATAATTAAATGAATAAACAAATTTGTTAAAAAGCAATTGGAATAGCAATGAGGGCTAAAAGGAAATGCAGCCCTTCAGAGCTTCAAAATAGTTTGCAAATGTTATCACATTAAGTAAGGTAAGTGCATAGTGTTATTAGGCTTATTTAATGGGTTTGGAGGGAGCGTTCTTTTTCCTCCCGTGTCTAGTAATTAGCATAATTCTACAAATGCACTTTAATTATACATAGAAATAGAATAAATATTTTTACAACATTTTGATATAAACAAACATTTAATTAAACCCTTTTAAGACCTACCATATGCTTTGCATACTACTACTTTGTGTGGGGCAAGGTCGGTTCTGTGGGTTTCGGCGTTCTGGTGCCTGGGATGACCGGGAGCGTTCCAGCGTGGGTCGGGGGTGGGGGGCACGGCCAGCGGGAGCAGGGGGGAGACGGCTGGGGGTCGGGAAAATCCTTCACAAGCGAAAAAACAGGAAGAGGTCTCTTCTCAAACTCATTAATATGTATAAGCATTTTAGGAATACGTAACAGTTTATTGTATAAAGCTAAGAGGAGTTGCCATGATGGGTATGCACGTTGTTTTGGAGAAATGATTCTCCCGTGCGTCTCAGCGCTGAATAAACATACCTACTTTATAACTTTATAAGTTATGGAGTCTTGATTCCACATGTCATGACACCCCAAAGGATGATGGGCCACGGGGCAGTATATAAAGGAGTGAGGTGCCCATGGTGTACACGTGGAGTGCACAAGTGGCTGGAGGCTGAGCTGGACAAGGGCTTGGGCAGAAACGTGGGTCCCAGGGAGGGTTGGCTCTGACCCAGCCACTCGCAGGAGCACCTTGGGCAGGGTGCGGTTCAAAGGCATCACTGTCTCCCAGCTGCCTCATCCCAACTTCTGGCTGTCACAAAGGTCCCTCTCCACTGCCACCAGCTCCCTCCAGTCCAGACCCTCTGAACCCCTCTTCTCCTACCTCCTGCAGGCCATGGCTGCTATTTCAGTCCTTGTCCATGTGTTCCTACCCCTCATCCCGAACCTGCCGGTGGCTGGTGAGGAACTGGATGAGGAAACACGTGAACGCATGGCAAGGCAAGCCCAGTACATAGAGATGAAGTTGGCTGAGCTATATCAGGAGCTAGAAGACAGGTCCCTGGAGCTGAAGACACCGGAGCAGCGTGACTTAGCTTATAGAGCACTGCTCTCTACTGCCTTGCAGCAGTGTCCTTACTTGTTTTTCGCTGGATGGCTGATCCTGCTTTTGGTCCTCTGGTTGTTTTTGAGAAAAAGGATGCTTGAGGCAGAGAACAGCAGAAATGAGAAAAGCTGGCTGCAAGATGTTGAAGGTGGAGGAGAAGGAAGAAAGTGAATAGGAATTTTCTGATGATGAGAGGGTTCCGTTCAGCATCTTGGATCCAATGGAAGAAGAAGAAGAGGATGAGGCTCAGTGCTGGGTCCAGCCCTCTTCAATGTCTTTATCGATGATCTGGATGAAGACATTGAGGGTACCCTTAGCAAGTTTGTGGACGACACTAAGCTGTGTGGAAGTGTGGATCTGCTGGAAGGTAGGGAGGCTCTGCAAAAGGACCTAAACAGGCTGGACTGCTGGGCAGAGTCCAACGGCATGAGGATTAACACGGCCAAATGCCAGGTCCTGCACTTGGGGCACAACAACAACTCTATGCAGAACTACAGACTGGGAGAAGCCTGGCTGGAAAACTGCCAGGAGGAGAGGGACCTGGGGGTGTTGGTCGACAGCCGACTGACCATGAGCCAGCAGTGTGCCCAGGTGGCCAAGAAGGCCAATGGCATCCTGGCTTGTATCAGAAATGGTGTGACCAGCAGGTCCAGGGAGGTTATTCTCCCTCTGTACTCCGCACTGGTGAGGCCACTCCTTGAATCCTGTGTCCAGTTCTGGGCCCCTCAGCACAAGAAGGATGTTGAGGCTCTGGAGCGAGTCCAGAGAAGAGCAGCAAAGCTGGTGAAGGGGCTGGAGAATAGACCCTATGAGGAATGGCTGAGAGAGCTGGGGTTGTTTAGCCTGGAGAAGAGGAGACTGAGAGGAGACCTCATTACTCTCTCCAACTCCCTGAAAGGAAGTTGTGGAGAGGAGGGAGCTGGCCTCTTCTCCCAAGTGACAGGGTACAGGACAAGAGAGAATGGCCTCAAGCTCCACCAGGGGAGATTTAGGCTGGAGATTAGGAGGAAGTTTTTCACGGAAAGGGTCATTGGGCATTGGAATAGGCTGCTGAGGGAGGTGGTTGATTCACCTTCCCTGGAGGTGTTTAAGGCACGGGTGGATGAGGTGTTCAGGGACATGGTTTAGTGTTTGTTAGGAATGGTTGGACTCGATGATCCAATGCGTCCCTTCTAACCTGGTTGTTCTATGATTCTATGATTATATAGGCTGTTGTAAGTGCACCTCCTCTGGAGGTTTTCAGTACTGGAGGAAAACATATTATTTGACATGGCTAGCCTTGTATGTAATTGACGCAAAATTACAGATGCAATAAATAATTATTATTAAAAATGCATTAACACTGTAATAACTAGGTAGTCATTTTGATGGCTCTTAATAAGCCACTGTAGCTGGGGGTGCATCAAGCAGCACTTTTAAAGTACAGAGGATCTTGCAAGATTGCAGCTTCAAAGGTAGTTTAAAAGTATATTATTCAAGTTGCTGCCAAGTTTTTGAGGCTAGGATATGGTTCCTTATCACTACTTGGCTCATTCTGTGCCAGCTCTCGTTATGCAGTCTTCTCAATTTTTTTGCTTCAAACTATACAACCCTAAAACTTTCTAAGTTGCAGGGTCAAAAAGACCAATCGCTCAACAAAGTTGATTTTCCTTCCTTTGTATTTTACCCAGTTCCTCTGAGTAGTAATTCTGCACTTTGTGCTTGACTTTGTGCCTGACTAGCTTGTTTGGGGCAAAGAGCAAAGAAGGGAATCTAGATTTCTTCCAAAGGGAACTGGAGAAGACATTCTTCCTCAAAAGGAGTGAATTATGTCCAGTTTTCTTCATTATTATTTTAAATCATCAATTGCTATTATTTTTTGCCCTCATTATTCAAATATTTTTTTTCTTTCGGTGAATGTTCTTTTACCTTACTTATATTTCTTTTTGCCTTCTGTCCATTACAGGGAAAGATGAATGAAAAAGCAGTTGCTTTTATTTGTGCTGAAATACTTACCAATGTTTAAAGACTTTTCTACAGAGGTTTTTGCCAACATTATGGCTTCTTGTGCCAGTATAGGTCATATCTCCATTAATATAAATATAGTTGCAATCACTTGTAGTGTTGACTGTGCCCAGACTACAGTACAGATATTGTTACAGCTCTACCGGGTAGTGTTAGAGCTCTACCTTATTTTTTGTGAAGCAAAAGCAATCCAGAAGCTCAGCATTTCAAACTTAGATGTGTTACTGAAAATTATAATTCTCCCTATTCAACAATTAGTGTTAAACTCGTTCTGGGGTTATTCAGTTTACCTCTGTGTTTGTATGAGTTTGCCTCTGATTCGTATTAAGCCAATATGGAGAGATTAAGTTAAATAATTGAAATCTTTTGCCACTGTAAAAGTGGTAGATTTATCCATAAGATTAGAGGTCCATGACCAGAACTGGTTGCCAGCAGATATGTGAAAACTAACAGCTAAAAGTAGTAAACTTTCCTCCTGCAGTATCGTGGTTTACAACTTGAATCCTTTTCTTGCTACTTTGCTTTTTTAATTGGTATTAAGCTTAAGTAGCAAATGCAGCTTCTCCACATATACTTTTTGTCCCTGAAGGTCAAAGGTGCTGGGACCCTTGCAGAATCAGCCAGAACTTTCTCTTATTAATGTGCATTTTCACTGACTAAAGGAACATAAGCATCTTAAAGTTTCTATAGCTTGCTAGGAGGTAAGTTAGTGTTGCCTCGGGACTGTTTCCCATATAACTGCATTATTCTCAGTTACAATACTCGGAGGAAAAATTCAGCTTAATGAGTATTAATGAATCAAAAAAATTCATGTTGTACAGAACAAAAAGCTGACCTGTCTGCTATTTATTTATTTTAAAGACAAAATAATAAATACTTGCTGACCACATGTGAGCAAACTAAATCTTACACGGTTAGACAAATTAAGACATTTGTGTTTTAGATGTATTGCCACGTTCTTCTTCCCACATCCAGTGTAAATTTTGCTCTCACTTCTTCCGTTAGGATGGTAACTGTATCCCTTGCCCCTCAGGAATACAAAATATGGCCACACATCTGCTATCTTTGCCTGTAACTAGAGACATTGACTGCTGGATATAATTAATGTCCTATTATCTGACCTACATGGAAAGCTGCCTTTATGATAAGCTCATTTTCTAGGTTTCTTTTATAGCTACTGGAGGGAAGCAGTCACCTCAGCAGGTGACTCATGCCACCAGCTCTAGACATTTGACTTTAATAAGGTAGGTTCCACTCTGGAGATATTTCTTTTCTGGCAGGTGTGTTAAGGAACCCAGACAACTGGGAAAAATAAAAAGGAAATTTAAACGACTATAAATAGTGTAATACAGTCCCTCCCTCCTGCCTTTATAAAGCCTTATCCGTGTTTTTCTTGTATTTGATAGAGCATCCTAGCCAGTGTTCCAGTAAAAGATTATACTGTTCGCCTGAATCATAAAGTAAAACCAATTAATTTTTAATTCTAAAACTTAATTTTCTTTTTTCTCTACTGCTTTTTTGTATATATTTTCTCTAATTTTCCTGTTAGATTCCGTCTTTCTTCTTATTTTTCCCCTTTTGTTCTGGTGTCTCTTTGTAATGTTGTGACTTTAAGTCAAAAGAAATCTGTACAGCTACTCTATCTGATCATAGCTTTTCTTCTGCCTTCAACTACTTGTTTCCATAGCCTCTCAAAGAACAGCTCTGTTGTTTAAATAGATGCAGACACTAGCCTGGTAGAAAATTAAAAGGGGAAGATAGTAAAATAAATTATTTACAGCATACTCGTTTTATTAGATTGTTTCATCATATGCTTCAAAGACAAGGGATGGGTGGAAAGAAATGGTCCAGGATGTGAGTAAGAAAAGACTTTCTCATCAAGCATGCAAATAAAAGTCAAATTAATGTGAGTATGTAGCCCAATCATAGGTATTCCTCTTGTCTCTTTCATGATAGAATTATATATCTTATTCCATTTGAAACCTGTGCTTCTCTGTCCATGCCCAGAATTTGGGTTAGATCAGCTAAATATCAATTACATTTTGCTCAGAGTTTTACCTCTATTTTTACCTTGCTAATGACCTTTACTTAACTAAATTCAAGATGCTGATATTTTTAACACTATGTAAGGAGAAGTTGAGGGATATACATAAGATACAATTTTCCTTTGTTTACTGTCATTATGTCACATTTGGCAGCGCTTACATAGAGTAGAGCCAGATTCTGAAGGAGAGATGGAAGGAATCAGATATGTTATTCAGGGAAAGAGAATTTTTGGGTTCCCAGAGCTACAGGTGAAGTGAATCTTGAGAAAGAGGCTTTCTGAGACTGTATATTAGTCTTGAATGATGACGTGCAATGAAATGATGAGAATGTGACTGGTGTTTTCAATATATAGAATCAGCAGAGATCCCAAAAGATAATTTTAGGACTTTCGACAGAAAAGAAATATGAATGTTTCGGGATTTTTTCTGATTTGAAATTTCTGCAACTAACATGATATTCTTCTAAACATCATTCTGAGTAAATATCAATAACATATGTAGAAGCTTGTTGACAGATACACTGCAAAGAGAAATACCTGTAATTCAGCATGTGGGTTTCTTACTTCCTATTGCACTGTTATTTTTTTCTCTCTAACAATATGAAATATAAATTATGCTGTTTATGTCTTCTCTCCCCAACTTTAAACTGTGACATGAACTAGTACATTTCATCAGGTAATTTTGTGCGTAGGTTTGTGAGCGCACTATTGTTCTTAAACCTACCCAGGAGCAATGTGGAGAGGAGGAGCTTGTTATGACATTTTTAACTCAGTAAAAGGGAATTGTATCAGTCAGTGATACATCTAGGGAAGACAAGCATCTCATAAAGAAAAAAAAGAGTGGAAACACTAACACAATAGATGACGGCTCAGCTAAATACATATTTCCATTGAACAAAGTCTTGTACACACATAGGCCAAGAGTTCATGCTCTGGAAAATCCTAGACTCCTCAAAGGCTCTAAGTCCTCTCAATACCTTTCAAGCCCTTGAGTTCAAAATGGAACTTACCGTCTGGGCCATAGGCTTTGAACTGACATCTTAATCATTAAAGTCTGTTCACCCATCCAAGAAAGATGCTACAGAAGAATATGGGAGGAGATTGGTTAAGGACACATGTAGAACATTTTTATGTCAGTTTGATATAAAGGTCAAGTCTTTGGCCTGTTTCCCTTTTAATCAATTTATTTAAAGGATAATTTGATCCATGTTACTTTCCACAGGACACTTTATATAGCTAACTGCAGACAACACTTCTGTGGAGTCAAATCTGAGGTGAGGAAAGAGAATAACATTTTATCATAGAATTCTACTTTGGAAACTGTCAGCCTCTGGCCTGGACAGACGCACACTCTCCTGGGTAGAAAACTGGTTGACTGGCTGGGCCCAGAGAGGGGTGGGGAATGGTGTTAAATCCAGCTGTAGGCCAGTGACAAGTGGTGTTCCCCAGGGCTCAATGCTGGGTCCAGCCTTCTTCAATGTCTTCATCAACGACCTGGATGAAGGCATTGAGGGTACCCTAAGCAAGTTTGCAGATGACACTAAGCTGTGTGCAAGTGTCGATCTGCTGGAGGGTAGGGAGGCTCTGCAAAGGGATCTGAACAGGCTGGACCACTGGGCTGAGTCCAATGGCATGAAGTTTAACACGGCCAAATGCCGGGTCCTGCACTTGGGGCACAACAACCCTATGCAGAGCTACAGACTGGGAGAAATCTGTCTAGAAAACTGCCAGTAGGACAAGGGCCTGGGAGTGTTTGTTGAGAGCAACTGAATATGAGCCAGCAGTGTGCCCAGGTGGCCAAGAAGGCCAATGGCATCCTGGCCTGTATCAGAAATGGTGTGACCAGCAGGTCCAGGGAGATTATTCCCCCTCTGCACTCAGCACTGGTGAGGCTGCTTCTTGAATCCTGTGTTCAGTTCTGGGCCCCTTACCACAAGAAAGATGTTGAGGCTCTGGAGTGAGTCCAGAGAAGAGCGACGAGGCTGGTGAGGGGTCTGGAAAACAGGCCTTATGAGGAACAACTGAGAGAGCTGGGGGTGTTTAGCCTGGAGAAGAGGAGGCTGAGAGGAGACCTCATTGTTCTCTACAGCTCCTGAAAGGAGGTTGTAGAGAGGAGGGAGCTGGGCTTTTCTCCCAAGTGCCAGGGGTCAGCACAAGAGGGAATGGCCTCAAGCTGTGCCAGGGGAGGTTCAGGCTCGACATAAGGAAAAAAAGATTCACTGAGTCACTGGTAACTGGTAGAGGCTGCCCAGGGAGGTGGTTGATTCACCTTCCCTGGAGGTGTTTAAGGTGTAGGTGGATGAGGTATTGAGGGACATGTTTTAAAGACTGGTGGGAATGGTTGGACTCGATGATCCAGTGGATCTGTTCCAACCTGGTGATTCTATGATTCTATGATTTTCTTTAAAACAAGCAAGTAGCAGACAATGCTTGTTGAATAAACTTGTACTACAAAGAATAGCTCAATCTAATTATAAGCATCTAATTTCCTATGAAAAGCAAGAAAAGTTTTGCATGGTTCAAGGCTTTTGGAGACAGTAAATCCATGGTGTGACTTTTGAAACACAATCTGTTCAATGCAGATGTTGGCTGTGATTTGACAAAATATTGATTCACTTCAGCTAACTAGTGTGCAATTGCTCTGAATTTAACTAGAAAGAAATACAGAAACAGTCACGGGCTTTGAGTCCTAAACTGGCCCAAGGTGACACAGAATCACAGCATCACAGAATCACTAGGTTGGAAAAGACCCACGGGATCATCAAGTCCAACCATTCTTATCAACAACTAAAAATACCCCTCATCCACCTGTCTTTTAAACACCTCCAGGGAAGGTGATTCAACCACCTCCCTGGGCAGCCTATTCCAATGCCCAATGACTCTTTCCATGAAAAAAATTTTTCTGATGTCAAGCCTGAACGTCTGCTGGTGGAGCTTGAGGCCATTGCCTCTTGTCCTATCCCCTGTCACTTGGGAGAAAAGCCCACCTCTCTCCTCTCTACAACCTCCTTTCAGGGAGTTGGAGAGAGTAATGAGTTCTCCTCTCAGCCTCCTCTTGTCCAGGCTAAACACTCCCAACTCTCTCAGCCGTTCCTCATAAGGCCCTTCTCCAGACCCCTCACCAGCATCATTGCTCTTCTCTGGACTCGCTCCAGAGCCTCAACATCCTTCTTGTGGTTAAGACTGCACCCATTAATATTTTTGCAGAAGGGGTCAGGAAAATATTATCTATTGTTTTGTTTTTAAAAAGTATCAGGAAATATTTTTTCATAGATGAAAGAGAAAATAAAAGAGACTACTGTAACTTCTCTAGTGCTAAAAGGAAAGACTCCGTGAATTAGAAAAACTGGACTTGCTGCTAGCTGGTTACTATGGCTCACAGAGAAATCACACGAAAGAGAACCATTTTGAAGAATGCTGGCATAGATTTCTGATATTGTGTCTCTAGAAGCGCCACCACAGCATTCCTTCAACTAGCATAACTGATTTTCACAGAAAACTTTTACATCTAAAGAAAGGAAAAGAAAAAGGAATCTCTGAGGCTGTTGATGTACAGGAAAACCAAGCAGAAAATAAATTCCTTTAACAGATCATGGAGTGGGGCTATCTGATTAGTCACAGTAGAGATTCATGTTATATATTTGACTCCTGTAAGATCAAATGATTATAGCCCTAAATTATTGCAGGAGTTAATGCTTCCAGGTCTTTTTTTTTTTTTTTTTCTGAAATAAAATTCTTTGAAAGTAGTCATGGATTGATGCATGCTATATTCCCTAATACACCAAAGGTCACCCAGTTGTGGATTGTGTACTCATAATTGAGATGAATATTTCCTTTAGGGGAAATTTAATAGAATCATTTCATTATATGCTTCTTAGCCACATTAACTGTGGTTTGAATTCACAGTACTTTTTGAGGTATTTGGTTGTCAACAGTAAAATTGCTACAGCAAACTTATTGATGTAAATCCTTTCAGATTTGAGTTAGATTCTGGTTTTATTTATTTGGCCCTGCTTATAAAAAGGCTTTACCTCATAATAATGCTTTTTTTAAAAAAAAAATAGATAAAACCTTGGTATATCTTTTTATAGTCCCATCGGAGTCAGTGTTACTACTTTATTAGCCCCTGTCTAGGGCTCTTGTACATAAACTTTTAATAGCCAACTCAGGTTAACATTGAAAAGCATCTGGTGTCATCTGAAATGTCCAATGGTGTATCTTCTTGGTCCTTCAGTAGTCATGCCAAAAGACCTGAAGTCCTTGAGCATATCTCTGAAACTTCTGAAAATGTGTCTGATTCCCTGTGCCTTCTCAGATGATACTTGACTCCTATACATGTGCAATTTATTCAAACTTTTGCTACATGGTCCCTAAGTTGTGGGAAGCATTATGGGACTAGCCCTAACTAGATGTGTGTTGCAGATACAAATTTATGAAACTTTATCGACAATTTAGAATTTATTAAAGGAAGATTGCAAATTCCCTTTAAACACTTATTTATCACTCTATTATAGAAGTTATTAAAATATTCAATAAATAGGTTGTAATCAAATTGATCAGCAAATAAATCAGATTTGAAAATAACGACATGCATTCCTGTTTCTTATGCGGTGTAATAAGTCAAACACATAGAGACACGTATGCATACAAAGATATATCAATATTTAAGTGTAAGAGAAGCACAGGTTGAGAGAGAGAGAAAGACTATTCTGAAAAGTTGCCTCTTGAGATTTGTTCAGAGTGCTCACATAAAATATACTACCCCTCCCCAAGATGCAATGGTTGGATCTCAAAGGAAAATAACCGCGGCTAAGACCTTTTAATTTGCTGTGTTTGCAAATGACATTGCACATTACTCCCGAGGTGGGAGATTACTGGTCTCAGCCTGTTGCAATCAAGAAAAGCTCAAAGAGCTTTCTACATGATCACATACTTTTAGTGTTTTGAGATAATTTACTTTCACCATATATTTGAATATTCATTTTGATGTTTTAATATTCACTTTGGCTGCGCTTGGAAGATTTCATACTAGTGGAACTTACCAATGTATGTCACATGAATATCAGTTAACATATGTCAGGTCTGCTATAGATTTGTGGTAAGTCTAGCTCAAAATCCATTGCTTATGATTATGCTGGACTATTAAATTAAATATTTCTTCAGTGGGAGGGCTCACTACCACATGTTCCCTGTGGGAATCATCTCTATCCAAAACTCAAGAATGGTCTCACAATACTGTGCACAGATATTTAATTATTAAATTATTTGAAAGCCAAGACCAGAGGTAAAGATTGTCTCAACAGTGGCAAATGGAACAGATTAGGGGAATCTAATCTCCTTCCTTTGTGTAATTCATTTCAGGAATTAGTGAGAAGAAACACATATTTTTCTTGAATGTGTTATTTTGCCCTGCATCTCCTAGTCTGTGAAATAAGACTCCAGAGGAGATCATGTGGATCAGAGGAGAAACTGTCAACCTCTGGCCTGGACAGGCGCACACTATCCTGGGTGGAAAAATGTTTGGATGGAGGGCCCAGAGAGTGCTGGGAGATGGAGTTAAATCCAGCTGGAGGTCAGTTACAAGTGGAGTTCCCCAGGGCTCAGTGCTGGGTCCAGACCTGTTCAATGTCTTCATCAATGACCTGGATGAAGGCACTGAGGGTACCCTTAGCAAGTTTGCAGTCAACACTAAGCTGTGTGCAAGTGTCGATTGGCTGGATGGTCAGGAGGCTCTGCAAAAGGACCTAAACAGGCTGAACTGCTGGACTGAGTCTAATGGTATGAGGTTTAACAGGGCCAAATGCCAGGTCCTGCACTTGGGGCACAACAACCCTGTGCAGAGCTACAGACTGGGAGAGGTCTGTCTAGAAAACTGTCTGGAGGAGAGGGACCTGGGGGTGTTCGTCGACAGCAACTGAACATGAGCCAGCAGTGGCCCAGGTGGCCAAGAAGGCCAATGGCATCCTGGCTTGTATCAGAAATGGTGTGACCAGCAGCTCCAAGGAGGTTATTCTCCCTCTGGACTCAGCACTGGTGAGGCCTCTCCTTGAATCCTCTGTTCAGTTCTGGGGCCCTCACCACAAGAAGGATGTTGAGGCTCTGGAGTGAGTCCAGAGAAAAACGACTAGACTGGTGAAGGGGCTGGAAAACAGGTCTTATGAGGATTTGCTGAGAGAGCTGGGGTTGTTTATCCTGGAGAAGAGGAGGCTGAGAGGAGACCTCATTGCTCTCTACAACTACCTGAAAGGAAGTTGTAGAGAGGAGGGAGCTGGGCTCTTCTCCCAGGTGCCAGGGGACAGGACAAGAGGGAATGGCCTCAAGCTCTGCCAGGGGAGATTTAGGCTAGAGATTAGGAGGAAGTTTTTCACACAAAGGTTCATTTGGCACTGGAACAGGCTGCCCAGGGAGGTGGTTGATTCACCTTCCCTGGAGGTGTTTAAGGCATGGGTAGACGAGGTGCTGAGGGACATGGTTTAGCGTTTGATAGGAATGATTGGACTTGATGATCCGATGGGTCTCTTCCAACCTGGTGATTCTATGATTCTATGGTTCTATCATGCTGTGCTGGACTAGAAATAGGCTAAACTCAGAGCCACAAGGACTGCGGAAACAACCAATGTGTGCTGAAGTCCTCTTGTGTCTGTTAAATTTACTGTATCTACAAAAGATATTGCAATTGCAAAGGCACTCAGGAAATATTCACAAGGATTTGCAGTTTGCACAGAATTTTTTCTGCTCCAGGAAGCTCTTGTAAACCCATTGGTCATTTTGCAGCAATACTCTGTGGCTGCCTCTAGTTACAATAGATGAGCAATGGCTGAACAATTAGTTCTCAATAATCAGCGTCTCTGAGTTAGGAAAGAATCAGAAAAATATTACGACACTGGACTAGACAAAAAGGTGAGAATACCATCTGTATAAAATTAATACAGTGTGTAAAAGCCTACTTTATTGTTATTAATTGAAAAGCGCAATTAACTTAAAAGGCAAAAAACAATTGGTTGTAAATTATTTTTTCAGGGTTAATCTTCCATTGAATGGAAAGGGCATATTTTCGCCTTCCATTAAAGTGATATTAAAGTTAGTTTCCTAAATGTTTGCGTAGAAGTGATGTCGTGTGAAAAATGAGGTAGGACTTGATAACTTTTAATTGGGAATTTATTTTGCATGGGGTGATACAATGCAGATCACCAAGATTCCCTCCCCATTGAAGGTAATATTTTGACATAATACAAAATTGACATTGTACTAATGAAAACATAATGTTCTGCAACTTTGTCTCTCTTTGGACTATTCAGGAAGTCTTCCTTGTTATAGAATTCTAGTATTTCATAACTGTTCATTGAGTTTACTTCTATAGCAAGTCTAGCAATAAAAAATAGAATCATGGCTCATTTTATTTGTAATTTACCCAAAGTCACCCAAGAAATGTCTGTTCAGTAGCCAAGCTCAAGCTTCTAATATCCCCATCTAGACTACTGACTATTTAATTTCCTAGCTAGTAGCATTTTTAGTAAAAAAAAAAAAAAAAAGCAAAAGCAAACTGAACCATGTTTTCAGAGAATTATTGCCATCAGATAAAGGTGTATATCGAAGCAGTTACCAACCCTTATCTGATAAGCACTGATTTCTTTGCAAGTGTCCTAGAAACCTGGGGTCCCTTTTGCTGAGGCAAAAGGATTAGTATAAACGTGACAATTGACAGCAGCCAGGCTTCAAGACCCAGTTGCACAAATATGCCACAAGAGATTCTCCATGCCTAAATTGTTTCATAAACTACACAAACAAGACACACATAGAGAAGAGCTGTCATGCAAGTGAAAGGGCACTGATGTTGACTATTCAAATTTAATTTCAATTACTTTCAGGTCTGGGCTATTATTTGTGTTTATTTAACATACAATTGCAACACATATTTTAACTATAGTGAGACTGTGAGAAGAAATAATGTGAAGTGATGGATAGGGGTTATGTTGGATGAGAAAGAGTATGGAGCCAAAGAGGAAAGAAAAAGCTAGCAAGAGAATAATGGTCATTTAGAACAAGAACAATATGAGGACAAAGTGAGAAGCAGATGAGAAAGTTTTGATTGGCAGACAAATGTTGCTTGATGACACCAGTAATCAATCAGAGGTCGTACAAATCTCTGCTTGGCTCATCTCAAAAGTTCATTCATGAAAGACAAGGTTGTCAGCAAAGGTGGAAAAAGAAAGTAGTAATAGATGAAGAAATATTCTAGACTTTTAGATGTTCAACTTGAACTGTGTCCTGGAGACCTCGTCTCTGCCGAGATCTTCATATCAATGGATGAATAGAAGCACACAATTAATACAAAAGATCACCTTGTGAATCATTCCTTCATCAACCGACTACAGTGGGAAACTAGAGCAATTATCTTTCTAAGACAAATGTATGGAATAAATACCCTAAAGTATTTGTGCAAATGCACACTTCAGCTTTCTAGATTTTTATCTTCTCTGATTATGTGTCAGAAAAGGATATTTTTCAAAATTAAGCTCAAAAATTGTTCTTCCAGGTGGCACAGGCAAGAAATATTATGTAATCTGGTGAAGTTTATATTGCCACGTGCTGAGTCTGATCTGCCCTAAGGAGAAAAAAAAGTAGAAATATGCTCCTAGGAATTTCTTTTTAAAGTGTTACTGAAAATAGAAATGAAAGAGATGCCAGGTTACCCAAGGTTTTTTAACAATCAGATCTCTAAGGTAAAAATTGGCAATAACATATTTTCTTCACAAAAAGACGAAGTGAAAGTCTGTATTTGCTATCTACAATCAAAGGGGTTTTTTTCCCCTCTTCTTTTTAAGATGTTGAATAAACACCTCAAAATGTGAAGTCTTGTCTTTTTCTTATCCAAGACACAAAAGGTAGAACAAGATGCCACAGACTTTGAAAGCAAGGTGAGAGTACTTACTTATCCTGTCACAGCTACTCTGTCTAAGCTTTGAAGGATGCTGACTTCACATCCTTTCTGGAAGGCTATTTATTTACATCTGCGAGAGGTACACCTCAGAAGCTGGTATAGTGGATTTTATCTGATGCCTTCTACATTTATTAAAGTTCAGTGGAAGGTTCAAATCACTAACACTCTCTTTCCACTAGAACAAAAAAAAAAAAAAAAAAAAACACACATATATCAAAGCAGAGACTCTTAACAGGATAAGAAGGAAAAGAAGCCTTTTTTGAAAGGACTATAGCAAGCCCAAGTTTATGGAGATGAAAATAAATTAATGAGAATGAAAGAAACAATTATCTTTTCTACCAAAATGCAGAAATGGGATGACACTGCATTCCCAATTCCAGTGTCAGAATTTTTTCATGCAGGAGTGTGGTAGAAGGTATTAATTTTATTTATCTGCTCCATGCCCAGGGAGGTGGTCGATTCACTTTCCCAGGAGGTGTTTAAGGCACAGGTAGACGAGGTCCTGAGGGACATGGTTTAGTGTTTGATGGGAATGGTTGGACTCAGTGATCCGACAGGTCTCTTCCAACCTGCTGATTCTATGATTCTATGATAAAATATACAAAAGTTTCCCAAATTATATCCCTGAACTTAAGATCAGAAATAAATACTAGGAAAGCATTAAAGACAGAAATACCACCTCGAATAGAAAATCCTACTGTCCATATCAATTTTTTTTGGCCTGCTGCCAAAGTACATGGATCAGTGGTTTTTTACATCTTCTAAATACATCTCCTCTGTTTTATTCTGGTTTATTGGCTGCACAAATTTCTTTCACCAGTTAATTACAGCCCATGTTTCTTGCCCCGTCTCCACATATTCCTTGCATATTTTAAATCAACTTGTTTTACAAAGAATTTGCTTTCTTTTCCATTTGTTTGATGGACTGTAATAATATTATAAGATTTTTTCTTTAAAGACTTTCATACTCATTTTTTTCAGAGAGCAGAAAGAAATCAGAGGTTTTTTTGTGATTTTGACATGATGCAGCTTCATAGTAGAAAGACTGCACAGTTCAGCTTACTACTTCCCTTGTACATTCAGTTTAAAACATACCATGAGCTGACTTATTCTGTCAGCGTTTGGCAATCTCTGTCAGTCAGGGTTGATCGAAAAGCAAAAGGCAGTGATTTGCTGCTTGGCTTCCATTTGGCTAACATGAGCTACGGAGCAGCCTGTTTCATTCAGTTCATTCTACAAACTGCAAATGTGGAGATTTTGGGAGGGACAAGTCATTTATGCATTAAAAGTACACCTTTGGGACAGCCTAAACTATTATGATTTAGGACTGATATATCCATGTCAGTTAGAATGAAATAAAAACGACAGTGTATTTCAGAAGTGTCAAAACAGTTCACTCACCAAATCAAAAATTCCAGTGATTCATACAGCTTGTATCTGTAACACCTCAAATATTTGGTCGTTTCAGTCAGCAAATTTCCACTCTCTAATGGTACATCTAGGTCACTGCGCAACTAGATTTATCACTTTGCTAAGTGTGACAGAATGTACTAGAGTTTTTTAATTCTTTTCCCCTTCTCGTAATACTAGCAAGTCATAGGAAAAAAAAAAAGGAAAAAAAATGATTGAAGTGCGATTTTTCAAAAGCACTCAACATTTTTCTGAGTCATCACCCACTGAACTCTATGATTAAACTCTTGTTGATTTCCATGGCAGCAGAGTTATGCTAATTCTTACTACTCCTGGACATACAATACTTAAATACTTCTGTGACATGCACTTTCTTTTCAGCTGGGGTTATTTAGCGCCCATTGATTTCTTTCTGCTTTCCCTTTCCTTTTCTGCATTCTGGTTTTCCTGCTAGTAAGGCAGCTGGATGTCTCACTATAGCAATTCTTACTCAAAGTACTTCAGGAAATAAGAACAATTCCCCTATTCATTAAAAAAAAAAATAAAAAAATCGGGAAGTAATGCACTGTAGGAAAATGTGTAGTTTGCTAACAACATGGTGATTTTTAAATAAGATTCGTGCAAATAACAGATTCTACCTTAAAATTCATTACATTGTGGATTTTTTTTTATTTTTTGGGGGACTTTTTTTGTTGTTTCTTAAGCTGTTAAATCTGAATATTTTTATATTACTTAGTAAAAAGTACTTTGGGGGTTGTTTGGGTCTTTACAATACAATCAGTATAAGATGAGTAGGAATATGAATGTACCCAAAGGAGAATTTTTTATTAATTCTGTCATTCTTTCTAACTTCTCCGGGTATACTAGAAACACAGGTCAATAATATTGTTTTAAAGAAGGACATTTGTCATATATTTGGGGGATGTGGGAATGACTAATTGTAATGCATTAGGTTTTAGAGCCTTCAACCATAGCAGAATTAAGTGCAGGAAAAAAAATATTTTTATTTTGGGGTGTGCAGAACAGTTTCCATGAAATGTAGAACAAATGGACACTGATGAGGCTGCAGAGAATGATTAAGAGGATCCCAAAGCATTCTGTTGTTTCCCAACTGTACTATAACAGTCAGTTTTCTACGAAATCCCAGTAATAGGATTGGGATTCCCTTGTTATACCAGTGTTCCTGTAGCACCAAATGATGCCTTTACATTCTTTTCCACATCATGTAAGAGCATAGTGATGATAGGCTGACTCTGTCTCAAAGGAGAGAGAAGGACTAAGTAGAGAGACACAGGAAAGTGAATTTTCTCTTTTGTAATCATAAAGAAAGGCAGTAAAAGAGAATAGGTTGCAGGCTATGTCAAACGGGACTAAGATAGACATTAGTACCCACATGTAAGGCACTTGGATCCCATATTCTCCCTCTGTACTCAGCACTGGTGAGACAGTTCCTTGAATACTGTGTTCAGTTCTGGGCCCCTCACCACAAGAAGGATGTTGAGGCTCTGGAGTGAGTCCAGAGAAGAGCAACAAAGCTGGCGAAGAGGCTGGAGAACAGGCCTTATGAGGAACAGCTGAGAGAGCTGGGGTTGTTTAGCCTGGAGAAGAGGAGACTGAGAGGAGAACTCATTGCTCTCTACAACTACCTGAAGAGAGGTTGTGGAGAGGAGGGAACTGGGCTCTTCCCCCAAGTGACAGGGGACAGGATAAGAGGGAATGGCCTCAAGTTCCACCAGGGGAGATTTAGGCTGGAGATTAGGAGGAAGTTTTTCACGGAAAGGGTCGTTGGGCACTGGAACAGGCTGCCCAGGTAGGTGGTTGATTCACCTTCCCTGGAGGTGTTTAAGGCATGGGTAGATGAGGTGCTGAGGGACATGGTTTAGTGTTTGATAGGAATGGTTGGACTCGATGATCCAATGGGTCTCTTCCAACCTGGTGATTCTATGATTCTATAATTCTATGATTCAGGTCTGCCCACACCACAGTAATATTTGGAGATTTTCTAAAATTCACGTTTCTGTCTCCTTGGATGTTCCCAAGTGCCTAATCTTAAAGGTCCAATTGTGTGCAGAAAATCTACTCTCCTGAGGGTGAAATTCATGGAAATGCTTAGGTGTTCATCACAAAATGTGAATAGACTGCCCACCCAGTCACAGAAGCCTGACTCTGCCTCTCCAGATCTAGATATCGGATAGATACTGGTCTACTTTATAGAGTAAGCGAAGTTGAATTCTAATTCCTAATGTCTAACCTACCGTAAGTATTTTGACCTGGAGGCATGAAAAGAGATCACATGGAGGTTAAAACTGCTGTTAAGAGGTGGGGCATACGGACTAGTGCTTCCTCAGGATGAGGAGAGCAGTGAACTTTGTCCCTTGTCTGTTGTTATTGGTTCCCAGTTAAAGATGGGAGCTTTTGCTTTCTCCTCCAGTCATGTTCTAAAACTGTGAATCTAAATCACCTCTTGTCTTCCTTCTTCCTTCTATCTTCCTCTTCAGACTACCTTCCACAAATCAGATACATTTCCAAACCTTTTCAAAATTTGGGACCCTATTTTTCTCTTTTGTCAAGCCTACTGAGCCAAAGGGACCATATTTCTGTCTACATTGTATTTTACAAGAACAGTGCAATAAAATATGTATGAGTGAATTGTCATATCTCTAGAATATATGAATTCTCATAAACCCACCAGATGTTTTGAAGCAAGTACTAGGTTCTAATTGGGACATTTAAACTTGAAAAGGGCAATCTGCAATGACACTGTGCTTCTTATTTATCTCAGGCTATTTACATTTTAGAAAGAAGGGAATAGAAAGTTTCCTGTCGTGTTTTCCAGAAAAAAAAATATGAAAAAGGAACTAAGTGGTCATTCCATTAATACTGCTTTATAGAAATATGAAAATACTATAAAAGTGAAACAGAAAGATTTCAAAGTACTTAAGGCCTACAAAGAACAAATTCCCAAGAGAAATCCTCTTTAAACTGAACAACAAAATTTATGGCCACAGAATAAGAACATAATTTCTTTCTTGAGTAAAGTTTCCTCTTAAGAAGAAATTATTTGTAAATTAAAAGCATGAGGATAAATTCCTCCCCTGAATGGGTTACAGTGATTATTACCATATCATCACAGAAGGATTAAAACCAGTAAAATTATACTTCAAAAGTGGCAATAGCAAAGTGACACCTGTATATCAACTGGACCGCAAAACAAGTCATTGAATATTCTGTGATATCTAAAATAACAGTAGGCACTTATATTTAATCATCTGAATCCATCTCCAGAGCTCTGTGAGTTACAATGAGAGTTGAGGCAAATAACTTAGCTAGACATCTGTAAGTATTTTAATTTTGACCTAACTCCATTCAGGAAGATTACTCTGTTCTTGAAAACCATGGTCCTATAGCACTAAGAAGCACGTAAGATCATTGTGGTTACCACTCGAGAGAGTGGTATTATACATGGTATTATATACATCATATTTTTCCTTGTTTTATTCTTGAAAAAAAAATTAAGCTGTCCTTGACAGTATTTCCTCATAAAATTAATTCTGAGGTAGAGAGCTGGCAGGAGATATTTCAGTGCAAATAGTTCACGTTTGTCAATCATATGAGTATCTGAACACAGGTTCTTGTAATAGCAATTGTCAGGCAACCTTAAAAACACAGACCTGCTGGCCTGCCTGCAACACAGATTTTAAATTAAGTAATGATTTCATCACAAAAACTAAGAAATGCAGACTATGTTCAATCTAAAACTTGCTTACAGTCTTTCAGACAGGTTTTGTGCTATAACCATAGGTGATATCAGTTAGAAACACTGTTCTTTTTTTTTTCAACTTTGTGTGTCTCATAATTACTGACTTGTGAAGTTTTAATGGACAGAAATACACAGATCCAGGAGCATTCTTTGGTAATAACTTTTTTTTCCAGGGCAAGAGAAATCTTGAAAATGTCTGTTGTACTGGCTGAAGTTATACACTGAAGTGCTTTAAATCAGCCTTTTATCAAGTTGTCCTTTCTTGCTTGCTTTCCCTTTCTGCTGTCAAGGATGACCTTCCCAATGAGAAGGACTGAAAGTGAATTCTCATGCTACATAAATGCTGGATAGTGCATACATTTACAGTGTGCTATCTGTCTTTAGAGTTAAATAACAACAACATTTTTCAAAGGCTCTTACTCTGACCAGGACACTGTTGATCATCTGGAAAATAATCATTTTAGCATCTGGAAACATGTTTTAAATTAAAGGCAAGAATATCAAACCATGCTGTATCTGACACTGAATTCTAACCTTATTTTGGAGGTATAACCTTTTGGATTGATTTAATGTTGCTCCAGGTGAGCTATCCTTTCCCTCCTAGAGGGTTTGAAAGACATTTACAGGCGTAGCTGTTATATACAGAGGGCAGCAGGTTGTCAGTGCTGATTGACCCTGCTCTGCAATAGCTGTGTGGGAATCTGAATGTTTAACCTATTTGGTTTTAGACAGAGCACTTCAATATTTGTAAAAATCACGATGTTTTTTTTAATGAACGTGTAATTGGTGTTATTATTCTATTTCATTATTCACTCCCATGTCAGGTTCCAAAACATACCATAAGTAATTCTGCTTCTGTTAACGCTTATGACCTTAACTGCTGAAGCTCTAGATTACAACCTTTATCAGGCAAGAGCTGACATTCAACCAGCATATGGCTTTTTTTAAAGTACCGATTCATAAAAAGAAGCATAATGCTCACTGCATCTGTTACGCTGCTTCTCCCTTTACCTACAGACACTGCTTTGAGGAGTCGTCTCCAAACTGCAGTCTGGCATAACCTTGTTTTATCCAGTGAATATGACAGAGGCATAGTGCACAGTGATCTATGGAGGTCAGCATTTATATGTTCCGCTCTTCAGAACAGGTTTGTATAGCTGAACTTTCTGTAGGCATATAAATCTTTCCCCTACTATAAGTTTGCGCAGCAACAGCTGAGTCCTAATGTTAGAAAGGGGAGAAAAAGCAAAGGATAAAAAAAAATAGTAGCTATCATGCTTTTTCACATGATGGCCAGATTCAAGATTCAAAGGGAAGCGTTAAAGTAGAAATGACTCATATTAATTGTAGGAGAAAATCAGTCGATGCCATCTAGAGCTTATCTAAAAAGTTATCTCTATGAATTTATGCAAAACATTAGCTGACTGTGTAAACTATGTGGGAACGTATTTGAAATATTGATTTTTAAAAAAATCTCAGTCCTTCATTTTCTCTCTTTTTTTTTTATTTTTTAAATAATGCTTGCTGAAATTTATGTTGACAAGCTGCAGGAGGAATGATGGAGTGCCCCTTTCTTGATCTGCAGTTGGAAGCCATTTGCATCCTTCTGGAAAAAAAAAGGGAAGTTTCTTCAAGTCAGTTATCAATCAACAAAAGCTCTGAAGGGCTATTTCATACAGCAATTTGTTAAGGCGATGACAATGGTATCAAACACACAGCTCTTTAGTAACAGCCATAAAAGATCCATGTCACTAGGTTATTAAATATATAAGAAAAAGAATCTAAAGCCATTAGCATTGACTGCCTTTGTTTCCAAAGTGAATGGTTTTTTCTCTGAAATTAACATTTAATTTTCTTGATTCATTGCTGTTCCAAAAACTGGCAACTTACCTATCTGTATTATCAAACTTATTTCTGCACATGATTACTATAATCTTAATACAAATTTTTGAAAGAAAACATAAAAAAAATAAACAAGCCAAAGAAACAAAAAAGAAAAATATTTTTTGCCCACTGACTGGTAATTACTGTTTTGTAATTACTACTCAGCTTACATATACTGTGTCTAATGACAGTTAGAGCAATTTAGGGCTGCATTTTTTAATGCATTGTGAGAAGGTATAAAGTACTGATTTTTTTTATTTAGTGTCTATTAAAAACTGATTGAGGCATACCAGGTGTTCATTTCTGAGAATATCTCCCGGGTAAATATTACTTGTTAGAGAGGGTGACAGCAGTTTTTGGTTGGTCAGAGCGGTTCATGACCCAAACCCTGTTGCTCACCCTGGTAAATCCAAGTGTGCATCAACCTGTTCTGCACTGATTCCCCCTGTATGACAAGAAATCTAATCCGTTTTTTTTAAAACTTGTAGTTGTATTCCCCTACAGTGGCTTTAAAGTTACTAAGTAGATGTAGCCATTGCTATGTTGGTACTGTCAATGTTCCTCTGACTCTCCAAGTCCTTACAGCTGGGCTCAAATCTTTAAACATTACTTTTAAGTAGGTCCCCTTTAAACAGTACTTTTATGTAAGGTCCCATTGCCTTGATTGGGTTATTCCCACATACAAAGATATTTGCCTAGGCATACACAGAACTGGACCAAAGGCAGTATATTTTTACTCTATGGAGGAGTCAGTCTTGATATTTTTCCATAATACCAGAGATAAAGGGTCCTTTTCTTAAGGTCTCGGCTCCATAGTATATTCCTTTATTAAAAGGAAAGAGAAATAGATTCATTCAAATTTCTTTAAAGGTCCTTTGAACATAAAAAATGAGTATACATTTGTTGTGCAAGAGAAGGCACTTTCTTTGAAAGTTTCTTGTATCATAAGGGGACTGATATGTAAACTTTTCCCAACTTTAAAGTGATTTTTGGGTGCAACTTCTTTTATAGCTAAGAAATCATAAGCGTAAAGGTGAAAGCTGCAGATTAAGAGAAAGAAATATAGAGGCAGACATGCTATTTTACAAGGAATTTAATCTATTTAAAATAACAAATAGCTCTTCACCTGATGTTAAGATGACTAATAGCCCAGATCAAACCCAGGATTTAGGTGCATAAACTAGATTTAAATGGACTTTTGCTGCTTATTTCCAAAATTCTAGTCAAAGCAACAGAATACCTCTAATTCTCCAGAGCTTTGTGGCGCAGGAATGACTTGCATGGGGAAAGAAGGGACAATTATCAAGTCAGTTCAGGCAAGAATTTATTTTCTTTACTGGGTCTAGTACTCCACAGACCCCATAAGGTAACTTTTCCTTATTGCAACCTGAAGAGCTTTAGGTTAAATCTGCATGTCCTGTAAGTGCCCATGATGTTGTGTACATACGCAGTTGACTCAGAGGGTCACATTTAGAATGACCACTCAGTTTAGGTCAAAAGTCCCTCACTAGGGCTTTAAAACAGTATTTCCCTCCTCTTTCTCTTTCCTATATACTTCCATTCTCTTTTCAAATATTTTAATGAAGCTTGATCTAAAACCTGTTCAATTCAGTGACATGAGAGATGAAACAACTATTGATAACAGCCTTCCCAAAAAATCATGTTTATAAATTTATAGTTATGAGATAATGAAACTGATATTAGATGAGGTTTCCAATATTACTAAACACAGTACTTCAGTGCTCTATATAGATCAAATATACAGCTTCATATGACATAACCTGTGTTTCTTATTACAATATTTGTCTAAATGGATTATGCAGCAGCAGCAACTGTGAAACCTCTGCTGAATATAAGCCTATCCTCTCTGTATTCTCCATACATCTTCATTTCCCTCTGCTGTTATTTCTCATCATAATATGTAAGCCAGTAATAGAACTCTACACTGAATTTGGGGATGCAGTTCAAAAGAATGATTGCACAAAACTGTTTTGCTCTGGGTCAAACAGAATTGGCTCTGAAAGATGCAAACTTAAAATACGTCATACACGTAAACTGTTCAATTTCAATGCTTTAAATTAACATTAGCATTCAATCATGCTGAGCTTATTACCAAAACAACGTACAAGACAGTAAATAAAGTCTGATATAAAATTTTATGTAGTTCCTTCTTCCAGTTGAAAAAATAATAAAATTCAAGACTCAGTGTTAAATGACTGGTGGAGTGAGGTTAAGTAACAACTGAATAATTCCCCAAGTTGGAATATTAAGATCCAGTGAGTAAGAATTTATTATGTATTTTGCTACGAAAGTCAATGAAAGTCACTGGAATCATGTCTGTCCTGTTTGCTAGAGAGTATAACTGTTGAAACAAAGCTGTGATAAGAATATCCTGAGGCCTCACAGCATGTAAACATTGCACTTTTCTTCATGGTTGAAGAGTGATACTTCTTTTCTTCCAGTCCACTCACACAGCCACAGAGTCCCATGGGCAGGCTGGGGACAGCTTATGTGAATGGTTGCAGTATGTAGTTGGTATCATTAAAAATGACCTTGTTCCTTATGAACCAACATGATTATTTGGTCCTCTGGGAGTTTGTGTACAGGATGCCCCTGCATTCGCATGGAGGAGTTATACCACAGACTCAGTCTTGCTATCTGCATTCCCAAAAAGTCTTCTCCTGAGGGCAAATCACCCTCTAAACATATGATTAGCATTCCCTACACTGCAACTGGATCCAGAAGTCAGCCCAAGAGTTCATGCCTGCAGATGAGTGGGGAGTGGGCAGGGGTGGGCTGTGGTTGAGTGTGACACTGGAGGAGGATCCTCGTTTCTTCGTACAGCACCAGAAGAGGGAAGGACTTGCGAGTGCCTCCGCTGTGCTGCTTTGCTGCACCTGCTTCAGAGGCTCTGAGCTGGCGCACAGGGCTACAGAGCTGGTTGTCACAATCAAGGATAAACAGACAACCTTCCCGCAATCAGCAGAATAGCATTGTTTTTCTTGCTACCATCAAACTCTGATGCAACAATTTAATCCACTCTCTTTTTTAAAGTAGATGAAAGTAATATCTTTTGCTATTGTGCACTCAAATGAAATAAAACATTGCTAGCTGGAGCCAGTCAAATCAGTCCTTTCATGAATTTTGATTGGTTTCCATGGAAACACTGACATACTCCATTTAGCACCAGGGTCCATGCCCGAACAAAAGAACTGCTGAATGAAGTTGCAGCACCTTCCTACCCATATATATGGCAGAGAGATGTGTTTTCAAGTAACATTTCTGATTAAGTGTTTGTATAAACATGCATAGCGATGTGAGCACACTGGAGATCAAAATCAGTTGGACAAGAAGCATCTGTCAGTTCTAATTAAGACTTTTGAAAAGACAAGGGATACAGTGAGTGAAATATATGCATTACTATTGGGAAAAATGTACTTTTATTTAATATGGAGATTTAAAAACTAGGTTTGACTGCAACACAGAGAAATCTGGAGAAACTTAGCTCTTCCAAGGAAGCTGAGAAGTTTAGTATCTCTCTGAACTTCTCTGTATTTATTACTGGCTGAGGTGATAACACTAGCTTTCATTCTTCTAGGCTGCTTTCTTCTCAAGATGTCCCAACTGCACTCTGCACAAGCCTCTTTTGTTACTCACCCTTGTGTAGTTTAGGAGGAACACCACAAAAATTGATGGAGGTCTACTGCTATCAAATAATATAAAGAAGAAAATAAATCATGCTTTGTCTCCAAGACTTCTTTCACAACCTACTGGGTTAATATATCGGAACTAATTAACAGTCTGATGAGAACCCCATGCAACAGCATGGAGTGTGCATGTGTGCTGAATGCAGGAGACTTGACAAGATTGCATCCAGCTGAAGGTGAGGAAAAAAGCTTGTAAAATGGAGATTTTTGAGCCATAAAGAACCTTTATTAAATATCTTGAAACCACATCTCAGCCTGCTTGTAAAAGGCTAAGTGCAGCAAACAGGAATGAAAAGAACATGCCTGAAAAATATCAGTGTGTTACAGAATTAAGGTTTTTTAAACTTTTTCCCCACAGCTAGTATTTTGCCAGCTTTCTGAGAATTGAATTTGATTTTACCTTTTCTGTTAAACAGTCTGATCACTTCTGAGCCCAAGTGACTGTTCCAGGTGCTAGGGAGGAGCTATTGAAGATTGCAGTTCTAATCAGAGTCACTGCTAGTGCTGTTCATTACCAGCTATCATGAGCAATTTTGAGGGAGATGAAAACACAGAAGACCTGCTCTGTCTGCACAGAATTAAAAGCCATGGATTATTTTAGGTGTTATTTTTTCCTTTTTTTATTAATTCTAGAAATGTAAGACTGAAAGAGTGAAAAAGGATATTATACAAAACAAAATGATTAAACTTTGAAATTTTACCACTGTTGAGTTTTATGAACTTTTGTCACCTTTGCAGGCATTTCTTACAGTGTTTGAGCGGCAAAATGAATTAGCTGCATAAGTGGCTTTTTATGGAGAATTTGTGTAGGCAAATTAATATGAGTAACCCACACAGTGCTCATTTAATAACTTAAATATCCTTTATTCAAAGAAGTTCCTTAGGTTTGGAAGCACAGCAAAGATTTCAGACTATGGAATCAAAAAGGCACAGAGGTAGCTAATTCCTACACAGTGACTCAGACCACAAGAGGGATGAAATTCCCGATACAGATTATAATTTCTTTCCTGTAGATCAATTAAGGTAGCCCTTCATTTCACTCCTCTTCAGCGTGATGGATTTTAGGATTCTTATTATTAGAAACCTAATTTTCACAGTCAGCATCTGGAGAAGGAACGCTGTGTATTCTTACGAAACAGAGTAGCAGTGCTCTCTAGAGGCAGCTAAATCAGGTGTGAGCAAGTTCTCCTTGCCCTAGAAGCAAGGGAGCCGTGTTAACCTGGTACTTTTAGGGCTAAGTGGCAGTGGTGAGAGGAAAAGCAGCAACTCCCAGACAGGATGCTATTCAAAGGGGTCTGACCCAGCTCAGTGTCTGAGCTCACTGCAGGAGCTGCTATCTCCAGTCTGCTACCGAGGAATAAAATCAGGCAGTGCACGTGGATTTTGCTGGGAGAACCAAGCTTGCATCTAGTTCACTGTGACAAGAAGCAGCTGTTTCATGAAAAGGTGTTAGAAGATCTGAAGTAGTCCCAACAGGCAAAAATCTGTCACACTCTGAGTTTTCAATGATTTACAGTGCTTTCTTATGTCATCATGGTCCTTTCATCCTTTAGGTTGAGGAGAAAAGGGAAGAGTTTAAGACAATATAAAAGGGAGAGGGAGTGATCCTATGTAATAATGAAGACATAGAAAACTATACAAAAGGAATTTCTGATTATTTATTCATCATAATGATGATTATGATGATAATATATGATGATATGATATGATGATTATGATGATAATGGGTTTATTGTTTGATAGGAATGGTTGGACTCGATGATCCGATGGGTCTCTTCCAACCTGGTTATTCTATGATTCTGTGATAATTTGTTTCCACTATATCGGAACACTAAATAAAATTAAATGCTGGGAAAGTCAAACCGTACAAAATGTACTCACACACAGCACGTTATAAAACCAGGGAATTAATTTCTAGCAAAGACTATTGCAGCAGGGAAAGTAGTAGAGAGATATTTGTATGGATGACAAAGGATAACCAGAGTTGTTTTTAATGACAACACAAGTGCTGGAAGATAAATTAAATGTAGGGGTCTGCAGATCACAGCTCTTTAAAGGAAGTGTACAAACATAGCATTCAGCACAGGTTATTGTGTGTCAACATGTCAAAGTTTTTACCAGCCTCTCTTGAAGCAGCAGATTCTGGTCTCAGTGGAGACAGGATGCTGGGGGAGAGAGGATGCTGCTTTGTAATGGTCCAGCAATTTAAATGCGTAAACACAGGATGTTCCATGTTCCATTTTTCATTCCCTTGTTACCTTCTGTTTTGGGAAAAAGCAAACCCTGCAAGTGATTAGTCACATACTTAACTTCAAGGCTGCTATGCGTCCTGCACCAAGGACCGACCAAGCTGTTGGAAATACAGAGAGGCCAGAACATTGTGAGATTAGGGTTTAAAATGGTACTCGACAGAACTAAGGCAATTCTCCTGCCATGCATGAAATTATAGAGGAATTGATTCTGTCTTCCATTTGCACTTAATCCAACAGGAGATTTACTACTGCAGTTAACAGAAAGAGTAATGATTGCTATAAACAGCAGACTAATAAACAGGCCTGCCATCCTATCTAACTATTTAAGTATTTATCTGTCTATGACCTTCAATATATTCATAACTACCTGTGTCATTAGCATAATTATGCAATAGTATTAATATCTGATTGCTTTTCCCCAGCACTGTAAGAGATATATATATATATGTATGTATCAATATAAAATAAACATGTGACATACTAAATAGAATGATCTCATTATTCAATAGATAACTATGAAAATCTCCCTAAGACATTAAATGTAATATGCCTTCACGAGATTTTAAGGACAGTAACTCGACAACTGTTGATTTTAAGAAAGGAAATTGAGTACTCGTTTGATCCTACCAGTAATTACACTTTAAATCAAAATGGTATATTTATTTTAAAAGTCACATTTTATCTGCATATACATTTAAAAGATGTATGGGGTAGTACCAGATCATTTATTTACAATTTCAATTTAACATTTGCAAAGTAAATCTTTTTCAATGGAATTTGTGTTAAATATTATCTTTAATAATTTATATTGTATTTGTTTTAAGTCAGAAAATTATTTCTCAGAGGACTTATTCTTTTCAAATTGCAGTGGTTTGTTTACCTGCAAATCTTTGTTAAAGAAAATAATTTTATGGATAAATGTCTCCATCTAGAGCATAATAAGGTAGAATTTCGCATATTATCTGTTTAAAAGTTTACATTAAAAAATTTCTCAATAGAGAAAAAATACGAACAATACAGATTAAATCTCTGAACTCCCACACTCAGAATAGTTCAGATGAGTTTGCAAATTGAATGCATATCCATTTGGAGACACAGGAATATGTGAGCTAAATGCTGCTTGCTAACAAAGAAAAATGGGTTAATCTAGTCAGGTAAGACAGTCAGTAATGACTGCAGAGGCAGAAACACAAACAGAGGTTGCTTCATCACAGATCCATCTCAGCAGTCATTTTTAAACAGCTGAAGGTAGATGGAATCCATTCCAGTTACAGTGAACCCATTTATGATCCCACTGTATAACATCATCCGTATGAGGAACTGCTGAGAGAGCTGGGGGTGTTTAGCCTAGAGAAGAGGAGGCTGAGGGGAGACCTCATTGCTCTCTATAACTACCTGAAAGGAGGTTGTGGAGAGGAGGGAACTGGGCTCTTCCTCCAAGTGACAGGGGACAGGGCAAGAGGGAATAGCCTCCAACTCCACCAGGGGAGGTTTAGGCTGGACATTAGGAAAAAGTTTTTCATAGAAAGGGTAATTGAGCACTGGCAGAGGCTGCCCAGGGAGGTAGTTTTGGGACATGGTTTAGTGTTTGGTAGAAATGGTTGGACTAGATGATCCAGTGGGTCTCTTCCAACCTGGTTATTCTATGATTCTGTGATCATTCCTTGGAAGTCATGATATAGGAAGAAATAAAGCAAAGGCCCAAGAGGTGTCTTATGCACAAGCACGTGTGATCCTCCTGAGGAAATCACCCTTCAAACACAGATACATCTGCATGGACATAGCATTCTGACCACTATTTGTCTCCAGAGTGGAGATAATCATGGGTGCAAGATAGTTTGGAGTTACACGTGCTACCTCCAGAGTAACACATTTCAAAATCTGAGTAGAGATATTAACGTAACCTTTGGAAATCAGAACACTCTTGGCACAGTTTTGTTCCTGCCTTTATCAGCTTCCTCTAAATTAGTCTAAGCTCAGCAAGACGATAGTATGGCTTGGTCAGATCTTTAATAACATAATAAAAACAATGTACAAAGACAGATGAGATCATTTTTTCTGCCTTAATGCGTGAGAGCAGATGATTGAAATTGATACAAAATCCTGTATCAAATAGTAAGGCAGCATTACCTTGCTGTCAGGGTCTGAATTAAAAGTTGATTTCAAAAGATCACACACATACCTTCTTTTCTATCCTATTACATCTCTTCACCTGGTCTACTTTGTGTCCATTCACATTCTTTCTTCATCTTCAAAATCTTCTGTTCTCTCCAGATTTTATGCAGATCCTTCACCTTCCTTCACCACATAACAGGTTGCAAGTTGCATTGGTATTTCTTTTCCTTTTTGAGATCCTTCATCATTCTTCTTAGGAGATGCCATTTTCATAGTCAATTCTGTGAGTCAGTTGATGTATTCAGAGGATTTTCTTGAAGGCACCAGGCTCTTCTATTATAAAACCATGTGAAAAGCTATTTTTACAGTGTAATATTAATAATAATTATAACTATAATAGTAATAATGGAAGGGGGTGGTATTTTATCCTGAAAATTGTATCCTGTTTTTTAAGTCCCTTTCCATTGAATTACCGCTCTCTTTTCAGTGTCAAACTAATTAAACCATGGTTTCTATTTAAGACTGCTGTTGGCTTATACAGTATGAAATCCTTAAGGAGTCAACTCCTATGAGCAGGTATACCTGTCTGCATCCTCGAAGCAGTGTAACATATTAAGGAGTGAATATAGAAGCCCTGTGATGGAACAGATAGAAAGGATGGAGACAACGGATCTCTTGATGGTGATGGGAAGTGGCACCATCTTACTGTTGTTACACAGCACGGAGACCTCAGAAAGCTTTTTGGTCACAGGGGAGAAAATATAACAGTGTGATCTGATGGAGCTGCTTGTGACGTTACACTTGCTTTACCACTGGTAAACCCTAAAATGCTTCAGTTATGTAAGACTGTTGTCAGTGGGTAGAGGAAAGGGAGATGTCTCTTTTACAGTGAAATAATGTAAATTTTCTGCATTAATTAAAATAATTATGGAAAGAAATATGACTGGTAAGTCAGGAACAGCTGAGCTTTACAACCAAAATCAGTGAAATTCCATAAAATTTCTCATTTTCTGTACTATAGCAATCTTAAGTTCTTTATAAAAAGTGAACAAGTCAAAATAGTGCTAATACCAGGTGCTTTCACCTGGCCATGGCAGAGACTGCGTTCATTTCCTGGAATAACAGGTCAGATTGTCCTTTATCACAAAATGAATAGCTGTGAGATACATCCCTCAAGCTATGAACTTGGTTCTCCGACATCTAATTTTCAGTGTGCCTTTAGAAATCTTGTACCATTTTTTTTTACTAAGTATATACTCTAGTGTAACAGCCACGCTATTAAAAATTAAAGACATGGCAGCGAATCTGAATCAGCAGTAGATTATGAAAATATGCAACTATAATGATGTTAAAAGTATTTAAAAATAACTTTTGAGAAACATTCAAAACGGTTAACGCATTGGAACACAACTCAGAACAGGCTTCTAGTATTTGATACTGAAATCCTCTAGCTAGACACTCAGTTCTTCCATATATCAGTTATTATGATTTAATAAGTGACTGAGGGTCAAATGACCTGCAGAAGCTGCTCATAAGCACACTCTTAACTGGAAACAAATGTGATTAATGCAACCTAGCTTAGTTTCGCCTATGTAGATTCCTTATTTAATTCCATGCCTACTACAATGTGGCCTGTTCTCTAGATGTGTTCTGACAGACATTTCACATTAAACAAAAATGTCTTTGATTGCAACAATCAACTGTTTAGCTCAGTTAAGTCTACGAATGCCAGCAATCTACCCAAAGTACAAATGTTTCTGTGCTTTTCCCCAGGAGGCCTTTAGCATGATCTTTTAAGCTGACCTGACCTTTCAGAATATGCATCCCACTGTAGCTTCCCTAATGTTATTTTTTTTTCCCTCTATCACTTGAGAGATTAGTAGTCTACAGAGAAAAGTCCCTTTATTACTAAGTGCCTCCTTAAAAGCTAGTAGGGATAAGAAATATATTCTCTATTTCACTCTATGCTAGTATCTGCTAATTACTTTTTCCAGTCTTTCTCTGGACATCACTGTGTTTTGTCAAATCCTCTAGAGAGCCTGACTCAAATCAGCAGCCCAGGTTTGTATCCAATTTACAAGTCATATACTTGTAGCTGGTGGGATGAGGGGGAGAATCTTTATATTCTCATGTGAGTGGGTTGATTGTTTGCCAGTCTCTCCTGTTGATAGTAATACATGGCTTATGGCCAACTCAGACTAACAATATTGTCCCCTAATTAAATTCCTGAAAAATATTACAACCTTGGGCTAAAGTAATACACTGCTTTTTTATTAGTGCCTGCTGGCATTTCATAGATTCATAAAATTATTTGATTGGAAAAGACCCCTGAGATCATCAAGTCTGACCATACCTGTAGACAACTATGTCATATCCCTGAGCACTTCCTCTAAGTATTTTTTAAATACCTTCAGGGTTGGGGACTCAACCACTTCCCTGGGCAGCCTGTTTCAGTGACTGATAGCCCTTTCAATGACACCTTTCAAATTTTTCCCAGTATCTAATCTAAACCTCCCCTGATGCAACTTGAGGTCATTTCATCTTGTTCTATCAATTGTGAGAAGAGGCCAACATCCACCTTGCTACAACCTCCTTTCAGGCAGTTGTAGACAGTGATAAGGTCTCCCCTCAGCCTTCTTTTCTTCAGGCTAAACAATCCCATTTCCCTCAGTCGCACCTCATAAGGCTTGTTCTCCAGCCTATTCAGAAGCTTTGTTGCCCTTCTCTGGAAACACTCCAGTGCCTCAATGTCCTTCTTGTGGTGAGGAACCCGAAACTGAATGCAGTATTTGAGTTGCAGCCCCACCAATGCTGTCTATAGGAGCATAATAATGTCACTTCTCCTGCTGGCCATGGTGTTTCTGTTATAAGCCAAGATGCCATTGGGCCCCTTGGCCACTTGGGCACACTGCTGGCTCATATTAAGTCAACTGTCAAGCAACAACCCCAGATTCTTCTCTGCCAGCCAGCTTTCTGGTAACTCTTCTCCAAGACTGCAGTATTCCATAAGGTTGTTGTGTCCTTCATGCAGGACCTGGTACATGGACTTCTTGAACCTCATACCATTTGTTGCAACACATTGATCAAGTCTGTCCAGCTTGTCTTTCTTTTTGTTTGTGGAGGAAGATAGCGACTATGAAGATAAATTCATCCTTTTCCATAACATACATAAAAATTGGGCTACAGGAATTACCTTGGAAGCAGCCTAGGTGTTATTAAATTAACATAACCTAGAATGACTTGCCAAGACATATCACTTTCAGGCACATAAAATTAGTAGAGTGGAATCACATCAGGAGTTCTTTAGGACAGCATTTCTAGAATTTACTTTTTCTAGATTTTCAACCTCCTACTAAGATTTATACCTCACAATCTTTAGGTATCTCAGCACTGCAGTGCTCTCAGATAGCTGCTTTCAGTTGATAAATTAGGTATATAGCTCTTTGTTCCCAGACATCTTTATACCCATTTTTTTCTTTGCTGGGATGAACATCCTATAAATGTCACCACACTTAACTGTGATCAACCCATTTGCCTTGCTGTGTTAGCTTTTCTTCTGTGTTCTACTCAGGCTGCATTATTGTTTATTTGTTTCAGTCCATTAGTTCTGATTCTCTGCAAATCCCATAAGAAGTTCTGGATGTACTTCTTCCATCATCCACTGGAACAAAAGTTCTCTTATTACATGTCTTAAGGCTGCTTATAATATTCCTATCAATAGCAACTATGAAAAACTATTTCTCAAGCAGATCATTTCATGAGCACAAACTCATAACCATCTTCCCCGGCGTTGGGAGACATAACAAGGGTTGCTCAGGGACTGGCTATTCACAAGTAAAACCTTTAGTCTGTTTTCATCTCTCTGCTGGTGAAATAAGTCAATTCACTCCCTTTAATTCTTCTATTCACAGTCTGACTTTGAAAACATTATTATCTACTTTGTTCTTTACAGCTCTGTCTTGTTGAGAGGGATTGTCCTATTGGGAAATGAAGACAAGTGGCTCTTTCAAATACATTCATCATCTGTTTGTATTTTAAAAGAGTACTCCAGCTTTGCTTCAAATATTTTGTCCACCACCACTCCACTCAGTGCATGCTTCTTATGCCATCAAGGACACCCTAGCGCATCTTTAACAGGATGATGTCTGCTCTTTGTTCAATCCCTATTATGAATGTCTATTTTCAAACAGTAACTTTCTCAAGTATTTGCCTCACATTTTCTGTTGTTGCTGAAGAGTTTATCACCCATCTCAGAGTTCAAAATTTATCCTGCAGTACCTGTGGCCTTTCTTTTATGACTCACATCACTGTTTCTGCCAGATCCCTGGCTTCTGTCCCAGAGTTCAATTAAAAGTTAACAAACATCCTATTCACACTGAGTTTCTCTGCCACTCTGCTGCTGTTGCAGTGTTCTCCACGGTTCCATAAATGTAACTTGCAGCACTTTATCATCCCCATGATCCTGGTATTCTGCCAGTCCACCTGCTCACTACCTTCTCTGCTGGCTGGTAGGCAAAATCCCAGGTTGCCCAGTCATCCAGGTTTATATACACCTTGCTGAGGATTTCCCTGCACTTTGACTGTTAGTCTGCATCAAAACTGGAGTTAAGGTTTGCCAGGTTCTCTGGGCACTTGACTGCTACCAGTTCACAGAATGCTGCCTGTGATGTTCCTCCTCCAAGAGGCAGCTGGTGTTCATTGGTTTCCCCTTCCTCACAAGGGGCCAGGCAGGATGGGAAGTGGGCAGCAGTCTCTTGGGAAGAAACATAAAATCCACATTGTGCTCCTGTTCAGTAGGATTGATCAGTTTTCCCTCCCTTAAAAAAAAAAAGAAATTAATTTCAGATTATATAATTCTTTTGTCTCCTTACCCTTTGAGATATATATCCCTCAAAAAAGTTAAATGCCACCTTCTGTTGCAGCCTATGGTGAGTACACCAGTGAGATTGTTTTGAAAAGTGATCACACTGATGCATCTCTGGCATCTCTTCCCCAAAGGCTTCATCTTCCAGGTTGAGTGCCAGTGCCACTATGCAACTTTGATCTGGAAGCGGGGAGATGCACACCACAGCCAAAGTGCTTCTGCTGTCTCTGAGCTGCATTGCATTAACCTGCTCTGGCATCACTGCTCTATCAGACCCTTTTGTGCACTGCTTTATTCAACATTCAGAACTTGGAAAAAAAATCTCTGCCAAAACAATTCCTTCAGCAGGAACTCGTAACCTTGGAAGCTCCTATTTTCTAAAGGAATAAAGATGAACTCCTACAGCTTCTTGAGGTGGGATGTAAGGGTTCCCATGGTATAGTGAATTAAGGCCACAAAAGTAGCATTTTTATGAGGGAAGGAGACTAACAGGCATCTTTACAAATGTGGAATAAAGAAGTCTCTGGGATTGCTTTACCTAAGGCAAACTGTTTTCTCTGGGTGTATGAATGGTATTTGTCTCCAAAGCTGCTAAGCTAAGGCATTCCAACAGCACTAAATGAATTTTTTAAAAGTGCAGGTGAACAATAAGAAAGCGGAATATCAATGGCTTCCCAAGAAATGTATTGTAGGAGGATGTGATGTTCTGAATTCCATCTCCTGGCAGGCTCTGCGTAAAGCAGAAACTACAAATTTTTCAACTAATATTGTCTGTCCAAGGGAATGCTGGCCACAAATAGGAGGCGAACGGCACACAAAAGAAGCTTTAGAGAACAGCTTTGTAAAATAAAATTTTTACATTCATTGTTGTACAACATAACTCTGCATCTGTTTTATGGAGGAAAGGATTCCATGCTAAACCACATAACAGTTTATTAAATGAGACAACCAGGTATCTGAGGAGATAGGATTGAAAATAAAAATTTCTTAGAGAAATTCTGCAGGAGGCACAAGGGGGTACCTGCTGTACAAATGCAGCATTCAGAGGACTCATTATTACAGCATAGGCTGCCTTGCACTTCATAGGCAGAAAATACAATCATATATCAGTAGACATTTTAATGAGGTTAATGGGATTATTATTATTTTTTAAAGTAACTATGATAATGTAATAACAGTAAAGCATTTTCAAAGATGACTGTTCGTAGTAGCTGTCAGTACCATAATCTCACCTGTGCTTTAAGAAGAAACAACTCATATATAATGAAAAACTATCCCAGTGGTGTATGAGCGAAATCTCAATGTCAAAAGCAAATTACACAGTTAATAGGCTTGATGTTCATTTTACCAGGATGTTTCCAGCACATAATAGTGCTATCACAGAACAGCTTGCCATAAAGGGAACTTATGTAAACTCAGTTAAAAAAAAAGATGTCTACTTGCCTTTCTAGAGTTTCCTTTCATATCCTTATGTTTCATCCTGTCTCTCTAGAATACGATTCTTTCCCAGATGATAAACATGCACAATTTCAGTGTGAAGAATGAAGGATCCTTATTGCCTTCAGGCATCATACTCTTAGAAAAGGTTACTAATTATGTCATTTGTAGAGCAACACAGATTGCTTCTCTAAGGGACAGTTCCTTTTATCACATGCATTTGATTTTTTTACTTTATAAAACGTAGAGGTCATCTCTACAACAAATACCTATGTTCTGACACATCAGGTAATTTTTTGCACAGGTTTGAAATTTGAATTTCAATCAAGTACATTAAAAATGCATCAGCTGATATGCTTGCTGGGCTCTATACCTCTCTGCTTCATCCTGCCAGTTTGCTACAGCTCCATCATAGCTCAGAGCTATCTATACAGAGAGTAAAGAAAGGGACAATTCAGCCAAAGACACTCTAAGGAATTACCAAGGTCTGCAGAAAAATTAATTCTGGGAACATCTAGTGATTCAAACTGACTGATAATAAAAAAAAAGATGTTAAAAATAGAAATTATTAAAAAGGTGTTTCTGTAAGTCTATGTTAGCATGTGAATTCTGAACCTTTAAGAAGGTTGTCATCACCCTAGCATTGTGGGAAGGGAAATAGAGGCCAGATGCTACATCTCCCAAATCCTAGACTAACACTGGCATAATCTTTGACTATCTCTAAGCAAACAATACAAGGAATATTGAACTAATAGAGCAAAAGAGGAGCTCTACTGTCTATGTTGCTTCAGAATAGTGCCTCAGACATCTCCAAAATCATTTGCAAGATCTTCCTTGTAGTGCACTAAGATCAGCTGCAGGAAGTCTCGAGTTAGAGCAGTGTCGACAAACAACACAAGATGTAAAAGTTGTAATATTTGAAGACCAACAGCCTGCACAGTGTTCATATTCTTCATATTTAATATTTATTACATATTTACAGCTCAATTGTTTAGTAATAAAACTCCACAAACTCTTGAGAATACAAGCAAGTATTAACAGGTTGCAGTACCTAGATTTTTTTTATATACGTCTACAAATCAGGAACCAGTACTGTGTAATATCTTTATCAATGACATAGACTTGCAGGAATTAGTTCACCCTCAGCAAGTAAGCAGACAACAACCAGATGAGTGGAAAGGGTGAGATACCTGACGGACAGGATGCCATCCAAAGAGACCCAGACAGGCTTGAAAAGTAGGCCCATGTGAACCTCATGAGGATCAACAAGGCCAAGAGGTTGGAGTAGCTCTTGTTATTAATACAGTCTGGGGGGGATGAAGGAATAGAGAGTAGCCACTGGAAGGAATCATAGAATCACCAGGTTGAAAGAGACCCACTGGATCATCGAGTCCAACCATTCCTATCAAACACTAAACCATGTCCCTCAGCACCTCATCTACCCATCCCTTAAACACCTCCAGGGAAGGTGACTCAACCACCTGCCTGGGCAGCCTATTCCAATGCACAATGACCCTTTCTGTGAATAATGTTTTTCTAATGTCCAGCCTAAATCTCCCCTGGTGCAGCTTGAGGCCATTCCCTCTTGTCCTGTCCCCTGGCACTTGGGAGAAGAGCCCAGCTCTCTCATCTCCATAGCCTCCTTTCAGGTAGTGGTAGAGAGCAATGAGGTCTCCTCTCAGCCTCCTCTTCTCCAGGCTAAACACCCCCAGCTCTGTCAGCCGTTCCTCATAAGGCCTGTTCTCCAGCCCTTTCACCTGCCTCGTCGCTCTTCTCTGGACTTGCTCCAGAGACTCAACATCCTTCTTGTGTTGAGGAGCCCAGAACTGAACACAAGATTCAAGGAGCGGTCTCACCAGTGCTGAGTCCAGAGGGAGAATAACCTCCCTGGACCTGCTGGTCACACCGTTTCTGATACAAGCCAGGATGCCATTGGCCTTCTTGGCCACCTGGGCACACTACTGGCTCATGTTCCGTCGACTGTCAATCAACACCCCCAGGTACTTCTCCTCCAGGCAGTTTTCCAGCCAGACTTCTCCCAGTCTGTAGCTCTGCACAGGGTTGTTGTGCCCCAAGTGCAGGACCCGGCATTTGGCTGTGTTAAACCTCATCCCACTGGACTCAGCCCAGTGGTCCAGCCTGTTCAGATCCCTTTGCAAAGCCTCCCTACCCTCCAGCAGATCAACACTTCCACCCAGTTTAGTATCGTCTGCAAACTTGCTAAGGGTACTGTTTGGTGGTACTGGTGTGGCCTTCATCTGGAGTATTGTGTCCAGCTTTGGAGCCTTCAGCACAAGGCAGACACGGACCTGATGGATCGGATGCAGAGGGCCGGAACACCTCTCCTATGAGATAAGGCTGAGAGACTGGAGGTAGTTCAGTCTGGAGAAGAGAAAGCTCTGGAGACACCTCATTACAGCCTTTCTGTTCTTAGAGGAGACTTACAAGAAAGGTGGGGACAAATATTTTTAGCAGAGTCTGTAACGACAGGACGAGCGGTAATAGATTTAAACTAAAAGAGGGTGGATTTAGACTAGGTATAAGGAAGAACTGTTTTTTTCAATGAGGGTAGTATAACACTGGAACAGATGGTCCAGAGAGGTGGTAGATGCCCCATTCACTAAATCAAGTTGACCAGGACTCTGAGCTACCTGATTTAGTTGAAGATGTCTCTGCTAACTGCAGGGGTGTTGGAATAGATGGCCTTTAAAGACACCTTCCAACCAAAGCTATTCTATGATTCTATGATATATTAAAAATGATATCATGTATAATAATAAAATGTTATTATAATAAATATATAAATTATAATAAATTGTATAATAAAAATTATTATTATCATTATAATATTTAGTCCTCTGGACCAATATGTAACCATCCCACCTTCAGTGCTCAAAGACTCCAAACTGAAGCAGGTACAGCAAAAGACAAGCCATAGAAAGGAGACACTATTTTATAGAGGAGATGTGGGAAACATCAGAACAAGTAGCAGTAAACCAGTCAACACCAAAATGGGAAACAATATAGCTGGATCAGCATGTACACTAGATGCTCAGGCACATCTCTGATTCTGGTGAAGCCCTGTTCCCACAGCTGGTATGACTGGGTGATTTCAAAGGCCCAGCCTAGAACAGATTTCTAGGAAGATTTACTGGTTTTATTGTTCACATTTTTCCTATTTCACTGTTTCTCTGGGTTGTTTTTTTTCCTCTTATAAGTGATCAAAAATCTTTATCTAAAACTAGATAATTTTGAGTGTTGAACTCAGTCTCTGATGGAAGTTTTCCTCAGATGTTGCCAAATTTGCCCTGAAGTGTAAATCATTTTCTTTATAATTACTTTTCATAATTAATTACAATTAATTTATCATTCTAGTTTCCACCAAAAGGCATGTTTGTTTGTTAGGGTTTTTTAGAAAAAAAATGGGAAAAGTTTAGCATTTGCCTTAAGGAATTGGTTTTGAGAAATTATCTTAATAACTCTGAGTTATTTGATGGGATTGTGTTACAGTCCTGAGCTGCCCATCAGATACCCAGTGTGCAAAATAAATCACAAGCATAATTTTCTCTGTAAATAAATATAAAGCCACAGTAATTGTTTCATCTGAGTATAATTCTCTACTGAGTGACATAAATGGTGCTATCACTTCTTTCAGTAGATCATAATTGCACTGTATTTCCTGTTAAATTAAAATGTTGACTGCAGTGTCTAGGGTAGTGCATTTATGAACTAAATAATTAAAATTGTCTCTATTATGTCTGCAGATGGAAAGGTGATACCTTCCTTCTTCTACAGTTCAGGCCTGTTGCTGACTATGTTCTCTGTATTTTTTTTCATAGAATCATATAGAATCACCAGGTTGGAAGAGACCCAACGGATCATCGAGTCCAACCATTCCTATCAATTTTTTGCTTCATTTTTTTGAAATTTTTTTAAAATTTTTTTAATTTTTTTTAAATTCTACCATTTTTTGCTTCGCCCTCTAGCATTAAAAGGAGAAATGTTCACATATAAGAGTTTTATTGAAATAATAATAAAAAAAAAATAATCTGATCATCGATGCCATAACTGTCCTGGACAAAATGGATACAGGTTTAGAACCATATGTATGAAGTAGCATTTTTAGTTCTTTAAGCCATCTTCTCTTCAAATTAGGGGAACACTTCCCAGGGCATTAAATGGAAACAAGAACAGGACATAGGTCCAGACAAGAGTGGGTGAAACAAACATTGAAATCACTATTTCCGCACCTAGACCTTGTGCTCGTGCACATGAGGGCTCAAGCATCTATTGCTGTTTGAGGAAAAGAGGACAGTAGACCCTCAAGAGCACAATTAAATCAATGCACGTCTTTCCTCTGACTTCAAAATCCTTAGTCCCAAAACCTATAAGCACAATTCTTCATTATTTCTTCATTTATACTTCATTATTTAGGCTTGACAGCAAAGACCACTTCTCGAATTCCTGTGATTTGCAATGGGGAGAAGGAAAAGCCCACCATGGTCCACAATTCATGTAACATAAAAGATTAGAAGCAAGCCCACAGGGCTGTGCTCACCTCTGTGTCAGTATTGTATTCAGCTCCAATTCTTTCCATTTATTGAAAAGGATATATTTGTAGTGTTTGTGAGATTTTTTTTCTTAAGTAAAATGCTCAGTCAACTGATTGTTTCTTTATTACTTGTGGAATTCTTTATGTATTACCGAAAGTATAAACTAAAGGTATGACAAGAAGAGAACCGCAGAACCAGTAGATAAATTACTACAATAAAACATGAATAATTCAAGCAATGGGACACAGTTGTTTCTTAAAACTTCTGTTGATTTTTTTCCATGAAGGGAAAAAAATTAATTTAGTGTGAAAAAAACCTATCTACAACTCTAACAGTGGCGTGAAATTTTAAAGGTGAGAAATGACAAATGTTGAGACTGGGAGTTAAAACTGGGGGGAAAAGGATTCGTATTCAAACAGGGAATTGAAATAAACTGAATTTTAAGATAATGAGAAAAATAACATAATCACTGTATACCAAACACTCATCTTGGCTTAATCTGGTACACCAAATAACTATGGCAAAGAGTTCACAGGCAAAATAATTCTGCAATAAGCTCTTGTTAGTAAGCTGATTAGTGATTTAGAAATTGTTTCCTAATCAAATGACCCTTACATGGAAGACTTTATCAGCTTGAGTCTTCAGTCATGGAGATCAAGGAAGGAAATGAGTCTGTTATAGCAAGTCTAGAGGAGAACACAAAGATGATCAGAGGACATGAGAACCTCCTATGTGAGGATGGGCTGAGAGACCTAGGCTTGTTAAGCCTAGGGAAGAGAAGGCTGTGGAGAGACCTTATAGCAACCTTCCAGTACTTAAAGTGAACCTACAGGAAAATGGGGGAGAAACTCTTTATCAGAGAGCACAGGGATAGGACGGGGTGAGAACCATTTCAAGCTGAAAGAGGGTAGGTTTAGATTAGAGATCAGGAAGAGATTTTTTTTACTCTGAGGGTGGTGAGGCACTGGAAAAGTTGTCCAGAGAAGTCATGGATGCCCCATTCTCGGAGGCGTTCCAGGCCAGGTTGGATGAGGCTTTGAGCAACCTGAACCAGTGGAAGGTGTCCTTGCCCATGGCAGGGGGGTTGGAACTGAATGATCTCTAAGATCCCTGCCAAACCAAACCATTCTATTATTCTGTGATCAATCAGGTAAATCTAGATGCAAATGTATTTATTTTCCAACAAACATCTGCTGGACCTGGGATGAAAGAACCTGGGGGACTCAGAGCATCATCACACCTGTGGCTCAAGCTGGAAACTCTTAAGAAAACTTTCCCTTACAGGGGCTCCATGTGATGATTTCACTCTGTGTTGTGGCAACCGTAACATAAAGTATTTTCCTTAATAATAATGGGCACTGCTGACTGCTGCTGCACTAGCTCTGTGATTCAGGGATCTGGTTAACATCCTGCTGGAAAAATCTCTAATTAAACAACAGCAGTAGTCATAGTCCAATAGACCTGAAAGCTTCAAGTGCAGGTCACCATACCACTGTACTAAATGCCATAAGCCAGGGAAAAAAAAAGATTCCTGGTCCCAGAAATGTTATTGCTTTAACATTTGGCTGTGAAATAAAAAAGTAAATAGAAAATAATTAGAAAACAGAGCGACTTTTCTTCCAGTACGTATAAGTACCTACCTACCTACTTGCCCTTTTACAAATACCTGTTCTCCATTGTTCAGAATCTTACATGCTTCACCCTATCCTGCACTGATTAGACAGTGCACGCTTTCTAAATGCTAAGGTGCTAAGAATAAAACTAGGCTTAATCCACAACTAATTGCATTTCAGAGAAAGATATTCATAATTTTTTTTAATTGAATGTAGATTAAATCAGGTATTATAAAGGACTCAAATGTTCTTTTTAGTCTACAAGACACCTAATTCCTTTTTTAAATTTTTCTTCTTTCTAACCTTCATGAACAACTAATGAAAAGAATTAAAGAGCCTACCATAATATTAAACAAATCTCTTTGAGAAAGATGTTAAGATTAGCAATGATGGACAAGACAGAAATATCTGTCCCTTTCAGTCACTCAAATTTAATTAAAATAAACCTAACCTGTTATCTGCCACCCAAAGTGTCCTATGGAAACAAGACTGTAATGGTAGCATAGACAAATTGGTTTCTTTTGATAAACTTCTCAGGTTTAATTAAAAATAAAACATTTATTCCGCAAAGAGTGCCACATCAGAGATGGTTACTTTTCATTTATTCCTGTTACACATTTTCTGAACATTCATGATAAGATTCCATGTAACTAAATAAGAAAGCTGAGATTTATATCAAAGGGAGAAAAGCTTTTGCTTAGCATAGGGAAAGAGCATGACATATCTCAGGGTGCCCAGAGCAGGGGAGAATCAGAAAGCTTCAGCAGCTTAAGTCAGAAACTTATGCAAAAAATAACTGTGTCAGCTTGAAACCAGCTAGCTTTGGTACTGGAGCACCCTGAGTCTTGGGGTAAGATGTATGCTAATTCAGGAAGTTTTTTTAGTCCTAGTCCCTTTTGAGCTCCTAGGCAGTATGATAATGCACACAGCAGAGAAAGGGAGATGGTCATGTCTCTCCTTATGGAAAGCACATTTATTGCCACATCATTTTAGAAATGTTTTGCAAACTAGATGATGGGAAGTGGCCTCCCTTTCTGATTTGACATCCTTGGCAGGTGCCAGAACTTCTCAACCTGAAAAAAAGATTGTTTACTCTGGAAGCATCTCCATGTGTCCATCTAAATCATCCTCTGTTCTGGACAGGATAATGATATTTCAACAACTCCTGACAGGTCTGTTTAAATTGAGTAAAAATACCTCAATGAAGACTGTGGAGCAACCACCCAAAAAGCCTGTTTTTGTGCTGCATCACCACTATTGTTAGGAAGGGTCCTCAAATATTCAGTGTCCCCACACCTTTTTGCTGTAAAATATTCCTAATATTTTTCTTCCCACCTTGATCTGGACACAGGATACAACTACTTCATATTTAAAACTATATACATTGGAAGATTGCTGTTCTACCTAGTGAAGATGATAGAACCTGAATTGTTCCTTTCTTACACTAACCCGGGTTCTTCAAGAATCCCCTAAAAATGTCATTTGCTAATATTTTTGTTCCAGTTTTCAAATGGTGCACAAAAATAATACATACAGCAGTCTAATTGAATCACAGAATCATGGAATCATAGAATCACCAGGTTGGAAAGGACCCACCGGATCATCGAGTCCAGCCATTCCTATCAAACACTAAATTATGTCCCTCAGCATCTTGTCTACCCGTGCCTTAAACACCTCCAGGGAGGGTGAATCAACCACCTCCCTGGGCAGCCTGTTCCAATGCCCAATGACCCTTTCCATGAAAAACCTCCTCCTAATCTCTAGCCTAAATCTCCCCTGGCGGAGCTTGAGTTAATTGAGTTAATTGAGTTAATTGAGTTAATTGCAGTTATTCTGGTGCTGTGTGAAAGAGACCTTGCAGGAAGGATAGGAAAAGGTAACATCCAAGACCTGGCCTGAGGTTCTCCTATGAGTACATTCCAGAATAAGATTTATCCTTATTATATTTGTATTGTCAGCCAGGTCTATTACCTGACCTTTCATAGGTGAGTTATTTGTTAGGCAATCCAGATATGCAACTCACTGTCGTAAGACACCTTAAGGGCCACTTAGCTTTTAATTTATTTATATGCCTGGCAAAAATGCCTCGCATTGCTATATCTCAAATTAACATGCCTCTTGAAGAGAGTCAAAAGTCACGTACTGGGACTCATAAAAAGCTCACATACTAAGAGTGAAGATACGGCTTCCTGAAGAAGTCTATTTTTTCTCATTTCCTGAACATCTCCTACATTAAAAAACAAGACAGGACATTTTGTTCATCAAGGCTGCTACCACAAATATAACTAAAGCCTCTTGACACAAGTATTTTCTCACTAGTGGCCTTAGAAAATTGTACAGCCAATCTCACTGATTAATATTTCTACTGAGAAAAGTCATGCTCTAAATTTTAAGGACAAGTCACTTGATATCTGAGTGGCATGGAGGTCTTTTCATCTTACAGATTACACAGTGAAATAAGAGATGTGTTTATTAACTTTAGTGTTCACTGCAGTGACTTTTAAAATGTTTGATCTTTGAGATACTCAGGTTATCCAGGTTTCTGTCTTGGATTTGATCACCAGATTAGGTGTCATTATGACTGTTTTTTGGAAAGGCTCATTATCTTTCAAAGCAAACGTGTATAAACTCTGCCTACATATGATTGATGGTACTGAACAGAAGCTGGATTCACAACCTCCAGAAAACTCTACAGATCAGTCTTCCCATGATTTTAACATACTGCTTTCACATTGAATTTTATAAATTTCATAGTCTGAACGAAGGAGACTTCATTACCACCAAGAAGAGTAGGTCAGTGAAACACAGGAACTTCATTCATAACAAAATCAATTGCCTATGAAAAAGAACTGAACTAGAGGTGATTAATTCTTTTTCAGTGGCTACTTTTGGTAGTCATGACAATTATTCATTCCAAGGAGCTATCAGGTTTTTTAGTACTGCCTTTTTTAATTAATTTTAAACCATCTAAGAGGAAATTTCAAAGTCCAGTGGAATCAACTAGAAGATGCTGATTATAACGGGCCTGCTCACAGGGAGAGCTATTTGGCTTCACAGTTATGCAATTCATGTCATTTGTCTTCCTTGGTACTGCACTTTGTTTTCCTTTTTCTGTTTAGTCAAATTTTAGTTAAACAGACCTTTTTTTACCCAGAAATAAAACTACTTTGAGCTGTTAAGCACCCTAAAAACATGCAATAAAGTGTGGTAAGCCCCCTGAGGTGAGTTGCCTAGATTTTAAGTAGAGAACTCTATGTGAACCTCATTTTCAGAAGAGGGATGAAGTCAGAATACCAACTCAAACCGTGCGAGTAGGAAGCAGGCATTTTGACCAAGCACCTCTGTTCCTCTCTACCTTGATGCTATCTGTCATATCAGAGCTATGGGTTCCAATTAAGCTAACATTTCCAGCTCCCAATTTATCAGCGTCCCGTGGGGTTTTCTATACACATTCCTTCTAACCCTATGGCAACAGGTCAAATTGGACAGCAGGTCTAAATCATCTCAATCTGATAACCACATACTGATAGCTTCATGAGCTGCAGTTTCAATTACAGGTAAAAATAAACCAGTTCCTCCTTTGCCTTTACATATCCTTACCCCCACTTCCATATTTCCCCCTTGGATGTTCTGTTGCCAGCAGGAATGCACCAAAACAAAAGTCAATTCACTGATTACTTGCAGATCTGGATACAGCTTTGGCTTTGATAAAAATTTCCTCCAAGAGGTGACATTGTTCAAAATCCTTCATTTTCTGGAGTTGTTTGATTTAATCTAAACTCTTTTGTACCTCTTTATATCTGATGTTAAAAATAGTTAAACAATAGCCTATTGAAATCATTTTTTTTTGATTCTCAGATGTTAGCCTGCATTCAAATATTAAAAATTCTGTTGGAAATTCAAAGACATCTTCGTACATTAAATCTTCACTCTTTTAAGCTAAAAGTTAGCAAAGAAATTGGAGAGAACAGGCAGAGCCCTGGTTAACCTCTCAAATTACTTTTTTTGATTTGGGGGTTTTATTAATTTTTTTTAAAATAGAAATGAGAAAATATAATAGGCATGCTAGGTGGAAGAAAAGTAATAAATAATTCAGTGGCAAGGAAAGAGAAGAAACTGCACCAAGTCCTGTCTGCATTTTGTTATAGAGCACTTGACAGTCTCAAAGGTGAACAACACACAAGGTGCAACTAGAAAAACTGACAAATAGCCCTTCCTAGTTCACATCGACTTTTATCCTCTCAGCTCACTGATGAACGCTATGGTTGGTCCCAGCTTAAATAGTATTTCCTTCATGGCATGTGCCCCATAATTCCTATGCTATTTCTACTGGGACCAGCTACATTACATTTCATCATTTGAAAGGAATACCCTCTGTAGAAGGATGATAATCCTACATGGAGCTTAATTCTATCAATAATTATATAGAGAAAGAAATTCAACACTAAATCTCCATCTCAGCTGCTTTTTTTTTCTTTTCATTCTTCTTTAGTCAAATAAAGATGACTCAGAATACTTAGAGTGAAGGACATTAGCTGCCTCCTGAAAACTTTTCTATATGAGGGTAAAGGTGTGCTATTCTGTACAGGCCATTAGGATTTTTCAGATTTAGATAAGGAAAAATTTCATGTTCAAAGTGAAAAACTGTAAGAATTAATTCCTCACCAGTTATGATGCACTAGAGGAACCGCGAAGGTCCATCCAGACACCAATGAGCATTTCACAGAATCACAGAATCACAGAACAACCAGGTTGGAAGGGACCCATCGGATCATCAAGTCCAACCATTTATATCATAGAATCATGTTATCATAGCATGGTTTGGGTTATATTCACCTTCCCTGGAGGGGTTTAAGGCATGGGTAGACGAGGTCCTGAGGGACATGGTTTAGTGTTTGATAGGAATGGTTGGACTCAATGATCCGGCGGGTCTCTTCCAACCTGGTGATTCTATGATTCTGTGATTCTATATAAGACCATTAAAGATCATCTAGTCCAACATCACTGCAGTAAGCAGGGATGTGTTAGAATTATAAAATGGTTTGGCTTGGGAGGCAACTTGAAGATCAACCCACTACTCAAACTTTTCCAGGTCCCTCTGGATAGCATCCCAACCTTGAGTGTCAACTGCATCACACACCTTGACATCGTCTACAAACTCACTGGGTACACTCAATCCCACTGCCTATGTCATTGATAAATATGCCATCTCCAGCTGAATAGTCAGAGAGAGCAGTCTGTGTTCCTTGTTAGGGCACATCTTTCTCTCATTTTCAGCATATTCTAAGTTTCATTCTGTCCCACGAATATCCCATATCAATAGAACGTTTTCTCATTGCAAATGCTTATATTTTTGGCAACGTCAGGCAGAAGGTCATTGAGGCTAATATTATCAGGGAATCAAGACAGGAAAAGAAGCAAGTACTAGGGAACTAACACTAAAAATATTTGTGTTTTATCTTTTTCCATCTATTCCATCTGGGGTAAAACAAACTAAAAACAACAAAGAAAAACAAATGGTGGAAATTTAAACAAAATCTAGATTTTTTGTTTGATTTTTAAAAAGTGGAGGGGCAAATAAACTGTTAAAAGTAGAAGATGTACTGTATTTTTACTGGCCCAACTCTATAGTTTAAAAAGTCTTTATATGTTTAGGCTTTTCGAAAGAGAAAAGAATCTGAGCTTATGAGAAAGACTCGGTTGGAAAACCAGATGGCTTCTACAACAGTGAATAGATTGAAAACTGTGCTGGGAGTGAACAGCTCCACAGATTAGGCAAGAAGTTTGAGCGATCTTCTGAAAGAACACAACTGCCATGATTCAAAACACTTACAGGGTTTTTATTACAACATATAATTGACTGAAATATAGCATGATTTATTTCATGATGCCTTATAGTTAGTACATTTTCTGAAATTAAAACAGAATGGAAATAAAACAAACACTCTTTCAGACTGAAATATAGGGTTTTATCAAGAACTGATTAAGACTTGCATTTAAAGCCTTCTCCGAGTAAAAGTTGTGCTTTCCTGAAGTGAAACTTCTTTACAAGAAAGTAATTATTAACTAATGGAGTTTCATGTTTAAATAAAGAACAGAAAAAAAAATCTTTTCAGCATTTTGGTTTTCCTTCCAGCATCTATAGGTTTGATTTATTTATTTATTTCCTTCTTTTTTTTACTCTGAGAGGGAGAAAAACGGAATATAAATGGAAAGGCATAGTAGAAAATATAAAATTGAACTGTTTTATATTTCTGGGAATTTAAAATATTTGCACAAGGAAAGATATCACGGAGTAAAGTAGAAAACTACCCTGGAAAAGTACCATCAAAAAGACGATTACAAAAAAAGTTACAAAAAAAGTTACAAAAAAAGTTACAAAAAAAGAAAACCTTTCAAAAGGTTTTCTTTTTAATATCGTGGACCTGTAGCTATTAAAACAATGTTAAGAGCCTGCAGTTATAAAAGGAGCTATGGAATAAAGCAGATGATAAAAGCTTTGTATTTTCTCTGGGTTGGCATATGGCTTTCCAATTCTGTAGAACTAGAAAGATGATCATGTAAAAAACAACAGCAATAAGAAAACCCCAGGGGTCCTCCTCGAGAGCCTGCTACGCTCTTTCTTGAGTTTACACACTCTGTTGGAAAGATGCACGTGATTGTATCCATTTGTCTTTTTACTTTTTCTATGTAAGACTTTGAAGACTATTTTTTCTGCTTAATGGTTGCTGTAACTTCAAGACTGTGAGGATTTGTTGGAATGGCAACTTCCAGGCTGCCCTCTACATTTACACCACTAATTCTTGAAGACAATTGTCAAAGATGCTTTCACTTAAAGCTTAAGTACTAGGACAGCATGGCTTAAATAAAAAGAGAATTTTACCATCAAAGAGAATCAAAGAGAATTTCAAACCATCTACCCTACGCTCCAAAGCTGAATCGCATCTTTTGTGAGACGATGGAAAGCTTAACATCTGCTTTTGAGAGCTTCAAGGACAAAAAGATGTTGATTTGGCCCTTTATCTGGGGATGAAATTTCTTCTTAGCTCAGCACTGTATATAAAAATAAACAAAACTGAAAGATAAAACAGAAAAGCAGATGAAGAAGAAAATCATTGCTCTTTATCAACAAATAAGAAAACACACACCATAACACCTAATAAATTAATACTGGTATCACTGAAAAATAAAAATAACATTTTCAAAGGACAGTTTGTCATGTTCTCATGAATCAGGATTTGTTGTTTGTTTTTTTTCCTTTTCTACACCCTCCCCCCCTTTAATTAATACATTTACTTCCAAATAAGATCTGAGCATTAGGAAAATGTCACACCATATGTGTGTTTATTTTTGCTCAAGTAATTATAATGGCGTAGGATCACTCTTTTCCTTTCTTCGCTTGCTGAGACAGAATGTTCCTTCAGAGGATAGAACAGCCTCAAAGCAGCTGCTGCAACATCTGAGACAGAGAAAAACTCGAAACTTCATACACTTTTCCTTGTATATGCAGTGACCTTTGTGAGGGAGCGAGGAAGACCTTCCTCCGAGTGCTTTCCCTGCAAGTTTTGGAGGAATCTGTCTATGGCACGAGTTAGAAAAGAGGTCCTCTGTACCCAGGTGCGAAGTTCCACTACGACAAATAGCATTTCTGCAAATGCATTTACAAGTGAATGTCTAGTAACTTACACAATTGAGCACAATAAGCCTCCACAGGCTGACTGCTCTTTTAGAGAAAAAAAGTTATTATATTTTTGCAATAATACATCTGTCTAAATTACATCTAAGGAATTTGGCTAACTTGGAACCAAACCACTGCAAGTCCTAGCCCAGAAAGACTGCCCTCTTGCACTCAAATGGATAGTAGAAACAGCTTCGTTAAAGTTTCTACAATGGAATTTTCTTCTTCACTGGACAGTATTTGGTTTTCATCTTCCCAGTGAGTTCCGATGTTTTCTGAGGGGTCAGATGATTGCAGGTTTTTTCCAATTATTATTTCTGTTATTACAGTTTTACTTTAATTACTAACAAAGTGTCAGAATTGAGTATCATTTTCCATCAAACCAGAGTTTATTCTTCCACAAAAGAGAGATGATGCAAAGATCCTATAGACCTTACTTATTGCTATTGTGTTTTACACAAATGTGTAAATTTGATGTAAAAACATGGAAAATAGTTCATGCTGAAGGATACTATCTGAAGATGTAGTAATTTTAGACATAAAGGGAAAGATTCTTTCCATCAAATTAGGCATTCAGCTGCTGAGTGATTCTAAAGGTCTTTGGAATATCTGTGATGCTTTCTGCAATTTTACCGTTTCATAGCTATTGTTCTCCTGCCTCCATTCTCGTCAGACTGACATTTGCAGAGATGAGAAAACAGTAAGAGATACCAGAAATAAATTCAAAATATTCAGTCAGAGTTGCTTCTTCTAGACACTGTATGAATGAATACTACAGACAAAACATGAACTAAAGACCTTTCCTTTCTCTTTATGATTTAAATAAAGAGTTCCTATAACCAAAGAAACCTGCACAGAGGATGTAGTCCTCTGGTCATTGCTTATAATATGATCTTCTTCTTTCTGTATTCACTACTAAATATGCAGGATGCTGCTGACCATCTGGGTTTTGGGCTAATTTTCCAGGAGCTTCATTTCATTCCAGTACAACAGTTCATGATGTTGGGAAGCATAATTTTGACTTCAAGACACTTTCACTCTCATACTTATTCACTGGCAATAGTCCAATAGCTAATATGAGCTTTCCATCTGCATAGATTTCATTACTTCATTTCCATGGGTGTTTTAATATAGCCCATTCATGATTTCCTATTCAGTCATTTCACAGTGTTGTGTAGGTAGTAAAAATATTTGTACTTATTTAACTGCATGTGTTCATTTTCTTGAGGTCAAGATTCAAAAGTCATAATGCTACTGTAGTTTATATTACAGTATTAGGGGTTGTAGAGAAAGTTTCTTGTTTGCCTGGAGGGTTTTTTTTTCCTTTTTTTATTCAGTCTTCAATGATAAGGCAACATTATGGGATATTAAGATCCGTTTCTGATAATCTTAATCTAAACAATGTAGGAATTAGAGACTTCTTGGAGGTTTCCTACCTCTTGCAGTGATTTATTTGTACACGGTAAACTCAATCTGAGGCAGATTCTTCCTAAGCACTGTTGTCTCCAAGGGCTTCATGCATTCACAATAGAGATGAAATGGTCATACTCACTGCCTTCAATAAAAGTTGTAGAAATAGGTTCCTTTGGGCTGAGGAACCACAAATCCTTCCTGAGACCCAACACAGCCACAATGTCAGCTCAGATGTTGAGATGCTGCTTCCTTTTTAAGGTAGGAAATCCATTGTGGTGCTTCTCTTACAACTCCATAAACAAGCACAGACAGCAAGATTAACAGAGAAAAATTCAAATAATAATTTGCATATGCCTCTCGTTAGGCAGACCACAGAGGTGGTTTTAAAAGTTGATCCTGAAATGTAATGTCAGCAAGACAGTCACATCATTGTGCATCAAGTTGAAAAGCATATTATTCACTTTTTAATAAAGCCCTCTTAGGAGATCATAATCTAATCATGGAGACCTAAAAAGTCCGTGTCTTGCAGCTAACAGTAATTCTCCTGGTAGATGATCATGGCTCACACTGATTGTAGGGATTCACTATCTTCAGGAACGTGAGCAATCACGTCGCATAAAGTGCTGCATCTATCAGCCAGTGCATGGCTGGGGATTTTCCGTAGACCCTGAGCCACAGTTGTGTTTCGCAGGATAACCTGTTCTTTGATTTGAGAGGCTTTTATGTTCTGGCACTTGCAACTGGGAGAGGGAAAGGGTCAAATTTTTTGCCTCGCTTTTTCTTTTCCTTAAAATTTCCTTTTCTTAAAACTGATCCTGCACTGAACTTAAGCATTGATTCTTCCCTATTTGGCATTACTACTAGGCACTTAAAACCCTGCAAGGAAACATTAAAATACCTTGGGGCTGCCTGGCTTTATATGGCATGTCTCTTACATTGGACTATGGACATGAAGGTGGCCGCTAACATCTGTGGGTTTTCTCCTATTTTCTGACTACTACAGAGTCTGAACAATTCAGCTAAACTTATTCACTTCACTCCTCATATATGACGACAACAAAATCTTTACTGCTTTTCTTTCACCTACTTCATTCCCTTCATCCTTCTAATGGCACTTAAGCATAAATAAAATACACAACTATAAATTGGAAAATTGCTTATAGAATCATAAAATCATAGAATCACTTGGTTGGAAAAGACCTCTGAGATCACCAAGCCCAACAGGACCTGTCCACTACCAGACAGATTATTATGTAGAAATGTATAAGAAAATGTGCTGTTGCCTGATGGGTTATTTCAAATCTCACTAATGGATTGGTGCTAGTAAAACCAAATTTTGAGCATACTTTGAACCAGTACAGTTGCTTTAATGTTTAATGAAAAAAGCAAACTGTTTCTGCATAGTTTCCTTGACCTCTCCCAATCTGGGTCACTAAGTATCTTTAAGCATTCGGTGTAGTCTGGATAAATCTGGATGTTCTGCAATAATCCTAGATCAATCAACATAAATGAACCAATTCATCCCAGACATGGACTGAGAAGACATTTGCTTGAAGAATGTGGAACATTTGGGATTCAAATGCAATGTTTTCCAAGGTTCTTTGGCTTGAGAATTTAAACCGACAATTACCAACACTCTGGCATTGTTTAAAGTAATTAAAAAGCCTATGAAAGGCAATATAAATAATCACATATACTTGGACTCAAGCACTATAGTTTTTTACAGTGTGCTTGGCATAAACTAAGTAAAACAAAGCAAAAAGTAAGTGAAATTTACTTCTTTTTTTCACTTTAACATAAACTCCTAGACTTCAATCTTCCTAGCATTTATGCATTCACTTATCTGTAAGCACATGAATAATCCTCTTTATTTCAGTAGCAGTTCTCATCTGCTTAAACTAAGCTTTAAAGACTTCCAACAGAAGCCATTTTTAAGCATATTTCAAAAGTTGTGTTGCGAGAAATGTAATTTATGTTTAATTATAAGGGAATTTCATTGTTTCTCTCAGAGAGAAAGTTGGTGCTCTGTACTCTAGGGAAAACAGTTGGTAGCTCCAACCAGAAATACATAGAGAAAAGATGTGGAGATATTCCCCAACAAACAGTGAAGGCCAAAATAGCTTGACTAGGGATGTTTTGGTCCAGGGAAAAATTATGCAAAGTATCAGCTAAAGTTAGATTCAAAGCAGGTTGCTGATCTGCTTCTCCAGCCTACCTTACAATGACATGAAATCCAGTCCTACACTGGGTAAGAGTGAGGTTTGTCCCAGTTAAAAGCAATGAACTGAATAACACAATCATGTTCTGCATGGATCTTATTGTCTTTTTTTTCAGTAATATAAAGAAGGGAACTTCAAAGTATTAAACCATCAAACGATTTATAACATCATGCAAATTTGTGCTAGATGAGGATTTGGCTCTTAAAATCATTCTAGCTTGCATGCAGTAAAATCACATAGTACATCCAAAGTTCAGCACACTCTGATAGTGTATCCAAAGTGTCTACTTGATCTATAGGTTGAACTATACACAGTCATGGGACTGGGTCCATAAACCTGGACTGAATTAATTGGACTGAGATCACCTCCCTTTGCATTTTCATAAGCTTTTACTTAAAAAGCTAGGATATTGTTTAGCACAATGGGGGGGGTGTCTCTCTTGCAGTGGTATTATGCAAGTAATTCCCATTCAAATGACTTTGTTTATACAAAGAGCAATCTGAAATGGTCCTCAGGCAAATGTCACATGTTGCCGTGCCAGCATCTGCAACTTTGAGGATTCCTGATCATGAGCAACAGACCAAAACAATGAAAAAAATCCTTGCACAAGATAGAAAACCAGCCAACCAGCTGGAAACTTTGCCCAGTTCTCTTTTCTCATATCAGGAGACCTCCAAGTGTGTATGTTCCAAGAGCTGCTTCCAGCACATCTAGCTATCATGCTTGGCAGCAAAGGAATTTGGTTGAAAGTGCCATGTTCTTCTCACAACGCTCCTTTCAAGATAGCATTGCCCATCTTCACTTTCCACTGGGATGTGGCTTTTCTAACTACTTGTCAAGGGTCCTGGAACTGCCAGCTAAAACATCTGCCCAGGGAGGTGGTTGATTCACCTTCCCTGGAGGTGTTTAAGGGACGGGTAGATGAGGTCCTGAGGGACATGGTTTAGTGTTTGATAGGAATGGTTGGACTCGATGATCCAGCGGGGCTCTTCCAACCTTGTGATTCTATGATTCTATGATTTAACCCAAGAGAAATGTACCTTAGCAATCTTATTTGTAGAGGTTTGTCCAATGACAGCAAGTTTTCTTCTTCATGTCAGTCTTCAATACAAAGGTCCAGAAAGTCACCTCTATTTCCAAAGCTTATTTTCCTAGCTATTAGGACAACGGTCATGCTTCAATTGCTTTTCTTTACTAAAAAATCAATAATTCCTAATGGCTTATTAATATGAAGATTGAAGCCATATGGGCTTTCATGAGAAATATTTATTCACTTCCTCTCTCATTTTTGGTTTTAATAGAACAGAGAGAGATGAAAAGCCAGAAAGAAAAAAAAAAATATGTCCTCAAAAATTGCATGTGGTTAACATCAAAACATTTTAATTGAACTTCACATTACAAAAACCCAGATGGTACATGTTCTGTTCAAGCCTCAGGGGACTGCAACATGCTACCAAGTGTAAGACGTATCGTTCCCTTCCTCTTCCCTAGTGTAAAGAGAACTTTCAGTTAAGACACCTCAGGCTGGCAAAATCTGGATTTTACTGCTCTTTGGGGATTCAGGGAGATTTCAGGGAATGCTTAAGCAATTTGATATTATCATGCCTCCTTTCCTATGGACTGGATTTCTAAAATTAGTGTTTTTTCTGGGATGATATAAAGGAACTAATCCTCAGAGGAAACAGGGCAGACTTGCCTGACCTTCAGCTGGAATGAATCAGTTCCATAAGTTTGTCTCATGTGGATCTGGCCCTCTGATTTGCAGCAGTTCAGGATCTTGCCACCAAGATGGGCGAGTAGTTGTGTATTGATATTCTTCTGTTTCAGACTTTCACCTTTAAAACATAATTTCATAGGCTATGGTATCACCCCACTCCCAGAACAACACCTTGTGGCAACCAGAGGGAAATCTGTCTCTATTCTCTGATTGTCATAAAGCACATCACTGTGCCTGGTGCTGTGACATTACAACATTTTTCTGGGTGCCACCAATGACTTCCCAAGAGAAGAATGAGCTAGTAAACTTGCCATGGCTTGTGCAGATGTCCCCTACTGTAGTTGAAGTTTATATGGTGAAGTTTATATGGTATAATTCAGGTATACTACGTAGTAGTTCCACTTACATGAACATCGACACCTTGGTTTCAAAGGTTAATCTCAAATTGTATCAAATCTGGGTGTGCTGGAATTTCAGGTAGCTCCCATCACTCCTCAGGAGACCATCAGCTCCCACAGATTCCCTTGTCTTTTCCTTAAACTCACATCATTGCTCTGGAGCGGGTTCAGAGAAGAGCTACGAGTCTGGGGAAGGAGCTGGAGAACAGACCTTATGAAGAACGGCTGAGAGAGCTGGGGCTGTTTAGCCTGGAGAAGAGGAGGCTGAGAGGAGACATCATTACTCTCTACAGCTACCTGAAAGGAAGTTGTAGAGAGGAGGGAGCTGGGCTCTTCTCCCAAGCAACAGGGGACAGGACAAGAGGGAATGGCCTCAAGCTCCACCAGGGGAGATTTAGGCTGGACATCAGGAGGAAGTTTTTCACGGAAAGGGTCATTGGGCATTGGAATATGCTGCCCAGGGAGGTGGTTGATTCACCTTCACTGGAGGGGCTTAAGTCACGGGTAGATGAGGTCCTGAGGGACATGGTTTAGTGTTTGATAGGAATGGTAGGACCCGATGATTCTGCGGGTCTCTTTCAATCTGGTGATTCTATGACTCTATGATTCTATGATTATTGTGCCCTGAGGCACGAGACTGGCCGTTAGATGCAAGTTCCTGACTCCTTAGAAGCAGAATGAAGGTGAGCATGTAGTTTGTGACCCAAAATTGATCAGAATAATATTCGGTGTATTCTTGTTGAACTGCCTTTGCCTATGATCAATGACCTTCTACAAGTGTTGATTTAGGTTTACAAATAAAACAGATTGCAAGTGCAATGCTTAGTTCACGTGAACAACATTGGCACCAGATACACCATGTTTTGGTAGCTGCAAGCTTGCAGAAGAAGTAACAGAATATTTTAACAAGTGACTGAAAGTGCTGCAAAAGCATCGGAATTGACAGCTTGATGTGTGGAGAGTGATGGGGAGGACAATTTGGGTTGTAAATACATTAAGCTCACTAGTGTAGGAGGAAGTTTTATGATCTCGGGAACACCTGAAAAAAGACAAAAATCCCCAAAGCGAAAACTAAAAAATAACCTGAGACAAAGTGCATTTGCATTTGACCTTCATCAAGATGAAATTACTGCAAAGAGCTACAAAGAAACATGTTGTTGGGGTTCTTGGTTTTCACCTCAGTGATATTAAAAGAAAAAAAATCTCAACAAAGCATCTAATAAAATTTAATGCTGCTGCCATAGCCTGAACAAGATGCAAGAAATCAGGTTGTGAGGTTGTACTTTGTACTTATAAGCTGCTGCTTCCATTAGCTTTGATGACCTTTCTCCTTTGCCTCCTCAATATTTAAATCCTCCACTCCACTTGCCAGAGACATCATCAACTTCTCGATGCTTCACTGAGAAAAGCACTGAGCTGGGGCAAGGCCCTCTCCTGTGTTTCTGTATGAATCCTGAAGTGTTCGAATAAGAACATAAAGAATAAAAAAGAATAAAGATAACAAGATGTTGCAAAGCAAGGAAGGGAGAAGAGTGGCCTCAGGAGAAGGGAAGTGTTTTGTCTTCCATCTTTTAGAAAAAATAGGAAAGGCAAGAGAGGAGGGTGGCCAAGAAGGAGCCAGGTCATCTCTGGGATTTACTGATGTGGAAGGCTGCAGATGCAACTTCTTGCCAGAAACAACTTGTTGTGATGATAGTTACTCAGTATGAGTTATGTATGGGACAGCTGCACTGAGAGGGTAGGCTGGGAAGGAGGAATTTGATCTTCATTTTTTTTTTTAATAGATGGATTAGATAAATGATGTTAATTTTTTTTTTAAACGTGTTAAATGATGTTGAATGTTCAATTATGTTAAATATTTAAAAAAAGGTCTGATCAGAGCCATGATTGTAAGGTGACAAAACTATCACAGCTTAACAAGCTGACACATTTCATCCAAACCACCATACTGGTCTCTGTACACCAGACAAATGCACAGCAAATTGATTTAACTTTGCTCACAGGGAAAGAAGGCTAACTTAAGTCACATTATTCCACATGACACATGTCAAACTACTGCAGTTCAGTGATGCACAGTAACTCATAACGCTGAGATGTGCTGGGCCATGAAAACACAGTCTGAATCCTCGTCACTGAGCCACTTAGATGCAAGCAGGAAAGAGTCTGAGAGGCAGAAACAGATTCTCTTAAAGTGAAAAGAGATGAGTTAAGGACACTACAACTTCTTCCAGTGCTCAGTCTTGAGAATTTGCAAGTACAGTTGAGACCAAATTAATTCCCACAGTAAATCCACAGAGGTCACTGCCATTCCCAGTATTTGATCACAACAGTTTGCTTTGCAATCAAGGGATTCTAGTATCCTAGGATTCTAAGACAGGCCCCTGGACAAACTGGTGGTTAGTCACATGGAGATGCGTCATATTTGCTTAAGACTTAGATAATCATAGAATCATAGAGGAACCAGGTTGGAAGAGACCCATCGGATCATTGAGTCCAACCATTCCTATCAATCACTAAACCATGTCCCTCAGCACCTCGTCCACTCATGCCTTAAACACCTCCAGGGAAGGTGAATAAACCACCTCCTTGGGTAGCCTCTGACAGTGCCCAATGACCCTTTCTGTGAAATTTTTTTCCTAATGTCCAGCCTAAATCTCCCCTGGAGGACCTTGAGGTCATTTCCTCTCATCCTGTCCCCTGTCACTTGGAGGAAGAGCCCAGCTCCCTCCTCTCCACAACCTCCTTTCAGGTAGTTGTAGAGAGCAATGAGCAATGAGGTCTAAATACTAGTATACTACTCTGTTAGCTGGTTTTCTGCTGCACCTGACTCTCCTGCATGACTTAGGAGCTGTCAAAACATTTCCTATTTGTCTATGTTAATGTTATCTTGGATAAACTATTGATATTTGCCAGACTGGCTGTTCTGCATCAGTGAGTGGCTGATCTATTAAAGCATCAGCATTAAGATTCGATAGCAGCAGGTGGGTCAATCAACTTGACCCACACACAGCCCATGCCCTGTGAGTTGTTGACATGTACGTCAGAGATTTTGAGTTAAAATTTACATACTAGAAAAAAATAACCTCTCACAGTTCATTAAAATATATACACCAAAGAAACCAGAAAGGGTAAAATTGCACATCTTTATAGGCTTAACATTCATCATACTGTTTGTTTTCCCTTCTCTATCCTGTTTCTCCCATCTGGTTTGATACCACTATTTATGTCATTTTAACAGCCACCCTCCACCCCCTCTGCGCTGCATAGATTTCAAACTCAAAATAAAAACAAACCCCCACAGTAAAGCATGCTGAAAATTGCCACAGCAGTCCCAGGACTCCCCAAGCCAAGGAGCACTCTGTCAAAAGACAGGCACCATATGGAGCATGTTTATTGCTCTCAGGGCTGCCGTCGCAGCAGTCTTTTCTGCTGTCTCTGAAAAGTAGGGAAGAGGGGTTGAAAAAAGTCAGCTGCTCCTATATTTACTGTCCCTCTACATATATGCACAAATTCCCTTAGCAAGTTTGCAGATGACACTAAGCTGGGTGGAAGTGTCGATCTGCTGGAGAGTAGGGAAGCTCTGCAAAGGGACCGAAACAGGCTGGACTGCTGGGCTGAGTCTAATAGCATGAGGTTTAACACGGTCAAATGCTGGGTCCTGCAGTTGGGGCACAACAACCCTATGCAGAGCTACAGACTGGGAGAAGTCTGTCTAGAAAGCTGCCAGGAGGAGAAGGACCTGGGGGTGTTGGTCGACAGCCGACTGAACATGAACCAGCAGTGTGCCCAGGTGGCCAAGAAGGCCAATGGCATCCTGGCTTGGATCAGAAACGGTGTGACCAGCAGGTCCAGGGAGGTTATTCTCCCTCTGGACTCAGCACTGGTGAGGCCGCTCCTTGAATCCTGTGTCCAGTTCTGGGCCCCTCACCACAAGAAGGATGTTGAGGCTCTGGAGCGAGTCCAGAGAAGAGCAATGAGTCTGGTGAGGGGGATGGAGAACGGGCCTTATAAGGAACAGCTGAGAGAGCTGGGGTTGTTTATCCTGGAGAAGAGGAGACTGAGAGAAGACCTCATTACTCTCTCCAACTCCCTGAAAGGAGGTTGTAGAGAGGAGGGAGCTGACCTCTTCTCCCAAGTGCCAGGGGACAGGACAAGAGGGAATGGCCTCAAACTCCTCCAAGGGAGATTTAGGTTGGACATTAGGAAAAACATTTTCACAGAAAGGGTCATTGGGAACTGGCAGAGGCTGCCCAGGGAGGTGGTTGAGTCACCTTCCCTGGAGGTATTTAAGGCATGGGTGGACGAGGTGTTGAGGGGCATGGTTTAGTGTTTGGTAGGAATGGTTTGACTTGATGATCCGATGGGTCTCTTCTAACCTGGTGATTCTATGATTCTATGAAATCCATAAGTTCGAATCCAAATGTATGCTTTTGGTAAGGGTAGTGGCAGCAACAGGACTGCAGGGGAGCCACTAACAGGATAAGACATTCTGCTCAGATAAGCAGAAAGAAAGGCTTGATTGGTAATGCTGAAAGGCAGGCTGCTTATTTGGTACAAGCTGCCTCATGAGTGAAAGTCAAAAATATCCCAGTTATTAATAATAATGAATCACAATGAAAAAAGTGAGAGGGCACAGGCTTCTCAGTTATTTGCACAAGCTGCACTTGCTACTAGTCAGGAAAAAATTAGCAGAAAGTCAGAGGAAACAGGAAAAGGAAAGGGAGAGAGAGACACTGCAAGTGGATTTTTAAAGGTTTTAATTGAGGAACTGGTGCCATAAGGTGGTTTGTTTCCCTAGGTCTGTCCAGTCAGCTAGACAAGAGCATATATGTGAGATAATTAGTTGCATCACCATCGTTTTTGTCACACTTTGTGGCCAAAACAATGCTAAGTCCTGAGGTAAGACCTTTTTGATCAAAATGTTGGATTTGCTGCAAGGTCTGAGCTGCACACATGTGAGTTTGGCTATCACTCTTATTTCCAAGCATTGAAGCTCAAGGGACATGCAGGGACACAAACTCAGCCCTGAGAGATGGAAGAATGCCACTGAAACTGTACTTTGGCTGAGAGGAAACCAGAAGGCACACAGGCATCTAGGAGCTGGGAGACATCTGAAGTCCCCTGACAAAGGGGCAAGAGACGGGTCAGGATTTGCTATGCATCTCTATGTCACACAAAAGATTATGGGAGTTTAACTACCTGCATATCCCCAAGCCACAACTTCATTTATTGTCTTTGTGATTCTGTACAAGTTGTTGAAATAGAAGGAGGTCCATCTTGTCCTTCTTCATGGGGCTAAAAATTGTCAGTGAGATCAAGGCACTTGGGATCAGATCCATGTAGTTAGTGCCTCGAGGGTCCTGTCTCTGACTGCAGGTGATGGGAATGATCAGCCTGTCATTCTTATAAGCCATACAGTCACATAGACAAACACTTCTGTAGATCATTGGCTCATAAAAAGAAATTAGATTAAATCACAAGCAACAGTGAATTTCCCAATACCAAGCCTTTCTCTTGCTGAGTAATGTCAGCCACTCCTGCAAAGTGGCTATTTTCCAGAAAGTCCTCTTGAGACCTCCTGTTGTTTGCCAGACTCAGCCCCTTCCTGAGACAATACAAAATGATATTTAGCTCTCCAAAATGTGCCTTTGTGGGCATGGGCTTAATGGATGCAATAAGAAATGAAATCCTGAATACCACACATGTACAGAGTGAAGGTTTCCAAGGCATCTGGAAAGTGCTCTCCATAAAAAGTGCAAGTGACCTGCCAGATCAAGCTATTCCACTTGTGCCACAACACCATGATTTAGATGGAAATCATAATCTAGGGTCTGCATGGTGAATTTTGTGCAGTAACAGTAAAGCTTGTATCTGAGATACTTTCATTCTTTGCAAATTTATCTTCTATGCAGAATGGGAGGCTGCAGATTTGAACATCCATTTCTTAAGAGAACAGAGCCACCAGATGTGTTTTGACCAGCATTGGATAATCTGAAGGAGACTGGTGACTGGTAACACTTGGGCAATTAATGTTAGAAAGAATGAAAACACAGAATCTTTGAACAGGAAAAAGTAAAAGAAAGAAGAAAAGGAAAGAAGAAAAAGAGAAAGAAAGAGAAAGAGAAAGAGAAAGAGAAAGAGAAAGAGAAAGAGAAAGAGAAAGAGAAAGAGAAAGAGAAAAAGAGAAAGAGAAAAAGAAAAAGAGAAAAAGAAAGAGAAAGAGAAAGAGAAAGAGAAAGAGAAAGAGAAAGAGAAAGAGAAAGAAAGAGAAAGAGAAAGAGAAAGAGAAAGAGAAAGAGAAAAAGAAAAAGAAAAAGAAAAAGAAAAAGAAAAAGAAAAAGAAAAAGAAAAAGAAAAAGAAAAAGAAAAAGAAAAAGAAAAAGAAAAAGAAAACACATACACACGATGTCTTGAGATGTTTTGCCAGGCTTTGAGGAGTCGAAAACTGGAGTGGAACCCAGGAGAGGGCCTTGCCCAGTGACCTGGATGAGGGGATTGAATGCATCCTTAGTAAGTTTGCAGATGTCACTAAACCAGGAGGAAGTGCTTGAGGGTAGGGAGGCTCTCCAGAAGGATCTGGACAGGTTGGATCGATGGGCTGAGGCCAATGAGATGAGGTTTAGCAAGGACAAATCCTGGGTCCTGCACTTGGGACACAACAACCCTGTACAGCTCTACAGGCTTGGGGGAGAGTGGCTGACAAGCTGCCTGGAGGAGAAAGACCTAGGAGTGTCGGTCAGCAGCCAACTGAACATGAGCCAACAGTGTGCTTTGGTGGCCAAGAAAACCAACAGCATTTTGTCTGGTATCAAAAATGGAGTGACCAGCAGGACCAGGGAAGTGATCATCCCCCTGTACTCAGTACTGGTGTGGCCGCATCTCGAATCCCATGTTCAGTTTTGGGCCCTTCACTACAAGAAAGATATCAAGGTAGTGGAGCAAGTCCAGAGAAGGGGAACAGAGCTGGTGAAGGGGCTGGAGAACAAGTCTTACAAGGAACAACTGAGAGAACTGGTGCTGTTTAGCCCGGAGTAGCGGAGGCTGAGGGGTGACCTTATTGCTCTCTACAACTATCTAAAAGAAAGTTGCAGAGAGGTGAGTGTTGGTTTCTTCTCCAAACTGATAGGTTATAGGACAAGAATAGCCATTATCGAAGGGAAGTCTCCATCTTTGCAGGGATTTTATGCCTCAGTCAAAGCCAACTTTTCATCACTCTGCTTTTGTCAGTATAATAAAAATAACTAATGGTCCAACTCATCTACCACTGAAGTCAGAGGAAGAACAAAGCAGAAAATTAGATAAAAGACATGAGATATTCCATCTCAGAGTGGTGTTTTATTAGCCTTTGTTCTCATGGTGCATCTAAATCCTCACGCATGAGGCCTATGATTACACCCAGTGGGGAAATTCAGATTTATGTTAACAAAGAGAAAGAAGACCAAGTTATAATTTCTATCATGTGGCATAACTATATCAAATAAATGCACAGTCTGAAGGACAGCAGGATTTGATCACTTATTAAAGAGTTTATATTACTACTTTTTAAAACCAAGGAGAGATCCATTATTAATGGAGAACAAAGACAAAATCTAAGCAGCTGGTACACACACAAGCTGTTCTGAAATATGTTCCTGAAACAGGTGAGATGAATTACCATTTGGAAGCTGATTTTAGGAATGTTATTGAAACCCAAACGTAACATGGGACAGTGATGTGAGCACTCAGACCACCCACATTCATTCTTGGAAGCGTAATGCTTGGATTATTGTGAACATTAAAAACTGGAGAGGAATCTGAGTGAATATGATTGAATGGGCATATAAAGTATGCAGCATTGCAAATTCACAGCTGCAGGCAGTCAAGATGTAATTTGCGCTAGCATCCAGTTAGTAGCCACCATCCAGCTAGAACATGAACAGCATAATTTCTCTGATAGTCAGCTGTCTGTCTGCAACCTGTTGTGACCAGTGCAGGCAGTCAGTAATGCTCTCTCATCAAAAAAGGGGCTATCTTACTGCAGTGCATAGAAGAAAATTTTGTCTATTTATCTCGGTGTTGGAAATTAGCCCTAGCTGATTTGAGAAGAATGAGATTTATCTCACCTGGTAATCTGTAATTACACCTCCATGGCTTCCTGTCAATCTGCTCCATCGCTAAAGAGATTGTCTTGAACTCTTTATGGGAGAGGTAACTTCCAAAGAGTAGTTCATCCCACCAGTTTGATGCACCTGCATCAGGATGGTTTATCTTCTGTCAACCTAGAATCATAGAATCATAGAAGAACCAGGTTGGAAGAGACCCATCGGATCACTGAGTCCAGCCATTCCTATCAAACACTAAACCATGTCCCTCAGCACCTCATCTACCCATGCCTTAAACACCTCCAGGGAAGGTGAATCAACCTCCTCCCTGGGCAGCCTCTTCCAACGCTCAATGACCCTTTCTGTGAAAAAATTCCTCCTAATCTCCAGCTTAAATCTCCCCTGATGGAGCTTGAGGCCATTCCCTCTTGTCCTGTCCCCTGTCGCTTGGGAGAAGAGCCCAGCTCCCTCCTCTCTACAACCTCCTTTCAGATAGCTGTAGAGAGCAATAAGGTCTCCTCTCAGCCTCCTCTTCTTCAGGCTAAACACCCCCAGCCCTCTCAACCGTTCCTCATAAGGCCTGTTCTCCAGCGCCTTCACCAGCTTTGTTGCTCTTCTCTGGACTCGCTCTAGAAGAGCAGCTTAGCTTCAAGACAGACTTTTTACACAGAGTAAGGTGAGATGAAACTCACTCCAAAGCAAGAAGGAAAATTGTTGTTAAATAACACTTATTTGCTTTAAGTGCTTCCATCAAAAGTGCTCCATTTTAAGCATTGCCAAAAAATTACATCAACAACAAAATTGTAAGAGTCAATCTGACCTCTGGCAGTTGTGTCCAAGGACATTTCACCCCAAAGTCTTAGAGTTCTCATTGCAACACCACTGTCAAGGTAAACTGTAACAGAACCATCATTCCACAGGTCTTCAAGCACCTAAGGAGTCCCTTAATCCTGAATTTATCCATGTTCCTGAAACCAAGAGTATTACTTTTAAAAAAAAAATTACACAAAGTTTCAAAATAAGCATAAATAAATAAATAAATAAATAAATAGACAGATGATGTATGTGCACGTGACTCAACATTCAAAGGCAGGTTTGACAATGAAAAGTCATGTCCATGTGAAAACTGTGAATATTACATGCTTGGAAGAGCTGACACATTGTTGAATGTCTACAGATCAGGAACTAATGAAAAGAGAATTCACTATGCTGAACAAAAAAGATCATTGTCCCCTAAGACAGATGCTTTGTTTTACATCAGAGTTCACTGGTGACATCTTGTAATTGTAAAAAAGAAACCTTGCAGTGGGCACAAAAATTATAGCAAACTTTTTCATGCCTGGCTGATCTGATATCTTTGGTCTCCTACACAACACTCTCCTTCAAAGTTACCAAATGAGTTTTTCCTCTGCCCTAAGTAGTACAACTATTTCTTAATTTTTCTTTTTTTACTGTAATTTTGACAGACCAGTAATTTACTCCAATGATGGGATAACACATAGAAGTAGTGTAGTCGCCACTATTACTGCTATATAATTGTTCTTTGTTATAAATATGTTTAATTTGCCATACAGCATATCTTTATGGATTTTTTTTTTTTACTTCGTTACTCAGGCTGGTCTCTGAGACTCACTAGTGGTTAGCTTCACAGTGTAATGCACTCGGTGAAGAGTCAGTCAGAAAATGGACAAAGGTTTCAAATGCCTCATGTTCTAAAGGAAGATCCTTTTCAGGTAGGACAAGAGTATGTTTGGAAACTCTATGTTACTCATCTACAGGCATGGAGACAGTCATCTGATTCTTGACTGAAAGTAACTTCTTTTTTTCCCTATCTTGTGAATAAATTACTCAATTCTTAAAGTCTAGCACATCACACATCAGGTTTATCAGAGCTGATGTCCTCTACTCCAACTTGAGACGATCTAGCTGCATCAACTGACCCTTTGCAGTGGTGAGATCCACCCACAGGGCTTCTGGATCATGTGAGTGCCTCTGTGCAGCTCTTCGTGGTGCTGCAAGGAAACAGTCATTCCATCTGTTCCTCCCCTGGGAAATATTATTCTGCTCTGACACATAACAGAGAAAGTCATTCCTCTACTTATTTTTGTATGGAACAAACCCTCTTCTCCTACTCAGAGCATCTTGTTCCCCATCCTAAATTGCATGGAGGTGTGGAAGATCATTCTCATCTGTTTGGCTGATGAGTCAATATCAAGCATAATTGCCTGAATTGTGGAGAATCTGAGTTCACATTCATCATCACTCGAATAGGATCACGCATGAAAGTTTAGGCTTTCCTCTCCAGTGAGAGCTGAGGATTCCCAGGTCTCTTCCAATCTCTCTTTTGAGATCATTGGTCTTCATACATATATAAATAAATGGTTCAAAACCAGACAACAGATCACAGAATCACAGAACAACCAGGTTGGAAGGGGCCCATTGGATCTTCTAGTCCAACCATTCCTATCTAACACTAAACCAAGTCCCTCAATACCTCATCCACCCGTGCCTTAAACACCTCCAGGGAAGGTGAATCAACCACCTCCCTGGGCAGCCTGTTCCAGTGCCCAATGACCCTCTGTGTGAAAAACCTCCTCCTAATCTTCAGCCTAAATCTCCCCTGGTGGAGCTTGAGGCCATTCCCTCTTGTCCTGTTCCCTGTCACTTGGGAGAAGAGCCCAGCTCCCTCCTCTCTACATCCTCCTTTCAGGTACTTGTAGAGAGTAATGAGGTCTCCTCTCAGCCTCCTCTTCTCCAGGCTACAGATTTACCTGTAGCTCAGGAAGTAAGAAAAATTGATGGAGATGGGAATTCAAACTACATCAGGCAGGTATCCTGCTGAAATCCAAGCTGGTACGTCAACAACTTTGCAAGTGGTAGTGTTTGACTTCACCTTTATGAGAGAAAGTAGTTGTTACAGCACTAAGTCCTGAAATCCAGACTGCAAAATTAAATATGACTCATTGGAAAGAAAATAAGCAAAAATTCTATGTCCGCTCTATTTTTCGGATGTGATGATTCTGTTCTGCTGGAATTAGATCCAGGCTAGAGTAGCCACCCCAGACCACTTGAATAAAAAAGAAGTTACCTATCCAGGAGAATATTAGAGTCTGAGGGGGCAAGATAAAGAATAACAATAGATCAATTTAGTTTACCATCCTACAGAATAAAAGATCTTCTACTACCTTAATTCTAGTGCAAGGCTTGAGTAACATAATGAAGCCTGTATCATTCTGGTTCTAGTACACTGCACTCTTTCAAATGCAGATGATCTGAAAGGTCATCTGTGACTCAACCATTATTTTTATGTTATTCTGCAAATTGTTACGGTGAATCATTGTGTGCTTTTCCTCACTTTCATAGACATTTTATGTTTCTTCGTCTCTTATTCTCCAAAATAAAAGTGGTCTAGACTGAGAAATGCAGTGCATAATCTGTTCATTTTACGTAGGAGGAAAGCAAAAATACCTTAATTCTGTGAAGTGCATCTTGTTTCCCTAAGCCAAGATTTCCTATGGAGTTTAAAAGTCAAGCAAATTTGATGTAAGGAAATTTCTATCATTATTCATTTCATCTGCCTGTAGATGAAAAACCTTGAATAAGTCAGACCTGGCTAAAAATGATCTCACCAGAAAGTCTGTGGGCTGTTTATGAGGTGAATGTGAAACATCTTGAGCTTACATGAGGTTCAGGAAGGAAGTTTTTCACAAATATAAAGTAAAACAACACATTACAGTATTTAAGTAACACATCATGAGTCGACGTGATGGGTTTTGTGCTCTCAGATTGTCATATTAAGACGGTAATTTCGGACTAAACAGAGCTGGTTTGTGGGCACCATCAGTCATTCCTGTTGATTTTATGGAGAAAATAAAAATCTTTTTCGAAAGTTTTTTCTTTCTTCAGCCCTTAAAAATCAACAGATATGTATCAGATAAGAAGATGTAAGAAAGAATGGTAAACACAACAAAAACTTATCGAGAAGCCAGTTCTAGTTAACTTAACTCATCTGTTTCTTTTACTTTTGATTCTGTTACATCCGCTTCCCTTTTAAAATTGTATTTACTATTATAAATTTTGTTTACTATTCAAATCATGTTTATTACTCTGTGAGGACTTCCCTCTCTCTCAGACTAGTGCAAGTATAAAATCATTAATAGCTGAGAGATTTAGGCCTTCCTCAGCTTTGGGGCTTGTATGTTTACCTATAAAAGATATTTACTTGTCCTGAATATTTACACCAATAAAACTGGAAACCACAGTGATGTCCAGCAGTTCCTGTAGGTGCTGAGACAGCCAACTGCGAGAAAGAATTGTTAGCTGCAATAATTGTTGTCCCCCAAAACCATGGAAAAAAACATGTGATTCAAGCAACAGTTTTCTTTCCTTGAAAATAAACATTTTTTATTAATATTTTTATCAAGAAGAAAACTGTCCAAGTACAGAGGTGTATGAGATTATCTAAGTACTGTATGTGCTGCTTAGAGTAACCCAATTATAGAGCTTATTGGTTTTATTCACTATGTGTTTTCATCCTTTACCCCACCAGGGATAGTGAGTAGGTGGCTGTGTGCTGCTTAGCTGCCAGCTGGGATCAAACCACTACAGGAAGGTTAAAGATGTCACTTTATTTCTTGTAGACACGAAGTGAAGAAGGAGGTCAGTGAGGTAGTCCAAAAGATGAAAGCTTTAGCATCGTGAGGTGAATATCACGTGTCTGTTCTCAAGGCCAGAAATGATGGATCTGCTTAAGGTTTGAATGACTGAGCAAAGAAAATCTTAATCAGAATCTCAGAAGAGAAAACACCTCTGTATTAAACTAATGCTGACTTTCTATAAAGATTTGTTGTCTTGTTTATATTTCATGTTATCCTGGCAACACTCTGACAGATGAGAAAACCAAGCCTTCCCCAAATTATTTTACAGGTTGTAGTTAATATGACGCAGAGAGAAACATTTGTAGTCAGAAGCTGTGATTCTTTCTAGAGTAACATGAGTAACATAATTGGAGAGGTTTCAGTATTAAAAAAAAAAAAAAACCAACCTGTTCTTCAGGTCCTTAACTGATTTCAGTAGTCAACCCTTCAACTTCTGCTGTTACATTTTGCAAGCGATTACCATTAGCATATGATTGCCAGTGCTAACTATAGAGAATATCAGGGTAATGCTAATTAGGGAAGAGAGGAAACTGTGAAGATTTCCATTGCATTTTCTGTTAACCTATTAATATTATTTCTGCTGTGCATTACAATACCTAAGATTGAGGCACCTTTGGGCTAAGCACTAAGCAAACATCTAACATTAGAAAGTCCTTGCCATACAGGACCCTACAAGCTAATTAAACAAGGCTAACAAGGAATAAGACAAGCAACTGATCTGAAAACAAAGCCTCAGGTCACATAACAATAGAGCCATGCATAGCTTCAGTTCCCATCTTATTGTTATAAGACGGTGCTGCAGCCACTGTGTCAAAGTAACTCTTCAAATGTGTGAATAGAAAACAAGATTAATCATTAAAGGGTTTAATACTGTTTTGAGCAATTTTAAGGAGGAACAAGATGACCTCCTACAGTATTGAAATGATCTTTTGCAGAACGTAAACCACTATAAAGACACAGGGACAATTTCATGACAGGGTAAAAAGTTAAATCATAAAATTAAAGGGAAAAAGGAGTGAATATTTATATCTGGAGGAGCAGAGCTTGATCAGAAGTAATTAAATTCAGTTTTTGAGGTGTTGCCACTAAATTGTTAGCAATGGGAGGAAAAAACATCTTCTAAATGGTGGGATAATTCATAACATTTGGTGGAGGTTGTTCTCTTTTAACCTAAGCCATTCAGTTAAGAGAGGCTTACAATAAAATAAAAGAGATTCATCCATCGTTAATCAGCCCAATCCAAAAGAGAATGCTGTCCTTTAGAGCATGCTGTACAGCAATAGAGCACAATGACACATAGGAAGTGACAAATATTATTAATCATTTGAAATGGAGCATAAGGTGGTGGCAGCTGCATCTATGATAGCTACCCTTAAATTCCAATATTCCCCTTCCTAATGTAAAGCAAATTGTTCGCCTTTGACAAAGAAATCACATCAGATGTGAATAAAAGCCTTCCAGTTATATAGATGATTGTGTAATAACGAGAGATACATTTTCAGAGGCACGCTGCAGATTGTTGGTGGGTGCAATGTGCATCTACCAAATCAACTGGGAACAGAAAACTGAGGTGTGAAACCAGTCAGAACAAATGCAGCATACAAAAGTAGGGCTGTCTTTCAATCAGACTGAAAATCATATTAGCCCTACCTTGAAACTAAGCAGCTTCATGCATCTGGACCCATAGCTGTCTCTAGATGTCGTGTCTCTGGACTTTGATATCCTACATTTCCATAGGATTTCTGCTTCTGTCTAACCAGGAGGTTAGGTTGGAATTTCCTGAGTGTGAAAATCCCTCACTAGATATGTCTTTTCTGCTCAGAAATTAAACACCTGCTGGGGAAGACTCTGCTGTTGTGAAAACTGCAGAAACTGTACAGAGAGAAAAATTGCCCATAGTTCCTCAAAGAACAGGAATGAGGAGGCACAACGTATTTTGGCATGACAGGTTTACATTATGCTTTCCATACAACATGGACTGAAATTGTGGAACCTCCTCCGCTACAGGATAGGATTGGGTTCAAAATGGGTGAACGTTTATAGTAGGCCAACTGGGGGGATTAAGTATGACACTCGGCTCTATCCCACAGAATTAATATGCTACTAATTGTGAGAACTGAAAGAACGTGTGAGGAATGATCCTTTATATTCTTTCCTTTTACATCCACAGCTAACTGCTTTAAGGGCAGGATACAGATCTGGATAGCTTAGTATAGCTGTTACTATGCTCTGATCCTATTTCACTCCTTGAGGACCAGAGTTGTCTCTTCCTAACAGAAAACATTAAGATAATGGAAATGGCCAATCAACACTCACACTTGTAATGTTTGGCTGGAAGCTTTCACCCACATCTAAGAAACTCTTCAAATCACGCTGAAAAAAAATGGGAAAAGGGAAGTCCATGCTTAACTCATGATGTAGTTTAAGGCTGGCTTCTCTCAGAAAGAAAATATTCACAGATTAAGTACTAGGATAGTATATAGTATTAATAGCAATAATACTGGGTAGGAGCTGGAGTGCTTCTAGTTTATACAAGTATGAAAAATTTGGAACATTAGGTCTCAGGTCACTGACTTGAACCAAAAGTGACGACAGCTGTGGTGAGGGTAGGAAATGATCACTGGAAGTTAATAAAACAAGTTAAAGTGTTTTATTATTCTTCAGTTATCTGCTCAGTTTGTCAAAAAGAAAACTGCAAAGTTTGCAATTGAATCTGGAAATGCCTGCTAGCAAAGGACCCTCCTGTAGAGAACAGTATCAGAGGAACCAGTGGTAGAAAGTTCTCCACACAAACTTCTCTCAGTAAGAAAATACAAACTTGGAAAAGTGAGAGTGCTTAACTGCTTAAGCAAATTTCCTGTGTAAGAAGCAATCCGTCCCTCAGCTGAAGGACAGAGGCCATTGCAGATCTTCAGCACTCAATGGAGGATTAACTGAGTGAATTTTATGGCTTCAGTGTGGAAGCTACAAGCTACATGATATAATGGTTCCTTTCTAGCTCTAAAAATCTATGAATCTATTAAATATTTATTAGAAGCTGGAGGTGGCACTGGTATAATCCTGAACCACTGCTGTGTGCAAGATCTAAACACAGAATTCCAGTCTCCACGCTTGCACATAAACGTGAAGCAGCATTTACTGTAAGCACAGCAGTGAAACAAATACTGAAACAGCATCTTCTGAGAGCACTGGCACTGCCTCTTGCTGTAAAAGTTTTCAGCTCTGATCTTGGCTGAGACTTTCAGGCCTTACTGCAATACGAATGACCATAATAATGAGATTGATAATTGCAGATGTTCTGCAGAGAAATAAATCAACCCCTACAGATATTTCCAAAATAATATCTCATGGCTGATGTAGCATCATCCATGGCACAAAGCTTCTGACTGTCAATATGCCACAGGGTGTCACAGCTGCAAACCAGCCAGTCTCAGGTGCAATATGGTACAAAAGCTTCTGAAGCACTGTTGGTGCTAAGGCAACAGCAACACTGCATCAGTCTGCCTGGTCTCTTCTGCACGCCTCAGCCATCCTGTGCCTCAGAGCAGACTTTGAGTCTTGAAATGAAATGCCCAGACAGCATGATAGAAGTAATTCTTGCCATTATTATTTCTAGAACAACTACACACCCTCTGTGAAACTGCCTTTTGCCCAAGCACCTCACCCTTGGGATCACTAGGGGAAACAAAAAGATTCTTTTAAGATAAATATTTCTCCTTTCATCTTCTGTCTAGTGGTGGTCCTTTCTTTCTCTAAGTTGCCTCGGCTGGGGAAGTTCATCATGCAAGTGGAGGTTATGATCCTTGAAAAGCAGGTTACCCTGAGCTAGGGATGTACTGTTTCCTGCAGAAGGTAGGACAAATAGAGACCCCCAAACCCCACTTTTACCATAACAGTTGTGGGACTGCAAGAGGAAAATCACTATCTCCAAAGGTGCAGACCTAGACATGTCCTGAAAACAGCAAAGTAATAGTAGCAGATATTCAGTAAAGGTCCTACTTCAATATGGTACTTTCATGGACACTAATTGGTATTTTTTGTCTTTCACATGTCTAACCTCTTACCAGTCAGTCCCTGAAGAGAGTCTGAGCATCGTGGAGCAAAGACCTTGGCTGCTGGTACTTGTGATGACTGGAAATCATGCACAAGGAGATTACAGTGAGAGGTAAACTACACAAGTGTCCTAAAATGATTTAAAGCAGATATTTACAAAGAAGCTTGCACAACTGAAAGTCACTTTTTGAAAATGTTAAGATTTAATACACCTGTTGACATTAGCATAAATACAAAAGATCAGACCAAATTCCCAACTTTGTTTTTCTTTGAAAAGCAAGGAGAACAAATTCCCTGTCTATGTCCTTGGTACTAAAAGAAATAAATTTTTGTGTTTTGAAGATCTGTTATCTGATCCTTCATTCTTGCACGTAAATGTCAAGAAAATCCATCCCACAAACTGAAAAAAATAATTTTGTCTCACTCCTTCTGCATTTTTTATCAATAAAGAGCAGGGCTTTTATATCTCTTTAATTACACTCACAGACATCTGGTTAATATTGTGGATAAATATGAGATGAGCACTACTGGATGGCAAGCAATAATACTTCTTTACAAATGATGATGAATAAAGAGGAAGATGAATGTGTACAGATAGCATATCAACATAATGGACTGCTTTCTAACAGACATTTTTTATTTGTGTTCTTTGCTCTACTGCATGTAAAATTAAATCTCCAGTTCTGTGCTGCAGACACTTTTGCATGAGAATAAATTCATTCTTTTCACTGAGGAGGAGACTGGTTCAATTTAAGGACAAGCTGTATCCTTGAGCCTGAGTGTTTCTACACTAAGAGCTCTTTAGAGTTTTTACCAAGATGACCTAATATGGTCACAGCACTTTGCATAGTTTTGATTATGATTGAAATGTTGCACTTCTGACTGCAAATCCCATCTTTCCTCAACAAAATAGAACCACTAGCATGACAAGAAGAGACCTCCTGGATCAGTGAGACATTGAATAGCACGTCATATAATGAAATCCTCTTTATGGAAACATCAGATTCCAAGTTAGAAGTCATTAGATTTTTTTACCTCTTCTGCTATAACTACTGTTTTTCACTCTGTCAGGAACCTTCTACTAATCCCTCGTAAACCTTTAATTTTACAGACTAGACTCCAAGAAAATGTACACAAGCAGAGCTCCTTAACATACATGTGAGTAAAAGTCATAATAAAATACATATTTAGGACCACATACAATACCTTTGGACTGAAAGAAAGAAAGAAGTTTCAACTCTGAATAAAACCCTAAAATGTAGGGGCCAAAGAATAGGCATTGGAATCCAGTCTGCAAGTACTAAAGCATCAGATTTTTCTTTCCTCATTTCAGGCAGATAAGTGGGATGTATCAATTAGGAGCAGCTGTCCTAAGTTCTTTCTGTGGTCAACAGGAAACAAACAGACAAAGCTGCAGAGAGCAAGTCAGATTTCAGAGCTGAGTTGCAGCCCCGTAGAAGTACTCACTGTTCATATTCACTACAGAGGAAAAGCAGAGCTACCATTCTCCTTACCGAGCAGCTAAATTTCTATATACTGATGAACGAGACATTAATCCTAAATCTTTCTGAAAATTCTTGGGTTTTTGTTTTCTGCGGGAGCAGATTATCTCAAGTATTTCTCCTAAAATATACCACAAACCTGAATATAGCTGGATAGCCACTTGAGGTGGGTTTATCTTACCCAGTCTGGGATGCGGGCACTCCTCACCCTGAGAGGACATACCTGGGGGGTCAAGCTAACAGCGTATCTCTATATCTTTTCTATATGACTGTTATCAATTACTACACACCTTTATTTTAATTTTATATTTTTCTAGGCTAAATGTTCATTTTTCTGGTCATACGAGTCACTTTTGTTCATGATGTTGAAGTATACCAGTTTCTAGTGGGTGATTTTCTAATGCAGACAGATGACTTTCATTCTGTCAGTTAAGGGTCTTTACTGCTACTGAGTTGAACTTTATATTGTAAGAAAGAAGGGAGCATTTAAAGACTACTGCTGGAGAAAAAGTAATAGGATCTGGCTCCACACTGCAGCATGCATTGTCACCTGGGGCATGCAGGACTCATTGAGGTTAATTGAAAAGGTAGAAGGAAGCCATCCAGCACTCATCTGGAGCAGTGGGAATAACTATTTCAGACGGCAAACTGGCATTACATCACCTCCATGGAGAGGTATTGAGAATCAGCCTCCGGGTCGAGGCTCACACGGGACCACAGTAAGCACAGATCTCATATAAGAGTTGCCTCTGCATGTGTCAACAAAAGCTTGGCAGAGGAGCTGGAGTCCTCTCCCTTCCCTGACAGCTCCAGAGACTTTTCCTTCACTTTGTCTGGAAGTGTCAGACACCCCAGCTGTGCTCAGTGGGCTCCATGGAGCAGTCAGCAGCAGGAGCTCAGGCTCCTGTAATGTAAATGTCCTCCCTGCATTTTGGCTGACAGGGAAGCCCCCTCCAGAACTATCCTGCTTTACATCAGCTTGCAGCAAGCTCCAATTTAATCATATTGCCAGTGCTCTTGATACAACACTTAATTTTGAAAAATATTTTTTCCTTTCATTTATAGACTTAAAACTTAATTAAGAAGACCTTCTACCAGTGTTCTAAGCCACCAAGTACATTTATATTACTAAACACTGTCAGTTTACCAGAGCAATTTCACTCTAATTTCCCTTTTCCTGTGAACTGTCTTATCAATAGTCCCAATATCATTCTGACAATATCAATTTCCCTCTGCTCTATGCAATAAAGCTAAGACTGTGTCTGTCTGTTAAGCAAACTCTTCAATTTAAGGATGTGCTTTGCCAAAAATAAGTAACCTGAAGGATAGTTTAAGAAATAGCTTCGACTTATTGCAGATTTGGTTTACATTGTTGTTTTGGGTTTAGTTTGGTTTTGCTTAACCTGGAAGGAAAGTTGAAAAAAGAGTCTTAAGAGGTTTCAAGTCTGGAAGCTTTTGCCCACGTTTGAAACTTCCTTGTTAGCTGTGTGCACCTGAATGTGAAGTGAAAGATCTCCAGAATGAATTTTTAAGCTTGCTTTTGGTGTTTAGTTGGGTATAATAAGGAGAAAAATGAGGAGTGCAGAGAGACCTCAGACTAAGAAGAGGGATTTTAAAGATTCTCCTACATTTGCTCTCTCTCTCATGTATTTAATGTATCAACATTTGAGAGACAAGCATAAATACTACTAGCGATACTGGCTTTTTTCAGTTTCAAGGCATTTTGCAAATATTATTATATCAACTAAAGAAAACAACACAAACAGTATTAAAGGGAAGGCAAGAAATGACTGCAAAACGTGTTTATAAGAAAGTGAAGACATTTTACAGATATGTTGGAATACAAGCCTAAAGGAACATTCTGTATCACTCAATACACTCTCTAGTTCCTCATTAAAATTTTTCTACATAAAATTATCCAGGTCTGTCTTAAAAAGAAATAGATTACTGACCTCTCGGTCTCCGAACAGAAATTCATTCCAGTATCCCCCTGATATAGTTAGTTAGGCAACTTTAATGCTCTGATCTTTTCTGGCCCTACATTCTAGAAGATAGGGAAGGAGCATGGACACGTAGAGATGATATTGCACTGAAACTCAGCAAATCTAATTTTCTTTTTCCCCTGAACACTGCATGCTCTTGAGCAGCACTCTTTGCCCTTATCCCAGTGTTGGCTTATCTCCTTAATTAGACAGCATACTCTCGGAATGATACACCTCTGGTTTTTTTCCTTCCTCATTAGCATTAGGTGTTTTTCAGTGAGGCTTTGATATTGGGTGGTGTATATATGCAGTAATGTAATAAAAGAGCCAGGTACTGCTACAAGGTCTGGATTCACAAACACTGTCTCACATCCAGGCAGACACTCAGAGAAGGTCTTTCAGAAGACTCAATACATCTATAGCTGCCTTCAGCCTTCCCTACACTAGCTTTTAACACACACCCAGGTCCAGGGAGGTTCTTCTCCCTCTGTACTCAGCACTGGTGAGACTTCTCCTTGAATACTGTGTTCAGTTCTGGGCCTCTCACCACAGAAGGATGTTGAGGCTCTGGAGCAAGTCCAGAGAAGAGCAGCAAAGCTGGTGAAGGGGCTGGAGAACAGGCCTTATGAGGAACAGCTGAGAGAGCTGGGGTTGTTTATCCTAGAGGAGGCTGAGAGGAGACCTCATTGCTCTCTACAACTACCTGAAGGGAGGTTGTAGAGAGGAGGGAGCTGTCCTCTTCTGCCAAGTGACAGGGGACAGGACAAGAGGGAATGGCCTCAAGCTCCACCAGGGGAGATTTAGGCTGAAGATTAGGAGGAAGTTTTTCACGGAAAGGGTCATTGGGCATTGGGACAGGCTGCCCAGGGAGTCAGTTGATTCACCTTCCCTGAAGGCATTTAAGGGACAGGTAGATGAGGTCCTGAGGGACATGGTTTGGTGTTTGATAGGAATGGTTGGACTCAATGACCCAATGGGTCTCCTGGTGATTCTATGATTCTATGAAACAAAATCATGAAATGAACAAAGGAAAAAGAAAATGTATTCCCTCATAGAACAACTAATGATTGCATAAAAAAGTATAAATATGTAACCATCTCAGTATTTGGAGTACCTCATTTCACTAGCAGTGGATATTTGGATCATCTGATTAGTTGCTTCTCTTTTATAAAAGGAAGAAAAATAGAATAAAATATACTTATTTTCTGTTTAGTCATCTTACTTCCACTACAATCAAGAATATCTGGAGACCTGGGGTTCCTCAGATATCTAAAGCTTACAGGGTTCTTGCATCTTTCACAGAATAGGCTGTAAAATATAATGAAAGCTAAATAGTCCAAAAAGCATCCAAACCCCTCTCACAGAATTTAACAAAATGTTAGGCTTCTATAGGGATGAGCTTTGGCTCTGATCTTCAAGGTGCTAGAAAAAAATCATATATCACGTACAAATGTAACTTTAGTTTGAAGTAAATCTAGTACGGATTAACATAAATTACCAAATCCAGGCTTAGTCAGCTAGCCTCTTCTCAAACCTTCAACTTGTCAGTTCTTTACTCCATCGGGTCAGCTTAATCAGGTGTTAGGTGAGTTTAATAAAATGCTTGAATTAAAAAAATTGTACTATGAAGTCCTTCTCCAAACATTATTTGCTTCTGATGACATTAGAATCAGAATTCTATACAGAATGTATTAAATCTGATAATACTGAAACGGATCAAAGAAGAGAGAATTGAAGAGGCATTAACTTCTGTAAATGTAATAAAACTGTCCTTTAAAGCCTTTCTTACTAGTAATGAGTTTTCAGTTTTCCATTCCTAGGAGATAATTCTCCTAAAGTCATCTAAAATTTGTGGACACAGTCAGAAAGGAAAACAACTATTTTTGTTAACTTATTTGGATCTCCTCTTTCTGGGCATTTATCTTCTAGATTTTATTATGGGATAAATTCTGTTCACAGTTGTAAGACCAGCAAAAGGTCAGTGAATTGATTCAAAGTTGAGCTCATACTACATGCTGCCACTCCTGTGAAACCAAAGGAGCTAAGCTGAACAAGATCAGCTAGTTGAGCAAGTTGCCCTAAATTTCCCCCTGTAATTTCCATCATGATCAGGGTTGAATTTAAAGCAAACAAATATGTCAAGAGGAGCAAGCAGGGCAAAAACATATAGAATTTCAGAATATTTCTTAGATGCTGGCTACTTTGTTTTGTTAAATAGCTAATCAGGTCTTTGAAAGCCTGGAAGTACCTAGCACATAGCTCCAATTTTCAGTAAAGCTTCACAGCTGGGACAGAAGCAGTTTCACAGACCACAGTTTGAGAGTCATTAATGTCAGAAAATGGTCATACTTATCACTCCCCCCAGACTGAATTTCAGAGCCATAACTATGTTGCCAGCTTTATGCATTCTCACACATAATGCGTTTTTATCATAAAAACAAATGTAGCATCCAAAAAATAGTGTTTTATTCACAGCCTGTTGGGAACCAATTTACTGCACTATAGACTTGAAAATGAAGTTACGAAGTGACACAGGAGAGCCACAATTACACAAGCCATCTCCTGCAACCTGTGACCATAAGTACACTGGGCATGCTGGGAGTGGCATTCAGAGTGTGCTATGCAGCTTCTTGGTTGCAGAATAAGAGTGGCTAGTACAGGGCACAAAAGGCTGCAAGACCCACTATGAGGGCTTCCATAAAGCTCTGTGTGTCAGACAAGGGTTATTTCATGCTGCCTAATAGGACTGTGAAGCTGAAAAATAACATGCAAAAAAGAAAAAAAAAAGGGTTTTGGAAGAGTAATGTACAATGCTGGCAGAAAAGCCTAAATATCCTAAATGGATCCTTAGCTCAGGACCCAGGAAGTCTGGACCACTCCATTCCTGTCTATGTTAACATATAGGCTGGGAGCAATGAAAAAGAAAACAAAAAACCCGAGCAATTACTCTAAGTGCTTTGTTTGAGTTTGGCTGTGTTCAGTTCTGGGCCCCTCACCACAAGAATGATGTTGAGGCTCTGGAGAGAGTCCAGAGAAGAGCAACAAAGCTGGTGAAGGAGCTTGAGAACAGGCCTTATGAGGAAGAGCTGAGAGAGCTGGGGGTGTTTAGCCTGGAGAACAGGAGGCTGAGAAGAGGCCTCATTGCTCTCTGCAACTACCTGAAAGTGGTTGTAGAGAGGAGGGAGCTGGGCTCTTCTCCCAAGTACCAGGGGACAGGACAAGAGGAAATGGCCTCAAGCTCCACCAGGGGAGATTTAGGATGGACATCAGGAGGAAGTTTTTCACAGAAAGGGTCATTGGGCATTGGAACAGGCTGCCCAGGGAGGTGGCTGATTCACCTTCCCTGGAGGTGTTTAAGGGACGGGTAGACGAGGTCCTGAGGGACATGGGTTAATGTTATCAAGCATGGTTGGACTCAATGATCCGGTGGGTCTCTTCCAACCTAGTGATTCTATGATTCTACGATTCTATGATTCTATGACTCTATGACTCTCAAAACAAAAAATTCCTCTTCTTAGGAATTCATATGAGATGAAGCAGTAAAAAAAAGCTGCAGTAAGGGGCAAACTTTGTACACAGCCAAGACCCCTTTTCAATGGCAAACAGTTTCACTTATTGTCTTGCTACAGTTATAACCACTAAATAAACCTGGAAAAAATGAGACAGCAGTAAGTAAGACATTACAACCCATAAAAAGTGAAAGGCTAGACACAGTTAACATGGTAATACAGTAGAGAAAGATAAGATGCATTTTTGGTTATTAATAATGCAGGCTCATATAAATTTTCTTACACAGGTATTTTAATGAGATAGATAATATATCTGTGTATCTGATTTACACTATGAAGGGAAATGGAAAGATGCCTGTAATGTCAAGAATGTCTGTAATATACAGGCTGGTGTGGATTAATACTGAGTTATGCATATGTTAACTCTCTTATGCTAAAGATACCAGTGTGATTTAATTACCATAGGAATAAATTAATGGTTTAGTTCTTTACATTTCATTCAGGCAAATTCTCATTCCTAACTTTCCCTTGGATGCTCTGCAAAAAGAAGGTGCGTTCAATAAACTGTCCACAATGACTGTTAAGGAAGACAGAAGGAAAATAATTTCATGGCAAAGAGAAATCAAAACCCCAGAAAACAGATCTCTGTACAAATAAAGCTAATCTTTCAATATCAGTCCCATGAAGATTATATTAGCATATGATAAAGCACTATCAGAATTAGCAGTAATTAGCAAAAAGCAGAAGGAGCCTGCAGTGTATTAATAGAGGAGTTACAAGATCATAATTAAAAGGTGTGAAGGCGTGAATAGTCACAAAGCCATGAAGTCAATGAGGTGATTCATTTGAGCAGTGTAAGCAGGATTTAGCAGGAACTGGCCTCAAATAAACCCTGTGATCTTGTTGATAGGGCACTGAGGGAGGGAGAAAGGAGCTGTGTTGTTTTCCTACCTTTGTGCCTGGCTTCAGACAAACCCTTTTCTCCACCCCTGCCTTGCTTCCCAAACACTGATAGTCTGTTACAGTAATACACTCCTCGAATCCACTTCTCACTTTGGCACGACCCTCATATTTTAACAGGAGATACATAGCAGAGGTGCCTAATTTAGAGATCAACTGTTCAACAGCTATCAAGAGCTGCTGGAGAGCGATCACAGAACTTTGTACCTGCCCGAGGGGGGTTTAGTCACCTTTCTGTTCCTCTTTTCTGGAAGCTGTAGGGCATACCAGTGTAATCAGGCCCCAAAACTGGATCATTTCTTCAGCCAAGGAGATGGAGATGTCCAGGATGCTGTGTCAAGGCTGAATCTACCAAGACATAGTAAGTTCCTAATGTCACCTTGCCTTTTTCCACAAAGGTTCATAATGAATGCAAATGCAGATGTGCTCCTCCATTTTTCCAGAATAAACTTGTTTTTGTCAACCAGAATTGGTTGACATTATGCCCCCGCTCTATATTTAATAGCTAGTAGCACTAGCCACTGAGAGATTTTCACTTTCCTTGTTTTAATGTTAATGCAGATAAAACAATTTCTCACTAACTGTACTTGAGGAAAAGGCCTTGAATCACACACTGTGCAACTGCGTTGTCTCAAGTTTGGCAAATTTTAAGAAGAATTTCAGAAGGTGAAGAATGAACTTTACACTGTCACCTGAACTATGTAATAATGACAATTGATATGGAAAAATCTGATCACTTTGCCTGCATGGCTTCTTTTGCTCTCAGGTATCATTTAAGTTTTAATATTCATATATTTTTCATTTCAGGTAAGAAGTATTCCTAAACAATATAATCTGCTGGAGACTATATTTGTTGGAAATGGCTCTACTATCTTTTCTTTCCCCTTTGTATAGCCAGATGAATCAGATACTGTCGATTGATTAATCAACATGTTCACTTTCTCTCCTCCATAACTGAGAACAGGAAATGAATATTTATGAGTGTGCAATTAGACACTTGACTTTGTTCTAGTGATGCTGACAGTGAGGTTGTAATTTGCAGACAGGCTTCAAGTCTTACCTGTTTTCATGAAAGAAATGATGAATTTCCACCGCAAGGAACTGAAAGAAAATGTAACTCTGTTATCACACATAATTTATACAATTATGTTTACAGTGAAGTTTGCCACATACTTCACCAAAGATCTTACATAAAATGGGCTGATGAGCTAAGGGAGGAGAAAAATCACAAGTGTGTCAGCATCAAGATTTATACTGAGCTCTCTAAATGAAAATGCTTCCATTTTATATTTGTCCCCCTGAAAATAATGCTTTTTAAAAATAAAATATATTTTTTTCTTTCAAAGATAGGAATATATTTTATTCTGAGTGTTTTACAAATTCCCTGCTGATGTTCAACTGCTTTTGTCAATCACAGTTGTGAACTACATGTTATAGCATCTACAGAGTTAAATGTGGAGTTGTGTTAAACCAACCTCTAAGATTCATCTGTTTTCACAAAAAAAAAAAAAAAAGTCAAACTCACATCCAGAATAAGTATAGTCGTTCCAAAACCATGTGTAATGTTATTAACTGGAACAAGACTGAAGAGAGGAGGTGGTACAGACAGTTCGAGAAGGGACTACACTCTGTCCCCCCAAGTTGAGCTGCTGATAGGTAGTGAGGAGGAGGAGGTAACTCAGAGCTGCATAGCGCAGGTCTAAGTAGGAAATATTTCCTGTCATCTTCCTGATCAAGGAAACTGTGTCAAGAATCTGCAATAAATATTTATTGGTTTTGATAGTTACTGTATCTATTGCGCTCTAAACAATCGACTCATCTGGGAGAAGACTGTGTCGAGCCATCCTGGCCATCAGTCACACCGCTGGGTGTGAAACTTTATCTTCTGCTAGAAACTTCATCTTTGAATTTTATGCTAATAAACCTCTAGTCTCTTTTCTTTCTCTATCTCTCTTCTTGTCTTCTTCGTTTCCATCTTAAGATGGTTTTGTGTGGCTTTGCCCTAAACCTTAAAAAACTTGATGAGCACTGAGCTGCAGAAATCACATCGATATTACGTGGATTTTTAATTAAAATTTCATACGCATTTTGACTTTGCTTTTTATTAACAGTGATGAGAAAAATTACACAGCTGTGATCAGAGGTGTGCAGCTCTAATAGAGGTTCTTGATGACATAACATTTGTTTAATTGAGTTGTTTCCTTTTATGTTCAAGAGTAGTTTCAGGGCCATTTGTCATTGTTATTAATTTAGGATTGTTTGATCTATAACTCATTATTTGATCAAATTAAGAAAAAGCTTCCCTAGCTATTAGCTTTGAAACTTTAAGTAGCATGAAAGAACTATTGTTAATAATAATAAAAAATTAAAAATTGATAACAATGCGGCAAAGTAACAAACATCTTCAAAGTTCTTCCAGTATCTTTAATTTTTACTCTACATTCATAAAATAAACAATAATCAGAAGAACAAAGTTAACACATTTCGTCCTGAAAAAAATCAAAATTCTTATATCAAATTTTATCTTTTTAGATGAAATATTATGTATATGAATTTAGAGCATCATTCAACTTTTTAAATGAAAATGAAGTACACACTTTCTTTTGGATGTCACGAAGTTCTTTGAACCAATAGCTCTTATCAGTTTTCTATTTGTATAAATTAGTCTAATAAGTTCCCGTATATCACAGGTGAGGATAATGCATTGATATGGAGAAGACACATACTAATGTAATGCCAAGAACGGAAGTTAGAATATAAGAATTTCATGCAAAGTCAATGTGAGATTTCTCCTAGATGATCCAGCTGGCTTTGTGTCAGACTTATTGAGACGGAGAAAGGAAAGGAAATGATGTATTAACATTATCTGCCAAAATAAAGATGAATCCTGAGCTTCACATTTCTGTGTCAATTTTAATTTACACAGAACAAAAGAAAGAGCTCCATATTCATACCACTTGATTCATAAATTTTAGACCTGAAATATTTGTTTCTCTGAAAGCTCTTGCTATGGGCTAAGGCCTCACGGAGCAAGAAAAGCTCTTCTTGTAATCAGAGACCCAGGTTTATATAGACAGCTGTGAGATTTGGTCCATATCTCAGTTCTTCTTTCTAGAGGGGTCCAATGCAGTCAAATAAATTTCACTACCAAAGCTAATCAAAATGTTCCTTTCTGATGTTTTCTTTTTCCTACTGACAATGATTTTTTGGTAAAACTTAGCAACATAGAGCAGAATTTGACCTCAGAACAGTGTAGCCACAACAGGAAGAATATCTTTATGGAGCAGCTAAGTCTGCAGTAAGTTTCCTGAGAGTGAGAGAAGAGCAGAATTAACTTATCAGGGAATGAATCAAAGGTAGGTTATGAAAACACACTGCTTCTTGCACTAACAGAGTGTTGATCATTTAGATTGTCTGTCTTTAACCTACATTTCTACTTTAGTAAAACATTTCATTTTTTAGCGAAATAAAATAAAATTTTTTTAAAAAAGTTAAATTATTTCAGTTTTAGGGAAAAAGAGATGGAAAATTAAACATAAACAAAATAATCCTTTCCCAGCTAAATATGTGGAAGGTTGAATCATATTCCCGTCCTCTGTGTAGCATGGAGAGCAAAGATTTGCATCACCCTAAATGGTGGTGATTTGTCTGCACTTCACTGTCTGAAGTCAATAATGTTCCATTTTCTTTCTCCAGAAACTGCATAACAAAAATGCCTGAAATTATCCCAAATTAAAATGCTGCTGTTAAAATAAATGAGACAAGATAGAGAGGGGAACTTGGGCAAACTCAGTTTTCAGTTTTCCAAAGGAAATCTGAAAAATTCTGTGAGGAAATTAAAAAATATCTTATTTCAACCCAAACAATTTACAAAAAAATACTCTTGATATCTGATGTAATGAGAAGGTTTTATTGAACTTCTTATTCATATTTAAGTGCTGAATTAGTAGTACTGAGTTTCACCAATGATGTCTTCTTTCCAAAAGCACTCCAATACACATCAGCTTTTTCTTAAAGGAAATTAGTTGCATATCCATCACATCCTTGTTCTTTGTTCTCATCTTTAAGACTCTAATCAATCTTTCTACTTTCTCTCTTTTTGCTCTCACTCGTCTTTTTCCTCTCCATTTCTTTTTGCTCTTCTTAAACCCCCTCCATTTTTACTCCTTTCTCCTTATTTTCCCAGTTTGTGATTTATACCATCTGTTACGTTGCTTCCAAAATTCAACGGTGACATAGTAAACAATGTTCCTGTATTTTTTTAAACAAACTCTTCAATCTCCTCTCAATTTCTAAACAATCTCCTCTTCTGTTCTCTTCATCACTGATGCAGTAACATCTTTTTCCCCTGAATTGATTTTTATAGCATAAATGACACTTATGATGCTTGCAGAGTTTTTAATAGGGCTGAAGTCAGCCAGACAGAATCTTAAAACAGGATAAAATAAGTAATTATCAAATATAAATTGAGTACAAGTATTTTTTTAGTGTATACATAAACAATATATTAATATTTAATACACTTAAATTATATAGATACACACCAAATACATATTTTTAGTGCATCATAAGTACTCAGGGGAAGCACCCACCTTTCATGATCTTTATGTCATTGAAAGGAAATGTATTGGCCATCAGATACATTCTTATGGTCTAATTTAATTTTTATGTGATAAGCAATCAACAACGGTCAATCTAAATCAAGGAAAACAACTACCCTAGAGTTGGAATAAATTCAGAAAACTCTGGATAACTTCTCAACCGGAGGATAAATCAGAAGCAGATATGAATTTCACAGTGTTAGTCTGTAGGGATAAAGTTGAAAACAGAATCTAAATCCCTTGAAATTTGTGAGCTTCCTAACGAGGAGTAGCACCAAAACTTCATTTATAAAAGGACCCCTTCAAACTGTGCACATTTGAACAGAGTCTCAAAGCCATAAACTTGATTACTCCTTGACAACTGCTCCAAACCACAGCAGAGCTGTGTTTTCATACAACCTTGCAGAAAGCTGATGAGATCTGACAAGTGCCATATTTATGGAAATGCAAAAGCTTTACTGCACTGACATAGCTGTCACCCAAGACAGATCAAACAAAGAAGGCAATTGGCCTCCAGCTTCTAAATTGAAATTTAATAACTATTAGAAGGAGCTAAGCAAGAAGTACTTGCACAGCTGACAGTCCCACCCATTTGCTATGAACATAACCAGTCTGGACAAGAAGCCAAAACGCTCCCAATTTTTTTTTTCCCTTCCCCATCTGAAGTGGGCAATGCACCATTTCATTTCCAGAGAGATGTGAATGGATTTGAAAAATTCACTGAAGCAAGTGAGCTGCAATAAGTGGGGAAAAGAATCTGCATAAAGTAATTGTGATGAGTTCAGTCATAATTACATTGTATTACATTTAGTAAAATGTAGAGGTTTTTTGCAATAGAAGCTTATGTTTTTCTCTCCATGTGAGAACAGAATAGAGGATAAGTCATTAATGTTGATGAGACCCACTTCTAGCATTACAACCCCAAGCAGCTGGGTTCTTTGGATATTAGATACCACTGCCTCAGTCTTTTAACAGTTTATTGCCCACTAAACCAATTCCCTTGGTGTGCTGAATGACATACACACAGGGCAATAAAGCATGTCTCGTTCTGGATTCCTCTATGCGTTCTTGTAAATATGAAAGCATCCAGCAGTTCTCCATACAAAGGGAATTTTGTGGTTGACATTCTGCTACAGGAAGCTGTAAATTGTGTGTTTGCACCATGATCTCAGCTAGAGAATTTGATTTAGTGCTTTGAAATCACTGGATATTCTAGTCTCAGGGGTCCTGGTCTTGGAAGAACCTGTAGTATTTTACATCCTTCCTACAGAATAATTTTTTTACAAGTTTTGGGGAAAAGGTTTGAACCATTTAAATGCAGCAATAATAAGTAATAGGTAAGACGATTTTCTTGCCCTCTCAATTCTCCCCATACAATTTTTTGTCTTATGTCTCAAAGGAGACTCTGAGTGCTCAGGGATGACTCAGGAACAAATTAATACACACAGTCAACCCATGCTCTCCGAATAAACCCAGCTGGACATGCTCGAGGACAGAAGCAAAACACCTGCTTGCTTCAGAAGTTATTAGCTGAGGTGCTGTGCTAACACATTTACACTGCCTAGCTCATCCATCTGTGTTGCTCTCACATGCTGAGTTATACCTCTGCCACACACCCACTTAGTCTGAGCAAGATGAGAAACTGCACAGTGAAAAGGTCGCTCCGTGTCTCTGCAGCAGCTGGCTGAGAAATCTCCGAGTTGGGTCAATCATGGGCATCATCACAGGTGTGATGGGTTCAAACACCTTCCCACCTCACCCTCATCTTTCCCCTGCCCATTTCTGAGCCAAATACAAATGTAAGAGACGCTGTATCTGTTCTTGGATCTCACAGGTGATAGGAGTTTTGGAAAAGAGAGAGGGAGCTAGGCTTTTCAAAAGGTGGTCATTTATTTTTAATTTTAAAATTCCACTGGGTTTTAAATATTGTCCATTGATGGTAGGCAGGGAAGGGGGAGCAGCGGAGGAAGGCATGAAGGTGACAGGGAATGATAATGAATCAAGGAAAATGCTAAACATATGTATATCTTTGAATAAAGGGAGTTATGCCCCACTGAGATAGTCTGAGCATAAGAAAGGAGCAGGATCTCTACATCACTGAATGTGTTAAAGCCCCAGCTTGGCTTGTGTGATTCATCCCCTATAGTGACTCCCTTCCTTGTGATACCCTCATCCTTCTCACTGCATCCCTGCAGCACATGCAGCTTAGCACAGCCGCTGAAGTAAAATACTGGAAACAAGTCCTGAAAATATACAGGCAGCTGTTTTGGTTTTAAGCACTCTGCAGGGAGCTAAAAGGGAGACCAGATACCATGTGGTGCCAGTCCACAAATGGTGGAATGTGTCTGGCACAGGGCAGTAGGGGGTCTCCAACTGCAGGCTGCAAAGCTCATTTAGATCCTTCCCTTGCAACATTTTCCTCCACACATCAGGGCAAACAAGGATAGTGCTTCAAGGCACACATAGAGCCATTTTCAAGGGAACAGAGAAGTGGCATATTCAAGCTGGGGCAAAAGGATGTCCTCGTGTCTCCTTTGCACACCAATAAGAAGAAATATTCAGGCACTTATTTGAAAAGGATTCAGGCTTCAAACCTCACTCACTTAAGCACCTGGAGAGCTCAGCTGCCCTGGGTGCTTTCAGAATATTTGGGAGGGACTTGTCTCCACCTCATTTTAGCCATCTAGAATTCACCCACAAAGTCGAAGCAGATTTTCTCACATATTATAACTTTCCACAGGAGAAAACATATATGACTTGCATGGACGAGAGCCTAGGTGAGTCCCACCAGAATGAGAAGTGCATAAAAAGTAATTCAAAACCAATTCTATTATCACAGGTACACTAGAAGTGAACTCCAGGTATGGAAACCAAAAGGTCAGTGATGCATATTATATCAGCATTAGACTTTTACAGAGCTCAGCCAAAAGCATAAAGACACAATCCAGATATCCATCTGCAACTAAATCATTCTGGGTGCTGAAATTTGCTTATAAGCAGAAGTTAGTAGAAGCCTAAATTTTATCGGCTTATTTTAGTAAAACCTGAAAGCTTTGGAAATCCTTCCCTCACTTTGGCTGTCCTGAAGATTTGGACAATGTCTCCCCTCCATCTTAAGGAAGTCTTTCAGATTTAATGTACATATTTGATTCATGAGCATTTTTGTCGTTAGCTGAACATATTGCAAATTGTTCTTAGGTTTTACTCTTATTTTTTAACTTTGGCAAATAAGCCTGATAAACTCTTTCTATAAATCTTTGATACTACTAACTAAATATTCAGAATGCATAAGGGGATACCATATGCAGGGAAGACTTACCATCTTAATGAGGTTTGTCTCATTAAACAGTCTCGCTCAACTAGTTCCACAGATTTTACTTTAAGAACAGGAACACAGAGCTCTCCATATCTGTAGCTAATTTTGGCTTATTTATAACTAAGAGGCAAACCTGTCAAAAAAATATTAAAGTCGAAGGACAGTAATGAATGTGGTCTTGGATCTTTCAAAACTGTAAGTTTTTGAATCAGGAAACTGGATGAAAAAACATTGTCAGTATTATTTAAATAATAAATGCATTAGCTATTTCCCCAAGCAAATTGTGATCGCTTCAGCATAAAGCATAATTTGCAATACCAAAGCCATCGGTGTTCGCTCAGTTTAGGTTAGCATTATTTCCCCAAAACTCTGTATGCACATTTTGCTTTCTGACCTGTGATAAAAGCTTGTTAAAGGTCTCAGGCAACAGCACTGTCATCTGCTGATAGTGTGAAGGTGACATTTGATGTGCCTGAATAGAGTTGCTTTTTCTAATCTGTCGCTTCTCGAGTGGGAGCTTTGTTAGATTCCCCACGAATTGTGCTCTGCTCTCTGCATTTCTTGCATAAAACAATACCTACAGGGTTCAGCAAAACTACATTAAGGATCAACAGAAAAAAAACATCTTCAGCCACACCCAGCAGTGCATTTTTAGGAAAAGGATGCCAGAAATAGGGAAGTGTAGAGTGATGCTTTCCTTAACATGACCTCATATCCCCTGGCAATCTGAGGTTTAGGGGTTGTAGGAGATGAAGGATGCATCACACTTGAAGACCCAATAGACCTCCAGATGTAGTTAATTTTTTAACCCATGTACAATATATGAAACTAAACTTCATGAAGTGGCTTCCTCAAGAGCAGAAGTGGCTGATGTGCTGCATACAACAACATAGTAAAGGGATAGGATCTTCTGCAGTATCAAAAACCAAGATATATTGGAGTAGTTCACCTAGAAAAACAAAACTAAGCTACTCTCTGTGACCCTGGTAGTCAAGCTAGTTTTCTGCATCATGATATATGACTTAACCAGCATGTACCAGAGGTAACTCCGCTGTGTGTGGTGAAGTCATGCTCTAAAACTCATTAAGTGTGATTCTTCTCACCAGATTCATGATGTCTGCAGTGAAACTGCTCCTAATGGAGCTAAGCTCCTGCCTGGAAAACAATGGACAATTTTAGAAAACTGACCTTCTTTGGCATGAAATGAATCATGATTGCAAAATACTTGCTCCTCAAATGGAGCCTATTGGCAGGCTGGACTTCAGATGCTGATCCCTGTGTTGGTCAGCTGAAATGCCTCTTCATCCCCATAACAAATATAGCTCAATCTGCTACATGAAGCAGAACTAGAAAAAGTGTGAAAAGTTAGCTTTATGCCTGACCCAGAAACTAGCAACATCAACTGAAAAACTTCACTGCCTTTATACTGGTCTGAGTTTGTTGTCCATATGGCATTTTAAAACACTTGGCCTGAAACAGTTTTCAATAATTTATACTGCTATGGAAAGATTCCTTTCTTCCTCCCAAGACATCCTGAAATACTGGTATACTCCAGATTTAAGATCAATCTTAATTTTGAGGAGTATGGATTCGTGAGGCCTTAATGATTTGTTTAGTCATCTTTCAGCACTGACATCTTTCAGCTAAATGCTGTGCTTTTAGGTCCCTTAGGTTTTTTTCATAGAATCATAGAATCACCAGGTTGGAAGAGACCTGTCAGATCATCTAGTTCAACCATTCCTATCAAACACTAAACCATGTCCTTCAGGACCTCGTCTACCCATGCCTTAAACACCTCCAGGGAAGGTGATCGACCGATAATGTTAAAAAAAAATTCGACTTCCATTTATGAACTAGTTTTGAAATGTGTTTTTCCAACCTCACTGCTACGGGCAGGGACACCTTCCACTAGAGCAGGTTGCTCAAAGCCTCATCCAAAGTGGTCTCAAACCCCTCCAGGGATGGGCCAACCTCAGCTTCTCTGGGCAACTTATTTGATTGCCTCATCACCCTGACAATAAAGAATTTCTTCCTAGAATCTAATCAAATTCTACAAGCTTTCAGTTTTAAACCACTACCTCTCATCTCATCACCACAGTCAGTGATAAAGAGCCATTCCCTATCTTTCCTGTAGCCCCCCTTTAAGTGTTGGAAGGCCACTATAAGGTCTCCCCAGAGCCTTCTCTTTTCTAGGCTAAACTCTTTCATACTATCTTCACAGGGAAAATGCTCCAGCCATATAATCAACTTAGGAAGAGTTTTAATACTGTGTGAGTAGCACAGCACTGCAACAGGTTTCCCAGAGAAGTTGTGGATGCCGCATCCCTGAAGCTTTTCAAGGCCAGTTTTGATGGGGCTTTGAGTAACCTGTTATAGTGTAAAGTGTTCCTACCTATGGTAGAGAGATTGGAACTGGATGATCTTTAAGGTCCCTTCCAACCCAAACCATTCTGTGATTTCTACCAGGGTATCACTACAGCCCAGGCTACAACCTACCTTAACTTTGATCAAGCGCTGTATTAGCAAGCAATACATGCAGCAGTGTGAGTGCAGCGGTGTCTCACTTCTGGTTGGGCTCTCCATCTCCTAGGATAAGAAGTTGTCCTCAACACACTCTAGTAGTTTCCTGGACTGCTTGTCATTTGCTGTGCCACTTTTCCAGCCGATGATCAGGTGGCCCATAGTAGACACCAATTACAAAGTTTCCTTTGTTGGCTTGGTCTCCAACTTTCACTCATAAGTTCTCAACCTGCACATTGTGTTCTTCAAAGACAGCTCTGTGCATTCATCCCCATGTTTGGTGTGGAGGGTGATTCCCCAGCCTTTCCTTACTCTCCTGCCCCTTCTGAATAGTTTAAGGCCATCAATCACAGCGTTCCTGCCCCGTGATTCATCCTACCAAGTTTCTGGTCATGGTTTTCTATTTGAACAGTGGCTACCAGTTCCTTGTTTGTTTTCATGCTGCATGCACTGATGTAGAGGCACCTCAGCTGGGCTATAGGCCACATCACCTTTTTAAAAGATGCCACCCTGATACCCTTGAGACAATTAACAGGTGCTTCCTTGTTGCTTCCTATTGCCTCAGCAGTACTTTATCTCTTGTGGATAGAGAAATCAGGGCTTTTCTTTAAAAAAAGTGAAGAGATTATTTTTCAAGTGCATATTTTTTGGATTTTCAGTGCCCTAAAACCAACCAGGAACTAACAAAATAACACCTTTTTCAAGAGTACAGTATGTAAAATATTCTTTAGTGGAAAACCCCTTTGCTTGTAACATTTCAATTTTAATGAGCTATGATTTTCAGTTAAAAACAATGTTGATACAGAAAGTTCGACTATTTTTAGTAGAACAGTTTACAGTCTCTCCCGTGCATCACAAAAATGTTGTGTAGATTACCTTTAGTCATATTTTAGCATATATATATATATATATACACACAAAAACATCTGGGATGAAACCAAGGTGGTATTTTTCATAGTCAAGGAAATAAAGTCGATATTCAAGCTAAACCATGAAAAACACACACGGCTCCTCAGTCAAGTATAAAGATAATCCCCGAAAGACATTATTTTGTATTTTTATTGAATGAAAATGAAGAAAAATGGGGGAAACAGAAAAGATATAAACATTGTAATGAAAGAAAAAGGTATCAGTAAGTGAGGTGGGGGGAAAAATACAACCCATAACCCCCAATTATGAAGTACAGATAGTAAAGACAGACAGATGATATCCACATAGAAAAAAATCCCTGTACTAATAACAGGGGACTTGCGAATAAGCCAAATCATCAAATTGCATGTGCAAGTTTGTAGGTTTTGTGTGAGCCATGAGTGAGTTCATTAGCCCAAATGACCTCCAGGGGTGTAAAATCAGATTATTGTTGAGTCTGCCATTCATCAACTCCTCTCTCCCTTGAACTTCTGCTCCTACCAGGGAAATAATTGTACAAGTTTTACTGAAAATAAAGGGCTGAGGGGCCTCTTACTCTTTGTGATAGCATCAGCATGTCTCAGCTCATGTGGCATTCACTGAGAGAGCCCATCTAATTCTCTTCTGGTCTCTTCAGTTCCTCAGACAGAGCCTATCTATGTTGTATCAAGGACCTGAGACCTCATAAGACATTTGTGGGAAGAGCTTCCCTCTGGAAGAATGAGCCATAACTCCCAAATAATGTGAGACATCTCACAGATATCATCTAAGTAGTTCAACAGTTAGGAAAGCCACGCAGTAACAAGAGAAGGTTTAAGACTGGAAATAAAAAAGTAGGTTTCTAAGCATGACAAACATGAGGGTCTGGGATAGCATCCCAGTAGAAGTGTCCACATGGATTATGGAGTCAAGATACATGGCTATTTTAAGATGAACCTTGATAGATTTTGGCTGTGGATACTGGTGATTTGACATTGTGATTAGGAAAGTCCCTTTGAATCTGATGCTTTATGTCCCTAGTTTTTTCTGGCAAACTCTGAAATGTTAACTGCTTTAAAGTCTTTTTTCCTCTGGGCACCAAGGCAGAGTGGAACAATATAAGTAAAATGATATCCTATATTACCTTCTCTCTTCTTGAATTCATAAGGATCTTCTTCATCTCCCAAAGTGATTTTAAAACTTTATAAGAAGCAGATTAAATAAAGCTCATTTTTAATAGTTCTCTTTTTCCCACTTTGCTTATTTGTTTTGATCAACTATACACAATAGATGCACTGGCAAACCATAAAACACTGATCTCACTAACAAGACATATTGCCATCTTACTGGGCAGAACAATGATGCATTCTTTTTGTTTTATTAACAATAAAACAAATATATTGCTCCTGAGAGTCTAGAACAAAATGCAGAAGCATGGAGTAAGCCCAGCAAAAGAGGAACACTGTCACTCCAGGATAACGCATGAGTTGAAGCCTGATTTAATGTTAGAAGATCAGAAAGTAAGACAGAAGGATGGCAAAAATAATGGACTGAGCTGTGTAGGCATTGATTAATGCTTGCCATGTTTTTAACAAAATCCTCTGTTGGTCCTCAGTGAATCCTAAACTAAGTGTTCAGGTTTGGAGACTCCAGTGTCTCCTGGCCTGAATGCAGCAATGCACCCTTACTCAGCATGTCTTGGTAGCATGTCCCTCAAATTCCCCTTGTTCTCCTGAATGAAGTTTGACCCACATCAGCCAGGTGCTTAAGCAGGCATGCCTTTCAGTTAACCAATTCTCCAAATTATGAAGAAAAGGGGGCATGTTACACACATATCCCTTTTCAAGGGCAGCTTTTTAGGGGGCTATGCTGACTTTGCACTGTGAATCCTGAGAAGTGTGCACGAGGTTCATGTAATCAGTGTTAGACACAACATCCAGCTGAGGCAGAGGAACAACAACCGCAGGAAGCAGCCTCTTAAACATGTCAGACATTTCTGCAGTGGCTGTTTGACTACAGCCTTAATTATGTTTTCCCAGTGCACCTGGAAATAGCATTGCAGAAAGAATGCCAAGGTGGAAAATTGCATATGTTGTTTTAACATTTAACATGCTCTATACACTGCTTAGCAAATTGTTGCACTGTGTGCTGAAAAGCAGAGTTTCTCCGCAAAAGATGCGTGCAGAATCATAGAATCATAGAATCATAGAACAACCAGGTTGGAAGGGACCCATCGGATCTTCTAGTCCAGCCATTCCTATCAAACACTAAACCAAGTCCCTCAAGACCTCATCCACCCATGCCTCAAACCACCTCCCTGGGCAATCTATTCCAATGCCCAATGACCCTTTCTGTGAAAAACTTCCTCCTAATGTCCAGCCTAAATCTCCCCTGGTGGAGCTTGAGGCCATTCCCTCTTGTCCTGTTCCCTGTCACTTGGGAGAAGAGGCCAACTCCCTCCTCTCTACAACCTCGCTTCAGGTAGTTGTAGAGAGTAATGAGGTCTCCTCTCAGCCTCCTCTTCTCCAGGCTAAACAACCTCAGTTCTCTCAGCCGTTCCTCATAAGGCCTGTTCTCCAGCCCCTTCACCAGCCTCGTCGCTCTTCTCTGGACTTGCTCCAGAGCCTCAACATCCATCTTGTGGTGAGGGGCCCAGAACTGGACACAGTATTCAAGGAACAGCCTCACCAGTGCTGAGTACAGAGGGAGAATCACCTTCCTGGACCTGCTGGTCACACCATTTCTGATCCAAGCCACGATGCCATTGGCCTTCTTGGCCACCTGGGCACACTGCTGGCTCATGTTTAGTCGGCTGTCGACCAACACCCCCAGGTCCCTCTCCTCCTGGTAGTTTTCCAGCCAGGCTTCTCCCAGTCTGTAGCTCTGCACAGGGTTGTTGTGCCCCAAGTGCAGGACCCGGCATTTGGCCGTGTTAAACCTCATGCCATTGGACACTGCCCAGCAGTCCAGCCTGTTTAGGTCCCTTTGCAGAGCCTCCCTACCCTCCAACAGATCGATACTTGCACACAGCTTAGTGTCATCTGCAAACTTGCTAAAGGTACCCTCAGTGCCTTCATCCAGGTCGTTGATGAAGACATTGAACAGGGTTGGACCTGCTCAGTCTTTCAACGCTCAATGGATTTTAAAGGTAGCACCAAGTATGCTGGTACACGATGCTCTGTGGAACAATGCACCCTGTTAAAAACCTGGCTTATGTTTCTAGTGCTGATGTATTAGTGTACCTGAACCACCTGGTCTAGTAAGATCTGTCTCTCAGTGACAGTCATTTATTTATGAGCTCCATAGGCTTCCATTCTGGTGCTCATGCAATCGTTGTCAGCTACAAAACCTCCAGCCTATCTACTCTTAGTGGTCACATCCCCTGAACTTGGTAACACCTTTGTGTTACCAGGTTTGTTCCTGGCATTGGCTCCATAAATGGTTGCATGAAGGCCCAGAGTCTCTGATGTCATTGTGCTGGGGGAGACCTGTCACAAAGAGAGAAGAATATGTCAGCTCAGAGCAGGCTTTCAGCAGGGCAATCTACTCCAGAGTGAGCATATTACAGAAAGAAGTTGGAAACACATGAACTGCCTTTTATGCTGCTGCAGTGCATTTATAGCCGATGCCGCACATCGATGCTGCATGGACATTCTTGCTGTAGACAGCATTTCTAACACCCATTACCAACATTTACAGTGGAAGAAACGTCAGATTAGCTCTGAAAAATCAGCCAGAATGTAATCTTCTGAGAGAGAAATGAGAAAGAGAAATCTACCAAAGATAATCTCCTATACATTAAATTTCTTAGCCTTAACCAGGAATTCAGACTGTTGTCTTGTTGTTTGTTTTAGCTGAGTTAATCTACAAAAGTCCATTTTCATTGAATATCCATTAGATACAGATTCCATCACTATGTGCCAGTGCATATTACCAAGCAATTAATCTCCAGAGTTATTACTTCCCTTTTTATTGAAAGCAAATATTCTTGAGTTCAGAAAGCCATTGTAAAGGCTTGGAAAATCTTAGCTAAATTCTGTGCTAAAGGCAAGATGCTATTTGGATAGAAATTCTCTCTAAAACTACAAGACTATGCTCCTACTCGGTATAATTTCTCCCTAATATAAAGCATGACCTCCCGCAGTTTCAGCGTCTTTACAAGCTCCTCTGACATTATTGCTCAAAACTCTTATTCCTTTTTTGCTCACTGTTAAAATGAAAAGTTCTTTTTGTGGCACACACGAGCCAGAGGTGACACAATTAAATGAAACTGTTTGTCATAGAAAATGTAGATCAGCAGGAATTAAGTGACAAATAAATTAGGATTGACAGACTCTTCCTGTGGGAGCAATACGTAAGCTTCCTAAATTCAGTAAAATGTATTCTCGCCTCAGCCTTTGATTTGCTTTCTTCAGTCAATATTTCCACCTTTAAAGGTAGCCAGTCCAAAGCTACACCATAGCTACATATTTATGAATATGGTTCTAGCTTTATGATGTGGCTAAAGGTCAGCTGAGGTATAAAGTGAAGCAAAGCTATGATCAGCTTCCAAAAGTGTTACCTGAAATTGGATTTTTCCAAGAGACAAATCAGCATTCGTTACCATATTTTTGTCGAGGAGTTCAAAGGAAGAGACCTGAGCTCTGCCTGCACACTTAGAGACAATCTCCTTCCAAGCGTTCCTGTCTTGGGGTAAAACATACAGCAGACCTATACCACTAAAACACAATTAATTTCCTCTTGCTGAAGAAGGGCTGCAGCTTGTCAAGCAGATTTCTAATGCTTCTTCCATCTAAAATTTGAGTTATCTTCTCCTGGGCTTCTGCAGCAAGGGAACAGAGAGGCAGGCCTTTTAATTCTGCATCTAATGGTTTCATCCTCCAGCTACGAGAAGGTCAAAATCATTTATTCCTAATACCTTCTCTGGTAATCTCACTCCCAAGTCTCTTTTGTTCTCCTACCCCATGGCATTCAAAAGTGGCAAGGCAACACCTTATAATGCTTCTCCTCATTCCCTGGGCTTGCTCTCCTGTCCTGTGACAAGCAGCATCCATCTCAACTATTCTGCCTGCCCCAATCCGGGGTTACAACCACACAATCATTGTAAAATATCCCCAAACAATTTCTGGACTCTACCCAGCTTCTCAATCCACCTCCTGCTCCTCCAACTGGGACATTTCCCACTGCCACCTACTGCAGGAGCCCTCCTTGCCAAAGTCTCTCATATGTTCTCATCTCCTTTCCCACCAAAAGCATTGGACCCAAAAAGCGACTATTGGAGGAAATAGTTTTCTTAAAATAAACAAGACCCATGCTTTGATGTCTGTCAGGATTCCCCTCAAAGACAACAGTACCAAAAGCTTCATCTCTAATTTTGAAACAGCTTGACTTTGAACTGTGAGCAGTGCAGCTTCTGAGAAGGGTTAGCTTTCATTTCTGACTTCAAGCACTTAATATTCAGACACTGTCATGGAGATTGTTTGTCTCCCTAGATGATACCCATTTCAGAACCAGCAGCAGAAAAGACATGGTATATAGAACACATTAAAAATACAGGAACCCTTTTGTTATGCAAGACCCTATGTCACCATTTGATTGTACCAGAAATGTCTGATCAAAAGAAACATGCTGGTTTTTTCATCTCTAATTAAAAGAGTAGAACTAAAATGCACACTGAAATTGCACTGTCCCCTGACAGCAAGACTGTATTTGGAAAAGGTTTCTGAGAAATTCACATATTATGGAGCTAAATAGGTTGGAACAGGGCAAATAAGGTGAAGAGCCAAATAAGCTAAGCTAAGTCAAAGAAACACTTTGGTGTAAGCATCGTGGTGACCGATCATTGCTGTGCTTGAAGACCCACTCTGCATCAGGTCCCTTTGCTCCAGGCTGTAGCTTGTCCCTGTCCCTGCCAGCTTTTAGTGTCCTGGACTGATTTCTGCCAAGTGGAAGTACAATTCCAAATAAAGTCAAAGTAAATTTCATAAATTGTGTCTGGCTTTGTCATTAACCATCAGAAAGGGCACTGAAATGCAGTGTTAGTCTGTTGGTGCCACTCCTGAAGAAGAAGCCAAGAAAGAAAGCTTGGTTTACTATACTGGAATGTCTGGGGAAAGCAAGGGCAAACAGTGACATAGGCTGTGATGCTAGTGAAGTGGCACAGTGGAAAAAAGCCTGGGGATACAGCAAAGGTAAGGTTCAGTGTATGCCTGGTGCCATTTTAGATACTTTTGAGTAACTCTCCTGGCTCCTGATCCCTCTTCAAGCATGTGGATTTCTCGGGTACCCTGGGACACCTGGACAGACACTGTTCTCACGTGTTTAAGCAACTCAATCATACTCCAAGTTTCCAACTCCCAACAGACACACTTTTAAAATTATCTAAAAAGTGTGTCTTTTTAGCTCACTGTGTATATTCCATTATAAAACATGTAGCACAAAGCCTGTGTGTAACCAGTGCATTCACACAGTCCAGAGCCCCTGGATGCTACCTCAGTAGAAGTTATTCAAAGGTAGGCTGACTCAAAGCTCTCTTATTATCCATCTTGCATTAAAAAGGGGGGATAAAATGTCTTTTACCTTAAATAAGTCCCATGCAGAAGCAGTCAGCTCACTGGCCACAGTGAGCCCCCAAGGGAGAAGACCCAACAAAGCACCACAAAGGTCCAGCCAGTGGAATTCCACATTGACAATAGGCAATGGGGACTTGCCTGCCAAACATCCTGCTCAGATGTTCGGAGCTTGACACAAATGAGAAAGCGGTAGAGAGGCAAGAACATGAAGGAAACGTCATGGAATACATTATGCATGAGTTGTATCTATATTGATGATAGCTAGAGACGTTATAATAAAGCAGTCCTAGGCCAGAACATTAATGTTACAAGAACCTATCTAAAGAAATCTTCCCAAACAAGAAGCTGGGGGATTAGATTTGAAATGGGAACTCATTAAGAGAAACTTTCCTTATAAAATAAAATGAAAATAGTTAAGAGGCTTTCTTTAGAACTTGGCACTCCTCTGTGTTATAGACACTGAGGAGGTGATTTTTCCAACTAACTGTAGACTTTAGCAATGTTGACTTGTACACTTGAATGAGTCTCCATAGATTCCCACGAAGCCACTGGAGATAAATAGACACTTCATCTCACTCTAAAGCATGTTGTAAAATATGGCAAACTAATTGTGCCCTAAAAATGTCTCTTTTTTTCTTCCCATCATCTGCAAAGAGATCTTTGGCTTATTAGCTGAGATGTGAGATGATTAGCTCACATCTACACTCTGAATATGTAAAGTTTATGTAATATAAATATTACTTGAACTGTTTGACTATATCAACTGTATATGACACTGTTTCATCCTATAGAGCTAAAACTTTATGTGTCAATACTGTATATAACTTTTAAGTTCACCCGCAGACATGGGCAGGAATTACTTTCTTCATCTCATGGCACTGTTTGAGACATGAAAACTTTTTCCCTCTGTGTAATGAGACAAAGGCAAGATACTTTAAAGTTTCTTCATAAGCCTCCAGGAAAATTAATATGAGGTAGTCAGCTGCATGTCCTTTGGGGAACTTATCAAAGATTTTGGAGATCTATATTTCTATTTCTCCTCACTTGTTTTGAAGGAGATAAGGCCTTCTGATTTGATGGTGGGGGTCTTTGCCTTCAGGGACTTTTTAGTTCACTAGGAGAGAGAGTTTTTACATTAATTTCTCCAATCTGAAATGAATTCTCAGGACACTCTACTACTGGGTGCCCCATGATAAGATAACAGGAAAGATGGGGAGAGACGCTTAAGCACGGGACATACTGATAGGATGAGGAGTAATGGTTTGAAGTTGAAAGAGGGTAGATTTAGAATAGATATTAAGAAGAAATTCTTTACTTTGAGGGTGGTAAGGTGCTGGCACAGGTTCCCCAGAGAAGAAGCTGTGTCTGCCCCATCCCTGGAGGTGTTCAAGGCCAGGCTGAATGAGGCTTTGAGCAACCTGATCCAGCGGTAGGTGTCCCTGCCCGTGGCAAGGGGGGTTGGAACTGGATGATCATTAAGGTCCAGACCAAACCATTCTTTGATTCTATTCTTCTATAATAGCACTAGTCCTCCTTTCCCCTTTAATGCTGACAGAAATTTTCCACCTTGAATCAAAGAAAAAGTTTTCAATTGATATTTTAATGAAACTGGTACATAAGAGCAACACATTTTAGTGCAGTTAAGTCATCATTTACATAGGAATAATAACATTTAATCAGATGTGTAATAGTGATGAGGTCCTTGTCTACTGATTACAGAGGAAGCAAAACAACTGCTTTAACTCATCTGATGCTTAGAATGGTAGAGTGAGTCACCTTGTGTAACAACAGTAAATTCCTAACCAGTTCATCAGTAAAAAACAGTGATTTGTTTCTGTAGGAAGTTATTTTGGTGGAGTTTGGAGTCACCACAGGTTTTGGGACAAGGAGAAAAAGGAAAAATTGCTAATGAGATAAAAAGCTATTCAACAGCTCAAATAATGAATGGTGTTTACTCAATTTTTCCTGGGGAACCTAAAAAGCTCCCTGCAAAACTGCATACTGCATTCCTTCCATCTCTTAGACAATATACTGTTGCCTTTTTGGCTATTTCTTAAATATTTTGAACTCCAGCTGTCTCAGTAGGTTTACGAATATGTCACATTGGCATCACGCAGTTGGGGGCAAGGGGAAATTCTGAAATCAACACATATCCCACACCACATTTGACTTCAGTCAATGAAAAAAAAATGAAATCAGAAAATAAGTTGTCTGTCTTGTCTAAGATACCTCCTGAAGGATAAGATAAACTGTGCCCCTAGATATCTATATATCTCTTCACTACTGTATCATAGAATCATAAAATCATTCAATCATAGAACCATAGAACAGTTTGGGTTGGAATGCACCTTAAGGATCACCCAGTTCCAGCCTTGCTGCCATGGGCAGTGACATGTCCAACTAGATCAGGTTACCAAGGCCCCATCCAGCCTGTCCTTCAACACCTCCAGGGATGGGGCAGCTACAACTTCCCTGGGCAACCTGTGCCAGTGCCTCACCACCCTCATGGTGAAGAAATTCTTCCTTATGTCTAGTCTAAATCTGCCCCTCTCCAGTTTACACCCATTGCCCCTAGTCCTATCACTACAAGCCTTTGTAAACAGTCCCTCCCCAGCTTTCTTGTAGGCCCTTCAGGTACTGAAACGTCGCTATAAGGTCTCCTTGAAGCCTTCTCTTCTCTAGGCTGAACAAGCCTATCTCTCTCAGCCTGAGCTCATATTGGAGTTGCTCCAACCCTCTGATCATCTTTGCAGCCTCCTCTGGACCTATTCCAACAGCTCCATATCCTTCTTATGCTGATGATTCCAGAACCGGACACAGTACTTCGGATGAGGTGTCCATAAGCCAAACATAAGAGCCAAGGTCATGGAGAAGCAGCATATAGTGTGTGAAGGGCAAACAGTTCCTATCTAAACCACACACAGTCAATGTGGGTATACAATAATGTTAACAGATTTCTGTAGTAAACCTTGAGTAGCCCTTAAAATACTTTCTTTCTTCTTTGTTTCTTTGAGGCTAAAACAAATCCACACTGAAGAAGTGAAAAAAGAAAATGTTGCAGTAAGAGGCACTAGAAGCAATGAACTTTACAGGTCTGCAGTGAAAAATAAAAGATCAGAGGACACAATGAGGTTGGCTACAAAACCTCACAGTGTAGAGACTGGGTGACAAATTCTGCACACTACTTGTATTTATAAAGGAGAGGAAAGGAGAGGAGAAAGGAGAAAGGAGAAAGGGGAAAGGGGAAAGACTCTTTTTTCAGCTGGAGTAGTGTGAATGCTTCGGTTCCTATCTGCAGATACAAGGAGACCTTGACATCACCTAAGTGTAAAGCCTAGAGAAGATATATCACATATCATCTGCCCTATTAGCTTTTATATTATCTTTTAGCTTCTTAAAACTTTCTGAAAACTCAATAGTCTTTCTTCTTTCTTCCCCTATACAAACTACATTGCATAAGTATTTCTATTTGCATTATTTTGTTGTATTTCTTAATTAATATTTCGAATAAATTATTCAAAACTCTGTTGTTTTGAGTTTTCTTTCTTCTCTTGTTGTTCTGAAATTATCTTAAATTTCCAGCTCTTGGCTGAGAGCCAGTACCATGAAGAGTGGTTTGGTGCCTGGTACACATACATTGACAGTACAGACAGATGGGCTTACTGAGAGATATTCCATCTCATGCTGCAAGGAAAAGTCAGACTGAAGAAGCTTCAAGGTATTAATAGAAGATAGATGCAATTAGAAATCACCGGAATGTGTTTTCCTGCTAATATCTGAGTGGATTTTTTTGGGAAAAACAATCTGAACATGGCAGGGCAATACCTACGTTGAGCAGAGCTTCAAAACATTTCTTTAATTACTTCCTGGAATATTTGTTTACCTGTCAGCACAGGGAAGGCATTTTCCTTCAAAATATTTGTTAGTATGCTTTCTTGCCCTTCTTCTAGAACTTCAGAGGCTTTTTGTTGTGTGTGCCAAGAAAAACTGGAAAAGAAAGAGTTCATTTTGTTAAGCGGCTATAGAATTACAACCTGGAAACAAATAAGAGAGAACAAAAATGGGAAGGAAAATACTATCAAGAATCACAATCAATGCAGGTATTTTAAAGGGATTGAAGAGCCTTAACATGTAGCATAGCTGATATGTGTTAAACTTGAAAATTACTTTCTAGATTTTATGTCACAGCAAATCTTCCAAAAATTTATTTATTGTGAAGTCCACTAACTAAGCATTGAAAAGCTGCTGCTCTGAGCTCCTAGACAAGAGCAAAATGTAGATCAAGACTGACTCCAGTGCTAATGCTGACACAGCCTCATAACAATGAATAAGACTATGGAAACTGGAATATACTCCCAAGGATTTTAGGCACTGGAATGTAAAAGAACTTACTTAATTCTGGGCCTAAAAGAGCTATTCATCGTAGTACAAGAACATTCCATTAAAGTATAGAAATATAGAGGACTTTTATCAATAAGAAGCACCAAAGTCTGAAAGACTAAACTATTTTCCCCCCTGTTCCCCTCCCAAGGCAAAAAAAGTCAGAGAGATTCTAAACACTTATGCATTATTAATGCCTTTAAAGATGGAGCACGCATACCTGAGCGAAGTATCCATCGTGTACATTAAAGTAGTGCTCATCACAGAGAACATGAAATTTTTTTTCCAGATGAGTTGTCCAGCATAGTTTTGAAGCTATTGAACGTGCCTGAATAGCAGTTCCATTGAAGGAAAGCCAATATGGAAATAACAATCCGATTATCAGATCTGACTGGTCTCCAATTGCAGTTTCTGGGGCTCTCAAATAAGACTGGGATTATTCTGTTCTATACACCACACAAACACTCTGTAATAGTTGGCAAATGAGTAATATAAGGGTAGGATTCACTGGTAGATGAAAATACCTGAAGTCAGATATATTTTATAAGGTGCACGTGGGTGAGGTATGTGTCTAAACTCTCATTACACTTCATGAATTTGCAAACTCAAGACCATATTCAGTGTCACTATTCTTATTTGGCATCTGAAGAAGTTGGGCACAGAGATGAGAAGCGCTCGAACTATTCAATTATATGAATGTCTTTGATTCAAGAGACTGAAGTACAGCTCAGATCCCAGTGACCATCAATTCAACTGCATGAACTACCATATCACCAAAACATCCAAACTGGTCTGGAAGTTAAAACACAGGGTTTACTTAAAGCCTCTGCTACTCTGAACCAGTAAATAGAGACCAGACAGAATGCCTTAGATCATCTCAAAGGACTGTATATGGATATTGAGGCAGGTGGACTGACATTGTTGTTATCCAGAAAGACTATCGCAGAGTTAAGATCTGAACCCCATCTTGTCATACCAAAGCTTTATGCAGAGGACCTTCCATTTTCTGTCAAAAGCCATCTCCTCTGCATTAATGTGGACTTAAAGCAGTGGTTGCTGTAAAGCAGAGCAGCAGCCTGTCAGATCACAATACTATGAGACAGACCTTTACAGAAGAACATGTGTGTGTAAGAAGCACACTCTATCTCTCAGCTTCTGCAGCCAGTGTGTCTTGAGGGGAACAACTTGCTGTATGATCAGTACACAGCATCATTTTGCCTTTGATTTTCCACGCTGCAAGACATTTCCTTAATTTTTCAGGTTCCTTTTCCTTTATTCATCACATTATCAACTATGAGGACTCTCTTGGAGAGAGATGGTATCCCTGATTCTCCTGTATTTGGCATCCAGATTATTCAAAGTAGGCTTGGCAGCAGAAGGAGTAAGTGCTTCATAGAATCACAGAATCATAGAATCACCAGGTTGGAAGAGACCCATCGGATCATCAAGTCCAACCATTCCTATTAAAATTGCTTCATTCCACAAACCTTGATATTTTATTTCTGTGACCTAAGGGCAAAGGTGCAATCTCATATTGTTCAGCATTTCCTTAGAAAACAAAGGATGGAGGTGAGTGGAGGGATCACTGTCCTTTCAAAAATGCACAGTTTTAATTTCAGTTCTGAGAGAAGCCCAGGAAGTTCACCTTTTGCTCTCTTTATTCTCTCCCCTTGTGCTTATTTTTCAACTTTTAATGAGGGAAACTTCTTTGAGTCAAGAGGTAGCAGTGAGTCATGCAGCAGCTGAGTGCACACAGCAATGTCAGAGCTACTATGCTCTTAACACGGCTTCGGGGCAGGAGGACACCTATTTATTTCCCAGTGGAAAATTAGAGTAATTTCTAATTCCGCTAATAAGAGCAAAGACAGTTCAAATGCCCATGTGCTTCACCTCTGTGCGTGCACAGAAGTTTGTTTCTGTGACTTTAGCTGCTGTGTTGGAGGGGAGGGCTGGGATGCAGGGTGTGGGCTTTCCTAAGTGATAGGAAAGGGCGGTGAGCTGGAAACGGCAGGGCTAGAGGTCTGGTGGGAAAGGGAATTCAAGTGTCGAAGGGTGAGTGGTAGTTTCTGCAGGTGTTTTCATCCTTTTGCACTATGGTTCTTGGTGCTGAGAAAGGAGGAGTGAAGCAAAGAATCTTACCAGAGCCATGCAAAACTTCAGCATCTGCCTTCAGTTTACATTACAACTACCTACAAAATAAAACTTCCCTTAACGCTGAACCCCATTCTCATGTACAGTGAAAATGTGACATTAGAGTCAATTTAATCTGCAGAAAACACTGATTCCTGTGTGTCTGCAGTGCTGTAGTATTCCTGTTTCTGAACTTCAGGACACTAAAGGCCTGGAACCAAACAACACTGGTCAGCATAAACCTGTAAAACTCTCCAACAACAAGGAAATCTACAAGTGTCTGAGTTGAGAGGGGAAAAAAGAGGTTTTTTTAAAATCTTAAAATGTTTTGACTTCAAGATCTAGAGCTGAGACTCTACCTTTCCATGCCGGAGGTTGTTATGTTCCTTATTCACTGACTATGGGGTTAGGTGTAAAAACTCAAGTGGCTACAAGCCATGAAGCTATGAAGTATACCAGGCCCCGGTGCTACCCTGGAGGACAACCCCTAGAAGGGCTGGAGATATCATCTCTCCTTCTTATGACGATGGTCCCTAATGCAGGACAGAGGAGGCAATCTCAGCAGAAAATGGGGTAATGCCCTGTGACAGGAAGGATCTTCTGGGCTATGTTTCACTAGATCATTTCTGTTCCTCAAAACACACCTGTTGCCTTCAAGTCTCTTCAACACAGCAGGAGAAAATCCCTTTCAAAGATGTAATAAGCACACTTGTTTCCCTAATAGCCTTTCTGATACTGCCACTGCAGCATAAAAATTTAGCACTTGTTTGCAAGTCTTTCATGTGCCTTCTTAATGACCTCATTATCAAATTGAGGAGAGGTGGGAGGGTTTGGTGGGGTGTGTTCTTTCAAGTCATTTTTAATACCTTATGATCAGCAGAAAATGTATGTGCAGCTGGAATTAGCAGAAGGGTACTGTGCATATGCAAAGCAGAGCAATCAGCCAGGTATTCTGCTGCTGTCCCCTTCAGCCCTCTCTCTGCAGTGGCTATTGACACTTAAAAAATGTCAAGCTATTATTTTTCCATGGCTCAGGAGGAATGTTTCTGGTTTGATATGTGCAGGTTTCTTTCCTTGTTCTTGCAGTCCTTACATCAGTTTGTCAACTCCCAAAGTAGAAATGATTGCTGCCTGCATCGTGTCGGTACCTGCTATGGCCTCACAATGGGGTGGATGGGATTTTTCAGGAGAGCCTGAGTGACTGAATCACATCTGTCAACCAGAGAATGAGCAAATTGTATTTCTAGGTACTTTTCAAAACTCTAAGGTGATACCAGCCACACGTCATTCCTGCAGCTGCAGGAGGAGAGTTGCAGAGCAGTAAAGCTGTGAGCATCCTTTGTATCTCACATGAACTACACCAGCCTAGCCGAGTCATAAACCTGAGTATCCTGAGCATATCCTCTGCCTCCAAGGACAGAGACTGGTGATGCATTAGCAGGCACTGTGCTTGGCTGTGGAGCTACTGAATCTCTTCCAGCACGGCTTGGCATTTAGTGCATGCGTGACCTGTCAAGACAGTAGATGTTAAATATTGTCCTATTTTTCCCCCTTTAAAATACTTGAAAGTTAGTGGCAAAATATTCTGGTAAAACTATCCACAATGGTTTGATACATTAGATAGTTTTGATATACCTCTATTTGTTGCTTACGCAATATTTGGGTAATGCCTTAGATCCTGCAGATGGATTATGCAAACAGAAAGAAATTGTTCCTAAGCTTATGCTGGTTAGATATCTTTCACCCTGGCAGTAAGGCACAGAGACCAGACTTCAACTCAAAAGCTGGTCTGCTGCTTGGAGCAAGTTTAAACTGTAAAGGTAACTGGTGATCTCTGAACCATGCATTCAGTAGCCTTGATGACAGGGGTTTTATTTAATGTGTCTCAGCCTGAAATTTTGGGTCAATTTCATACTAATGTAAACTGATATGGCTTGTATCAGAGCTGGGCCAGTCCAGAATGGTGTAGAATCTGACTCAAATATACAGGTTTTAGTTCATCCAAATTGAATTAGGAATTTGGAAAGAATCATCAGGGAGTTTCCACTTATATTGTGCAAAGTATGCGTCAGGTAGGCCAGATCTATTCATCAAAAAAAAACTTAAATAAGACATTACTTTTCCAGTGGAAAACAGAATTTCATCCTAACCACTTGCAAAGCAAAAAAAACTGTCAATTACTGACAGGATTTTTCACCAGAAAAAAAGTTCATAGATGTTTGTTTGCCTTCATCAGCTCAGTTATTCTCAGGAGCTATGGTACCAGGTTTCTTATGATCTCCTGAGGATCCAGCCAAGCTACATCTTTCATGATGTTGCATTGCAATGCCCTAGGAATAGACAGGTCTCAGATCTTAATCTTTCAAACTTTTATTTCTATTATGTTGGTTTGTGTTGCCCCCTGGGATATCTAAAATGTCAAAAAAAAGATAAGATGCAGAAAGTGAAATATGACAAGCAGCAAGATAAAAGGAAGAGGCAGAGCAGCAGCTGGAGTTTACAAACTTACTTAGATCACATAGAGACGCAAGTACATTGTCGTGAATCATAGAAACGTATTTTAATAGAAGAACATGATCTGCTGACCCTTCTCTCCCACCTCTACCCATTGTCTCTTGGGTATTTTTCTGTAGGCATTTCAGCAGAACATTCTCTCTGGAGCTTCAAAGGAAGTCAAAGAGTATTCAATAACTAAGGAGTTTTGTGAAAGAAGCATTTCCATCTTCATTGGTGGATGGTTAACAGTTAGTGGCTACAATGATTAGAGAGGAAAGGATTAAAAAAGCACGCAGCAAACAGTCAACAGTATTAAAACTGATGTAGAAGAGGCAGGGAGTTCGCACTTTAATGTATATGAAAGGACCGCCAAGCAAATTCCTATCTACCACCAGCCTAAAGCTGAGGTCTTATGCAGGAACTGATTCACTCACAGGAATGCAGACTCATGTCAAATTGCTTCATATCTGTGTGACATGGGAACATGGCAGGAGCAGAGCAAGAACAGAGCATAAACATGGAGATGTGCTGCAGTGATTTGCTAAGATGTGATGTGTTCGTCCCTCTGAGCTCTTGCATTCTCAGGGATACTGCAAGTTGAATTGCCTCTGTAGTCAATTCCTGGCTCACAGGGACTGTATAGGTGCACAGGGAAAAAGCAGATGGAGCAAGGGGAGAAGGGCAAGTGCAGAGTTAGGGTAAGAATGATCCAATCATAAATTAAAAACACCTAAACATAGACCCGAACATGCACTGGGTGCCTGAATTCCCATCACAGACACTAGAGATCAAGGACAAAATTTAGTTGCTGAAACTAGTGTCTGATATGATTTAAGAGGCTTCAGAGTATGGTGCTTGGTCTCCAACATCTGCTTTAGAAGGGTACAGGTCCTCCATTAATCCTACATCATATTTATTAGCTTGCACAGATGTCTTATATATGCTGGGACCTCCCAAATTACTCTAGGCCACACCTATGAACCCAAACCAAGTTTGCATGTCTTTCTCTAATCCAGAACCGATCCTTACCAACAGAAGTAAACTCATTTCTGATGATCTGTAACCACCAGAAGCTCAACATACTTAGTTTTGCTCCTATTTATTGCTTCTAAACCACCATCAAATAATACCAATAACTGGGATTGCAGAAATTCTCTGCAATATACTGGTTTAGAGGGACAAAAAGGCAAGTTCCTGCTTTACAGAGATACAGAGGATGGTGAAGAACTGGGAGTGGAAAAGGGTAATTTGTTTCTAACAGGCAGGACTACTTGAAAGATAATTCCTTGCCTTAGGCATACAGCCACCATTTAGGACATTTCCAACAAGAATTAATAGAAATACTTCACGCATAATCAGCTCTTTGGATTAAGCACAGCAATAACTCTGAGATGCCAGTGTCATTTGTCACATGGAGAGAGATATGTGGAGGTATCTAACCCTGACAAGTACGTACATGGATAGTGCTTCAAGGGGGTTTGGTTTTTAATAACTTATAAACTGGGCCTTTTCAATTATGGACTTTTAAAGGCTTTATAAAAGGAAAGGATTTATTTCCATAAACTCAGTAAGACCTAATCCCAAAATCCACTTCAGTCTTTGGTTCTGTCCATTATCTTGTGGACATCAGGAGGAGAGACAGTGAGCGAGATACTGAAGTGCAATGCCAGAAGAACAAACATAGTCTAATCCCCCATGGTTTCCCAAATTTTTCACTTCTAAAATTCTTTCAAGCACCTATTCAGAAATTTTTCTTAAAAAAAAAAAAGCCCAACCCTGGTCTTAAGTGACTTCTTTGATGTCACAGGGAGATCTATGCTAGAAAATGATGAGCTGCTAATTCTACAAAGCCGTTTCCTTTAACACATCCTCCCACCTACTCCTACCCACTCCATGTGTCTGCTTCATCCATCTGTTTCATCTCATGAAATGCATGGATCATGAGCTCCCTGGAGCATGTCCAATTTTCTTGCTTCTGTAGTTGAACATTCACATTTTTCCTTCCTGTAGACAAGCATAAATATTATGTAGTGAGTAGTTTGTCTTGTTTCCAGTTTCAGCATGTCATATTCTGAAGACTATGCATTATTCAGAAAGGTTCATGGGTTTACTTAACAATTAATATATGGTGTTATGATCTTTGAATTGCCCATTGGGTGTATTCTCAACGTACACTTCAATTAGTGTTCCTGTGCTATTTCTGTACCTACTAAGGTACTCATTAATTGCAGCTAAATTGCATCTGCATGACGCTGAGGAATCAGCTACATTTAGGCATATGAAGGCTTTTGCACTGCTGGGGCCTCTAAACTTGAGTCTTCAAATGCATCTTGGTTCTCAGCAACTCTTACAATGATATTTCTACATATTCAGTCTTCCCCATGATCAATATTAATGCAGGTGGCAGTGTGGTTAGTTTGCAAGTGAAATGTGCCTTTCAAATTAGAAATGAGCGTTTTGAGGTAAAGGTGATTCACTAGACTATTCATAGAAAGCAAACAAAAGATTGGAAAGAGGTAAATTAACTTCCTTTAAAAATACAGGTAAATGTGTGTGGAATACTCATGTTTTCACCAACCTGGCAAGGGTGTTATAACCTGAAATAAATAAATCATTCCTGTGACCTCCCTGGAAGTAGAGTACTAGATTTTAGATTTGTCTGCTCACCACAAGAAGGATATTGAGTCTCTGGAGCGAGTCCAGAGAAGAGCAATGAAGCTGGTGAAGGGGCTGGAGAACAGGCCTTATGAGGAACAGCTGAGAGAGCTGGGGGTGTTTATCCTGGAGAAGAGGCAACTGAGAGGAGACCTCATTGCTCTCTACAACTACCTGAAAGGAGGTTGTAGAGAGGAGGGAGCTGGGCTCTTCTCCCAAGTGAATGGGACAAGAGGGAATGGCCTCAAGCTCCTCCAGAGGAGGTTTAGGCTGGACATTGGGAAAAAAATTTTCACAGAAAGGGTCATTGGGCACTGGAACAGGCTTCCCAGGGAGATGGTTTATTCACCTTCCCTGGAGGTGTTTAAGGGACAGGTGGACGAGGTGCTAAGGGACATTGTTTAGTGTTTGATAGGAATGGTTGGACTCAATGATCCAGTGGGTCTCTTCCATCCTTGTTTTTCTATGATTCTATGATTTTTAGATTTTCCTTCAGAATTTACAAACACCAAATTCTTTTCCTGAAGTACAATTTTAACTGGAATAGCCTTGGTGCTGCTGGGAGGTCGTGTGCAAGTACATCAGTAATAAATTTCTCAGACTTTTACCTTGGAATTTTACTTATCTCATTGTTCACGTTTGTTGACACACAGAGTTGCTGCTAGCATATGCATCCACTGATAATCTTGAGAGAACAGAGCAGAGTCAGACGAAAAACCTGAATATGGAGGTTAAGAGCCGTGACTTTATTTTAAAAGAAAAACAGGGATTTATTTAACTTGGATCTGTCCATATCAGTATCGTGAACTGAAGCTGTCATGGTTTCTTTTGATTTTTTTTTAGATTGTTTATTTCCAGCAACATTTCTGTTTCCTCTCCTTTATGTTAAGAAAATGATCCCACAAGCTCACATTTTGCTAATACAATTGATTCTGTAAGACAAGCACTGTGCTTTGCAGCTGGTGGAAGTGCATGGAAAAGCATCATCTTCGCTCCAGGCAATTCATAAGTCACCACAGCCCAGACGAGTTCTAGTCTGCAGGAGCTCCAGAAGATAAGATTATACTCTCATTCCCCATCTAGAAAAACAAAGAAAAAGTCAGGGAGGATTCTGCAAAGATGCAGGTCATGTATTTCCAACTGTGATGACCTGATCCATATAGAAAATATTGAAAATCAGGTAAACAAAGCCCAAAAGAGTCAGCACAGGTCTTGGATCAGATGCTTCCATCTCAGTGTGCCTGGAATCCTGGCCTTATCATTCTGCTCTTCCTTGATGCCAGTTTCTCTCTGATTATTCTTTGTCCTCTTATTCCCTGCTTTATGATCCTGCCAACTGCAATACAGAACATTGTCTCACTTTTAGTGCCACCTTTGTCCCCACAGCACACTTCCTTTCCAACCCTCTCCAGATTCCACCATGCCAAACTGATAAGAGAATCATTCAATTCATAAAACATTTGTGTGAAAAGCAAGACAAAGCTGGAGAATTCTGGTGGAATTACACACATCTCAATGAAGGCTAACTTTCCAATGAGAATGTTAGCCTTTTTTTCAAGTTTTATCTTTAGTCATTTAATTTTTTTTCCCCTTACTCTGATTCTTTTCTATAAAACAAAGTGTCATCTTATTTCATTTACATATTAGTTTTTCATCTTAGGTTCCCATTCTATTAATGAAAAGAGGTTAGAAAACTCTCTACGCCACTTTTGACCAGGAAAGTGGTTCTCCCCCAGTACTCAGCCCTGGTGAGGCCATACTTCAAATTCTGTCTTCAGTTTTGGGCCACTCAGTACAAGAAAGACATTGAGGTGCCTGAGCCTCAAGCTGCGCCAGTGGAGGTTTGGATTGAACATTAGGAATAATTTCCTCAAAAGAGTTACCAAGCACTGAAACAGGCTGCCCAGGGAGATGGTTGAGTCACCATCCCTGTGGATATTTAATAGATGGGTAGAGTAAGTGCTTAGGGATATTAGTGGACAGGTACAGCTGGGCTTGATGATCCCAAAGGTCTTTTCCAACCTAGTGATTCTATGATTCTATATAGACATGTATATTGTGTCTATAAAATCTCTCTGTATAAGGGCCTGTTTCCCAAATGCCATATCAGGTCATATTTCCCAAGTCAGGAAAGTCCTCTGGATACATTTACACTTATTCAGAACACACTTCAAATGAACTGAAGTTTTATTGACATCAGCTGTAGGAACATATGCATACGCCCAATAATTTCACTCTCTGCCTTCCCAATCAAGGCCTATAAAGTAATGACAATCAATATATTTGGAGTGTCACAATTAGGTTTCAGAGTCAGCAATGTCTGGAGGTTGTACAGTTATCACACTTCAGAGATAACTGTTTACTTGATTAAGGGACCTTCTGGAGAACTGCCCATGTGAGAGAGAAATTAACTTAGGATTTGTGCCCAGCAATCCATCTCTTTATCAATTTATCTGAAAATTTATGTGTCTCTACTATCTGAGCACATGTATAGTATCCATTATAAGAAAATCCAGAGTTTTCTATCATGCTGCTCTGACAACAAGAAAAACAACCCTGATCTCATTGAAGCCGAAGGAAACTCCTCAGCCAACTGTCCTTTTGACATTGCAATATTCAAGTAAATTTTCAATAAAGCCCTAGATGTATCTCATATGGATCTTTTTCAGCCAGAGAGGAAGGACTGCGCATAGTATTGACCAATCTATGGATCAATATCAGCTCAATATCAACTCTAAGCAGAATTTTTTTAAAAATCACAATGTATATAGCAGAACTACCTTGATTACGCTTATTTCTGCACTCAGAGGCAATTTCTAACCACCTAAACCAATATGTAGATACCAGGAAAGAGTTGAAATCTTCTGCAGACAACATAGAAAGGAATAGATGATAAGGTTATTATGGTTGCAGGACACCTGCCATAGATGTCTTTGGTCCTATTCTGCACTGCTTGGCACGATGTAATCCCCTAAAACCCACTGATCCTTTTCCGAAATATTTAAGAGCCTCACAAAATACGGTCACCTCACACCAGGATACTTTATGGTAGCAGTATAACAAAACGTTTAAGGGTTGTGAACCAGCAGTACACTCATCAGTCTTAATCACATGAACAAAACCCAGTGCTCACAGGATTGCTCCCTACGCATTGGAGTCATTTCTGCACTTTTTGAGTAAATGAGCAGGAAAATAAAGAGTAAGAAAACAGTATGCTTGGATAAAGCCATGTTGTGGTAGGGTTTCTTTGACATTTCCTTCCGGCACATATTCAAAAACTGGAGGGAATCACAGAACAACAAATCTGTGGATGGTTCAGCTGAAGCTCCATTCTTGAATTTTGCGTTTGTATAATTGATTGTAAAACTTCATAATTCATGCTAAGTTGGTTATTTAAAGATGTCATCCAATCAGGGAATTTAAAAAAAAAAAAGTGCAATGCATTTAACAAGATAGGATAGGGTGAATTACAATCAAATATACAATTAATATATGAGTAAACCTCATGCAAGCTGAAAATAAGATGTACATATTTAACGTATGATAATTAACCATTGGAACAAATTACTGAGGCTCACGGTAAATTCTTTCTTCATTTAGGAGTTGCTAAATCGAGACTAAATGTCTTTCTAAAAAGATATGTTCAGCTTGAAGTCATTAGGTGACAAGCAGAATTATTGATGAAAATCCATATTCACTATTTTTTAGAAAGCGCAATTAAATGTTCATTACAATCTTCCCTGCCTTAATAAGATTTGTTTATTTGGATGTCCCTTTGCAATAGCAAGCAACATGAAAATAACTACAGAGGTCATAAAAAATGCTACTATTTTAATATAACATGCAGTTACATGATCAAAATAATATTTTACTGCTTATATGCACCTTTTGAATCACTGTAGTGACACATCCTGAAATTACTGGAAGGAAATATACCATTAAGGTCATTTTCATATGCTCAAAAAGAAACTTTGAAATGTCTTGCAAAGCATTTTTAAATTGTTCTCATACCAATTTCATCATAAAACTGTGACATTTCAGTTGAGGCAGATATTCATTTTCTGTGACTAAGCTATAAATACATCAGGGCACATAATGATAATAATAAAGTAGATAATACAAACATTAAACGCTGAGCACTTGGAAACCTGACCTTGGCTGTACTTATGAAATTTATTCTTATGTAGCTATATATTCCTATCAGGTATTGATATTACACTAATTTCTCTTTTACATTCTATCTTTGCAGGTACAGGCACCAGCTTTTGGTCTTACTTAGTTTTATTGCTTTCTTAGTTGCCAAGCTAGTAAAGAACAAGACAAGATCATAGAATCAGTAAGGTCGGAAAAGATCTCTAAGATGATCAAGTCCAACCATCAACACAACACCACTGTGCCAACAAAATCATGTCCCAAAGTGCCATATCTACATGTTTTTTTAACACCTCCAGGGGTGGCAACTCCACCTTCCCTGGGCAGCTTCTTCCAATACTTCAGCACATTGTCAATACAGAAATTTTTCCTAATATACTATAGAAGTCTGGATAATAAGAGATCTAAAGGTAGTAAGTAAGGTGCCATAGGAAAGAAATAAAATGTCAGAGTAAAGAAATTTGATGGAAGGGCTAGAGAAAGGACAGGATTTGGGAACCATAAACATTCCAGAAAAGCAGAAATAGCATTGTGGTTGGACTTTGTGAAGGTAAGGAAGGAGTAAAGTTTCACTGAAGAGGTAATAACTTCCCACTGGACACACTGGGATAGCCTGGACTGTGGGGAGAGAGAGGAATGTTGAGAGGTAAATTGCTACAGAAACCAAAAGATTTTGCTTCATATATTAAATATCTTGTCTGGTTTGGGGTTATTCCTCCATGCTGTGGTTGTTTCCACCCCAGCCAAGTTTGCTCCTGATTTCCAGCCTTGAACTGCCTGGCAGTTTTTCAGTTTCAACTATGCTAACAATTAGTGAGCTATTACTGGTGCTCTCCTGAGCCCAGAATTGTCCTCTTTATTTATATTCCAGTGGGTTTAAAATTGCATGCATAACTTGTGATAAGATTTTACTCGATAGGAGGGAGAAAAAAATTTAATTCCGCTCTTTAGTTCTGCCCAGAACAAACAGATGTAAGAGCACTCCCAGAGCATATGAGTTAAATCAGTGCCTGCTCTGTCCCAGCACTGGTATTTGTCTGATTTAATGACATTTGTTTTAAACAGTCAGAAGGGGGTCCAGGCAGCTCTGGAGCTGGTATTCAGCTGGATTCATCCTTAAACAGCAGTCTGATAAAATTCCACTTTTGCATTCAGTCTGTAGTGAGTCACCCCCGACTTTGGGTCACCGGAGGAGGCATCCCCTGAGATAAAGAGTGCAGGTCACAAACGAGCTGCACAATGTCCTTTTGATGATAAAATACTAAGCAAAGCTGACATTTAAATTAGCATGCCTGCACATTTTCCAGCTAGATAATGATACGGGTAAGACAGCCAACACCTGTGGCGCCAGGAGGGATGCAATTCCTGGGGAGCTGTGGCCAAAGGTTTGTCATAATCCCAAACCATTTATGTTGCAACTGTTTGAAAATAGGCTCAGACAGTCAGAACCTGGGATGTGCTTTGGGTTTACAAGCCTCAGTTTTATTCTTTGAGCCTTGTACCTCCTGGGACTCAGTCGGCTTCACGGCACTGTGGTCTTTGCATTGGCCCTAATACCCAGGAAAAAGAGGGATGAAAAGAGGAGAGAGCAAATAAACAAATGCACAAAAATCTCTTTGCTTCTAGAACACAGGAGAATAACTAAAAGAAAAGGTCACTACAAGGGCACAGAGCAATAATTTCAGAGTATTGGCTTTTAGTAGTGCTTTGCTTAACAAAATGTCTCCTCTTCCCCTCTGCACCAAAATCAGCCCTAGGGTCCATTCAAGAGCTGAAAGCCAGGGACTCCTCCTGCCATAAATGGTAAAATAAATGCTGTTACAAAGGAATTATTTTTCCTCAAGCATTTTGTGATGGATTACGGCTAGGTGGTGGTGAAGTGGCTGGGTCTAATTAGAGAGACTGGCCCTGCGTAGCCCCAGCACTTGCTCATCCCCTTCCAAGCATAGCGGGTAGATTATCCGCATGCCCTGCTGCAAGGTGAGGCATCAAGGCAGGGTTATGGCACTTCACACTGCATCAATTTAAATGTGTTGTGAACTACAGGAACTGCCTCGCCTTCTCCCAGTGCAGCAAGCCTCATAAATATTATTAGGTATCAAGTGGGACTAAATGAATCTGCACAAATCAGCCAACTTCACCACACTCCAGTATCTATACTATAAAGAGGTGCCTGACCCTTTGATGCTGCCTGATTTAATTTGGAGCATATTGATGTTATTTATGGCCTAGCAGCTTTAACCCTTGTCAGACACTAAAACAAGAATATCCGTACAGATATTTTCACATTCCAGTTTCTCTTGGCTGTAAATCAACTCATTCAGTGAGTCAAGAAATCTCCCAGAGACTGTTTCTGACTTCAGGAATCACCTTGTGCAACACTGCCTGGTAAACAAGGGGTACCACATGAAGGGCATCCTTTGAATGCCATCCATGGACAAGCCAAAAAGATTTCTTTTTTTTCACTTGAACCTGCATTTTGCATCTTTCTGGCTGCTGTTCTACTAATCTCTCCCTCCAGCAAACCCCTGAAGCTGAAAACTTGCTTAGGCATTTTCTGCAACAGGCAGGGAGACAGCGGCAGCTGTCCAGTTTGAGAGAAAAAGGTAGATTTCAGTCATCTCAAAGCAAGGATGAAAAGGGGAAAATTTCGTGCACCTGGCACCAAGGAAAGCACATGAGCATTAAAGTCATCTGGGTCAAAGCACACGGTCCTGAGTCAACTGTCATATTTTCTTAGATATAAAGCACACTACAGACAGCCTAAGCCCCTTGGAAACTAACGGCACTTGAATATGTGTCCTGGGGTTAATCTGCACCCACACTGCACAACAGCAGGCAGAGGGGTTTTGTTCTTAGGGAGCAAGCTGCAGGGGAGCTGTGTCACCCATCACTCTGCATGCATGTAACCCATGCAGCTGCTGAATCATAGATTTCATTTTAGCAGGTTAGACGTGTGAAAATGTGTTCGTTTCCCTACAACAGCACAAAGCCTGGTATTTGAATATCATTAGGGCTTATTTAGCATCCTGACCCTAAGCTGCAGATTTAGGAAAGATAGTAAACTGGAAAAAAAAAAAAAGACTGCAATAAACCACTAAATACAAACTGAATAGCTTGGTTAATCACTGTGTAAGTGCAGTTTTGTATAGCTGTCTGATTCCCTGTATTGCACTGGAATGAATTTGCAGTGGCAGATTTGATCCTTTGCCTTCTGTGCTTCAGTTCCCTGCCTGTAAGAACCCCCAGGCCTGTTGTGGAGATACCTAAACTTAAAACAGTGATTCTCATGTATTAGCTTGATAATATGCTACTCGGAAATCAGAAAATGCAAAGAGATCCCAAAGAATAAGTAAACAAAAACAATACAAAACAAAAAATAGCACTAAGAAACCACCCCACATCTCAGCTTCAAGAAATTTTGCTGCTGTAGAGCTTGGGTTGAATGTGCGTGGGACTTGGGGCCAAAGCAGAACATCTTGTTTTAACTAAATAAAAGGAATTGATCCTCTCTGCTCAGGAGAGAGAGTAGGGGATTTTACAGCTTGCTTTAGGCTGTTAGCCCTAAATTGGAAGCTGCTGTGGGACACAACCTTGCACCTAGAATTTCATTAACACAGCAGAGGGGTGTCTGGGTCAGTGCTGGTCTTACTGAGAGTGCCTTGTGCCTTTGTTTCCTTTAAGACCTGATGCTAAAGATGTAAGAAATGAAGCAAACATCCCTTCCTCTTTCTGCATTTAAGGTTTGTTATCAAGGTAGAAGTTTCCAGACAAGGCAGCCATAGCTGGAAAGTACCAGTGCAGTAAAGTGGGAAAAGAGCAAGAGGAACTGATAGCGTGAAAAGGAAACAGGGATGATTCTACCAAAACTTCACTTGTGAGTCATCTCAGTAAAGTATTTCAGTCAGTAAGTCTTGCACAGAAAATTGGAGTGAAGTCATGAAGTAAGGTGGTGATACTAAGCTGGAGAATAGCACAAATACAAAGAGAATTGGACAGATCACACAGGAGTAGCCACGTGCCTTTGAAGCCTGTCAAAATAATAAAAATAAGGATTATGCTCTGTAGCACAAAATGATCTCATGTGTCTTGGGATGAAAAATGGGTGTTTCTCTGTGAAATGGGGGTTTCTACAGTGTGAGTTACAAATGTCTGAGTCACTCCTGGACTGAGCCACTGGCTAGACACAGCCATTCAATAGGCAAAACCAGCCTATATCTACGTCACCACTGGCGTTCACTGAGCCCTCACCTTGTGTACTTGAGATGACTGAGGTGGTGCACATCAAAGAAAGAGGAAAAGAGGCAAAGGTGAGGAAAACATATTCCAGGGATTCAGAGGATATTCTTTTTCATGCAAGTGAAAAAAAATAGGTAACCTCTCCTTCTGTTCTGCCTAGCAAAATGATGTCTGAAAGGGATGAAATTGCAAATATCTCCTTGGGGATAAACATCACGGGGAGGAAAATACTTAAGTTAAAGGACAGACTTAGCAAAAGAGGAAGTAGGTGTAAACTACCCAGAAATAAATCCAGTCTGGAAATCAGAGGGAAAGGCTTCTACCAGCTAGAACAGTGAGGTTCAGAAGCAGCATTCAGTCAGACAAAGAGGGAGGAATACTCAGCTGCTTTTAACGCAGAGCTTGATGGATAATGAAAAGAATGGAGCAAGAGTGGGTATATTTCTGTTTTTAAAGGGTGAGGAAACGGGAATGAAAAGGGAAGGAAGCTGAGGTAACATCAGTTCTCAGAAAACAGGGAAAATACAAACACTCTCCTGCTTAAACAAATAGCTGAGCAGTGTGTAAATAATAATCAAATAATCTTCCTGGGAAATAACAAAGAAACAGGTGTCAGCCAATATAGATTTGTTAAGAAGAAATCATGTAAAGCAAATATCACCTCTTGTTATGTCAGGATAACATTTCTATGAGAAGAGACTACCAATGGATATCTTTTTCACTTAAGACTTTTGACAATATCTCAATTGATATGCTCATAAACAAGTGATGGAAGAAGACTCAGAAAGAAACAATCTTCGAATTGGTGCAAAACTAGTTGAATAATCAGACGCAGAAAGGTTTGCTCCTAAAGTACTGTTTTGAGCAGTTTTCCACAAGGTTTTCATTAGGTCCTTGTTCCTTGTTTTCATCAGTGAATACCTGTTCCATTTTGTAGCAATAAGACAAGTGGAAAAATTATTTTGTGTGATGGACAAGCATGAGAAAATTGGTGTGGAGAAGTATAAAACAGCAACCCTCAGTAAAAATCAAGCTAGATGTATAAAGGATGGAATCCAACTGCTTAAACCACTACTTGTCAGCACAGTATCTGAGAAACTTTGGCAGATTCAACCAGAATAAAAGTTAAACATACTGATGCTGCTAAAAAAGCCAAACACCAGACCAGACCACAGGAAAGGTGTCACAAAGCCTTCTTAACTACTGGGATTGCCTCAGTTCTCTAGATTTGAGTTGCACACTTTAAGATTAGACAAGTGGAACTACAACAAACCATAGAGGTTTGAGACCATGTGCCGTGAGCGAGGGTTTGACAGATCTGGAACTGTTCCTGCTAATGAGGAGAGGAAAGAAAGACAGAGAGAGAGAGAGAGCAAAAAAGTTCTGCTACAGAGAAGATAATCTATTCTTGGTGACTCTGACAGGAAAGTGCAAATGAATCTCAAACTATATCAAGAAATACAGGCTAGGCATTAGGATAAATAGTCCAATGATAGGTGAAGCACTTGAATTCATTATCTGTATAAGATGTGAAATTTCTCTTACAGCAGAAACATTTAAAGATGGAGCAGAACAATGTATGCCAAGAAAAACATGAAAGTGGTTGATCCTGGTGAAATATCACAGGTCAAGATGAACAGCTTCTAAAAATTAATCTTTTTTCTATTTTCCAGATTCCTGTGAAACAGTCTGTACAATACAGCTTCTTGAGAATACAGGGAACTAAACTTGAGGTCCAAAGACTGAAGTTCAGTTTGACATGTACACATCATTCATACAGGGCTCTTGCATATGTTGCCCTGAAGTAATGCAGCTTCTTATCCTTGCAGGACTATGCAACCACTCTTCTGAAACCACAAGTGTGGAGGGTTTATGTCTTTTGCTAGGATTAATTAATATCAGTAATTCTTTAGTACTCTATTGTGGAGATTACGCATCAGAAGGAAGTACTTGTCAAAGGATTATGGTATTACAGAAAAATAATTGGTGTATGTCTGTGCTTATTAAATTTGCCCAAAGGAACGTGTGGACTGTTTTGAAGTACGAAGAAATTTACTTATTCAGTACAACTTTGTTTCCAATTTAAAGGGTAGTTTCTAGAGAACAGCCCAAACTAGAAGTTCTGTCATAATATTTTTCCCCTCCCAAACCAGTCTCAAACATCTTGGAAATGGAAATACACAGATAAATGAGCGGCCATACATTATTTAGAACAGTTGTTTTAACACCAGCAAATTCCAGGCTCATTTTTCTCCTCTCCTTCTGACTGAACACTGATTATTTGACCTTTCTCATGTGGACAAGATGTGATAGCTTTTGACCTGCTGTAGGAGAAGCTGATTTATCAGAGCAAAGCTGCTCGTATCCATGCCTCACCACCCAGTTTGCTGGTGTTATCAAGCTGGAAGCCAACCTTTCGCAGCAGTTGTGGGCTACAGCACTCTCTTGACGATGAGGCTGATTTTGCAATAATCTAGTGCATCTCCAATTACAGACTTTCAGAAAGGTGAAAAATGCTGTCTGATGTTCTGCTGCCTCCTTAGTCCTGTACTGTACCAGCACAGGAAAGGCAATAACTTTCCAGAGCCTGTCATTTGAACGGAAGGATTTGGAGTACCTTCCCACTCTTTACTTAAATTCCTTCCATCATGTCCTCCCCAAATGCAATTTTCTGACATAATCTAAACAAAGAAACTGAAACCAATAACAGTGGGACTATAACTTATTTAAATTATTATAATGGCAGCAGATGTTTTATAGTCTAAGATTTTTAGCACTGTGTCTTTACAGACCTCTGCTGCTACTCAACAGGAGGCTCAAAAAAGGCTAGAGGCTGCAGTCAATCAAGACTTAAAGGATTTCATTAGCATTCACCAGGTCACCAGGTCACTATTCACTCAGGGCAGGGCAGACTGTGATGCAACCTGCTCAAAGCCTTCAGAGCCAGCCAACCATGGCCTCCTGCCAATGGTCACTTCTTTTGAGAAGACAAAGAAACTACCTGATGCCATCAGTGATCTGTGGATCTGGTAAAACCGAGCAGACTCTTCTGTTCTAGACCTGAGACATGCTCCAGAAATCTGCTTCTCTTCAGTGGCTGCCCAGACCTACCAGTAATCTTGAGAGCATCAGAGGTACTTTGGGCCATATCATCCTCCGCATTTCACGGGTTTCACATGAATCCACGCTACCTTTCTAGCATTTCATGTGTTATAAGTTACAGCACCAACTTTCAGGGTCAATCCTAGCATTTCATGATGTGTTGGCTTGTCTTTCTTACAATGAAATGTCCAGGCTGGATAAAGGATCACTCGCTAAGGCCATTCATGAGGATCAGGTCAAGCATTACTGAAGGAGGATTGACATATTCTGGTCATTTCCCTTGGTGCTGGCTTTATACAGATAGCATTGTTTGTCTCACCAGCATTGGATGATACCCTGGTTTGGAATGAACTGAAATAAAGAAGAGTTTATCCACCCAAACTCAAAATTCAGCTGAAGAGAATCAGCCTCTTGGCTAAAAAGCTTGTTATTTTCCTCATTTTTTTCCCACGTCTGTTTTCTGTTGAGTATCCCTTTCATTTACCTCTTCTGTTGCCTCATTGGAGCATTACAAATTGCCATGTCCATAGTCTGGTTCATGAATTTCTATATGTGTCTTGCTGATTTTCTACAAGTGAAAGAGTTTGTCTGTGACAACTAACTTTATAAGCGTGATTAAAAATAGACCTGTGCTACTACATTTTGCTATGAATCCTAAATCAAATTTCTACCGACATTAGTATTTGGATATGAGAAGTTTCATTATCTGTTCTACTGTTTTTAGCCTTTGTCAGATTGTCAGAGATCAGCCACAATTCAGCCAAATCTATTAGTTGTTTTCTAGAACAGCAATCATGCACTTACCTCTTTTCTATTTCTCAGCACAAAGCTGGGTTGTTCAGAGTCTGGAATGGGTTTTCTCCATCTTGTGTTGACCTGGACCATTCGTGGGGTGGGGGGGGGGGGGGGTTGTTTGTTTTTCTAGAATATTTACTCAATTAATTACCTCCAGGCATGGCTAGGTTCTGTTCTTCCCGATTATACAGGTTGATTAATTAGGTACATTAAACTTGAAGACTGAGATCTAATGTATACTGTAGAGGACTAGAAATCATTGGGAGATCTGATTATAACATTGACATATTTGGTCTATAAAATATGTGCTGCGATTATACAGGATGTATTCAATGCCTGAAATGTCCTTTCAAACCCAACATTCTTTGTTGCTCATTTGTTGTCAAATGTTGGGATAAACATTTGTATGAGCTGGTAAATCTAGGGCATGGTTCTTAGGCTAAAGATCTTTGGGAATTTTACTTTCTTAATGTTATATCGGAAAATTATAACACTGACTATCATGAATGCTAGAATGTGCTCTCTCAGGTGGGATAACTATCAAGGCTTGCAGTGTAGATGTATGTAGCAGTGGAAATAAAAGAAAGGAGAAAATGAACTTTGAATTAAAATCTGTTCTGTGCAGTTTTAGCACTATCGACACCCAGTTTTTCCATTCTCATCATCATGGAATCACCAAACGGTTGAGGCTGCAAGAAGCCTCTGGAAGTCATCTTGCCCCACTCCCCTGCTCAAGCAGGACCGCCCAGAGCCACTTGCCCATCATCTTGGGTGTGTTTTCTGATGTAGTGTTCTCTGGCTTTAGGATTTTTAACAGGAACATACAATGAGTCAGGTGTAAGTTACAGTTCAGGCAGATCAATGACATCACACAATGATCTGCAAATCAGTTCCTGGAGTTCAAGGAGATGCAGAGCACTGGTTGACTTTAAGGATTACTTCAAAATGTAGATAGAGGAGAATAATCCTGTCTTAAATGTTACTAGCTTCAGTATGTCTGCCCATGCAGAGAACAGCAAAGTAAACCCTTTTGTTTGCCACATCATACTTAATGTAAATACCGAATACTACTTGTTTCAGTATTTCCTAGTACTCTGCAGCTGCCTAAATCTGTAATTTTATGTTCTAAACCAACTGATTCAAAATTTATGGGTAGGTTTTTAGTAATGATCTGCCAAGCATGAAATGATTGCTATGCTTGTTTAAATTAAAAAGGAGTGACTATTGTGACCCTATTCTTCATGCTTTAACTCAGCTTCCTGTATCGCCTTTTCAATAGAGGAAAGAAGCATGTAATGGAGTGCAGAGAGCAGTGATGCTGTCTGTAATTTCTCCCCCAGGCTCTCCCCTGGTATTTGGATTTCAGTCCCTTGGTTTTAAAAGGTCACTTGGCAAAAAGAGAATGCCACATTATTCACTCCTTCCCACCTCCCTGCCCCATCCTGTCTCTCCCTTTTGGGGAGCAACAGAAAATAGCAGCCAATGTCTGTTTTTAAAAAATGCCTAAATCTAGAGTGGAACTATTGACTCCCCTTTCTCATTCACTGGGATCTCTTCTTGTATTAGAGGGAGATTATACATAAAAGGCATCTATTATCACCCCATCCCTCTCAGCCCTTTCCCAGACATCCTCTGTATACTGCTGCACCCAATCCCGTCTGCAGTGACTCATGCACAGGAGCCTACTGAAGTTCCACAGCCCATCAGCAAAATAATTCCCTTGGTTATGGTCCTTGGTTATGGTTTCCAGTCTATTCTAGGGAAAACGTCCAGGTTATCAGTAGCCCTGCCCAACATATGAGAGATACAGCCAAAATATGGTGAGATAACTAGACAGGCTGGAGAAAGATGTTGAGTCTTCTGAAGTCCTTCATTTCACTGTAGTGCCTGTACCAAATCTGATAGCCTAAGCGGGTATGTCCTTATTGCCTTGGAGTCACATCAGAGAATGGACCCTGGCTCCTGACCCAACTGGTATTGACTGTTTCGTGTCCACACTGCTCACATTAGGGGCACCCAGAGTATCCTGGCCATGTCCGCACTTCATCTAGGATCTCCTCAGAGCCCTGTGTGGTGTCCCTGTAGTACCAATCCATAACTACTATTTTCCTTTCACCTCAAAATGCCCAAAATAACAGGAAGGCTGGGCTCGCAGTGGGTTTTCATAGCATGACTTCAGTCAAGATTGCAGGTTCCCACTCCAGGACATGACAGGAGCATGTGTCTGGAAAGGAAACGAGGCTATGCTGGGAAAGCAGTGGTGGATTGATTGCCCACGGCAGGAGGAGCTAAACTGACATGATCTGTGCCTACACTGTGTGTGTGGTAGTCACAGGATGTTATGCTCATTCTTAAATAGTGTTTCAGTTAATATACTGCACTCAGGAGATATAGGAGAGATAAAACCGTATGATCCTGCAATTATTTATACTCTGTACTCTCCTACAATAGAATTAGCACGTGTATATAAGTATGAGCCAACATATCTGTGGCAGCACATCTATACAACTTTGTTCATCTGGTTATCTTGTGCTTCAAGGCTATTAGCTTATTTAAGCATCTTTTAGCAACCAGCATCATTCAGTGAGCAAGAATGCCTGTGTTTTATGCTAGTTTCTTTATTTCTTTGCTATACAGTCTAAGCTCTAATATGCTCATTTGGAAAGACTCTGGTTGGAGATAAATCAGGCTATGTTTCCAGAAAAAAACTGTCATTTCTGCTTTCTTGTCATTGGTTCTTTATTGTAATCCTTACTTGTTGCAGTTCCCTGCAGCAATTTCTTTACTGGGATTACTTTCTGGTGAGCTTTTTCCAAAGAACTTTAGCTGCCACTGAAATCCCTTATCGCATCTGGATCCCTGTGTCATCCGTGCCCTTCTCTGACATTGCTCATGGGAGAGTGAGGGCTCTAAATCTGGTTTTGGCCCATTCCTGTTCTCTTGTCTATACAGTGCAGGGAAACAAACAAATTGTACATTCTTCACAAATATTGTGGTGTCCAGTCCAAAGCTTGCTAACCTAATGGAACGTCTGATCGGTTTTAATGGACCTGTCCCTTATTTCACCAAGAAACAGCTCTGATCTTCACTAATGCTGACTTCAGTGGAAGTAAATCAATGTGCAATGGCAGAGGATCTAAATTATAAAGAAAATGGCTTGTGAACAGGGCACTGCCTCTGTCTGTCCACAGCACCTAACTCAATCATGATACTGCCAGTGCCTTGTGCCTGCTGTCTCTAGAAGCAAAAAGGAGAGCTGTACCACAGCCCCTGTGGACAAACAGCAAATAGAGGCTAGTAACTTTGACAAGACATACCAGATGGATAGAGCTGCAGCACCTCCATCCACAGCAGTTACTGCTGTTCCTTCAGAGCAATATGTGTGTATAACCAGCCTTTTCAAGCTGGGTTTTAAGCTAAAGGGAAGTCAGCCTCTTCATAGAATCATAGAATCACCAGGTTGGAAGAGACCCATCGGATCATCAAGTCCAATCATTCCTACCAAACACTAAACTGTGCCCCTCGGCACCTCATCCACCCGTGCCTTAAACACCTACAGGGAGGGTGACTGAACCACCTCCCTGGGCAGCCTCTGCCAGTGTCCGATGACCCTTTCTGTGAACATTTTTTTCCTAATGTCCAACCTAAACCTCCCCTGGTGGAGCTTGAGGCCATTCTCTCTTGTCCTGTCACTTGGGAGAAGAGCCCAGCTTCCTCCTCTCCATAACCTCCCCTCAGGGAGTTGGAGAGAGCAATGAGGTCTCCTCTCAGCCTTCTCTTCTCCAGGCTAAACAACCCCAGCTCTCTCAGTCATTCCTCATAAGGCCTGTTCTCCAGCCCACTCACTAGATTTGTTTCTCTTCTCTGGACTTCAGATATCATAACTGAAGATATTGTAAGTTCACTTAGTGTATGAGAGACATGCCTCCAAAGGGGGACTCATCTTCTCTAAGTGTGTAATTCCAAGGTGGCTTTGCTCCTCCCAAGGTGCTAGGTGCTGGAGAAAGGGTTTGTTTCAACAGCCCTCCACCTTCACTAGTTATTCCTTTCTTTTTCTTTTCATCAGTGCTAGATTTTCTTTCACAGTTTGAGTGTCCAAGAAACTGAGCTGGCTGCAAGCAGCCTAGAAAAATTTTTAAAACTCTGCAAAAAGACCAAAGACTGCCAGAGGTAATTCTCCACCATCGCAATTCCCTGTCCACGTTCTCCATGAATATGAGCTTTAGCACAGGGAGCAGGCAGGATCATACAACCAAGGGGCGAATGGAATCACTAGATTTCTGTAGTAGCTGAGACTCATGTATTAAGGGGAATGTAACACAGCATCCTGAAGCAGATGAGATAAATACCCATCAGGAAACACTTGCCCTTTAATGACTACAGAGAAAGCCCACACAGACCGTTTCAGCTTGAACAATTGTCTGTAATGAAGTGGATCCCACACATGAGAAAGGAGATTTCCAGGGCACAGAAACACATACACATCAGAGCTGCGCAAAGCCACTGCTTCCAATTGAACGTAACACAGAAAACTAAGCCAGCTGATCCCCTTCACTTTGTTTCATAATTCTCGGGTTTGGACTGGCTAGAACCAGCAAGCTTCCTCCTGAAAATATAAAAGACCTTGTAATTGCAATAGCTCCAGTTGGACATGAGAGAGGGTGCAACATGTCCCTGTTCATATCTCAGGAAAAGCTAGTGTGGAAGGACAAGCTTTTCTGGCAGGAAAACAGACGAAAATAGGCCCTTTTTTTTTTTTTTTAAACTTCAATTTTCCCCTTCTCACTGGACTTCATGTAAGGAGCTGCTCACTCTGAACCAGGCACGAAGCTCAGCCTGCCACAAGACCTTCTGCCTGTTAAGCCCATGGAGACAGAGAAGAGGCATCACCAGAATAGCAGTGATATTTCTATAAAGGCTTTCAGCTTTGCCTTCTAAAGTAAAAGCACGCCTGGTTTTTGAAGCCAGTAGAAAAGTACCGAAGCGTTTTAGGAGTCTCGTATGAACAAGCAGAGGCTGGGAACTTTGATATCAGCAAAGAGAGCTCCTAAGAGATCAGAGAGATATTCAGAGTCCAGAGATGCAACTCCCTCTCCCCATCCCTCAGACTGAAGTTTGCATGGATGCTACCATGGGGATATAACTAACAGTTGGTGTAGCAGTGTATTAGATAGCTTAAAGGATTAAATCAGGCCGAGTTTAGTGATCTGTGTTGGGATGATGGAGTTGTTTAACTGCAACAGCTCATACTGAGTATTTTTTTGCAGAGGTAACATTATGTCCAGATAACGGTTCGGGGGTTGCTCCATTATGCATGAAACCTTGGTGATCTTCCAGGCTTCAACATCCTACACATGAATCAAAGGTCTGTAGACACACATCTCAGCTCTAAGTATGGGTTCACAGGGACTGAAGCACATATAAAATGCACAGAAGAAGGGAAAAGACCCTCAGCAATTTCCTTATATTTTCTTTTTCTTGGCTTCTAAATCCTTTCCCTACTGAAAGGCACTTTAAGCCCTAAGCCTTATCTTGAAACAAAGGTTTTGGTCTATCAGCTCTAGGCCTCCGGAGGTAAGCATGACACCATTTTACTCCCCTTAGCCAAAACTGTTTCATTTTCTAGGATGTCTAATTGGTTATTTCAAAAGTAAATTGAAACTGAATATTTCAAAAATAAATTGAAAAGAAGGAGAAGATAAGAAAGTTACTTAGTCTTTTTCCTGGAAAAGCCTTTCATAGTAACTTTTAGGGGGGAAAGCACTAGAAAAGAGTATTGGAAATCATGAAAGAAGCCTGGACACTAAAATAGGCACTTTAAATCTCAAGATCTAAATTTAAGGATTGATTTAGAGGTGCCTGACTTAAAAAAGACCCTCATAAGGACATATGCTCAAGGATGAGGCAGCATAAGGTATTTCTTAATGACTTGGGGTTATGGAAGGACAGCTTGAGGAAATTCAGACTGGATCCAGTCAGGGCTAGATACTCTGAGCACCGCAAGTTAGCTCCATCCTAACAGATGGCATCGCTGTAAATGAGCTGAAGAGGAAGGTGGCACAATAAAGAAAGGGAGCTGGGACAAGGAGTAGGGGAAATGGCTTTTTTAATAGGGAATTCAGCTCAACTTTGGTGTTGAAAATGAGGGAAGACTGGATTCGATGGAGAAGGATAACTGACATCACCCTGGACCGTTTGCCCTCTCTTTTAGAAGGCCAGACGATGGAGGGAATAGTTATTTTTTTTTTTTGTCCGTGTAAGACCTCAGGAGAAATTAGTTGCTTAACAAAATTATCCTCAGCACAGACAGCTGGTAGATTCCTGTCAGATGTGTTTTATGACGATACCAAGAGTCTCTACAATGTCATAGGGAAGAAATCAGTCCCAAGACTGACTCTGGGCAGCAGTACCCCAGAAATAGTGCTGGTGGCATATGGCAACAGGGGACTCTCCTAGGAGAAGCTTGTTGAAGCAAAAGTTATTTCAGGAGGCATCTAAACAAAGACAACTACTGCTTTTCTATGAAAGTGTGAACAAAAATGGGCAAACACAGTAATATTTTTTTAACATTTATTCAGATTGCATCTGATTTTAGTTCAGGAAGGTCAGCTCTTCTGAAAGGGCTGGAACCAGCGCGGTCATCTATAAAGCAATGTTTTGGAGAGAAATTTGTGAAATATATCACAGGAGGTCATTTCCTGAGGACAGATATAATTCATAACCCAGATATCAAGTCTTAACGTTTCTTGGTCTAACTCCACTTCAGTGAAATCTTGAGTCCAGTAGAATTATTAATATGTTGGCACAGGAAAGGGGATGCAGACTAACAGCTCTTTTACTGCTAAATGATGGAGGCAAAAATATTTTGCTTTTTCCAGCTTTTTCAAAAGTGCCTGACCCAGAACTGGCAGAAATCTGCAGGGAGTTTTTTCCATGGACTTCAGCAGATGTTGGATCATAACATCCCTGGGAACTGGAGCACTTCACTCATTTACTAGCCACTTTCTTATGACAGATAAAGGAACTGCAAATGGCTGAATTTATGGTAAAAATCCTCACCAGCCATAAAGTGCCAATAACTGAAAAGCTGCCGCAGCTCCCGTGAAGTTACTATAGCTAAAGTTAAGATTGTTGTTTTGGGGTAAGTAATCTCCGTGTTGTTTTTAGCAATTTCAGGTTTTAAAATTATGGTAATTTTTTTCCTTTTTCCTTCCATAAACAAGAGAGCAGTTATTCTGTAATAGGCTTTCTAAGAAGTAATGAGATCAAGGTAAAATAAAAGTTAAATATTATTCCATTCCCTTGGCACAGTTATTTGAATATTCCCAACATTATTAATGTTGAAATACCTTGGAATGAAATAAAAGCAGTTTATCTGATATCATGAGGGGTTGTTTTCCTTGCTTGCTTCACTTAACTGTGGATTGAACAAAGAAGTGTGGAATAATAAAGAATAGGTCCTGCCAAGAGGAGATTGCTTCTAGTCCAGGAACAGAAAAGCAGCTCAGAGCAAGAACAAGGGCTCAGAGAGAAGCTTGCAATGTGGGTGCTGTGGTGCACATGATTTGGGTCTGTCCTCTGAATGAGCACACATCCTTAAGGGAAAGTTTAAGGGTTAGATATGTAAAAGGCCCATCTAAAGCATTTTTCAGCTCAGGATAAGGTTTAGAAGAGGGCAACAGATGGTGCTGACCATCTACCATCTAGGACAGCATGAATCACCCATCTCCCTTCTCTCTGAATTGTAGGAGAGTACAGAGGAAAAGAAACACAACCCTAAATCCATTTATATCTAAGACATGCCTGTGACAGGAAACATTTTCATCTATTCCTAACTATGAAAATAAGAAAAATCAAAAGATCAAAAAATAAAAAAAAATCATCAGACATGACTGTGTCTTCCACCCCTCCCAGAAGCTGGAATAAGATTTCTTCCGTCTCCCCAGTTCTGATTGTCCCAGAGAATATAAGAATTACATATTAATTGAACCAAAGAGAGAGAGAGAGAAAACATAATCAATGCTATTTGGAACAGTTCCATGAGGGAAGTCTCGCAGGAGCTGGCAATGTCCTGTCTGCAGGGGCAGACCTGGGACTGCATCTCTGCAAGCATTCCCACAGTGAGATGCTGGGATATGCCCCTGCAAAAATAAAATATGCAAGGGATAACAAAGCAAAACTTTGCCACCTATCAGCAGGAAGAAACAGTGAAATCATGTCTACGGAAAATGCTCAAAGGCAGGGGAGGATATTGGTCAGCACAGCTGCTGGGCTTACAGATAGAGTTTACTGCAAAGATACTGCCTGCTCTCTGCGGGGCTGACCTGCTCCTGGCTGAAATGGAGTGCCCTCCGCAGTGAAATACTGCAGCTGTGCAACTGCCAGATGCTTTTGCAAAGCATTTTAGGACTGAAATTTGAGAAAAGAGAGGAGAAAAATAGCTTGATCTAACTGAAGTATCAAAGTAAAAAAATATCAAAGTGTCCAAGATTTATCAGCACTGGAATAAGAAAGTGTTTTCCCCTCTAGAAGGCAGTGCCAGTTTTTGGCAAGGAGATTTGGACAGCCTGTGAAATGGTACACTCATAACTCCAGGCAAGGAAATATTTTGGAGTTCATAGAGCATCTAGGCCTCAAAATAAAGGCTTGGTTCTGGCAAGGGGGATCTGAGTTCAGTGCCACAGGTAATGGAGTCGCTATCACATGCCAGTTACTTGGGTAAAAAGGCAAACAAGGCAATTAGCTCATATTGTATGCATAGCAATTAGCTCACATAGCTGCATCTCCAGCACAGTATTAAACACAAGCTGGATTGTAGGTTTACCTCTAGGGGGTAGAGCCAGATTTTTTTTTTTTTATACAAGTAAAGGTATACCTAGCTATACCTTCCAGGGTGAAGTAGAAAGGGTATTTAGGAGCAGTCTTGATTTTACCAAGGATTATTTTCTTCTTGACTGTGAAATCGCTGCTACAAAGGGACTTTGGCATTTGTTGGTTATACAGCAAAGTCTTACTGTTCATCAGGGACCTATCAGAGTTTCATTAAATGAGAGCTGAGAGTAACTTGATATCAGTATTGTTGCATTTAATATGTGTATTTTGCCTGTAGAAGAGCAAGCGATAGCGTTGCCAGTAGCGCGAAACCTCCCAGGCTCGTAACTACAGGAGTTCCTGCTTTTACCACAGCACTCATAGCAGAAAGGAAATTATGTGCACAGAAGTTAAAAACGCAATAAGAAAGTTGATTTTACTTTTGCAGAGTTTGGAGATAAAGCTGGAGAAATTTAAGAGATGTTTGGCTGTACCAAGTGTTATTTATGATGGCTGTGAATGAATGAAATATCCTCTGCATTAATCCCTTCTGGAAATACAAGGCTTTCCTGTGCCTTATGTCTTTTTAAAACTTATAATACAAAACAGAGCCTGTAGAAAAATATATGGGCAAACATAAATATGAAGGCTTTTTTCCTTCAATGCATCCATGCAGCATGAGTATCTGCAAATTGATATCATAGTTCTACTGCCATCAAGTGATAGAAAGATTTTTTTAGTGGAGATATCAAAAAGTAAAAAAAGTCTTTGTAAGTTACAGGAGCTATAGAGCTCTTACACAGAAATGAGGCATATTTAATATTCCTCCCCGTCCCTTCCCCATGCATGGTATCTATGGTTACCCATGGGAAACCAAAAAATTCGTGAACTGCAACCCAAGAAAAGGCAAGGAGCCTAATTAAAGCACCTGTCAAGATTTAATTATTGTTTGTGGGTAGCACAGATGAAAAAAAATCCACATGCATGACCTTTCTTAACTCTTGCCTTGCATAACATGCAGGGACCAATAACAGCAATTGCTTGTTGCTACCAGCAAATTGGTTACAGCTCCGGAGCCTGCAGTCTGCTTTTCTTCTTTGCTTGGCTGTTTGCTAGCAACTCCCTATTCCAGAATATGGGCTGTTTCAGTAACATATAAGGAGAAAACTTAAGAGCAGTTTGATGAACCTTTTCATAACTTGAAAAGGTCTTATAAAACTGGGACAGTCTTTTTAGTGTACCCTGTTGTGATAGGAAAAGGGGTAATGATTTTAAACTAAAAAAGGGTAAATTCAGGCTAGATATTTAGAGTGACAGTGGTGAAACACTGGAATATGCTGCCCAGGGAGGTGGTAGCTGCCCCTCCCTAGAAACGTTCAACATCATTTTGGACAGGGCTCTGAGCAACCTGATGGAGTTGAAGATGTCCCTGCTCATTACAGGGGAGATGGATTAGATAACTTTTAAGTCCCTACCAGCCCAAACTGTTCTATGATTGTATAAATATTCTATGAATCATAGAATAGAATCATAAATTCTTGGAATGCTTTGGGTTGGAGGGGACCTTGGTTCAGAATAGGCTGTGCCTAGTGCAGTTTCCTTAAAACCTCTGGGACATCATGACGAAACCTAAGGAGCACTAAGAATCACATCTAGGAGGATTTTCTGGCATGGTCACACAGAATCTGGGGTTTTGTCTTGAGAGAGACACCACTGAGGAAGGCCAGCTCTCTAGGGCTTTTCCCACAAAGATTGGGTCTGTAGCACAAGCACCTTCATTCCAGTTTAGTGTATGTCTCTTTCCCCGTGGAGACTCCGAAAATAGCTGCCGGCAGAGCTGCTTGATATGAAAACTCAAACCTCTAGAGTGATTTTGGCATCTGTCATGACAGGGAGGGGAAAGTGCTAACTCCTAATGCACCACCTCAATGCACACACAGTGAAAAAAAAAAAAAAAAAAGGAGGTATCAAAAGGCTACCATAGGGTACCAGAAAGCTACCATAGGGTACCAAAAAGCATCTTTAGAAATGCCTCTAATCCTCTTTAACCTGATTAACAGCAGATCACCAATTAATGTTTTGCTACTGTTCCTGGTTTTGTATATCTGTAGGATCTGTACTAGAAATACTGTGGTCTCATGCAAGAGTCTGAGGGGTTAAAGCAGCAGTGACTCCCCTGCTCTCAGAGAAGTTACAGGAGAATGAGCTGGGATCAAGCAGTTGTTTGTGATTGGATTAATAGTCTTGATCTCCATAACTGCAGTGGTTCATATCTGGCATGTCTGACTTGGATTAAAAACCTGTAGGGTCAGTTCTGCCTCTTGTACTTTTCTGCAAAAGAGCTTTGCAAAACTCACTCTTTTTTTTTTTTTTTTCCACATGTTCAGCTGACAACTCTGCTTTGTCCTATTTCTGGCAAGTGTAAGAAACTACAAATATCTCCTCTTAATACATATAAATACAAATCAGAGACTGCTTGAAGTTGAGTACCCCAAAATAGCCTTTTTACAGATGTCACCTTAAGCTTGAATAGGACATAAAACAGGATATATTTTACAAACTCTTTCTACTTAGTTGCGAACACCTTGCATTTTACGAAAAATCAGCTCAGCACAGGTTACATTGTGTGGAAAGGCAAATGGAGGTTATTTACAGGGACACATAAAAACCTCTGGTTCAGGGTTCAGTTCCTAAATAGTGAGGATTAGGTTATTTCTTTGTAAGGTATTTTAAATTCCTGTGGAATGAAGGACACAATACAGAACCTTGACAGTCAATAAGACTGTACAGCAGAAATAATACAGAAGAGGTTTTAATGGCTCAGATTCCTTTGAGTGATTAATGGCAAAAACATCATTCACTGACCAGTAGACACCTGAAGCCAAAGCAGTTCTGACAAGAACTGAACTAACCACTTTGGGATACATAAAGGGGAACAAAATGTCCTAATAAAGCAGAAGGACTAATAATGGACTCAGGATATTTGTTCCAATTGCCCGGAATTTTGTTTGAAGCACAGCATCATCTGAAGAGACATTTATGGACTAAGGCAGCTGAATATTAGGTCTGCCTATCATGTCTCGATCAAAATAGATGGAGAAGGGAAACAATGTGAACAAAGGATAAAAAAGAAGGATGAAGACAGCACAAGGCAGCAAACAAGACTGTTATTTCACACTTTTTCTTTCCTATTTTTATTTATTTTCATCGGGCTCCTGTCTCAAGACGACAGTATGCTTCATGAGCTGGCAGATGCTATAAGCCTGAGTGAAGCTGTAAGGGGAAGGGTGTGTTCAAACACTTGGAGATCTATGTTTTATTTTTCTGTATATCAGGAAACACAGAAAAATTCTATGAATGTATAAAAATCTACATGCCTACATACCCGTATATAATAATCAAAGGAAGGTCTGAATGGAGAAATAAAAATATACATATCTATGTCATTTTCAGATAATTTACCGTGAAAATTCAATGACTTCCAAAAGGCCATTTCCATGCCAGCACTGTAGCCTTTTCTCTGGAGCACATTAAGTTAGACGGGAGAATAAAACCTCAGTTAAGAGCCTTCTTGCCTGTGACTAGTAATGGTTTTGACATTTGCAGAGTCTCCTGACAACAATGCCTGAGCAAGGTGGGGAAAAGGAAATCAAAGAACTTTGCAGGTGGCAATGAGAGGGTTTAAACACTTGAGATTTTACACTTACGGCCTCAGAAACAATCCTTCCCTATGTGCAAGACTGCGTAAAATTTTTTAACTATCCAAGGAGCTGTGTAATCATTGCTGAGTAAAATCAGCATCTGTGAGGGAGACTATCTGGAAAGGGTTAAATAAGGAGAAATGTGGGGGTTTTCTCTTAATCAAGGCCCTGATCAGGGAACAGGGAGGGAGGAAATGGCTGGCTGGCAGCCTGTCTGAGCTTTGCTTTTGATCCTGTCAATTAAAGTAGCATCCTTCTAATCTGAGGAAGATCCAGAAGGTAAATTCCCATCAGGCCAGGCTGGGGATCTCAAGGCATTGTACATAAAAGCTCTCTCAACCCCAGCTCTTGACTGAGGCTTCTGGGGCAAAGAGTGTCATTTGCTCTCTTCTGTGAGGTTATGGTTGTATTTTCAGGCATGGTTAAGATTAAATAAAGTTCAGTGGCACTGCCGGCCTGGGATAAAACTGGTGTCTCTCTGGATCTGGCTGCCTTATTGCTTTTGCAAATGCCTTGACTGAAAATGTGCATATTTACCAGAGAAAGTCTAAGCCTCGGCCACTGGCCTTTTAAAAAAAACTGAGTTTTTAGTGCTTCCTTTGCACATCCCTAGAACGAATTGACCTGAAATGCACTGCTATTTGCACTGACAACCTTAGGGAGGGGAGAGAAAAGAAAGCTTAAATTTTAAATTCAGCTTAATGGATCATAATTAGCCAGAATTAGTGTCCTTTCCCTATTCAGGCTCCTGAGAAAACAAGAGCTAATTACTCCAGCTGATAGCCTCTGAGGTAGGCACAATGGAAGACTGTATGGGAAGAGTGATTAAATGACCTGCTAGAGCACAAAAATACGTCCTAATGCATCATGTCAGCAGTTCAACTAGTATAACAGTGACCGCTATAATAGGATCATAGGTAGGTACAAGCACATGCACCGTGGTGTGTGCCTTTCCCTAGGAATGTCTCACCTTTGGCAGTATTTAGCTGTATTCTGTCCCTGCACCTACACCTCCTTCACATATTTCAGGCCATGAGCTCCTGATAGTTTGTAATGCACTTCCGCTCAGAAGAGCCCCATGGGGTAGAAAAACTCATCCCTTTCCACAGTGGAAAGCTGAAGCAAAGAAGAAATCAAAGATTTCCAAAGGTTACTGGTCTCTCAAGCCTTATTTTAGCAGGGTGACTATCCTCAGATTGTAGTTTATACATCCAAGCAGCAGGGTTTATATTGCCTTTGAAACTGTATGGGAGTTCCTGGCTTCTACCATGATGTTGCCCTCGAGTGTGATGTGGCTGATGAGCAAGGAGAGGAGACCTGCTGCTGCAACATGTCAGAGAGATTTGCCATTAGCTGAAGAGCTTCAGGCTGGTAGTTTTGAATGTGAAGAGCCAAGCTTCCATGATTATATTGCTGTTTATAGCTCATTAATTTATTACTCTAGGCCTGTATGGAGGGTACTTTTCCATGTCTGTCTTTCATATGACATTTTACAACTTGACGTAATTGAGCAATTTCACAAAGAGAAAGTAGAGCCATCAACTTGTTAGGTCTTTTGTAGCCAGTGGATGGATTTTGCATCAACAAAACATGAGTGTATTAGTAGGCACACACAACACATCCATGAACACACAAATGTGTATCACTCCTGCATCAAAGGACTTCACCCTCTGTTCTTAAGAATCAGCCAAATTTCTGCTAAGCACTCAGCTATAATAATTCAAATTTCTAACACAGAGGAGAAAAGAGGGGTTTGAACAGAATTATGGCTCAATCAGGTGAAAGAGCCACGTTGTTTTCATCTATTTTCTTCCCAGTCTGTCATTCAAGACTGTCTAGAAAAACATGTGAAGAAGATGTAAAGACAGTGACAATGGGCATCCTTAAACATGTGAGTATAGCTCCATTGCCATTAAAAATATTTATTTGGTAATACTGAGGCGACCAGTAAGATGGAGTCTTCTCTTTTGCTTTGTGAAGAGGAGCTCTGCTTCCCAAGGACTGATAAAAGGATAAATAGGACTTCAAAAGTCAGTTATCAGCACTACCCATGCTGATAGGATCTTACTTTCTCTCTAGGTTTCCTCAAAAGGATCATTTTCTCCTGCAAACGAAATACATAATATCAACAACCCTGATTATCGCAGACAGATCCATGAAGTAGTTAGACAAGGTCCATGTTTGAAAGGAAACATGCTCAAGCAACAGCAGAAGGCAAGATGGGCGAGTCCCATCTCACTACACAAGAAAAACACTAACCTGCCCAAAATCTGTCCATGGACCCCTTTTGAGTAGAGCCAAGATGTTATATTTGTCAGTGTGCCTGTATACATTTATTTTTTATTTTAACTTTAATTATCATATACTATTGTCAAAGTAAAAATCCATATCTTGTGTAACACCAGGTAGAATTTCTGTTTTAGCACAATTTTAGCTCATTAGACGAAAGATAGCTAAAAGGAGTCCAGCCTTAAATTCTACAGAAGAAACACTCAAGAAGCCAAAGGAAATAGAGGGCAGATTTTTTCTTGTATCCCAGCAGAGGGAAGCTGTTTTAAGAACAAAGTAAGGGTTCAGAGCATGAGGACAACTCCTATGGCTCTGCATCTTGATTCCATGTTAGTCAGTGGCTAATACAGGTACAGCAATTGGATATAAGAGCAAGTCATGTAGGTAGTGATCCTCTCCTAAATTTCCTGTTCCAGCTTCCATGACCTTGTGGATTTCTGCTTTATAGAAATGTCCTTGCACCTTAGGATCCTCAACTAAGTTTTCTCCATAACTTTGTCCAATTGTTTCTGGAACCATTCAGAAAGTTTGGTACCCAAGCCATCCAAACATCAGAAAATGAGCACCATGGTTTAGTAAAATATTTTATGGGAAGACACTACCAACTGCTGTCATCCGATATCTTAGTTGGATCGTTCATACAAGAAAGATAATGAGGTTCTAGGGTGTGTCAAAATAAGGTCAATAAGGCTGGTGAAGGGTTTCGAGCATAAGTCTTATGAGGAGCTTCTGAAGAAATTTGGGTAATTTAGTCTGAGGAAAAGGAAGCTGAGGGGAAAACTTACTGCTCTCTACAACCACCTGAAAGGTTGTAGTGAGGTGGTGGCTGGTCTCTCCTCTCAAGTAATCAGTAATAGGATGAGAGGAAATGGGCTTAAGTTGCTCCAGAGGACGTTTAGGTTGGATAGCAGGAAAAAATTCTTCACCAAAAGGGTTGCAGATCATTGGAACTGGCTACCCAGGGTAGCAGTTGAGTCACCATCCCTGGGTATTTAAAGGAAGTGTAGATGTGGTGCTTAGAGCCAGGGGTTAGTGGTGGATTTGGCAGTGCTAGTTTTACCCTTGGCTTACGAGGGTCTTTTCCAGCCAAAAGTATTCTATGATTCATTGTTTCACATTATTCATATTAAAAGAGGAAATAAACAGCAAAAAGAGAGGGTATCCAAAGGTGGTTAGAAAGAAAATATGCAAAGACCAAAATCAAATAGAACAGGAAGAGACAAATATAGAGGTCTAGAAAGAGACAAGTTGCCAAAGTTACAATATACTTCTAGTACAGAAGTACAGGAGCAATAAACAGACATCTGACTTTTTTGCTGTATGCAAAGAAAGAGAATGGTTGCATATTTGGTTTCCCATAGGTATTAAAATCTGCTCAAGAGACTTTGATATTCAGTGAAAAACATCAACTACAATGCTGAAGGCAAAGGGGACATAATTTAAGAAGCTCTGTATAAACTGATCATAAACAAGGGAAAAAGCATCCCTGGAGCACAGTGATCATGGAAATCATTATGCCTGTGAAGAAGTGACACATCATGCTCTGAAGAGACAAAATACAGAGCACTTTGCTGCAGCAGACAGAAGGTCATAGAATCATAGAATCACCAGGTTGGAAGAGACCCATCAGATCATGCAGTCCAACCATTCCTATCAAACACTATACCATGTCCCTCAGGACCTCATCTACCCATCCCTTAAACACCTCCAGGGAAGGTGATTCAACCACCTCCCTGAGCAGCCTCTTCCAATGCCCCATCACCCTTTCCATGAAAAACTTCCTCCTAATCTCTAGCCTAAACCTCCCCTGGAGGAGCTTGTGGCCATTCCCTCTTGCCCTGTCCCCTGTCACTTAGGAGAAGAGCCCAGCTCCCTCCTCTCTACAACCTCCTTTCAGGGAGTTGTAGAGAGTAATGAGGTCTCCTCTCAGCCTCCTCTTCTCCAGGCTAAACACCCCCAGCTCTCTCAGCTGTTCCTCATAAGGCCTGTTCTCCAGTCCCTTCACCAGCTTCGTGACTCTTCTCTGGACTCACTCCAGAGCCTCAACATCCTTCTTGTGGTGAGGGGCACAGAACTGAACACAGGATTCGAGGAGTGGTCTCACCAGTGCCAAGTACAGAGGGAGAATAACCTCCCTGGACCTGCTGGTCATACCATTTCTGATCCAAGCCAGGATGCCATTGGCCTTCTTGGCCACCTGGGCACACTGCTGGCTCATGTTATGTCCCATCCCTCCCTCTTAAACACTGTACCCACAGCCCAAGGGCTGCCCTGGGCATCATCTGCATGGTTGTGAAGCAGAGAGACTTTTCTGCACTGCTGAGATGAAAAAACAGTGAAAGCAGATTAAGCAGATATGTCATCATTGTGTATATTATTGCTCACATTAGTTTAAGGTGGGTCCTACATCACCAATGAGGTTTTCCATGGGAGGTTTCATAGAGTCTTTGAGAGTTACTGTCCTGTTTACATATTCCTATAGCTAAATCACAGTGACATTAACTCTATTCTTCACTCTCATACTGAAGTATTGAAAAGGATTTGTGCTTCAAAAGGTTTCATATTCTTCTGGGAACTGGATAAACAAATCTGCTGACTTGTTACAGCAAATAGTATGTTCTTCTTGGGATGTTCATCTTTCACAAGGTAACAACAAAATGACAGAGCAGGATGAGATGATTTTTTGCAACTGTATCTGTCCTGAGGAATGAGAAGAAGGGGAAAGAAGAAAGTTCAGATTCCTTGAAGTTTAGATTAGTAGCAAAAATGAAATTCTATGGGCAACATAAAGGATGACATTGAGACAGCTGCAAGGGAACTGCAGCTAGCTTCAAATTTCTTGGGACAAATGTGTAGTTTTTTTTAAAATGACAAATGATTTATTTCTATCAGAGAAATGTCATCAGGCAGAAATAATGGGGGCCAAGGATTTGTCAGATTATATCTTATCACTAGTCCATCAAGTTAGGACTTTGCCTAAAGAAGTGATCGGCACCTGATGTTACAAAGGAAAGGAGAAAAAAAGATAACACTCTCTGTGCATCTGGTGGTGCTAAAAAGACATAATTGGAAGGAAAGCTACACAGGGTGTGCAGACTGCCATGACTGACAGCAATGGAGAAAATATTCAAAAGTCCACTTGCTGAGGTGGAAGGAGAAACGAGCGCCAAACATAGGGGTTTAGTTCAGCACAGCATGTTTGAAAATCGTTAGATCTAGCTGGTAGCACCTATCACTCTCCCTACTGCACTGCCCAAGTTCCTTTTCTGCAAATGCAGCACCACACCGAGCTATGATACTGAGATGGGCTTCTCCAGCTTTGTGGTGAAGCAGCTCACTAAAGCATTACAGATTTCTCTCACAGCATATATGGCTGGAAAGCAACATCCACGAGACTCAATCACCAACTAACACAACCATATAGAAAACCAGATCCTTTTTTCACACTCAAGTTGACCCCCTGGAAAGCCAGCACAAGCCTGCATCTACTGAGCATATCTTCGAATGACTCCAGAGACAGGCAGCTCAAAGAAACATTCAAGATAATCCAGATAATCCAACAAAACTTGCTATTTGGCAGAGTGAGTAAAGCATCACTGTAATATACGTAAGTGAGGTTGGAAAGATATTGACATCATCCTAAATCAACATTCCATAGGAAGCCAGATGCAACACTGTCCCCAGAAATGAGAGATGGAGGACAGGAGGACAGAAAGAGAATGTGCCCATGTAGTCCCTGATTCTGAACATAACATTATACCAGCCAGAGATACTAGGGGCTATAATACTTTTGTCTCTTTTCCTCTACTGGTTCAGCTTGCCAAACCTTCCTAGACACTCAGTAAAATGAAAAGTACAAATTCACAGGACAGGTTTTACAAAGCCAGCCAGTGATTTTCTATGAATTTCCTCCTGGTTTCATGTCCACTGTAAGTGGGAAATTCAGAAGAGCAAATCTTGAAAGCCACCATTGCCGCAAAATTCTATGCACAACAGAAAAAAAATCACTGAATAATTTTGAATGATAAGCAAAATAATTCTTAAAACCTAAACAAGCAAAACCTGCTTGCATGTTAATGCAGAAAGCCTGAAATAAATTTCTGCAAACAACTTTTCAAGGTTGAGTGGAGTTGCTAATGGGTACATTTGTCCAGTTTTTAAAAATTTTGCTTGAGCAGCATTCATATTAAAAGACCTCTTACAGTAAGCATGCAGAAAACTCCCAAAATCCTTGTCAAAACATTTTCATCCATCTCTGATATTAACTATTTGAGGCTCTTCCTCTTCCCTGCTCTGCTTTATGCCACCTTTGAGAAATTGTTTCGATACTTATTCCTTTCCCTTGGAAATTATTTCACAGCAAACAAAATACAAAGTGATAACAAATCACATAAGCTGGCACACTTTAAAACGTACACTTCCAACTGCAGTAACAATCTCACTCTTGGGCATTTTCTGTGAAATGGATGGCCAACTGCCTTAATGCCTTGCAGTCTTGCTTCAAGCCATCAGTCCTCCCAGTCAATCACTAATCCCCAAAAAAAAGCTCAAGGCCTTGGCATAACTACTTAAATATAAAAGTTTGTTAGCATTATGCTTTATGGTGTCATTCACAGGATAAAACTTACAGATCACTTTTCTGGTTTCTTCATAATGTCATGGAAATGCCAGCCAGAGGACATCTCTAGAGATGTCTAATTGTATTTCATGCTCAAAGCAGGACCATCCAGCAACACAAATCCACTCAGTCATGGCTTCATCTAGCAGAGGCTCCAAACCTTCACAGAAAGATTTCACTGCAACTCTGAGCACCTTTTCCAGGGGTACAACACCTGCCCAGTGAAGAAGGGTCTACTTAAAACACAGCCTGAGCTTCCCAACGCACAATTTGTACCCCTTCTACTTCTTCTACCCTTGCTGAGAAAGGCCTCAGCAGTCTCACATTTGCTCCCTTTTGAACAGCTGTAGGCTGCTGTTGGTTTACCACCACTGTCAATCCCACCTCCCTCAACCACATCTGAAGCTCACCTGCTCCACACTAGGCTAGAAGGTGGCCCTTTGACCCTCTCCACATCTCTCTCCATCTGTGGACAGAGTTTTCCAGGTAGAGCCTCAGTAGCACCAAACATGAGAATTAAACTTCCCCTGATTGCTGGCCATGCAGGACGTGATTCATTGCAGCAAGAGTGCATTTCTGGATCATGTTTTACTTGGCATGTCCCAGTTACCTCCAGTTCTTCTCCAGGGGGCTGCTGTTCAGGCAGCTAGATCCCAGCTTGTTTCTCCACAGCAAAAGCAGGGCTTTGTCCTTCCCATGGGGTTTCTTTCAGCCCTATATTTGAATTAATCCAGGTCCCCTGAGCAGCCACTCTGTCACTTGTCACACCAGACTCTCCCCCTGGTTCTGTAAATTACTTTGTTTATGCTGCTGGTTTTGGTAACACAGCTAGAGTGAAGAGACCATTTAAATGTCATCCCTGGTGTGCTTGCTCGTGGTAGATAGTTTGTGTAAATTAGAGTCTCCTGCTCTCCTCGCTGTGCTGCCTGCTGACCCCATCCTGCAGCTGAATTAGCTCTGCCTTAATAGATTTTTTTTTCCCTGAGTATTTCAATGCTGAAGTATAAAGCCTGATTTCATAGCAATTCCTGAAATGAAAGCACCCCAGCACTCTCAATCATCTGTGGGACTGAGCTACTCTGAAAGCTTCCAAAACCACAAAACATTTGCTGTGCTGGCTCAGAGCAACCATGAGCTTGTCCTGTGGAGATCTTTCTCCCCAGAGGACCAAGCAATCTGCATACCTCTGAATGCAAAGGTTTACTAAAAAGTTTACCTTTTTGGCTTCTTTGCCTATGAACAACAGGAGTTTCCCTGTTTTCTTTCCTTTTCTCTTTGCAAAATGAGCTCTGTTTTTCACAAATACACAAGAACAATTCTTCTGTCTTTTCCTTCCCACCCACCATGTCTCTTTGTCAAAGAAATAATCTCCTTCATAAGCATAGAACACTGGCCTGAATAGGCTGCTGCTATTCCAGAAACAGGAAAATTACAATACTGCCCTTTACTTTGTCTCATAAAGTCAAGTATAACTCGTTCCTCTCTTTTGCTTTCTGCCTCTTAAAATTCATTCTAAGTAGCTTAAAGGAAGAGCTGTTCCCAATACAGTTCCAGCAGAGACCATGCTCTCTAAAAAAAAAATAAAATAAAAAAAAAATTATAAATATGTTCAAAAAGCATCACTACTATGTTGAGAAAACTGCCAAAATTTTGTGAATGATACATAAAATACTTCTAACAAAATCCTCCGCTGGTCCAGCTAGCAGTTCAAAGAAAAGGAATCGGAGTCCAACAGAGTAGTTGAATACTGTAGGCCAGTGAACACAGAAACATCAACCTTTTGGCTACCCATGGCTCCATGCAGGTGCTAATAGTGATGGGCTTCGTGGAATCATAGAATCATAGACTCACCAGGTTGGAAGAGACCCATCGGATCATTGAGTCCAACCATTCCTATCAAACACTAAACCATGTCCTTCAGCACCTCATCTACCCGTCCCTTAAACACCTCCAGGGAAGGTGAATCAACCACCTCCCTGGGCAGCCTCTGCCAGTGACCAATGACCCTTTCCATGAAAAACTTCCTCCCAATCTCTAGCCTAAACCTCCCCTGGAGGAGCTTGAGGCCATTCCCTCTTGTCCTGTCCTGTCACTTGGGAGAAGAGCCCAGCTCCCTCCTCTCTACAACCTCCTTTCAGGGAGATGGAGAGAGCAATGAGGTCTCCTCTCAGCCTCCTCTTCTCCAGGCTAAACACCCCCAGCTCTCTCAGCTGTTCCTCATAAGGTCTGTTCTCCAGCCCCTTCACCAGCTTTGTTGTTCTTCTCTGGACTTGCTCCAGAGCCTCAACATCCTTCTTGTGGTGAGGGGCCCAGAACTGAATACAGTATTCAAGGAGCGGCCTCACCCGTGCGGAGTACAGAGGGAGAATAACCTCCCTGGCCCTGCTGGTCACACCGTTTCTGATCCAAGCCAGGATGCCATTGGCCTTCTTGGCCACCTGGGCACACTGCTGGCTCATGGTCAGTCGACTGTCAACCAACGTCCCCAGGTCCTTCTCCTCCTGGCAGCTTCCTAGGCAGACTTCTCCTAGTCTGTAGCTCTGCATAGGGTTGTTGTGCCCCAGGTGTAGGGCTTGCTGTGGTAGAGGCATGTTCATTTGTTTTATCCCACTCCCCCCTGTTCACTATGGGCTCACTGAAGTGCACCTGCGAGACCAGATACAGTGGCAAGTCTGCTCATAGCAATGTGCCCAGGGAAGCAGGTGAAAGCAAAATTATACCAACTTTCCCTAACCCTTGTTTGCACCATTTTCTTCCTGAAGCATCATTTTGTTTCCGATCTGCACCAGAATACTGCCACCCTTAACTTTATTGCCTAAAAGATGGATTAAACCTCTACTTATTTCAAACCAAATTATAGATTAATATTTTTTTACCATCACTGTCAGTCCTGTTTTTCTAGGATATTGTCCTTATCATTTTCCTCTCCTCATACCCGATTGCCAGAGCACTTTCATACAGGCTTTTCTCTCAGCTGCACCTCCTGACTCTCTTCTACACTGCAACATAGAATCTAGAATGGGCAGAAAAAAGGCATAAAACCTAGCTGCCTGAGTGCAAATCAAACCCTCATTTGACAATTTACCCTTGAGTTTCTCACCTGACTGGTGTTCCCCTGCTGCCTGCTTGCATTCTGAGGCAGATTGCAACTCAGGTGAATGTCCAACGTTTCTCCCTGTCCTCCTTCCTACACTTCTAGCAGGATTTCTGTTCCAGAACTTCATACATTATGGGTTTGCAAACAATACTTAAAAATTATCTTCTCCCCAGCCTTTCTTGATTCAATATGACCTTTGCTTCCTGAACACAAGTTGAGTGAGTCAGAGGAGCCACCAATCCAAGCTATGTGCAGACCTGAACCCACTGCTGATGTTTCATAATGCCAGTGAAGAACAACAAGTTCTGTAAATTTTACTTTTTTTTTCTAGGCATTTACTGTATTTATCCTTTTTTGGGTTACATCCCAGACAGAGATTAAAAATGAGGTCAACCTAGGCAGGTGACTTGTTTTGTGTACATCCGTGTGACTCATTGACATGCTTAAAATCAGACACATGCATGAAGCTTGTTGAACTGGGGGCATTAACTTCAAAGCTGTTTCCCTGACATTTCTGTTTTCAGTGCCATAGATCTAACATGTGTGTATCTCTTGTCTTCATTTTATCTCTAACCGTCAAACTTTTGAAAAGAAAGGTCAGTGACTTTTTGTGGTGATTCCAAACAATGAATCTCAGATCTCATCAAGCTTGCATTAAAATATTCCTTTAATGACAAACAAGCTCTCTGCCCCGTCTTTGAGTAAATCTAGGATTCAACATAAACTGTTTCTATTGACAGCTATAAAAATGAGCAGAGGCCAAAAACTTTCACATTTCTGCCTTTGTCCTCCCTCCAAATTACTGATTGAATGTCCCCTGTTTTGAGCGAAAGCTGAAATATGGATTTTCTTTTCATCATCACCACTTGCACAGCTGCATCAGTCATTAAGCTGTCCTAAAGATCTGTTACCCAGGAACTAGATGCCAGGTATATATCGTATCCCGAGGTGAGTTGTGGCAAGGCATAAATTGATCATGTGGTTCACGCCGTTGAAACCCAAATGAAAGAACATCAATTGCCCTCAACTCCAAGAATATAAATAGAAAAGACCAAATCAATTCTGGCCTAAATGTGTTGTGGAATGAAAAGATGTTTAAAAAAAAAAAAAAGACAAACAAACAAATCACAAGTTAGTTTGATCAGAGACAGAAAATTACACTGTTGAAGTTAAGACATGAAATCAAGGAAAATTTCTTCAGGCAACTAGTCCATTCCACAAATATTTTAGTCAACTGCGTGCTAGAATTACAACCCCAAATGTGTTAGGCTCCATATAAAACTATGTTTTTACTCCTAGTGTCTCTATTGAAAATTCATTTTACAACCATAAGCTTCTGCAGGTTAACCTCCTTCAAGCATGCAAGTGAAATGTAATCATGGTCCTTTTAAAGCTATTTGCACTCATGTCAGAATAGGTGTTTATCTGAAACTTCTTCTCTTAAGGCTCCTTATGCAGTTGCAAAGCCTTTCTTTTATATAATCGTGTCCATATAATCTCATTCCACTGTAAATTAAAGGTTTCTGGGCTAATAAGAGAAGCTGTTACTTTTTCTTTTAATAAGATATTTTATCCATCTATTTCAAGTTAAAGTTCTTCCTTCTTGAATATGTGTGAATAGTGCTGTACGTTATCAACTTAAATGAGGCCTTACAGCACCATATAATTCCCAGTTTCTGCTGCAAATACCTTCTGTGAGATAAACTCGCACTACATGTTCTTTTCTCACTATTATCTTGAAGGCCTAAAGCCATTCTAAGATCAACAAATACAACCAGGTCTTCCTTATTCTCTATCGGTGGTTTTCAAGCCTACAACCAGAATTCTTGTGATGCATTCCTGAGTGAACAATATTAAGTTTAGTAGCACTGAAAATCATTCTGCTGATGTTACTCCAGCCTCTGCTATCACCCAAATCCTTTCTCATGTTACCTTGTCCTTCTCCTTGCTCAATGTCATCAACAAATTTCATCCCCATCGCCACTTTTTATGCTACAGAAAGCAGTTGAAAGAGAAATACCCTTGATCTGAAGATGTGTCTTTGTAGTAACATCCCTCTTGTTTGAGAGTTCAGTTTTCAACCAAACACACTGTTATTTCTCTTCTATGCAGTTCCTTATCTCCTATATGATTTCTGTAATAATCTTAAGCTTCCCCATGTGGTAGGTATGAATGTTCACTGAAGTCTAGACGCATTAAAAATGTTATCATTCTTATGTCCAAAAATATCTGTCAAAAAAGACAAGTTATATAGCAGTGTAAATGTAATAAATCCCTGTTTTCCCTCCCTTCAGTTGTACTATCCTGGATATTCAGAACTGTTGGGTTGGGTTTTTTTCATTTCAATTTTGGCTTTCTCTGGAGCACTGGGACAGAGAATCAGATGCTCATCTGGTCATAGCCAGCATTATGAGTTAGTTCCTTGCCATTGCAGAAGCCTCGGATATTAATTATATTTCCATTTCTCCTGTTCCCTGATTCTATTTCCCAACCATTTTGGTTGACTTGAGGAGAAAAATACTTGAGTTCAAATTCACTGGGAAAATCTAAGTAGGACGCAATGACTTGCAATTCACAACAAGTCGGATTAGATGATCTAATCGACCCTCCTGGTCTCAAAGTCTATGAAACAATATGAAAATTATAGAAAAAGTACTCAACTGGCATGAACCTGATCAAAAAGAAATAATTCTCATCAAATTGCAGGTAATGATTTTGATATGGTCTCTGAACCTTTGGCTTTGCAGATGCCAGAAGAAATTGAGGAAGTTTTGATCTCTGCTTCCAGCTTTTATCTGTAGGGGTAGGAGGGAAGGAAGCATCAAGTGCAAAATTGCTAGAAAAGGGCTGCTTGAATCACTTTTAGCTCTTCCAGTGTGATTGTAATTGATTTCAAGTCACAGCTTAACAGAAGAAAAACACCACATCAAGACCAAACTGCCAACTAACCTTGGACTTTGCATAAATTTAGGAGACATGTCGCCTCCAAGTTTTTTAGTACTCGCCTCTTCAGTGGAGGAATAATGGTGTAAGAAACCACTTGGTTTAATAACTGTGCAGCAAGAGAAGATTATTAATTGAGGCAGACATTACAAATGTGCTATCTCAACAGTACATGTAAAAATTAATCAAATGGTAACATAATTGCTTAGCTTTTCCTTTATTTCAATTAATTTTGCTTTCACATTCATTGATGCCATCATCGTGCTGTGGTATTGTGCTTTGAATATGTTCCTGCCCTGCTCCAGGAGGTCTACTGGGGCAAAGTCTCTGGCAGAGAAGTCAAAACTCTAAATTGATTGCTCCTTTCATCCCTTAATTAGAACTGTGCTAATTTCCTTCAACATCATTATTATATAAAAAGCCACGCCTTCAACTCCACATTGCTCTGTTACACTGATGTGGGAGGTGGAAACCATAAGAGTACCAGTATAAGGGAGGCTTCACCGGTAGCAATGAGACCATCTTACTAGACAGCATCCAAGCCATCAAAGGATCATTTTCTAGGGTTTTAAACAATAAGATTTTCCGATAATTCAACAAAACCCTGCACAATTAACCTCTTTCCAGTGGGACCCTAGACCAGCAGCTAATAAAACTCAGTCCTGGGAATATCTTCCTCAGCTGACGTATATCACTGGGTGCTATGAGAACCATCTACCTAAAAAGAAATAAAATTAATCAAAGCCACATGCAGGATATCAAATTGAGTCTTCTTTGTAATAGTTTATTTTTGATACTGCATACTAAAGTAAGAAAAGACAATAGCATATTTCCAAAACTCATGTTCATTTCTGCCCAAAGATGTGATTGCTAGGTGGCCTTGAAGTGTTTTTTCCAATACATGGATTTTTTTGTTTGTTTGTTCTTAATCTGAAATAGTTATTTTAAGATCAGACCCACCTCTAATGTGTAAGGTCAAACACAGAGGAGGTCAGATGTAGAGGTTCAGGAAGTAAATCTGACTATTTAGAAATTAAAGACCAAACATGCTCTGAGGCAAATGACTTTTTGAGACAAAATAAAGTTCAGTCTTTACTTATTTTCATATTTCTTTACAGTTGCCATGAGAATAATTTAATAATCTCTGTAGAGTTTAAAATTATGAAGGTAATTGCGTTAAGTAATTCTAGTGCTATTAAAGATAACAAACCTCTCGTGCGAAATACTTTGCTCAGCAACGATCAGCAGAAAAGAAGTAAAGATCTTTTCAGTACAAATTTGAGTTCTTTTTATAGGTGAGCTGAAGTGAGAATATAATTACACTATCTATAAAATAAAAGTTCTGCAGATATTCAAACACCTACCATCTCAGTGAGGTATTGACATGTGCAGAAAACACATCAGCATTTTCACTAGGTCTGTTTCTAGCATTCAGTAGCCTGTATATGATTCCCGAACCTACCTCCAGATTGCACTGATGTTTAAACTGCAATGTTATTTACTACAGCACATTTATAATACCTGAATCTGAATTCCTCCCAAATTAGTTAGAAGATACTCAGAGGAACAAGTGAGTACAAATCTTGCACACTTTCATTTTTTTTCCTGGACTGCTACAAAATAATTTCCTTCTTTTTGGCTATACTTTACAAGAAATATGTCAGAAAAGTTAGACTCTTATAGAAGTATGGGACTTTTTAAAAGTAAGTCACACAGAAGTCTGAAGTTCCCAAGTGAATCATAATATAACTTGTTTCATTCAAACACTATGTCCTGCTAATGAATTGTGGGAAACCTTACTGCCTGAACACAAAGAGGTTGCTTTTTTTTCCCCTCTTTCAAGCTTTTTAAGTGATGCAAGTGACCAAGACCCAGAGTAATCTCACCAATTTCTAATTAGCTAAAAGTTAGACATATTAACTGGGTGTGTAATCTGGAGGACAATCCACATAGAAATAAAACAGATCCAACAGAGGATTCTGCAAAGATGCTGACCTCTCCCCATTGTTAAGAAGGATGCACATGCTGGCAAGAATACATTTGCACCAAGATGTTAGATTAAATGTTAGAAGATGTAGGCTGATGCTTTATCTCTTCAACAGAGCTGCATAACACTGACTTGTTACTTTGTGCCTTTGTGGCATCCTTGTAATCTGTGCCTGAGGCAGGTCAGTCTCCAGTAAGTGGCTCTGCTTTCCCACAAGCAAATCCCATTTAACACTAAACCTGGATCTTTTAGGGCTTTGCCTTTAAAACCTGAAGGAAATCTGAGGTCACTTTTCTCGCTTTCTTTATTGTAGATATTACTCAGGTCTGGGTCAGCGACCTCCCAGTAACTGAAAGGAGCCTACAGGAAAGCTGGAGAGGAACTATTCATAATGGTTTTTGTTAGCAGGACAAAGGGGAATGGGTATAGACTGGAGAGGGGCAGATTTAAATTAAACATTAGGAAGAATTTCTTCGCCATGAGAGTAGTGAGACACCGGAACAGGTTACCAAGGGAGGCTGTGGATGCCCCATCCCTTGAGGTTTTCAGGGCCAGGTTGGGTGGGGCCTTAGGTAACCTGATCTAGTGGGATGTCCCTGACCATGGCAGGAGGTTTGGAACTAGATGATCTTTAAGGTCTCTTCCAACCCAAACTATTCTATGATTCTGTGATTCTGTGATCCTATGATTCTATGATTGTTGGACCTAAACCCAAAAGGGTTGTCCTAGTGCTACCCTGCTCCAAGGAATATGTGAAAAAAAAAAAGCTTGGTAACAGTTGCCAAAGGATCTTGGAAAAGGAAAAGAAAGGAGAAAAAAGCATCAGTTTAGCTATCATCATTGCTGTGACTGTTAAACACCTGCTACCACTTGGGACATACCTTCGGTGAGTAGTACTGGCCCAGCTAGTCTGCAATACTCATTTCTTGCCAAACCAAAAGGTTAGAGAACACTTGTTCTACTTTTTTTCTCTGTGAACCACTCCTCTGTGGTAAAACAGACCAGAAAGCATTTCAAAGACTGCTGCTCACAGCTTACAATGCAAATTCATTTCTTTTCTTCTCTTTACCTTTCTGGACAATGTTTCAAGGTAGAAACAACTCTCTTCCAAAGAACTTGAAAGAAAAAAAAAGTCTTTCTTTCCCATTCTCTTCATCTAGTAACACTGATTTTTTTAGCCATTTGCTTCTGTGAACTGAATGTTAATGAGCCTGCATGATATAAGTAATGGTGATGGATGCATTCCAGGTGCACTTATAGATAGCCAAGCACTATTTCTTTCCATGGGCTAGTTGCAATGGCTCCTACCCACAGGGAGCCGCCACTTGGCACGTATCCATCTATTACTGTGCCATCCTTTCACTGATGCTCAATGTTTGGAGTAGCCTCAGTTCAGAGAGTTAGTGCTCAATCATTGTGATTTGGGGAATTCCCTTCCTTATTTATTTTTGACATAGGAAGAGCTGTATTCTTGTAGCTTTCTCTCCTGATCTGCTTTCATTGAATTCACAGAATCACAGAACAACCACGTTGGAAGGGACAATAGCCAAAATAACTTTTTTCTTGCTTTGTCTTGTTTGGGTGGGTTTTTCGCCACTACAAATTGCTCTCTATAACTACCTGAAAGAAGGCTGTAGAGAGGAGAGTACTGGTCTCTTCTCCCAGGTGACAGGGGACAGGACAAGAGGGAATGGCCTCAAGCTCTGCCAGGGGAGGTTTAGGCTGGACATTAGGAAAAAAATTTTCACAGAAAGTGTCATTGGGCAGTGGAAGAGGCTGCCAGGGAGGTGGTTGAATCACCTTCCCTGGAGGGGTTTAAGGCACAGGTAGATGAGGTCTTGAGGGACTTGGTTTAGTGTTTGATAGGAACGGTTGAACTAGATGATCTGGTGGGTCTCTTCCAACCTGGTGATTCTATGATTCTATGATTCTATGATTCCTAAATGTTTGCCACTTACAAGTGTTCTTGACTTAGGCAAGTAGCCCATAGGTAGGTCACAGAGCCACTTCTATTGAATAAAAGGGGAAAAAGCAAATTAAAATTTTGCAAGATGTTCCTTCACGCCTTTCTCCAGCAAAATTCTCAGTTCTAAGCAAGAGCTGAATAAGATATGCAAGTAATAGCTTCTCATTTTTAATATTTGTACCTCTGCAAAAGTAAGCAGCCAGTGAAGAATTACTAGGTGCTCTTCCTCCTCTCATTCACATCTAAAACAGTAGAAGTGTTGTTGCAGAAAGAGGCATTGGTAGAATGAGCTAAGCATCCTTCTAAAGCATTGCTCATTCTCATTTGAGAATTAATAAGGCTGAGCTGCAAAGCATTATACTAGACAGCAATGAATGGAAAGTAATCCGATCAAACTCTGTTAGATGATACTTCCAAATGCAGACCTGCCTTCCAAAAGAACAGCTTCTCCTGAATTTAATACAAGCTGCTCCTGTCACAAGTGTTTACTGGAAAGACATCTGAGCTGAGATATATCAGAAACAGCAAGTTTGGGTATGGACATAACAAAATTGTCACCAATATGAAAAATGTAATTACGTGTGGGTTGGTTACATGGGAGAGAGTGAGGGTTTTAAAAAAGGAAAAAGTAGGGAGATAAAATCATGTTATCAGGGCTGTTTGAGGTCCCAGTTCCTGGTCACAGTAGTGTGGGGCACAACAATAAACTTGGTGTTTCCATTGTACCCAGGCCTTTCTTCAGTTATCAGAAAGAACCTGAGATGTCTAAGGGAACATTGGTGGGAACCCTAGGCAGCTCCCTTCCTAGCAGTGATGGGGAATCATGAGGATGGTGCCACCTAACAACTCTAACATCCCTCCCTACCCCTTTAGAGGGCAACATAAAGCACTAGTTTGGTTTGCATAAATTCATCAGATGGCAATCTCTAGAAAACAGAAACATTTTTACTACTTTTATTGTCGACCATGTCCCTCCTTGCTCAGTCTATCCACTCCCCTCTTCTCAAAAGGAGAGCATCCTTGAGGAAATCTGACACTAGTTTATATTTGAAATCTACTGCCATGTCTCAACAGAAGTCAGGTTTTTCAGAGCAGGAGTGACAATATTTTCCTGCTTACTACTAACCAGCAAGTAAGGCAAAACCAGCAGCAATTCCAGCTGTGCAGTAACTATAATTTACTTTACAAAGGAGCAACTCCATAGCAGTTTTGATACTCCTCCTGCTCTGCTTTACATAGGGAAAAATGTCATTCTATCCAACTGGCTTGAGTTTCCAAGTCACAGTATTCCTTCTTTTTTATTATTTTTTTTATTATTATTATTTTCTTATAATTTTCAGTTCAAAAAGAATAACCAAGTTGAGTGGTGCAGCACTATAAACAGTGAATAACAACTCTCAGTTTATAGTCACATGAAAGCACTGGTAATTGTCCCCTACTTGCTCTGGAAATAAGACATGGAAACAATGAAGTCTGGAGGTAAGATTGTAAGTACCGATTTTTGGTTTCTATCCACTGAGATTTTAGTTCGGACCTGACAGTCATCATTGACTTATGTGCCACTTGAGCTGGCATCCTGGTGTCATTTGCAGGGACATGTGGCTTGATGGGCCTTTTATGAAGAATTACACAATGGTGTAATTTACAGCATTAGCCTGGCACACTCAGCGTGTAGCAGGATACACACAGCAGTAAGGCACAGCACGGATAGAAGGAAATCAGAAAAAATACACCACTACCCAGGAAGGCTCCCTGCAAAGTTAGCAGCTGAGAAGCTGGGCCTGCAAACCACAAGATCCTCTCCAGCAGCTGAGGAAAACCATTCTCACCTTAGAAGCTTATTTTAGTGCTCGCAGACAAATGAAAACCAGGCACTTCCCCTTTGGAAGACAGGACTTCAGCATTTATGAAACGGCATTAAGTTTATCGACGTTTAAGTTCTTCAACTCTATCCACTAAATTTTTCAACCAGAAGCCACAATGGTGATGACTGTCATTATTATTTGTCATCACAGTAGCAGCATTTTCCAAGCACCCAGGAGCCCAGTCAATTGTACCGCAATGTTTAGCCCTAACTTCTATTGATCCTTCAGCTCCAAGTCTCAAATTAAAAGTCACATCTGAAAGTTTTAGCTTGTGAGACTCAGGAGAGAGCTGTGGGCTGCATTCAAGTCATCATTCGGTAGTGAAGCTGTTAAGGCTGGTTTCAAATGTAGAGTTTATGGATTGATTCAATACACCTTCTAGAGCTTACTTTGTCAGTCAGGTCACAGATTACATATTCATTAAGAAACTATCCATAGAGCACCTGAAGCTCAAGGAAGGTCTCACAGAGATTTCTACTGCATGTGCTGACCATGCACCAGCTCCAGGTTAAAGGATCCGAAGAAGAGGAAAGACATGGCCAACATGGGAACTGGCCAGCCCCTCTCCTCTGGTGCACCAGGGCCCAGGTGACATGGCTACATACCACACTACACCATGACCATGGAGCAGGGCAGTTAGTTCATGCTCCCTCTCCCAGAAGGTATGCAATGGGCTCAACATTCTGGGCTACTGACATGTTCTGTAGGAGACTGCTGTGAGATAGAAAACAAAGGTGGAGTAGGGACAGCAAGCCACAGATCTCTTCTAGAAAACCATTAGTAACATGCAAGCTCTGCTGGTCATCTGAGAGATGTATGCAATGTACCACAGATGGAATATTTTCTTATGTATCTCACCATTTGCCACACTAATCTCCATTAGAGGGCTACCTGCGCCACAGACTGTATTGGAGGTTTTCCTAGTCTCCTGTGACTACTGAAAACATTGAGAACTGTAGGTGTGAGTCAGAGTTGAATTTGTTCTACCTCTTCACAGACTGGCCATGCATATCCAAGGATAAAGTCATGTGGCCAGGACAGCCAAGATGATTTGCAGCAGGAGCTGCTGTGCCCAAGCTCTCAGTTGCTTGTGACTAAGATCAGCTCCGAAATTTCATCCAACAACCTTTTGCTACTTAAAGGATAGATACCATAGCAAAAGGGGTCGTTCGAGTTCCTCATGGTCAGTGAATAGATGGGTACTTCCACAATGAACATCATTTGCTCATACTCCATCAAATGTATATTTAGAAGATAATTCCTATTGTACTGAAGAGATATCATCTCTCTCTATTAACTAGAAAAAAAACCTAAGACTGGAGCCATACCTATTAAATACTTGAAGTTAGGTGAGCTGTACCCTTCTCCAAGATCCACCTGTAGGCTCTTTGGTAAGAATGGATGACTATTTGGTTCCATTCTCCTAACTTCAGGTAGACAGCCACATATTTCCAGGCAGAACTAAACAGGGAGTAAATACATTGTACAAAGGAATGAGGATGAAATGGGAAAAGTGGCAGAAAATCATTCTGAGGATCAGATGAGAATGGAGGACCCTTCCAAAATGAAGTTTGCCATGCCTGGCAAAGAAGGAGATGAGGGGATCTTATTCCTCTTGGTTTGTACAGAGAAACAGGAAAAAAAGTACTCAGAGGATAAAGGAAAACACTGACAAAAAGAAAAATTGGTATAAAAGTGCCCATTAATATATTTAAGCTGGCAATTAGAAACAAGTTCCATTATATCACGTCTCAGCTGGAGCTTAAAGAAGAGAAAAAATGAGTCTTTAAGGCAGAGCTTCATACCATCTGAGAGGAGGGTATGAGTGCTGGTGTTGATTACAGGAGATAACGTACTGACCCACAAGATGTCTTTCAACCTTCTGCTACTGTGTTCTCCAATACTGTCATTGCCTTCATCATTACAAGTGGAAATTGAGGGCACTCCACAGTGACTGGTCCTAGATCCCAGTGCAGCAGAGAGTTCTAACACTCAAATTTGCTCTTCTCAATTGCTGAAAGTATTGGCTCAACAGAATTAGAAAAGTGCCAGCTGGGCACAGCATCCTCTGGCCCTGTTCATTTCTTCAGAAATAATTTCTCAGAAAACATGTTTCCATTTTACAATGGACTCCCAGGAAAATCCTGGATTAGGCGTTTTATTTTTTTCACCTGCTCATGCAAACACATTTTAGCAGATAATGACTCAGGCTGCAGTGGCTCCCTTTGGAAGGATTACGATGACAGCAAAAGAGGCTGATGAAAACTGTGACAATTCCCTCTTCTCCCAGCTGACTTGGAGCAGTGAATGCTAATGTTAAAATGTACAAATGGCTCTGCATGCAATTTTAATATGATTATCATATGAGAAAAAGGAAGACCATCTGTGGAAGCTAGAAGATCTTAATGGGAGATTTAATTGAATTCATTTATCTAAGGGAGATACATGTGTCTCAGGACTTCCAAACCGGTTAGGTAGACATCTTTGCTGTGCTAGAATTAATGGTTTGCTCAATGAAGGGTGCAGTATACCTGAGAGATTGTAGCTGTCGTATCCCACTCTGAGCAGGAAAAAGCAAAGTTATAAATCACCTTTATCACCAAGACGACGATTAAGGACAGAAAGTAGCAGTTTAGCACAAGAAATGGATGAATGACTGCTGCAGGACCCAAAGGCTTCAGACTGTAAAAGAAATAACCTGTGATTAAGCAGATCCAAAGTCTTTAACTTATCCAGGACCATAAGGACCAAATTAAACCCTAAACCACTTAGGAAATGGTTTTCATAACATTTCGTATTATAAGCATCTTGGCAGATGTTCAGGAAGTTCATTAGGAAACTGGAGCGACAAATCCACGTTATTGAGTCAAAAAGATCGGGTTGCTTTGAATTTAATATGGCAGAGGGAAACTCAGCAGCACAGAGGATCAGGGTTTTAAATGAGCATAATCCAAAAAGGCACAGATGGTTGTACAGAAAGGGTTCTCTGCCCAGGTGATAGGTGACAAGACGAGAAGGAAGGGCCTCAGGATGCACCAGAGGATGTTCAGATTGGACATTAGGAAAAATTCCTTCACCGAAAGGGTTATTAAGCACAGAACAGGCTCCCAGGGAGGTGACTGGGTCCCCATCCCTGGGGGTGTTTAAAAGACAAGTAGATGAGGTGCTTAGGGATATGATTTAGTACTGGACAGGCATAGTTGGACTTTATGATCTCAAAGGTCTTTTCCAACTTAGGGATTCTATGATTCTAAGGTGTGTCTGTGTTAGGGGACAGAGGTTATTACCAAGATTTTCTTTTCTGAACTTTTTAATTTAACATTCAAAATTTCCAATTTTAATTGGTGTTTTCTTCAGAAACCTTATTTCTGGTTGCTAAAGATTAAGAAAATGAAACAATGATTGAAACTTAAGATTTTTGGGGGGTTTTTTTCCAGAGTGACCAAAAGAAAACATTTCAACTGATGTCCTTCTGTCTAAAACAGGAGCTTGCCCATTTATCCTGCAGCTCCCCAGCTGAATATGGATAGAGAGCTCTTGATGGCAGTATTGTAACTTAGGGCACCCTCTTGTAAAGTGAAATGGAGATGGAAAAAGCAAAATCTACTCCTTCAGCCCAAAAGGAGTCTGGCATCTCCTTCAGCCTCCAGGAGACTGTTGTAAAATCCACTTACAATAAGAAAAGACACTAACCTCTCACCTAGCTGTTGCAGTCAAAATCACTGTAGAAGTGCAGCTTCCTCCCTGCTCATGTCTGGGCTACATTTTAGTTGTTTACCAGACAGAGCTTTGTTTCTTTGTACGGGACTTTATGGTTCTGATGAGTGGAGATGCAGTTATCTACAGGATCCCTCAGCAGGAGACACAGTTGCTAATGGGTCAGTGCAAACTGAAAGCGAAGTAAAGGAACCAGAAAGGTCAAGAACAGCTTGTTTATCGATCTCATTTGTCTAAAAAGGAGATGCAGGAAAGATCACCTTGCTTAGGGACATCTTCCAGTGTGATATTTATCATGATGCGTCAATCACAGGGAAAAAGCAGGTGATGAGGCATCTCCCCAGCTTCCTTAAAAAGTTCTCTATGACCTTGCCTAGATTATTACAGTTTATTTAGTGTTTGTTATAGAGGGACTTCCTTGAAAAAAACAAACAAACAAACAAAAAAGTAAAATTCTCACTTTTAAGAATATTTGCATATTAATGTGCAAATATGCATCTATTGTATCAAACAGCACAGCTGTTCTCTGACAACTTCCATCAGCACCAGTTACCAAATTTCATTCTCTCGAGTTATAAGAAAGGAAGACAAGTTTTGTAATCACTGATGAGCTGTTTAGAGATCTCCTTTCCAGAGCCATTGAGATGACAAGGTGAGATGTTCTCCACTGAGACTACTGCTATTTATCCTGAGCTCCAAAAGGTGAAACAGCAACACAAAGCAGGTTTATACACGTCTCTAATTCTTCAACCACTCTTTCAAAAGAAAGAGCACCTTGGGAAGGTACAGATTTGCTCTGCAATGCCAGAGCACATAATCTCAGTATAGATGGAAGGAAGAAGAGGTTACATTGATAGTCCTCACAGTATTTAACCCAGACTACATCTAGCCAGTCCTGTTTTATGAATCCCCATATGATTGACCTGTTTAAAGCTACTTATACATCGAGCAGCAGCTGCAGTTTGGGGTGAACTCTACAGCTCAGTCTGTGGAGATCCAGGTTGAGGACCCCCTCAGTAGGCCATGGTATCATTGCAAGTTAATTAGTGTAATATATACGAGAGGAGGATGGGCCATATTCAGATACTTGCCTGGTATAAAGGGGACATAGCTGAGCTGTGCAAGAGGCAGGACTCTGGAAAACATTCATCTGGTAGCATGTGCTCTGCCTGGACACCTGGAAATCAAAACTCATATACAGCATCACACCTTAGTACAGTGCAGAATTTTTCAGCATTTAATCACGGGCAAACGTTCTTTTGCACCCAAACGAATATTTCTATTGAATCATCTTTAAACAATGCCGCACACAGCAAGCCCTGCCACACATGGATTGCAGCAGGGAAGGGCCAAGTCTGATTTCAATTTAAATGATTGCTATCAATCTGGTTTTCCGAAAAGCACACTCAAAAATAGCTTCTGCTACCCTGATGGAAGATTTTTTCTGTGTAATACACTACCCTCTGCTGCTCACACATGCTAATTACAATCAAGTGTCAGTATTTCTGTGCTTCTGAGCTCTACAGGAGAGAGGTGTTTGGTGTTAATCCTGGCATTAAACTCAAAGGGTGTGATTTATTAATTACTGCAACCTAAAGGAAGTGGTGGCTTGTCTGTTCGTAACAACTGGATTTATTTAAAAGGCATATTTAGATCCTATGTGAACTTTAAGGGTTTTTTTATTTCCTATATCTATACTAAACCAGAATTTGTTCTGCACAGAAATTAAAGCCAAAGACTTTCTGCAGCAGAGTTTTACTGGGAGGCTAATGGAGCTTCAAACAGCAATACTTACAAAATGTGTTTCCAAAGTGGTTGTTCAGTCAATCCAGCACTTTTGCAGCAGTACAAGTATTGAAGATCATCACATCTACCACAAAAAAACAAAGCAGCTTTATTCCAGCAAATAGCAGTGTGATGATATTTTAAAGTCCCATGGCAACTGGCAGTTCTGGATCACAACCTTTATTTTATTTAATTTGTCCAAGATGAAGCACACAGACTCATTTATCCCAAGTCCCTTCCTGCTTCCTCTCTGTGCCCTGCACAATTTGGGTTGATAGGAGACCTCATTACTCTATACAAGTACCTGAAAGGAGGTTGTAGAGAGGAGGGAGCTGGGCTCTTCTCCCAAGTGACAGGGGACAGGATGAGAGGGAATAGCCTCAAGCTCCGCCAGGGGAGATTTAGGCTGGAGATTAGGAGGAGGTTTTTCACGCAGAGGGTCATTGGGCATTGGAATAGGCTGCCCAGGGAGGTGGTTGAGTCACCTTCCCTGGAGGTGTTTAAGGCACAGGTGGATGAGGTCTTGAGGGACTTGGTTTAGTGTTAGATAGGAATGGTTGGACTAGAAGATCCGATGGGTCCCTTCCAACCTGGTTGTTCTGTGATTCTGTGATTCTGCGACTCCTGCCTCTGCACATGCACCAGTGTAAGGACAAAGAAACCAGAAAGATGGGATCATTGCTTTCTCAGGGATGAAGGAGAGATCGCACATACACCTGCACATCTCCTCCATGTTAGGACCTCTGCAGAGCTTTCCACATTAGCCTTTTTTCACCTAAAAAATTACTCGGTCAGAGCAGCTGTAAGCAAAGGAATATTTCTGTGGCAATTAATTGATGGGATTGCTTTTCCATATTCCCTAATGCTGCCTCTAAACCAAAAGGAATCATCCACAGCTTTTGACAGGGATGGGACAAAATAAAAGTAAACCCCAAAGTTGGGTCTAGACCACTAGTCTACCTATGAGGCTCAGGCTTAATAATACAGAGAATGAAACCAGTGTATCAAAATCTTTTGGTTGCTAAGTCCCTCTACAGTCTGCTCCCAGCTATATCAGTACAGATCATCCAAAGAGGCTGAGGGAACTTGCTTAGTTCAGTAAACTGAGCAGTTTTTAGCAGATGTTTCTGGTTTTTCAGACCCATAAAAACTTAATGACCTTCCTTCTTACTGCTTTACCTCCCACCACAGAGCTGGCATCAATTCCTAGCAAAGCATTTTACTGGTATCTCTTTACTGGAAGGAGAAAGATAACCCTTGGTGGACTGGACAGCTATGCTAGAAGGTGAGATATATACTTCTGCTCCTCTAACAATCCTCTAAAGTTTCCCCAGAAGCACAGAAGAGCTGATGGAGAAGGAGGAGCTGAAAGGAGAGGGGATTTCAGATTCAGGCATTCAGAAATACTGTCTCTGCAATTTCAATTCCTCTTGGCTACTTCAGCCACATTTAGTTAGACCTATTTTTGCAAACTTTCAGTGACATGTGATTAACTTCATGCTCTGGGCAAAGTCCCCTGGATGGCAAATGTGCTTTAGATGCACAGGCAGCAAAAATTTATTCTGTTTGCAAAGCCAGGTACGTGCATTAGTCTGTTGATTCAGGAACACATTCACAAGAATAATAGCAACTAAACAACTACTGTTGTGTCACCCTGCTCAGAAGACCTTGTGAGGTATTTCCTTCCAAATTTCTTGAATTGTGCAATCAACTTTCATTTCATCCAACTGGTCTATCCTGATTTCTGCACAACAGCCCAACACCTTGTACATAATGTGAATAGAAACCACACAGTTCCTGGTGCACTAAGTGTCTGGTGTGTATTACTTGTGGGAATTGATTTCTTCTAAGTGTAATATTGAGTTTTATGAGGATTTTTTTTTTGTTACAAGAGATAGGAAATATTGAATGTTGGTGTCTAATTTGTTATAGTGTCATTCTTTTACATAACTATCTCTTCCTCTTACAAGATAAAATTGCTTAAGGTGTGTAAGAAAGCAAGCAAAAGTATTTGTTTTAATTACTCAGTAGGTATCAAACACATCTGCTCTGGAGAATCGGGATCACACAAAATCTTTCTAACACACACCCAAAGATTTTTGGCCCCAGATGTAGTGGAGACCAGGGCATAGGTGCAATGAATATGAAGTGAAAGAAGATGATACATGAGAGACACGAGATGTTTGCTATGACAAGGATCAACAGTATTCAGCCCACAAGAGAAAAGGCTCATGAAAAGGCCTAAAACGCAGCAGGACATGGTATAAGATCAAGGGTGGAGCTCTCTGGTGGGTTGGAGCACTTGAGCAATACACTTCCCTGTGGATTTGCCTAGGGATATTCAAAGAAGTCCTCATGTTACTGTTTTTCTTCCCTTTCAGAGACCAGGAATCAGTTCTCATCTCTAACTGAACACTTCTTATGCCTCTTTGGGTACCATTCCTGCTCAGGTTTTAGTTAAAACTTTAGTAGCAAGCCAAACACACACAGCTAGCAAGTTTCGTTTCCTTAGGAAATCAGGATAAAATTCAATTAACAAATTCAATAGCATCAAACTCTGTCTTGAAACTTCAGTCACTTATTAGCTTTGCCTTTGCAGGTGCTGATGACAATAAAATTCCCAGCACTGAATCCCTAGTGAGATATTGAAAAGCAGCCAAACTCGTAAGCCTGGGAGACTGGAAATAATCTGTTACCCTGCCAAAACCAGAAGGAAGTTAACAAGCAATTTAAGTTTCAAGCCGTTTTCACGTGTGTTGTTCATGTATTTGACTTTGCTTACAGGTTTTTCTTCCTTTTAGTCCTTAACTTTTAACTGTGCGAGGTTACCAGGAAGAAGCAGCATGATACGTTGTGGGGAGGAATTGGAAGGAGACTTAGAAAACATACAAGTGCTTGTTTTGGATGCAGAGACAGAGAGGCTGAATCAGGTCAACTCTGCTGGACCACAGCAGCCGGATACATGTGCAGGACTAAGATGACACCATAAAGAAAGTCCTCAGCCCACCTAACCCAGAGACAAGCCACAACATAAGTCAGGCTGCTAAGGTTCACTGGTGATGTTGTATTGATTGTATCTCGTGGTTGCACTCTCCCAGAAGAAATGTGAATTTAGCTGCATCAGCTCTCCCACCCTTGGCCATCTGAGCCACAGGCTCCTGCACTAGAAAATTCATTTGTAAAGGGAAAAACAAGATGCAAGCTCTCAATAGACTTCCCTGCAAAGGTCCAGTGAACAAGTCTGCCCTAGCAATGGTTGTTATCCTAATAACATTCTGCTTAAGGTAAAAAAAATCTGTTGCAACCATTTACCCTGGTGAGACTCCTGGAAGGCTGACAACCTGCCCAGCCTTCCCAATCCCCATGAAACTCTTTAAGTCAGTTCCAGGGTGTGATTATTCAAACCCTTCTTACAGTCTCTGTAAATCAGGTGCTGCTTTTCCTTACAGGTGGGTTGTGAGCCACCGCCGACTGATTCTACTGTTCAGCTACCCAAGCAGACTCCAGAGGATAGGTAGTGGATGACTTTCTTGGTGCTAAATCCACCCCAGCAAAGCTCCTTGGAGCAAAGTACACTTTACAGTGATTAAAAAGTAAGTCATTAGTCATTTGCACTTCAGCTCACAGGATTTTTTTTCTGACTAATGATTAATGACTGATTTCAACCAGAGGATTAATTCCAGATGCGTATATCCAGGTATTAGCCCCCTTCCTTCCAACGCAGTTTTTGAGCCATCTTGGATTGAAGAACCCTAGATTATTATTTCCTTCCAGTCATGGTAGAGCACATCTCGGGACTAAGGTATAAGAGTTATCCAAAGAGCAGGGCTAGAAGAAACAGGCCTGGAAACATTAAGAGGAAACCCAGGCATTTCAAGGCCACCAAGTCTCAGCAGAGGGCAAGGATTTAAAAGATCTGTACAGAAACCCTTTGAAGATGCATGGAGGAATATACCAGAAGGAAAGACCAATTCAGTTCTGTACCAGCCTAGTTCTGCTGGCCACAGTAACAGTAGATCAGCTGTGGTTTATTGGATGCTGATTGATCATCAAAGTGCTGTGTTTTCATACAAGCTCTCCTTCCTATTCAAGCCCACATCCTTGTCTTATCTTCAGCTGTCTCCTCTTGTTCTTCTTCCTTCCTTTCCCACACACAGTCCTGTAAGCCACACACTAACAGATGGTAACTTGGCCAACTAGTGAGCCAAACGCTGATTCTGGAGTCAGGGCAGCTACCAGAACAACCCAGGGGGGAAAAAACTCACCTAATCGTTTGGAAGAGGAAGAAACAGGAAAAGAGCATCAAAGGCACCAGGACTGCAAAGGTCACAGAGAGTTGGGGTGGGGAGACCTAATGTGTCTCAGACACCTGACGGGCTGAAGTAACAAGTGGATGCTGAGTTTTTTTTTTGCAAGGCAGGGGATGACCGTGAACAAAGGGCTCAGATGCATCAGGTAGCCATCTGGGGTGGTTCCAGAAGGTACCTCTCCGCACTTTCCTGTTCCTCTGCCAAAGGGTTGGGGTGAAAGCCATGCTTTGGATCATGTGCTTTACGAAGCAAATCTCACTTGTTGGAACCTCTTGTTTCAGTTCTGCAAACAACCCACCAACTCTGTCATCAGGCCATATAAAAATTAGAAAATCTGATCATTTTTTTCTGATCACTTGCTGTCCATAGAAATTTGTCACATTGGGTTTTCTTTGTTTTTCTAAAGAAGTGCTTCTAACTGGGATGGTATTTCTCAAAAATTCACAATTCTTTCCAGCTGTGCAGTCTGTGATCTTGTCATTGTGCTTCAATATTAGCATATGTCTGTGTAACATCTCTAATTAATATTAAATGTTTGGGTGTTGTTTATTTACATAGCTCAGGATCATGATGACAGACCCATTTAACTGCAGAACCACCAGTCAGCAAGTACATTCTTCATAATTAAAAGCCTTTTCCCAGTCCAAACACCTGTTTCTAATTATTTAATTTGAATCTACGTGCCAGACACTGTCGTCCTGAAAAACAGTGGTACAGCACTAGAGAACCATGTCCTCATTGGTCCTTCCATAAAAGCAGCTCCCTGTCCCAAAGGCCACCTTGGGGAAATAAGCCCCAAACACAGGTCATGTGCCATGTAGGGAGAAGCAGCTGCTCTCCAGGATCTGGTGGCACAGAAAGGCCAGTGCAATGAGAGTTTAAGCAGTTCCATGGAGAGGTTTTTCATTCTCTGTTGAGAACTCTTTTGAACACAAAGCTATATGAAAACCACTGACCAGCAGCAAGCAGCTGTCCAAGTTTCCATGGACAACCAGCTGTTCACAGACCTTGATTCAGGCTCTTCTGCCTTGTATGTTTACATAGTTGTGTACATCTCCAGAAAAAAACTGACTATATGTGGAAGGAAAATAACTTTCCCTTGCTGAGGATCTATCTGCAACATCCTTAGCCACACTGATTAATCTCCTTTGGCCTTTCATCCTTCACTGCATTGCTCCAGCAACAATTTTAGAAGATGACTTAAACTTCAAGGGACTGTCATAATCTTGCCCACAGGGAACTAAGTTGATGATGCCTCAGAACACTTGTTCTATTAGTAGCTACGACGTTGTCACAGCTACAATACACTCAAAGGGTATAAGGTTTTAGGCACTGACTTTGTAGACTCGTAGGCATATTAGTTCCAGATTTTCTATGCATTAAATCAGGCCATGAAAGCCCTTAAACCTCAAAGGAAAATCACCATAAACACTGAAAAGTACCTGAGCATTGATAATTAGCAGGGAAATTGCAAATCTCCTTGTAGTCAAAGTCCTGGGTCAGTTAACATTAGCTGTCTGTAGTCTGGAATATTCCACATATAAGGACCACAGACTTGAAGCTTTACCCTTTCAAATGACAGCTTTTACCATCACTCTTTACTGTTACTACATGTTATCCTAGTTCACGTTCCATAATAAGCAAGGCCGGGATCAGATGTGCCTCAGGACCCCATATTAGTAGATAACATACTTACACAAATACTGCCCATAGAATGTCTCTCCCTCAGAAAAAGTACAGAAAGACTTGGTGTGGGACAGAAATATTGAGAAAGGTCTTTCTGAATCCCACCAAACTTCAGGAAGTTAACTGCACTAATGAGGGATACTGCTCTCCAAGGAGTGGGGCACCTCCAGCAGATGATTCAGCCCTTTTGAGGGACATGAAATACACCTGCAGTCTCCAGGGGCTCAGGTACAAGAGGACATCAGTTATTAACTTCAGGAGATATTCATCTGACTAAACACAGAAGTCTACACCAAAGGCATCTCCACCTTGGGCAACCTCCCCAGGCCATTCATTAGCCGTGGAGTGAAAACACTTCAGATGCAATGTCACAAATAGATGTGGTGAATTAACCATCATTTAAACACTTGTTTCTCTCCACTATATAAGTACAGTCCCAGGCAGGGGTAGATCAGCAAACATTCTCACTGCAGACACTGTGTTCCCAGGAGATCAAGCCTGATCTGCAATGGCTGAGGTGACATTAACCCAGTCTCAGGGCAGTGAAGATTTCTCCAGCCTTGCTTTCTATGACCACATGCTTAAATCATCCACAGCAGTATTAATCCTGCTTTAACTACCCATGCACTTGTACCTTAAGGGACAACTGTCCTGCAAGACAAATGCTGAGACATTTGCTAAAATTAGAGTTCTTATAAACATACTCATACTCAACATAACATTTCTCAGGGTGTAAAGGCTGTAATTAGAATCATAGAATCGTAGAATCAACAGGTTGGAAGAGACCCATCGGATCATCGAGTCCAACCATTCCTATCAAACACTAAACCATGTCCCTCAGCACCTCGTCTACCCGTGCCTTAAACACCTCCAGGGAAGGTGAATCAACCTCCTCCCTGGGCAGCCTCTGCCAGTGTCCGATGACCCTTTCTGTGAAAAACTTCCTCCTAATGTCCAGCCTGAAACTCCCCTGGTGGAGCTTGAGGCCATTCCCTCTCGTCTTGTCCCCTGTCACTTGGGAGAAGAGGCCAGCTCCCTCCTCTCCACAACCTCCTTTCAGGTAGTTGTAGAGAGCAATGAGGTCTCCCCTCAGCCTCCTCTTCTCCAGGATAAACACCCCCAGCTCTCTCAGCCGCTCCTCATAAGGCCTGTTCTCCAGCCCCTTCACCAGCTTTGTTGCTCTTCTCTGGACTCACTCCAGAGCCTCAACATCCTTCTTGTGGTGAGAGGCCCAGAGCTGCACACAGCACAAACAGGAACTTACAAGATGACAAGAGACAAGAGTCAGCAAACGGAAAGTGTTATTTAAATTAAAGGTGCACAGGTTGAGCCATATATATTACTTTATGTATACACAGGTACTCAAAGCAAGGTGCATCCAGATAACAGAGCATCTATTTAGTAGGGGCAGTGGATGAAGGCAGCTGTGGTTGAATTCAAGGCTTGGTGGGTTTCCAAAGGGATTAACTGGTTCAGAATGAATGCTATGAAAGCAGAGAACTGACTTCATGGTTTAGGCAATCCATTCCCACACCGCATGCGGAGGAGCAGCTACAACATTCAAGCACTTTCATAAACAGATGGCTACAGCTTTTTTAAAAAGTCCCTGCTCCTGCCCAGCATTTCTGCAGAGATTGATCTCCTTGCTGCAAGATAAATGCTCTCTCTGCAGCTTTCGCCACTGCATTAAAAGACCGATTAGGTCATTAAGCCTATCTCAGGGCCAATGAAAGATTTTCCCTAATGTATATTTTCCAGTTCTTTGTCCAGGCTGATTTTAATGACTTCTCCACTACTCAGTTTGGCTGGGTGGCATAAAACCACCTTGAAATTATGGGGATAACAATGTTTCTGCCAAGGGAAGCTGCTGCTTCTAATTTTTTTTTCCCTGACTCCTTCAGATTTTACAACATTTTTCAGGGTCTGGAAACAGCTGAAATGCTGTCATTAGCAGTAAGCAGCCAAAGCAAAGGAAGGAGAAAAAAAATGGACCCATTCTTCTAACCATATGTCTGTTCCCCATGTCTGTCTAGAGAGTGCAATTAGCAATGGATAATCACTCAGTTTAGAAATGCTAGACACTGTAGGCAGCTTTTGTGACTGAACACGAGGGATAGGTAGTATTATGTAGTTACTCTGCCTCAAGAGATAATTCTCAGTAGCACTTAGTGGGTCAGAAATCACAACTGCAATCGAATTTAACTTCTACATCTTGGTCCAATAAGAATATATCAGGTGCAATTTAGAAATAGAAGAAGGAACTTGAGTACAAGCGAACAGAAAACAAGAACTTTCCTCTCACATTTCCCTGCCCACCTTTATTAGGTTTGCTCTCCATTAGAGAAACAGGAGGCCAAGATCTTGTGCCTCCCTGACACATCAAATTGTTGCATGCTATGTCTTCCTCTCAACTCAACCAGCTGGCAAGATCCTTGTGCTAAGGAGAGGACGAAAGAAGTTCAAGATTCCTCTTGGAAGCTTTCACTGCCTGCAGAGATGTGCCCTGCTTTTTCCCCAAGGACCTCCTTCCTCTCCTCCTCCTGTTGTTTCTTGGATGGAGTAACGACTGCAGCTCGTGTGGAGCTATAGAGAGACACATTGCTGGGAAGTCCTGGCAGCAAATGCTGAGGGGAGAAAAGCTCCAAGGCTGGGCCTGCAGCCGAGTCCAAGAAACTCATTACACAATATGAATATCCTATTGAGAAATGTGAGCTGCAGAGGTCAGAGAGTTAGTTCTTGTTTCTGGTCTGCTACGACAGACTGCATGACCAAGAGCAACTCTTCTCTTTCTTGTCCCACTGCTCTGTACCTCTGAAGTAGGACAAGCACTAGATGCCCAAACCGTGGCCACCGCCAGGGGATCTTGACATCAATTTATTTCTTTAAGTGCTACAACACAAGATCACTAATCCTTTCCTGGCTGTCAGTGCAAGCAGGATGGATTTTTCCGAAGTGCTGGAACAAGCTTCTGCAAACCAACTCAGTTTCTTGAGATAGGAAGATACAAAACCACAAGGAAAAGCAGTTTCCCTTGCCCTGATTCAGGCAGCTTTATTTATGTACTTGATAGTTTTGTAACGATGCCCTTGACACAAGCACAAAGTAGTCAGTGACCAGACAGCAAGGTACCCAGTGTACAAAATTAAAAAAAACCCAAATATGAGTTTTAACAGGTAACAGAATCCCAGATCCAGCATTATCACTGTTCTGAGGACAAAAATGGGCTGCCTACAAAAGTAAAGTTAGGACAAGGGCCTGCTCCCCCAAAGCCACATGAAAAAAACCCCATCCCTCAGTTGTCCACCAAGAAGCAGCTCAAATGTAAAAGCTTAGGGTCAAGAAACAAAGGCAGAGTTGGGTGAAGCTTGGGAATACCAAGGGTCATTCCCAGGATGCTCCTGCCTTGACCTTATAGAAAACCAACCTGCTTTGCCCTACATAAATCCCACTGAAATGCTCACACTGGTGTTGCGTTACTGATAGCCATTGGATTTGAGCAGCATTTCACAATCTCACAACTGCTATCAACAGTCGTGAAATACCCTGGAGTGCTCCAGACAAAGTCAGGTGACCGCACACACATTTCGCCTTCTCTGTGCCCTCCGCTTTCTTCTGAAGGCCAAGGCAGATGGATTTATTTCAGCTCTCATATGTTGTAGAATGGTGTGTTGCCTGCCTGGAAAGGCTTTCATTTGAGGAGTTTTATTAGAAGTCATATGAGAAGCAAGCTTTGGTGGTAAGTACAGACAGCAGTGTACGAATTACTTACCTTCAAGAAACATTATTTGTGCTCTTTTTAACAAGGCAATAGGGTAAAAAGCCTTGAGATGTATTTATCAGTTAGGTCTAGAATAAGTTTTTATCAAGGAAACTATTTGACAACTACAACTCTTAGCTAGTTCATAAGACAACCTGTTTCAATTTGATATTGTTAGAAATCAATGCACAAGGTTACTTATAACATTATAATTCAATGTTTTTATGCCATAAATGTGACTGTAGTTATGCTAAATCAATAGAATAGGGTAGTCCAAATTTACTGCAGAGTCACTGCATAAATAGTTAATACATGGATATTGCTTTACCTGGTTTAGAGGTAAAAGGGTTGTTAAGAACAACACTCTGGAGCTGTTCCCCAAGGCTGTATTGCAATGGCTGTCATTCATCTTCCACCCAGCCTGCCAGGCTTCTGAGCATGTTGAACGAGACTTTGATTTTAGCAATAAAAATAGGTAGCTCAAATCTTGCTGGCTTTGTTGCTGTGCAAGCATAACACCCCTAGAATAATTTCATGTGTTTCAGTTTAAAGGGATGAGTCTTTCTGAACTATCAGCTTAGCAAACATAATTTTAACTTCGTGAAAGGAACAAAACCTACTTGCTTCTCAAAAAGCAACTTACTTCCCTATAAATGTTAATCAAAAACTAAAATCTAAAGTTGTCCATATTATATAATTAGCATTAATAGGTTTGCAACCCGTTCTGCAAGCAGCATGCTTTATATAAGCAGCTGCCCTCTTGTTTCTTGGTAAAAATATCTCTCCTGTGTCGTCTTTGGGAACCACCTTTCAGATATGTTGCTGTGTTAAGAAAGAGGAGAAGAGGCAGCAAGTGAGATATCCTATTAGCTCACCAATGCCTCACACCTTGGAAGTGTTAGAAGTATGACATGAAACCTATGTTAAAAGGAGAACAATGCGATATGTTGGCTTTATAATTTTTTTTATCAAAGCTAATATGAAATTCAATTCAGAAGACTCACACAGAGGGAAAAAAAAAAAATCTACCTTTTCACATTTACCATGTCTATTCCTTTTGAAAGGCAATGCACTTGGTACACAACAACCCCGTGCAGCACCACAGGGTTGGGGAAGAGCTGCTGGAAATCTCCTCAGTGGAAAAGGACCTAGGGGTTTAGCAGTGGACGGGTATGGTTCAACTCAATCAGCTCAAAGGTCTTTTCCAACCAAACAATTCTATGATTCTACATAGTGAGATTTTCCAGCTCTTGATTGTGCAGATCAGTGAGCTTCATATTAAAAAGAATTTTCTTTTGTTCTTGTCTGATATTTTCCATGAAGATCTTGTTAAGATTTTTATGAAGGTCTTATTGCGTTACTTCTCCTGGAATGGTTGAGAAAATTCATCTCTGAAGTCAACCTTGTGTGAAAGATTATGCAACTTCATGGCATTGTTTGGAGGGTGACTAGATTATGTGTTGATTTGTTTCTGCTGGAAAACAAGTTTTTGTCAAGAGTAATTTATATTCTGCAATGAAATCCCTTTTGTAGTAACCTTTACATCTTTTTTCAGTGGGAAATTTCCAAATGAAGCCTATATTTGAATCTGCTTTGGTTTTCAAAGAACAGATAGTAGAGTGAAAGAAGAAGTTGAACAGAAGCGATTTTTCTTTACTTAAGTTAAAATTACAAGTAGATGTTTTACTTTAATATTTTCCTCAAGAGGTTAGAAAATAAATAGCTATATAATAAAATGAATTAAAACAACATCAGTAGGATTCCTGACGTGTTCCTTAAAAAGAAAAATGAAATATAGGGGGGAGGGGGGTGTAGAGCTGCGTTTATAGATTTTTTTTACAGTCATTTATTTTGAGAGAGAGGAGGATTATTTATATGGTTATGACTTCTTACCAGGATTATAGTTTCTCATAAGATGGTATTGCTCCATCATACAAGGCTCTGGGTTACTTCAATAGGTTTTGATATAACTTTGAATTTCATAGGAGGAGGCAGGAGAAAATCAAATAGGAAACTTCAGCTGACTTTTTTCCCTTTCAGCCCTCAGTTCCTGTTCATCTATGTTTATAGCTTCTTCCAAGGATGATAACTTTTTTGAAAGGGTTTCAATTTGAGCATTTTATATACCCCAGGTGTATTGCACCTATATAACTCCTATTACCATATAACTCTCTCTAACTATAAAACTCTTTTAGGAAACATAATAATGTTTACATTAACTCAGGAGCAAGAAGCCAGTAGGCAGGACTTGGGGGCACCTCGTGCAGGGCATTGCATGTGTCCACATCCTTTATTCCAGGATGAAACAAGCCCAAGAGCCCTTTTATTCCTCTTAATGGCCAAATAGATTATAAAAATATTTCTTCACAGGAGTAGCTCTGGAGATAAATGTTTATCAGAATTCAACAGGAGTGAATTTAATTTCAGTAAGTGTTATCTCTAACTCTGCTATTGTGCACCTGATGCCTTCTCATGTTTGGCTTGGAAGGAAATAACGTAACACCATTACTGACAATGTAAAACCAATAGCAGGAGATGAGAGACTGAAAGCTTGTTGCACAGATTAATATTTATAGCTGCGTTTTGAGCATCTATTTTCTTGGATTACACTTGAAGATATGAAAACAACACAGAAGAAAATTACTTTATGAATTTAATACCCACATATTTTCTGTACTGATTTCATTCATCTAGGTCTGGTGGCATTTTATGTGCATGGTAAACTTTTTTTTCTGTTATTATTCTTATAAGAGCTAATAATAATCATTATTGTTATTGTAATTAATTGCCGATTTCCTCCTAAAAATATTTATTCTATAAAAGCAATCAGGAGGAAGATACAGTAACAATAGAAATAGATATAGAGGACATTTAGAAATTACTTGAGCAGTCACACTGCCTAAGATCTTGCGCTAAGGACTTCCTGCAGCTAAAATATCTCCCTGACACACTTGTACTCAACACTGAAGTGATGAGAGTACAATAAAATTAGGAACTTTTGTCCTTTTTTAAAAAAAAGCACATACAGAGGGAAATTGGTCCAATTTCCTTGAAAACCTCTTAAAATTGCTCTGGTAAGGATTAGAGGACTTTGTTGCAATGAAACAGAATCTGGTTTAATAAGCACTGGACACAGATCTTGGTGGGTCTATCCAGCTCCCAAATGGTTTAATGGGAAGCAGCATGTAGATTCCTCATCTAAGGTAAAGAAGATAAAGAGACCTATAGGCAAAACTCAACGGTTGCCAAAGAGCCATATTTCTGTAGATTTTCCTGTACAAGAAAACCACTGGTCACCACTTCAGCACACGGGAGAGGTGTCTCTGCTCGGGACAGTTGCTGCTGCGCCAGTGTCTCTCCTTCCTCCACTTCAGACAGCAAACAGTCCCACCACCCTCAACACCTTACTTGGTTCTCAGGTCAACATGAAAACTCCCTTTATCTCTCCTGGTCTCCTCAATGATGATCTTCAGCTGTCTTTTCTCTCATGTCCGTTGATGTGTGCTCTAAGACAACCATATTTTAGACATGTTTGTGGGGAGACTGAATTACCACTACTTGTACCCCAGTAGCACCTACACGTACTGCAGAAGCACCTAGATGTACTGCAGTATTTACAGCCCCGTTTCTCAAGGCACCATACAGATGGGTTTGAAGAGACCGTCCCTTTCTGAGCTGTGTACAGACAAAGTAAGCAAAGAAAGACCCAGGAAATTTATCGTACCCAGCAGCAAAGCAAGGTAAAAAAAATGCCAGTCCCAAGCTTGGTGTTCTGCCCAGACAATTTTAGCATTCCTGCCTTTTAATAGATTTTCCCTTTAGCAGGCATTTTGTTGAAACAAACTTTACGGTCCATTGCATCAACTGTACTAAAATATGACAATTAATCACAGTCAGCCGCCAAATTTCCACTGAGTTCAAGCATTTAAGTCACAATTAGCAGACACGATATTTCAGGATATCAGTTTAGCTGAAACATTGAAATGCTGAACGAAATTTGATCTATAGCATTGGCAGAGATGCAATCAGCCCATTATCATACAGCTGTATTCATCATAATTTATCTAGTCTCCATCAAACACTACTGTGTTCACCAGGCCATAAAGGAAAGGGCTATAAGTGATCCCTGAATCTGCAGTGATGTTGGTTCAAGACTAGCTTGTCTAGCAAATTTTACCATCCTGTTTCACACAGGCACAGCCGGTACGGTTCATAAGAACAAGCATTTCAGGGCCAAAAAGATCAAGTTTTGTAGCTACACGGTCCAGTAGTGCCAGCCCAGCTGTACATTCAGCTCCCAAAGATGCTTCCAAAGCAAGAGCAAACAGCTCCAGATCCAGGTAGGGCTCATACACAGCTTTCTTGCAGGTGAGACACTGCTCTGCTGTTTACACCATTTCCCAGTAGCAGAACGAACAGTCACCAAAGCCCCAAATAGAGATGAAAAAATACCTTTAACTCTCAGAAAATACTCTTTCTCTGTTCACCTCTATCACTGCAAGACAATGCAGCATTTCAGAGAGGGGCTGCTAAAGGACACAGAGACTATTTGGGAGATGTTACTGGGTTCTAGAATAAGTGTTGTAGGCTCAGACTCTTCCATCACCTCACGAGCAAATCAGAGCTCCTTTAGGATCAACTTCAAGTGCAACTAAAAGACCAGCACAAGTGAAGCAGATGGGCTATTTCTGCCTATTGAGATGCACAGTCCTGCTTACACTGCAACTGCACCTGTCTCCACATACACAAAGATAAGGGGTTCCTCACCTCTGAGCCACATGCTCCTCCTAATTGCAACTCACAACTGACTGAGGTGTGAAACTCCCCTCCTCATCCCTTATTCTAGGTTTTATTCAGCATCACCACCAACCTCATGTGCATTTCAGATCAAGTCATTAGAGCATAAAAGCAACCTGGCACATCTTGCTCCAGCACCGGGTTCACCCTGTTTGTCTTAGCCTGCACTAACGCTGGACTTTCCAGCCTGTAAGGCACTGATGGAATTATGGACGTTATGCACTTGACATGGCACTCACAAAAAGAAAGCTATAAATGGACTATTCTTATAAAAGATCATCTTGTGACAAGAAACATTCCCCCATCTCCTCTCCCCCCAAAAAAATTGGTTGAAAGGAGGGGAATAGAAAGGGAAATCAAAGAAAAAACATCAAAAAAATCTAGGACTGCTTCATTGTCTGACAGTCACTGATGAATAACAGGGTAGAAAAAGAAGAGGGAAAATTCACCCCAAAGCTTGCATGAGGATGTGCCTAGTGTAACTTAGAAATAAGCTGCATGTAAAGGTAAATAGTTGTGTTGTACAGAGCAGATCCTGTGAAGCATATTTCTTCCCTTTGTATCATGGGCCTCTGGGTCCCTGCTGAGCATTCCCAATCCTCTGTTCATGTGGTCTAAGCAAGTTCATGAACAAAAGGCAAAGCCAAGACTGCTGGCTGTCTCTTCCTCTTGGACCCCTTTGATTCAGCCCAAAGGGTCATCACATCATTACTCTATTCTGGTTACCCTGTTGTGGCTACCTGGCCAACCACTGCTCTCACCCTCCACCAACCTGCTTCAGTCTCCTGAAATGGAAAAGAGATCTTGAAGCGAAGCTGTTCAGCTTGCCGAGTGCTGCTGTAGACGTCTGTCGCTAGTGCCATCCTGCAGTGATCCTCTTCCATGCTGGGACAGAAGATGTCTGCAGCCTGAATGCACATTGCCTGGTATCCATCAACACCCTCTGCCTCGGAGCTGTGCCATTTCCTGCTGGGCATGATCCATCTGGACTGTGACACCATCATGGTGTTGACATGGATGTTTCCAAGCTCTCAAAGCAATGGATGCCCTGTCCAAGTCTCTACATGTGACAAAAATGACCTACTTTCCCCACTTGTAAACAGGTTGCATAGAGCCTATTTCTGGCTTGGCAAATACATGCTCTTCTCCACACTGAACTTTTTTAACTGATGGTGCTCAAAATTATTTATGGGTTTCCAAGAGCCAAAGTCAAATCACATCACTGTGTTATTTTTGTATTACTATTCATGAAGCCCATTCAAAGCTGAATTCAAAGGGCATCTGTAAGCAGTTGGTGAAGATCTGGAACCCCTACTGGAGTAAATGAGTCACTTCTCAGTGGGAAACTAAAATCTTACCATGTCAGCAATAGGACTGCACGTGGTAGAGCAATGAGAGGAAGATGAAATGGGATTAAGGGAATAAAAATACAAGGAAATCTTAACAGAAACAGAGAGAGCAAATATACGGGCAGAAAGAATCATAGAATCATAGAACAACCAGGTTGGAAGGGACTCATCAGATCTTCTAGTACAACCATTCCTATCTAACACTAAACCAAGTCCCTCAAGACCTCATCCACCTGTGTCTTAAACACCTCCAGGGAAGGTGAATCAACCACCTCCCTGGGCAGCCTATTCCAATGCCCAAAGAACCTCAGATGGAGTATAAGAGGAATTGTTCTGACAAAGTTCTTCAAAAGCTCCAAAGCTTCACAATGAGAGAAAATAATCTGGCTTATAAAAGTAATTTGCACCTCCCTCCTCACTGAGCTTGCTTCAGAGACTGAATGGCCAAGTGTAGAAGAGGTGGTGCAGGGGAACTCAGGTCTTGTAGACATATCGATCCATAGGTAGGGTAAACCTGACACATCAGGACATTGTTTTCTAGAAAGTACTTGGCTCAGAGCAGATGGGGTGGTAGATGGGGCAGGTTTCCATGTGGAGCTCAGTCCACTACCATCCTTCTCCAAGGAGAGAGCAAGGATCCAGGTGGGAGCATTCAAAGTACATATGCTAAGGGAAGCAGTCATGAATATTTTTATCTTCTTGCTGGACAGTCCATAAGAAATTCTTGATCCTTAAGGACAGAAATTACTCATACAGTGGACAATGCCAGCTTTGCCACCTAGCACTCCTCCCTGATGTTTGGTTAGAGAAGTAAAAAGTGGTCTTAGCTTTGTGTGAGCTAATTCTGAGCTACCCTTCAGCAGTATCTGTGCAGTCAGGGGAGTAACTGTTCTGCAGGGATTGCCAGATCAGAGCCAGGCAATCATCTGTCTGATACACGGTCCTAACAGCATCAAGGATGGAGGCAGACAAACTTCATAGTCAGCAGCTACACACCGTTACTCACAGAAGGAACGATTCTTTCCAGGACAAACCAAAGCTTGCTAACTTACTAGCCAAGGCACAAGGGTTCATCTGCCTCTCAGGAAGGGCACAGTTGAAAGTAGTTTAGTCTAATTTAAAATAAGAAGGTGTTAAAACAACCACTGGTTCCTAGCCTGCGAAAAAATAATCTTGGACTCACTGAAACCTTCCTGTGCTGAAGTCCTCAGCAGAGGAAGGACATGGATCTGTTAGAACAAGCCCAGAGGAGGCCACAAAGATAGTCAAAGAGCTGGGGCACCACCTATACTAGGACAGGCTGAGAAAGTTGGGCTTATTCAGCCCGGAGAAGGGAAGGGGAGGGACACTTTATCAGGGAGTACAGGGGCAGGATGATGGGGAAGGGTTTTAAGCTGACAGGGGGAAGATTCAGATTAGATATATGATGATTATGCATTTGGAACAATACTCCATGCTTATATTTTCAGGCCAGGGAAGCCACTGACATTTTGTTGTTCTTAAAAGTATCGATTCCTTTAATACACTGTGCTCCTCTCAAGAAAATCTTCTGGTTGAAGTTTTGCCAGGTGCTTCTCTATTTGTTCAGAGATGATTTCTTCCATCACCTCTAAATGTGTTTCATTAGGAGAGTCCTTGCTTCAGTATGACTAGGAAAGCCTGAGTGATAGACACACTTTACAACATCACCTTGTTTTCATTTCTTTCAGCAGAGGCTTTTTCATGCTCTTCATTATTTCTATTTCCCCTCCCTGACTTTGTATTTCTACCCTGTGCATTCTTCAACACAGTGATCAAAGTTGCACTGACCTCATGGTCTCAAATTGACGCAATGCTGGGATATTTGCAAATCTGTGCTTAATATAATCTACTATCTTGTTTGCTTCAGGGTCCTTTGTTCCCCACTAAGAAGAGGTTTTTCACAGAGGTGCCAAAAATAACAACAGAGGCTTTTCCCCTATGTGGTGGCTGCTGCTGTAAAGCTCATCTCTCCACTCAGGTAGCAGAAATAGCTCTCTCTGGAGCAGGCAGCCCAGCAGATCAGCAACCAGCTCCACGAACGCAGTATTTTTAAATCTAACATCTCAGCTTTTTCTGCAATGATCATGGATGTAATCCTTCACAATTACCTCAGAGTGGCACTTCTCCCATTCAAATGATTAATCTTGTTTAGAAACTGCCAGAAACACATCAAAGCAGGCAAAAAAAAAAAAAAAAAAAAAAAAAGAAAGAAAAAAACAAGAAAGAGATAACTAAAAGGAAAGAGAATACAAAGAAACTTCTGTACTGACTCCATTTTTCCCCTGCCTCCCTTATTTTTCCTCTCAGTTTATATAAATGGCCCAAAATGTGCAGGTTGCTTACAGAAAATACTGAAATAGCTTGCAGCAGCAAAGGTGAAGAACAGGAAAGTGAAGCAGAGGAGTGAAAGCCCCTTCAGGGCAACTGAGCTGTGCTTCATGCTACCTTACACTTCACACTATTTTGGTTTCTTGCCCTTCCTTTCTCATTTCCCGCCGTAGAGCAAGCCAGAATATGAATTATTTCTTCTTATTTCTAGTCTGAGTATGCCCACGTCTAATCTCTACACACCTGTTCTTGCACCATATTGTCACTGTGCAAACCAGACACTCCTAGTCCTATTCCTGTGCCATAGGAGCTGGGGTTTGAGGTTGGTCCTTGTCTATGGAGAGAACTGCTGAATAAAGCTTTATCCTACCTGTGCTCTGGGGTCCTCTTGTTTAATACCAAAGGCTTCTCTTCACAATTTACCTGTGACTTAAACCGTAGGTATCAGAATTAGGAGGAAGTTTTTCACGGAAAGGGTCATTGGGCATTGGAATAGGCTGCCCAGGGAGGTGGTTGATTCACCTTCCCTGGAGGTATTTAAGGCACGGGTGGATGAGGTGCTGAGGGACATGGCTTAGTGTTTGATAGGAATGGTTGGACTCGATGATCCAATGGATCTCTTCCAACCTGGTGATTCTATGATTCTATAAATACACTTGCTGTACAAGTTTCTTGTTGTACTGCTTATGGTCAATCTCTCATACTGCTCAGTGAGGTTCCTGGATAAACATTTCAAGAACGAGGAGGTGTGGCAATATGTGAATCAGGTCCAGAAGTATTAAGGTGAAGGGAGAATGTGAAGAGATTTGCATCTTCTTGCTAGCATGACCTGCTGTGCCACATGTACATCACATCCCATAGTATGCTTACTCACCTGTACGGTCTCTGAAAATTGACAGTCTGGACAGAACCAGCCCTGATTAAATCTGGGTGTCTTTTAGCAGCAGTCCCAGTGGGAACAAGAACCTACCTGGAAGTTGAGATGTTGGTATGGGACTGATGAGGAAAGGAAATTTTAACACCAAACTGGTCTGAAGCTACCATGAATTCAAGAGTAATGCAAAGTCCTTATTCAAAACAGCAGGGACACCACTGATGTAAACTCCCACAGAGAAGATAAAGGTGAACTCTTCCAAAAATATGTGAAAATCCACCACAACTAGTGGCCATCTGGCTATCAAATAATGCCTGCTTCTATGTCCTGAAGCACAGAATCACTAGGTGGGAAAGGACCCACTGGATCATTGAGTCCAACCCTTCCTATCAATCACTAAACCATGTCCCCCAGCACCTCATCCACTCATCTATTAAACACTTCCTGGGAAGGTGAGGGAATGGCCTCAAGCTCCACCAGGGGAGATTTAGGCTAGATATTAGGAGGAAGTTTTTCACAGAAAGGATCATTGGACATTGGAACAGGCTGCCCAGGGAGGTGGTTGATTCACCTTCCCTGGAGGTGTTTAAGGGATGGGTGGACGAGGTGCTGAGGGACATGGTTTAGTGTTTGATAGGAATGGTTGGACTCAAGGATCCAGCAGGTCTCTTCGAACCTGGTGATTCTATGATTCTATGATTCAGCCACCTCCCTGGGCAGCCTATTTGCTGCAAGTTTCCTTCTCGCTGTACTAGACTTGAAGGTGTGCACAAAGGTATCTGTATCCTCACCACCTTGGTGTCTGGAGGATTATCAAGTCTTCTGTGCTGCTTCAGGGTCCTACCAGTTCCTTGCACTTGGGAAAAGTGATGAAATTCAGCACCTCCTGGAACTAATGTTTTCCGGAGAGCTTGGCACAAACAGCTTTGTAGTACTCCTGCAAATAGGTTCTAAAGAGATAGATCACTTCAGATAAGAAAATCTACTCAGATGGGACCACAATACTTACTACGTAACCATGGGAAAAAGCTTTTCCTGGTCCCTAATGCGATTTCACTATGAGCCCAGAGCATGTGCAGAATTCAGCAGGAATGAACAAGCAGCAAAACTGACTGTGAAGCAGAAGCGCAACTTTCATATTAACTGTCACAGGCAAGAGCAGAAGGATCTTAGTTCTTTTCCTTTGACACAGCATGAAGATGAATCACTCCACTTCTAGACAAGGCAACGAGTACCAAAGAACAATCAGACTCTACCAAAAGAGTCTATACAGACAAAGATCTTAAAATACCTAAACTCTCCCGGGGATGCTGCAGAAGGAGGCTGCAAATACAACATTGAAGTGCAGTATTACAGTATAGATAGAGAGTAGAGCAAAGCAAACCAGCTACACTTTGAAATAGCAACTTTCTGAAACAAATACTGCTGCGAGCCTGGGTTTGCTGCAGTGATCTCGTAGCTGACCCTGTTTTGAGCAGAAGACTGAGCTAGATGCCTCCTGAGGTCTCTTCCCAACTTTTGTTATCTTATGATCTCCTAGTCACTCATCTCCTGCCATCTGATTTGTGTACTTAGCTTGAATTTCTCTGTCATGAAGAGGTGGTAGCCTTTGATTAAAGCTCTCCAAGAACAGTCATTCATGTTACAAATCCAGACCACTCTTTAGCATGCTTTTCAGGCTCAAACAAAACAAAGCACACCTTTGGAGTGAGTGCTGGGATGATATATCTAAGTCTGTAGGGCAGAAATAGTTTAACAGATGTGTGGGTGTTGAAAGCCAGAAAGAACCACCGTGTCCATCAAGTGTGACCTGCTGAACACATGGGCCAAAGCTTTTTAGCCAATGATCCACAGCAAACACGTCTTTGCAACAAGCGCTTTGCTCATTAAGGCAGAAGCATTGCAAATACTTGCAGAAGTTGAGATACTTTAAGATCTTAACCCCTTCGGAGGATGGCAGTGCAGGAAAGAGGCACTGAAATCCTTTTGCAGACACAGGTGTTTGCTTATAACCACAAAACGAAAAAGGAGGCCTCAATTATGATTTAGAACTACAGAAGTCTTTTCTTCTCCAGCCACCTCTGTTCTCTCCACAGGGCTCACAACATGTGATTAAATCTGGGTCTGGAGTTCACATCAGACAGAAAAGGACTAGAAGACTGACCCCGACTCCAATAACTTCTTAAATCTCTTGGTGATTAAAAGTGACATAACATACCCTTTATGTCACAGGCTCAGGAGAAACTTGAAAACACTTCTGATGTTGTGCCAATTGAATAAATATTGTAATAGCTGAACACTTAGATTCATGTCACAAAAGACAGACTGACCACGTTGATCTGGCAGCAGAGACCTCTTCAGCAGCAGCAGAGCACAGAAATGCAGATGTTGGTTGCTAGTGAGATAGGCAGCTTGGCAGACAAACAGACTCACAAAGGACGAAGCCAGTTAATGAATGCAACCTTCTTTCTGGGGCCTTGTGCAGGCTGGTCTAGTGGGAGGTGTCCCTGCCCATGGCAGGGGAGGGTGGAATTAGAATCATAGAATCATAGAATCACCAGGTTGGAAGAGACCCGTTGGATCATCGAGTCCAACCATTCCTATCAAACACTAAACCATGTCCCTCAGGACCTCATCTACCCGTGCCTTAAACACCTCCAGGGAGGGTGAATCAACCACCTCCCTGGGCAGCGTATTCCCTTGATCCTTTCTGTGAAAAACTTCCTCCTAATCTGTAGCCTAAATCTCCCTTGCCGGAGCTTGAGGCCGTTCCCTCTTGTCCTGTCCCCTGTCACTTGGGAGAAGAGCCCAGCTCCCTCCTCTCCACAACCTCCTTTCAGATAGAAAGCAATGAGTTCTCCTCTCAGCCTCCTCTTCTCTAGGATAAACAACCCCAGCTCTCTCAGACATTCCTCATAAGGTCTGTTCTCCAGCCACTTCACCAGCCTCGTTGACCTTCTCTGGACTCGCTCCAGAGCCTCAACATCTGTGGTGAGGGGCCCAGAACTACACACCGTATTCAAGGAGCGTCCTCACCAGTGCCAAGTAAAGAGGGAGAAGAACCTCCCTGGACCAGCTGGACACACCGTTTCTGATCCAAGCAAAGATGCTCTTGACCTTCTTGGCCACCTGGGCACACTGTTGGGTCACGTTCAGTTGGCTGTCGACGAACACCCCCAGGTCCCTCTCCTCCTGGCAGCTTTCTAGACAGACTTCTCCTAGTCTGTAGCTCTGCATAGGGTTGTTGTGCCCCAAGTGCAGGACCCACCATTTGGCTGTGTTAAACCTCATGCCACTGGACTCAGCCCAGCTGATGATCTTTATGGTCCCTTCCAACCCAAATCATTCTATGACTCTGTATCAAAATTCATGCAAACATCCTCCCACCCCTTCCTTTTAATTAAGTAACATTAATAATAGGATTCAGCTTGAGAGACATCTACATTTTGGCATCCAAATACAGGAGTGAGGTGGTTGTCTAAGCTAAGTCTCGACTGAGATCTAAAGGCAAGCAGCTGATGCCAGATTGGATGTCCCAGGCTGCCCTCACTGCTCTCCTTTAGCCCACAGTCTCCCATTGATGCTGTACCACATCCACAAACCCCGTGAGGAAGTTTTGGCTCCTGGGCATCTCCGTGTGGGAAGCTGAGTCCTGCCCCTACGTCTGGTAAAAGCAGAAGGTGCCTGAAGCTGGAGCTGAGCAAAATGATTCTCTTTCCCTTCTGTGCCAACTCTTCACGCTGTCAGGTGACTCTTCCCCTTCTGCTCCATCTTACTGCCTCCTAAAATCCCACCTAAAGAATCCTTTGCCAATTTTGAATGTTCCTGAATAGTTTTCAGGCTCTTTAGAGGGGAGAAATTAAATTATTAATTAAGTAATTAATAATGAGGATACCAATATCCTTATTCCTGACAAGCAGGATTTAACTTGTCATATCTGTGGAAGTAACAGTTCAAACCTAGGTCTACTTCTTTAATATTTTGTATGGAAGGGTTTAGGGCCATAAGAAAGAGAGGTGGAATGGTTTGATGCAAACAGTAGGTGAACCGGAGGTCATCAATGGCTCAAATGAGTCACTAGCCTGTGTAGCTTTCTGCCCTTAAGGGACCTTCTGCTACCTGGTCTAATTGTCATTTATTGGCTGTTCTTTAGAACAGCATCTGTGGAAAGCACCATTTTCAAATCCTAAGGCTGGAATTCATTTCTCTAATCAGAAAAAGAGACACATAAAACAAATAAGCGAGCAGGAAAAAATATTCACAAATCAAATGCCAACAAGCTGCTAATCTCACCCTCTCTTTAATCACCTGGTTCATTTAGCTAAGTCAAACAATGCTCTCGCTGGAAAGAGTCCAGGCTGCCACAGTCTCTGTGAAATCTTCACAGATCCAAGCTCTCAGACTACACAATGTTGGGTATTTGTGCAGCCACATGGGAACATGGTGTTTTATAGGCCTGTAAGAGCCAGGAACTCAGGTGTGCTTTTCACATGGGCTCATGGCCAAGAAGAGCCTGCCCTCCTTTTCCTCCCCAGGAATTTTCCAGCTAAGCATCCTCTTCAACTATGAAAAATTGATGTAGGGGATTACTGGGCTAGGAAAAGAGCTTTCAAGCTTGCAGTGCTTTCTTCTCATAGAAGGATGTGCACAGACTATCACTTTCCTCTCTTATAGTGCTGGCACAGAAGCAGGTTAGAAAGCAAAGCGCAGCTCTCCACTGTTCTCCTACTGACCACCTGGAAACCATTGCTTGCCACCAGGTAACCCGCAGACCTGAGACAGCTGACAAGGTTTGATCAGGAAAGTACCTCTTCCATCTCATAGAATCATAGAATCACCAGGTTGGAAAAGACGCATCAGATCATCGAGTGCAACCATTCCTATCAAACACTAAACCATGTCCCTCAGCACCTCATCCACCCGTCCCTTAAACCCCTCTAGGGAAGGTGACTCAACCCCCTCCCTGGGCAGCCTCTGCCAGGGAATAATCACCCTTTCTGTTAAAAAATTTACCTAATGTTCAGCCTAAACTTCCCCTTGTGAAGCTTGAGGCCACTCCCTCTTGTCCTGTCTCCTGTCTCTTGGGAGAAGAGCCCAGCTCCCTCCTCTCCACAACCTCCTTTCAGGGAGTTGTAGAGAGCAATGAGGTCTCCCCTCAGCCTCCTCAGCAGTTCTTCATAAGGCCTGTTCTCCAGCCCTTTCACCAGCTTCGTTGCTCTTCTCTGGACCTGCTCCAGGGCCTCAACATCCTTCTTGAGGAACTTGGTCAGGTTGCTTAACAGCTTCAGAGATGGGAAACTGCTGAATGAGTCCTAAAACTCCCATCTCCTTAATTCTCTAAAAAAAAAAAAATCGTTTCCTTGCTTATGCTCTTGACAAAAGGAACTCCTCAAAAGGATTTTACAGCTACATTCATCTTGAGATCATGCAATGCAGTCCATCCTGCTCTTAGGCCACAGGCAAGTCACATTTTCAAGTTCTTCTCCACAGCCCTGGTGTAAGAGCTACCAAACTGCCACTCCTGATGAAGATACAGCCATTGCAATTCACTGGCAACCTTACGGGGACACTTGCCTCCTGGAGCTGAGCATTTAAGGAGCAGACTTAAATGACAAGGCACATGAGAACTTGGGAGATAGCAGTAGGGGTTTTGGTCCAAACTTTAGGCCGGCAACCTCACAGCCAAACCATCTTCAAGCTTCTGGTTGACCGATGTTCAGGTGATTCTTACAGTCAAGAAAAATTAAACAAATCTCAGTTCGTTACGCCTACCCTCTGAAAAGAATGGTTGCAAGCTCTAAATCCCAGCACACAGGCTCTAACAACATAAAAACAATCTATGCAGAAGACATTCTCCCCATCCTGCCAGCATTATTCACACATTAAATCAGAACTGACACTGCAATCTCTTCAGCTGAGCTGTTCTCATTCTTCTTTTTTTATCATGATGAAATAATTCCCCTTTTTAACAACTTCCAAATGTTTGTACTGAGGCATTACTGAAGTGACAATGCAGATTTCCAAGAGATGATGTGCTTGATTTTTTTTCTAAGCAGTAAATAGACAGGACGTTAATGAATTGGAAAAGAATTAAAAATTTGTTTTGCAGAAGGGAATGTTTTTAACTCCATAAAGAATTTCAACAACTATTGATTGTATTTTTACCACAACAAGGCAGGCAGAGGCTGATTTATGACAGCTACCCACCCTAACTATCTAACCAGATTTAATACAGTTGCTATCCCCTGACACTATGATGTATATTTTTGAGGCAATCTAGAATATAATTTGCAAGGAGTAAAAGTGTGTTCTTCAGCCATCAGCCATAAAGCTGTCAGGGGAGGGTCTCCAACGCTGTCCATGGGACAGTGATATAGTAAGGAGGACTGCAAAACATCATGGGAGAATGAGGGGATCTCAAATTTATGGATATGAGCATTTTCAAGAGACTGTGTTGTTACTGATTTTATTTTAACCATAAACCAAAGGTAAAAAAAAACTTCATAAGAATACACAGTGGTTACCAAACCTCACTTTTCACTGTCCAGCAAAAAAATTCAAATGGGGTCTTACTGTGTAAGTTGACAATTTGTTATTTAGTTGTCTAGAGATAGCTGGAAACTGTTTTTCCTCTGGAAATTTAGAGGTCCAGGTTAAGGAGAGAAGAGAAAGGCACAGTGAAAGTTCCTGGCCTCTTCTTTTCCTTCTTTATTTGAAACATTCCAGCTTTCGCAGAATTTTAACAGCAAATACTAAAGTAATACAGAAAACAATCTTTTCCAGCCTGAAATGCTTGACAAGTTTTCTATGAGCATTTTTCTTGGGGCCCTCAAGAACCAAAGAAATGGCAACCAACCTCAAGAAAGTCAAAAGAAATGGCATTTACTTCATACGCAGCTGCCACTCTGTGTCACACACCACGGAAGTACATTAGCCAAAAGGACTTGTATTTGAGTGGAGATGGCCAGAACAAAAATCCCAGTGGTCCCTTACCTCACAGGCAACAGCAGAGATGAAGCATTGACATTGTCAAAGTGTTTCATGGGCTGGTTCTGGAACAGCTGCTCACAGCATCTTCTTGAGAGGGTCAGTTAGAGAGGATCTTGCCAGGGGAATAGATCCAAAGGAGTAAGGGTAAGGAAACAGTATGACTTAAGTGCCTCAAGGAGGAACACCCACATTCACAAGCTACTGAGACACAAAAACTTGTGCAGATGCCCTGAGACACCTGCACGGGTTTGCAAATCCAGCCAGCAGCTTCATTCTTGGGCTGGCAAGCTTACAAGGAATCCCCCAGCAGATAAGAAGTCCATTTTCCACCTAGTTCTCATCAATTGCTTCATGCAAAACAAATTCTAACTATTTATCATGGGCAGAGCTAATAAATATCTTGACAAGCATTTTTTTCTCAGCTTCAACCTAGACTGCATTAAATAGGTGAGCAGTAAGTACAAACAGCCTCCCTTGCCTTCATCCAATCCCCTGCTGCCTTCCCTCTTCTGTCTCTGAGGCTCTGCAATACCCCAATCTCATTAGGGTTTAGGGGTTTTTCTTTCATTTTTTTGAATGTTGTTACATCACCACTATTGGGAGTACAACAGCTTCTCCAGCAAATCTCACAGTAAATCTGATCCACAGGAGCACTAATACATCCAGAGATGCTCCAAGTTAATTTCAAGGTGGAAAGCAAAGAGTACAGGAGGACCTCGGGGACCTGCTTCAGTCTGAGTGACTGGCACTGCAGCAGGCTGCTCCAGAGGAAAATCCGTGTTTTGCAGCCTCTAAGGATGCCTTATTTACCAGGAGCATAAAAAATGAACAAACAAGAACAACAAACCCTAAAGTTAAGCACAGAACACAGCCCCTCCTGGAAACGAGCTGAGCATATTTTCTTTAGTTGACTAATTCTTGTTTATTTTTTGAAGGCTGCTGCTGTAAAATTCACAATCCAATTACAATTTCCAGGCTGAAAGAACAGCTTCTAATTGTATTGTTTTCTGTCATTGCTAGAATCATTGCAAGGAAGGATTAATGATGTACGATTTCATTCCCCATACAAGAATCGGATCTCATCGTTCTCAAATGATTTATAAAAGACATTAAATAAACTATTAACAGTGTTTTTCCAACAGAAATGGGCTGTACCATAAACAGTAAAACTGAAAAATATGGATTTGTGCTGTGTTCCAGTGCATTAGAAATGACGATTGCACAGCACAAACCAAGGATAAATGGTATAAACTTGAAATTGGAAAGAAAACTCTGGCGACACTTGAAATGAGGGACTGGGCTAGCTCGGCGTCCAGCCTGGCAAGAACCTTCAGCATGACTTTGGATAAATCCTTTGGTCAAGGGGAGGAGAAGAGCATCTCCAGATAGAGCCAACCTAGTTGTCCTTCCAGCATTGTTGGATCCATGTAGGTGTGACCACATGCACCTCAGGTGTCTAAGTTTCTGTGATAAACAGTAGAGATCAATAATCAATTATGGATCAATGATCAAATGTGTTACAGAGTTTCTGCTGTCCTTGCCTTGTCTTTCATATGCATTTCCCCAGCACTCGGTTCTGCCATCTGTCTAAACTTTTGGAAATGGACACGGATCTTGCCCCAGATTCCATGTTTCAGAACAAGGTTGAACCACCATTCCAGCTGACATCTATGGAACTCCAGCCTGATTTACTCACAGTTCATCTACACTGCAGGAAAGAAAAAAAACACCTAGTGCCTGTCTAAATCTCCTGCCTATTGCTTCTCCTCCTTGCAGCTGAAGCTAGTTAATAGTAAGTCTTGCAATCTGAGCACAGAACAAGAAGGGAAAGGATGACCTTCAGCAAGACACAGTCCTTCAGGCTGTGAATGCTTCAGAGATGCTTGTAAACACAGGTGTATGCACACATCTGTCTGCACATAACAGCAGCTGTTCCCAAACACAGCTTCGAGCCCACAAGAGCCCTTGCAGTCTCTTCCATGCAAGGGCTGACACCAAAGACCCTGAGCCAGCTTGTTCTCATCCTTCGGCACAAAAAACCTGGCAGGCAGAGCAATGTGGAAGATGCTTTTGTTCCAAGGAGCTCAATCTCCTGCTTCTCTCTAGAGAGTCAGCAGTTGGTGACTATTGTGTAAAGGCTGTTATTACACACTGGTTGGGTTTATTGTTGGCATAGGGTTTTCTTTCCTCCTCTTGTAAATGTAAAAAATTCCTTTTAGACACAATTCATTCCTCTCTTCTCTAACAGCCCCACCTCTTCTCCCTTTTTATGCCTGCCAGTCTTTGGCAACTGGAAAAAAAAAAAAAAAAAAAAGCAGAAACAAAGAAAAATCAGATTCTCTAAGCCCTTTAAAAAACAGTCAGAGTTGTTTCTTGTCCATTAAAAAACGAAGATAGGTATTTCTCTAAGGCAGGTCCCGTTTGATTGCCAAAGTCACACAGTTCAGACAAGACTACTCGTACTCGTACCAGCTGAAAAAAAAAAAAAAAAAAAAATAGAAGAAGAAATTTCAAGACCACAGGCACACTGAGAACACAGGGAGGAAAAGTAGTTGGGTTCTTTACCAGATCTCCCCAACTCACATAAAAGGATATGATCATAAATCAATATAACAGCCAGAAAAAATAAAGTAGTAGTGTTCTGTTTTCATCTTCTATTTCTCCAGCACAATTTGAGCCCCTGAGTTCAGAGCGGGAACTAAACCCATGTTTTAGTGTCAAAACCTGCCATCTAGAGAGCAAAACTGCGAATGAAAAGAAATAGGCTTGTAGGCTGTTCGGCATTTTTTTATTATTATTATTTTAAGCAAGGACCTCGTAACACTACAGATGTGCTGAAAACCATAAATTTGCTGTGCTTTCTTTTACAACAAAAACAGATTTTAAAGGATCCTTAATTATATATCTGCACAGCACAGGCATCGTTATAGGCTATTGCATCTACTCCCAGCACAAACACTGCTGTGTGTGGTTTAGTGATTATAGGACAGGGAAAAAAAACATTTTTCTCCCAGTTTTATAAATTTCCTTGGTTTGTGTAAACAGAGAGAGGTCTCCTTCCTTTCCATTTGACATTATGTGACTTGCAAAAAGCACCTAAGTTTCTAACAAGTTTTGGGTAATTAGTGTGGCAGTGAACTGTCTGGGCTGGAGCCTGCTAATAAGGTATGGATGTTCAGTAAGTCTGACAAAGACACCACAGGTCAGAAAATCCTGGACTGCAACCACCTATGAAATAAAATAAAGGAAATTAAAAAAAAAATCCCCTCTGAGAAAGTTTCCTGAAATTTTTAACCGGAGCAAAACTCTCGGGTTTCCATTTCTAGGAAAATATCTTGTGTGCATCTCAAATTCAAAATGAAAAAAAAAAAAAAAGTAACATTTCCTTTTGAAAACAGAACTGAGTGAGGAAAAATCTCAAGAATTGTAAATTTTGATTCCAGGTCAACTCAGCTCTAAACCATATTCTCACAGATAAGAGGAAAGGGTTCCATCAAAGTAATCTCTCCCTAAAAAGCTGCCTATCGACGTTTTCATCCCTGTACAAATCTCTAGAATGTGTCCAATTTCAGGCTTCTCATGCCTTATGACATTTTGTAAGAGGCAGGAGCGGGAGGGAAGAGAGGAAGATGAGACATTGATAAAAATTGAGAATAGCAAACTGCTTTTCATAGTGAATTGCTTTCTTTACCTTTCACTACCACTCATCTCAGTTAACCCACAGGGAAGGGTCCTCAGTGCTATGAACTGCACAGAGCAAAGTTTCAGTGCTCATTAAACACCAAATCCCAAGGTGCTGCTGCCTATAGAAGCTCATGTGCCTTAACTACTGGAAAACCATGTAACACCCACTGTAGGTCTGATAATGAGGGATTAAAATATTTCTCTAGGTAATAGAATTGTTTGGGTTGGAAGGAACCTTAAAGATCATCCAGTTCCACCCCCCTGCCAGGGGCAGGGACACCTCCCACTGGATCAGGCTGCTCAAAGTCTCATCCAACCTGGCCTTGAACACCTCCAGGGATGGGGTAGCCACAACTTCTCTGGACAACATGTGCCACTATCTCACCACCCTCATAGGAAAAAAAAATTCTTCCTAATATCTAATCTAAATGTCCCCACTTTCAGCTTAAAACCACTACCATTCATCCCTTCACTGCATTCTCAAATAAAAAGCCCCTTCCCAGCTTTCCTGTAGTGCCTTTTTAAGTACTGAACAGCTGCTAGAAGGTCTTCTCAGAGCCTTCTCTTCTCTAGACTGAACAACCTAAACTCTCAAGCTGTTCTCACATGAGAAGTGTTCCAGCCCTCTGATACCACTGTGTCCCTCCTCTAGACAAAGATATGTAGTATAAACCCCTATTTAATTACTAGTAGGGTTCTGCAAGTCAACATCCAAGAGGTTTTTTTTTCCTTTTGGTGTTACAGTTTCTGTGGAAAATGTCAAATCTGGACTCTTCTCTCTTCAACAGCTATTTCTAGTCACCATGAAGTCAGGAGCTCCCTCAGCCCTCCTGGTCATGTACAGATGCTCCAGGAGGAATAGCTCACTTTGTAAAACACCCTGGATCTGCTCTCTGTGCTTAAGAAATCACCAGTAGACTCCTCCCCATATTATCTGACTTGGAATCATAGAATCATTCAGTCAGTAAAGAACTTTGAGATCATTGAGTCAAACCATACTTGTCAACTACTAAACCGTATCCCTGAGCACCTCATCTACCTGTCTTTTAAACATCTCCAGGGATGGCAACTCCTGCACTCCCCTGGGCAGCCAGTTCTAGTGCCTAAGAATTCTTTCAGTGAAGATTTTTTTCCCGATGTGTAATCTAAGCCTCTCTAGATGCAACTTGAGGCCATTTTCTCTCATCCTATCACTTGTTACTTGGGAGAAAAGACCAACACCCACCTCGCTACTACCTCCTTTCAGATAGTTGTAGACAGCAATAGTGTCTCCCCTCAGCCTCCTTTTCTCTAGGCTAAACAACCCCAGTTCCTCCATCTGCATCTCATAAGGCTTGCTCTCTATCTCTTGCAGACACTCTTAAAAAAAGCTTTAACCCTGACCAGTGGCAGGCAGCAAGAAAGGAAAGGCAGAGATAATGGTAAACCAAGCAATACATTACATTTCTGCAGGTAATACTTCATTCCGCAGTTTCAACACAATTAAGAGATTTTTCTTTGGGCATCACAAGGTGGTTACCACTTTGAAGCCACCAGCACAGAAGCCAGCCCCTACAGTTCTTCTGGAAACTGCTGTCTCCCAGGGCTCAGATCCTGTCGTTTTCTGCCCCAATTTGCTCTGCCTCCACCTCTCACTTGGTTGCTACCAGGGGATTCAATCACTAGACCTGCCAGGGACCACTGTCCAAATCTGAGCAAAGGTCACTCACTGCCCCAGGCTGGAGGAAAACATGTCTCTGGGGGTACTGTCAGTCTGCCTAATTAGCAGCCTCCTGCCAGAGCACAGCCTCTAACTCCTTGTCACTAGTGAGGCCCATCAGTGAGCGCTCCCCTCCTCACCTGAAAGCTTGAAATCTATTTTTCAATCTGCAGAGAATTAAGTTGCATCTTTGATTCAACTAAAACCACTCACATGGTCTCAATACAGCAGCTGAATTATTTTAATTAGCACTGTGCTAGGGCCCCAGGGATTATCAATCCACCACAAAAGGAAGCAGATAAGAAGTAGCATATCCAAAAGATCGGACAACCTGAAGAAATGTGGTGAACCTCAGAAACTGTGGACAATAGCGATCGAGAAATCCACCACCAATCATCTGAATAATCCCATAGTTTTAAGAATACCATAAAGAGCAGCTGAGTACAGAGTTGAACATCTCTCCCCAGCCTCTCCTTCCTTCTCCATCTTCAGCACATAACACAGACCCTATACGACCAATGGAATTGCCATCAATGCTTTCATTTGTTTCTGTAAAGTAAATCTTATGAAATCCCCTTGATAGAATTTCATGTCAGAGAATAATTTTAAGAACAAAGGTACCGAGAGTAACTTACCACTGTCTTCCCTCAAAATGCTGCATAACTAAACATTCATCCTAGAAAATGACATTAACAGTAGGGAAAAAAAAATCATGCATAAATACATCCTAAAAAACACAAAAGGCATAGGATTCATTAGGTGTGACAGATCTGCAATCAATCTCAAAAAGAATTAATAACATCAAACTCAAGGAGCACCTAGTGAGAATTTGGGTATCAAAGACAATCGTTGCTCAGTAAGAGTTAAAAAATAAAAGCGTAAGTGGATCTACATCCTTTTCTCTTTGTTCAAGAAAATCAGCGTGGCAACAAATTCCCCCTACAAAATGAACAGCTAGAATTTGTGTGTCAAATGCTTAGTGATTTATGGACAGACACCACTGCCAGGTCTTGATCAAGGGAAAGAAACTATTTCATAGAACTTAATGAGAACTCAAACGGCCACATAAGCAATGTTTCTCCTGTACATAAAAACTAAATTATAAATTAGCAATAGGTTTAAGGCTCAACATGAACTTTTGTCTTTAAAAAATAAATACATTAACAATTTTCAAGATCGGATTACTTGAAATGTTTATTCAAAAGTACATACAGTATGAAACAGATGTGAATACATTTCCCAGAGAAACACTGCCAGTAGCAGTGTAAGACGCTCTGACGATACTTGCTAAGTGCATATTTTTAGGCAGCAAGAGAAAACTGAAAAATCTAAGTCTTTCTGTCAAACACAGCCAAATTTCTTCCCCATCCTCTGGTGATGCTCAGTCCCAGGACAGCACAGGCTGCTGCCCCAAGGTTGAACAGAGCCAAGCAGCTGCAGCACCAGATGACAGCCGCAGATGTTAGAATCAAGGTCGCACTGGTAAGCCCATCCTCAGGTTTCAGGAGAAGAGGAAACACTTTCTTAGGGGATAATGGTCACTGGAGTTTATGGTTGTCTTCTAAAATAGTTGGTGCTCTCTATAAGAGCTTCTAAGGAGCAATCTCTAGCTGGAAACTTACTGAACCTTGATTTTCCTGGAAGAATAATGAAAGTTAGGCAGCTCATGAAGAAACATAACCCATCCCAAAATTCCTGTTGTGGAGAAGCCCACCACTACACTGAGTTACTCTGATCACCAGGCTCGTAAGACAACAGGCTGCAGTATCTTGACATTCACAGATGACCTGCGCTCTTACACAGACTGAGACATGTTGGCACTGGTATTTCTCTAGTCCAAGGGCACCATTCAGTCTTTTTGCTTCAGATTAAACCAGGCACCACCAGAACACTGAGTAAATCTAGCAAGAAAACTCCTACCTGTTTTCATAGGCTTTATCAAGTGATTTACTACTCAATAGTGCTTTCAGCCAGCTAGTGACAGGATGTTGTGTTCATTTTAGTAAATCCTGCCAAGGTAAATAACAGCATCTGGTCTCTGAGTCCTGAGGCCTATATCACCTGACTGATGTCTGACTGTGTGTGAAACATATTAATACACATTCAGTGCAGTGGAGTATATGACCTGTACTCTAATGCATTTTGTCAGGGCTTAACTCTAGGAACTGTAAATGTTAGCATCAAGACACCTGCTCACTGCTTGCATTCGCAGAAGAAATTCCACAGGCATTTGAGTAAGAAAACCAAGAACAGTTTTAAACAAATAACGACACAAGTTTTCGTAACAGCACCTTTATGGAACACCAGGTTAGCTTTAGACAAGTGCCAGGTTACATGACCTTCCAGCCCTCCACAAAAAGAAAGCAATCTTGGTTTTAGTCCATCCTGATAACATACGTAACATTCATTTGTAGGCACAGTGCTTGAGCTACTTAAGTAAAAAAGGGGCTTTCCATTCCAGTGCTGGGAGTGGTTAACAAGAAAGTTACCTTATTACAATCTTTTCCTGAGAATAATAATTCTCCTCCATTATGTCCCAGTGCTATTAGGACTTCAGAACACACAAGCAATGCAATCCTAGTTCAGATAAAGAGGAAATTAAGGTAGTGTAAAGCTAAAGACCAGATCATTTTCACAGTTATAGACAATTTTGAATATATACTTGCATGGGAAATTAAGATTCATATTTGTGAATAAAATTCCATCTCTCTGCACAACAAAGAATTCCTTGCCAATAGAGGACTACCCTGTACATAGCTCATCAGCCTTGAAAAGGAAGTCTGGACTTCAGGCGTATCCAGCTACATGGACCAACAAGCAACCCCTTCAGATCCAGCAGCTTTGGTTTAATGGACGGAAACTTAGGCCTGTTGTTCAAACAAACCTAGTCACCTGAAATGAACAAGACTAGATTTTTTTAAAATAAAGCACATTGCGATATTCACATAAAGTCAGTGCCTTGATCCTTAAAAGCATCTCTATAAGCAACTTTACCTTAAAAACGGGCAGTGCTTAAGTTAAAAAAAGATTATTTTGTTTATGATGAAGGAACAGCTCTGCTTCAGGAACTCAAAAGATGAATCAGATTTAGTAGTAGATTTATTAATTTGCTGTGATTTACAATGACGTGAGAATGTCTGCACCAAGAAGACATCAAAACAGGTCTAGCCAGGAGGTTTATGGCTTCCAAGTCAAATTCATAGACAGTCACTGGGGCAACAGAAGATTAGCAGACAAAAGACAAGCGGAGGCCAGGTGCTGCGCTGATGGTTTGGAGACAGTATTCCAAAGAGTCATCTTTTACAGCAACTTCCTTTTCTCAAACTCCTGCAAACAGCACATAGTGAGTCAGGGGGAAAAAAATGCTTCTATTACTATTTCATTTTAAATTACTTCATATTTATCTTATCAAACCTGATTTTAGGAATAAAAAACTGGAATTAGAAATTAAAGTATTAAATGCATAATGTGTGCAAGTTATGGGAAAGGAGAAGCACCCCATCTCATATTAACAAACCTGCCACAAAAAAAAAATGCTAAAACACAATCAGTGCATTGCACTCACATTGCAATTCTGTCAAGGAACCATTTGCTCGCAGGCATGGCATAACAGGCTTGAAAAACACCATTTCTGCACGAGAAGTGCAGTAGAATCCTTACAGTAAAGGATCCAAGGCAGGGAATCAATGAAAAAAACATTTTCATTTTAGTAAAGGAATTAACACAATAGAAGAATGGAAGAATCCCAGAGCAGCCTTTGAAGATGCTATACTATAAAGTCACAAATACCTAGTACAGCTGAATTATGCACTGCCTCTGTGAAATGCTTTTTTTATATTAAGAAAAATGCAAATAATCCTACTCTATACTTAAGCTTTTCAGCTGTATGCATTCAACCATAATTCTGAATTAGTACCTAAAAATTGATGGACCTATATGGCATAGAATCATAGAATCACCAGGTTGGAAGAGACCCACCGGATCATCGAGTCCAACCAAATGTCAACGCTTTCCTTCCTCAAATATCCTACTCTCAAAGAATGGCTTCATATTTTAAATTAATTCCAGTTCTTCACACTTAGAAAACACAGTTTAACAAGTTGCTACACTCGAAAGCAAAATGTAATCTCTATTTTGCTATGTTTGCTTTCATAAAAGGACAACATTACATGAAGCTACATGCAAGTATTATCTAAATAACAACTGCAGCTTGTTCAGTCAACAGAGTTCTTAGGTTTAACCATGTTCAGAGCAACAGAGTAGTTGAGTGGCAGATGTACTCCCCATTCATATTCCCTCAAAAGTAGCATCTTACTCTGGATATATATATATATACACACACACACACACACACACACACACACATATACACATACACCGATTTCCAAACAACGAACCTTGTAGATGGTGCTACCTAGTTGAGCAGGAGACATGCTGACCACCACACCAGCACTCTGAAGAGCTGCTATCTTCTCTTTAGCTCCACCCTTTCCCCCAGCAATGATTGCTCCAGCATGACCCATCCGCCTGCCCGGAGGAGCAGTGAGACCGGCTATGAATGAAACGACTGGCTTGGCATTTGGACCCTGTGAAAAAAAGAAAAGATATTGCTTGATATGGGGGAAAGTGAGGTGAAAACTAATTCCAGATGGCAGATATTTTTTTTTTTAACTATTAACCAGCCAGGCAAAGACATTAAACAGTGTGAGACCTCAGACAACGTAGAATGAAGATTCTGAAGAGTGTGGAATACTTTCTTTCCTAATAAGCATCATAAACAAGAGGCAATCAGAAACCCTAGAACATCTCTCTACAGAGTCATTTATACTACAAAAACCAGAATGTTCACTACAAATTTCATTACAGGACTAGAAATCAAAAATTAACACCACTCTCTAGTTAGATTTAATCTATATAAAGCTCCAAATGTCAATATCGAAGTAAGCTGTTTAAGACTTACAGTATTGTTTTCTTTCAAGAATGCTGCAGCATCTTCTTCAGCATTTCCTCCAATTTCCCCAATCAATATGATCCCCTCAGTATGAGGATCCTTCAGGAAGACATCAAGGCAGTCAATAAAATTAGTTCCATTGAAGGGATCGCCTCCAATCCCTGAAAACAAATTGAAACCACAAAAAAAAAATATTAACTCAAGACAATAATATTGCATTTACAATAAATTTTCAAAGTAAATTTCAGCAAGAAGAGTATCTTCCAAAGCCTCATAGGAGGGGTAGCTCTGAAGGGTCTTCCCAAGTCACAATACCAAATTCCTGCTCCAAACATCTCCCCCACAACTTTCAGAAAGTTTGGCTATCTGAACAATCACTTTTCAAACTATAAGCAAAATATTATGCCTTATACAGAGGCTCTTTCTAAGACACAGCAGGACCTAGATCCCAGCTCTAGAATTCTGCTGTAAGGATACTGAATTTACTTAACATAGAATCACAGAATCATAGAACAACCAGGTTGGAAGGGACCCATTGGATCTTCTAGTCCAACCATTCCTATCTAACACTAAACCAAGTCCCTCAAGACCTCATCCACCCGTGTCTTAAACACCTCCAGGGAAGGTGACTCAACCACCTCCTTGGGCAGCCTATTCCAATGCCCAATGACCCTCTGTGTGAAAAACCTCCTCCTAATCTCCAGCCTAAATCTCCCCTGGTGGAACTTGAGGCCATTCCCTCTTGTCCTGTCCCCTGGCACTTGGGAGAAGAGCCCAGCTCCCTCCTCTATACAACGTCCTTTCAGGTACTTGTAGAGAGAAATGAGGTCTCCTCTCAGCCTCCTCTTCTCCTGGCTAAACCCCCCCAGCTCTCTCAGCCGCTCCTCATAAGGTCTGTTCTCCAGTCCCTTCACCAGCCTCGTTGACCTTCTCTGGACTCTCTCCAGAGCCTCAACATCCTTCTTGTGCTGAGGGGTCCACAACTGAACACAGGATTCAAGGAGCAGCCTCACCAGTGCTGAGTCCAGAGGGAGAAGAACCTCCCTGGCCCTGCTGGTCACACCAGTTCTGATCCAAGCCAAGATGCCATTGGCCTTCTTGGCCACCTGGGCACACTGCTGGCTCATGGTCAGTCACTGTCGACCAACACCCCCAGGTCCCTCTCCTCATGCCCAACTAAATGCCTAAGAATGTCCTATCCCTTTAGAATATTAAACTTATTGGGAAAATTTGTTTCCTATATTGCTAGTAGTTCTCTGTTCAAATCTTAATTAATCTGATGTGGAAATGACAATAGAGCAAGGTTATACTCTTCACAGCACACAGGGATCTCAACATAACCGCCATTCATAATTTATTGCAAAAATAAGTTTACTTGCATTTATTCCTGTAAATAAAAAGCAGATTAATCTAGGTGTAATAGGCTGCTTCTGAGGAAACCTACCAACACAGAATGACTGCCCTAATCCGACTTGTGTTGTCTGATGAACAGCTTCATATGTCAGGGTTCCAGATCTTGACACAATACCTTTAGGAAAGAAAAGGAAATGAACTTAACACTAACGCAACTAAACACATGACTAGAGGTAGCTGTTATATTCATTACAAACACCTTAATATGTTGAACAGAAGATGCCAGGTTTGCCAGCTATCCCTGCAAAAGCATGAAAATTCTATAGAAGTCTCTATCTGTACTATTTATTGGGTGGCAGCTTTTAACACTTAATTATCAATAGACTAAACCTGCTCAAGAAAGGCAGTAATAGTGGCTGAGACAGCACTCCTCAGGCTGCAGCTTTACCAGGAAAGAAAACTAAAAACTAAACAGAAGAATATATTTGTTTTATATGCAAGTAGCTGATGCACTGAACGTGAAACATTGCTGCAACTAACAGTTAAAAGAATTCTGTAATAAACACATATCTAGTATGCCCAGATATGACATGTTCTCAGAGCCAAAATCAGAAAATCATAGAATAGTTGGGTTGGAATGGACTTATAAAGGTCATCTAGTCCATGCTGCACAAATGCAAGTTATCATTGTCGAAGTATTTGTTACTGCAGGTTGCTGCTCTACACATTCAGCATCTTGTAATGTAAATACTAGTAATAAAAAATACCTTGTAAATATTACAGGAAATCACAATCCTAGTTTTGAATTCAGGATTGAAGGTAATGGAAAGCCCAGATCAGGAGCAAAATATTTGAACAGGGTGGAATATATATATATTTTTTTTTAATTTTTCTAAGTCGAGATTTCTGTTAACACTACAAGAGGGAAGATATCTATGAAAAGTAGGCATCATCTTCCATCTACTTAAAGTCATCTGACAAGGAATATAATAAGAATATTGCATGAAGAGAGGAAAAGCTAGACACCCCAGAATAATAACTTCAGTTTTACCAACTGTTTATACTGTTAGACAGCACAGAAATCTACAAGCAAAGGTTTTTTGTCTTGCTGTGTTTGCAAAGGGCTTCCTGCTTATGATTAAGATCAGATTGCCTCACAGAAGCTAGAAATAAAGATCCAGGGACTGCCGCTATTTTTATAGCTTGCATTCTAAGAATATCAAATGATTCTCAGATGCCTCTCAGTAAGAGAGCTGCAGAGCATTTCACCAAAGGTCATATCGTTAGAGGAAGCTGGGAGGATGGTAAAGTTAAATTTTTATTCCCTAATCCTTAAATCGCCATTGAAAATATTTCCAGCAATAGCGGGCAACTGGACTTAGGATTTAAATTATTCTTCTGCACTTGATGCGCTTCATATTCAGATTATATCTTGTGACTACAAGACATTTCTTGTAGATAGTTATGAAATCTTAACAGAACTCCAAATCAGAAGGGAGCTCAGATCAGCATCAGCTGATCTTTCGCAGCAAGAGAGCAAGGCCTTGATGGTATCTACAAAGGCGATAATTGCAATCATGGGATATTTCAATTTCAGGTCTACAGGTACTTCTGAAAGCTGGAGGTGTGACACAAGTGTTAATGCATCCTCCAGCATTCAACTAGGCACAGGTTATTCTCAGGCCAGAAGTGGTTAAGCAGTAGAGACAATATCTCAGATAAACTGCACCAAGTTCACGTAGTTTAAGAGCACTGAAGAGGTTTACTCACAGTAAACACACTTTTCACCCAAAAAAGGTGATGCTGGAAAGGGTACTGTGCTCAAGCTAAACTGATCACCCTCCTGACAGATTACAGCAACATATGCTGCCTACAATGTTTCTGAAGCTCTAATTAAGTACAAATACGTGCTTTGGAAGAATTTTATTTATAGCTCCCAAACAGCGTTATTTTTAAAATAATCAAGTTATTCTTTCCAAATTTTAGAACAAGGAACCCAGGACAAGAGACCTGCATGCAACAGGTTGTTTTACTAACATATGATAATGAACAAGTCATTGTCTTTCTGACCTGAATTCCGCTAAGATGCAAGTATATTTGTCACCTCCACCCACCATGGAATAGTTGTCTAAATTATCACATTATAAACTTGCCTGCAGTCTCTTCTCTTTGCTATAATACTGAGCTCACTATAGGTGTAGGATCCTAGTCCTCAGGAGCCAAGGTGTTGGAAGGAATCACGCTGGAAAGCTTAGTGCTCACAAATCCTAAGATAAACGGAGGTATCCTCTAAGAATGGCGTTAAAGAAACTAAGTTAATCACATTACATAAGGAAACTTCCAAGTGCTTTTGTCTCTAGTACCTCAGTACTCAGTGCCTACTACAGTGGACTGACTGATTTTGGCCCTCAGGATTGATAATGACAAAGTTCATTTACAAACTGAAGAACGGGCATGCTGTGACCAGCCTTGTGAATAAGAGCACCAGAGCACCAAACTGAAGTTTTAGATGATGCATAAATATTCAAAAACTCACCAATTCTTCCCTTCTTGTGAATGTGACCAGGCATGATACCAATTTTACATTCTCCAGGCTAAGGAAAGAGTAGGAGATGTCAGACAGAACATTCAAACCGCCACTAAGAATGGTTCAGCCCTGGAACAATTCCAAAAGTCACTTACATTGATGACTCCAGGGCAGTTCGGGCCCACTAGTCGAGTCTTACCCTGCCGAAGCAGTCTGTGTTTAACCCGAACCATATCCTGCTGGGGAATACCTTCAGTAATGCATACGACTAAGGGCATTTCTGCATCGATTGCTTCATTGATCGCAGCAGCAGCAAACGGAGGAGGTACATATATAACAGTGGCAGAAGCACCAGTTTGTTCTTTGGCCTACAATTGACATAACAAAGAAGATATTGAGCATTTAGTGAGGCCAAGGAGAATATTTGACAACTAGTCATTTAAAATATGTCCAGCCACAGGTATAAACTGAGTACATGGATATGTATTAATTTACTGTAATCAAAGCAAGTGTTAAATTCACAAATGATGAGACAAACACAGCACTGAGAACTAACCCCTGTTTGGAAAGGATCTGCCCCATGAACACCAACATAAATCCCCTCAGAGAACAGTTTGCTAAAAATTCATCATCCACACCAGAATGAATCAGAAAATAGTCGAATGCATGAAATAAGTGATTCCAGACTCTTAGTTACAGAGAAGGCCAAACTCATGCTTGACCACACTGAATTTTTCCCCTTTTACAAGGCTTATTTCACTCTCTGCTCAGTGACATCCACGGTTCAAGTGTTTGTTTCTTCAGTGTGAGCAATGGAGTAGCCCTTTGCCAGCATTTAATTGTCTGCTCTCCAGTAACTGCTGCTAATTACCTCCTTCACAGAGTTAAATACAGGCAGACCCAGATGAGTTTTCCCCCCTTTCCCTGGAGAAGTTCCTCCGACTAGATTGGTGCCATAGTCCAATGCCTGCTGGCTGTGAAAGGTGCCCTACAAGAGAGAAAAACAAGTAAAGCTAAAAGGTGTATAATAGCAAATAAAATGAACCAAAAAAGTTGATGCTATCCATAATTCTGAGGGCAATTTTTGGTACATAAATTTACACTGATAAGGGAGGTTTTCACTACATATGTACAGCCAGCTACTTTGACGAGTGCATGAATGTGTTTTAAATGTATTCCAGACATGTTGGTTTTTTTTTTTAAATCAGAGTACAGTGGCTGCACACTAAAGAATATTTTGTTGTGTGTTGGTAATTATAGAATCCTCTGGGTTGGAAGGGACAATTAAAGGTCATCTAGTCCACACGCAGGAGCAGGGACATCTTTAACTACATTAGACTGCACAGAGTCCCATCCAACCTGGCTTTGAATGTTTCCAGGGATGGGGTCTCCACTATCTCCCTGGACAACCTGTGCCAGTGTTTCACCACCTTCACTGTAAAAGATTTCTTTATATCCAGTCTAAATCTACCCTCCCTTAGTTTAAAACCATTACTCCTTGTCCTATCACAACAGGCCTTGCTAAAATGTCTGTCTCCATCTTCCCTATAGGCCCCCTTTAAGTAATACACTTCCAATACACCTGTAAACATAGCAGCCACATTTTGTTTTCCACATCAAGCCTGGCAGATGAGAAACACTATGACAAAACAGAAGAAATTGGCATTTGCATCCATGGCTGGCTGATAGTTTTAGCGAAAGCAGTCTTTTCCTCTTGCAAACAAGTAAAAGAGTGAATGTGAGAAAATTATTAAGTACCCTGAAATAAAACCATAAATTTAGTTCATAAATGTTGACATTCAAAGGCATTTGTGAAAGAGGCACTTCTAGAATGGTAAGATTTTCATAGTTTTTTTTACAAATCTCCCTTTACAAAGAAACCCTTTCAGTTGCATACAACGAAAAAGTTTAAGATCAAAATGAACAACAAAAATCAAAAGTAATATAATAGAGATGACTCAAAATCAAGTTTTAAGCTTGTGCACAAGTGAAAAAGTCAAATGAATTTGAGAAAAAGAAAATTCTAATTGGACTAAGGAAAGGAAACTACAGTGCTGAAGGGACCCACCTGATCATGAGTCCAGGTTCCTATCAACACGGACAAAGCCAATATATAATAGCTTTTACAGACAACTCTGGTTCTTGTCCAGCTAACTCTCTGAATTGAAAGGATTAAAGTAGTTCATATACATACCTGTTTGCCTGTAAAACCTTGACAGATAACCTTTGTATTTTTGTTAATATACAGATTTTTCCTTGATGCTGAGTAGGAGCAGTGTCGTACTCCATTCTGTTGCACTAGAGGAAAGAAAGAAAAGAGAGTGCAAACTATTAATCTACTGATTTGTTAGCCTCCAAATGAAAAAAACATCCTAACAGGTAAATGGAAAGATATTAACGTGTGTATTGAAAGAGGAATCGATCCAGTAGTTCATGTTTTCAAAAAGCAGTTCTGAGAGTTTTAAGTATTTAGGACTTGTTATTCTATGATGTTAGACAACTGTAGGTCACTATCATTGTGATAACTCAGTTTGCTAGGAACCAGGATAGGTATTTCTCATATTGGGTACTTAATATCAGAACTCCAGTCATGCCTAACGGACAGAAACAACATCTTAACCACTATTTTAATTTGCAAATTAATATAGAACCATAGGTGGAAGGAACCCTAAAGATCATCCAGATGAAGCCCCTTGCCAGGGGCAGGGACACTCCCACTGCATCAGGCTGCTCAAAGCCCCATCTAATACCTCCACGTGTTGAACACCTCCAGGGATGGGGCGTCCACCACTTCTTTGGACAACCTGTGCCAGCGCCTCACCACTCTCAACGTAAAAAATGTCTTCCTAATCTCTAATCTAAATCTGCCATCTTTCATCTTAAAACCATTATCCCTCGTCCTAGCACTACACCTGATAAAGAGTCCCATCCCCATCTGTCTCTATCTTCCAAGAAATTCTGCAGTGACAGAGGAAAACTGAAATCCCAATACCCCTGACTCTGTTACAATGTAGGAAGTGTTTATACCTTCTGTGAACATACCACAGTCCATATTAGACAATGAGAGATACTCAAGAGGGCAAGAGTCCCTCAGCCCTGGTGAAACCCAACACCAAGCAAGACACACAGGAAGAGACCTATGTCCCACAGATGACCGACTACCAGTGCGTTGGCATCACTGATTGAAATGCTCTTGGGCTTGTGAGGAAATACAATCCTCCAGATACTCCACTAGAATGATTTTCAATTTAGTTCTCACAACTCTGGTCCAGAAAAAAACAAAACACAACTACAGAGAAAAAGCACAGTACATATTGGTATCAAAAAGATACAGAGACTGATTGCAACTCTGCTGAAGGGAAAGCTATGTTGACATCAAATGACGAAAAAAGAAATGGACAGAATATTACCACACAAGAAGGCTTGAGACAAGAAGGGAAAAAAAAAGAGTATAAAAAGGATATACAGTGCCTGTATGCATTGCCATAAGCTTTTTCAAATAGCAGAGTTCTGAGGGGATCAGGATAGATTTATTCCAGGCAAGTGTTTTTAATTAAAGCCACATTTTGTGTTTACAGTGAGCACAGGAAGGTACAATTCTAGTAAAGAAACTGCTATCGGTGCACTGCTATATACCTCTTCAACTCTACTAAAACTTTTCCACTTATGATCTGAGAAAATAAAAAGTGAAGTTAAAATAAAACCAAGGGATTCTGAATCAGGTTCCCTGGATTGTTCCACATACTTTCTCAGGCATGTCTAAACAACCGAGGCATTTCTTTTTATTTTAGAAAGGAAGCAAAAGCTATTCAGTGGAAAAAGATAGGGGGGAAGGGGCTGGGAGAGTATTCTTCAATCTAAACTGTTAATGCACAGGATTTATTGAGATGCATTATTAAGACTTAGAATCATAGAATCATAGAACAACCAGGTTGGAAGAGACCCATCGGATCACTGAGTCCAACCGTAAATCTCACTGAGCCTGACCATGGTTTGCTCATCTTGATTGAAATGTGCCAACCTACCCTTTCTGAAGGGTCTGGCACCTCCTCTTCAGAGAGGCAAGGGATTCGGTTAGGTGACATTTAGCTCAATAACCCAATGATACACCTACCCAAGCATGTTTTCAGTCACACACATCATGCTCAAGTAGGACTGGTAGAATCTGTTGCAGCCATCAGGCTTGTGCTCCCGTACACCCAAACGTAACCCACTGCCCCACCACCTACTCAAACAGCCCATCTTTAAAAGTCTCCTTTGATTTTTCTCATATTCAGAGTGCCAAAGCAACCATTTTGCCCACTGCATGGTAAAACCGACTCCTGTGCAGACTGCATCAGAAAGCAAACTTCTTTTCTTAAAAAAAATGTTCAATGTCATCACAGAGCTGTCTCAGAGGGACCAGGCCTGTGGAGCCTCTTGCAGTTGGCGACTTGTTGCAAACTGACAATGTTTGTTCACTAAACATACACTTACCAGGTAAACACTGACATTTAACAACTTGATTTGGAACAGAGCATCGTTTTGTTGCATTAAGGTGCATCTTTAATTGGAGGTAACAATCTAATAGCCCAATGTTATAAATGTATGTAATAATGTCCTACAGAAATACTGGATTTGTCAACCCGATTTCAGTCATAAGTCCACCTTTCCTGTAGTATCTTCTCTGCTCTATTTCATTGTTTCTCATTGAGTATCTTCATATGTTTGTTTGTGAGGAAGTCAAGAAAGGGAATATTACAGATGGCTTTGTGAATATTCATCACTGTGATCTCTCTTGGAGTCCTGTTGTGAGGAGACTTTGTAATACCACAATTTCTATAAGGTAATAAAAAAGTGTAGAAAATTTAAGATCCACGCATATGCATATGTCTATCACAAAATGCTACATAGCAGAACTGTTCCACAAGTACTTTGCCAACACTACTTTTGTGCTTGACTTCCAGTCAAAGGAGAGTAAGAAAAAACTATAACCATGCCACAGGAAGCCTACAAACATCAGTGCTATCACTAAACATTTCTCTGTCCTCAAAAAGCGCTGACAAACATGGGACATCAACTCCAACCACCATCTGATGTTCTCTAAGGAGCTGTGGCAGCACATCACCTTCAGACCAACATAAAGTGAAATTCAACTAGATTTTGAAGAGAAATGTACAGATTAGCACGCATTAAATGTTTAGCAAAAGCAGTAAAAGGGTTATCAGCTTACTGACCTGCACACGTTTAATCTAAATCATATCCTTATCCACAAATACTGTTACAAAACTCGTCACAAGGAATAGAAATACAAAGCAATACTGCACAAAATATGACTTAAGCTGAGTTTTAATGAACAGGGTTATGAAGCCGTCTGTGGGAGGGTATAGAAAAGTCTTGCCGATCTTCTCGCTATGGAATACAGCAGAGTATGGTCTTCCTGCCTGGTCAACAGCTTCACCTTCCAAGGCAAGGCTGCAACACCCTTCAGGATGCATTTGCCTGTAACAGCAGGTTGCTCAAATGCACAGGTGGCAAAGAGCAGCCTGTCTCCAGCTGCAAAGAGAGAATATCAGCAGCAAAATAGGTGGCTTGCTGGTTACAAGAGTAGGGCATCAGTCTACATGACCTCAGCCATTTGGGGAATCCCACAGGCACACGGGCTGCAACCAAGTGCAACCCAGCCTTGAGAAAAGCAGAGGCTGATCCCCCTTGTGAAGAGGCTGTTACAGGTGTGACTATCACCAGCAGTGCCTCACTGAAAACAGTCTGGGTTCCAAGGAGTATGGGAGTGCACGTTCTAAAAGCCCTTTGATTTGCCTGCAAGAGCAGAAAATGAACAGGCAGCACTAAACAAATGCAAAAAAAAAAAAAAAAAAAAAAAAAGAAAAAATTTCACACAAACTGCCTGTGCTACAACACTGAAAAATCCACCGGCAGAACAAGAGAGGGCTGCTTGCCAGGCACACAACACACTCAGTAGCTTCAGTATTTTGAAAAACATTTAATAAACCAACCTTTGGCAAATAGTCTCTTCTTTCTCTGTAAAACAGAAGTGATTCTACAGTTCTAGTTCAGCCATCCACTCCACATTTATTTTCAGTCATTTATAACCTTGCACAAAAATAGTTTTCAAAACTTGTTTGTCAATTCTCCACTTCGAGCAGTCTACATAGGTATATTTTTCAAGGATAAGAAGCTTTTGAGCATTTTCTATAATATTAAAGTATCAAAAAAAAAAAAAAACTCAGAAACTGATAGATGTTTATCTTTATGCACTGATAACTACAAACCAGTTTCAATTCCAAGCTTTGTAAGGATTTACTCTTGAAAACCATGCTGCTCAGACGACTGAAGAGCTCTGGTTCAGAGAAAATACAGCTGGTTCAAAAAAAGCCTATCCACAAGCTTGAGCCGTTTGCTCTCTTCAGAAAGGAGCAGCTTAGCACAGTCACATGGCTGAGAGCGATACAGTTTGAGAGAACTTCTTTTAAAAATCACCTTGCAGTTTCTAGGCTGACTGGATGTAAGTTTTGATGGGTTTTTAAACTGATGTGGCGCAGCTCCACATTCTACCCCATGGCCTTGTCTGAAGCAGTAAAGTTTGCCCCCAGTTATCACCACAGCAGTCAAGATGAGGCACTGCTACACACAGCACAAACAGCAAGTCCCAGGTGCAAACAGCTGGCAATTTAACTATTTAAAGACAGATATAAGACGAGAAGGAAACAGGTGGAAAACAGAAATGCCATGCCTAGGTTCACAGCAGGTAAGAGTCAGAAATAAAATCCAAGTCTCAATTTCCAGCCAGGACCTTCATTCACTATCCTGCACTATACACAACTTCCAACACTCATTCAGGCAATTGCTTCTACTAGGAAAAAATAGGGGGTCAATGCATGCTGATTCAAAAAGACAGGAAAAAAATATTTCATAGAATCATAGAATAACAAGGTTGGAAGAGACCCACTGGATCATTGAGTCCAACCATTCCTATCAATCACTAAACCATGCCCCTCAGCACCTCGTCCACTCGTCCCTTCAACACCTCCAGGGAAGATGACTCAACCACCTCCCTGGGTAGCCTGTCCCAGTGCCCAATGACCCTTTTTGTGAAAAATCTGCTCTTCCAGTTACCAAGCAAAACTCCTTGGTGATGCTATTTTAATGCACACATCTAAATTACAGGCTAAGTTAGAAAGGTGCAGGCTGCAGGGGAATCCCTGGAACATAAGGACAAATCTTACCAAATCCAAATCTTATCAAAAGCACTCTGAACTGCTGTATTCTGCATAATCAGAGGTCCAACATAACATTACTGTGCCCAACAAAGACCCATAGCAGACCTTTTAAAAAGACTATTACAACTAAAATAAGAAACTGGGTAATCTTTCCCAGGCAATCCTTTCACTTCTGCCCCAACCCTGTTCTGTCCTACAGAGTTTATGGTTTAAAAAAGACTCACATAATCATAGAATTGTTTGGGTTGGAAGGGTAGTTAAACATCATCCAGTTCCAACCCCCTGCCATGGACAGGGACACCTTCTACTGGATCAGGTTGCTCAAAGTCTCATCCATCCTGGTCCTAAACACTTAAAAGGATGGGGCATCCATGACTTCTCTAGGCAACCTGTTATTTCCAACACACTCTGCTGGAAGCTACTCTCGCATTTCTGGGGAACAAGGCCCTAGCCAAGCCCAGAACTCACTGTGGTCCAAGTAACAGGAAAATCCAGTTACATTCACTTCTCAAAAGAAAACTCGCCATTTGTGGCTTTGCATGGGGCTTTAAGCACACTTGGGTATTACAACAAACAACTCATATCTAGAAAAATACCCTATAATTTATCATGAAGTTCAAACACAAATTTACACCTTAAAAAGAAAACTGCCACACTTGCCAGGTATTTTAAAGCACACATTGAATGTAAATACTGTTTACACTGAGCTTTCAGGCACTAGTTGAGCAGCAAAAATCTCATTTAAAATGGTAACAATTTAAGCTACATTTGCCCAGCTTATCTGTGTTGTGCAAGCCAGCTGACAGCACAGACACTAAGGGTTAAACCCCTTCCCCTCACACAAGCTTTACGAAGATGAAAACTTGTTATTTTCAGAACTTCCTGTAAGACTTCCTAGATCTACAGCAGGAATCTAAAGTGTCTCTCTCTTATCCACATTTATCCAACACAAAAGAAAAAAGCAAGCTTGGAAGCTGAGGAAGCAGCTAAGCGTGCTCATAAAAATAACTCAATATAAAAGCCAGGTGAAACAGCAGAAATTCCTTTCTAGAAGGACCTACACCACCACAGACTGACATGTAAAAGTGAAATTCTTCCTCTGTTTCTCCTCAAAACAGCCAGAGAACTTGGAGACTAAAGATGTTCATTTTCATTTCCTTTACCTATGAAAGAAAAGAAGAAAGCTTTAGAAATCTTATGGGCTCTAACACAAACAGGAAAATGGAGGCCAGTGCAGTGGAAACTCAGGGAAGGACATACGTACAGATTGTTAGTTGAAACACTTGGAAGGTTTTTTTTCCCCCTTCACACACATCCTCCCCTTCTTATTTTCCATCAATTACAAACTTTCACTTTGTTTCTGAGAAATCCTTTCAATATTTTCTGCATGTTTAACTTGCATTTTTAAAACCACCTCCTTTTTCCTCCTTCTGCCTAGGAACACATGGCCTGAAGAGGAACTAAGAGGAACAGTTCCGGACGACTTCTTGCATTACAGTAAACGTTTAGATGTTAAAAAAAAAAAAGGAACTTTGCTGCAGCAAATTTCAGAGTTTACTGACTAGAAGCTTGATATTATCATTAATATCTCCCATATAGTTTCCAATCCTAGATATTTATTAGGTTTTGGTTTTCATTATCAGGCCATACACACAACTACATTTTGATAATTCTCTCCCTTCACAGAATCACAGAACAACCAGGTTGGAAGGGACCCATCGGATCTTCTAGTCCAACCATTCCTACCTAACACTAAACCAAATCCCTCAGCACCTCGTCTACCCGTGCCTTAAACACCTCCAGGGAAGGTGACTCAACCACCTCCCTGGGCAGCCTATTCCAATGCCCAATGACCCTTTCTGTGAAAAACCTCCTCCTAATCTCCAGCCTAAATCTCCCCTGGTGGAGCTCGAGGCCATTCCCTCTTGTCCTGTCCCCTGTCACTTGGGAGAAGAGCCCAGCTCCCTCCTCTCTACAACCTCCTTTCAGGTACCTGTAGAGAGCAATGAGGTCTCCCCTCAGCCTCCTCTTCTCCAGGATAAACAACCCCAGCTCTCTCAGACGCTCCTCATAGGATCTGTTCTCCAGCCCCTTCACCAGCCTCGTCGCTCTTCTCTGGACTTGCTCCAGAGCCTCAACATCCTTCTTGTGGTGAGGGGCCCAGAACTGGACACAGTATTCAAGGAGCGGCCTCACCAGTGCTGAATACACCCTTAAAGATATAAGTTACCTCATCAGCAGATGATCCTTATTGACAAAGAAGTTACCACACTGTTCAGAAACTGCTCAGAGTATCTTATTCCTGGTTTTAAAGAGGATTATGTGCTGTGGGGATTTCTAGGAATCACGCCCCTACCTCTCTTCTCTCACCTTTCCCTTGCCAAATTACTGTTAGTTATGGAAACCTCAGTCTATGAACATGGTGTAGCAGTTGAGGAATTAAGTAAATTTATCAGTTTGTAAAGGACAGATGAATTACTACAGTAACTACATTAACCGAGACTATGACCAATGGGCAAACGACACCCAGAAAAAATTCAGTCCTTTCAATACACCCCTAATTCCTAATCAAAACTTTTTTGGAAAAAAGTTTTCACAGAAAGGATCACTGCACAGTGGAACGAGCTGCCCAGGGAAGTAGTTGAGTCACCTTCCCTGGAGGTGTTTAAGGGACAGCTGGACAAGGTGCATGGTTTAGTGATTGATAGGAATGGTTGGACTCGATGATCCGGTGGGTCTCTTCGAACCTGATTATTCTATGATTCCATGAAAAATTCCTGCTCATTGTGATGTACATTACTGGCCACACAAGGTCATAGAAAACACAGTGGCATTTGAAAAAAAAAAAAAAAAAAAGTTTTCTCCCAAATTTATGAAGCTGAAATGAAGTAAAGCATCTCAGCAAAACTGCAGACCTCTAAGGAAACAAGCACATTCTCCTTAGCACAAATCAGCTCTTTCCTGTAAGCCAACAAAATGCTTTGCTCCATGCACACTCCACTAAGAACATTTGTGACTAAAGGTTTGTGAGCTTTCCTCCCTCCAGACTGTTGACATAAAAACAAATAACTAATTCTTCAGTCAGGATTGTTATTTCTGCAGCAATTCTTTCCCAGGGTTATTCACATCATTTACCATAATCTTTTAATCTAAGAGCTCTACAAAGCCTTGTAATGTGCCCAGAGCATAAAATCCCTACTCCTGACACTCCGATCACAGTTAAGATGCCTAGAGACACTCTTTTCAAAGTATGATACAGACCAGCACAAGTCTTCCTTTACTCTGCTCCTGCACAATCTGTGCTTCAAGCTGATCTTTGACCAAGCACTGACCATTCACTGTTATACCTCACACTGTTTTCTTGACTCTTTGAACTGATTGAACCTTACGATATACACCCTGCACGTTTGCTCCAGCAAATTATTTCTCCAGTTAATTATTTGTCACTGAAGATGTACATACAAAGTCCAAATCTAAGGTTTTGGCCACCTTCATATTTTGTAATGAGTGTCAAACCGAGAAAAGCAATGTTTCAAATGAAGGATTATTTCATCTTCCAGGAGTTTCTTTAAAACATTTAATGAACTGTTGCAAACAGAACATTTCTTGAGCCACTTAGACCACCTTCTATCCTCTACACCTCCCAAAATCATACGAAGCACTCTTCCCTGCATCTCTCACTACTAGTTGTAAAGGAAATGAGGTGGGTTTACAACATGTAAAACTACACCCAAGGGTAGCTTTGCTGGGAGTATTAATTAACCTAAAGTGGAGGTGCTATATTCCCATCTGTTCCCCTCCATCAGAACCAATTCTCACCAGACTCAGGGGAGCTGAACTGGCAGAAATTCACAATGAATTAAGACTCAGGGGAGCTGAATTCTGAGCTGAACTGGCAGAAATTCACATTAAAGTAGGAAAACAGATTCCTGCTTACTAAGGACAAGAGGTAGGAATGGATACCTGAGAGGATGGTAGGTCTGTCACTGGAACAACTCAGGCCAGCGTAAAATGTTCTGGCATTGCGTTACCAGACCCTGACCTGCAGGTTGCCACCACACTAAGACAAAAAAGGCTTTGTGTGCAGTGAAGTGAGGCAGATTTATGTTTGCCATTTATTCTCAGCTGCAAGAATCAAAATTAATGCACCAACTCCTCAGTTCAGATTCCAAGAAACAGCTCTTACACCTAAGCATAACCACACTGTTTTCAGTAGAGGCTGCACAGAAAAAGCAGGCTAAGAAGAAAAAAGCACTTCATTTTTTACCATGACCTTCAAAATACCACATATTAAAACTTTCAAGCTGAAAAATTACTGACTGCTTGAGTGTTCCATAACCAAAGGCAAATTTTCTTACTCTTGACAATGAAGAACAACTTTGCCAACTTCTGTTGAAACCACAGGATAATTTAATGACCTCAAGAGGCCTCTAGTCCCAGCTAACAGTCAAAGACAACTTGTGTTGAAACAACAGGAAAATTCAGGGACTTCAAGAGGTCTCTAGTACCAACCACCACTTACTTGAAGCAACTTGGTCCAGCTCTATCAACTCCCTCTGAACCTTGAAGAGGTTTTAGTACTTCCACAGATAAAATGGAGAGAACAATCTTTCTGGGTCCGGCACCTGATCACTCTCAATGCAAAAACTTTTCCTAACTTCTCAAACTTGTTTTCTTCACAGCCTCACGTGCCCTGCACTGCCAAGCACTTCTGAGGAGAGCATGTCTCCCTCCCCTGTCCTGGAGGGCATGCAGTAGGCACTGGTGATACAAGAAGTATCTATTCCACTACTACAAAATGTGGAATATTTCTGATTTAAATTACAGTTCCACTTGAGTAACTGTATTTTTTGAAAGTTAGACAGAATATCCCTTTGATAGCATGTTGTTGGTTTTTTTAAGCACCTTTTCCAGACACTCTTTGTCCTTTGGAGATGATAACATCGTGTATGAAGTATGACCTGTGCTGAACAGATGTGTTTTCTTCTGTAATCATCACTATTTGCAGACTTTCCCCATCTCAAATGCAAGGGTCGGGCAGAGACCTGGCTCCAAAGCTCCAAACTGACAAAATTTGACTGTTGGGAAGTTCATAAAGATGTTAAACCTAGACCTTGGAAAGTAGTAGAATTTGATAAGATTCCTGGGAAAAATTACAAATATGCCTTTAAGTGGGAAATACATTCTGTAACTAGTTCTTGTCTTGCTAATTCAGGACTGATGTAGACCTATCCCACCTCACGTTGCCCGGGCCTGATTAAAGGACACTTGCTTGCTAAAACTTCAAAACAAGAGAGTTTATTTGCCAGCATTTCTGGTATCAAGAGGACAATTCAGGGACCTCAAGAGTTCTCTAGTCCCAACCATTACAAGAAGCAAATTTGTGTTGAAACAACAGGATAAGTTAGGTACCTCAAGAGGTCTTTAGTGTCAACCACCACTTAAAGCCACTTGATCCAGTTCTGTCACCTCTTTCTGGGCCTGATTAAAGGACATCTGCTTTCTAAAACTTCAAAAGTAGTCTCAAGAGAGTTTACTTTGCTGGTATTTTTGGTATCAGCAGGATAAATGAGGGATCTCAAGAGGTCTCTAGTCCCAACCACCACTAGAAGCCAACTTGTACTGAAACAACAGGATAAGTGAAGCACGAAGTCTTTAGTCTCAACCAACACCTGAAGCGACTCAATCCAGCTCTATCGCTCCTCTCTGAGCCTCATTAAAGGATGCTTGCTTGCGAAAGGTCCAAAACAAGTTTTAAAAGAGTTGATTTGCCAGGATTTTTGGTATCAACAGGACCATTTGGAGACGTCAAAACATTTCTGGTCCAAACCACCACTTGAACCTAATTTGTACTAAAAGCACAGGATCATTTGTCTTGATGAACGATTGATTCAGATCACTCCCATCCTTATAACAGATGCCTGCATTCAAAAACTCAAAAACAGGTTTTAAGAGAGTTTATTTGCCGGCATTTTCAGTTTGCACAGGATAAGTTAGGGACCTCAGGAGGCCTCTAGTCCCAACCACACCTTAAAGCCAACTTGTGTTGGAACAACAAAATAAATTAAGGCAGTTCAAGAGGTCTTTAGTCTCAACCACTCTTTGGAGGGACTCGATCCAGCTCTATCGCTTCTCTCTGAGCCCGATTAACGGCTACTCGCTTTCTCAAACGCCAAAAAGAGTCCTAGAGAGTCTATGCGCTGGCATTTTCGTTGTCACCGAATTACAGCACCGCCCCTGCCTGTGTCCTGGCGGCTGAGCGGGCCCGGAGGTGGCCGAGCCCCAGCAGAGCGGCTCTCCCGCCGCCTTCCCCCCGCAGCCCCGCGGCCTGGCGGTGACCTTGCCCCGCGCCGCCGCCTCCCCTCACGGCCTAGGGAGGAGGGGGCGCTGGCCGCGGCGAGGAGCGGCTGCCAGGCAGCGGGGAGAGCCCCGTACACGGGCCCGACGGCGGGAGGAGGGGCTGAGGGTGCCAGCGGGCCGGTACTCACGGCGAAGGAAGCGGCCCAGGAGGCGGGCGGCGGCGCGGCTGCAGTGAGACATCGTCCCCGTCAGCAATGGCAGCGGCGGCCCGGCTCTGCGCACACCGGCGCGCCGCTGGACAGCCCCGGCGCCGGGATTGGCTCCTCCGTGAGGACCCCGCCGTGGCGGTAGCCAATCAAAGGCGAGGCGGATGGGAGGGGCCGGAAGCGACGCCGCGAGGCATTGTGGGTGTTGTAGTTCGGGAGGACTCGGGGTGTGCGGATTGGTGTGAATCATAGAATCATAGAATCACCAGGTTGGAAGATCATCAAGTCCAACCATTCCCACCAATCTCTAAACCATGCCCCTCAGTACCTCATCCACCCGCACCTTAAACACCTCCAGGGAAGGCGAGTGAACCACCTCCCTGGGCAGACCGTTCCATTGCCCAATGACCCTTTCAGTGAAGAATTTTTCCTTATGTCGAGCCTGAACCTCCCCAACACATACACTAAGATGAAAGAGAGAGCTGCCTCCGCTGCCGCCCTGAGAACTCCTAAATTCAACCCAAACCCAAAGTTTCTTAGAATCATAAATCACAGAATCCTAGAGAGATCCTAAATTCAATCCACATTCAAGGTTTAATAGAAACAGAGCCATAGAGTGCTCCTAAATTCAACCCAAGGCCAAGTTTTCATAGAATCACAGAGAGCTCCTAAATTCAATCCCAATCCAAGTTTTCATAGAATCACAGAATAATCAAATTATAGAGAGCTGAATTCAATCCAAATCCAAGTTTTCACAGAATCGTAGAATCATAGTGTTACCATCGGCGTGACAATAAACACCTAACTCTCTGGGAAGAGTTACATGTTGGTGCTTTATTGGGGGGACACCAGGGCCGGAGGAGTTGGCCCCTCGCAGCGAAGCCAGAGGGGCCGGAGGAGTTGGCCCCTCGCAGCGAAGCCAGAGGGGCCGGAGGAGTTGGCCCCTCGCAGCGAAGCCAGAGGGGCCGGAGGAGTTGGCCCCTCGCAGCGAAGCCAGAGGGGCCGGAGGAGTTGGCCCCTCGCAGCGAAGCCAGAGGGGCCGGAGGAGTTGGCCCCTCGCAGCGAAGCCAGAGGGGCCGGAGGAGTTGGCCCCTCGCAGCGAAGCCAGAGGGGCCGGAGGAGTTGGCCCCTCGCAGCGAAGCCAGAGGGGCCGGAGGAGTTGGCCCCTCGCAGCGAAGCCAGAGGGGCCGGAGGAGTTGGCCCCTCGCAGCGAAGCCAGAGGGGCCGGAGGAGTTGGCCCCTCGCAGCGAAGCCAGAGGGGCCGGAGGAGTTGGCCCCTCGCAGCGAAGCCAGAGGGGCCGGAGGAGTTGGCCCCTCGCAGCGAAGCCAGAGGGGCCGGAGGAGTTGGCCCCTCGCAGCGAAGCCAGAGGGGCCGGAGGAGTTGGCCCCTCGCAGCGAAGCCAGAGGGGCCGGAGGAGTTGGCCCGCCCTAAATGACCGCCCTCCCCCCGATCTGTGGCTTATATACCTCCCGGCCCTTCCCACCTACCACCTGTGAATGGGGTGTGGTAAACCCCCTCACAGGTATAAGTAGGGCTTTGGGAGCAGCTGTATTGTATTAACTCTGTCTTACCTTGTTAGCCGGCACGATGCTTTTATGTTCTTCTATATGCTTCATAGTGTCTTTGCTAGAACTTGTGGTATGTGTGTTTTTGCTGTGTTATTGTTTGTAGTGACCGTGATGGGAGTAGGCAGCAAACTTAATTCTAAAGCTTGACTTTTTTGAGTTTTTTCATTTATTGTGCTGCTATGATTTTTGTTTTCTAGTGTTCTTTTATTCCTACTCTTTATTTTTCTGTGCTCTTTTTTTTTTTCTAGTCTTCAGTACCTGTACTCTGCTCATTCTTTTTTTTTTTTCTTTTCCAGTTTTGTCCAAGTCTGCATTCTTCATTCTTTTCTCCAGAATTTTACTGGCTTGATCCTTGCATCATCCGGGCAGCATCCCTGTATTTCTCCCAAGTTTCCTGTTCCTGCTTGCACTGCCAGTGCAGTTGTCTCTTTTTCTTCAGTTTGACTAGTGGGTCCCAACCCAGTGACGCTGCTCTTTTCCCTTCTCTGACCAATTTCTTGCAATGTGCAACGAGCACTCTTGTGCTTTATGGAAAGCATCCTTAAATATTTGCTAGCTCTGTTCTGCTTCCTTGTTCCTGAGGGTGATATCTCAGGGAGTCCTACTGACTAACTCCTTGAGGAGTCCTCATTATACTCATCACCTGTCCCATAAACCTCAGCACTTTGAACTGCACCAATGAGCAATCACCACAGTCCAGGCTGTTCCTGATCTCTAATGTCACTGATGAGCTCCTACCTCATCCATCTTACTACATCCACATCTCTGAATTGCTAAGGGGTAGTGAGAAGGTGCTCTGTAATTTATAGAACCTGCAGAATTTTGTTTAAAGAAAAATAAAAGTTATAAATTAAGTTTTTGTAGCATTTGGTTCCTGTTTAAAGTTTTTCAGCCCTCCTGGGCCCCAAAACTGAATAAAGTATTTGAGATGCAGCCTCACCAGTGCCAAGTAGAGGGGCATAATCACTTCCCTGGTGCTGCTGGCAAAGCGGTTTCTGATAGAGGTCAGGAAGCCTTCTCGGGCATGCTTGGGCTTATAGTCAGTGTTGGGCCTCTAGCTACAAGACAGGCATTGAGGAGCTGGAGCATGTCCAGAGCAGGGCAATGAGGCTGATGAAGGGCCTGGAGAACCAGTCTTAGGAGAGGTGGCCTAGGGAACTTCTTTAGCCTAGAGAAAAGAAGGCTGAGGGGAGACCTCATTGTGTTCTGCAGTTCCCTGAAAGGAGGTTGGAGCAAGGCAGATGTACCTAGCGTAGGACAGGAGGAAATGGCCTCGAGTTGCACCAGGGGAGCTTCAGATTAGATATTGGGAAAACTTCTTTCATGGAAAGGGTTATCAAGCACCCGAAGAAGTCACTTGGGGAAAATGAGGTGCTGAGGGATTCACCTTAGTGGTAGACAGGTACAGTTGGACTCTGTGATCTCAAAGGTTTTTTCCAACCAAATGATTCTATTATATGAATTCAATTATTTTATTTTCATTATGTCAGTAATGATGAGGAAAAAAACAGTAATGAATTTTGAAGTTTGCAAGTCAGTTGAGACTTTCCTTTGAAATAAACTTATTTGCTTTTCTTCAGTGTTTTTTTTTCTGTGTATGTTGAAGTAAGTTAAAGTATAAAGTAAAAAGTAAAAATAAAGACATTGAAAATACAGACAGAAGACAGAAAATATTTATTTGATTGCAAGGTCATATTCCTCACTGCTTTTAGTCACACTAGAGTTAAGGCCACAGTATTTGCAAGTATTTTGTTTATAAAACATTCTATACAGCTAGAAGTGCACAGCCATAAAGTCTGTCTTTCCATTGGAGTTACTAACATATTTCAAGTTGTGAACCTCAACCCCTGAGTGAGCATTGCTTCAGAAAATAGTTCATCAGGTCAGAAATAAACAGATGGACCTTTAATTCCCTGTGGAAAAATATTAATTACATTCCTTAGAGAAGTACTGTCACAGAAAGCACTGCAGAAAAGGACAAAAGGACAAAATATTCGCAAAAATAATTTTAAAGGGTTCATGTTTCAGTGCTAGGGTTTTTGTGGATGCATTCGTCCTCCCCTCTTCTGTCTTTAAATCACATGGGTTATACCTTGCACCACTAAGTAGTCAAGTTTTACAAATCTAAATACACAATTAAAAAATAGATGTTTCCTAGTGGCTCCTCCTACTTTTATACATTCAAATATTTTAAGCTTCCATAGTGACTGCTTAGAGTATTCAGGTATGCCTAATGCTCATGGGTGCTGCCTTTTAACAAGGCCAAGTGCAGGGTCCTGGACTTGGGGCACAACAACCCCATGCAGGGCTACAGACTAGGAGAACTCGGGCTGAAGAGCTGCCTGGAGGAGAAGGACCTGGGGGTGTTGGTTGACAGCCGACTGAACATGAGCCAGCAGTGTGCCCAGGTGGCCAATGGCATCTTGGCTTGTATCAGAAATGGTGTGACCAGCAGGTCCAGGAAGGTTATTCTCCCTCTGGACTCAGCACTGGTGAGACCGCTCCTAGAGTACTGTGTTCAGTTCTGGGCCCCTCACCACAAGAAGGATGTTGAGGCTCTGGAATGAGTCCAGAGAAGAGCAACAAAGCTGGTGAAGGAGCTGGAGAACAGGCCTTATGAGGAACAGCTGAGAGAGCTGGGGGTGTTTAGCCTGGAGAAGAGGAGGCTGAGGGGAGACCTCATTTCTCTCTCCAACTACCTGAAAGGAGGTTGTGGAGAGGAGGGAGCTGAACTCTTCTCCCAAGTGCCAGGGGACAGGACAAGAGGGAATGGCCTCAAGCTCCACCAGGGGAGATTTAGGCTGGACATCAGGAGGAAGTTTTTCACAGAAAGGGTCATTGGTCATTGGAATAGGCTGCCCAGGGAGGTGGTTGATTCACCTTCCCTGGAGGTGTTTAAGGCACGGGTAGACGAGGTCCTGAGGGACATGGTTTAGTGTTTGACAGGAATGGTTGGACTCGATGATCCGATCCTATGATTCTATGATCTCAAGCACAGTAATCCCAGCCAATGGGAGTGGTCGCTGCAGGGCCCGCCCCACCGGGCGCTCTTCCGGCGCTGATTGGCTGTCAGTCGCTGAGCGGAGGAGTCAGTG